>OU744288.1:17512500-20012500 GCA_916610205.1 Griposia aprilina
TTGGGTGAAGAAGATATTAGTGTTGGCTAACTGACACTATTTGTGTACTAACATTATTTGAACTGGATAGTACAAATTGCTACAATAAACGTAATTTACGTAAACTCGTTATAGTTCTACAGAGAATTAGACGCCACGATGTAAGAATACACATTTACTTCTATTACACGTCTAAACCAGAACTTTTGTTTAACTAGAGGGTGGCGTTAACTACATTAACACATTTGTTTATTAAATAATGTTTGACAGAGCGGTTCACCCCTCTGCGTGCTTGTTTTCATTAGCAAAACACTCCAAGTTCAGTTCACCCCTCTTCACTAGCCTAACACGTAACGAATTATTTAAACTGAGGGATTCCAGAATTCTGTTTACAAAAGTCAAAACTATAAAACTTTAAAATTCTTGGACGAGTTCATTCCGACGGAGATAAAACAATTCAATCTGAAACTATTTGACATTGACTCATCGTTTACATCTCGGACATTTTTTCTATTTCGGTCCACCTTGACAATTTTACATTATTTTAGTGTCTCATCTTTTAATAGTCACCTGTTCTTCTCATTATTTATTGCCTAAGTCATTCATTACAAATTATTTCTTCAAAAAATTATGTATCACACACAGTCTACTCGTAATTTGGTAGAAGTTCTGCATGGTAGAGCGCTCCGATCTGTCTTAGCTGTCCTTGAAAAGCTATCGCGAAAGGGTCTTGAACTGTCATCGCTGTTTGTTTTCACGTATAACAACGTCATCCTAGCGTTAAACTTCTGGCGTATCTAGGCCAGTTACATAGGTGTCAATGTTTCTCGGTCGGAAACGCCGCGGCCGTCGGACGGCATTGGCGTTGTATGAGCGTGAACGGTGACGTCCAGAAAAAATGTGGCGCAAGTAGCCAATTAACATGTGGGATAGTGTGGGGCCGGCGTCTCGGCGCCTCTATAAATATCGCAATCCGCGTCCGCGCCCTCCCCGCGACCCGAGCTCGACCGGCACCGCAGCCGCGCCGCCGCCGTCTCCACCCGGCACCGAGGACCGCAATAATAAAGACAACATAAATCCCAATATCAAATCTTGACGTCACAACATGCTGATGCATCGACCCACGTTCAATTTTATTACTGAAACCTCGGTTCCGCAGAGTATTTCTAACAAACGCGAAACTGACGAAATCAAGAAACGTGTCGGTGACTCATGGTATCGACGAGGTAGATACAAGAGAATTTATTGTAATTTCAAATAAGTCCAAAATTATACTTGATTGCGGTATTCCTGAACTTAATGCCGCCCTAAAAATGTTTCATAGACGAAGAATTAAAGCACACGACGCAGTATCAAAAGCTGGCTGTTAATAATTAATAGCGGACACGACTAATGTCAAAGTTGATGAATACTTTACACGTTGGCGATCGAACATTGGGCCAAATTAGAGTGTGTGTATCCCGGAAGCATAGTTGGCGGTCCCGGGGCGACTTGCTACGGCGTCGGCGTCATAAGGCGTGTGCCGAGCGGACACAGAACGGCAAGCGCGGACGCAGCGATCGCGCTATTTTTGTTCACTCAACAGTTGAATAACCTCCAATCAACTATTCGCACTTGCCTATGAGTCCAACTAAAACACGGACAATCACTCAGTGATTTCATGACCTTCAATTTAAAGCTATTTTCAGCGTACTTTTTTATTAAGTATTAGAATTTATCATGAGCATTTTTCAGTCTTATGTAAGCTAGCAATACATTTTTTTCATTTCAGAACAAACATTACATGTTGCAACACATTCTGAATTTCTGAGCCAAACGGAAGAGAGCCCCACTTGTGCACGAACTTTCATCCATAAAGGAAAACTTCCGGACAATAAAACGTATTTTCAGAGCAACCTAGTTTCTGTTGTCCAACTAAAGTCTACGAACAGCTATGTGCATGGTGCTGACTTTAATATAGGGAATGGGATTCTTACGCATAGGGAACTACAATCGCAATTCGAAGTCAAATTAATTATTTGATTGCTTGTTGTTGTTAGACTTGTTGATGTCAACAAATGAACTAATCGCAACAGCTCAAATGGTAATATGACGGCTAGTTTAGTGAAAGAGGATTCAGGATTTCGGTATGCGCAAGCGACCGTTATTAGACGATATGAGAGAGATGACTTGAGAGGATTTTATTCATTTCTAGTTTCTATTCAACTATACGAGAGGTGAAATTAAAAAAATAAGCTATGCATCATCGTCAGAATTTTTTGCAGAGGACGTTTATTTTCGCATTAAAAAACAATACAAAACAACCCTGTATAGTTGCATTCATTCAAGTGTTCTGCGACGAAATTAGTCATAATGTGGCAACATAATGGAACATATTATTTCAACACCTCATTTATTGTTTCAACAAAATGTGAATACTATAATATACTAACATTGGAATTAATTTGAAGGCTTAATAAATTATGTTTTAGGTAACTACCAGGTATTTTAACGAACGTGGTTAAGTATATTAATTAAAATGTCGCTGATGAGGAATTAAATGCCAGTTACATGGGTTGGTTGACGAAATAATGCAAAGTTTCCAAATCGATGAAGGCCAGACGGAAGAGCCAATTATATGGGTTTACGATATTCATGTAGGGAGGTAATTATACCTACAGCCCAAACGTCTTGTAGCTATTAATTTACTGGAGTAAATTTCAGACAATCATTCATTTTGAAAGTAGGTTTACGTTAGTTAAGTAAATACAGAATGATTAAAAATAACAGACTGTAGTTTTATATATAAATATATATACATATATATATAAACATCCGAATTGATAACCATCCTCCTCCTTTTTGAAATCGGTTAAAAAAACATGTAATTTTCGAAAAAACTAATTTCACGTTCGTCTGAAAAATACAATCATACTCGTATAATACTTGTAAAATACTGTGTATTTTTCATATTAAAAAATTAAAGGGAAAAATCTTGCAAAATCTTGCAAATATTGAAAAATACAGGGCATATGAAAGATACATGTATTTTACATGTTATTTTCAACGCTAGTCACAACGTTTCGAATAACTCTTATTACTTGGGGACTCATCCATTCCGATTCTTTTTTCTAGCCAATTCATAAAAATGGAAACAGAAAGATTGCCTAGACAACATTGTAGCATAAAACATCCAACAAAGACAGATGAAACACAATAAAAATGCAAATCAGACCCGAACTTCGTCAATTTTTATTAAAGACAGCAAAACTTCACGCCTCTACGTTGGTTTGTTCCAAACGAATAATTTTCTGGTCATATTTTACTTCGCAGTAGTCGCGTAAGCATAAAGTAAGGTTTATTAAATAGCACTATAGTACTAATGTTTCCTCCTGACGTCTTAATATCTGGACATATTTTATATTTATAACACTATTTTGTCCATGGATTTATAACGCTTCCGATGTTCCTATGGAATCTTGTTCTTTAATGCAATTTCTAATTAATCTCTGCCACATGGCTCTATGATTATTCCGACTATCCATAAAAGTCGTAAAAGATTGAGTGTGCCGTGGCGACACGGTACTGGTATTTGCAGTCTACAATCCGACTACCAACAGCACTGTGCAACTACTAGAAGTGTTTCGGAAGATTCCAGACCTGAACGAAAGAAAATGTGTGCGAGAATGAGATCCATGAATCTAGCCTACGTCTGATACATACAGGTCTCTCCTAAATAGATAAGGAATGCCGCTTTGGAATCACAATGCTAAGGAAATAGGGTACATAGGCCCAAGTATCCCAAAGACAGGTATCTCAAACGATATGGCTTACTATAACCCCTAGCTGACCAGTCGGCCATGTCTTCCTAAGAGTTTATTTTCCTTAAAACCTCATGCATGACTTGACGACTTCAAAGGTGCCAGATGCTCAAAATACAGTGAGATAAGGCTCTTTTTGTGAACTGCCAAAAAGAATTCATCGCAAAAAAGGCAGTTTGGGGAAATTGGACGTATTATACGACACAATGAACAGGTAGAATATATTCTTTCTTAATATTTTCCGGGACTAATTCCGCGAACATTTGAAAGAATGTTAAAAGAGAAATATCGCTGGTTAAATAAGTTTTATTGGTCGTTTCGTTTTCCGGTTTATCGAGCAACAACAGAGTAAAATGTGGACTGGAAAGTCTGTAAGTATTTAGGGAGTTGGGATACATTCCGATCTTTTTTAAACCTTTTGGGTCAGTTTATTGACATTTAGCATGAACTAGGCAGATATATGACGTAGTAGTGCGAACATATTTTTGTCGTAACTTTATAATTTGGCAAGAGTCTAGAACGAGTACCAATGAATGTAGCGAAAATAGAACATAATTCCATACGGCTGACTCAACGTTGTTTTGTCTAAAATCAAAGTTATTTTGTGGAGGTAAGTAAGTGATATTTGTTCCAGGACTAAGGTAACCGAACAATTTTTTTTTGTTTTTGTTTTCATCCTTTATTTATACAGGGTTGTTGCACTTGCAGGTATATCCGGAATCCGGTTCAAAAGTATCGTACTGATCAACGAACAGTTCTTAGCTCAGACCATTTAAGCCCTCAATAAGTAGGTACATGAAGTGGCCCACGAGCAATAAGCATACATGTTTATTTTATTTCTTAGACTTGAAGATTAACGGATTAAAAGTACCTTAGCATTCTAAAGCCTTGTTCCACTTCGGTTACTTATACTGATGCAGTCAACATTAACGTAAATACGACCCAGAAACAACAGTTCCTCTAAATTCTACTTTGCGTTGGCGATATCCCGGGCGTTGCCCCTGGGTACACCCACTCTGGGTAAGAAAAATGTTCATGTGATTTTTAATATGTGCTGAATCAGGTTTTTGGTCTTTCGGATAATGAACGCTAAATTTTCTGGGCACGCCTGCTGTACGTTCTTTGTATCTCTAGGAAAATTATATGAACTACTTAGACACATCGAATAACCTACTTACTTTATGATGTCGGTCTACATGCTAATATGATTCTTTAGAAAACCGAATAAGATACGATATAACAACTGACTTATCTGAATCGGCGTATCTACCTAGTAAGCGGCCAGAACGAAATCATGACCAGAAATAGTCTTCACGCTTATAAGCTTTGCGTCTGTTCTTCTAGTTAACAGCTTCATGCGTATTCAACTGAACGAACTACCCACTATAGGTGCCTCAATATATCGAGCTGGATTTGCAGCATGTATTTGTATTTGATATGCTCGTGTTAACCACTATCAACTGTCAAATGAGCAGGCCAACTTTCGTTACTTTTCAAATTCAAGTTGTAATCTGATTTCAGCGACAATCAACGTCAAAAACTTGTCGAAAATGTAGGAAGATTGGTTAGAGGCTTTGTTGACAGATTGAGACTGAGGCCAGAATGTGAACCTTCTTAAAATTACGGGAATTTCCTCAACATTTCTTACTATCAGAGCCCCTCTGATAAAAAGAAATGTTGCGTCCGTCAATACTCACGCTTGCCTAGAAGTAACCGATTCAATCGAGATTGGAAGATTTTCAGGTTATAAGGTACATTGGGAAACAATCGTAAGCAACGCAGTCGCCAATGGTGCATGCTTTCCTAGAAGTAATCTATTCACTCGAGACAGGAGATAACTCCCAGACTCCCAGGAAGTCGCTCGATATTATCATTATTTAGCATAAACAGCTTATAATGTCCCCACTGCTGGGACACAGGCCTCCTCTCTATGCGAGGGAGTCGGCTATAATCCACCACGCGGGCCCAGTTGGTGGAAGTCACATGTCTTTGAATTTTTGGTTCTAAGACAAGCCGGTTTCCTTCGCACGATGTTTTCCTTCACCGTTTTGAGAGCAGTGGTGATGAAATTATATAAGACTGCTCTCCTTATCATTATTTAAATGATCTAAAAGTCTCGACTCACAGTTTGTATCGGAAGTATTCGAGACAAGTGAACATGTTGGAAACCCAACACAGTGGACGTTGAACACGAGAATAGGACAAGGTCAGATAAGCAAACTCGTCTCGATTGTCTGCCGCTGTTCCCATAGGTATTAGACATATTTTAATTGTTTTTGCATTTGATAATGAAGTAATTACCTACATAATGAAGAGCTCAAGTCTCTTTATAATCTTATTATTTCTAGTTCGTCGAATCGATTGAAGTCATTGATTTTTAGATTGGTTTAGTAACTTTATAGTATTAAGAAAAACGAATAAGGTCTTGTTTTTATATTATATCGTGCGAGTCGTGACCTTCAAGGAAACCTTACGACGTGACCTTTTATTCTTTTTTTTTTCTGGAAAGTTAGGTGAGCGTATGTGCCTACTGAGGCAAGGATCAATGAAGGTTCAAGGTTCAGTGAACGACCACATTAAGGCTTCATTAACACCAGAGTTTAATTAGTATACAGGGTGATTTGTAATTGTAGGTATAAATTCTTATTCAAAGTAAGTACCTATCTCTTTAGGCGTGATATCATACGGGGTGCTGCCTACCTTGTACAGGTCAAACAATCACGCCTTGTAAAAAATACGTCGAATTGCAAGTTAGCCTAATAGATATACCCTCGGACTGTGGGGTGAAACTAAAAAATAAACTATACTAAATATAGTAGACTATGAAAGACCGCGGTCGAGAGATTTATGAGCCCCATTAACGTAACAGTTTTTAGAATTACTTAGTTCCCCAGGAATAATCGAATAATTTCGATTTCTGTAACACCCATGGTTGTCGAATGAATACAATATTGCTTCAAAAGCAAAGCAGCAACAACGCCAAGCCAAGCGAAGACAAGAGTGTTCTCTTGACATCGTACGACACTAGGTCATGACCCTGTCGCTCTTTTGTAATGATACAGACCATGTGGGTACATCTACAGCTGTTCAGTATTTTTGCAAATGACCTTGTGCAGCATCCGTAAATTGAGGGCTTTAATCTAATAACTCCTGCTATTACAAACCAGGTGTTCAACCAGCAGAAAACTGTTCAACAGACTTGTTAAACTCATCATCATTCAATCCACAGTACTGTACAGACAACCTTCAGAACTAAATTAATTTCATATACCTCAAATCAAAACAAATAAAATCTAGTGTCAGTAGTGTCCACTCTCCAACTGAAACACTAGCTTGGAAGTTGGCCAGATAAATACATTTAAGAAGCATGTGGCTATGCCATACATATCAAAAACATTCAATTCATAACTAATAACTGCTTCAGTGGTAGGTACACTTATTCATTAAAGTCATTAACTATGCTAGTTGATGTTCACACTTCTCTGTTCCATTGATTGCGGTTGAATAAGTTGCATCTTTGTATGTGTGCATTAAACTATGCACTATTTGTTTATAATACGGAAATATGACTAGACATTGAAATGTATAATTAATAAACTACTTTGTCTATTATTATTATATAACAGTGATAATAAAAATCTTATAGGCTTATCTGATTTTTATTATCACTGGACGCTATCAACTGTACAATAGATAGGTATTTAATGTCTCTCTTCAGTGTGTTGTTTATATAAATAAATAAACACTTGAACATTAAATCAACATGTCAGATAAGAATGTAAATAATAACATTAGGAATGTCTTATCAAAACATTAAGTTCTACTGAGGGAAAATCCATTGTGAATCATTACAGATTTTTTTTTAAAGACTGAATTGTACTTTAGTTGGGTCATTTGGAAACCTATCATAGCTCTGATAGAAAATTTATTGCAATAGCAGCATTGGCTCTAGTTATCAGCCATATGGAAAATATCAAATCATGCCACATGTACTTAAGTTAATATTAAATGAAATCATTAGGTACAGTAATTTTTATTTGCTTTCATACTCACAGTTCTTCACTGCAAAAAGATATAATGAAAGTACCTACCTAATTGCCCCTGGTTTTCTTAAAAATAAGCAAACCAACTTGACCAATCCGTATCTGTGTCACAGCCATTCTGTAGGATGCACACTAAGAAAAAACTACAGACCTAGTTTTGTTGTTATTATTAGAATTGAGAAACTGGACTACAATCGTCCAATGAAAAACACAAAGCATGTTCTGTCACATTGATTTTAATAAATAAACTGCCCAGATTGTTGGACAGGCACATTTTACTAGTGTTTATATAACATTTTCTGACATGTTCTACATTCATTTAAATTAAAAGTACATATTTTAGGATTATTACTAAATCCTAAAATATGTACTTTCAATTAATTTATTATTTAAACATAGGTACATTTATATATTTATAATGTTGACTCATCAACAATGATTTGGATTATAATTGAGGAAAATAGGTAGTTTGTATGATTTGTACATTGCTTTTAATAAGTTACATTGTGAATGTATGTTGCTAGTTGGTTATGCACAGCAGGCTTAGCACAAGCACCGTCTTTTCGACGGAAGAATAGACAAAAATGACGTTTCGTGAAGACAGTACTTACGACGGCAGCAAAGTAGAAAGAGTCAACTGCACTTTTTACGAAATTTATTCACGTTTATCTTTTATTTTACTTATATCTCGAAAATGGTGTGTCCTATCGCAAAAATAATGAAAATTTCGACCCCCTCTATGAAATCCTTAAAACCCTAAAACTCAACATGTAGGTGATCATTTTTCGCATTTTCCATACAAAAAGTGAAAAATTCCTTTTTTCCTTTCCATTTTTATACTTTGTGGCTGTCGAGTAAAAAGTTTTCAACTGTCAAATTTTTTTTAGCATGGCGATTAAAAAATCGAATTGTCTTCACTACCTTAGACAACTGTCTTCTGAAATAGTCTACATTAAAAAGGACCTAGACATCGATTGGCAGAAACGGAAAACAAAATGACAGATTTTTGAAGGATTTTTATGGTGCAATTTCAAAAATAGAGAAACAAAATGTCACTTTGTATGGGAATAGCCGTCTCTATTCTTCGAAGAGATAGATAGCGCCATGCTAAGCCCGCAGGAATGCATAACAAGTGGACTACTTAAATGCATGCAATCTGGCCATCTGACTGTCTGTAGACTAAATAAATAATTCATACTTTTCTGGTCTATATCACACATAGAAATCAAATTACATTTTTTATCATAATTTATTAAATTACATAATGCAATAGAACTGGGAATTACAATATTTGCTGTTGTAAATAAAAACGAATAATAATTAAATAAACAAATAGTTGGGAATGGGATTTTCTATACTTACAAAATTCTAATAAGAATTTATTGTTATTTTAAAACCAGGCAACAGATCCTCCCAACAGTTTTCCTGCTATATTAGCAGATAAATAAAATTATGAGTTAAAATGGTTCATTATAAATAAAATGAATGCAGTATTAGTAGGGGGAACTTATAATTAATGATGTGGGCATACCTAAATCTGTTTATAATTTTACTTCACATTCACTGACCTATTTCTAAAACAATGTTTTTGACAATAGATTCCAATAATATGAACCTTAACACGTTTGCGATAAAGACTGTGGAACGGTCTGATGAATCATGTTGCTAAAGTTTCCAGCAATGGGTAATGCCTGCTGATGTCATGCAAGCCCCTAATAACCAAAGTAACCAAGTCTCTCCACCCAGCTACCGCCCGACGACTTGCACACCTACTTGCTACACTTCCAAGAACTTTAAAAAAAATAACATATGCTACCGACGGAAGAAAGGAATGCTCCTACCACATGAAGAAATCATCAAGTACCTTTAAAAGTTCACATTCTTATGTAATATTCTCAGTTTGGACACGTTTCTATAAGGAACCTATTAGTTTAAATTCAAATATTAGTACGACATCACATGGAAATCGAAGAATTATGCGTAGGAGGCATAAATACCTTTATTTTATGTGTAATCCAATATCCAGAAGAAAGTCGCAGTCCTATTTACACACGAGTACACTGTCATTCATGAAATATAACACACCATCACTATGCAGCACTACACAAATTTTCACTTAAAATTATATTTTTATGTGAAAATATCACATAATGCGCCATTTTCGCAATAAATCCGAAGGACAGCAATCGGCAATCGCTGCCATCTTTTTTGTCAAATGTCTAAAAACTAAATATAGCGCTTGGAACGAACTCTGGTGTTATTTTTAGAAAATACAACGAAACTTTTTTACAAAACTACTAGCGCCATCTTTTCAAAGCTAATGGAGGGTTCTATTCGACACTAGATGGCGTATCAAAGGTGCTGTACATTATTCATAAACTTCAACAGATGGCAGCATATGTTTAGTAGAGCCATGGTAGAGCTGTTAAGCTAATAGTAGAGCAGGATAAAATACATATTGACGGACATACGTTTTCTGACCTTACAAGCCGTGTGCCCGATTTACCTTTTTTTTCCCTAACATGGCAACTTGTAGTTGTGACCCTTAGAGGTCGTGGCTACTTAACCGGATTGTCCTGTGGGTGCCTTAAGCTAACTGAAAGCCTCCAGCCAGGGGCGAATTTCTTAAATTACTAGGTGACCGCACACTAAGGGCACGGTCTGTGGGGTACGAACCTCGGCTTAGGGCGTCACTGAGGGGAGGGCAGCAAGGTGGGACAGGCTGGATCGAATTTATAATATTATTATTAAACGGGGAAATTAAAGCTACAGGCTCAGCTACGGCGCGGGCTGGCGCTTCGTCGAGCAAGGGTCGGGGGGGACAATTACGTCGGGGACGTCGCGATGGACCTCGGCGACGAGGTCGGAACGATGGCGGTCTGTGTTTGTGCACTGTACTGGTGGCCCACTGCTCTCCTGGAGGAGGGTTATGGGGTCATCAGGGTCGGTTAGGGCATGCCTTGGACGACGGGTACGACTGATACGGGAGGGGGTATAACTGGCAGACTCGACAACCAGAGGATTGCGATGTCAGGCTGCGGCCCGATTTATCACCGGCATCTTCTCTTTTATAGGAGCCATAGAGGATGCGGATGAGTTATCAAAAAACGATGATGCAACTAACGAACTAACTTTAATTTATAAAGAGGAGCGTAAATACGAACATCCACGTATCTAAATTTAAAAAATTACGAACGTTCATACAAAATGAATTAAATATTTTATTTCCCATAAACCTAAGTGGGCACTTATGAAACCTCAGAAGCTAGGTGCACGGTTCCAATTGGTCGTTTCCTATGGAGAATAGCCGGCCAAAAACTCCTCGGTAACTCTTTTATTTAAAAATAATTTGCTTTTACAATGTTTTCAAATTATAGTGATAATAGGTATGGGAGTAGGCCTGTCATAACAGGCACTTAATAAAATAGAATATCGTCTACAAATCTACAGTCTACAAAGCCGACAACATTCTTTTCAATGAGGGACCAGGGAAGCCACATGTGGGGTGCTAGGACAGGAAACCTCCCCGTGTGCCCGTGGGCTGGAGTTTCTCTTAGATGCGTCTGGGGGAAAGGCCAGTTTCCGGGACGGTGCATCCTGGGGTGCGGGCAATGACTCCCCATTAGGCACTGTGTGCCTAATGGGTCTAGTTGTCCGTACGCTAATATCCTGTCGGAGGAACGCTCCAACGTGTGTCTCTCTGCTTAAGCAGAGACGCACAGCGGCGGAGTAAGAGCGGGCTCGGTGTGCACTAACCCTGCCGCCGGGCAGGCAGTAAGGAGTCTTCTCCTTCTGCCACCGTTAGTCTCGTAGCCCCAAAGATTGTCAAGGTTATGTCTCTGACTTTTGACGGGGGTCGAGGGTCTTGGCTTAACCGCCTGGGCCGCGAGGAAGATAACCTCTATAAAAAATTCCTCTAATATCAAGTTTTGGTGCGTGGCGAGGGTATGAATGGCTGAGGAGTAGTGTCATCTACAACTTTGTAGTTGTAGGTGGCGCATCAGTCGCTAGCGCACCCCCAGCAGAGTACCAGTGGACCCTCTGGTTGGGTTACAAATGAACACTTGCCTAGGGACAGGGGGTGAACCTAGGATGGACGTTTTATATCCCCCACACTCGTGGGAACAATTATGGTAACAGATAAACAAAACACAAAAGAACAGGAAAGTAGTAGAGAGGAAGGGAGCGATGCGGGGTCGGAGTCAGACGCCACATCGGGCGTGAGGGGCTCATTCAAGTGCCCGGAGCGCGTTGTGGTAGGGGCTGCTGAGAAGAACCGAAGGCTCTTCCAGAAGCGCCCCAAACCAGGGGATAGCCAGGGGTCGTCCTCTGATGGCGGGAGGAGCGCCACCCGCAGAAAATTTACTCGGCAGGGTGGCGTTCACGATCGGGGTAAGGACAAAGGGTTCACCACCGAGAAGGACAGCGAGCCGAGCCGAGTCAGTTCAGCCGAGCTGGCCCAGCCAGGCGAGAGGCTCGCTAGGGAGGGCAACCCACACAGGGTGGAACTCTCCGAGTCGTCAGGCGGTGAGCCAGACGCCGCTGGCGGCTCTAAGCCGGAGCGAGTGGCCAGGTTCCAGGAGGTCGTGGTAGCCGCAATCAGGGGTGTGGCCTTGAAGAGGATTCAGTCCTCTAAAGACAAGGTCATACCCACTGCCACGGCCTCCATTATGGCGGCAGCGGAGGCCTTACACCTTGGGCCTCCGTCGGACGGAATGTCTGAGATGCGGGCGGAGGTCGCCCGCTTGACAGCCGCCATGGAGCTTCTCCGAAAGGAGAACGAGGAGCTCCGAGCGGACCTGGCCGGCCTCCGGGCAGCCGGCCCTCGAGAAGTGCCACAGGAGGGGGAGCAGCATAGGCAAGACCGGCCGGTGCCGGTGCCTGCAGAGGACCGGGTTCTGACCCTGGTGCGGCGAGAGCTGGCTGCCTTCCAGAGTCGGTTTTCCGCTCTGGAGGCCATTGTTCTGCGTCCCCCGCTAGCGGCGAGCCGGATTTCTTTTGCCGCCGCTGCGGCCAAGTCAGGATCGGCAGGGCGAACAAAAGGCGGGCCTGTGCTGGAACCTGCGGGGCCGGCCCCGGCGAAGTCGGCGCCTTCCAAGCCCAAGAAGGGTAGGGGGCCTACTCAGGCGGCGACGGCCCCAGCCCTGACGGCGAGACGGCCGCCACCCCCTCCGCCTCCTAATGCTCCTCCGGCCGACGCCGAATGGCAAGTAGCCGGAGAGAAGCGGAAGGCTTCAAGGGCGGCCAAAAGGAAGGAGAGGCGGCAGCGGCGCAAGGAGCGAAGCGTCGCGGCTAGGCTCCGCGCCCCAAAGTCCGCAGCTGTAGTGATTACACTACAGCCGGATGCGGTGAAGAAGGGCGTGTCCTACTGCGACGTGCTCACCAAGGCAAGGGCGGCAGTGAACTTGGAGGAGCTAGGGGTCACCAATGGGATCCGTGTAAGGGTCACTGCGACTGGAGCCCGGATGCTGGAGGTCCCCGGTGCGGCCAGCGGCCCGACCGCTGACGCCCTGGCCGAAAGGCTTAGGGCGTCCCTAAATGCGGACGAGGCCCGAGTCTCCAGGCCCTGCAAGTGCATTGACATGCGCATCCTGGGCCTGGACGACTGTGTGACGGAGGCTGAGGTAGTCGCCGCCGTCGTCAGGACTGGGGGGTGCTCTGCCGAGCAGGTGAGGGCGGGCACCATTCGTCCTGACCACACGGGGATGCGAGCCGTGACGGTGAGCTGCCCCGTGACGGCGGCCCGGAAAGTTGCCGGGGAGGGCCGAAGGCTCCTGGTGGGCTGGGTTTCCGCGCAGGTGAAACTGCTGGAACCCAGACCTCTGAGGTGCTTCCGCTGCCAGGTGGGCAACCACGTGGGAGTGCAATGCACCTCGGAGGTGGACCGCAGCGATCACTGTTTCCGCTGCGGTCAGCCCGGGCACAAGGCCGGCTCGTGCAATGCCACGCCGCACTGCTTTTTATGTGCGGCAGCTGGCAAGCCGGCCGATCACCGGGCTGGGAGTAAGGCCTGCGCCCCACCCGCCAAAGCCAGGGGCAGGGGTAAGCCCTCCGCAACCGCCGTCACTGCCGCACCCGCCGCCACTGCCATCGCCGCTGCTGCCTCCACAGTCGTCACCGCCGCTGAAACCGCGGCAGGGCCCTCACAAGGGCCTCGGGAGGGGGCTGAAATGGAGTGCCACTAATGGCCCCATTACGCCTCCTCCAGGCGAACATCAACCACTGCGTCGCCGCTCAGGATCTGTTGCTCCAGAGCATGGCGCAGTGGTCGATTAATATCGCCGTGGTCGCTGAGCCGTACTTTGTCCCGCCCAGGGATGACTGGGTGGAGGACCTGAGCGGCTCAGTGACCCTAATTTCGTCGGCCGCCGCCGGTACCCCGTCGCTCGAGGCAGTTAAGAGGGGACGGGGTTGCGTGGCAGCACGGTTCGGGGAGATTGTTGTCGTAGGGGTGTACTTCTCCCCGAACCGAACTCTCGCCGAGTTCCACAACTCCCTTGCGGAGTTGAGAGTCGTCGTCGTCGGGTACCATTCCCTCCCCGTGCTCGTGCTCGGGGACTTCAATGCCAAGAACACGGCTTGGGGTTCCCGGTATACTGACGCGCGGGGTAGGATGGTGGAGGACTGGGCTCTGGAGACAGGCCTAGTCGTCCTAAACCGGGGTTCTGTCCCCACGTGTGTGCGGATGCGGGGTGAGTCAGTGGTGGACATTTCGTTCGCCAGCCCCGCTCTGTCGCCGCGTGTCATTGACTGGCGCGTCATGGAGGGGGTGGAGACGTATTCCGACCACCGGTACATCCGGTTTGACGTCTCCGCCCAGACCTCGAGCGCGCTGGTCCGACAGGCCCCGAGTGGTCCACGGTGGGCGCTGAAGCGGCTGGACCGGGAGCTCCTCCTGGAAGCCTCGATCGTGCAGGCCTGGGTGTCATCACCGGACAGGCCTGCTGATATTAACGACGAGGCGGAGTGGTTCCGGGAGGCCATGTCCGAAGTATGTGACGTGGCAATGCCCCGGGTCCAGCCTGGACGCGCCTCGCGCCAGGTGTACTGGTGGTCGCCGGAGCTAACGTCTCTGCGCGAGGCGTGCGTTGCTGCGCGACGCCTGTACACCAGGCACCGCAGGCTCCGTGTCCGTCCTCCGGATACGGAAGCCATTCAGGCGGAGCTGTACGAGGGTTACAGAGCGGCGAAGACCGCCCTCCGAGCGGAGATACTGCGGGCCAGGGGACTGGCCCGTGAGGAGTCGCTGGGGACTCTGAACAGGGACCCTTGGGGACGCCCATACAAAATGGTGCGGGAGAAACTCCGCCCATGGGCTCCCCCACTAACGCAGAGTCTCCGGCCTCAGCTCGTGGAGGGCGTGGTGAGCGCTCTGTTCCCTTCGCGAGGGGAGCACACTCCCCCGCCCATGGCTCCGCCTCCTGCGGTGCCCACTGTGGACCACATAACCGACGACGACGACGATTCTCCTGAGGTGACCGAGGTAGAGTTGAGAGTGGCGGTACGTAGGCTGAGTGCCAAAAATACCGCCCCAGGACCCGACGGCCTACCTGGAAAAGCCTGGGTCCTGGCCTTGGAGGCTCTCGGGCCTCGACTTCGAGGGCTCCTAAGCGCATGCTTGGAAGGGGGCCAGTTCCCACTTCGTTGGAAGACGGGGAAACTGGTCCTCATTAAGAAGACGGGGCGCCCTGCGGACTCTCCGTCCGCTTACCGGCCCATTGTGCTGCTCGACGAGGTGGGCAAGCTCTTTGAAAGAGTCATTGCAGACCGCCTCGTCGGGCGGCTAGTGCGGGTGGGGCCGGATTTGGCGGAGAGCCAGTTTGGTTTCCGCAGGGGGCGCTCTACGGTGGACGCCATCATGCGCGTGCGAGCCCTCACGACGGGGGATGCTGTGGCCCGGGGTGGGGTCGTCTTGGCGGTGTCTCTAGACATCGCCAATGCCTTCAATACCCTGCCCTGGAGTTGCATCAGGGAGGCACTCCGGTATCACCGGATGCCGACCTACCTCTGTCGCATAGTCGAGGCCTATCTGACGGACAGGGCCGTCATCTACCCCGGTCACCAGGGAGAATGGAACCGGCGAGAGATGTCGTGCGGTGTCCCACAGGGATCAGTCTTGGGGCCGTATCTGTGGGACATCGGGTACGACTGGGTGCTGCGCGCCGACCTCCCTAGCGGCGTCAGCGTCGTTTGTTACGCTGACGACACGCTAGTCCTGGCACAGGGGAGGTCGCACCAGGCGGCGGCCGAATTAATGACACGCGGGGTTGCGACAGTCATTGAGAGGATCCGGCAATTGGGACTCGAGGTGGCCCTGCACAAGTCCGAGGCCATGTGTTTTCATGGTCCTCGGAACGCGCCACTCTCGGGTTCCCAAATAATGGCGGGAGGGGTTCACATCGGCGTCGAGTCGACGATGAAGTACCTGGGACTCGTCCTCGACAGCCGGTGGAACTTCGTCGAGCATTTCCGACGTTTGGCTCCCAGACTGGACCGGGCTGGGGCTGCCTTGAAGCGGCTCCTGCCCAATCTAGGGGGTCCAAACGCCTCCTGCCGGAGGCTCTACGCGGGGGTCGTGCGGTCCATGGCCCTTTACGGGGCACCGGTGTGGGCGCGTTCATTGAGGCTCCGACCAGCACGCCGTTTGAACGCGTCCCAAAGGGTCATGGCCATCCGGCTGGTCCGGGGATACCGCACGGTCTCCTGCGAGGCGGCGAGCCTCCTTGCCGGATTGCCGCCATGGGATTTGGAGGCAAAAGTCCTCGCGCACATTTGGGAGTCGCGCGAGGAGGCGAAACGCCGGGGCGTTACTCCGCTGCCGCGAGAAATCGCGGCACAGCGGACAGAGCTCCGGCGGGATCTCATGGCGGCATGGAGAGTGCGACTGTCGCAACCCAGCGCTGGGCACGCCACAATTGCGGCGGTAAGTCCCCTCTTTGAGGAGTGGCTTGAGAGGCGCCACGGCGTCCTCACCTTCCGCCTGACGCAGGTCCTCACCGGACATGGCTGTTTCGGGAGGTTCCTGTTTCGGATAAGGCGGGAGGAAACGCCCGGGTGTTGGCATTGTGTGGATCGACCGGAGGACACGGTGGAGCATACGGTGGAGGTCTGCCCGGCTTGGGCGGAGCACCGCCGTGTCCTCGTGGCGGCGATCGGCGGCGGCGATCTCTCGCGTCCGGCCCTGGTTCGGGCCATAGTACGGAGCGAGAGAGAATGGGAAGCAGTCACCTCCTTCTGCGAAGCAGTAATGCTCGCGAAGGAGGAGGCGGAGCGCGTGAGGGAGAGGCAATCATTGCGCCCTCACGCCCCTAGTCGCCGCAGGAGGAGACACCCTGGGCGTCGGGAGTCCATAGCCGACTCCCGGCCACCGTAGGCGCGGGCCTGCGGACGGCGAGCAATGGGCAGCTCGCCGTCCGGTAAGGACCAGGCCCGGGTCGACGGCGCGTTGTGTTCCACGCGCGCCTCAAAGAGTTGTCAGCATAATTGACGGGGTCCGATAGGGCCGATGCCTGCCGGGGTCGCGGATTGTTCGAAAGAGTTACCGTGGCCCTGGCGCACAGGCAACTGAAGGAACACGGGTGGGTTTTAGTCAGTAAGAGTCTGACACGCCCTTCCGCTCCGCCCAGAGCGGGAGAGGTCATTTGATGATTTCCCATCCAAAAAAAAAAAAAAAAAAAAAAAAAAAAAGGGAAGCCACATGTGAAGACGGAATTATTGCCAAACTTCTTTCCTTCTAAATACAAGTTACAACAAATACAAACGTTGATCCCCTATTAGCCCCTTTGATTATGAGTTTCATAATATTTATGTACCATCTTCCACGTTTACAACTTCAAAAATTACGAACTTCCATATAAACTTTCATCCCCTTTAAAACCCTTGAAGGGATGCATTTACAAAAATCTCAATCTTATTGCTCATTTTTAGGGTTCCGTAGTCAACAAGGAACCCTTATAGTTTCGCCATGTCGGTCCGTCCGTCCGTCTGTCCACAGGTTTGCTCAGAGACTCTTAGTACTAGAAACCTGTATTGGTAAAATTTCTCGTCTACCCCGTGTTGTGGCATGTCGTTGGATAGGTTTTTCAAAAATATTGTGGGTTTGTGAAATATTAAGCTTTAAAATGTTTTTTTTGTTAGAGTCAAGTCTCCCCCCTGCCAGCTAAATGGCTAAATGGTTGAAAAAAATCACGGTATTTATACAGAATGTCTCAGAAAAAAACGAACTTTTATAGATGCATAAAAAATTAACAAATATATTTATATACATATACACTTTAAATTACAAAATCAGAAACTGAACACATATGAAAATTACTTTTTGAAAATAACATTATTCAAACGTCGTCCTTCGCGGCCCTGGCACTCTTCAAAACGATCTCTAACATTCATGAAAACGCGCTCGCCTAGACCTCACAGCTCCGGATTTTTTCCTCTGGGGTTATCTGTTAACTGTAATCCATCAACCGTATCTGAATTGAAGGAAAACATTAGACAAGAAATTAATAACATTCCTACTCAACTTCTGCGGCCCGTTTTTAAAACCCGATAGAGAATCGTCATTTATTTTGTATGAGAAAATAGTGCGCCGCGCAACAAACATTTGAAAACCCAGATGCTCAACTGAAAGTGTTTAATAGATAGTTTTAATATGAAAGACAACAGAAATACATTTATATGAATATATGGTTACTGTAAATAGTTATAGAATAAAAATAAAAAATAATTGTTGACAATTTATGTAGGTATTCACATTTTAGATAAAAATAAAAATGAATCCTAGGGATTTAAAATGTCTATCTTTTAGATATACTTAGTAACAATAAATAATTTTATACAGCGATATTATATTCGGTAAAATAAAATAACAAAAAATAGTTACTAAAATCAGCACTAAAAAAAATACAATTAGTAAAACGAAAACTTATCCTATCCTAATTTTCTTATTCGCTTTCATCGGAATCCAATTTCGAATCTGGCTCTACGAGTATCTATGTTGGTCATATCCCAATATTCGATTTGGGTTTGCTCAAACTTATTTAATTCTAAAGTTTCAGTGAAGAGGGACTTCTCATTTCGGCATCTATAATATGAGGTCTTTGTGCGCTAGCAAGGGTATCGGAAGATAGAAAACGCATATTGAGGATATGCTCGTTAGAAGCTTCTCTACCCTTTTTCTGAGAATGATGTTCCCGAAACTTCCGAAATACTTCGTTGCGAGCTTCTGAAGCTTTTTGGGATACATAGCATTGCGGTCGATGATATATACTCCATGGATCAGCAACTTATGAACGGTCGATGGCATGTAGAACCAACCATATAATTCCAACGTACGTACTTTTTTTTGGATTGGTAAATCATCAATTGACTTCGCGAACGGAGCGGAAGGAGTACGTCTCAGACTTTTACTGACTAAAACCCACCCGTGTTCCTTCGGTTGCCTGTGCGCCAGGGCCACGGTAACTCTTTCGAACAATCCGCGACCCCGGCAGGCATCTATGACATCTATCCTATAGGACCCCGTCAATTATGCTTACATCTCTTTGAGGCGCGCGTGGAACACAACGCGCCGTCGACCCGGAACTGCCCAAGCAGCACATTAGCGGAAATTACATCCATAAACAAGCTATATTACAGTCAAAGGCTCTTATGTTGCTGTACTAACGGATAAGACGGTTCTTGAGACTGTATGAGGGGTGATCTCTATGCTGTTAAACAGCACAGCTGAATAATGGCAGTATAATGGAGAAAAAAACAACAAAATGCATTTTAGTAGAGTTTTGAAAGAACTATTGTCCAGCCTTTGGTTACATATAATGCTACTAGCTGGTGAAGAAGACCAAACCTTTTAAATAGCTGCTTAACGCGATAAAGTCACACCTCTTCTAAGCTGTGAGCTGTATTAGAGAATCAAATTTTGCCATTGGCTTTTTTGTAGTGTACACTAATTCTATTATAATGCTACCTCAATGAGCTTAATAGTAGCTGGTTAAAAGCATTTAAGACGGCATGAGCTGTAAATTACTCCACTTTAATTCCAAAGCATAAAGTGTAAATATTAGCTATTTTACTGCCTCTAGAATTATTGAAGAGTAAACATAGGTTATTAGTGCTATGATAACGTCAATTTTGTTATAACCTCGCAACGCGAGTTAATTAATAATCGTGCAAGAAAAAAAACAATTTAAATGAATACGGTTAAACCATGGAAAAAAGGAAAATAACTGGTGCAGTTAAAAATACACTTTCTAAAGAAAACAATAAGCAAAGGAGCAAGGATAGTGAAAATCTCCTTCATTTATGTAGCTGCAGCCAAGTGCCGGTGTTGATTAAAAATGAGGGTTCCGGGTACATAGATTTTGTTAGTAAAATTTTTGAAAAACGTATTTTGAATCAAATGCAAGGATTTTTTAATAAACACAAATTACTGCATAACAAACAGTTCGGTTTTACGAGGGGTCGTTCGACTACTGAACTTTTAGGACATGTTTTCATTCATTTCATGTGTTGTTGCATTCGATTGTGTTCTTCATGAAACATTGATCAGGAAACTGCACCACTACGGAATCCGAAACGCCTCTCTGGATCTTCTTACTTCTTACTTAAGTGATAGGATTCAGAGAGTTGATGTTAATGGAAAAAGATCACCCGGATCGGTAGTAAGAATGGGGGTCCCCCAGGGCTCAATTCTTGGGCCATTTTTATTTCTTATTTATATAAATGACTTGCCTTACCTCATAAAGGATAAACATGATATAGTGTTATTTGCAGACGACACTTCACTTTTATTTAAACTCAAAAGTCAGCAGCTGATTACTGATAATGTAAATAGCGCCCTTGCAATAGTAGTTAACTGGTTTATTGTTAATAACCTACTTCTTAACGGGAAAAAAACTAAATGTATTAAGTTTACTATACCTCATGTTAGACAAATAGAAACTAGTGTTCTCATAAAGGGTGAAGTGCTGAAACCCGAAAATACCACAGTTTTCTTAGGCATAACTTTGGATACCAAGCTTCAATGGGGCCCCCACATAGATAAATTGTCAAAAAAGCTTAGCTCTACAGCATACGCCGTTAGAAAAATTCGTGGTTTAACTGATTTAGAGACAACCCGTTTAGTATACTTTAGTTATTTTCATATTGTGATGTCGTACGGTATTCTGTTGTGGGGAAATGTCGCCGATATCCAGACAATTTTCGTTTTACAAAAAAGGGCAATTCGTTCAATCTATAAATTAAGTCCCAGAGACTCCCTCAGAGATAAATTTAAAGAGATTAATATAATTACTGTGCCTTCTCAGTATATTTATGAAAATCTTTTGTATGCACATAAAAATATTAATCTGTTTAAAAAATACAGTGATATCCACAATATAAATACTAGAAACAAACACAAATTTATTGTTCCTACAACCAGGCTCAAGAAAATAGGTGGCTCGTTTAGATGCCAATGTATACGTTTTTATAATAAACTTCCTAGCCACATTCAAGATCTAAGCTTTAATAAATTCAAATCTTTTATAAAACGGAAACTATGCCAGAAGGCCTATTATACTGTGAAAGACTATATTGAGGACAAAAAGGCTTGGGATTGAGCTGCTCCAATGGATTTGCACGGTGAATGTTGATTTTGATTTTTGCTAGCTATTTTAGACATGAATATTTACTGTAAAAAATATTATATTATTTTCATTATTGAGAATATGAGGACTATGTGGGTCATTGTTCAATTATATTCTTGATCTGGCAGTTTAAGTAGTTTATGCGGCCTACCCAAATGACCTTTCTTTGGTATTGTTCGTCGAATCGTTGAGCTCCTTAAGTTCTGAGTTGAGCTGCACGGTTACTGACAAATGCGTGCACTGACTGGACAGGTCCACTTAATCTGTGTGGTTCTTTCCTCAAAAGACCATTTCAGACACCAATCTACATGGTTCTCAAACATTATGTCCGATTTTTTTGTTTTATACACATTGACATTGTTGAATTTTATATACACAATGACATAAGTATTTACTTGTAAAGTATTATGTTATTTTAATTATTGTGAATGTGAGGATTATGTGGGTCATTGCTTTTTTTTTTTTTTCGCAGTTAATTTTAATCATGATCTGGCAGATTGACTAATTTATGTGGCCTACCCAAATGTCCTTTCTTTGGTATTGTTCGTCGAATCGTTGAGCTCCTTAAGTCCTGACTTCCTGAGTTGAGCTGCACGATTACTGACAAATGCGTGCACTGACTGGACAGCTCCACTCAATCTGTGTGGTTCTTTCCTCAAAAGACCATTTCAGATACCAATCTACATGGTCTTCACATGATTTGACCAAGATTATGTCTGGACTTTAAAAGAGACTATGACCTCTGAGTTTGTTTCGGCCTTTCTTCTCAGAGTAATCACATAGGAAACGCCGACCTCATCTAGTTTAAAAATATGATTGACGTGTAAAAGTGTTTGTACAATACTACTTACAGAAATAAAATCATTTATCATTTATCAATGATCATAATTCAGTAAAATTAATGGATTCTTTCAGTGACCTTTCTAAAGAAATGATTGAAAGTAGAAATAGTGACAGTTTTGAATCAAATCAGACATATGAAGATGAGGGAGTGAATATTTATATGAAAAACATTTTATTTAAAGAAAATATAAAAGAACGGACAATAAAGAGAAATATTGCTCAAGATGCACAAAAGTAATTAGTAACAATTGTGAATAATAGATTTCCAGATGTTTTACCAAAAGATCCGAGAACGATTATATACAGCTAGAAAAATTATTATAAAATTAATAGAATCTGGTGGTGAATTCTGGCACAATGGACTAATCAATCTGCTAACTATAGTATTGAACAACTGGCTAGACGTTTTAGAAAATATTAAGAGCATTAGTTTGCACATAACAGCCAGACCAGCCAGCCAGCCAGTTTGTTTGCCAGTACATATATAAAAGTTCGAAATATGAGTTTTGGCCGATTTTATGTAATGGTTGGAAATACCTAGTGCCCAACCATTTATCATTGGTGTTTATTATGGTGCCGGAAAACCGAAGAATCTTGATATTTATCGAGAAGATTTTGTAGTAGAAATGAAACAGTTATTGAATGACGGAATCCTCCTGTCAACCAGCAAGTTTATAAACAGTCAAGATTCGATGTTTTATTTGCGATTCACCCGCAAGGGCTTTTATAAAAGGTATTTACGTTTTCATGCCTTCAGCGCCACATCTTTATGAGAAGACAAATTTTAATATTTTTTGGCCGTTACAAAACAATAAAATCATGTCCTGTGGCACTCAAAAGTTTATTTTTTTCGGGTCGATGAGGGTGCTGTAGTACTGCGAATGTTAATTGTATGTTTAGACACTTTTTCAAGGGTCTGCAATTTTAATAGCAAACATGGATGCTTAAAATGCGTTACCGAGGGAGAGTACTCCCATAAATCTCACACTGTGATATTTCCGGGACTGAAATGCTCTGAAAGGACAGATGAGGGGTTTCGCAGGAAGCTGCATGGAGAGCATCACAAATCCAATTCACCTTTGCCAATAGATATGCTGAATTATTTTCCAGTGGCCGATTTCTTGCACCTTTAGGTGTCATGAAGAGATTAGGTAATATTATGATCAAGGGATGGCAACTTCAAATATGTCACAAAATGGACTGCTAAAGATATAGATATTGTCAACACTTTAGTGGTAATATTATACTGGTAAGAGATTATGCCTGCTGGGTAACGAATGGTAAATTAAAATAAAAGTAATTATATACATTTTCTGCGTTTTATTTTATTAATCACAGACTCCAGATTTGGCAAATCTTAAATTTATATGTAAATTAAACAATTCTGAGCAAAATCACAGTCACGATATGACGTTATTATACTAAAAATAACAGTAACTAATCAACTAATCTGCATACATATTTAGGAAAATAAACAAATCTGAGCAAATTCAGTCAGGAAACTAAAGTACACAAAAGTGAGTACTGTAGATGCAGCTTTTGCTTTTGTGTTTTTTTTTTATCGAATAAGGTTTTTTTCTAATTGATTAAATTCTTCAGCATTTGATACAGGCTTATCATAAAAGCTTCTAGTTCAATAGAGCTTCACCAATTTTACCTGTCAGCAAATTTCGAGTCTTGTAAAAAAACTGGCATCTAATAAGAATAATAAGATGTGACATTTGCCGGGTTTTTTTTTCTTCTTTTTCAATTATTTGTTTCTGTATTTCGTGAATAATGTTTTGGTTATCCATGATGGTTTTCTGCTTATTTAATATTTGGTTTTGGTTTTCAAGGAGTCGATTTTACTTGTTTAGATGTACATAACTCCAGCTTCCTTTTATTATATGATAGAATAATTTTACCTATGCCAATATTTAATTTTTGAGCTGTAATACATACTCATATCTTCTTTCGTTTGGACGATATGACATGAGCAGATGGGGTGACGTCACTCCAGCTTACACACACGTTTTTTGATCGTAGTTTCAACACTTTTTAAGTATTGTCGTTCAGTTCTTTCCTTCCTTATGCAGCTATTATGCGTTATTTTTCTGACTATAGTCCTAAACCCTAACCGCATGAGGATGCAGGGTTACGTCACTCCAGCTAACACACACTAAACGACTCATACTAACGAAGTTTTTGTGGCAGCTAAATTAAGACTGGGAACTTTGATTGCAGCTATTATGCCTTAAATATTGGCATAGGTAGAATTATTCTGTCATATATCAGGAAGCTGGAGTTATGCACGTCTTATTTAGTTCCATATAGCTGCCACTACTGAGTATCTCAATAACAGTGTTTGAAGATGTCGTTGCACTCTCCTGTATACTACCTTGACAAAATATCTGCAATCACAAAATTACGTAGTGTGAATAAACTTCTGATATAACATTGGAAAACCTTAAAAATTAATCTCAATTTTATTAAACAGGTAGGGAAGCTCATCGCATAATAGTAGAGCTAGGCTAAATAAGATAAGATAAATACTCTTTATTACACATAGGGTGTTTACACAGCCCGGGAGAACGTAAAGTTGAACAGAGCGGCGATGAATAGTTAGCTAGGTTAGCTGATATTTTAGATTTCCAATATTGGAATACCTTCTTACTTTGCATTATGCATTTCTAAGCAAGAAGACAATTAATGGCTCGCTAGTTTGGCATAACAAGCGCGAATAAGTAGGATCACAAAATCAAGTGAAGTACCTAAGCTACTTGAGTACAAAATGGTTTTCTATCAAGATTAGAGATCCCTAAGACGCTGTTGTATACTATCACTTTAATCCTTTAACCAGTCGTTAGAATAACTGAAAACCATTGTACAGCTAGCGCACAGTTTTCAGCTGATTAATAGACTTAAATATGGCCATTGAACAGTAAAGAGAGGGTCAAGGGAATTTAGTTACAATTATTGCTGGATAACAAATTAACGCCATTTTAATGTAAACAAGCCGATTACATATGAAAAATCCACTGATATATTAACTTTTCATTATATTTGAGTCATATTACAGTAAAAATATATTGTTTCGTTGTTAAAAATAGATATTAATTCTCATTAAATGAAAAAAAAAAAAAACATGGATAATTCTTATACCGTATTTATTTTGTATAATATTTTTAGTAAAATTATATTATTTCGATGGCGCGTGTAATATTTGATAATATCACCTATATATATTAACAGTAAAGTGGCACCCGCAGTACAATTTATCAATAGGCATACAAAACAAACGTGAAAAATTACTTACATTAAATTAGAAATTATTATTTATCCACAGTAATATGTAGTTAGACCGCCTTGACTTAACACTTGCACTCCACAAATAGATTTTTGTTGCTATTTCTTTGTAGATTTATCAATAGCCTTTACTAAGCCATAAACCATCTTTTGGCTGTCTAAGAGAATTAAAGGAGCTGCATAGTGGCCTAATGACAGCTGCGTAAGCCATTGTACAGCCCATTTACAGCTCTTACAATGCTCTGGACAGCTGTTAGCAAGCTACTATAATGCTCAGGGCTGGTTAATTTGGGGCCAAATTTAGTATTATAAGAGCTGTGTAACCTGATATACAGCCCTTGTACAGAAAGCATAACAGCCTCGAGTTGCCAAAAATTCTGTTGTCCAGTGACTATACAGCTATGTGTGCTGCTTGGGTGGTAGTTCCGGACAGCGAGCTGCCCATTGCTCGCCGTCCGCAAGCCCACGCTTACGGTGGCCGGGAGTCGGCTATCGACTTCCGACGCCCAGGGTGTCTCCTCCTGCGGCGACTAGGGGCGTGAGGGCGCAACGATTGCCCACCCTCACGCGTTCCGCCTCCTCCTTCGCGAGCATTACTGCTTCGTAGAAGGAGGTGATGGCTTCCCATTCCCTCTCGCTCCGTACCATGGCCTGGACCAAGACTGGATGCAAGAGATCGCCGCCGCCGATCGCCGCCACGAGGACATGGCGGTGATCTGTCCAAGCCGGGCAGACCTCCACCGTATGCTCCACCGTGTCCTCCGGTCGGTTCACACAACGGTAACGCCCGGACGTTTCCTCTCGTCTTATCCGAAACAGGAACCTCCCGAAACAGCCATATCTGGTGAGGACCTGCGTCAGGCGGAAGGTGAGGACGCAGTGGCACCTCTCAATCCACTCCTGAAAGAAGGGACTTACCGCCGCAATTGTGGCGTGCCCTAACGTGCGGACCTTTGGGCTGTCTTATATGTAAAATCTTTGAATTTGGTGACATCAATTACCTCTCCAAATATTATGGCTTGCAAAATCACAGCAAATCTGCGAACGAGCACTTCGTTCAACTCAGTGATGGCCGAGTTTTATCGGGAAACTCAAACAATCTTTTTTCTGAGTTCGAATCGTTTGAAGTTCCCGATCCTTGTTAACTATATCGACTGCAAGATTAAGATGTAAATCTGTCCTTTTTCGTTCTAAATTTTTCGTTCTAAGTTCGTCGGTTAAATTTAAGTCAGAAAAAGCACTGGGCCTGTTTGCTTATTGTTTGGTGTTGTGTGTTTTTTTAAATTAAGTAAGTGGCAAAATAAAAAGATCTCATTACGACTTCGTAGTATTTGCTTATAAGTAGTATGCGCAAACACTAATGATTTTATTCTAGGTTTTTGGTTAGTTCCTAGAAAACCTCAGTAGACTCTTATGATTTTTTATAAATACCTAGTTATATTATTATAGGAGTTCATCTTAAAAAATAACCTTTGGAAGCCTGAAAAGTTGGCATAAGGATCCAGAACCATCACTATCATCGAAACTGTTACCAAGCCGTACCATATTTACTTGTTACTGCATTTATTATTTATTTTAGAGTATAAAAAATCAGGTATAGTAACCATTTACTCGTATTCAATAAAAATGTATTACTGTTGTTTTTCATATTAAAAATATTGTAAAAGATAAGAAAAAATATATTCGCACTTGGCCGGTTTTTTTAATTGTTTAATGTAACAATAAAAAAAACCGGCCAAGTGCGAGTCGGACTCGCGCACGAAGGGTTCCGTACCATTATCTATAAAAACGGCAGAAAAAAACACGTTTTTGTATGGGAGCCCCCTTAAGTATTTATTTTATTGTTTTCTTTTGTATTTATTGTTATAGCGGCAACAGAAATACATAATCTGAGAAAATTTCAACTGTCTAACTATCACGGTTCATGAGATACAGCCTGGTGACATACGGACAGACAGACAGACGGACGGACGGACAGCGGAGTCTTAGTAATAGGGTCCCGTTTTACCCTTTGGGACCAGAACCCAAAAAAGTGCTGTATTTTCAAGAATATGAAGTATGTCAAAAAATCATAAATAATTATTACTACATATAACCCTCTATAGGGATAGAACGGGATTTTTTTCAGTTCCAGAGATATCCTAATCTTCCATACAGACCTGCTCTGGATACATAATTTTTTTTTCGTTAAATAATTATTAGTCGTCAGTTTTCAAGCCAAATTACTTCATTACCTAAATGACCATAGTAATACTAAATAGAAACCATTTCAAGCCCAAAAAACGATATTTAAAATTCGAGTCTTCTATACAGGGTTAGTTTTCAAAGACCAGCCAAATTTAAGGATGTGGTACAGACCATCAAACTGAACAACTCTCTCCATGGGACCAATATCATCATCGCGAAAAATTTATAAACTGTCCCATAAAAAACTTCAATACCTACTTGACCTAAATGTATGGGACCGCTGATTTTTTTTTCGTGATTACGATTTTGATCCCAAGGAGAGAGTTGTTCAGTTTGATGGTCTGTACCACATCCTTAAATTTGGCTGGTCATTGAAAACTAACCCTGTATAGACGCTATTTTCGGGCCAATGTGGTGCCGTGGCGCCAAGTTTTTTTTAATCTATGGCGATAAATCGTATATACCTAAAGGTAATGGGAACATTAACGGGATTTTATAAGGCTAAACTGATCTTGTACCTAGTTGTTTACCCTCAGACCAGTCGACACATAAACTTAGGCCAGATGCAAGTGTAGATTATGTACCTAGCTACATAAATGCATATTATATAGCTGCAAA
Organism: Griposia aprilina; assembly: GCA_916610205.1. Lineage (NCBI taxonomy): Eukaryota > Metazoa > Arthropoda > Insecta > Lepidoptera > Noctuidae > Griposia > Griposia aprilina. The sequence continues at coordinate 17,540,878 of OU744288.1, forward strand.
TTCCCCATCTAGCTGTCGTCTGAAGAATGGATAGCCACTTTCCAAAGCAATCCTTGCAAGTTTCTCAGGTGACAAAAGAATGTATTTCACACCAAACAATACCTAGACCGTATCGCTTCACTTTTGGTCACTACAGCGTTGGTTGTCTTGTTGGAGGTTGCAGGCAGAGATTGTAAAATTGTGTCTCGTTACGTTATGACCGACCGAAATCCGGGGTGACGTCATTTCAGACACATCCTCTTACTTTTTAGTTCAACTGTTATGCATACCTTTGTGAGGTCCGTTTACCTACTTTGGATCGAAGGATTACCTATAAAATACCTACAATTGTATAATTTTATATCAGACGTTGCGTAAGGTATTCTCGGCCTTTCGTAGAGAGCAAAGCAAAAAACTGCAACAGGCGGTTCCTGAGCCTTGAGGTTTTTGACGGTATCGATAACTACTGATAGACTAGTTCCTCATGCATCACATAGGTTTTATCATCCATCCTGGGATCATAAGCCTATTTCACAATTAATCACCTACTAATGTAGAACGCTGAATATTGCCCGTCTATTTCCTCATATCTTGTATCCTATACTTACGTATGGACATAGCGATCTTCAGGCATGGCCGGTTTTGGAAGCTTTCCAATTTTGGAGCGTTCACGTTTCACTAGTCTTAGCTTCCCTAGTTCTTTACTTCCTTCCGCTAGTCGACAATCGCTAGTCTACGTACACCTGCTCGACAGTGCAGTAAGCATTTATCTTTACCTAATCAAGCCGCAGTTACGGTACCTACTGAAATGCCATGAAGTCTTGGTAAGTGGTGAGCCTGGAGTTGGCGTTATAATAGGTATCTCCACTTTAAAGGGAATAATAGAGTTATGGATGTCATGTCAGTGACGAAAAGAAACTCCCTGACTCATTGTCACTTTCTATTTTTATTTAGTGAGCATTTTCCAAGGTCCACTGTACAGCCAGCGAAATATAACTTAGTCTAGATATCCTAATAAATAAATAATAACATTAACAATAATTACAGGATTCTGAACGCGTTGAAATTTTTCGGAGGTTATTAAAAAAAAAATGCTCTTCCATACTTACATTTTGTCCACGTAGGTATTGCACACAGCAGTTTTTTTATTGGATAACCCGCGAAATTTATCTACGCTACGGGGTCCAAAATCATGCAGTGAATGGTTACAGTTTGCTCGTCGATTTCCCTGCCAATCTGTACCTATATTTATAGACCAACTAACAAGAATAAGGCTTACCCTATATAAAAGGAAAGGTTGGCATAGCCTACCAACAAACCTAGTAGAACCAACAGCAAAGATATCTGTATGCCTGTGCGACCCACAGGGACCACAAGGTGTTTTGGCCCTAGGTTTACAAAATCAGTTATTGGTTGATTCGCACGAATGTGTACTCTCCTGAAGTATGGGCGAATCGACACTTTTAAATTTATTAATTTTGTGTAGGCGATTCGCACGCTAAGTTATTTGTGGGTGAATCGACAACTCCAGAAAAACTTATTAGGCAATTGGCACATTTTGAATTTTATGAAAAAAGTACACTAGCGCACAGAATTGATAAGAGTTTCTAAAATATTTTGAAGGCAATCAGTTGCCTAATTTTATCAGATCACAGGAATGTATGCCTGTAATAGTGTAACAAGTACGCACATCGGTTATTTATCATACAACGTAACGTAACTTTCTTACCTACCCATTCCAGGCGCTCACACAATCGGTACTCAATCAATAAATAAGTAAATGAATGATTCGATATGCAGAAATTGTTTGTAGGTATGTCTAGGAATATACAAACCTCAGTACTAGCTTAGGGCAGTTTAGGGATACAAAAGAGGGATAACTATGTTTGTCTATTATACTTATTTTTGTGTAACATATTTTTTTACCAACGAAATATATACACAGCATTAGCCCACAGCCTTTTTCATAATTATAGAGCTCGCACGTATCTAAATAATAGGAAAGTACCTTTTAATAACCTTACTTGTAGGTAGTACTTGCGTATTTGAATTTATAAAACTTGGTTACTTTTATGGCATTGTCTCCTCATGTCATATTTCCTTTCACCTGCGGGGTAAAGGAATGGTTTTTATTTTGACAGTTCGACACCATTCATTGCGTTATTTACGTTGCTGAGCGGACCAATTTTTCGAACATATGAAGCAATGGATTAGAGGCTTCAAAATGATTCAGATTGTGATTACTTCATATAATATTAGTGTGTTACCACGCAATTAGGATGCGGGTCGGAAAGACACTATTTAAATCAACTCATTCTTCTCTTAGGTACCTATTCCAGCTATCAGTCGACAGTTTCTGAACTTACGAAAGCCTTCAAACAGAAGAAATGATTATATTATCGACGAACTTGTTTTTAAATATTTCAATCAGCTTCAACATCATAACCATTTCCTCCAACAGGATCTTACAATCACGGAAATGTCCGCAAACAAAGTCACGGGCCACAGCTAATAGCTAATAAGTGTAGGAATAACGTAACGTGTGCGTCACGTTTGCACGACGCGACGGCTTGTTTGCGTGTAGTTAGCGCGCAGGGACGGTGAAAGTGCTTACGTAACGATGCAGCGCGCCTGCGCCGCTGCTGCTGCAACTTGAAACCGCTTAGGTAAAAGGCACATAATATTAACACTCGTTAATTAACTGTACGCATTCGTGTGTTCATTATGCTCGGGTTTTACGAGGTGATCGGAATGCTTGAAAACTGCTATTGCATCTAGCCTCATAGGTGTGTGTTTCATTGACTACAGTTTCACTGCAGTTCAGTTTCAGATATTATTGTATGCATTGCAATAAGGGTCGGGTACCACTGTTACGGTGTTCAACAATTATTTAAAAAAAAACTGAAATGTAAATCGACTTTGTTGACTGTACCTACCTACATATCTATGTATATATGCTAATAAGGAATTTGGTGTCAATTAGGTTCCAACTAATCTAATTAAAACTAGCTCAAATTCCTCATTTGCACACAAAAATAAATACATATAAGGAAAGCTTGACAATATTTTTTTTCCTCTTCAGCCAGGAAATTCGCAATTTCGTAAGGAACACGTTCATAACTAGTAACCTAGCTAACAACCTATTCCCCAGGTTTAAATATAATTAATTTTATTTGAGTTATTGTAACTAAGCGGACAATGCGACAATGTTTCTACACATAACATAAACTCACGCCTAAACTTCCCATGGGGATAAGCCAGAAACTACAGAAGGTCACCTGCTACAATCCTTACATACTCCTCCTTTTGCTTCGTTTACGTTCATACATTCTAGTCATACACGCATGCTGGTTGTGAGTACTACGCACCTGACCTTTCTGAAGAACATCACCAATAAGGTCATTAATTATAATGTTCTTCTACGGTGCCCTCCGACGGATGATTTGGCCTGCCCGTTTTCTTTGATTTTCTTTCGATAAACCTTCTAGCAATGGCACTATCGGCTGCAATTTCCTGTGTTTGTAACGTATTTTATCGAAGCAGCCTTTGTAAACTAAAACCGCAAAATGTTACGTAAGTTTTCACAGTGCAAGATTCGTTTGTCTTGCTAGCAAAATGCCAAACTGTGCCCAAAACAAATGGTCATGATTACGAATGTTATCTATTCAAAAGGAGAGTCACAATACATTTTATCATTTTGTTACGAAATGTATTATTATATTTATTATGTATCTACAAGATTGTCTAGTCTTTAAAAAAGCTAATTATGAAATAGGTACCCCACTAACTAGGCGGATCAGGAAGAAAAGCACTCTCTTCGTATAATTTTAACAGCGTAACAGGAAGTGAAACAAAAATCAAAAACATACTACTATAATAATAATAAAACAGAATAAACTCTTATTCTACTTTATTTATTATAGTAGTTTCTTTTTAGGGTTCCGTACCCAAAGGGTAAAACGGGACCCTATTACTAAGACTCCGCTGTCCGTCCGTCTGTCTGTCCGTCTGTCACCAGGCTGTATCTCATGAACCGTGATAGTTAGACAGTTGAAATTTTCACAGATGATGTATTTCTGTTGCCACTCTAACAACAAATACCAAAAACAGAATAAAATAAATATTTAAGGGGGCTCACATACAATAAACGTGTTTTTTTGCCGTTTTTATAGATAATGGTACGAAGCCCTTCGTGCGCGAGTCCGACTCGCACTTGGCCGGCTTTTGTTATATCTGTCAAAGAATGTATAACAGTTTTACAATTTATGTATATGTATGTATCTTGTGCATGTATTGTGCATGCGTTGGCAAAAAATTTGAACAGCAGTTAAACGAGGTAAATTTTGTAGAACGAATGTTTTTTGCTATCACGGCCTTTGGAGAATAAAACTAAGATATTTTTGAAGACTATCCTAACGGGGTGACAGGGACATCGACCCGCAAACTGTAACCATGAATTTAGCATATGATTATAGACTAGACACCCTAGTGTAGAAATTTTTCGTAGGTTATAAAAAAAAAAACCGCTGTTTCATAGAAAAGTGCATTTTTTTTTAATAACCTATGAAATATTTCACAACAGAAGGGCCCAGAATTATGTATGCACTGAATCCATGAGAACCGGTTGCGCATCGTTGTCTTGGCACCCTCCCTATATTTAATGTATATGTAATGTAGATGAATGTAAAACGCTATCAATATAAAAATCAGCTTTCACACAGCATCTGATATATTACGATCGAGCAGATTATATTAAAATATCTACTGAGAGATTGACTTTCATTCATCATTTCATTGTATATCTTTCTAACGCAAAGAAATTACGGAAATATGAAATCAGTTTAGGTAGGTAGGAATGTAAATAAAATGAAAACTCGAAGAAAAAGTGAAGGCCTCTAATGACTTTAAGTACCATTTTACCCTACTTTGTTCCTCACTAGTATAATTATGTAAATAATCAAAACAATTGGAGCACCATTGCGGGAAGTTGTCTCAGTTTACGTCTAGTCTGATGTCACAGTGATGGGCACCGAGCGGCCGGAAGTGACGGCACTGGGCATTTAACTTGCCTCTCATTTATTAGTTAGCAAAAACCGAGGTGGCAAACAATACTTATCAGGCAAGAGCATTGATGTAACAGCTGTTGCGCCGCGCAGGGGGACGATACTTTTCTCTCGAGTTTCTCTAGCGGCGCGCGCGCAGTCGAACCTCCGCCGCGGGAAAACACGCGCGTCTTTACCATACCTCTTCACGTTAATGTATCTTCCTTCACGCTCAACTAACTTATGAGCGAAATTATAGGATTACATTAAGAAATTTGTGTGAAACCCCAGTTATAAAAGCGAGCATTGTGTTTGTGTAATTGATAGGCCGATAGAAAGTTGGCTAACTTGTTGCCTGGGTGAACAAACGTATAGACACCGTATACATTTTTACAAGTTGTGCACCAGTGCCGGTGGACTAACTGTAAGGTTTGTTCTATTGACTTTTTAATACATTAACTAATGCTACTTTTAATTACCTAACATAATTATCTTGATAATAGCTTTGTAATTTGCTCACGTTTTCATCAGCAGGTGCCGAACTGCTGAACAAGAGTTCATTAATCATTGTTATACTTACATTTTTTTTAATAATTCTAGAGCATGGCAAGTATTTCATATTTTTTTAAAGAGACCGATAACCATCTGTTAAGAAATGTCTTGGAATAAAAATAAATGACACACAGGGAAGGTCAGCTTCAATCAACATTGGTAAGGGTTGGTGCTTACTTGCCGTATGGTATCGTCTAGCAGCAATGGGCATATTTAATAAAACCAACAGGCGACAGGTGATAGGCGACTATCTGACAATGCGACAATTTTATATTTCTTTTTCATACATTTTCTGTTTTATTAAACAGCACCTGTTGTGGAAATGTTACAATTTTGTATTTTTTTGACGAATATGTCGTATTGTCACTGTCTGTTATAAAGAGGGCTATGGTAGCTAGAAACTAAAACTGCAATTTTCAACACTTCATTCCTGCACGTGGTCGCAATACCACCTCGTATTACTGCTTTCCTCGTTTGAAGCTTAAAAATACTTATCCACTTTATATGGTGTCAAAATATAAAATAAATATAATATTGACACCAATTCGATCCACATTATTTCCGCTGAGCGCTTTCTTTTTATTAAAACTGTAAATATTATAAAGTTTCACAAATCAAGAAGAGGTATTGCTTGATACTTCAAGCAAGATGCTTCACTCATCTAGATAATGATTTAATTGTACCAAGAGCCGGCAAAATCAGATGATATCTTAATTAAACCAAGGAATTAATTACCTTTGGTTATAAACCTCAAAAGTAAAATGACGAAACAAGGTGCTAACCGGGCTAACATAAATTATGGTGTCTGTTACAATTGACTGTAAATTATGCGAACGAAATTATAATTTCACAGAATGGTAGTACTTATCAGAATGTCCTCCATTTCTTTCGTGACCATTATTGTAGGGAAAACAATCGGCTCTGCTCCCACGGCCGCGGCACCGATAGTGTGCACAAACTGGTTTCTTTCGGATTCTCTTACCCATTTACCGTAATTACACATTACACGAGACACGAACATTTAATGGGTAACAAATACACGAACTTAATGATGTTTCGAACAAATAAATTGCTTTCATATTACGCGTAAGTAAGAGCAATTTGAGGAAGTGGAAAGTATCTATTATGTACTGCAGTGGTGCAGTACGCAATGCGCCGGAACGGATGGGGGAAAAGATAAAAAAAGAATGCCTTAATAAATGCTGTATTAATGTTTCGAAGAAAACTAACCAACGCAAGTCCAAATGATAACTGCATAAATCCAAAAAAAGTTATAAAAATTTACTAGGGAAAATGTAGAGTCAAGTATCCTATTTTCACGAAAATCGACGGAAGGCGTGGCACGCGGCTCAAACGGAGTTTTCATAAGTTGTTGTTAGCAAATCCAAATGACAAATGTTAGGAAGAAACAGCATACGCTTGTTACATTTAGCGTTGAATTTACGCAAAGTGGATACTTTGAGTGCCAAGAACATTGCCGACACGCATTTGCTCAACTCGATTAGGTATGTATCTAGGTTTGAAAGGGGCAAATGGGGTAATAGTGCATTGAAGGTAATGTGATACTAACTGCCCCTCTACGTGAAGCATAAAACATCGTACACCGACGACATACATATGGCCATAATGACCATAAGTCGCTGTCGGTATTGTCTTACGAAGTTCTATAGAGTCAATGTGTTTTCTTGCTGATAGTTTTTGTCAACAATGAGTTTTTCTTGCGTTGCAGTAATACCTCTGAACATTGTTAGTTGTTACACCAGCGCGCATTGTGCTTTACTCACTCACTTTTCGTTACGTAAACCCTTTACTTAAGTGACATAAATAACGTGAAACAGCAATAATTATTTATCTCCATCTTGACATAAGTCACACATTAGTTGCGTCGTACAAACGCCTAGAAGGTCGATTGATACGTTTCTTGCTCGTACGATTCAATACAGCCGAAAAAAGGGTTACACATTCAGAATGCACAACGTAAAACAATTGGTGTTGCCGTTCACCGAATGCCAATATGATGAAACCGTCTTTACGTGATATATTTATCAATCACTTCGGTTGGTTTACGAAAGTTTAGCGCGGTATCGCCAAAGTAACGGTTGGCGGAGTGCAGTACCTCATAGATAGTTGTGTATTTAATAACGCTAATGCTAAGCAACTGAGTTTAACGCAAGTGTTTTGTTTTTAACGGACCAATCATAGAAACCAAACAACACGACAGGTGCTTTCAGGCGTTGAAGTGAGTAGGTATACTTGGTTCGCATCGTAATCACAGGTTGCTGTCTGACTAATATATGTCAGACGCACAAATTGTCCTACTAACCTTCGCTATGATTGACTTCCGCTATAATGTATGTTATTAAACTTAACTGTGTATAATACACGCTATTAATGTAAATTGTTGTTATTACTGGGACTTGGTACGAGAACACAATTAGATCGTCACCGTTTAATTCAACCTCGACCTGTAAAATACACTTCGGAATGTCCTATAGCAACCGAGCCCAAGTGCCTATATTACGATGAAGCAGCAAAACAACGTAACTTTAAATAAATCTTAGAGCCCCATTAAAAAGTAATAAACTTCAGATTAATTCGGGATTTGTATGCACAATGCATATCACCATGGTATCTTTGGAACTTAGGTACTGTTTATCATATTAATTTTATATTAGTTCGACGCCCGAAGGTTTGAATCAATGTAACAACTTCCTCTTGATAACAATTTAAACTGCACTGTGTTATGTAGGTGCAAGGTTGTCTCGGACATTCATTTGAAATGTATGTGTACGTTATTTTCAAATTGCCGCTAATTTAATAGATCCTGCGTAGGTACCTAATGACACACTGGCTACATCATATTTACAAGAGCAAGCTGGGCCAAGTAATGGCAAAATGGTGTGCCCAACATTGGTGTTTGATACACACACGACAATATGTTGGCCACTTTCTAAAATATCCTTTAGAATTAAAAAAGGACCATTATTATGTCCTCTTCATATAATTTATGAGCACGGAAATGGGCGTGAAAAAAGTCAATATAATACCACAGCATAGTACAGAAGTAGTAGTGTATAGTGGCTACATCCATTTTATTAGAAACAAATACTGCCAAACTGTTTTCTGTAAAATATTATTATGTTTTTTGAGAAATTAAATTTATTATTTATTTTATTTTTATTTATTTACCAATTTAGTAGAAAACAGTTTCGACCCGTAACACTAATCACAACTGCTTTATCTCTAGGTAGTTAATTTAAATTTGTATCACCTTAGTTTTATTTTTTTACTTGTAACATATATTTTTAATTTCCAAGATAATATACATCATTTAAAAGCTAATGTACACACGGCTACATAATTATCATGCTATACGTTTCTAGTTATAGCTGACCTCGAATTATATAAGCTTTTCATACATTGAGAAGTCAGCTTATATTGGAAATGTATAGCTTGATATGTGGTCGTGCGTACAAGATACAGGGTGGCAGGAACATTGACGCGCAACCAGAGCGGGGTAATTACGTAACACACTAACAGTAGGAATGGGTTTCATTTTAACAGTTCAACAACATTCATTGCGTTATTTACGTTGTTCAGCAGACAAATTTTGCGAACATATGAAGCAATGGATTAGCAAAATGCTTCAAAATTATTCAGATTGTGAGAGATGTGTGTTACGTAATTAAGGTGCTGGTGCGATGGATTTAGTACATGATTCTGAACCCCGTGCTTTGAAAATTTTCGAAGGTTATAAAAAAAAAAATGTTGTTCCATAAATTTCGACCACGTAGGTATTGCTCTTTTCCATGAAACAGCTGTTTCTTTTTTTATAAACGACGAAGAATTTCTATGTTAGAATCTAGGCTAGACCTAGATTCTAACGTAGAAATTCTTCGAAAATCATATGAGCTGAATTCATGGTTACAGTTTGCATGTCGATGTTGCCACCCTGTATAAAAAGGGAGGGGAAAGAAATATCAAACTAAACTAAGTTTTGAAATTTCTAAAATTTTCGTATTAAGAGAGAAATTTCGAATTCGTTTTCACTCGTAATTGATTGACTCAACTGTATCATTGTTGACATGCCTTGAAATGAAAGTAAATTAAAATTAAACTAGATAATTTCAAGTTCCGTTTATTTAACTTACATAATGCAAACGTAATTTAAATAATTGTTAAGTTCGTCTCATGCCTCAGCTGCTAGAATCTACACAGAAAATGTATGTTTCACGACCCCAATCATTTAAAAAGGATATGCCTGCATTTCTCGTAGGTACCTAAATGTATTATAAGTAGAGGTATTTAAGGCATATAATGGACAAATAATTTCTCCGCGGAAGTGAAGAACCGTAAAACTGTAATCAAACTTTTTTATTAATACGATTTTGCTTTTAAGCAGCGGATTCTTTAATTAGTTTCCTATTGTAACGTCAAACGAACAGACATGTAGGAACATTCAATTAAATACATGTCCGGGATAAAACAGAAAACTGAAAACTGGTCAAGTGCGTGTCAATTACTTTTACTAGATAAAGCAGGAACAAAAACAATAACAACAGTAATTCAAATATAAACACTTATTTAACAATATTTAATTAAATAATAAACAATTCTTCATTATCTTTACGCATAACTTTACTCAATGGATTCATTATCAAGTTTTTCATTCAATTTATTCAATAAACAGATTATTATGTCAAGATTCTCTGCTCATTCATTCTGAGTTAACGATCATCTAATGGTGAATTATAATCTATAACGGTTACGGGTTATATTATGGTGATAATAGCTTTCTGTAATTATGGTTTAATACTGCCGTTAATAAGATAGTCGGTAGTTTCTCATTCTATGGTATTAGTGTGCATTAAATAAATTATACTTACAATGCCACTGAAGTTCCACCAATACATGGTCAAACAACGGTGTGAGGCTCAATCTCACATTAGTGGGTAGTGTGGATATCAGTATTAAATTCAGTATTAAGATTTTTTAACTTTTTATAAAAGGCGTTAGAATTTTGAGCCCCTTATTCGCTTTCCAAGGAAGATATTGAATTTTCAACACTGTCTGTAGATTCAAAAACAATAGTGTTCCATTTGAAATCGTTAATAAACTACTGTCGTTTTCTCTCTAATTGTCATAGTCAAAGAAACGTTCTCATTGCCAACTGCCCAACCATTACACTTTAACTGTTTATGTAATTAACAAAGCTGTCAACAAACCCAAGTTAACACGTAACGTTACGTCAGTAAACACGTACAATTAGTGCCTACGTGTAGTCTTAGCCATACGTAGTTAACAAGTAATGAGAAGGTTTTTGTTAGAACCAAGAGTTGGGCTACATGTCCATTTGAGCGTGAGAAGAGGGAGGTATCGTCAAACAGGGGAATAGGGATGCAGGGGTGAATCGGAACGAAACTTTAAAAGGGATTTTAACGTTGAAAAAATATAGTTTGTTGTATAGTCCTTTTTGGTAATAAACGATATTATTAGGTCTTTACCTATGAAATTGCCGTTCTGCAGTACTGGCCATTTCAAATCAAAATAATTTTTGTTTGGCTAAGAATTCTAATTTCAAATTAATTTTATTTTTAAAACATGGATTTTTTTTTCTAAAAGTAGTCATTTCTTTATTGATTAGTGTTACATTTTCATCGCATTTCAATCTTTTTCGTCATCATGGATACGTTAAAAATTCGAGTAATTATGGAATATGAGTACCGTCGTGGCAGCAACGCGGCACAAGCGGCACGCAACATCAACGACGTTTACGGAGCTAACACTACAAACCAACGCACCACCTGTTATTGGTTTGCTCGCTTCCGTTCTGGAAATTTCGACCTGAAAAATGAACCTCGCGGTCGTCCGAAGACTTTGGTCGACAATGACGAATTAAAGGCGATTGTGGAAGCTGATGATACACAATCTACGGCTGAATTAGCAGCAGCTTTCGACGTTAGCGTCAAAACAATATTGGTCCATTTGCGTCAAATTGGCAAGGTAAAAAAGCTTGACAAATGGGTGCCCCACGAACTCAATGATCGCCAGCGCGAAGTACGCGTCGAGACGTGCCTTGCACTGCTCAACAGACACACAAATGAAGGAATTTTGAACCGCATTGTTACCTGCGATGAAAAATGGATTCTGTTTGATAACCGTAAGCGCTCAGCAAGTTGGTTGGATCCTGGTTCAGCACCTAAACAATGCCCTAAACGAAAACTTACCCCTAGAAAAGTGATGGTCACTGTTTGGTGGTCTAGCGCCGGTGTGATTCATCACAGCTTCTTACCAAACGGGGTGAGCATTACTGCAGATGTGTACTGTGAAGAACTGAACACAATGATGGAGAAGCTGGCGCATCTCCAACCAGCATTGGTCAATCGCTCGTCTCCGCTGCTCCTGCACGACAACGCGCGACCTCATACTGCACAGCAGACGGTCTCCAAGTTGCAAGAACTGGGGTTGGAAGCTCTCCGTCATCCGCCCTACTCACCAGACCTTGCGCCTACAGACTACTACTTTTTCCAGAATTTGGATAACTTCTTGGCGGGAAAAAAATTTAATATCCGAGAGGCAGTACAAAATGCCTTTGAAGAATTTGTTGCCTCCCGTCCAGCTGATTTCTTTAAGAAGGGCATCAATAAACTGCCACTGCGATGGCAAAGATGCATTGATTGCATGGGTGATTACTTCGATTAATACAAATAAAAAATTCATGAAAAAAAATCGTTTAAATTTTTTCATACAAAACGGCAATTTCATAGGTAAAGACCTATTATTTCAATGTTAAAATCCCTATTAAAGTTTCGTTTCGATTCACCCCTGCATCCCTATTCACTCCGCTTGACTGTAGTTGTACAGTGTATCCCTTTTCAGTACAGAGTAACACCAGTTACCGCACTATTCCGGACGTTTTTTTACACTTACTCGTTTCGACACAAAAATAAACGCCCAAATAAAAGAGTGCAGTTGGATTTTCAACGCTCAGCTTGGCGCCGAAAGTTGAAAATCTAACAGCGCGCTTTTATTTAGACGTTCATTTAAGTGTCCTGATTTTAGTGAAATTATACTAAGAGTATAATTTCACTAAAATCAGGACACTTGCCTTGCCTTTTTTCCCTAACGCTAGAATTTTCCGTTCCTCACTGCCCATTAAACTTAATACTTACTTAACGCTGTCATTACATGACAAGTTAAAGTAACCTGTAGAGGTCGAGTTGCATAAATGTAATTGGAATGTAATTCCTTGAAATGTAATTTGGCTGTTCAATTTGGGATGATGATTGTGTTTAAAATAAACAAGATATTTTACAAGTATTCGTGTTACGTAAAGCTGTATGCAAAATTCCAAGTCTGTAGAGTTTCTAGTATATAAAATTATAATTATCATTTATCTACTTAACTGTTTGGCCGTCTTAGGACTTATGCTTGCTGTCTTTGTATTGCTCAATTTATTTCAAGTTAATGCCCCTTTATTGTCTTTCAGCAACTCTGGCTGCTTTTATACTAAAACAATATCTTTCTGTTTTATGTAATTTGTCAGGTCCTAAAGTATATATACTTTATCTGAAAACTGTCAACACTTCGGATGTTATCGAATGGTTTCTGAGTCACTAGGCACTGCAAAATAAATATTACGAAACAGCTTTCCACGCAGTTGATTTAAAAACCCCACTTTCTACAGCTTATTGCGCGATCGCAGAATAAATATGCCTTTAACGTAATTTATGATTAAGTAAACAATATGTATTATGTATGTATCTTCAAAATAAGGACATAATAAAAGAAATGATACAATTTCTTTAATGTACACCGGCAAAACCAACGCACGTTTTCTCTTAAAAACCTGTTATTAATACATAGTGGCTTATGAATATTAGTTAACTACATTATTAAGTATATTTAAACTAAAAATAAACCAGTTAAGTAAGATTAATACTTACATTATAAAATACATATTTTATAATAGCACCTCCAAAACCGAGCGCGTTGATGTCTTTTATACGTAAATTAACATTTTAATACAACCACATTACGTAATGAAGCCTTCTTATCAATTGTTAAGGTTTAGAACACTTTTGTCATTTTCCTAGAGTATATGCATGTTTATTTATGAACCTAAATTAATAATATAATGTTACCTACTACTTATTTGTAACCCATAGGTGTTTTGTAATTCAGTTGCTAAGTGCCTATGCGCAATCATGCCTAGCCTCTATGTAACGACTAGTTGCTATTTTAAAACAGGATTTAGAATGTACTCTACTCAGGACGTTCATCAGCAGATCAGCTAAACCATTGTTTAAAAACTTCTTTTAGTTTTGTGCCCATTAATAATAAACATATTTTTAAATGTTTTGTATGTTTTTTGTAAACATATTTAAAAACGTCTATAATATGTAAGAAGATTAATAAACGGAATAATAATAATAATACAACCTTAATATTGTCCTACTACAGGGCAAAAACCTCTTCTCATACAGAGAAGGCACGAGCATTGATCATCACGCTTCCTCAAGACGGGTTGGCGATTTCAGACTTAAATTAACTATAAGTCCAGGTTTCCTCACGATATTTTCCTTCACCGATGTCTGTAATGTCCAAGAAAAATAACAACCGACTTCCAAACTCAACTCAAACTCGAAGCATTTATTTCAAATAAACCAATTACAGGCACTTTTGAATTGTCAAGGGGTCGGTCAGTCAGAAAGATGAAGCACCAAACCACCACCACCACCAAAGCGCACCATTCCAAAGCGTAGTAGGTACCTATGGAGAAGAACGGGCAAGAAACTCCATGGACACTCTTTTAAAGCAAAATATGGTTATAAAATATAGGTTACATCGTTCATGTTGAAATTATGCATGTGAGAACGATGCAGAATGTTAAAAGCGTCCGTAACAAAAATACAAAAGCAATTCAAATATTAAATTAAATTAAAATAAGCCGTGGCAGCTAAGAAATGACCAGTCCCCACTGATGGCGTCCGTTCACGAACATGACGCATGGATCAGCACCATTCAGCTCAACCATGTTGAAGGGAACTTAATGATCCAACACACACGCCACCACCAGCGAGACATTAGAGTAAGCATGACATACTCTACAAAAGAACACTACAAAGTGAAAAATAACTTTAACTTCGGAAGTCGGTGTCTTTGGTTTTATATTTTCGTTTTTGGCCACCGACTTCCGAAATTAAAGTTATTTTTCACTTTTTAGTTGTGGTACTTACCCCACAAAAATGCGTATATCACTATTTGCTATGTACATAACAGTAACAAAGTTATTATAACATCATCAATATACACTAATAGAAAACATACGTATTATTGAAGCTAATTGAAAAACTACCCAACCAAATTTTATAAAATTGACTACCCCTGAGGCAAAAATTTCTATTAAAAAAAAACAAAATTGATCCACATTTGCTGGAAATATCGCGTAACAAAATACAAAAAAAAACATACAGACGAATTGAGAACCTCATCCTTTTTGAAGTCGGTTAAAAAACTCTGACTGTGCCCATTCGTAATCTGCAATTAAAAAGATACACGTATTACATTCTCATATTTCTATAGTTACTCGTATCGAGGTAACTAGGCAGAAATAACGGGAATCGAATTCTAACTAACGTTATATTCTGTACTGAAAATTCTAAACTCATTAATATTACTAACAGAATTAACTTTCTACAATTAGTAATTAATTGCTTTCAGAAACCATTAAATTATTTCTTTTGTTTTTGCTTGACGTTGATGATACCAGTGAGAAGTCATTTCAGTAAAACGGACTGGCTAGTCAAAAACGAGAAAATTTCAAAATTTCAAATTAGTAGATTTCTCTAAACTGAACTTCTTATATTATGGCTTATCCTGTTATCCCGCTGGATCCTTTAAAAAGACGTTTGACCCTTTGAGCAAAGACTTTACCAGAAAATTATGGTGGACAGTCCCGCAACTTCGTCAGCGTTTCTTGTTTCCCCGACGCACCCCGTCGCATCGCATCGCTGCCCGCGCTATTACTTCGTTTACGCTTACCGTTCTTTCTTTATTTTTGCGCGGTTCCTAAAAGTTCAAGCGTAATGTTAAATAACCTATAACCTTCCTCAAGAATTGGGCTACCAAATACAAAAAGGTTTTTTCAAATCGGACTGGTAGTTCCAGAGATTAGCGCGTTCAAACAAACAAAAAGCCAACTCTTCAGCTTTATTATTAGTACGCAGGGTAGCAGGAACATCAACGCGCAACCTGTTACCTTGGATTCAGTACATGTTTTAGAACCTCCCTTTTTTTTTTTTGTGTGGGAAATCATCGAAGGCCCTCTCCCGCTCTGGGCGGAGCGGAAGGGCGTGTCAGACTCTTACTGACTAAAACCCACCCGTGTTCCTTCAGTTGCCTGTGCGCCAGGGCCACGGTAACTCTTTCGAACAATCCGCGACCCCGGCAGGCATCGGCCCTATCGGACCCCGTCAATTATGCAGACATCCCTTTGAGGCGCGCGTAGAACACAACACTCCGTCGACCCGGGCCTGGTCCTTACCGGACGGCGAGCTGCCCATTGCCCATTTGGAACCTCCCTGCATTAAAAATTTTCGTCGGTTATTTAAGGCGGTACCCCGACCAAAACCTTGCCATAATTCAGAGGCTATTAACTCATTCACTATGGGTAATAAACTACATCTAAAAGCACATTGTTAATGTTCGTTACCCTATCATCACATTGCTCGTTCTTATTTGTTTTTATGTGTTGTAAATACATTTAAAATCTCCTTATAAAAAAGTGATTAAAATTATTGATTGCATGCATCTTTTCTTAAAGGTGGCGTTCTAATAATTTAAGGATAAGCTAATGGATAGATAGTTTAAAAATCTAAATAATTGTCGTTTTATTTTATTTCAAAAGCTTTTTTTATTAAAATAATTCCACAATGTTTGAGAGTTCTAAGATAAATGGGCGTGCGCAGGGAACGGGACTGGGCGAGACTCAGCGACGAAACAGAGAAGGACCGAACGCTGAAGGTCGTTTGGTCAGAGAAGCGCCTTAAAAAGAAAATTGCGGTTCCATACATTTTGACCGTGTAGGTTTTGCACTTTTCTATGAAAACAGCAACAACAGATTTTCTTTTTGATAACAAACGATTTTTTTTTATGAATCATGTGCTGAATTCATGGTTAAAGTTTGCGCGTCGATGTACCATCGTGTATATAGAACAGATGTACTTCTAAGATTTAGCTACAATTCATGGTTAAAGTTTGCGCGTCGATGTACCATTCTGTGTATAGAACAGATGTACTTCTAAGATTTAGCTACAATTCATGGTTAAAGTTTGCGCGTCGATGTACCATCGTGTATATAGAACAGATGTACTTCTAAGATTTAGCTACAATTCATGGTTAAAGTTTGCGCGTCGATGTACCATCCTGTATATAGAACAGATGTACTTCTAAGATTTAGCTACAATTCATGGTTAAAGTTTGCGCGTCGATGTACCATCCTGTATATAGAACAGATGTACTTCTAAGATTTAGCTACAATTGATTGGTACCTTCCTCTTTTTCCAAATCAGTTTTTTCACACGTATATCTACTGTATGTGACTTGTTTTGTCTACTTTACCTCTTACGCAAAGTTATAATATGGATAGACCTGGCAGATCTAGTTTTTTTTATTTTTTATATGGAATTTTACGACATCTGTTAATGTTTGACTGTCGTATAATAAATGACATGACGGCTGTTTTGCATATTATTTATATTTACACATTTTTACGTAATTTTGTAGTGATTTTGAGTTTTAATACATATTTATAGATGTTTTCGTCACTCACGCAGAAATTATATAAAACAAGCTGTGTGCCAATGGGATTTTGCTATAGGCAAAAATAACAAACTTCCATACAAACTTTCATTCCCTATTTAGCCCCAATTTTCAAAAATCTTGGACTTTTGAGCAAAATTTCAGCGGCTTAGCCCTTGCAATGGCTGTCAGTGAATGAATGAATTTACGATTTTTAAGAAGATGAATTTTATTCGTCGAAAATCTTCTATTGCCAAGTACCTACTTAAAACGTTAAGATTCCACTTGAAGACTCAAATTTTTACGTGCTTTTACTTCCAAAATTACTCAGTGAAATGAAAGTTAAATGACGGGAACAGTAGCGACGAAAAGATAAAGTCATTAACATTACCAGCTTAATGGCATAAAACATTATTCGTAATCAGTTAAATCACAAAAGAAATGGCGTTAATTTAGCGCAGAGATTGCGGGAAATGCATATTTTCTAATAAGTTGTATATTATGCACTACTTTAGTGTATAAGCCAATCCGGGCCCGGACATCACATATACACAAACTGAAATTCGAAAGAAAAGGTTCTATTTCATAACATACCATCCCACATCCACCCACATCCCCATCACCACATGCCTGTAATCCGCGAAGGGTTTAGCAGAGGTGCACCTATAGTACACCCACATTTCGCCAGTTATGTTTAAGTCCCATGTAACAGGGGGCGAGCCTATTGCCATCAACCGGGCACAAGTCCAAACTCCGGGCTGCTACTGAGAAATTCCAGATGGAAAAACACAATAACACTGCCCGACCCGGGAATCGAACCCAGGACCAGCTTAGCAGTAGCCATAGATATGCAGTAGCGCTAGCGACCACTAGACCCCAGGCGGTCCAGGCGACCGACGAGGCGTTTCTATTAATTTCTTTATAATTATGTTTTCATATTCTTTATAATTGTGTCTTTCAGTAAATTTGATGCCTAGAAGGACATGTCAGATGACCTGTAACTTAGGTTACCTAACAAAAAGTATCCGTACGTTCCGCACACTGCATTGTTGGTGCCTTGACATAATATTACTATCACAATCGCTAATCGTTTAATTAGACTCAGTACTGTCAACTTTTATAGCAGAAATCCATGCAGGAAATGGTCAGTGGTTAGCCTCACTTCCAACAAACTGTAAATAAACGTGTTTTCGTGATAAAATACAGAACGGAGATAATTTATTTGTTATTTTGTCAGTTATATTAAGGGGGATGCGCCAAGGTAGCCCGCGAAATTCAAATTTTCTTACATTTTTTGCAATTTGCAGGTCAGTATCAGGTTGTATGGTGATCTAAATATGATTCGCGACCGTATCAGATATGGATTTACAGAATTATAATCATTAGAATCAGCAATACCACTCCTTAAGTTAGAATTGCCTTCAAATGTTATGAATTCATGAAATAGTCATTCAATAGGGTAATATGAACTTATAGGGATGTATTGTTGATTCTAATGATTATAATTCTGTAAAGCCATATTTGTTACGGTCGCGAATCTTATATTAATCAAAATACAACCTGACAGTGACCTGCAAATTACAAAAATCGTAACAAAATTTGAATTTCGCGGGCTACCCTGAAGGTTCCGCCTTAAGTATGTAAGGATCGTAGCAGGTGGCGTTCTGTAGTTTTTGCGTACCCCCATGGGAAGAAGGCGTGCGTGTATGTATGCATGTAAGTTATTTTGACCGAATCTGATGAAACGGAAAGCACGACGACTGATTGACAAAAGAAAGATTTAGATGATGATAGTATTTGTACGTTCTTCATTTATTTGAACGTGAAAGTGTCTCGCTTGATTTGCTTCGTCAAGTTCAGTAATTGAGGTAATACTAGCAAACATAACCGTAACCACGCAAATTAATCGATGCATCCAACGATACAACGTGATTCATTTCTTGTGTCAGTGTCGTATCATCGTATGCATCAGTGTCGTTTCGACTTTCACTAATTGTAACTAAGGTACGCCCACTGGCCAGTAACTGCCAGTAAGCTTAAATCATGCGATAAAATCCAATCGAGCAAAGAACATTACCACGTAGGCTTGATAATGATTCCTTACTCGCTTACAAACACAGCGTTGGATTTTGATCCTTGCGTGGATACCAGAATGTTTTGATTTTATAATAGTGGTCGCTGCCCAAACGTCTCGAGGTCGTGCTGAGATGTATTTGAGTGAAAGCTGTGATAAGGCGCCCCCCCCCCCCCCCTCTTAACCTCGGGCTCCGGTCACTGTCTCGAGCCTGTTTTCATTCGTTTTGTTCAACATGACCGCATAAATGCGTAACATTTTAAATTGGAAGCTGATGGTTGATCAGAGCTAATCAGGTGTTTCAAAGTGAATCGTGTGAAAATATTCTGTATTGTTAATTTCGTTTTTAGAAACGTTTCCTTTTACGTCTTTTTTCCTGTAATTACAATTTTGCATGCTTAATTGTTACCTTCACACTCGACTTTTTATTTACAATCTGCAATATTCTGCACAAGTTCCATTCGAATGTCAAAGAGAGAGATGAATAACATGTCAGTGTCATGATTCATGACCCATTCATTACAACATCAATATTATCATGTTGTTATAAACACTTCTTCATGAATAACAGGGGGCCTAAAATGGATGCTTTGGCAGAATCATAATAAGATCTGCGTAGAATTCGTATATCCCGCAATTCATCTGTTTGACAGCTGCTATTTGACTTTAGACTTCATTAAAGCAATGCATAATTTGTGGAACATTTTACGAAACTTCATACAAAACTGTCAAACAGATGAATTGCGGGATATTAATAGTACGCAGATCATAATATGATTCTGCCAAAGCGTCCATTTTAGACCCACAGATGTCAACTGATTCATTTCTATTTACATGATTAAATTATGCTAATTATATCGGTCACTGAATGCAACACCTATCCAACACCAATCCAACATATAATTTTATGCTTTTCCTACTTCCTGTTTATCAAATCCGGTCATCCGATCTCGTCACGTGTTGACATAGGTTTTATTTATTTATCCGTTTCTATTTATTTATTTTCTCACAAACTCATATGAACAATGTCGTATTTGATTGAATCGACATAAATTATCATGTTTGTATTTACTAAAAATAACCAAGCAATAAGAAAGCAGATTTAAGTAGAAATCTATTTAACGAAGCTCAAACAAGGCTATGTGTGTTTTATTAACTGTTCAGGAGTCGCCAATATCTTTGCTGACTTGCGTTTTATGTTAGCAATACAAACAGCGATTTCTTTTGATATTATTTATGAGATACAATATTTATTTTATTAAAGAGAACCGTGAGCTTTACAATGATGTATTGATTGACCAATCTATATATACTACAAGCTGACCCGACAGACTTTGTCCTGTCTTAACTATGAATGTCATATGTCGTTTAGTTTTAGTTTTTACTATGGACTAAAACTATCGATTCATTTATCAACCGATCCATCTGTGTTAAACGATATTTGTAGCGCGCATTCTGTCAATCGCTGACAGTTATTTCAAACAACTGATAGTTAAGTAAAATTAATATTGGCGTTAAGTTTTCTTAAATTTTGTAACGTTCCGATTAACTTCCTTATTTTTTATTTCATAAGATCCTTCTCCTGAGAATAGCGAACACAACAAAAAAAAAATAGTGAAATTGGTCCAGCCGTTAACGCGTGATGGCGTGACCAAGGGAAATAGGGATTCATTTTTATATATATAGATTATTATAAAGAGGTGTTTGTTTGTAAGTTTGTATGAAAGGGTAATCTCTGGAAATAACGGTCGGATTTGTTTTTTTTTTTGCGTTTGATGGCCCAATTCTTGAGGAAGGCTATTTAACATGACCCTATGACCCTTAGGAGCCGAGCAAAAAGAAAGAAAGTCAGAAAGAACGCTAAGCGAAAACTATAGCGCGGGCAGGTGATGCCATGCGACGGATAGGATCGGGGAACAAGAAATTCCACGCAGACGTAGTCGCGGGCAGAAGCTAGTGTGAAATATTGAAATCGATTAGACAAATACCTACTCCTGTTTTCTCAAGTTTCCAAAACAGACTTGCAAGCATATCAGCCTAATCAATCAGCCTCACAAATACAGACAGTTTTCACGTCGACGCTCTAACTAGGTATAGCTTCGATACGATTCCCCACGCTAATTGTGCGGACAAACAGAAGAAAGTCTCAGCTGTGCACGATTTACATAACCGCGGCCACCAACGCAGGCGCCTATATTTCACGTCGGGCTACGTTTGCAAATGCTAAACAAGTTCTCTCATTAAAAGTACCGAACTAACTAATTATAAGACTTTAACAACATAACCATTAAAGTCACTTTGTAGACTTCTATTTTCCGTGAATTTAATATTGGACGATGATGTAACGATTTTTTCTGGTCTACCAAAATGATGTCACAGACTGTTCATAATGGCCAAGTGCTACAAAGTATCTTGCCACTTACCGACAACTTTTTCCGTATTATATACCTAAGCTTCAGTATAGTTTTTTTACTAACTCGTAAATTCCAACAATATACAATTGTTCTTCAAGATATTTTTTGTCTCAATTCTAGTTGTGACTTTGTCACCTGTTTGTACCAAACAAAATCTTTTCATTAGCAACGTTTTTTGCTAACCTTCTGACTCTAGGCTGAATTTAAATGTCTTTTTCAACTCGTACACACAACCTTGTGTACCAAAACACTATTTTGTTCTTAGTCTTTGCCTTGACGCTAATTTAACTAACGACATTTTTTGTGTAATGTAACAGACACAAATATACTTAGTTAAGTAATTTCCTGGGTAACGGATGGAAACCATCCTCTACCATGATTATATCGTTGGAAGTGAAGCAAATGCTTATTAACTGCCGAATGTGCTGATTAGCCATCACACGGAAGAAACAGCTACTCAACAGCATAAGTGCAATGTCGGATGTACCTAGTTCACTAATACTTGCGTCAAGAAGTACGATGGCGGAATAAATTGTATCACATTTGCAGTGCTATTCATAGTTTTGTAATATGTTTATTGTCATTACTGCATGTGGAGGTTTCTTTTGAAAGGCCACACCTCAGGAATTCAAGATGAAAGTTTTTGAAGCTCCTATCCGATTATATAAAATACTCTCGCCATTTGAGTGAGAAGTTCTCAATTTCAAATAAGTGTCAGGAGAATCCGAGAAATTAATCTATGGCTTACTTATAGAAGATCGGTCGCAGGGTTTTTATAAGCGCTCTAAAAAGTGCCCGCCTTTGGGAAAAGCAAAAAGCTTCCAAGAGAACAAAGTAACCAGCCGAATGTGTAGGTAAATATGCCTACACACATATTTTAAAGAAAACGCGAACTTATTAATTGCTTATAGTTACCCATTCACATCAAATTCAGGTTAGTAATTTCCAAATTACCTACTCGTCGTTTTGTCCCAATACAAAAAAAACGAAGAGAATTTCTCAGTGTGTTGTACCTACACATGTGGTTCGACGCCATTTTCCTCTATTTTTAATTTGTTCTTGGCACAATGGAAATGTGGAACACAATTGCTTACAATTTACAATCCATTCCACTATTTCAATTACCTCTTAGTCTTTGACTCATTCGTTATCTTTTTATTACGATTGTGGCTTTTATAGATTACTCTTTCATATTGAGGCTCATTATTTCAATGCTCCAAAAATTCATTATTTATTCTAATAAATGTCACAAGTAAAAGTTTTTGTTCTTTCTATCCACTCCCACATTACACGACAGAAGTGTGTGTGACCTACAATTAAGTATCACTAAGTACCGACGTACTACCCACGCTACGCCGGCAATGACCCTAATGATGGACCATAGATAATACAATATAAAATGGACTCTTTGACATTGTGTCCGCATGATAAACTGACATAGGCTGACACCAATGTAACTTTTTCCTGACACTGCGACCTGTCTTACTACTAATTAACAAGGAGATAGGACGGGCTTATTGCTGAAGATAGTGTAAGTTGAAATTACAGGGCTTTACAGACATGGAAGCTACGTCAGAAAGCAAGCTCGGACTGCCTGAGAAAGTTTAATACTTACTTTGACTGAACATGAAAAATCTTTTATATTTTTTGTAGAATTGTATGTTTAACGGGAAAAGAGTTTCTGGAAGATTTCAACCCAGCAATGGGCATGGCCGGATTTACACAATAGAGACTTCGAAAAATAAACAATTTTCCTTTGATATTTTTTTTCGCTGTTTGACACACGGTGTGTAGGTACAACGGTTAAGGTACCTTGCCCTTACTGCCTTATCTAAAAAATCCACCCTGTTTATAAATAATTGAAAACTGTGGAAAAAAATATATCGTCTGTTCCACAAAACTTTCGGGGCCTACACTTTTTAGTTGCCCCAGGGCCTCCACACGCTTAAATACGGCACTGGCAATGGAACAGTAGTTTTCTAAAGGGCAAGAAAAGAAATGTTTAACTTTACGTTTACCTACTACATATTTATGATTGGAAGATAATAAAGAAAATACCACAGAACATAAAGAACAATAGGCGTCATATAAATAAAGCGCACTCTCATTAAAACGGTGGTAGACTAGTAGTGAACACAGTTTTAATTAAATGCGCGATCAAACGATACGCGAACAGAAAGTACCTAATTTCAATGCAGCCGTCAGCCGCGAGCCGTGCCGCATGGAATCGTTTAAATATCAGTGAATACGGCTTTCAAAGTAGCCCAACTTTAATAATTATCCCGAAAGTAATTTGACCTAAACTATTTTATGTCAAGTTATTGTATTTCGATATGTATTCACAGTTTTTTTTAAGTGAAAACTTCTTTAGGCTCGTTGAGCGATTCTTGGTAGGGGCAAATCTTAGATTCGCGTCACCGACATGCTACTGTTAACAGTATAATATCTGTATCTTGTATCAGTAGCTATGAGTATAACGTGTTGCGCTTGGCCAGTAGTGAAAGCAATATTTTAATTTAAAATTAATCATTTTAATTTAAAATTAATTATTTTAATTTAAAATTAATCATTGTAGTTTACAAATTATGTAATTTAAATTTTTTGATACTACAGTTCTTACGAAAATTTTAAAAAAGTATTGTTATTTCATAGTTTTAAGTTTTCACTTCTATCGGCAGTCCCCGTGACTGCCCTATTTACGTCTGAAACATCGGTAATCAGCCACAGATCCAGCAGCCTTGTGTAAGGTTTTCCACATCCATAAACTCGATGGCCTTTTCTTACTGGATAATAAAAAACATAGATTTTCCTCCACAACCAATATTTATGGCTCATTTAAGCTGACTTCAATTTAAGGCATCATAAAAAATCGATTATGCAGAACTACGTGTGTGTATGTACCTATTTTCCTACCTGCTTCAAGCAGTTACTGATTTTAACAAATACCTATCTATTGTAAACAGTGTAAGTATAATGTTTTTAACTGTTGCATGACTGGTCGTAATTTGAAGCAACATTAGAATGTCTTGCTGTAAGCATTTGTCCATTAATACCTGTGAATTCTGTGATGTGTTTTGAGTTCTGCTTGTTAATGCGTTCTAGTAAGTATTTTAGTTGCATATGTGATGAGTGATGACTGATGATCATAATGATTTTAAAATAAATACGAAGGTGCTGTGATAGCCACTCAATTTAGGTACGAGCCTGGAGAATCCAGTGCGGATAAGTCTCGAAGGGACTCTCCGAAAATACTCGTTTTAGGACACGAAGCGTGGTTTGTGGTGACTATTTAGAAAAATCACTGAAAAAATTGCGCTGTTAGATTTTCAACGCCGAAAGTTGAAAATCCAAAAGCGGGGTTTTATTTTAGCATTCATTTAGGTCTCGTCTAGTGTTAGTGAAAAGGGGCATTAGAATAAATGGATACTATGGTTGCATGGCATTGCAGTCAGCTGAGAGGCTGATTAATTAAAGTTACCAACTAATTCTATCTTAGTTTCTTATTCAGGTTAATTAACTAGACATAATAAAAACCTTAGTTATATGGTTGCAGTATCAAAATAACTACTTCCCGTTTACTACCACTGTTTAGAAATGCTAACATAGGTACCTATGTATCTACAAATAGTAGGTAGGTACTACTTAATTGCCAGTTGCCTATAGGCATTTAGGCGCCGTTTTTAAGAAATTATGGAAGCATTACACAGTAGGTAATTAAACAGGATAATTAAATGCAGTTGCTAGTCCAATAAAATTATAAGTAACTACTTACTAGCGGATTACAATTATGAATATTGCTAGCGAAAAGGACAAAACAAAATCCAACTGAAATTATAAGAACACCAAAAAGCTCTTATTACAAACTCAAAACATTATTACAGTCACTTTTAAATTGAAACTATAATAAAAAAAACGTGCTTGGTCCATAGACACTTTTGATGTGTAATTGTGTGTAGTTGCCCATTCCAAGCGTAGTAGGCTCCTATGGAGAAGAACGGGCAATAAACTTCCTTGGACACTCTTAAAAATCAAAATATTGTTCACAGTAAGTGTAGACCTCGAGAAAAAAAAACTGAAAATAATATGGTAATAGGACAAAGCGAGCAATTTGATCCATTTGCTCAAATTACTCGAGACCAGTTACTCGCTATTATTCCAGTTTGTCGTCGGTTTGAGTGGGCAGTGGGCAGCCGACTGTGAAATTAGGACGTGATTGCTGAACCACGGTTTCAGGTCAATAGCTTCGGCCGACATGTTTGTACCATAACCCATGGGTCAATGAATTGACGATGTTCGCTTCCACCGCCATATCACTTTTATGGGAAAGAAAGTAGGTTTGAGGCTTTTTCACACTGCGTGTTATAAAAGATGGTTCTCTGCATTTCTTGTTGAAGAAGCTCATTAATACTATACGGTAATTGCGTAACACACTAACAGTAGGAATGGCTTTAATTTTGACAGTTCAAAAACATTCATTGCGTTATTTACGTTGTTGAGCAGACAAATGTTTCGAACATTTATGAAGCATAATAATACATAATATCCTTCAAAATGATTCACATTATGAGTGATAGCGTGTTTATACAATTACGGTGCTGTTCAAGTGTACATATTGACCTATTTCTAGGAAGAGAAGCTAATTATAACGGCTCTATTTTTATACTTTCTTTTATACCTTCCTAGTTATTTGGCACTGCTGACCTTGTTCGATGAAGCTTTTTCATTGTTTGTTCGAAACCAAATAATATTTTGCTGTACCTATTTGGCACCTGAGTACAGCTACATGAATAAACTATTATCATTTTTTTTTTAAAGGCTCGACACAGTATTTCAACAGAATGCTTAATAACAGCTTATTACTGCTAGCAAACTACAGGCACTACAATCACGGGTAAACATATACAGGGTCAAATTAAATTAGCTAGCGAAACTCTGCAGACGTCATGAGTGAGATATCTATCACGATAAAATAAAAATTAAATAAATTTGATGTTTTTTTAAGAGTCAACGACCGCTGGTAGGGTTGTTACTTGAAGTATGAATTGCGAAAATATGTTTTATCGTGTTAAGATATTGATACCAGACATGACTGTGAAGTTTACTTTAAAAAAAAAACAGTTTTTTTTAATCTGTTATTTCAAGTGAATAACACTGACTGACGACACCCAAAAAAAATCATAAGTTTAATTTACTTTTTGTTTTATCATGTTTAGATATCGATACCCATCACGTCTGCGGAGTTTCGCTAGCTAATTTAATTTGACCCTGTATTTTGGTAATTCCAAAAGACTTACTTATTATTCGTGTATTAAATTCGAGGCAATCGAGTAATTTTTATTCTACTTGAATGGCCTTTTACCAACATACCGGTTTTCTACAGGCGGAGTTGGCCTCAATCAGAATTCGTTTCGTAGTACTTACTATCGTTTCAGGCCTTAAGGGGACTACATGACCTAAACGCAAATTTATAATGCCTAAAAATATATGATCCACTGCACTAACCAAAATCAGAAAAATATATGGTATTCTGCAGGATATATGCTAGTTAGATAGTGTGTTGAAAACATAATACAATTAATTTGATATTATAGAAAAAAATCACGAAGATACATCTAAAAATTTTTTTTTACGATTAAAAACCATACTAATAGACATGCAAACATTCAGATTTTTTGTCAGATTATTCTACAAGGAACATACTAACGTAATAGTGTTTTGATTTTTTAGTCCATTAAATTGATTTTTTGTAAATCCATAATTGCTTCATATTTTGCAATAAATTACCAGCGTTGTGACATCGCGCGTCTCTTTCTTTTCTATGCAATCCGACAGTGACCGCGCTTTAGCTCTTGTAAGCCCCTTAAGTAGTAGCACGGACTTATGGCATAAAGAACTTTCCATAGAAATGATTAAGAGTTTCATTTAATTATTTAAAAGGTGTGGCAATACAAGACAGTCTCGTAATAGCAAAATACCTAGGTAATTAATTATGGTTACAAAAATAAAGAGGCTCTCAAAAAACTGGTCCTTTGCGCGGCCCAGGTTTTCGATCTTGATCCTTATGTGGTCTTTCAAGCAACAGCATCAAAATGTCTATCAGTGTGTATCAAAACAAAATTGACATTCCATATCCTCACAAAGGGAAACAAAAATCTACCTCATGAAGTCATGATTCACAAAGGAAGTTAGCTTATGGTAATTAAATAATAATTAATCAACGTGTCTGTTTTTACTTTAGGACAATCAGCATTCAATCCACGACACTCCTCAATCTGTGTTTAACATTCATAGGATCTCCGAAACAAAACATTGTTGATAACGTATTTGTTGGTATTGTGTACGACAGAACAAAGTATGGGAACTTCTGCACGAACTAGGAAACAGTCGTTAATGATATAATTAGCAGTCGAAAGATCTTTGACGCCGCATTGTTTAGGAGTTACTATTATAAATCGGTTGTTAGCACCTTAATGACTCTTCAAATTGTTATGTGCACTTGTGTTAAATCATTTAACACTATAATAAACGTTTGTACCTACCTACGAAGTTATGTGGTCAACGAAGGTCAAACCTGGTTATGGAAATCAATGTTAAACTATAAAAGCGTCATCCTTTATTACGTTTTGTCATTTAAGATTCAATATATGTACAAAGAACCTTTAAAATGGTTTGATGCCGTATCTATATTTTTATAGAATTAGAAACAATATAGGATCTTACTGAGAAATACTCAGAATGATCAATAAAAACCATTTTAAATAACTTATCAATAGGTATAGCCGTGAACTAAGCCATTGTTAGAATCAAAGGTTTTTTTTTGCCGATATTACCGAATAGTTATTTCCAAACAAACATACACCTTCAAAGCCGTTGTTACCTTGTTAACCTACACAGATTTTGAGGAGAAACACGGGATAGCAAAAAACAGCATATAGGACCTCAATTAAAATTTTGGGAATCTGATGGACGCAAACATATATCCTTGAAAACCCCCAAACCGAATATATAACAGGATTTTCGGTCAAGGTCGAGACACTACATGGGCATTCTAGTTATTGTCGAAAATTCCTAGTGGAATTGCTTGCTTTCAAACAAAACCTAACTTTCTAGTGCATTAAACTGTGTCCTCCGCCTTATTAAACTGAGTATATTAATTTATAAATATGGTGTACAGATGACATGATGTTCAACCAGAGTCGAGACGCTATGGAGATTATTGGAGAATCTAATTTATGTCTAAATCCCTTATTTTTTGATTTGCTCGCTCTCAAATAAAGCCTACTTTTCTAATGCATTAAACTGTATCCTTCACCTTAATATCACATTGGTCTTAACAATCTACATTGCAGTACCTATATTAATTTATAATTGTATGGTGTAAAGCATTCTGTTTGTCAAACAGCATGACATGATTTTTGCCCAAGGTCGACACGCTATGGAGATTATAGGCGATTCTAGTTTTCGTCTAAATCCCTTATCAACTTGCTTGCTTTCAAATAGAGCCTGCCTTTCTAATGATTGAACTTTGTCCTTATATCATATGTAGTGGTTTTAGAGGTCTACATTGCAGTACCAACTTATATTAATTTATAATAGTGGTGTAAAATATTCTGTTTGTCAAACAGCATGCCATGATTTTTGGCCAAGGTCGACACGGTATGGTGATCATTGGAGAATCTAGTTTTTGTCTAAATCCCTATTCGACTTACTTACTTTAAAATAAAACCTACCTTTCTAATGCATTAAACTGTCCTTTTATCATAGTGGTTTTTGAGGTCTACATTGCAGTATCAACTTATATTAATTTATAATTGTGGTGTAAAGTATTCTGTTTGACAAGGCAATCATGTTTTGTCCACAGGCGATCGTGAATGCCGCGTGGCCGCATGGATGGCGGCGCACGCCTGCCGCTCGCTAGCCGTTCTACTCACTGTGCTCACGCTAGTTATAGCCAAATGTAAGTATTCAATTGTAGACTTTATCTAGTTTTAATAGATGATATTTAAAAAGCCACGACACAAAAAAAATACTGCTTTGTGAGTCTAGCGGCAGCGCTTGCGACCATGCCGCTGAGCATGAGCTCCTGGGATCCATTCCCTGGTCGGGCAGTGTTATTGGGTTTTTAATCAGGAATTTCTCATTGGTAGTCAGGAGTCTGAATTTGTGCCCAGTTGATGGCAATGGACCCGCCCCCTATTAAATATACCGACATGGGACTAGCGATATAATGGGTATCAGGAATACCACTGCCTAAGCCTATGCGGATTTCAGGTGTGATGTAATGTTCTGTTAATAAATAGCAAAAACACGCGGCATTAAGGTGTACTACCTATAAGTAACCTTCGGGGAAAACAAGCATGATGTTATGTTATGACGTGTTATTGAATAGACAGAACCTGAAACAATGATAACCTTACCGTACCAGAACCGCGGATTAAAAACCAAAGTGCCTGATCGATCATAAAAGGTCCTGATCTACACAATCGAACGCTTTACTGATATCTACAAAACAATAGAACTGCACAGTGATATCTCGCAGCCGTTTTCCATGTTTGGGCTGAAAATATCAGCGCCAACGACAATCTAATTGCTCAAGAAGGTTTTAAAGCTAAATGAACTTATAGAGGTATGAGGAACAGGGTGTAAAGCTCACTCATACTCTATGGAAAAGGGAGGTTCCTCCGACCAGACGGGTGTTGTGTCTGGTGGGCAACTGCCCGACGGTTGATGTCGGGACGTTGTATATATGCTAGTCGCGCGGTAAACTCTGCTTGCGCGATGCAGAATTTGCGTGACATTAGTGTGACGAGTAGCTCGCATGTGGCGGTATAGATACCGCTACAAACTAATTCAACAGATTTTCGCATTCGTCTGCCTGTCAGCTTCTGCTATGTCTGTAATAAAATGTTGTCTTGAAATAATGTTACTGAAACATGCAGTAATGTTTTCGAAACCCAATTTAGGTTCAAAAATTGTCTCAGACATTTACAATAGGACTTTGTAATATGATAACGTCACAAGAATGATCCAATTGCTCACGGTTTACGCAACTCTTAGCACAATAAAATCGTTTTTTGGCGTTTTCGCTATGCTCTGTTACCAGCACTAAGATAATATTGTCCAAGGCAAGACACAGGCATTTGAATAATTGAAGTCAATTTATAATCCACGCAACACAACAAAGGATATTGTTAAATACCAAATTACGTACAGTCAGTTATAAAATGACATACACCGCTTTGTTAGTATTGTAAATTGTCCGATGACTGTCCCTGATTTTGACCAGCATCCTAATTGCATAACACACTATCTGAATCATTTTGAAGCATATTGCTAATCCATTGCTTCATATGTTCGAAAAACTTGTTTTCTCATCAACGTAAATAACGCAATGAATGTTGTTGAACTGTCAAAATGAAAACTATTCCTACTGTCAGTGTGTTACACAAGTACCCCGCGGGTTTGCAGCTCTTAATGAATCCCACGTTTCGCGTAGGTGTACCATAAGTGTTTCGACCTGTATAAAGAATTAATATTACCATTGAACTAAGTAGACTGTTGGATTTCTCATGATTCTCGTCTGCTGGGAGCGGCCTACTTTCGTCCATAGTAGGCCTCGCATTCGAGCTACATACTGCCCTACAACGGTCGACATATCAAGGCCACATAAAACAGCAAAAAGTGGTGACAGTCGTTCACCCGGAGACAACGCTAGCATTCAGGTTACCTACTGGCGCGGTGCCTTTCGCTCCTTCTTGAAATGCACATCACTGCAAACACTGCAAAACACTCAGTTTTGAAATACCTAGAAACGGGTGCCATTTAAATAAACATTGGAATGCTAAACATTCAATTAGGGACGATGAATAAATTGTTTACTAATATTAGTTTTCTGCCATGATGCATGGTTGCAGCCTACTGAAATTGCATTCGTTTGTGCAAAGTTGCAAACACTCCTAAGTGGAAGCTATATTTCAACAACGGTATAGGTAATATAATCATGTACCTATGTAGAAAAACCTACTTTACGTGGTAGGAATAGGAATGCAATTCACAATGCACGACGCTACATGATACGTGGTCAGATTTTGAAATCCTGTCTACAGTGCAACAATTGAATTTATTAGTTAACGCACCTATTTCACTAGTCGTTCAATTCTATGAGGATAATGTCGTAATTTCGTTACGGTTTTTACCATAACCCATCTTCCTGTTAAGTTTATCAAACCGATTTCTGCAATAATATTATAGTAGCGCAGCAGCGTATTCCTGAAACCAGTAGGACCAAACTTTATTCAGAAGTTTTTAGGGCAAAATTTCCACTTCGCTTAAATTGTAGATGAAACTTTTAAATCTAAGAATTCTAAATAGAGGTAATTCTCGGTTTAGTTGCAGTACGAAAAAAATAAGTGGTCCTTCGAGTCGAATTATATTTTTTCTATAGGATAGGACAACCGATATAAACAACGATGTATTAACATGAGACTAGTTTTTAAACAGTTCTTCATAAAACCCATTTGGGGATCAAGAACTACATGCTTATATTACATTTTCTTGTGACAGATGCTGAGTTAGAATCATGGCGGGGTGCCGGGAGGCCGGCGACGGCGGCTCAGGAGGCGGAGGATGAGCGACGAGACATCGAACTGCTGGAGGCAGTCAAAGAGTCTATGAAAGAATGGGAGCAGAAGAGAGCGAGAACTAGGTAAATAAATAACATCATGAGTGAGTGAGTACGAGAAAGAACACGACGACCTTTTCCGCCCAGGCATGTCACTTCAAAAGTTTGCGTACCTATAGCAATCCAAACAAAAGTATGCGCTTCAATATTCGTATTTCCGAATCAGCACGAACGTCGCCCCACAAACCAACCGCCACTGTATAGGCAATGCTTCTTAGTTTTGTAGTAGTGCACCGGTCTATCATTGTGCGTTTCCGTTTGTATGAAGTTTTCTCTCTGTTGGGCACCTACTCCGGTCCCAGATCGACATTTGTCACTCAAAAGTTATGAAAAGTTTTTATTCACCAGCCAGCACTCGACCGCGTAATTGTATTACGGTCCACTCCCTCTCACAGAGAGGCCTATGTCCCAACAGTTGGAACGTTATAAGCTGATTTTGTATCGCGCGTTCGTAATTTCGAAAATAAATCATGATTACCGAACCTTATACTTACTTTTCTTTGGAGAGCTGTATTTAAGGTGACACATGTACGCGCACTTGCTCGTACGTGCACCAGCCACTTTACTAATATGTTTATACCCAATCCTATACTAATAGAGTTTACCTTTACTCTCTAATCCTGGTTAAAGTCTTACTTTCATAAGTATAATTTCATAACTACAATTAGTTAAATCAACTAAGCACGAACTTCAGAAATATAATTATTTAGGAGGCCGGTATTTCGCTTGACCTTTCCGTCTGTTAGGGCTGATTTTACCAAATTCAGATATGTTTTATCCGTGGAATAAAATTGTCGTCTGACAGTTATAGTATGGTAAAACTGTAAAAAATGCTTCTTAGTTTTGTAGTAGTGCACCGGTCTATCATTGTGCGTTTCCGTTTGTATGAAGTTTTCTCTCTGTTGGGCACCTACTCCGGTCCCAGATCGACATTTGTCACTCAAAAGTTATGAAAAGTTTTTATTCACCAGCCAGCACTCGACCGCGTAATTGTATTACGGTCCACTCCCTCTCACAGAGAGGCCTATGTCCCAACAGTTGGAACGTTATAAGCTGATTTTGTATCGCGCGTTCGTAATTTCGAAAATAAATCATGATTACCGAACCTTATACTTACTTTTCTTTGGAGAGCTGTATTTAAGGTGACACATGTACGCGCACTTGCTCGTACGTGCACCAGCCACTTTACTAATATGTTTATACCCAATCCTATACTAATAGAGTTTACCTTTACTCTCTAATCCTGGTTAAAGTCTTACTTTCATAAGTATAATTTCATAACTACAATTAGTTAAATCAACTAAGCACGAACTTCAGAAATATAATTATTTAGGAGGCCGGTATTTCGCTTGACCTTTCCGTCTGTTAGGGCTGATTTTACCAAATTCAGATATGTTTTATCCGTGGAATAAAATTGTCGTCTGACAGTTATAGTATGGTAAAACTGTAAAAAATACAAAATTTATTCTCAAAATAAGATTTATTCTAGGTATAAAAGTTTGGTGAAATTCGCCCTTAGTAAGTTATTGTTGTCATTAATCATCATTATTCGCATTTATATTGTTTACATTTCAGCAATCTGTTGTGAAAATTAACTATTGTGCAAATAACTGTTACGTGTAGCTTTCGATCTCCGCTACAAATACCAGGGAGTGAGAGTTACATCTCAATAATGCTGTAGCCCACGTCCCCTACGGCTATGTTATGAGAGTCTTCATTGTTTTCCTTCGTCACAAAGCTTTGTTTCTATTGTGTGAAATGTTTTACGAGTTATGTAAGTTCAGGTGTGTATAATATAAGTCACAATGCGTCCGTAATTTCTTGTTTTGTGCGTTACCACAATTTCATTTTTACACATTTTTTGCGAAACTGGTTAGGTATGAAAGCATTTCCGAGTGAAATATGGAAAAGAGAGAACTGAAACTAATACTTCAATTAAGCTATACATACTTAATTACCTGCCAGCATATTTATAGTTAGTTTTTTTAACAGTCCACGCCATAGTAATTAGGCAAACCTATTAGTATTTTTAAAAAACATATCGTTTCCTTTTCAAACGATTTCCGGGTAGAACTGAAACTCTAGGCACACAAAAGATATGGTACACCTTTGTTAAGGAAAATTGAAATTTTGCAGATGTACTTATTTTAACCTCGTTGGTAAAGTATGCATTGTTCTCAAGCAGTTACTAGATTTAACACACAGCTATAAACTTAAACATAATTATAAGCTTTGAATGGCTCGGATGTCGTATGCATTGCACATGGAACAAAAATACCTATACGCGAAATAGCAATAGGACGTAAAATTACATACCCAATAACGAAGCTTTCAAGGTACCTAATAACTAGGTACATACATCAAGAACTATGAAATCAGAAAACAAAAAAAAACTCAGTGCAATTATTCATTGCATCCAGTCTGGGAAAGCACAATCAGCCAATAAGTTATATGGTCACTCACATGACTAAAAGTCCTATACATTTTTTTTGCTGATTTGAGTTAGCACAACTACATTTTTCTATTCGTGATTCTTTCTATTTTTCACTAACCGTAGTTTCTCTATGATATTTGGATCTAAAAATATAACTATTTTGAAAGGCAACGTATCACATATTAACTCATTTTTTTTTTGATAAATCTAAAGAACGTGATTCTTTACATTTTTCAATATTATTTTTGAGTACAAAAATGTAGTTGTCTTAACTCAAATCAGCAAAAAAATGAGATAGTACTTTTATTCATGCAAGCGACGATATTTAACAATCAATAAGTCATAAATTCGTCTAAAACCTTACCTATATAATTATAACTGACTGTTCTTCCTCAAATTGTACAATACATCGCACTTCTACTTCATTCCATGTATAATCATTTTATTAACAGGAGTAAAAGATCTCAAGGCAGCGTGTGCTATGACGAGTTCGGTTGTTTCGAAGATGCTGGGCCTTTCGCGTACTTGGAGACGCTGCCCAGCTCACCGCAGGAGGTCGGCACGCACTTCCTCCTCTACTCTACTGTTAGCAGGTAAGCCATTTTTGTAAGACCCAACCTGACGAATCTTTTGGAAAACATGTTTCATTCACAAAATGTATCAAACGTTGCCTGCAACACCCAATCATGTTGCTGAAACAATACTGTGCAACTTTTGTGAGGCTTAAAGTAATAAAGCCTTAAGTACACCGTTTAAGTCGTCAGTCGTGAAGACATTAAATATGCACAAAGAACTGAAATCATACCTATATCTCTTTTATTTTGCAATTCCAGAGGAGACCAGCCACTACTGGCTGTATCAGCAAGCAACATGTCTGCGGCATGGAGCTGGGCGGCGCGAGCCTTCGAGCCCAACCGACCGACCAGAATAATCGTTCACGGGTTCGGCTCCAATTGTGACAACGTGTGGGTCTATGAAATGAGGTCCGCTTTGATGGCTGTTGTAAGTAACTTTATTTTGAATTATCGCTGTGCCTACTTTTATCGTCTCCTCAAGTCCTTTATTTCGAGACCTCTCATGGTCACGTTAAAAAATATATTTTTTCAACTCATTACTTATTGAAGTCAAAAATCCGCCATTATTATTTTATATAACAAAACTTGCCTATAACCATCGCGCGACGTAGACGAGTCGATAGACCCAGCCCTTATGATGCTTCCAGGGTATAAAGAATCCCACATACAAAATACGCGAGGAAAATCATAACCCTGTCATTGTTGTCGCGCAGTCGGGTAAAAATGGAAAGTAAAGGCTCCAACAAAGAGGCGCGACACGACTCTAGTAGAACAATTTCAATGAAAACTTAATGGAATTAATTGTTCTACAAGAGTAACGCCGCGCCTGTGTGCGGGAGCCATTAAGCCTTCACCTACCGTAATTTCGTAAATGAACTAAGTACGTATCTATGATATACGGAAGTTATCGCAGTCATTACCTACCTACGTCCAAATAATTACCTATGTATCTACCTATTGTGAAGCGTAATATATGTCACCTTGAGAGGTGCTTCCTGTCTTCAAACAATTTCGCCAACATAATATCCATACTTAAGAACAATATGCTAGTAACTAGAACAGACGCCGCCCAGACAGCAAATTGTTTCATAATGGGCACCGATTATATAACATTAGGTAGATACTTTAACAACCATATTGTCAGGTATTAATGGCTAGTATTATGACTGTTCATGTATATCTGCATTTTTTAAAATATTATTTACTAACAATAAGTTAAGGCAATACTAACACAATATGGATCCTGTAGTCCGAAATAAAGAGTTATTATTATTATTAACATGAGGACCAATTGTTTTTTCCTTTTGCAGGAAGAATGCAACGTGGTTTGTGTTGATTGGGAAGGGGGGGCGACGATGCCAAACTACCTCCGAGCTGCTGCGAACACAAGGCTTGTCGGCAAGCAGCTTGCTATGCTGTTGCAAGGTAATTTGACTCGAAGGACTGGATATAACAAAGCTATATTGAACTTTGACTACATGAGAATAAGTTCAATTTTACGATTGCATTTTCCAGGTTTCGCCAAGCATATAGACTTGCGGTTCGAGGATGTTCACCTCATCGGGTTTAGTCTGGGTGCTCACGTTGCTGGTTTTGCGGGTTCAGAGTTACGGAATATTAGTCGGATAACAGGTTAGTACAAAATATTAACTATGTTCTCCAAATAACTACTAAAAACAAGATCCTATTACTTTGTTCTTTCCTTTTTATCGCAATCTCAGTGCTACCACATGACAAGCGTCGATAATAGTTTTTGTTCCTTTCCTACATAAAATATCCGCGTAACATCGAGCACGTCTAGACTCAAACTCAAAGCAATTTACAGGAACTTTTGAATTGTCAAATATCTCAGTTGATCCTGACTATCAGTAGGTATTTATAACTGACTTCGAAAAAAGGGGGAGGTTCTCAATACTATTGTATTTTTCTTTTTTAAGTTTGTTACTTCAGAACTCCGTCATTTATAAACTGACAAGCGGACCCGACAGACGTTGTCCTGTCTTAACTATGAATGCCATATTTCGCTTAGTTTTAGTTTTGACTATTGACTAAAACTAAAACTATCGACTCATTTATCAACCGATCCATCTGTGTTAAACGATATTTGCAGAGCGCATCCTGTCTATCGAAGACAGTTATTTCAAACAATTGACAGTTATGTAAAATTAATATTGGCGTTAAGTTTTCTTAAATTTTGTAACGTTCCGATCAACTTCCTTATTTTTTTATTTCATAAGATTCTTCTCCTGACAATAACGAACACACCAAAAAAAAATATAGTGAAATCGGTCCAGCCGTTCACGCGTGATGGCGTGACCAAGGGAAATAGGGATTCATTTTTATATATATAGATTTGAAAAAATCTTCTTTTGTTTAAAAGGGTATACTTATTGGGTGGCCCCATATAAATTTGGTCAAGTTCTCATGAGTGGTTTTTGGTTAGCTTCAATAATACCTACGTATTTTTTCCACTTACTGTACGTTGATGATGTTATAATAACTTCCCGTCACTATTGTTTACTTAGCAAGTGAAAGTATACGAATTTGTGTGCTACCACAACTAAAAGGTGAAAAATTAAAACTTTAAGTATAACAAAAAAAAAACACTGCAAAGTGAAAAATAACTTTCAATTTCGGTAGTCGGTGGCAAAAAACGAAAATACAAAACCACAGACACCGACTTCCAAAATTAAAGTTATTTTTCCTTGTAGTGATTCTTTTTTTGGAAGTCGGTTGTATCATTTGTTATACACTCGGCGTCACAAAAATCGCACCTCTTTAAGAATTCCCTTCAAAGTCATTTTAACCCTATTAATCAATGGTAGACATATGACTGTAAGGTATCATTGGAAAGGCAATTCATTTAAATTTCAGAATAAATCAATGGATTTGGTTTTTTGTTTACCAGGGAATAAAAAAAAGCAAGCAAATGCAAATGATTAAAAAGCTAAATTTTATTTTATCAGCAAAAATTACAAAGAAGTCCTTAAAAACAACTTAAAACCTAGTGTTACCCCCTCTAGCCCTGATGACTGCTTCCATGCGTCCTCTCATGGACCGAATTAATGTGACAACAGTCTCTTGAGGAATGTTGTCCCATTCTGCAACGACGGCATCTTGGAGGTCTTGGAGAGTGGTAGGGGCAGGATCACGTGCCCGTACTCGCCGTTTCAGTTCATCCCAAAGATGCTCAATAGGGTTCAGGTCTGGACTTCGCGCCGGCCAGCGCATAACAGGGATTCCAACTTCTTGCAGGTAGTCTCTTACAATTAAAGCGGTGTGACAGCGGGCGTTATCGTGCATTAACGTGAACCCACTGCCAACAAAACCAGCATAAGGGACAACCTGCTCCTCTAAGATCTCTGTTATGTACCGAGCAGCAGTCAGCGACCCTTGCCCGCGAGCACTTCCAGCCCGAGAAACGCACACAAGGTTCGTTTTACCCTCGATTGACATGCCGCCCCAGAACATGCACGAGCCACCCCCGTATTGCACTGTCTCTTGAATACAGGCTTGCGCGAATCGTTCCCCTTGCCTCCTATACACTCTTCGACGCCTGTCGTTGCAGAAAAGACACACCCTCGTCTCATCCGAGAAGAGCACAGCCCTCCATTGGTCTATTGTCCAATCCACATGGTCACGGGCAAATTGCAACCGGTCTCTCCTATGCTGTGCAGTTAATTTTGGCCCTGTAGCAGCCCTATGAGCTGCAATTTTCTTCTCCCGCATTCTTCTTCTAATCGTGGAGACGCTTACAGAAGTTCTGCGAGCTGATCGCAGTTGTTGTTGCAGCTCAACAGCATTGGAGAACCGATTACGTAAAGACGTCGAAACAATGAAGCGATCGTCTCTTTCGGATGTGCACCGTTGTCTTCCAGATCCACGTCTTCGGATATAGCCACCAGTCTCTTGGAAGCGTTGGAACACTCGTCGAACGGCAAAACGACTCAAGTTCAGTTGCCGAGCAACATCACATTGCCGCATCCCTGATTGCAGTAGTGCAATGACTTGAGCGGCTTCATCTGCAGTGGTATCCATCTTCTGGGGTATTTTTCTTGCTGTAGCTGTTCACGTGTGTTCACTTTAAAGGTTGAATAGCGAATGACTCACATTTAACCCGGGTCGCCCGTTTTATACCCTTGTAGGGAGGTGCAATTAGTGGCCGTTGTAATGCGTATTTTGACAACA
Source organism: Griposia aprilina (assembly GCA_916610205.1). Taxonomy (NCBI): domain Eukaryota; kingdom Metazoa; phylum Arthropoda; class Insecta; order Lepidoptera; family Noctuidae; genus Griposia; species Griposia aprilina. Next base: position 17,580,619 of record OU744288.1, read on the forward strand.
TTTTTTTTAACGTTACGTGCTAATGAGATCTGTTGTGTTTAGGAATTCTAACTGTTGTTAATTTAAAGGTCGTTAAACATACTTTCAATTGATACCAATATTAATAAGGTTTAATGTATTCGTTACTGGCGGGACATGTTTTAAACTTATTTTCGAAGAGGTGCGATTTTTGTGACGCCGAGTGTATATTGTTTTACGTATTAAAAAACTGACTTACCTGTTTCTTCTTTTCAGGACTAGACCCAGCAGGTCCTCTTTTCGAATTCCAGGATCCCCGTGCCCGTCTGGACCGCTCCGATGCGAAGTTTGTAGACGTCATCCATTCCAACGGCGAGACACTCATTCTGGGTGGTCTGGGCGCCGCGCAGCCTCTCGGACACGTCGACTTTTATCCCAACGGAGGCAGGGTGCAGCATGGATGTTCTAATTTGTAAGTACTTAAGTTTACATAAGTGATAAACTCTTCAAACAAAACATTTTGATTACCTACGCACATGAATCAATCGCGAAACATAAATGACGTATGTAGGTCGCTCATCGCCGTGTTTTGTACGTTTTGAAATAATTAGGTACCTACTGATAAGCAGTAGGTAATGCCGATGATTAATGAGATACTGAATAATGAGTTAATCAAGAATTTGTTGCCTAGTACCGCCACCTACTTCAAAACACTAAAAGAAAGTGCGTATCTTCGATGGTAGCTAGCTTAAAAAAAAACGACTCGCAAGACCAAATTTACAAAATACTGTAGATTGATCTTTCGAATCGGATTTATTCAAGAAATCAATCAATTTCATTCAAGAAAGATGAAAGAAGTACTAGAACAAATAAAAAAAAAAACATGTTTTAACAACAACAATGTGTGCCTCTCGCCTGCGCCAGACAAGGTAATTTCAGCATTCATGCCAAACATCTATCTAACGCTGCCGCTGTTATTACATTACCTTAATTTCTGTTATAGATTCGTCGGAGCGGTATCAGATTTCGTCCTGCCCTGGGCAGCAGCGTCAATAGAAGGCCGCTCGCTATGCAACCACAGACGAGCCTATAAATTCTTCACAGACTCCGTCTCGCCCAAATGTCACTTTCCGGCTTTCCCCTGCGAGAATTACGACGCCTTCCTCGAGGTAAGTTTATTGCAATTACAATTCAAAACGATTTCGTAATATAACTCATAAAAATATCACTTAAGAAGTCTCATTAGACTTCATAGTAGGAACTGTGTACATATTGTAAAAAAAATACACTTTAATGTTCCATTCTTCAACAAAGTGTAACTCTAGAATTTAAATAATTATTTTTCCCTTCCGCTTCCCTATTGTAAGTATAATAGTTCAATGCCCAGTCCAGTTTAACGACGTCATTATTTTTGACAGATCTTTCACTGCAAATAAAAATCTCTCGTTCTACAGACCCACTCAATCCCTATAATTAAAGGCAACACTTACTGTCATTAACCATGTTATTTATTTAATTTATATCAGGGTCGGTGTTTCCCCTGCGACGGACAGCGCCGATGCGGTAACATGGGGTACTACGCAGACCGATCTTTGGGACGTGGTCAGCTTTACTTACTCACCAGGGAGGAAGAACCGTTTTGTGGTATTTACTTAACTTTTTTTTGAGAACAGTCCTTGCACTACCTAAAGATGCTACACTATACTATACTCCTCAACCAGCCTCTACGGTATGTTGTGGTATTCTTGTTGCCTAGTCCAATTCTGAGAAACTATCTGTATCAGCTATTGAGAACACCCTGAATGCGGAATGAAATCACAAACTCATACCTACTTTATAAACGTCTCGATCTTTTACTATAAAAACTTTCTTTCTTTCGACAAAATAGATTCCGTTTCAAAAGTCGATTTTCGATGCAAAGGACCACAGTCCACTTCTGCGATTTATTTGCGAATAATCATGTTTGTTTGTGTATATTTTTAGCTCATCAATACCACGTATCGGTGTGGGCCGGCAGCGGGTCCGGAGACAAGGCCAATTTCGGCCGAGTGACGTTGACGCTACACGGAGACTCCGGACTCAACGAGTCCTTCCCTATGACCAAGTATGTTGAATAACTTTCCAGCTATCCAGTATTCGCCAAGCTCGTCTGGCAATTTATTGGCGATAAATTGGTAAAGTGAAATATGAAGTGAACACTTACCAAGTAATATAAATTTGATGTAAATCATTTACTCATAATTAAAAGAAGAACTGATAAGCATATTATCCATCAAGACTGCTCAAAGCGATACGACGACGGTTAGAACATCAGTACATTGGTAAATTTTCAAAATGATGGTTTGTTCCAGAGAAAAATACCTATCAGTGTGCCTATCAGATATGGACCATTCAAGTATTACGTCAGCACTAAAGGGGAGGGGGGTGGGGGGTCCTTGCTTTGTTTTTTTTATGACATGGGGAACGGGCGGGTCTGGATGGTGATTACGTCAACAATATTAATTTACTTTTTTCTGATTTGAACAAATATGGTAACCCTACTTGTCTATGCTCTAAAGCGAAAAGCATGTTCAGGGATTCCCTAAAATAATTGATATTGCTTACTCGCTCTCAAGTGGTGTTTTGCGGTTAACTTAGAAAGAACTCAAGTAGAAAAAGTACTTAAATAGGCTTTATCCTTTATAGTCTATAAATTCCTTATTTCTAGACTAACTAGAATAGAATACCAATAATGAAACCGGAACAGATATTAAAAAAAATACCAATGTTTACTTAAGCATAGGAAGGGGGGTAAGAGCTTTGCTTACTTTTGCTGACAAGGGGGAGGAGGGGTTAAAAATTACTTAAATTCTGCTTACGTAATAATTGAATGGCCTCAGACCATATGGCAGCAAAAACTATATCAGCAATAGCGTACCTATTCACTTGATCAGCAGGCTTAGCACGAGAACCGTAGAGAAGCGTTTTTCGACGGAAGAGTAGACAAAAATGACGTTTCCACGTAGTAGAACATATTCGGTAGACACGCGATTTTGTATTCTACAGTAGAGTAGAAATAGAAAGCGTCAAGCTAAGCCTGCAGGAGCACTTGCCTATCCAAAGCAGAAAATACGCCTAACACGCAATGAAAAATTGAAAATAAACACTTCTTTTATTATAAACGCTTCCCCTTCTTCCAGACGTGAAGACATAGTGAACGGCAGTGCTCGCTTCACCCGCGTGTTAGTGCCGCACCCGGCGCTGGGCGTGCCACTGCGGGCCACCGTGCACTACGCGGGCTACAACGGGTGGCTCAGTGCGAGTGCCAAGTCCATCCACATACACAAGCTACTCATCACCGACAGCTTCGCTAAGACGTGAGTTGTAAAAGCGGGCTGATGACGGATGTTTCACGGTCAGTCGGCTTGTTAAAAATGAGCGCGATGTTGCATTTTCAACTTTCGGCTTAGTGCCTTAGTGCCGAAAGTTTAAAATCAAACAACGCGCTTTTATTTAAGCATTCATTTAGGTGTCGCCGAGTGTTAGTGAAAACAGGCATAAATGTTTTAACTTTTATTTCACCCGTTCCAACCATCATCTTGTTTTGAAAAAAATAGGCAAACGTATGCTTCGAATTAGCTCTGGGTTTGTTCCGAGTTCGTATTCCAGGAAATGTTAAAGTTATAAATGGCCGTCTCATTAGTATAAAGTAAAAGTCATGTGTAAAGTGCTGCTGAAAACGCGAGAAAGCAAGTTCTTAAACAGTTAATTTGTCCTTTTACAGTTCTTCATTCTGCAAGAAAGCAATCCAGCTATTGTCAGAAGAATCAATCGAAATGCCACTCTATCCTGGCGATTGTGAAATACAACAGGTATTTATACTTTAATTATGGTTCTGTATTGTCGTACCTACATGCCCATTGAAAGATACAAGATTTTTAATCATCTTTTAATCTGCTATTCAGGATAACGAACTATCAAACACGAGTAGCACCCACGAATACGTAAGTAACAAAGAAAACACAACGAAAGAAGAAGGCAACACCATCGACCCTGTTGACAACGAACTGCCTGAGGATTCACCTCAGCGGCCCTTCACTCTCGTCGACACCTACGAGTGGACAGGAGGAGAGAATACTGGCAGAGCCTTCGGTATGACGAACACCAAGACTGCTCCCAGTGGAGCCATCGAAATCGCCGAGCCAGTACTCCGACCTCGTCTCCGAAAAACACCTCGACAGCGAGCCGACTCGCCCGACGACCATGAGATATCTGAACCATTACTAAGAGCAACCAGACCACCGAGAACAACAACAGTATCTCCATTGATACGAAAAGCTAAGAACTACGACATGTCCACTACACCCACTTACGAAACCGTAACGTGGGGCGAGAGAGCAGAGAAAGAAGAAACCGGATTCGTCGTACAATACCTACCGTCTAGACTGGCATCGTTCATCTCGAGGGCTGAACGATATGCCAGGGATACCCTCCTACCTCTAGTGTCAGCCTATGCACCGCGCTTGCCAATATTCGGTTCCCGAGAGGTGCCGAAACCAACTGCGAGGTTTATTCCCACCGAGGATATAAATGTGACGAGTTCTGTGCCAGTACCAACACCCACTTTAGAAATGAAGATCGAGACATTGCGGACAGTGGGCCCGCCGGGGATGAAGCGTGAACTTGAGACTCCTGACGACCCAGAGATACCAGCGACCACCACGACGACGACGACTAGTACCACGAGTACAACCACTCCGCCATCGACGACAACAACAGAGAGGATTAGGGCATCGCCCACTGAGATGTTGAAAATAGTCGCCGGACCATCCGCGTCAACGAGTACAGCTTTACCACCCGTAGCTTTGAGAAGTGAAGGTGAAAAGATAGTCATCGTGTATCCAAGCAACGCGAGAGATGAGAGGAAGATTAGGTCACATTCGTACCCTGAGGAGCTGCAGTTTGAAGCCCTGTACCAGCACACGGGGTCACCGACCGACCTGCACGTGGACCTGCCCACGTTCGCCCCGCCCACCTCCACCCTCGCGCCCAGGACTACGTCAGCACCCAAAAGTGAAGCGAGATACATTCCAGTAAACTACGTTAAACCAGGAGACGAAGTAGAATCTAAGTCTAGAGAAACGTAGCAACGTAGTTTTTGAGACTGTATGGTACCATTTTTGATTTTGTAAATATCACAATCTACAAGATTAGTATTTTTGTACATAATTTTTTTGTTTTTACGTGTTAACTTCAAAATGCGTACATCTAGTAGTAAAATTGAATGTTCTCAGTAAAAAAAAAAGTTGTTTATTTCTGTTGTTAATTATTGAAAACGCCTGAATAAAATTATTGTTGTGTAAATAAATTTAGGTCTAACATAGAATAAGAGACATTTTTATAAAATAAAAACTTATTTATTATACAATTCCACTCTTTTCTTGGACTTCCGTATGTAACATTCGGTGGAACAAATTATCATCAAACTAAAGTGCACTTCCTGAATACAGAACAAAAAATTAAACATTCCTCTAGTCTAAGAACAATCAGAAACAATGCAATGCAAAATGTATTTGATTCAAATTAACTTACTGTTACATGCTATCAAATAATAAAAATATCACATGAATAGTGTCAAACTAAAATTAATGGAAACGTGAGATTTCTGAATGTCTTGTTGGAAATACGTAGCAGTGCAATACTGTCAAGTCGATACGAGTAACAATGGTAATGTGATCATTGTATCTTGAATGAAACTCTTAAACAAACTACAAGATACATACTTTCATAGTTGATAAGTACGATATATCGACAATACATCAATATTAACAAGTCAATAGTTTGTTCGGGAGGTTCTGTTCTATCTTAAACACAGAAGTAACAGCAAACAGAGTGCTAACACGCGCATATTTTAAGAGCCAGGTTAAAGCAATGAGCTGCGCAGTCAGCATACACGTCTGTCATTCGATGACAGACTATTCGTTTTACGGTAGTACGGTTGACGCATTTCGATTAATGTAAAGCTACGGTTTTCTAGAAGAGCGATGGCCGCCACTAACGGCCGCAGTGACGACTATCATGAAAATGATGCCAGAGGTAAAGATTTAAATCGTTATATTTGCCCTACCGCGTCAAAATATAGTCGCATTTCTGATTCGTTTCGATACACAATGACGCAGTGACTTCACTCGATTGTCATGGAAACGCTATTTTATATTTTATAGTGAGCTTACTGTTCTCAGTATTGACACTTTTTCTTCTGACTAAGTACATTGAGGGCAAGTCAAGCGATTTAAATCTTTGGGCAGCGGGGTTTGACTTAATGTCAGACACTGGTGAAAATGACAAATTTTCATGACGGCTTTTATATTATGACGGAAACGCTTTCCTTGAAAACCAAAACGAAAGATAAGAATGCCGATGACAATAATTCTGCCAATGTTAGATGAGAAATGGAAAAGCATGTCCTTTTAGGTTTCAATTCTTCATTGATAAATTTGAACGTGTTGTATTAAAAAAAATCAATCAAATTAAATTTACAGCAGATACGTCTCAAATTGATAAAAAAATCGTATTATTATTTGATCGCTTCTCATCGTGTTAGCACTCCATTTGTTCACTCCTCCATGGCATACTGTAAGTAGTGTCTTAGATTTACTTCATATATTTATCGGAGTGCTGCGTGAGGATACGGGCTGAAGACTTGGCGTCGAGGAACAGAGTGTGCACGGAGGCGATGTGCGCGGGCGTGATGCGCGTCGCGCCGTCTGCGCGTGCGAATAGTGAGGCTGGCGTTAGAAGCTGAGCGGCGTACCTGATGATTGAATATTCAATGGTTAATTTTTAAAGTTCTAAGATCTGTTGATATTACGCTCGTTATTTGAATTCAAATAACTTTTCTCCATGTTTTTACTATCTGTCCCAAAACTAACTGATGAAAGTGTAAACAAACCATGTTCTCTCACTCACTAAAGGGCAATAGTAACACATTCATCTATTTCTATATATTAGGTTTCAACTTTTTCCAACAATGTAAAAAAAACGTGTCTAAGGTGATTTCAAATTAGAATTTCGGGTTTTAGTATTCAAATGATCAAATCAAAGCACTGAATTTGTAAGTGCTGCACCAAACTGGCATCCACAGATACATTTCCTAATCCATTTGTTTACATCTTTATCAGATACTTTTGGAACAGACCATAATGTATTACACTAACGAAAGAGTTTGATATTTTTAAGAGAAATACATTCAAGATGTTTTGGTAAATCACGCTAAAAACGGCTATTGTTAACTTGGCTGTTATCTTGGATCAAACGACTCCTGTTCTAGGTGTTGATATACTTCTGATTGTTTTTTTTTTATCAATAATGCTATATTCTTAAAAACATTCAGCATTCTTTATTTGAAGACTCACAATCATAGATAATGTTTGTGAGCCTCAGATGCTCACTGATAGTGACGATCCATGGCTGTGATTGGAAATAAACAGTATTATGTACCTTAGAGTACTGTTAGCCCCTACTTCTGACAGTGCAGTCAGGGCGTCCTCATCAATAGAAATTCCTTCCGTTGTCGCTCGTAGTTTCAATATCTGAAAAAATATCAATAATTATTGCATTTATATCTTTATTACATATCTATTACAGTGAGAAAAATTGTTCAAACCATTTTTTTAAAATTTTTGTTATGCTCACTACTTAGAACGACTCGACGATTTGGTTTTTTTTTTTTCGTATTTATCCCAATAAAGGAAACAAAAATTGGAAAATTTACTCGGAAAATTGGAGAACTCGGGAAAAACTAAAAGTGTTTGTCTTTATAGGATCTTTGTATGAATCATCAAAATTTGGACAGGACAGAACAACATCTGTCTAGTCAGCTAGTTGATAATAAACAGCTAAGTAGGTACCTGCAAAAGCTCAGCTTTGTTGTAAGGCAAAGTGCGAATGATCAGAAGTCTGTCTAGAAGATCTAGTGGGATTCCGTGCGGTGAAATAATGTCCTCAGTCCCTCTGAAAAGCACAGTATAATCATAAGTACTTAAACAAAATCGTTTGCTAAAACACATTTTTCTATATACTGTATCATAATCAAGTTACTATGGGTACTTCTACTTCTGTAAGTAGAAAAGCTGGTAATTAAATAATAAAATGAAATTACCTGATTTGGCATTTTCCTCTATTGGTAGCGAAGATAACTATTGGGGCAATAGCCGACTCCAAGGCTCGATGTAGATATGTGAACGTTTCAATATCTAGCATGTGTACCTAAAAATTAAACAACATATTTCATTTGAAATAACTAAGTACAAATAACAGTACATAACATAATATCACGCCTCGTTTCCCCGAAGGGTTGCGCAGAGGTTGACCTATAGTACACCCCATTTCGCGAGTTATGTGCAAGTCCCATGTATTTGGGGCGAGCCTATTGCCATCAACCGGGCACAATTCCAGACTCCAGGCTGCTACTGAGAAATTCCAGACAAAAAAAACTAATAATACTTCGCCCGATCAGGGAATCGAACCCAAGACCTCATGCTCAGCAATAAGGCTTGCGAACATTACACCAAGGAGGCAGTCAAATAACAGTAATAAGTAGAAGTAAAGTAAGTACAGAATCCAGCCGTTAAATCTGGCACATCGAGATTTAGTGCGGCATTATACAGAATGTATCAGAAAGGAAAACCAGCGCTGGGGCTGTCTCGCATAGGGTCGTAGCATTATGCTAAGCGATTGCCATTTTGCGTGAATGTGACGCATATATTCCGCCAACTCGATCTTTTTTGTGTTTGTGTGATTTTTCTGTGTGGTGATGTTTAAGGGTGTGGTACAGACTATCAAACTGAACAAGTTTCTCCGTGGGAGCAATATTGTAATCGCGGAAAAAACATCAGCTGTCCCATACATTTGGGTTGAATAGGTATTGAAGTTTTGTATGGGCAGTTGACAATTTTTCGCTATTACGATGTTGGTCCCATGGAGAAAATTGTTCAGTTTGATGCTCTGTACCACACCCTTAAATATGACAACCCACAACTTTCTGATACATGCTGTATAGTCGTCACTGTCATTTATGCCTTTATCGCAGTCCCTCAGTTTCTTAAGAGGGCGCACACCGGTCCATTAGCGCCACTCCTTTAAAAAAGTATTATCTCGTAACTGAGAAGGAACTTTGAATAACGGCTCAATAAGCACCCTCGGTAAGTGTGTCTAAAATTTTCTAATCCTTTTTATAAACTTTCATATTGAGACACGAAGCAACAAAATGCGATCTAAAGAAAAGCGGCCACATTCCTCTAGACTCTAGATCATATTTTGTTGCTTCGTGCCTCAATATTAAAGTATATAAAAGGTGTTAGAAAATTCTAGACACACTTACCGAGGGTGCTTATTGAGCCGTTATTCAAAATTCATTCTCAGTCACGAGATAACATTTTTTTAAAGGAGTAGCGCTTGTGGACCGGTGTTCGCCCTCTTAAGCCTCTCGATGTGTCATAATTACGCCCACTGGGTACTGTGGATAAGAAAGTTTGAATTACCTCATCTATGAAAAGAACTCCAGGTACCAATTCAGCTATTCCTTGATCTATGTATTTGTTTACTACCTTGTTGATTTCTTTCCTTAGTTTATCTGTAAGAAGTAACATTAGTATGTAGTAGAGTGCTGTGTGATCTTCGGCAACGCCAAATAACGGCGTACTTTATATTCATTTCTCGAGGAATAGACATGGAATAAGATCCCTGTATATTAGGCGTGCTACATTCGTTCTGCTCGGCACGATTCGGCACAACCGGACGACAAAATACAGAGTGGCAGGGAAGGACATCGACACGCAAACTGTGATCATGAATTCAGCACATGATTGTGATGATCAATACAGCACCCTAGCGTTGAACTTTTTCGTCAGTTATCAAAAGAAATTCAACTTGTTTCGTAGAAAATTGTAATACCTACGCGGTCAAAATGTACAGAACAGCAATTTTTTTTTAACAAACCAACAATACATTTCAACGCAGGGGGTTCAGACTCATGTACTGAATCCATGGTAACAGGTTGCGCGTCGATGTCCCTGCCAGCCTGTATACATTCGATTATGCCGCCCGGCCTGTGCCGTATCATGCCTACCCGAAAATTACTGTGTGTAGTACCCCTTACGATAAATAGACAAGGATCTAATTCCTTGTGTATCTCTCCAGAAATGAACCAAAGAGATTATATATAATAAAAGATTGTGGTAGAGAAATAGTGTATCCTAGTAGAAAACTGATTGTTGCTGCTCTTAGACTCAGATCTGGACACATTCCATGCAAAATTTTTGCCTTCATGGTGAAGAAAATCGCTTCACCCAATTGTGAGCAATGTGGAGTTGTCGAGGACCTACAATATTTATTGATGGAATGTATCCAATATGAGTCCAGTAGAAATAATTTAGCAAGATCCCTGAATTTGAACAGAACTGATGTAGGCATGTTCCATACAATTCCATCCCAACCAAGTGGCGACGATGCAAAGGGTTTGTTCAAATTCATGGCCCATGTCTTGTGAAAGTTAAATTGTTTAGGATACGATGGGACTGACATACGCTATGCGTAAAAGCCCCTATAAATAAATAAAAATAAATAAATATAGTGTATCCACACACGGACTCTTCACGTATGAAAAGTGGTTGTGGCTTACCACTAGTGATCGCGACTGGAGGTCTACACCCTAAGCATGAGTCCGTAGTTTCGGCCGCAGTTACTGCCGTTTGCAACTCCGTATCACTTACAAACATAAGATTAGTTCGGGACCCGAACCAGGAATGCATGATAACTGATGATTACACGATTTGACAGTTGTGTCATCTCCCGACATGTTTTAGACTGTCCGAAAAAAAATATTTGACACTTGCAAAGACTAACATAACATAACATCACGGCTGTATTCCCCGAAGGGTTAGGCAGAGGTGTACCTATAGCACACCCACATTTCGCCAGTTATGTATAAGTCCATGTACAGACTACTTTTATATATATGGACACTTATTTTGATGGATTGCTTTCGGACCGGCCTGAATCTTCGTTGATGGACTTAAAGAGGCCCCCAGTCCGTGTGCGAGAAGCTGAAGAATGCAAAAATACGTCATTGCTAAACTCTCGAATTACTGAAGATGGCTGTGAAAATAAGTATGTTTACCGGTAATCTCAGTCTTCTTTGGTTTCATGAGCTGCCCCATCATCGACATGATGTCTTGGCCCCCCTGAGGCTTAGCATTGGCACAGTCCAAGTCATGCAGTGTCACATCCTGGACGACTTCCTTCTTCTTGTGAACATCACCTTTCGGCAGAGGCACGTATTCTTCAGCCTAGAATATAAAATCAGAATTAAATACTGGACAATATTGAAATAATCATAATTATATCGGTAAAAAATACTACAAAGTGCTGTTTTAAAAACAAATACACAAAATATTTGGAGACAGCCCCATTCAAATCAAATATTATCATTACGATTTTCGATCTTATTCCAACACAATCAAGGCTCTTTTTTCATTGAAATGACAAATTGTAACATTAACCTCAAGATCAAACTCTGTGGCAAAAGTATCACTCCTTCCCTGCCTCTTCACAGCGCCGGAGTTGGCTTCAATGTAGATGACATCACCCACTTCTACTTTCTCTTTCTGCAGTGACTCGTAAATGGTAGGATCTAACTTCAGTTGTTTTGTACCTTTAGCTGTCTTTAGTCCAATGATGACGTGTGATACTGTTTTTCCGTAACCTGGACAAAAAATACATGTAAATATGGCAACACAAAAGGAAATAATAACAATAAGTGAAAAGTGTTAAAAAAAAACGTCAAAAACTCCTAAACCTGATTTTTGAATTTTGTGGCCATAATTATCATTCAACCTAACTATAATTGTAGCATTCAACTGGTTAATGTTTGGTTCCCAGTGATCCTTCTTATATTTAAATTGTGACTATAATTTTATAACTAAGTGGTGTTTTGCAGTTTCTTTCTACCCCAAAGGAAGGCATGAGTTTATGTATGTATAATTTTGATTACAAACCTCCAGCTGGATTTTCAGTTTCGACTGGTGTAAGTTCAGTGACCTCGCCTTCATATACTTCTTTGGTCTCACGGATACGTAGGCCTATGGCACGACGGAAATTCTCCATCAATACCTCTGTTTTCTTAATTTCTGTGCTGTAAACCTCACTGCCGACCATTGGGCAAAATGGCACCTGTGGATTTAGATATTGTCGTGAAAACACAGAACCTATAGCTGGATTTTAAAGTACAGTAATTTTATTTAAGGAAGCGACGCAAGCTTTACTGTGGTAACCAAGTGTACAAATATGCTATGAATGTGTGTGTAAGGAGCTCTCAGTACCAACCGAGAATGGGCGAAGTCGGAACTGTGTGTGTGTGTGTGTGTATGTAATTTATGTACTGACACTACTCACCTTTATGTACATATTCACAGCGTGTTTGTACACTTGGTAACCACAAGTAAAGCGCGCAATGCTTCTTGAGATAAAAATACTATAGTATATTGAGTAAAAGTTTTGATGAATTTTTAAAAAGACTGATTTAGTAATGACATGGCCAGGCATTTGATTTGAAAAGTAACAATTACTAATGAATCAATAAATTAGACGGTATAAACAAGATATCTATTTTTGAAGTACAATGTATAAATTATATAAAACTTGTGTTGATGTTAGACCATGTAAAAAAAAAGTTCAAAAATTTTATAAAAAGTAGTACTTATTAAACAGTATAGTAGCTATTAAACAATAAACAATATTAGTCTTTTTTTATATTATTATAATCATACCAGGCAAATTCATCACATCCTCCTGTCCCTATAACAATTAAATTGGGTTCAGCTCAGCATATCTTCTCGCTCATTCATTCATTTCAATATTCACCTCCATAGTATTTTGTCTTCCATACCCAAAAATAAAATAAGTTACTATTAACTTACTTTGGTACCCAATTCCTGGGCTATAGCTAAAGCAATGGCAGTTTTGCCGGTGCCGGGTGGTCCAGCCAACAGTAATGCACGTCCAGCCATCTTCTTGCTTCTGATCATATCTACCACTATTCCCGCAGCCTAGAAACATATTCAAGCATTGTAGAATGCCACTTACTGCTGATAATACTCTTGTTTTGTTTTTAATTTCGGGGAAAAACAGTGTTTTGAAATACATAAGATGCATTGTCCAGTTATTTATGCATGTGTTTCAATGGCAAATCATATCCACATTATCATGGAAACTATGTGAAAAGCGATCTGATTCATTTTTGAAAGCTATCAACAAAAGGTTCTATTGAAATAACACTCCATGGTAACCAAAAATACATAACCTCAAAGTTGGATCGATACTGCAGAAACATCTAGATATTTGCAATTTATTTAACAATAATTAATAGAATTATTAACTTTACAGCATTATTTAACGATGTAACAAAGAATGTACCTCTCTCGCTGTTTCCTGGCCCACGAGACCGGCTGCCATTTGAATGGGAACTCCATTTTCATCCAAACCCAAACCTTTTATATGACTGTGAGCTGATATTCTTTGGGTTTTAGCGGTACTCTTCACTTCCTCAATCTTCATTTTGTTTAACTAATGGTAATAATTGGTAGCAAGAATAATGAAATTAATACAAGTTAGTAGTCACACTCGTTGTGTACGACACCACAACAAACTTATGAATGATGAAAGAATGAATGAACGAAGAAGTCCCGAAGAACTGATATCAACAATGAATGAAAACGTCGTTGCCAGTGTCAGTCAGCGTTGCCACCATCCGATTTTGATTTTCCCCGGGCTTCTCGTGAAATTTCCCTAAATTAGGCACATTTAATTTTTTTTTCCCCTAAAATTTATTCTACGAATAAAACACAAATTTAGGTGAATTATTCTTATTCATTAAAGTAGACTACACATCTAGGTCCGTACCCGTAGCATTATAGTAGTTTTATTATGTAATTTGTGTATTTTATCTATAGGCCTCAGTTGCCTGAAAATAAAATACCTAATAATAATAATTATTATTATTATTCGTATTCGACATCTCCCTTCCGCATACACAAATCTATCAACGCGAAAGAGAAAAATATATTATAGAGAACGGTACATCACAACATCAGCACACCAAGTTACGTTCGGATACACGCAGTCACGCATTAAATTGTTTTGCGAACCTAAAATCAAACTTTCCCTAAAAAATCCCCTAAATATTTTTTTTCCTCTTAATATTACCCTAAATAATTATATACCCTAAAAATCCTCTAAACGTACAAAAATCCTCTAAATCTAGGGGAAAATACCCTAAGGTGGGCACACTGGTGTCAGTGCTGCCCAGTATGTATACTATTGTAGTCTTTGGTGCTGCCATAATACATATCACCCAATGACCCGGCAAAGTTAATTTTGTGAGCTAATGGCAAAAAGAGTTTAATAGAGTAATTAAAGATGACCTAGTATTCACAATGTATATTGTATAGTATAAAATGCTTCTTCTTTTACTGTAAAAATTCCCACAAAAAGTGTATGATTCAATCCGCGACAAAACAAAGATTTTTGTTTTTGAAATGAATCTATTATAAATTGAAACACCATGAAGCTCTTAATCGTCTACCGCATAAATTATGAAAGCAACAAAAACAAAAAAAAAAGGATTGTGTGGTTTTATGAAACCACGGTAAAAGTGAAACTTTTTTTCACATTATAGACATTTAACTAAAAACCTCCTTCCTTTCACTTTATCCCTACTCCGCGGCCGACCGTCACGCGACATGCAACACACAGACGAAAAAGTTTGAGACGATGTATTAAAAGTTTAACTTTAAAATATTAGGTAAAACATTGTTTAGGCTTCGTTTGAGCATTTGAAATAGTTATTCGAAATCTTTATTAGGACCTATAATAGAATCTTTATCTGCATTGATTTCGAGGCGATAACAAGTATGTGGTTTCATTTATCTATATACGCACTGAAAGTACAATACAATACAATATCCGCTCGAAATCGTTTCTAAAATAACTTTTAATCTATATATTAACTCCTAATCTATCCCTGTAATGTCTAAAGCTAGTTTCGGATCTTCAAAGAATCTCCTGCTGGTGTTCCCATCATTCGTATTTCCGAAGTTTGTTTTCGGCATATCTACTAGTAAGCCAGTTTCATTGCGAAACCTGGACGATATCCCGTTGTGACTGGAATTTCGAATGTACCTTCCAGCCAAAGTTGGTTGTTTTTAAACAAAAACCTCTTCTTTTTTGTGAGCTTTAATGGATTTAATCCACCTTTGTTTCATTTCCGATTTAAAATGTGCAAAATTGTTTTTCAGTATTTTTAACTGGTCTTCAGTAAGATCATCACTAGTGAAAAGGTGGTCTCTCAAAAACATAGTTTTTCTTCCAAATTGCGTAAATTTTCATTTTTCATAATATAAAAGACTACGAGTCACTATTCTCACTCCGGAAGTACCCACTATATCTGGAACAAGTAAATATTGTTTTTAGACATAAATACATTTTTTCACAAATTTAGCTTATTTTTAACCGACTTCAAAAAGGAGGAGGTTATCAATTCGGATGTTTGTATTTTTTTTTTGTATGTTCGGGCATAACTCCGTCATATATACACGGATTTGAAATAGTTATTTGTGCAACAAGAGAGCAAAGTCGTTTTTTGCTGCGAGTGCTGATTTTGAATCCTGAGTGTGGCGAGGGATTCAAAGGCACGAGATGCAAAAAACTTTGCTCTCGTGTAACACACATAACTTTTCACTTCAGCAGCGAGAACACTTTAGGAGATAAAATAATAAACAGGAATAGACTGAAATAAATATTTATTGTGAATCAAAATAATTAACATTGTAGGTAGGTAGAGATATGAATTCAATAAAATGGAACATTTTAAAAGCTAAAACTTTTTCACAAAAAAAAAAACAACCGACTTCATAAAAAAACACTACAAAGTGAAAAATAACTTTAAATTCGGAAGTCGGTGTCTTTGGATCTGTATTTTAGTTTTTTGCCACCGACTTCCGAAATTAAAGTTATTTTTCCGTTTGTAGTGTTTTTTTTATGAAGCCGGTTGTTTTTTTTTTTTGTAAAAAGTTTTTTATTTTTCGCTTTTTAGTGAGTCAGCTATTAATTTATCTAAGTTACAATAGCCTAATGTCAACTACTCATCACCTTTTACAAAATATTCCTTTTCCCGATGCAGGGACGTTAACTGTTGAGGAGTTCTCCTGGTAAGAACCAAAAGAACTGGAGCTGATGGTGAAGCCACCATCAGCACCATTTCACCATATTCATTATGACGAGCATAAATTACTTAGCAACCATATTAAAGTAATCGAATCGTAATCCGTGAAATACTTATAATTGAGTAATTCCGGTGGTCACCTCTGGTCTTCATCATCAGTTCCACTTCACCGAATGGTGCTTTCCGAGAGCAAATGCACGAGTTACTATAAAAAATACCCAAACTGCTATAGGCGTGCCTGAAAAATTTGAGGATTTCCCTCGATTTCCATGGGATCCCTTCATCAGATTTTGACTTGGTGACAATGGGACCACCTCGAGAGTATACCCTTTCAAACAAAAGCAGAATTTTGCAAATCCGTCTATACATATATGACGGAGTTATGCCCGAACATATATAAAAAAATATATATATAGATATGTATAAACATCCGAATTGATAACCTCCTCCTTTTAGAAGTCGGTTAAAAAGTAAAATTACTGCAATTCTGCAAATTAAAAGTAACAGATTTATTTGGCAACGTTATAGTTGCATTGAGTTTAATTTGATTATCTAGGGTTAAGGTTTATGTTTCGATGGCGGATTGAGAAGGAACAATGGTGAACGTTGGTGACTCTGATCGGCTTTCTGTATAAGTACACTGTGCGTCGTTGGAAGTGGATGGGCGTGGGTGAGACCAAGAATCCGAGGTCGAATTCAGACTTATTGTTTCCACTATACGCTTACAGATTTTCGACTTATTTTCTATTGAGTCTTCAATATAGCCTTCTGCAACCGTATTGGACTTCCCCCCGCCGTGACGTTTTAAAGTGGTGAGATCGGCTCCGGAATCAGCCAAGAGCATTGCCGAAGTTCTCCGAAAGCAGTGACCCGTGTATATCTGAGCCTCTTCTAGTTTTAAGAAAGTGGCAATTTCTCGCGGTATAGCACCTATTTTATTTACTAGGCTGTCTTGAGTATTAATTATTATGGTATTGTATGAAAAATCTGTCGGTTTTTATATTGGCTGGACGTAAATTTTGGTATTTTTCTACAATAGTTCAATAATTAATAATTCAATTGTTCTTCGCGTACGACAAAAGACCTGTCGAGGTTCGTCCTCGTATTTTTCAATTTTACTAACAGTAATTTATCTGAATGCTTTTCGATATTATTAACTGTTAGCTGCAATAGCTCGTTATTGCGACACGCTCCACTAATTCCTATGATCAGTACAACCTGTAATGAAAATATAACATAATTAATATGCATAATTTAACATTTACAGCATTTAGTACGATATATTTCTCGCGAGTCTTCTCAGGTAGGAAACTTAATTCTGCATTAATAACTTGTTGTTTTAACTCTTCCGGTGTTTAAATACTGTTCTCGTCGCTAGTTTCACTCATATTTTACGATTATTTTAATATTTTTTAACATAGTCAACTCTTTACGCCAGCCACGAAATTTTATTCCCGCTCTTTTATTTAAATAAAGGCGTGTTCGGAAATAGCACACATGATATTTTATTATTCAAAATATTACGTAACATTCTTGAAACTGAAAATAAATATTTACAGATTAAATATCATCATTTTATTTGCAGTAAATACTTATTTTCGTTTAAATACAACAATAAGTTAAAAATTCAATAAATTACATTATAAGACATAATTAACATTTTGCAAAATTTCTTTAGTTAGTACGAAATTCCGAACGTGTTTGTCTTTGAGGTCGAATTCAAAATCGGAACTTCGACAGGGCTGGTCTTTGTCTCTCTCTCTTTCTAATGGCGGGAAAGAGATAGAGTGTGAATGTTTCGAATTGTATGATTAACCCAAAGCTGAATAAGATATTCGCGGCTTTCTGAACAAAAAATTAAAAAGTTACTTGGTCTCACTCAGTGAGCAAAATCGCATTTTGCTCACTGATTTCAGGCAGCAAAACCTACATGTTTGAGCTACTGAAGTGATAAATATTTTTTTTGTTTGAAAGGGTATACTCTCGAGGTGGTCCCATTGTCACCAAGTCAGAATCTGATGCAGGGATCCCATGGAAATCGAGGGAAATCTTCAAATTTTACAGGCACGCCTATAGCGATTTGGGTAATTTTTATAGTAACTCATACATTTGCTCTCGGAATGCAGCATTCAGTGAAGTGGAACTGATAATGAAGACCAGAGGTGGCCACCGGAACTACTCAATTATAAGTATTTCACGGGTTACGATTCGATTACTTTAATATGGTTCCTAAGCAATTTATGCTCGTCACAATGAATATGGTGAAATGATGCTGATAGTGGCTTCACCATCCGCTCCAGTTCTTTTGGTTCTTACCAGGAGAACTCCTTAACAATTAACGTCCCTGCATCGGGAAAAGGAATATTTTATAAAAGGTGATGAGTAGTTGACATTAGGCTATTGGAACTTAGATAAATGAATAGCTGACCCACTAAAAAGTGAAAAATAAAAAACTTTTTTTTGTAAAAAAGTTTTTTTGACCGTGAAATTCAATGTTCTTCGTTTTGGCGCATCCGCGCTATTCCGCGGCAAATTTATTTAGTATTCGTTACATAAGGGTCTATATTTTTATATAAATTACAAAAGTTGCCGGATCTATCCCGAACTTCCTATACATGAATTTCTTAAAAAAATATCCTTATTTCAGACGTTATTTCTCGACCACTAAAACTATATTAAAATAAAACAAATTTTAACAAATATATTACATTTGGATTGTCACATACCTGTAGTTTCCGAAACCATTGCTATTTTGCACCAGGTAAACACAGAAAGCTTCAGTTTAACACACAAAGTAAAATACCCCTATGTGCGCCCCGGCTGAATTTTTTTTCATAAATAGTTTACATCATACTGAGCTTGAATAAAATCGTCAGCTGCATGGTGGAGGGGCGATTATGCGTCAGCCGCCCGGACTAGTAACGCCTGGACTAGAAACTTGTATTCTCATTTCCTACGAAAAGTATGGGAAAAGCTTTTTGCGATTTCTGTTTTTTCTAGTACTCAAACCTCAGTTGGTCCCACAGACAACTTAGTGGTCCAATACGAGTTTTTGATCCCTATATGAAACATGATCATTAGTATTCATTTGTCATAAAAAAAAGTTTTTGTGAAAATTGCCCATTCCCTGCTGACTGTTCTTAATTTTTTTTCAAAATCTGTGAATACAAATTAAAATTTCTCAAAAAGTTTAGGAAAGTCTCTTAGGACCGTTTTCCCTGCCCTTGCTGCCCCATGAACTACGTGCTGGGACTGATCTGCCTCCCGCGGCCTGGTTGAGGCTTCCCACCCGCGCACCGCGTCGTCGTCTGTCGTCGAGTCTCGCCGTCTCGTGCTCGTTTTCAAGTACCTATTAATATCCATCTTAATTTCTCTGAGACTCTCTCTCCTCCGCTGTACACTCAACAGCCTCTTTAGGGGTATATACTATTTTCTGTGCTCAGCCGTCTCTACATCTACAGTAGTTTTATTTACTGGCAGTTTTCCCTATTTCTACAACCGACGCATAAATTAAAATACGAAAAAGAAAATACTCTGACTTCGCTCCCACGTCCGAACTTCACTCTAAAATATTATGGCAAGACGATAGATACGGTACGCTCTAACAGCGCAAGGGTTGGGTTTAGAAACGTGCTGCCTTGCTAGAAAGAATGTGAGACTATTTGGAGGTTCTAGAGGGTCTTCTCCCTCTACAACATTTTTTTTGCCGGGAAGA
The DNA here is from genome assembly GCA_916610205.1 of Griposia aprilina. NCBI lineage: Eukaryota > Metazoa > Arthropoda > Insecta > Lepidoptera > Noctuidae > Griposia > Griposia aprilina. Next base: position 17,600,550 of record OU744288.1, read on the forward strand.
ATATATCTACCTACACACAACTAAAAAGCGCTTCACGGTTTTTGATTTAATCATTGGATAAAAAAGAAGAACTAACACAAGTCAATTTAATTATTTCATATTTTTTTGTGTGTGATAAAAGCGTGCTTTTTAGTTTCATTTATTTTTTTACTTGATTACATTCATATATTAGTTAATAAGTCTAAAGTCAACGAATTTATGACTTGAGTGGTTTACTGGAGCCACTATTACCTCTTGGATCCATCATCAGACCTTCGTTACCAATCTATTGGGCTCGTCAAAAGGAATCATATGAGCCCAAACTCGAGCGGTTTACTAGTAACCACTGAATTGTTCCACTATCCACCTCTTGGCTCCATCATCAGACGGTCAACACTATTGGACTCAGCAAAACAAATTGTATGACCCAAAAGTTGAAGTAATTATTAGTAGCCACTGAAGAGTTCAATTATCTACCTCCTGGATCCATCATCAGACCGTCTTTGCCCAAGCCCAATCTATTGGACTAGTCAAAATGAATCATTATGAACCCAAACTAGGTTTAGTAGTAGCCACTGAAGATTATATAGGAGGTATAAAGTAACTTGCCGATGACTACGAATTCATCAAATTTGCATATTATGCGCTTACGTACTGACCACCTTTACCTTAATGAGGACCGCAAAATGCTTCCTGTTTTAAAGTTTTATTTGTTCTATTTTTAATTCTTACGTCTAAACACCGTTAAATAAACAGGTACGCACAGCTACATATAGCTTCCAATGTAAGCTGACCTCTCATTGTACGGAAATTCTATACAATGCGAGATCAGCTTATACTGGAAATATATAGCTTGATATGTAGCCGTGTAATAAGGCGTGTTACAATAGGTCGGAGAAAAAGATTCTCGTATTTTATAGTTACAAAGTTGTAGTAAAATCTCTTTGGCTGTACTGTGTGTATCTAGCTGGTTTTGATACCATTAAATAGATGACATTTTGAAAAAGAAAATTAAAAAGTAAAATGATTTCCCGCTGATTTTCAATTGTTTTTCTGTCCGCCAAAATGACTGAATCTAAGGCGACCCATACACCTACAATAATATTGCGCAATGTTGATGATTGCACAATATGATTGATGAGCTCCGAAACCCACACGGTACAATTAAGTACTAAGAAGAAGAAACAAGCTCTGTTACAACAACGCAACGTGAGTTCTACACCATCCTCTCCATCTTCATCCACATTGAAAGTCGTGACTAATGAGTACGGAAATATGTTACTTTTAAAACAGGAAATTCTATCCCTACAACAGCAATTAAAGGTCGCAGAACAGGAAATTGCAACCCTTACAGAACGCATTGGAATATTAATGCTACGTAGCCACACTGCCTGTAAAACTGCCATTCAGGAACCGAAGCGGGATACTACGAACATCGCTACTGTTAAGACTTGCACTGCCGCAAATGGGCAAAATGTGATTCCTGAGAAGAAAATATTTATTTTTGGTACTCAGCGTTGCATCGGGCTGGCACCCGCAATCTCGCATTCGAGAACAAATACACAATACGAGAAATACAGAGTTATCGCCGAAACGAAGCCAAATGCACCGTGCACCGAAATAACAGCGAACTGTAGAAATGTCAAATTGACTACAGACGACAAACCTGTAATTTGCGTAGGTGACAATGATCATAACTTAAACTTAATTTTGTCTCAATTGCAAAGTATATTGGATACATTTAAAAATAATACCATCATTGTACTAAACGTCGTACATAACGTATACCTGAATGTCAATAAATTAAACTATTGTATGGTATAGTTCTCTTCAGGGTGTATGTCGGGTCAATTAAATGAGTTCTGACGCAAGTTTACAACGAAAAGGTGTATTATTACAATCAGAACACAGTGTACAAGTCACAAACAGGTAATGGAGTAAACAATTGTAAAACTATCACGAGCTTTCGCGAGCGTGGCGTATGCACTCGCGTCCGTTAGTCCACTGGTCGTTGGCGGGGGTGCGAGGGCGCGAGCGAGGGTGTCTTCTCCCGTCGCGTCGCCTCACTTAAGGGGTCACCCGCACACATACGTTAAGACCACGCTACATTCTCCCCCTCTGACCCAGACATGCGCCCACGCGTCTGAGTCAGTCAAGATAACGCTTCGGTCTACCGCGCTTCCGCTTTTCGTTGACCGGGGCCGGCGGTACGTCGCCTATGAATGGAGTCAGCTGAGAGACATGGTACCTACCTAACGTTTCCCCGCTACTAATCTTCCCCAATACATAAGTGGTGGAGCTCGCTAGTTCCTTAATACGGTAAGGTCCGTCCCGTCGCGGTATGAACTTCGGCGTTTGTCCACGGGCTGTGTCGTTGCTCCCTTGGGTCTTCAAAAGGATCAAATCGCCGATTGAGTAATCAGGTGCAGGGCTGCGACCCCCGTCGGCATAACGTTTCTGATTCGCTTGAACCTTTTCATGTACTTCCCTAGCTTCAAATAGCACGGTTGACATTCTCCGAAGGTAAGGGGTTAGGCTCGTCACGTGTCATTCTCGTTGTCATTCTCTACAATGGTACGCATGTCAGTGATGACATCGGCCGGCGCACGCACCTCTCGTCCAAACGTCAGGTAAGCAGGTGAAAATCCGGTGCTGCTGGTCACTGCAGAGTTCATTGCGAAACGTATCGCGGGTAAGTGAGCGTCCCAGATGTTGTGATCCTTCCCCACTAAAATAGCAAGTTGCGGTTTTAGGTCACGGTTTTTCCTCTCTACCGGGTTTGCTTGCGGATGGTATACAGGCGACAGCGACTGAGTAATGCCAAACGAATGGCAAGCCTGCTGCATTATTTCGCTTATGAACTGTACACCATTATCACTCAAGATCCGTCTAGGTACTCCATATCTCAGGAAAACCTCTGTAATCAAGATCTTGGAACAGTTTAAGCTAGTAGCATCTTGTAGAGCAAATAACTCCACCCATCGAGAGCACGTGTCCTCTAAGATAAGGATCCACTTGTTCTTATCGGCAGTCTCCGGCAATGGGCCAAAAAGGTCCACGGCGACGACTTCAAAGCGGCGATTAGTTGCGGGAGTCTGCAGTAGCCCGGCCGGTTTCCTGTTACCGGCTTTGTACCTCTGACATTCTACACACTTCTTCAGGTATTCAACGATGTATTGCCGCATACCAGGCCAGTAATACTTCGTCTTCACTCGATCTAGTGTGCGCTCTACTCCGCAATGTCCAGCTGTCGGTGCGTCGTGATATTCTGCCATGACTTTATCGCGCTCGGGCTCCGGTATAACGAGACACCCTGTCTCTTCTTCACACTCGTCAGGTCCATATCTGTATAAAATGCCGTCCGACATAACGAAGCCACGGTTAGACCAATTCCTCCCCCTAAACGGATCGTCGGCTGATTCGAGGTCCTCAACGATCTTTCGTACGTCAGGGTCTTTAAGTTGGTTCTCACGGACATCCTTGGGGCTCCTTGACGGGAAATCGACCTCGGCGTAGCGAATGTCATAATCTGTTTCTTCTGCGCAAGGGGGTCGTGAAAGCGTATCAGCGATGACGTTCGCTCTGCCAGGTGTATATTCTATACGGAGATTGTACTCCTGGAGCCTAAGGGCCCACCTTGCTAAGCGGCCGCTTGGTGACTTTACAGTCATCAGCCATCTCAAAGGTTGGTGGTCACTCTTTATCACGACCTCCGATCCTTCGATGTAGGCGCGAAACTTGGTAATGGAGTAAACAATTGTAAAACTATCACGAGCTTTCGCGAGCGTGGCGTATGCACTCGCGTCCGTTAGTCCACTGGTCGTTGGCGGGGGTGCGAGGGCGCGAGCGAGGGTGTCTTCTCCCGTCGCGTCGCCTCACTTAAGGGGTCGCCCGCACACATACGTTAAGACCACGCTACACTATTCATTAAAAAATATATGTAGTAAGTTTAAAAAATGTCACTTTGTAAAACAAACTTATACAACGCTATCCGAGATTTGTAAATCATTAAATTACCATATAGATTGTAGTGATTACAGTGATAAATATCTGAACCCTAGCGAAATTCGAAAGAGACTGGCAAGTAACAAATCAAGCTTAAAATTGAACATTGGTTTACAGGAACCTAAAAAAGGGACAATTCCATACTACTTTAAAGTACAAAATCGTCTCGAAAATTCAAAGACTCCTGAATGTAATATCGTTACACAACCCAATGCAAATAGCTTGAAAGGTACTATACCCTATTATTTTTCTGTTTTAAATAAGAGTGACACATTTTTTCGTGTCTCAAGCCAGTAAAATGCACCATGTCAGAATATTTCATCAAAATATTGCGAGTGTATTATCCAAACAAGAGTTACTAGATATAACTATTCAGGAATTAAAAGACGCAAATAATGATCCAGACGGAATATGTTTATCTGAAACTTTTATAAAAAAAAGGCTTTGAAAACTATGTAAAAATATATAACTATGAAATGGCTGCCAACTTCTGTAGAGAAAAGCAGAGGGGGGGTACTTGTATATTAGTAAAAAAAGGATTAAATTATAAGGTGTTATCGTTCGTTAAAAGCTATGCAACACAAAACACGTTTGAAGCTTGCGGCATAGAGCTAATGTGTAGTAAATTGGTAGATAAATGTGTTTACAGAACACCTCAATCTGATCCAAATCAGTTTTTAACTAAATTATATAAACTTTTACACGATTTGCTAAAGAAATACAAATCTAAAGTAAATCTCGTTGTAGCTGGCGATTTCAATATAAATACACAAAAAAAAGGTAATATTGCAAATGAGTTGCAAGACTTGTGCAACAATTTTAATTTGAAAATCCACATCAATGTTCCTACACGTAAACTGTCTTGTATTGACCATATCTTGAGCAGCATTGCCAATACAACTGTAACTGTACTGCCTCTGCATCTTTCAGATCATGAAACAGCACAAATGCTAAGCTTTCCTACTAAACATAAACCACAGAAGACACCAACATACTACATGTATAGAAGAGATTACAACTTAGATAATATCCGGAAATTTAAAGAGTGCTTGCAAAAACTTTGTTGGTCCGATATCAATCAAAATACTGATGCAAATTCCGCATTCAGTGATTTTCATGAATTAGTGTGTCTATTCTACAATATCTGTTTTTCCAAGATAAGGGTTAAAATGAATAGTAATAATAAAAACAATCAAAAGTGGATAAGCAAAGGCCTAAGGCAAAGTTGCAAAACTAAACGGAGACTGCGTTACCAGTATTATAAAACTAAAAATTCTACTAATAAAACTAAATATAATAATTATTCCAATCTGCTAAATAAATGTATTTTCGGTTCAAAACGGAATGCAAACATAAAATATATTAACACACAGGATAACAAATGCAAAGCTACTTGGACTGTCATTAAAAATGAAATAAATAATAATACCCCCAAAGACAACATAGAAATTATTAAGTTAAATGATACCGTAATTATAGATCCTGTAGAAATGGCTTCTGTATTCAATGACCACTATGTAAATTTAACACATGCACAAACCCAACAAAGTGTTGACCAACGGTTTAGGAAAAATATATGTGTCAACTCCATGTTTCTCAAACCTATGCTGGAAAGTGAGGTGCGACAGGAAATAAATTCTCTGCGTAACACCAGAGCAGAGGGCTATGATGAAATAAGCACAAAAATAATATAAGCCTGCTATAATGAACTGACAGGTATCTTAACACATCTAATTAATTTGTCTTTTTTTGCGGGAATCTTTCCCGATAGATTTTAAAACTTTCCATTATAAAGCCGTTATTCAAAAAGGGAGATAAATTTGACATCAATAATTATCGACCTATAACGTTAATACCTATCTTGTCTAAAATATACGAAAAATGTATGTTTAAAAGACTTACTGATTTCTGCTCTAAGTTCCAAATAATAAGTAACGAGCAGTTTGGCTTTCAAAAGAACAAATCCACATCTGTAGCCATTTTCTCTCTTATGAAAGAAATACTTTCAAATATTAACAATAATCATCTCACTACTGGTCTTTTCTTTGATTTATCAAAGGCCTTTGATCTGGTGTCACACGATATATTGCTAGATAAGTTAGAGACTATTGGGGTTAGGGGACCTCCACTTCAGTGGATATCGTCCTATTTAAGTAATAGACAACAACGTGTCATTATCAATAAAATTACAAAAAATAAGGACACGACACCCTACTCCTCGGAATATAAACATAATAAATATGGCGTTTCATAAGGAAGCGTACTAGGCCCAATATTATTTATTTTATACTTAAATGACATTATAAAAATAACCAAGCTTATATGCATATTATTTGCCGACGATATATCTATTTTAGTGACATCTGATAAAAATAATAGTACCATTACAGATCATGAGTTTGACATAAACAACACAATTGTCAAATTATTGAATTGGCTTGAAATGAACCATTTGAAAATAAATTTAGATAAATCTGTTTACATTCAATTTAATCGATCGAATAATAATAAATACAATATCAAAATGAATATAAACAAAATCAAAGAGGTAACACATACAAGGTTCTTAGGCGTAATAATAGATAAAGATATTAACTGGAAAGAACACGTAGATAATGTTAGCACTTGAATTAATAAATTCGTGTATGCACTGAAACAGGTTAAAAATGTAATGAACGTAAAAACTGCTATTATAACATACCACGCATATGTAGAATCATTACTACGGTACGGTATTGTAATGTGGGGTAATAGTACCGATCTGAATAGAGCATTCGTTGCTCAAAAAAAGTGCATAAGAGCAATATGTGGCCTTCAACCTGATGACTCATGTCGACCAGTGTTTAAAAGACTTGGTTTGTTACCGTTGCCATTTTTGTACATTTATGAAATATGTGTGTTCGTAATTAAGAATAAAGAATTATTTAAGACAGCAAATGATGTAAATCCTCGAAATAGAAGAGACCCATATAAATTAGTGCTGAATGATTTACCAAGACTTGCCAAATACAACAAAAACTGCCTAGCAATATGCGTGCGTATTTATAACAAGATACCAAGCCAATACAAAACGTTAAATTCTAGATTATTTAAAATAAAGTTGTATAAGTGGATGAATGAGTGTAGCTTCTATAGTTATAAAGAATGTATGGATAAAAAATGTTGATGTACGTTGGAACATTTTCAAAAAACCCTGAAATTTTGCATGCTATGTCCTATCCTAGCGAAACATGTTTGTGCCATTATAATTATATTTTAACACCATTGTATACCACGTTTTAAGCAAATAAATTATTTATTATTATTATTAAATTATTGAGACAATAAAATTGAACAAGGATTCTCGTCATTTAACTTTCTTCAGTGCACCATGTCTGATAAAGATTTGGCTGCAGCTATCGTGTGTTTAATTGTAGCGAAACGGCAAAAACGAAAACGCCGAATCTGGACTAAGGGCTGGTTGATGAAAAGGCCAATCTACAATAACGAACGCCCGTTAAAGGATCTAGAATTAACTGAATTGAAAGATTTCAAGAATATATGAGAATGGATCCTATCAAATTTAGGCAATTGATTCAGTTGGTAAAATCTTTAATAGAGAAAACAAATACTGTAATGAGAGAAGCAAATTCACCATTTCAACGTTTGGCCATTATACTACGATCTGGCCACTGGAAATACTTTTGAAGATTTGAAATTCAGCACTGCTATCTCACCACAATCACTTGGCAAAATTGTAATAGAAACCTGTGAAGCAATAATACAAGTTCTAAAGGACTTTAATAAGGTAAGAAAATAAATACATTTAGTAATTAATTTATTTATTTAAAGGCCATGTCTATATGTGCTACTACAAAAGACCTATTTCTCTATTCTTTAAATGTAGATATGTATTGCAATAAAAGAGATTTTTCATTTCCTTCTGTATGATTTACAACATACGTAGTAGTCTCATCAAAATTCTCTGAGCTATGTTCCATAGCAGGTAGCTGATTGTCGATTCGCACTGATGGCTGGTTAACATATCTTGGTACATGCGATGGTCTTGCTGTAATTTGTACTGAAGATGGGTCAACATATGTTGGTGATGGTAAAGGCATTGCGCTAATAATATGAACTGGAGATTGGTTAATGTACGATGTTGATGGAGTTGAGTTTGCTGAAATATGAACTGGAGATTGGTTAACGTACGATGTTGCTGGAGTTGAGTTTGCGGAAATATGAACTGGAGATTGGCTGTATTGAATATTGTGCGTAAATTCGTTAATTTTTACAGAATTACGGTGTAGCTGTCCTAATTTACCTTCCATTAGGATTTCAGCAATCGCTTTTTTAGCATAAATTTGTTACGGTCGATCTATTTTTCGTAGATCTGCGGCGCAAGCCAGAGCCCAATAGGTGTATTCGTCTTTTTTTTCACTGAGATGCTCATATGCCAAATTCATAAGTTTTTCCTCATTCTTGGCTTTTGTAGAAGCATGCTTCTTTAAAATTTTCCGAGGAGCCGTGTTATCATTATCATTCTTGCAATCATCATTATCATCCAATGTAGAAGTTTGACTAACTAAGAAATAAAAAAAATAAGTAATTAAAAAAATAAGTATTTTTTATATTCTGTGTACATATTCCTTTCCAGTTACCACAAACAAACGAAGAATGGGAAGAAGTGGCCAAAGGGTTTGAAATCAGGTGGAATGCTCCTCACATCCTTGGTGCTATAGACGGCAAGCACGTGGAAATAAACAAACCTCCTCCTTAATTATCGTTTGTCACGTGCAAGGCGGTTAGTGGAAAGCGCATTTGGAATACTTGCAACTCGTTTTGGAGTATTTCAAAGATCATTTTATTTACACCCTGTAAAAGTACAGAAGGTTGTTCCAGCTTGTTGCTATCTTCATAATTTCTTGAGAAAATCCACATATTTTTCTTACAAGTTAATTCCTCATGAAGATGTAGATACCGGGACTGTACATCCACCAGCCGAGAAAATAACTGTGTTGACTCCCTTGGAAAGTTGTAACCAGAAAAATTCGCTACAGATTGCTAAGCGAGCAAGGGACGACTACTGTGAATATTTTAACAACGAGGGTGCAGTTTACTAGCAGGATAAATTTGTTACTATGTAATGACATACTTTTCGAATAAAATGTTATAAACTTACCGTGTTTTGTTCCACATCATCTTCAACAGAATTTTGTGTGTCAGAATTTTGGGTAAAATCTATAGAAGATTCAGGGTCACACGCCATTTCTTGATCATGTAAAAAGTTCAAGTCACTGCAGTACCACAACGTTGGTTCATATATAGAATCAGCACTTGCCCCAGATTTCATAGAATCCATGTGTTTTTTTAATTCTTTCCGATAGTTTGTTCTCAGAGCATAATTTTTTTTTTTCAAGTCATCTTTATTTGCTTTAGGAAACATCTCTTGGTACTTGCTAAGCAACAAATCATAAGCCATACTCTTTTTGTCCCGGTCATGGTACAATTTACTTTTAACATTCCACAAAGCAGGTAAATCACGATTAGTCCGGTCATTTTAGACATAAAAATAGTGATCAAATAAAAAAAAATCCGACAGAGCCAAATCTTCGTAGAGACCTTAGGTTTACCACAAGGAATAAAGTGTCAAAAGTCCCCATCAGTCCCATGTGAGCTTAGGGACTTATTCGGGGCCCAAGGTCAAAATTTTAGGTTTTTTGGATTTTTCTCGAAAATGGTAAGTTTTATCGAAAAACTACTTAAGAGCAAAGTTGTAGATCTTAAAATTCTCTATAAAAATGGTCCCTATGATTTTTTCTCTAAGACCCACTATTTCCCAGATATTGCGCTTGTAAGAATCACGTTCTACATAATATGCACACATTTCCACACCACCTGTGAGGTAGTGTACTCGGCGCGTTTTTTTTAACGTGGTATCCTCGGTAGGCCTATTCCACGAACCTTTATGACGTTATTTTCAGGAACAATAATTATTTAATAGTATGAAGATTATTGATATGGGTTACTGAGTTTAACTGTCGTTGTAACTTTTTTTTATTACTTTAATCTGACTCATACTCTTCATATTCAACTTCAACAATCATGTTTTCTTCAATTTCTTCTTCTCCTTCCTGTTGATGAACGCTTAGAAATTGTTCAAATGAAGATGAATCAGTTGTCTCTTCATCAAAATCACATGCATCTTCCTCTCTTGTATTTAATTGAACATTTGAGCAAGAGACACCTTGGCAATTGGTACACGCTGGAGAACACTGCAACCCTACTTTTTTACAGCCACATTTGGCACTACAACCTTTCTTGCAATTGCAAAAAATAGTGTTAAGAAGTTTTTCTGGAGCAGGGGGCAGTAAAGTTCGAATCGGTTCCAAAGTATTATTTATCAATTTCCAACCCCAGTCTTCAGGGTTCAGTTCATTGCCTTGCCATGTCTGAACTTGATAGTATACTCGAAACAAATGTTGACTAGCAGATGCCGATGTTGGAGGAAGACAAGATAGCTGTACTTGCTTTTTGTTTCGTGTATTTTTTACAAATGTTAAATATCTGTACGTATCTATGCAATCAATTTTTTTTGGAGCTCCATAAACCGCAAGAAGAAACCGAATTCCTTTAGTAATTAGTATTTGAGGTGAAGAATTAATTTCTGTAAATACTTTTGCGCAGTCAACAAATCATTTTTTTAGGTAGGTAGGTATACGTGAGGCAGGTATACGAAGCAGGTATACGTGAACGACACCAAATGGACAAAAGAATAGGCAGATGTTTTTCAAGGCCAGATGTTATTCAAGTAGAGAGGATTCGGTAAGGGACCGGCGGTCATTTTAGAGTAAATTTTCTTAGAATAGTATAATGTATACATAAAAGAGACACGAGTAGGCATTTTTGCTTGCTTGAGTACCTAAATATGTATATACGTGGCATATGTGTGCATACTATGTAGAACATGATTCTTACAAGCGCAATATCTGGGAAATAGTGAGTCTTAGAGAAAAAATCATAGGGACCATTTTTATAGAGAATTTTAAGATCTACAACTTTGCTCTGAGGTACTTTTTCGATAAATCTTACCGTTTTCGAGAAAAAGCCAAAAAACCTAAAATTTTGACCTTGGGCCCCGAATAAGTCCCTAAGCTCACATGGGACTGATGGGGACTTTTGACACTTTATTCCTTGTGGTAAACCTAAGGTCTCTACGAAGATTTGGCTCTGTCGGAATTTTCTTTATTTCAATTGTCTAAAATGACCGGACTAGATATAATTGAATGCACTCGATGATGAATTCTCGTTCCTTTTCTTTCGCTGAAGTTTTTTTGTGCCATTTTCGCTGCAAAAATACACGCGTGCGTACGCGACGGCTCCGAACTGTAGACTAAAAAATATTGGGCAATATACCATACACAAGACACAGTAAATAAATATTGTGCAATAAAATTTAAAAGTCCTCAATCTTTTACTCAATCATTGCGCGATCTTCAATACTACCCCTATATGTTCAATAATATTGTGCAATCATCAACATTGCGCAATATTATTGTAGGTGCATGGGTCGCATAACGAAGAAATTCGATCCATTTTGAAGTTTTATTATAAAAAACTTTTTTACAAAAAACAAACCGACTTCCAAAAAAAACACTAAAAGACGTGAAAAATAACTTTTATTTCGGAAGTCGGTGCCTTTGGTTTTGTATTTTCGTTTTTGGCCACCGACTTCCGAAATAAAAGTTATTTTTCACGTCTTTTAGTGTTTTTTTTGGAAGTCGGTTTGTTTTTTGTAAAAAAGTTTTTATTTTTCACTTTTTAGTTGCGGTACCTACCCCACACAAATTCGTATTCCACTAATTGGTATGTAAATAACAGTGACAGCAAATTATCAACACATCATCAATATAAACTAAGTGGAAAAAATATGCATTATTAAGGATAACTCAAAAACTACTAGTCAGACCCTGATCAAATTTAAATGGGACCACATGTGAAGCACCAGCTATTAAATAAAAAAAGAATCATCCAAATCGGTTCACCCAGAAAAAAGTTATGAGCTAACACACATAAAAAAAAAAAAAAAAAAAAACATAGACGAATTGAGAACCTCCTCCTTTTTGTGAAGTCGGTTAAAAAAGGGAAAAATGTGCTTTAGTTATTGTTCTGAGGAAAAATGCGAAACAAGCTGCGATATAATGGATTGACGTTTGTGGACTTATCGCAGTGTCAGAATAGCACAAAGTTGGTTCAAGCGTTTTCAGTCCGGGAATTTTGATGTCAAAGATGCAGTTGTCGCCCCGTTACGGAAAAGTCGATGCCATTTTTGAAAAAGTGGAGCAGAACGGCATATTTGTACATGACATGCTCTGTGTATTAGTAGTTACGACATAGCTGGAGAATTAGGGGTTGACCACAAAACAGTTTTGAACCATTTGAAAAAGTCTGGGTACCTGGGTACCTATACAAAAAAGCTCGATATTTGGGTGCCACACGAGTCTTGAATTTTTATATAATATACAAAATAACTTTTCCCCGACTTAATATATCACCAGATTCCTTACAAAATCACCTATCTACTGAGGCTACTATATTAAATGTATCTATTCCCGATGAAAAGATATTTTAGTGTAATAATTCTCGAAAAGTACTGAACCGATTCCGAAGTTACACATAGAAACCTAAGGTTAGTATTTAAAATGATAAATCTAGATTTTCAGGACATGACGTGCCTCTGAATGCAGGTTGGTACAACTACGAGGGTGAATCAAAAAATTAAAAATTCTTGGAATCAATTTAAAAAAATGCAAAGATTTAAACAAAAATATTTTATTTTTCTACATAATCTCCCTCCAATGCAATTCATTTAGAATAACGCGTTTCTAACTTCCTTATTCCTTGTGAAAACAATGGTTTTTCTTGACTCTCGAAAAACTCCTCTACGACAGCCATAACCGCGTCATTATCGTAAAATTTTGTTCCACGAATGTACTCTTTTAATTTTGGGAATAAGTGAAAATCACTTGGGGCTAAGTTCGGAGAATATGGTGGGTGGTCAAGGAGATTGAAGCCAGCACAGCGGATTGCGTTGAGCGCAACTTCCGATCGATGAGCAGGAGCGTTATCTTGAAGAAACAACACGCCCAACGATAGTTTTCCACGACGTTTTTCTTTAATCGCTTCACGCACTTTCGGGATTAAATTTGCATAATAGGGTCCAGTAATCGTCTGGCCTTTTGGCATGTAGTCAATAAAAAGGATTCCTTCACTATCCCAGAACACTGAGGCCATAACTTTGCCGGCGGTAGGAGCAACTCGAAATTTCTTAATGGATGGAGAGGATGGTCGATTCCAAGACATGCTTTGTCTCTTAGTTTCAGGATCGAAATGGTGGACCCACGTTTCATCCATGGTGACAAGGCGATGGCAAAAATTATCCGAATCACGCTAGAACATTTCGAGATTACGCTTAGAAATTTCCAAACATCACTTTTTGTTTTCGTCGGTTAACATTCGTGGCACCCATCTTGCCGACACTTTTTGAACCCCAGTGAATCAATTAAAATGGATTGAATGCTACCAAATGATATCTTTAGGATCTCAGCGATGTTTTATAGTTATTCTTCTGTCTTCCAAAACCAGATTCTCAACCTTTTTGACATTTTCTTTCGTAACGGAGGTTGAAGGCCGCCCAGAACGCGGGTCATCTTTACAGCTTGATCTACCTCTTTTAAATTCAGCCATCCAGTACGCAACCGTAGAATAGCATCATCCCCTAATGTCTGCTGAATGTCCGAAAAAATTTCCTTCGTAGACATTTTTTTCAAACTGAGATATTTTATCACCGCACGTAACACAGTTTTATCCATAATTTTGGGTTTTTTGCAGCTCGTTGCACAAAACAATTTATTATGTGCGAATGAACTGACAAAAACAAGTGACAGTTTACATAAATATTGTGTGATTGACACTCTTTAATTTGAATATCGAACTTCTCCCAAAAAGGTTTTATTATATTATATGCAATACTAAGAACTTTTTGATTCATCCTCATATAATTACAAAATTAAGAAACTATGAATATTACAAAATATACCAATGAATAAACTCTATTATATAGGCTTTTCTGAAGGACTATATATCTGAAAGTTAGGACCAGGGATAGGTCTCGGTCTAGGGAACTTATTATTTTTTTGGAAGCAAAAAAAAAAACGGTTAAGTAGGTATATAGCCCATAGAAATTATAAAGGTTGTACCTACTTCTTTGTAAAATTACTATTTGAGCAGTGAGCACGATTTTGATGCTAACTAGTATTCTTATAATGATTCACTCATACAATTTAAAAACACTAACTATATAATTTAAACTGTTTGGTGACACATCGTCGCGAACAGTTGTAGGTAACACGTGCATAATTACGCGAACTTGTGAAGGAATATCATTGTGAATATCGTCATAAAAATTCGAATGTGACTCTGGAATGTATGGTTCACAGAGTAGGTACCTACATTTATATATAGGTATGGTTCATTCCGTGTTGATAGGTCAGGAGTATGAGTTGGTGCGACATATTATGGCACATTTCTGGTCAATGGGCCTGCAATTTGTGATTTATGGAAATTTTGACATTTAGAAACATGCCTTTTGAGGATTGATTTGAATGTAACTTTATCAAATTAGTAGCTTTTTTCTTATCTCTGTACCGCTGACTTTTTTGTTTGTCATATTCTTTACGACGTTTAATTTTTTCCTCCTCCTCAACTGTGATTGTTCGATGTTTAGACATTTGTGAACTAACTATTGCATCAGCTTTTTTCTTATCTCTATATCGCTGACATCTGATTTTATTTTGGACTTTCCTTCTTTTTTTTATTTCATCGTTTTCAATCCGCTCCTTCATCATCGTCCTGTCTTTTACTTTTACCACCGTCTGAAGACATCTTCAATTGCGTATTATTTTGAACATCGTGTGGAAGAATATTGTGAGTATTTGGCACATATATGGTTATTATTGGTTCATGTAATTGTGGAATATAATTTACCTCTGAAAGAGTATCATTGTGAATATCGTCATCATAATCTGAATGTGACTCTGAAATGTATGGTTCATACCGCGTGGATAGGTCAGGAGTATGAATTGATGGAACATATGGCACATTTCTTGGTGGTGGGCCTACAATCTGTAAGTTATGGAGATTTTTACATTTAGAAACATGTCTTACAACTGTTTTTGAGGATTGATCTGAATGTAAATTAATCAAATTAGTTGCTCTTTTCTTATCTCTGTACCGCTGACTTTTTTGTTTGTCATATTCTTTACGACGTTTAATTTTTTCCTTCTCCTCAACTGTGATTGTTCGATATTTAAAAATTTGTGAACTAACTATTGCATCCGTTTTTTTCTCATTTTTATCTCTATATCGCTGACATCTGATTTTATTTTGGACTTTCCTTCTTTTTTTTATTTCATCGTTTTCATTTTGACTCGTGCTATCATCAGAGAAATCCGCTCCTTCATCATCGTTCTGACTTTTTCTTATACCAAAGACTGAAGACATTTTTTTTTCACGTAGTAACTTGGAGGATCTAAAAAAATATAGAAAATGGATATTAGGAAACACTAAATTATATTACAAAACTATTTTGTAAAATTTATGTTTATAAATAGGTACGTAATCATTTTGTAAAAAAATACAAACGTATACAATACGTAGGTAGTTAAGTATTTTATTTCTGTCAATCTAAACCAAAGAACAATAATTTTGAGAAATTAAATTTACTATAATATTTTATAGAACATTTAATTTTAAAATCCACGACAAAGTATTGAACAACTAGAAATCTGTTTTACCACGCTATCACTATGACATAGGTAGGATCATTGCATGATGTATTATAGACATCAAATGTTAGTTAACTTAATAAAGAATATCAAAGTTTTCAACGCATAAGTTGATAGCTACCAATAATGGAAATATTCGAAAATAAATGCTTTGTTTTGGTTACATAATACATAATCAGCCTATAATGTTCCCACTGCTGGGACACAGGCCTCCTCTCTTTGAGAGGGAATGGGCTGTAATCTACCACGCGGGCCCAGTGCGGGTTGGTAGATGTCACATGTCTTCGAATTTTTGGTTCTAGGTCATGCCGGTTTCCTCACGATGTTTTCCTTCACCGTTTTGAAAGCAGTGGTGATGAAATTATTTACACAAAGTAAAGCGCCTGCCTGGGTTGGAACCCACGACCTACAACTCGTAAGTCGGGGCCGATACCACTGGGCCACCACTGCTCCTCCTGCTCCTTGTTTTGGTTATTCATTTTAAAATATTAGCATACTAACTACTCACTTTTGTACTGCACAGTGATTCTACAATTAAACAATTAAAATAATGACTATCGAAAACAATTTAAACAATGCACATGATACACAAATTAAACTTTACACGTGGTCAATTTAACATTTTAACATCGCTTACTGCTAGTACTAAAGCATGTCGGTGACGCGATCTCACAAGATTTTACCCATCCAAAAAGAGACCAACACGCACATGATACAGTCGAGTATATAGGTACAATGTATTAGTGTATATACATATATATGTATACATGTACCTACACAGGCCGATGCGCGTCGCTCTCTCGTCGTCAGTCTGGCGCAACACGTCACATTAGCAGGTCGGTGACGCGGTCACATTAGCAGGTCGGTGACGCGGTCACATTATCATGTCGGCGACGCGAACCACCTACCAAAAATAGCTTACCGCGGCTAAAGAAGTTTTCACTTCAAAAATATCCAGCCTATTATTATTGACCCACTGCAGGGCGAAGGCCTCTTCTCACGCACGTTCATTGATCACTACGCTTGCTCGAGATGGGTTGACGATTAGAGCCATCGATTAGAGCCTTATATTCTCCTCTCGATGTTTTCCTGCGCCGATGTCAGTAATGTCCAAGATAAATTAAGAAAGTACTTAATTATGAATTGTAAAAGTCATATTGGTACTTGCAAAGTTTTGAACCAACATACTCGTAACTCACGACAATGACACTAACTACTATGATTTCGTGATATTCATTAAATTGCCGTAAATGCGGGAATTCCCAGGTAATTCGCGACATGAATGAATGAAAACTCAAACACAATCTTTATTACCACAAAACCGTGTTTTCCAGCCGTTTAGGCTAAACAACTGTTCAACAGGAGATTAATGTATGGAGTTTGACGTTAGACTGACAGTAGACACTTGTTGAACAACTAAAAAGTAGTTTTTGTGGCAAGACCCGATGCTGAAAAACTGCAACCCATTATTTTAAGTATTTGACATATCGCACTGGTAACACAATACTGTTGTAACTCAAAATATGTAACATTTGAGATAACATCATATTAAAAGAAATAAGGATTTGAATAATCATATTTTCGTCAATTCTGAAAAAAGTCTCATTTTGATTTATTGATATTGCGATATTGACGAGACATTTTAAAAACATAATAGGTATAGTGGAGATTTGAATCAGAAATGTTGGCAACAACGATTTCTGCATTACGAACCAATACGTTACGTTTCTACAAAAAAGAGATCGAGTCACTTAATAAATTACTGAAAAAACGCATTTTAATGGATGTGGACAGCTATTGCGAAGTTGATTTAGTGATTCGGTATCAAAAGTTATCTTGAAGAACTTACATTTTTTCTCAAAAAGTGTATGACAACCAAACATAAATGGTTTTCAACTGCTTAGTACGTAAAATGTAACGTTACAATTGCTACAGCTGACCTACCTGTCAGCACAGCCTGTCAGCCATTGAATGTTATAAAAAGAAAATATTGTTAGATTACGCTAAGCATCAGGAATATGAATATTCATCCGTGTTTATAAGCTTAAATTATGATAATATTGCATCAGTGTAGATTCTGTAAATAGATTTACGGTCTTTACGAAGAAATGTTGTAAGAAGTGAGTGCTTAAAATCTTGGTGCTTATTACACGAAAGCAGAAATGGAGTATTCGGCACAAAATTTAGAATACGCTGTGTCTGTATTTTACAATGGAGAGCAGAGTGAAAGGGCAAAAGCCCACGCCTGGCTTACAGCTGCGCAAAGAGTCCCGGAAGCTTGGAATTTCGTTTGGGAATTACTTCAACCAAGCAAGGTAATATACTAATTAAGCACAACATCTGTTATTACTTGAAAGATAAGATCTTTTAGGTCTGCTGACCGGTAACTCATGTAGCTTATGTGACTAGATTTCATAACTGCAAATAACCTGTGTCATGTGATACTTTCAATGCACTGTATTTGCAATGTATACTCAATTTAGAATTATAAAGTTTCAGTAAATGGTGTATTAAAATAGTCCCTAAAAGTGGCGATAATATAAGTTCAGGGTACTCTGGGCACTCAGCCCCATTACCAACTTACTGACTAGATAATATTTTTACCACAAGATGAGCCATTCTCTAACATTTTGTGACAATACATGAGGTGATGAAGATGTGCGGGATTCCACTAATGACCCGTTGCTTCACCCAGTCGAAAGCCATTTACCCAATACTAAATATATTGATTGTTTTCCACAATGTGATCTTTTGTGGTTGGTTTTACAAAGGCGTGACCATTGTGAACCCTGTGTAATTAAGATCTCTTTCAGGGTACAGAGATTCAGTTCTATGCAGCAACAACACTCCACACAAAGATCCTCCGCTGTTGGAATGAGGTGCCTCCAGAGAGCTATGATGAACTAAAAGACAAATTACTGCAGGCCGTGTTTACATACTCCAAGGGACCTAAGATTGTTACTAATAGATTATGTATCAGTGTAAGTAACATATTTAAACTAAATGTAACTAAGAAGTTGTAGATCTTGAAAAATCATAATTACAATTACAATCATAACTGCAGTTGCAACTAAGGCATGGATGGAGCTACTTGTTATGTATTGCTCCGTTTTTTATCAAGAGACATTACTATGTTTTTTATACATTATTGTCTTTAAATTGATTACAAAATTAATCTCAAAGAGTTTTAGTAAAAAAAAATGCGGGCAGTCTTTGGGGAGTGCCGATAGAAGTTAAAACTAAATAACTTGTGAATTGTATCGTCGAACCATGCGATGACAATGACACGGGTTTCACGGTCCTTGTTCACCGAAAAAGGAAACATATATACACAGTATGCATATAGATCATGGAAAGCGTTGGGTGACAATGACGCGAATTCCATGACTTTTGTTCACCCAAAAACTGCTCAACGTGCCTAAAGAAGTTTTCACTTCAAAAAACTTAAGTTCATAATATTTCATAAAAACAAATACTTTCTGTACATTTGGAATGTGACTCCCTGCACTAAATTCTCATATCTGTAATGTTATGATTGTTTCAGCTAGCAGCATTTATCCTGCAGCAAGGAACAGTGGACCTGGCTACAATATTAAGACCTTTATCTACTGTGGAAAACACCACACTATTATTGGAAGTTCTTACTGTGATACCTGAAGAAGTAAGTATGTCAGAAGAAAAGGCTTCCTAGGTGAACATCATTTTGCCAAAGTGGCTTAAAATAAGAACCACCTGTATTAAAATTTATTTTTATTTTTAAGTTGCCATAATTATTCAATTTGGTTCCATATTACAGTTTTATGGTATGAATGTTGTCATCAACAAACAAGATATTAGTGTTGAGTTATTGACTCATTATTATAGTGTTAGATTGTGTAGAAATTACAAATAAATAATATTACTCTACAACCAAGCAGAGTACTATTATTTATTTCTTAATGCTATTACCAGTACAACAGCATGACCATGGGATCTGCCCTGAGGACTAAGAACCGCACAGCTCTGCAACAGGCTTGCCCAGCGGTGCTTGATGACATGCTCCGGTGTTTACAAACTGTGTACAAGTGAGTATATTCGCCCTATTTTAATTTTAAAATTTACTGTTACTTGTAACAGCCATATTCAGGAAAAGGGCTGGTTAGTGGTTTTCACCAAAGCAAAGAGGAGACATGTGTTGTTAACATCCAGTAAGTTGTTGTGTTAATGCAAAGTATAGTCTGTTGTGAAAAGATTTTAACCCTTTTGATTTTTCTTTTCTTTTGACCACTTTGATGGAAACTGGCCCTTAGCCATCTGCTCTTTTCCTTTTAGGTGTCAAAAACTCGTTTAAGGATGTTTTACTTTTGTTTATTATGTTAAGATACTGGACCCGCCATTTTGTAATTCTATGCCTAACCATTTAAACATTTAACTTTGACTTTTATAATTATTTTTATATACACACACATTGAAATAACAAATAGTACCATAATGACCGACTTTACCCATGTGTAATTAAAAAGTTTTATTAAAACACACTTTCCCTTACAAAATAATGCATTAAAATATATTTTTGTCTATTATAATTTAATAAAGAATAGTTTATATTATTTGAGGTGGAGATTGCTGAGGAGCTTACCCTCAGCTTATTTACGAAATTATTGAATGTTTTTTTTTATTAAATTGATTATGTTTAGATAAAGTAGTCTATGAAACTGCACATAACTAGGCATTACATTACTCGTGTGATACTATATTTTATAAACCTCGACAAACTTGGTTATGCAGCAGTTGCAACTAGTATTCTATTTCTCCCCAGCACGGACTACACAACAGAATCTCCTTCAGAGCAGACAGTACAGTCGTGGGTGACGGCCGCCACGTGCGCGTGCAGCTGGCTCACTCTGGGCGGCGAGGACGCGGCCGAGCACGCGTCGGGCTCGCTGCCCGACCGCATGCCGCTGTGTCGCGCACTGCTCGCCATCGTGCAGCTGTTGTACACGTGAGTTTACTACTAGAGAATACACATCAGTGTCAGTCAAAGAAGTAAAAGCAGAAAAACGCATCCGGGCGTATTATACGCCCTCATGCTGCAGCCTTATAATGGGCGTGATTTCAAATGCTTTCGAAGCGGGTGTTTCGCCATATGGCTGAAACGAATAATTTTTTATTTTCCATTGTGGTTTTAAGAGAACATAACAGACAACTTTTTTTGTCAGAAGTATGAGAAAAATTTAAGATGCCATCTGACATTACCTAATAAGCTAATTTAAGATTTTCATAGTAAGATTTGCTTTTAGATACCCACCCACTTTAAATATGTTACCAGGTGGAACCCTGCAGTAAGTGACACACCGTTAGATGCGTGCGAAGCATGTTTGTCAGCGGTGCGGGCCGCTGGCGGCACAGCGGCTGCAGCACGCTACCCCGCTTCGGCTCTGCAACTACTGTCCGACCTTGCAGCGCTTGCAGCGCCTCTCATGACAAGGGACAACGTGCCTAATTCTATAAACGAGGTAATTAGGTATATCAGAAACTGTTTTAATTTAAAGTATAGATGCTTTATATGTTATTGCATTAATCGATTTAGTTATACTTACCAGGGATTTATTTTCAAAATCTATTTGTTTTTTTCTGCAATAGAGTCTAGACTTCTGGAGTAACTAGACTAGACTTAAACATAGCTGGCGAAATGTAGTTGTACTATTTGGTATACCTCTGCCTAACCCTTTTGGGGAAAACAGGCGTGATATTATGATGTGTGTGTTTCTGTTTTAATAAGTTCGACAAATTATAAATATTAATTGCTATTTAGCCATGATAGTTTTATAATACATACCATACAAATTTCGGAGCGCTTGGGAAGTACCCATTAAAAAGCGCTTAGCAAGAAAGAAGGAAGAAAGAAAAAGTATTTATTGGGACTAAAAACAATAGAAAAAGAAATAATAAATAAAAATTAGAGAATTTTGTTTGAACCAGACTTAAATTTTCTATTAAACCACATGATTTTCCAGTAACTTTAGCCACAGTATTCTTTCAAGTCTACCAACGTTACAGAAACAAACATTTACATTCACTCAGGAGCTGCTAGCGGCCCTCATAACATGTTGCGTCTCCCTGGGCGAATGTCACGCACACACGCTAGTACAGGCAGCGGAGAGTGCAGACGGATCCGAGGCAGCGAACGGCGCGCGGCAACTCATAGAGCTGGTCTTAGCCGCGCAGGCAGCGCCCGGTCATTACCCCCTGCACGAGACTAGGTCCAACCTTACGTTTGGGTTCTGGTATACTATACAGGTGAGGTTTTTTTTAACTTCAACTTTTGATTAGAGGCTTAACTCCAATTTTGCGTACTATGGTGGACATATTTCTGTTCAGGACGAAGTACTAAACCTAATGGACAGAACAAACGACATCCACCCGGTATGGCGGCAAGTGTTCTCGCGACTGCTAGCGACGCTAGTGAGCAAGTCATCAGCGCCCGCCGACGTGTCGCTGTCCAAGGACGACCTCGAACTGTTGCGCTGCTACCGACAGGACATCGCCGACACTGTGGTCAGTACTATACAAGGGCAAATAAAATTTACTAGAGAAACTTCACAGACGTGTTGGTTATCGACATACATTATATTTCGATAATCAACAATGATTTATCCTAAACTAACAATTTTAAGTTATTTCAGTTAATTAGCGGCCGTTGGTATTGTAGATACTTGAAATTAGAATAAAATAAAAAGTATTCATTGGGGTTCGCACAGGAAGTTACAAATATAAACAAACAACAGTATAAAAAAGAAAGATTTTAAGAATAAATCATGAGTACATACAGGGTGTAAAAATACTCATCACGAAGCTGGCATCTACGCATTCTGTATATCAAACTAAGTAACTTTGTGCAAACTAATTTCTGAAAAACGACTTATTTTTGAGTAGCTGACCCAAGAGTCCAAATTTGAATAATTCTCACAAAAACCCCATAGAACAGACGCACTTTCAGTTTCTCCTGAATTTGCAAATTTTCCAGTCCACTTTTCCAATTTTTCTTTCCGTTAAATGCTTATTCGTACGTTTAGGAACATAAAAAAAAAACAAATCAGTCCAGCCGTTCTCAAGTCATGCGCTAACCAACGAGTCGAACAGCATTTAATTTTTATTCATATAGTTATAAAATTTTGATGTTTACGGTAGTGCGCAATGTAACGCACGCAAAACATTGTGCTTATGGGTGCATGCAACGGTACAGGAATCGCGGGAGTATTAAAAGTTAAGTTATAACATTTCAAATTAGTTTTCGTAAAAAAAAACTCAAAAACTTTGAAACTTTGATCTTCAATATCTCCGTAACCAGAAAGTTCGGAAGGTATGTTCCAGTACAAAAAAAAATATCACAATGTCGGGAAGGAATAGTGACTGTCGGCTTTATTAAGCGTCTTTTTACACCCGTTATATTATCTGTCAACAGATGTACTGCTACGGCATCCTAGGCGAATGGTGTTGGACGACAGTAGAAGCCGCATTCACCGCGGCAACCAATGAGAGCGGGCGAGAAGCCGCGTTGCATGTGTTTGGAGCACTCGCCGACGCTGCGCCGGCGCAACGAGCGCCGCCCGCGCTCGTCGCGCTTATTCATCACGCTTTGAATGTGGCACATACGTCCACGAATAAAAGAATGCTTAATACTGCGCTTGATTGTCTTGGTAAGTAAAACTAATAATAAACATTAATTCAGGATAAAAATTGGTAATAAAGTAACCTAAAAATCTTAGAAATAATTTACAAACGTATTGCATGCCTTTACCGTTAAACCTGACTCATAGGCGGCAGGAGCTATTACGGTATGTAATGGTAATTATAGGACAAAAAATTGTTAACAATAAGTATTTAAAAGAAGTCTTGAAAACGGGACAATTTTTTTTTTTAATAACCTTTACTTGAATACTATTTACCTTAAAAAAATTAATGTCAAAATAGGTAATTTCTTATTTAGTTTGCGTAAAATAGTTCTCGTCTCTTTCTTTCGTACTGGCACGAACAAAGCACACTGGTAAAATTTATTATCCAACATAGTGCGCCTGTTAGCCCGGGAGCAAATGAAAGAGTGGACTGTATAAAATATAGGCAATGGTTTAATGCCGTGTGATATTTACAACTAGGTATTTAACTTTCCGGACAAATAATTAGTGGTTTGAAAAGAAGAGCGGCGTATCATCCGTCGCGGTGGAGTCCGAGGAAGCGAGTGTTCGTTGGGCCGAGCTGTGTCGCAGCCGCGCCGCGCCTCCGCTTGCCGGTGACGCGTTGATCACGCCGCCTGTTCATGCAGGCCGCGCGCAAGGTGTCAATTCCCAACAACGCCGGAATTATTTTTAAATATCGCCTCTATTGGTAGCTGAAGCTACTTTTATGGTGATGTAACTTTAAAATTTACTTTAAGAGCGTGTAGTTATTGCCCAGATTTGCATGGATCAAGAACAGCGGGGTAATTCCGTAACACACTAACACTAGGAATGGGTTTCATTTTGACAGTTCAACAACATTCATTTCGTTATTTACGTTGATGAGCAGACACATTTTCCGAGTATATGAAGCAATGGATTAGCAATAGGCTTCAAAATGATTCAGATTGTGATAGATAGTGTGTTACGTAATTAGGGTGCAGCTTAAAGTACTGCTCTTGTAAATGTGGCTTGTTTTTAACTACGAAACAGCCCATTCAAAACTGCTTTCCTGGTTTATTTGAGACCTTGGAATATCATTCATTAAATTTTAGGTCATATATTTATAATAATATTTAAAAAAAAAAAAAACATAAAAAACGTACAAAGAAACATTACATAAACTCAATAGGTTTGCCCGGATGTTGAAACACTTTTGAGCGGCGGGCGGCGGCAAGTTTATTTTCAGGGAAGTGCATCTTCAGCTCCATGAACCGCGCTCGATCATTTTTGCACTTCACCTCGGATATGTCCATTCATATAAGGAGTAACTTTGTCGACTCTCTCTCTTTGTCTCTTAATTGTTAAGGTTTTCTGCATAATATAAGTATATTATGCAGAAAACCTTAACAACTAAGAGAATGTACGATGCAAGAGCGAGCGAAGCGAGCACGATTATTTTTACAACTCGCCTCTGATGAGGTCGGTTTTATTTTGTCCATTTATACAGAAAGAGGACTAACTGTGTCGATTTATACAAAGAAGCTTAAAACTTAAGTTACGAGTAGGATGCAAGAGCGAGCCAAGCAAGCTCGATAATGTTAGCACCCCGGGTCGATTAGACTTTCGGGAATAGGAGTTCGGTACTTTGTCGACTAATACAAAAAAGCTATAGAATTGAGAGATCGCTCTACAATTGTAGGGTCGCACCTCAAATAGGTTGTTAACACATAACATCACGCATCAGTTCTTTATTATTGTATTAGGCATTATCGGATATTTTCTTATTTCTGAATGTTTTTAATTCGATGCCAGGGAGGTGCAAATGCACCCTCTTGCACCCCGCTCCCGGCGCCATTGCTTTTGAGCAATCTAAATACTAACTAAATATCATTACATGCGCGCATTACTTTATAAAAACACTAGCTTTTACCCACGGCTTCGCCCGCGTGGATGTCAGAAATTATCCCACGGGAACGTACTACCGGGATAAAAAGTATCCTACATGTTAAACCAGGTTATAAACTATCTGTGTTCCAAATTCCATCCAAATCCGTTCAGTTGTTTTTGCGTGAAACAGTAACAAATGTCCATCCATCAATTCCCACAAACTTTCACATTTATAACATTAGTAGAATAATTGTAAGGTAATTTGTAAATAACAACTAAGTAACAAAGTACAAAACCGGTAATGTGGCGACGGCGCTGGGCAAGCAGCCAAGCGATGCTAATTACTACTAGAATCTATTTGAAATAAGATGATGCATTTTCAAGGAGGATCAAAGTATTGTTTGTATTTATAATTACTGTCTGTTATTTTTATTGGAACATACGTATCACTTGAAATGTCCTGGTTACCCAGGCGGCTACGCGTCATGGGTGTCGTCAGTGAGCGAGGGACGCGATCTGGGCCGCGCCTGTGTCCGCGCAGCTGGCGCTGCGCTGCAGCGCTGTCCACCCGCGGCCGCGCTTGCGCTGCGCAAGCTAGCCGCTGACTGCAGCGCTCCAGCCGCTGCACTCGCGCCGGACATCGTCCAGGCTGCACAGGTAACTACTACTCTTGTATATCTTACGGACCGGCGCTGCGCAAGCTAGCCGCTGACTGCAGCGCTCCAGCCGCTGCACTCGCGCCGGACATCGTCCAGGCTGCACAGGTAACTACTACACTTGTATATCTTACGGACCGGCGCTGCGCAAGCTAGCCGCTGACTGCAGCGCTACAGCCGCTGCACTCGCGCCGGACATCGTATAGGCTGCACAGGTAACAACGGTGTATATCTTGAAAACAATTGTAGCTTTTGCATTTCACGAACGCTGATATCATTTCAATTTATACCTTACTAACCTCTGCCCGCGACTTCGTCCACGTGATATTTCTGGATCCCCCGACCCGAGCGGTCTCTGACCACCCCCACCCCGCTGCTAGCCAGCTGTCCGTACCGCACGATGTGGCCAAGTCGCGTTGCCGCGCGTCGTGCCCTTCAACTTCCAGGCGCGGGACAGGTCACACAGGTACACTGCCTATACTACTTACCCAATTACTTAATTCGGAAGTAATCATTAAAAAAAAGGTATCTACGCTAAAAGAAATCTTTCATAAAAGTTACTTTACATTGAAATAAGAATCTAAAAAATATTTTTTTAAACGTTCGATTACCGTAATGAAGGGCTATTTATTATATCTATTACCTAAGAGAAATACATGATTATATTTAAAAAAAACAGGTTTTTATCCATTTCAAGCCGTCGAAAATGGTAGACAACGGTAGATATTGAAAAATGCTGCTCGGTAGACAACGTAGTCAACCGGCTTCGCATATGTAGTAGCGACAGAAATTATCTCAAAATTAAAAAAAGCTAAATACTGAAACATTTATTCTAATAATTATTATACATTTTTTATCAATGATCTGCACTTTTTTCAGACACTTATTATCAACAGTAAATAGGTACATTTATTAATATAGTTCACACATAGAAATTATTTTATATAACAGCACACTTTATACACAACACTGTAGGTTAAGCGCACAGCTGCAGGCTTAGCATGACGCTTTCTATTTCTACTCTGCTGTAGAATAGAAATCGCGTGTCTACCGAAAATTTCTACTATTTACACGGAAACGTCATTTTCGTCTACTCTTCTGTCGATAAAACGCTTCTCTACGGTTCTCTTGCTAAGCCTGCAGATGCGTTCTCCTTCTCTATTTCGCTTTCTCTTTCTCATCACACACACGCACACACTGTTGGCTGACAGTACGAACCTCTCAGAAAATGGGTTGGTATCATTTAACGGCCAACTATGCCACCGCGCACGCTCATTGGTCAAATCAAATAGCGCGTGCTTCCCCGGCTTCCTGTATCACACTTCCGTCCCTTTTCACGAAATTACTCCCACAGATTGCAGGAAAGCGAGAGGAAAGATGTTACAAGACAAAAAACCTTCAAAAATGTGAACTTAGGACTGTGTTGTATTCTATCTCATTCTCTCGCATGTTAAATCCTATAGATCTGTGTTTGTCTCTTTTTAATGTCGCTTTTCGTTTCATCGAGTTTCAAATCACAACGGGGCTAAAGAAAATATCACCAAAAAGAAACGGTACTTACATACACCCTTGCACACACATACACACCGAGAGCTGCTAAATTAATGTTTAATCTTTATTTTTTCTTAAAACCCTCTATTTTTTAGCCTAATCATTGTTAAGATACAACTTAAGGGAAGAGCGAGATATCTTCAAATCAAGTATATGTACTTTTGTAACTTACTGGGGCTGCCTCAATATAATATATGTATGACACAATGTTTAAGTTGAAATCACGGACTAGAAAAAAAAGAAGTACTCCGCGCCACGCGAATCGAAAGTGAAGCACTATAAGTATGCCGGGCCGTTTGTACAAACATGCCTCACGCACACATTTACATCATAAGGTGCCATTACGCGGCACTACGGCGTCATTGTAGGTACTATTTACGTCAAGTAATAAAATTAAATAATGCCTTCTTGTGTTGTGAAATGGTGTAAAAATAATTCTTCATCCCAGAAAAAGTGTCAAGGAATAACATATCACAAGTAAGACACTTATTTACACACACACACACACATAGATCGGTACGGTGCTTCACTTTCGATATGCGTGGCGCGGAATCCTTATTTTTTTTCTAGTTCGTGGTTGAAATAAATATTTTTTTATTTGTATTACAATGATGACATAGGAGTTACATGACGCGCTCGTGAATTGCATTATCTTTAAGATTTTTTTAAAATTATAATCATATAAATTAGATTATAGGCTGAGGAATGATGAGTTAAGGCAACGGTGAGGTTTAAAAGACGTAGTGACAAAAATTGAAAAGAGTATGTTCCCATGGTTTGGTCAAGTTGAGAGGATGAATGAAAGGCGACTAACAAAAGGTATAGGTACTAGGCAGAGGTGAGTGGAAACGCCGAGGGAACACCCTTAGAAGGACATAAAGTGACCTTATTGATGATGTTCTTCAAAAAGGCCAGGTGCGTATTACTTGCAACCGGCGTGCGTGTATGACCAGATGTATGAACATTTTTTTATTTTAGATGGGTTTGCTCTTGACTCTAGTCTAGGTCAGAGATGACAGAGACAAAGTCGACGATGGAGTGAGCTTACCCGGAAGAAGCCTGTTCACTCTCACTTTGAAGGGATTTGGGTTGTATGCGGTCAGAAACACAGACATAAACGAAGCAAAAGGAGTATGTTAGGATCGTAGCAGGTGACGTTCTGTAGATACTGCCTGCCCACATGGGAAGATAGCGTGTGTTTATGTACGTGTATAAATGAGATTATAACCACCGCTGTATTCGCCAGACATTCCAGAGCAGCGCGGGGCGCTCGGACGCGTGGGTGCGGCGCCAGCTGGTGGCGGCGGCGGGCGCGGCGCTGGCGGCGGCCGAGCTGGGCGCCGCCGCGCCGCTGCTGCGCCCGCTCGCCGACACGCTGCGGGACGAGCTCGAGGCGCAGGTAGCCATGCTTTCTGATAAGTTAACTTAATTGAAATTTAGTTTTTGTAATCTGTTTAAATGCACTGTGTGTACTATATCTGTTTAAATTTGTATAATATATGTAATGTAACAACAAATTTCTTACCACAATTCACTGCAAAAAAAAAACGATTCTATTCAGCATCCCCAAAAACGTTGGAAACGATTCTCATAGCAAAAATATATTTGCTGATGCCTAAAATGTAATACAAATCTAATTACTAATCTTGTTCCCGTCGGCCGCGAATCATATTTAGATCGACATACGACCTGATACAGACCTGCAAATTGCAAAAAAACGTAAGAAATTTTGTAATTCGCGGTCTACCTGTACGCTTTCGCCGTAAGAGCGTATACACCAATACTTGTATCCACAGGCAGGCGACACAGCCCGCGCAGTGCTTGCAGCAGAATGCTGCGCGGCACTACTGGGCTCGCTGGCGCCGCGCGGCGCGCTAGCTGCGGCGCTGTTCCGCACACTTGCGCCCGCGCTGCCTCCCTATGCCAACAACCAGCCGCTTGTTGAGGTAATGTTATGTTGGGCTCGCTGGCGCCGCGCGGCGCGCTAGCTGCGGCGCTGTTCCGCACACTTGCGCCCGCGCTGCCTCCCTTTTTTTTTTTTTTTTTTTTTGATCCGGGGTGGAAAATCCTCATGGATGTCCCCCGCCCTGGGGGGGCGGAGGGGTCTGTCAGACTCTTACTGACTAAAAACCACCCCGGTGTTCCATCTCACACCTGCGTCGGGGGTCGCGGGAACATACGAATCTTCCGCAACCCCCGACTGGTGCCGGCCCGCCTCTGCGGGCCCCGTCCGGTCGAGCGGGGGGAGTGAGGTGTTTGACTCCCCCCGCGACGTCTAAGAGGGGCGCGCGTGGAACACTACGCGCCGCCGCCTCGGGTCCTGATGTATGGGGGGCGACGGACGTCCCCAAGTCCGTCGTCCCTGGACCCATTTAGGGGGGCTGGAAGAGGGCGTTGTCCGCCCTCCGCCGACGCCCGGTGCGCCTGCTGCGGGCCGGGTGAGAGGATGAGATCTCTCGCTCCCTTTCCGCAGCCTCCTTCTGCGAGATAACTGTTTCGCAGAAGGATACCACCGCGTCCCAGGACTCGTCGCCGCCGACCATAGCATTCACTACGGCCGGCAGCGACAGGTCACTGCCTACTCCTGAGATAAGGGCACGGCGCGGCTCCTCCCAAGCGGCACACTCTGCCAGCGTATGCCGCGCCGTGTCCTCCCGACAGTCGACGCAGTGGTGACACCGGGCGTCCGGCTCCCTGTTTATGCGACACAGGTACTTCCCGAAACAACCATGCCCCGAGAGCACCTGCGTCACCCGAAACGACAGGGAGCCGTGCCTCCTCCCGAGCCAGAGGTCGAGCACCGGCCGGACCGCCTCGATAGTGACGAGGCCGGCGGTAGGGCGTGAGAGCCTGTCCCGCCATTCCGCCACCAGGACCTCGCGGAGCTGCGACCGACGCTGCTCCATATGTCGCTGCATCGGTCGCTCGCCCCGCGCCCGCCATTCCTCGCGCCACCGGTACAGTGACGCGAGCACCTTCGCCTCCAGGTCCCAGGGCGGGGATCCGGCCAGTGCACAAGCCGCCTCGTAGGAGATCGTGCGGTACCCCCTTATGACTCTGACGGCCATCGCTCTCTGCGGCTTTCGCAGAACAGCAATACTGCCGGCCGTCAGGTCAGCCGCCCAGATCGGGGCCCCGTAAAGGGCCATCGATCGCACGATCCCCACGTAGAGCCGCCTACAAGCGGCGCTCGGGCCCCCCAGATTGGGAAGCAGCGTTGACAGCGCCCCAGCCGCGCCCAACAACTTGGGCGCCAGCCGCCGGAAGTGGGGGCCGAAATCCCACCGGCTGTCGAGCACCAAGCCCAGGTACTTCATGGTGGGCTCGACAGCGATTCGTACCCCCCCCACTACAATGTGGGATCCGGACGGTAGCGCCCGCCGGCGACCATGAAACACCATGGCCTCCGACTTGTTGAGGGCCACCTCCAGGCCGAGGCGCCGTATGCGGCTCACCGTCTGTGAAACCGCAGCCGTCGCCAGCAACGCTGCCTCCCTGTGCGAACTCCCCCGGGCCGTGACCAGCGTGTCGTCCGCGTAGCACGTCAGGTCGACGCCCGGTTGGAGTTCGCCTCTCAGCACCCAGTCGTACCCGATGTTCCACAGGAGCGGGCCCAGGACCGAGCCCTGTGGAACACCGCACGACATGTGGCGCTGGTTAACGCCATCGCGTCCCATGTAGGTGACACACCTCTCCGCCAAATAAGCCCCAACGATGCGGCGGAGGTAGAGAGGCACCCGATGATACCGCAGTGCCTCCCGAATACAACTCCAGGGCAGGGTGTTGAAGGCGTTGGAGATGTCCAAGGACACCGCCACCACCACCCCACCCCGGGACACCGTTTCCTCCGCCAGGACTCTCACCCGCGATATCGCGTGGATGGTGGAGCGCCCATGCCGAAAGCCGAACTGGCTCTCGTCCAGGTCCGGCCCTTCTCTGCACAAGTGGCCGACGAGGCGGGCTGCGAGTATCCGCTCCAGCAGCTTCCCCACCTCGTCTAGCAGCACTATGGGCCGGTACGCGGACGGCGAGTCCGCAGGGCGCCCCACCTTCCTGAGCAGGACCAGACGACCAGTCTTCCACAAAGTGGGAAACTGGCCCCGCTCAAGGCACGCTGTGTAGAGTCCTCTCAGCTGGGGCTCCAGCTCCTTCAGAGCGAGGGCTAACGCTCGGCCGTGGATCCCGTCGGGCCCCGGAGCCACGTTCTTGGCCCGGAGCCGCATCACGGCCGCCCTCATCTCTGCCTGTGTCACCTCTGGGACGCTAATGGCGTTCTCCTCTGTAGACTCTGCGGCTGTGGGCAAAGCCATCGGCGGCGGAGTATGCTCCGCTCTTGCCGGGAAGAGGGCTGCGACTACCTCCTCCAGCAGCTCGGGCTGAAGACTCTCCGTAAGTGGAGGCGCTGCGGCTCGAAGTTTCCCTCGAACCGCTCGATAAGGGCGCCCCCACGGATTCCCGTCTAGAGTCTCCAGCATCTCCTCCCTGGCTCGCGTCTTCGCCTCGCCGATGGCCAGCCACAGAGTCTCCTTAGCCGCGCGGTACACCTCATACAGCGCGGCTTCTTCGTCAGGGACCCGACGACGTCTCCTACGGTAACGGGTGTACTGGCGTCTCACCGCCACGCACGCGATGCGTAACTGCGCGATCGCGGCGGACCACCAGTACACCTGGCGCCTTGCTGACTTTGTGTGGACGCGGGGCATGGACGCGTCGCAGATTTGCGTCATCGCCCCGCGGAACCACAGCGCCTCCTGTTCGACGTCGACGGGTCCACTCATTGCCGACTCCCGGATCCAGGTCTGGACAATAGCGGCCTCCTCGAGAAGCTCCCTGTCGATGCGCTTGAGCGCCCAGCGCGGGCCGTCCGTTCGCGGGCCCGATGAACTGCGGCCGCCGGCGGTCTGGGCGGAGACGTCGAAACGGATGTATCGGTGATCCGACAACGTCTCCACCTCCGCGGCAACACGCCAGTCGCGAACACGACTCGCAACAGCAGGGCTAGCGAACGAGACGTCCACTATTGACCCGCCCCGCTGCCGCACGCACGTGTGGACCGAGCCCACGTTCAGGACGACCAGGCCAGTCGTGACCGCCCACTCCTCCAGCGCCTCACCCCTAGCATCGGTCACCGGAGATCCCCACGCCGCAGACTTGGCGTTGAGATCCCCTAGCAACAGCACGGGGCGAGGGTGGAGTCGGCCCACGACGGCACCCAACTCGACAAGGAAGCTTTCGAAGTCGGCGAGACTCTTGTTGGGCGAAAAATACGCCCCAACCACGCCAATGCCGTCCGCGAGGGCGGCCACCCAGCCGTGTCCTCGGGACGGGTTGACGAGAGCCCCGCCGATGATGGCCACCAAGCCGTCCAGGTCCCCCACCCAGTTATCCCGGGGGGGGACAAAGTACGGCTCAGCGACCACAGCCACGCGAATCAACCACTCCGCCATGCTCTGGAGCAAGAGATCCTGAGCTCTGGCACAGTGGTTGAGATTGCCCTGGAGGAAATGGTAGAGCGCCATTAGGCGCAATCCATTCCCTCCGCACCATTCCTAGGCCGGGAGTCGACCGAAGGGCAGCCAGGCTGAGGGGGGGGTAAAGAGCCCCCCGCAGCCTTGGCACCCCTTTTCCTCTTGCTGGCGGGGGCGCCACAGGCTTTTCCGCCCGCTCTGTGCCCGGCGGGCCTCCCTGCAGCTGTACAGAGGCTGCAGTTTGGCGCCGCGGAGCACTGGGCCGCCTTGTGGCCGGGCTGGCCGCAGCGATAGCACTGCTCGCTGCGGTCCACTTCGGCGGTGCACCGTGCCTTAACATGCCCAATGTCAAGGCACCGGTAGCACCGCATGGCCCTGGGCTGCAGCAGCTTGACACTCGCTGCAACCCATCCCACCAACAAACGCCCACCGTCAGCGACCTTGTTCGCCGCCACCACCGGGCACCGTACCCAAATCGTGCCGAGCCCGGAAGCGTCAGCGCGAATCTCGCCCGTCCGCACGTCGTCGGGCGGACATCCACCGACTCTGGCGACGGCCGCCACGACCTCGGCCGTGGTTGTCGAGTCGTCCAGGCCACCGACGCGCAGCTCAGCGGTCTTCATTGGCCTGGACACCCGGACATCCTCCGGGTTGAGGACCTCACGTAACTTGGCAGCCAGGATATCCGCCTTCTCGCCGCTAGAGGCACCCGACACCTCGAGCAGCCGCGCCCCCGTAATCGCCGGCTTCATTCTGAAGCCGGACGGTGTGCCAAGGTCGGGGAACGCGACTTTGGCTTTTGCCTCAGTCAGGACCGCCTTGTAGGTGATGCCCCTTTCGACGGCTCCGGGCTGCAGCGTAATCACTACAGCCGCGGAGCGTGGGGCTCTGACCCTAGGCGGTCCCTGGGCCTTCTTGGCTGCCGGTGCCGGAGCTCCAGCGGGTGCCGGTGGCGCCGTCTTCTTCCCGTGACGGCGGCCCTTTTTGACTACCGTCGTCCAGGCCTCCGAGGTAGGGCCCGGCGCGGCCGCCGCCGGTACAGCCGCCCCGGAAGTGGACGCGGACGTACCCTCGGTGGGCTTTTTAGTCCCCTTCCCGGACCGGCTTGCCTCTGCCGTCGCGGCCGTTACCGGCCCCCGCTTAGCAGGCCCCTCCTTCCTCCGCCTGTCCGCAGCGAGCGGTAAGCGGAGGGTTTCCGCCGGCAGGAGCCTTGCCTCTATGGCCTCCATGCGGGCACCCACCATCGTCCCACACTGCATCATGCAGATGCGCGCGATCTTCTCAATCTCGGCATCCGCAAGTGCAGGGGCCGACGACGGGACCGGCAATGGAACCGATGACTGGACCGCGACGGAAGACGAGCCCGTGTCCGCGGGTGCTGCCTTCAGGGCGGCAAACTGCCGCTTGAGGTCCTCCAACTCGGATCGGAGACGGCCATTCTCCTCCCATAGCTTCGCCGTCTCCTCCGTGCTAGTGCGGTTAACGAGGACCTCAACCGCCTCCTTAATTCCGTCAGCCGCCTCTTTCAGGGCACGGGTGAATGTGCCCTTCAGGTTGCCCGATTTGGTGGCAACCTTCAGGACGACATCCACGCCGTCCAAAACTTGGCGACTGAGTGCTACCGCTGTGATGCCCCCCCCGGCAGCCATCCGAGCAGAGCGCCGCTCACGGGCCTGTCGGGCCAACTCGCTGACTTCGTCAGCCGCAACAGTTTTTCGCTGCGCCCGTTTTGCAGCATTCGCCTCCGCTTTATTAGATCCCAGCAGGGACATGGTGGAGCCCCCGCTCAGGTCCGCCTCCATGGGCTCGGGGCCGCTCTCCGCACTTTCCACGCGCTCCACTGGAGCTGGCGTAGTGCTCCTGCGTGTCAGTGCAGAGCGACCCCGCCCGTCACGCTCCGTCACCCGAGCGGGGACTCCGCCCGCCACCGCACGACCTCGCCCTCTCTGTGCCGTTGGCACCTTCGCAGCCGACAGGTTCTCCTCACTAGAGGAGAGACTGCGCTTCCTCCTAGAGTCCTCTCTGTCGGACCGGTCCCTTTCAGGACTTGAGCCTCCTCGGCTCTTGTTGCTGTCGGAGACAACAATCGGCGTGACCACGACGCGCAGGGGCTTCAGGAACTTCTTAAGCTCCTTCTCTCGCTGGCCGGTGGTGTCGGCATTAAAATTAAAACTAATCAAGTCCTCGAATGTTCGAGAACCTGATGGAAGACATTGGTTGCCCCCCCCAGAATACGATTGGGGGCTTGACGTTCCTGAAGAGAACGTGACGGATTCTCCGGCTGCTGAGCAGCCGGTACCGCCCTGGGGTAGTTTATTTCCCTCTGTCTGTTTGTCCATTTTTTTATTTTGTTCCTTTGAAGGGTATGGTCCCTATTCTCCCCGATGAACCCCCCCAGCGCTAGCGACCGGAACCTCTCCGGCCATCCATCTCCTCGGCACGCTCGACCTTGGGATTGAGGTAATTTTTTACAGAGGTTGTCTTCCTCTCCTTCTCCCAATATACGCCTACGACCAACCCTCTGCAACCAGAGGGGGTGTAGACGTCTGTTGGCCACCAGGCCTTACCGGCCATTCATCCCCTAAGCAGGGATTGAGGTAATTTTTTAAAGAGGTTGTCTTCCTCTCCCGCGCTGCCTCCCTATGCCAACAACCAGCCGCTTGTTGAGGTAATGTTATGTTGGGCTGATTATGTCTGGACTTTAAAAGAGACTGACCTCTGGGTTTGTTTCGGCCTTTCTTCTCAGAGTAGTCAGATAGGAAACGCCGACCTCATCTAGTTTTAAAATATGATTGGACGTGTAAAAGTGTTTGTACAAACCTATTTACAGAAATAAAATCATTTATTATTTATTTATCATTCATCCCTTCATTCATGGTAAACAAAATTTGCACTGCATTGTTTTAGCAATATGTTTTTGTGTTGCGGTAAACATATGTTAAAGTAAATGTATCTTACCATACATACCAGGCTTTACTTTACTGAATAACTAGAACTCAGAAGCCGGGCATAATTTAAACATTTAATTGTATTTTTCCACAGCCAATGTTCCACATACTAAAGCAGACAGTATCATCATTGATCGACGATTTGCTGCCACTGATCTCTGACATCGCACAGCTGATCGTCGCTGGGTTTAACACGTACCCGTGTGCTTCGGGACTGGACGTCGTTAAACTGGCAAGTGTTTTAAATAATATAATTCACGCGCGCGTGTCATGTGACTCCTATGTCGTTATAATAATATTTATTATCTTACCTTACGTACGTAAGAAATTACGCCCGACGCGTAAAATATTTCACCACAGCGCGGTCAAATTCGATCCCAACGCCATCTATCGAGCTAAGAGACAAGTCTGTCAGCAGCGGAATGTAAAAACCTTTTTTTATTTTTATTATTTACAAGCTGACCCGACAGACGTTGTCTGTCTTAACTAGGAATATCATATGTCGTTTAGTCTCATCAAAACTATCGACTCATTTATTAACCGATCCATCTGTGTTAAACGATATTTGCAGCGCATTCTGTCAATCGCTGACAGTTATTTCAAACCACTGACAGTTATGTAAAATTAATATTGGCGTTAAGTTTTCTTAAATTTTGTAACGTTTCGATCAACTTCCTTATTTTTTTATTTCTTAAGATCCTTCTCCTGACAATAACGAACACAACAATTTTTTTTTTTTTGTGAAATCGATCCAGCCGTTCACGCGTGAAGGCGTGACCAAGGGAAATAGGGATTCATTTTTATATATATAGATGTTCCATAATTTGTTCATTAAAGGATTTTTTTAAATCTATATACAGTATCGCAACCACATACCCATACTGTATGTGGTTTCGATACTGTACCACTTATCTGTAATAAATGATAAATGAAACGAACGAAATCGGTCCAGTAATTAGGACAAAAAGTAGTTTTAATTTTGAGCAAATATGAACACTGTGGAATGTGGAAGGCAACTGTCAAAATGGCGCTGTCATAGCTAGTTCCCAAAACAAGGGTAATAACCAGTGATCGGAGTAGGTAGATTGATTTTTAGTACTTGTATCATAAATGCACACAGAAAGAATAACATGGATAAGCCATTTTTCCGGAAAGTAATTCCGGTATTTCCGGATTCGGAGTCGTCGGCGGGCGTACGCATTGTTCTGATAACCGGTTATTGTACCACCCATGATCCTTTGTTCTGATTGGTCGTTGGGTTTTGTCAAATCGTGACAAAAAAAAAATAGGAAGAATAATAAAGAATAAAATTGCTCATTTTATTACAATTCCTACCTTTTTTTTGAGGATGGCAAATCATCAAATGAATCCTTCCACTCTGGCAGAATACAATTCCTACATAAGTTCCGGTTTTTTTTTAATAATCCACCAATTCCGGAGGAATGTCCATAGTAATATATACGTTTCGGATCAATGACCCCAGTTCAATCTACCTACTCCGATCACTGGTAATAACGCAAGGCGTCATCCAAAAGTGCACGCCTCATAATTCTATAAAAAATATACAACGATCGAAATGTCCAGTCGTATTTTTATATTACTAATTACAATTAAACTACATTGAATTTGACCGTGATTTTCGAAAGGACTTAGTTTTCAATAATACTGATGCGTTTAAAAAAAAAAACACTCGATTAGTTACGTTTTCAAGAGTTATCGTGACCACGCCAGGATCCATACATACAGACACACGGACGTCCACAGTATAATTTTTTTAAATAGATTTTTCATTATTTTAAATAGCAAAATGTCTTTTGAAAATAACATGAGTGTTGAAACTCGTGTTTTTTTTCTTGACGTTTGTGTGTGAATATACAAGTGCGATATGAAGTACATAGAGACATTTTTAGCTCAAGGAATTACTTGTTCTTTGTAAGGCGAGAGTAGAGCACTACCTCACGCGCTTCGCTTATGAGACGTGCAAAAATGTCAGAAAGATCGCTGAGCGAAAACGAAGTAATTTATAAATAATCCGCTGGGTGAAACCCTACTGCATAGCTATAGTGTACTTATATTCTGGACACTAAATCATTCCTTTATTCTAGCGAAATGTGGACACACGTTTGCCTACCCCTTCTCGGAATACTGGCGTGACGTTATGTTTTTGTGTCAGGTGGTTCTAGCTCTGGGTGCGGAGTGGGCGGGTGCACGCGCACTGCTGCACGCGAGCGTGTCGGCCAGCGTGCGCGCGCTCGCGCCGGACCCCTCAGCGCGACCAGACCTCACCGAGGGACTGTTCACGTTACTGCAAGCCGTCACAAAGAAGAGACCGCACTTTATCGACTGGCTCGATGATATATTACCCGATTTAGTGGAATTAGGTGATATTAATAATGAATTGAAATTAATACTTCTACTTGACTGTTTTTCATGTCGTCGAGGCGTTTGTGTATTTATGCGTTTGAGCTCTTTTAAGGCGTACTTCAATTCGCCTATTTTTCTTTTGACCCTGAATGCTCAGAGTAAAATCCTGACCCTTCATTCAGCAGGCAACCTGGTTCTAAGTAAATTACACGCTTTGCTCAGTTGTATCTTGTTTATCTGTTCGCCGCAGATTTCTTTGACGGCATAAATGTTGCAGAAATGGTACAAGAATAGTGATGGGTTTGTTAGTGATGACCATTTGTTTTCTCATCTAGATCTTCGTACCTTGCACTTAACGTGTCTCAGTTTAGATCACAAAAGTTGTTCTCGTTGTTAAGATAGTATATCGGCTTTTCCAATCGCACATAAACTTATCATATTCTTGTTTACATAGTGAAAGTTCTTCCGACGTAATTGTTAAGTATGAGTGTATTTTTACGTCCATAGCGACGTATTCTGAAGATGGGATGCACTCTATCATAGTGTTGTTCGTCTGGTGTGGTATAGGATGTATTCTATACAACTTATGTCGGTCTCTACTGATAAGTGGGAATGTTATTTGGAATAGAAAGTGGTCTTCAGTTATTCGTAGTTTAATTCTTATCAGAGAATATAGCTTTCGAATATCGTGCGGTTCAATAGGCAATGTTTTATCATCGGATAAAAGCCCAGAGATAATGTTAAGTTCCTTTTTGAGCTGTTCAGGGGTAAGCAGGTGTATGTTAAACTGTCCATGGTGGACATTGGTTAAGATGTCAAGTAAAATATCTTGAGTTCTTTTTCAGTCATGCAGTAAATTACTGGCTGTTAGGGCTGTCATGGTAAATTTATGAATTAAGGATATGTTGTTTATCTCTGGGCATGTATCCGATGATCTAACATTGCAAAGTCAAAGTCAAATCATTTATTTCAAATAGGCACATAAAAGGCATTTTTGAACGTCAAAATTTACAAAAAAATAGAATTGATTCTAGTTTCACCTTCCAAAAGGTAGTTTCGTATGGAGAAGAATGGGCAAGAAACTCCACCGTTACTCTTTTAAAAATATTTTACAATATTATGTATACATTAATTATATGTGAAGACGATGCACCTAGAATAAAATTACTATACCACAATAGGTAAAAATAATTAAATATAACGCATTTCAGGTAAATTAATTATGAGGTAGATACATGGTGCTCACATATTTACAAATATTGAAAAGTAAATGATTTTTCCAAAATTTCACAAGTAATAATTTAGTGTGTGAGTTAAAGTAGTTACATAATGTAAAAAACAATGTCATAAAAATTATAAATTATACAATAACATTAGCAACCAGTTTGATTTTGTGTAGACTCTAGATTGTCCTATGGAGCAGGACCGGCATGTTTCCAAGCATTCTTATCTAGGATATAATCCTCTAAATTGTAATATGCCTATTGATCCGCACGATATTCGAAGGCTATATTCTAATATAACAACATTCATCGTTATCATGATCTGCCTAGCCTTTTCTCGTCTATGTTGGAGTCGGATGCAGCTGAATACAAGTATTTTAAAAAGAAGCGACTGGCTGTCTGACCTCCATAACCCAACTTACTACTGGGTATCATCATCTCCAATCGCATGCTGTTTAATAAGATCCTCGGTCACTCTCATCTAGCTGCTTGCAACTAGAATTTGTCATTGATATCTGTATGACGGAGAAGGTATGTCTCTTTCGTTATTATCAGCCATATTTTAACTACTGCGGGCGTACTATGGGTAATGTTGGTTATTGCGCAATAGAAAAACCGTTTGCAGTTGAAATCAAATTATAATGTACGATCAAATTAATCACACTAGCGAATCACACACTGTAGGTACACGACACAACTATACGGAACGCGCGACAGTTTCTAAACGTCTTCACTGCTTACCCGTCAGCAACAAACTCTGCTTTGCTCTAGTCAAGCGTGAGTGTTATAGACTCTGTCCAGCGCCACCTGGTGGCACCGGCGTCCCGATTAGTCAAGTCAAACGATTGATTCAACGTATTTCCGACATGTATTTATTTGAACGGGCTTTGTAGATTGACTGTTCCATTTCAGTATTCGGATTTGCTGTTTTCACCATCTACTTAATAAAAAATTTAAATTGCACTAACATATTGTTGTATTGTATTGTTGTTGTTGTTGTATTGCATTGTTGTGTATTGTATTGTATCTTGTTGCTTTATCACTGATGAGGGGTATTGTGTTACCCAGTAACTGGGATGTGGAAGTCAGACAGGCAGTCGCTCCATGTATAATACTGGTATTTAGTTGCATCCGGTTAGACAGGAAGCCAACCTCAAAAATAGTTGGGAAAAGGCTGATGATGACTCACTGATGGATAGCGCACAAACTGCCGAGTCTCTAAGTATGAGATTTTGCACAAGAATTCTTTTTATAATAAAAGTGAG
The DNA here is from genome assembly GCA_916610205.1 of Griposia aprilina. NCBI lineage: Eukaryota > Metazoa > Arthropoda > Insecta > Lepidoptera > Noctuidae > Griposia > Griposia aprilina. The sequence goes on from OU744288.1 coordinate 17,641,358, forward strand.
AAACTATTTAAGGAAGGATTTATAAAAGATATAAGAAAAAAAAAGAAATAGTGGATGAAAGTTATTTGTATGGAAGTTCGTAGTTTTTATCGTTAGGAAATCCCATCAGGCACATGGCTAGTCATTAGATAATTTATTTACTTTTTTTTTTAAATAGTGTTATTAGCATGTAAAGCCAAGGCAGATCGTGAATACTAAAACAACGTTGTTCTGTACCAGCATGCGGCTGCGTCCGCATGTGGGAGGCGGGCGGCGCGCGCGCGGCGTGCGGCTGGCTGTCGGCGCTCGCCGCGCAGCGCCCGCACGCGCTGCAGCCACGTGCGCCTGCGCTCACCGCCGCTGCGCTCACGTGTATAGGTAACCAACGCTACACCACTCATTGTACTACTTGCACTTCTATAATTCCATAGTAATCATTACAAAAACTATGCCGCCAAGGGCCGGTTTCACGAATGAAAATTATCGCATTTGTGTGATAAATTGTCAGGCGCGCGTAAACTGCTGTAGTTGGTTGAATGACTTATCAACAGCCAATCGCAGCAGCTTTCGCGCGCTCGGCTATATGGGTCACATTCATTTTCGTTCGGGAAGCTGGCTCTAAGTGACTTGTCCGCAAAACAGACAAACAAAACATGTAGAATCATCATGTAAGATCACAAAATAGTATTCAACTTTGAGCAATGTCGAGTTGACATCAATCTAAAAGCTTTTTAATGGCCTGGCCATTTTATAAAATATAACCCTTTTTTTGTAGTCAGTGTCTCAGTGTCACATTTTTAATTCGGTCCGACAAAAAATCAAAGACCTGTAAAGACAGATGCGGATTACTAATACGGTCACATACCAGGTGGAGCAACGCCACGCAACCAGATCGAGCCGCTAGCTGAGCTCCTGCTGGCACTGAACCGCGCGGCGTGGCGCGATGCCGAGCTGGCGGCCTGGCTGCGCCACGCGCTCGCTACGCCCGGCTTCCCCACTCACCACGCCACCGACCCGCACAAGCACAAGTTCATACAAGCCGTCATCAAGTACGTACACTCACTAGATAATGCAATTCACGAGCTCGCGTCATGTGACTCTTATACGAGTATCATTGTAATCTATACTTAATGAAATTCTTTAATTGGCTGACAGACAAAATATAGCCTAAACTACTGGGCCTGGAAGCATGAAATTTTGCACAAGTTCTTAGTTAACTAAAGTAACGAAACGTTACTAACGTTAACGTTACGTCTAAGTTAAGAAAAGTGAGCACTAAGGAAGGAATTTCGAAAATCCGTGTGAAGGCTTGTATAAAAGTTTGTCACGAAAAAAGCCGCGGCTTTTGTAATTAGTATAAAACACGAAAGAAGCCGCGGCTTTTGTAATTAGTATAAAACAAAGTCTCTTTTCGTGTCTATCCGTGTGACTGCGTTGTTCTTAAAAATTCCGCAACCTGAATTTTAATTCGGTTTTTACCACCATGTAGGCGGTTGTCACACTGCACCGGATACCTCCCCGTTGTGCGGTACTGCGGTTTTTAACTTTAACTGTAGATTCAGTGTCAGTATGTTATACCCTGCGGTTTTTGTATACAAATCAAGATTCTACAGTCAAAGTTAAAAACCGCATCACCGCACACCGGAGCGGTGTGTTAACCGCCTTAGAGAATTTATTCTGGAAGGGTTAGGTGTTACTATAATACATTACTTGTGTCACTTTTTGCTGGTGAGTTTTGTGCGTTCGGACATTCTGGGGTTTCTGTTCGCGGTGAGTTTGTAGTTTCGGACAGTTCAGTGGGTCTTACAAATACTAAAGGAATCTCGATGGTTTGTCAAATCGTAAAAATCGCGCGAAGCAGGGGCGGGTCGCTGGTAAGATAAATTGGAAAGATTGACGCGCGAATGTGAAATGCAACATCTATACCACCACTATTTGCCACTGAACCACAAGCAAACAGCTTTTGAAATTCTTTGTATCATTATTTTGCATAAAACCATATATTTTTTTATTAACAGGGAGAAAAGCAGTAAGCGACGGTTACTGGAGACGGTACAAGAGTTCTCTCTAGTTTGCCGCGGTCTTGTGGACACAGAGTACGCGAGACAGACCATTGCATCCAAGCAATTAGTGGCGTGAACACAAGTGTACATAATTATAGTTTTAACTAAAATCAATGTTCTCACAACCTCGCCTCTCCTATTAGGTACACCTAGTAGATTTGTTAAATACTTACGCTTAGAGTAGTATAATTCGTTTATCTCACGGAGCGATCGGTATTGTTACGTAGTATCTCTATGTAGTCTATGGTCTTGGTTGGTAAATGTAAGTGCACATTTATTGTGTGGGTAAGCTCGGCAGCGCTTGCTATTAGCCGAGCTACCTTCGCTCATACAGAAACCATAAGCAAGTACAACTGTCATTTTGCCGCGGTTGTATAGCTACATTTCTACGCACACAATAGGGAATATGCATGTGATTCAAATAAGGGTCAATTATTTTTCTAAGTAACTGTTTACTTCAGAATTTTGCCCCCATCAATATTTTTGATTATAATTTATTTTTGAGCAAGAAATATGGGATGAAACCTGTGGGAAATTCAAATACATAATTGAAAAGCGACGCTATAGGCCGGAGCGCATATGACATAAAAGTCTATCACAACAAAAAATGTCAATGTTTTTTTTATAAGAGTGTCTGCGATTCAGTCCGTTGTCAATGTCATAGATTATGACGTCGCGCCAAAACGTTTAAGGTGCCCGCGTACTTTCATTTGCTTTTTTAGCTCTGAATATTTTTTTACTATGATATGGCGATGTAAACTATCGAATAAAAAAATTAAAAAAAATACATGCATATTCCCTATTAAGAACGAGGACGCTTCGTGACATACACAAACTTTAAGTTTGTTGTTTTCCTATCGCTTTAGGTCACTCGACAAAACGTGGTTGAAAAATTTACATGAATTATCATGAATTTTATTATATTCTGTAAAAATTGACATTGTACATAATGCATTAAATCGTGATATCATCTGTATATAGCCGTAATGATGTCGTTGTAGAGATCTAAAATAAAATACCAAAAACATTTTTATTTTTTTTATTTAATATATTAGAACACTATTGGGTAATATTTAAACTTAAACTAACGATTTATAAATAAATTAAGTTTAAACGTTTACTATAAGAATATTAAATGTATAGATCAAAACATAACATGGAAATGCTTAATAACAATGATTTAGAAATATCGAGTATAGAAGGAAACCAAGACGCTGAATTTCGAGCTTACATGATTACGGTTGCCAGATCAAAAAAATAAAGGAAAGGCGGATAGATCTGTTTCTTTAGCCGGACATTTTCTCTCCAAAGTCGGAGCTTTTTTTTTACGTATGAATAATTTTGTCATGGAAATGTGCACTGCATAACGTTTTACATTATAATTGTGAAACAAGTTTTTTTTTATAAAAAATCTATCAACTATACATTTTTGCCGGATATAGGTGTAAAAAGCCGAAATTGAACGGCTAAATAGTAAAATCTGGCAACCCTATTAAAATGACTAACATTATATTATTATATTAGAGCCAGATTAATACCAACACTGAGCAATCTAGAAATATGAAAATAAATCTAATTATTTCTTAGGCGTTATGTTTATAGGCATCAAAATCACTACTGGGACCATAATATCGTCCCCGTAGAGCGAAAAATCACTAAGTCGAAAAATGGCCAAAATGAGTTATCAATGTCACTAAAATCAACATTTTCTTCTTTAAATATCTGTCTAACCGACATTTTTATAGCTGCCCCCGCTTTTCTTTTACGAAATGTGAAAAGTAAGTAAGTCTACCCTTTGAACCCCACAGCATAATGGGAGAAATAACTAATTTAGTCAATTATTATACATGTATCGAAAATTTACATCACTCGAAATTAAAACGACTTAATTACTTTTTCCCTTGAATTATCAATGCATACATACGCCTTTTGGTAGTCTAAAAATCACTAAAATGATTTTGTGAGTTTTTAAAATCAGTATTTTGCAAAAACCTACAAAAGCGAAAATTAACTAACTCGACTTAGTGACTACTTCACTCTTAATTTTTAAATGATTTGTACAATACTAAAAAAGCGGAAACTCATCAACCCATTTTAATGTTTTATTTTATTTTAAAAGTGGAACATAAGATCTATTGCAAATAATAATTAAAGTATTTTAAGTATTATGTCAATTACGTGAAATTATGAAAAATCACTAACGACGTACAACAATTAACTAATTCAGAAGTAAGTCGAGAGATTATATTATATTATATAGAGAAAATCTCAATTATTAGAGGTTTTTCGCGTGTTTTTTTTGAGCTCTTAAAATATAATTTCTTATTTTATTTCCTTCAAATTAAAGCTAAAAACATAAAGATATGTAACAGCAAGCCAATGTTATAACGATGTTTATTTGCAAAAACTTTCAATCTAATTATCTCACAACACGATTTTTAAACTTAATGACTTTTCGCTCTACGGGGACGATATAGTGAAGCCATCATTGTGCGGTTGCGAAAAAGGAACGGTGCTATTGGTCTAGCATAGCGCCATCTCTTTCTCGCACATGACGACGAGACGGCCGTTACAATAAAAATACGATATTATAGATAGACGTTTAAGGTAAATCCTCAGCTGTAGCCCGCTAAAAAAATTATACCTATTAAATTAATTAATAACTATTAAATTGTTCATCAAATTCAAACTTTGTAATTTGATCCACCTAAGAAATTTCAGCAAAAATTCTTAGGTGGAACAAATTTCTAAAGTTGAGTTGATTAATATGAGATTGATGATTATTATTCAGTAAATATATAATTCCTACAGGTCGCGAATCGCATTTTGTTCAACATACGACGTAAAACAGAGCTGCAGTAGGCAAAAATTAAAGAAAAATTAATTTTGCGGTCTACAGCGGAGGATTCACCTTGAAAGGAGCTGACGGGTAGTTTTAAACATTTAGATATATTTTACGCACTCATGCGACATAGCCATAGAAACGGTGTGATTGATAAAGAAATTCACAGCTAGGATGAAACCTAGGTAAAGTAAGGTCGCCTTATCGCGTTCACACAGAAACCGCATGAGAAAGTTTTACAATTGCAATCTGATTGAATCCATATTTTAAAGTCGAAAGCTCTGAAGAGTTTCACAATTATTATACAATCACAGCTTCATCACATAGCTGTATATCCAACAGGCAACGATCTTCATACAATAATTAGAGTCAGCCAAAATAGTAGTCTACCACACTGATAAATATTCCTTGACACGTCTTCAAACAATAAGATCTATTTTCACTTGCAAAAGTAATCTGACATATTACTAACGCTGTATTGTAGTGATGCCATGCATTGAACTGATTCTCAACCTTAGCGATATTTTCAATTGCTAATCAATGTTGTCAAAAGTGATAGACAACTATCTTGGCCGACCGAATCGATATAAAGCTTATTCTCTGCTGGATATTTACTCGTGTGATTTAAGAATCGGAATCATCTTTAGATTCCTGTGCGTTGGCACTTTGACATTTGCCGATCTCGACATCAAAATCCAAGAATTTGTCTGGTTCGCAGTGCCTGTTCTTGAAGCGAAGGAAGTTGAGCGCTTGGTCCAGGGTGAGGTGGAAGCAATCCTGGCGACTCACGTTAAGAGAGGAGCTTTCGAGGTCGCTGTGCGTGGCTCGCGCGTATTTGAGGCTCCTAGAGTTGTGCTGCCCTTCTACGGTGACCTGGTATTACAAATTTTATGGAGTATGATTAATTATTATTCTAACATCAGAGCATCGTCAGACAACGGCAAGCAAGATCACGCAGATGGTAGGACAAAAGTGTGCAAGCTTTCTATGACACATCGGACGACACTTGTTGGGTAATCGTTGCAAACTACGAGCATTATGTGACCTTTATTTACATTGAAATTACAAGAATCAACGCGCTCTCGGTGACATGCAACGACAACGATTCAGCTTTGAGAGGATGAGATCTTTGAAAATTATTTTAAGGGAGATCTAGAATAAATGTGATAGATCTATGACAGTTTCAACATACCTCATAAGTATAATGTTTAGCCTTGCGCTTTGGCCCAATATAGGCCACATACACGATGACTCCCCACGTGCGTATATCCACATCCACGCGTAAATGGAAGTACTCGTCAAGCGCCATGATGAGCCAAGTGTCGTGCTGCTCAGAGTTCACCTTCATTGAGAACTTGTGCTTCCGACCGATCTTCACGATCGGGAGGTGTTTGCACTGGAAGGATGATGGATGGTAAGAATTATTGGGGTGAAAGTATTGTAACGAGTGAAAACAAGGGTGAAATTTCTCTTTACCTCTTTCTGGCACTTACTAGACTCCGCCAGATAAGAAAAAAATAAAAGTTATTGACCCGACTTGTACCAAAAAGTCTGCAAAATATCGTTAGAGATCGCTCGTCATTCAAAACTGTCGCTAATAATGCATCGGTCGAGTTTCATAATACCAAACACTTAATCCCAACGGAATAAATAAGAAATACGTAAATTTGAAGAATGATTGTGATTTTTAACCGACTTCAGAAAAAGGAGGAGGTTATCAAAACTTTTTTCTGGGTGAACCGATTTGGATGATTCTTTTTTTATTAATAATAAATAATAAATAAATAAATAAATCTTTATTGGAACAAAAACACATTTTACAAATTGATTGCGTACGTAAATAGCCACATTAGTTACAAAACTGTGTCGCAGCTATTAACGCCCACCTCCAAGAGGGAGACACAGCGTTCCAGTACAGAGAAAACAAATAAAATAGTAAAATTTAAGTAATAAACAATTAAAGTAGTAAATAATAAAAAATTAAATAGGTACCTAAGTGTTAGTTAAGTTGTGCATGCGGGAGTGTTGTATGTGAGTGTAGTGCGTGTCTGTGGGGTGTAAGTGTAGAGTGTGTTTGTGGAACCTCCCCACGAGCACACTCCTCGCTACGTGTATATGGTGTGCATGTCTGAGGAAGAAAGATATTTAGGGTTTAACTAGATTCTCCAACTCTTCGTATGTGAGATTATGAAGCCATTGATCAATTTTCCTTTTGCAATCCCGGAGAGTACATGGATAAATTGTTAGAACTTTATTTATTCTATTATAAAGCACGGGACTGAAGAAGATGAACTGGCGGCGGACAATTTCTAATTTAACGGCTGGTGTCGGGCAAACTCTGTCCGTTCGGCGTTTATGTTTTCTAAACTCTGGGTCAAAAGACAAGTTGGAATGTTTACGCAACATTGTACTTAGCGCAAAAGAGTGCCTTACCGTAGGTAGCCTCCATAGCGTGTACAATTCGCAGGTAGGGAAGCGATAGGGTTTGAAGGCCATAACCTTAAGAACAGCCCTCTGCGCCCTCTCCAAACGCAGCAGAAGACATTTACCAGCACCACCCCAAGCCGAAATACAGTACGTTAAAATGGAATGAGCAAGAGCAAAGTACACAGTTCTCAGGGTAGAGAAATTGGCGGAGGTCCTTAGATTTTTAAAAACAAAAATTAATTTTCTAACCCTAGATACCAGTGATTTGATCTGCTCACTCCACGTCAACCCGCTGTCGACCCAGACTCCAAGATATTTTATTGAGTCCGTGCGCTTAACTTCAGGACAGCCACAGATGTCAGTCCTAGTTGTATGGCACGCATGAGCAGTCAGACGGAAGGGTGGGGCTGGCTGTGACGCTTTCCTTGGACTAAAAGTGATAAATCTGGTTTTATCCAAGTTGAGGGTGAGCAAATTCTGTGTCAGCCATCTCATAGTCACTCGCAAGGCTGACTCTGCCTGAAGCCGAGCTTCGTTCCAGTCACTGCCTCGAACCAGGATAACAGTGTCATCAGCGTAAGCAATTACTTTGGAGTTTCTTAGATCAAGTTTACAGAGCTCGTTTATGTAAACCAAGAAAAGGGTAGGTCCTAAGACACTACCTTGTGGTACTCCATAGGAGAGGAATGCTTCTTTGCTGGTGTGGTTGTTTATCCTGACGATTTGCGAGCGACCACTGAGGTAACTCTTAAATAGATTAAGCGGTAGGCCTCGTATACCAATCTTTTCCAGTTTTTTGAGTAGAAGGGGGACAGAGACAGTGTCAAAGGCTTTAGAAAGATCAAGGAAGATAGCGATAGATTTATCCTTGCTGTTAAGGTTTTGAGCTACTGAACCTATTAATTCTAATATGGCATCCTCTGTGTTTTTGCCTGACCTGAATCCATATTGGTTATTTGCGAGTATATTTTGTGAGTTAAGGTAATCCAGCAGACGTTTATTAATTACTTTTTCGAGGAGCTTAGATAGAATTGATAATACAGATATGGGTCTGTAGTTATTGACACTGTCTCTGTCTCCACTCTTGTGAATAGGGTGCACAACAGCCTTTTTGAACACCGTTGGGAATATTCCAGATGTAAGGGCAAGGTTGAACACGTGGCAGATAACTGGGACAAGTGTGTTTCTAGCACTATAGATTACATTTGCGGGGATGCCATCCCAACCCGCAGCACTAGTTAGTCGTAGGCCACGAATAAGATAATCTATCTCTTCGTTGTCCGTGCCAAAAATAGCCATCGAGTTAGGGTGGACATCAAAACTGCCAGAGTCAGAGGTGTTGCTAGAGGTATAGTTTGGGGAGTTAAAAATTTTAGCGGCCAGTTTTGGTCCCACATTTGCAAAGAAGTCGTTGACAGAGTCAAGTGATTTAGTTGGATCTGGAGTAAGCGATAATAACTCACTGGCAGAGGACTCACTTTTTTGAAGGTTGGAGATAGTTTTGATGAGATTCCAGGTAGCTTTCGGGTTCTTGCGATGTTTTTCAAATTCATGTCGTTCATATTCTCGTTTTAATTTCTTTAACAGATTGTTGCAAATTTTTTTATATCGATTGTAGGTTACTTTTAAAGTAGTATTTTCAGCATCCCTCCTCATTTTGCGGTACATGTTGTCCCGGTTTCGAATACACCTAAGAAGCCCAGGTGTGATCCATGGCTTAATAATGCGTTTTCGGTTCGGGACAACAGAATCACGACTATTTTCATCTACAATTGAGGAAACAATTTTGACCATGGTGGATGCAGCAGTTTCAGCATCCTGACAACTCATAACGGGAGTAAAGTCAACATTCTCAAGAGCAACTACGCAAGCATTAATGTTTACACGATGCTGCCGGGAAGGTGATTTAGGGATATCTAATTTCAAATTACAGAAAACTACAACAGGAGCATGATCAGTAATTAGAGAGTCAAGAACTAAGGTAATAGCTGGTTTATTTGATTTTAACATAACGTGGTCAATGCAACTATCGTTGCGTGTCGGGAAAACATGAGCCGGCAACATGGCATGTGACGCAACAGCATTTAGGTACATGTCTGAGTTCGAATCAACCCAATTTGGTGCTATATTTATGTTGATATCTCCAACCAAAATAACGGTTCTAAAATTATTTAATGAATTGAGGATAACATCGAGACTGGTAATAAAGTGGTGAATATTCCTATTTGAAGGTGACCTATATACAGCGATAAGCGCCACCTCATTTTTAAATTTGATTATAAGACAATTTGCATCAGCGAGTATAGGCTTTTCTAAAAGGAACTGTAACTCTACCTTAGTATACACCACAACACCATCATTTTGGTTTGAGTGATCAGAATAATTAGATACAAAACCCGGTATCGAGGGAAGATGAGGGCATTTACGTAACCAGCATTCCGATAAGACCACGACGTCAAATTGTGTCTTTATTCGATGCAGCAATATCAGGAGGTTGTTAAAATTTGCAGTGCTGCCGATGCTTCTGATGTTAACGTGAAAAATTTTTAAGCCGTGATAAACATTATGCAGGTATGAGTCAACTTGTTCCGGGGAACATTGATGTGATGCTGAAGCTGAGAGGTGTTCTATATCATCTATTATTTTAACATTATCATTCATAATCGAAGCAGAGAACAAACAGGTGATTTGAGTTATTTGATAGGTGGTGCTTCACATGTGGTCCCATTTAAATTTGATCAAGGTCTGAACAGTAGTTTTTGAGTTATCCGTACTACTGCATATTTTTTCCACTTAGTTTATATGGATGATGTGTTAATAATTTTCTGTCACTTATTTATACACCAAGTAGTGGTATACGAATTTGTGTGGGGTAGGTACCGCAACTAAAAAGTGAAAAATAAAAACTTTTTTACAAAAAAACAACCGACTTCCAAAAAAACACTAAAAGACGTGAAAAATACAAAACTAAAGACACCCGACTTCCGAAATTAAAGTTTTTTTTCACGTCTTTTAGTGTTTTTTTTGGAAGTCGGTTGTTTTTTTTAAGTTTCAAAAATACGTAAATAAAAAATTAAATATGTAATTGCTATTATTTATGTATTTCAAAAATAATATTCGAGGTGTGTTTTTTTTTTCATGATAACTTATGTTTTCAACTTATATTTTAATATAAGAACATGCCATAATTGGGTTTATTTACATACATAAACTCACGCCTTCTTCCCATGGGGTAAGGCAGAAATTACAGAACGCCACCTGCCACTGCCTGCGATCCTTACATACTCCTTGTCCTTGCCTCGTTTACGTTCATGGATTTATTTATTTAGCTTTAAATTACATATATTCATAGAAGTATACAATTAATTAAAATAACCGAATCTTGAAGTTCTTACCAGAAAATTTAATTTTTTGGGTTATGCCCTCATGGTCGGCGCTGTGTGTGACGTCAGAGCGAGTCAGGGGGCGCGTTACCTGTCCGCCATTTTGTAATTATGTACTTAACGCGTCCTTCGTCTGGAGTGTCATTCCAAATCTGGTTTGCGCGTAGGGTTGACTGAGCGTAAAAGAAAGTTTTCACGCATTTGTTGTTATTTTGTTACTGTTAATTGTTTTAGTGTTTTGTTTTGTTAGTTTGATACTGTTTTGTTTTATTTTTGTTATTGTTAATGAGTGAAGAAGTGAGAATGGATCCACCAACAACTCAAAAAAGGCGACGACAGAGAATCGTTTATTAAAAAATAATTTAATACGAAACTATGTGCCTATTTGAAATAAATGATTTGACTTTGAATTTGGTTTAAGAGTTTCATTTAATAAATAACTTCCAAAATAAATACGACTGAATATGGTTTTGGCCAAAAGGTTTGTAACTCATGCCCAGTGAACGCTTCAAGGACACCCCTACCGCGATACGTTTGTTATGATCGTGTTAGCGACACTTCCTTTACATATTTTTCGTATCGTTTTGAAATATTGGATTACATTGGTAGACGAGTGTTAACGACTTTTATTTTTCTTATCTGGCGGAGACTTTAGAGGCGTCATTCGCCAGAGCGAGGAGCTCGCTCGTAAGCAATGATGGAATTGAAAGCGCTTTTGCACTCGAGTGTATTTGTCGCTTTAGTGAATTGAACTTGTGATCGAGAGAAAAAGATATAAAATGTCCTGAAAATGCTGATCTGTACGTGTAAATTTGATTTCATCATAAACAACCTTGTAGCGTTGTAGGTGGGTATCGAGGTTTATCCCTGTTACCTGGAAGTGATGCGCGAGCTCATGGTGCGCGAGCGGCGGGTGGCGCGCGCAGGGCGGCGCAGGACAGTGGTAGCGGCGCGCGCCGCAGCTGGCCTGTATGTTACCTGTACGTTACCTGGAAGTGATGCGCGAGCTCATGGTGCGCGAGCGGCGGGTGGCGCGCGCAGGGCGGCGCAGGAAAGTGGTAGCGGCGCGCGCCGCAGCTGGCCTGTATGTTACCTGTACGTTACCTGGAAGTGATGCGCGAGCTCATGGTGCGCGAGCGGCGGGTGGCGCGCGCAGGGCGGCGCAGGACAGTGGTAGCGGCGCGCGCCGCAGCTGGCCTGTATGTTACCTGTACGTTACCTGGAAGTGATGCGCGAGCTCATGGTGCGCGAGCGGCGGGTGGCGCGCGCAGGGCGGCGCAGGACAGTGGTAGCGGCGCGCGCCGCAGCTGGCCTGTATGTTACCTGTACGTTACCTGGAAGTGATGCGCGAGCTCATGGTGCGCGAGCGGCGGGTGGCGCGCGCAGGGCGGCGCAGGACAGTGGTAGCGGCGCGCGCCGCAGCTGGCCTGTATGTTACCTGTACGTTACCTGGAAGTGATGCGCGAGCTCATGGTGCGCGAGCGGCGGGTGGCGCGCGCAGGGCGGCGCAGGACAGTGGTAGCGGCGCGCGCCGCAGCTGGCCTGTATGTTACCTGTACGTTACCTGGAAGTGATGCGCGAGCTCATGGTGCGCGAGCGGCGGGTGGCGCGCGCAGGGCGGCGCAGGACAGTGGTAGCGGCGCGCGCCGCAGCTGGCCTCGTGCGGTGCGCGCTTGCGCAGGCGCACCTCGCGCCCGCAGCCGTGCCGGCACGGGTAGCGCAACATTTCCGCCACCTGCGAACACAGAAACTGCTACTCATGTGCTTCTTCATCCCACCACGTCTGTACTTATAGTCAACACTGAGTACTCAGTTTTGGCCCGTATATTTTTCGAATTTTGATACATATATGGCCTGGGTGAATTCTCAGACAGGTTTCCGAGTATCCACCTTAGAGTGGATTTTTTGGGATGGATAAACGGAATAACCCAGGCTGCCTTCAAACTAGCATAAGACAGTCACATCCAAAATATGTTCGTCACCTTCAGGGCTATTTTTGTCTGCTCATTGCTTGATAGAATCTGCTTTATCAACTAGCATTTTATATTGCGTCGTAATGTCAATACCACGAAATGACATTCTGCCATCTTCTTTACACGTCAGACCGAATAAAAAATGTGACACCGCGAGACTGTTTAAAAAAAAATGTATACATATTTCATAAAATAGCCAGGGCCGGCAGTCTCGACTAGATAGCGACGCTGTCGCAAACTACCGATCGCTAAATACACTCGAGAGCAATGAATCCGGGTCACTTAAAGAATCCTAAAAATCTCGGAAACTAAAAATGCTAGGTTAATGCAATAAATTGTATTTAATAGACAATGTAATACTCCTTAAATGAAGGTATTAAAACTTCTTAGTTATTGTAAAGTTATATCATAAAAAAATCAAATTTGAAAAAGGGCCACTTTCGAAGATGGAACTACGAAATTACAGCATTTGGTTTTGCTTTTGTTTGTAATCTGTCATTTATGTTGGTACATAAACCATGTTGATAGTGCTCTATATTCATTATTCAAGCTGAAATTATGTCGCTTACGCCTGAAGAATGCACCAGAATACTTACAATGCTGGAAACCGGCCGGAGTCAGCGCGATACAGCCAGGACTGTCGGTGTGTCGCTGTCAACAGTACAAAGAGTTCTCCGACGTTACGAAGAAACTGGTTCTAACCTACGCAGACCAGGAACGGGCAGAACCAGGTGTACCACAGCACGAGAAGACCGATACTTGGTGAACACCATGCTTCGAAATCGCTTTCTCACAGGAACTGAACTCACAAATCAGTTTCGACGCCTCGGAGGAAGTAACCCAAGTGCATGGACAGTAAGACGTCGGCTTGCTGAATCTAACTTAAAACCCCTTAGACCTGCAAACGGCCCTAAACTGGAGCGTGGGCATCGTATTTCAAGACTAAGATATGCCCAGAGCCACGTAAATTGGAGTATTGAAGATTGGTCAAAAGTTATGTTCTCCGAAAAATCAAAATTTATGCTCTACAAGCACGATGGAAGACACAGAGTGTATCGAAGACCAGGGGAAAGATTCAAGCAAGCATGCATCGAAGAAAAAGTAGCCTACGGTGGTGGGTCTGTACTTGTGTGGGCCGGAATTTCTTCTGAAAGTCGCACAGAGCTGGTGATCATAGAAAACGGCTCTTTAACTAGCGTAAGATATGTGGAAGAAATCCTCAATGATCACGTTGGTCCATTTATGGGCAATTTAGGTGAGGATGCTATATTTATGCATGACAATGCCCGACCTCATACAGGTAGGATTGTGAATGACTACCTTCAAGAGATGAACATTACTCGTATGGAGTGGCCAGCGCGCAGCCCGGATATCAACCCGATCGAGCATGCTTGGGACGAGCTAGGCAGATGCGTAAAACAACGAAACCCTCCCCCAATCACGCTTCGTGAGCTCAAAATTGCTCTCACAGAGGAATGGGAGAATATTCCCCAAAATCGTATAAGGAACTTGGTGTACAGCATGCCAAACCGCGTAAACGCAGTAATGGAAGCACGAGGAGGCAATACGAAGTATTAAAATTCAAGAAAATCGTAATAAAGTTCAAAAATTTCATGTTTCCTATTTTTGTTTTAAGGAGAGATCTGCAGTTTTTTTCTTTATGTAATTTTGTGTTAATAAAATGTATGGTGACTCATATTTTTTTTACTTTCATTTAAGGAGTATTACATTGTCTATTAAATACAATTTATTGCATTAACCTATCATTTTTAGTTTCCGAGATTTTTAACATTCTTTAAGTGACCCGGATTCATTGCTCTCGAGTGTATTAAGGTGAATCCTCAGTTGTAGCCCGCAAAGTTCAAATTTTATTTAGTTTTTTGCAAATTGCAGCTCTGTTTTACGTCGTATGTTGATCAAAATGCGATTAAAAAGGTTAGGGACATTGATCAAAGTTATATCCTATTTTAATCTTTGTCATCAAGTAATTAGACATATTTTTCTATGCAATAGTCTGCTCCATGCCATATTTCCAAAGGGATTATGTGTCTTGACCTGATAAAGGAAAAAAATTGAAAACTGACGAAGATATAAGGAACTTTAACTGTACCACAATTACTAAACCATTTAAAAAAAAAATACATACCCCTAAAAAAAAATACATACCCCTTCCATAGCCCTGTTTCGCACTGAAGAGAAAGTAGTACGGCAGACGGGGCAAGACGCGAGCCGCGTGCGACAGCGACTGCACACCAGGTGACCGCGACGGCACTGCGAGATGGGCGGCTCCATCCATTCGAGGCACACTGGACATTCCAGCAGGCGTAGGAGACTCTGTGATAAACGCACAAGTGTATACGACACTTTATAGAGAGTAGTGACTAACTAGCCCCTAATTACATTTTATTTTGTTATATTATTTAATACACATACATACATACATAAACTCACTCCTGCCCATAGAGGTAGGCAGAAACTACGGACCGCCACCTGCTACGATCCTTACATACTACATACTCCTTTTGCCTCGTTTACGTTCATACATTTAATACACACATATTTTTATTACATAACACACTCAGTATGACTATTCCTTTAGTTGTGACTGTTCAACAATATACATTGCGTATTTTTTCATGCTGAAAAAAAAATCGTCTCTTCTGTACTAGACATACATTGAAATAACAATACATAGAATGGAGATACAAAGGACACAGTCGCCTTTTTCAATCGTAACACATCAGAAGAGTGTGTGATACGTTGGTGAAGAAAATATATGCAACAATAAAATACGGGTGAAATCGTACGTACGAGGGGCATGCCAAAATAAATAGATTATAAAATAATTATTAAAAAAAAATATATACAAGCATCGAACTTTTCGAAATATTTACCCTGAGCACGTTTACACTTTTCCATACGTCTGAACCAATTGTAAAATACCTCTGACCACTCTTCTTTAGACACCTCAGAAATCTCGAAATGATAGGTAGACAGTGCATCTTCTTTGCTTTTTACCTTTAGTTTTTCTTTGATTTTTGGAAACAGGTAAAAATCTAGCTTCACTTTTCTGACTGACTGACCCTTTGACAATTCAAAAGTGCCTGTAATTGGTTTATTTGAAATAAATGCTTTGAGTTTGAGTTTGAATCAAAAGGTGCCATATGCAGGGCAATATGGCGGGTGAGAGAGGATAAACACGTTTTTTCAGTTAAAAAAGTCGAGTGTTTTGGCAGATGTGTGCGGCGACGCATTGACGTGGTGCCAGAGAAGGTGCCGAGTTCCTGACTGCGGTCGTTTGTCACACCAAGCCACAGATAACTCCGCCCCGTAGACACCTCATTATGAACACTTTGTTCGAATATACTATCGCCAAAAGTCAGGGGGAGCCGAGGTGCAAAGAGAGATGTGATTGGTTATTTCAAAGTCACATGTCATACGTCAAATGACTCATAGTACTGCTTAGGGTTGGTATGAGACTCGATATTTTTATCGATAAGCAACATTTGTAAGTACTTAGATTTATTTATCTATTGAAAAAGGTACACTGATCAAATACTCATCTCACATTACAGCACAGAGAATAGAAAGGAATAAGTATAGAAAGAGTCGTAGGGTGCATAAAGCAGTTTAGGTAAAATAAAAGAATGGCGTTTATTGCAAAAAATACTATTACAATATTATGTGAAATAAAAAATCTGTTTTCAGTGTAAATAAAAAACAAGCATTTAGATTAGTTGGGGTCAGCAGGAATGCTAGGAATGTGCAACCCCAACATTGATAGTGTAAAATGTTTCCTATTTTTTCTATTGGTTCTAAAAAGTGTATTAGTTTTGTGTACACACGTCGTACAGTATCTTTGGGGTTCGATTTTCTTTTCATTTCATTTCATCTGGTTTTGTAGCGCTTATCCAAATTTTCTTTAATTCTCGGCATTTTAGAAATCTTTAAAATAAAATAATGATTATTTATTTATTTTATGTTTGTGGTAACATATCGATATTTTATTTGTAGATTTTTTATCGATTCATCATCACTAGTAAACTGTTACCGATGATAGAGCGAGATAGTCATATATAAATTAAAACGTGAAAGAAAGAGATTTTTCAAAAGACATCAACGAGCGCTACTGCACCTTTGCATTTGTTTCGTATTCAAATAATTTCGTTAAATTAAATTTTGTAATTATTTTATGCTTTTATAACTTACCGGTGAAATGTAATGCCATCTTTGTGTAAGCTCGAAGTTTTGCTACATTTTCCGCACCATTTCACTTCACAATACGGCATTTTGAATATTCTTTTCGATTTTTAAAACCTCAGAATAATAACTAATTACGTCAACATTCAGTTACGGACTGACTGGCGCTTCCTACACGAGTTGGGGGCGTGGCAATCACATATGAGGCCGTAGAGCTAATGCTTGGTGAGCGCGGTTGCCCTCCTATGCGGTGTTTACGGGGCTAAGTTGTCTGTGCACCAAGCTGATATTACTGTCAGAGTACAAACTGTCACATACTATTCTGAGTTTACCGTTCTTTGATCCTCTCGCATTACAGTAGCAATATGACCCGTTTTGCAGAAAAACGAAGCGACCATTTGTTTCTGTGTGCTTCGTGCACGGCGACATTTCGTTGGAATTGCCTCATGTTCAAAGCACCATACAAACGACTGGCGCTTTGTTTCGGGATCTAGCTATATAGCCATGTTTCGTCACTAGTCAGTATATCATACACTTTTTTTTTTTCTCCCCGGCGGCGTCGTACAGGTCCCGTCACGTAAAAAGGATATATCATGGATAGCCCCCCGAAGGTCTTTCTGCTCAACGGTAAGTTTGTGCGGCACCCATTTCGAACAACGCTTATGGAAAGGTGGCCGTGAATAATGGTTTGTATTGCTGCTGATCCAATTTTCAGTTCTCGCTCCAGCTCTACATACTTAATTCGTCTGTTTTCGCAAATAAGTTTTTCGACTTCGCGAACGTTTTATTGTGACCGCGATTGGCGGCCGACATCCCCGTCATCTTTTAAATTCAGCAAACCAATTAAATAATGTTGCTCGAGGACAAGCAGACTCACCAAAACTAGTAGCCAAAAGTACAAAACATTCTTGAGGCTTTAAACCTTTTTAGACATAATAAATCATAGCGCGAAAATCACGTCAATTGAGCTCCTTTGCCGCAAGCGAATTCCCGCTAGATTCACGGAAAAATAATGCTCATCCAAATAAATAAATAAATAAATGATGTGGGTTCTATTTTCAAATTATATCAATAAACCACCAGCCTATAAGATGGTGTATAACTTGCCAGTTTCAAACAAATGAGTAAAGAATATCTCACTTATTTTGCCATGCCCCTCATAAACACAACAGTTCAAAACAACACATAACATCACACCTTGTTTCCCCGAAGGGTTATGCAGATGTGTATTTATAGTATACCCACATTTCGCCAGTTATGTTGAAAGACCCATGTAATTGGAGGCGCGCCTATGGCTATCAACCGAGCATAATTTCCACACTACGGTCTACTACTGAGAAATTCCAGATAGAAAAACCCAATAATACTTTGCCCGACTTGGGAATCGAACCCAGGACCTCTAAGCGCTTGCGACCACTAGACCAAAGAGGCAGTTTAAAGGAGGTAGTTGAATCGTACTGGTGACTGACATGCTAGAGGGCAAGAAAAACATCATACAACACTGCTTAATAAAATATTTTTAGATTGTCGAAGCAGGGATTTTGAAATAAAAATAATAAACAATTTTATTTTACTATTTTCTCAAATCCAAGCCTAACCTGAAATGATGAATGAATATGATTACAAGTTTTAATAGATGATCATGAATATTTTATTAAATTATTTATTTTTGCATTAATGAAAACACTCACTTGGTTGAATTCTTGCACAGAATATGGCTCTGCATTTTCATCAGTTGCTGAAATATTGAGAAGAATATTGTATTGTATTGGTAAGATTAATAGATCTTCTTGACATTCATGCTGCATGCAGAAGCCGAGCGTTAATATAGGTAGATTGCTACTAGGATATTTTGGCGCCTGAATGACTGACATATGGTCGTTGTTTTTAAGAGGGGCGCACACGGGTCCACTAGCGCCACTCCTTTAAAAAAGTATTATCTCGTGACTCAGAAGGAATTTTGAAAAGGGGAACTATATTTTCTATCACCAAAATTTATATTTGTCATCAAGTTGTATCACCTAATAAATACATCTATCGCCACGAAATATTTTCGTTCTCAGATAAACAAAAATTGTTCCCAGGTATTTGGTACAACTTGGGGCACCCCGACTCGGACAGGTTAGGTTAGAAGGGGACGGCGGGGTCTGAAAGACCCCGCCGTCCCCTTCGTGGTTATTTTTTTTTAAACCGCCCAGAAGTAGGAGTCCCGCGAAGCGGGACTCCGTCGGCTACGCCTCATTATTGTTGAAATACTTATTAGGACACACCTATTATAATACATACAAAAACATTTATTTGGTACTAGACCTTATATCTCAGGATTTTAGGTGATTTATTGTGGAACTGATTTTGCATTGTTTGGTGACTACATTTTGGTGACAGATCTACTATTTTGAGGACAAACCCTATTATTTAAGAAACACAAAACTAATTAAATTGGTGATAGCTTAAATGATACCCTTTGAAAAGTACGATCTAAATGAATGTGGCCGCTTTTGTTTAGATCGAATTTTGTTGCTTCGTTTCTCAATATGAAAGTTTATTAAAGGTATTAGAAAAATCTTGACACACTTACCGAGGTTGCTTAAAGAGCCGTTTTTTAAAATTCCTTCTCAGTCACGAGATTTTTTTTTTTAAAGGAGTGGCGCTAGTAGAGCCGTCACGCGCTCTTAACCTCTGGTCTGCCCAACCTCCGTTTTGAAATTGTATTGACAAAACAAGATGATGAAATGTTAACTACGTTTTACTATAATCAAACGATAACTTACTTTCCCTTTTCCTCTTAACGCCATGGAAGGGAGATTGTTGTTGCGAAGTGTCGATGTTCTCGTCAGAATTTGTAGCCCCCTAGAAAAAACGCTGTGGGGGTTAATATGGGTATACATATACGGTCTTATTACAAAACAAGGTTTTCCTTCAGACATGGTTTAAACCATCGAGCCTGGTTTTGAAATAAGAACCTAACAGGAATCGAAATACAGTTCCTTTTACAAAACTGAGAACTTAGTCTGGTCTTAGGTTGTCAATTTTGTATTAAGAACTTTACTAAATTCGGCATAAAGTTCGAAATACAAACACTGGCTGGAAAGTTTCCGTTGGGCCTAAAGTTAGATCGTGTTTTGTAATAAGACGGATAAAGTTTACTCACGATTCCGAGGTAAAACTTCGCGCGCGGCATTAGCAATATGCATTCCGATCAAAACACTGTTTTATTAACAGAACTAGTAATTGTAAAATCAACTTTATATACACAAAGGTAAAGTTGATATTTGCTTGAGTGGTAATAACGTGTATTGGAAGCAAGGATTTCAATAAATAATATTACTCTTGCAGCAAAAAAAATGCCTTGAGCGCTATTTTCGTGCTTCGGAATACTGAGAATCCGGAACCCGGACATTTGTGAACAGCATTACAATTTTTTCCTTTTCCTTATTCGGAAAAATTTGCCCGGAGAACAATAAGCTTGGAATGGAGCCCTAGAGGCGTTGACAGATATTAAAACACGTATATCTCGTATCTCCCAGCGCAGATTTGGTGAAACGGTGTGCAGAGCCTTTTTCCCTGGTAAACAAATATCTAGATTGCGCCTTCGCTTTGACGCTCTCTCGGTCTAATGGAAGTTTATTTATTTGCAATTTTATTTCAACTCTCGTAATGTTGATATTTGTTTGCCAGTGGAATCCGTGCTTATCTGTGCTTCGACAGATCTGCGCCAGCCCTCACTCACAAATCAGACGGCGAATTCGCCGGCTACTAGCCGTACAGTCAGCTCGCACTGTATCACGAGCTCACTTGCCCCTCGATCGGGCCTTCACGATGCTCAATGCTCTTCTAACATTAACACCGGAGTGTTACTTGTTTGCCAGGAGATGGATACATGTGTGTCGTGGATTTTTAAGATTTTGTGACAAGATAGATGAAAGATAATAACTATCTAGGTACGTATAAATAAGGTTTTTTTTTCACTTTATTGCATTTTGTTTATTTTATAAGTGTTATTGGGTTGTTTTGTTTGTTAATTTTGTTATTTTCTCGTATGAACATTTTATTTTTAATTGTATTTTTTCTAAACTACTTAAGTTGCTGTATATGTGTCACTTTTTAGTTTGTAAATAATTGTTCTGTACAACGCCTTGGGATTCTATTCTGTAATGTTGTACATTTAAACATAAATAAATAAATCAGACGCCGAGGGTCTAATATACTTCTGACGAACCAGCAAGTCAGAACACGGGCTAACGTAGGATTCGCTTCGAATAAAATGGAACCACGCCTAAGATAAGTAAAAAGCATGAAACCGCTTATTATAAACCCTTGAAGCCTTTTACTCCTGTAAGTGTAAAAAGTTAGCAAGCTTGAAGCCGGCCGGCCTTGAATACACAATCTTAGATAGTTTACTTGAATTGCCACTTTAGCGTTATATAGTCTAAGTTCATGTTTGATTGACCGTTTATAATAAAAAGGTCCTAAATAAATTTCGGTCACAATGGAATTTGAACTATGTCGTGTATGACATTGAGTTTGTATTTCCAAAATATGATAAGTATCTGAGATGCTAAATTCAAATATAAAGAGAGAGATAAATAATATCCATCTAATTCAAATTAAAGCCATTCGCTTCATAAACCTATTTTAGTTATAGAACTGTTTTGTCCCTTTTTGTCAAGTTAAAATGAAGTTTGACAGAAAGTGACAAAACAGTTCGATACCTAAAATAGGTTTATGAAGCGAATAGCTTTATTATGAATAAGGGGGTAAGTTTTTAATAAAACATGTATCACGGCATCTTCTCTTGCTGAAGCAAGCGTTAGTAAATTGTAAGTATACATAAGGCTGGCCCTTAACTGTTATGATTCTCTCAGGACCTTCTATTGTATCAGTCAATGGAGGACACCCACATTTTTGACGTTTGGTGTTTCGTTTTATCTACTTAATAAAAAATGATCCATTCACTCACTTGCAGGACAAAGCACAGCCTAAACCAAATCTAGAAGCATGAAAGTTTTGCTCAAGAGTTCCTTATGAAACGAAGGTGACAAAGGATTTTTGAAAATTTATCCCACAAAGGGGTTCAGTAGATATTTTTACCGATGGGAAATCCCATTACGCTTATAAAAGCTATGAATTTACAGATGGCAATAATTGTTTATTAGCAAGCACGATCTGTGAATATTCGCTAAGCAAGCAGATACGTACGGCATTGCCTTCATTGATGACATTCGGCTCTATAGCGTCGGTCTCGCCATCCACGGCGGGTGTGTTGTCTGGCTCGTCCGAAGCATCTACTTCCATTACCTCTTCTTCCAGAGATATAGCCCCGGCTGAGGCGTTGTGTGTTGGCGCTAAAAGGTATTGAAGCACGTCATGTGACTCTTATATCATTGAATACATTGGAATTATTGACGCGCCTTTTTATCCAGCCATTATCAACGTAGCGGGAATCAATGTGTGTTATCTATACATCTATACAAATAAATAAAATTCAAGTGTCTGTTTGTAATGTCAAAATAACAGCCTTTTACTAAATGCATATGAAAGTATATAGGTACGGTAATAGTAACCATTTTTCATCATCGTCATCTTTAGTGTCACATTAAAATAAATTAAGTAAATTACATTTGTCGTTTTTGAAAATCGAATGTTGGATAAGTAACCCATCTACCTCTTTTTACTTATAATATCATTGGGGAGTTCTAAAAAGATGGACACTGCACACTGTTTTCCTTTTTCTTCAACAAAAATAGTTCTATGAGCCAGAGAGACTAGCAGAGTGGGTGCTAAAAAGATGGAAACTGCAGTAATTGTTTTTTTTTTAAGTTCTATGCGAAAGAAATACTGGGGAGATGCTAAAAAGATAGGCACTGCAGTATTTTTTCCTTTAAAAAAAAAAGTCCTATGAGAAAGAAAGAATAGGAGACCCCAAGATGAACACTGCAGTGTTTAGTCCCTTTTTTCTTCAAAAACAAATGCTTTTATAAATTAAGACTAGGAGAGGGAATATATACAAGTATCTCCCGGGCCCTCGACTCGTGGCACTAGGAACAGTGGGGTTTGAGTCGGTAGAAGTCCGACATAACCCTCTGTTCTTGCCAGGCGGAAGTTTTTTTTTTTTTTTAGTCCTATTAGTGAGAAATACTAGCCTATAAATAGACTTTCTCTATTGTTTTACTTTGGCCACCAGGCAGCTTTCCTTGAACTTCATACAATATTAAGGAGTTCTACTTTATAAAGTTCCATGTAAAAAGTTTACTTGCACTAAATGCGTCTAACGCTAAACGTATTTGAAACATGATTCTGTCTCTGTCATCTTTAAACGACTGTAAAACGTTTACGTTAAGATGTTTTAATGTCTTTTGAAGATGACATCGTTTTATTTCTACCAAAAAATTAGAACGATGTTTTAAATTCGTTTAGCGCTATGTTAGTTAATTTATTTGTGGTGCAAGTGGGCCGAGATTCATAAATAACTAACTTTCATTATTCTCTTCCTCAGCATTGTTGTCATCTGTCTGCTCAGCAGCTGGTGCTGCATCGGGCACTGCTTCAACATCTATAACATATTGTCCATTTTACAAGTTCGATAGTATAAACTTTACTCGGCTAATTACAAAACGCCTTCAAGTTGAAATCTTCAACCCAGGTTTTGTATTTATTCCGAGTCCAATAAAGGTCTTAATACAAAACTGACATTATAAACTTTTTGTATTTAGAATTTAACGTTCGTCGGTTCGCTAGAGCGAGAAATCCATCCGTACGTAAACGAGCTTTCAATCCGAATAAGTGCGGATGCTTGCGAGCGGATTTCTCGCTCAATTAAATGACGTCTCTAAATGACAAAAAGAGATAGAAATACAGATATTAAAAAAAAAACCATCTGCAACTAAAAAGTTTAAAACAAGATCACTTTTAGAAGAATTAGTCTGATGCAGTTGGTGGCGTTTATTCTAGTTATGTCTCAGATTTGATGTCACCATGCGGTCGTTTTTATTTTATTTTTTCCTTACTTAAAAGCGGAAGATACGGTATACTCTAACATCGCAATCACTAAACCTGGGCTCAACGCATGCAACAAAAATCACACATCTGTGATCATAGTTGCATACTTACAGTTACCAATAGACAAGGACAGAGATAGGACCCGACGCAGTCGTGCGAGCCCAACCGCGTTAGCCGCCGAATGTTCGACGATTATGAATGACATTTTAGGTACCGTTAGCGAGAATTGCACGATGCGTCGCATCGTGTCTCTCACACCTGTTTTGTATTATCTATCTCGCTCTCACAAAAATGGCGAAGCAAATAATAAATAAAATTATAATTTCAACAAATTAATGTTTTCGGCTGCACTTCCGCGTGAATAGTATTTCCGTGTGTCTTAATTTCTTTCTTCAGTGATTAGAACGCTTATTAAATACATAAGAAGGCATTTTTATGCATATTTACATACAAAGACTAAAATTATTGAGCTGTATCGACATGCGCTGTTAGACGATGGTCCGCGTGTGACGGAGTGCAACTGTCCATTGGACTTGGTTTAGTAGAACCACGCGTTGTGATTAAGTAACGTATCTTCCGCTTTGAGTTTTTCTAAAATATTTTCATGATTTTTATTTTTAACCTTTTAATGTGTTATGTTTTTGGAATCGTCGCTTCAAGCCCTTTATTTTGATATTCCACAGAGTCATATTAGTCGTGCGACAAAAAACTTTTTTTCAAGATATTACTTCTCGATTTCTTAAATCCGCCATTTTGATTTTATAAAATCAAAACTAGCCTATAACCGTCACGCGACCTTGACGAGTCTCGACGGATACCTTAGTATTAAAATCCATTCACTCGTTTGGATGCTTCGAGGGTATAAAAAATCCCACATACGTAGATACACATGAAAGACAAACCAGTCTTTGCTGTCGCGCAGTCGGGTAAAACTACTGATCCGTGCATGTTATCTGATTTCACCCTAATCTACTTCTTACTTCTTCTTATTATTATTATTATTTAGTACAAGATTTCTTAGACGATAAGTTAACTTAATTGAAACTTAGCAATTGAACTTAATTTCCATGCCAGATTAAGGAAGCTAGCATACTTTAGTTCAAAAACGTACGTAAAACTAACATGGTAGAATGACATGGATTCCTCACAAACTGTTAAAACTGATTTTGGTACTACATTCTTTGCAAATAAATATATCTTTTATTCTTACCATCGTCAGACTAGCGACCGCTAGACGACGGTATGTTTAAACTCAAACTCAAAGCAATTATTTCAAATAAACCAATTACAGGCACTTTTGAGTTGTCAAGGGGTCGGTCAGTCAGAAAGATGAAGCTAGTTACCCATTCCAAAGCGTAGTAGGTACCTATGGAGAAGAACGGGCAAGAAACTCCATGGACACTCTTTTAAATCAAAATACGGTTACAAAAAGTAAGTTATTATATATAGTTAAGTTATGCTTACCGTCGTCAGACTGCTCCACGTTGACATAGTGGTGCTGGTCCGGTAGCGGCGGGCTGGTATTGATGTCGGGTGTGGGGGCCGCGCGCGGCACGGTGCGGTAGCGACCGCTGGACGACGGCTGCGGGTCCAGCACCGGCAGGACGTCGGGTGGGTTGGCTGAGGGTTATCAGGGAGAATAAATACAAAACTCTTACTTTTATTTAAACATGCAAAAATGAAGGTTATGTTAGAAGGAATTTTTTTTTACAGGTTTAAGGTAAAAAGCACAATATTTTTAGTGCTATTTACTTTTAAAAGTATATTGTAAAGTAGTTCAATATCCCGAAAACAAATCTGTTTGAAATACTTATGAGCATGATTTAAACCTTGTGGTATTATTTTAACCTAAACTTATATTTAAAAAAGAAGTCGCTGAATATGCTAAGATGGGGGGCGGGAGTCTTTTTGGCCTCACACCGGTCTTTTTTTTTTGTTTTCATTGTTTTGTTAGTTTTAAATGTTCCTGTCTTAAGGGGACTACATGACCTAAACGCAAATTTATAATGCCTAAAAATATATGATCCACTACAGTAACCAAAATCAGAAAAATATATGATATTTTTCTGGATATATGCTAGTTAGATAATGTGTTGAAAACATAATACAATTAACTTGATATGATACAATAAAAATCACGAAGATACCTCTAAAATACATGCAAACATTCAGATTTTTTGGTCAGATTATTCTACAAGTAATATACTAACGTAATTTTTTAGTCCAATGTATAGTTTTTTTGTAAATCCATAATTGCTTCATATTTTGCAATAAATTACCAGGGTTGTGTCACCGCGCGTCTCTTTCTTTTCTATGCAATCCGACAGTGACCGCGCTTTAGCTGTGTAAATGTGCTGTGCTGTGCTGTGCTGTGTGGTTGGTTTGTGCTTAATGTGTGTGTGTGTGTCTCCCTAATAAAATATTTTTCAATCTTTCTTTCACATACCATTCCTAGTGTATCCGGGCAGGGAGCTGCGGCCTGGTTGCGACCGGCTGCAACAGTTGTTGTAAGCCCTGGACCTGGCGTTAGAAGCCGCGGCCGGCAGCGACGGCGTGAACAGCGGGCTTCGAGAGGAACCGGCACTGCCTGCGAAACCTGATGATGATTCAGATCTGCGGTTAGTCACATTGTGCTTATAGGTGCGCGCAATGGTTTATTAGTTATAAAAAAAAAGTTTGTGGTAAAATTTTAATTAAAACCTGTCACATCTGCCTAAACCTTTTCTCAACTATTTTGGGGTCAGCATCTAGTCTAACCGGATGCAGCTGAATAGGTACCAGTATTTTACATGGAGCGACTGCCTAACTAACCTCCACAACCCAGTTACTGGCTGGGTAATACGATACCCCTTGGAAAGACTGGTTGTCAGACTTTTGGGCTTCCAACTACCCGTAACGACTGCCAAAGATCTACAAACGACAGCCGAGACCAACGGCTGCACGTGCTTTCCGAGTTACGGAGGGGTCACGATATGTAATGGATGGGCACCCATCCATGGACTGATAACGACAAGCGACGCTTAACCTTCGATCGACCCGTGCCGCTGTGCGTAAAAATTATAAAAAGATGTAACTATGACCTACAATATACCCGTAACCAGGAGCTTTCCAGGTACGGTCCAGTACAAAAAAGAAAACATAATGATGGGGAGAACAAGTGACTCAGCTTCATTTAGCGTCATTTTACACATATTTCTGTATATTCTACTAACATTGGCGGATACAGGGGCTATGGGGGCAACCCCCCCCCCCCCCAAAGTCCCAGGAATTCTATACTTTCGACTCAATTTTTAGATTCAATTCAGCCCACAGGTCATTCTCCACTCTACGCCGCTTAAAAACATGGCAGCGTATGCGGACAGGGGAGGAGCGGCTTTGCGGACTTGCATTCCTACACATCCACAGGGATGTTCCAGCTGATGTGGATAAAATTATAGATAGGTTTACCAAAAGCGGCACAAGCCACGTTAACTTTATTTTGTAAAAATTCAAGCTAATAAAAACTTTTTTTTTTTTTGTTTACTTGTGATTTTAACCCTAGCAGCTAACCTTGTGAGAATGGCCCCCCCAAAACGAAATCCTGGATCCGCCCCTGTCTACAAACACAATCACAATGCACATAGATATGTTTACATCTGCTAGATTTCACTGATTACTAACATATAGTTGTAACACAGTGACTGTACTAACTTTTTTGAGTCATGGTTTGATTGGAAACCCTTTTATATTTGATCATTCAACAGTATTATGTCTGGTTCTATTTTAGCAAATAGAAGTATGTTTAGAAGGATTTCTCTCATAATACTAACAAACACCGATCACAAATCCGTTTTCAATGGACTCCTGATAATTTGCATTTCAATGTCTCCTCGTATTTTAGGCCTAGAAATTAAGGGGACCAACGTGTCATAGTCCCTACTGCACCACAAATCACTAAATGCATTTATTGCTAAACGAATTTAAAAATCGTTTGAAGATGGCAGAGACAGAATGATGTTTTAAATAGGTTTAACGCTAAACGCAATTAGTTCAAATTATTGCTGTGGAATATTGGCACTGACAGCTCTTGAACGCAGTTTAGATTTGCTGATTGCGTGCAGTTTCATTGGTGAAATCCGCGAACTTAGTGATTTGTGGTGCAAGCGGGCCTTTTTTTTTTGGGTGGGAAATCGTCAAATGACCTCTCCCGCTCTGGGCGGAGCGGAAGGGCGTGTCAGACTCTTACTGACTAAAACCCACCCGTGTTCCTTCAGTTACCTGTGCGCCAGGGCCACGGTAACTCTTTCGAACAATCCGCGACCCCGGCAGGCATCGGCCCTATCGGACCCCGTCAATTATGCTGACATCTCATTGAGGCGCGCGTGGAACACAACGCGCCATCGACCCGGGCGTGGTCCTTACCGGACGGCGAGCTGCCCATTGCTCGCCGTCCGCAGGCCCGCGCCTACGGTGGCCGGGAGTCGGCTATCGACTCCCGACGCCCAGGGTGTCTCCTCCTGGGGCGACTAGGGGCGTGAGGGCGCAATGATTGCCTCTCCCTTACGCGCTCCGCCTCCTCCTTCGCGAGCATTACTGCTTCGCAGAAGGAGGTGACTGCTTCCCATTCCCTCTCGCTCCGTACCATGGCATGAACCAGGGCCGGACGCGAGAGATCGCCGCCGCCGATCGCCGCTACGAGGACACGGCGGTGCTCCGCCCAAGCCGGGCAGACCTCCACCGTATGCTCCACCGTGTCCTCCGGTCGATCCACACAATGCCCACACCCGGGCGTTTCCTCCCGCCTTATCCGAAACAGGAACCTCCCGAAACAGCCATGTCCGGTGAGGACCTGCGTCAGGCGGAAGGTGAGGACGCCGTGGCGCCTCTCAAGCCACTCCTCAAAGAGGGGACTTACCGCCGCAATTGTGGCGTGCCCAGTGCAAGCGGGCCTAAGAGTGACAAAAGCGTAGACTCAAACTAAAGTTACTAACGGCGTGAGGAGGCTGGTTGCATGTTGGCGCCTTGTTTGCACTGCGTCAAGTTGTGTAGGTTGCGAGTCAGTTTCTTGAACGCCAGGATGCGCTGAATGTCAGCCGCTGACGTGTTCGTCCGCTCGCTGCGACGCGTATCGCGCATGTCGGAGCGCGCGGGGATCGCTGGCCGCGTCACGTAGGTTAGAGGTACATCGCATAACCTGGACCTGCGTGGATAAATTATTTCATTTCTGTTAGTAGGTTAATACAAACTCTTTTACACGTCTGCTTTGTTCGTCTAGAAGTTGCAAATGCTACTGCTGAGCATGATGTTATTGGGTTTTTCCATCTGGAATTTCTCAGTAGCAGCCCGGAGTCTGGATTTTAGCCAGGTCGAGGGCAATAGGCTCGCCCTCTATTACATGGGACTTAAATATAACTGGCGAACTGTGGGTGTGGATTTTAAATTCCATGAATTGTCGCCGAGGCTTTATGGGGCGCTTAATTGTTGCAAATGGGTCATACTATCAGGTCCTGGAAGAAATACTTCATATTACAAGTCATCATCTACTGAAGCCATGGTAACAGGTTGCGCGTTGCGCGTCGAAGTCCCTGTCGGCCTGTATATAAAAATCTTATATATATATAAATAAAAATCAATTGCTGTTCGTTAGTATCTCTATAACTCAAAAACGACTTAACCGATTTTTTTTTTGTTTTGTTCGCTCTAATACAGGGTTGGTTTGAAAACAAAAAAACAACCGACTTCCATAAAAACACTAAAAGACGTGAAAAATAACTTTTATTTCGGAAGTCGGTGCCTTTGGTTTTGTATTTTCGTTTTTGGCCACCGACTTAAATAAAAGTTATTTTTCACGTCTTTGAGTGTTTTTATGGAAGTCGGTTGTTTTTTTTGTAAAAAAGATTTTATTTTTCACTTTTTAGTTGCGGTACCTGCGCCACACAAATTCGTATTCCACTAATTGGTATGTAAATAACAGTGACAGGAAATTATCAACACATCATCAATATAAACTAAGTGGAAAAAATATGCAGTATTAAGGATAACTCAAAAAGTGCTGGTCAGACCTTGATCAAATTTAAATGGGACCACATGTGAAGCACCAGCTATCAAATAAAAAAAGAATCATCCAAATCGGTTCACACAGAAATAGTTCTGAGCTAATAAACATCAAAAAAAAAAACATACAGTCGAATTTAGAACCTCCTCCTTTTTTTGAAGTCGGTTAAAAAAAGGCATTACATCGCATGCCGGGCATTAGCTAGTCTATCAGCGCGCGCGTGCGGGTTGTGTGAATCAATTGCCGTGCGTTAGTCTCGCAAAAACTCGAAAATGACTCGACCGATGGAACTTTGGTCAAATTGTTGTATGCGCGCCGGAGAAAACTCCTAACAAAAAAAAATGGGCTCTGCAACGCTTTAGGCATTAGCTAGTTATTTAATAAAATCAAATGTGGTAATTACCGTGTGACTCCAACGTTAGATGGCCTTGGAGTGTTATTGATGATAGACCAGAACAGAGCTCTGTCCATCTTAGCCTGTTGCCTGCGCACGGTGGCAGGCGAAGTAGGCTGCGATTGTTGCGCTCCTAGTAGGTAATACAAACAAATTATATCACAACTATACTACAAGATAACAAGATATTAATATAAGAAGGTAGAGGTGTCCAAAAACTACATATGTATAATGAAGAAGAAATGTATTTATTTATTAAATGACGTCAATAAAATGAGGTTATGCATTCGACGAGTTACGTTTTATTGTGTGTAGACATGCTCAATATGAAAAACGTTAAAGCCATCAACCAATCACAGTCCCGTTGCGAAAAAAAGTGTGCACTATTCGTAGACTCGTCCTGTATCTGCGTTCTTTTTACTAGTAAGTTTTTCTAATAAGAGGCCAGCTTATACAGGTTCTGTTAACATTGACGTGCGGCCTACTGTACAGTGATCCAATCTACGTATTAAAAACGCTAATCGTAAGTTAGCAGCTAAATACCCACCACCACCAACCGGACGAACAGGCTGGCTTCCGCTTCGTTCTCCCCACCACGAATCATCTACAGACGTTCAATCAAATAAATGATGAATACAAACCATCAATTCATGAAGCGTTCTACAATAACAACAAAAGCTACAGCTATTAAAACTCAAGACACAGAGTGAGCTTTTATGCTCAAATGCTGGCCAACAATACATGGATGGAATAGAGACGAAGTAAAACAGCACACAGAATGGTGGGCTAGAACAATTGAAGTCACGAAACCAACCATCGTCGAAAACAAATTGATGCACTGGGATTGTCCTTTGTTCCTCAAGTATAGACCGTAACAGTCGTTGTAGCAATAACTAGGTACTCGAACAGTTTAGAAAATAAAGGAAGAAGACTTATTGGTCTACACGAGGAAACTTCAGTATGAGGCTTTCCAAGTTTAGCTACCATATTTATGATTGAAACTTTCCAGATGAGAGGAAATAGTGTAGTCTCAACGCTGCATTGAATAGAATGGATAGCAAGACAATTCATTTTCTAGGTTGATGCAATGATATCAAAACTTAGTGCCTTTTTCTTCTTCAGATTTTTAATAGCTTTCCAAACTTCTGTTGAGGTACGCAGTTTGCTGATTTCTAAACAATTTCTTCTTCTGGATACATGATGTCGGTTCCATTTGGTTTGAATCTTCTAGAAATAGATTATTTGACTCTATTTTTTTAATTTGATTTTTCAAATCCTAGAAAAATATTAGGCCACGGTAAAAAAAAAGTTGTTAAAATATCTCAAAAATGGGCGAAGTTCTATACGTTTTAAAGTCGATGCTAGACAGAGACAGCATCTGACGTCACACTCACAACACAGAAAAGCCATAGTAACTTCGCGTAATTTCAAAAAGTGGGTAACTTCTCCATTTTTCCACCGTTGTTATGATTTTTTTGTGCAAATCGTCTTTATGTTTAAACATCTATAAAATAAGTATTAATTAATGTATATTTTTGATAGTAGTCAAATACTCTATTCGGCAAATAGCTCGGCTTTATCCGCCGGTTTCCTCGCCCATTCACCGTGTCCTTGTGGCCGTTCTAAGGACTTCGTTATTTTCCATAGGGAATAGTCGTCTGCTTTGGGAGGTGATAAAGTAGTTTATCTTGCAGAGTGGCGTTATCCTATTTTTTAAGCATTTCCTTTAATTCCTTTTGTGATTTATTGACGGCTCTTTTATCATGTGCGTTCCTGCTTGTGTGACATTGTCGTCTTAGTCTCTGTTGTACAGCTATCGTCTCCGTTTTTTAGAGTATAACCTTGTTTCCGAAAAGCCGCTTTGATGTCCACTCAACTTATAAAATAGAGTCCCTATGTTATACATGGAGTTGACAGGTTAGTGATTTACCAGGTGACATTTTTTATGTCTTCCTCTGTTTTCTGTGCAAGTTGGTATTTTCCTCTATTCTATAAATTTCTAGAATGAGTACAAGTTATTTTTACGATTGTATAGCGTCTCTCGAGGCTCTTTACAAATAATTGTGGTGCTCAGTGTGCATATTACTGGAGTATGATCGGAGGTACCGTCCAGGTATGACGTGATTCGACTTTTGTATATAGTCCTGACATTCCTTTGGTAACAAATGAGAGTCAAGTCACTGGCCATCTGATCCCAACAAAACACCTGGATCAGATGGCCAGTGAGTTGGCTCTCCTACAGTCAGTATATTGAGTCAATCTGAATCTATTGCCTTCTTCAACTGCATGCCTCAGGTCATGGTCAGCCTGGATCCCCAGCACATATTTTTGGCGTTTCAATCCCCTCCAGCAACATACCTGCCACCGAGCGTGTTAAGAAATTCGCTAAAGATATTATGTTCGTCAACTCGATGCCGAGGCGGGGAGTACACTGCAGCGATGTTAAGTGGGCCCTGCCAGTCGCAATCGATACTACAGTAGCCTGTTGGTTTGCTTGCTTAATGCTTGGACGAGGGTGTGTTTTTTACTTTCTTTTTTTGCAGTCCCGCCGGGTGATGTTTCACCAGGATGATTAGTATAATATATTATATCCTTTGATAAGGATGGCTTTTTGTAAGTCATGTTTGACTAAGACATTAAAAGATTATCTATTTTGTTGTGTTTAATGAAAAGTTCTACTTCCTCTTTATTAGGAGACAATCCATTTACGTTCCATGCTGCAATGCGTAGGAATTTCACTTTTTATATTGGAAACTAGAGTCGTAAGAAGTCCCATATGGGTGCCTATTTAGAATATCTATTTTCTCTGATTGCTTAGTGATGATTTGCTCCAGTGAATTTGTTGGCAGAGATTTTATGTACTCTTGTTTTTTGTTCCAGTGTGCAGTGTTTCCGGCGTCTTGTGTGCGGGGATTAGATGGTTGTTGTCTAGTGTGGCTACGTGGCGGTAATTGTGGAGTAATTTATTTGAAATGGGACAATGTAAATTCTTGGATTCTTCATATTTGGTAAATGAGCTTTTTTGTGGGATAGCTGAAAAATTTTCCTTGCATGAATCTCCTTGCATATTAGACAGTCTATGGTTCTTTGTCCGCCTGCGCATTTAACGCATCCTACCAGTGGATATGAAAAATTAATAAACAAACACAAGCTTGATGGCATAATTATTATTATTTTAGTTTTTCTTCTTTTATCTGTAATCACCTTTCCAGCCATAATCAGATCAGGCCCTTGTGTGAGGGTGAATTAGTGATGTTAAACATGTGATGTAGCACTTAATGATAATTGTATACCACTAAAAATATTAAAGTATTTTATAAAAACACAGAAACATCATTATGCCATTGTTGATCAAAAATTATATTTTATAATGAACACATAAGATTAAAATACATTATAAATGACATATGAATGTCAAGAGATTATATTAAAAAAAATAAAAAATTAAGATAAGGAGTTTACTTACCAAGTGCAGATGTATTTTCACCGTTTCCACCGCTCGTTCCAGGCATATTAGCTACACTGGGCCGAGCCTCATCTGATTGCCTCCTCAGTACTTGGACAGGTTGTGAAGTATTATTTTCATCTTCATCTACAAATAAATTATACATAGTTTTTTAATAAACAGATAATGACTGCTAGATAGTTAACTTTTATTATAGCATGAGACAATTATCACTAATCAGGGTACAAATATTGTTTGATTGAATTCTGTATGCAGTTTCAATTTATTAACATTAGTTATTGCAACATGGAATCTCTATCTGATACATATACAATGGACATACTTTGTATATGTTTGAAAGCTATGGAGGAGACCTTTGCCCAGCAGTGGGACAACAGGTTGAAAAAAAATATTGAAGAGATTTTGATGTGATGCTCTTTTTAATTTACATAATTAAAAGTGGACATAATTTACTGCATGGTAAGTATTTCCTTACCCATTATTTTTATGGTTTTAGTGTTGTAAGAAATATGTAACTTTAGCATCTATGTTTGATAGCAAGGTTGTTGAAATGCCTACCTACAACGTAGTTACAATAACATTATGTCGTATACGCACTTTAGATACACACACATTGGCATAACAAATCACAAAGGATCACCTGGGGTGCAATAACATTAAGAAGTTAACTTGTTGCATGAATAAAATTATACGCGATTACAGCAGCTATTCATTTATAAAAGTATTTGAAGGTCTCTTAGTTATTCGTGGTATGTTGATACATGATACTTGATTTTTTTATTGTTCATCGATTACCGTACCTGAGCTCCATGGGTACTCCGATATCCCCAATGATTTCTTCAAGTTCTCTTTTCTACTACCCATTTTAAAATATATATTCCAGTATCATTAGCTTACATCTATCTTCTGTACGCCTCAAATAATATTTCCTTTCTCGCAAAATAAAACATCCAGAGCACGATTGACACTAGATTATTATGACTATGTTGAGTGATGTTGAGTGACATTAGTTCTCTATGTAGTCTGCTATATTGAGTCTGTGGTTCAGGTCTTCAAAGGAGTTTGACGTTTACTACAGATAGCATATAAACTGTAGTTCATCGCACCATGGCAACACTCGTTCAAGAGGCTAAAATGCTATTCTACAGACAAGTGCTCATCTATAGGGATCCATGATGTATCCCTAAGATGAACATACCATGGATCATCCATGGTATGGTCATCGTCTGTGAGGACCGCACGTAACACATTGACTTTGAGCTGGCCTAGCATAATGTAGTACAGAGTTTAACTGTACTGCACGAATACAGTGATTAACTAACACCAGTACTTATAATACTAATTCGATCAACCTCTACTATCATCATAATAGTAGGAAACATCGCCCTCCAGCTGAGTATGTTAAGCCTGCAGAAAAGCTCCCAGCGGGCCACCAACTACCATAGTCTTCCTGAAAATCTCTTAACCGACTAGGAAGCCAGGTGGGTCGCTGCAGGTACAACTTAGTCACGTGGAGTTACTCCAACAAGCCCCAGTATGACTGTGGAGTACTGATCTTTATTATACACGTACTTTTATAATAGAGGTCAGTGCTGTGGTGCCACATCACAAACAATGCCTCACCTCTTGTTGTGCCCTGTGTGCAAAAACACCGGCGCTATGGAACACCTTTGGTCCTTTGCCGTGCGACGTCAACGCTAACTCTGTCGAAGTGGCCGAATTCTGGTCGAAGCTTATTTAATCAAAGGAAATTTGGAATCATCGATACGTCGAAGAAGAAGGAAGTAAGCAGTGAATTGTTTCACCGTATAAAAATCACGCTGCCCACATAAAATCGACTAACCAAAAGAAAAGAGTCATGACCCGTCAGAAGTCTGAAGAACGTAGTTCTTTAAATAGTTTGTGATCTGAAGTCCTCTCCCTAATCAAATGTCAAAAACAAGTTTGCACAGGTTTTGATTTGAGGCTTGAAAGTTGAAGCCGGTCGGTTGGTTGAACATTTTTCATGCTCGATCACAAAATTCACAAAGTAAAGAAGAAAAATACTGGATAGTATAAGTTTAAATATAGAAGTGAATACCGCTACTCATCAAAATGACGGATTTACCTTATCAAGCCGAATATGCGAAGAGTGGAAGAGCCGCGTGTAAAGGATGTAAACAAAAAATTGATCAAGGAGCCCTACGTATTGCCATCATGGTGCAGGTTAGTACCTCTCACTCGCAACACGATACATTTGAAAAGCAACCGTTAATATTTGTTTTTCATTACGAAATTCGTGCGTTTTCAATGACTTTATGATTACAGAAGAGTAAACTGGCTTCAACCTGAACTTAAATTGGTATTTTTTCATGAAATTGCACAAATTATCAACTTTTTAAAACGTTTGTCACTGTTTGTGTTTGTTTGCGTCGTGGGCGCGCTCTTGCGGACTCTGCCCATAGATGGGTGGCTTTTCTATCCCCTGAATGTAACTTAATATTTGCTGTGCACTTTATTAAGTATTTGTTCTCTAGGTAGGTAGATGCGTATTATCACATATTCGAGAACAGCACATATAATTCCAAGCCATTCAAAACAAAATGGTTTCAATGAATTTATGCTTTTTTCTATTAAAAATAATGTTTATAATATTCTAAAAACTTAAAACTATGTTACTAACAAAAATTAAGCATTTTTTTACAATAAAATGTAAATGACCTTTTTAGGCAACTATGAAATACCTGTATTTCAGTAAATACCAACAATCCCTACAAACTACTTGTTCAGTTGAAAGTAATAGACATACATACTTATACCTTAAAAACTAACATTAAGTTTAAAATAAACTAAAGAAAACTATCCCTTCATTTATAAATGTTGCATAAAGATAACAAACGTTGCATAGTTAAGTGATGATTATCAACTGGTTAACCATAAGTTTTTGATGTTTAAGCGTCACTTAACCTTAAGCAATGTTTATAATCAAACCCCTTATTGTTCAATTTTAGTTGTTACAACCAACATTATTTAGTGGAAGAATAATTTTCTTTTTTTCTTGTCAGTCTGCATTCTTTGATGGCAAGCAAGCAAACTGGCATCATGAAGACTGTTTCTTCAAAAAGCAACATCCCAACTCTGCCAGTGAAATTGGAAACTTCAATAAACTCAAGACTGTTGATCAGAAGAGAATCAAATCAATTATGGGTATGGTGAAATTACAGTTTATACCAGAACTAGCTATTCAATTGGAAAATACTATAAACACTGATAATAATATGATATCAGGATTGTTTTAACAATCTACTACACTGTATTATGGGCCTGTTGTTTGATCAGTAGTCAAACATACTAATAGTTAAAATGCGTTAGTTAAACTAACAATTTGTTAAAAATTACTTATGTATGTTGTTTGACAAATTGTTAAACAAACTAAAGTAAAAAAAAAAAAAAACAATTTGCTATAAAAGTTAACCATACGCAGACAGAGTTTAACTTTGACAGCTATTGACTATTGCCAAGTGACTCATTGTTAAATTGACTAATGGTTATGTTTAACTATGTATCAAACAACGGGCCCTTAATGCTGTTCTATTTTTATCAGATATCTGTATAGAAAAATAAATTATAATTACTACATTATGTTGGTGGTTCTACTATACATGCAAAAAACATAGCAGGCGAAATGTGGGTGTACTATGCACCTTTGCTTTTGCGAATAATTAAAAAAAAAAAAAAAACTTTGATTATAGAAAATTCAACTGGAATAGTAATGCCAGTTGAAAAACCGAAGGGTAAAGGTAAATCTAAGAAGAGGGCCGCTGATGATGCCACCAGTGATGCCGTTGCTGAATCTACGAATTTAGCACTTAAAGACTACCTTGTGGAGTACTCCAAGAGTAGCAGAGCTACTTGTAAACATTGTGATATTAAAATATGTAAGGTAAGAAAATTACCTTTTTTTTTTGTAAAACGTGAACTAAAAAGACTATAAAATCATAAACATTATAATATATAATAATAATCTATATATATAAAAATGAATCCCTATTTCCCTTGGTCACGCCATCACGCGTGAACGGCTGGCCCTATTTCAGTATATGAAATAAAAAAATAAGGAAGTTGATAGGAACGTTACAAAATTTTAGAAAACTTAACGCCAATATTAATTTTACATAACTGTCAGTTGTTTGAAATAACTGTCAGCGATTGACAGAATGCGAGAAACATAGATGGGTCAGTTGATAAATGAGTCGATAGTTTTAGTGTTAGTCAATAGTCAAAACTAAAACTAAACAACATATGAAATTCATAGTTATGACAGGACACCGTCTGTCGGGTCAGCTTGTCTATATGTATATATAAATGAATCCCTATTTCCCTTGGTCACGCCATCACGCGTGAACGGCTGGACCGATTTCACAATTTTTTTTTTTGTTGTGTTCGTTATTGTCATGAGATGGATCTTACGAAATAAAAAAATAAGGAAGTTGAGCGGAACGTTACAAATTTTAAGAAAACTTAATGCCAATATTAATTTTACATAACTGTCAGTTGTTTGAAATAGCTGTCAGCGATTGACAGAATGCACGCTGCAAATATTGTTTAACACAGATGGATCGGTTGATAAATGAGTCGATAGTTTTAGTTTTAGTCAATAGTCAAAACTAAAACTAAACAACATATGACTGAATGTCATATGTCGTTTAGTTTTTAAGACACGACGTCTGTCAGGTCAGTTTGTATATAATAATAAAAGCCCTTTATTCAGACCATTTAAACTTATGCTACTACAATAAAATTAATGTTAAGTTGTAATTAAATCTAAAATAATAAAATATTTTTATTGACACCGGCTGTTTTGGTCTCTGTGCCCATTGGCAAAGGCCTCCTCCATTTCCTTCCACTTTTTCCTATCAACTGCTATTCGAGTCCAAAGTTTTCCTCCTGTGGTTTCCAGCTCGTCACTCCAGCGTATACTCTGCCTTCCTCTTTGTCGTTTGCCATTTCTCGGGTACCAGACTGTTACTCTTTTACTCCATTTGTCTGTGCCTCTGAGGGTGTGGCCAGCCCATTTCCATTTGAGTTTTCTGGCTTTCCGTGTGACGTCTGCCACCGTCGTTACCCATCTGATTTCTTCGTTTTTGATCCGGTCTTTTCTTTTTACTCCCATCATACTTCTTTCCATGGCACGTTGGCACACAGCTAATTTTTTAGCTTGTACCTTTGTTAAAGCCCAAGTCTGGCATCTATATGTTAGGACCAGCAGCACGCATGAATCAAATAGTTTCCCTTTTAATTTTAAACTAAAATCTGGGCTCTTCATAATCTCCTTCAGGGACCAATACCTGTTCCATGCGTTTGCTACTCGTCTGTCTACTTCTTTTTCGCCCTGGTTTATGTTATTTGTCCTAAGTATATGTACTCATCTTGATAATCGATGATTTTGTTATTTACCATGGTAAATAACATAAACATGACAGAGTATTCATATACACACAATGTTTCAATACTTACCTCAACTTTTAAAAACATAAATGTTTTGTCAATGGCTCTTCAGACTGATATAAGTAGAATTTTTGCTTGAGTAAGAACAAGAAAAACAGGCGTTAATATGGAAACTATCCTGTTTTAGTGGATATGTTAAATATAAAATGGGATATATGCTGTTCAACTACAGTACCAATAAATTACTCTACTCAACTATTTACAACTAATAAAATTTTGTACTCAATTTTATTTAAAATCCTCATAATAAATTTTTATTTCTACTTTCCTTTAAATTTAAGTTAAAATCAGCATCAACCTAAATCTATTTGTATTTTAGGATGAAGTTCGTATCTCTAAGACAGTGTACGATACTGAAGTGGGCAGTAAGTATGGCGGGCAGCCATTGTGGCACCATGTCAAGTGCTTTGCAGAAAGGAGGAGCGAGTTCCACTTCTTTGCTGGCGGTGATAGCCTGCCTGGGTTCAACACCCTAAAGAAAGAAGACAAAGCTATGGTCAAAGAGGAGATCAAGTATGTTATCTTTTGTTTTAATAAACTATGTTATTTTTATAACTAAAAATTTTAGAGATAAAATAATTAAGTGTTGAGTTCTTAAAAATAATGAATTAATGATGTTTCAGACCATTTAAAGCAGATGAAGTGCCAGTGAAGAAATTAAAAGTAGAACCCAAAAATGAAGAAGAGTTAAAGGACGAAAAAGACAAAGAAAAGAAATTGGAGAAACAAAACAAACTGTTCTTTAAATATAGAGGTGCCTTGACTGAGCTATCGAAGCGTGATTTGGAAGAATTACTTGAAGTAAATTCACAAGAAATACCTATTGGAAAAGATGAGGTTAGTTAAAACATAAACTGTTATAATATTGTTATTTTATAAAATATACCTTGCTACCACCTAATTACGCTGCGGTTTTTTTTTAATATATATTGCAGCTTTATGCTGAGATAGGAGCATTTTTGGCCTTGTACAGGTCTTTTTAACCGACGAAAAAAAAGGAGGAGGTTCTCAAGTCGAATCGTATTTTTTATTTATGGCCATGCTTAACTTTTTACAGGGTAGTCAGTTTTTTTTTGTTTTCATTGTTTTGTTAAGTTTAAATGTGCTTTTTTTAACTGTTTGCATTTCCTGTGCATGTTACAAAACATCAAAAATCATCTGATGTTGTTACCATTTTGTCTCAGCAGCATCTTCCTCATTGGGGGCATAGATACAAGTCCACTCCGTGTAAACCTTCATAAACATGTTAAACATACAATATGATTTTATTCCAGTGTTTGGACCGTCTTGCTGACTGCATGGCGTTCGGAATTCTCGAGCCATGCACAGAGTGCAAGCAGGGCCAGCTGGTGTTAGACACCTTTGGTTATAAATGCACAGGTAACTTATTTCAATAGTTCTTTATTTTATACTAGATGCGCCCCGCAGTTTCACCCGTATAAGTCTAGATTCCGTGGGAATCTCGGAATAAAAAGTATCCTATGTCCTAGTCCAGGTCATGGTCTATCCATGTCCCAAATTTCATCCAAATCCGTTCAGCCGTTTTAGCCTAAAAGCGTAACAAACAAACATAAATGCATGTATGCTGGAAGAGATTTCTTTAGAAATAATCATCACCTTTGTACGTATTTTTCTGTTCCTTTCTTCCTGTCAGTTTATATGTGTGGTATAGCTGGTTAAATATTTATTTAATCATTTAAGTACACACATATAAGTGTGTACATAAATGGTTACATAAATAAGCTAATTAGATTAGTTTAGCTTAGACTATTTTTATGTATTCATTTAAATAAAATCATACAAAAAATCAAATCTTTTCGCTTTATAATATGTATTAAGTTTAGACCAGCGACACGCCCCTGCCCCGCACGTTTTTACGACTTGATGAAACATCAAGATTTATTTATTATCTATAAGTTTAATATTAACGTGTAACACACATAAACCTTCTCTAATAAATTCTCTAAAAGATCGTGAAAACCGCATCAAAATCCGTTTAGTAGTTTAGAAGAACTACGCGGTCATACAGACACAAAAAGCTACTTTTATTTATAATATTTATGTAAGGGTTGTTGAATAAGTGTTGTCG
Source organism: Griposia aprilina (assembly GCA_916610205.1). Classification (NCBI taxonomy): domain Eukaryota; kingdom Metazoa; phylum Arthropoda; class Insecta; order Lepidoptera; family Noctuidae; genus Griposia; species Griposia aprilina. The sequence continues at coordinate 17,682,694 of OU744288.1, forward strand.
ATGCAACTAGATTGTTCCTGTAACAATTTAAGTAGCTTGTCTTGCTGCTAAAATATGCATGTGAGGACAATTGTTACATGATGTCTACTCTGTAATTTAAAACCTTCTGCAATAAGGTATTTGATAGCTAGCAAAAATATGCATGAATTAATACTTGATTTAAAAAAATAAGTGTGAAAAAAGAAATAATAACTCCCACAGATTTTTGTTAATTTTTTCACAAATTGTCTTACAACTGGTGAAGTTACACGCTTTTAAATTTATTCTCCGTTACTATACCCTAAGTCATCAATTCAGATAATTTATGTAAACAAATGTGATAACAGATCAAAAAAATATCGTCTTAATGGTAATTCACATAAAATGGTGGAAAACAAGGTTAGATTTGCTTTTAAGTTCTGATTTTTAAAATAATAATTAAAAAATTATTATACCGTGTTAATTTTTATAAGTTTTCGGTTTTAAAGAAAGTTATTAAAAAAAGAAAATTTTGTGGTATAAAATATTTTATGATACTGGTAACACTACCGGAGTTCCCAACATTCTCAAATTTCGTTTGACATAATTACAAAGTCGCGTCTTTTCACAACATTCGTTTTCTTTTCCCGGATAATACTATTCGCTGCGTCTTTGTTAATTGTGCTTTATTATCATCGTGTTAACTGTTTCATCTTGTTGTTAGTTGTTATATTTCCTTGTTTTAGTTGTGTTTTTGTTAAGTTTTATTTGTTAATTTTTTTTTAAATTAAGGCTGATTATGATGATAATAAGCCGCGACTCCGACACAGAACAAACACTGTTCGGCTACGATATTTTGTTTGCATAGCTCGTATAAATAGTTAACTGTAATGAAAAGATAGAAAAATTTAATATTAAATTGTTTTGTACCACTGTCCTGTCATTTTGACAATGACATTTCTTTGTTTACTTAAATTATCTGAATTGATGACTTAGGGTATAGGCATGCAAAACAATCGTACTTAATGGCGCCCAGTTACTTGGCGTTTCTGCCTTTTGACGTCAGATGGTAGCAGTGCCTTCTCTGTCTAGCATAGACTTTAAAAACTTACAACTTAGCCATATTTGCATTTTTTTACCGTGTCTTAACCGTTTTCAATGTTTCGAGTAAACAAAAATAAAAAAAAGGATTATTATATATAATTAAATTTATATTAACCCTATTATGATGAAATTAAGATTTTACTATTACACTTCAATATAAATTAAAATGATGATTTCGTCTACAGGTAACCTAACGGAATGGACGAAGTGTTCTCATGTAACTCAGAATCCGAAGAGAGCCCCTATGATTGTACCAGACGCCTATAAAGACGGCAGTGTCTTCAAGAGATATAAGCCCAAGACTGACGTGCGACTATTCGAATCTGAACGGGTACCTCTGCTGGTCGTTGTTAAAAACGAGCCAACTGTTACGTAAGTTAATTTAAAATATTTTTAGAACCATGTAGATAAGATGAAGAAAGTCCCTATTTTGTGATGACTCGACCCAACCCGAAAATGCAGTCTCGACATACATAACATGCCATCTTAATCAACCAACCGCTAAAAAATAAGGAAAATAATCGTTTGCCGTAACGATGTTTACGATAATAAATGCAAGTTTCTACAGCCGAGATACCGAGCTAAATCGTTAATTATCTTTACTTTACAATCGTTACGTTTTATAATAACCCACTCTCTTATTAATAACGCGTGGAGTTACCCAAACATAAACCTCGAAAATGTATGATAAATCTAAAGCTAACACTGGTTGTAAATTTACTCCGCGATGGTGCGGTAATTTTGTACATATACGTTCAAAAAATCCTTGAATAATCTTAGATGATTTTATAAGAATTCTTAAAAAATTGTACAAGTACATAAAAGTTTGCTTCCTTTAAACCGCGTTTCCATTGTGCAAGTAGCCTACAGACAGCTACATGCCGGTTTAAGGTGCTCTTCCGAAGACGACTGCAACGACAAACTGCAGCGGCAAATTCGGCAACGCCGTTCAATCGCAATGACATACCGAAGCGACACGACTTGTTTGTATAAACAAATAAAAACTTTATTCAGTTCAGAAAGAAAAACGGCACAATATTTAAAAAAAACTAGTAAGTAACAGACTACATAGGAGCCTTAGGTGCTAGATTTTTACAAATGCTCTGGACCTCACTAAGATTCCCTGTGTCGTTTGGTCCAGTCTCGTCGTAATTAACAAAGACTTTTTTTTTTAATAGCCTGTTCGGTCTCTGCTGAGCAAAAACCACCCACTAATCCTTTCGGGCATCCGTTTCAATTTATTTAAGTGTAATAATTAATTTAAAAAATAAAAACAAAAGATAAAATTATAATTAAAAACTTAAGTACAATGTCATAAAAAATTAACTAACTAAAATTATTATGTTTTAGAAAGACGGTTTGATGACAAGAGGTTTACGTGCTTTTGGGTGTGAGTGTGTGTGGGGTGTGTGTAACTCTATGAAAACGCTTCCGTAGATGCGATTACCGGTTTGCGGTAGCTGTCGCCTTCGGAAGAACACCTTAATCATGTAAGCTGCGGGTTGAATACATGCAGTTTTCATTGGTGATATGGAAATGCTGCTGCAAGCTCCAAGTGCCAATATCCAATGTGGCATGTGGGGTCCAAGTGTTAATTTGATGGCAATATTTTTCATTTTCAACTGACTTTTCGTAAAAAAACTGTCGTGTTTTCGTGTTTGTAGTTCGCTGAGCGGCGACAGTTACGTAGACGCGAGTCCGAACTGCGTCAGCGCCAAGTAAGTACACCCTACAAACACCTATTTTCGAATCTAATTTGCCGTTTCAAATATTTACTATGTCCAAAGTAATGTTTACATTTTTTCAGCTCACAGATACAACATGACGTCGAACGATGGGTAATTGGAGAAGTTTTTAGCCTGCGTCAAACTGATTGTAAGCTTTTAAAATGTATTCACAATATAATGTAAATTCTCTTTGCAATTTGCATTGTACGTATTTGTTTGAGAGATTATGCAATTACAGGTAATGAATTCGAGGAGCCCGAGCAAAAACCACAAATAAGTAAGTTACTGTTTTTTTTATTTAAATTACATACCGTCGCCCTACATAACGTCACCGAGCAGTGAACACCTCGTGAATGCAATAAACGTTATTTTATAGGGTAAGACAAAAACTCTGCAAAATGGACGTCATTGACATTCATCACATCATAGAGCTGTGCACGTTGGTTCTAAATATACAATGAGGTTTTCTACACAACAAAAAAGTAAAAAGAAACACATAAAATTTTTCTTTACGAGGTTTTCACTGCTCGGCGACGATAACTATATACCTCTGTACATTATATTAATTATTTCAGTAGCAAATGACAGCAGCGCATCGGATTTTTCACCTAATCATCCACCCGACACAGAACAACAGAATGGGTTTGAACTAAGTGAGTTTGAGTTTACATTACACATAATTAAATATGTATTATATATTTATATTTCACTTATATTATTATTTCATATGAATATTTAATGAATTCAGCAGTAAGTGGCAGCAGATCAGATCGTGCTGTCTTTACACCACCACCCGCTGAACAACAACAAGCAACTTTCAGGAGAAATAGCAGTAGTAAGCTTCAATTTTAATTACTTACAATATTACAAGCTGTGATGTGGTTTTCAAAATGACGAACTTTTATTTAAAAAAAACATCCTCTATTTAAACCCATCAGGGGACAAATTTTAAAATAATCATCCTTGGTGCTCACCTTCGTTATGAACTGGAAATTGCAAAATATCATGGTTCTCGACCCAGCGGTTCAGACTGTGTGTTGTCGGACACTAAATTAATTAAAGATTTTTTATGAGTAGATAAACATTGGTTTTACAAAATGATCAGCAGAATAAAGCCAGAAAAACTATAAAAAAATGTGTTTTCAGGTCTGAATTCTCGACGGAGTTTTGATGTTCATCAGGATTTCGCTCAAGATTATCTAGCAATAGCAGAGTCTAATGCAGAATCAATGAGGGTATGTTTTAGCATCAATTAGGATTCACTGGCATGTAGAGAGAATCCGCTAGCATTTCTCGATACATTGATGTTTTTCATTACAGATGCTGGCTGAGGCAACCAAAATACAAGCGGAGGCAACGAAAATGCAAGCTGAGGCAATGAAAATGCAAGCTGAGGCAACGAACATGCAAGCTGGCGCAGCGCTTCTATTCACGCAGGCTGCTAACAAATTAGTAGATGCACTGACTATGATTGCAGTTAAAATCGAAAAATGATATTACTTTTTACACCTCTCTCTGCATAGTCCTTCGGGTATAATAGGCGTGATGTTATATTTATCTTATTTAAAAGACTGATATTATAGATAAGTCGGCTTGGTATAATTTGAAAATAAAACTTGTGATTTGATATGTTTATTTTATTTACTTACATCACAGAGTTATTTGTAGATATTTTACTGAACTAGATTACTATTCTTAGTATAGTGCTCTCCGAAGCACAAAGGAGACTGGACATGTAATGAATGGTCATCAGATCGTCTTTTTTATTTACCAACGGTAAAAAACTATCACACAGCAGGAGTCGAAGCCTCGCAAAATTTAGTAAAGTACAGTCGCCAGCACATCAAGTTACCACATATTGTCAGATTTTGTCATTCGATTTTAAACTTAATCATCAACATGTTAAGGTTTAAAATCGTTTGGAGAAATTTGTCAGTTTCGTGTAGCTTGACGTGCTGGCGACTGTACATCATGAATCAATCTGCCTAGCATTTTGCCAACTATGTTCCGGTCGACTTTCAGTCTAACCAGATGCAGCTGAATTCCAGTGTTTTATACATAATATATAGTAAAAGTACAACATATCCACCTAGTACTAGAATATGAAAGTGCAAGATATAAAACAATGATGACAAAAACTATTAAATACAATGTATAAAAAGATTTAGAGAGCAACAAATGATTCTGTTACTCTCTGAATCTCCAATTAGAGCCAAATAATTATAGACTTACTTTTTATTTATTATTCATAGCGTCAAGAAAGAAATGCCAGTGCCACCACTGAAGAACCTGCAGTTCTTCCTTTATGGGAAATTGAATAGCAAGGAAGAAACTAAGAAACGTATCCTGAAGCTAGGCGGTCTTGTGGTCAGCAAACTGACCGCCACCACTGTCGCTGTGGTGTCCACCAAGAAAGATGTGGAAAAGATGCCCCACAGAATGGAGGAAGTTAAGTCTATGGATATTGAGGTACTACTTTATATTTTATTTGCGCTTTGCTCGCGACTTCGTCTGCGTGGTTTTCATATATTTCCATAGAACACTTCAGCAACAATGTTCACCGACGTTTTTAAGGTGGAACCTTCAGGGTAGCCCCCGAAAATCAAATTTTGTTACGTTTTTTGCAATTTGTAGGTCACTGTCAGGTTGTATTTTGATTAAAATATGATTCGCCACCGTAATAAATATGGCTTTACAAAATTATAATCATTGGAATCAACAATACATTTCTATAAGTTCATATTGGGTAATATTGAATGACTATTTCATGAAATCATGACATTTTAGGGCAATTCTAACTTAAGGAGTTGTATTGCTGATTCTAATGATTATAATTCTGTAAAAGCCTTAGTTGATACGGTCGCGAATCATATTTAGATCACCATACAACCTGACACTGACCTGCAATTTGCAAAAAACGTAAGAAAATTGAATTTCGCGGGCTACCTTGGCGCATCCCCCTTAAAGTATGTACATACCATGTCCTCAGGTCACGGAACTATCTGAACACGGTCCTTTCCCCTCAGGTGGAAACGGACCAAAACACTAATATGGTGTTCAGTTTCTTGGATGACTTGAACGTCGTAATGTAAACTACAACCTATTGCTAATTTAGTTAAGTTTCTCTTTCAAGTAAACTGTAATTTGTTCTTTGAGAAAATAAATGTCTTTAAACCGAATATTAGCTTAATTCAGGCAAAATTAAAATGTTATCAGCCTAGGGTAATTTAGGAACAGTCACGTTTATACAAACTTTCATTAAAATCAGTTTAGCTGTTTCACAATGAAAACAATAAACCCACTCTGGGGACAAATGGCGATAAAAACTGCCACATGATCACTTCCAATGTCGTCGCTTATCGCAATAATTATTATGTTAATTCCTTAGAGGAGTGAATAATTGTATTCTTTTTGAGTAAAATAAAGTTTGTTAAACCGTAGATGGCGCTACTATCAGTAGTCCAAGAATTTCACTGCTACCTGTCAACTCCATTAATTTTTTGTAAAGAAGTGATTTATTTTACGTATAATTATACTATTTAATACTCTTTGCGCAGCTGTTAATTGCATAAATAAGGGGATCCATTTATTTCACAACTATGGGAGAAAGCTCTCCGAGGAAAAAATTGTAAAGCCAGTAATTTTCCACTAAATAAGCTCTTTCACCAGTGGTAGACACATTTCTATTCCCTCAACTTTTAAATTGTGTCTCTACAAGTCGCGCATATTTTTTTATTAAAACTGAACAATAATAGAAACACAATAATGGCATAACATTACAACAGTGTCACCATCACACAGATGAACTTTCAGTTTATAACCCCATTGGCATGGATTATGTATGTGCTATAGAAAAATTAACATTGTATTTCAAACACATTATGTTCTAGTACTACTCAGTTTTTCTGTTACAGGTTGTTGAGGAATCATTCCTCGATTTAATTGAGCAAGATGCTACTATTTCCAAGTCATTAGAACTTATAAAAGAAAATAACATTGCTGACTGGGGATCTGACGTAAGTTTTAGATCAGAGAATAAATTATTATCTGTAAATCTACATTTTGTTTCTACTTGATAGGTACAATGTACCCAACAAAATGTGGCTGTAAAGTCCTCTGCCTGCCCCATTTGAAAATATGTATAGGCATCGTTTTTTGGAACGAAGTTCTTTATCACGGCTTGCGGTAGGAGTAAACTGGTAGAAATCGTCACGTAACGAAAAAGCGTTATGCCCCCTCTCCATGCGACATCTTTTTTTTTTTTTGAGAGAGAGTAAATTTACGGATTTCGAGGGTGCTAAAGACAATAGTGAGGTCATAATGTAAATCTAAGATGGCGGCTGCGAAACTATTAAATTTTTTCATCATGGTTTTCGAGGGTGCTAAAGTCGAAATGTAAATCCAGGATGGCGGCAGCGAAAGCTTTCAAATGTTTCGTCATGGCTGTCGTTTTCATGGTTTTGAGGGTGCTAAAGCCGATAGCGAGGTCAAAATGACAATCCAAGATGGCGTCAACATTATCAGAGCTTTTAAAAACTTATGTCTACATGGGTCTGTATTAAAAACGCGTATTAAATTCACACTTCCTCTCTCTGTTTCTTTCTACAATTTACGAGTGCGGTCGCGTGCGTGTACCGCGTAAACAACTTCGTTTCTGACGGGGGTCCCCCGACCGCACACTTCTTTACATTTTTTTTTTTATAGCCAGCTACAAGAGTTCCTCAAGATATTTTGGATGGAAAGTCCATTCCGAAATCGGGCAGTTTGTATGTTAAATCATCGAAATCGGCTGTGAAGTTGAAGATTCAAGGTATTTTTTTGTGTTGATTTTCTTTTTTTAAATACATATGTATATTCATAATTATCTGCCCTAGCCTTTTCGCTATTATGTAGGGGGCCACCTCGGGTATAATATGAATATTATATCATCAAAATGTTTTTTGGAACGAAGTTCTATTATGCAGCGTGCGGTAGAAGTAAACTGGCAGAAATAGTCACGTAACGAAAAGCGTTACGCCAAAAAAAAAATAGTTTTTAGCAAGCTAATAACTATACTAGATGGCTCTGTATGAAAAAATAAAAACTTTTGACACTTGTAACTTAGATCATATTAATATACGGCCAAAGGAACTTCGTTCCAATCTCGTATCCGATGACACCTCCCGACTTCTTTTATCTTAGTAATATAATATGTTCTTGTATTGCTTACCGTAGCCATTATCGTATCAAGAGATAATACGTTTTACGAAAACATTGTAAGGTATGGAGGGATACTTTTGAAATTATTGCCATTAACTTCCTTGTTGGTACAATGGTTTTATGTGCGGCTGTTGATCCCTGGTGGAGCATTGTTATTAAATTTTCATACTAGGAAAAAGTCAGTACCAATCCTTAATAGAATACTCTTTATTGTGCACACCATATAAATTAAAAATATAAATGTAGTAAATAATAATTAATCTGGGTAATTAAAAAGGTTCACTTCCTTTTATGGCCATATGAAACTTGGTGTATTTGCGCAAATATTCGTTTTATTTCGTTAATAGAAAATTAACTTTGTTTAATTAAAAACTGGTAACGGCCGGCAGGTTTGTCCAGGTAACACAATTATTTAGAAAAAATCGACAAGTGGTGCCAGAATTACATCATTAGACTTAAAACCAGCAAAACGTGAGTTATTATTACACCTTCAAGGACTACAAGCGTGATGTTACGTCGATTCTTTTGCCAGGTGGAACAGCGGTAGACCCAGCATCCAACCTGCAGGACGAAGCGCATGTATACACAGACTACGAAGGCACTAAGTACACCGTGGTACTGTCGAAGACAGATGTCGTCGAACAGAAGAACTCTTACTACAAGCTGCAAGTGCTGGAGAGTGATAGCAAGAAGCGGTAAGTGAATCTCATTGGATTTTGCTCCGTAATATTTTTTAACTCTAAGGGCGTTTGCCCACCGCCGCCGTCTCCGGAAAGTCATTGAGAAACGATATTATTGGAACCAAACTTTACGTCCCGGTGACGGTGGTCGTGTGTCCACCGCGACCAAACTTGACATGATAGACAAAATAAAAAAAACAAGCGTTGCAAAACTTGCGACCGGCACACACTGGTCCCGAATGATAAAAAAGTGGACATTAAGAAATTTTTGACAGAAGGTCAACGGATTCGGCTGATTTTTTTTTTGTAGACAGCTGATGCAATTACAAATCACTTTTATAGATTGAGTTTTTGCCAAAAAAGCCGTATTTTCAGAGAAAAAAAATATTGAAATATTTTTTGTATGAAAGAAATCCTAATTTTGTCTTTATCTTCCAAGATTCAAACGTATTCAAAATAAAACTTAGCGCAGCTTGTAGAGGGGCTAATTGCTCACTACTTTGTCATAGACACTCTTCTGCGATTTTGTGCTCCTTTTGAGTTACAGGCACTTTAAATATTTTTTGTATGAAAAAATCCTAATTTTGTCTTTATCTTCCAAGATTCAAACGTATTCAAAATAAAACTTAGCGCAGCTTGTAGAGGGGCTAATTGCTCACTACTTTGTCATAGACACTCTTCTGCGATTTTGTGCTCCTTTTGAGTTACAGGCACTTTAAATATTTTTTGTATGAAAAAATCCTAATTTTGTCTTTATCTTCCAAGATTCAAACGTATTCAAAATAAAACTTAGCGCAGCTTGTAGAGGGGCTAATTGCTCACTACTTTGTCATAGACACTCTTCTGCGATTTTGTGCTCCTTTTGAGTTACAGGCACTTTAAATATTTTTTGTATGAAAAAATCCTAATTTTGTCTTTATCTTCCAAGATTCAAACGTATTCAAAATAAAACTTAGCGCAGCTTGTAGAGGGGTTAATTGTTCATCACTTTGCCATAGACACTCAATTGCGATTTTGTGCTCCTTTTCAGTTACAGGCACTTTAAATTTTTCGTTGTCGGATGAGCTTTACTAGTTTTTTGTAGACAGCTGATACAATTACAAGTAACTTTTAAAGATGTATTTTTTGTTAAATAAGCCGTATTTTCAGAGTTAAAAAATTAATTCAGGCGGATTAGAAATAATCTTGTTAAAGATAGACTAAGATGTAATAACATTTTTAAGTACGCCTTAATACAATACCTATATTATTATATAGGTTTGTATTTTGACGGTCCTAAGCCCGTTAAAGTACGAAGGAAAAGTTTTAATTGCAATTTATACCTTTTTATCATTCAGCGTTTCCGACGCATTCACTAGCGTTAGATGACCAAATATAGCCCAAATTGTAAGTAATCGGCTAATTAAGCAATGACTCATTACCAAAAAATGCTTATAATCTGAATATGAGTCACACAATAAATTACCTGTACCTGAACATGTCTGTACACGTTTTGAGATATCCAAGTTGTTTATTTGATATATTTAAAATAAGACTTTTTTTAATAGAAAGACATTTATAAGAGTTACTTATTAATGAAGAAAATGTTATTACATCTTAGTCTATCTTTAACAAGATTATTTCTAATCCGCCTGAATTAATTTTTTAACTCTGAAAATAAGGCTTATTTAACAAAAAATACATCTTTAAAAGTTACTTGTAATTGTATCAGCTGTCTACAAAAAACTAGTAAAGCTCATCCGACAACGAAAAATTTAAAGTGCCTGTAACTGAAAAGGAGCACAAAATCGCAATTGAGTGTCTATGGCAAAGTGATGAACAATTAACCCCTCTACAAGCTGCGCTAAGTTTTATTTTGAATACGTTTGAATCTTGGAAGATAAAGACAAAATTAGGATTTTTTCATACAAAAAATATTTAAAGTGCCTGTAACTCAAAAGGAGCACAAAATCGCAGAAGAGTGTCTATGACAAAGTAGTGAGCAATTAGCCCCTCTACAAGCTGCGCTAAGTTTTATTTTGAATACGTTTGAATCTTGGAAGATAAAGACAAAATTAGGATTTCTTTCATACAAAAAATATTTGAATATTTTTTTTCTCTGAAAATACGGCTTTTTTGGCAAAAACTCAATGTACAAAAGTGATTTGTAATTGCATCAGCTGTCTACAAAAAAAAAATAAGCTGAATCGGTTGACCTTTTGTCAAAAATTTCTTAATGTCCCCTTTTTTATCATTCGGGACCAGTGTGCGGCAGTGCGCTCGCAGCGCAGTCGCGCTTAACTACTCGAAACTTCGGCGGCCGGGATGACGGCGCTCAGGTGTAGGACGTGCGGTGGGCACGCGGCCAAATTAAATGTACATATCGCTATTTCGGCGCCGCCATCTTGTTCTTGATGACACCCCGGTGACTGCGGCGGTGGACAAACGCCCTTAGACTGTATTTTTTGTAATTTCTTGTTATCTTTTTCACAAATTGACCCTAAATGTTGTATAGTCGACTTCGTTATTGCTATACCAATCTTGGCAAAAACTCCCAGTAAATTGAAACTTCATTAAGGTTGAATCTGTCTAATTTAGGTCTTAAATTAATAATAGTCCTTGACGTGCAAGTAACATTCCAGTATTCCACCTTAGGGTTTTTTTTTTTTTGGGTGGGAAATCATTAAATGACCTCTCCCGCTCTGGGCGGCGCGGAAGGGCGTGTCAGACTCTTTCTGACTAAAACCCACCCGTGTTCCTTCAGTTGCCTGTGCGCCAGGGCCACGGTAACTCTTTCGAACAATCCGCGAACCCGGCAGGCATCGGCCCTATCGGACCCCGTCAATTATGCTGACATCTCTTTGAGGCGCGCGTGGAACACAACGCGCTGGCGACCCGGGCCTGGTCCTTACCGGACGGCGAGCTGCCCATTGCTCGCCGTCCGCAAGCCCGCGCCTACGGTGGCCGGGAGTCGGCTATCGACTCCCGACGCCCAGGGTGTCTCCTCCTGCGGCGACTAGGGGCGTGAGGGCGCATTGATTTCCTCTCCCTCAAGCGCTCTGTCTCCTTCGCGTTCATACTGCTTCGCAGAAGTAGTTGACTGTTTCCCATTCCCTCTCGCTCTGTACCATGGCCTGAACCAGGGTCGGCAAAGCAATTAAGATGTTGACTATACTCATGGTATAATGTTCATACCCCAGGTACTGGCTGTTCCGTTCGTGGGGCCGCATCGGTACCACCATCGGCGGCTCTAAAGTAGAAAACTGCAAGTCTTGTGACGAAGCAATCAGGAAATTCGAAGACGTGTATATGGAGAGAACTGAAAACGTTTGGGAGTACAGAGATCATTTTATGAAGGTGGGTGTTATTTGTGCGATTTATTTTCATGTTTTTTCAACCATAAACTTTAAATTATTATTCATTTTACACACCATTTTGACCTATAAAGCTTGAATTTGCTAAGAAAGCGGTACCGTTACATAGAGCTCGCAATTTAAGGTGGAAGCGCCAGGGTAGCCCGCGAAATTTAAATTTTGTTACGTTTTTTTGCAATTTGCAGGTCACTGTCAAGTTGTATTTTGATTAAAATATATTCGCGGCCGTAACAAATATGGCTTAACAGAATTATAATCATTAGAATCAGCAATACAACTCCTTAAGTTAGAATTGGCGTCAAATGTCATGATTTCATGAAATAGTCATTCAATACAATAATATGAACTTAGAGAGATGCTAATCACCGAAACGGCTGGACCAATTTTAACAGGATTTTCATTGGCTGATAGCTGATGTTATAAGGAGTAATATAGGCTAGTTTTTGTCGCGGAAGCACGTTCCCGTGGGATAATTTCCGACATCCACGCGGGTGAAGCTAGTCTCCAATCAATTATATTCTATATGTCTATCTATCAGGTTCCAGGACGTTACTTCCCGTTAGACATGGACTACGGAACTGACGACGCGGGATCGCAAAAGCTAGCCGTGGACGCTAAGTGTGACCTCCCCTTGCCTGTACAAAAACTTGTCATCAAAATATTTGATGTCGACGTAATGAAGAAAACTCTGTTAGAGTTCGAGGTAAACATTTGGTTACTTTTATTGCAAACTAGTGATGGGCTTGTTTTCAGCTCTTTTCAGGTTTTTCATTCATTCATGCTATACCACAGTGGCGAAGGTTCCATACAACTCGATTCCTACCGGCTTCTCTTTGAAAAATGCCACAGTCAGTATTCTGTAGACAAATAATATAATCACTCCGGCTTACCTCTTACAAAATTTAACCCTTCGCTACTGCTATACCAGCTGGTCTATTCTGTAAAATTCTCACCATGAAAGCCTAAGTGAAGTGACATTATAGTGAGCTGTCATTCTACCTAATGCTAGAGTCAGTTGCAGACCAACAGCTAAGCTAAGTTAGTTTAGCTTAGCTCACATAGCTGATGTAATTTTTCATACTTGTGTGCAGACTGCAAACTATGTATGAACACCAGTATGAAAAACTATCTCAGCTATTCGGGCTAAGTTAAACTAACTTAGCTTAGCTCTTGGTCTGCAATCGGCTTTAGAATTGACACTATTGACAGTTCACTTCGACTAAGTTATCATGGTGAGATCTTTACTGAATAGATTGGTTGGATACCTTAGTCAGGGTGCCCACCGTCACCAACAGACCAACGTTTATTATAGATTGGCTGGATACCTTAGTCAGGGTGCCCACCACCACCAACAGACCAACCTTTACAATAGATTGGCTGGATACCTTAGTCAGGGTGCCCACCGTCACCAACAGACCAACGTTTATTATAGATTGGCTGGATACCTTAGTCAGGGTGCCCACCACCACCAACAGACCAACCTTTACAATAGATTGGCTGGATACCTTAGTCAGGGTGCCCACCACCACCAACAGACCAACTTTTACTATAGATTGGCTGGATACCTTAGTCAGGGTGCCCACCACCACCAACAGACCAACCTTTATTATAGATTGGCTGGATACCTTAGTCAGGGTGCCCACCACCCCCAACAGACCAACCTTTATTATAGATTGGCTGGATACCTTAGTCAGGGTGCCCACCACCACCAACAGACCAACCTTTATAATTGTTTCTCTCCATCCGTGATAGACATAATACACGATCATCGATATCTGCAATATTTTATTAAACAAAAGTTCATATTTTTTTTAACCTATACTGTCCCACCGCGGGCAAAGGTCGGGATCATAGCTCTCTTTATCTCACCCATTTTTATTTGCTGCCTTCTCCGGCCAATCAATATAGAACCTCACTCAAGAATAACTTAAAAGTAGTTCCCCAAAATGTATGCTGTTTATGCTCCTACATCAGCACACCCAGATGAAGAAGTGGAGGAGTTTTACGACATGCTCAACAAAGCTTGTGACGAGCAAAAAGGGACTTGGAGCATTGTTCTAGGCGACTTTAATTGCAAACTTGGAGCAGTTGCTGATCATGATAATCAAAACATCATAGGCCCTAATGGATTGGGTAATAAATGAACTTCTGACTGCCTCCAACAAACAAATTATCAGTAGTCTACAAATTTTTAAACAAATTCGCTTCGAACTCGACCTGTACCAGAAGGACAGACTAGCAAAAGACAGAATGTGTGTGTTGTGTGTGGTGGGTTAGTTCCAAATTCCAACCAATCAAATGGCTTTTTAACTAGTTTTAAGTAATGCTCGAGTCTTTAATGATTTATCAACAGCCAATCGCAGCAGTTTACGCGCCCTTGACACTTTGTCACATTAATTTTCGTTAGAGAAACCGGCCCTTTGTCGTCGTGCCTGCCTCGGGCACGATGCCCGTCTTAAGGCACCCACGGCGTGACGGCTCTAGCTCATCTTTCTTCTAACTACCTAGTCCTGCCATAAATATTGTCACGAAGATTTTTTTTATTTCAAATAATATTTATTAATTTTACAGTGTGTTAGTTTAATACATAAATAAAACAATTTAAAATATAAAAAGCTTATTCGAAGTGGTCTCCATTAGCTGCAATACAGTCCTATAAACGTTGAGGCCAGTTATCAATAGAAGCACGCACTCTTTCCATGGGAAAATTCATCACTGCCAATCGTATGGATTGTTTTAGGGACTCCAAATTATCATGGCGTTTATTATTATTATTATTCTTTATTTGTCGGACAACAATGATCCCTCGTGTTAGTAAACAAATAAAACTTATTACTAGTGTTAGTATTACAATACAATAGAGAAGATATAATATTAGGTCTTTACCTATGAAATTGCCGTTCTGCAGTACTGGCCATTTCAAATCAAAATAATTTTTGTTTGGCTAAGAATTCTAATTTCAAATTAATTTTATTTTAAAAACATGGATTTTTTTTTCTAAAAGTAGTCATTTCTTTATTGATTAGTGTTACATTTTCATCGCATTTCAATCTTTTTCGTCATCATGGATACGTTAAAAATTCGAGTAATTATGGAATATGAGTACCGTCGTGGCAGCAACGCGGCACAAGCGGCACGCAACATCAACGACGTTTACGGAGCTAACACTACAAACCAACGCACCACCTGTTATTGGTTTGCTCGCTTCCGTTCTGGAAATTTCGACCTGAAAAATGAACCTCGCGGTCGTCCGAAGACTTTGGTCGACAATGACGAATTAAAGGCGATTGTGGAAGCTGATGATACACAATCTACGGCTGAATTAGCAGCAGCTTTCGACGTTAGCGTCAAAACAATATTGGTCCATTTGCGTCAAATTGGCAAGGTAAAAAAGCTTGACAAATGGGTGCCCCACGAACTCAATGATCGCCAGCGCGAAGTACGCGTCGAGACGTGCCTTGCACTGCTCAACAGACACACAAATGAAGGAATTTTGAACCGCATTGTTACCTGCGATGAAAAATGGATTCTGTTTGATAACCGTAAGCGCTCAGCAAGTTGGTTGGATCCTGGTTCAGCACCTAAACAATGCCCTAAACGAAAACTTACCCCTAGAAAAGTGATGGTCACTGTTTGGTGGTCTAGCGCCGGTGTGATTCATCACAGCTTCTTACCAAACGGGGTGAGCATTACTGCAGATGTGTACTGTGAAGAACTGAACACAATGATGGAGAAGCTGGCGCATCTCCAACCAGCATTGGTCAATCGCTCGTCTCCGCTGCTCCTGCACGACAACGCGCGACCTCATACTGCACAGCAGACGGTCTCCAAGTTGCAAGAACTGGGGTTGGAAGCTCTCCGTCATCCGCCCTACTCACCAGACCTTGCGCCTACAGACTACTACTTTTTCCAGAATTTGGATAACTTCTTGGCGGGAAAAAAATTTAATACCCGAGAGGCAGTACAAAATGCCTTTGAAGAATTTGTTGCCTCCCGTCCAGCTGATTTCTTTAAGAAGGGCATCAATAAACTGCCACTGCGATGGCAAAGATGCATTGATTGCATGGGTGATTACTTCGATTAATACAAATAAAAAATTCATGAAAAAAATTCGTTTAAATTTTTTCATACAAAACGGCAATTTCATAGGTAAAGACCTATTATTATAAATTGTGAAAAGGACACTCCCAATTAATGTTTTGTGATTGTCCTTCTCACAAAACTTTTAATAATCGAAGAGTCGATACTCTCTGCTATAGTTTTTAGAATACTGTTGCCACTCGCCCGTAACCTTGACAACAGCGACGCAATTTTCTTGCGAATGACGGCGTGGAAGCCGTCAGTTCTGTTTTGCACAAACATAGTAGATGCGCTGCACCATCGTGGCAGTCCCAACAGCATCCTAAAAATATTATTATATTGAACGCGTAGGTCATCCAGCGTTCTTTTGGTATAGTTGACCCAAAGATTCCCCGTGTAAAAGCACTGGCAATATGCCCTAAAAAGTGTTACTTTCACTAGTATACTACACCGAGCGAATCTTCGGGCCAACATGTTACCTCGGACCGCCAAAGCCCTACGCTCCCTTTCAATATCAACATTGTCCTTAAGGTCGTCAGCGAGAAAATGCCCTAGATATTTGACTTTTGTCACTCCTTTGATGTTCAAGCCATTTAGGGTAATGTCAGGTACAGTATCTGGGCATTCACCGCCGGCCCCAAAGACAATGTATTCACACTTTTTAATATTATAACTCAGTCCGTGCGAGGCAGCATATGCCTGACAGACCCTTAACATTTCATTCACGGCACCTGCCGTCGGCGCCAGCAAACAACCCAAGCAAGCCATACTCTCTAAAACTGACCATAAATCATAATCCAGCGGATTAAGATCGGGACTAGACGACGGCCAATCTTCAGCTCTGATGAAGTCCGAAACGTTCACTTCCAACCAAAACTGCGTGGACCGAGCTTTATGACCCGGCGCCGAGTCTTGTTGGAAGGACCATACTTGGTTATTGAAGATGGTGTTGTTAAGGGGCTTAACTACCTTCTCAAGAATGGTATCTTGATACACTTGTGCCGATGTTTTGATACCTTTTTCACAAAAATATGGCTCAGTCACTCCTTCATAGCTAACACCCCACCAAACCATCACTGAAGTCGGATAATGCCCACGTTGCACTCTGTCGACTAATTGGGAAGCTTCCTTAGAGCTTTGAGCATAAATACGGTCATTTTGTTTGTTAAAATGTTGCTCAATTGTAAAGATTTTCTCATCCGTAAACAAAAAAATTCTGTGACCTCCTTTTGCGTACCGCTTCAGTAGATGTTTCGATTTTACCACCCTATTCTTTTTTAAATTATCAGTTAAAAAATGACCAGTGCGTCTCTTATAGGCTGCAAGTCCTAAGTCATCTTTTAAAATACGCGACATGGTTCTGGGTGCTATCTTCATCTCCCAAGATAAAATCTTTTGCTTTTGGACAGAATTTCTTCGAATGCTTTCCCTTACAGCTTTGACCACCTTTTTCGTACGAACACTACGTGGACGGCCAGATCTTTTTCAGTCACAAACAGAGGAGGTCTCGTTGTACCAATTAATAGCCCGGTACACAAACATATGACTAATACCAAGCATATGGAGAGTTAAAAATTGCATTTGGCTCCATACCAACTTTGTGTAATGCAATCACAGCGATTCGGTTCTCTTTATCACCCCACTCCATTTTAATATCGCAAAATATTGTACAATGTATTGGCGCCAAAATTAGAAAACTCAATGAGCAATCGTATAAAAATGACAGATTCCAAATTCAAATGTAATATCTTTCTTATTTTTAACTGTAACACTATTTATAGCCAGACTAAGTATACTGTAATCTATATGTATAATATAAATAAAAATGTATTGCTGTTCGTTGGTAAGCACATCAATTGAAAACGGCTGGACCGATTTGGGTATTTTTTGTTTTAAAATGTTTGTAATAGGCCGAGTTAGGTTTTATGGATATAAACATTCGAAAAGTTTTACGGAAAATTTTCAAATTCGGGACAAACAGAACGTCCTTTTTTCTATGGGATTTTTGTCTGAACTATTGGAATCTGGTCAGGAAAACGTCTGTCGGGTCTGCTAGTATAAAATAAATGTTGTTTTTAGCTCGACACTGAGAAAATGCCGCTGGGAAAAATTTCGAAGAAACAAATCAAGTCAGGATATAAAATTCTGTCGGAACTTCTGAAGCTAATCGAAAAGGGATCGACGAGCCAAAGCAAACTAATAGACGCTACCAACAGGTTCTCATTTATTTATTAAAAGTCTTAACAAAGTGGAAATTATAATTAACCATTTTATTTTCTCAAGATAAAACCAATTGATGGAATTGTTATGCCGTCATCCTAAAAACTGGATGCAATGCAATAAAACCGCCTGCTAATGACTGTAGGTACTTTTCGTTCACCTGGCGCGACCCGGGGTTTGCACCCCGGGCCACTCAATAGTTGCACTCAATAGTTGCAGACTTATTGCAGAAACATGGCTGCAATAAGTTTGCAACTATTGAGTAATAATTCAAAATACGAGTATGTCATACAGTCATCAGATTTTAGTCATGTGCATAATATTCTAGATTCTTCACTTTGATTCCGCACGACTTCGGCATGAACAACGCTCCGTTGTTGGACAACGTAGAGCTCATCAAGACTAAGACGGCCATGCTCGACAACTTGTTGGAGATAGAAATAGCTTACAGCTTGATGAAATCAGGTACTGATTATTTATTCACATTTTTGTTTGAAAAAATTAAACACAAATGCAATGTGACGTTTTCGATTCATATTTATTTCTATGTTTATCTTGGACTTCACTGATATTGGTGAAGGAAAACTATCGTGAGGAAACCTGGATTTATCTATCTATACAACATATAATAAAATCGTAGTGAAGGCAAAACTGTATATTGAATATTTTTGAATAAAGTTATTGCTACGAGGTTTGAGGACGAATCTGGTGCCGAAAATGTGGTTTTTAGATTTTTTGTACGTTTTCTGTTTGTCTGGATGTATGTTCATTATTGGCGCAAAAACGGCTAAACGGATTTGGGTGAAATTTGGCATAAAATCTGGATTCATATTGACAGTACATAAGTACAGTATAGAATTTTTAAAGTTTCCGCTTGAGTGAAGTAGTTGGATAACCGCATTATGAATGCCAGTGATTTCGACGCCTTAGCAACAATTGCATTTATCCAGTGATCCAAAAGTGAGTTAGGAATCGTGATGGCCCCAGATCACAGATGGAATTAGATGTGAGTAGTACTTGATCACCTAAGGTGTAATATGTGGTTATGATAGAGCGCTTTCGAGAATATGTTATAACCGAGCATTTAGTAGGATTCAGATCCAGTTTATTTCTTCGACAATATTCCTCCAAATGGCGTAGATCATCCTGAAGTACTATCACGTCCTTCTGCGATGATATTGGGTATGAGTTTTCATATCATCAGCGAAACAAGTTTGGATGAGGTCAGACAAGAGTCGATATCGTTGATGTAGGTTATAAAAAGTAATGGACCGAACAATGATCCCTGAGGAACTCCGCTAGGGACAGGTACCCAAATGGCTATATAATTATTTAATACTACGGCTTGCGACATGTTCTTTAGATAAGAAAAAAAACCATCTGAATAGGTCCCCTCGTAATCCCAGGCCATATAGCTTTGATAACAAGATGCAATGGTCAATTCGATCAAAAGCCTTGCAATAGTCATGGCGTTGGTGACAAATTCGTGAGAAGTAGAAGTTTCGTAACGGTTGACCTACCTTTCAAAAATCATGTTGAGAGGAACTAAATGATTTTTTGAGAGCAGCGTATAGATTATACTTTCGAAGACCTTTGCTATAATTCAGAGTTTGGATATCGGGCGATAATTCACTAAGTGAGTTTTAACTCCTTTTTTATGTACAGGCGTTATAAATGCCGATTTCCAAAGCTCGGGAACAACACAAATATCCAGGGATTTTCTGAATAAAACCGATGATAGGATGGGCAATCGTAGCTGCACAACGTACAAGAAATTTAGATGGAATATTATCCGGACCCGACGCTTAACATGTATCTAACTTGCGAAGTAAATTAGTAACTTCTTAAACGTTGACCATGATGCCACAAATGACGCTAGGTTAGAAGATTCAGTAAGAAGAAGCGGATTATGCCAATTAATGATTCACGATGTTTCCGGTAGCTACAGGACTAAATTGATTCGACTACTATTAAGAATTTAAAAGTATGTCAACCTGTTAATCCTACTACTAATATATGCTTGAATACACACCTACACATGAATATGTGTATGAATTATCTTTGTCAAATAACTGGGGCAGAACTATATAACAAAAACAAGTATTGTTACTTATCAGCGGCAGAACAATTAAGTTATTTGGGACCACCAGTCATACAACTGTCCCAGTTTTATGTGTCTCATAAATGCAGGCATTGTAATGTTATTCGGTAGACAATGACAGGTAAAAAGAAATGTGTTGTAATATGTATGCGTTGTTTTTAATATAGTAATACTTTTTATCCACAGATTCGGACGAAGAGCATCCAATCTCGTCTCATTACTTAAAACTGAAAGCAAACATCGCTCCACTGCCGACGTCCTCGCCCGAGTTCGAGATGATTCAGGAGTATGTGCGCAACACGCACGCGGCTACACATTCCACCTTCACCTTAGACATCGAACAGGTTAGTCGTCTACCTTCTTTTCACAGCTCGCCGTTGTTTCACTTGTGTCCCGTATCTAACAGCTTGGAAAGAAGATAACACTAAGATGACGTCTAATACAGATTTATGTGAGAAAAAGAGTTTGTTCTGCGAGAAATGTGTCGCCTACTGTTACACCTGTATTCATACTTCATAATAATCATTTGCCATGTTGATTACTTGCAGGTGTTCAAAGTGTTCCGTGACGGTGAAGACAAGCGCTTCAAGCCGTTCAGGAAGCTTCACAACAGACGGCTGCTGTGGCACGGCTCGCGCGTCACCAACTTTGCAGGCATCATCTCTCAAGGTCTGTTTCAGATTGTTTGATTATTTTCTTTAATGTCTCCTTGGTCTAGTGGTCATAAGCGCGACGGTTGAGCTTGAGCTTCCTGGACTCGATTCTCAGGCCAGGAAAAGTGTTATTCGGGTTTTTCTAATCAGGAGTTTTTAGTAGCATCCGAGTCTGGATTTGTGCCCAATTACTGCCTGCCCTTCGGGGATATATGGGCGTGATGTCATGCCATGTTTAATTAATTTAATTTCTCTGCTGTTTGATCAGGTCTCCGTATAGCGCCGCCGGAGGCGCCAGTGACGGGCTATATGTTCGGCAAAGGTGTATACTTCGCGGACATGGTGTCCAAGTCAGCCAACTACTGTTGCACCAACACCAGGAACCCAACCGGACTCATGCTGCTCTGTGAAGTCGCTCTCGGAAACATGTAAGTGTGTCTTCAAAACTTTTGTGTGTGTTTAAATGGTTCATAAAAATATTGTATGTATAGGACGAAAAAATGTAAAGTAAACTATAACTTGTACTATTATTGTTGCTTGTTGTTATTTTATTCAAACAATACAAAATGACAACAGATTCTCAGTAGCATCCCGGCGTTGTGCAGCCTCATAATACATATAAAAAATGAATAGACTCGCCCCCGGTTACCTAAAACGTAAAGATAACTGGCGTAATGCGGGTATATACAGCGAAATACACCGCGGCCATCCGTGGAGGTGGAACACAGACGTGATGTGATGCTGGGACGAGTCCGCCGCACTATTCGCAACGACGACATCTCCTGAAAACCGGAATTAACCGTGAAAAGCACCCAAAAAAGCTCAACAAGTCTACATACAGTCGTACATTTTTGTACTCGTGATATATTTCGAATGGAATGTCTAAATTGAATTATTCAAAAAGTTATATAAAGGTATTGAAGCAGTCTTGAATATGAAGTAATTTATTTTTATAAGGATTACTACGAAGGTACAAATAAAGAGCCTTTTCTAGCGGCGGAATTTCAATTCATAAAAAATAATAAAAGAACACATATTGTAACATAACTATAATAGTTAGACATATGCTGTGGCGACACTTTTTGTAGATAATGATGTGTTCTGCAAATTCGTAGTACATTATTTTTTTCTATCGTCAATAGTTTTAGCAGCGCACGCGATGTAAGGAATTTTTTAGATCTTTTTTTACACCTTGGGTTTTAGTAAGGATCCCTAATATTTTTGAATATAATATGGCCTATATCACTCGGAGATAGTGTAGCTTCCCAACGGTGAAAGAATTTTTCAAATCGGTCTAGTAGTTTTGGAGCCTATTCAGTGCAAACAAACAACAAACAATCAAATCTTTCCTCTTTATAATATTAGGACAGATAGTTCAAATGTTTGAAAATAAATTAGTATAGTTTAATGAGCTGGTGTCTGCAACTCCACATCCAAGCGCCTATTTTGCGTACGTGAAAAAACTTGAAACAATTTTAGTAAAATATGGAAAAGTTAATAAACGTTTAAAGGACATAAAGAAAACATAACATTTAAAGATACATATTAAGTAAAGTTTAATCTATCAAACATTTCTTATATTTTGACAGAGACTCGCTATGATTCAATTGTCTTGGAACTCGATGATAGTAAGTTTTGTTTACAGGAAAGAGTGTCACCAAGCGGAGAACGTGCAGCTTCCGCCCAACATGCACTCGGCGTGGGGCGTCGGCAAGACGATGCCTGACCCCGCACAGAACAGGACGCTGGACGACGGAACCATCGTGCCGCTCGGAAAGCCCGTCGCTAACAAAGCCGACACCCATCTGCTGTATAACGAGTATCCTTTACTAATCACCATCAGAATTATCATTTTTATGACCTGCCTGTTAAGTCGAGAGCGCCAGGGTGGCCCGCGAACTTTTTTTAGAACGAAGTTCCTTATTGCGCGTTGCGAAAGGGGGCTAGACGGAAAAAATTAAGACCAAAAGTTGTAACGACACTTTTTGTAACGACACTTTTTTTATACTTGTAAGCTGTGCGGCGTGCGCGTCTCTCTCTCTCTCTCTCTCTCTCTCATAGAAAGCAAGCCAGTTATTTTTTATATATATACTTAGTCTGCCCATAAATACTGTTACAGTTAAAAATAAGAAAGATATTACATTTGAATTTGAAATCTGTCATTTTTATACGATTGTTCAATGAGTTTTCTAATTTTGGCGCTAATACATTGTACAATATTAAATTGCGATATTAAAATGGAGTGGAGTGATAAAGAGAACCGAATCGCTGTGATTGCATTACACAAAGTTGGTATGGAGCCAAATGCAATTTTTAAAACTCTCCATACGCTTGGTATTATTCAAATGTTTGTGTACCGGGCTATTGATAGGTACAATGAGACCTCCTCTGTTTGTGACAAAAAAAGATCTGGCCGTCCACGTAGTGTTCGTACGAAAAAGGTGGTCAAAGCAGTAAGGGAAAGAATTCGAAGAAATCCTGTCCGAAAGCAAAAGATTTTGTCTCGGGAGATGAAGATAGCACCCAGAACCATGTCGCGTATTTTAAAAGATGACTTAGGACTTGCAGCCTATAAGAGACTCACTGGTCATTTTTTAACTGATAATTTAAAAAAGAATAGGGTGGTAAAATCGAAACAACCACTGAACCGGTACGCAAAGGGAGGTCACAGAAAATTTTTGTTTACGGATGAGAAAATCTTTACAATTGAGCAACATTTTAACAAACAAAATGACAGTATTTATGCTCAAAGTTCTAAGAAAGCTTCCCAATTAGTCGACAGAGTGCAACGTGGGCATTATCCGACTTCAGTGATGGTTTGGTGGGGTGTTAACTATGAAGGAGTGACTGAGCCATATTTTTTGTGAAAAAGGTATCAAAACATCAGCACAAGTGTATCAAGATACCATTCTTGAGAAGGTAGTTAAGCCCCTTAACAACACCATGTTCAATAACCAAGTATGGTCCTTCCAAAAAGACTCGGCGCCGGGTCATAAAGCTCGGTCCACACAGTCTTGGTTGGAAGTGAACGTTTCGGACTTCATCAGAGCTGAAGACTGGCCGTCGTCTAGTCCCGATCTTAATCCGCTGGATTATGATTTATGGTCAGTTTTAGAGAGTTTGGCTTGCTCTAAACGTCATGATAATTTGGAGTCCCTAAAACAATCCATACGATTGGCAGTGAAGAATTTTCCCATGGAAAGAGTGCGTGCTTCTATTGATAACTGGCCTCAACGTTTAAAGGACTGTATTGCAGCCAATAGAGACCACTTCGAATAAGCTTTTTATATTTTAAATTGTTTTATATTTATGTATTAAACTAACACACTGTAAAAGTAATAAATATTATTTACAATAAAAACATAAAAAAATTCTTCGTGACAATATTTATGGCAAGACTAGGTATATATATATATATATATATATATACAGGGTGACAGGGAAATTCGACCTATTCCTTGAAAGGGGTTATACTAGAGGTCATTAGTAACAAATTAAGTCCCGTTAGCTCGGGGTCAAAACTGGATGGTAACCGAGCTATGACGGGTCTTCGATGTTTTTGAAATTTTCGGACTTGTTACCAAAAACAATTATTATGAAAAAACTACATCACTCCAAACATTAAATTGACACTTTTGTGAAAGCTGAGAAATTAATGATTGAGAGTTAGCGTACAAATTAGTAAAATGACTAACTGGTTTCGTAAGCTTTCCAAAAACTACTATTGTTATATCATATTCCGTTACAATTAGAATAAAAAGTCGTTGATGCATTCCGTATAGCAGATTTCTTAGAATCGAATATTGCACAAAAATAGGTCACTGCCATTTCAGGTTGTAAAACGTGTTATTTTTTGCCTATTGTTAGTCAATGTCTATGTCAATTTTGACTTCTACGCAATAACGGTCACCGCTAAACATCCGTGCCGCGAGCTGTACCTACCCACATTTTTATCAATTGGTGTTTTTGATAACAACTAAACTACGCTAAAACGCTACGCATGGCTCCTTGTGGAATGGCTGCTTTTCAAAATCAAGAATACGCTGACATTTTGTTTTGGTTTTGTGACGGTGATGCTGCTGCAGTACGAAGAGCCGTTGTTATTGCCGACGACGATAGTGAAATTCTTCAGTGCTTTCAAGCAGACCCTTCTGTATAAACAAGACAAGTGGTACTCTAGTGGTACTTTGATACTCTCTTCGTGCTGCAGCGACGTCACCGTCACAAAACCCATACAAATACAAAATGTCGGCATTTTCTTCATTATGAAAAGCAGCCATTCCACAAAGAGACAGGCGCAGCGTTTTAGCGTAGTTTAGTTATTAACAACGACACAAACTGATAAAAATGTGGATAGGTACTGCTCGCAACACAGATGTTTAACGGTGACCGTAATTACGTAAAGTCAATATTGACATTGACATTGACAAACAATAGGCAGAAAATAACACGCTTTACACCCTGACATGGCAGTAACTTAATTTTGTGCAATGTTCGATTCTAAGAAATCTGCTATCCGGAATACATCAACTGCTTTTTATTTTAACTCTAACGGAATAGGATATAACAATTGTAGTTTTTTGGAAAGCTTATGAAACCAGTTAGTCATTTTACTAATTTGTACGCTAACTGTCATACAGTTTTTTTGCAATAATTTACGTTTCTTTACGGGAAGTATACAAAAATTAAAGATTATTGCTACTAAAGACCTTTTATTTCTAAGATTATGTAAGTTTTGGGCAGGTATATTTTTTTTAAATGGTCATTCATTTTTCAGCTTTCACAAAAGTATCAATTTAATGTTTAGAGTGGAGTAGTTTTTTCATAATTATTTGTTTTTGGTAACAAGTCAGAAAAATTCAAAAAAATCGAAGAACCATCATAGCTGGGTTACCATCCAGTTTTGACCCCTAGTTAACGGGCTTAATTTGTTGCTAATAACCTTTAGTATAACCCCTTTCAAGGTATAGGTCGAATTTCCCTGTCACCCTGTATATATAAATATATATATATATATATATATATATATATATTTTTTTTTAAATGGAACTTCGTTCCATCCGGGTGTCCCTTGACACCTCTCAATTTATTTTTTTATTTTTTGTTATTTTATTTTCTTTTTGATTCTAATTAATACTGTCGATTTTGATATCCTGCTTGGCATGCCTCGCTCGCTTAACATATCTCCAACGGCGATTGACTGGTTTCATAGTTACCTGTATGGCCGCCGTCAGCGTATACGAGGGCTGCACTAAAAGTATCGGGAATGGAATATTTCCACTGTTCCTGTCATATTAAAATCTTTTTAATTGAAAACTCCTTGGTTTTAAAAATCGAATACGGTACCATTTATTTATTTAAAAAAAAAAACTCGGTCTTGTCACAAGGTTTTGTCAAATTTGTTTAGTCGTTGAGAAAATGGAATTGACTCGAGAAAATTCAAGAGCGATGATTTATTATGACTTTCGAAGTGGTTTAACACAAAAACAGTGTGTTGACCGGATGATTTCTGCATTTGGTGATGAAGCACCATCGAAAACCACAATTTATCGCTGGTTTGCTGAATTTCAACGTGGACGTGTCAAGCTCAGTGATGATCCCCGTCAAGGTCGTCCAAAAACTGCAGTCACCCAAGAAAACGTTGATGCTGTGCGTAAGCTGATTGAGGAAGATCGACATGTGACACCGCGAAATTCAGGCAACTTTAGACATTGGCATGAGTCAAATACAAATAATCTTGCATGAACCATTAGGTATAAAAAAGTTGTTTTCCCGATGAATACCGCATTCGCTCTGTGAAGAGCAAAAAGCGGCTCGCGTTACTTGGTGCGTCAGAACTCTCAAAAGACTCCACGCAGGATCCTCAAATGCTGTATACAACATCGTATCAGGTGACGAATCCTGGATATACGCGTACGAACCCGAAACAAAAAACCAGTCACGAGTTTGGGTGTTCGAAAATGAGTTAAAGCCAACAAAAATTGTTCGTTCACGGAGTGTTGCAAAAAAAATGGTGGCCACGTTTGTCTCCAAAACCGGCCATGTTACGACTATTCCTCTTGAGGGACAAAGAACGGTTAATGCAGAATGGTATGCTAGCATTTGTTTGCCACAGGTCGTTTCTGAACTCCGTAAAGATAACTGCAACCGCCGCATCATCCTCCATCACGACAATGCGAGTTCTCACACCGCGCACAGAACAAAAGAGTTTTTAGAGCAAGAAAACATAGAATTATTAGACCATCCGCCGTACAGCCCCGACCTAAGCCCTAATGATTTCTATACTTTCCCTAAAATAAAGAATAAATTGCGTGGAAAGAGATTTTCATCACCTGAAGAAGCCGTGGACGCCTACAAAACGGCCATTTTGGAGACCCCAACTTCCGAATGGAATGGTTGCTTCAATGATTGGTTCCATCGTATGGAAAAATGTGTCAAATTTCGCGGAGAATACTTCGAAAAGCAATAAATACATTTTTAAATAGTAATGTTGTCACTTCCTTGATTCCCGAAATTTTCAGTGCCGCCCTCGTATGCATGGAAGAGTCTTGCTCTTCTTGGTGTTATACTGCTGCCGGTGATAAATGATTTTATTTCTGCAAATAGGTTTGTACAAACACATTTACACGTCAATCATATTTTAAAACTAGATGAGGTCGGCGTTTCCTATCTGACTACTCTGAGAAGAAAGGCCGAAACAAACTCAGAGGTCACAGTATCTTTTAAAGTCCAGACATAATCTTGGTCAGATCATGTGAAGACCATGTAGATTTGTCTGAAATGGTCTTTTGAGGAAAAACCACACAGATTGAGTGGACCTGTCCAGTCAGTGCACGCGTTTGTCAGTAATCGTGCAGCTCAACTCAGAACTTAAGGAGCTCAACGATTCAACGAACAATACCAAAGAAAGGACATTTGGGTAGGCCAAAAATTACTCAAACTGCCAGACTAAGATTAAAACTACCTGAAAAAAAAAAATAACAACAATGACCCACATAGTCTTCACATTCCTCAGGTGTACCTCAGGGTGGCGTTTTATCTCCTTTACTCTTCGCAATATTTATAAACTCTATTTCTAAAAAACTTCTTTCTTCCTACCACCTTTATGCAGATGATTTACAAATACATAAACAAGCAGCCTTTTCGGATTTGGCTGATGCAATTAATATAGTAAACAAAGATTTGGGTTCAATTTGCGAGTGGAGTGAGGCACATGGGTTGCAGGTTAATCCATCGAAGACTCAGGTCATTGTTGTTGGCAGCTCAAGGTTGACCCCCAAGATAAACTGGTCGCAGCTTCCCCAAGTACAATTTAACGGAACTGCTATTCCAGTCAGCGAAAAGGTTAAGAATCTTGGGGTTTGGATCGACAAACATCTTTCTTGGGGTCCTCAGTTACAGGACGTAAGTCGCAAAATTTTTGCATCTGGTAAGTCCCTGAGACGATTGCGGAACTTTGTTCCAACTGCCACTGTAACTGCGCTTGCACAATCCCTTTTACTTCCCATCCTTAACTACGCTGACGTCAGTTATCTCGATCTCACTGAGGCGCAACTAGATAAACTTGAGCGATTTCAAAACTTTTGCATAAGATTTATATTTGGCCTGCGCAAATATGATCACATTTCTGAATTTCGTTCAAAGCTCAAGTGGCTTCCCATACGTTTTCGCCGGAATTCTCATATCTTGTTTCAGCTCTACAGTATTCTGTTCAACCCTAAAACCCCCTCTTATCTTAAAGAACGTTTTAAGTTTCTTCATGACACACACAATAGATATCTGAGGTCATCGGAAAACTTAAGACTAGAGATGCCGATGCATTCCACCAGTTTTTATGACAAGTCTTTTACATTTCAAGCAGTACAGTTATGGAATGCCTTGCCCGTGTCGATAAGCCGTGCTCAATCTTTGTCTACTTTTAAAATTCTGGTTAAAAAACACTTCTCTCCTTAAACATCATCATGACATTTAGTTTCCTTGCTCTTGTTTCATGTTTATTATTGTATATATTATATGTAGATAAGTATATGTTTTATGTATGTATATATCTGTAATTTTTATGGTGTTGATAATAAAGAGTATTCTATTCTATTCTAATTATTAAAACTCTGTAAATACAAATTTGTTATGGTTGCTAATCATATTTTGATTAACATACAACCTGACACTGACCCGCAAATTGCAAAAAACATAAGAACTTGAGAGTTTCGTGGGCTACCTTAGCCGCACCCCCTTAAAGAACCAGAGTAACCAACATAGCTTGGAGAGTTAGCAAGATGAATTGGCAGCATGTCTGTCCTCCAACCGACGGACGTTAGAGCAGACGAGTTCCCGAGTCGCGTAGCATGGGCCGCCACCAGCTACATGACCACCCTAACAAGGCGACTAGGTCAAACTCAATGCTCACTTAAATGTCTCACTGTTGGTGGCGCGTGTGTTGGATCATTCGATTCCCTATAAAATGGTTGAACTGGATGGTGTTGATCGACGCATCATGTTCGTGAACGGGCGTCGTCAGTTGAGACTGGGCATCTCTTAACTATTTTTCCCTGATCCTATTCAAGAAAGCTTCTGCATAAATGCTGTCTGCAAAAATGGTTTAAAAGCGCTGCAGCGATTTTAAAGTCGCAAATCATGTTTGGGAGGGTTTTATTGAAATATTTTGGCCGCAAGAGTTTATAATCACGTTTGAACCTTCCGTTCACCACTTCCACGACCTATCTGCATATTGTTACTACCCGAGAGTCATTTGCCTGTTCAGTAGTGAGCTGTGTTTCTTGTCGAACCTTGGTTGGTGACATGTAATGATCATATCCACATGCTTCAATGTGATCCAAGCTGTCCCGAAACCCTCGGTCTAAAATAAATGCATCATTTGTCTGAAGCAGGCAATGTAAAGCAAAGGATCTTCTCCATTATTCATTATTATCACTCGTTATATTTGCGTCAGTTTTTATAGCGGCATATGGTACATACAATTTTGGTACATAGTATCGAAGTTACAAACGGACGGTTATGGTCCCCTCTTACGTCTAAGATGTAGCCATCCGTGCATGTTATTACAAATGGTTTTAGTAAGTTTTGGAACTTATGTAAGCTATATGTCTGATGCTGAAATAGAAAGTTTGAACTTTTATTTATGAATATATAAGTTCGATCGCATATTAAGATCACTATATCATTTTCCTCATTTCCAAATAAACCTAAAAAAAAAAAGCTAAGCTAAGCTTTACATTCAATGAAAACAGGATAAGAACGCCAAAGTAGTCGAACTGTACAAAACGGGGTGGAACTAGTCTCACACGTAACACAACATTACCGAACAACTGCGGCTCGCTCGGCGCGCGCGCTTTGCGGTGAGTAGATGATGGAGGGGGAAGAGAGAAGGTGGACCTCGCCTCTCCGCGGCCCTTCGCGTTTGGTGAGCGTTTCCTTAGTTGGTCTAATAA
Organism: Griposia aprilina; assembly: GCA_916610205.1. Classification (NCBI taxonomy): domain Eukaryota; kingdom Metazoa; phylum Arthropoda; class Insecta; order Lepidoptera; family Noctuidae; genus Griposia; species Griposia aprilina. Next base: position 17,713,218 of record OU744288.1, read on the forward strand.
AAATGGACTGAAGAAATAAAAAATAAAAATTTTATTACTGCAAAATAAGTCATGTTCATACCGGGATAACTCTGAACGGGCAACAAATTGGTAAAAGTCGTTATAGTCAATATTGTTCCTATTGGAAAGACCTTTTCAACGACACTACAATTATTGCTGTTGGAGGGGGAGGGGTACCAAAACGCCCATCATCCTTTAAAAAAAGAAAGCAGTCGCCTTATTAGGGTGATTGATTCGCGGCATTTCTTATGATCTCTGTAAACCACCGCGTTCTGAACAAGGCTTTCGCCAGCCAAATGATAATTTATATGATATTTTCCTTAGCACACACCCAGATTCATCGTATACGACGTCGCACAAGTCAATGTGAAGTACTTATTGCAGATGAAGTTCAATCACAAGTATTAATGTTAAATAATGTCAATGTATTGATCATCGTAATGATCTATTCCATTTTATTTTTATAATGTCAGCATTATGATTTTTTAAACTAGTTTTAAGGCTTTTTGAAATAATTGTAATCGAACATACGCTTTGTTCTTTAATTCTGAGTTTGCGACCAAATTGCAAGATGATTACCACCTCCGCTTTAAAACTTGTGAAGTTTTTTCATGATATTGTTTTTATTCACTTCATTTTCTCTAATACTTGAGAAAGTCTGAGTAGTGTGATAAAAAGTTACCTAGTTGTATAGGAAAAAACAGTCATTGGTGAGACACCTGCTGGACAAATAAGAGTAAACCAAAAATATTGTTATCTTTTATCATCGATGCTGTTACTAACAAATAAAACAATTTAAATATAGAACTTTAAAGGCTTTTCAGATTGGGCGTATTTTCGGAGCGTATAAGCTCGTTTAGCTTGATTCATGAAAGACCCGCCAAAAATACGCCCAATCAGTAATGAGGCCATTGTTTAAATTGTGTATTCGTCGGGTAGATTAAACCATAATTGTCATGTTTTATGTCGCATTGTCTTTTAAACCTACTTGAAAATTTGATTGAACATTATTTCCTTATATTTTTTTTTTTATCCGTTTTTGTTTTATCGTTCGTAAAAGCAATATTGATTAATCTATGCTCAGCAGGAGCCATAAGCTTCCAAAGATTGGCCAATCAATGTTAGAATCTCAGGAGATATGCAGTTTCGATACTGCAAAAGCGTCATGTTAATATTTTCATAGCGATTGAATATTTTTATATGATTCATGAATGTTATAATAATTCCTGATTGTCAGAAGTGTAATTTTTTTGTTATTTTTTAATTAACTTGTCAGTTATGATCACAATAATCATTTAATTAAACTTTGTTTATTATAATGATATTTTATTCAACCACTATTGTAAACTGTCGGTTTGATAGCTTTTGAATGTAAAATATATCAAACCGTCATAATTATTCCTCAGATAAAAGTTTATCTGAACATGTCCTTACTGTGTTCAATCTATGAGTGATATAGCAGACACATTGCAAATGACCGACAATCGCCGACAATAATCTGTAAATCGGTCCAACAAAAGTTGGCTCAAGTTGGCTATACTGATAAGGTTAGCTACGATTGTTGTATAAAAATCGATCACCGGCAAAAGCGATCGTCTGATTCAACCTCAGGGGCGCACGGTGGTCTGAAAATTTGCTTTCATAGACTTAGAGATTTCAATTTGCAAGTGCCGGTTTTTTTTACCGAATATCGCTTCTATTAGTTATGACTATATACAAAAGAAAAACCGGCCAAGTGCGTGTCGGGCCACGCACAGTGTAGGGTTCCGTAGTAGCCCGTTATCACAATATAGTACGATTCTGTTGTTCTTTATTCTGAATATAATGATAACATAACCCGTTGGTACAGCGCCATCTAGCGGCAGTATTGTGAAACTTATGATAATTTCTTATGTTTTTTTTTAGGCTTTTATTTCATATTTTGTTTTTCAATGCAAGTCTTTACCCAACTACTACTTCATCTTAGTCTTAGTCGTAGATTAATGCTAAGGATTTTGTATATGGTACAAAATTATCCAACACCGAAGTTCAACGACTATTACTGCTAAACTAATAAATTTATCTTTATCGCTATAATTTTCCTTTAAAGTTCATGAATGCACTATCATCGTGAATTTTTCCAGATTTTTCAAGCCAGCATTTTAGCTTTTAGAGGGGGGGGGACGCCCTACTGGAACAATTGCACTTTAAAGTTTAATATTTCGTAAATGGAGCATTAAATCGAAAAATAATTTCAGAAATCCCCAAGTCATTTTAGAAGACTTATTCGACGATACCCAATACGGTGGGATAGACGACGAAAAAAATATTCATCCCCACTTTACATGCTAGAGGAGCTACCCTAAAAAAAAAAATATTTTCCAAAATATTTTTTACTACTTAATCGGCATAATTGATATACACACTCCTACAAAATTACAGCTTTCTAGTACTAACGGTCTCTTAGCAAAACCTCGGACAGACAGACGGACATGACGAAACTATAAAGGTTCCTTGTCAAACTACGGAACCCTAAAAATTACACCCGAGTTAATTCTGCACAAAAACGAAAGTTTTTTTTTTTTTACGAAATCTTTGGAGCTAATATGAAAAATCTAATTATCTCATAAGTGGACGCGTTGGGTCGGGAGCTGAAATTTCATGAGGACGAAGTAGCGAGTAGAAACTAGTATGCTATAATCTCACGATTTATTTCAAACTATCCTGTCGAATTTCTCATTTAGTTCTCACGAAAAGCAGAGGAAAAAATCTGTCGACACTACAGAGCCCCGCATGTAGAGGTAAGGCTTGTTAGTGCCTGGGGGCGCCCGATCCCAGACAACAGGCATGCTTGCGACTAGGCTTAGCCATGCAGCTCTCGGCACGGCAACCTTAGCTTGGGTGTGTGTTGTTATTTCCACACAGAGGAAAACAATAGAATGCCTCAGCTGTTCCCTTAGTCGACTTTTACGACACCCACGGGATGAAATGGGTTGGTTCTATTCTATCCGGAAACCGCACGGGCCACAAACGAGGATAAGTTTGTTACAACACCTCATAAGTGGCGATTCGTCAGAGCCTCGTTGGTAATTTCACCAGGGTGTACCGCGGGCAGGTGAGGTTGACTTTGGTTCTTCAGATGTTAGTAGGGCCACTTACTCCCCAAGGAAGACATATAGTGACCTTATTGGTGATGTTCTTCAGAAAGGTCAGGTGCGTAGTACTTACAACCGGCGTGCGTGTATGACCAGATGTATGAACGTAAACGAAGCAAAAGGAGTATGTATGGATCGTAGCAGGTGGCGTTCTGTAGTTTCTGCCTACCCCCATGGGAAGAAGGCGTGAGTTTTTGTATGTATGTATGTCTATCCTGTCCTATCCTAATTAAAGTAAATGTTCGACATGTCCATGTACATTTAAAAATTTATGGCTTCATGGAAAAGGTTAAAGAATTAGCGGCGCGGGGGGTGGCAGATGTCAGTTTTTGCCCCGCCTCGAAAAAAGTCTAGATCCGGGGCTAACAATCTGGCAAACGTGGTTCCACCTTAACCTCTATGGGTCACAGACTTCATTTTATTTCATGGAGAGTTTCATTCTGACAATATGTCTATCCGTATAAAACGGCCTCACAATGCGGAGGCAGGGAGGGTATCATCTACGTATCACACAAAACAAAATCGACTAATTGATCAAATAAACTGAAAATTTTGAATCTGTATCAATTGACACAGCAAATGTCAACTTTTTCAATGTCACGTCACTTGTCATTGTCACTTTGTCAGTATTCCGTGATGGATTAAATTTTAAAATAAATACACACAGTTTTGTGATCGTCTATTCAGTGTTACCTTGTTTACATACATTTACACTCGTACAAATTATTCAAGACATATATAAAAGCACTTTTCATTTGCCTAACATAACTAAAGTAAGAGTAAGTGGTGAAAATGGAATCCGATATTATCAATTGGAGTAACAAAGATGTTTTAGATTTATTACATAAAGATAAAATATCCAGTATCATAACAGAAATTATTAAATCCCATGATATCGACGGACAGTGTCTTCTATCATTCGTTGATCGAGACTTTTATGACTTCCCATTCGACCAGTTAAGATTAGGTGAACGCAAGAGATTCATATTGCTTGTGAAGAAATTACAAAAACACAACCGTACTGCGATGTTCGAACTCGGACTCTGTGATGATGCCCTCAGTAATCCATCTACAAACATCAATTTCCTTGGGACTAACTTGTCACATTTGAGTTATAATCTTCACAACAAAATACCAACACCAAGTGACATATATGTGAGGAATTCAGAGTGTGTGTCAAGTTTTACGCCAGACGTAAAAGCTTCAAGATTGAAACCTGAAATTTGGAAGACAGCAATAGCTCTAGGTAACTATAATAACAGATAAAATAAAGTATTTAATGCCATATTTACAGTTTGTATGGTTCCTTACATGTTTGGGATACAGTCCAAGGAATCTGCATGAGTGCAATAAACAAGTGCTACATATAACATTGCATCATCAAGACATAGTTGCAAAACATGTGTGGACAACTAGTTAACTATATTATAAATAAATAAAGATTATTTTGGTTTTGTGACAAACTACTATACCTTATTATGTATGTCATATACTAGCGTGGGCATGGAAAATTAAACAAAAAGTTAAGTTTAAAAAGTAACAGAAAGTGAGTAGAAATTCATATTGTCTCTAGATTCTACATAAAGTTGGGTAGATTATAATGAATGTTTCTGCGCAGGCTATGTCTTCCTGGTGACATGGGTGACCGCCGTAGTGATGGTCATCGTACATGATAAGGTGCCAGATATGAAGAAATACCCCCCACTGCCAGACCTGTTCTTAGACAATGTGCCACACATCCCATGGGCCTTCGATATGTGTGAAATCACCGGCTCCTTCCTTATGGCCATATGGCTAGTTGTATTATTCTTCCATAAACATAGGTATGTATTTTAATGTGTCTAGGTATTTAGGTAGTAAACAAAGAATTTATCAACAAATTATTTTGTTTTGAATTTCTTTGCAACTAATTTTCTATTTACATACAATTTTATTAATGCACTTATTCATACATACTTCTTGACAAAGCAATTATCTGACTTTGAGTATTCTATTCTATTCTTACTGATTACAATAAAATGCTCTAAAATTAAACACTATCTCTCTATGGGTTAATAGCCCAATTTAAAAGGCATCAAGAAAGTAAAAACTGTGGCCCACTGTACTTTGATCCATGTTTTGTATAAACAAATTATGACTGATAAGTTGTCAAGGTTGTTTGATTTTAAGTGTAAACAATTCATCAATATTTTAAAAACAATACTCTGTTGAATAATATCTTTGTCTATTCAAGATTTAAAAGTTTTAATAATAACAAAAAAATAAGTATACCAATATGACTCTTCCCTGTATGGCCCTTTTTCTTTTGTCTATTTGCAGTCTTTGTTCACGTAATTAACCTTTCCAAGACAGATGCTCCCGCCAAAAATATTTCAATTTAAAATGTGAATGTCAAAGTGATGTAGGTACCTACAGTGCACGCCATGAAAAAAGACGCTTTCCAAATAAACGTAATTTGTTTTTTATAAAAAAAAAATACTTAGGTAACTACATTTGTTTATTCAACAAATTGAGAAACTCATTATATGCAAATAAAGGTTTGTTTGAATGTAGTCCAAACGTTTTTGTAATAGCTCAAGGATAATTTAGTCAACATTCCCAGTATTTGTTTATATCAACAAGAAAACTGCTGTAAGAAATTGAAACTACTCAGTTTTGTCACTGGACAAAGACACAGCCAGCTGTCTTTGGTGAAGTAATGTTATATCAACAACATGTACTTACTACCCAGACTTTGGACTCATTGTACACAAGTTATTGTAGATGCTACAGTTACATATAAGTCGATGAACTACATTCTCTTTGTACGAAGCAATATAATACCCTACGGGCTACAGGCCGCGGTTTACATTCGGAATTTTGGACCCTCGGCAAATGACTTACGTTTAGACACATGCCAATGTCCACCGCAAGCCGCAACGCAAACGGCTGCGGAAGATTTAATTCCGGAATTCGGAAGCCCTGTCACTGCATAAGTTCTCTATGGACAGACATAACCATCCATTTTTAAATGATACGAGGAGAATGAAAGTCGGTTATGTAAAGTCACCTAGATGATGTCGTGATTGCGTACGTCGGTAATACCACATAGCATAATTGCATTGCGTGGTTATTTTCACTACTTTTTATTACATACCCACAATTTTTATAGCACTCGACACATAAATATAGGCGGTATTTTTAACCGACTTCTTCAAAAAGGAACGAATAGGTTGTCAATTCGCCTGTTTAAAAAAAAAATGTTACTCGATATAGATTTGTTTTTTTATTTAAATTGATAGGATTTGCCTCAGGGGTGGTCCCATATAATTTTATTCAATGATATTATATTCATTGATTTTATTATATATAATTATTATATATAATAAATAAGTAAGGCGAAGAAGTACTTATAGCAAGAATAATGCGCAATTTTTCCGCTTAGTGTATATTGATGATGTTATAATAACTTCTTGTCACTGTTATTTATATAGTGTTTTACAAAATTGTGTCGGGTAGGTACCACAACTATAAAATGTAAAATAAAACTGTTTAAAAAAAAAACACAATCGACATAATAAAAAGAAAAACACTCTAAAGTGAAAATTAACTTTAATTTCAGAAATCCGTGTCAAAACACGAAAATAAAAAACCTAAGAGACCGACTTCCGAAATTAAAGTTATTTTTTACTTACTGGTGTTTTTTTGGAAGTCGGTTGTTTTTTTTTTTTGTGTGGTAAATGTTATTGGCTTTACTAGGACACGTGCTCTTGTAATTGAAATGGTTTTTTTACAACAATATTTTTTATTAGTCCTTGCTAGCATAAGTCTAAGCTTAGATGAAGCAAGGAACTGTAAGACGATTTCCAGTTTTTCAAAAATGTTTTTTTATTATTTTTAATTATGTATGTTTATTCAGTCTGATTTTTGTGGATGATTGTTATCCTAAATACGTCTGTTCAGTTCAGTTAGCTAACTAACACAAAAGTTTAGCGATGCGCGATGGCGAGAGGTTTTATTCGATTGTTTCGATTGTTCGAACATCTCGATGGTTCTCGATTGTTTTGACTTGGATTCGAGTCCGACTCGGTCTGTTATTGCGACTGGCGCATGGCGAGTTCATTCGAGAGTTGTTCCTCGATAGTTTAAAGTTTCGCGAGTTCTTGACTTGCATTGTGATTGCGAATCCAAACTAATTCTTTCAACAATAGCAATCAAAAATAATTAATACCACGACGGAAATAAAATGTAAGTAGTTAACTTACGTACGAATATATATATTTTTTTTAATGACGTTGCCCCACAATAGGAATTTCTCTTGTATCGCGGGTGCGTTTGATTAGATAGAAGGAATTATGAAAATAAATAAAACATATCGAGGGTTCTTATTAATCTGTTTTTTTATTAATTAAATATTTATGTAGTATAGTTTTTTAATCTTATTTACTATCTATCTACCTATTTAAATTTAAAGGTAAAATTTTGATTTTGATGAATTTAAAATTAGTTAAAAATAAAACAGTGCATCGTAATCGTAATTATAGGTAAACGTTCACAAATTACGCGCGGCTCGCTCGACTCGAGTCTGGCATGCTCTCGCCTCAAACTAACATGCACCTCGACTCGATGCATGCAACAATCGACTGACCTCGGTAATCGAGCGAGCGAGACTCGGTAAGTGAGAGTGACTGATTCGAATAATCGAAAACTAGCGGTCGATTCCACTGACTCGAAACAATCGAAAAGCATCTCGATTGTTTTGTAGAACGGCGAGTCGATGGTTGACTCGATGGTTTATTTTAACGACTCCGATTCTTTCGATTGTTAAAACATCTCGGAATCGCCCATCGCTACAAAAGTTAGGCATCAAACTACTCAATTCGCATATGAAAGCTATTATCACAAACTTCTCATAATTTATTAAGAATGTGAACATTACAGAGGGTTATTAACTTATTAGTCTCGGCACGCTTGGCATTGGGTACAATAACTTGACGAAGTTGTCCAAGACAACAGCAGGTGACGCGACGTGTCTCAACGCACGATTTTCGCATCTCTCTAATGACTTTTTCTCCTAACTACTATGACGTATGTACGTAATACTTAGCAGTAATAAAAGACGTTCCCACAATCAGATGTAGACTAATTTCGATAAAGATACACATACATACACACACACGCACACACACACACACACACACACACACACACACATACACACACATATACATATGCCTTCTTAAACTATAAACAAAGGTCCAATCAAGACTTGACAAGACTGCATTTACTAATGAGTAGGTACAATACAAATGTCAGAAGCAAAAATAGCTTGACCCGGAAATCAGTAGGCCATTTTGCTCCATACGGGATTCAATCTCGCCACACGTAGCTGATGTATCGCAGTAGCCACTCGCTCACCACTCACTACGCCAAACTGTGCCGTTAAGGACATTTTAGGGATTAAATGCAAGCCAAAATTTCAAGCTTTGCATTTAACCGGGTACAAATCTGGATTCCGGGCTGCTAGTGCGAAAATAATAATGAAAAACCCCAATAAAACTCAGAATAGACAGAATAGAAAAACGGTTCTTGTTCTTTGTCAGAACCCGTGACCTAACGCTCAGCAGTTGCGCTAGCAACTGCGAGACTTGTGACTGATTGTTGTTGTTTGGACCAAAACAAGCCAGTCAAAAAAAAACTTATCATTATTTGATACTTTCTTTTGCCCGCGGCTTCGCCCGCGTGGATGTCGAAAATTATCCCACGGAAACGTACTACCGGGATAAAAAGTATCCTACATGTTAATCCAGGTTATAAACTATTTGTATTCTAAATTTCATCCAAATCCCTTCACTAGTTTTTGCGTGAAAGAGTCACAAACACTCATCCATCCATCCTCACAAACTTTCACATCCTACTTCCTTCCTACTAATATTATAAAGAAAGTTTGAGAGGATGGATGGATGTTTGTTACTTGTTTATCCTAAAACTACTGAACAGATTTGGATGGAATTTGGAACACAAATAGTTTATAAACTCGATTATTAAGTAGGATACTTTTTATCCCGGTAGTACCCCTACGTTCCCGTGGGATAATTTCCGACATCCACGCGGGCAAAAGCTAGTTTATAATATTAGTAGGATGACTATAATGAGCTCGTGCCAGCATTAACATCAAAGTGCTATGTTTCGATAACATTATAGCACTTTGGTGTTGTCCTTTCATTGCTAACTCATTATTACTGATCGTTCAACTCACTTTATGATTCACAAATAAGACTCAGACAAAGACGTTTTTGTGTGAGTGTCAGTACAAATAAGATGACGATTCTTCTGCAAACCTTTTGTTCTTAATGTTCATTAATTTCTTTTGAACAACGCTTTTGTTTCAATATTTACCTAAACCTATTTACTAACAACTGCGATTTTCGAATTAATGTTATCCGAGCTGACGTCAAAATGAAATCTTACCTATACTTACCTACGTTTATGCTCCTCATGCACTTTCAAATGCAACGAACAAGCATACATAAATAAAATTAACTTCACGTTTATGGTCACTCATAATAAGCCATTTATCTACCAATACGAGCTTGTAGGTACAACAACATTCCTATTGCTAAATGAATCATTTTAGTCTTTATCAAGTAACGATATCGTTGCTAACTACGTAATTTACGCAGTTGCCAATTGCCATTGTCCGTGCACCCCGCAAGCTCACAATGAGGACTATTGTCGGTTTGGAGTTGACGTCACCACACAATCGTTATCAATAAACGAATGAATTATCCTCTGCTTGATAGAAGGACAGTAATCTCTTGGGTAGGTACATGTTCACCGTTTTCTTTTGTAATCATAGCGGTGCGTGCATTACGATTATTAACAATATCATTTATATGAGGATTTCACATGACAACGTTTTATTATAAGGGACACACCTACAATGGCGCGACCATGACTCGCGTGACTGTGTCGCCAAAAGGGAAATATTTTTTCCGTACCTAAACACAGAAATTTTGATCAAATAGGAATTTACATGTTTGAGTTTAGGCAGTATTAAACAGCACTACCACAGCTAGGTGATATGTGTCAATTTTGTTCATGTATAGTACTTAATCTCTACCGATATCGCTAAAACTCAAGGGGTGTTCAAATTTCTTTGGCCGACCTTCCTTCTCAAGCAAATAACCCGGCCTCGAGCTGCTTTTTCTTAATTTAAACGCTCCTTGCTATTGTTAACCTGAAACGCATTAGAAACTGCTCCCAATAAAACAACTAACAAAACATTGACATTCTACTCCAGATTTATCATCCTGCGAAGATTCTTCGCGTTAGCCGGCACTGTATTCCTGCTGCGATGTTTCACGATGCTGATCACATCGCTGTCGGTGCCGGGCTCCCACCTGAAGTGCGAGCCGCGCTCCTACCCTCCAGCGGACGACCTCACGGTGTGGGGCCGGCGACTCCGCCAGGCTTACGACATCTGGAGCGGCGCCGGCATGTCCGTGAGAGGAGTGAGAACGTGTGGGGACTACATGTTCTCCGGTCATACGGTCGCGCTCACGCTTCTTAACTTCTTTATAACCGAATGTGAGTATTTTAATATCTGTTCCAGTTCTATGGATAATCTAGCTTGCTCTATGACTTATGCTTTGGGTTTAGAAACTACCACCAGGGACAAACAGACGACCGTGAAACCGTTATTTGTAATCATACCCTAGCTAACAGCTAGCTGACTCGTTAATCGCCTTGGCGTCATGAGTATTGCGCGTCCAGCCCTAGAAACGGCAATGCAATAGATAGAATTCAGTTAGTCAAAAGTCTAATATAATCCCTTAGCCACTTCTTACGAGCGCAACACAGGAAGTACCTACAGGAGTGGACTATTCTTAGCGTGGTGAACTGGTGACACACGGTGCGACACGTGAATGCGTTCTATTTCTAAAACTCGTTTAAACCTTCGTCATTGAAAGTGTTTACTTCTTCATTTTGACAGCGATGACATTGGTTGTATGGTCGCGCCACCACGTTGCGCTGTAAACAAATTGGCTATTTATAACGGGGCGCTCAACATTCCGGTCGCGAGTCCTTTTTTCGAAACATCGCTCTTTATTGACCTACATGTTCTGAATATGTGTTATTAGAAAACAATCATATCAGTCAGCAATACACTTATAATACCTACAGATAACCTAATCTGTGGCCTATAGATAAATGACGTATTAAGGAAGTTTTGAAAGTATTGAATGACGCATTTCTTGTTCATATTATTTATCAATAAAACTGAAGTTGTTTTCTAAATGTTGTTAACTCCTATGTTTTTCTAATTACGTTGTAGTTGTAACCATAATATACTTAGTACCTACTTACTTCAAAAGCAATCCAAATCATTAGCGGCGTAGATTGCCACTATCTCGCGAAAACAAAACGAGGAAATAACTTGATATGAATTTGTGTGACCCCACAAGTTGAATTATTTGCGATAAGTATTTAAATGCCTCGGTGTTTCCCTTGAAATGTTTGCACCAAAAATGTATGTGTGTTTAGGTATGTGTATGTATTTCCAAAATATCCCCGTAAGAAATATTCCGACTATTATTAAATAGCTGCATTCAAGAATATATATTTTATAGATAATATTCTTTTTCATCGCTATTTTGTTTCTTTTGGTCTAGTCATAATCAATTCACATACCTACTTAATTATAAGCATTAAAATCCCGAAAATTAAATTTCTTACTATTGCAGCTGAAACAATGGTAGACAACCTTTAATTCTTAAAACCAAAAACAAACAAAACAAAGAAGTTAATTAATTTCATGACGAAAATCTAGATACGAAGTCCGAATGTCTGATTATGTTTAGGTACCTACACGTGTTTCGTAACTAACAATAGCTCCTCGCTAAAGAGTATTTGATTTGTTTTATAGGAATTTAGCTATTAGTTTAACAAAATTGCTAAATCCGAATCTACGAAGAATTACTATACAGGGTGTTTGGCAGAACGTTTAACATACGAAAATGGTGGATAGGTGGGGTCATCTGCTAGTTACTCAGCCCTAATTTATTTGGCCCTGGCCGCCTGGATATTAAAAAAACATTTTTTTTTGGTTTCTTCTAATTTCACCACTTTCTAAACTTTAAAGTGTAATTTTTATTAAAAATGGGTAAAACAGGCAATATTTTTTTTTTTTTTTATGTTTATCTTTTTGTAGGTTTGAGGACACATAACTTTTTTTCTAGCTAACATCTGTATAAAGCAATATTTAAAAAAAAAAATGCCTGTTTTACACATTTTTTATAAAAATGACACTAAAGTTTAGAAAGTGGAGAAACTAGAAGAAAGCAAAAAAAAAAATTGTTAAGTATCCAGGCGGCCATGGCCAAATAAATTAGGGCTGAGTAAGTAGCAAATAACCTAACCTATCCACCATTTTCGTATGTTCAACGTTCTGCCAAACACCCTGTAGGTATATCTAAAAATCAATCTCAACATTCAACAAACATTCGATAATACACCTAAGTTATCAAATAACTTTAAAATGTCTACGATCACCATCATCTGCCCAACCTTTTGCTAACTATGTTGGGGTCGGCTTCCAGTCTAACCCCATGCAGCTGAATACCAGTATTTTACATGGAGCGAGAGACTGTCTATCTGACCTCCACAACCCAGTTACTTAGATTGTTAGTCAGACTTTCAGGCTTCTGACTTCCCGTAATGACTGTCAAAGATCTACAAATGACATCCGGGACAAACGGCTTAACAAGCTTTCCGACGCACGAGGTTGATATGTAATGGACGGACACCCATCCACGGACCGACCTCGGCAAGCGATCCGATCGACCAGATTTATTTTAAAATGTCTAAAGATACACTCAACAATTTGTAGTTCCCAGCAAAAGATAGTTTATTCCTATCCCACCCTTGGGCATCACTGCATCAGTATCTATACGTATATTACTGTCTGATAATAAAATAATTTGCGTTCAGCAATTTGTCTGCGAAGGTGATTAGGAAGAGAGAAAGCCCTTTGACCATCTATTGTAGCCGTCGTTGAACGCCAGTAAATGATTACAGTCTGATAAGATTTTGATAAAAAAAGACATAGGCTTTTAAGGAAACCACTCTCAAGTTACCGCCAAAATACCAAGTCTGCTTTATCTTATCTTAATCCTCTTCTTAGAACAATAAACAAATTGGTACCTATTTGCGTTATCCTGTGCACAAAAATGAATTGTAAGGCGAAAGATTAGTACCTACTTAGCATTTTGTATTATCAACCGAGCTTTATGCAGATATGACGTCACTTTGTTTCGCGTCAATTTATAAATGTGCATTGTTCGGGACATCACCGAATAGCAATTAAAAACATTATGTTTAATGAATGTGTAATGAACTAATGAATGACGGCATGTATTTTTTTTTTTTTAAACGGATGGTAGAGTTCTAGCAGCTCTTGATGATGAAAACTCAACCTATACATATACTATTAGTAAAGCTGAAGAGATTTTTGTTTGTTTATTTGAACTCGCTAATCTCTGGAACTACCAGTCGGATTACAAAAAAAATATTTTGCATTTGATAGGCCAATTCTCGAGGAAGGCTATTTAGCATCACGCTAGGACTCGTAAGGAGCGTAGTAAAGAGAAAAAAAGTAAGAAAGAACGGTAAGCGAAAACGAAATAATAGCGCGGGCAGGCAATGCGATGTGACGGGGTGGCTCGGGGAACAAGAAATTTCACGCGGACGAAGTCGCGGGCAAAAGCTATACATAATAATTTTTATGGTGTACATAATAAAGAGTATTCTATTCTATTCTATTGTATAATATAAAGAGGTAAAATTTGTGAGTTTGCATGTTGGTGGTTATCTTCGGAACTACTGGTCCGATTCCGATAATTCTTTTAATAATGGGAAGCTACATTATTGCCGAGAGTCATAGGATATATATTTTATGTTAAAACAAGAAGTTTCACGCGGACGGAGTCGCGGGCAAAAGCTGGTCAATAATATTTAGGACAACTTTTAAAGGAAGAAAGCAATTCTAGACATAGATATTACTGACCGACTTTGTTTGAGGTTGCGATTAGAGATATGTCTGACACCAATTTGTTGTTTTCGGACTGTACACTTTACAGTACATCAACCTATGGACCGTTGTATTGATATAGTGATTACAACCTCGGCGGCTTCCGATCGCGAGAGCCTAGTTTGTTTCATCAAATATATTTTTTATTAAAACCTTAATCGTAGTCTTAACTTCGTATGGTAATGGGGACAAAAGTGTCCTACTATTTATTTTTCTTCCACTTCTCTTATCTTTGACATTCTCAAATAAAAATTGGCATATCCATAAATACATCTAAATGGGACAGAAATTTTGCGCGAACATGACAATAAGGTCAGCTAGTACAGTAGGCAAAATTATTGTATGAACTTGGTGAAGGACATAATATCCCTGTGTAATGTTGTTAATTAAAGCGTCGATTGTCATGTCCTGTTGTGTATCGTTACGTGTTAACTAAGGCTCAGCTTAGCGTACCTATATCAAGCAGCTAAATACGTAATGTACTAAATCTAAATAGCTAACAAAATAAGAGTTGAAAATTGCTTGCAATGGAGAATTAATTATATGTATACGATATATGAGAATTAATTAGTCGATACCTATCAGGAAGAACCTATCTCACTCCGAAAATGAAGATGATCATGAGGGCACATAATTATAGTCAATGCACAATTTCCTTTTCTATTTGCACCACTACACCCAGTTTTCCGCCTTCCACATCTAGAAGTGTCTCTACGAGGAAAGTGTATATACGAGGAATAATTATTCATCTATACAAATAAAAATAAAATGCTGCTCGTTGGTAAGCGCATCACTTGAGAACGGCTGGACCGATTTGGCTAATTTTTGTTTTAAAATTTACGTAGTAGTCCGAATTAGGATTTATGTAAGTAATGAAAATTTTGAAAAAAATCTCGGAATTTTTTTCTTCGGGAAAAGAGATTTAATTTTTCTGGGATTTTTGTATGAATTATTGAAAATTTGACAGGATAATGTCTGTGTCGGGTCAGCTAGTTACAAATAAAGTCGCTTTTCCTCATGTAACAGCGTTGTTCCGACTTCTTCCTCTAAACTGCGCAACAGATTTTTATCACGATTCACCATCATTTAGAGAATTAATTCCGAATGGTTTCTTTGTTTAATACATTAATATTAAACTTACATAAATAATAAAGAAATATCGATGTCTTATCAAGTCGTAATAACCGCGAAAAGCAAGGGGCCGGTCGCTAGTTCTTTTTATATCAAAATTTTACCCAACAGATCACTATCGTATAGCTTGTATAGGTACACTAACGTGTTTTGTGTTTCCATTCCAGATACCTCCCGCAACTTATACTTGTTGCATATATTAACGTGGGTGTTGAATATGTTCGGCATCTTCTTCATCCTCGCGGCGCACGAGCACTACTCCATCGATGTGTTCATCGCCTTCTACATCACTTCCAGACTCTTTCTGTACTACCACACGCTGTCCAACAACCAAGCTCTCATGCAGAACGACTCTTCCAGGTAAATCTTTCATTAACTCCGTGTACATTGTCATATTCTGGGCCTTAATGATTGCATTTGTAAGTTGGAAAAAAAAATTGCCTCATAATAAAATCGGACTAAGGCATCACAATGTAACGAGCGAAAAATAAATTGGCGGTCATGGGGACTGCCGACAGAAGTGAAAACGCCAAAATGTACACAGGCCGCTGCGCGTCGCCCCTCTGGTACACACGTCACATGAGCATGTAGGTGACGTTAGCATGTCGGTGACGCGAACCCATAAGTTTTGCCCCTAACAAAAATCGCTCAACGCGGCTAAAGTAGTTTTCACTTCAATAACAACTTCACAGCGACACCTAACTATAAAATATTCACCTCATCAAAATAAATCATTTTCAGGTGGTATCATTAATATTTTAACAGTATGTATTCTAGGACGCGAATATGGTTCCCACTGCTGTCGTTCTTCGAATCTGAAGTGGACGGGATCGTACCGAACGAGTACGAGGGCCCTGTCACCATCCTGAGCAACCTACGCCAGTGGGCCGTGCAGCTCATCACCGACGTCAAGGAGTCCTCCGTGGCCAAGATCGCCGGCACCAAACTACAGGAGGGCGCCGCCATGGGCGAGTACTCCGTCGTCAAACTCGTCGACGGCATCAAACGAAATCTGAGCATGGTCGAAGAATACAAAACCTCTCGCCAAAGATTAGTAACCCTAGACAAAAACATACAGGCCTGCCTCCTAGACGAACGCCCCGACGTAGAAATACGACATAGAAACATAGCTGAATTCCCCGGCGAAGCCCTCCTTAAGGATTTCAGTAATCCACCCTCCCCAGTTATGAAAAAAAATATATGAACGAACTGAAAGTTCTATAATAGAGGCTGTTTATAGACATACTTCATTGTAGCTTTATTGACGCAATGAAAATAATTAGATACCTGAATGTTTACATTTCCATTATAGATTTTATATCATGTTATTCCATATTTATTTTACTATGATAAGTTAAACGTAGAATAAATTATTAAGAAAATTTATTTGCTCAAAGTACTAATCTTGAATAAATAACATTTTCGCTTGTACTTTTTTTTGTTATACTCTTTTGTTTATTTTTGCCAAGGTGCGGCGACTTGCTCCTTGAGCATAAATGTTGCTTATGTGATATTAGACATACCCGTTCAACTTAAGTTTACGGTAAACAGCCAACAGTTAACAGTACTACATAGGCTTTGGTTCCCTAAGAAAACGGTGAATGGTCACACCATAGATTTAGTTTTGGGTCAAACAATAACGGCTGTCCAAATACAGAGCGTTTTTTCACACCTTAATGTCTAATACTGGAGTGGTGAAAATAACAGATTTTCATGACGGATTATATGACGGAACCGCTATTCTAGAAAATAGTAGCATATGCGAACGACACATTCACAATACGATGGCGATGACGTTTCAGCAGGGTTACATCCACACACCTGCAAACTCGAGTCTGATTTCCTGCGTGGAGATCGGAAATCCCACGGGAATGTACGTCCTACCGAGATAAAAAGTATTCTTAGTCCTATCCTAACCCAAGTTATGCATGGTCTATCCGTGTGACTTTTATTAAAATCCGTTCAGGCGTGAAAAGGCAACGGCCAGATGAGAGTTACTTTCGCAGTAATAATATTTGTATACTCTCTGTCTATCATTTTATTACTAAAATCGACTACAAAATAAGGAGGATTTTAATTAATTTTTTTGTGTATGTTACTCATATCACCATGTACCTTTTATATACTGAGACATATCTCCGGTATTTCTACACCGAATTGGAGGATTCTTTTATATTTGACAGAACATACTTTCAGCATGGTGTCATATTAATTTAGTGAGGATCCAATTTAGAACTTCGGAGATGGTCCTCAACTCCTCAATGTATACAACACAACCTTATAGGATTGGTATTTCCAAAAATTAAAATACAGGGATGTTTATTTGTAACTAGAAACCTAAATGTTTAATTTCATGTAGTGACGTAGTGTCCCACCGATACACGATTTTCAGTCGGAACCGAATCTTCGGCTCCTCATCGTTGAGTAAAAGTTAGCTAAATTATTGGAATTATTTTCTGAGGCCCATCATTTTCTTTTATCCAAAGATAAAATTGACTTGGCAGGTTTTGTGTAAAAAAACTATAAAAATTTCAAAATGACGTTTGCAAAATCAGCAGACATGCTACTGTTAGCATTTGCGATTAAATACCGATGTAGTAGTTGTGCAGAAGGTCGATACAGCAACTGAGCTCTAAACACCACATAATTTTGGCATCAGTAATCAGCGATTTATCGCTTTTTGAAAGCTCGATACAGCGACAACGCTTTATCTCTTCGCCAACGAGTCAGCGATCGTTAGTTTTTTTTTTTAAACCGTACTAAAACGGAACGAGTCGCCAAAACGCGATGCAGAATCGGAGTAATTGATGCAACGTGTGATTTTACTATCGCGACAGATACGATGGACGGTATAGACTTAGTAATGGGTCCCCAATTCGTCCATTACTAGGTCTATACCGTCCATCTGTCAGTTATCGTAATATTATTTTCTCTCCGGATAGACTGCCAGACGAAGCGGTGAGGAATGATGCGGTGCGAAGCCGGAGCGGCAGCGCAGAGCAGTGTTGAAGACTGACACCCCCAACACCGAAACGCTGTGACGCCGTAGCAAACGGCGTTGTGTTGCGAAGCAGCATTGCATGTGCAGCACTTACAGCATCTAAATTAAATAGTGGTGCGACGAAGCAACGTCCGCTTACGCCCGTATGGTCTCACTCTTACGCTTAGCTTGCACTCGAGTAGTGACAAGATATGAAATCTTGATTAGTATATCTTAGAGTGAAAAAAAATACCGGATAGATTAGATACCATTAACACATTCCAACAATACCATTCACTTTGGTCATAGTATAGTATATACTCGTACGTTACGTGAAGTGCTACCAAGCGTAGTCAAGCAGATCTCTCTTAAACAACTCTGAAAACCTATCGGTAGGTTATAAATATTTGTTCTGTCGACTGTGCGGGAATCACTGTCACTCTAGTCATCAACAATGCAAACTGTATACTAGACTTGACCTACACGGACGCGGGGAATTGGTGAGATATACGGTGAGTTGCACGAAACCAACATTAGTTTAACGGAGACTTTAAATTCATGCCATCCCTAACATTTTGTATCAAAAAGAAAGTGACAGCATCAATTTAAAGTCTCCGCTAAACTACTGTGGGTTTTGTGCAACTCACCGATAATGTCATAAAAAAATATATGCGAAAGAGGTGTGTCGTTTACCCTCCAGTGAGGACGGACTTTACGAGGACGGATGGACATTAATATGTGACGTAGTAGGTACCTATGTAGCGAGTGACTGCGCCTACTGAATACCATATACCTACTTATTAAGTGTTTCCGTAGGGTGCATTAGTACGGTGTGTTACTAAACGATAGTTAGCGGCCAGAGTGATTTTATTAATATGGCATGGAATAGAACGCGCAGCAATATAGAATTTTTGTTGCTTCTGCACTTAACAATAATCTTTTGTAGGTACTTTTAATAAACTTGATTGAATTGACTATTTTTATCCCGCAAAAAAATATTTTTCGCAATGAAAATAGGCACTTTCCCAGTAGCTTCGAGTCACGCTATAGCTAGCCCCAGAGGCGACGCGGCGGGCTAAACACAAGGTGTGTTGTAGTCGGCCTCACGATCGCACCGCATGCTCGTAATTAATGTATTGCAAACGACAGTGCGACCGCACATTCACCCCTCGTATGAAGGAAGGCCACGGGATAGGCGTTACGTCATTGCACGATATCCACTAGAAGTGTGATTTAATCTTCCCAACGAAAAATACTTGAGCTATGCTTAGAATATCATAATTAATGACTAAAATACTGGCACACTTGGCTTTTTTCTAAGAACTTGACAAGTTACTTTCTAAACCTTTCACATAATGTGTCGAACGAATACAAGAGCGATCGAGTGGTTTTTGAGTCTATAATTAGTGCCTCACGTTTAACACACTATCATTGATTATAACAAAAGTTGTACTTTATTAAAATCGATCCTCTCTGGAAGGGTTAGCATGGCTGCCATAGTGATTCCTGTTGAAAAACTCACCTTGTTTATTGGTATCGGATGTATTTTTGTCTACCGACCCAACCGTGCATGAAGCTGACGCGTTAGCGGGGTACAGAAACGATTACTCCGTAAGATGCACAATGATTTTGAAAGCGTAAGTTTTCGACACTATCTGCGACCTTGACTGTTGCAGTGAAAGAACAAACCATCTAGAAATGTAAAAAAAAAAGCTGTTAATCCATTGGAGTACTAGCTCAAATGAAGTAATTATACTTATTGTAACCTACATGTTCTTAAACCGTGAAGCATATTTCTTTCAGTTTTGTTGCACACTAATACAAAGTAAACAAAGCAAGAGATAAATAAAACAAGTGTTTCGTTCGTATTTTATATAATTAATATGAAAAATTGTTAAAAAAAAACTGTCTTTAATTAAAATTAATAAAATGATGAATAAATTTGTCATGAGAAAAGTAATTTATTACAATCAAAAGCAGTGCATTTTCGTAGAGAATGATCATTTACGCGATTACGGTGTAAATAATGAATGTAAATAAATAATACTATATTTCATGGCAGTCTAGTCGAAGTAATGGCTTTTTGATTTTGCATCGAGCAAGACGAGTAATAGCAGAAAACATCATTCTCGTGAATTGATTACTTTCACTTATAAAAAAATCATAATAAAAAATATCCCATTGTACACAAAAGAATACTTGAGAAAATAAGCAAAATTTAAATAGAAAAATTAATACTTTAAAAATAATACAAGCCTTAATAGGAGATAAAATTGTTATATAGAAATCTTATTCTGGAACTTCATAGAAAAAAATTGATTAATTTTATTATAACTAATGATTTACGATAATAGGCCACATTGTATGAAGACGTAACTATCGGCGCATAAAATGATTCTCAACAAATACTTCTTTGCATTATATACAATGACTATATCAAAGAAGTGATGATGATGATGCAATATAAATAACAGAACTTAATGAATAGTGCTTGCTTAGTGCTATTAAGGATTGATTTGAGCTGAAAAGCAAGTAAATGTTCAGTCCATTATTCAGCTGCAGCGACTTGCTCACTCTCGATCAGAGCCTCGGATGGGTTATCTTTTTTAACCTCTGCAGTCTCTGATTGTTCATTGGCGGGCACTTCTTTTTCCGCCGAATGCTCGCGCGAACTAACTGTGCCATTTTCATTAACTTCGTCCTTCGCTGGAGAGTTTTCTTTTGAAGCCTGTTTGGCTTCTACCACCTCAGTTTCTTTTTCAGGAGACTGAGCCTTTCCCTCGGGGGTGCCTTCTTTTTCTACAGATTTTTGTCTTTCTGGTTCCTTTTCTGGAGACTTTTCTTTTGAATCGCCTTTGGCACCCTCATCATCATCCTTAGCCGGAGTGCCTTCTTTTGATGCTGCAGCACTTGCGTCTCTTGTGGGTGAAGCCTCTTTAGCAGGGGTGCCCTCTTTCTCTGGTGTTTTCTCTTTGTCATCACCAGTCTCAGTGGTCTCAGTTGTATCAACTTTCTCTTCTGTGCTTGCTTCAGTTTCTTTGTTTTCAGCCTCAACATCACCATTGACAGCCTTTTCCTTAAACAACACATGCAATTATAGTTCTCTTCTTTAAGTACAAGTACATTAACTCAAAGTAGAATGAACAGGAAAGTTAAAATATCCCTATTTATAATTACACGAGGTTGTTGACATTACAACAAGGAAAAGACTTTATCAATTTATTGTCTCCTATAATATTTTGTCATAGTACACACAAAACAAATGAGTTGCAATTTTAACAATACCTGTTCATTTTCAACTTGTGGTGGTTCCTCAGGCGGTGCTTCCATCTTCAAGAACTGTTCCAAAGTGTCCACTTCATTTGCAAGGTCGAACAAATCATAGTCCTGAAAGTCATAATGAATGCTGATAAGAAAAGTTGTTTACAATTTTTTCACCAAACAAAATTTGCAAAGTGTGTATGAAAAGTAGGGAATTTACCAACAAACACATACTTTATAAACACCAAAACAATAAACAGTACCTACACAAGCATTTAACAAAGAAACAAAATACAAACAGATGGCATCATACCAAAAATACCAAGTCATTTAGGTACTTTTTATTTTACAAAATAGTTTTGTTGCTCATTTAAATTACTAACATAATACATACCCCACAGTACTCGTCATCATTGAAGATCTGCGGCGGCAGCGCAGACCTCGGGTTGGGGTCGCTCACTGTACCGCCATTCGATTTCGAGTTGTTTTGCATAAACTCTTTATCAGGTTCCTTTCCTGGTTCCGTTATGTCAATGACATCATATTTTATGGTTTTGGAATCTAGTATCATCAAAACACGCTGCTGCCGTTTCTTCACCTAAAAAGTACATAACTCACGTAATCAAAAACAATAATTACATGAATCAGCTTTGGTAAAAGTCAAGAAAAGTACCCGGCCGTCCCAGGAATTTTCTAATATTAAACATACCTCTTTGTTTCCAGAAATACCACTGATATACACTTTGACAACCATATTGAAAAACTTTCGATTCAAACTATAACAAATGTAAATAACAATCGCTACAAAATATTATACGAGAAAAATAGGCTTGGCCATTAGACAGACAACCCGTTTTAATAATAATAATTATAGGAATGGATGACAGTTGCAAGTGTGACCAATATATATTTGTAAATTCTACCATTTCTTCTAGTTCACATTGACCTTCCACTTTCAATGATATTATTCATCATGACAACAATATAAAATCAGTAGCGCAGCGGTAATAAGTCCAAAAAATCATGATAGGATCGATCTATTATATTACTTTTTACCGTTTTCGAGAAGGGTCGGGCTACTCAAGCAGGTATATAAAATTGTCTTAGGTACAGTCGCTAGCACATCAACTTTTCTCATTCGATTTTAAAGTTAACCACATTTTAAGGTCTAAAATCGTTCGGAGAAATTTGACCGTTTCGTGTAGCTTGATCTGCTGGCGACTGTACCTGTAACTGGTGACTGTAAGTCTGAAGGTATTGTTATCTATAGTACTTATGATATTTATACAGAAGCTGTTTGTGTACCTTTATAAATAAATACCTGTCGTAACTAGGCTTTAATTTTGCTCATTCCCAGTCGCCCCCGCGGGCATTGCCGCCGGAGGCAAATGGGAATAAAAATTCCCAGTCGCCACCGGCGGGCGGTGACTAGGAAGTCATTGCCCCCACTTCGGTTTCGCTATACATTGCTTTGTTTCTTATGAAGAATAAAATAATAAGGGACGTTGACCGGCTAGGGTTAGGGTTAATAATCAGGTCGACAGAGCCCCGCTTCGCGGGGCTCCTATTTCTGTCTAAAGGGAGGAAGCTAACCAACCGAACCACGGGGTGCGCCTGATGTCGACCGTCTAGGGTTAGGATTTGTCATTATTCCTAGTGCTAATCCACGCCGCAATGTACAGCGATTTGAAGTGGTGGCAATAAGTTCCCAGTCGCCACCGGGTGGCGACTGGGAACCTGATTGTCTCTGTCGACCTGATTATTAACCCTAACCCTAGCCGGTCGACGTCCTTTATTATTTTATTCTTCACAAGAAACAAAGCAATGTATAGCGAAACCGAAGTGGGGGCAATGACTTCCCAGTCCCCGCCCGCCGGTGGCGACTGGGAATTTTTATTCCCATTTGCCTCCGGCGGCAATGCCCGCGGGGGCGACTGGGAATGAACGTTAATTTTAGCCACCACCATATTCTAAAATTTGCTTTATGAAATGGTAATACTAAATTAAATGATATTGGCTGTTAGGACTCCACCTCCACCCGTACGGATAAACGTAACGATTTCTCAAACATTTATATTCCGTATTGACAAAACCTGCGTATTTTAGTTCGAAAGTATTTTTTTAATACCATATCTAGTAATATTCAAAACAGGGCAACATTTGATTACGTTTCGTTCTACGTTACAAGTACTGTCAAAATCCAAAATAATCAAATTGCGCCAAGTTTTAATAATCATTATTTTATTGTAATGTAATGTAATTATTTTGTTCCACTAAACTCTATGCTTTCTGGGTGGACTCCTATGCATGGCTTCCGGTACCTAGGTAGCCATACTTTTGATATTGCAGCGGATACCCATTATGTACATAGGCGGCGGTGAATCCTAGAAGTGCGCGCAAGATGTCTGCGCGCGTGTTTGACCTTCAAGACTATATCCCTGCGGCCTGCCAGCACATTTAATCGCTTTCGGCATAATGATTGCGATTATTTGTTTGGAAAACACGGAACATAGCACACTCTTGACACCAGAAATAAACATCGAGATAGCGGCAAACGATTATTTCCGATTTCGGCCGCGCGCAAACCTACTTTGCGCGCAGTCTATCAGATGAGCCAACTGCTTGAGTGCTTGCTTGCCACTCAACGGTATAAAACATCTATCTTCCGAGATGCTTACTGTTTACGCGGTCTCGGAGATTGACATCGTGCTCGTAAGCGGCAATAAATCAGGTCAGATTACAGGAGTAGAATATTCATCTACAAAAAATTAAATCCGACTTTATTTGTATACTTCACCAAAGCATCGTAGCAGGTGGCGTTCGGTAGTTTCAGCCATGGGGGTAGGTACCACGGGAAGAAGGCATGAGTTTATGTATGTATTTATGTATTATCTAAATACTTTGAGAACTGTATTACTCTTGCCAGAATAGGCGTTTAGATATAGCCGTTTCTGGGGGTCTGCCGTCTACTCTCTAACCAGGAAATTCCTGGTTTCGGCCGAAGTTAACGGGCGTTTCCTACTCCGTATCACCAACAGACATAAGATTACTTTCCGACGTGATTTTTCCTGTCCGAAAATGTAAATTCATCAGGGGTAAGGTTCACTCCGATATCTAGTACTACTTTCGGACGGGCCAGTATATTCGTTAACGGACTTAGAGAGTAGGCCCCCTGACTTCCGTGCAGTCTACACACCAAACCCGCCGACCCGCCGACATGAGTCGTCGACACGCGCGGGTACAAGTCGCCAAAATGATTCTTTTGAAATAAAGCCGCCGACATCAAGCCGCTGGGGCTGTGTCGGCGGGTTTGGTGTGTAGAGTGCTTTAGCCCGGCGAATGCCTAACTCGCACAGAACATTTATATACTCCTAGGGAGTAACTGAGTAACTCTTACTGCAAACGTGACGGCGAGGCAGCGACAGTAACTTCTAGTAAATTAATCTTGTTTTTATTTCTCCCCTCGGATACATGTACCTACCTAACCGAGGAGAGAAAAAAACAACATTCACATAAGCGTCTGGGTTATTGTTAGGCCCCATTATGAAAAATAGGTATATTTTCGGTTACAACCGTAAAAAAAACTTTTTTTTTCATATTTTAAAAGACATATTCTAATATCGATTCGAAAATTCTCTGCGTAAATATTCATCCCCCCTACGGAACCCTACACTGTGCGAGGTCCTTTCGCACCTGGTCGATTTCTTTTTTAATTTGTTCAATCAACAGTTTCTTCTACATATCTGTGAAGGCCACTTATGGTAGACATCCGCCGCCCGCGTTGTACAGAAACTAATCCTCAAAGCCCCGTGAGTTGACCAACCAGAATGGAAGGTTGAGGCAGTGTCGATGGGAGTTTATGAATTCAATAGAACTGAGTTCCCAATTCGTCTATAATTATGTATTTTGATCGAACAATAGGGAGTGCCAGGCTGTTCGTGGGGATCGAGTTCCAAAGCCCAGTTATTGAGTTGTAGGTGAAACAACAGCTTTGCGTAGGATATTGTAGCCATATCTGCCGAGACTGGAAGTCACCCTTAGGGTTATTAAGAAAGAGCCAGGGTGACAATATTAGTAGTTCACCCGATCAGAGAAACAGTAAAAGAATAACTACATTTATTTTAAATAAAAATTTAATACGTTCGTTTATAATACATAGGCATATTGTCATTAGATGTAAATAAAATAAAAATATAATGTAAGTCGCAAATCATTAAAACGTGACAACAGCAGCCGTGGAATGTTCATACTGTATAATAAAAGCTTTTTATTATAAATAAATAAAAAATATAAATCACATAGCACAATGAATGCAAATGAAACAAGATAGATTCTAGCATCTAATACATGAGAATGAAAGAACTTGTTATAAAATGCGTGTTTGTTCTTAATTGTAGACATTTTAATAAGAACAAAACAGCGCGGCAGTCACTCGACAGCGAGTGAAATGCAGCCGCATTAGAAACGGTCTATCTATCAATTTATAAGATCACGTGCATGTCATTGACTCGACTGCAGTCTAGCGAGACACTATTAAATCTATGAGCTATTACATAACTTTATTGTAAAAACATTACGAGACGTTCACACGATGCTGTACGTGTGCATGCGTGACATGACAGAACTATGACTACACAAGAACAGTATCCACTGATTTCCATACAAGGACTTGGGAGCCATAACGTGAAGCCAATTACTTGATTCACGACCTAATAAAAATTGACAAAACTTCAACATCCGTACCAAGTAAATAATAACTGTAAAATATTTATTTAAAGGTGTTAAATTGTTTATCTAGTTGTGTGTAGGCACGCACACATTTATATACGAGTATATTGTGCGGAAATATTATTGGCACATGTCCAGATCACTAGACAGTTGTCAGTTAGTCTTTACGCTCAGCAAGCCGTGCTGATATGTATTATAATTATACTCACCATGGACCGTTCGACGTATTAAATGTCGTAGAAGATTTTATATCTACTTAAAATATCGGTTAAAAAGATATATCTTTACTTGATTATAACACGTTAACTTTTAACATCTTATTCTTAAGAGCTCACTTTTAATATTATTTTAAATCTCATGGTTATCCCGCTTGTCAATTAACATACACACGTAGAAGCTAAGTAGGAATGTATAAAATGGATACTGTTAACTATTTTATTTATCAGTCGTCACATTGATTTGAATTTCCTTCATTTGCTCTAATATTTTACACATAAACTTATTTTTTTAAATATATCAAAATATACAATCGAAATCTAAAACAATATGTACACAAAATGTTACAAAAATAAACAAAACCCACGAAAATAAATTGTAATAAATCAGGTTGACGAACCTCACATGAGATTATTAAAATTATCTAAATTCTTAAACGTATTCAATTCTAAAGAGTAAATAGAGACTGTTATTGCCTGTTTGTCTGTTGATGGACGAGATATAGTTTTATTTGATTAAGAAAAGGTCGCAATGTGCTCTGATCAAACGTGTGAGATTGTATCAGCTGGCACATTCCGTTCGTCTTCATTAATCACGTTGAACCCGATTTCAGTGTAGTAAAACTATACTTGTTGGCAACTTGCCAATATTTAACGTGTGATTAGTTTGCGTTTAGTGAATGTGAGGAATAAACGTTAACAAGTCGGGTGTTAATATATCATCCATCAATATTTCATTGCCAATAACAGTTTTGTGCTTTACACATAAATTATAAGTTTTGCTAGGCATATACTTGTATAATTTTCTAAATGGCTTATTAAATAAGATTTTAAAGCCAGAACAAGTCAAATTGATACAAATCAATAAACAACCAATATGACCAATAAATGGATGAACTTTCAGCTCCGCATAATGGCAATGATTCACACTTATATGGTATGAATGCTCGTGATTGGAGATCCAAACGGTCGGCTAATCGATTAATCTCATGATCACTATCATTATGGGCACAAAAGCGACAGAGCGCAACTCTACGCGTAAACTACTCCCTTAGTAGTAACGTACACGAAATGAAAAATAAGCACTCAAAATCGGGTATCACCTCGGCGTAAAAGAAGGAATACTGTTAAATCTAAATTCGGTAGGCCATTACACGCAGAGTGAGATCGAATAATACTATGTACGTCGATCGACGCCCTGACGGGTGAACTAGCTCACTCGTGCTGCTTGTCCCCCCCGTGGCCGCGGGGACAAGGCTCGCGAGTAGCACGCAGTGCCACCGAGCCGGGCGTGTCACGTGTCGTGTTGAGCGTGCGGTGCGTGCGGCGCGTTCACACGGGCGTGCCGAAGTCCGGGTCGCCGTCGCCGGCGAGCAGGCGCGGCGGGAACTTGGCGCGCTCCAGCTCGCCGTTCGTGAGCGCCGCGCCCGCTGTCACCCTGCGCGCGGACCCTATCCTGTGTACGGAGTACGGACACTTTCATAGACATTCTACATTTTTAATACACCCCGTCCCTTATGAGCGAGGTTTGTAGTGCATTACCCCGTCCCTTATGAGCGAGGTTTGTAGTGCATTACCCCGTCCCTTATGAGCGAGGTTTGTAGTGCATTACCCCGTCCCTTATGAGCGAGGTTTGTAGTGCATTACCCCGTCCCTTATGAGCGAGGTTTGTAGTGCATTACCCCGTCCCTTATGAGCGAGGTTTGTAGTGCATTACCCCGTCCCTTATGAGCGAGGTTTGTAGTGCATTACCCCGTCCCTTATGAGCGAGGTTTGTAGTGCATTAAGGCGCTTCCGCCGTTGAACAGGGTCCATCGTCGATTTATATCTTAAACATTGCAAATGTAGTATTATTCTCCGAGTTTTGTTTTTCTATTGTAGGGATCGAAGCTCAGGAAATGAAGGCAGAAGTTGATCCACTGATATAATACAAATATATCTTTAGTATAGTAACACGGTATGCCTTGACGTTGGCAATGTCTTGACACATTATTAATGTATGATGATGGTAATCCGTCATAATGAATCAACAATATTTTTTTTGATCCACAGCTTCATAAATCGGTATGTTCCGGTACTACCTCCTCTAAATTAACGGTCGCATTTATGTCACCGGTGCGGTAGAGATGACTCTGCGGTCAGCAACCCGCATATTCAGTATACTAACTACGGGCGGAAGTAAGTATACTGTGGTTTATAGAATAAAAATAAACTTTTAAATATTATGAAATATT
This sequence comes from Griposia aprilina, assembly GCA_916610205.1. Lineage (NCBI taxonomy): Eukaryota > Metazoa > Arthropoda > Insecta > Lepidoptera > Noctuidae > Griposia > Griposia aprilina. The sequence goes on from OU744288.1 coordinate 17,741,972, forward strand.
TACAGCCTTCGCGATGTTGTTTTCCTCATTCAGGAGGGTCGTGATCTGAATAAAAAACACTTATTTGTGTACTTTGCTGTAAGTTTATGCGTGTTGCAACGATTGTTACTGAATTTGGTATCAGAAAGCCTTTGTCAATGGCTTCACTATGCCCCAGATGCCATATAAGCGTCTCGGGGCATTACCCTAACCACTAGTACGAACACCAGTAGCACGATTGATTATAAACACGTCACCACAGACACAACATCAAGCCTTTAATTCCCGAAAGACTAGACAGAGATGTACCTATAGTAGGTACACCCACATTTCGCCAGTGTAACGAGACAGTCTACTGTATATTGGGTCACTTTTTTGTAGATACGACTTCAGGGCGAAAACCGAAGCTGATAAATAGAGCAAAGCAGTCGAAGGAAACATCACCTCGATTTATGATAAAACTAAAACAGAATCAATAGTTTTTGGGAAAGCTCTATTTTAGCTAGGAATCGAAACTGACGCTATAGAAAAAGAAATACTATTTGTACGAAGCGGTGCTAGAAACCTGTGGCAGCCGGTGCTATTAATGTAACATAACATCAGGCCTGTAATCACTGAAGGGTTAGTTTAGGCAGACGTGCACCTATAGTACACCTACATTTTGCCAGTTATGTTCAAGTTCTATGTAATAGGGGGGCGGCCTATTACCGTCAACCGGACAAAAATCCAGGCTCCAGAAAAACCCAGTAACACTGCGCGACCCGGGTATCGAAACCCCGGTGTTTCCTTTGGTTTTGGTGTTAAATGGTGTTACTAAATAGTTGATATGAGTATTACCTAAATCCTTTGGATTCTCTTCTGAGGGGTTTGATGTCGCCGTTGGGCTTACTGACGGGCTTCGAGTCTTTAGTGTCGATGTCGATGTCGATGAGGGGCGGCGGAGCGAGCTGCGGCGGCGGCTCGGGCGCTAGGGGCGACTCGGCCACTGGCGAATATATACACACTCAGTTTTGATGAAAATTGAGTTATGTCTTAGAACTTTTAGGTATAAAAATGAGATAAAAGTATAAGAGATGAGTATACAAAAATATCGAGTTAACATTACTATCTTGGAACCTCGGGTATTAATAATGAAAATTTACTAGAGATTTACCAACAAAATGTAGGTAAGAATAGTTGAGTATTTTATCCATAAGTTCAGGTTAGCAGCTAAAAGTTTTTCATTTACTTATCTACACTATTATCGACGACTAAAGACTACAAAACAAAAATAATTCAAATTTTATTACTACATGGGCAGTTCTTATTATATTATATCTACTTAATATTTTTTTTAAATTCGTTCACTGACAGACAATGCACAGCCTAATCTGTTGGGTCTGGAAGCATGAAACTTTGCGCAAGAGTTCCTTATACAGCGAAGGTAAGCACTAAGGAAGGAGATTTGAAAATTCATCCCCTAAAGGGGTTAGATTGGGGGATGAAAGTTTGTATGGAAGTTGGTCATTTTTAATGAAGGGAACTCCTAACGCAAATGGCTTGTTGCTACCTCCATCAGAGACCGGCAGGTTTTCGCAGGGCGCTTCCGCAAGAGGTTCGTCCGAGGAAGGAGCGTCTAGTTCCACCGGCCTGTACGCGCCCTTTGTGCGCCAGTCCTACAACAAATCATTAAAACATTTACTCTATGCCACTATCATAAACACAGATTATGATTTCAACAATTAATGTGGCAATTAATTTAATTTACAGCCTGAAATACGTACGGTCGACCGCGCGTCAGTAAAACAGTGAAAATCGCCTTTACTCTACGAAATAAAGACTCTGTCAAAGACGAATTACCATAGACTTGCGGTTGACTTTACTATATAGCATGATAACGAATAATAATATGCAGTACAGCGCAATCTCTAAACAAAATCACTGGCTACGCTCCAGCTGATTCTACCGTGTCATACGCTAGCCAAGGTCTTCCCCGATGTAAACATGCGGACTATCTTGGTCTTGTTACTAAGTGTGCCTGCGCATCTAGTATTTGTCCAGCGTTATTGCTACGAAAATGCGACGCTAATACTACGTCATCGCAACGCTATCGCTGCGTCAACGCAGCGTGACGCTAATGCAGCGTATTCATTTACGTAGCGTATGCGGTGTTGACGTCGGACGCTGGACAAATGCTCAGTGCGAAGACACCAACCATATAACCGAGAACTTGGTACATACCACGATGGACGAGGTTTCTAAACTGCGCTCTGTCTAGAAGAAACGAAACGTAAACAGAAATTGAACCGTTCAAGAAGTTGCTACAACTATGCACATATAAAATAGTAGGGAGATTTCAACCTCATCAAAGTAACGGTAAAGTTATATTTGTCATGTTTTTTATCGGTTATAGTCGAAGTTAGCGCGATACTCATTGAGGTGAAATGTCCACTCACGTGTCAAAGCGTATACAGGATGTAAAAGGACCCATTACATAGCTGTTAACTATTCTGTACATCAAATTAGGTAACAACACAAACAAATATTTTTGTGCTAGTTTACTTTATTTACAAATTTTATTTTTGGTTTGAAAAATCGCTATTTACGTTAGTGCGCATGGTAACGCACGCAAAACATTGTGCTTATGGGTGCACGCAACGTTACAGAGGTCGTGGGGGTGTTTACAGTTGTGTTAGAACGTTAAAAAACTTATTTTTGTAAAAAAAAAAACACAAACAGTTGGAATTTTGACCTTCAATATCTCCGTAACCAAAGGGTTCCCGGGTATCCTCTAGTACAAAAAAAATATACAATGACGGGGAGTAGGTAGAAGTGACTCTCGGCTTCGATATGTGTCTTTTTACACCCGTTATATTAAGCTTAAGCTTGCGTTTACCAGCACGATTTTATGTTGCTTCGTATGTTTTCTTTAAACCTAGTTAGACAAAAGCCACATGTTCAATGCTGCGGTGCTGTAAGGCTACCTAATAAAGTGTTGTGCGAGTGAAATAATTAAGTTTGTATCATATTACTAGTATTCTATTGCAGAATGCAGGTGTTGTGTACAAGCTAGGCGGGTTGTACCTGAGGCTTGCGTTTCTTCTTGAGCGCGGTGGGGCGCGCGTGCACGGGCGTGGACGCCGCCGACTCGCCGGACGACGCCTCGCGCGCCGCGCGCACGCCCCGCCCGCCCCGCGCGCTGCCCGACCACTACACACCACGTCATGCAGCACGTTATTATAATTATGTAAAACAATGCTAATTGCTTTTGATGCCACTTTAAAATCCTCTGATATTCGTTGTTTACAAGTGGAACTGGGTGGTAATTTGAAATGGGGTAATAAGTGCAAAAAAATGTAATAAAATTATTTTACTGACCCCAGTTGAGCCAGCCAGTCAATCGAACCGTAATTTTTAGTTGGATGTTACTCCAAGAGTAAGGTAACAATTTCCATTGACATGAACATAGCTGCCTTTACAATCCCATCACAAATCACCACCTTGTATAGGTTCTAGATCTAAAGATGTAGTATTACCTCAAGCCGGGCTTCAATCTTGATGGAGTCGTCGTCCATGTCAAGTATGTTGAGGTTGTTGTTGATGTTGTTGTAGTCGGGGTAGGTGGCGGGCGCCACGCGGTAAGGCTCTGACTCGCACTCGCTGTGCGACCCCGCCTCAGATGTGCGTCTGCGAGCACACGAGTATCATTGAGTAACTACATGTCTCTGTGCACAAGTCAAAAGTAACAATACTGTGCTATATTATAAGTAACATATGAACAAAATGCCTTAATCAATTATCAGACCTTTGGCTAGGGAAAGTGATACGGAATGGTGTAAAAATCCAAAATAACTCTATTTTTAGTTATAACATAATCTATCACGTCTAGATAGCTAGATTGTAGTCAATTATTAAGAACTTAGTTGTTATTATTACAGGAGAAAAAACAGTAAAAAAAATTTGAACCTTCACGATAATATGGGATGTGGACCGACACTGCAAGACAGATTCTTTCGAACAAACATTGCAAACAAAACGTGAGAATCGTAAACAGGGGAATCGTCGCGTTTGGAACAGGAGATGATGGTAGCAAACATGGTGGAATGATGTGATGCAGACCACAAAGCTCCTTATGTACTGAAGTCGGCCAACATTGGTGTAAGTCCGATAGCATATGTTTTTGTGTTGGAAGGTCCGAATGGTGCAGTTTCACGAAAAACACCTTTTTGCATGAACACAATTCCTATTCTAAGTATTTACCTAGCATGCTTGTTCGGTATTTTGTTGTAATATTCACAATTTGAAAAGTTGCTTCGATGTTATAAATAACATGTTTCCGTCTCATACTATCCCAAAGAGATTATAGTGTACAGTCGGATGCCATAATTATATTAAATTGGTGTCTAATGTGATGGGCGTAAGTTTTTGGGCACCATTCCAATAAAAGGAATCAGAATTCTAAAAAAGGGCAAACGTTTTAAAGATTTTCCTGTATCACAAGTGATGTGATTAATGTCTAGGACATAATAAGTTAAGTGTTGTTCATTAATAGACTTTAAATCTCTATACATTAAGCAAAGTGCGGTACCTATCCTACTTCCTACTAATATTATAAATGTAAAAGTTTGTATGGATGGATGGATGTTTGTTACTCTATCACGCAAAATCTACTGAACGGATTTGGATGGAATTTGGAACACAGATAATTTATAACCTGGATTAACACATAGGATGCTTTTTATCCTGGTAGTACGTTCCCTTGATATAACTTCCGACCTCCACGCGGGCGAAGCCGCGGGCAAAAGCTAGTAGTTAATAATGGTAGAAAGATAGTTCTTTAATACCTCTATTAACCTGAGAAACGCAATTTGTTTTCTTTTCCATAAATGGGGTTGCATTTAATAAATAGGATAATGTAATTTAATTACTCTGACGTGACATATTGTCGCCATGAATAGCGTTACGTGTCGGTTACACGAGTTGTCATCGAGGCGGGTGTCGGAAACAGACGTGACAAAGTTGTTACGGTGCCAAAAATAACGACTGTCAACTGTTGAGCGTACCTCCTAAATAATTATACCTAATCAGTTGGCGCTTTAACTGCCTCTAAAGAATTACGTATTTAAAAGATTCACGTTCTGAACGTTAAAATGTCTTTGCAGGCAAAGCGGAACATAAGATGTTAGTCGTTTACGCCATTCTTTAAAAATAAACCTGTATTATTTTCCTCTTTTTACGACAGATGGTCATTTTGTTCAAATTTTTGTAGGTGGCATACCTATGTGAATGGAGCTGTTGATTTATACGACGGCACGATTGTTTTACAGTGCGATTTGTCATTTCTCTTATTGTGTTCAGTCAATACGAACCAGTGGGAGAGTATGAACCGTCAGTTTTTAATCAGTCTATAATGTTCTAGGACACAGGCCTCCTCTCTTCGAGAGAGAGCGGGCCCAGTGCGGGAAGTCTCCGAATTTTTGGTTCTAGGACATGCCGGTTTCCTCACGATGTTTTCCTTCGCCGTTTTGAGAGCAGTAGCTTTGAAATAATTTACACAAAGTAAAGCGCCTGTCTGGCTTCGAACGACCTGCAACTCGGTAAGTCGCGGCCGTCACCACTGGGCCACCAATGTTCTTTACCCTGAACCGTCAGTCATCGACCGTTAACAACCGTCACTACAAAAGAAATCGGCTCTAAGGGCCCATTGTGTCACCCTATGTAAAATTCCTACATTTATATCTGTAATTTTTATGGTGTACATAATAAAGAGAGAGACTATTCTATTCTAACATACATGTATGTTAAAACACTGAACTCAGTACTTATGAAAAATAATGCTTGACCGCACTCGTCCGTCCGCTTGATATATTTTGAATGAGTTTACAAAATATTCTCAGTGTAGCGTAGGCGTGAGAGATTACAACACGTTATCCAACAAAATTTTATTAGCATGTGAATTACCGCCTCTATTTTGGATCCAATATCAATCCCATTTATTCATCGACTGATGACATGCTATTTTGAATTACTGTAACAATCTGATAATTATATTACTTATTAGCATTTTATTTAACTATATTGTTGACCTAGCGAAGGTCGTGGGAATCCGCTGGATGTGAGCAACGCAGGACCGATCTTTGTGGCTATGCTTAAAGCGCAGATATACGACTTTTAATGATTTGAAATTGAACATCACGTCTAAACAAATAGTCTTATTTGTTTGAAAAAAATATTAGGTCTTTACCTATGAAATTGCCGTTCTGCAGTACTGGCCATTTCAAATCAAAATAATTTTTGTTTGGCTAAGAATTCTAATTTCAAATTAATTTTATTTTAAACCATGGTTTTTTTTTTCTAAAAGTAGTCATTTCTTTATTGATTAGTGTTACATTTTCATCGCATTTCAATCTTTTTCGTCATCATGGATACGTTAAAAATTCGAGTAATTATGGAATATGAGTACCGTCGTGGCAGCAACGCGGCACAAGCGGCACGCAACATCAACGACGTTTACGGAGCTAACACTACAAACCAACGCACCACCTGTTATTGGTTTGCTCGCTTCCGTTCTGGAAATTTCGACCTGAAAAATGAACCTCGCGGTCGTCCGAAGACTTTGGTCGACAATGACGAATTAAAGGCGATTGTGGAAGCTGATGATACACAATCTACGGCTGAATTAGCAGCAGCTTTCGACGTTAGCGTCAAAACAATATTGGTCCATTTGCGTCAAATTGGCAAGGTAAAAAAGCTTGACAAATGGGTGCCCCACGAACTCAATGATCGCCAGCGCGAAGTACGCGTCGAGACGTGCCTTGCACTGCTCAACAGACACACAAATGAAGGAATTTTGAACCGCATTGTTACCTGCGATGAAAAATGGATTCTGTTTGATAACCGTAAGCGCTCAGCAAGTTGGTTGGATCCTGGTTCAGCACCTAAACAATGCCCTAAACAAAAACTTACCCCTAGAAAAGTGATGGTCACTGTTTGGTGGTCTAGCGCCGGTGTGATTCATCACAGCTTCTTACCAAACGGGGTGAGCATTACTGCAGATGTGTACTGTGAAGAACTGAACACAATGATGGAGAAGCTGGCGCATCTCCAACCAGCATTGGTCAATCGCTCGTCTCCGCTGCTCCTGCCCGACAACGCGCGACCTCATACTGCACAGCAGACGGTCTCCAAGTTGCAAGAACTGGGGTTGGAAGCTCTCCGTCATCCGCCCTACTCACCAGACCTTGCGCCTACAGACTACTACTTTTTCCAGAATTTGGATAACATCTTGGCGGGAAAAAAATTTAATACCCGAGAGGCAGTACAAAATGCCTTTGAAGAATTTATGCCTCCCGTCCAGCTGATTTCTTTAAGAAGGGCATCAATAAACTGCCACTGCGATGGCAAAGATGCATTGATTGCATGGGTGATTACTTCGATTAATACAAATAAAAAATTCATGAAAAAAATTCGTTTAAATTTTTTCATACAAAACGGCAATTTCATAGGTAAAGACCTATTATATGATAAACTAGACTATTTTCTATTTTTATTTGTATAACATATTGTAATTAATTTGTAAAGTAATGTCTAACGCGAACACAAAAACGATAATCACGCAAAAACTATCGGGCGTATTTTCATGAAATCTGCATCATCTAAAAGACAATTTAATTACCCAAATTTTTGTATACGGCTTTTATTTGTATTGTGTTTGATAAATCAAGGGGGGTTGGTTTTGCGAAAAAACTTGATGCGCGTTGAAGCGGGGGCTCTTGCGGGCGACGGGCGGCAGTGCATCGCTGACCAATGTCCGGGTAGACGCTAACGCTCTGTGCAATTTTATTCGCTTAAAAGTTTCGCATGCTCCTCCCACTCGCTCAAGGTCGCTGGCACTTATTGTAGCCTTAAGCACACATAGCGTACATCACAGCAGCGGGCCCTATTAGAATACCAGCGCTGCGACACTTATTATTTTTTAAATGTCGCTGCATCATGCTGAGATAGCGGCCTTTTGGCCTCGTGCAGGACTTTCTGTTGTTATTTTCATTTTATTTTTATTTTTATGAGTGGTTTGTGATAATCCTGTGCGAGTCCCAATAAATACTTTTTCTTTCTTTCTTTCTTTATCAGAAAGATGTGGTCATATTTAAAAGTACCGAGTTCGTAGCCGACTGCATGCAGCAGCTGCAGACGACGTGTCGCTGCGACACTGCTGGTTTCTATGCATTTCTATGAAATACCTTTCGTAGTTAGCGATATGTCGCCTGCTGCTGGTGCATGCAGTCGGCTACGAACTCGTACCTTAAGGGTTGTGGTACAGACCATCAAACTGAACAGCCTTCTCCATGCGACGAACATCGTTATCGCGAAAAAATTATCAGCTGTCCCATACAGAACTTCAATACCTACTCGACCTTCACAGTATGAGACGGCTGATCGTTAGTATAGTAATCTGCACTTGAAAAATAAACGTCAGTGTACTACCAGCTACCTGTCACTTCAGTTCTCCTCCATAAGTCCTAGGCCTTCGCCTTCCGCAATATCCGCATACAACGTATCACTTAGGGAAGGCCTATGCTCAGCAATCTACAGACTGAGATGATAATGATGAGTAGTATGCGAGTAGTCAAATTTGACTCTCGTCAAGTGACGTACGAGATTTTTGGTTTGTGGTCTTCAGTTGGTGCTGCAGTTTATAATGGAGGAATAGAATGGGTATCAAAGAATGAAGTAAGTAAACTGTATGAGTTCCATGTTTATGAGTGGAATCTATTTCAAGAAAGCTCCGTTAATAGTACTATTTCCTCTGTCTCTAAATTGTTTCATTATTTTAGCCAAAGAGACAAACATAAACGTTACAAATAAATTGTAACTGTAGGAACTTCAAAGGTAAACAATAAGATATTATATGAATCTTTGGCTACATTTCTGTCGTTAAATGTTTAAATGGGTGCTGTAATAAATACAATTATGAACGTCTACTAAAATGTTAAGGCGGTTTCAATATTAACTGTTTCAAAGCCACACAAATTGCTTTTATGTATATTTTAGTTCACACTTCACACAAAATCATTAATTAGTCTATAAACGTCCACTGCAGAATGCAGACATGCGCATAGATAGCCCTATCTTCTTCTTTTTGAGTCAATACCGCGATGGTACTTTTAGACAAATTGGGGCTAAAAGGTGGCCGCGGATCCTGTTAGGGCTTGCGCCCACTGGCGGCACGACACGACAAGGGATTTTTATGCGAAAAATATACAGGGTAGCCCAAATTAACGTTGACAAGAGGTTTTACTAATTATTTTATACGAGAATTAAATAAGGTTATAAATTATAAAAATACGCTTTATTTTATACAAGAATCCCAATTTGTCTTCAAAATAACCTCCTTTAGCGCAGATACATAGAGACAAACACTTGGTAAAATTATCTACAATTTTCCGTCCTGCCTCCACAGATATTTTTTCCCATTCCCGTGTAAGAGTTGTCTTTAACATTTAATTACAACATCAACCAACTTTTTAGTCGCAGTCGTGTTTTTTGATTTTGTATTTTCAACCTTTTATTGTGTATTTTTATTTTCAACCTCTTCTTGTGATTTTTTTTTTATTTTCAAACTTTTATTTAGCAACATTTTTTATTTTCAACCTTTTATTGTGTAATATTTTTAGAATAGTCTCCTCGAGCCCTTTATTTGACCACATGTTCATGGTACATTTTTTTTCAAGGCATTACTTATTGCTGTCTAAAAATTGCCATTTTGATTGTGTAAAAACAAAACCTTTATAATAGCATATAAACATCGCGCGACCTAGACGAGTCGATATTCACTTTATTTATTAAAAATCCTTTCAGCCGTTAGTATGTTCGAGGGTATAAAGAATCCCACATACATGTGAAAAACATAACCCTGTCTTTGCTGCCACGCAGTCGGGTAAAAATCATTGCAGGTGTACGCAGCACCGTAATTGCGTTATACACTTTCAATAACAATCCGAGAGCTTTGAAGGATATTGCTAATCCATTGCTTCATATGTTTGAAAAATTCGACAGCTTAACAAGGTAAATAACGCAATGAACGTGGGTGAACTGTCAAAATGAAACCGATAGTGATCAATTGTCATTTTATGTGTGTTACGCAATTACCCCGCAGATCGAACTTCCAGCCCGTAATTTACGGAAGGCGGTTCGCTACGCTAATGTAATTTACGGAAGGTGGTTCACTACGCTAACGTAGTTTTTGGAAGGTGGTCCGCTACGGTAACGTAATTTACGGAAGGTGATTCACTACGCTAACGTAGTTTTTGGAAGGTGGTCGGCTACGGTAACGTAATTTACGGAAGGTGGTTCACTACGCTAACGTAGTTTTTGGAAGGTGGTCGGCTACGGTAACGTAATTTACGGAAGGTGGTTCACTACGCTAACGTAGTTTTTGGAAGGTGGTCGGCTACGGTAACGTAATTTACGGAAGGTGGTTCACTACGCTAACGTAGTTTTTGGAAGGTGGTCGGCTACGGTAACGTAATTTACGGAAGGTGGTTCACTACGCTAACGTAGTTTTTGGAAGGTGGTCGGCTACGGTAACGTAATTTACGGAAGGTGGTTCACTACGCTAACGTAGTTTTTGGAAGGTGGTCCGCTACGGTAACGTAATTTACGGAAGGTGGTTCGTTAGGCTAAAGTAATTTAAGGAAGGTTTTTCGCTACGCAAACGTAATTTACGGAAGGTGGTTCGCTACGCTAACGTAGTTTTTGGAAGGTGGTCGGCTACGGTAACGTAATTTACGGAAGGTGGTTCGTTAGGCTAAAGTAATTTAAGGAAGGTTTTTCGCTACGCAAACGTAATTTACGGAAGGTGGTTCGCTACGCTAACGTAATTTACAAAAGGTTGAAAGCACGTGGATGGGAATGTAGTTGTGCACCACGGTCTACATACATACATAATTATATTCTACAAGCTGATCCGACAGACGTTGTCCTGTCTTAACAATGAATGTCATATCTCGTTTAGTTTTAGTTTTGACTATTGACTAAAACTAAAACTATCGACTCATTTATCAACCGATCCATCTGTGTTAAACGATATTTGCAGCGCGCATTCTGTCAATCACTGACAGTTATTTCAAACATCTGACAGATAAGTAAAATTAATATTGGCGTTATATTTTCTTAAATTTTGTAACGTTCCGATCAACTTCCTTATTTTTTTATTTCATAAGATCCTTCTCCTGAGAATAACGAATACAACAAAAAAAAAATGTGAAATCGGTCCAGCCGTTCACGCGTGATGGCATGACCAAGGGAAATAGGGATTCATTTTTATATATATAGATATATATCTATACATAATATAAACTAAAGTCGCTCTTCGTGTCTGTCTGTGTGATCGCGATATTCTTCTAAACTACGCAACGCATTAATAAACGCATTAACAGAATTTATTTCAGAAGGTCTAAGTGCATCATACATTAATATTAAACTTACATATAACAAAGACGTCAAGATATTTTGCAAATTAGTAAAAACAGTGAAAAACATACTAATATTATAAATGAGAAAATCACTCTGTGACTTTTACCTTTTCATGCCTAAACTCTCCCAGGCTGCGCCACAACACTCTGTCCTCCGCCTTCAGCATCCAGTCTGTCCCAGCCACTTTTTTGAGGTCGTCGGTCCATCTAGCTGGAGGCGTCCCACACTACGCTTACCGATACGCGGTCGCCACTCCAGGACTCGTCTGCTCCACCGGCCATCGGTCCTCCGACAAACATGCCCAGCCCACTGCCACTTCAGCTTGCTTACTCTGCAAGCTATGTCGGTAACTCCGGTTCTTTTCCGGATAACTTCGTTGCTGATTTTATCCTTCAAAGAAACCCCGAGCATAGCCCGCTCCATAGCGCGTTGAGCGACCTTAAATTTGTGGACCGGCCCGACTGTCAGTGTTCACGTTTCGGCACCGTGTGTCGTAACGGGCAGGACGCACTGGTTGAAGACCTTAGTCTTCAAACATTGCGGGATTGGCGACGAGAAGACTGAACTAATTGTTATGAAATTGTCAGATAGGTAGCAAAGGAACTGGAGAAGGACATAGGCGACTTTTCATCTTGGATATTAGTATTTAAAATTATGAAAGATAAAACACACGCAGACGAAGCCGGCAGGCCACAGCTGGCTTACAACAAATGGTTACTAAAGCTGTACCAACCTGTTGTAGTCGGGAGTGCGCGGCGCGGTGGGCGTGGCGCCCGAGCCGTCCGGCTCTGCGCAGAACGCCGCGCCGTCCTCCGGGTACAGCGGGAACCTGACGCCCACACATATTATGTTACGATGCTGATTATTGCCGCGTAACGGACAGTCCTAGGACACGGATCAGTGGCCATGCAGTACAAGTAAGCCCGCGCAAAATAAGTCTGTGTGAACATTATTTTGTTTCTTAGCTTTGCAAGAGCTCAACTGTTCAGTAAGGGCTGGCGCTCACTGGCGCGGGCGGTAAGGCACAGTAAGGGATATTTATGCGACGAATAGAAATATAATTTAATAATATGCCAATAAAATTGAAATTTCAACGGCAACGATGCCGCGGTATTTTTAGGCATGCTGCGACGTCCTTAGGCACCACCATTAGAATTTCAATGTTATGCATAAAATCCCTTGCCGCCAGTGGGCGGAGGCCCTAAGTCAACGATTGCGTCATTTCTTTCCTTTGTTTGGCAATCATTTTCGATTCCTTTCTTTAATGGCGCGGGTTAAAGTATCAAGTCTTATGTAATATTGTATCATTCCAATCTCACCTATAATTATCTTCTGACAGTCTGTCGTCATCGTCGGTGGCTATGAATTGTACACAGAGCGCGCAGTCGCCCTTCACACTCTGCAGCGCTTGTACCGCTTCTTTGTGACAAGCCTGGAAATGTAACACGTTTAAAGGCTTTCGGAAGTACATCGTTTAAGACATTTAATTTCCCAAAAACAAAACATAATTTTGTTCACTTAGAATTAAAAATACAAATAAACGTTCATTGCGACGTGTATCGGAACAGTTTGGTAAATATGGTGAAGAAACAAGTCATATTGGACATACGCAGTGGAAGTTATCGGTGGGGGATCGTTCATCTCGTCTGCGACTATTAAGGTACGGTTCCGTTGGGTACCATAACTTCGGAAACAAATACTGAAGAATGGAGAAACCGAATTCTAAGCTAGCAGAATTGGGTAGCGTGTGTATCGCTTAACTTTTCCAACAAGCCTGATCGGCCGGTCTAAACGTAGCTTAAGACATCATCAGCACGATCCACCTACTGCTGGCATAGGCCTGTATTTGAATGTGTGCGTATTCTAGATGACAACATTATCGACCTTGCTGAAGGCATGCTTCGCGCGTAGGTATGATTCTGCGTCTTTAAGAATTGTGCGTGGCAGAAGTCCACGCCTACTTCTTACTCTGAATTGTACCCAGAATCAGATAGGATAGCTGCCTTCATTGGTGATCCCCTATCAATGTAGGTCACTATACATCTACACATCCAGATCTGGAACAGTATGCGCTTCGAAATTCATCGTCCATCTTCAGAAATGCGAACGCGCGATACTGAGATCTAATACAGAGCTGTTACAACCATGAAAGTACTTGCCTATTTTGTATTACCATAATTACAAAGTTATAGATTAACAACTCTATGCAATTCCAATAATTTTTTACTTTTGTGAGACAGGTGACGATCTGCAACTGGGGTAGGTGACTAACAGAGGGCAAACTTCCAACAAACGCCTAATGATCGGTGCACTACTACAAAGCGCGGCAGGAAAAAAGTTAGGAGCTCTGCTTCTGTAGGGGGTTATTCTGTGCCGCGACGGTCCGTGCTAATTCGAAAACACGAAGATTACCGAAGTTTTTCTGGTTTAACTGTACCTGTGTGAGATCGACGTCGTTGATGGCGAGTATCGCGTCACCCACATACAGTTCGCCGGTGAGCGCGGCCGGCCCGCCCGCTTCCAGCTCGGAGATCAGGATGGGCACGCCGTGTTCACGACCGCCCTGTGGTAATTGAGATAGATAGTATAAGGATAATTTTAATCAATGTGCCAACAGCCCAAAGGTATGGCGATAAAAAGGCTTTGCAAACGAACCCCGTCATTGAACTATTAATGAGAGCCCTCTACTGAGCAGTCGTGGCCCAGTGGTGACGGCCGCGACTTACGACTTGCAGATCGTGGGTTCGAACCCGAGCAGGCACTTTACTTTGTGTAAATTATTTTATCACATGCACTGCTCTCAAAACGGTGAAGGAAAACATCGTGAGGAAGCCGGCATGTCCTAGAACCAAAAAATTCGAAGACATCCACCAACCTGCACTGGGCCACCGTGGTAGATTGTGGTCCGCTCCTTCTTACAGAGAGGAGGCCTGTGTCCCAGCAGTGGGAATACTATAGGCTGATTATGCTTATGTTCTACTAGCTGACTAACTTACTTGGTATAGTTCCAGTAAGTACAGGGGATTCAGAATAATACTTATAAAATAAGTAAAGCTTTCTCGTAATAACGATAAAGGATGAAAAAAATAAGCAGGGTTCATAATCGTTTCAAGCCACTTGTACTCCTTCTGGCAAGACTTTCACATAGCACATTTTTCACATTTTTAGATACCTAAAGGACAAGCACCTAAGAATGAGTATGGTATCATTAAAATACACACACATTACTTACATGATTTGTAAAATTTCCCTGTATTTTTTTTCTCTTGATCTGGCATCAAAATACAGGCAATAAGTAATTATTTAAGTTAGGTGATACTTTGTTAAACTTATTGTTTTAATTAATGACATGGTATACATGGAAGTGTGTGTAGTAATATAATAAAATAATTGAAATAATATTTAAAAATTAACATAACGTAAATTGAAAATTAATGCACTTCGATGGTTTTATGTAATAATTGTAAAATGATTTTGCATACCGTTAAAACGATGAGACATGTAGCACTATGAAATGATATGAACACTTCTGTAAACATAGGTACCGTTTTTCTGGCAAATAAAATAATATTCTAGTCTATTATTTACTTCCGCCAAATGATCTTGTATTTCGTATTATTTTTATTTAATTTTTATTACCCTAGTTTTGTGGGCTAACTATATTGATTGCACCCACCGTAACAGAGATGCCGAGCCCCAGATGCGGCGAGCGGCGCACGCGCACGGTGCGCGCCAGCGCGCGCGCGGCGTGCGGCGCGTGCTCGGGCGCGGGCGGCGGCCGCGCCACGCCCCGCGCCGCGCCCGCGCCGCGGCACACGCGGACCAGCGTCTTGTGACGTTGCACTAGGATCTCTGCTTCCACCTATGCAACACAACTTGACGATCTTATATCTACAACTACAGTTGTACAACTTTTTGTTGTCCCTAAATGTTCATTAGAAAACCAGCGTCAGACAGCATCTGACATCATTTTCATTCATGCTGAAATGGGCCTTTTTGACGCAGCCGTAAGGCACACACTGTTGTTGTTAAAAACTTAAAACATTTCTAAATATTTGTATTTTTCGTTGCACAAACTTTTGCCAAATAAATGTTATTCTCATTCCATTATTTTTTAACACTCTTTTATTTTATCATTCTTTTATTAGCTTCTAAATGTCGTATCAAAATGAAAGTTTATATGTAGATGTAGTTCGGATGACAATACTATAATTTGGTATCTTGGAGCTGATCTGATGATGGAGCCAGGAGGTAAATAGTGAACTCTTCAGTGGCTACTAGTAAACCCCTCGAATTTGGGCTCATATTATGATTCGCTTTGACGAAACCAATGCATTGGGCTTAAGCAACGAGGGTCTGATGATGGAGCCAGGAGGTGGATAGTGGAATTGTTCAGTGGCTACTAGTAAACCCCTCGAGTTTGGAGTCATATGATTCGTTTTGATGAGTCCAATATATTACACTTGATGCCGGGGGTCTGATGATGGAGCCAGAAGGTGGTTAGTGGAACTCTTCTGTGGCTACTAGTAAACCGCTCATATGATTCGTTTTGACGAGTCCAATAGATTGGGCTTGGGCAACGAGGGTCTGATGATGGAACCAAGAGGTGGATAGTGGAACTCTTCAGGGGCTCTAAATAATTACTTCGACTTTTGGGTCATACAATTTGTTTTGATGAGTCCAATATATTGCACTTGGTACTGACGGTATGATGATGGAGTATGAGTCGGATTTTGAGTTTACACTTATTCACTAAATGAAGAATATACTAGACTCAAAAATAAAATAAAATATGTAGTTTAAAAAAAAACAAAAAAACTCGCTTATAACACGCACTAAAAAATATAGAATAATTAAATTGACTTGTATTAGTTCTTCTTTTATATCCAATGATTAAATCAAAAAGCGTAGAGCGCTTTTTAGTTGTGTGTACGTACTTTTAATTAATTTTAAACAAAGCGCTCCATGCAAAAATAATGGAATGAGTATAACATTTGTATGTATGTGTTTTGGCCCTTTGGCCTTCGCGCCAAAAATAGTTTGTAATATTGACTAGCAAAAGTTTAGAAATATAGTCGATTCCTGTGTGTGCGTGTTCAGAGTGTACACTTGATTTCCCCTATGTCTAGACGACACCTTCGACGTCCAACAGTATGCATGCAGTTTATGGTATAAGACAGCGATCGCATCTTGCAATAAGTGGTCGAGAGTGAGGTCACATGCAATGTAGTAAAGAAAGACAAGATGAAACTATTAAGGTAAGATTCACAGATTGCACTTTAACTTTACCAAGTAAAGTAAGCTTCGCATACAAATATGAACCTTGTTCGTATAGCGTTAACGTTCATATTCGTATGAAATGGTTACTTAGCAGTAACATTGTAACCCTATTGATGTACTGTGATTGTTCCTTAATGAGTAAATTGCGACGCTGCTTCCTTTTTAAAAGAGGCCTCCCATTATAAACACCCTGACGATATGAAATAGGAAAAACACAAAAACCAATTCCAACTTTATTTTTATTTTGCAAAATTAAAGTAGGCGTCCACTAGCCGTTTTGCTAAGTACGTCCTCGAATCGTATGTGTTGTTGAATCATAACGGTATTATTTTGACCTACATTGTGATGTTATTTCTAACTTAAGGGGACTTGAAAACGAAAAACGTTTTGTATTTTTTTGCGGTAACAACAGCTTCGTCGACGAAAGGATCAGAAAGACCCAAAATGTTAACCTCTGATTTTAAATTAGACCAAAATGACAGCTACGATCGACCTTTTGCATCAGTCAGCGTCTCATATAGTTCATGCAAGTTCCTGTTGACCACTACATACATTCGTACATTCTTCACTAAACATATTTAGACATTGATAGTTTTTCCATCTTTGAACTCAAAACGTATCGCATGAAGGTATTCGATCGTAGCTGTCATTTTGGTCTAGCAAATTAAAAAACATTTTTTCAAAAAAAGAAACAACCGACTTCCAAAAAAAAACTACGAAGTGAAAAGTTAATTTATTTACGCAAGTCGGTGTGTTTGGTTTTGTATTTTCGTTTTTTGCCACAGACTTCCGTTATTAAATTATTTTTGAAATTTGTAGTATTTTTTGGAAGCCGGTTGTTTTTTTTTTTTTTTTGTAAAAATGTTTTTATGTTTCACTTTTTAGTTGTGGTATGTTGTACCAAACCCCATACAAATTCGTATACAAATCCATGCTATGACAAATAACAGTGACAACATAATAACAGTGACAAGAAGTTATCATAACATCGTCAATATACACTAAGTGGATAAAATACGTATTATTGAAGCTAACTGAAAAACCACCGAGGCAAAGTTAATAAACTTTATAAGGGACGACCCCTGAGGCATACTATATCTATTAAAAAAATAATTATCGAAATCGATCCACAATTGCCGGCGATATCGGGTAACAAACATTAAAAAAAACAGACGAATTGAGAACCTCCTCCTTTTTGAGGTCGGTTAAAAATGGGTATAGATAAATTATGCAAAGTTAACTCATTGAATACTATGAAGGTACGCTTACAATGACTTTACGCTGGCGAAATGTACGATGGTCAAGTTACGGTTAACACGGTATTTGTGTTAAGTTTTGCCCAAATCTACTTAGGTAACGTTTAATTTAAATGTACTCATTCACTGACACACAAGGCACAGCACAAACCGGTATAGAAGCATGACATTTTGCACTAAAGTTCCCTATACGGCAAAAGTGAGCATTAAAAAAGGATTTTTGAAAATTCATTACATAAAGCAGTTAATAAGTAATGAAAGTCTGTATGGAAGTTCTTCATTTTAGACGATGGGAAATCCCATCGGGCACACAGCATACACTGCATAAAAATGCCAAATGTGTGATTCGTCGTCATTCTTTTTAAGTGTGACGTCTCGCAGGTGTTCTTTGAATGTGTGCAAAAACCGCAAGCGCAGTGCAGACGACGCGCAGACATAAGCTTACTAAACACTTTATTGATATGTACGGCGCGACGCAAATTCAGCTTTCTTGTTGCAGGTGTAGTCACTGCGTAATACTCTAAATTGTGGCATGTGCACGATGCACGTGACTATAGAATTTAAAGCTGCCGCGAAGTTACAGTGATATACGGCATTTGAAGTCTATTGATTTTATTACCTAGTTACCTAACGTTTCTTCCTATTTACTAGAGGAGCTATCACATTGCGCAGATCAATCCAATCAAGTAATATCTTCTAGCAGGCTTTATGGCCTGAGATTGAGTATTCAGACAGGCGGTTATTAAAGCCTATATGAAGCTTAATTCATGTGAAGGTTCATTTTGTTTCATTCCACGTTTTTACGATCATTCGGTAAGCGAGTGAAAGACGTAGAGTGCTGAAATCCAACGGATCGGTTCACTAATGAATTATTTTTTTGTTCAGACGTTTCACTTTAAATAACAAAAATGAACAAAAAGTGAAGAATCTGATATACTTAGACATAAAAGACGAACATAAGTTTACCTGAGCCCAGAGTGAATCTCGCAGTTCAGAGCGCATATCCCTGCCGAGAAGCTGCAACTGTTGTATCCTACCCGCTAGCTCTTTGTCTAGGTACTTTGTGGCCAGTCTGGAATTATAATTTTTTGGATTATTATAGGCAAGCTAACTTATCGCATATAGGCAAGCTAACGTCATGTATTCCACGAAGGGGTCGTAGTATTGGTTAAGTTCCATGTTATGGGTGATGAGACTATTGCCTTTAACCTTTAACTGGGCACGATCTAGAAGCCCGACCACGGGCAATTTTTTTTTTTCTGAATGGGCCTCGTCTCTGCCTCGATCACGCCTGATGGAAAGCGATTGATGAGGTCTGTGATGGGACGAGCGTGCCCAGAAGACGCCTGTTCACTCGTGCGTTGAAGGCAGACGGGTTAAATGTGGAAGGGAACACAGAGAAATTCGTAATGGCAAAATGCTTTGAAATTCTGCTCAGCAGTCTTACGACTAAACCAACGAGGCTTAGATATTTAACTACTTAGCTTAGACAACGTTTGTCGTCAAATCTTTAATTCAATACTTAAAGTCACATTCATATACAGGCTGGCAGGGATACAACGCACAACCTGTTACAATGGATTCTGTACATGATTCTGAACCCCAGGGGGGTTTAGATCCCTGGCGCACAGGCAACTGAAGGAACACGGGTGGGGTTTTAGTCAGTAAGAGTCTGACACGCCCTTCCGCTCCGCCCAGAGCGGGACAGGTCATCTGTTAAATAACCGGCCCAAAAAAAAATACGGTGTCTAGATAAGTCGTGAGTTATTAAAAAAAAAAATTCTTTGCCATACATTCTGACCCCGTAGGTATTGCACTTTTCTATAAAACAGCAGATTTTGTATTGATAACCGACGAAAAGTTTCTACGGTAGGTGGTCTAGAGAATCATGTGCGGAATGAATAGTTTCAGTTGGCGCGTTGATGTCCTTGCCACCTTGTATTATGTACCTCAAGCACGAACAAGCTAATCTACGTAACGTTACAGTAACGTGTTTCTTGCTAGACACATGGACATGCGCCTGTAAGACATAACCTTATTTGACAAGATTTGCGGCCTGAAAACAGTTCCTAAGTAAGTAAAAACCTAAATATAGTTTAATTAATTTATACCAAAGATCAAAATACACTCGAGAGCAATGAATCCGGGTCACTTAAAGAATCCTAAAAATCTCGGAAACTAAAAATGCTAGGTTAATGCAATAAATTGTATTTAATAGACAATGTAATACTCCTTAAATGAAGGTATTAAAACTTCTTAGTTATTGTAAAGTTATATCATAAAAAAATCAAATTTGAAAAAGGGCCACTTTCGAAGATGGAACTACGAAATTACAGCATTTGGTTTTGCTTTTGTTTGTAATCTGTCATTTATGTTGGTACATAAACCATGTTGATAGTGCTCTATATTCATTATTCAAGCTGAAATTATGTCGCTTACGCCTGAAGAATGCACCAGAATACTTACAATGCTGGAAACCGGCCGGAGTCAGCGCGATACAGCCAGGACTGTCGGTGTGTCGCTGTCAACAGTACAAAGAGTTCTCCGACGTTACGAAGAAACTGGTTCTAACCTACGCAGACCAGGAACGGGCAGAACCAGGTGTACCACAGCACGAGAAGACCGATACTTGGTGAACACCATGCTTCGAAATCGCTTTCTCACAGGAACTGAACTCACAAATCAGTTTCGACGCCTCGGAGGAAGTAACCCAAGTGCATGGACAGTAAGACGTCGGCTTGCTGAATCTAACTTAAAACCCCTTAGACCTGCAAACGGCCCTAAACTGGAGCGTGGGCATCGTATTTCAAGACTAAGATATGCCCAGAGCCACGTAAATTGGAGTATTGAAGATTGGTCAAAAGTTATGTTCTCCGACGAATCAAAATTTATGCTCTACAAGCACGATGGAAGACACAGAGTGTATCGAAGACCAGGGGAAAGATTCAAGCAAGCATGCATCGAAGAAAAAGTAGCCTACGGTGGTGGGTCTGTACTTGTGTGGGCCGGAATTTCTTCTGAAAGTCGCACAGAGCTGGTGATCATAGAAAACGGCTCTTTAACTAGCGTAAGATATGTGGAAGAAATCCTCAATGATCACGTTGGTCCATTTATGGTCAATTTAGGTGAGGATGCTATATTTATGCATGACAATGCCCGACCTCATACAGGTAGGATTGTGAATGACTACCTTCAAGAGATGAACATTACTCGTATGGAGTGGCCAGCGCGCAGCCCGGATATCAACCCGTTCGAGCATGCTTGGGACGAGCTAGGCAGATGCGTAAAACAACGAAACCCTCCCCCAATCACGCTTCGTGAGCTCAAAATTGCTCTCACAGAGGAATGGGAGAATATTCCCCAAAATCGTATAAGGAACTTGGTGTACAGCATGCCAAACCGCGTAAACGCAGTAATGGAAGCACGAGGAGGCAATACGAAGTATTAAAATTCAAGAAAATCGTAATAAAGTTCAAAAATTTCATGTTTCCTATTTTTGTTTTAAGGAGAGATCAGCAGTTTTTTTCTTTATGTAATTTTGTGTTAATAAAATGTATGGTGACTCATATTTTTTTTACTTTCATTTAAGGAGTATTACATTGTCTATTAAATACAATTTATTGCATTAACCTATCATTTTTAGTTTCCGAGATTTTTAACATTCTTTAAGTGACCCGGATTCATTGCTCTCGAGTGTAGCACATACCTAAAATCTTTTTAATGGCCAGCAGGGCTAACATGACACACGCGACAATTACTCACTCTCGTTTTCTGACAATACTGCTATACAATATACCCGACTCGTTCTGTCAAACTTGATGTTTTCTTGACAAACCCTAACAGCGCACCTAAGTTATGTCGAATTTTGACAATTCAACACGACATAATCGTCGTTTTTTTTGTAATTTAGTCGTCCTCCTTGACGACGAGAAGAGTAGACAAACTATGATACAAAAGATAAACAAAAAAATCTCCAAGATAACATGGCAGTTTCATAATTTTACTTATTTTAGTCATGCTTTAATTATACAATATAATAATAATGATAATGAAAATACTTAGTTTTAAACTACTATTTATATTGGAACGAAATTCCTTTCGGCGGCCGCGAGAGAAACTGTGGTGGAAGGGAGCACTATTACGTAAATGAGCATCACTTTCAGTAATAACCACCAGTCACTTTGCCAATTATGGTGATTAACGAAACCTAGGTAGTAGTGATGTACGTCGGCAAAAACCGCCGACTAGTCGGCCCATTTTTACTGCTATTAATATAATAGGTCTTTACCTATGAAATTGCCGTTTTGTATGAAAAAATTTAAACGAATTTTTTTCATGAATTTTTTATTTGTATTAATCGAAGTAATCACCCATGCAATCAATGCATCTTTGCCATTGCAGTGGCAGTTTATTGATGCCCTTCTTAAAGAAATCAGCTGGACGGGAGGCAACAAATTCTTCATAGGCATTTTGTACTGCCTCTCGGGTATTAAATTTTTTTCCCGCCAAGAAGTTATCCAAATTCTGGAAAAAGTAGTAGTCTGTAGGCGCAAGGTCTGGTGAGTAGGGCGGATGACGGAGAGCTTCCAACCCCAGTTCTTGCAACTTGGAGACCGTCTGCTGTGCAGTATGAGGTCGCGCGTTGTCGTGCAGGAGCAGCGGAGACGAGCGATTGACCAATGCTGGTTGGAGATGCGCCAGCTTCTCCATCATTGTGTTCAGTTCTTCACAGTACACATCTGCAGTAATGCTCACCCCGTTTGGTAAGAAGCTGTGATGAATCACACCGGCGCTAGACCACCAAACAGTGACCATCACTTTTCTAGGGGTAAGTTTTCGTTTAGGGCATTGTTTAGGTGCTGAACCAGGATCCAACCAACTTGCTGAGCGCTTACGGTTATCAAACAGAATCCATTTTTCATCGCAGGTAACAATGCGGTTCAAAATTCCTTCATTTGTGTGTCTGTTGAGCAGTGCAAGGCACGTCTCGACGCGTACTTCGCGCTGGCGATCATTGAGTTCGTGGGGCACCCATTTGTCAAGCTTTTTTACCTTGCCAATTTGACGCAAATGGACCAATATTGTTTTGACGCTAACGTCGAAAGCTGCTGCTAATTCAGCCGTAGATTGTGTATAATCAGCTTCCACAATCGCCTTTAATTCGTCATTGTCGACCAAAGTCTTCGGACGACCGCGAGGTTAATTTTTCAGGTCGAAATTTCCAGAACGGAAGCGAGCAAACCAATAACAGGTGGTGCGTTGGTTTGTAGTGTTAGCTCCGTAAACGTCGTTGATGTTGCGTGCCGCTTGTGCCGCGTTGCTGCCACGACGGTACTCATATTCCATAATTACTCGAATTTTTAACGTATCCATGATGACGAAAAAGATTGAAATGCGATGAAAATGTAACACTAATCAATAAAGAAATGACTACTTTTAGAAAAAAAAAACCATGTTTTTAAAATAAAATTAATTTGAAATTAGAATTCTTAGCCAAACAAAAATTATTTTGATTTGAAATGGCCAGTACTGCAGAACGGCAATTTCATAGGTAAAGACCTAATACTTAAAAAATTAAAAGATGGTGATTGAAATTAAATTGAAAACGTTACTGTTATTATTTTTTACTAAAGAATGAGTTTTACAGTTTACTTTCAGTGCAATTTAGAATTGGATAGGAAGGAATAGGAACCCTTCGTTTGGTCCATTAATTAATTGGACTTAGATCCAGAAATTATATAAAATAAAATTAACTAATACTTCTAACGAAAAAGAAGAAACTATAACAAACAATTGGCAATAAATAGGTTTACAACTTAGAAATACGAAGTCTTCCTTTGACCTAATACTAATGAATTAGACTTAGATCTGGCCGCCGGACGCTGCTGGGCATCTGCGAGCCGAAAGCGTAGTCACGAACATTGCCTATGTCACCTGAACTCAACCGAAAGCAATGATTGGTTTGGCCCGTATATATAATTATTAGTGATGTGCCGACTAGTCGGGAAAGCCGACTAGTCGGTAGTAATTTAAACGACCGTTACTTAAGGTTTACTTTAATACACAGTCAGAGAAAAATCCTAACTAAAAAGTGTAAAATCAAAAAGTTGATCTAAAAAATCCAAAAACCCGATTGCGCAAAAAGTAAACATTAAAACTCCTTTTGCAAAAAAATACAACTGACTCCCAAAAAAACACTACAAGGTAAAAAATAACTTTAATTTCGGAAGTCTGTCTTTGGTTTTGTATTTTCGTTTTTTGCCACCGACTTCCGAAATTAAAGTTATTTTTCACTTCGTAGTGTTTTTTTGGAAGTCGTTTGTTTGTTTTTGTAATAACTTTTTACTTGTGGCCACACAAATATCTATACCACCACTTGCTATGTAATAAAATTTTATTCAATTTTTTTTTTTTTTGTGGGTCCGATTGAAATTCATCTAAGTTACAATAGCCTAACGTGAACTGCTCATCACCTTTTACAAAATATTGCTTTTCCGGATGCAAGGACGTTAATTGTTCAGGAGTTCTCCTGGTACTTCACAATCAGCTCCACTTCACCATATGCACTGTGACGAGCATAAATTGCTTAGCAAACATATAAAAGTAATTGAATCGCAACCCGTGAAATACTTATTATTGAGTAGTTCCGGTGGCTTCATCATCATCAGATCCACTTCACCAAATAGTGCTTTCCAAGAGCAAATGCACGAGTTACTATAAAACTACCCAAATCACTATAGGTGTGCCCATAATATTTGAAGAGTTCCCTCGATTTCTCCAGGATCCCATCATCAGAACCTGACCTGATGACAATGGAACCACCTGGGAAGTATACCCTTTGCAACAAAACTACTTTACTTTGTACTTAGAGTGACATTAAATGATTTAACATATTATCATTCAATTATATGCCTCCGACTGCATGTCATCATGCTGCATAACATTTTGAATGACTACCATCGATATTGTTTAAATTTGCCGTTATGGCGCAGATATACGACTTTTAATGATTTCAAATTGAACATCACGTCTAAACGAATAGTCTTATTTGTTTGAAAAAAATATATGATAAACTAGACTATTTTCTTCGTAATTTGATATGTGAATATTTGAAATTATATTTTTATAACATAGCGTAATTAATTTGTAAAGTAATGTCTAACGCGAACACAAAAACAATAATCACGCAAAAACTATCGGGCGTATTTTCATGAAATCTGCACCATCTAAAAGACAATTTAATTACTCAAATTTTTGTATAGGGCTTTTATTTGTTTTGTGTTTGATAAATCAAGGTGGGTTGTTTTTGCTAATAAACTTGATGCGCGTTGAAGCGGGGGCTCTTGCGGGCGACGGGCGGCAGTGCATTGCTGACCAATGTCCGGGTAGACGCTAACGCTCTGTGCAATTTTATTCGCTTAAAGTTTCGCATGCTGCTCCCACTCGCTCAAGGTCACTGGCACTTATTGTCGCCTTAATGTTTGATCTTGTTTCGATTACTTTCGTTGGCTTTTCATTATTATTGAGTTTTTGATCTTGTTTCGGTCCTTTTAGTTATTTTACATTGATTGTCTGTTTACGCAAATGGCTTTTTTTATAATATTTTTGATGTCTTTTTTATTTAGTATTACGGTCATGATCATGATATACTATTAAAATGCTTAAGATGATACCTAAATTAATTTGATACCCATATTGCAGTATTCGAAACAATTTTTTTTTCCCTCCAAACAATGGCTTCTCACAATCACAACCGCCATATTTGTTTTTTTTTTAACTTATCTAAGAACACTTGGGCGGTCAAGACGTTTCTAACGATGTCTTTGTTATATAAATCCGCTTAGCGGTTTGAAAGATATGATGTAATAAATAATATTACATACATACATACAAGATACGCGCGAAAAACATAACCCTTTTCTTGCAGTCGGATAAAAAGATACCTTCGAGTGCATGAGATTGGGATTGGAGACAAAAATATGTAATCTTGTTTCCATCTTTTTTAAAGTTCACTTTTTACGCAGTCGGGTTTTTTGATTTATTAGATTAACTTTTTTTTTATAACTTGCTACCTCGATCTCCCGAAGCGACGCCGCGTCGCGAGATAAAGAAGTGGCAAAGTGCCTTTATTGCGCTTACTCGAGCTTAACGGTCATGTTAAGCATTAGAATGACATCAGAATCGTAGACATATTTCGACAAATCTAAATGGAGAGCGTTCTCGCGCTTGTCATGTTAGCCATGCAGACCATTTTGTTTTTTTATTATTTATTTTACAGAGTCTGTCAGTATCCTATTTTTAATTCGGTCTGACATGTAAAGAAGATGGCCGAATACGAGGGCGACACTGAAAGTTTTTAGAACTGGCCACTTGTAAACTATTATTGTGTATGTATTGTATTCATTTGTCATTTGTTTAAGATTTGGCGGCAAATTGAAAATTATCTGTGTCACGTCAACATGAATTTAACGCGGGAAAAATTTCGTACAATAATTTTTTATGACTTTCGATGTCATTAAAGTCAACAAGAAAGTTATGATAGACTTCGATTGGCATTTCACGATGAAGCCCCATATCGTGCCACTGTTTTACAACTGGTTTAATGAGTTTAAACGTGGTCGCACTAATCTCATCGATGATCTGCATGAGGGACGGCCTTCTACGGCGACGGCTAAAGATAACATCAGTGTTGTGCGGCGTAAGATAGAGACTGACAAAAGAGAGACTTATCAGCAGATTCGGACAAGCTTAGGCATCGGTATGAGTCAAGTGCACAAATCCTCCATGAACATTCAGCGGTCAGGAAGCTTTGTGCTTGGTGGATATCTCATAATTTGACAGAGGCCCAAAAACTCCGTCGTGTTGATTAGTGTTGTGACATGGTTCAAAGATTTAACGGAGGTGACTCAAATGCTGTGTTCGACATACTTACGGGTGACGATAGCTGGATTTATTGTTATGATCCTGAAACTAAGAGGCAGTCTGCTGTCTGGGTGTTTCCTTCCGAGGAGTTGCCAACTAAAGTGAAGAGAGGTCGAAGTGTGGGAAAAAAGATGGTGGCGTCCTTCTTCGGAAGGACACGTCATTACGCAACAATTGTTTTAGAGGATCGAAAAACAGTTACTGCGGAGTGGTACACTAACAATTGTTTGCCACTTGTCTTGGAAAAAATTCGGGAGAAACGACCTAGCAGTAGTATCCTCCTTCACTACGACAACACCTCGTCGCACACCGACAAGCAAACAATCGACTACTTGGCGACGTCAGACGTGGAATTACTTGGTCACCCGCCCCATACCCCCCGCCGCGCACCTTGCGATTTTTATTTATTTCCGAAAATAAAAGAAAAACTTCGAGGAAAACGTTTTATGGACGCCGAGGAAGCAGTGGCTGCGTTTCAAAATGCCGTCGAAGAGACCCAAGGACGAGTGGGCAAAGTGCTTTTCTCAGTGGTTCCATCGGATGCAGGGATGTATTGATGTAAATGGACACTATTTTGAAAAGATATAATAAAACTTGCTAGTTTGTTCAGTTTTTGATTTTCTAAGAACTTTCAGTGTCACCCTCGTATCATTCTGCGGTATTGACATTTCCGCGCAATATTTAATACTGAGTCGGTAAAACAGATTCTATCACGCAATGAACAGACAAAAATAGTCCTTAAGGTGACGAACCTGTTTGGCTGTGGCTGTACTACCATTGTAGACTTACCTAGCTCCAAAAAGTTCAGAGTGCAGCGCGAGTACAGTTTCCCGTAGCGCTGCGTTCTCCCGCGCAAGTTGTGCCGCTTCAGACCGCGCCCGCGCAGCATCCGTCACGTTGCCGGCCGCATCGCCGCCCTCCTGACAGCTTCCTGCACATTCAGACGCTGTTTTGAACTTCACCAAGTTTCTACTGAACTTAAGTTTACCTAAAATGCAGTTTTGGCGACAAAAAAAAGTGCGTCCCCGGACTAGGGAAATGCTTCCCCAGTCAAGTTCTTTACAAAGAGATTACTAATAGTTTGAATAACGATAACTAGCGCGGCGCGGAGTGGCGATATTGTAGCTTTAGAATATGGTTTCAAATAATATGATCTGGTCTGGGGGTTAATAGCATTAGGAAATATCTAATGGTTTTCCACAACACGATGCAGAAAAAAAACTATAGGACATATTAAAATATTTTTCGCCATCATAACATAGCCCGAAAAGCAATTATAAATAAAAGAGACATCACAGTTTATAGCTAAATATTGAGGACATGACACGAATATTTTGCGCTGGATTAGGCATAGGCACGAAATTAGGATAAGTATCTCTTCCCGACGATGTCGTAAGAGTAGTTAGGTTATATAAAGCAAGATCGGCAATACCTAGTATTCAATTAGAGGCGATCTCTTCTTGACTAAGAGATGTCTGCAAGTGTTTGTATAATGGTTTACCGCTTATCACTCTAAAGCTCTGGCCAAACTGAGGCGAATCCCACGCGAGATGCGGGACGAAATCCAGTCGCGTCAATTGTGTCAACTAACTTGTAGTGATGAGGTGTTCGAAACTTCAAACTGGCCCGATAGTCTCATGACTTCCTAATCATTTTAAAGTCGCGTCCCGCGCCCCGTGCGGGTTTCGCCGCAGTTTGACAAAACCTTTTATCACACCAATTAAACTGTGGACTATAAAATATTGGCTCCAAAATATCTGTAGCTACATAATACAACAAAACTTACCAGCTGACGCGGCTCGTGCTTGCACCAGTTCGGCCCTCATATCCACAAGTTCAGCCTGCAAACAGAGAAAAAAATCCTTAATCCCTGACGGTTAAAGCTCCCGAACAAATGGACGGCATCGTATATCAACAATAAGTAGTGTCGAATGTCATGGAAGTGATTCAGCACAATAGAATTTAATCTCGACCCGAAATCAATGGCGGCGTAAATCCGAATTAAAAGACACAGCGGTCGTGTTGTCGTGTATGTTCTAGACTCGACAAGGGCACATAAATCGTTTGACTTTTGCACCCTCGTGGTGTGTGCGCGCAGCCCGGGCGTGCGCGTGCCGCACCCAAGCCCACAGCCTACCCTCATCCACATTTGACATGTCATCTCCCCGCCAATTCTATGATGATTTATTTTATTACTTCAGTTGAACATATCGTCTAAATACATTCTAGCTAGTGGTGGTGCAGTTTATGATCTCATTCCTATTTCGAAGAATTAAATGCTCCTCATTTTCTTGATTATTTAATTGACCACAGTTAACAGCCTATTTAACTCTAGTAGATACTAGATTGTTGACAAGTTGGTATGTCTATCTTCGCCATATTCTTTCATTTGGCAAAGAGCATCAACTAACAGAAATATCGAGAAGAGTAAGCTTGGATGGACCGCATTTAGAAAATTGGACAACATTCTGGAATCAACAAAATTCCACATGTCTGTAGTCCCGCCTCTATAACAAGTGTGTTCTGCCCACCATGACGTACGATGCTGAGACGTGGACGCTCACGCAGGAGGCTGTGTGCGGGGTAAGAATTGCACAGAGAGCCATGGAGCGTTCCACGCTTGGCATAAGGCTATTAGACCGAGTTCCAAACGTCGAGATTCGAAGACGTAAGGTTTTCAATATCAAAAACAAGTTATGGAAATCAAATGGAGTTGAGCAGGACACGTGGCAAGGCGCAGTGATGACAGGTGGAGTAAGGCAATGACGGAGTGGCGACCAAGGACTGGAAGACAAAGTTTCAATGGGCGGACGACATTATTACCCGAATGAGGCTGCCACGGGAGCAGCGGTATTGGCACAAGAAAGGAGAGGCCTATGCCCGGAATGGTCGAAGTCGGGCTGCGGGTGATGAAGGTCATGATGAGATATCAGATACTGCTAAAGCTGTCGATCAAATAAAATTAATTTCGTGAGAGGGTATGCAAGATGCGCTCAACAGTTAGTAGCGAAATAAAACCTACACGTGGGATTATAAATGGAGCTTGATTAGACCCGCCCCGACGTTTAACAAGGACCTTACAAGGAAATATCTATTTAACTACATCATTTTATGTTAATGCAAGTCTATTCAATGGTATCCATACAAATAATTCTAGTTAATTTTAGAAGTAAATTGAATCAAGGAATGTAGTTAAGCGACATTTACGAAGAATTGTTATTTCTTTTAGAATATCAAAGAGTTTAGTCTTTATCTCCAAAGTGCTAAATACTGATTGGAAACAGTATATCTGAACCGGAAATGCATGTAGTTGTACTATTTAAGCGCAGGAGCATAAAGTTATGATCTCGAGTGGATCTTACGACGGAACGCCATCGCCAGGCGGCGCAAGCGCAGGCACGGGGCAGCTGCGCGCAGTCCGCACCGAGTTGTGATGCAAATACACATTATGTGCATTCATATCCAGACTATTACACGGAACATACCAGGCTTGAACTAGTTCATTAGCTTTTGAATAAAATGATTATTGAAATCATACAAAGCTTAAGAGCATCAGTAAAAAAAACTGGTAAGAGAATTATAAATAGCTGCAGGCTTAGCACAAGCACCGCCTTGTCGACGGAAGAATAGACAAAAATGACGTTTCGTGAAGACAGTACGACAGCAGCAAAGTAGAAAGAGTCAACTGCACTTTTTACGAAATTCAGTAATTTATTCACGTTTAACTTTTGTTTTGTAAGCAAAATAAAAGTTTATCTCGAAAATGGTGTGTCCTATCGCAAAATAATGAAAATTTCGACCCCCTTATGAAACCCTAAAACTTAACAGGTATGTAATAATTTTTCCATACAAAAAGTGAAAAATTCCTTTTTCCTTTACATTTTTATACTTTGTCGCCGTCGAGTAAAAAGTTTTCTACTGTCTTTAGCATGGCGATTAAAAAATCTAATTGTCTTCACTATCTTAGACAACTGTCTTCTGAAATAGTCTACATCAAAAAGAATCTAGACAACGATCGGCAGAAACGAAAGACAAAATGACAGATTTTAGAAGGATTTTTACGGTGCGATGTCAAAAATAGAGAAACGAAATGTCACTTTGTATGGGAATAGCCGTCTCTATTCTTCGAAAAGATAGATAGCGCCATGCTAAGCCCGCTGGTAAGTAGGTGCGTGAATTTTGAATTGGTTTAAATATTCAGAATGCAAAAAGGGAACTTATTTATAACTAGTGGCTGTGTGAGCTGTAAATCTCGAAGTCGTTACACCTTCAAATAAAAAGCGCGCGCAGACTGCGAAATGGCAGAAATATGATTTTTTACGTTTTCAATCCTCGTATCAAAACAAAAAAATACTTTATAATTATTGAGCCTGCTCACAAAATTCCACGATAATCGGTTGAGAAATGCGACCTGTAGAGGAGAACAGACATCCGGACATACGAAAGCATTTTTGCCCAAGCTGAAACTGAGACGCTTAGCGCTCGCTCGGCTAAAAAAATATCTTAGGAAGTTTTTCAGTAGTAATAAACGAATAGCATCTATTAACTTTCACATATTTAACCTACGTTAGTAATTTGGCCCTTCATAATTACTCTTAATTTATGAGTAGATTATTGAGCTTCGAGCTTTTGAAGGTAATGGCTAATTTAAATCACGTCAATTGTAAATCCTGGACCTTGATTTATTACCAAGTCATTATCGAAAGGGTACTATTACAAGAATGGGAGTCAAAGTGGCCCACCTGTAAATTAATAATAGCAATAGCGGTCATTAGCTCAAGATAATCAACAACAGAACGCTATAGGTCGCATTCTGTTTTATGATCTATAACATAATTATTGTAATGATTGACACCAACTTCGGATTTTTATTAGATTTATAACGAATATAATTTTAAGATATCTGTGCCGTATGTTTTATAACCCGTATTCACGCTAACGAACTCAACGCAATGATTTTGTTGAACTGTCAAAATAAAAACGATTGTCATTGAGTTTGGATTGTCATGCATATTTTAGTAGTTTTGATTTTGTATTTGCAGACATTATCATCTACCAATGCATCACTGCCCTCGGTTCGTTTTATTTGTAAAGTCTATTTCGTTAAATAATTAAGTAGGTAGTAAAATCTTCGAAATAGAAAGGCACCGAGATGTACTGTAATGAAACGTTTTGATGTGACTTGTGTGTAAGTGGTCCCGTGAACAAAAGGAACGTTCCAATAATGTAAGTGAATGTTTGTCCCATTACCAGACTTAATTACAACTATAAACTTTAGACCCAACCTTTGCAAAACTATTATTTTGAAACACGTTTGTTCTAACATTTCTTAGTACAACAAGTAGTCTTCGCACTTTTACGTGTCCTATCGGCGGTTTCTCATCGAGACTTTCAGCATCATAGCCTTTGCAATTATCCTTGGCACACAAAGATATTGTTACATAGGTATACATGTATGCAAAAACCATAAACAACCTACAAGAATGCCTATGTGAATGAACATGCTGTATAAATGCACAACAAAATATGCAGGCTGCACTCTCAATATTTAACCAACATTGTTTGGGATGAATCTGTCTCGTACTACACACCAATAAACACGACCTACGCTGATTTCAAGATCATTATCGCCTGAACTTAGAGTGGGCGTTTGTTGTTGTTAAAACCGATCGTGAATATTATAACAACGATGAGAATTCTAACGTCTTTGCACATCACAATATTAGATGCAGTATAAAAACCATTATAATAAATGAACAGTTAAGTTGTATTGCGAGACAATGAATACGATTCATTAGGGCCGCAATAAAACGCGAGTATCTTAGAACGGATGGCCCTCGGCAATTTAAATACCAACTTCGACGACAACGAGCCCAGCTACTTTCATCTCTTCCCTAATTAAGTTGCGAGTTATTGCGATATGTCTGGGCGCTGGCAATAAAGCGGCTCCACCGGCCAGAGTTGCGAGCTGCACGACGTCGGGTGGTTAAAGGTGCAATAGAAGTAAAGCGATTCACGCTTCGAGTACTCTCTGCTTTACGCGGTGTGGGCGCCGATCTCAGATAACGACTAACAAACGGAAGATTGATTCACCGCTGTTTGATATCATTGCACGCATCTCAGATACACGAAAGATTTGATCGTGGTGCGCACGCGCCGCCGCCCGGTGCTCGCGGACCGAGCCACACATAGATCTAACAATTCATGCAAAGCAACAACAATAAATCTCCCAATCTGTGTGTCGACACATTTACACGTCTTCCGAGATGAAATCTGACTCTCATGAATAACAGCACATGCCATCGCATTTTAGTAGTAAGAGTTCACATGAAAGCTCTCGCGTCTTGTCTGACATGTTTAGGGGACCACACGAGTTGATATACAACTTTAATTGAATTAGCCTCGCAATGCAATCGCGTCTTGCTCTAGTACGATTCATATGGGCAGATACTTAAATTCAATTAGAATTAGAACGAATGAAACAAGAAATAACTGCTGTATGCAGCAGAAATAAACTTCTGGAAGTGAGCTAAAACATTTTTATTGGTGATAGGTTCAAATAAGAACTAAATCAAAAGCCACAAAACCAGGCCCAGCTTTACCATTTAAAGGGTCCTTATTGGCTCACCTAAAGTTCTTTACCAGAAATTGTTCTTCCTAATGATTTGTAATCCGAATGATCACTCTTCCTAAAATTTCTCATCCTAAAGTTTTCATTCATACTATTTGTAGTGCTACCGGCGATGTTCATAACACTCAAGTTTCCGAAAATTGTAATTAATAATATCATTAATGTAAATATATTTAAACTCCTACTGTTTTTTATCATAACGCTTTTATCCATACACATAATTACCATAATATTTTCACTCATACTCAGAAAGAAACATTTACCAAGTGTAATAAAAAATATATGAGGGTAGAAGAGGCGTAGCCGACGGAGCCCCGCTTCACGGAGGCTCGTACTACTGGTCGGTTTTAAAAAAAAATAACCACGAAGGGACGGCGGGGTCTTTCAGACCCCGCCATTCCCTTCTAACCTAACCTGTCCGAGTCGGGGTGCCCCAAGTCCCGAGCTCGCTTCGCTCGCTCTTGCATCCTATCCCCGATTGTAGCCTTTGTTTCTATTGTAATGATGTCAATAAATGCAAATAAAGTTACGCAAAATTAACGTATATAATACTGATTATTATGAATAAAAAGAAATCTAAACAAAAAAGATATGACTTTGAATAATAGTGTAAAAGATGGTTATGTTGAGAAAATATAGGAAAACAAATAAAAGTATAATAGATGTTTATTGCTACTGACATTATGAAGTTGAATGATTCGGAATTATGAACATTAGAGACAGAGTAGTTAGGAATTGTGATTGTTAGGATGAAAAATGTTAGGAAGAACATTTTCGGATTTCCAATTATCGGAGTTGAAAATTTAGGTGAACTTTGGCGCACCCCCATTTAAATACGTAATATCGGAAACACTTAAGTAAAATTGGAAGTAACATAATAACATAATATGATTGGTTACAGCTTTATTTACGACGCGACATTACGTAAAACGTATGTTTTTCTAGAAACACTCGCGCGAGGTTGTTTGTGTACTTATTCAAGTACACAAACAACCTCGCGCGAGTGTTTCTAGAAAAACATACGTTTTACGTTTTTTCTATTTATTAGTTCTTCTCTCCAGATTTGTACAGTAGAAAAAAAACGTAATATTTATTAGTTACCTCAACGACCTAAAGGATCTATTACAGATTAATGAGAACCCACAATACGCATTACATCAACTATTTGGCAAAGACATTAAATACGGTACCTACATGACTATATTGCGTATTTACACATGGGTTTTAAGAAAATCAAGTCTAAATAATAAGGATGTTCTTTTTAGGATATTATTACTTAGTACACATAAACAGAACGAATGTTTTACAATCTGGCTAAAAAGCGAACTGGTATGGAAATAAATTTTGAACATAAGCCCGTTTGAACTGCACAATAGCTCTTTCCTGTAAGTCTACATGAGGTCATTGTTTCGTCTGTCTTGAGCGCCCTACATGCATTGTTTATGTCTCTGACAAATACTTGCACCGTGTGCAACTCTTCATTTACATGCGTCCCGGTCGAGCTTGCACTCGCATCACGCCGAGGACGCAACTGTCCTCTAACTTTTCACTCATTGCCAGTCAATATGCTAATTCTTTCACTACCGTTCAATTGTACTTACAACCTAAAAGCAGGAATTGCCAGAGAATAAAAACCGCTATACGGTAAAAATGTCAAGCACTTATGTTCAGTATTGTAAAATTTTCATGTGTAATGTATAGTTCACATGCTGCACGGCCAACAAGATCACCAGATAGCGGTATGCACGCCTACGCTGCAAAGACACTTGACGCTTGTGCAACTGATCTCCAAGCTTACATTAGAATCTACATCCGTAATGCACCAACGGGTGCATTACCATAAAATGTATTTTAAACCGATCGCCTGCACCGATCGATTAGAAGGTTTTATGAATGATACAAGATCAACCAGATGTGAACATTCGAACAATGGTGAGAGTACGAGGTGCAAAGGTGATGGATCGCCACCCAGGAAATGGATGTTATCAAGCAGCATGAGTAGTGGATGAGAGCGCAGCGGGGAGCTCGCTTCGACCCATTTGCCCTATCTACAGCAAAGAGTTATTACCGCTTTTCACCTCGTCCTATTTACGGTATCCACAATTCAACGACAAAAAAAAATAAAAAACATAATTTATATATCAATCAATGACGAACACAAAGAAAAACTGACACCAATTGACTTTAAAATGAAGATGAAAGGTATTGGCAAATTGTACAATGCTGAAAGTATTCTAGAATTGTTAGTGGCGAGACACAAGGAGACACAAATCAACGTACGTGTAATGACAATGGAGACAGTGGAGTAACAGTTTGTAGCGCTTAACAAATGATCCTCGGTGTAATCACAGTGACAAGTGTAGTCTCGGCTGTTGGAGGCTGTCCAAACCTTTTAATCTTGCTTCACATAGTTCGAAGGTGTACGTAATTATTGAAGTAGGTTAAACGGACAAGTTAACTATTTTATTTGTTTACGTTTAACAGGCTTCCTGCTGGTTATTTTGTTGACGAAGGTAAATCCAAGAAACAAGTGTTACGAAACGGTACAGGTACAGTTTTGTACAAATATAACAGAAAGAAACTTTTCAGAAAATTCGTGTGCTCTCTATTTTCCAAGTAATCCTAAAAGTACACAACCAAAGCCTTCAGTGTCTGTCTTAATTTAATTGCGGTGAATGAGCATTGAAGCCCTCCTGCCACATGCTAAGAGCTTTTCAAGTGAATTTAAGACGAGCACATAGGTATTTAAAGTTAAATGGAATAATAATGCAATATGCATGCCCATTCGTGTGATTTGATCGTGATCGCACCTGGCGAGCGCGCTGCGCGGGCGCAGGCATTCGTTTCCCGCGCGCCAGTCGCGTCGTGTTGTCTACGACAATTTCGCGACACACGTTTCTCAGAAACGAATCAATGCAACACATGCGCTGCACCCCCAATGAGGATATGCTAATCTCAATCTTCTTATAATGTCCGGTGTACTATTACATATAATAGCTTTGTATGACATCGGCAGATACAATCTAAACCGAGTTTTACGATGCAATTAAAATAATCATCGACGTTATTAATCATAAAGGAAATTAACATCTCTATTGTGATTGATTAGCAGGTGATATAACTGCATATTCTGATACGATGCTTGTAACCATGCCTAATGGCAAATGAAATTGAATACCCCAGAAAAACTAGTTATTGCATAATGCGCATGTGTACTCATGTTAATATAAATGTATTAATAACCGAAAAACAGTTATCAAGAGTCGAATCAAAGACGTGTAGTACTTATTATTATAATATTTAGGTGATTAAGACAAAATAAAATGATTTAGGAGATAATCACGATGACAAATTATAAAAGTGTGTGTCTCTCTACGTACGTATTAAATATCCGATCTGTTGAATGCAATTTGTTACTGATAGAATGAGTCATGAGTTTGTTTTAATAGTTCAGTTAAGAAATACTTGAGCTCAAACGTTGCAAACATGAATTTATATCTTGTCTCCCGCAAGACATATTTCAAGATATGAGACACCTAAGGACAGATATTTTAAGGCAGTGCCCAGTGGTTTAATTATTCTGCCATTGGTGCAGATAAACTGATAAAATAGTAAAATATTTGACCGAGATAAACATTCATTATTTGTATTACACACATTTTTGTTCTGATTAGTTGTTCAATGGCAAGGTCGTGAGATTCATGTGGAGCGAGCTGCTCATAAAGTATATGTGCTGATAAGGCTCAAACGGCAGCAAAATTAAATGAGAATGGGCAGAACATGTTTGCCCCACGCCAGACTATGGGTGCGTTTCCACCAGGGAAGTACAAAGTAAAAAGATACGCAGCGAACTCTGATGTGCGAGGAAGCGGTGTGCTAATACGGTGTGCTATTTGCCGGAAAAAGTCACACCCTTCCACAACCGCTATGCCACCACTCAGCTTCCTCGCACAATCTGGTGGAAACGCACTCTTTGCCCACGAGGAGCCAAACGGCACAAAGCTAAGCACCAGCTTTATGCTGTAGGGAGGACTAGTAATATGACGATAATACGAGGTCACAGTAGGCCAAGAAGGAGGTGATGGGACGAATTGGGACCCAAGGGAAAACGTCAAAAGAGGGCTTTTTCAAGGCAATGGGATTATAAAAAATACAAAATTCAAAATTCTGTAGATAAACCAAATAATTCAAATGGCAAAACAAAGGGCATTAACATAATCAAAACACTGATTGGAAGCTTATGGTGTCCGGCTGTCCACTGTGTCCAATATAAAAGATTACGTCCCGTCCGGGAGAACAAAGAACCAGCGGCTACCTGGATTGTAAAGAAATTTTCATTTACATAAAAATAAAAATCAATAGCCTGGATAAATTGTTAAAGAAAGAAATGATTTTCATATATATTCCTTCTTTTTATTCTCAACAGTATAATGTCAATGATTCATAATCACAATAGGTTCTTCTCTATCGAAAGAAGCGATAGCCGACAAGTGTACAGTAGATTGTTAATAAAATTTATTATCTTAATAAACAATGCTCTCAGACTCATAAAAGCAACAAACAATAAAAACGATTTTAAGCTATAAACGTATACGTTATGAGTGTTCCACTGAGCAGTAAAATTGGCATCAAGTCATCGACGAGGGGTGTAAGCTAAAGGCATGAATCATCCGTCGCTCGGCGTCGACGAATGCATTGCGATCTAGTACGCTAGGCTATTTATGTATAGGCTATTTGCAATTATTGCAATTTGAACTGAATTCCTTTATGTACTATTATTACTTTTGAATGATTTTCCCATCATAAGCAATTCCGCGCAACAGTCGACCACATCAAGGGCGACGAGAGTAATGTTCAATGAGTCTATTGAAGGCTAGGGAACAGGTTTGCGGGCCTGGCGCGGTGTTTGCGGTCACGACGTCCGCCGATGATGGTGGCACGCTCGACCGGACCACAAAGTGGACCGCAGGAGCATCCCGCCGCGCGCCGTCATCGCCCGCACCACCCACTAAACCTCAAAACATGAATCCCAAAGGCGCGTAAGTTGTGCATCGTATCAAGTAACGACCTGAATAGGGGAAACACAATAGCATTCATGAATGACGCGACGCTTTCGAGATAAGCATCCGAGAACAAAGCTGCCGAGGAAGCTTACGCCGATAGATGATTCTGCGTCTATTCAATAGTCACGTACGTTACACAAAATCCGCCCGACGCATTAGATTTGCGAAAACTACTAGTATTACGTTACACGTAACATCCTCGCAACGTACAACTGTATAGGTACTCCGCACCTTCCAGCGAACCGATAGTAGGATATATTGTATGCCTGTATGTTTGTAATTAAAATGAAAATCCTGCTTCACACGATGACGTTGGGGCGCGACCACAGATTACAAAACACTCATTATAACAACAAATATCTTTTCGTAGAGACAAAAATGCAAATCTTATGCGGTTTAGTACGTACAGCCATGCTCAAGCTAACTCACATATAAATTACTGCCCCCGTCACGACATTTATTCAAATGAATCTATCTTTAGATTACCAATCGTTTTTCTAACGTATTATTTATTTTATTGCTTCAAGTATTGCTTTTCGTATAATGCGATGTTGTTTTACAAGTGGCACGCATAAGAACGATATCACATTCATTACAATAACGTGTGAAAGGAACAAATTATTTAAAGTTCATTTGCTGGCAAACGAAATATTGCTTCACGCTAATCAAACAGCCATTTCTCTGAGTGAGGTAATTGTGAAAATAATAGTGATTCCCATTGACCTGTGTGGGACGCAGTGTGCGAAGACATTACTCATTTACGTCCTCCAAGCTAATTGCGTTATGTTTCACATCGACACAAATAATCACTTATTAAAAAAATATGACAGGTACCTATCGTAGATTGATTGAATATCCTTGAAAGTATCAATTACGAAAATGAGAAAAAATAGTAACTTGTCACGCAATGATTATATTTATAATCTGTAATTACTCAAGTTTTGTCATAACTCATGGCTCACGTACTTATTTAAGATCTAGTTACTAGAACATGATTCGTTTTTTTTCTAGATTTTGTTACAATAGCCATTTCAACATTGCTTTGTACAAGAGAGGCACTTAACTGAACGTAAAAGGCGAGCTTAGCTGAAAAGCTCAAATTATACAAATTATAAGGA
Organism: Griposia aprilina; assembly: GCA_916610205.1. Taxonomy (NCBI): domain Eukaryota; kingdom Metazoa; phylum Arthropoda; class Insecta; order Lepidoptera; family Noctuidae; genus Griposia; species Griposia aprilina. Next base: position 17,781,675 of record OU744288.1, read on the forward strand.
ATGAGTAAACATAACAAAAAACCTAGGCGGTAGGACAGGGAAAAACTAAACAACAACCACAATAATCAAGTACTACTTATTTGCGGTGTGTGCACTTAATGACATCAAAAACATTCAAGCAACGGCAAACTGAAATAATGTTTTTAATGAAAAGTGAGATTCCCGAATAGATCTACAGAAACGACTAGGTAATTTGCGAGACAGAGCTTCCAACATTATGAGGTAGTTAAAGAGCATGAAGGCCCATTACTGGTAATGTAAGGCGATGTGGAGGAAGCGCGCACTGGCTGAACATGCGCAAGGCCCGCCCCTTGTTTACGTGTGCCACTTGCTGTTGTTAAGCGAATACAATCATAATTTGGCGGTAAGACCTAAGCTTTAAGTACTAACCAGTTTAAGTTCTATGTAAACATGCACAGAAGAAGGCAGGCATCATCAATATAAAATGTTTTATGTGCGATTTATACTTCAAAGTTTATATCAACATTTTATACCAAAGACATAAATCATCTGACAAGCTACTTAAAACTAATAAACATTTTATCATGTAGGTATTAAGTAGAACAAACACGTCAATCATAGAGATAGTCGCACAGACGGTGCCACTGGAACAGTAACAGAAGGAAAGCTTGATTTCCTTTTTACAGCCGGATGCCCCCTCTCGGGGAACCGAGATTCCCGACTGTGCAAACCTTGGTAGATGTGGCGATCTGTGAGAGTAGGACTAGTAATTGCTTGGTGTCGTTAAATTTTGCATTTAAGTTTAACGTCGATAGTTATTACTCGATCGAGAATTATTACGGCGAGTTACTAGAACTCGTCAACCCGCTGCACGTGTGTAGGTAAGTAGGCATTGGAACCTAATTAAACGTTAGTATGGTTTATTCTCCGGCCTGCGGCGAGCGATTCCCACGAACCGCAGAAAGGCAGACCTGTCGCATTATCATATTAAAGGTAAATCGTGTACAGGCGTGACGGAGTACCCATTTCTGCAAACGTCGTAACGATTGCGACGCGTTAAAGTGATGTTTTATGTGATGCCGGACCTTGGCCAGCTTACTTCATATCCGATGTCAACGCTTCAATGTAAGTAAACAACTAAGTTTGTTTTTCTAATGCAACACTATAAATTGCAACTAATTAACATATCGTCTTCAAGGTACGAGCAACTATGTAAGTAATAAAATTGAAAGGGCGTATACATTATGTTGGTATAACAGATGATTGAGACCATAAAAACCAAATTCAACGTGTGAAACGATGATTTCTTTGAACATACAGAGCTTTACATCAACACCCAATAAGTAACCTGTTGCTTCCTCGTATCCGCTAAAGGATAACGCCTGTGAGAAAGTTATGTTTAACATTGTAACTATATCGTGAATCGATAAACTGGAGAGCAATATCAATCAGGAAATCTCATCGGATTTTATGAGAACTATAAAAACATGGCGTATTATTAACATAATGGTTAGACAAGGTAAAATATGACTTATTGTTTAGACCACAGTTGGCATTAAGTCCAATCGTATTAAAATAGCTAAAGAAACAATAAAGCTCCAAGGCATTGCATTTGTTCCTAACTGCAAATGACAATCCATACTATTATAAATTCGAAAGAAACTCTGTCTGTATGTTACCATTTTACGCCTAAACCACGGAACAGATTGTGATAAAATTTGGCTAAGAGATAGATGCCATTCTGGGGAAGGACATAGACTATGTTTCGTCCCGGTAGCACGTTCCCGTGGGATAATTTCCGACATCCACGCGGGCGACGCCGCGGGCAGTAGCTAGTACGGTATAATTGACAAACAAAATAAACGCATTAACATTAACGAGATTTATATTTTTCAGGGAGGGAGATTTGTAGACTTTAATGAAAAATGAGACTGCCTTAACAGTGTTCATTTTTATAAAATTCTCTTTAAGGTTCTTTTTAGCCCGACCGCGCCAAAAGGAGAGTTATGTTTTTCGAGTGTATGTATATGTGTTTTCTTTTTTCAGTTAGGTACTTATGTGTTTTTGCAATCTGTTTATTTATTATTTATTTTATATTAATATTAGATAAGTGGTTGTCAAGCGTTCTTACTTCATGAAAATGACAAGGACAGTTTTTTAGTACTTAGTAATATTAGTAGGTATTAAATGGAAAGTTTCTATGAATAACACACCTACTCAACCCTTCGGGGAAACAGGGCGTGATGTTTTATGTTTCTATGAATAACTTTACTAATTTATTTTCAATCAACAACTAATCTTATTCTTTTCGAAGTCTCTCTTGTTCGACGTCGGCCATTAAACATAAAAGTACGCTGTAGCAGACACGGTAGAAAATAAAGATTTACGCAAGCAATTCCTTTGCAATAATTAGAAATGAGAGCTAGAAGCTCAGTGTGAGCTTTTATAATCGGACTAGCTTCTGCCCGCGGTTTCGCCCGGGTCAGAAATTATCACACGGGAACGTACTACCGGGATAAATAGTATTCTATCATCCAAATCCATTCAGTCGTTAAAGCGTGAAAGGTCAGACAAATAATAACTGCAAATAATGTTTATTTTATTTTTATTAAACAGTTTTTTATGATTCTAAATGTCTAACTTAAAAATAATGATAATTCATTTTAATATTATCATCATTAATTTGATTTACGCGACGCCATTGACCACGTATTACCTACATAATAGCAAAGTTATTTTATAACTTCAAGTTGTAATTACTTTTAAGTGGGTGGACCGATTTAAATGAAATAAATAATACCTCAAGATGCAGGTTCTGACTATATTTCCAATTCCTTAAATCTCTTAAAAAGAGATACACTAATTACAATAATTATGTGAGTTTTAAAATCATCGTCTATTTTACCCCCCTCGGGGATGATTTTATAAAAACGCTGAATCAAATATTTTTTTATTTCTTACCAAAAGCATAAATTAAAATTTTCATATCCCTAACTCAAGAAATGCTATGTTTCCCATATAAACTTTTATCCCCTATATCACGCCCCTTGAAGATTATTTTTTAGACAAAAACTCCTTCCCCAGAATGCCATGATCCTTGCCAAATTTTGTCGAAATCCGTTCAGTGGTTTAGGCGTGAAAAGGTAACTTAGAAACAGAAAGACAAACAGAGTTCCTTTGGAATTAAATAATATTGATAAGTATGGATTTCGATAATAATTAATAAGTTACTACTAAACTTATAATCGATTTTAAACCGACTGACATGGCTAGCTTTTAAATAAGACATTACACAGAATCCAATTCGTAAAAACATCATAATTTAACTTGTTCAACGCATTGAAAACACGCATTATCTTGTAAAATCACATTCAACGTCAAGATACAACCAATAAATCAGTACTGATTGAAATAAATGGCAAGCTCACTATGGAGCATTAAATATGTTCCATGTGGTATTTCCAGTCAACAAGTCCTAGCATATTCTCATTTTGGAACAGCTAACTTATGTAGTGTCTGTTTACGATCGATGGTACTGTTTTTCATAAAACATTATACAAGAACCTTGTTTAAATTTAATGTGACCCTATTACAAAGTACAAGTAAAAAGATTTATGAGCGGTTACGATAAAGGAGATCAAGCTTCAAGCCTGATCAAGCAATAATTTACGTATGCTAACGTTACCGATCGGGGTAGTAAAGCAAAGCACGCGCTTTCTAGAGCGTGACTTGTACATCTACACAGAATCGCTGCTAGGTAGGTAGCGAACCAATACATTTCGCCAATGAGGAGTAAGTGGAGTGGCGATGACCGCAGTTTCTACGTACCTACAAGTGATTCAAATATCTGAGCTTCTGGTTCATTTGTTATACTTGCAACAACTACGAATACTAATAAACAGCAACGATTCCGTGAAATAATAAAAGCGAATACGATTTTCTAAACCAAAAACAGTCTAATACACATCTACTGTTTAATTGGCTCGTTAAGCTCGGTTGTTATTTCACGCCTATGTGTCAGTGTAGCAATTTAGGATTGCACAAATCTACTAATTGAACATATGAATGAACATTATTATCAGCTACAGTATCTTCAAAAACAACAACCACTGCTAATAATAAGGGCTTGAATGTACAACTGTATGACTCACTTTGTTTGAAACGAATGCACTCTATACTCGTACTTGACGAAGAGAATAATTATATTTTGAAAAGGGTTCTAAGTATATGTAGAATTCAAAGGTTGATATTCAATTTTAGTCATCTTCGATATCTGGCTGTTATAAGTAAGTCTTTAATTTAATCGGTGAATATTAAGGGGCGTCTCTACAACTTCAAACACATAATGAGTAATGAATAAAGATATGTGTACAATCGCCTGTAAAGGACAGTTGACCACCCGTGTAGCTTCCCCCTCTTACCTCCCGAGGGCAGACGGCTCAAAACCCACATAACCTGTCACGAGCCGGCTGTGGTCAGCAATGGATGGACACGCTTCGCGGTAATCGAAAATTATTAATGCTTAATTGCTGTATGAGCACAATCGCGTCTCTCGCACTCCGGCGCCGCTTGTTATCATTTATTGAGACCTAACCCGTTTCCATCGCATATTGATTCAATGTTATTATGACTTTATATGGAAACACGGGTGTTCTGTTACGAGTTGTTTTTAATGTCATCGCAATTATATGTCGCCACCGAGGCGTTATTTAAAACCTAATGTAAATGATATAAGAATGGCAAACCGCTTATCAGCTTTTCATGAAACCAAACAAACGTGGAGATTTCTACTGTGATAAGTGATCGTGTAATGTAAGGTTTCCGAGTAACAGTACGATGACGCAAATAAAATGTTCACAACATATTAATAGGTATTGAAAGCTATACACGGTGACATCTACGCGCAACCTGTTACCATGGTTTCAGTACAAGATTCTGAAGCCCGCAACGTTGAAAATTTTCGTCGGTTATTAAAAAAAAATATTTTCCATAGTCCATACATTTTGACTGCGTAGGTACTTATTGAACTTTTCTATGAAAAGCCTCCTTTTTTTTATTATAATCGAAACATTTCTACGCTAGTAGTCTATGTAGAATCATCTGCTGCTATTCATGGTAACAGTTTGCGTGTTGATGTCCCTACCACCCTGTACGTATAGTAGTAAGTACAATATTATATATAATGATATAACTGTACAAAATATTCCCCAGCAATAGGAAAAGTAATATACGAATATTATGCTTCCAGTGAGTTGGAAATGAATATGAAAAGCTAAATTTCTCTACAAAAGACCGCTTCCTACCAGAATACTTTGTGAGACTATTGGTATTCATGAATATGCTAATTTCAATAGAAAATACTGTTGGCATGTGCCGCTAGCTTCGGACCAGATAATCCAAAAGGAAGTAAAAGCTCCCTGCAGAATTTCAGTGAAACAGGTAATAAGAGAATACTAATACATCGTAATTTCATGTTCTGTAGCGCCTTCCGAGTGCATGGAAATATGTATAATATTCAGATGATAAGTGGTAAGAAAGTAGAAACAAGAAATATTAGATGTCTTTAAAAAGACAAGGAAACTTTTCCGGTTGTTCATGCTGCACATTTGGGAAGACGTCATCTTCCAAACTGCGGCTTGGGCGATGATGCCGTTATTATTTACCCAAAGGTGGCAGAAAAAAGAAAACATGGATAGATTGTGCGAAAAATGATAAATTTGGCTAGGAAAGAAGAGAACTCCAAAATAACTGCAGAGATGCATGGAAAATAAAGACGATGCATCGATCTCCAATATACTAGGATAAAGACGGGATGCTGATGATATATAACTGGATAAGGAAAGCAGCTCTCACATCAGAAAGTTATTCAATCTTAGTATAATATAACCCAATATTTATGCAACTCATCGGTATTCATTGTACCAATATTCCAAATATGACAGGAAAGCGGCGGCACTCGACAAAATGTTTAAATTATGTTTGCATAGTCTACACAAATTAGACTGCTATCACAAACCGTACTCATTACACGCCTTGTGCCATAATAGGTACACTAGTATGTGATAGACGTCTTCGTTAAATAATTTCATTGCACTTGAGTCACTTGACAGAAATCGCCATTTACATGAACCGATATTTTGATAATGTCTTACTTTATTCTAACCATTACAATGGAAAATTAACATATGTCATATAGAATCCTCACGAAACCGTATTCATAAATTATGAGATAATTCGTTAACATAGCCAAAGAGCCTATGCTTAAGCGGGGATGCGCTAAGGTAGCCCGCGAAAGTTAAATTTACTTACGTTTTTTGCAATTTGCAGGTCTGTGTCAGGTTGTACGTTGATTAATATATGATTCGCGGCCGTAACAAATATGGCTTTACAGAATTATAATCATTAGAATCAGCAATACAACTCCTTAAGTTAGAATTGGCCTCAAATGTCAAGATTTCATGAAATAGTCGTCCAATAGGGTAATATGAACTTATATAGAGATGTATTGATGATTTTTGTGAAAATAATTCTATAAATAAATATTCGCTACGGCCGCGAATCTTATTTAGATCGACATACAACCTGATACTGACCAGCAAATTGCAAAAATGTAAGAAAATTTGAATTTCGCGAGCTACCCTGAAGGTTTCGCCTTAATAGACTTTATCACACACAATCTCCACAGTGCAATCAATGAAGGCACTTGCGTACATACTGTCGTCGCTATCACAGACTGGTGCTGATAGCAAACATTAATCGGCTCGCCACCCGTCGAAGGGAAAGTCAATTTATGTAACTAAACGTAGCAATAGAACCAATATTGATTAAGATGATCGATGAAGATTCGGATTCTTCAAGCATGGACGTGACGCAATGTAGACAAGTGTTTAAAACACACAAGTACCCTGCGCACTCACAACATGCGACATCATTTCTCTATAAAGCGCCGGCCATAAAGAACATCTTCTTCTTTTAATTAACATCTAATCAAGGGCTTCATTTAGAAGAATCTAATACACGATTTATGAGCGGTGAGTGACCAACTTTCTCACACGTTTTGCTCACCAGATCAGCACACCTTATTTTATGGCATCTAATCATTTCATCTTAATTCTTAGAAAGCTCTTTTCTATATATGTATAATGCATGTTAGTAGGTTGTTCCATCTAGTTGTACAGCATCTGCAACCAACTAGCGCTGCTACCTGATGTTTAATGACGTTATCGTAATTGGACTGGTTCCATAAACTAAATTGTATATGTTTATCGTTTAACTAACACAATAATTGAATGCGTAGAACACATTAAAAACTTTTCTACATTATTAAACACAGGCATAACTTTGTAAGTAATACTTTACTGTCTTCAAATGAATTAAAATCACTAAGTGTTTTACTTACACCACTATTTAATCAAATAAATCTGCAAAATAAAAACACTTAATGAAAAGCCGCTGAAAACTGTAGTAATGAAAGGCTTCAGTGCGAGGGCGGGCGGGGAGGTGCGCGTACGCACGAGACGTGTTCGGCTAGTCGGTCGGCGCGGGAGCCGGCCGCCAGAGCCGCTGCGGAAGCTGCGGCAAGAGCACCTGTTGCACGACCTCGCGCCCCGCGAACGCCAACCTTACGCGAAACACGTGTATTTACCTCGCGATTTTATGCCCTGTGACATGAGTATCAGTGAGAGTTCAGTGACAGTGCCCACAGTAACGCCCTAGAGGACGCAACTACGATCTGGAGCAACCCTAGGTCGGTAGCGCAACGTTTTATCTTTCTTATCACATTATCGCATGTTTTGATTGCACACGCAATATCCGCTGTGCGAATATCTTGTTCGCGTTAGTTTTATACTGCATCCTTTTAATTGTAACTACACATCTCTGTTTTTTCCATAATATTATGGCATGGCCTGACATTGATGACGAAAATGAAAACTATCAAATATCACGCTTTTATCTCTTTTATAGTTATAACGTTTTTACTTAATTTATGTTGACGAAACCACTGTTTGAAATAAGCTATTAACATTAATTCCTCACCTCACTCATACACGTAGTACCTACATACTAATTTGCCTGAAAATTATAAATATGTATATTAAACTATATGCTGTTATCGTCAGTAGGTAAACACGTTGCAGATATTTGCAAAAAAAAAACGCAAGTTAAATATGCATGTATAACCGTAATCAAACAAATTATAATTGACAAGTCTCCATCCATAAATAAATTTGGTATCTGGAGCATGCAAATGTCATCAGTGAACAAATAAAACTAGTGTTTACCAATAAGAAGACTGCTAGGTGGTGACAAGTAAACGTTCTTAATAGTTCAGAAGAACCCTAGGAGGTCTGCCAAACCTCGGCGAGTCACATTACGCGTGTTATCGACAATATCGCCATCGCGGACTGGTTCCTACTACCGCTACTCGCTGCTATGCCGTTTGCGAACATCGCTCTGATCACATTTTGTCCATTTTATATGATTTCAATTCAAAACATCGACCTACATAACAGAACTTAAAAGTGAACGTGCACCTTATCGAACCTGTAAATTAAATTCAAAGAAGCAACTCTTTTCATTAACAACTTGGTGCGATTAAAATGTCTTCACGCTTGCTACATCGTTAGGATTGATCACGTAAATCGTTGAGCTTATTATGTGACATTAGCATTTAAAGGACCTCTGGGGACCAGAAGCGATTATAAGAGTAGTTTATTCCCTAGTGTGGCAGTGTGAACGAACCTCGAGGAGGAACGGCAGCATAAATCAAGGCATTACCGCCTCGACATTGGTTAACTAGGCGCTGTACTGGAATATCATAATCGTTCGCTAGACATAACTAACGTTAATTATTGGGAGACGTCGCCACTGGGTCCTGAAAGCTACTCGGAGGCCCGAGGCTAACATTGCATAACGACGTGGGAAGAGCGATAAGTGAAGGGCATAAAAGAGTAAACACTCGTTACTGCACTGATGATTTCATATCGGTCAAGGAAACTCTTAAAGGAAAACCGCAACCTACAAAATTATTTTTGCATTAATTAAAACATATTATGTTGTAAGAAGTAACGTTTCAAAAAGTTGCATTTTTATTAGTAGTTATTAAGTTATCATTTTATACTTAGGTATCTTCCAATTATCTAGATTAAAAGTGTTTCACTAATTAAAAGCTAAATATACAATTCTCATTAAAATGTTGTCCTGTCTGGCGAACGGATTCACTGTATGATTTAGAAATGTCAGGGTAATTGGATTTATCGTACCAACACTACCAACGGACGGGTTTCGCCTTAACCTTTATAGCTGCTTTAATTCTTATCGATTCGCTGGTAAATGTCGAATCAGAGAGTACCTGCAGGCAATTAAGAGATCATCAAGGGCTCGCCTTGAGCGTCTGTTGGGTAAGCCCTTCCGAGGGAGTGTGCGCATGCGCTCATCTGTTCACTATTTCGAACTGCATAATCACTGGTTACTATTTAGAACTACTCGATCAAATAACCGCATCTATGATAAAGCTCAATGCTTTCGACGCAGTCCGTTGATTTCAAGTCGATTGATAAAACTGGTAACTTCTGGAACGTTCTTGTGAATGTTATATTCATATAAGTCGCTGATGAAGTGATAAATCAATCAAAGATACATAAAAGCTTTCTTGTAAAATATTTAATTACACCGATATTATATTCTGAAACAGGAATTTTAATCAATTACCAATACACGGACATATGCTTGCTTATAATATTGGTGCAACCTTTCAAAAAGAGGAAAGTCATTTTCAGTTTGTAATGTAAGCGAATTCAATACGCTCGGTACCGAATATAATTAAGGGCCATAAATTATTATTCATTATAATTCATACGCAAAACACACCAAGCAAGGAGCCGAGAATTTAATGGACTCTCGCTCGTAAATTACAATACGTAAAACGTTTTAAAAGGACGCGAAAATTATTTGAGTTTGACTTTCACCGCGAGTGGGTTCTTCGAATTAATTAAAACTTTTATATCGTCACAAATTTTTCAAAAATTCCAGCCGCAAATTCTGAAGGAAATATTTGTTTCCGCTTTCAGGATATTTTCCCATATTAAAAAACCCGATTGGAATTCGATAATTTTAATTAGGGATTTTGGGTAAACCAGGATAATTTAAATTAATTAATCATACTAAAGGTAATTAATTTATGTTTTCAGGATAACTATTCGAATTTTCCGCATAGGCTCATTAAGTTCGTTTATGACGGTTTTCCTGAATTACTGAAGAGTTTTACCTACCATTTTTTAAGTGACTAGGTACTTCAAAAAGGCGGAGCTTCTCAGTTCGTCTGTATATATTTTATCAGTACAACTTGAACTACTTTGAAAATAACTGATGAAACATAACGCATTTTCTGCAGCGGCTGAAAAAACGGGGAAATCAGTTTGCACAGTTGCAAACTGATTTCCACGTTCTTCCAACTCATTGGTCCTAGGTCAGTACTTAGGACCAATAAATTGACTTAAATTAATCCTGATTAGAAAAGTAGCACAGTTGCTGCCGTTACTGGACATAGGTTCATTTTCAAGCATAATATGATTGGTATTACCGCTCAAGCATGCTATTTATAGTGCACCAGTCAATTATTTACACGATAGCAGCTACTACAAATTACATAACCTATCCTAAGCTGTTCGTTAGTATTCAGTGGCTGCTATTATTGTTAATGAATGCAACAGAGTGCGTTCTTAGGGTGTACAATTAAATCGGGAGGTATGCATATCAACGTAAACAAACACGACACAAGTCGGTAGAGCTCCCGGCCTCCCGGTTCACGAGCACCTTGTATTTGTTCTTCACAAATAAACCTCCCGGCACGTCCCCAAGTGCGGGATACATAATCACACAAACAAGGACAAACGCCAACTTGTTACTTAAACTTTTAATACAACGTTATGCCACCAAGACATTTTAGATCATCGTAACAACGGTGATCTGAATAAAAAAGTAATAATCCTCAAGATTATAGTTGCAAAACTGACCTGTTCTATATCTTTAGTCTAGTCGACGGAAACTTGAAATATTATGCATAAATGGTGGATAAATTATGACATATAATGGGCACGGTTTTGCAGCCTATATCTATGTGGAGACGAAACATTGTTTTCTTAACCTCCATCCACACTTCCCGCGTGTATCAGTTGCGAGACGAGAGAGAAAGTACCAACGTACATTTCGTAACTCCTGCTTTTGAACAAGTAAGAAAATCGAAAACGAAAACTAAGTGTTGTTTTGTTAAACAACAGCATAAATATCCATAAAAGATATCAATACAGCCATCAATAAAAATGCTAACGCAATTTAAGCGCGTTACTTAATGTTATTATTGTATTACGTGAGTGCATGTGTTGACTATTACATAACTGCTTAAAAATTGATAGCAAAATATATTACTGTGAATGGCTATCAAATGAGAATTTGGAAAATATCTCTGTAACAGCTACAACAGCAATAATAATAATATGTATATTTGTAACACCTACGATTTGTATTTGACTGTTACAATCGATTTTATCGTCGAGAAGATGTTGATCATCAATACCAGTCCGGTAGACGGGGGAGGTCCAGCGTAACGTCGCTCCGTCATACTTTATTTGCATGTGGAGTGCAAAATGTCGCCGTAAGATAATTCCAACTAATGTGTATTCAAAGCGAATCATCACCATACTAATGTTGTAATTAAGATAGTATCGCGCCCAAGCCGGTTTGCAAACGGCGCTACGAAAGACATCGGTTTTTGTATCGTACTTATTAATTTCATTTTACGGGAAATTAAACCCGTTCTTATTATTTTAATCGCTTGTTTTAAATTCTAATTTGCTTAAAAGTTTAAAGGGTAATAATAAAAATGCTTTAAATTCAAAACTGTTATTAGTAGTTTAAACTTTTTAGATAGCAGTCAAATCATTGTGTTCTTTAATACTTTTTGTAAAGTTTCCAGTCCTCGATATTATTGTATTACTAGCTTTTGCCCGCGGCTTCGCCCGCGTGGATGTCGGAAATTGTCCCACGGGAACGTACTACCGCGATAAAATGTATCCAGGTTATAAACTATCTGTGTTCCAAATTCCATCCAAATCCATTCAGTAGTTTTTGCGTGAAAGAGTAACAACCATCCAACCAGCCATCCTCACAAACTTTCAAATTTATAATATTAGTAGGATTAGAAGGATAGTAGGATTGTCAACAACGCATTCCAATACCATTCATCATAAAACTATCCTGTTGGAAGCACTTACATTTAGGGCACATTACTTATCAGTTTTTGTTTCTTCAAAAGTTTATGGGGCATTGTTAAAAGTTGTCTCTTAACCACAAAGCCTTAACGTAAAGACATTGAACCTGCTTGAGTGGTGACCTCCTTGACATCGGTTACACATACTCGCTACAACAAAACCATGATTCAACATTTCTAAACAATTCCTTTCTGTCTTAGCTTAGCATGAACGATGATATCAGGGCTATAATGTTAAGATTTAAAGCAGCTTCGCATTGAATTTGCCACACACGTTACATTTATTTATGCTAATCTCTAATCAAATCATATCAATATAAAATCTTGCACTGATGTAGCAATATACAAAATGGAATTGATAAGTACTTTATTGATCATGAAGACCTGTTCAACTAGATTCGATCAGATAAGAAATCAATGGTTCTGGTTTAAGTCACGGTCCTATTAGGCAATGTGTATTGTCTTGGACAGATGCAATTGATTAGAATCAGTGCTGGGAGCGGCACGCGCGCCCTGCGCCAGCCACGGCCACTCGCTGTCGAAGCGTGGCTACAGTACGCTTGCGCCTGGGCACAGCTGCTGAAATATGCAGTCCCGATATTACACAATACATTTGTAAGCGGCTCTCCCGGGACATTTAGCGGTATTAAACTATTTGATAAGAAGATAAAATGTGTCTGCGCTTGCTTTAGTTAAAATAATTTAACTTCACTACTATTTATTTTGTGAGATAAAACACAAACACAGAACAATGTTTGCCTGTACTGGAGTAAAAGTTACTATTTCGTAGCCAAGTAGTAATTGTAAATACATTAACTTAAGGGGACTACATGACCTAAACGCAAATTTATAATGCCTAAAAATATATGATCCACTGCAGTAACCAAAATCAGAAAAATATATGATATTCTGCAGGATATATGCTAGTTAGATAGTGTGTTGAAAACATAATACAATTAACTTGATATGATAGCAAAAAATCACGAAAATACCTCTAAATTTTTTTTTAACGATTGAAAGCTATACTAATATGCATGCAAACATTCAGATTTTTTGTCAGATTATTCTACAAGCAACATACTAACGTAATAGTGTTTTAATTTTTTAGTCCAATGAATTGTTTTTTTTTTTCATAATTGCTTCATATTTTGCAATAAATTACCAGCGTTGTGTCATCGCGCGTCTCTTTCTTTTCTATGCAATCCGACAGTGACCGCGCTTTAGCTCTTGTAAGCCCCTTAATGAAAGATTAGAATATCTGGATGTTAAGTAAAATAATTAGATAACTTGCACGTAGGACAAGGCCTTCTCAAACTTTATTACCATGGCATGATTCTTTTCATTAGATATGATATTAGAACAAAACAATTTCAACATCAATGATAATATCGTTTACAACGTAATAAAAAAAACAAGTATAAACGGTAGCAGTCACGCACAACATCGTTTTTCAATTTACCATCAGGTAAAATTTGAATAATTATGAAATTATCTAACAGCGGCGCCGCCACTCCAAAACGTATCTGTGTAAAATAAGACCAAGATAAGAGAGGAACATTAGAGATAAATTGCACCCAAATTCCGGATGGTTTGTTCAGAAAACGTGGACTGTGCCACCAACTAATTGGCAGCTGGTTTGCGCGAGTGGTCGCCGCGCCGTCTGCCGCGTCAGTAACCCACTTACGAAGACGAACAACAGAAGCAGATGACACAATAGGCAAACTATAAGGACTTGGCTTAATGCTTACAACAAACGAACACCTACATCCTAAACTTTCCAACTTTCTTTGTGTAGCTCTGCCAGCTATTTGTCATAATCTTTAAACCGCAACCAATGTTAGCGAAAAGATTTCAAAATACCATCAGTTTAGTTATGGTGACTATAAACGGCGACACGATGTCATGCCGACGCGTCTCTCATTCTTAAAGATGATTCAACTATCGACAAGATTCTCGAAACGAGGGCAGTGAAACGACCCAACGCGAGCTGATAACGTGGCCTAGGAGCACTCGTAGCTATCTCTAGGTGCATTAACACAGTTCGCTGTTGTACTGTACTGCAACAGAACAAACAGTGCTCAGGGCCCAGGGCTACAAACTGCCGCGGAACCACCACCTTGTTAACGTTATTGGTAAATACATATCTCTCATACCCACATTAAATGTATGATGAAGTTGAACAATTGATAACAATACAAATAGTGGATCTATTCAAAATCTAATAAATCCAACTTACAACTGCCACGACACTAAGCCAGGAAGGCCCTTTCCTGTGTAACACTATCATTTAATAATCTGGTTAATTAATTGAAACTACATAATTGGGACAAGCATAATTTAAAGGGTCTCTAAAGCAGTCATTATGTTGTTACAAATTGAATGACGAAGGAAGTTTAAGCCGCATCGCGCAACGGCTCATTGAGGCTTCTTTTTTGTTGTTTATCTCTGATGAATTGAGCACGGAGGTTATTTATTTTAAATGGTGACTCATATGAAATTGCAACATAAAGGCAAATTTATAATGAGCTACCCGACGACATTCCACGAAGGCTGTGTAGTCGCAGACAGGTAAACTTTGCTGAGTTGAGTCCGCGACTCCGCGCCCAACAATGTGATTACGACGCGGGCGCAACCAGTAGGCACAGCTACTTTCGTAATGAAACCGTATTGATAGAGTCATTTAACTGAATATTTATTACATGTAAATGCTAACAAGTCCAAATGATTTATATCGATTATAATTTCTACGTTCTTTACCGGCTGACACGAAAGATTATAATTTATTAACACTTCTTTCTGGCTACTTAATCGGTATGGTATGCCCATTTCCTATTTAAACTGGAGGCATCGTGTATAAGTACCTATATCCTTGTTTTTGTTGCTTTCCTACAGCGGTTAATAATATTTATTTAGAAACGTCATTATTGTGGTAACAATAAATCTGGAGGATTGGAGTGCGTCTACTGAACTGCTATTTAACTTGATTAAGTTTACCGTCAATTATGAGATGAAAATTACGACGGCTTGAGTTTTCGTGAGCATTTACGAATATGACGTAACCGTATTATAAATAGAGCATTTAGTTTCTACATAACTAATAAAATAACCCAGATTTTAATTTAATCGTAGCTCATATCTTTGGCAGGGAGACCATTAAACTTTGCATAAACGTATAAGCTCGTATAAAGCAAAGATTGTAAAAATAAAAAACTTATCAACTAACATGTTTTCGTTTCTGCATTTGAGCGAAATACTTTATGAAAATGTTCAAAGCGTCATAAATTTAAAGGAGCAATAAGAATCATAACACAAAAGGGCAAGCTAAAATAAAATTTACAGACAGCAAGCAATCTCGGGTGGTCCACGGCTCCACGATTTCATTATATGACGCATAACAACAGCGCACGTATCACGGCGTTCCAGATAAAAAGTAATAGGACATCCCCTTTCCCTACATTTTAATTTAACAACGGAAGCCGCATGACTCGACAAGAAAAGAATCAGATTAATTTCACCGTTGTCCCGTCTGACGCGACCGATCCGTACAAATAAATTGTTCCCAAACATCGGAGCGATTAAAGCATGTAGACAAAGGGGTAGAGAATGCTGCAACAAAATAAACGTGATCTCACCAGGAAGCCCGTCCACAATTGGACGAGAGAAGGACGAAAAGGCCAATGACTTAGTAAAAACAAATATATCTCTATTAATCCCATCTCATACAAAGCTAATTATGTCTGATGCATTGTATTTACATAAGAACTTAATAAATATCTGCTTAATAATAAATAAGTAGCATTATTTGAAGTAGTGATATTAATGAATTTCATTTAGAATTAATGTGTAACAATAAAAGCAATGAAAGCGTGTAGCACCTGGAAGTGCGTGCTGTAGCCGCGTTGGCTCGCCTCCAGTTCCACTGAACTTTGACAACTAGCTGCGGCGGTAAATTGCTGTAACACATCCGTCTGCCGTGCCGCACTTATACGCAGCACAAAACTCTACTAACGTGAAAATGCATTTCAGGAAATGTCATAAAACGAGTCGCACTACTTTGGAATACTTTTCGTCAACAGGATATCAGTAATGCGCTTTACATCATAATTAGGTAGAAGACATACTTTTCGTTGCGTTTCTGCATTCCCAGGTCGTATGTTTTCAAGTACTGCGAGTTCGACGCACTCCACAAACGCATTCCTTTTCCCTTTCTGAATTTTGATTGCCTCCCGGTATGTAACAGGAACAAAAATATAATGACGGGTTTCGTCAATTGATCTCATACAACAATGTTTCTTTCCGAGTTGTCGTGATATGTTCAAGTATTGTGTTCAGTACGGGAGCGTGTGCTTTCTTTATCGATTTTTAATCATGCGGGACGCCCTTTCATATAGCTTCATTAAGAGAAATTGGTGTGTCGTCACTCACTCCATCATGATTTAGCTGTCATTGATCACGTCAGCGTCAGTATGAATACTCGATGCGCCGGTAAATGATGATAGCCGTTATATGCGATTGCTTCGACATCTGATCTAAAGTCAATTAATAACGATACTGATCTATTTCTTTTGTATGTCGACCCGTAACGAATTGGACAGTTACCGAAAGCAGCATGTCTACGTGACTACTAGGCGACGACAACGTGACGCTATTTGACATCATTGCATCATCGCATTGTTGAATAAATATACAAATACTCAACGATAGAGCCTCAAAGTATTTAAAATGTAATCCTGAGTTACATCCGTACAATGTATCTTCGAGTCATTCAAACTAGACACATTCAAATGAGTAGAACATCCTCTTTGCGCTACATATTAAAAAGATACAATCGCATAGAACACATAAGACTGACGTTATAATAGCGGACGTATTATGATTACGTAAGCACATGGTGCAAACGGGAGGAGGGCTGAGGTTGATGAAAGGCTGACCTTAGTAGTGTGGGCGTAGCTAGACAATGATAATCCGACAGACCGAGGTCCACGAACTATACCGGAATGCAAATAAATAGATGCACATGAACAGGACGGGCCCGTACACCTGTCACTGATCAGACAAATAAACAATGCACGTCATGCCGCGACCTACGGTAGCACGGATCTAACATTATACTGCCATCAGCATGAAACACTTGCTAATGTTTAATACATCTCCGCATATTATAAATTCTTTGAAAAATACTTTATTGATGCGAAACTTTAAAACACATTTATTGTAGTTACGTGAAGTGACAACAGTTATGGTAAGTATTTGAACTTTAGAAGACAAAACGCCAATAAAAATACTTTGCTTACGCGCTTGTCACAATAATACATTTGGGTAGTATTTAAACGCGCGTTTGTAATAAACAATGCGTGCCTAGCTCGTAGTAATGAGTCTGTGTCTTGTCGTGTTCTTGTATGGTAGGCCATACAAGATGACAAGCTTCTTAAAATGCTTTCAGTTTAAAAGGCAAACAAGAAGATAAATGAAAACTGCTGTAACCGATTGGCAATTATTCAGATTTGCATTGTTAACAACATCAATCTGTTCAAAAAATTACGAGTCATTCCTCATAACTTCACTTACTAGACCAATCTAACAGTGACAATATGGAATTGTGTCCCATATATTATTTGTGTCTGCACGTTTGAAATTCGCGCATGCTCAAATCGGAGTTGTGACTCGAAAGTGTGAAGCTGCAGCAGACATTGATAGTGATATTTTTAGAATATTTTGCACTTAATTCGTTTTTAGTACGGAACACTAATTTCACAGTCATAGTCTGGCAGATATTTTTAATTCTCAAATATTCAACAGTGGATAATATTTACTTTGAGTCAAAGATGGAAAAGCTAGAGGCTGTATTTTCAGTGACATGAAACATAATAGGCATGGTGGTAGTGCCTTCTGGAAGAACTCTGATAATAACTACCAAACAAAGACCATTGTATCTTAAACAGCGTAAAATTAATCAATTGTAAAAAAAAAGTATTGTATTGTTATTAATATTTGTTTTGAGGGCCTGTCTGTAATTTCAGCGGCACAAAATACAGGTACCTGGTAAACTTTTCCCTAAGTGTAGTGCCTACGTACTACCAAACATATGTAGTTATATCTTAAATTGAGATAAATCAATCGAATTGTTGTAAATGTTGTAATCATTACATGTATGTCTAGAACGTGTAAAAGAATATATTACTTTATTTACTTAGTCATCGCATAAATATTAATTTATAACTACGGCACTATCAAATTATCGATTAATTAACTAATAAAACAGGCTCATTTATCCGTAGCGATTTTTTGCAATCGACGTCTTCTCAGTTCGTCAGCGGCAACCACGTAAAGGCTCCCACAAACAGGCGCGACGCGACAGCCCGACACAAACGGCTGCTCCATCGTCGAAGCCGAATAACTTGGCTAGGTAATGGTTTAAATTTATGTCATGTGCCGTGACAAACAAAATGTAATAAAATGGTCAAAGCATGTCCGTTTCATGTATTTTGTTATTACTAGATAATATAAAGATAATTACTTCCCAGCAACAACATATCCAGTGTAATTAAAGGATATTAGACGCCCGTAAGTACCTATTTCAATAAAGGTTTAATTTAAAGCAATCACAGTACCCGCTCTAATCGATTTGTGTGCAGTTATAAGGTAAAACGAACCCTATGGAAATTACTTTAGCGAAATCGTATGCTTATAAAGAACCGCTTTACAGTTTACTGATATCAATGACCCCGCGACGCGAGTGCCGCACTGTTTGTTTAGCATTAAAGAACATTTTCATACAAAGCCTTCACGTTGACCGTTCACGACGGTATCTTAACGAGACAAGTTAAGCAGGTGTTAAATCGTAAATCACATAATTATGTTTTTATTTTCGCACGTAAACTGTTACGAAACTATTCGTATAATTTTTACGCAACAATTTTCACAATAGATGGAATCCCACAAATGATGGACTAAGTTTCAAAACAGAGCCGCCCACGCAGCATTAATCTTATTGATATAGCCCGAGTTACACATTAGGTGCTATATTAATGGATTATCAACTCATTTGTCAAAACCTAATGAAAGGTTTATGAGATGGTATCACTTAACAGTGTACGTTTTTGGAATTACTGTGATGGTTTATCTTTTATATGGTCTATGATTGAGAAAAAACAATTATAGTCTATTAGCTGTGTTATTTGTTAGAATAGAAGCAGAAAAACATTTGATAGTATAAGTATCTAACGTCGTAATCTTCACCATAATTTAGTTTATCAGCCCCGGTTTAATGAAAGGTCTTGCGCTTAGTGAAAAGTACCGTTAAAATGGCTTCCTTATACATAGATATGGTGAGCTTCAGAAATGACAGCACTTTTACGATCATACAAAAAGATGCAAGTGCTCACGGACCTGATAAAATATCTCGGTCACTTCTTGCGGGACCTCTGAGAGAGAATGTTTTTTTTATAAGCTCGGATCATTCGGTACCCGGACCATGGACATAGTCTATGCCCCTAAGGTTTTTGCAAAGAAAGGTACCAGTGCTTTTACAGAACTGCCTTAAGCCGAACTATGTCAGAGTAAACTCGCAGAAATTAAACTTTAGTGGATTTTCAATTGAGAAAATCAATAATTTCAACTATCTTTAAAAAACTTCCAGTACATATTTTTGTGACACCAAGTTCCATAACTATATTTTTCATTAACGGTTCTCCTCAAGTCCCTCATTCCTTAAATATTGACAAAGACAACCAACTTCAACCAAGATCATTGTGTTCCGCAGACGGGGCGATGTTAAGAGCGGCTGTGGCGGCGTTGGCGTGCCTATGCGTGGCGCGCGCTTCGCCCTCCGAGCACGGCTTGCGAGCGTACGCGCTGAGCACACAGAACCCCAAGGTAAATATAAATACAACCCTGTAAATACTGCACTACCATCAAATAAGAAGGGCTTAGAACAGAAGCATCAACTGTATTAAGGCTCCCACAGACAACGCGACGCGACGGTGCGACGCGATTCTGGTGGAACAATTTCAATGAAGTTTTCATAGATTTTTTTCTACTAGAGTCGCGTTGCGCTGTCGCATTGCGTCTGTCTGCAAAAGCCTTGAAACGAGCGAGATGAGCAACCCCACGCGCCATTGAAATCATGCATTAGGATACAGGTGAAACGAAAAAATCTCAAAACTCGAACTTCTGCAGTCGAATATTGCATGGTCACATTCTGAGCCCATTCTTATATTACGTGTTGAGCAAAGTTGACCTTCTGATATACCTGACTTTTTTGTTGAACAATCTTGTCGCGTTTCCAAACATATCTCTAGAATATTAGAGCAAATGGAACATGCAATGTCACCGACACCAGCACTAGTTAAATAAAACCCTGATATTTTCGGTTGTCTGCTCTGTCGAACATATAAATTACCACTGTCAATAAATAGGTAGGTAGTTGAAAACTAGACTGAATGAATTTAAAACTTGTTAAGAGGTAGGCAATAATAAGTACCTTTGAGAAGCAATAGGAATTGAGTAATCTACTTAACACACTAAACTTTAGCTTTAACGACTTAACAAAATATACAATCCAAAATTTCCTCACTCTGCACTAGACCAATATTACGTGCCTGGTAACTGGACCAACATATTTGGTGCAACTGGTATTGCAAAGTTGTACGGTAGGTAATAAAGGCATACACCGTATTACGAAAGAGCATGAAAACAAAATGAACTCTATAGAAATTCAAGCACCTGAAATAAAAGAACCTACGCCTAAAATAAGAGGCAATGGAGAAAAACAATGAAGCGGCAGCACGTGTCGGTTATAATTAGGTGATCATTGAAGTATGTCAGAGAACAGTTCCAACTGTAAGAATGGACAAAAAGAAAACTCAGACAAGCACACTTGGAGCCGAGAGTCAAATTCTCTTGACGATATTGAAAGATACGGAACTAACCCGAGTCCTTTTCAAAGCAGGTCACATTTCATAAAATATGGACTATTAACGAGACACACATTTTATTCTATGATAATAATATGCTCTCCGACAGACATCAAAACGTATGGCGAGGACTGCCGGAAATATCATGATGTTCTCGTAGATTACTTTCGATAAACTAGTTTATAAATAAATGTATGCCTATTAGGAGCTTAGCATTTATTTTGGTAGTGCTTCGCCAGGAACAAAATATAGTGGTAGCTAAGAATAATTTGTTACTATTTAATTGCAGGACATCAATGGTATTCTTTCTAGCATAGAAGAAAGACTTCGGGTTTTAGACACAATTAGTGCCGTTCAGGAGAAACAAGCACGACGCCTGGATGTCATTCAGGATAAGCTTGGTGAGTACCTAAATCCTGAGCAATCTCCCAGGTTGGATAGTATTCAGCCAAGAAAATTCGTGAGTGTCGCGGAACACTCGGTTAGAACGAACGTTACTTTCGTAGTGTTTTAGTCAAAATGTCAATTAATTGGCTATAAAAAATAAGAGTCGTAATATATAAATTTTTGGTTAAAAATTAATTATTAATACAAAAAAAATAATGCGGGGTAGTCTTTGGGGACTGCCTACAGAAGTGAAAACTAAGTAACTTGTGAATTGTATCGTCGAAGCGTGCGGTGACGATGACGCGAGTTCCACGCTTTTTGTTCACCCAGAAGGTGCTCAACGCGCCTAAAGTTTTCACTTCAAAAAAACAAACTATACCTGCGCAGCCGGGGCGAACATACGGGCCGCCTTGAACCAATAAGCGCGCACCTATGACTAGGCACAGCCCCATACGCGCTATGGATAACCGTCTACACTACACTAAAGAAAGCGTCGTGACGGAAACTCGTGACGGAAAACTCTTAACACTTTCTTTCGCCTAGCCCCCATCCGCCAAGTCTGTACCGTGCGATAAAGAAATTCGTTCCAAAAAGAAAAATGTACCCTTATGCGCCCTTAAATATTGCATATCACATTAAACCAATAGATACATGAACAACACGCTACATGCTAACGATCGATAGCAACCAACTCAAATATTTACGAAATAATTGCAACTGTGAAACAAAGACATTGTTAAACAAATTGTCTTCGGACTACAGCCAGAACAGCATGAACTAGAACAAAGTCATATCACAACAATACATAAGTATTTTGTTCCGGGAAACTAATGAGTCACGTATATACGGACTACGGTGGTCTTATTGTGTCATATCCTATTTTACTATGGGTCAACTTTTGCAATATCTGCTGGCGTACATCGCTCGCAATTGAATGAACAAGAGCAACGTACAATTAACTGCTAAAGGCACCGCTTTGGACTGCAGTGGTATGAATAAATTAGCAAATGTCCGTGGTACGCACGCTGAATAGGATACCGCTAATATTCTTGTATTTGCTTTCAGATCGCGTGGAAAATACATTGACTTTAAAATTAGAAAGAGTTCAATTAACAGCAGAAAGACTTGAGCACAGATTACATATGCTGCAAACTAATGTGCAGGTGGGTTTTGTTTTACTTCAGAAGTGCATGTTTATACGTGTGTGGAAGATAGTATCTGAAGGCTCGACTTCAAGGGTGTGGAAATGACAATATAGATTAAGCATTTCTCATGATTTCAGGCTACCATCAAAGAGAGCAGTGAAAAAATAGAACGTAGTCAAACGAAGATAGCTGAACTGGCTAGGAATCTAACCACGCATATAATAAACCATAAGCATTTATTAGAAAAGGTATTTATAAAAGAGTATTATTACAAGTACGTTAAAAGTATTATTTCATAATTATTATTATGTCGCCGCAACCCAAAGGTTAGGTCATAATCAGTTAATTTTAATTAAGCACGATACCATATTTTTGTATTCGTTGAAGTATTCCCAAGATTAGCAAAATAGTATATCATTATTTAAAACAAAACTAATGAGCCATGTTGCTATAAATATCGTTATTGAAACTTCGAAAGGATATCAAGTAAATTAACGATAATAATGTTTTTAATGATCTTTCCCAATATTCCAGGTAAACGGCGCATACGCAGACACGTGGCACCGTAGTTTAATACTAGAGTCTCTGATGAGGGACGGCCTCTCCCTCGTCAACGTGACGCGACGGGAGCTGGCTGACGGATTGAGAGCCTTGGCCAGGCGACAACGGGATGCGAGGATCAATTCTGCAGATTTGGACCAAATCTTCACCAAACGGCTTAGCGATAACTCTTATAAGATTGATCTTAAGGTATTTTTTGTTACTCTAAGATAATCACAACCCGCCTTAAAATCAAAAGTTTGGCTGCCGTATTTTTTGACCCATAAATAACAAAAGTGATTCAATCAAGCATTCAATCCTTGACCGACATGCTCGTTGAATATTCGCTCAAGGAAAACTACATTGAGAATCTTATTTCAAGCAGATTAAAAAACAAAACTTAATATTTTTTTTGCAGATGCAAGAACTTTTGGACGCACAAAAGCGTTTCGTGGATTCGTGTCAGCAAGTACAGCAAGACGATCCGAAGCAGGTGACGGATGTGCTGGAAAAACTAATCGATTCGTTAATTAAACTGTACGTAGCCCATTAATTACTTATTCTTTAGCCATACGAGTCCTTATTTATATAAATTACGGTGAAGACGGAGAGAGTACACTAATCTACACTTGGTGGTTACGCGGAAATGTTATTACAGAGGTTTCTGGAAACCTATTTAATTTAATTTCTTACAAAGGCTGACATGCTATGCTTATTGATCCTTCTTGAATGAGATACGTCGGTGTTCCCGTATGATGACGAGGTACTGGGATTATTTGCAATTCCAACCAGATGTCATGTCAGAGTCAGAGGTCATGTTTTTGAATTTTTGCACGATTGTGAAACTTTTCGAGTAGAAGTAGTTTTTACATGATCGTGATCTTCTATTTTCAGAACATCCTCGACATTCCATGAGCTCAAGAAGATCCAAGAAGATATAAACAAGTATGACAACAGAGTTGTAAAAATCCTGAATGCGACACGAGTACCGCAGGTATTGTCAATTAAATATTGCCTAATGACTTCCTCATAATTATCGTAATATAATTATCCTTGTTATGTTATTTTTGCGTGGAAGTTACCGACGCATTTAAAAACTAGCTAAACATTTATCCCCGTTCTTATCATTTTCAAGCTCGTTTCAGAACGAACTAACGTAATTAATGGTCTCTGATTATTCTGTCTGCTGATAATTTTTTGGTATTGAGCCGGGTTGACGTGGTGGGTTTCAGATTAAGAGGCACAAATGAGTGATTGAATATAACCAATTCTTTTTTTCTCATTTCCAGACGGATATCACCTGTCGACGCTTAGAAGGCGCTTTTCGCAATACATCCCACACAATCCTCAAAGAGAATGAACTACGGCAACTGACAGAGAAATTCGTGTCATTGACGGACAGAGCAGATGCAGCGCTGCAGCGCTTGGAAGCGCATCTCAAAGACGACTCCCAGGAACCAGGTCAAGCATCTGACGTCACTGCTGCTGCTGACAGACTACTGCAAAAACTGGAAGGGATCAAGTAAGTGATGGAAAATACTAGATAGAATAATGATTCTAAAAACCAAATAAAATGATCATTAATGTTCTTGGAGAGTTGTTCTTTTAAAAACTTCAGAAATATTCACATACTGTGCTAATGACATACTCCCTAAACTATTGGTAAGATTTTATTATTCATATCATAGACTATTATTAAAGGGTTCGTGTCTACATTATGCACATTTAGGACGATAAACAGAGAACTCATTGACTCAGCAAATGTCCTAAGAGACATAATAAATTGACATGCTTTCAATGTATCATTTGCCATTACAGCAGTGAAGAATCCGACGAAGAGTTCGATTGGGAGGATGACGAGGCTGGGTACTTCGCCGACGGCGGGGATGGCGATATCATGGGCATAGACAAGGACATCCTGATTGGCGGCGGGGCTCGCAGAACGAAGACCACGACTGTGCGGACACCGCACCGACGACATCTGCACAAACACCCTTACGACCGTGGCCCGAACATTAACTACCCCAAACCCTCGTTTTAAGTTTGTAATATAAATACTGTGAGAACCTTTTGGTGTTTTATTTTAAACTTTGTGAGTATTAAGAACCTAAACGAGAGATTATTTTATAACTGCACTGTAAATATTCATGCCACTCAGCCACTGACAACATGTGGTGTGGCCAGTGGCGTAGCTATCGGAGGGCTAGGCTGTGCTATGCACCAGGGCTCTCAAGCTCAGGGAGCCCTCGGACCATGACCAGCAAACCTCAAACTGAACTTTCGAAAATTTCTCCCACCTTCGGAATATAAACATAGCAGGTTGCAACACAACTTTAATCATGGCAACTCAGTTGATAGAAATTCGAAACTTCTAGAGGAATTCCCCTAAATTCTTTCTGGCAAGTTGGCAACAAGAATAAACAACTTTATTCTTCTTGCCAACTTGACGGATTTACCGTCACATTCCACTAAATCTTACGGCAAATCCGTCAAATTGGCGTAGTGGTAGTAAATATGTTACTTCTGTTTCCGTTCCTTATTTTAAAGGCTGACGGATTTCGGAAGCATTAGATAACAAATTAGAAATGAAATTCATTGAAATGACTTCGAATCATTCAAGTGCAAAGACAATAAAACTGCAATATAATATGGTATAGATCCCCATTCAAGAAAAATGGCATAGGAAAGTTAAAAAACATTATGGATTAGCTTCTGATCACCCATTTCAGAACAGGGAAGAAACATTTAAAATTACAATTTCCAATGATGTACTAGGCACAATAATAACTTAATTAAATACACGTTTTACTGGTAGGAGTGCATTCTGTCAAATATTCAATTTAATAACACCAGCAGTTTTAAAAGATGTAGATTAAGCAACTTTATTACAAAAGTGTGACCAATTCCAAAGTAAATATTCAGATACTAGCTGTTGCCCGCGACGTCGTCTGAAATCCAGGATACAAAGTAACCTATGTCCTTCTCCAGGTCATGGTTTACCCACGTGACAAATTTCATCCAAATCAGTTCAACCGTTTTAGCGTGAAAGCGTAACAAACAAACATACAAAAAATCAAATCTTTCCTCTTTACATTATTAGTTTAGCGATTTAGTGCCTGCCCATGTAGGTTTATGTGAAATAAAATATTTTGATTAGGCCCCAAGTTTTTTTTTTTACCATCTGTTTCTACCTGAATTAACCAAGGCATGGACTGTTCACTAATTATGTAACGAAATAATGACCAAATATGGAGTGCTAGAATGCGACCTAACGGAAGCATTGACAGCAATATTATACAATTCTATACAATGTCTGTCACTTCTACAGGAGCGGAAAGATCATTTGGTAAACTGAAAATATTTAAGAAATAGTGGGGGCCAAAGCCAAGCTCGACTCTGACATTCATCGCTAATAGCAAATGAAAACAAAGCCGCATCAGGCCTGGATTTAACCAAGTCATTGAAAGTTTTGCGAGAACTAAAGCTAGGAAAAGGTAATAAATATAATTGCTATTTTATTGGTGTGCGTTACGCCAGCGGAATGTTGTCGCCTTTCAGGATTTCGGCTTCACAGATAATTAGTACCCCATCTCGTGTAAATGTGCCCGAAATTTAGAATTTGTGCGTCCAGCCGATCCAAAGATATTCACGAAAATCTTTTTTACAAAAAAAACAACCGACTTCAAAAAAAACACTACAAAGTGAAAAATAACTTTAATTTCGGAAATCGGTGACTTTGTATCTGTATTTTGTTTTTTGCCACCGACTTCCGAAATTAAAGTTATTTTTCACTTTGTAGTGTTTTTTATGAAGTCGGTTGTTTTTTTGGTAAAAAATGTTTTTATTTTTCACTTTTTAGTGAGTCAGTTATTAATAAATCTAAGTTACAATAGCCTAATTTCAACTACTCATCACCTTTTACAAAATATACCTTTTCCCGACGCAGGGACGTTAGTTGTTGAGGAGTTCTGTTAAGAACCAAAACCACTGGAGCCGATGGTGAAGCCACCATCAGCTCCATTTCACCATATGCATTGTGACGAGCATAAATTGCTTAGCAACCATATTAAAATCGAATCGCAACCCGTGAAATACTTATTATTGAGATGTTCCGGTGGCCACCTCTGGTCTTCATCATCAGTCCCACTTCACCGAATGGTGCTTTCCAAGAGCAAATGCACGAGTTAATATAAAAAATACCCAAATCGCTATACGTTTGCCTATAAAATTTGATGATTTCCCTCGATTTCCATGGGATCACCTCATCAGATTCTGACTTGACGACAACGGGACCACCTGGAGAGCATATTCTTTAAAACAAAGAAAGAATTTTCAAAATCGGTCCACATATGACGGAGAAATCGGTGAACATACATACAAAAATAAAAATAAAAACATAACAGTCGAACATATAACCTCCTCCTTTTAGGAAGTCGGTTAAAAATAGATTCCGCTGGAGTATCGTTACCCCAGCGGCATGTTTTTTAACCGATGGTCGTAGCTGAGTACAAACTAGCTACTTAGATAGATCACATTTGTGCCTAATTGTGCCCAAAAAAATAAATTTGTGCGTCTTGAGATTTCAGAGTTATTCAAGATGCCGCTGGGGTAACGTTTAGCAAATTGCTGTACCTCTCAAACGCCATGACATACAAATACGATTTTTTTTACTACGGTGGGTCTTAATTTGTGTATATGCTGTGCAATTTTATTTTTTCTATAATCGACACCGTTGGAAATAAGAAATTGATTTACAAAAACCCTAAAATCAATCCTTGCGCTTCAATGAGAAACCCTAGAAACTTACCAAGCCAGAATGGACCCCAACGGGTCAAGACTGGTCCAGAACCCGAAGTATAATAACAGAACACATGATAAAGTGGGCTATTAACACCTTTCAGCCCTACAAATCCGCAGGGCTGGACGGCATCTTCTCAGCCCTACTACAATGGGGGATTGATCTCTTGACACCATGCCTGGTGGAGATCTATCGCGCCTGCTTGGCACTCAGATACATACCCCTAGCATGGCGCGAAGTGAAAGTCATTTTCATACCCAAACCCGGCAAAACCGACTATACACAACCAAAGGCCTATAGACCTATAAGTCTCACATCCTTTTTACTGAAAACCCTCGAGAGACTCTGTGAGAGACACATCCGTGACGGACCTCTTCGGGCAAAACCGCTTCACAGACAACAGCATGCGTACTCCACCGGCAGATCAACGGAATCCGCGCTACACAGCGTGGTATCCAAAATTGGACCACAAATGCTCAGCACTGGCCGCCTTCATTGACACGAGGGCGCCTTTGACAAAACCATGTTTAATAGCATCAACATGGCCCTCAACAGACTCGACCTAACTAAGCGGATGGATCACCAATATGCTCAAACTGAGAGCTGTACAAGTCACAGTGAACGACACTACGGGACACTAGGGCCATTGTGGCTAAGGGCTGCCCGCAAGGGGGAGTCCTCTCACCACTTTTATGGAACCTAGTCGTAGACAGCCTCATTAAAGCACTCAACGACAAAGGCTACTTCACAGTAGGTTACGCCGACGACATAACTATAATAATAAATGGTACCCACGAAAACACCCTATGCAACCTAATGCGCCAAGCCTTGAAAATAGTAGAGGAGTGGTGCAATAAACACCAGCTATCAGTGAACCCTACAAAAACCGAACTAATTCTCTTTACAAAAAAGAGAAAATTGACGACACTCCAACTACCACGTTTCTTTGGAACTACCCTAAGCCTTTCAACCGAAACCAAATACCTGGGCATCTACTTGAACAAACAACTGAACTAGGCAAAACATACTAACTACATCACTACAAAAGCCAGCATATCCCTGTGGCAATTCAAGCGAATGATTGGCAGGAATTGGGGGATTAGCCCCAAGGTCACTTACTGGCTATATACCACAGTCATCCGACCAATTATCACATACGGCTCACTCGTCTGGTGGCCCAGGACAGATCTGAGCACAGCCCAGAGAGACCTCGAAAAACTACAACGGTTCGCTTGTGTAGCAATCACTGGCTGCATGAGAACGAGACCCACTGCTGCCCTACAGGCGATGCTTGGACTGCCACCTCTACACCTCATCGTGCGAGAGCAGGCAGCCCCCGCCTGCCTACAGGCTGTATATAGCAGGGACCCTAAGCAAAGACTCTTAGAGTCAAACACATACGCATTAAGGAAGATGCGATCAAAGGACAACCTTTGATGGCATCACCCTGCGACAAAGCCCCGAGACTGCATTACTTTCAAAGGCATTATAACATAATACTTACAGAAAAACGTTGTGACTACTCAGGCCCTAAAGAGCTGAGAGTATATACCGACGGATCGAAGACCGACGCCAGAACCGGAGTCGGAGTTTTCTCGCACGACCTTAATATAAATATATCCAGCCCACTGGGAATGTTCAACACCGTCTACCAGGCGGAGTGTGTGGGCATTATACAAGCGGTGTACGCTATAGAGGCCAGAAGAGTTATGGACACCCATATACGCATACTCTCCGACAGTGCCTCAGTCCCCCAATCCTTGGGGAGAAAGTATATTACCTCGAGTATAACACTAGAATGTCACATTTCTCCAGAACGTGTGGCAGTATCTAACCGCAACACAGTGACACTCCAATGGATTAAGGGACACAGTGGATCACTGGGTAACGATGCAGCTGACGAACTGGTTAAAAGAGCATCCAGCGCGTCAGTCTGTGGACCCAAACCCATTATGCCCATCCCCTTTAACCAGCTACGCAGACGGTATCAGGAGTTTACCCATACACAAGCGGAGAGTTGGTGGACCTCGACACCCGGCTGTAGGCAGTCCAGGGAAGCCATGCCATCCTTAGATGGCAAGCTAACCAAACGTTTATTACATCTGGACAGAAACGGTCAGCGCCTGGTGACGGGATCATCACGGGTCACAGCTCGCTAAACAAACACTTTCACACAATAGGCATAACGGACAGTCCTCTGTGCAGGGCCTGCATGGGGGCTGAGGAAACCGTTGCGCATGTGCTCTTTGAATGCACGGGCGTCACCCAAATTAAGTCACAAACCC
This sequence comes from Griposia aprilina, assembly GCA_916610205.1. NCBI lineage: Eukaryota > Metazoa > Arthropoda > Insecta > Lepidoptera > Noctuidae > Griposia > Griposia aprilina. The sequence continues at coordinate 17,811,974 of OU744288.1, forward strand.
TCGGGGCACCCATATCCTACACAGATGCTCTCAGCAGACCAGGAGATATCATCAACTTCTGGAGGGAGGTGGGCTGGTTGGAATAACCACCGACGGCCGCCATGGCCCACGCACAATGGTCCACATGAAGGACTAAGTGCGGAAACCATAACCCTAAAAAACAATACCTACATAATTCTAATCTACGACGTCGAGACGTCGTAGATTAGAATTATGTAGGTATTTTTATTATTTTATTTACCTACTACGTTACTTTTCGTCTTCCGGTTCCGGGAATTCCTAAACTCTTCACAGCTCTTCTAGAAGAGGTCTGTCTGATTGTATGTAGTGAGTAGCTTTGTTTTGCTGTGCTGTGCAGGGCACAATAAACAGCTGATGATAAATTACCTTTGCACAGTTATAGTATTTATAAAATTAATAATTTTACTTGATAAAACCTAACCAGTTTAGATAGGGCCCCAATTTTTTTTGCTCCAGCGTCTTTTGTTACTTAGCTACGCCACTGGGTGTGGCTATACTTTACCCCACAACACGATATGGCATAAACATCAGTTGTCATGGTCTGCACTTATTTAAACAATAATAATGTATCTTTGGATACTGAGGAAATGATTATGAACAGGTATTCAATTTAACACAATACTATAGGATTTCTCAAGGGAGTTCCATAAAAGCAAAAAAAAATTGGCATAGATAGATATGTCAACAATAAACCTTAAATAACATCATTATGTATAGGGAATTACTGGGTACCAGGTTGTGGCAGGTTTACATTCCAACTATTATAGGTTTATTTAAGTAAGAAGTGAACATAACAATAAAATAATGTGCTGGACCACCAAAAATTAAGACTCATGCTTTTAGATAGCAAGTCAAAGTTCAGATGTAACTAAATTCAATATTGCATTAAGTTGGTTTCATGTTTCAGTAAGCATTTAACTGTTAAAAATATGTTTTTTTGTTAGTTTTTACAATTTCATTTTAATCAACTGCTGCTGATAGTCAAGGATTGATTCAGTTATCCATTGCAGATAGAAATAGGTTGTTATCAGACCTCCTTTATTTGCCATTGCCGTTTACCACACCCATACAGCAGGACCTTAACTATACCTTAACGAGAACCACATTCTAACCTCATCTATAAATCACACTTCAATGAAGTTCTATTTTCAGGATTCACATAGACATTAACATACCTCTATTTTGGCACTGTTCTGAAATATTGTAAGTGCCTTGTGCGTGAGTTGTGCAAAACATGAGCTGAGTGTGGCGATCCTCTGACGAGAAGCAAACACAACCTCCGGCTCATCTGTCTCCAACTCTGCTGTAATGTACAAACATAATGTTTAATTAAATATTTAGTACTTTTTTTTGATGAAATAAAGAACAGTAAATTTAAGTACTTGTAATTCATATTTTCTCACAATGACTAAAACGGCAGCACCCAAGCTGGGTAGAAAATACCACAGAGTAACTATAAATGATAATTATTACTTTTCTGAGCGCTCTGGCGACACGGAATTCTTGGTACCTTCAAAGCGATAGTTAGCACACACTGCAAGGCAGCCAGTTCTATGGCAAGTTCACGCGCGGCTCTATGGCGCTTGGCTACGATTACGATGAACGAAGAAAGTGAGTACTGGTGAAAAATACTCGGTAACAAAGTGAGCATGCGGTTTTTATAAAAGTTTTTTTTGTTAATATGAAAAACTCAAATTTTTGATAAATAAATATTAGAACTTGAATTTGTTGTTTCATTTATTGTAAATTATATCTGTGCCTACATCTTAATAAATTAAAAAACAATATTTTCTTAGATTTTATTTAAATTCAGTGGTATTTTTTTACACAAGTTTTGGTTTTGCCTACCTAGCGAATGCTGCCAGGTTAAGATCTTCATACAATTTCACCTGTTGGTTCTGATTTTGATAATATACCGTTTTACAAGACTAACCAAGCTGTACTGGGAACCTTTCATTTCCAGTAGTTTATACAGAAAATTACAAATCGGAAAATGATACTTTGAAAACTTAAAATTTTATTATTAACCGTTGGTGGAACGAGGATCCACATAATGAGTTTTTAATTGTTGCAGTAATCACGGCAATCAACTAGTTAATCATTTCAATTTAACAACTTGTCATAACATTTTGCCTGTGTAACCTGAAAGTTTAGGAGGTGTTGTTTCTCTTTTTAATAATTTTGTTATATAGATAATTTATTAATCAAGTATTCTCTTTTCTTAAACTCATATGTAAGAGTGTATCTATGAACTACATAGATATCATAAACTTCAAATCCCCCAGATAGTGCCAATGGTTTTAGTGGATCACATTCATAACAAAGGGTTATAGAAATATGAAAAATGGGATTTAAAAAATATATACATATATAAGATCATGAATTATACAGCAATTCAACACTATCATCACTTTTATAACAACACAACATAACTCAGACAATGACTGCTATGTTCTGAATGCAGAGATCCAGTTGCCCAGGGTTTTAAGTGACTACACATAACTTTTGAATTAAGCAGTAGGTAAGTGATGTTGGTGATAATCTACAGCCATAAAATAACTGCAAAACGCATAAATAAAATCTTCACCAAAAACCAATGGACTAACAGCAGCATGATTCCGATCGGAAAATCATAAAGGAGAAGGAACTGGAGCATTACTACATTCAAAATAGTGATAAACAAGTTTTACTTACTTATAGAGGTGTCTAATTCGACACATGCTTTGTCGAATTCCTTTTCTAATAAATCTAACCATCGAAAGCCTACTCCTGTAGTCGCCATTTTCACAATAATTTGTTGACAATTTACTGTCAACTTGACATTTGCCCAAGCCAATCGTTCAGAAATAAAAAGTTCAAAAATAGAAAAGAATCATTCTGAAATTAGAGATAATCGATTTATATTCTCGAATTTTCACTCATTGATTATAGTGTACAGTCACGAGCTTAAACATATTACTATGGACAGCTCGGCAATAATATCAGATTTCATGAGTCGGCAATTATATCTGTCGTCAAGATAGTGGCAAATTTAGGTGATCATTTTTGGAAGGCATAAAAAAGTGGCAGCGCAAATAAGTGACATCGAAGGAATACCAAAACTATCTGATTGTCTCTCACCGGGCCTCCTGGCGTTAGCACCTGACGGGACAGACCGCCGAGGTGTTAATCAGCGTCGTGCCACGCCTACAGAAAACAACATAGCAACCACACACATGAGCGCGCGTAGCTAATCACGCGCTCAAGAACTACCAATCAATGAAGGGATTTCGTTTACAACCTACCGCAAGGCAATACACGGCCGGGGGGCGAAGCTCTAGTACCGCTCGCCACACCCCATGACGGGGTCATCGCCATTTCCAAGATAAGGAATGCTGCATCGGCTTCAAAACGATGTGTCACCTCGACTTGTCTTAACTGACAAAAAGAGCCATTTCATGCACGAACGGTTGATGCAATTTGAAGGTTCTTAAATAATTTGTAACGATTTTGTCCTAATACTATCAATTTTAGCAGGTGACGTTCTGTAGTTTCCGCCTACCCCATGGGAAGAAGGCGTGAGTTTAAGTATGTAGGTATGTACTCGTATGTTTTTATGAGTTCTGTTTTGTCTTACATTATGCTCCAAGTAGTTTACTTTGTCTGTGTTATTTGCTTGGTTAATCTTTTTTTTCTTTAATAACACGATTTCAGCAGTTTTAAGTTTTTTTTTTTCATAAATGCTTAGATAATAATAAATGTTATATTTCTTATGCGTCTCTTCTGTTTTATGTCTGAGCGGCAATCAATGCTATACAGAAGAAAACGGCTCGAAACATTATCTGTCAGATATTTATTCTGCCAGCGCGGCGCGGCGGGAAGTCATATATTTTTGTAACCTCACAATTTGTAAGACACAATTGATTTTCTATTGTTATGGCCCTCTAGCGGGCCACCTGGGGCCTGACTAGTTCGACTCAAGGAAAACTCGAAACATTATACTGTTAGGTTTTTATGGTGCCAAAGTCATATCAGATATTTTTTTATCACAACGACATATCACATTCTTCTGAATTAACGGAGTAGGCAGATATATTATTTATAACGCAAGATATGGCCGTTAATATTGCATATACACATATTTTTGATGCCGATGCAGCATCCTCTAATTTGGCGTAGCTTATCTCGCCAGATAATTTTGATGTTCCTTCGATGTTTTGAGCTACCACATGTATATGCCTTCCACAAATGATCACATAAATATTTAACGTCATATTAAATGCATGAATCATGAAGTCAGAATTGCCGAGCTGTCCAATATATTCATGCTCGTGCTGTACCTTATCAAAACGATCATTATGAGTAGTTTTTGTAACAGGTTTTTTTAAGTAAAATAAAAAAAATGTAGTGGCAGTTGTTTTATTTTAAATTGTAGTTATTTCCAAATAAGAGGTTACCTACAATATTGCGCCACAGATATCTTTTTCGCACATTTCTGAGTAGCTAAATCACTAAGCTTTATTAATTTACTATAATAATTACACTACATAGCTACGCCATGCAATGGGAAATGGATATTGCGTAAGTAGAAAAAATTGGCCAGAGGCCTGAAAATTAAAAATATTTATACAAGCAAAGAATTTTATCTGCAATAAGAACGCCGAAAGAGCTCTAGCCAGCTAGCCGTTTTTGGTTTCAGAAATGATTAAGTGGTAGGTGTAGGTACAAACATACTGTGACTTCCACATACGGTACGCATGGCGGTACGAAACACTATAATTAAAATCTCGTAGGGGAGCCGCGAAATCCAATTTTGCTTACTTTTTTGCAATTTGCAGGTCAGTTTTATTGAGTTTGAGTAAACACATACTTGTTCCGGTCGCGAATTATATTTTAATCAACATACAACCTAGTAGGTACTGACCTGCAAATTGTAAAAACGTAAAAATAAGAACTTCGTGAGATACCTTAGCGCATTCCCCGGCGATATCGCCAGCGTAGCCCGCGTAATTCAATATTTTTTACGGTTTTTTTTCAATATTCAAATGCGTGTCAGGTTGTATGTTGAATAAAATAATGTAACGTAATAAATATGGCTAAACAGAATTAGAATCAGTAATACAACTCTTTAAGTTAGAATGGGTCTCAAATGTCATGATGTCATCATTCAATAGGGTAATGTAGGAGACGAGAGGGATGATCACGTCATTCTATTGAATGATCAACAACTATTGGGTAATTTGAACTTAAGAGTTATATCGATGATTTTTATGATTATAACTGTATAAATAAATATTTGATACGGCCGCGAATCATATTTAGATCAACATACAACCTGATACTGACCTGAAAATTATAATAAACGTAAGAAATTTTGAATTTCGCACGCTTCATTGACGCTTTCGCCTTAATTATAACCATTTGCAATGTGAATCGCCTGTCTGGGAACGGTCAGGTTCAATTTGGACTCAATCACCGAATAAAATCAGTACCTAGGTACAGACTTTAGTACGAGTGTCGGTACTTACTTACATACGTATGTACAGTCAGCAAAAGAGTTAAGTTGCAACTTCGCCGGATATAGTTGAAGCTTAGTAAGAAACTGATGAATTTTTTCGAATAAAATTAAATTAAATTAACAGAAAACAAACTGGTAATTTATCAAATTGAATTTCATTCGAAAACATTAATCGGTTTCTTACTAAACATGAACCATATCCGGCGATTCTGCATACTTATCTCTTTTGTTGACTGTACATGAATTTAAAAATATTTTGGACATTGGTAAAGCTCCGTATTTTAAAAGCAATGTTTTGCAAAATTGTTGCCAGCAACATTTGATGTTGCGAGAGCAACACTAAACGTTGCATGTTGCTGAAACAATTTTGCGCAATTTGGTTTCTCAGTACTTAAAACACGCGGCATTCTTGAAAGGATGACTCTCAAATTGACTATCTGACATTACACATTACTGTTGGAAGAATGGGGAAAAGGATCGTAAGAGCCATTGATGATCAATGGCTAATTGGCTATGATGAATTGATGACTATAGCTCAATCATTGAGCTACATTCCATAAATCATGCACCTTTATGTGGAAGTCTGTAAACACATTTAGCTCACATACCTACATATTTACATTTGATACTCGTTTACAAAAGAATATTATTTAGGTATATAAAGCTAACAAAACTCAGGTCCGTAGCCTATGACATGATTAAGTTTTTTTTTTACTTTTACAATTTATTGCTTAGGTACGTCATGTAACATCAGCAATATTTTTTGACTTAATTACTATTTAGCGCCCGACTTAAGCTTTGCAAACTTTAAAACTTATATTTTGTCAACAAAGCTATACCCCAAAAGTAGATCATGGTAAACCATAACCATATTAACATGTTTACCGATGTCATATGGCTACTGAACCCTAAAATTTATTATATACATTTATTACAAAATACGCCAGTACATAAAAATATTGACGATACATATTCACGAACAAACTAATTCCCACTAGTAACACATACATTCCGTGTCTTTTATAATAATATTATACATTAAAGTATTGCCATTGTAAAAAGGCAAGTGTAAAAAAAAAGTTGAAAGTTTTTACTTTTTTGTGGCACCTAACCAAATAAGCATTTAACTTGAACTTAAAATAGTCCAACTAGGGCCCACTCGCACCGCCAATCACTAAAAACGTTTAGCGATATATGAGTAGTTTATGTCATAAACATATATCGCTAAACGTTTTTAATGTTTGAAGATGACAGAGACAGAATGATGTTTATAACTCGTTTAGCGCTAAACGTATTGGCGGTGAAGTGGGTCGAAGTAAGCAAGCAAAAATAATATGTTGGTACTCTCGCGGGTGTTGCGTATGCGCAGCGTCACATGTACGATACCAGTACGTTCGGGTACTTAGGAGGCTAGTACAGAGCTAACATTTTAGAATAAGTTTACACTACGTCTCTGTATCTTACGATACATAGTCGTTGCGTAAACTTTCGTCTCTGAATCTTAGGGTTAGGAGCTTGGCCCTGCAACATTAATTGGTACAGTAGTACCGTACGCATGTACCAATTAATGTTGCATGAGTATATACATAAACGGATACCTATGTATCGTAGATCTATCTCCTCATTCCCCAAAAAGTCAAGATACTTCTTTAGTTCCGAATACTTACATGGCGCGGTTCCTTTTCTATAATATATAAAATTTGTCGATTGCGTCAAGAATTCAAGATAGCGGTGACTAAACTATTTTCAGTGACAGACTAACCCTCTCGGGGGTCCGGGGCAGCAAAACAAAATGAGATACCTGGCTTTCTCAGTAGGTACATGTACGTATTTACAAGTCCTAAAATTTTGCAAAAATCGAATACTATCAAATTTTAGGTCCCCGAGAACCCACCTCGGAAAGGTTAGATTTTCTTTTGAACTTTTGTAAAGTGTGACAATATTTAAAGAATGTTGACAGGCGCGAGCGTAGGTGCTCGAAAATGAATGCACCCCGCCTCGTAAATTTAAGTGACGTTCTTTTGACCATTCGTCCAGAAATAGGAGTGAGTTTGTAGAATTATATAAACATAAAAGTTTGAGTAAGAAAAAGTATAAGAGAATGGAAGATGTTAGAGCGAGCGAAGCCAGCCCCCCCCCCCCCCCCCCTAGTTTACTACAGTGCTTTACAGTTTTCTTTTACATACCCATACCTTCTATTAAAGGCTACCTTCTGTTCTTATAATAACATGTGCTAGGTGAAAAGACCGCTTTGAAATTCTTTTTAAAATTTGTGACAGATTGGAAAGCAAAAGTGCTTGCTCAGATGAAGACCTTTGATAAAACACTGTTGATAGAAAGGGACTTTATGTTTTCAACGAAATAGACCAAGACCATTATTGTAATATAATAGGTACAAGATAATATTTTAAAATTAACACACCATTAACTTTCCTTAGTAAGCTATAAAACTGTTCCTTTTATTTAGAGTGTTCTTATCATAGCTTGCATTACAGAAACCAAGGTGTTAACATAATTTAAGCGGGAGTTTGACATTAACAAAATTAATTTTAGTACATTCATTAAAGAAATTATTATTATCCACCAAATATTAGTTAAATGTATGATCATTATTTGAAATATAAACATGCAGTACCCCCAGAAATAAAGTATAAGTGGGGGGGATGTTAATCCATACCTATGTTCATATTATCGGAAGTTTTATTTAATCATGTTTAATAATGACTTGTTCACGGCAATTATAGAGCTCTTTATCGTTTCACCTCCCACGTTGAAGCACTAAGCAGTCACCCATATCGCAGTATCAGGCGACCGCAACCAAGAGCGGTGAAGCGGGCAAGGAACCGCGATCTTTCACCGTTATCAATTCCTCGCTCTATGCACAAACCTGGCTTCTATTTAAATTCCAAGATTATAGAACAGGCACACCAAAAGATTATAATTATTTTCATATTTTACACTCGAGTACTAAATGCAATCCCACACAACATAAATTATAACTACATATTTATAACCACAGGGAAAAATTACAATCATTGTTATACATTTATATAATTATAAAATGGTTTAATGCTATTGAGTCCTTTACAAACATTATTTGTAATCTAAATATTTTTATGAATATAGCTAAACAAGCAGTTGTTATTTTTTATTATAATTTAATTCTGACAGGTGCAAGAGATAAGTGCCTAGAGGCGAACATTGGAAATCTACAAATAAAATAAGTGCATATTTTGTTCTGGCTTTGTAAAGATTGAAGTTTGTCGAATTTGAGATATAATTTGGACCGATAAATAAAATTGTCCGGGGTTCAGCACACGCCCATACAACCAGAGAGCTGCATCTGTGTCAGGCATGAATCAACGACAAAAGTAGCAAAACTGGAAATCTGAGATACAACACATACCTACAACGATTTTACCTCAACTATTAACTTTTTGTGTTTTAACAGTTTTCTAACACTCTGAAGATGGCCACAGTTATAATTTTTAGTTAAAAAAAATATGAACATGAAAATTTACTTATCTATACAACAATAAAAAACATAAACATTTATGTACCTACTTGACCAAGTAAATAACTTAAGTGTAAAACAATAAAAGTAGTTTATGAAACTGTTGCATAATGAGGGGTATTAAAACACGAGTGTGTTTAAAAACCGAGCCGCAGGCGAGGTACTTATTAGTATCACACGAGTGTTTTCATACCTAGTTATGTGCAGTTGATGAGAGTAGATAAAGTAGTGTATAAAACTGCACATAACTAGGTATTAAAACACTTGTGTGATCTTATTAAAAACCTCGCCTAAGGCTTGGTTTTCAAACAGACACTCTTGTTTTAATACCCCATAATATGCAACAGTTTCATAACCTACTAATAAATTATGCCTACATATTTATAGTTATTAAGATGATTAAACAAATACCTACCAAAATTAATATGAAGAGAAAAAAAAATACAACAAGGAACCTTTGGTTTTTTAACATAATATATCAACATTGTTAGCACAACAGTTTCGATATTCAAATTATTTCTGGTTTATTAGTAAAATAATAATTAATTGGGTACGCAAAAATTTTATAATGCCTTTAGAGGGTATAAATTCAATATAAACGTCAATCAAAAAAAAATTGTCTATCTAAATGGCTCAGTTACTGAATTCAGAAAAGTGTAATTGCATTCGTGAAATTATTATAATCTATTATAATTTAATTAGAAAGAAAAAAGGTTGCGATACGTCCGTCTCCTTGGTAGTTTAATCTGCACACAGATTCAGTAACTAACTCAGTAAAGTGTGTGTATAAGCTTTCTAAACATCCCATCTCTTCCTAAAAAGATGACTAAATTCAGAAAACCAAGTTCATCTAAATAGATAGGCCCTTAGTGAAAATATTTGGCAATAAATAAGATAATTTAAAAACAAAATGGACAGGTATCTATAATAGTAGTACATTAGTAGTTTTTCATATATTATTTTGTGAATATTTTAGATATCTTATTTAAGACTATTTTTATAATTGCTAAAAACTTTTATGGTGACTCTTTTAGGGACTACCAACTATGTAATTAAAATCGTAGGAAAACATAAATAAAATTATACACTAATTTGTATAAACAAGATTTTGTAGTATTTGTACTGTTACTTTAGTTTTGTAAATAAAATAATGAATAAGCCTGAGGTCAGAGAATGTTACCTGTCACCTGTCACCCAAGATGAATGAACATTAAACCCGAATATTAAATGTCTCATGTATTTTAAATATTAGCTTTATAATCTTCAATATTTATTAATAAAGCTAATTACAGAAAAATCTTAATCAAAAATGTTTCTTTGTCATAAGCAGCACATACAGTTTACACTTTCTAAGTCTCCAGAAGAATATTAACATAATTACCATAAATCGCATTGGTCGCAACATAGCTTGCTGTGCACATACAAACACTACATTTAAATCACTTAGCTTAAGTAAAAAGCACTTTGTTCATTAAACATAAACTTTCATTAAGAAACAACGCACCCATTCTTGTCTGGTATATGTCCGTCTGATCGCTCAATCTCTAATAATATAGCATGGAACATGTCGGTCACGGACTGAAATTGTAAAAGAATATTATTTCATTACTAACCTAAACTTGCAAATAATATATAACTAATGACTTGACGGGGATAATTAATTTCCCCGATGCTGATATGATAGTTAATTTATTTGTTTACTGCCATCATAAATCTAAAAGTTTATATAAGTGAAGAGATAAATTAAATTAGCCTTGACCATGTGTAGGTTGTCCCTGTTCTAGAAGCTGGTATGCTTACAATTATCTTTTTTTTTCAATATACTACATAAACTACAAAACAAAGTAGCATGAAACTTAGACTAGTGATAGCAACTCACCTCATTTCGTTTAGCACTGGTCTCCACAAATGCAGCCTTCCATTTCTCTGCAAGTCTTTTGCCTTCCTCTGTGCTAATTTTCCTTTCTAGATGAAGATCTGTTTTATTACCAACTAATACTATGGGCACACTGAAATTAAAAATTACAAAGTGTAACAGTACAAAACAAATTAATAAACTGCTAAGAAAACACTAATAAGTTATACTCACTGTATTTTTCCAATCATATCCAAAAGCTTGTCATAAATAATTTGGACTATTTGAAAACTTTTACTGGAATTGATGGAGTAAACAAGCACATAGCCATGGAAGTCCATGCTGTATTGAAGTGGGAATATGCTGTACTCATCTTGACCAGCCGTGTCCACCAGCTTCACTTCATACTCAGTGGAGTTCAGCCGGATGAATTTTGTGAATGCTTGAATAAAATGAATAATATATATTATTAATCATTGAGATAATATGCCAGCTTAATTTAAGGCTAAAGACTCAGCACTGCCATCTAATGTGGTAATGCTGCCAGTGTTTTGGGCACGTTTTCCATTGACAGTGATGCGGATGATTTTTTTATGTCCATTGGGAAAAAAGGGGAAGAGCTCATTGGAGCTCTTCTCCTTTTTTATTTTAGTGTTAATTGGAATATTGTATTTAAGATTATTTGTTAACAGGATGAAATAATAACTGTTCCCTATTTCATTATGTAATTAAAATGTTTAATTATTTAGTGGGCAAGTAAATAAATAACTTATTTATACAATTTTACATACTTTAAAATAATAAGGCGTACAAAACTGTTAACAAAAGAACACTATGTAATTTATTTTGAGATGAAAGAGATAAAAGGAAATTTTGAGGCTAATATTCTTATCACTAAATCATTATAGTATATTATTTTGCACTTGAGTAAGTCACTTTAATTTGAGTAAAAAAGCTATACTCTAGAGTATGGTTCTATTAATTTGGTTATCTAGACAGATATTCTATAACCTTCATGATAATATTGAAATTAATCAAAAATATTAAAATAATGCGTTTTAGAATGAGAAAAACAATTCTGATGAGACAAATACTTTTCGCGAACATGTGGGGTATCGTACAGTACACAAAGATTGATCGTACAAGGATCGTGGCATGACAAAAACATGTTACCAATAATATTAACTATAAAATGTACTTACTGTTTTCAATTGTAGGATCATAGGAATCAACAAACTGACCTTCTACGAACTGTATAATTAAAGATGATTTACCTGAAAACGTTTTTATATTATTTTAATGTCACTTACACTAAATAAGACGCACAAGAATTTGAAACGATAACATTACCCACGGAACGATAACCCATCATAGCTATCTTCCTTTGCTTAGATGGCATTTTGGTAAATTTATGAGGAAGAACTAGAACGTTTAATATAGTTGCAAGCAAGCTGTTAGATGTAAAAATACAAGTTCAACCAAATTCATAATTCTCCAGTACAGGACTTTTCGCTTGTTTGACAGAAGTAGTATTTCTTTCGCATTTGACTTTGACATTTCAATTTTCAATGATCCGGTTTGTTCTTCGGCTCTTTTATTTGGGTTTGGTTAGTACATACTATAGTTTGTTCGATTTTATTAAATGTCCACATCCTTTTTTATTACGATGGGAAAAATAGAATAGACAACATTTTCATAAAGTTATGTTCATTTCTAACAATTGTAACCCAACCCTGAGGGTCCACTGGTACTATGGCTGGGGGTGCGCTCGCGATTGATGCGCCACCTACAACTACAAAGTTGTAGATGATACTACTCCTCAGCCATTCATTCCAGTGTAGATAAGCTGACTTCTCATTTTACAAAAAGCCTACAAAATGCAAGGTTAGCTAAAACTAGTATTCGTTCGTACATACATGAATTCGACGAACAGAATCGCGAAAACTGCATTCATGTGTAACAATGTACTACTTAGGTAACTCATGGAATTAGGTGCAACTCATGGTATAATATTATACATGGTGCAACTCTAATTTTGACAATTTGACATATTTTAGTATACCATTTGATGTCATTGTTATTTTAATCCTGGGTCTATGGCAAAGTTTTTGTGCTAAAGAAATTCTGTTTTTACTGAGTACAATTTTACAAACAAGGGCGTATTCTTTGAATTTTTTTGTGTCTACATAATACACAACAGTTGATGAAGGTAGGACTAAAATGCTAATGAAGTATCTTGCTCTGTCTGACACTGAAAAATAATGATTTTGTTGTGATTCATCACTACTCTTGTAATCTGTTAAAATTGTTTATTCAGTGCTCAATATTTTCTTACAAACTTTACAGCTTAATTAAAAATGTCTGTGACTATTCCTGAGTGCCCGCCGAGCCTGAAGTCAATTCAGCATTACTTGAAGACTGCTGCTGAGCATGATACTAGAGATCCAGTTGTGGCCTATTGGTGTAGACTCCATGCCCTACAAGTGGGTCTAAAAATCGCTAATAAGAAGACGCCAGAAGAAACAAAGCTTCTAATGTGTAAGATATCATCATTATTATCAAATTAATAATCTGATAGAATTAGGTACTTAGGCCTTCTTGCACCACTATTCACTAAAATGCGTTTAGGGCTATACAAAATAGGTATTTATCAAACATAATTCTGTGTTCATCAGCTTCAAACAATTGACAGAAATAGGATGTTATTTTAAATTAGCTTATTAATAAAATAATTCAGTGGTTTGTGGTGCAAGTGGGCCTGAATGTAGTATTAGTATTTGTTATGAACTAAATCCTAAAACTAGTTGATTTTAGAGACAACCAATGTTATATCATTACAGCTCTAATGGACTGGTTAGAAGAATCCAAGCAAGTCAATAAAGATAATGATGCAGTCAGTAATGAGGTAGCTGCACAAGCCCATCTTGAAAACTATGCTCTGAAGCTATTTCTGTATGCTGACAAACAGGACAGGGAACAAAATTACGGAAAGTAAGTTTTTATATATTAGGTCTTTACCTATGAAATTGCCGTTCTGCAGTACTGGCCATTTCAAATCAAAATAATTTTTTTTTGGCTAAGAATTCTAATTTCAAATTAATTTTATTTTAAAAACATGGATTTTTTTTTCTAAAAGTAGTCATTTCTTTATTGATTAGTGTTACATTTTCATCGCATTTCAATCTTTTTCGTCATCATGGATACGTTAAAAATTCGAGTAATTATGGAATATGAGTACCGTCGTGGCAGCAACGCGGCACAAGCGGCACGCAACATCAACGACGTTTACGGAGCTAACACTACAAACCAACGCACCACCTGTTATTGGTTTGCTCGCTTCCGTTCTGGAAATTTCGACCTGAAAAATGAACCTCGCGGTCGTCCGAAGACTTTGGTCGACAATGACGAATTAAAGGCGATTGTGGAAGCTGATGATACACAATCTACGGCTGAATTAGCAGCAGCTTTCGACGTTAGCGTCAAAACAATATTGGTCCATTTGCGTCAAATTGGCAAGGTAAAAAAGCTTGACAAATGGGTGCCCCACGAACTCAATGATCGCCAGCGCGAAGTACGCGTCGAGACGTGCCTTGCACTGCTCAACAGACACACAAATGAAGGAATTTTGAACCGCATTGTTACCTGCGATGAAAAATGGATTCTGTTTGATAACCGTAAGCGCTCAGCAAGTTGGTTGGATCCTGGTTCAGCACCTAAACAATGCCCTAAACGAAAACTTACCCCTAGAAAAGTGATGGTCACTGTTTGGTGGTCTAGCGCCGGTGTGATTCATCACAGCTTCTTACCAAACGGGGTGAGCATTACTGCAGATGTGTACTGTGAAGAACTGAACACAATGATGGAGAAGCTGGCGCATCTCCAACCAGCATTGGTCAATCGCTCGTCTCCGCTGCTCCTGCACGACAACGCGCGACCTCATACTGCACAGCAGACGGTCTCCAAGTTGCAAGAACTGGGGTTGGAAGCTCTCCGTCATCCGCCCTACTCACCAGACCTTGCGCCTACAGACTACTACTTTTTCCAGAATTTGGATAACTTCTTGGCGGGAAAAAAATTTAATACCCGAGAGGCAGTACAAAATGCCTTTGAAGAATTTGTTGCCTCCCGTCCAGCTGATTTCTTTAAGAAGGGCATCAATAAACTGCCACTGCGATGGCAAAGATGCATTGATTGCATGGGTGATTACTTCGATTAATACAAATAAAAAATTCATGAAAAAAAATCGTTTAAATTTTTTCATACAAAACGGCAATTTCATAGGTAAAGACCTATTATATCATACATTAAATTATTGAAGAAGGCTTAAGTTTATGTATGTATTAAATTATTTTCCTGTTCCACTAATTTGATTTTGTTTTCCTTGACATACCTACATAGGTTATTATTTAATCCAATTAATTTTGTTTTGTATTGAGGATGAATGAGTTGCATTCAGTTGGGTCAGTGGGTCGTCTTATGCCGCTCTTCACGTTGGCCAACATTGTGGTGAATGTTGTGGCAAAGATATTAGCCAAGAGTTTGTGATGATCATCCATACGTTGGAAGGTCGTTCAGTTTGTTTCGGTTCAGGCCAATGTGCGGACGAATTTATTAAAATGGATATTGAGGCGATAACTGCTGCTGCGGTTTATTTATTCACAGTATACCGCAACTACGTGAATGTGTATCAGAAACGGGTAATTATTCATATTAAATTTAAACATATAATATTTA
Source organism: Griposia aprilina (assembly GCA_916610205.1). NCBI lineage: Eukaryota > Metazoa > Arthropoda > Insecta > Lepidoptera > Noctuidae > Griposia > Griposia aprilina. Next base: position 17,827,595 of record OU744288.1, read on the forward strand.
TTAAACATAATATTATAAATATTATTATTTAGGCTTGGTAGAGCTCTATGAAGCGATAACTTTCTTCATTGGTCATTGTTACTGACATTTTATAGACACTAGTTACGACGCGTCGCGCATGAATATAAAATTGAAATCAGGTGCATGCAATCACTCTGGGAGCTCATAGCAAACTAAACGCGCGCCCAACGTGTGGACGCGGCGGCCATAACTCTGCCACAATCCTTTGATCTTTTGTTAAAAACCGACACCACACGGATCTCACGCCAACTTGTGGGCCATCATAAAACTTGAAATAAATATTATTGTATTTTTTGTATCATTCCAATACAAACCAAGGTAAGCACAAACACTCGCTCTACATGATGGCCATAGGTATTGGCCACAACATTCGCCACAATGTTGGCCAACGTGAAGAGCTGAGCGTGAGCGTTAGGAGCTGAGTTGTAGGAGTTGGGAGTATATGCTAAGGGGCACTATGAGCAGCAAACAACAAAAAGAATTACTTTTTTGGTAAAAAAATTATTGGGGACAGCCAATATTTCGGTTTTTATTTTTCTGAAATCTACTAATATTATTGCAGTATTGTTATAAGTAACTATCAGTTGGTATACAATGCTATGATACAAGTGACATATGTATAATGTAATTCAAATTCTAACAAAACAATAAAGTTGTGACACTTAACAGATGATAATGTTTTATTCTAAGTTTATTGCTTTTACTTTTAGGCTAAATATATTATTGTGTACTGCTTGAGTTTTACTGCGTATTACTATTTAAGTACTTTAAAATTATAAGTGCAGACAAAAGTCATTTCATAGTCAGTTATGTTGTATGTTTGTAGTGTCTTTCCTCATGCAAATTTTATAATTTGAAGCATTCCTTTAAATGTAATGTAAGTGCTTCTTTTGAAAATGGTTGTTGTTGCAACCAACCTTCAAAAGAACCACAAATTAATTTAGCTGTTGGTTGAAAAACCCTTGCTTCAAAAAGGCTAAAGGAGAACCAATACTTATTGTTGCAGAAATATTGTGAAAGCATTCTATACAGCTGGTATGATCTATGATGTTCTAACTACTTTTGGTGACCTGACGGATGAAGCAACCCAAAACAGAAAGTATGCCAAGTGGAAGGCTGCTTACATTCATAACTGTCTCAAGAATGGAGAGACACCAGTTCCAGGTATAGTACTACTTCAATGTTTGATAACTCAGTATTAACAGTTGTAAATAAACCATTGCTTGATGAAGATATTGTTTAAAAAAGGTTATACATTGGTGCCGATTTACTTGTCATAAATGCCTATAAACTAGAATAGAAATCACCAAAATTTTGTTTATTCTTGTCAAACGACGATTTCCCATTCTGAAATAGACGTAAGTGACACAACTTAACTATATTTTAGTTTGACAGCAATAAGATGCCACTGAGTTAATAATTTAGTGAATTGGTGCCGATTCTCTTGTACACCATACTAAACTAACTAAACTATCACTATAATTCCTTACTTTTGGCTATGAGAATCGTAAAGATTTTCTGCAAAAAAATACATATCTCTAAACTTAAAAATAATTTTGACGCAACTAAAATTTAATTTGACAACCGCGACTCCACGTGGTACTTGTTTGCCCTGCCCCGTGATTTTTTTTTAGAGCCTTAGGCGTGCATAGGTTCAGGGCAGCCTCGACGTGTTTTTTATGGAATATCACTTTTTGTAATCAAAATATGAAAAAAATATTATCTACATGTAGAGTTTTAGGTTTTTTATTGGTTTAGTGAAAATGGCAATTTTGCTATTCTGAATTTGACGTTTTTGACCTAAAATTTTTTTTGTCTAGCTAAATAGCTGACTATTTTTAATCGCGATTAAAAACGTGTGTAATAAAATTAGTTGTCATGAACTAAAATTCACACTAACACCTCGGCTTGATGTGCAAAAACAGTACATATTGTATATTTTTTTAATTTTAAAGTCAAAGTCAAAGATTTATTTGCAAACTAAGTGTACATTTTGGTGTTATTTTATAATATAGGTACTTACAACTTAGCGGCCTTTTCCAGGCATCGCAAATTTGAGGGTTATTTAACATTAAAAAAATTAAAATAACTATGCTATTTTCACTATTTTACATTAACAATTTCAATAATTTAGTATTACTCATTCAAATAATAAGTAATATATACACATTTTAATAATTCAATAATAATATAAATACATTTTTTATTAATTAGATCGCCTTATTAATTTATTTAGAATAGGTAGTCATGTAGGTCATGTATTTTGCTTTAATCTCGAAAATGGTGTGTCCTATCGCAAAAATAATGAAAATTTCGACCCCCTTTATACAGCACCTAAACCCCTAACACTCAAAATGTAGGTAGTAATTTTTCGTATTTTCCATACAAAAAGTGGAAAATCTTTACATAGTATAAAACAAAGTCGCTTTACGTGTCTGTATGCTTAGATCTTTTAAACTCCGCAACGGATTTTAAGGGGACTACATGACCTAAACGCAAATTTATAATGCCTAAAAATATATGATCCACTGCAGTAACCAAAATCAGAAAAATATATGATATTCTTCTGGATATATGCTAGTTAGATAGTGTGTTGAAAACATAATACAATTAACTTGATATGATAGAAAAAAAACACGAAGATACCTCTAAAAAAATATTTTAACGATTAAAAACCATACTAATATACATGCAAACATTCACATTTTTTGTCAGATTATTCTATAGGTAATATACTAACGTAATAGTGTTTTCATTTTATAGTCCAATGAATAGATTTTTTGTAAATCCATAATTGCTTCATATTTTGCAATAAATTACCAGCGTTGTGTCATCGCGCGTCTCTTTCTTTTCTATGCAATCCGACAGTGACCACGCTTTAGCTCTTGTAAGCCTCTTAATGCGGTGTTCATCAATAGATAGAGTGATTCAAGAGGAAGGTTTATTTGTACAATACTTTCATATTATAGTAGACAAACTCGAAAATTTCTAAGATTTGAAATGTGATGTCGTAAAAAACATATTTTTGTGCGCTTAAATTAAACGCTGGCTAAACCTTACGAAAAAGACCAAAATAATGTACTACGGAATTGTATATTTTCAAATCAAATCAAATCATAATATTTTATTTCACATAAACCAACATGGGCACTTATGCAACGTCAGAAGCTAGGTGCACGGTTCCAATTAGTTGATTCCTATGGAGAAGAGCCGGCAAGAAACTCCACAGTTACTCTTTTAAAAATAAGGGGCTTTTACAATGCTTCCAATTACAGTGTTGATAGATATGGGAGGACAGTGTAGGCCTGTTAACAAATAACAGGTACTCAAATCTACAGTCTACAAGTTAGGCCTACAAAATTCTCACATTCACAAAATATAGAAGAATCTATATAAAATAAAAGCCTATTTAGACCAAATCACATGATTGTCATTACAACTGTAACAAATCTGAATCAAAATCCTATCCACAAAAGCCTTAATAAGGAGTTGAAATAAGAATCTGAGGTATATAATGTCAAACAATGAGATTATGTCAAAGAAGTAAGTAAAAAGAAACTTAAAACTTCGTAATTTGGGAACAGTTAATAGATATTTACTTAGTGAGGCCGCTAATGTGGTACCACATTAGCGGCATCACATTTGTGCACATGTGTGCAGAAGGAATTATTGCCAAACTTCCTTGTCTTCAACGTATTCTTTAATGTTATAATATGCATTTTTGATAAGTATATGTTTGATGTGGGTTTTGAACTTTCCATCGCTAAGTTCTATAACTGACTTTGGCAACTTGTTTTAAAAGCGGATACTGTTTATAAGAAATGACTTGCTTGTTTTAGTTAACCTAAATTTGGGTATTACAATTTCATTTTTGCTACGTGTATTTATATTATGGAAATCGCTTCTTATTTTGAAAAGTCCTAAGTTTTTGCGAACATACAAAATTCTTTGTAAGATATAAAGAGAAGGCAGAGTTAGAGAGAGAAGAGACTAAGAGACTCGCGAGGACCCATTTTATAGATCGCGCAGATTACCCTCTTTTGTAAAATGAAAATTGAATCTACGTCAGCTGCCAATCCCCACAGCATAAAACCATAAGACATAATACTGTGGAAATAAGCAAAGCATACTTACCTAGCAGTGTCTATATCAGTCAACTGCCTTATTATTTATTTTAAAAAGATCTACAAAAAATGTCCTCGGTGGTATACTCGTATGTCTATCACCTAAGGATAACCCACAGTAACCATTTTTATCTTTTACTTTTTACAAAACAAGAATGGGTTATTTACGAAGCTATTTTAAACAATACAATAATATTCCTTATTCAATTAAATACGTTAGATACGTTGTGCATCTAATGTAGACCAAAATTGCCCTTCACAGCTTATATTTAAGATGAATATCTTAAAAGATATCAGAGATTTAAAATGCGGGGGCAGAGCGCCCATCGGGCCGTACGGCCGTCCCGGGTGGCAGCGGCCGGCGGGCGCGGCGCGTACATTCTCTTTTAGATCAATCCAATATGTTATCTACCTTTTTTTATATATATATTATTAATCACTTCACACTGACACCACATTAGTATATACAGTGCACCCGTGCGAAGCCTAGCCCGGCCGCGCGCTAGTTTCATATAAAACACGTCGAGGCTACCACCCATGCGCGCCTAAGGCTCTAAAAAAAATTCACTGGGTAGGGCAAACAAGTACCACGTGTGACATTGGCTAAATGCACAAACCGTGCGAAGCCATAAGCAAAAAAAAAAAGAAGTACCACGTGGAGTCGCGATTGTCAAATTCGAATTTAGTTTTCAAAATTATTTTTAAATTTAGAGTTTTTTTTTTTGCAGAATCGTGTATGATTCTCATAGCCAAAAGTAAGGAATTTTAGTGATATTTCATTTCGGTGTAGAAGAGAATCTGCACCATTGCAAATTATTTCAGTTTTAATATCACTCAAAATTATTTTGTAGTATGAAACCCCCTAAAAAAAACTCTACCTTTTGAACAGATTTTTAAGGAAGCATGTTCTTTTTATTTGTAAGACCACATAAAACAGTTCTTGAATGTATAATTTCAGGACCAATGCAATCAGAGGAAGGTGACGAAAATACCGTGGGTTCTCCAAGTGATGGGCAGTCAGCTCCGGCGCCAGGACCTACCGACATGCCTCAAGTACCGGGTTTCACATCACTGACCCCAGCAACCCCACCAGTTGCTCCGTCAAGCTTTAATAGTTTTCTGCCTGATCCCAATCTTGCAATGAGAGCGGCATCGCAACTACCTCCAGTACCATACACTCCGGATCCAAATCCTGGTGGGTTCGTACCTTATGATCCATCTCAGCAACAACTACCGGAACCTTCGACTAATCTATACGGCGATAATAGAGTCGCGCAGCTGTCTCCAGATCAAGTTGCAAAAGCTCAGAAATATTGTAAATGGGCTAGCAGTGCTCTCAACTATGACGACATAAAAACAGCCATTGGCAATCTTAAGAATGCTCTGGAATTACTCCAAACAGGCCGTGATCCTGCTTGAATTGTAGCACTATATGGTACATATATGTGATATTTAGTGTATGTATAAATTGTTTATTTGTAATGTTTTTTTATCAAATAATGTTGAAGGCAATTTGAAATGCTTATTATCGTTAACATTATATAAGTACATATTATATTTTGTAGGCTTGCACGCAATGATACCTGAATATAAGGCAGCTTTAAAACTACAAAGTTTTTTATAAAACCCTATTAACTAGTTGGAATCTAAAGGTCAAACAGCGACGTCCCGTGCTGCCGAGCCACGCTCTGTATAATAAACTATTCAAGTTTGAAAGCTATTTTACTAGAGTTTTCTCTCTAGTAAATATGATTTTAAAAGAAGTCAATACGTAGTTGATATAGGCCATAAATTAGTTGCTGAAAAAAAAACAATACTATACTTACATAGCATAATTAGCCTATAATGTTCCCACTGCCGGGACACAGGCCCCCTCCCAGTGAGAGGGAGTGGGCTGTAATCCACCACGCGGGGCCAGTGTGGGTTGGTAGATGTCACATGTCTTCGAAATTTTGATTCTAGGACATGCCGGTTTCTTCACGATGTTTCCCTTCACTGTTTCATAAGCAGTGGTGATGAAATAACGTACACAAAGTAAAACGCCTGTCTGGGTTCGAACCTACGACCCACAACTCGTAAGTCGCGGCCGTTACCACTAGACCACCACTGCTCTCTGTATCTATAGTTATAAATTTATCCATCAGTCACAAGGTTGTGCCAACATTGGTTTAGTTTTTACATGGACCGTTTATACTGTCTGTCAACCCAACCCATAACTTCTTATCCAGTGGAGCCAGGCATCTCAAAATGAGTTACAAAGTTACTTGATTCCCTTAATGGTACTTATTACTTATTGTGCAAGCTACATTCTTCCCCTCTTTGTTAAATTAACCAATAGACTAACCATAGAAATCTATTGGGCACAATACTTTATTTTTTCCATGATGTTCTGTAATAATAAACAAACTATAAATAGAAACTTTAAAATCGGTATTAATTTATTTACAAGAAACAATACATAATTATAATGAAAGTATGTAAATACTTGTATTCATTACATTTATTTATATTGTTTACAATAAAATGAGGCGATTAAATTTTATTAGTTATAATAATTATCATAAAAAGATATAGGAAGTAAAGACATTTTTACCAATTAATTTGCAAGAGCTTTTGGTATAAAATATTGTAGTAACCACAAAAACTATTGTTAATGTTATATATATAATTTTAATTCTTAAACATAAAGATACAAATAAAACATATTGGTAATACTTCTCATTTATTCATTGACCATTACTTTACTTACATCACACACCACATATTATATAGTAAGTTAAAATCATTGCTATTACATTAATATTTTATTAACACAATAAATTAATGTTGCCTTGTAACTTAAAGTTAAGAAGCTTAATTTTTGTTTTAGATATAAGTACATAAAAATAAATGATAGAAAACAAAATATTGCTAAGTATTAAAAAGCTTTGGCGTTATCAATGACTACGATTTTGAGCAAATAATAAAATAATATAAATTACATTATAAAGGTGCCCTGTTAATTTTATTTACCATTTTTTTATAAGTGCAGTAAATATTTACTAAGCCTATCAATATGCATTGGCAGTTATTGTTATGGATCTACAAACGTGACACACATACACATCACTCATACATACAAAATGAACCTAGCACGTATCGCTTAAATTAATATCACTTTTAGGTACAAATTACTCTCTTGAGGCGCGTTCACCTAGAAAGTTAGAAATTAACTTGAAAGTTCTATTTTAATAAACCAGATGGTTGACTCTTCACAATAATATGCACTATCAGGGTTTTATTCTAAAAAGCTGATTAACATTACAAAATTATTTAATATTCGCAACTTTTGACTAGCATCATCACAGCGTGATTCATTAATTACCCATCGAGCAATTTTTTTTTTCTACGTTACTCAATAAAGAATGTCTTCTAAACTCAGACATTCATATAAAGAACTCAGTCATATTTTTTGAGTAATTTACTAATTTCACTCTGAAATATGACGCTATTATTTCAAGATAGTTATAGTTCTTCACGAATGCCACTGCTTATAAAATGTAACAATAGTTATTCTTAAAACTTATTATTCTCGTTTGAGCCCATTCCCGTTCTGTGTAGCAGTGGCTTTCTCCATTTCTTCTCGGCGGCTAATTTGATACCTGTTAAAATGTTTAGACTTTATTAAAATGTCAGGAATATATATTTTTAAGTAGATATCCACAGAAATGCAGGTGGAATATCCAAGGGATTAGAGTCTACACCGCAACTGAGTGTAGAACACCTAAAAAACATGGCCCTGCCCAGCTCACTGTTCAATACAATAAGCCGTGATATTAATAGTTTTGCTTTCACGGCGTTGATTTTATTATCACGTTGGTAACTGTAAATAACGTTGAGAAATTAATGTCACTTCAATGCTAAAGCAAAAGGTTACTTAGTTCTTGTAGTTGAATTTGCTCATTTAGAGGATCCGATGCCTATTACGATTTTGTGAATTGCAATAACCCGATCGGCTGGAACGTGTAGGTATTATTTGCGCGACACAGTGGTTCGTCATCGCGTATTCCCTGGCCGACTGCCAAAACTGCTAGTGTGCGATAGCACTGATTTTATTTCGTAACTCTTGTGTATACCACATAAAAATTGGTCAAGGTGCGCTACCCTTATACATACCTACCGCAGAAGTAAATGATATTTTTATACATATTATGTAGCAGCTTTTGGGACTTAATCTTAATCTTTGTAAAATATCTATCAAGTTTTATACGCCTGTAAAACACTTCCTGGCGTTTCATTACTTTTTTATTACTGGGTTGGGTGCAGCTCAATTTCTTTTTGTATTTCTAGTTTTGTTTGATATTCATATGAATGTTTTATATCAACGGAATATTCGGCTAAATTTGACCAGCACTGACGTCAATAATTACAACGCACGGGCACAGCTTGCAGCCAAATTATTAACGAATCTAGATTAATGTGCTTGAGTTTCTTTAAAAAAAAAAAAGATAGTGTGATGGTACCGTGTAAAATTAATGTAAAACATGTTACCAAACAACAAGTCTTCCGCTCAGCATGAAGAAGAAAACCAGTGCCGGCGCGCAGCGGTCGAAGGGATCGCCTACCATTATATGCGAATATGCTGCTAATATCATCAACAGGACGAGGCCTATGTTAGCTGTATTCTTAATTTTATCTGAAACAAAAAAAATGGTTTCGTTATGGATCTTAAAGTTTCCATTCTACCATTGTTTTAAACGCACTGGTAATAAGAGTTAGGTACTATAGCATTCCAACTATTTATTTATAGCTATTTATTAGTATTCAACCTCGCACTTGCCAGTATACACTCTCAATTTTGTGCTCGTACCTACTTTATGACTGCATAAATTACTGACGGTGACAAACTACGCTTTGAATATCGAAAATAAGATTCGTTATATTTCTAGACAAAGACTGCAATAGATACAAGTATCTGGAGGTCACTTAGTACAACATTTTGTACATTTATTTAAACGAATGAATACACGAATAGAACTTTACCTTGACACTTCTAACAAAAGAGCCATTAGAGGTTCATAGGCCTGCTCTCTTGCACCATAAGGTTGCAAAATTCTAGCTGTCAAGAAGCAGTCCTGACTGGTAATAACCAGAGTGCTGCGATCATCGACCTTTATTTTAGCAGTCATTTGATGGCCCAATTCTGTGACGGACTTATGAGATACATTTTCTTCCAGATTATCGTAGATCTAAGTATTTAAATATTTACGTAGCGTCAAAATAATGACATCACTAGTTTCCGGCGCGATGCATGCCACCGGTTTGCCAGTTTTCATATCACGCAACATTTCCAACACGAAAGCTCGTAACAGATTATTATAAATTATCTATTCTCGTATAGTACCAACCAGCGCATTTGGACTTTGTTACATTGAATTCATCAAAATATTAAAAATCCAAAAAGTTTAGGAACAAGCTTTCTACTTTGTATCTTTATGGTATAATTAGGTAGGTACGGCAAACTTTTAGAAACCGTCGCCAAACTTGCACTACATTGCAAAAAAAAAACTTTATCTACATAAATTGTATAATGTGTTAGGCACGGTTTCTGGAACGAAAATCAACACTGCAATCACAACAAATTGTCAAGCGCGTGTCAACTGCTGTGATTGGTTGACTGAATTATCAACAGCCAACCGGATCACTTGGAATGCGTTTAATTTTGACATGTCGATTATCGTTCCAGAAACCGTCGTGTAGGTAGGTCTAAGAGTATATAATGTTCTGTGAGGTAGGTACTCGATTGCGGGTGCAGAGCTTTATCTGTGTCTTCCAAAATATTATTGAAACAAAGCATACACTTACGACTAGGTATAGTTGCCAGGGCCAATCCAAATAATATTTCTAGGCCGCCTACAGCCCGTCTGTACCATTTCGAAGGTAACTTGAAGTCTAATGTTTCCGTTAATGGAAACACTTTTGCGTATCTTACGTATTCTTTCCTCTGAAACAAAAAATATCATTATAACACCAATATTATTCAATGGGTGCATGGTCTGCGGAAGGTCGGTACATCTTTTCTCTATAAGATAAGGGGAGAAAAGACGAAAAGCAAAAGTTAGGGCGCTAGCTACTTAGCCTATCCAGAAGGGAATCGAACCCAGACCTTTTCCACTATATCCAGCCTGAAACTACGGTCAAATGTTCCATCCACTGATTACTTACTTACTAGACAATAATCAATGAAACAGAATAATGTAACACAATAATCAATTAATAACAAATTGATGATGCCGTAAAAATAGATATGTACGTCTTGTTCTTATGCCACTAGCATAAACTTTTATTATGTGTAAGATGTAATCAGTCTACCTACTATATTGGATCGTTAATGTTTACATGATCACCAAGGCGAAAACTATTTCAAGGCAGTCTTTATTATAGATATCTCCGATATAACAAATTGCGTAAAATATGTACGTAGGTGATATTTGAATGAGCCCGTAGAATCCAGTTCCAGACTCGAGATATTCGTTTTACGAGTATAATCATTGGAAGACGCTAGTGTTTACTTACGTATTGTTTAGAACGATGATATCTATTCGGAGTTTGTTTACATTTATCTAATAAACATATCTAGATATAACAAACTCAGAATTTGTCGAAAGTTTAGCCATTATTAACATTGTAAAATACCTACTCTAATCTAAACCTCACTCTTGTTTGTTCAGGATTAGCTGGACGAGTTTACGTGTGCCTATTAGACAGCTAACTATGGCACTGCTGCACCACTAACCCGACTGAGAAGATGAATAGGTAGGGATATTTATTTTTCCTAACTCAGCCTACCATGTTCCCACTGATGTAATTGCTGCCATGTGCTGTGACTAAGAGTTCTCCTCTTTATGAATAGGAACAAGTCGTACCTACCTAATCTACCACAGAGCCCACAATGTGGCATCACCAATACCGAACATACAGAATTTTAAAAAAAAACTTCCTTCTTTTTTGCACGCCTCGATAAGGGAAGCGCGTGGTGAGGTAGTGCTCTACCCTCGCCTTACAAAGAACAAGTAATTCCTTGTGCTAAAAATGTCTCTATTGCACGCCTCATAAGGGAAGCGCGTGAGGTAGTGCTCTACCCTCGCCTTACAAAGAACAAGTAATTCCTTGAGCTAAAAATGTCTCTATTGCACGCCTCATAAGCGAAGCGCGTGAGGTAGGGCCTCGCCTTACAAAGAACAAGTAATTCCTTGAGCTAAAAATGTCTCTATTTACTTCATATCGCACTTGTAGAATAATATTCACACACAAACGTCAAGAAAAAACAAATTTCTACTGTCATTTTATTTTCAAAAGACATTTTGCTATTTAAAATAATGAAAAAACTGTTCAAAAAAGATATTCTGTGGACGTGCGTGTGTCTGTTTATAAGGATCCTGGCGTGGTCACGATAACTCCAGAAAAACTTACATACCTATCGATTCAATTTTTTTTTAACCTCTTCAGTTTTATCGAAAACTAAGTCCTTTCGAAAATCACGGTATAATTCAATGTAGTTTTTTTTTTAAGTTACTTTTCTACTTTTTCTTATGTAAACCCGTAGAGTTATAAAAATTCAGATTTTTTTTGCTGAGTAGCTGGATATTACATCTCATCCTCTCTTTTACAAGCTTTTATTTAACTTGCAATGTTTGTATGTATGTATGTTCGGGCCAAATCTTGCAAGCTGAATTAAAACCACTTCCTCTTGTCCTACGGAGTTGAAATTTCACACGTTGATTCTGTTTCCAAAACAATGCATTTTTATGATGCATGACCTGATTCTACACCCAGGATTGGCTCCAGACGAAGGAACTCCTTAACGGTCAACGGTACAGCAGACACGAAAATCAAATATACCTACGTAACTAATTATGCTAGTGCCTTCTAAAGTCCACCATGACCTGGCTGCTGCACCCAGGATTGGCTCCAGTCGAGGGAAGTCCTTAACGGTCAACAGCACAGGCACGAAATTTTGTATAAGTACTCATTAAATTATGATGATAGCCCGTTCTAAAGTATGGCATGACTTGTATAGTGCAACTCGGATGGCTTACACACCATGAGTTGTGTAACGGCGTGTTTGGGTTAGTTGGATTTGTCTTTAAAAGTACCTTTCAAGAGAAGGTGATGAAACGGATATTTAAACAAATTATAATGCTAAAAAGTACAAAATAAAGTAAAAACCTTTGTTTTTATTTAAAATTTTTAATCAATTAATTCTCTATTCTCTAATTTTTTTGTTATTTTTTGTAGAATTGAATGAGATTATGAGGCGTGCACTTTTGGATTTTCCAAAAAAAAATCTTCCCAAGTTAAAAGAATTCATGTTGAATTTTGATATTAGAGGGTATGCGGGTTTTCTCAAGATGTTTTACTTCACCATTTTAAGAGCAGTGGTGATTAAATTAATTTGCAATTGCCTGCCTGGATTCGAATTTGAACCCACTCGTCGTTAGCCGGGGCCAGTACCTTAAGGCACTAGGTTAAAACTACGAGGCGCGTTCAATGTATTTCCGGTATGAGGGTGATTTAGGTACTACTGATGTGGGTATTTTGACTAATTCATTAATTAATGACATTGGTGCCGATTCTCATGTACCTACACTGAACTAAATTAACTAAACTATCACTAAAATTCCTTACTTTTGGCTATGAGAATCTTAAGGGAGATGGGCCAAAGTAGCCCGCGAAATTCAAATTTTCTTAAGTTTTTTGCAATTTGCAGGTCACTATCAGGTTGTATGTTGATCGATTTTTTTTTAATTAATTCGCGGCTGTTTCAAATGTGGCTTTACAGAATTATAAGCCGTGTCATTCTGGCATATCGCGCCGCACCGCGCCGCACACAAAAAGTGCGCGAAAAAATAGAACGTTTGCTTCAACGGGCGCTAACGCAGACGGCGCACACTTTCAGTATGCAACAAAGACTACAATAGTATACTGGTTTGCAATCTGCAGTCGTTCGTGGGGGACGTAACGTACGCGGTATAATACCATAGCGGTAGAGATCGATGTATCGATGTTAATACAAGAAATACAAAACAGACCAGCAATTTATGATACTTCTAAGGCAGAATATCATGATGTCTCATTGTTCTTTCCGAATGTGTCAAAGCAGGGCTTAAAATGACCAGCTCATTAAATGTAGCCACAGACATTTTATTAAATTTTGAAAAAATTGTCCGGATATTGTTTTATAGTTGAATGTTTATTATGAAACTGTCCTTTCAGTAATCTCTGCAAAAGTATAGGATGTACCCAAAATTCTCTATTTTTTCTTCTTTTTCTGTACTTCAAGTATAACATAATACATCGCAGTCTCTGCATGTCCATAGCGTCTACGTCCCTACAGTTCTGCCGACATAATGATCGAAGACGTGTGTCGTGTGCGTTGAGTCTGCGTAAAATCCGCGACAAGCTTTTCGCATGCCATGCAGAAATTTGGGCGCCATAGACTCGATCGCACAAAGTGTGTCGTCTGCGCTGCACCTAAACCTATTCTACAAAAAAAAACTTTTAAAAAAGAAATTGATCAAACTAAAATTTAATTTGACAATTGCGACTCCACGTGGTACTTGTTTGGCTTCATTCCCAGTCGCCCCCGCGGGGATTGCCACCGGAGGCAAATGGGAACTTATTGCCCCCACTTCAAATCGCTGTACATTGCGGCGTGGATTAGCACTAGGAATAATGACAAATTCTAACCCTAAACGGTCGACATTAGGCGCACCCCGAGGTTCGGTTGGTTAGGTTCCTTTAAACCCTTTAGACAGAAATAGGAGCCCCGCGGAGCGGGGCTCCGTCGACCTGAATATTAACCCTAACCCTAGCCGGTCGACTTCCCTTATTATTTTATTCTTCACAAGAAACAAAGCAATGTATAGCGAAACCGAAGTGGGGGCAATGACTTCCCAGTCACCGCCGGTGGCGACTGGGAATGAACGCTTGTTTGCCCTACCCCGTGAATTTTTTTTAGAACCGGAGGCGCGCATGGCGGTCGGCTATGGCGTGTTTTTTATGGAATTGTTCACATAATGTAGGGAAAATGTGAAAAAATATAACCTACGTGTTGAGTTTCAGGGGTTTAAGAGTCTCCTATAGTGGGTCGGAATTTTCATTATTTTTACGATAGGACATACAATTTTCGAGCTATAAGCAAAATAAAAGAAAAAAGTTACTGTTCTGTTTTTGTACCTGAAGTCGAGGTATTGTGGTGAATTTTAGTTCATGACAACTAATTTTATTCCACACCTTTTTAATCGCGATAAAAAATTGTCAGATTTAGTTGGACAACCAAAATTTTTGGTGTAAAACGTCAAATTCAGAATAACAAAATTGCCATTTTCACTAAATTACTAACCCAGTGCCATCTTAGTGCTGTCAAACTAAAATATAGCTAAGTTGTGTCACTTTATTCTATTTTAGAATGGGAAATGGTCGTTTGACAGGAATAAACTAAATTTTAGTGATTTTTAGTCCAATTTAGAGAATTTTGTGACAAGAGAATCGGCACCATTATCAATATAGTATATAAAATTAGCCTTTTTTTTTTTGGGTGGGAAATCATCAAATGACCTCTCCGGTCTGGGCGGAGCGGAAGGGCGTGTCAGACTCTTACTGACTAAAACCCACCCGTGTTCCTTCAGTTGCCTGTGCGCCAGGGCCACGGTAACTCTTTCGAACAATCCGCGACCCCGGCAGGCATCGGCCCTATCGGACCCCGTCAATTATGCTGACATCTCTTTGAGGCGCGCGTGGAACACAACGCGCCGTCGACCCAGGCCTAGTCCTTACCGGACGGCGAGCTGCCCACTGCTCGCCGTCCGCAGGCCCGCGCCTACGGTGGCCGGGAATCGGCTATCGACTCCCGACGCCCAGGGTATCTCCTCCTGCGGTGACTAGGAGCGTGAAGGCGCAATGATTGCCTCTCCCTCACGCGCTCCGCCTCCTCGTTCGCGAGCATTACTGCTTCGCAGAAGGAGGCGACTGCTTCCCATTCCCTCTCGCTCCGTACCATGGCTTGACGCATGACCTGAACCAGGGCCGGACGCGAGAGATCGCCGCTACGAGGACACGGCGGTGCTCCGCCCAAGCCGGGCAGACCTCCACCGTATGCTCCACCGTGTCCTCCGGTCGATCCACACAATGACAACACCCGAGCGTTTCCTCCCGCCTTATCCGAAACAGGAACCTCCCGAAACAGCCATGTCCGGTGAGGACTTGCGTCAGGCGGAAGGTGAGGACGCCGTGGCGCCTCTCAAGCCACTCCTCAAAGAGGGGACTTACCGCCGCAATTGTGGGTAACGCACAGCCTAAACCGCTGGTCCTAGAGACACGAAATTTAGAGGGTGTGTTCTTTATGAAGAGTAAGTATTCACTATGAAGGGGTTTTACGATATTCTACTCCTAAGAGGGTGAAAAGGGGGGTTGAATTTTCTGTAAAACATTTTATTCTCTGTGTCGATTGACTTAAAAATTGGTAGGTACACATTCTCTTCAATAAAAATTATGAGACACGTATATCACAGTTTTTCCAAAACCATCCCCCAACAGAGTCAAATAGGATTGTTCTGAGGTAGAGGTGAATCTGTGATTTTCGCGTTGGCTCGTGATATGCGACATTGATAATGCCAGTACATTTATGTCTAAATAGATTAAATGAATCATTGTCGTCACCGGTGTCAAATCTCAACCATGGTATCGAGATGTATCAAATATGTAACTGATATTACTATGAACTAAAATTTTTTTTTATTTATAAGTACCTAGTAGCAAGCGCGACTGCTAAGCATGAGGTCCTGGGTTGGATTCCCAGGTCAGGCAAAGTATTATTGGGCTTTTCCAACAGGAATTTCTCAGTAGCAGCCCGGAGTCTGGAATTGTGCCCGGTTGATGGCGATAGGCTTGCTCCCTATTACATGGGACTTAAAACATAACTGGCGAAATGTGGGTATACTACAGGTACACCTCTGCCCAACACTTCAGGGAAACAAGGCGTGATGTTATGTTCTAAGTAAGTACTTGTGAGAAGCTCGTGGCTAAGTAATATATAACAGCCGCACGGGTCGATTCATCAGGTTAAGCTACGCTTGCCGAGTTGGCCCGTAGAGGGGTGACCATCTTTACATACCGAGACTCCTCCGCGCCTCGGAAACGTTAAGCCGTTGGTCTCGGCTGTCATTCGTGGATCTTAGGCAGTCGTTACGGTTCATCAGAAGCCCGAAAGTCTGACAACCAGTCTTACCAAGGGATATCGTATAACCCAGTTACTTGGGTTGGTAGAGGTCGAATAGGCAGTCGCTCCATATAAAATACTGGTATTCAGCTGCATCCGGTTGGACTGGAAGCCCCGACATAGTTGGGAAAAGGCAGGCAGATTGATTGAATATGAAATTTCAAATTTATGCTTTTGGTAAGAAATAATAAATTACATTATTAGCGTTTGGTAAAACAGGGGATGATTTTGAAATTCACACGATTATTTAAATTTTTATAAACCACTTTTTTAATATTTGTGGCGGCACCTACAACGCCACATGCGAACTACGCATCAAAAACCTGACGTCACACAAATCCTGCATCGCGCAAGCAGAGTTTACCGCGCGATCAACATAATTATATAAGACTTCCCGACATCAATCGTCGGGCAGTTGCCCACCAGACGCAAACCCGTCTGGTCGGAGGGTCCTCACTTTTCCATGTAGGATGAGTGAAATTTACACCCGGTACCTTGCCTCTAAAGATTTAAGGAATTGTAATTTAGTCAGAGTCCGTATCTTGAGACCTGGGAAAGGACTTAGTATACTTTTTATGCCAGTAGCACGTCCGCTTGGGGTAATTTCGGACCTCCATGCGGGCGAAGCCGCAGGCAGAAGCTAGTCTTAAGGGTATAAAGGTAAAATTTCATATAGTTGTGATCAGTAGTTTGCTAGTCAACCTTAGTCAACGACAACTGGAATGACTACCGTGACGATGTTGAAGAAAATTGCACCGCGCTGTTAATGAATTCCTTAACGAACGAGGAAAAAGTCAAAAACAATATTCACGAAGAAATTGTGGCTGTTTGCCAAGATTCTGCACCTTCGTTATCTATGGTTCAAAAGTGGTCAAGTGAATTTAAAAGGGGCAAAGAGAGTATTGAAGACGACACTCGCTCGGGCGGCCTGGTTACTGCCTCTACGAACGAAAACGTAATAAAAAAAGTTAAGAAGCGTATACTGGAGGATGCCCGAATAAAGATGATAATGATAGCAGTGATGACCCATCTCTCCGTTGGTACCATGCACACTATTCTTCATGACCTTCTTTACCATTCAAAAGTCAGTGTGAGATGGGTGTCGCGAATGCTCCCGATGCATAAAAGCAAGGGCGAACCGAGTGTTGTAAAAAGTTTTTAGAGCTCTGTGATGATGTTCCATCAAGTATTTTCAGTCGAATTATATGTTACTGGAGATGAAACGTGGGTTCGTTATTATGACCCTGAAACTAAGCAGGAGTCCATGCAATGGCGGCACAAGAACGCCCCATAAGAAATTCAAAATCGTTCGGTCTGCCGGAAAAATTATGGCCACAGTGTTTTGGGACTCAAAGGGAATTTTGCTGATTGAGTACATAAAAAAGGTGAAACCATAAACACAGCATCCTACGCATCCACTTAATGAAATTTACGGGAAGCAATTAAAGAAAAAAGACAGGGTAAACTGACCACCGCACCGCCCGGTATGTTTGTCTTCACGACAGTCGACAACGCCCCGGTCCACACTGCGCGTGTTTCCAAGGCTGCTGCGCAAGATTGCGGTTTCGCAGAATTTAACCACCCACCCTATAGCCCGGTCTTGGCCCCAAGTGATTATTATTATTTGTTTTTAAATAAATAATAAATACATTATTTGTTGCCTAATTTGAAATAAGAACTGCGCGGAAAACGATTTTCTAACGATGAAGAGCTCAAAGCGGCAATAAATGCGCATTTTTCAGATAAAGATGAAAGTAATTTTTTGCAGGGTATTGAAAAGTTAATTTATTTGGAGATGTAATAAATGCATTGAGGTAATGGGGGATTACATTGAAAAAAAAGAAAAGAATTTACTTTTTTTTTCATGCCGATACCGAGAATACATTCAACGCCCCTCGTAGGTACGTACCTACTCTGATATTAATTATCTTATGCCATATTTCGTTCTCTGCTAAGTGGGTAAAGGACAAGGACGGTTATATTAGTATCGTAACATAAATCGAGTTATTGTCATCATCTATTTAAAATCATAGAGGTCATGTGAGTCTCACGCAGCTGTTTCAAGCAATGAAACACGAATCAATAATTTTAGGAATTACGTCTGGCTGTCACTCATCTGTCCGTTTGTTAGCTTCTCACGAGAAAATGGCTGCATGGATTTTGTTGATACTTTTATTGTTGTTATGTTAAGATTCATTGAACAGCTTCTGTCATCTACAGCCTGACCTGTCTTTTGTATATCCAATCGCACACAAAACCGTTATGGACAATTTTATTGGTAGTTACGATTATCCAAATTCCACTTGGTAATGGGTAGTTGATTGGTGTTTCATGAAGGATTAAGTACGTGGGTACCTACTACAGGTTTTTGACGATTTACATTTAACTAGTTTTTTTTTTTTCAGGCGATAAATAGGTATGGGTACCGTGTATTGGACGATATTCGTTTCTAGGTGATAGGCAATAAGGCAAGGTTGGAACAGTATTTTCCTTTCATATCGGTAACTCGTGGTATATATGAATGCACCCCAGTGGTGCTGCTGATGGTCGCCAGCGGTTTTCCATAAGGGCATGGGGTTCATTTTATTAGTCTCTACCTACCTACCTACAAATAAAAGGTACAGGTACCTATAACGTGCTGTATATAGAAGTTAGAGATGCAATACGAGGTCAGTCAGTACTGAGGAGCAGTGTGGCCCAGTGGTATCGGCCGCGACTTACGAGTTGTAGGTAGTGGGTTCGAACCCAGGCAGGCGCTTTACTTTGTGTAAATAATTTCATCACCACTGCTCTCAAAAACAGTGAAGGAAAACATCGTGAGGAAACCGGCATGCCCTGGAACCAAAAATTCGAAGACATGTGACCTCTACCAACCCGCACTGGGCCCGCGTGGTGGATTACAGCCCATTCCCTCTCAAAGAGAGTAGGCCTGAGTCCCAGCAGTGGGGACATTATAGGCTGATTACGCTTAGGTATGCAGTACTTAGACCTAAAATTAAGGCCCTTATTATAAACCGCAGAGCTCTAAGAAAATCGAGCTCATTTCTTTCAATTTCATATCTTCTCAGTTTCTCATTATTATGATGACGAACCTTTGAGATGACGTTCAAGTTTTGATTGAGAGCACCAATTTTTTGATATTTCATTGCCAAGCGCCAGATTGAGATTGGTTAAAGTCCTACTATGTCAGTACCACCGTACAACGTGTCGTGTTCTTAAGTGACTAATTAAACAGACTAAGAAACTTAATTAATTGTTTTTCTACTTTCAACTAGTAGGTACATATACCGTCGAAGGACGATCACATGGCTTAAATAAGTCTGTCAATTAACCATAGGCAATAATTAATTTTAATATACCTACTTACCTTTTGCTCAACTTTTATTATAATCAATAAGCGTAATTATATTCACTTAAATATTTAAACCACCTTATAGTTACCTGACTGTAGTAAATACCTAATTATTACCTAAAACAGCAGTGCCGCGACAATCGCAATACTCAACAAATTATTTTATTGGTTGCCAACATTGTTGTAGGAGGATTGATTAAAATGTACCTACCTACCTGTTCAAATTAGCAACATGCGCCAACGAATAAATTACAGATGATTAAGAATCGGCGCAGGGGGGATCCGCGGCGCGATCGAGTCACGCCGTGGGCTGTCGCAACGAGACGACTCCGTGGTGGTATTAGGCGGCAGGCCAAATACCAAAATAGCAAGCCACTCGCTCTGCTACAAAAATCTAAATGCACCTAGCGACCTTATAATCTGTTTGCTAGGAAACTGATAAAAAATACTTACCAAATCTTTATGCAGTTCCTTCGAAATAAATGGAGTTAACTTTGTTATTCCAACGAATACAAAAAACACCCCTAGAAGGATAGATAAACTTCTCAACACGATAGAACCCATTTTTGGTCAAACACACTTCAACAATATTTTAGCACTGATTTAATATCATTATTTTAATATTATTATTGTATTTTAATTTTCTTTCACTTATATAATTGTGTTTCAGACATAGTTTGTACCTCTGTTTCAAATACTAGGTTTATTTAGTTAAGATTAAACGGCTTCGGGTTAAAAGCATTATTTCATCGAAATAGTCACTAGGTGAAAAATACAAGGAAGTTAGAAGCAAACACGTTTCGCGCCGGCGCGAAAAAATCCATACCGAACTTACATCACTATTGCCAGAACAAAAAAAAATAAAATGGAGCATCACCTAGCCAACACTTGAATAAATAAGTATACATCTACTTATGTGTGAGAAACATTAGTAGTGAAAATGTATGATATTTTTTATTATTATTATTATGATTGGTGTATTAAAACCCAATTTTTGTAATAATTTAATTAGGTATGCTTAAGAAATCTTAACATAGCGCCATCTCGTGCCTACTGGCGACATCTCGCCTCGTATGTTTAGTTTCTTGCCGCTAGGATTCAATTATTATTCAACCTGAGGAAAAATGTCGCAAATATCATCCTGGTTTTGGTGTCGAAGTCGATCGGTACTCTTTTTCTCATTGATTAGAATACTTTCCACGAAGAATACCAACGGAATAATAGGCAATCTTTAATAATTATCTCAATTTTTATCTCCCTTCTATCGCATTAATTCTGCTGCCGGCAGCAATATATCTTGTTTGAAATGAACTCTACAATAATATTATTTTAGTTCCTACCGTTATCAACATACAGTCTCCTAATCGTTATTTTATCTCCGAGTTTGAATCATTGTCAAAATCACAGTGATCTTTATTACCATTGGCTTAAGGTTGCTGTTGCGTTGCTGCCATTGTCAATTTACAAGGATCTATAAAATCGTCCTAGGTTGCTATTGGGTAACTGGGTTGCTGCTGTCAGAGGTCTAAAATAACTGTGAATGGACTGTACTTAAACAATATTTTTTTATCACAACTGTAAGTACTCCTTATTAAGGGGGATGCGCCAAAGTAGCCCGCGAAATTCAAATTTTCTTACGTTTTTCGCAATTTGCAGGACTGCGTCAGGTTGTATTTTGATTGAAATATGATTCGCACCCGTATCAAATATGGCTTTACAGAATTGTAATCATTACAATCAACAATACAACTCCTTAAGTTAGAATTGCCCTCAAATGTCATGATTTCATGAATGTGGTGAGCGTTAAAACCATCTGCGACGATAAGCTCGCGTGGGGCCGCCCAAACCCCGCAGCGCCGCGCCGGAGCCGTGACAGAAACAATGCTTGCTGCATGTTGCATGCCTGCTTGCTTGTTTGCACACTGCATGCTGCATGCCTTCTAACACGCTGCATGCCTGCTTGAAGCAAGCATCCTTGCTTGCATGCTTCTTACTGGGACCACTTTAAACCACTTTTGTTCATAATCAACTGTTTTATTAAGTGCCATTACATTTAAATAATGAATTAAACGAAATAGTAGGATAAACTAATCTGAAATTAGTTCCTGTTGCCTTAATCTATAACGCCAGTGTAATAATTACTTTAGTTTTGAAAGCTCTTTCAAATATTTAATTTCACTCAAATTGTCTTTAATTTCCATAAGTTTTTGAATTTTTGTTTCTTTAACGATTTTGTGTTTTAAATATGGTAATTAAAACAGTGGTATAATTAATGTTCGGAAACATAATACTTAGAACAAATGTTATTTCGGCCAAGTGTAACTTCGTTATAAAGTTTTTCGTCCAAATGAAAAGTCGGAGTAACGAAAAAAATCGAATTGATACATTGGCTGACGTCACTTCGATGAAGTAAAAACTTTTTACAAAAAAAACAACCGACTTTAAAAAAAATACAAAATGAAAAATAACTTTAATTTCGGAAGTCGGTGTCTTTGTATCTGTATTTTGTTTTTTGCCACCGAAATTAAAATTATTTTTCACTTTGTAGTGTTTTTTTGAAGTCGGTTGTTTTTTTTTGTAAAAAGTTTTCATTTTTCACTTTTTAGTGAGTCAGTTATTAATAAATCTAAGTTACAATAGCCTAATGTCAACTGCTCATCACCTTTTACAAAATATTCCTTTTCCCGACACAAAGACGTTAATTGTTAAGGAGTTCTCCTGTTAAGAACCAAAACCACTGGAGCTGATGGTGAAGCCACCATCAGCTCCATTTCACCATATGCATTGTGACGAGCATAAATTGCTTAGCAACCATATTAAAATAGAATAGCAACCCGTGAAATACTTATTATTAAGAAGTTCCGGTGGTCATCTCTGGTCTTCGTCATCAGTTCCACTTCACCGAATGGTGCTTTCCAAGAGCAAATGCACGAGTTACTATAAAAAATACCCAAATCGCTATACATGTGCCTATAAAATTTGAGGATTTCCCTTGATTTCCATGGGATCCCCTCATCAGATTCTGACTTGGTGACAATGGGACCACCTCGAGAGCATACCCCTTCAAACAAAAAAAGTTTTTTCAAAATCGGTCCACAATTGACGGAGAAATCGGTGAACATACATCATACAGTCGAACATATAACCTCCTCCTTTTTGGAAGACGGTTAAAAAGAAACGAAACGCTAATAGGTAGTTGAAAAGTTTTAGGTGAAATGAATTTCGGTCAAATATTTTCGGGCATAAGATAGGTAGGTAACCCTATATTTATCATAGAATAAAGTAACATTCAAAAATAAAACTAGAAATCATCAAAATAAGATTATATTTTCCATTCCAGGAACTTCTGTTTTCAAATAAGTTTTGTAAGACTCATTAAACATGGGAGCTCCACATAAAAGAATCTGGTCATTATGAAAAGGTTTTAAATTAGTTATACATTCATTGCTTAACCTATGTTTTATTATTGGTTCTTGATATCTACATATAAAATTGGTTGTGTTTGAACTGCTTAAATAAATATTATACTTGAAATTCCAATATGATTTGAAAGCATACAGTTCCTCCCTAAATAGTATAGAATTTTCACATTTACAACAATATAATAATAATATTTTGGTCATATCATCTTCATTATTTAAAATGCTATCTATAATTGTAATAAATGGAGCTATCCCTGTTCCTTGTGCAATCATTATGATTCTATGAAACTTATTGGGTTCCAACTTGTAATGTCCGTAAGGACCTCTCCAAAATGTTGCATCCCCTTCTTTTAAATTACACAAGTGAGTAGATACTAGGCCTTGGTCATATTTTTTTACAATTATAGAAAAATCACCTTCAGTTTGTTCATTCTTAGCTTTTATAGGAGTATAAGCTCTTGTGCAAGCATTTTCATCTTTATTAAATTTATAGAGAAAGTGGTCACCTGGTTTCCACAAAACTTTATTACTGTCTACAGATTTTATTTTGAATGTTATACAATGATGTAAATGGCAGACTGGCAAGTTCTTAACAACATTAAAAACAGTGTATTTCAATTGTGATATACCATTATTCTGTAATAAATTATCATTTACACTTTGCCCACTCTCTAAAGGTTTATTATACAGCATCAACTGCCTTTCATATATATCAAATATACAAGGATCACAGCCACTATTGCAACAGTCTTCCTTATCTGGTTCGATTGGCTTTTCCATTTATGTTTAAAGCACCAAGCGACGCAGTATCCCGGGGAGTAATCGCGCTAGGAGTAATAGTACTAATAGTGTTCTGTGAGTAATCGACACTTGAGATTTTTTAATACACAATATTACAAAGAGTACTTGCTAATAAATACATTTAAGATTTCGTACACATACATGAGACATACTTAGATAAACTCACGCCTTCTTCCCATGGGAGTAGGCAGAAACTACAGAACGCCACCTGCTACAATCCATAAATACTCCTTTTGCCTCGTTTACGATCATACATCTGGCTAAAGAAAAGAAGTTAGGATAGATAGTTTAAGATTTCGTTTAGTTTGTTATAGTAAATTATTTTAATAACAGCATGACAGTTACAAACACGAGAAAGAATGATAAAGATAAATTAAAAACGCAGCATAAATTAATATTTACATCGTTTTACGACAATGACATGACATATTGGCTTACAGGTTAAGTGATAGTGAAATCTGAAGTGGCGTGCTCTCTATGTACTCTGTGCTCTGTGGTGGCGTGATGACATGACAATAAATTGAAATGGCTAAACTGTCACTCTGTCACTGTCAGTCTGCTAAAGTGAAGAGACTTTGATTGAGGCATAGTTGAGGTGCTTTGAGGCAGCGGAATTTATATTTATATAACCCAGAGAGGGAAGTAATATAATTATCGGATATGACCCCCAGAAAACTATTATGTATTAAAACATACACATTGTGCATTGTGTATGTGTTGTTGTAAAATAGCCTCCCAGGCGATCATTGTAAGTAATAATGATCGCCTGGGAGGAATTTTATAAATAAACCGAAATTTTGTTTTAAAACTTTTACTGGTACTTAAAAATCTTTAAACTATTAACAAGCAAGCATTCCACCTTTCATAAAATTCAAGTATTCAATACTTTTTTTTTAGGGAAACTCATCACACCATAATTATTAACCTTAATTTTATTATAGTACCTATGACTCTTGAAACAGCCTTACGGAAATCTTTTATTATAATAAGTAACAGAACCCCTGTAATCGTTAAGGACTGTTTAGCCAAACATTTTTGACGTTAAAACGTCTCATATCCTTATACAACCCCTCTAAAAACAAAACATACATATAATATTAGATTATGTAGAAGGCACAGCGAAGGTGATCTACCAACCTGCACTGGGCCCGCGTGGTAGATTACAGCCCATTCCCTCTCCAAGAGAGGAGGCCTGTGTCCCAGCTGTGGGAACATTATAGGCTGATTATGTACAGCGAAGGTGAAGGTGGGCGTTTTGTTTATAAAAATTAAAATGGCAGATTTAAGACGTCAATGACAAAGGTCATGAAAAAAAAAACTATCATGACTATTGTATGTGGGGTATCAAAATAAAGTACTTGAAGAGACGAGGAAGTTTGGCAATATTTCCTTCTGCACATGTGGCTTGCCTGGTACCACATTAACGGCATCAATAAGTAAATGTCTATTAACTGTTCCCAAATTACGAAGTTTTTTGTTTCTTTTTACTTACTTCTTTGACATGATCTCATTATTTGACATTATATACCTCGGATTCTTATTTCCACTCCTTATTTATGGCTTTTGTGGATAGGATTTTGATTCAGATATTACAGTTGTAATGGCAATCATGTCATTTGGTATAGATAGGCCTTTATTTTTATATAGATTCTTCTATATTTTGTGAATGTGAGAACGTTGTAGGCCTAACTTGTAGACTGTAGATTTGAGGACTTTTTTATATTTTGTTGAGTACCCGTTACTTGTTGACAGGCCTACACTGTCCTCCCATATCTATCAACACTGTAATTTGAAACATTGTAAAACCCCTTATTTTTAAAAGAGTAATCGTGGAGTTTCTTGCCGGCTCTTCTTAGGAAACGACCAATTGGAACCGTGCACCTAGCTTCTGACGTTTCATAAATGCCCATGTTGGTTTATGTGAAATAAAATATTTTGATTTGATTTGATCCGAAATATAATAGTAAAAGTATTAAAAAAATTGCAAAATCAAAAACCCGACTGTTCTCAGATTCATAACAAGCTCACTTTTCAAGCAGTCTGATGCAGTTGGTGGCATCAAGTCTGATATTGAATTGAACTAAAATAACTTACTGCCTGTCGGGTTTTTAATTTTTTAAATCTAAACTCATTAAATTTCATCAAAACACAATAAATAATAATAGGTCTTTACCTATGAAATTGCCGTTTTGTATGAAAAAATTTAAACGAATTTTTTTCATGAATTTTTTATTTGTATTAATCGAAGTAATCACCCATGCAATCAATGCATCTTTGCCATCGCAGTGGCAGTTTATTGATGCCCTTCTTAAAGAAATCAGCTGGACGGGAGGCAACAAATTCTTCAAAGGCATTTTGTACTGCCTCTCGGGTATTAAATTTTTTTCCCGCCAAGAAGTTATCCAAATTCTGGAAAAAGTAGTAGTCTGTAGGCGCAAGGTCTGGTGAGTAGGGCGGATGACGGAGAGCTTCCAACCCCAGTTCTTGCAACTTGGAGACCGTCTGCTGTGCAGTATGAGGTCGCGCGTTGTCGTGCAGGAGCAGCGGAGACGAGCGATTGACCAATGCTGGTTGGAGATGCGCCAGCTTCTCCATCATTGTGTTCAGTTCTTCACAGTACACATCTGCAGTAATGCTCACCCCGTTTGGTAAGAAGCTGTGATGAATCACACCGGCGCTAGACCACCAAACAGTGACCATCACTTTTCTAGGGGTAAGTTTTCGTTTAGGGCATTGTTTAGGTGCTGAACCAGGATCCAACCAACTTGCTGAGCGCTTACGGTTATCAAACAGAATCCATTTTTCATCGCAGGTAACAATGCGGTTCAAAATTCCTTCATTTGTGTGTCTGTTGAGCAGTGCAAGGCACGTCTCGACGCGTACTTCGCGCTGGCGATCATTGAGTTCGTGGGGCACCCATTTGTCAAGCTTTTTTACCTTGCCAATTTGACGCAAATGGACCAATATTGTTTTGACGCTAACGTCGAAAGCTGCTGCTAATTCAGCCGTAGATTGTGTATCATCAGCTTCCACAATCGCCTTTAATTCGTCATTGTCGACCAAAGTCTTCGGACGACCGCGAGGTTCATTTTTCAGGTCGAAATTTCCAGAACGGAAGCGAGCAAACCAATAACAGGTGGTGCGTTGGTTTGTAGTGTTAGCTCCGTAAACGTCGTTGATGTTGCGTGCCGCTTGTGCCGCGTTGCTGCCACGACGGTACTCATATTCCATAATTACTCGAATTTTTAACGTATCCATGATGACGAAAAAGATTGAAATGCGATGAAAATGTAACACTAATCAATAAAGAAATGACTACTTTTAGAAAAAAAAATCCATGTTTTTAAAATAAAATTAATTTGAAATTAGAATTCTTAGCCAAACAAAAATTATTTTGATTTGAAATGGCCAGTACTGCAGAACGGCAATTTCATAGGTAAAGACCTAATATTATAATCGTCAATAGGGCGTCAGCCCAAATCCAACAATCGAACGCGGGGGTACCTACGCGCCACAGCAGCCGATAATTTTGTTCGTCGACAGCAACTAAAACCTATCCTGTGAAGTGAGAACTCTGCTGGAGCGAAAACTAGTTTGTTTTTTTGTAATTTTTTCCAGATGTACGATTTTCTCAACGGTTCCAAATTCAAATCACACTAATGACAAGCGAGCTCGGGATACAATGAAATTCAGCTACAATATTTTTATGGTCGGCTAGACCTAGAGTTTTGCTATAAGTTAAGTTTGAATGACATATAATTTGACGTTAGCGAGCAGGTTGTGTGAAAACCCCTTTGTGTCTGAGAGTACTGATTTTCTTTCTAAATAATGTCAACGAATAAATAGGCAAAAAAAATAATCTGTAAAATATTCACACAATACTAATGATCGCCTAAAACTGTCATTTTAAAATCTCGCGTCTACAAACATTTGCAAAAAACCGTAATCGTGTGGAATGCCCAGCGAGTCCGGCGGCATGCGGTAGGACGGCGGCGACTAAAGTAACTGCGTGTGTATCTAGCTTATGTATAACTAGCATAATGATATTCCATAATATGGTATATCATTAAGCTAGTTATACATGCACCGACTTTAGTCGTCGGCAACTGCTGGCGACTCGCTGGGCATTTCATGCCACACGTTTACATTTTTTTTAGGTTGATTTGGCAGAATGGTACTGTCTGACTAGTGTTGAATTTCTGTTCCAGAATAGTCCTGACTCCTGATCCTTTGAGTTTGTTTTTGTCTACGGGTCACGGGGTACCCATGATAACAAAACTGCGATTATTGAAAGGACTGTAACTTTCAGTTAAAATTTACCTCTGATTTTGCTTCACTGTCAAAATCACAGTGATCTTTATTTACTCGTATTCTCGTTACAATAAGGTTGCTGCTGTCAGAGGTTTATTAACTGTGAAAGACTGTAGTTTAATTTCGTCTTCTATATTACTTAATTTTCATTTAATTTAATTTCGTATGTTACGTTTACTTGTTCTGGGAATCACAACATCATAGTTACACAAGCTCTTGAATCCTGATTATTCGACGTGTTCATCGATGAGAACATGTTTTTTAATGCACTACAAATAACTAAATTCATAAAATTATAACATTTTAGTGGAAAAAAATAACTACTCTTAACGCAAGCTTCATGCATAGTAAAAAAAAAAACAATTTCCGTAGTAAGTCGCTATACTAAGATTTCCTCTCTATCTACCCAAGATCAGCATTTCTTGTTTGTTTATTGATAGCTTCCTGTTGGCGGGAATTTTAAGATAGAACATTTATTATCAATTTTTATTAATTTTTCCCTTGTCAATGCACTGGTATTATGAAATTATTTCATTTTAGTATTTTTTTGGTGCAATTATTTCAATGGGTAGGCTAATGTATGTTCAATTTGTTTTTATTTTTTGCTAACATAGACTTCAGCGCCCTCTGCACAGACGCCAGACAATCACCGGTTCGCTGCCCGCCATAAATTCTCTTTGACCCATTGCCGTTTGCTGTACTGTAAACAATTATGTGAGTATTTTTATTCTAAAACCGAACGAAATTCAGATTTTATTGTGTATTTTAAATGCCGAATTTATTGCCACGAAAATTTATGTTAATTTGTTGCTATGTCTGTTTGAAAATACCGGAATTCATTCGTATTTAGTTAATGTAAGCAGACTCCATTATTATAGTCGCTTGGCGTTCCTGGATTTACTCTGTTGTTTTAACACAGAGTTTCTCTTGAATTACGTTTTATTTTAACATTTTTTTGGAATATTCTTCGACGTTAGTTATTTTCTAATAAGTTACTGTCTGTTCTCAGGCACTTTAGAGTGTCCTGTTTAAATAATTAATTCGAATGCTGTTAATTAGTGTAGCAAAACGATCTTATTTTGTTGACATTATCTTCATTTGTTTTATTTCATGACCAGGTTTTAAATTAAATAATTCATATTTCCAATTAGATTGACTTGTATTATCCATAGTTTTGATAGGTAAATTTTCGATTCACTTAGTGGCGTCACAAATAATAATGGAGTACGAAATGGAGTTGGTCTGTTTATTGTGTGGAACAGTATATTTATGTTCTGGTTAATTATTTGTTTCAGATTATTTCTTTGTACCTAGCTGTTTATAAATAACCGACTATGTCTGATGACGGAGCCACGGTCGTAGAGAAGAAAGGACGCGGTAGACCGAAAGCCAATGGAACACAATCAGTCAGTTGGTTTTATATATTTTTTATTTTAGGTTTTTGTAATATGAAAATTGCGTTTAAATTATGTGACTACCACTTCATTAATTGAGTATGTTTATTTGTATTACCAGGAGGCTAAGAGTGATACCAAGAAAAGGGGGAGACCACCGGCACCCACCAGGAGTAAGGAATCCACAAAATCATCGGATGATGAACAAGCCCCAGCAGCAAAACGAGGGCGAGGCAGGCCTAAGGGATCTAAGAAAAAGGCAGCTGCTAAAGGAAAGGTATTAATTTCTTCGAAATTGAAATATGTGTCCGTAAATAGCAAATCAAATTGATTTAGAATTGTTTAATTAATGAATACTTTTATGCTTCTTGTTCTAGAGTGCACCAGTTGAAGGAAGGGGCCGTGGACGACCACGCAAGGACCCACCTCCTAAGAAAGACGCCGCCTCCACTGAAGAGGAACAAGATGACGATTATGAGGATGAAGGCTCTGAAGAGCAGTAAAATATGTGTTTTGTTTTCTGACTCAACACTCACTTTTAGTGTAATTTGTTTGTCACGATAACTCTTTTTGTGTGTGTTACTGCAATTTACTCATTTTGTTGTAGATCCTTTACATTATTGCATATATTGGTAAAAACCTTTTGGATAATATTGCACATGGGGGTTATCATGACAGTACAAAATTCTCATCTGAGATTGTCTACCCAAATTTTAATCATGTGAGATTCAAATGTAATAGCTGCTTAAGAGACTGTGTGATTACAATGCATTTACTCGAAATATTTAGCAAATTAAAGATATAATTATCTCACTTGAATAAATTTGGGATGACTTAGCTCTCCCTAGAAACGTACAACTTTTAAGATTTAATTTGTAAGATCCTTTTTTGTAGAGTTTATTGAATAGGTATTTTGTAATCTCTTGATTTGTAATTCATACAACTTTGTAGATTTATTAATTTGACTTTAAAGTCAAGTATTATTTTATATAATAATAAATAAATATGTTCACTTTTCGAAATAAACTTATTTTTCCCATATTGTATTTAATATTTAGATACACTGGTGACGTTTGTGACCAGTGTAAAATCCATGTGTTCTTGATTAATAAATCACTTGGTATAATGCTGTTCCACAAACTAAATAGTATCATGTAGTGGTATGGGTAGTGCCATTTGTATCGACCTTTTTTTTATATCCAGCTCGACTAAACTTGGTTTATTTATTGTGTGTATGTGCGTGAATGTACAAGTTTAGAACAAAATATAAATAAATTATGAAATCCATGCTGGCTTTTCTCTAAACAGGTTAGTATTTTAAAAACTTTCAAATAGAATCGGATGTTGAGACTGCTTCCTGCCTGTCTTTCTGTAATTTGTGCTTTTCAAATGTACCGTCAAATGGGACGAAACTAAAAATTCGGAAAATCCAAAAGTACGCCTCATAGTCTCATTCAATTCTACGAAAAATATACAATGAACGAAATGTCCAGTCGTATTTTTATATTACTAATTACAATTAAACTACATTGAATTAGATCGTGATTTTCGGAAGTATTGGATATTATCGAAGCGTTTAAAAAAAATGGACTCGACTGGTTACGTTTTTCGGACGTCCACAGAATATTTTTTTTAAACAGCATGAGTGTTGAAACTAGTGCTTTTTCTTGACGTTTGTGTGAATATTATTCTACAAGTGCGATATAAAATAAAGACATTCCTAAAAATGACTATTTTAGCTAACTCAAGAAATTACTTGTTCTTTGTAAGGCGAGAGTAGAGCACTACCTCACGCGCTTTTAACATTGATATCTATACAGATAAATAAAATTGGACTGTTTGTAATATTACGCTTTTTACTAAATGCATATGGTTGTATACACGGTACATATGCCAAAATAACATTTTTACAATGTTTGTTTGTCTGTTTGTTCCGGCTAATCTCCGAAACGGCTGGACCGATTTTGACCGGACTTTCACTGGCAGATAGCTGATGTCATAAGGTGTAACATACTTTTTATCCCGGTAGCACGTTCCTGTAGGATAATTTCCCACGTCCACGCGGGCGTAGCCGCGGGCAGCAGCTAGTATCTAATATAGTTTGTTGCCAAAAAGGACTCCCGTATGTTTACTGTATTGTAGTTAACGATTAAGATTTAAGTGCCCTTGTTGGCAACAAACTATATTATTGCAATTCACCTCTGCATCCATATCACAGAACACATATACCTATCCCTATTCGCTCCGTTACAGTATTTCAATCATGTGAAAACTAGGGGTTCAGAAAAGCAGTTTTATAGCTGTTCTGTTACATACATACATAATCAGCCTTTAATATTCCCACTGGTGGGACACACCGCCTCCTCTCGGTGAGAGGGAGTGGGCCGTAATCCACCACGCAGTCCCAGTGCGGGCTAGATGTCATGTCTTCGATTTTTTGGTTCTATGACAAATGACGATGTTTTCCTTCACCGTTTTGAGAGCAGTGGTGGTGTAATTATTTACAGTCTAGGTTCAAACCTACGACCTACAACTCGTAAGTCGCAGCCGTTACCACTGAGCCACCACTAGTTTACATTATTCCAGTAGCAGTCCAGTGCTGGATTGCAACTGGACTATTAATTCAGGGCAGTGCATCCAGTTAGATATCCTGATTCAGTCTAAAACTGGTTTGGCGGTCTACTTGGTATTAAATCCAGGGAGACTGGAATCGGCTTTTTCAAGGCAGCATTTTCAAGCTTCCATGAAATTGTTAGAAAGAGTGAGACGAAAGTTACAGTTCAACCGGCTTTTTAATGATCGCAATAGTCATGGATAGTGTCGATGATACATGTCCAATCAAGTTCAACGCTTGATGAGTTACTGGATTGGATTTTGTCAGTCGAGCATTTCATTATTACCGAAAAGCAAGAAAATAAATGAACATCGACCAAATTGGTAGATTTTGTCTTTTTTAACAGTTTACTGCGTATAGCTACTTTATTTATTTTTTAAAAGAGATCTAGGATAGGTTCCTTATTTAGATGTCTGGTTTTCAATTATTATTCATCATTGTCAATTTTGATCATGTTTCGATGCGTTATTTGCGCAATGACGGTGCGTAAAAAAGCGCCCTGTTTGGCTAAATGCACAAACCGTGCAAAGCCGTAAATAAGCAAAAAAAATATCGCCCTGTGATCCCCTGTGAAAGGACCTTGAATCGACGAGTTTTGTTTCACTCTTAGGGCGAACTTAGACGATCAATCTGGCACCATTATCATAATCCGTGCAATTATTTAAATCACCGATCGTGTAGTGGTAGATTGACGCAACATCTCCATACATTTTGATTCATATCATTGTCATCATTCTCTTGCCCTTTTGCCAATTTACTTGGGGTCGGCGAAGCATGTCTTCTTTTTCCATACTTCTCTATTAGTCGTCCTCTTGGTGTTCATTCCCTTTCTATTCATATTATCTTTCACACAGAACATTCATTGGCATTGTTTCTTTGGTCTTTTTCTAATCTTAAACTTAGTTATCACAACAAAACAAAACTCAAAACCAAAACATAACTTCCCTCAGGACATTTACCTCATTGCTTCCGCTCACTTTTTTATTCGTATCAATCAGATTTGACAACATTGATTTGGTTTCATTTGGCAATACCCGTATTTTTACGAACGTTCGCATTTATTTTAATCTCAGTCTCAGTCAAAAAATGTTAGACAAGTTTTTTACTGCTATTGTCATTGAGATGACAGTAGTACTGGTCAAACTACACGAAACTGTCAAATTTCTCCAAACGATTTTAACCTTAAAGTATTTATGGATAAGTTCAAAATCGAATGAGAAATTCTGACAGATTGTGGTAAATTGATGTGCTGGCTACTATACGAAAATTGGGCCTACAGATTGAGGTTTCGAACTGATTGCTTAAGGTCCGCCTATGAGTGAAGTAAGATTACTTGTCTATACAAGTTGGAAGCAGCGGCGCTTTTTTACATGCCGTTTAGGTCCATGCGAATCTAACGCTAGGAAACCGCCATACAAACGCAACTATAGTCCCCTCACAGTTATTTCACCTTTCACAGCAACCCTAAAATAGTGTAATTATAGGTCACTGTGATGCAAAATCATACGAAAATTATACGTGAAAGGATTGTAGTCATGGACCTAATGACAAACATTGTGTACTTACTAGTTTTTCAAGTTTAAAAAGGCGTTGAAGATGGCGCGTGTAAAAACCTTTTGAATAGGCCCTATTGGCGAGTAGCAACCCTTTTAGTCACAATCTAAAATAAAGAATTAATTTATGCTACTGGGGCATGGATTAGCCTATATTGAAACAAAATAAGAAAGAAAAATACAACTGTAACTTTATAGAAAATGAATATTTTATAATCTGTGGCGCCGGTGCCAAGGAAATTAAAAAAGTTCTTTTTTGTGTTGTGGAGACGGTTGCTGACTCCGACTGTCAGCGTCATTCTCGTAAATGGTGTTCTTACGTTTAATGAAGAATATTTTTGGGATCACTTCCAACGATTAGGCGATCTTTTGAATAAACAAACATGAACTGAAGATTACAATTTGATGCCAACGTGTGTTTTTTATACCTATGCACAACATTTGACTACTTTAATGAACTTTTAAAGTGTGTTAAACTACTAACAAAACCGTGTCGCGCAGTTTATTGAAAAGTTGTTGACTAATTTCAAAGTTCTAAAGAGTGATTGTTTTCGTGTATTTGATGATCTTCGTTTCGTTGTTATGTGTGATTGCTGTCCAATTGAAACTTAGGCAGTACAACAGGTTAGTTTGGTAAAATACTAGTAATTAAAAGTTTGAGGCTGCTCTGCGCGGAATGCCGTGACACAGGTAGGTTAATCACGTAACGTTATCTGTGTGATTACATTACACATCTTAACGATCCGATCATTGATGTGACTGTACAACCATAATTTTTTGTATTTCTTTCTAAAACAGCTACCAATAAAATAAATTTTGCACATTATTTACTTCCAAAGAACTTTTTTTGCAAACTTATGTAAATAATTTCTATTCTGTAAAGTTTTTAAAACTTTGTTTATTCCAATGGTAAAGTTCTGCTAAGTATATTTGGCTGTAGTTCGAAAATATCTAGTCTAGAAGAAAAAAATGTACTAACTAAAAGATAATATAATTATTTTTAGTTCACAAGTTATTCATTAAGTAGGTATTATCTTTATGTGATCTATGCAGGATATTGCTGTGCACATATCAAACTACTTATCATTGAGATTTATTCGGTTAGACCACTTCAATGCTGTATTAATCAACGTAATAGCTCCCTAAGGACTCTGTCCGTGTAGATTTCATACTCCTTCAAATTTCAACATTCTCTCTAGCCACACCCTTCTTCTTCTTTTTCTTTATGGGTATGGTTTCCGCACTTAGTCCTTCATTTGGACCATTGTGCGTGGGCCATGGCGGCCGTCGGTGGTTATTCCAACCAGCCCACCTCCCTCCATAAGTAAATGATGTCTCCTGGTCTGCTGAGAGCATCTGTGTAGGAGCTGGGTGCCCCGAGGGTTTGTGATCTAATTTGAGTGACTCCTGTGCATTCAAAAAGCACATGCGCAACGGTTTCCTCAGCCTCCATACAGGCCCTGCACAGAGGACTGCTCGTTATGCCTATTGTGTGAGAGTGTTTGTTTAGCGAGCAGTGACCCGTGATGGTCCCCATCATCAGGCGCAGGCCATTCCTGTCCAGACGTAGCAAACGCCTGGTTAGCTTGCCATCTAAAGATGGCACGGCTTCCCTGGATTAACTACAGCCTGGTGTCGAGGTCCACCAGCTCTCCGCTTGTCTGTGGGTAAACTCGTGTAACCATCTGCGTAGCTGGTTGAAGGGGATGGGCACGATGGGTTCGGGTCCACAGACTGACGCGCCGGATGCTCTTCTAGCGAGATTGGCAGCTGCATCGTTACCCAGTGACCCACTGTGTCCTTTTAGCCATTGTAGTGTCACTGTGTTGTGGTTAAATACCGCTACATGTTCAAGAGCATTGTGACATTCTAGTGTTATACTCGAGGTTATATACTTCCTCGCCAAGGATTGGAGGACTGAAGCACTGTCGGAGAGTATACGAATATGGGTATCCATAACTCTCCTGGCCTCTATGGCGTACACCGCTTGTATGATGCCTACAAACTCCGCCTGGTAGACGGTGTTGAACATTCCCAGCGGGCTGGATATATTTATGTTAAGGTCGCGTGAGAAAACTGACTCCGGTTCCGGAGTCGGTCTTTGATCCGTCAGTGTATACTCTCAGCTCTTTCGGGCCTGTGTGGTCACACTGTTCTTCCGTCTCTCCACTCTGTGTAGCGCGGATTCCGTTGATCTGCCGGTGGAGTACGCATGCTATTGTCTGTGAAGTGGTTTTGCCCGAAGAGGTCCGTCACGGATGTGTCTGTCACAGAGTCTCTCGAGCGTTTTCAGTAGAAAGTATGCGAGACTTATAGGCCTATAGGCCTTGGGTTGTGTATAGTCAGTTTTTCCGGGTTTTGGTATGAAAATGGCCTTCACTTCGCGCCATGCTAGGGGTATGTATCTGAGTGCTAAGCAGGCGCGATAGATCTCCACCAGGCCTGGTGTCAAGAGATCAATCCCCCATTGTAGTAGGGCTGGGAAGATGCCGTCCAGCCCTGTGGATTTATAGGGCTGAAAGGTGTTAATAGCCCACTTTATCTTGTCTTCTGTTTCTATACTTCGGGTTCTGGACCAGTCTTGGTCCGTTGGGGTCCATTCTGGTTCAGCCTCCCACGACCTG
The DNA here is from genome assembly GCA_916610205.1 of Griposia aprilina. Taxonomy (NCBI): domain Eukaryota; kingdom Metazoa; phylum Arthropoda; class Insecta; order Lepidoptera; family Noctuidae; genus Griposia; species Griposia aprilina. Next base: position 17,864,070 of record OU744288.1, read on the forward strand.
TCCTTAAGAACTTTACAGTCTGGGAAGTGAGTCTCCAGAAGGACCTTGCTGGTCTCATGATCAGTTAGTGTGTAAGAGTTATGGTATTTTTTCAGCGCGCCAAGGGTTCGGTCCTGATCCGTTGATAGGATCTTCCTTACCCTTGCGGCGTCGTTGTTGGTCTCGATGGATTCACAAAATTTCCGCCATGCTGTTCTTCTGGCAGTTCTGATTTGCTTTTTATATGTGTATTGGGTCTGTTTGTGTATCTCCCAGTCGTCCGGGAGTCTAGTGTTCTTGGCTCTGTTGAATTGTTTACGTAGTGCATCTCTGAGTTTACTAAGTTCTGCGTTCCACCAGGGGTCCCTGTCCCCGTTGGTTTTTGGCGCCCTTAGCTTGCAGCATGCATGGTATGCTTCGGTTAGGTATTCAGATAGTTTTGTCACGGTGTATTCAAGTTGTACAGTGTCTCTTATAGTTACTTGTGATAGGTGCCTAGCTAGTAACGCGGCTAGAAGGGTTTTATAACCAGGTCCGTTTGTGCGCCGTGGGTTTCGTTTAGGTACGGGTTTCCTTGTGTTGGTATTTAGTGTGAAGCGGATTCTTCTATGGTCTGAGCAAAAAAGCTCGTCCGATACGTGCCAGTTTGTTATAAGATTTGTCGCGTTTTCTGTTGCAAGCGTTTAGTCTATGATTGTTTGCCCTCGGACTGTGACCCAAGTGGGTTCAGAGCCTCGGTTTACAATGTTAAGGTTAGTAGAGAATAAATAGGTGGATAGTAGCTCTCCTCTGGAGTTCGGTGCGTCGCTGCCCCAAAGCGGGTGGTGGGCGTTTGAGTCGGTGCAGATGATCAGGTCCAGCTTGGTGCGCTCGCAGTGCTGCACTAAGTCAGCCATCTCTTGCGGCGGGCAGTTTGCGTCCTCGCCTGGCATGTATACCGAGGCTAGCACGACATCTGGAACGTCACCTTCAGTCTGGAGCCTGACAGCTGTCAGGTCTCTGGAACAGAATTGAGTGAGTGGTGTGGTAGGAATGTCTTTGGGTATGTAGACACAGGTTCTAGGTTTGTCTGGACTGTTTGTGTTGAGAATTAGCTTACCTCCGATGTTACCGAGGCCGCATATTTTGTTGTTCCTGATCCACGGCTCTTGGATCAGTGCGATGGTTCGGGGCTTGACCCTCACGCGTTTGGCGCCCCCCTGTAGTGCGCTCGGTGAAGCCGATTCGTCGGGGCGCCCCCTCTTCACCGACCCTGTACCGCTTGGTCCAGGCTACGGTTCGGAGGTGCCTGGCAGGATGGTGGTTGCCAGCGGCTCCTGCTCGCGTGGGGCTCCAGCCCGCTTTTCCCTGTTCCTCCTAGGTCGAGGTCGGTTGTGAGTAGCGTCGGAGTCTTGGGGTCGACTGGCGGCCCCGGCAGATCCTGTCGCGTTCGGCGCGAAAAACCCGCGTTCGGGGGTTTTTCGCGCTGGGTTGCCCCTTCGCGTACTTGCCCCTGCCCGCTTAGTTCCGTGTCCGGCCGCTTTTCGCACTGGGTTACCCCTTCGCGTACTTGCGGCTGGTCGCGTACTGCACTTTCGGCGTCCAATTGCACTTCGCGCTGGCTGGTGCCTTCGCGGGTGTCGTGCGTTCGGTCAGCTACTTTCCTCTCCCGGGCCATGGATTTTCCGCGCTTTTTCAGCAGGCGTACTTCCTCAGCCGGGAGAGTGATAGAGCTGCCAGGCCCGTCATCCTTCCCGGTCCTTCTCTGTCTGTGTCGGTCTTGGTCATTGTTGGGGTTGGTTACGCTATTCCGCACGATGCTCTGTTGCCAGAGGCTCGTGGGAGGCATACCCGTCGTGGTCGGTGTTGGCGCGTGAGTCGCAGCCGGAGTGATAAGACTAGGCGCGTTGATCGCAGCCGGTGTTGGGTCTATTGGCGCGTAAGTCGCTGCCTGGGTTGTTGGCGCTAAGTCAGCTGCCGGAGGTGCTAAAAAGCGCGGCAACAAATTGCAGTTGGGTGCCCCCCCCCAAATTAGGTTGGGGGCTGACCGCCGTGGCGGTGTGGGATTCCCCGGCTTGGCCGGGACCCACCTGGGTACTTACTTTGTCCTTCTGCATTTTATAGATGATTGGGGGTGGGCTTTTTTGGAAATCGAGGTTACCCCTCCTCTAGGACCGACGGGATATAGGGATAGGAGGGAAGGTATTTGGTAATGGGTAAGGGTTCATTGGGGTCACCCTAGGTCTGGGATTTTGACTTAGGGGTTTGGGACCGAGGGGATGTGTGGATATGGAGGGATGGTTTGTTTAGACGATTGGTACACAGGAAAAGGGGTGTATAGGTTACCCTGAGCCGGGGATTTAGCTTTTGGGAACTTCTCTTGTCTGGGATCTCTGTCAAAATGCTCCGACTGCGAAACCGACCTTTGACAGACGGTCCCGCAGCCGAAGTTGGGCTATCCGCAACCTGCTCGTGCTCGGTTGCAAGAGAAGAAGTGCCTGGCAGTCTGGATCGCCCCACCACGGATGTACGTGTACATTCGCGTTGGAGCCATTCAGCCAGCCCCGAGCTAGCCACCCCCTTTAAAAGGCAATTTTGGAAAAATTTATTCCTCGTGATCTTTATTATTTACCTAGATAACTACTTGTGCCAAGTTTTAAGTTTCTAAACTGAACCAATGAGATTTTACATCCCGACATAGCTTGCTTTTTGAAAAATTGTTTGGTACTTTTCCTATATTTGAGCCTAAGATTATTTATACCAACTTACGAGGTAATTGCGAAGCAAGTAGTAAAATCCTCCCCTAAAAACTAGATTACCTGTTTGTACCTAGTTATGGTTTGATTTTTAGAGATTGAAAAATGTTTTATTCTTATTTTTTGTCGGTATCATTGATCATTATTACAAAGTTTCAAATTAATTGGACCGCATGTTAAGTTTCTTCCATACATACTTTAACACCTCTAAAACTGTTTGGTTCTTCATACCAAGTTTCAAGTTTATGAACCAAACAACTAAGATTCTTCATACCAATGAAATCCCCTTTTCAATCCCCCTAGGGGTGAATTTCCAAAAATACTTTCATAGTGGATGCCTAATTGCCTATAAAAAAAACACTATCCACTATTGCCTAAAAGAAACCGAATGACAATTTTTTGTCAGTAGCTTTTTTATATCAGATTGAAATTTATATTGTGTCTTACATGGATGGTGGATGGATGATGGATCTAACATGAACATACATGTGGATATAATTCATGTATCTATATATATAAAAATGAATCCCTATTTCCCTTGGTCACGCCATCACGCGTGAACGGCTGGACCGATTTCACTCATTTTTTTTTTTGTTGTATTCTTTATTGTCAGGAGAAGGATCTTATGAAATAAAAAAATAAGTAAGTTGGTCGGAACGTTACAAAATTTAAGAAAACTTAACGCCAATATTAATTTTACATAACTATCAGTTGTTTGAAATAACTGTCAGTGATTGACAGAATGCGCGCTGCAGATATCGTATAACATAGATGGATCGGTTGATAAATGAGTCGATAGTTTTAGTTTTAGTAAATAGTCAAAACTAAAACTAAACAACATATGACATTCATAGTTAAGACAGGACAACGTCTGTCGGGTCAGCTTGTATTTTATAAATAGGCATACAAAGGGTAGATATGTACTGCGCTCCTACACAAAAATGCTAATTTCGTTAAATAATTAGTCATTACTGCTTTTTTACATTTACCTTATGCTGAGCCTATACTTTGTATTTCATCATTTTATAAACAAATATCCAGGATGTAAAGTAGCCTATATCCTTCTCTAGGTCCCAGGCTACCTATCTGTCAAATTTTATAGCAATGCGTTCAGTGGTTCGCCTCATGAAATGGTTATAGACATACAGAGTTACTTTTGTTTATAATATTGAGGGTTTAGACTATCATCAGATGAGATGGTTCTGATGGCAAGTAGGGCGCTACTCCCACTGAAGTCTGCCCTATCTTTTCGAAGTCATTCTTCGCACTAACTGGTCTAGTCAAAAATGTTTCCTACAGTCAAGATGTCTTGCCTGTGTTCAAGATGCATGCCCAGATACTTCACAGACTCATGGTGTGAGAGTTGACTGCCATTAAGGGCGATTGGGTCACAATCATTTTTACAGAGTGTAAATGTGATATGCATCGACTTGGATACGCTGGCGTAAATACTCCATTTGGCTAGCCATTCTACAGTTTCGGTTAAACTGGTTTTTGCAAATTGCGAGATGCTTGTGTAGGCAGTGTCATCCACGAAAGTGGCAATTGTGATCTCAGAGCTTTGTGGCAAGTCGGAAGTAAACAGGGTGTACAGTACGGGTCCAATAACCGAGCCCTGTGGTACTCCTGCAGATATTTCATTGAGTCCCGAGGTGGATTGATTGTCTCTTACTTGAATTATTCTGATGGTATGTAGGATGTATGGATGTAGGATTTTAGTACACTATAGAATGTATGTGGTAATGGGGTCATCCCTTTGTGCCAGACTGTCAAAAGCTTGCTGTTTATAAAGAAAGGCCTGAGCAATACTCTTTTTCCTCAAAGGATTTTCTGGTGATTCTGCACACTCTATGGACTTGTTCTATGGTAGCATGTTCTTTCTGAAATCCGAATTGGTGATCTGGGATAATGGACTTCTCTTTGAAGACAAGTAACATTTTAAGTAGTAGGGAGTTTTCGTAAAGCTTAGACATAATCGGTAAGAGACTGATTAGTCTGTATGATGTGACATCATGTATCGGCGTACCAAGTTTACGGATCATTATTACTTGTGAATCTTTCCGTATATCTGGAAAGTCGCCTACTCGTTGAATGGAATCAAAAAGTATAATGAGGTACAAAACTATTTCGCGAGGTAATTCTTTGTAGACTTTTTGGTCGATAATTATGATCATAACCTGGGGCCTTGTTGTTGTCCATTAAGTTTATATTCCTATATATCTCTTTAGGCTTTACTAGTTTCAAGGTTAGATCCAGTTGAAGATCTTGGTTGAGGACAAGGTCGATATGAGATTCATCCGCGGTTTGGTTTCGGGTTATTAGGCTTAAATAAATAGCTGAGATGGTTCGCAAATAGGTCAGCTTTGTCTTGTTCAGTTTTAACTCAGGTTCCATTTAGGTTCCGAAGGGGTGGTTTGTGGTGCAACGGTCGATCCAGGTTTTACAGGCTTTCCATAATGAATAGTTAGTCGTTTTTGTAGCTATGAGACATTTCAAATACGTATCTTGAACTAATATCAGGTATGGATTATTGTTATAATATAATAGACTGTTCTCTACTACTTCATAGGTAAAATAGTGATATTTAGCTGCAACTCATTAGACTGGAAGCCGACCCGAATACAGCTGGGAAAAAGCTAGGCGGACATTGACAATTTAAAACATTGAATCCATGCAAAATAATCATAATGTAGAGTAACTGCATAAAAGTTTTGCTCACTCCTAGTTTTACTAAGTTTGAAGGTTGCAAGGGGTTAGGGCAAATTGGTTGAAACATAAAGATCCAAATGCTTTTGCATTCGATATCAAAAAATACGCAAATTGACCCAAGTTAGGAAAATATTGTCTAAAGAATAATTGGCTTGACTCTCTGGTCTGGTAGTAATAGTATAGTTATGTTTGTCTGGGTTTTGACACAACTCCCTAGAAGTTTATTAACTTGTTTAAATATTGTTAGTACTATAAAAGAATCGGCCATACTTAAGAAGTGTTAGACTACGCAATAGTTAGTATCTAGTAGATACTTATTACGAATGTTAGTATTATTAATCTTTCCTTGGGGATATGATGATTCCCATTACGATGACGGTTTCTGGTGAACAATCGTGACACGTGCCGTGATTTTACGCAGGCCTATGCGGCATTTACCATACTCGACCACGAGTGTCGAGTACCTATTGACTATAATGCTTTGCATACGAGACTTCCATTCTAATTAGCTTTGTATGGGTTTATGCGGTCGGTACGTACTTGTGACACAACCTTCATATATATGTAATACCATCACGTTAATATAATAAATGCAGGAATACTTCATCTTTACGATTAACGATACGGTTTCGAAAGTTCCTACTACTTGAAGTGTGGTCGATTGTTTAGCTGGTAGCGGGCGCATGTCATCTTTGTGTTCGTTTCGAAAAAATAATCTGGTGCAAATAAAAAGTGCAGAACATAATTAAATTCCTTGACATTACATTACACATACTCGTATTGTAAATTTGTTCAGTGATAGTTATTTGGGAATGATCAAAGGGCCATCTTGGTGTAAGGATCCTAAATTATTTAGTTACTAAAGAATGGATGAACCATTCTGTACGTCTATACCACCCGGTCGTTGCCTCAATGACTCACTGATGCACGCGCTGAGTATCTCCGTGTTGAATACAATCATTGCGAACGAATTCAGGTACGAATTTCGATACCGCATATTTTTTATTTGTCCTTTAATCTAATATTTTAACTTACAATATTTTTTCAGCATTCCTTTTATGGATCAAGAAGTTTTTTTTTTCGTAATTTCATAGGTATGCATATTATGCATAAAGCAAAAGGTTTTGTGAGTCAGCGTTGAGTTGCCATTGATCGAGTATATTTTTTATTACATTTGTACAGGTAACCCAATGTTAATCCCATTCGGATCACGCACGCTTTTCTCCACACCGACTGACGTACGATTGCAAATAAAAAAAAAAACCCTTGCTACTACGATGAAGACTGCCACAAAGTTTTATACAGGATGCAAATAATAAAACATCTCGACTACGGTGAAGACTGTCACAAAGTTTTTTTATAAAAGCTGCAAATATAAAAATTCGCGACTATTACGATGAAGACAGTCACAAAGTTTTAATACAGGTGCAAATAATAAGAAATCCCGAATACTACGGTGAAGACTGCCACAAAGCTTTACTTATACAGGGTGCGAATAAAAAAATCGCAACGAATATGGTGAAGACTGTCCTAAAGTTTAATACAAAGTGAAAATTAAAAAAAATCCTGACCGCCTCGGTACTATGGTAAAGACTGCCACAATGTTAGTTAGTCCTGCACCGCAAAAACATCCATACTAATATTAGAAATGCGAAAGTTACTCTGTCTGTCTATGTCATTTTCACTCCTGAACGGCTGAACGGATTTGAATGACATTTGGCACACTGGTAGACCATGGCCTGGGTTAGGGCATAGGATACTTTTTTTTCTAACAGTACATCCCCGTGCCCGTGGTATAATTACCGACACCCACGCGGGCGAAGCCGCGGGCACAAGCTAGAATTTCAATCAATTGGTCCTGCTGGCATGTTAAGAAATATATATTAAGAATACAAAATTCATGTCGAATCGAAATAATTTTTATAGTGACCAACCAACACCCTGAAGTGATTCCACAATGTTATTTCCTTGTCATGCGTTCTTGCCGTTTCTGCAATATTTAATTTTCTTTATGGTACAACGACGATATAAACTAGCTTAATACTACTACTGTAGAAACCGAATTCGCATTTTATTTGCGCAATGGTTTGTAATTATGAGTAGTCGCTCTATGACGGTCTATGATATTGTGACTGTCACGCTATTATTTTGGTTTCGCTTCACAATTGTGGCAATTGATATCGTAACTGTGCTGATGGATGGATGGCCTCGTTGCACTTGTATCATTTTGTCAAATGAAACACAATGTTCAAATGGCTCTTTTGTTTCAGATAGCATGACGTAGATTATTCTAGCCAGCTAGCTGTCCAGCCAATCGTCTAACGAGTGCATTGTATCTAAGTAAGTTTCACCTGTTTCACTATGTGGTCTCCGACACATATTGCTTGTACTGCATTCTGTAGATAGAAAGCGTTAACCAGCTACGTTAAATACCATTGCGTTCGTCAGTAGGTCACAGCTATGGTGGACGTCCTGAATTTTTAAGTATTCCATTAAGGCGTTGCTTGCGCCTCCGTCTCAGTTTTTGTGCGCTTTTTTCTCGCTGATTGCGTCTTTATACGTTCTGCTGGTCGTTTTCACCTCAAGGACCGCTGTATCAACGCAGTAAATGCGCTGCTGCGCCCGCCCCGGAGCCATACTGTCTCGCTTCAAACATTTAAACCGTGTTGTGCTACCAAACTCCTTGCTCACACATCGCAGTGTTTAGAACTTACTACCTTCAATTTTTTATGTAGCACTGATGTGATGTTATTTATTGCCTTACCTTTGTTTGGCCCATAGAGGTAAAAGGTTTCATGGATTCGACAATATGCATATTGTGTTAGTTTCTCTCTCCAAATTTACGAGTTTCCGCTAATTCCGACACTGACTAATAGACCCTTCATAACTGACTGAGATCTACACGTGTAAACAAAGTAAGTAATGCATACATTTGCTCCAGTTGGTGAATATATTTAGGTTCGGTTTGTTTACAAATTTCATTGCATCCGGTCCGAAATTTATATATTTCTTCTTTCTCAAATAATCAGGAGAATGCGTTCATTTTCAAGTCATAAGTGAGCATTTTGGAGACCTTTGAATACTTGAAATAAGTCCAACGCTAATACTAAGGTACTACCGCTTAGGTTATGGTGTGTGATAGAAAACATGGCGCAACTGCCCATCTATTAGTTCTAATGTTGGTCAGCAATGAAATAGCCAGTTTTCTATGCTCGGTCCAAACTTTCACGTCTACTTCTCGCAATAAATACCATTTAACTACTCAGAACCTGTTTTTTTTTCACCGTGCGCCGTTGAGGCTTTCGTTTGTTCCTTCGGATCATGTTGCATTCTGTGCTGCAGAGGTTACGCTCTGACTGACGTATGAAGCCGGAGTCAGCGGAAAGTGACCGACAAAGACTACGGTCGGCTTAATGCGGATGTTTGTTCGCCCTGCACCCGGTTGCGGTTACCATTTCGCGACGACGACGGACGCACTTTATTATATGTATATGCAGGAACTTAATTTGTAAGATGAGTTACCATGCCCATAGTGGAGCCAACTAAAATCTATATACCCTCCTTCGGTTGCCGGAGTTATAGACTCTTAAAGGCGCTAGAATGTATGAGGCACGTATGAGTTGAAAATATGCGTCTGATTGTCTTGTACGTTAGTTAATTACATATTGGTGCGTCGTGTGGGTGGAACAATGACCTTAGGGCGCACGAACAAGGGGGGCGGCTCCGCACTAGGATTGGCGCAGCACCGCGTCAGCAGCAGAGCCGATTGCTTCTAATTTAATTAGGTTGCAAGTGGAACGCGCCCGGCTCACGCAGCCTGACCGCTTTACACACTCTCACTGAACCGCTGCTTTACATAACTAATCTTCGATTCGTTAAACTCGTAGAAATAGAAAAGAAATGAATATTTTCTATTTGACATGAAAACGAAGAAAAGTTTTCTAACAGCTACTTCAAGCGTTTCAATGTTTACTTCATATTTTCTCAGGCATCGACCACTAGTTTTAACTTGTCGTACCTATCTGTACTTATACCACATGAATAAATTCATGTGCATATATGTAGTACCTAATTGTCAAAATTATCCTACAATCCCCTTGTATGCTGCAAATATTTTTACATGCCAAAATACCAACTACTGCATATTTTACTTGACCTTTCATGCTTTTTGCCTGGAATTGCCCTTTCAGAATAAAAATGTAAATGTTTCAGTTATTTAATGGTTGTGGACGGTATCGTATCGATCCACGGTACATATCGGTTTTATCGGGGCAGTTCTTAATTTAGCACACATTTCAACATATCACTACTGTAACAAACGTTATATATGTTATATTATGTCAGTGCTGTGCTGCAAAAGAGATGTTTTAACGTTACAAATACCCAAATTATACGTACATTTAACACTGAATTGGTACTATTGACTTGCAAAACTGATTTAGTAAACAATAGCTTGTAATGGCATCTCGCTTTGTCTGAACATCAATGGCGCAACTGTAGTATTGTTTGAGATTATCTTTTAAATCGGTTTACCTTTTCGACTGTTATGAAATCATAATCAAGTAGCTGGAACTGAAATTTAATTCAGATATTCGAAAAACAACTTCGTTGCTCGCTGTATGTACTTAGAGTAGGTAGAGTAGAGCGTTGCCGATAAAATTGGGGCTACATGACATTTTTCGTGTCAGGTTCGCTATTGCCGGAACCTGCGTGAGGTGAATCGGTTCCCTTTGCGAAGCACACTCGGTGCCAGGCTCCACCGACCCCATGTACGTACCGGTGGTCGATATAGTTAGATATATTATGTCAACTGGCTTCGTATACCGGAACAGACATTTTGCGAACAATTTGTTACGGTGACGTTTCACTAAACATCGATATCTTATAATCGCATGCTCGGCGATCCCGTTTTCATTGAGAGTGAACGCGTCGGCCGGTCACGGTCCTTTGTTGGAGCACGAATGCCGATGAAGTCCGTGGCGTCACACTTTTCTTTCTCCTCCGCGATAGCTGGCGGGAACGTGGCACTCGAGACGGGCTGGTTGCATGCCAACATTGCTGACGAGCCCTCTCTCTCGCACTCTCCGTAGTATTGCCCTACTATCACTTCGCCAATGAATGACACCAAACACTTCGTCATTTGATACTTCATTCTTTAACATTTTTGTGATTTTTTACCATGACTATTTATTCTCAATTACTTTGATTAGTTACATAAAACTTCACTTGCTTTCCTTGACAAATATGTTCCTAGTTCAGAAAAGAGCAAGTTTGAATAAAACATATTTTGGGTGTGTGGATTTTAGCAGATTGCCGTGTAGATACTAACTCCGAAACTTAAAATCTTTTCTTAGCTCTACATTCTACAAGCTCCAAGAAAATTTCAAAATTCATGTACCATCGCGGAGTGAAACTTGCAAGGTGGATGGGACATACTTTTCCGACTACGAACTGCCTGCTATTTGGTAAAGCGTAACAAGTTTATAGTATTTTTGGGCTTGTGTCTAGCGTAAAGTCCACGTTACTCATACGAAGCACATTTTTGTACTACGGTAATAAAATAAATATAAACGATATAGTAAGTACGATAACCCACATAGTTGTAACTCGACTCTAGAATTAAGTCACGTCGCGTTGTTATGGAATGTTCATATAGGGAGCAGGTGTACTTACATACGCTCGCCGCAGCGTCAGACGATGCCCAATATTATTGCACAAGAGCTTTAACCTCACGAACTCTATAAATATTCCTTATCGAACGTTTTCTGGCGGTCAATTAAGTACCTTTCGTATTTTAGTTTTTTAGCTGTTTGCATGGTGATTTAAACGACAGTTTGTTAAAGTTATATTGTAATCAGTAGCCCTTGGTTAGAAGGTCTTCGGGGTAGAGCTTAGCGGCTCTACTCGCCGGTACTTGACGAGTCTCGCGTGCCTTCTATGTGAGTCATACTAATGCCTTAGCTTGGTGCTTTCGCATTCCGTTTATTAAATACTAGCTTCTGCTCGCGACTTCGTTCGTGTGGAAGTCGTAGACATCACAATATACTAGAATAACAGCCACATTTCCTGCCTGCGGTATTCCTTCGTTTTTCCTTAGCGCTATTCCCGGCTTTTGTTATTTTTTCTGGGCTCCTAAGGGTCGTAGCGTGATGTTATAGCTTTTAACCTTCTTTATGAAATTGGCTGCCACCAAATGAAAAAAAAAACCGGCTGGTAGGTCCAGATTATAGCGCATTTAAACAATATTTTTTTATACCCTTCATAATTTCTAAACGAAAGGTCCGATTAGAATAATTTAAAGAGTATTTTACATGTAATCTTTTTGGTTTCATTATTGCAATTTTCGTAGGGAAATCTAATAAAAAAATAAAGCCCATGTTAATCGCTGATAAACATAGCTTTCTATAGGTGAAAGAATTTTTAAAATCGGTTAAGTATTTTTTTAAGTTTATCCATTTCAAACAAACATACAAAAAAAAAAACTCTTTATAATATTAGTTTAAACAATAATTTGCAGTCTTTATTCTAGAATTTTTATTATTTATTTATTTAATTATTTAAAAAGCACATTCAACTATCATCACAGGCTTATCTAATACAATAGTGTAGTTATTGTTATAATATCTTACAAATATTAGACTTACAAATTATTATATTTACAATTAAACAAAAAAAATTTTTTTTTTTTTTGTGTAAATTTTTAAATAAGGTAATTAGTTTTTATTTGAAGTTTAATAATCAATAATCAATAATAATTTATTTTGTTAAACATAGGTATGGTTACAGGTAGTATATTCTCTAAAATATGTGCACTATGTTTTACCAATATATGGCGTACAAAATTAACATTAACAAGCAATTACAATAATAAGGTGACATGCAAATAGATTATATTACTTAAAAAAAAAAAACAATTTAAAATATGTCAGTTAGTTCAGTTCAGAGTTAGGGCAGGTCATTACAAATTTAGACAAATAAACACACACTTAATCTTTAAATAAAATCATAAATGTCTAATTAGCAAGTCGGACCCGTCATACCTCTGTTTATCAGTAGTAAACTCAGTGATGGAGTAGTAACATCTATCTAAAAGGAATTTACCTAATAGATTTTAGTGAGCATTTTAATATTATATTTAAATTTTTAATCTTAAGCATAAATGTTAATTATAAATGACATGCTTTAATGAATCATAATAGTATGAAGATTATGCTGAATTAATTTGTTTCTTAGTCATAAAAGGGTTTTTCCAATAATGGCGCGGAGACAGAAGACTAAGCTTCCAAATATTGACCGAAACAATTTTAATTAATCGTTTGTCTTCTGCCACATTTAAATAGAACTTAGTATAGGTACTGAACTAGCGGCTAGACATCAGTCACTCTTCGTTGATCTAAAAACTCGTTGTCCATTTGCAACGAGGGCAGCGATGATACAAAAGCCGGTTTTGAAATGGTTTGCCGTGTTCAAGATAAGGAGTGCCGAGTGACGTCTCTGGGCACACCGAAGCGAGCAAATGCGACTATGTGAATTGTGAAGATGAACTTAAGTCGCCGTCAATTAGTATTGTTGCGTGACAGGCTAACAGTACTGTCGCATTACATAACAGACATGGGAGCATTCACATAAGCGGGCCAAGTTCTCAGGCATGGCTCGCACAACGTCGCGATCATCAGCGAGTCGCAGACACTCGAGTTTCACGATTCCCGTAATCGGAGTTACTCTGTGCACGCAATTACCCTGATAGCGCATCCTCATTTTGTCAAATGCTGTCTTTACCGCTAGAGAAAACATGCATCATAAGAATAATGCTGATTGTTACGGATTTTATTTTAGATAGCGATGCTGATGAGGCTTGAAATAATTGTTAGGTAATGATTTAAACGCTTAATGAAACAGAAAGTGTTAATGCGTATCCAAAATCCGAGTACCTGACAAAAATTATCGAGGATTTTTTGTTGTTTTTTCTTTATCATAACGATTTTATTTATAAACTGGAGAATACCTATAATTTATAAATGATCAAAAATACGAAACACCTGATCACTGTTAGGGCTGGCAAGTGCATAACGGTACTTAACAAATACGTGCTGTCGCGTCGCGTCGCGGATAGGTCCACTTGTTCCGCCCCTATGCACTTGCCGCGGGGGTCGATATGCCCATGGTTTTTGCACCCGCTTTATTATTTTAACTACGCGTTCCCACGCTGCACTTAAACAGTATTAACCTGTTCAATGAAAACTAGAATGTTTATATTTACTCATAAATTACGCTGGTGTGTTGCTTCTTGCAGATTCTCATACCGCATTGTTAGGTGTTTGTAGCTTCCTGGAATTCATGTTTACCTATTATTATTTATGGGTTTTCTTTTATAGTGCAAAAATATTTTGTTACGTAGGAAGCAAAATTCCCAAACATCTATGCGCTGAAATTGGAAATTGGAACTATTTTATTTCTGCAAATATTTGATTAAATTGATGGAATCGAACCATGTCAATAACCCTTGTAATATGTCTATGACGGACTATTCGGCAGATCACCTCCTGCTGAACCGCAGGAAGAGGCAAGGTCGGCGTCCAAGCGTGAATTTCCGGCACCATAGGCCATTGACGACTACTCACTAAGCTAACAAAGTAACAAACACTATCTGAAATATTCGAGGTTTCTTTCGCGTGACATTTAAATTTGGAAGTTTCTTTGCATGCGCACAAAATCACAAATGTATATTTTGGTCGTTGAGCTAGGTTATAAATACTTGGAAAGTATTACGTTTGCCTAAGTAACAGTTGTCGATGCGTGTTTGTTTTTTTAAAGTCAACGATCTGTTTTGAATGGCTCGCAGTTCCTCGCTCTGGCCAAGTGTAGTACCTACCTCGTACCGTACGCTGCATTCAGCCAAAGCGGAAGCGAGCCGAACCATAACAACGTTGACGGCTGTTTCGGTTTCTGACAGTTAACACTAATAAACTGGTTCAGATGAAAACTGAGATGAAATAGGAACATGTTTCTGTGTAATTCTAAACTTAAGCCAACACCGGTTATGTTGTTAGTTACTGTTGTAGGGCTACCTACAGGGTCTATTTAAAAAAAAAAACGCATTGTATTTAACTAGGTGCCCAAGTAGGTATAACGAAAAAAAGTATTTACTATTTGTTTACCTATTAGTGACCACTTCCTTTTAGTACTTTTGTAATTTTTTGGTCTTTTCATAGAAGTGTAGGGTCAAGTGTTAGCGGCTTATGCAGGGTAGGGCGTGCCTATCGCTCATTGCTTAAGTTTCTGCCTCGGTCACTAACCCTAACATTTACATACTACTTGCTACTAAAACTGCAATTTTAGAAATTGGGAGCCCTAATTAATTATTTTAATAATGTAAGTAGAAAGCCAAGTTTGTCAGTTGAAAGCTTCTATTTTTAGGAAATGAGGGCGAAATTAATATCATTTTTTTTTTGTAATTGGGCCTTTCTTAAATTGAACTTTAAGTATGTCGAATGGTTTACACACAAAGGTGGAGCGGAGCTCTGCCAAAGCATGTAATGGTAGCTTGTGCAAATGTTGAAAATAGCATTGGTAAAAAGTTAAAACAGTTTGATTGTTTGTTAAAAGTCACACGTTTGCTTACTTACCTTTTTAGGAGAGAGAAAATTTACGGGCATTGGCGGTCGGTCGTTTCATGACCGCCAGGGCCATATGTTTACGATATAAATACCTACAGTGATGCGAGCGTGTACCCGGTGTACCGACACATGATGAATGCCAGAAAGAAACCGCCCACAACGACTACATTTTTCACTGAAACTCTAAACAATAAATGCATTTTTGGATTTTGGCTAGACGCACATGCAATTAAAAGTAATCGCCAATTAATGAGATATCTTTTCGTAATAGAAAGTTACCTGACAACCTTAGCCGCTTGACCTAGATTCATGATCGCCATTGAGTGGTTACCATAGTCACTGTGTCTGTTTGATTCAATAGTAATGTTTACTATACATAAACGAAATGCGTTACTGAACTGAACTAACTGAACCAGTCGGCGCGCATTGTGTACGTAAGATTGTTACATTAACGTTACATTCATAGGCTACTATTGGTTACATTAATCAAAACAGCGGAAAGAGTATGACGCTTGATCGGAACTGCGTTGTTACCTGAATCATTGTGCTTTTCAGAAAGCCGATGAGTTTTTCGCGGTTGTATTTGGGTCTTAAACGAATTAACACGAGTGTTCTATATTTCTAAAGGTGCTATATTTATTTGACAAATTATCACTATTGGAACATTGATAAGGGCGACTTGTTTGGGTGCGGCTAATTGTAGACATTCCTTTTTGTCGTGACACATTAAACCAATCGATAATGTTTTACGTGTTTTATTAAATAAATTCTAAATAATAATTGTTGAGATTCGATTTAGCCCAAATTCAGACTGTAATTAAGATAAAGGGTCGGTAACCTAATAATTAAATCGTTATTGTGGTCAGCGTGATAAACTTTGAGTAATTAAAAATTAAGATGACATTAGGTCGCATAATGAGAGCTATGATATGAACGTGATAATAGTTCACTTGATTGTTTGTGTCATGCTAATTAATTTTGTGCTGTTACAGTGAGAATTATTGTATTCAATAAAATAATATGTTTTGTTGCGAGTCGCACACCTAATGATTTATCATGAGTTCATGACAGGACATTTGCTTGTAAACAATTTGTTTAACTTTATAATTCCGTAGTAAGACATTTAAATTAGGAAAAAAAAACTTCAAATAGGTATTCACAGATTAGAATTATAGATTTCTTTATCGATCTATGTACAGTCAGGGAAGCAAATTGTTAACCAAACTGTCTGAAACCGAATTAGTCCGCATTTTCAAATTACAACTGTAATTCTTTAGTCATTCTTAGGTATGAGAGTCGTCAACCTGCTAAACAATGCATTTTCCTGACTGTACAAAATTGTTGCTAATCATTTATCCCTAATCAGAGGTACGGTGTTTTTTTGTCATTGTTGTAACGATCTAATGGTTTTTTCTGCCGTTCCAGGCTGACTGATGCGGTGACACAATGGACGCGGCGGACAAGCGAATGCTGGAGCGAGAGGCGCTCCGTAACATGATCCAGCAATGGAACGCCAATCGCCTTGATCTGTTCGCGCTCAGTGAACCCAATGAGGTAACGTTACATTATATATCGTATCACCTTTATATAAAGTCTTAATTGCCTTTTTTCTAGCTTGCTGACCTTACGATTTATTAATTTAACGACTACTGTTAACATTAACATCAATATTATTAATCAACAATGATACCTACTTTTATTTCTGCTCGTAGCCTTGTTTTTAAATTAGTCATGTTGGCTGAACTAGTCTCTCTCATGATCATGAGAGTAGGTATGATCTATCCTATTATTGCACCAGCACATACATATAGAAAAATACATATAATTATGTATCATTCGCTATGATCAGTGATGTCGCTACTCGCCATCATGAGTCATGATTATCTGATTTTAAAAGCCCAATGAATCTAATCTTTATTGAGCTAAGGCTTGATATGATTCAGTCAATTATAAGAAGAACAATTCCAGATACTTAATACTACGGCGAAGTAGTAAAATACGACTATAAACGCAGAGTCACGGACAGGATAGGATATAAGTAATCGTATTTGTGACGTCATTCAATACACAATTGATCCTCGCTAATCCCGGAAGGAATCCTACTTATCGACATCCATCGCGGCGAAGCAATAATAGGTAGATTAATAGGCCTTCACACTTCACACATTCACATATCATTTACTTTTACTTGCAGATTATAATGAGATAGCCTTACAATGTGTGCAGTTTTCTCGATCTATAGGTACTATTATAATAAAGGCTCCTACAGACAGGTGTCACACGATACGCGTCGCGTGTCGCGCCTGTTTGTAGGAGCCTTTCAGCTGAAGAGTTTGTTTGTTTGAACGCGCTCATCTCAGGAACTAGCAGTCGGATTAGAAAAAATCTTTTTTACAAAAAAAACACTAAAAGACGTGAAAAATAACTTTAATTTCGGAATTCGGTGTCTTTGGTTTTTAACCGACGAAAAAAAAAGGAGGAGGTTCTCAAGTCGACCCGTTTTTTTTAATTTTTTTTTTTGTATTTTCGTTTTTGGCCACCGACTTCCGAAATTAAAGTTATTTTTCACGTCTTTTAGTGTTTTTTTTGTAAAAAAGTTTTTATTTTTCACTTTTTAGTTGCGGTACCTACCCCACACAAATCGTATACCAATACTTGGTATGTAAATAACAGTGACAGGAAATTATTAACACATCATCCATATAAATATGCAGTATTAAGGATAACTCAAAAACTACTGGTCAGACCTTGATCAAATTTAAATGGGACCACATGTGAAGCACCACCTATCAAATAAAAAAAGAATCATCCAAATCGGTTCACCCAGAAAAAAGTTATGAGCCAACACACCTATAAAAAAAAAAAAACATACAGACGAATTGAGAACCTCCTCCTTTTTGTGAAGTCGGTTCAAAAAGAACTGTTTTCATTTGATAGCCCAATTCTTGATGAAGTCTATAGGCTATTCAATATCACGCTAGGACCCTTAGGAGGCGAGCAAAAAGAAAAAAAAACAGAAAGAATGCTAAGCGAAAACGAAGTAGTACGTAATAGCGTGGGCAGGCGATGCGCGACGTGACGGGGTGGGTCGGGGGAACAAGAAATTTCACGTCGACGAAGTCGTGGGCAGAAAGTATATATGAAAATATAAATAATATATGAAAATAGTAAACATTTTTCTTCAGTATTTCAAATCATGAGTTCATGACTCTCCGCACTTCTGAATTTCTTTCAACCTAGTTTCCTTGGCCGATTGCCAGGTCTCTAGTTGCTATAAAGAATTTAAATACATGATTAATTACTGCACTTTATATGTAAGAAATTGTTTAGAGTGGTGTCTGCAAACCTGGAGAAAATTGGATTATTTCTGTATGGTGTTATCAGTGTGTGGACTACCTCATTGGTATAGTGGCCGCAACTGCTTCTGCTGAGAACGAGCCCTAATTGCGTTAAACACTATCAATCACAATCTGAATCATTTTGGAGCCTATTGCTAATCCATTGCTTCATATGTTCGAAAAATTTGTCTGCTCTACAACGTAAATAACGCAATGTATGTTGCTGAACTGTCAAAATGAAAGCCATTCCTGTTGTTCGCCTGTTAGTGTGTTAAGCAATTACCCTGCTGGTCGGGAAAAGTTTTATTGGGTTTTTATGTCAAGAATTTCTCAGTATCACCCCGGAGTTTGGATTTGTTGATGACAATAAGTACATACATAAACTTACGCCTTCTTCCCATGGGGGTAGGCAGAAACTACAGAACGCCACTTGCTACGATCCTTACATACTCCTTTTGCCTCGTTTACGTTCATACATCTGGTCATACACGCACGCCGATTGTGGGTACTACGCACCTGACCTTTCTGAAGAACATCACCAATAAGGTCACTATATGTCTTCCTAGGGCGTCCCCTCCTGGCGCCGGCGTTTCCACTCACATCTGCCTTGTAAATAAATACCTTTGTTAGTCGCCCTTCATTCATCCTCTCAACAAGACCAAACCATCTTAGCATACTCTTTAAAAATGTTGTCATTACATCTTCTATTAAACCGCACCGTTGCCTTATCACATCATTCTTCAGTCTATCATTCATAGTCACACCAGTAAGCTCGCCCCCTATTACATGGGACTTGAACATAACTGGCGAAATGTGGGTGTACTATAGGTACACTTCTGCCTAACCCTTCGGCGATAACAAGCGTGATGTTGTGTGTGTTAGCAGTGTGTACAGTGGGTAGCATCTCTACCTATAGACTAGAACAGAGGGCCTAGACATATGGCATTCGCTTCAGAGTGATTCTATTTCTGCAATCGCTATCGCTTTAACTAATGTTTCCATCGTATGAATCGAAAACTAGCGATAACGCTTTTCAAAAAGTGCCACTTGGCTACGCATCTCTATGGAAGTAATCGTTCGACGCTGTCGTTTCGTTTCATGGAATCGAATGTTGTTAACATTGTCTAGCTAACTTCTATTCGTTGACCTATGATCACGTGACATTTGGATAGCTTATATCAACCCCATACATTTTTTGGCTTTTGCACTAGCGTCATCGCTAATCGAATGTTACTTTGTCTAGGCCCTCTGATTAGAAATACTGAACAAAGTTAACAAACAAAGCAAAACATGCCTTTGTTTATAACATTGTAAAGCGTACTTACGTCATGGCAAATATATTTGATAAATATTTTGCGAAGATAAAACGGACGCTGTGTAACAATTTTATCGTTCAAAGAACCGAATAAGATAATTTAGTTTCCATTTCATTATTTTTGTTAATTGAATTTACATAACATAACATCACGCGTTAAATCCCCGAAGGGTTAAGCAGAGGTGTACCAATAGTACACACACATTTCGCCGGTTATATTTAAGTCCCATGTAATAGGGGGCGAGCCTATTGCCATCAACCGGGCACAAATCCAGACTCCGGTTTGTTACTGAGAAATTCCACATGGAAAAACCCAATAACACTGCCTGGCCTGGAAATCGAACCCAGGACCTCATGCTCAGCAACAGCCTAACGACCACTAGACCAGCGAGGCAGGCAGCAGTGAATTTACATTATGGAATCAATCGCGGGTTCAATACCCGCAAAGAATAAATATTTGTTTAACCTACAGATATTTGTTCAACTTCCGGGACTAGGCGTTTGTGCATAATTATGATGTGTTATTAACTAAATGCATACGGTACAGGATAAAATCTCTACTGGGAAACAATTTCTATCTACCAAGGGGTATCGTGTTACTCAGTAACTGGGTTGTACAGGTCAGATAGCCAGTAGCGTAATGTGAAATACAGATACTCAGCTGCATTCGTTTAGACTGGGAGCCGACCCCAACGTAGTTGTGGAAGGCTAGGCAGACTGCTTGATATTGAAACAAAATGTATCTAATTTTCTGAAATGTTCTTCTTTTCAGAATCTGGAGTTCCACGGTGTGATGCGGTTCTATTTCCAAGATTCGGGTCAGAAGATAGCAACAAAATGTATTCGAGTCGCCTCCGACGCCACTGTGAGCGATGTCATAGGTGAGACTTGGGTACCTATTTAAGGCTCGTGCAAACAGGCACCGCTCGTCGCGCGACACGCGGTGCCTTTGTGTCGCGCGCCATTCGCGTCGTGTGTCGCGCCTTTTTGAAGGAGCCTATATGTTGTACCTATTGTGCTTTCACGACTTGCGACTTAAAGGCGATTTCACTCAACCGCTACTAGGGAAACTCTCGTGACTAAGATACCGGTGGAGTTTTCTTTGAAGTACCTACCTCACCTACATTTTTCTTTCATGTTTTTTTTTGCCGATGAAGATTGGACCGTCTTAACTTTTTAATTTTCAATGTTCGTTATCTTACACCCGAAGATTTCTCAAGAGAGGAAAACTCAAACTTCACCCTGTTGTTTTACATAATATTCTCCAAACTTTAGGGACAGTGACACAATATTTAAATTGAAATATTTACATTAGTAAATCTTTCAACAAAGAGAGAGAGAGAGAGAGAGATAATGATTTTTTGCAGATTTAATATCTGCAAAAAATCAGTATCTCTTTTCATGTTCTACATAAGCTGTAGGTACGATTAATTTTAAACCATCAGTCTGTACCTATTTTTAAGATTTATATTAAAAAATAATTTCATATTTTATTAGTCTACGAGTTGGCTTCGCTCTCCATTCAATCTTGCTAGAAAAATAAACTGAATGATTGTTTCCTTTGATTTCGTTTTTACTATTCTTATCTCGAGGCTATAACATATTTTATATTCTATCGAGCGAGCGCAAACTATTTCTTCGTGATTTATTCTTATTTACCTGAAACAATAAAGTTTTTGTTTATTAGAAAATTTTGTAAAAATCATCGTATAAGAATCTGCGTGTTACAATAATAATTAGCTCCTCGCTCCCCTGCCTCAGGAATGTAGAAATAATTAAAGTTGGTTAAATGTAATATAAATCACCAGAAGGTAGTTATTATGATGGAGCGCAGTCAACTGGTCACCTTACATACCGACATACTAGATAATTAACGAGTCTGTACAACCGGATAACGGAGTTGATAACGTGCTATTACAAAATATAAACAACTTGGGAGTATGTTAACTTACTGACCTACATCTGAGGAATGTAAGTTTCCGCACACACAATCCTGCAACTGATATAATCGGGTAGAGATGATTTTTTTGCGGATCATTTTTGAGCATCCCGCTAGCACATTCTCTGGCTTTTATAAATGAGGAACCTAACTAAGCTTACAGTTCGCGCAAAACTTTATGAGCCCTCTGAACGTAGGCTCAAGAACGAAACCGCGTAAGGTACCGTTGAATGAGAGTGAGCAGGGTCGGACTGGGCCGGAAGGGCCCGGGTGGCTCCCCACAAGCCTAAGGCCCGAGACTGGATAATAGTAGATGGAATACTATCGGAAAATAATGAAATATACAAATTATGAATTGTCAACAATATACAGAGTGATTGGAAGATGGGTGCAAAGCTTTAAGGCGAAGATAGTACAGACAATTTAGAACCATTTAAACCCTTGTTGTCTGAGACGAAGTCTTACCAACTTTTTTAAACGAAATTATTAAGTTTTTTCGAAGATTTCCAACTTCCCGTCACTCATAGATGCTAAACCTTTTATTTTAAATGTTAAAATCATATTATTTTTAGTCATATAATAATAGGCTCTATTCTGAATCTGAATCTGAGGAACTATCTGTCACATTAATAGATTCACAATCATACAAACTATCTGATATAGTTTACATTTAGGTCGCAAGAGCTGGAACCTAGCCTGCGCGGGCCCCCTATCCTACCTACCGCCTAGCTTGCGGCAACGCCCTCAAGCCAGGCCCGTGAGGGGCTCGCGCAGGCTGGGGCCCGGCTGGCAAACGCCACTTCAACTATATAGCCAGTCCGACGCTGAGAATGAGAGAGTTCCCTCGGACACCTATGTTATGCATACTGCGCAGCCACTCGCTGCATCTTCCGAGAGTCACAAAGTTTTGCGTGAACTGTACCTTAGCTTCCCAGTTTTGCCCCAATCGATCAACACAGCCCACTGCTGGACATAGGCCTATCCCAGGATGCACTTAACACCCTGTTTCCCAGTTTTTATTTATGTCATTTAACTAGTTTGTTTGAAGATTTTCTTTATGAACACTTTCTGAGATAACGGCAAATAATAAAACCCCAAATTGGCAGGAAAACGATGATGAGTTTCGGGCAACTGTCAATGACTTGCGTAAAGGGGGCATCTAGCTTACCTAAAGCTTCCCTGTTATTCTAGCTTTTATCCACTGTTTGTTTACTTAACAATTAGTTTACTAATCACCATTTCGTCCAACAGAGACATTAATCGAGAAGTTCCGTCCGGACATGCGCATGTTATCCCTCGGTTCCTACTCGCTGTGGGAGACGCACGGGCCGGACGATGAGCGCAAGCTGGAGCCCCATGAGAAGCCCTTACTGGTGCAACTGAACTGGCATGCTGATGATCGGGAGGGACGGTTTCTACTTAAGTGCCTTAGCAACAACGAGGTAATGTTCACCAACATTATTTATTCTAGTATTCAAGCTTACGGGCCCCCTCTCGTGTGGGTTCAAATCCGGACAATTATCAATAGGACTTTTTCAATTCATATGTTCTTTCTGAGTTTATCTTGGAAATACTGACATCGATGAAGGAAAACATCGTGAGGTAACCTGAGGGCCTAGACAAATGGCATTCGCTTCGGAGCGATTCTATTTCTACAATCGCTATTACTTTCGCTAATGTTTCCATCATACGAATCGAAAACTCGCGATAATACTTGTCAAAAAGTGCCACTTGGCTACGCATCTCTATGGAAGTAATCGTTCGACGCTGTCGATTCGTTTCATAGAATCGAATGTTGTTAACATTGTGTAGCTAATTTCTATTCGTTGACCTATGATCACGTGATATTTCGATAGCTTATGTCAACCCCATACATTTTTTGGCTTTTCTACTAGCGTTATCAGTAATCGAATGTTACTTTGTCTGGGCCCTCTGGACTTTTAGTTAATGTAATTCTGAAATTGCCAACCCGTCTTGAGCAAGCGTGGTGATCAATGCTCGTGCCTTCTCTGTATGAAAAGAGGCTTTAGCCATGCAGTGGGACAATACAAAATTCAATTACAATATTATATAACACAAAAAAAAAAAACTGTAATTATTATGGTGTACATAATAAAGAGTATTCTATTATATTCTATTCTATTCAATAATAGGCTGAAATTAGTATATTATTCAAGTTGCTAAAACTTAAGTATGGTTTATCAAGACTGCTGAGCGCGATGTCCTGGGTTTCGGTCTCCAGGTCGGTGTTGTTGGGTTTTAGCATTTTGAAATTGACAGTAGCAGTAGATGTATTTTACACCTTTGCTTACTCCTTCTGGGAATAAAGGAGTGATATAATGGTATCAACAAACACGCGATGCTCAAAGGTAAAGACAAGGACAAGACACGACAAGTTATGGGTAGTCTCATAAATACCTTTATTTTGGTGTTGTGTTTGCAGCCCATGTGCACAACAGGTCTGCATTGGAGAGGATTATGTAGAATTCGACGAAGAAATGATAAGCTAGTTATCATTTCTTTGTTTGATCATTATCAGTATAATGGAATGGCTTTCAGCAGAACATATTTTAATAATCCTCTATTATTCCCACAGGTCCCATTGTCGGCTGTGAACGACAAAGGAGATCAAAACTTCAAACGAAAACTATCGAAACGAGAGAAGAAAGAACTGAAGAAAAAAGAAAAACTATCGAGACTCAAATCAGACACCAACGATGAAAATAGACCAGTCGCCGAAAAACTTTATACAGGTTAATTTTTAACCGATTTATTTTGAAAGAATATGTTGTGCTACACTAAAGTTCGAGACACGTCTTCTTATTTCTGTAGACTGTCGGCTTTTCGGTTATTGGAGAGACCTTTAACGCGTGAGACATTATCGCGAGATAAATTGCGTTTGATCACAATCCGAAGGGTTCATAAAGAAATTCCTAATCCATGGCTTCATTCATACATTTGAAATATTCGTCTGCTTGGCAATACATTGAATATTGTTGAATTGTCAAAATAAATGGCATTTGGCTTGTAACTGTGTTACGCAAGTACCCCGCGTGTCTCGAGACTAAAGTGTCCACGAGTGTACAGGTAAATTAAAAAAAAAACTTATATATTTGTACCAGCTCGTATAAAAACTCTTCTCAGTAACCTTTTAATGTAATCCGCAGTTATGTTAAGAGCGAAACAAAATAAAAGTAATACAGGACTCGAGTTGTGATTCACATGTTTGCAATGCGCGTTGGACTACAACTTGTTGTTTCTTTTGTCCTGCAAGGACAATACGCGAGTGACACATTGTCATTTATACAAAGACGAATACCTAATTTCAGCGTAGAAATGAACGTGGGGAAATCTCCACGTGCCAATTTTCTTGTGCCAGTGCACAAGAAAAGAGGCCTATGCCCAGCAGTGGGTGACGTGGGGTTGGGGGTGATGATGATCATGATGAAATGAACCAAAGCATATTTTAAGCTGAAGTCTCGGTTGATTTACAAATACTGGTAGCCTGGATCTTTGTTTCAGGCAGACGAAACACCGCAGTTTAATATTATTATAACAAATTTAAATTCATATCGTCTCTTAATTTATTTCCAGATGTGATATAACATTAAGTAACCCCAAGCTTATCATACTTGGTAAAATGCGATTGATTTAGAATTGTATGGTTTGTGACAAAAGTATTTGATGAAAGTGTAAACAAAGCCTGTTCATGTTGAATTCTTACGCAATCGCTCACTAAAGGGAATTAGTAACACATTCGTCTGTAATTGAAAGGTTTCAATTTTATATGGCACCAGTTTTCTCAATTTTTTGTTTGCATAACATTATTCAATTGTAATTGAAAAATCATCGACGAAAATTGAGGTTATAAAGTAACCTTATTCGTCAAATGAAATACATCTTTAAAGTGTTTAAGTATTCGAATAATCAGATCAAAGCACTCAATTTGTTAGTGGAACTATAAATTGGCATCCACAGGTACGTTTTCTGATCCATTTGTTTACACTTTAATCCGTTAATTTTGGAACTGACTATAGCTACTATGCATTATTATAAATTAAAGTCGCTTTTCGCGTGTCTGTGTTGCCACGTTGTTCTTCTAAACTAGGTGAGGGATCTTGATGCGATTTTCACCATTATTTTGAGAATATATTCCGGAAGGTTTGTGTGATATCTCCATGTTTTATCATGCCGTAAAAACTATGGGAAGCAGGGACGGGTCGCTAGTTAGTAGTAGCTAGTAAACGCAGCGTCTGTTAGTCTACCCTTTGGCCTGGCTAGAGTATTCATAACTGGATTAGAATTTATCTGATTTATGTGATTAAGGGCTGATTTTCGAATATTCAGATAACTTTTATCTGAGGAATAAATATTGTGTAACTGCTTTTGTATAGAAAATATGTCGAAACTGTCAGATTTATTCTTCAAATAAAAGATATCTGACTATTTAAAAATGTTCCCTTAATCATATAATCATGTTTAATCTCACGAAATGTTTGTATATATTTTAAAACTATACATTGTAAATGGAACTATTAATCACACAGAACTGCCGGAGACGTCGTTCATGCGCAGCATCAGTAACCCGGAGGCGGTGATGCGTCGCCGGCGACAACAGAAACTCGGCCGCAAACTACAACAGTTCAAGTCAAAGGATGGGGGACCCGACACAGGTAACATAGTAAAGTCGAGGAAAATTGTTAAGCAAATTGTCCATATCTTAATTTATGCGTATAAATTAGATAATACGGGAAATTGCTAGTGCCGATCTGCTAAACAAATTATTTCCTTGACCGTAAATTCAACATTTAAAGTATGAGCGCGCTTGCTTATGCTAAAGATTTCTTTTGACGAGTAATTCTCCAAGTAGTTCCATGTGTAGTGAGAACTTTAAATCTAGTATAGATTTAAAGTTCTCACTACACATGGAACTAACCTAGAAACATATCGAGAGTACTTTAATTCATCTCGTATAATATCTAAATAGAAAACTACCTACATTGTCAGCATGAACTTGACATTTGAACTTGTGTCGTGTCACGTGGACTATTTCTGAACATCTGCCTCACGGTTAATAGCACACAGTATAGTAAGTAGTTAATTTTAATAGTAAAAGTTGTTTGATGAGTCACCACCAGAGAGACCCGCGGCTTGCGTGTAATAGATAGCTCACGCATGTTCTATTAATTCGTGGACTTTATACTTCCGTTGGATTTTATCTGTCTTTACTGTCGACTTTTAATACTCCTCTGAACACTTCAAAACTAGAGTCGATCGTCTGTTGTTTCAATCGAAAAGTGATCCATAATCAAATCAGGAATTGCGTAACATACTATTAATCAGAATCTGAATCATTTTAAAGGATATTGCTAATCTATAGCTACGTATGTTCGAAAAAATTGTCTACTCAACAACGTAAATAACGCAATTAATGTTGATGAACTGTCAAAATGAAAGCCATTTCTAGTGTTAGTGTGTTATTCAATTACCCCGCTGTTATACATGTTAAACGCAAATCAAAATGTTATAAGTTACTTAAAATATTACCTACACCTAGGTCACATTATTAGAGTTAGTTGTCAGTGAGCCCCAAACTAGACAGTCTTGTATCTTGGGGCTTAGGATTTCATTCCCAGAGTAGAGACGTACTAATGACCGCTAAAGTCAAATAATTTATTTCAATTAGGCCATTAAAATACACTTTTGAATGTCAAAAATATTTTTTTTATTGTATCTTCCAGGAGCCCGTTCCAAAAGGTCATTATTGAGTACAAAGGTTTTCCGTAACATCATAAAATAATCCACCGCAATAAAAAACGAAACTGAAAGAGAAAATAACAGGGATCACCATGGTGATCTTAGTTTGTTGTTACTAGCAGACAAGGAGGTTGTTCAGTAGTTGTAAAACTTTTTGTATAGAAGCTCGTCTGGAGAAGAACCTCCACACTTCTTACTGGCGCTTCGCAGTGTTGCTGTGTTCCATTTTAAAGGGTATGGCTGTCAAGTGTAGTTAAAGAGACATGAGAAATTTCATCTAATTTTAACCTCCGACGGAAAAAAATTCAAATCAAATCTCAAATCTCTGTCTGCGGCATTGTAGCTCCCAAACCACTGAACAGATTTTGTTTTTTTTTTAAAGATGACTTGTTCGAGTGTACTTAACAAAAAAAAAAAAAAAGAATTAAATCTTTTCAGCCGCTTTTAGAGGTTTTGGTTTGTGTCGGGGTTTTTATTTTATTTTAAATTTAACTTGTATCTCTAAAATAGCAACAGGGATGCGATAGCTGTGGTATAACTGATGTTTATAGTCCGCGGTGTGTGACTTGTAATCAGCTGGATAGTCCGGCTGATCGCTAAATAAAAAATAAAATAAAAACTGCAGTCTGTGCGGTATCACCCAACAACAACGACAATAATATTAATTAATTTCTAATAAGTGTTGTACATTTAGGTGGTACCCTCAGGGTATACGGTTCAATACTCCGGCCCGACGTGTCATACGTCACATTACTACTGTCAGTGAACGACTCGGCTGCCACCGTTCTGCGGGAGACACTCGACAAGTACGGCATGTCGTATCAAGATCCGCTGCAGTTCTGTATTGTGCAGGTAATATATAACACTAGCTTTTGCCTGCGGCTTCGCCCACATGGCGGTCGGAAATTATCCCACGGGAACGTACTACCGACCGCGATAAAAAGTATCCTACATGTTAATCCAGATTATAAGCTATCTGTAGTCCAAATTCCATCCGAATCCGTTCAGTAGTTTTTGCGTGAAAGAGTACCAAACCTTCATCCATCCATCCATCCTCATAAACATTCAGATTTATAGTATTAGTAGGTTACATAAACTCACGCCTTTATACCATGGGAGTAGGCAGTTACTACAGAACGCCACCTGCTATGATCCTTGCATACTCCTTTTGCTTCGTTTATATCTGGTCATACACGCACGCCGGTTGCGAGTACTACGCACCTGCCCTTTCTGGAGAACATCATCAATAAGGTCAGTATATGTTCTAGGGCGTCCCCTCCCGGCGTTTCCACTCACATCTGCCATTAAATACCTTTTGTTAGTCTCCTTTCATTCATTCTCCCAACATGACCAAACCATCTTGCTTAGATGGTGGTATGGTACTCTTTTAAATTTTTGTCACTACATCTTCTTTCGTAACTTCATAACTCCTTAGAATTTATTTGGCACCTCACTGGTACGAGGTACGCCATTCACGTCATGTCATCACCCTGTCACATTTTTATTCTTCACCTTTGTAGGTGATGACGGGGATGACGTTATCAGCGCCAAATTAATTTAACAGTAACTCCGTTACGTTACATAATATTTAGTTTGTTGTATTCACTACTTATGACTTGCACCTCCTCATAAGTCCCAGGTAAACTATTCTGGTAGATTCATGTGAATTTTGTTCCAATTTTTCTATTTTGTGGAAGTAAGTTCCTATACGGAAAAAGTGAAACAGGCCCATAAAGAAATTGGTATTAATAATGACATTAGCTACTATTATGGGGATGGATGTCGTGACTAAAACAAGGACATTACCATTAGGCACGCAAAAATTATTAATGCTTCTGCCTCTTCGAGTTCATGAATATTGGCTTCCGCAAAATTCGTCAAAATCGGTTCGGTAGTTTAGCCGTAAAAGTGACAATAACCAAAACTTTGTGTATACGGAAATAACACATAAACTAAACATAATTGTCTGTTCTTAGGAGGATAAAACCGACAATTCGGAATACATTTTGGAAGACGACGAATGCCCGCTTGCCCTGATGAATATGACGAGAAGTAAGTACAGCATGCTCCTCATTAAATTCAGAATCTTAGTTTTTAACCGACTTCAAAAAAAGGAGGAGGTTCTCAAAGCTCAGAACTTTGTGGGTGAACCGATTTGGATGATTCTTTTTTTTATTTGATAACTGGTGCTTCACATGTGGTCTCATTTAAATTTGATCAAGGTCTGGCCAGTAGTTTTTGAGTTATCCATAATACTGTATATTTTTTCCACTTAGTTTATAATGATGATGTGTTGATAATTTCCTGTCACTGTTATTTACATACCCAGTAGTGGTATACGAATTTGTGTGGGGTAGGTACAGCAACTAAAATGTGAAAAATAAAAACTTTTTACAAAAAAACAACCGACGTCCAAAAAAAACACTAAAAGACGTGAAAAATAACTTTAATTTCGGAAGTCGGTGGCCAAAAACGAAAATACAAAACCAGACTCCGACTTCCGAAATTAAAGTTATTTTTCACGTCTTTTAGTGTTTTTTTTGGAAGTCGGTTGTTTTTATGTAGTCTTTAACACAAAGTTCATAAATAAATGGAATTTGAACTTTGCCATGTGTTACATTCTGTTTGTGGCACCAAAACTGGATAATGATCTAAGTTTCGTAATCATAGTATAAGTGTAATTACATCGTGTCAGGTATCGATTCCAAGTTGAAAATGTAATGATTCATATTGTCTATGCCATTCATTAACTAAAGTTGCTGGTAAACAGAACGCACGTATTTCCAGTTATTATTTAACCTTTCAGAATTATAATTGCCCGTTACGATTTGCACAAAAGTCGCTGTTTATATTGGCTGTAAGTAATATGTTTGTGACTGACGTGTTTTTTATTCAGAATACGATAAACCAAGTTTTCAAAATAAAAATATTAAGTACAAAAACATACCTATAAGTTAATTGATTCCAAATGCATTTTCTATAAGTTTAGTGCAAGTTCGTGAATAAGTACTACGGTTTGCAAACTATGCGACGTCGCGTGCCGGATTGTATAGTGCCTATAAATGACGACAGCATTCACTAACCGATCAGGTGAAATTGCCTTTTTTATTAACTGAGAAAATTTGATTAATGAGTTTTAGTGGCAGGCTGGTTCTTACGGTTCGTTGCCTCTGTCGCATAATATTTATAACGTAGGGTTAGCGCACTGGCGCGAACTTGCTGGCTCGGTTACTTGCCGATACGATAACGGAGCTAGATCGTCGTTAGAATTTACGACATGAAGTAAAAAATAAGACACTAGAGGATTCAATAAATCAATAAACTCCGCCTTTCCGCAATTAGCAGATCTACTTGGCTTTTTACTTTTATTTTTTTTAAGTATAAAAAGGGACAAGGAGTAGCCCTTGATGATGGTTGCAAATAAATTCATTATTAGCTTGTTATGAAACGCCATCACGAAGCAGTCTTCTACGCATGTTATACATCAAACTAAGTAAATTAGTGTAAAAAAAAACTGGTTATGGTCTTATTTTTGGTGTAAAAAATTGCTGTGGGTGCATGCAACGGTACAGAGGTCGTGTGAGTAAGGCTCGGAACATGAGGGACACCGACCACAGCCACTTGTGGCTGTCGCGCGCTACCGCCACATTTGTAACAGTGTCAGAAGCGAGCGACAGCCACCCGCGTTCGGAAGCCGCCACATTTTAGTCTAACGGTTAATTGCGCGGGGTATGGAGCAATGCGACAGTGGCGGGTGGCGGCGTCTTGTGTGGCCCGTAGCGACCACAAGTGGCGAGTCGCGGACACTGCTGTAGCGAGTGGCCGCCACCGGCTACACGTGTGCGGCGCGTTTATACAAAATATATGAAAAACTGTTAAGTCGCTGTCGCTGGCCACCAGTGGCTGTAGTCGGTGGCCCGTTTGCGCTGAGCTTATATTTATAATATTTAAAACTGTTTTAGTAAAAAAACCGCCGAAAAAAGTTGGAACTTTGACCTTCAAAATACAGGGTGGCAGGGACATCGACGCGCAACCCGTACCATGTATTCACTACAGGGTGCTAAATCCCCCTGCATTGTAGCTTTTAGTCGGTTATAAAAAAAAAACACTGCTATTTCATAGAAAAGTGAAAAACCTATGCAGTCAAAAACTATGCAGTACTAGCTGCTGCCCGCGACTTCGCCCGCATGGACGTTGAAAATTATCCTACAGGAACGTGCTACCTGGATAAAGTAGCCTATGTAACTCCTTATAACATCAGCTATCTGCCAGTGAAAGTCCCGTTAAATTCGGTCCAGACGTTTCGGAGACAGACAAAAATTGTAAAAAAATGTTATTTTGGTTTATGTACCGTGTATACATCCATATACATTTAGTAAAAAGCGGTTATTTTAATATTACAAACAGACACTCCAATTTTATTTATTTTTATGTATGTATAGAATCTGTATAGATGAGAATTTCTACGCTAGGTCTAGAATCATGTGCTGAATTCATGGTTACAGTTTCCGCATCGATGTATTATTATTTCACCCTGTATAATGTAACCAGAAGGTTCCCAGGTATGGTCCAGTAAATAAAATGATCATAATACCGGTAAGAACAAGTGACTCTCGGCTTCGTAAAGGGTATTTTTAACCCTCGATAAAGTTCTCAAAAGAATATCATTTCAACATTTGTTTGTATGTCCACTTCATCTGTCCAGATAAGTACTTAGTCTTCTATTTTCTAAAGCATAAGGAAAAATTCGCCACGTAAGCTACACTTCCAAGAAGTGTAAGCAAGCTTGAAGCTGCAGAGAACAGCGTTGTTTAGTTTTCGTGTACAGTGAAAATGAGATGACAGCGCATGAGCCACTTGACCCACATGCTGGAGTACAGACAGACGCTATATTCTAGAAAAATACATTGTGGAAATACTGTCTCCTGGGTCTTGTTTACTTAGGGTATTGGTAGTGTACCGTATTTTTCAGACCTTTGTTTAAACAGTTTCGTGTTATTGGATGTTAGTATGTTCCAGCTATGTACATTGTACATTCAGAATACGCTGCTCTCTAAGGTATTATTAATTCAGTAAAATCGTATTACAAGGAAAAATATTATCGTGGTTTATAACGTCGCGCGTTGTAGCCAAATATTGACACTGAAAAAGTAAATTTAACTAATCCTGAAAGATAATGCAGGTATTTGCTAAGTTCGTACCTGAAACTAAAATTTACTTTGCCTCCAGTTATCGGCATTTTTCGTGAAGGTCTCCCAACAATTACATAAAGAATTTGAGATTCTTTTATGAAAAAATATTCCTGTAGCCAATTTCATATGTGAAGGTAATATTGGATCGGAGCACGTTTCTGTTTTATAGTAACATCATAATAATATTTGAACTTTGGAGGAGTCTCGGATATAGAGAGCATTTCTGATGATAGGTATAAGGGCAAAAAAAAATGGGCGGCGGTAAAAAATATTAGCAGAGCTCGAAAATTGCCGTAGCTACTACCGCAATCAATATCAATTAAGTAAAAGTTTAATCCAAGAGTTTGAAACGTCTAATCGGTATGATGTCCAAATAGTTCTATGAGAGAATGCAAAACAACGGCCAGCGGTCGACGAAAGAGTTTTTTACCCCTCGACTCTCCCGGATCGGAATCAGGATCGATTTCAGAAATCTTGGTTGAGGTTAGAACACTCGATAATTATAAATTATAGATAAATATTTTTTCTTTAATCTTTAATATTTTGGACCAACCTTGCTGAAAGCAGACATGTTGTTTACTTATTTTCATGCATTTCTTTCCTAAAGTGGGTCTAAAATAGTTTGTTTCATGTTATAAAAATAACTAGCTTTTGCTCGCGGCTTTACCCGCGTGGAGGTCGGAAATTGACTTGAGGGAACTTACTATAGGGATAAAAAGTAGCCTATTTCGTAACACTCCTAACCCAGGTCATAGTCTACCTATGTGCCAAATTTCCGTGAAAACGTAACAAACAGACGGAAAGAGTTACTTGCGCAATTATATTTTCGTATTTTTTTTTTGTAAGTATTGTCTGTTTCTCCCTTTAATCCATCCAAAGGTTGTCTATAAAAGATCGCTTTTAGCGATAAGGCCGCCCATTGTGTCACCCTATGTAAAATTTCTACATTTATATCTGTAATTTTTATGGTGTACATAATAAGGAGTATTCTATTCTATTCTTATAACATTAGTATAGATATAGATAGTATGGACTTGTATGGATAGAGAGAGACTGTACTGTTGAAGCTACAAAGTATATCTGAAAACTTTTTGCTTTCAAATACCAGTGAAAACAAATAGAATAACTTAATAAAAATAAAAAATTCTTGACATCCAATCTCGTACTTTTTCAATCGTCGTCGTAGTACGTGTCCGCGGCGGTAAAATGGTTAACTCGCGCAGAATAAAATCAGAGCAAGCTCGCTCACTTTTCGTTCTGAGAGCAACGTGTGCATACAAATCTTGAGTTTATTGTTACAGTCTCATGTAATATGAATTTTGGATGTGATAGAGCACACATCTCATTTATTTATTCATTAACAATTAACATTGTGTTGAACGTTACATATTACATACAATTATTACATGCAGAAACAATACATATAAAAGCCTAATTATGATTAATGATGTTTAGTTCAAGAGTCCATTCATTTAAAGTATGTCAACAAATAAAAATAATGTCAAATTCATAGCAGGTATAATATCAAATTCAATGTGAAAATATTAAGAGTACAACTTCATCAAGGTCCTAGTGATGAGCACAGTGTTTAAGTCAAAGCATAATTTAATTTAAAGCTCTATTCACTGCTATTATTACAAGTGACTACTTTCATAATTTGACAACAAGAAGGCTTTTAATTAGTTTTAAATGAGTGTGAGCTATAAATTAATGGAAACCTATTAAATAACTCGACTGCTTGGTGTCTGGAACAATGCTTAGCTATGTTAAAATTTAATGCCATTTTGTGTTTAAATTCCTTCCTTCTTGTGCTTTCTCTTATATTACGTTCCTCTTGTGATTCATACTCTTGAGTATACTTAGAAAAGTGATTTAGGATTACTAATACATATATATAAACTTGGTACAGTTAAAATGTCTAATTCTTTAAAGTGCTCTCTACAAGAGTTTCTTTGTGAGATCCTTACTATTTTCCTTATGGCACGTTTCTGTAAAATGAACGCTTTCTGACAGTTATAAATATAGCTGTTACCCCAAAGCATTATGCTGTATCTTAATCTAGATTCTACCAGCGCGTAATATATAGTCTTTAGTTGCTTTAGATCTAACATTGCTCTAAGGCTCCTGAGTGCATATATATATATATATATATAGTCCGCCTTATCGATTTCGATAACGGCGACCCTTTGAAATGATTATTTCTTAGCGTGTGCCCTAATATGACTCGCCAGACCGAATTTTGTTTTAAATACCCGGTCACAACTAATGCAATAGAGTTGGCCGGCAGAGTTAAAGGTATAGGTATAGGAGGTCTCTCTTTACGTATTTGGCGTTTCTCAGTTAGTGTATCGAGGCGCTTTTTTTCGAAAGCTTTTACATTTTTGTAGAGAGTAGAGCGCCAGGACGATCTATATGAAGCGAGCCTCTCCCACCCTGTTGGATCAATAGCACAAGCGCTTAGATGCCTCTTGAACACATCCTAGCATAGCATGCTGATGAAATTGAGGAGTCAATCTATTTGTGACTTTTGCGATTATGGTATACTTTGGATATCCTCGCAAACTGTTGCCATGAATTCTAAGCATATGATTCTAGACCCACAAGCGTTGACATTTTTGGCAAATTATAAAAAAAAAACTGCTAACTCATACATTTTGACCGTGTGGGTATTGCACTTTTGTATGAAACAGCAGATTTTTACCAATAATAAATATCTTCTCTGGAGGGACCTAAATGATGTGTTGAATTTATGGTAACAGTTTGCACGTCGATCCCTTACACCGTGTATTAATTAGTCGTTTATAAAGGTCCATGCACTCCACTTTCGATTTCAAAGTTTTCATACACTTCACTCACACTATACTACTTAAGTATTTGTATACCGGCTAGCTGCCTTAGACTGTTTCCAATTATTAATCTGCAGTTCAATAAAAAAAACCAATCAAAAAGCATGAGTCAGATGCTTGTTTCGCTATTTCTGAGTAGGTTCATAATCATAAGTGCTTTCACCCCTTGGAAGGAAGTTAATGAGTTCAAAGTCAGCCCGAAATATACACATAGGGACCTTACTTCACATTTATGATTAACTTTAATTTTCCTAAAGGTAATTTTAAGGTAAAGGCAAGGTAAGGTAGGTAGTTAAGTGCTCGCAACCGCAACTTTATGACGACATCAGCCATCCTCGTTGGGGGTGTTAGCAATCTGTGGTAAGAACGGTAGGTCCTGGGATAGTCTGAGGCCGTTTGTCCACCGTCACCGTCAACGGGATTTCAACGAGAACGGGATGCCGGCGCCGAATTAGCGATACATATATTTACTATATGGCCGCGTGTCAACCGCTCACCACCGCCGGGACATCACTTTCAGTTTCTGGTTGACGTCCCGTTGACGGTGGAGATGGACTAACGGCCTTAGGTAGGACATTCACGATCGACGAAAATTTCTTATCTCGGTAAGGTTAAGGTAAGGTATAAATTTACATTATTGCCGAGAGTTTTATCAAACACACGACAATCATTCTAATTTATATTTTACAACAATGAGATAAAAGTAACATTGCAATGACTTACTAATGTTTATGTGTTTTGTGTAATTTGTTGTGTAAAATACACCCTTTAATTTAAAATTATATTCAAAGAAAAAAATATTCTAATAATAGTGTGGTAGATAACTTACGTTTTGCAATTTACAGTTCCAGTAAAACATTATGTTCCAAGGTTCACGCGCGTGTAATACGTTATGCGGTTATTTCCATAAAGAACGTTCATCATTATAGTAATATTTTTTCATTTCATGTAAATCGTCAGGCTAAGCTGCCTTTGAGCATGCTAATTTTGCCCACCTCTTTATGCGGATCATACTGTTTTTCATGTTGAATTTTATAGTCCATTTCCTCTTTACATTGCTTAAATTGACACCCAAAACAAAATGCAGGGATTGAGATAACAAACTAATTCTTCTTCTTCGTGTCGCTGGCACGACTGTTTTCAAATTCTGTTGGCCCAAAAGTCCGCCACTTCCACGGCGTCATTGGTGGCAGCGCAGAGGTCACTTTGACTGCAAGTTTTGAGATAGGAGGTGGAGCATAGTTTGCGATATAGCACCACATCCACACCCAGCTGCCGTTTCATCGAGGTAGCCAAACAACTAATTTAAATATTAGGTCAATATATTAACAACTTCCCTAACTTATCTGTGCCAGAAATCAGAGTGACCAAAAAAGTCTATTCGATCTAACTGAAAAGCAAAAGTTAGTTCATTACTTAGTGAACTTTTGTCTCACGGCAAACATCGAAATTGAATCTCGATGGAAGTTCGATTTCGGGATGGAATTTGTCCCGTGTGTTGATTCGAGTTATACTTGCTCTATCGTTCATACTAGAGCCTAGTTTAACAAACATTGATGCATTGCGGCAGAATTTAATACTCAAAGAGCTGTTTCCGGTGCATTCATGTTTCTAAAGCCAGAGACGTATTCATCTCCTAAGCTTATGCTCCTTAAGTTTTGTGTTGAGCTGCACGACTCCTGACAAATGCGTGCACTGACTGGACACATTCTGCGTGGTTTTTCCTCAAAAGACCATTTCAGACACAAATCTACATGGTCTTCACACGATCTGACCAAGATTATGTCTGGACTTTAAAAGAGACTGACCTCTGAGTTTGTTTCGGCCTTTCTTCTCAGAGTAGTCAGATAGGAAGCGCCGACCTCATCTAGTTTTTAAAATATGATTGACGTGTAAAAGTGTTTGTACAAACCTACTTACAGAAATAAAATCATTTATCATTTACCTTGTCATTTCAAAAGAAAATACGAAAGAAAAGTTATACCGCCTAATGAGGCAACACAACATTACATAATAATATTTATAGTGTTTATATTATAATCAGTATCTTTCCTAAACGTTGCGGAGCAAAATGTACAAATAATTTTCTCTATAGGAATATCCCTCACGTTATCGGATACTCAAGGATTCATATTCATGAGAATTCAGGTTAGATAAAATAACCTACAGAATATTAGGAGGGCGTAGTCTTGCTTCAATCGAATCTAAGTTTACCGGAGTCCAGAAGCTGGACGTGACCTCTCCCAAGTTGCGTTAAAAGTTCATTGTGCGCTTGGTTCCTTGCGAATTGTGACATTCTACTAACTTGGTACCAAGAATCTTAAAATATACTCTACTGTTTCATGAAAATTTTAAAATCCATACTAATATTATTAAATGCGACAACAAGTCTGTCTATCCGTCTGTTACCTTTTCACGTCTTAACGGGCTGAACGGATGTCGATGTTTGGCACACAGGTAGATCATGACCTGGGTTAGGAGTAGGACATAGGACTTTTTATCCCGGTAATTCGTTCCCGTGGAATAATATTCAACATCAACGCGGGCGAAACCGCGCGGAAAAGCTTGTTTACAATATATATCAAAGTAACAAAGTAAAAACAATCTTGATAATTTCTCTTAAACCAACTTTGGCAAAAGTGTAGGAGAACAATGATCTAATATAGGCATTTGATGGACATATAAAACGGAATCGAATCTCCAACGGGAAATGAATGAGTGGGCCGTACCGAATTGTCCGATAACGCTTTTTCATCAATAAGCCCGACCTACAAATTATTTGGTCCAAACTGAAGTTGAGGTAGGTACTATGTATAGAGATGGAGGGCGGTTTCTGAAGGGAGGAACAGAACTAAATTTAATTATTTAGGGTAAGGAGGGTTTTTTGCTTAAGACCTCACTTCAAAACTTCATAAAATCCATTTCTAAATGGCCTCTGCAGTCTTCTTAAACTTTTCATAATGTTATTCAAATAATTTTGAGTTAAGAGGCAAAGTTCTTAATTTACTTAATTCATACCTACACAATAGAAACCAAATAACTGCAGTCAATAAAATTAATATAGTAAACAAACATGAATAGATGCTTCGGTCTTCAGTGCGTAAAGTATTATTTGGGGTACCGCAAGGGTAATATTAGGTCCCTTTATATTTGCGGATGATAGCACTATTACAATACCTTGTAAAAGTGTAGAAGCGTATGAGAGTGACATACATAATAATTTAAAACAGGCGGTAAACTGGTTAGACGCAAATAATTTATAAATAAATTGGAGCAAAACTAAAGTTATACATTTTAGACAACGGACCCCTACAAAAACATACACTACAAAAATGATATAATAGAAGAAGTTGAAAGTACAAAATTCCTGGGACTCGAATTAGATAAAAAACTAAATTGGAAATCACACATTCATATTTGATGCAAGAACACTAGCAAGTGTGCATACGCTCTTCACACTTGATCACCTATAATAAACACGGATGCTCTTCTTACTATTTATTATGGCATAGTAGAATCACACTTACGGTATGGGATAATATTTTGGCGAAATTCCGCTGAAAAAGAAACCGCCTTCGAGGCACAAAAAAGATACATTCGAGCGATGTTTAAGCCTAAAACCAAGGATAGCTGTGTACAGTACTTTAAAAAGTACAAAACATTAACATTACCTTGTCTGTACCTACTAGAAGTAGCTGTCTTTGTGATGACAAACCCGAGTCGTTTTAGACTTCTAGCCAAAGTAGTTCCCCGCAATAGACGAGATAACAGCGTGCTATGCCTAGAGTCAGTCAAGACAGCACTTGCACTTATGCGCAAGTGTCTACTGCATGGCTCCAGTAATCTTCAATAAAATACCGAAGAGTTGGAAAGAACTGCCGCTATCTTTATTCAAAAAAAGACCTCAAAGCTTTTTAGTGTTGAAAGATTAAATAATTTAAGTGAGTTCCTGAATGAAAATGATTTTTAAGTTAATGTATTTTTGTGTATCTTTTGCATGCGGACATGGTAAAATATGGCTGAACTTGTTATATTTTTTGTTATCCTTTATACCCGTATTTGCAAAATAAAATTATCTTTATCTTAATTAAAACACGAATGTAGGAAATTGTTTGGAAGCTTGAAACTTCATTTACTTCCATGCTTTCTGCAGAGAAAACCGAAAGGCTACTGCCAATTCCAGCAATGATGCAGTTAAAACTCGGAACAATCACCAAACCACAGTCACGTGCGCACTGGAACTGACACTCACATATTTATGGCCTGTGTCGTTCGACTAAAAATATATTCTGCATGTGATTCAAAACTATTATCCAGAGCGTTCAAATTTAAAAAGGTAATCAATGCATGTCTATCTTGATGAGGAGTTTCTTCGTGAAAGTATTTTAAGTAGTAGCATTTAGTTGGTGGTTGCACTGTGTCGGCGTGTCCACTATTTCCGCGAGAAGGTTCCTGTTGGGTCGGACAATGCTCGCCGTGGCTCACAATGGGAATACATGAGAGGGAACGTGCGGGCGCAGGACGCGGCAGTCGCCTCGCAGACGCCGCGCCACGCGCCTCTCTTACCGCGCGCCTCGACATGGATTGGGGCCTCCGCCGTAAGTTCGCACGAAAAAACTTTTTGTTCAAAAATTGCAATGTGATCGCCGGCTAGGCCCACCGCGGCCACCGCCGGCGCCGCAGCCGCGATCGAAGCAGATAGTAAACAAACGCATGTGGCCGACAGAGTAGTCTGACCGGTGTGCCCACAGATGCCGGTCGACCGGCCGCCGGTGCCGGTATTTTTAACTCGTTTCGCGGTTCGATGTCCGTTCCTTCGTGGAATCGATATGCATAATACCGTCCTTGAAGTCTCAACTTTTGCAAGAGTTAAATAGAGTTATAGTTTCTCAAGAACCCAACAATCGATGTCTAACATATTTTCCGGTGCACGACTGTAAGTTGCAAACTTGTTTTGTCATTATGTTGTAGTACTCGCAGTTACCGTGTGATGCGGAAGTTCCAAACTTTCTAAAATGATTTTGTGTCGTCACCGATCAAAGCTTGCTAGTGTTTCTTTTGTCTTGATTTAAACTAGTTATTTCGCCGAGAATGTCGCGATAAAGAGCACTTTTTATAGTCTGGCCAGAAAGTGGCGTCTTTCTTTCTGCCAGTTACAATTTGACCTTTAGCATTATTTGTTATTGAGAGTGATGCCTAAGCTGACTTGTTAGTGTTTAGTGAAGATAAACGATTGCGTGTACGTGCCGAGAGAAATGACTGAGTTATGACGCTGGGGTATCTTGCGTGAATTTATGGCACATAAGAAGAAATTACTACCTCCAGAAGTCGCAATAAAAATGAGAAAGATACAATAAACAGTATCAATATTATATTAACTTAACAGTTTTGCGTATTGATACCAGTGATTGGGTTGTGGTGGCCAGATGGCAGTTACTTCATGTAAAATACTGAAAACAAGCACAATCTGGTTAGTTTGGAGACACCAGCATAACAAAAGGCTCATAACAAGAATTATTTGACGTAATTTCTTAAAAACAAGAAATAAATAAAAACTATCTAGATGTTACTCATAGCAAATAAACTTTACAGGATACCTAGCTGAACGGTAAGACAGAAGAAAGAAATAATGTTAATTCTGCACAAATAAGACGTACATTACAAAATACCCACAGCACGCAAAAAAATATCACAGGAATGTACTATAGGGATAAAAGTTTCCATATGTTAATCCAGGTCATAATCTACCTGTGTGGCAAATTACATCCAAATCCATTCAGCCGTTAAAGCGTGATTGAGTTACAATCTTCTAAACCTTTTTTCAGTAAGTTTTAGGAGCTATTTTCTCACTAAAATGCTTATATATAAACTGCGAATAAAACTGGACATATTAATTACGTTCCACGAAAATAAAACAATTGCACAGCATGCACGGCAGTGAATGTATTTGAAGCCATATGATCGAGAATTCGAGGGATACAGCGAAAGCACAATTAAACATTACAAATATATTATATTCTCTTGCACAGTATCATTTTCATACAGGCGCTTGTTATTTAGAACCAGATCATGTTTTCTGCTCGATGAAATAGAATACAAAGCGCATTAGACTATTATCACTACCTTTGGCGTATCACGGTGAAGTGGGTCACGAATAATGGTATCCAATATCTTCGTGCAGAACCTATTACTGGGTGTGACACCGTGTATACCCATAACACTTTGTTTTTACTTTATTTGCGACACCAAGTTGTAAATGTCAAGGTAAGAGGCACTTATCCTACACCTGCTCTATTAACCCAATAGAAAGTGCGTGGAAGACGAATAGCTTGTGTATTTAGCTTGGGAACAAACTGGCGGGTAATGTATTTGTTGACCCTTCTCTCCCGCGCGTGCTTGCATACTTATACGTTGGCTATATCCTGCCATAAAATACCATGCACTTGCACATGTACAATTGTACACTCTGCTACTTAGTAGTTAACTTAATATTAGACTGCGCAGGTTAAATGTCGCCATTCTTCTGTTTCTTTATTGCTGATTTTATCAGCTAACACAATATTGTCAGCGCTGGCGCTGATACGTTTTTCATTTACCGCGTGAACTCTAGTAACTTAACAATCACGAAGTATAAATTGGTTTTATCATAAATTGGACTTTGAGGTTCGTTCTAATTTAATAAAAGTTTTACCAGGCGCCCAACTTTTCTCCCATAGATTAGGTTTTTCAGACAATGAACTTCATTAGGACTTTCACACTTTAGCGCGTTGATTGATACAGAATTCAATTTTGAAACCGAAAATAGGGAAAGCCAAAAGTATTTTTAGACTAACTGAAGTTTAGGTCTGTAAGGGCGTTGATTGACGTAGCAGGAAACTAGCTACTAATACCCGCAGCCCAGACTAATTAGGATGCCGTATTTTAAGCCAAGTCTGTTTACGAACTTCTCCTTGTGTTGTGAGTTGCGGGCGGCGGCGTACTGGTGTTAATTTCTGCAATAATAAACGTACAGGAAATCAATA
Source organism: Griposia aprilina (assembly GCA_916610205.1). Taxonomy (NCBI): domain Eukaryota; kingdom Metazoa; phylum Arthropoda; class Insecta; order Lepidoptera; family Noctuidae; genus Griposia; species Griposia aprilina. The sequence continues at coordinate 17,906,519 of OU744288.1, forward strand.
GGACTTATCGATAATATGCAATTTAAAATGGAAAGTAGAGCGCATTTTATAAGGCAAAAAAAAATGAGTTTAAAAGCTATATTTACAAAACTTTTATTCCTAATCGAATTTGTTCCGTATAATCCTATGGATGAATAATTCCTTGTCAAAGGTATTTACAAACTGAAAAGTGTTGCGAAACGCTTAAAACTATAGAGTGTAGCTTTTATCCTAAAGAGGGCTTCGGCGGCTAGACGTTTCCCTCGGGGGTTTACCCAAGCCATTTCGATCTTTCTCACAAGTGCCTATACAAAATTGTTCAGAAACAATATTTGAAATGCAAAACATTATAAATAGAGGTTGAATTTCTAACAAGGATCAATGGAATAAGACGACTAAGCCGGCCGTTGGTGATATAAACCGCCGTTGGTAAAGATTTCATGAAATCTATGTAGAGTTTTTTAGCGTATAGAACTAAATTATGAATTTAAAAAATAAACGTGTTTTCCCTTTAAAATCATAATGACAAAAACATTCGTTGAACTTTCAGCATCTGCACTGAAGAAAATTTAAGCAATATTCTATAATTAAAACTAAAAAAAACTATCTGGAAATTCCTGCATCACGTTGTGATTTAACTTCGATCGAGCAAGAACTTTCGAGAATATGTTCAATATTTATGCCGCAAGCGTTGAGTATTATTTGCAATTCAGAGGTCTCAGCAAAGTATTCTTAAGAAGTTTAGAAGTCAGAAGCTAAGCTACTAATTATAAATCCACTCTCGTCTTGAATCCCAGTTCCCACAAGTTTTATACTTTTATGCATAATGAAGTCAACAGGCGTACAACCGACCGCTGAATTTTTTTCAAATATTGTTTTTCACCGTGAATAATTATTGTGTCGGAAACGTAATTGCTCTGCCCTGCTCACAACACGGTTCGTACCGTGGTTGTCCGTATATTATACTACGAGAGCACTTTACGACTTGTTACATGTACCAAAAGTAATTTTCTTCGTTCACTTGTCACGTCACATTCATGTTTTCGTAGCATATTAGGTTTGACGAGAGACCTTTAATGTGGTAACGCTGCACAAACTTCGTGACAGGAATTCTTCACAATATTCTTAAATATTTTAAGGGGACTACATGACCTAAACGAAAATTTATAATGCCTAAAAATATATGATCCACTGCAGTAACCGAAATTAGAAAAATATATGATATTCTTCTGGATATATGCTAGTTAGATAGTGTGTTGAAAACATAATACAATCAACTTGATATGATAGAAAAATAATCACGAAGATACCTCAAAATTTTTTTTTTAACCCTTAATAACCATACTAATATACATGTAAACATTCAGATTTTTTCTCAGATTATTCTACAAGTAACATACTAACGTAATAGTGTTTTAATTTTTTAGTTCAATGAATAGATTTTTTGTAAATTCATAATTGCTTCATATTTTGCAATAAATTACCAGCGTTGTGTCATCGCGCGTCTCTTTCTTTTCTATGCAATCCGACAGTGACCGCGCTGTAGCTCTTGTAAGCCCCGTAAGAAGAAATCAGAATGAAATTGGAGCACGAACTATTATCATAGGACGGTTTCGTTGTTCAAGTCAATAACGATTTTATTGTAAAAACTGTCACGCTTAAGCTGCCTAAAGAATTATAAATAGGTAAAAAGTTCACCTACAGTTTACTGTTGGCGGTATAAAATCCCTTGGGATAGATATAGGAGTCTTCGTAAAGACATATTTTATTGAACTAACGTCTAACTGTGGAGCTATATAGAGATTTATTGACAACCATATCGGGCGGAATTGATCCACAATTTGACATGGCTAGTTCTTAGCCGTATGTTTAGTTCATGCCACTGCCGCCAACCGTGACAATAGATACGGGAAGTCTGTCTTGATCGCCACGCTTGAACAGAAATAGGGACCGCAATATGAGTATATGTATGAAGGTCTAGATGGCTTCCATCATTATCACATTATCTAGGTTAGTCGCCCGTATGGTACCCACGAGAGGCTATGGCTAATCCTAATATTCACTGAGAAGCGAGTATTATGATGTAACTTCTTGATCCTATGCTGCCCAGGAAATATAGAAAGGACTTATTTTCTTACTTCATTTTAAATGCACCCCGCGAGGTTGATAACCCATACAACCCACACAACTACACCAAACATTACCCTCAATCGATACTACCACTACGATGACGATGCTATCTTCACGATAATAATATGCTGTTATTATCGGCTTTCTTTTATTTATTGATGTTTTTTTCCTCTCCTTAGTTTATATAGGGCCGGGGATTTAATCATCTAAACACGTTCTCTAAAAGATACGAAGGTAAAAAAAAATTGTTCCAACCAAAGTAAATAAATCTTATCATAATCTTTTGAAAATTTATTGACGCGAAAAGGTGCTTAAAATGACACAATAATTATGCTAAACCTGTCATAAAACGTGGTAGGTTTTGAGCTGCTTCGAGAGCAACGCCATAAGGCAGTTAGTTATTCACTCAAGTACGTCTCTCCAACAAGCCTCCATTCAAATTTTAATTTCACGACATTCGCATCAAAGGAATACAGTCTTTGATGATCAGGAAAATCAAAGGTTTACAGTTACTGTTGCAATTCAAATTTATGAAAATTTTTCAGCGTGACTGCTTTTAAAGCCTTTCATGAATTTTGTATTGATTCAAATTAGGTTCAGCTTTTAATGATATGTTGAATGTAACTTCTGAAAAGTTTTGTATGTAGAATAATATAAGTTTCCGTGGTTAAAATAATAAAAAGAACCTCTTATATGAATGAAACCTGATATTCTATATATCCTATCCGGTTTTCAGAAAGTAAGCGGAACGAAAACAGTAAAAGTTTGTTCTCAATGTAACAAGGAATGGAATGACTCCTCCTCTTTTAAGTCTATTCCTAACATGAAAGCGTGAAAGAGTGCTAATTATAAAGAAATTCATATTTTCAACTTCCGCTGCATAAATCTTTTGTTTTCACTGCATCGAAACTAGGACAAGGCCTATTTCCTGAAAGATTCATTGTTATCTTGAAAGAATTGAATGCACAGTTGTAATTTTTTCCAAGTTTTTACCATCATTGTCTGATACACCGTGCAATGGCCATTACACGAATGTTCTCGTCTGAAATTAGTTGAAGAGCCACTGAAAAATGATTTTGTAGGTAGGTATATTAATATTTTCATAATGGTTGCCCTATTTTGATCTTGGGCCAGCGACTGTCAAAGTCAAATAATTTATTTCAAATACTTTCTGCCCGCGACTTCGTCCGGGTGTGTTCCTTGCCAACCCCTTCGCGTCGCATCGCATCGCCGGCCCGCGTTATTACTTAGTTTTCGATTAGCGTTCTTTCTGACTTTTAAATTTTGCTCGGCTCCTAAGGGTCCTAGCGTGATGTTAAATAGCCTATATCTATAGCCTTTCTCAAGAATTGGGCTATCAAATGCAAAAAGACATGATATATCCTAAATACAAACTAGTATGCAGGTAGGCCCATGTAAAAGGCACTTTTGAACGTCAAAATTAACAAGAAATTAGAATTGATTCTAGTTGCGCCTTCCTGGTAGTCTCGTATGGAGAAGAATAGGCAAGAAACTCCACCGTTTCTCTTTTAAAAACTGATAACAATTACACACAAGAATTATAAACGACTTGATATCGTGGTCGAGGTTGACTTATTATTAAAGAGATGTTCAAACCACCGATGTGTATTTTGTTAGGTAATTGTATAACTCTCCTTAGATGTATTGTCCCCACATCACGAGCACATGTCCGTCCGCCCGGCCCCTGCCATACATTCATTGTTATGTTTACGCAAGGTCCGACGCGACGCCGCGACATTGCGTGCCGGCGGCGGCGACATCGGTCGTCGGCAGCATGTCATATATTGCTGCACCCACCTTCCGTTGATGTTATCTTAGCATTTATACACACGCATACTTTGATATGAGAACATGTGGCACCGCGTATTGTTCAGACTTAAATTACGCTAATTTTTCTATGCATAATGCGTATGAGAAAATATTTGCATGCAATAACGCTCTGTTCGCAGATTTTTTCTAATGTTTATTCAATAAGGCGTAAACTCAAATAGCTGTTTTTCGCAACACATCCATTCAGCATATCGCGGTCCACTACTACGCATAGGCCTCTCCTCTTCCAAGTTGCGCCACATCACCCGGATCACCGCCTTCCGCATCCAGTCCGTCCCAGCCACCTTTTAAGGTCGTCGGTCTATTCGCTGGGGGACGTCGCACGCCACACGTGCCAATACGCATTCTCTAGGACTTGCCTGCACCAACGGCTATCAGTCCTTCGACAAACATGGCCGGCCTACTGCGTCTTCAGCTTGCTAACTCGCAAGCTATGTCTGTGACTCTAGTTCTTTTCCCGATCTTATGTTTCAAATAAAAACCTCCAGCACAGCTTGCTGAGCGATCTTGAATTTGTGGACCAACCCGACTGTCAGTGCCTACATTTCGGCACCAAATGTTATTACGGGCAGGACGCACTGGTTGAAGACCCTACTCTTCAATCATTGATAGGCGTCGAGAAAACTTGACATAGCTTCACAAATGCTGCCTAGCTTAAAAATATCCTTCTGTCGTAAATGTGATCTTCTTAAAAAAGTGTTAGACATCATGTAACATCAACTCTGAAAGCTTATATTACCGTCACGTATAAAGCAAATTGCAAAATGTTTCTGAAAATAAAGTGTAATTTGAGAGTAATTTGCCCCAATGAAAGGAAAAGGGTGTGGAATGGATTATGCTATACACATGTATATTCGTGACCTTTTAGAAAATGAGCTTTTCTCCTATGTGAACCCGACGGTCCCATATCATTTAGTGTGTAATGTTGAGTGGCGTTTCGTCGGAGTGATCGCTATCGGTCCTTTACTACAGTAGCATGCCAAGTGCTTTAAAATCTGTATTGTACCCACATCTGGGTATAATACCGAGCGTACATCAGACATCTCCAAACGGAAATGCCCATTGTTATGGCTCCGATAAATACAACTTAGGCGTCAGCACAATGGATGAACTGGTTCCACTGTAACTCGTTCAGTATCCATTCAATCGATGCGTAACTGAAAGAATACTAAACTGAAAATAGCATTTCATGTCAAACTAACTGGCAGCGCAATCAACATTTGAATTATTCAATCTGACACGTGGAGAAAAGGGATGCGATCGTATCGGAGTAAGTTGTGTCGATTTGTTGACTATTATTATTTGTGAACTAGCAACAGGTGAGGTGATTATACAAATTCGGTAGATCACGCAAGCACGCAACGTACGTAGGTAACTATAGGCTCCGTCGCGACGTGCCGACGGCGACGCCCGCCAAGTAGCCGGCCGCTGCCGCGCCCAATCTAAAGACTGCCAGGTCCTGTCGATTCTGAGACTCGCCTTCGTCATCGGGTGCCATATCTTGTTAATTAGTTTTGGAAAAAATGGGTCATCTATCAATAACACGTCACGTCGAAATATCAGCTTTGCCCATTTGCACCATAGTTTCCTAAATGTATGTTCTGAATACCTGACTACTTACCAAGTGCAAATTTAGTGTTGTGGTCTCAATTTCAATCACAATCGTGCAATTATTTTCATATTCAACAACTTTTCCTGCCGCTTTTTATATATGCAGGCGCTTTAAAGTCATGTTTGAGTTTAATGTTGTTAAACTCATTTGAGTGAACGAGTAATTAATTACTGAACTGACCAATTACGATATCGACATCGCGACATCTGCGACAGGCTTGTAGACGCCGAACCAGTTTATATATCACACCTTGCATATTATAAGTACAATGTGACTTGTATTATTTTTAGTCTCGCCGTTTAGTGGTTACATAAAACTAGGAAAAAGCAATACAGTAGTCCTTAACCTGTATTGCATTATGACTTAAGTGGCGGCCGGCTGGCACCGGTCCCGCGGTGGTGGTACGTTGTGTATGACGTAGTGGTGGTGTGCCACTCAGTCCAGTTACAATTAGACCGCCGGTCGGTTTGAACTTACTACGCGCTACGCTTTTGTAGTATTCGGCCGGCTATGGCTAAAGAAAATACTAATCGCGCTCGCAAATATGCTTTTCAGCAGATCCTTTAGTTCTCGCTTGCGAAATGATAAAAAGGAAGTCGTGCTAGGTAATCGTTCCTCAGGTTAACAGTGTTCGTACTCACACGTGTTGTATAAAGTGTTCATGTGGTGTGTTCAGTGTTTTTTGTGCTATTTACCACAATATCGAAATTTTGATCTGCAAAAATGTTGTCCAAAGATGCAATGGATATATTAGAAAGGCGAATTATTTTTCAATTCTATACCTAGCGTGCTTGCTTGAGACTTATGAAACATCAATTTCATGATGATGAGAGTTTTCATTGCCAGCATTAACGCAAGAGATAAGTGCTTTAGAGGATGTGGGCACGTTCTAGGCGGACGTCAAATTTCGGTGTAGATGCGGCAATTGACGTCTTGAGTTTAGCCCGCAACTAACATGGATCGTAATAAACTGAACAACCCCTGCTATGAAATTATCAACTCTTTAATTATTTATATTCCATTGTTAGTTCGGTTTAAGTATTGATTTTGCCATTCTGTTGAACCCAAGTGCATTGTTTATGTTTGTGTATTATATATATCCCACAAACGGCCCCATAAGCCACAACTCCATTGTATATTTGAGCTCACTTCGCCAATTTTGAGACTATTGACCCGGTTTCCAATTCAGATTTCCATGTAAAGCAGGTACGTAAGTAGTTTGTTATGCGTGTTGTTGTAGTGTTACTAATATATTTAACCTTATTAACTTAACAATCAATAAATAAATGATTCTGGATGCGGACTAGTCGTCCAAATTAAAAGTTCCGTGTTAAACATAAACTTTTACTGAAAAAGTTCAAAAGTAATGACTGATTTTCTCCATTCCCAATATCGGCAGAGTGCCGCCCTCGATTAATCACGAATTATTTCTTTGTTTCCATCAATCATTACCTCAAACACGTCTACAGTATGATTGATACTGTTTAATATTGTATGTATTGCAAATGACTGATGGCAACAAAGTTGCTTGTCGCCAAGGTGTAGATTACCTAGTTTGTAACTGCTATCAATTACCCTGCAGACTTAATTATTTGCGTTAGGATTGCTATTTTAGTGCTTAAGTTGAAATGGGTAAGGTCAAGTGCCTTTTTATTTTTTTCAATCATATCGATTAGAAAAAATATTGCACTAGGTTGCTGCCCCCAGAGGTTTTCTTCACCGTGAGCAATTGCGATCCTATGCAGCGGCCTACGTAAGTTGTAGCTCGTAGCAACTCTCGTAGCTCCAGTAGAGCAACGGGACAATGTAGACACTAATGATGTTGACACTAGAGGCAGGCTTGTCTCACTCGTAGCACGTCTCCCCTTCCTCCATCAGCCCCCTTCTCTGCGCACAACGTAACACGCTTTCGAGTGCACTTACCTAAACACGATGCCACTAAATGTAGCACTTCTGAAATATCCTCAAATTGTGTTAAGCCGTTTGTAGAGTGACATTATGTACAGTGAAAGTGCTAAGGCTCCGAAGAATAAAGTGGAGTACTTCATTTTGCATGCACGAGCCTACTCGTAACTGAAATGTAGGTGAATTATGTTTCAATCTACTTACCAAGTTTCCTCTTTGTTTTTATTTTTTAATTATGTTTACTTACCCTCGTAATGAGTTCGTCTCACCGTCCCAGTTGGGTTAATTATTTCTTTATTCACTTAGCTAATGTGTTTTTTGTCTTGTAGGTCAGGTTGTAGGAACACGACCAGAAAATAATAACCAATTAAATTTTTATCGTTCGTGAGGTTTCTTCGTAAAAAATTGTTTTGCACATTCAATCAAAATGTCATTCGTTCTATACCTAGTCTACGTATAATACTTCAAAATAGCGATGTCAACCTTAATTTTAATAAACCCCACATAGCGATCAGTAATGCGACTGACTGCCAAACTGCCAAGTGTGGTCATTAGGGTAATATCCCCCAGGATCCATTGTGGTACCGCCATTTATGTTTGTACAGTCATACATAAATTAACTTTCGACCACGAATAGGTATGTGGTCAAGTTAATTAAGTAGGTATGTAGTTAAAAGGAATAGCAATGTATTCAGCACGTACCTAGTTAATTACTACATATTACTAACGCCTGTTGTAAGGTGTACTAATCTATGGCTTGTGTTAGAACTTGGTTAACCTCTAAATTTTTATAAGGTTAAGTTAGCCCACGTTTCTAAGAATACTGTCTAACAGCCCAGTAATTGAGTTACCACGACGCCAAAATATAAAAGTCTTCAGTGATTCACTTCATCTAGCTTTTCTCGGATTTTAACTGCATTGCTGCAAAAACGATAACGATAAAGTCGGGAAATGCGAAAAAATAGTTTTCTGAATGAATTTCGTTTACGCTTAGGCTAACGGCGCTGAACATTTTGCAATGAGTCTTTCGTCAACATTTAATCCATTATGAATTCGTTTAGGTTATACAATTATTCGTAAAAGAATTCCTTTGTAATACAAATGTGTTTGTTTTATTACTCTGTAACAATACAAATTGAAATCTACGTTTCGTTTTTGTTTGCCATTTCATAAATGTAGGTTCGATAAACGAAGTAAAACCTTCAAAAGCAGTTTATTGCGACCAATACCGCATGCTTTTCATTTATTAAACCCACAATATATTTTATTTGGTCGTAAAACCAAGATATGGGTGTTATGGCGGTGAGGTATAAAATCCTTGTATAGAAATGGAGTTATTTACATGTGTGAGCAAAAGACAAGTAACTTTGTGTGAATATTTTGTAGGCCGCATTTATCTTAAAAGTCTCCTGGGTAATTTCGTAGACTCAACAACGGTTACAAATTCCCGGCAGAGAACAAGTAATATCATTCAGACTTTTCCCGAGAGTGCAATTTGACGTAATTAAAGGAAAAGGATCCAATCACAAATAGCGAAAAATGAATTGTGTTTACCAAAACACTCTTTTTAATTAAAACTTTAATATTACGAAGACAATTCAAGTAAAATTTATCGCAACATGATGTGGCGTTTAAATTTTATTTCGATTGTTTTCGTAATATTAAAGTTGTAAGTTCGTGTACACGTGATTTGGTATACACAATTCATATTTGGCCATTTGCGGCTGGATCCTTTTCGTTTAACTACGTCCAATTAAAGTTACGTAACTATGAGATTATACAAAGGACAATATTGCGGACAGCCTTGAGCAATATCCATAACTTTAAATGTGTAAACTTTGAACTCGGCATTGTCCTGAAAGGCAATGAGATGAAGGTAATGTAGAAGTTAGCAACTTGTTGGATCATGGAACTGAGAACATAGACAGGAGTTACGATTCGGTTGTAAAATGTAGGAAAACCGGAACCGAACCAACCGAAATGGCGGCGTACCATACACCCAGTTGATCCAATGTTTAGGTGTCTAGGTAGCAGGAAGGCAATTGGTCAGCTATGTATAATCCATATTTTCATACTATTTTTAAATAATATTATAAATGCGAAAGTAGCTCTGTCTGTCTGTTACCTTCACACGCTTAAAGCACTGAACCGATCGTTATGAAATTCGACAGATAATTATGTAGCCGGGAACCTGGTTCTATGGTACTTTTCATCCTAGATATTTATATTAAAAAACCGGCCAAGTGCGAGTCGGACTCGCGCGTGAAGTGTTCCGTACCATTACCCGTTATTCGTTTGAGACCAAATAAACAATTTAAATTATTTTATTTTTTATTTAAGTATTATCTATAAAAACGGCAAAAAAACACGTTTGTTGTATGGGAGCCCTCAAAAACATTTATTTTATTCTGTTTATACTGTTTTGTGTGTGTGCTGTATTTGTTGTTATAGCGGCAACAGAAATACATCATCTGTGAAAATTTCAACTATCTAACTATTACGGTTCATGAGATACAGCCTGGTGACAGACGGACGGACAGCGGAGTCTTAGTAATAGGGTCCTGTTTTACCCTTTGTGTACGGAACCCTAAAAATGATGAAATACAAAATACACGCAGACAAAGTCGCAGGGAACAGCTAGTGATGTTATATCTGACTGACATAGATTTTTATGTTAATCTTATTTAATACGTTAAATAAAGAAAAAATATTTCCTCAATAGAGCGTGAATGACCAGATGTATGAACGTAAACGAGGCGAAAGGAGTATGTAAGGATCGTAGCAGGCGGCGTTCTGTAGTTTCTGCAGTTTCTGCCTACCCCCATGGGAAGAAGGCCTGAATTTATGTATGTATGTATTTCCCCAATTGTTTAATAGGCCGATTTATTATCACATAGGTATATATATACACGAATAGTTCCTGTACACACAATTGATCATCAATTATTTTAAGTATAAATTGTCAATAAGCTTGACCTGCCGTTAAGGCGTCGACCCCAAATAAAACCATGTTACATAACAATATATACTTTACTATCTCACTGAAAACTTAGTAGGATCTATAGGGGGTAGGGGGTAGTTGTTTATGAATATGAAAACGTCTAAAGCAAGGTGAATGATTGGCAGTTGTTAAGAGACAGATCATAGAACGATCCGAGATAGGCTCTACGCTCGGCTAAGCACTACACAAATTATTTACGAGTAATAGAACCTCTAATAAAACCCATTTTGCGCTCCTAAAAATGTTATTAAACACTCTAATATAATAATTGCGCTTATTTTTCAGAATCTCAAATTATTCCTATTTTGTGGTTTTAAAAATACTAAATAGCTAAATAACTGCGACCAACTCCGCTCGCTCGGCTCAAGCGTGGTTGATTACAGTTCCAACCTGACCTAATCCGTTTGGTCGGGGTACACTAGCTTAAATACTGCGACCAACTGTGATAATAGGCCAGAAAGTTAAAAAGAGGCTTAAATTATTAAAAAAAAAGTCATATCATAAAGTTTGTAGAGGTTCATTAAAAAAGGGTCCATCATTAGGTCAATAAATTTTTAGGGGTATTAAATATTTCCAATTATTTATCGCAATAAATTCGAAGCAGTTATGCAAAGCAAATTGCAAAGAACTTGAAACAACGCTCACTACGTCAATCATTTTATTTTTAGCGTAGAAATACTTAAAGGTGTACAGTTGGCATTCACCCTACGACAACCACCCACCACCCTGACAAAGACCGACTTTCCTCGGTTGCTTTCTATAAATTATGCAATTTAAAAAGCATCACTATTTTTATATCCACTTCTATATAACTGTGGAACTACTGAACCTTACCACAAAGAAGGGTCGCTTTACTTGGTAGAAGTGGTCGTGTATTGTAGCCCTGCACTGTTTCTTCAACTTTTAAATATCAGCTTTTTTTATGCGAAGCGATAATTTAATATTTTCTTTCAAGTTATTTATGTATGATTTAATCATGGACGAACAAGCAAAGTCGGACGGAACTCCGCTAAGACAACACTGAGTCCCGTTTATGTGTGAATGTTGCCGTTTGTGCGCGTAATGGCGCCGACCGTCGGCCGACTAATGTGTGAATGTGTGCGTACAGCCGCTGTACGTACAGCAAGCTGGCCGACTTGAGTGACACAGTTTTTTGTTAGCGAGAATCTTTCCGACTTTTTTAGTTGGTCCATGGCGTTAATGTACTGTTTTGAGTGATGTGTTTTAATTTGTGCCATTTGCTCCAATTTTTACATTGACTTAATCCGTGTGTGTTTGTCGTAGGCTCCATCATGTTCCATGTGCGGCGGCGGCCAGCGGACGTGCAGCCGCGGCGGCGCAAGAAGAAAGTCGGATCCGGCACCGGGACCGCCGGCGGACGGCCCGGAAACGAGCCGATGCTGGTAGAGATGTCACCCGACGCCACGGTGCTAGAGAACGGACGGCGACTCAGAGTATCAGATGTTGTCGAGGTTCGTTATGTAAATTAATAGGTCATGACTTCATTAGCATTGCAGACTTCTGCCATGCTTTCGGCCTGTACAGGTACAAATTGGGTCTGAATAATTATGTCCATGCACTAAAAATCTTACTTGTCATGCATTTTTGTTGAACCTGGAGCTTGCCAAACAAAATCTAACAGTCAGTTCCTAGACCAGGTCTGTGCAGAATCACTGACTAAACCGATGCAAACGATCGCATACACACATCATTCCAGATCCCATAGCCGAGTAAGTTAACCACATGCAAACATACCTTCCCCCCCCCCCCCTCTTCTTTCATAATACAGGCAAGTTCCAGTGGAATTAAGTTGCTGCTATGAGCATACCCATCCCATATAATCCCTTAGACGGGCCATCAATCCTTCATGATTCAGGTCCTTAAGAGGGATGCGCCAAGGTAGCCCGCGTAATTCAAATTTTCTTACGTTTTTTGCAATTTGCAGGTCAGTAGAAAGTGATCTTAATATGATTCGCGGCCATATCAAATATGGCTTTACAGAATTATAATCATTAGAATCAGCAATACAACTTCCTAAGTTAGAATTGCCTCCAAATGTCATGATTTCGTGAAATAGTCATTTAATAGGGTAATATGAACTTATTATGTATTAATGATTTTTATTATTATAATTCTATAAATAAATATTTGATACGGCCGCGAATCATATTTAGATCAACATATAACCTGATACTGACTTGCAATTTGCAAAAAACCTAAGAAAATTTGAATTTCGCGGGCTACCTTGGCGCATCTCCCTTAAACACAAATCACAACGCCAAATCCCAGTGGGATGATCACGGCGCGGAGGTATCGAGGTTAAACCCCTTAAATTACTTACTATACAATTTATGGCGAATGAGACTTGTAATAGACAAGCGGATAGACGTCGAACTGACCGAGTTATTGTAAATCTTGTTTAGCTCTGGATTTATTTCGAAAAAGTGATACTTTTAGGACGCATCGCACTGGTTCCAGCATCTATTTTTATTAGATTCTTAAGTCTTTAAAATAAAATTAAAACTTTTGATCAATTTATGCTCCAATAAATCTTTAAATATCATTAAAGTTTGACTAAAGTTAGAAAATGTAAGAGTTTCGATTAAAATTCACAAAATATGTTATTACAATACAATCTATTTACATTTAGCTCTCATTTCTAAAGTGTATCTATAAATAACGTATGTATATTTGCTATGACCCAATAATGTCATAAGCAATATTGAGTGTACAAAAATACGCGTCTCCTTTGGGAGCCTACAAAGCGGCAAAAATATTTTATACTTGCACAGTAGATCCCTACAGTTTGTGTAAAATATAAATGTACGCCTCGATACACAATATACGCTTCGATACATAATATACGAAATGTAATTCTGTAGTGATTTCATTCATAGATTTGATACAATATAAGAATGGATAATTCACAGGCATTCAACCGACAAATGCCTACAATGAAGTATTTACAGTAGTTTCTTGTTTGACTCGTAGTTTCGCGAGGGAACAGTCAGGTGTGCTGGCGATCGATGAAAGATATCAATGTCGTTCGGTGAAACACATCATATTTTATATTCTGACAACATCCACTTAAAAGGCATTACTCACCCGCGACGCAGAAAATTGTTTAATTGGCTACAGACCTATGTTTTATGCATCAACATAAATAAAAATATTGTAATTACATGTTATGAAAGTTAATTCAGACTGCGACAAACATGCTTGCGCGTAACATACGGACTGCGGCAAGTGTCCGGAGATGTTATCTAAGAACTAACAGTGCCACAAATATGCAAGAGACGGATGTCGCATGGAAGTCGCCTACCGTATAAAAATTTCCCTCTACGTAAAGAAAATGGCATTTATGCCTAAAATGGCTGCTGAACAGATAAATTCGTGACGGTTTTCATGTACTATTCGGTAACCACACACCATTCGAGTAAAACCCCAAATCCAAGCTTAAAATTGGTGCTCCGAAAATTTGAAGCAATAATACCGAGGCACAGTTTTCTCTACTAGAATAATTCAATTACGTAGTGAACACTGCTCCAGTCTCGAGCTTCATGAATTTAATAAACACCGCTTTCGCGTCAAAGTCAATTCGTACGAATATGCTCAGAGTTCCCGGGCATATTTAAATTACGACATCAGCCCAATTTGCTTGTTATATCTTTGAAGAAAATATTGATTAAATTGAATTATTTGGTTCTTCTAGCATCCGTGTAATATTTTCAAAGAATTTAACTGTAAACAACTTTTGCGAATACGGTGAATTGAACTTAAAATAACTGGCAGTGTGGGTGTAAGTACTCGTATGTTATTCGACTGTAGCAACTTTAGATGAAAGTCGAACTACAGTACTCAAGTTTTCTACTTCAAGAAACAGTTGAATTTTATAGTTCCAATTTCTATTCTCATACTAGGCGAGTTCTAGAACATCTACAATGTCTACAATCAATCTTCTGCTTGCCGAGTTAGGTATAATACACACATCAAAAGTGAAATGTCTAGGGATCAAGCATGTTTTTGCTTGTTACTAACAATCTGCTTTTAAAATATATTTTTTGTAACTCCAATCGAACCTTTTTTTTTGTAAATTTCGTCATCTGAAAACGGAATAGTTTTTGAATTTCGGCCAAAAGATGAAAATCTTCTGTCAACTCGTATTGTTATATAATCCTAGCTGCAACGGGTTTGAGGCTAAATCAGTAAAAAATCTGCCATACTTCTGAGTGGAATCAATACGAAAGAACGTTATTATGGAGAGAAGTCGTCATTTGTGCCGCGAAGAAATGATTAGAGTCGTGGGAATGTTGGAAGCTGGTTCTCGGCAAAGTGCTGTGGCAATTGCTCTGGGCACTACGCAGTGTTATAAGTCGACTTTGGACACACTACCGCATTACTGGCAGCGTGGCAGAGCGACGCGGAGGACGACCTCGCATCACCACAAGCAGACAAGATCATTACATACAAATTACTGCTCGCCGAAATCGTACAATGACCGCGACGATGTTGGTTACGAGGCTTCATAGCCGTTCAGGCATGTTAATAAGCTATCAGACCCCAAGAAATCGCTTGCATGAACTCAATCTCCGTTCCCGAAGGCCGCTACTTGTATCATCTATTGAGCCCCGCAATTGGAGAGCCCGTTTACAATGGGCTCGTGAACACAGAAATTGGACAGAAGAAGATTGGCGTTTTGTGTGTTTTTCTTATGAATGTCGCTTTGGTATGTGGCCAGATACTAGACGTGCACGGTATTGGAGTACCCCTGGAGGCCAAGAACGGATAAAATCATGATGATACAGTGGTGGAACAATCATGATATGGGCTGGTATTTGGATCGGCGGAAGAACCAAACTGATTTGGATCAGAGGTAGTCTCAATGCACAGATTTACGCTGAAAAGATTGTATCAGGTGTTGTTATTCCTTTGTGGACCCAATTTGGTGCTTCATTTCTCCTAATGCATGATAATGCACGTCCACGCACTGCCAGAGTCGTTGTAAACACACTTGCCGCAGCTAATATCATCGTCCTACCATGGCCTGCTTAATCGCCAGACTTAAATCCTTTTGAGCACGCATGGGATATGCTTCAAAGAAGAGCTTTGCCAAATATGGATGCCGTACCTACACACACCAGATAATTTTTTTCGCCTGTTACAACGGACGTGGGCGGTCATTCCGCAACGTGATTTGGATGAACTCATATTGAGTATGCCGAATCGCTGCGATTGTGTTATACGCGTTAAGGGCGGAAATACAGACTAATAATTGTTTATTTTACGCAATAAAAACAATTATTTTATCTTTTTATGACATTTTAATGTCAGGAACTAAGGTGAAAAATCCAGCTTAAGCAAAAATTGCGAAAAGTCTTTATTAATGCAAACGCAGAGAATACTACGTCGATCTACACATACGAAAACATTTTATTTAATCAAACAATTTGGTTTAATTTCAATAGGGCAATAAAATATATATTTTTAAATACCTTGATCCCTCGACACTTTTGATGTGTGTAGTTCGAAATCTTGTGAACTTAAAGCAAACATACGGCATACGCAATACGTAGATTTTATAAAATTATTTTAAGCATAGCTGCTGCCGACTATGAGATTCTGAGTTATATTTCGAAGGTGGGCATTGTTATTGAAATCTCAAATGAAGTTTGGCAGATGACGGTAGGCTCTCCGTCCATTGTGTGAGCTTTAATAACCTTAAGGCCACCCACAAACCTACATAGAGCCATCATAGTGTGTAACAGCCTTTATCGGTTTATGGGTGCACGGCGTAACAACCCTCTAATAGGGAATACAAACAAGATGCTCTGCATCAATATCTATACATATTATACATAAAAATCGGTTTAATTCCTTGTGGACCGCGTTGTTCTTCTAAACTTCGCATCGGATTTTGTTGCGGTTTCACCATCATTTAGAGAATGAATTCCGAAAGATTTGTGTTTATCTAGAAATCTCGATGTTTAGTCAAATCGTAAAAACCGTGCGAAGCGGGGGCGGTCCCTAGTTTCTTAAACTTTTCGATAGCTAGAGTTCTTCGCTAAAATATGCCATTACTATGTTAATGTTGGTCGGCAGGTGGGTTCAGGCAACGGCACGACTCTCCAGCTGTATGGCCCGTCCATACAGCCGCGGCACTGCGTGGTTGCGCCGGCAGAAGGTGGCGGGTACAACGTCACGCCATTACACGCCGACGCACACGTCTATGTCAACGGACGCAGGATCATGCACTCGCAACGGTTACAAGTAAGTTTTATTGAATAAGCCGAAAGCACCAAGGTTGCCCGTGACATTCCAATTTTCTTACGTTTTTTTGCAATTTGCTGGTCAGTAACAGGTTGTATGTTGATCAAAATATGATTCGCTACCGTGACAATAACATGTATTTACAGAATTATAATCATTAGAATCATCAATACCACTCTCTAAGGTAAGGCTCCTACAAAAAGGCGCGACACGCGACGCGACACAAATGCACTGCCTGTCGCGCGACGAGCGATGCCTTTGTGTCGCGTGCAATTCGCGTCGCGTGTCGCGCCTTTATGAAGGAGCCTTTATAATTGACCTCAAATGTCATGATTTCATGAAATAGTTATTCAATAAGGTAATTATAACTTGGCGATTTCGCGGGCTATCCTGGCACTTTAGTAAGGGTATTGGTTCCATATCTAGATTTTTGTACAGCTACGGAAACGGATTACTTAGCAACAAACAACTTAAACCATCCGTACATTCAAATCATACATAATTGTAATTCTATAATAGTCGTTTGAAATGCCAAGGCAAATTCACGTAGTGTGTCAATCTGCTAAACAATACATTTGCCTGACTGTACATGTGAGATCTGCGGCTGTAAAACTTACAATACAGGAGGATAGTTCGAAGAATAGGGAAACAAAAAAAGACTACATCATTGTCCACAAGTTCCTTCCATACAGGATCATACTCTTAAAGAAAACTAATAAATAAGTCGTTGACATAATTGATCATTACAATAATAAAAAGCTTTACCATTTTACTATTAATAAAATGAGGGCTTTTCTATTGAAAGTTCTGCTGTAGGTAGATGATCTCGCGTAAAATCGATGATAAGCCAATCTGACATTTTCCGCATAGTCAGGTTTAGTTACAGAGCCGAATAAATCCTTATTGCCAATTGATATAAAAAAGTAATCCTAGGTGTAATCCGCTCAATAGAAATGCTGTGACGTAAATCCTGAACTTTATAACGGAAATTCAGCTTTTAACTGAAAGCATTTCTATTTTCATGCGATTCATTATTGACTTTTACTGTGCACTCAACATAAAGACGATCGTTTCCGTCGTAGGAAGACGGGCACGAGCGGCGGACTGTCTCGTTAAATGTGTCATGTACTGTCAACCCCGTTTAACTGTTAGGTTAAGCATGCACTAAGATTTTAATCGTTGCGATTTTTAAATGCGATATAAAAGAATTTAAAAAATCGGTTACAATTTTTCAAGCGAATTCTCAAGCGATTTTTTACCGCAGTGTGCGGACTCTAGTATATTGGGTTTGTTCACAGATTTGAGATTATTATCCGCAACGATTAAAATTAGTAGTGCGCGCTTAGCCTAAGGCTTAGCGCGCACAACGAATTGCGATTTTATTTCGCAGTTTAAAAATAGCAACAATTACAATCGTAGTGCGTGCGTATATAGCCTTACGAAAATATATTCAAAGTCTAAGTCAAATTATTTATTTCAAATAGGCATATAAAAGGCACTTTTGAAAGTCAAATTTGCCCCTTCCAATAGTTTTGTATGGAGTAGAATGGGCAAGAAACTCCACGCTTTTAAAGTGTTTTTCAATATTTTGTATACATTAATTATATAATTATATGTGAAGACGATACACCTAGAATAAAATTACTAAACCACAATAGGTAAAAAAAAAAAAAAAAATTAAGCAATGACAGCTAAATTAATTATGTGATAGATACATGGTGCTCACATATTTTCGAAGTTTTGAACCCAAACGTAGCTTCATAACATACGAACGAACACATTGTTTGCATTGCTTAATGAAGCCAACGCTTGTGTAAATGAACGCGTTCGTATCAAGCTTTTGGCTTTAATATTACATCTATATAGCATCATGTAATAACAAATATAGAATATACCATGTAACAAAATAACATAAAATACTTGTGTAATAAAATATTGATGTAATGATCGGCTACTAATTTCAAAGCTACCATCAGTCAATCAGAAGTCAAGAGAAAGAAATCAATTAAGAAAACATTTTCCTTAACGATTGTATAGATTCGACGACGGGCATTGAGTATTTGTTTTTGGTAACCTAAATAGCCCTGTTAAATATTTCAGGAACGCGTCGAACTTATAGATCAAGGTCAGTCACTAGTCCCTAGGTTTGCTAAATAGGTTACGGTCGAGTTTTATTTGTAATACATTCATCATAACGCCCACGTAGTTCACAGCGATATCCACATTCACGATCTAGAATGGACATTCTTGTGCAAATCAGCCTCGCTTAACAACGCTCACGAAGCTTTCCTAGTGTTTATATCTAGTTCAAACATACGTATTCGTGTCCACCAAGTATCATGTGGATTTCTTCCGTTCAAAATCAATATTGTTCGAAAAGTAGACCACTATTAAACGACCGCAAACTCGTAGGACCCTTTAAATTATTTATAAGTAGTGGTCTTTATGGTGTTCATTTAAAATGTATGGCTGAAAGACAAATCGAATGTGGATTGCAGTGAATTTTTGAGTTTTTACACCGAGATTTGTGTCAATTAATGTATTTTGTTTTTGTCGCAGCACGGTTGTCTACTTAAATTCGGTCGTGTTTCGACGTTCCGGTTCGTAGACCCGGCACAGGAGAACCTCATTAACAGGAACCTCGCGCAATCACAACACTTCGGCTCCGGCTCAATATACGACAGGTGAGAACCTTGCACACACACTGTAGCTCGTTTCTTTATGTTGTGTATAGTTGGGCCCTATAGTTGAACTTAGACTGACCCGGACATTATTTGGTCGATTAGTTATCGAATATCATCGCACAATTGCAACATTTTGTTATTACTTTTAATTTGTACTAATTCTATCATTGTAAGTAAACACGATCAGTCCCGTCGCTTATCTAATCACTTTCAAAGCTGTGTATTTTATGTTTTGTTCATCTGTCATTGTTTGTTTTCTTTTGCATGTTTCTGTCACTGGCTCACGAATATCCGCTTGTGTACGTTACCCTTACGTTAGATCGCCGACGTCGCCCGGCGAGAATAGCGGCGCGATGTCGCCGACGTCGATGACGTCACACCAGCCCGACCCGCTCGACGCCAACGCGAACACCACCAACGACTCCGAGTATCAGAGGACGATGAGTCCCGTGTCGCACGACACCTACTACAGGGACTCCAACGACACCATAACGCCCTACAACAACAACACCTTGAAACTCGACAACGAGTCGCTCATTATGTCGCAACACCTCAACGACACCAAAGACGACTACGTGAAGGATGATCACACGAGCTCAGTGTACAACGATCAAGATCAGAGCTCCAATGTGAACCGAACGTCCAACTCTGTTCAACAGTACAAAGACAATTATGAAACTACGTTCGACTTGGACGGCAACGTCGAGACAAAGAGTATCTGCAGTGCGAAAAGCGGGGGCTCTGGACATGACAACAGGTATTTAGTTATAATTGATACAACCACCCTAATGGATTGCTGTGGAACTGACTTTACTTTTCAGTTTATAAATTATGTACAAACTTGTTAGGGCACAGGTTTTAATAATTAATTTACGTCTCCTTTGATGTTGAATAACTGAAGAATTTATGTACGTCGTTTCAGAAGTGTCCGTAATATTCAAGTTTGTGTTTAGCGTAAACGTCTGATGAATAAAGCCTGCTTAACGCTTATTTATGTTTTATGTGAAGTTTTCGCTTGTTTACTACAAATCTGCTATTATATGTTGAGCATCATCGACTGGTTTTACCACTCTCCTTGCCCGTACAATATAGCTCTAGACATCAATCTATATCGTAAGTAAGTTAAACAATGTTTAGAAACACGTTGGTTTTAAACAAGTAATATTCTGCTAAAAGATCAGGTTAATCTAAACCGGACTCTATCAACAAGTGGTAAAACAATCCCTCCAATTCAAAATAAGTAAAAAAAACGGAATTTCTTATCGTCACACATCATTAAATGTTACATGACGATACAGGATGAGTGCGGGCATCAGCAGTGGTCGTGGGTGTCAGGAGGCGATCCTGCCAGCAGTGCTGGAGTTCCCTGAAGCGGGCCAGGCGCAGTTCCTAGCGGCCGTCATATCGCGCCTCGACCCGCACGCTCCCGCCTTCAAGCTAGCGCCCGTCTACACCCTGTATCTGTGTGCCAGGTGAGATTTTTCTTATATATATATATTAGTAATTAAAGTCGCTTTTCGTTTTGATTCCTAAAGTAAGTGCTTGATTTCACATATTGAACAGTATCATTTAGTGGAGGGGAGCGCAATTTTACCGGTGGTGATCTCTTCTATACATATTATAAATTAAAGTCGCTTTTCGTGTTGATTCCTGAAGTTAATGCTTGATTTCACATATTGACCAGTATCATTTAGTGGAGGGGCGCGCAATTTTACCTGTGGTGATCTCTTCTATACATATTATAAATTAAAGTCGCTTTTCGTGTTGATTCCTGAAGTTAGTGCTTGATTTCACATATTGACCAGTATCATTTAGTGGAGGGGAGCGCAATTTTACCTGTGGTGATCTCTTCTATACATATTAAAAATTAAAGTCGCTTTTCGTGTTGATTCCTGAAGTTAGTGCTTGATTTCACATATTGACCAGTATCATTTAGTGGAGGGGAGCGCAATTTTACCTGTGGTGATCTCTTCTATACATATTAAAAATTAAAGTCGCTTTTCGTGTTGATTCCTGAAGTTAGTGCTTGATTTCACATATTGAACAGTATCATTTAGTGGAGGGGCGCGCAATTTTACCTGTGGTGATCTCTTCTATACATATTATAAATTAAAGTCGCTTTTCGTGTTGATTCCTGAAGTTAATGCTTGATTTCACATATTGAACAGTATCATTTAGTGGAGGGGCGCGCAATTTTACCTGTGGTGATCTCTTCTATACATATTATAAATTAAAGTCGCTTTTCGTGTTGATTCCTGAAGTTAATGCTTGATTTCACATATTGAACAGTATCATTTAGTGGAGGGGCGCGCAATTTTACCTGTGGTGATCTCTTCTATACATATTATAAATTAAAGTCGCTTTTCGTGTTGATTCCTGAAGTTAGTGCTTGGTTTCACATATTGAACAGTATCATTTAGTGGAGGGGAGCGCAATTTTACCTGTGGTGATCTCTTCTATACATATTAAAAATTAAAGTCGCTTTTCGTGTCTGTCTGTGTGACCGCGTTTTTCTTCTGAACTACGTAACGGATTTTGATGCAGTGTTTATTCCGGGAGGTTTATGTGTATATTACATTAATATTAAACTAACGTACAAGAAATACATTTCGATATTTTGCGAAGCAAGGGCGGGTTGCTAGTGAACTATAAACCAATAGTTTATACCATGGCAAAAGTAGTAGGTAGTCAGAAAGACGGTAGCGCCCCTGGCCAACCGTGCTGATGATCTAATATTTGACTTGCCAGGGAGCGCTGGACTTTATTATTTCTAACTTTGTTAATCTAACTTTTAAGTTTTAACTATTCTTTTGAAATGTACACTACACTTTTATGCCCCTGGTTACTTTTATTTATTTTCTTTCTTTCTTTTTAATACTTATTGTCTAGCTTTTAAAGCCAGTTTATTAAACATTTCCAAGTAAAGCTGCGTCAACTCACAACTTGAAGAAATAAACTTGATGTGTCCTGGTTTACTTAGTAATTTATGCACTCGTTACAAGCTATATGAATCGTAACGAAACGACATGTACATAAAAGTTCACGACGACTTTATAACGTACTCGAATTACGCATAAAAGAAAATCAATTCCTGCACATGGGATAAATGTCAGCGTAAATAAATCTTTGTTTGCTGGAGTAAAAGTTATCCCTTTCTCCATTACCATCAAATCCTTTCGCAATTACAGCGAGATTGACTCCTTTATCTTGTGCTCGCAGGTGCGACTTATCTGTGCATAGAATTCGGGGTTCGATCCCCAAGTCGACCAAAGGATAACTGTTTTTTTTAAATTAGAAACTAGCTTTTGCCCGCGGTTTCGCCCGCGTGGAGTTCGGAAATCTTCCCACGGAAACGTACTACCGGGATAGAAGATATCATACGTGTTAATTCAGGTTATAAACTATCTGTGTTCCAAATTCCATCCAAATCCGTTTAGTAGTTTTTGCGTGAAAGACTTAGCAAGCATCCATCCATCCATCCATCCATCTCACAAACTTTCACATTTATAATGTTAGTAGGATATCACAGTACCAGTCCAGTCTGGACTTGGACCCGGTTGATGAAATAGACTCGCGGGTATAGCATGGAACATAAACATAGCTGTACAGTGTACAACTCTGCCTACCCTTTCCGAAATTACAGGCGTGCAATATTTATGAGTAACAAACACACGTTATATCTAAACATGTTTGCAGACTGTCCCATTTATAACATTAGTGAGATAAATCCAATTTGTGGAGAGTGTAATTTATACTGATTATGTATGTACAGGTACCGGGCTTCAACGCATTACCGCCCCGAATTAACGCCGACAGAGCGCGCTCATAAACTGACGGCCTTCCTTCACCATGTTGCTACGCTCATACACGCCACCGTACAGGTAATTATCACGATTCAATATGTTTCATATTCAACGAATATATATTTATATGTTATATGTACAGGTAATTATCTTCCATATCAAGTATTTAACGAATATAATTACAGTAGAGCATCGATTATCCGAACTTTTTGGGGGACAAGGGTGTTCGGAAAACCGGTATTTTCGGATAATCGGACTGTATGAAAAACTGTCACGAAAAGAAAATTAAATTAAATAATAATTTAATTTCATATGAATACAATGTAATTTAATGACTTCTAGCAGTTCGGTTAAGCGGTTGTTCGGTTGACCGACGTTCGGATAATCGACGCTCTACTGTATGTCTGGTATTTTTGGGTGAACAGACAATGTATGAGTAATTATGTCGCACGACTGCTGAAATTGAGACTGTAATATGTTTAAATTATAACTTTCGAGAGACATGTTCGTGTTTATTAATGTTGCCGGTTTTATTTAGGTATTTTGGATTTAAAGGACTAGTGTTTGAGACACAATTTCGCTGCGCGATGAGCTTATGATTAGAGCCCCATGCGAGTTCGAAGCTAGTACGGTTAACCCGAAATAAGACCATAAACATTAAGACCACGAGACCAAGAAAAATATCACTGCGGGATTTTATAGTTCACTGGATTTTCAACTCTCGGTGTTAAGGCGGTACCCCGACCAAAACCTTGCCATAGTGCGTTATTCAGAGGCTATATATTAACTCATTCACTATGGGTAATAAACTACATCTAAAAGCACATTATTAATGTTCGATATCCTATCATCACATTGCACGTTCTTATTTGTTTGTATGTGTTATAAATACATTTAAAATCTTCTTGTAAAAAAGTGACTAAAATTATTGATTACATGCATCTTTTGCTAAAGGTGACGTTCTATTGATTTGAGGATTACACTAATGGATAGACAATTTAAAAATCTAAGTATTTCACGTTTTATTTTATTTCAAAACATCGCTAATCTTTTTTTATTAAAATAATTTCATTTTTTTTGTGAAATTGTGATAAATGACCATGCGCAGGGAGCGAGACAGAGCGAGACTCCGCGACGGGACAGAGAAGGACCGAACGCTCAAGGTCGTTTAGTCGGGGAAGCGCCTTAAACCGCGCATTGACAATCCTATAGCGTGCATCCCAGCGCGTCGAAAAAACACTGTTGGTTTGTGAGTGCGCGAAAACATCCCGCCGCGATATTTTTACGTCCGTGCGAACGCCGACTTATAACCGTTTACAAAATCAAAACGCCCAGAAGTTATTTAAAACCTGTGATTTGCATAGATCTTCGACATATCTTTCTGCTACCCTTTGGTCGTGTTAAGCCATCATTGTTATTATTTATCACGTCAGTCAACTAGGCCAGTTTTGTAATAAAACCTGACCTCTTCAATTTCCAGGAGCGTTGCTCGGAGTCGGCGGCACAAGCCTTCTGGATGACGAACGCGAGTGAACTGTTACACTTCTTGAAATACGACCGACACATATCGTCGTTCTCCACACAAGCGCAAGAAGTGCTCTCGTTGACTGTGCAGAATGCTTTCAGGTATTTCAATGAATATTGGTTTTGATGTTGTTTATTAAAACATTTTGTATTGTTTTTATGAGTACAGTATCGGTTTCTTGGAATATAATAAAAGTTCTTAGGTCAAATGAAAGGCAACCAATTTTATTGTTGACAGTTAGAACACTAATGACACATATGTTTAAGAGTGATATGAAATTAAAAAAGAATATGTTAACAGTTTTATAAACTGTCTAGGATAAGATTAATCTAACTTCATTGAACCGTAATAATTGTTGGTTGTGTATTTAATACGTTATTGCAAATGACTACTACCAGTAACATTAAACATTTGTCCATTTTCACACGCTCCGGTTATCTAACCAGCCTCCGGATGGCGAAGTGTATGGGTATTATCAAAGCTTTAATTTACCCCGTTTTCTAAACTGCCGCCACCGGATTGGCATCCGGCACTAGCTATGCAGTAGCAGGCGTTAATTCATAAAAGGGACATTAGTATTTACAATAAATAAATAAATACATGAATACCTAGTAAAGTAAAATTGGTAGGTGAAATGAAAGGTCAGGTGCGTAGCATTCACAATCGGCGTGCGTGTATGACCAGATGTATGAACGTAAACGAGGCAAATGTATTTGGTATGTAAGGATCGTAGCAGGTGGCGTTCTGTTGTTTCTGCCTACCCCCATGGGAAGAAGGCGTGAGTTTATGTATGTAAAGTAAAAATAACTAAATAAAAAATGGTAAATAAAAGTGAAATAGTATGTAAGCGGTTCTATTTGCAGACAACAAGTAGATCTTCTGTCTGTGCATAAGCTATGGTTTGTAAATATTTAAGCATATTTTTTTACAGTTTAAGTTATTTAATTTATATGTACTAAGTTTTTTATTTAATCAAGATAAGATCTTTTATTTATTTCTTTATTGTTCTTAACACTAAACAAACAACAACACATACTACGTGTTTAAGATAACATTTAATACAGACTGGTGTCTGTTGTAAGGAAAATTGTATTACAGATCACCAGGCTTACCCTCCATCGGACAACTCACTTATGACCTATAACTTAAGGGGCATGCGCCAAGGTAGCCCGCGAAATTAAAATTTTCTTACGTTTTTTGCAATTTGCAGGTCAGTATCAGGTTGTATGGTGATCTAAATATGATTCGCGACCGTATCAAATATGGCTTTACAGAATTATAATCATTAGAATCAGCAATACAACTCCTTAAGTTAGAATTGCCCTCAAATGTCATGATTTCATGAAATTGTCATTCAATAGCGTAATTTGAACTTATAGAGATGTATTGCTGATTCTAATGATTATAATTCAGTAAAGGCATATTTGTTACGGTCGCGAATCATATTTTAATTAAAATACAACCTGACACTGACTTGCAAATTGCAAAAAACGTAACAAAATTTGAATTTCGCGGGCTGCTCTGAAGGTTCCGCCTAAATCTATTATTTATTATCGGTAACAAGTAAAGTTTTCCCCCGCAGCAACCTAGTGACATGTTTCCAAGAAGAGCTGTCCCGCGGGCTGGCCGCGCTGACGGGCGCGGCGGCGGGCGACGCCACGGACGCCACGGCGCCCGCGCTGCAGGCGCTGGCCGCCGCCATCGTGCTGCTGCGCCGGTGCCGCGTCAACGCCGCGCTCACCATACAGCTGTTCTCGCATCTCTTCCACTATATCAATGCTGTTTGTTTTAACAAGGTAACTTGTTTCCAACTTATCTTCATGTTAGCCCAACAAACATATTAAGATAACTGCATTATACGAGGGTATCTTCCAATATGCTCCAAAGCCCCGCAAAAAGCGCCCCGCTCTAAAGCTTGCGGAAGTGATGATGACGTCACGCTGTAGTAGTAGCACGAAGGCTGCGCTGACGTTCAAGTTCAGGGTCACCAGTATAGAGGTATGAGGAACAGGGTGTAAAGTTCACTCATACTCTATAGAAAAGGGAGGATCCTCCGACCAGACGGGCGTTGTGCCTGGCGGGCAACTGCCCGACGGTTGATGTCGGGATGTTGTATATATGCTAATCGCGCGGTAACCTCTGCTTGCGCGATGCAGGATTTGCGTAACCTCAGTATGACGTGGAGCTCGCATGTGGCGATGTTTGATACCGCTACAAAGTTTCAGTCAATTTCCAGTTTTTTTACAAGTACACAGCCAGCATAACTTTCAAAAACCTCAACGTAACTCAACGTCATCTTCGAACAGGTAAAGATCATGTCTTATAACATGATCAGAAGCCGTATATGGAAGTTTTAAAGTTGTTCACTCTGGTTGGCGGGTTCGAATCGCAACCGGGGTTTTTGGGTTTGTGAACATTGGTGGCGAGATGAAACAGTTGATGATTATCCTTGTTTACTGGATGAACTGTATTACCACACACATTGACAGTAAACTTAACAGTATTTGATGATTAATAACTCCACATAAAATGAAATAAATGAATTTTGATCCAAGAGTTGTGTGTTGAACCATTCTTGAAAAAGTGAGAGTCTTTGACTGTTAGACATAGATTCACAATAATTTGCACTAGTGTAGCAAGCAATGAACTAAAGTTTCGATACAAAATACAGATAAACTATGAAAGTTATTGAATGCAAAACTTACAGCTAACATTAATTAAAATATACAAAAACATGTTAATTTGAGTTAACAAAAGTCAACGAAAGAAAAAGAGATGGCGCTATGCGTCTTATATAGCTTCATCTTTTTCTATTGTTCGCATATTGGTAGTCATCAACCACATTTTCTTCACAGTTGGTAACCGAACCCGGCATGGTGAGCGCACGATGGGGCGCTGCTTTATCGGCGCGACTGAAAGTGTTGGCAGCATGGGCAGAGAGGCAAGGACTCGAGCTGGCTGCAGAGTGCCACTTTGCGCGCATGAATCAAGCTGGTATGAAGTATAAAGTACAGGCATACTGGACTTTTTGTCACCTACTTATAAGGTACTTTAACTGCCCCGTTGGTCTCGTGGTAACAAGCGCGACTACTAAGCATGGGGTCCTGGGTTCGATTCCCAGGTCGGATAAAGTGTTATTGGGTTTTTCCATTAGGAATTTCTTAGTAACTGCCCGGAGTTTGGAAGTTGGCGGTGTAATACCCCGGGCCTCGGTGCGCACGTTAAGCCGTTGCTCCTGCGCCTGATAGGGCTCCGGTCGTGTCGGATTGCCGTCCTGTCGGACTATGAAAGTGAGGGAAGACAACACAAGTAAATTACATCTAAGGAAGAAAACATTGTATATCATAACCAGTGATCGGAGTAGGTAGATTGATTTTTAGTACTTGTATCATAAATGCACACAGAAAGAATAACATGGATAAGCCATTTTTCCGGAAAGTAATTCCGGTATTTCCGGATTCAATTAAATATTGTTAATGTTGGTAGTGATATTATTACTACTCAATTCAAAATTTAAAGGAAGGTATCAAAACTAAATTAATTCATTATTTATCTGTTGAATAATAAAAATAGGAAGAATAATAAAGAATAAAATTGTTCATTTTATTACAATTCCTACCTTTTTTTTGAGGATGGCAAATCATCAAATGACTCCTTCCACTCTGGCAGAATACAATTCCTACATAAGTTCCGGTTTTTTTTTAATAATCCACCAATTCCGGAGGAATGTCCATAGTAATATATACGTTTCGGATCAATGACCCCAGTTCAATCTACCTACTCCGATCACTGATCATAACATATCAATCACATTATCCAAAATCATTTATTCAAATTAGAGTGAGAAGCAGAGGGCTTGTGGCTAAGCAATAACAGCCGCACGGGTCGATCGATCAGGTTAAGATACGTTTGCCGCGGTTGGTCCGCGGATGGGTCACCATCTTTACATACTAAGACCCCTTCGTGTCTCGGAAACCACGCTAAGCCGTTGGTCCCGGCTGTCATGCCTGGATCATTGACAGTCGTTACGGGTCGTCAGAAGCCCGAGAGTCTGACAACCAGTCTTACCAAGGGATATCGTATTACCCAGTAACTGGGTTGTGGAGGTCAGATAGGAAGTCGCTCCATATAAAATACTGGTCTCAGCTGCATCTGGTTAGACTAGAAGCCGAACCCAACACAGTTGGGAAAAACCTAAGCAGATGAGACTGAGAAGAGCACTTTTGGAAAGTAAAAATTACATAAGACAGTCCTCCAAACGCCCGCCTTTCACCACGTCCTAGTGCTTTAGTTGGGAACATGATCTAAAAAAACAAGGTCTGGCATTCCGGGAGTGACACATGCTTACGTCACTATCCAGTTGCCACTTTATTGCAACAAAACACGAATTATGGAAACATTTTCAGTCACCATTCTGTTAAAATATTATTTAGACCATTTAAATTGTCGTTTAATTTTTCTAATCAAACGAAACAATTCAATTTTAACAATACCAACGTAATTGTTAGTTAAAACCTCTTTGTTTTATCGGATTCGCACAGGTAATAAAGGCGATTGGGGAGTTATTATTACACACTACTGGTAACACAGCGGTGATGACGTAGGCTTGTGTCACCCCCTTGACCGGAGTGCTATACCTGGCGAAGTTTATTATTGTACCATGGCTGGGAAGAAGTGGCCCCACAAACTTCCAAGCAGCGTTTCTTGATTCTATACAATAGTAATTTATTCCCAGCGCGCCTAATCCAAGGCGAGTACCGTACTGCAGACGAAGCAGTAGCATCTTTAAAAGCCTGTTTCAAACTGAACTCAGTACAAACGCGAGCACTCCTAGCACCGCTCGCGCCGCCCGATGTGGTCGAAGCGGGCGTGGCCTACGTGCGCACACACACGGACGAACTGTACCGGGCTGATGGCCGAGAGATAAGACTAGAAGAAAGCTCGTGGTTAGGTGCCGGCTTGTTGATTCCGAGTGATGGATTCAGTGCGGAGGTAAGTTTGTTTTGTGATATTTTTGTCAGTATAAAAGTTATATAAGTAAGTGATTGGCCCGAAAGAATGGAAAAAGTAAATGATCATTCAATAACATGTGAGGACGAATATAGAAAATTTGGACCAATGTTTGATTCAAACATGGATTTTTTTATAATAAATACCTGTTTGAGCAGTGAAAGTGATCATTCCATCGCTAGTGAATATACTGACACAGCTACATCAGATGAATACATTTTCTGACTGAATGGAAAAGATTAATAACCGGATACATATTTATTTCAGTTGCATACCTACATGTCGTACATAAGAACCTCCTCTTTTTTTGAAGTCGGTTGAAGATTTTATTTTGTTTATATTTTTATTAATTTCT
Organism: Griposia aprilina; assembly: GCA_916610205.1. NCBI lineage: Eukaryota > Metazoa > Arthropoda > Insecta > Lepidoptera > Noctuidae > Griposia > Griposia aprilina. The sequence goes on from OU744288.1 coordinate 17,936,641, forward strand.
GAGATATACATAAATAATATTGAAAAGGAGTAAATGTTATTACAAATACAGAACCTCCTTTTTTGAAGTTGGTTAAAAAGGAAAATAGTTTTATAGGTCTATATAGTTAATACGGAAATCAAAACAACAATAAAGTACTTAGTTCTGAATTCAAATTATTATGCACGATAAATCTAATAATTGATGGACATGGAAATTAGCATTCGTTTGTATTCGAAAATGCGATGATTCCCGAGGGACGCTAGGAAAATAGTTGTACTGACGAGTATTTTCATATTTAAAATCGTTTGTATTTACGTTACATTTACTCCGCGCGTTCGTGCTAGGCGCACTGGAAAGAAAAATAATCGTAGTGACGATAGTGAGTGTCGACTTGGTGATGAGTGTTTTAAACCCATGATAAACAATTTAATTTGATTTCAGGTGGTATGTGGCGTGCCACCCGGTCTGGCAGAGTTCGTGGCGCCACTGCAGCGAGGTGGGCTGTGTCGCTTGGCGCACCAGCCGCACGCGCTGGGCGTGTGGACCGTGTACATGTGCGGCCACGCGCCCGCGCCGCACGCGCAGCGCCGCGCGCCCGACCCGCGCGTGCACATCATACAGCTGCACAAGAACTGCAACGGCATGGGACTCAGCATTGTTGCTGCTAAGGTTACTTACTGATACTCTAAATAAACTTTACATAGCCTTTGATAATAGCAGATCCCTGAAAAATTAAAGAAGAAGACAGTGTTTTTTTTTTTTTGGTATTTTTGCCAGCCAGTCAGCCATGGCTTAGCTTGTCTTCCCCATGGGAAAAGGCGTGAGTTTATGTATGTATATGAATGGCTGAATAATATTGTCTTCTACCCCTTGACTTTTGGACCCTCAGAGTTCCTGGATCCCAGGTTAAAAAAACTATCCAAACTTGCTTACTCTTAAGATCCTTAGACCCACGAGTCGTCAGGATCAAATCTTTTCTCCCCAAAATAACTTGGACGTAGTTTACCAGAAAGGACTCAACCCACAAAAAGTAATTTTTGAGTTATCGAGGTTTTAAGTTTAGGTGTGTATTGCTGCAATGATGTTACAGTTGGAATATTTTGGTTGGGAGACAATTTTGTTATATTAAATATAGACCTGCTTCTTTCAAGTTGAATTTATTAAAAACTGATTGGGTAGTTTGGGTTATTACAGTGGTTTGTAGAAAAATACCCGTCTTTGTGCGGGTTGGTTCGCATCATTAAAAAATCGACCTTATCTTTGTAGTATCACGGATCTTTTTTGCTGAGTGAAGGAACAAACTTTTAGGACCTCTGGCTCATTAACTCGTTTTTGACCATAGTGTGGGTTGAGTCCTTTCTGCTAAACTACGTCCACTTGTTTTAGCGAATTGTCTCATAAAATAACTAGTCTCCAAATATTGTTTGCCTAGACACTATAATAGGTACTTAAATAGTCATTCACTCAAAGTTGCACTATCGATTGTCAGGGCGCAGGACAGACGAAGCTAGGTATCTACATAAAGTCCGTGGTGCCGGGCGGCGCGGCGGCTGCGGACGGCAGGCTGGCGGCCGGCGACCAGCTGCTGTCCGTCGATGGCCAGTCACTCGTCGGGATCACTCAGGAAAAGGTATGTGGGAATTTGCGAAATCAACATACGATACAGGGTGTTAAAAAACCCTCTCCCTCTCTGTTACGTACAGTCACCAAAAGAAATAAGTAACCAGGGTCGTCGGATATAGTTGAAATTTTGTAAGAAACTGATGGATGTTTTCGAATGAAATTTTATTTGATAAATTAACTGTTTGTATTCTATTAATTAAGTTAAATTTTATTCGAAAATATCCATCAGTTTCTTACTAAACTTCAACTATATCCAACGACCCTGGTTACTTCTCACTTTTGGTGACCGTACGTCATCTAAGTAACTTTGTGCAAATATGATTGCTGCAAAACGACCTTAACTTCTTTGTGTGAAATTTCGCTGGTTTAAGTAGTGCGCAATGTAACGTACGGAAAACTTTATAATTATGAGTGCATGCAAAGGACCAAGGATCGTGGAAGTATTTAAAGCTAAGAAATTGATTTCGTAAAAAATCGTCATAAAAAGTTAGAACTTTGACCTTTATTGTCTCCGTAACCAGATGGTTCCCAGGCATGGTCAAGTACTAAAAAAGATACATAAGGCTGCGTTAAGGGTACTTTTACATTCGTTATTCAACGTGTATTCATTTGACCTAGAAGGTTGAACTCTCTTGAATAGTGATTGAAAAAAAAAAACCTCAAGGTGAAAGCGCCAGAATAGCCCGCAAAATTCAAATTTTCTAAGGTTTGCAACACTCTAAGTTCAAACTATCATATTTGGATGACTTATTAATTATTTAATCAGGACATTTGAGGTCAATTAAAATTAAAATAGTTGTATTGATGATCGTAATGATTATAATTATGTAAATACATATTCGTTGATGTCGCGAATCAGATTTTGATCAAAATACAATCTGGCACTGACCGTCAAATTACAAAAAACGTAAGAAATTTTGTATTTCGCGGGCTACCGTAGTGCTCCCCCTTAAGTTAAACAGAATTTGGCCTGATTAACAATTATTCGCATTTAGAAATAGCTAATTTACCCTTTTGAAATCCAAATACAGTGTAGTAAGATTCATATATAGGTGGGCATGGTATTATCCCCTAGACCAATGGGGCAAAAGTGGTCTAGCTAGTTTTTATATGAATTTTTAGTGGAGGTTCTAAATTCAAATCACATTATTGACCAGCGCGTTAAATGAAATTCAGTACAATATTATTACCCGGCTAGACCACAGGGCTATAATGACTTAATTTAGGTTAGGTTAGCATGACATATGACTTCAAATTATCTAGCAGCCTGTGTGGATTATAATATAATAAAATATTAAAAAAATATATAACGCTAATGAATATTCTTAGGCGGCAGAATACCTAGTGCGCACGGGACCTACGGTGACCCTGGAGGTGGCGAAGCAAGGCGCTATGCTGCACGGCCTAGCAACACTGCTGCACCAACCCGCCTACAACCAACGACAAGGTATGTTCATTAACTCATATTAAACAAGGTACTCAAATTACAACTAATTTTTAATACATAACACACATAACATATTTTCACGCCTGTAATCACCGAAGGGTTTGGCAGAGGTGAAGCTATAGTACATACGCCCACATTTGGCCAGTTATGTTTCAAGTCCCATGTAAGCGGGCATTGTCATGTAATTGGTGTGTGTGCCACGACTACGTTTGCATGGACTAAAATACACGGTGATCTTTCGAAATAGGATAGAAAGCGTGTTTACTAGACCATTCCTAACATGTGGTGTTATTTTTATCTGCATTATGATTTAATTGTTGAGGAATTTAATTTTTTGTATAATTAAATTTGGATAATTTTAAATGTAGTTTATTCATGGACTAACATAGTTTTTAAGTGCTAACTAACACATACGTGAACCTAAAATTGTCTTAGAAAATCAATAATTATTATTATTAACAGATTTTAAAAGAATGTGAGTATCGTCAAGAAAAGCGATGATTTCTACGTTTGACTTTTCGGGTGCTTTCCCTACGGTTATAATGCTAGAAAAAAAACAAATCACATAAACTTGCTAGACTACTTTCTTGTGTGTTTTTATTATTAATAGTAAGCATTCAAGATCCTTAGAGTAGGTAGGATGCCTAATATAACTTTTATTTGAGGGATATAGCGCTGTGTAGTGATGTAATGGTCCTGGTGACGTTGTTGTGGTTCTGGCGAGCAGTGGAGGAGGTGCAGTACGAGGACCGGTCGCGGCGCAACTCGGGCACGTTCACCAACCCGCACCCCGCGCTGCTGCGGCCCGCGTCGCCGCGCACCGAGCTCGCCACCGCAGGCATGCCCACTTTACACCTCACCCCACCCTCCCCGCACGCCCGGTAACACGGAACCATGACGCAGCTTTTTTTTACAGCCTGCTGTTGCAAATGAATCTCCTTTTTCTTCTTTTGTTTTACGGCTTTACACTTTTGCGCTGTCAAAAGTTTTCAGTTTGCAGTCTTCAATAACGACCTTGTCGCTGAATATCCTTCTTTTTTTTTGCAGGTTTCGTACCTTTCCTTTTTCGTTTCTTTTATTTGTCGCTTCATTAGCAAAACATATTCAAATATCGAATTGAAGTTCATGTAAGTGTCTATTGCAGGCTATGGTCGTCGGCCGTGTCACAATCGATGTCAGTTCCTAAGAGACGAGTCTACGGAGTCTAGTACGGACGAGAGTGAGGAGTGGCAGCCTCACTACCACGGTTCAATACCTAGGTTGATAGTGACGTTGGATAGGGAGAACAACCAGTTGCAGGATGACTTGTCCCCGGACACGCCGGGTTGCCCGCTCGAGCTGAGGAATGACGCGCCGCCACGACCCATCCCCGTGTTCACGTTTACGTGCGAAGACTTCGACGAGCAGCAGCCCAGCGCCTCCACGTCGCAGGCCCAGCACTGTCCGCAGCCCCCGCCGCGGTACGAGCCTCCCCCCGAGGAGCCGCCACCGGTACCCGAGCCTCCCGCCAACTACGACCAGTCTAGCGATAACGGAGACTCCATTTGTCTGCCGCCTGAGATGGAACCAATAGACACTAAGCTCACCCTCGATTTCATTAACGCTCGCAGTAGAGAGAACGAGTTCTATAGACGACGCTGTACCGGCATCGACGAGTGTGTGAGTGCGTGCGAGTGTTGTCGCACGCCACAACCTGAGACACAACAGATCCCTTACATCGATGAGCCGAACTCAGAACCGCTGATATTCGAAAACGAAGGCCCACCTGACAAGGTTGCTACGCCTAAAATACGACGAATATTACCGTCCTTGTCTCTTGATCAATCAGATTCAGATAAAAAACCTGAAACTGTGGACGCAGTTTGTCAAACGCCCTCTTCTCCGATGGAAGTAAAGAGCCTCATATCGACTCCTAAAAGAAGACTCGAGCTTAATCTTGCTATTAAGAAAGACTATGACCAAATGGATAATATTCAGTGCAGGCTCAAAAGAGCAATATTTAGCATGTCGACATCTTATTCGGGTAAATCTGAAGATACCGAAATTCCGTCCACTTATTCAACGTCTGATTCTTTTGATGAGACGAACGATGAAATGAAATGTGATGTCGGCACCGTTAAAGCTCAGACGCCTGTAGAACCTGGTGCTAAACAGATATTAGATAGTGTTGATCGAAAGTCATGGAAATCTCCTGATGAATATAGACCGTCCTTCGGCAAAGTCAAAGAATTGACAAAACATTTCAACGACATCAATCTGAAGTATTGTGTTAAGATATACAAGCGAAATTGCCAGTCGAGTCCGAACCTCAGTGTCCGCGACAAAACTACCAAGGTCATTGAAAACCTTCCCGCCAGTGCGAGTTTAGCGGATATACAATACGAGTGCAATAAAACGGATACGAGCGACACCAAGTGTGAGAAATTATCTGACGACGAAGTAAAAAGTATCCTGATCCAGTTGGAAGACTGGTCTAAATATGGATCACGCGGCAGTGAAGATACGCTAGCGCATGGCAATGAGTTCGAAATACCTAACTTGCCTTCTGAGGAGCACACTGACAATGCTGCTAACGGATATGTATTCAACGAGATAATTGACAAAAAGCCGAGACGAATCACTTTAGATAATATTAGGCTGAGGTCAAATCAGTCGAGTATGAACTCGGACCAGGCGAAACAGAGTAAGGAGTCGCTGGTTGTGAGTGGGAGTTCAAAGGGGTCTTCAGATCGTGTGCCGCGGTTGGTGGCGATGCTAGCTCAGCCTGCGGCGCCGGGCTGTGCGCTGGCGGCTTCCTGCCCCGACATCAGCGCCGCACACAGCACGTGTAAGGCTCCCACACACGCATGACGATAGGTGTGTTATAGCTGGACGCACAACTTTATTTTCGTTACTCCACTAGATATTTTATTTTGTTTATACACAGGTTACGTTATACAAATATTGTACTTCCTGCATTGCTCGTCTGCTGCACACGTATTTCATGCGTGTTTACATGAAATGCATCAATTAGAGATTAACTTTGCCTCCAGGTGTAATTTCATAAAAACATTCGTTTCGTGTGTGTACCCAGTTACAGAATGGAGGAAGTCTATTATTTGAACAGAATGTAATTTGTGTGGAATGCATGGATATCGTTACGTTTATTTTGGTCGTAAAATCGTTCCTCATTTATTTTCGTACGTTTCTGCCACTCGCACTCGTTTTTCGTTATTATAATATTATTTTATTGGTTGTACGTTTATTTTTATGTCGATGTAGATTTCTTTATTTGTATAGCTGATTGAATAAGAAGTTATATAGAGGTGTTATAATAGTGTCGTGATGTTATAGCGGGCGTTGCGGGCGCGGCGGCGGGTGCTGCGGTTGCGGGCGGTGCGGTGCGGCGCGCGTCGGAGCGCGACCTGCCGGCGCGCCTGGCGGCGGAGGCGAGCGTGAAGAGCAGCAAGAGCACGCCCGCGCTGCACCACGTGGCCGAGCCGCCGCCCGCGCACCACCACACGCCCGTCAGGTATGTACGACCTACATATATCGTCAAACACTTCAAACAATGATCGAAACTATCACAAAGAATTAGAATAAATTCTGTTTATTAAGCAAAGAAAATGTAGACGATCATTTACAAGTTTAACACAAACAAAAAATACTATTATACATTATACTGCACCACGGCTACGCCAAAAAAAGGTTCGCGCAGTACCGAACGATACTTTTCTTGTATACATGTACAGACTATGAAATGTATCACAAAGGACATGTATCACTCATGACTACGCCTCACATAATACTTTTTACCGTCAAAAAACTGTAAGCGCACGACATTTGCGCAACTCTAAACCGACCACAGCTTCAACCATAACAGTAATTGATATAAATCATTGACAGCGTGCCCGTCAGTTCGCCGGTAGCGAGTGGCTCTCCGAGCGCTTGGCCCAGCAAGTCCCGAAGCAGCCACAACCTGTCGGCGCCCGCGCCGCATGACGGCTTCTACCAGAACCTGTCTACTGTCCAGTCCCAACAACATGCTTTACAAGACAGGTACCTATAACTGGTTTCTACATTTTCAGCACTTAAGTTTCAAAACTCAAGGATGCTACGCACAGACAACTGCACGTCTGAATGAATGAATGAATTGAATCAACTTTTAGATTTGTTTACCTCTTTATTGAATGATTACTGTATACATTTACTTTGTTGTGGTAAAATAAATTCTATACTATGTTTTGTACCGATATGGTGGATACAATGCTGTGGACCAAAGGTTGTAGACAATAAAATGGTTAAGGAACCATTTTATTGTCTACAACCTTTGGTCCCAAAAAGATGTAAACACGGACAAGGGTCCGTGTCTACATCTTTTTGGGACTGACTGTACCATATCATCAACTACACTTATATTTGGGGTATAAAATTTTTCGTTTATAAGCGCATCATTCGACCCGAAACTAGGGTAATAAGCGCGGTTTTAAACGGATTCATAGCGAGAGTTTCGCATCTGTTCGATGTATTGACTCTTTTTTTATGGTGCTCGGTGTTACCAACATGATTAACAAGTTTCTGTTCCTTTTAATGTATATAGTTCACTGATACATACATAATTACTCCAGATGGTCGTCGTTGCGCAGTTCAACGGGCAGCAATCGGCCACAGTCGGCGCATTTCACAGCGGGTGGGCAAGCCGAGGCACCAGATTCACCTTTACATCACCAGGTAATATACAGCCGTCATCTACGCATTCTGAACATCAAAGTAAGTAACTTTCTGCGAAAATAATTGCTGGGAAACGACTTTTATTTTTGATGTGAAAATTCGCTGTTTAGAGTACTACACAATGTAACGCACGCACAAAATGTGCTTATGGGTGCATGCAACGTTACAGGGATCGTGGGAGTATTTAAGGTTAAGTAATAACATTTACTAATTATTTTCATTAAAAACAAAACGTCTAATAAGTTGGTACACACGGCTACACATCAAGCTATACATTTCCAGTATAAGCTAATCTCGCATTGTATAGGATTTCCATACAATGCGAGGTCAGCGTAAACTGGAAATGTATAGCTTGATGTGTAGCCGTGTGTACTATGATCTTCAATATCGCCGTAACTAGAAGGTTCGCTCCCAGCAGGCTTAGCATGACGCTGTCTATTTCTTCGAAGAATAGACACGGCTATTTCCATACAAAGTGACATTCTGTTTCTCTATTTTTGACATCGCACCGTAAAAATCCTTCTAAAATCTGTCATTTTGTATTTCGTTTCTACCGATCGTTGTCTAGGTCCTTTTTAATGTAGACTATTTCAGAAGACAGTTGTCTAAGGTAGTGAAGACAATTTGATTTTTTAAGCGCCATGCTAAAGACAATAGAAAAAAAATTACTCGACGGCCACAAAATATAAAAATGGAATGGAAAAATTGATTTTTTCTGTTTTGTATTGAAAATGTGAAAAAATATTACCTACATGTAGAGTTTTAGAGGTTTAAAAGGGTTTCATAAAGGGGGTCGAAATGTTCATTATTTTTGCGATAGGACACACCATTTTCGAGATCACAGCAAAATAAAAGAAAAACGTGAATAAATTACTGAACTTCGTAAAAAGTGCAATTGACTCTTACTACTTTGCTACCGTCGTACTGTCTTCACGAAACGTCATTTTCGTCTATTCTTCCGTCGACAAAACGGTGCTCGTGGTAAGCCTGCTGCAGGTAGGGTCCAGTACAAAATAAAAACATAATAATGAGAAGAACAAATGACTCTCAGCTTCCATAAGGGTATTTTTACACCCTATACAATAATGTAGAAATCCCTACTAATTTATCCATTTTATATTCTTACAAATTAAAATTCTTACGATTAAACTTATGACTTTTCTAGTAATAAACCAATTATTGGTCTTTTATCTTTAGGCCCTTTATACAGACACGTTTTTCTTGCCATGAATAACTACGGCCGATTCGCCGTGTGTAAGCACGGTCGTCAGTGTTGTATGGATCACTATGGAAGTTTGATGATGACATGGCGGCTCTACGGCACGGCGCCGTCGTCGTATACCATAGAACCGTATCATATTCTAGGTCACACGATTTTTTTACGGCGCGGTTAACACGCCTTACCGTAAAGAAAACATGCCGTGTATAAAGGGCCTTAAACGATATTGCATCAAAAACATCATAAAAATAAAAGTAGCGATGTTCTTGCCGACTATACCATTTCTCAAAAATTTGTTCGAAATAAAAAATCACACTAAAAGTTACGGGTAAGACGAACGTTTTGGGCTGAAGCTGCAGCGGTTAGGGTAGCTGCACTACTTTATCTCAAATTACCGTCCTGTACGATTAATGGCCGTTTTCATTAATAGGAGGCGACCGGTAAATAAATGCTTAAATATCATTTAACAGTGCTTTTTTAGCTAAACTAATTTAAAGAGAGAGAGCGAATTTAGTGTGTTTATGTATATGTGGAGGGTAATACCCGGAACCCCATTTCCTATTTGAAAAATTCTTTCACTTTTTCAAAGGTACAAACAAAGATACCAGATGGACATAGGCTGTATATTATGTAAATATATACAAAAAGGACTATAATACTGATTTAATACTATATTGACCTCATGCAAGCCTACCGAATACAGAACAGAAACAGAATACCGTCTTCACATGAAAATTGCACCCGTGCGAAACCGGGGCGGGTTGCTAGTCCCATATAAAAAGCATTCATTCATTCAGCACATATCGCCTAAGATTAGTGAAAACGGGTATTAAGTTTTGAATTGTTTGAGGCGGGACCTACGACTAAGAAACCTAGACCTCTAACTCAATGTCGTTTTTGTTTTATGTGTAAAAATGTGTGTTGTGTGTAGGGCGCAGCCAGTGCACGCGCAGCCAAGCTGGCGGAGATGTCCGAGGAGGTGTCGCGGCGTCAGCTGGCCTACCTGGCCGCGCACTCGCAGCATATGGCGGCGCACGCGCAGCACGCGCCGCACGCGCAGCCACAACACCACCACCTTATGGGTAAAACTTCCATTTGTATTTGTTTAACAGAAGATGCAGATCATCAAGTAATGTCAATTATTTATGAAAATTATTGTGTAGTTAGCCATTTCAGCCGAAAACGTACGATACATGGCGAGTCATTAATATTAGTTAAAAATTCAATGAAATCGAAAGAATGAAAAGACATCATCGGACTGTCTGTTAAACACACCATTGAATTGTCCTGTGTTGACCTTGATAAGCATGTTATAGTATGCGTACTATACAAGACCTGCAAGTTACCCGAATCTATCTGTGTTTGATTCTGTAATGGAAGATGTATTATAGAAACTAAGTACTAGTAGTAAGTCCGTAATCATATGTGGAGATTTTAATGTTAATTTATTACAAAATAACTCGAATACTGTAAGAATATTAAGTCTTTTTGGGTCATTTGATTTGTCAAATGTTTTTATTGAACCAACCCGAGTGACAGCTTCTTCTGCCACTTGTATAGATACTATTTTTTTGTAATTATAATTACTTACACAAAAAAAAAATGTAAATAAATTACCATTGCCACAGTGGACAAACAATAACATTTTGCTCCTACATCCATTTATAAAAAGTTCAAATAAGGTTTAGGCCAATTACATGTAATAATTTAGAGCAATTAAATAATTCTTTGGCTAGTACATTATGCGATCAGAGTTTTAATAATATAGGTGACCCAAATGCCGAGTACGCCGAGTTCTTTACACTATTAAACACGCAATTTAGGGACACTTTTCCACTAAAGACTAAAAGTATTTACACAAAGTTTATATTTAGTAATTGGGCGACTCTAGGTATTTGTAAAAGCAGGGAAAAACAAGTTGAACTTTATGGTCTAAAGCAACGTATGAATAACTCAAAGTTTCATGAGTATGTTGCAAAATATTCAAAAACTTAAAAGTATGTGCAAAATAGCTAAAGCTCTTTATATTAGCATTAAAATAGAATCAGATGATGATAAAATAAAACTACCTGGCAAATAATGAAACAGGTAGGAAAAAATGGCGTAATACTGAATTTAATTTAGAGACTGCATATGGCCCCATCAAAGATTTAGAAATTGCTCAGGAATTTGAAAACTTTTTTGCTAATATTCCCCTTAAAACTACTGAAGCTTTAAATTCCTCACCCACGCTTTTTGCTGCCTTACTTAAAAATAATGTAAAGGCATGCTCTTTGGAGTTTAGGTTTCAGCATACAAACCCCCAAGCTGTTATAGAAGCTTTTAAAATTAAATCAACAGAAGATCTCTGGGGAATGTCTGTAAAAGTCTGTTGGTCTCTCATCGAAACCATTGCGCCCTATTTAGCTTTCATTTATTTATTTCTACTTACATCTATCATTACAGGTTAACCCCAATGCGATAAATGCGCTTAAAACTAACTACATATATAACACTAGTGTAGACCAGTGTCTTTCCGGATCATATGAAACAGTAAAGTAGTTCCATTGTTCAAATTCGGTTATAGTAAAGAACACAACAATTATAGGCCTGTGTTAATTCCGCCAGTTCTCAGTAAGGTGTTTGAAAAGTTGATGCTCAATCAAATGGTACGTCGCTTTAATAAGAATTCCATCTTTCATGGACTAAGTACGGTTTCACCAAAGGGCGTTGTACCACTGGCGCCCGGGTAACCCTAATAAAAAAACGTTTTTAACGTCTGGGAAGAAGCACAAGACGCCATGGGTATCCTTCGCGACCTCTCTAAGGCGTTCGATTTCGTAAACCATGAGACACTTCTGCTGAAACTAGAGTACTATGGGATTAGGTATACAGCTCTTGATTTACTAAGATCATACCTGAAAGATAGAAAGGTTAAAGATCAAGTAAACGGCATAAACTCATTAGGGTCTGAAATGACAATGGGCGTTCTTCAAGGTTCGATATTGGTTCCATTCCTCTTTTTTGTTTACTTTAATGATTATGACATTGATTTTACATTCTGTAACTACTTTAACTCATACACTAAATTATTACTTGTTAACATTTTATAAAAATCATCTAATTTCAATATTTGTAATTATGTGAGCACCATGTATCTATCACATAATTAATTTACCTGTCATTGCTTTATATTTATTTCTTTTTACCTATTGTGGTATAGTAATTTTAGTCAAGGTGCATCGTCTTCACATATTATATAATTATATAATTAATGTAAACAATATATTGTCAAACATTTTAAAAGAGTAACCGTGGAGTGTCTTGCCCATTCTTCTCCATACGAAACTACCTTTTGGAAGGGGCAACTACATAGAATCAATTCTATATTTATTTGTAAATATTGTCGTTCAAAAGTGTTTTAAGTATACGCGTAACTTTCTATAGAGTAGTCCGATTTGGACGAATCTTTTGTATTGGACAGGGTATATCCCGAAATATCAAAACAGATAATATCAATAGAGTTAATCACATTCAAAATGAAAAAAAAAAAACAAGTCATCAGTTTACGCTTTACTTAATTAATAGCTTAGTTAGACAAAGTTTTATCTATTTTTCGATTTTCAATTCCTTTTTTTTTTTTTTTGCAATATTTGTTGTCAACAACATAATCTAAAAAAAGCCTGAGCCAATGAAATCCGATTCCACCTACATGAGAACGGTCTTCAAATAACGACTTCTATACAATCTCCAGGCCAGCCCCAGATGCAGCTACCGCCAGGGCCATACGGCCAGCAGTCGCCGCAGCTGCACCACTCGCAGCCCATGCTGCACGTGCACAACCAGAGCCCGCATCAGATCTACCACAACCAACACCACCCTCCGCAGAGGTCAGTTTAATATTCTACAACTGTACAAGGATCAGTAGGCGCGTGGCAAAAATCGGAACTAACGCCACCATCTTGTTTCATACAAATTCACACAAACGTGCGTGTGCACAAATGTCAATCGAGCGTCAAAAGGTCTTTGTAGCACCCTACCTTTAACTGTAAGCCCAACAGCCCATTCAGGTTTAATATTACCAAACAATTTATCCATGCAACAGTTAATAATAGCGTTTAATTATAATATGGTCGACCACGTAATTGCTTCACTCTTAAATTGAAACTTCAGTAAGGTTGAAATTGAAACTATCTGTCTCATTAGTCTTAAGGCGAAAACAGCATTTGACGTATTATGAGGTGCAAGTGACGTTCAACCTTAAGGTGGTAAAGCAATTAAGAGGTCGATTATACAAACCAAAATATCTCTTAAATCCTAACTAATATTGCAGGTACGAATGGATGCCGCCCGGTCCACCATCACCGCAGAGGTCACAGCCGCCGGTCGCTCCGAAACCTCAGGTAAAATACGCAGTACCATATTTTATCACACAAAGGTGTTCTCTTACAGTCAGTGTAGCGCAACGCAGCGCGGTTTTTCACTGCTAGACAAATATCAACCGTGCGCTAATTGAAATAAAGTTGAAAATACATAAAGGTGTGCGTCTCTGGTTATTTATTTACGACTTTTTTTTTAAGGGGGATGTAGTAAGGTAGCCCGCAAAAGTATTTTTTGAAAATATTTTTATTGAAATACCTATTTGTTACGGTCGCAAATCATATTTTAATCAACATACACACTGAGCTGCAAATTACAAAAAACGTAAGAAATTTTTAATTTTGCGGTTTAACCTGGCGCTTTCGTCTTAATATATGCAACACACATACATTCTTTTCATAAACCATAATTTGTATTGTCTGACTAATGATTACATAAATCTTTGATGTTAGGGTGCGAGGCGAACGGACATGGAAATGGAAGAGCAGTCACATCCGCAGTCGCAGCAGCCTCCACCCAGCAGTGTGCAACCCGAAGACGGTACGGACATTTACTTCTTCATTTATAGACTATTTTCATGTTGCACTTCTGAAAGCACAAAAGCAATTTTTGTGAATAGCATGAATGTGTGGTGAATAGTCAATCTTACAAGTAACGATTTTACGCCTCGAACTTTCTCTTAATTATGATTTACGAGATAAAAACAATAATTTGCAGGGCTAGTGAAGATGACAGTTAACCGCAAATGGTAAAAACTTGCTCGACCAGTCGTATGGCATAGAATTTTTCGTCTAATATAGATCTACTATAAAAAGTAGAATGTTTGGTCATATTGAGACGATCAATAAAAGGCGACTAATAAAAGGTAATAACAAGGTAGATGTGAATGGCAACGCCGGGAGGGGATGCCCTAGAAGGACATATTCTGACCTTATTGGTGATGTTCTCCAGAAAGGTCAGGTGCGTAGTACTTACAACCAGCGTGTTTGTATCGTGCGAGAGCATGTAAGGATCTCAGCATATGGCGTTTTTTAGTTTTTGCCTACCCTCATGGGAAAAATGTGTGAGTTATGTATGTTGCTATTTTGATATTGTTATTGTGTACAGAGCGGTACGTAGCCAGCGCGCTAGAACCACCGGCAGTGTCTGTGTATCCAGCGGGCGGCGCGGGCGCAGGCGGCGCGGGGAGAGGCGCGGCGCCGCACAACCCGTGGCAGCGGGAGGAGCGAGAGAGACAACACGAGGCACGCCGCGCCGCCGCACGCGCGCGCAGGTAACTACACATTACAAGCATGTTTCAATAGAACGGACAGCAACGAAAATAGATGAACACACTTTTTTTATATAATAACTAGCTTTTGCCCGCTGCTTCGACTGCGTGCAGTTCGGAAAAAAATACCTTTACAAAAGATTAAAACTTCCATGAAAAAAAACCTAATTCGATCGAATTCAAGCCAAGCTTTATGGTAATCGGTCCAACAGCGTTGGAATTGATTAATCTCATATATCCTACATCCATCTGAAAATTAGATATTATCTACATAACTAGAAGGACACATTTTTTTTTTCGCTGCATGCCTCGTATCATTTTATTTATCAGTCCAGGGATTTTATTATTTTAATTTTACATCGATTCCAAAAATATTACTTATTTTACAATAATGTTTTAATTGTATACGTTTTAAAAAACTGTTAAGATTTTTCGTTGCTGTTTGAACTTTAGAAACACCTTAATAAAATACAACTATCTTATGTCACAAATCACGTAATTTTGTATTATTGTATTCAGGGACGCAACAATCGCTCAGTTAATATCATTGGGAGCGGCGCGTACGCCCGTCCAGAACCAACAACTACGCGCGCTGCAGCTCGAAAGAGACTTCGAACTGCGAGCCACGCAACACGATCAGGTAATCCTTACTTACTTGTTCTTGACTTTTAAAACCTTGGTTGAAAATTACCTGCAACTTTTAAACTGCGAATTGCTATACTTTCTCAGACGTGACGAATATCGAATCTTGAGGAAATAAAAAAAAAACTTAATTTCGAAATTTTTCATTTTTTGCCGTGCGGGCGTCTTGCGGTCGTTTACCCCGCGCAGTTGCAGTATTTTTATAAGTGAAACTTCTTAAGCGGCGATTCGATAATTGAACGCGAATTGAGAGCTAAATTTCACGGACGCATCACGTTTATGCACATTTCGTTACATGAGACAGAAGAAAGATATAACGCTCTTTGTCTCTCACACAAAATCTCTCTTATTCTTAATTTTTTAAGAAGTTTCACTTCTATCACGTGTATGGTGCTGCACGCATTTTTTTTTAGTATTATCAGGATTTGTAAAAGTTTCGCCAGTTAATTTTATTTGACTTTACAGAGAATAAAAAAATCAAAAAAACAGCTTGTGAGCAATACATTGCATAAGCTTTACAAGCTGATTATTTCAGTAAAATGCGTGACATATCTCTTATATCCATAGGAGGAAGGCAACACGGCAGAAGGTTCAGAAGACACAGAAGAGCTGCTAGACGACATGGCGGGCTCCCCGCCGGCCGCGTCGCCCGCGCCGCCCGCGCACGCGCTGCAGCAGCCGCACCCGCCCAAGTCCATACTCAAGACCAACACACGCACCGAGATCACTAACGGATACGCTACTGAACAGGTACTTATTGTTTATGGAATTAACTTGGCCATAACAACTGAAACGGACTTAACTGTGATTACTAACCTGTAAGACTTGAGGCATGCTACACACTTGTTAAGGGCTGCACAATCGATTCAGCAGTATTTGTTGAACAGTAAAGCCGACCCGAAGCAATTACCACATATCATTTTCGATTTTGCCTCCCGGCTGTACAATTAACCCGAACATGTGTGTAGCACGACTCACACGTACAACGATAAAACTCAGGCGGTTTTGAATCCCCAAACTTACGTGGGCATTGATCAAACGACATCCGCAGCGTTTCTTTTAGAGCATAAAGAGGTCATACTGAAGTATTCTAACATTGATTCATAGGATTTGAGGTTTCTAAATTGGTTATTTACATAAGATGGTTGGTACAGAAAGCGTTTTTGAACTCGCTCTAATTTACTAGAGTAGACATACTAGACATCATAAGCAGGATTCCAAACTTGACTTCCACGCTCCAACATACTGCGAATGATACAGTTAAAAACAGGTATTGTGACTTTTGGGTCCCTAAATTCCTTGAGCTCTTGAGCTGTCGCGCTACAAAAGCCGACAGACGCGAGGCTTTCTGAGCTATATTATCTATATGGTGTCTAAACTTAAGTTGGCAATCCATAATTACGGCTAAGTTGCGAATCCAAGACACCTCTTCCAGGGGTACACTATTAATTGAGTAAATTGCTTTAGTGGGATGTCTTTTTCTTGTAAGTATATAGCAACATTCAAAATCATTTGGTTGTCGATACACCATCTGGACACTTTATCGATTTCAGTATGCAATTTTACTGAGTCTTCAACACAATTTACTGTTTGGTACTATAGAGGTATGAGGAACAGGGTGTAAAGCTCACACATACCTCCACAGAAAAGGGAGGATCCTCCGACCAGACGGGTGTTCTGTCTGGTGGGCAACTGCCCGACGGTTGATGTCGGGACGATGTATATATGCTAGTCGCGCGGTAAACTCTGCTTGCGCGATGCAGGATTTGCGTGACGTCAGTATGACGTGTAGTACGCAGGTGGCGATGTTGATACCACTACAGTACAATTTTAGGTCATTGGCGTACATATTAAAGTTGCATTCTATTTTACTTGCCAAATCATTTTTAAAGATTAAGAACAACAAATGCCTCAGGTGTGAGCCCTGTGGTACTCCTGATGGTATAAAGTTTGTCTGAGATTTAAAATCTTGAACAGCTAACATTGTGTCCGATTTTTCAAATAGCATTCACACCATCGCTGTAATGACCCATGAATACCCAAATACCCAAGTCTGTTATCTTATTAAGAAGAATATTGTGATCAATAAGATCAAACGCTTTACTGAAATCCGTGTACACAGCGTGTACCTATTTACCTTCGTCGCCAGCACCTTCTATGTTACAAAAGATTTGATTAAGTGGCCCTCTTTGGAAGGAAACCATGCTGTGCAGGACGCAGCTGCTTCTTTACATGCCACTAATTTTGTTTCACCAAGAGTGTTTCAAAAACTTTACCAAAAGATGAAAGAATGGAGACGGGTCGATAATTTGACACATAAGAAACATCGCCATTTTTCAGGAACGGGTAATACGATCTTTCTTCCATTTACTTGGGAAAATATCTAGACTCAGGCAGTTGTATAACTTAGATAGCGGTTATAGTAAAGATACAACACATTTTTTTTTTAAAGATAGCTGGTATTCCGTCGTGTCCAGTGCCCTTATTGACGTCTAAATCAGTGAGCGCTTTATTTAAGTATTTTAAAAAGGTACACCAACAGCTTCTCGTATACAAAATATCACATAACAGTAGGTAACAGCCATGGGCTTATACAGTTGCCAATAACAGGTGAACCAACATTCTCAAACACAGTGATAACCTAAGATAAAAACAAAAAGCTCAAAAACCACTAACAAAAAGCGTTTTGACAATATCTGAATCAGATAAAACAATTTTTCTGAGAGTTTTACTGTAATTATGACTGGCGGATGGTGCGAATCCAGCTTCCACAGAGGATTAGCAACTTCACATAATTTAACGCGCTCAGAGATTTTAGAGAATATTAAATCCAATATACGTCGGTTAAAAGCTTAAATTAAATTCATGCTCGAATGGGTCGATAATGCTAGCGCAAATTAAGGCAGTCCGCAACGCAACGCATCGTAGTGCAAAAATCCTTCTTTATCACTTTCGTACATTTTCTATAAACCAACTCACTGTTTTGTATGCAAATGCGTCGCGCTGTGGCCCGTTGCGACTGTAATGTATGCTTGGCTATGATTATGGCTAACTATAATAATTTCCACAGGTGACTTACGAAGAAACCCGAGTAGCTGAAGTGAGTTCTGCAGTGAACGCGCTGAGCGTGTCATCGAGTAGTCACATGGCAGCGGGCGCGGGCGCAGCGAGCGCGGGCGCGGGCGCGCCGCCGCCGCCCGCGCGCGGCTCGTCGTTCGCGGTGATGGCGGAGCGCGCGCGCACGCTGTCGCCGCCGCGCCACGACCAGCACGCGCCGCCCGCGCATCATGCGGCGCCGCAGTACGTATACATACACACACTATATACATGGCAGCAGGCGCAGGCGCGGCGAGCGCGGGCGCGGGCGCGCCGCCGCCGCCCGCGCGCGGCTCGTCGTTCGCGGTGATGGCGGAGCGCGCGCGCACGCTGTCGCCGCCGCGCCACGACCAGCACGCGCCGCCCGCGCATCATGCGGCGCCGCAGTACGTATACATACACACACTATATACATGGCAGCAGGCGCAGGCGCGGCGAGCGCGGGCGCGGGCGCGCCGCCGCCGCCCGCGCGCGGCTCGTCGTTCGCGGTGATGGCGGAGCGCGCGCGCACGCTGTCGCCGCCGCGCCACGACCAGCACGCGCCGCCCGCGCATCATGCGGCGCCGCAGTACGTATACATACACACACTATATACATGGCAGCAGGCGCAGGCGCGGCGAGCGCGGGCGCGGGCGCGCCGCCGCCGCCCGCGCGCGGCTCGTCGTTCGCGGTGATGGCGGAGCGCGCGCGCACGCTGTCGCCGCCGCGCCACGACCAGCACGCGCCGCCCGCGCATCATGCGGCGCCGCAGTACGTATACATACACACACTATATACATGGCAGCAGGCGCAGGCGCGGCGAGCGCGGGCGCGGGCGCGCCGCCGCCGCCCGCGCGCGGCTCGTCGTTCGCGGTGATGGCGGAGCGCGCGCGCACGCTGTCGCCGCCGCGCCACGACCAGCACGCGCCGCCCGCGCATCATGCGGCGCCGCAGTACGTATACATACACACACTATATACATGGCAGCAGGCGCAGGCGCGGCGAGCGCGGGCGCGGGCGCGCCGCCGCCGCCCGCGCGCGGCTCGTCGTTCGCGGTGATGGCGGAGCGCGCGCGCACGCTGTCGCCGCCGCGCCACGACCAGCACGCGCCGCCCGCGCATCATGCGGCGCCGCAGTACGTATACATACACACACTATATACATGGCAGCAGGCGCAGGCGCGGCGAGCGCGGGCGCAGGCGCGCCGCCGCCGCCCGCGCGCGGCGACCGACGCCGTAGTATTTACCTAGTTTACAGATGTGTAGGTAGGTACTGTAGATACTTGCGCGGTCGCGAACACAACCTTACCATCACGCAGCTCGACACAGAATAGACGAGACGCTATGATCTCGCCGCGTCGGGCGGGTCATTCACAGAATTGGGAGTAAAGGTTTTATGAAAAAACTAAATAAAAGCTTGTTAAATGTACATCTACCAATCCGCACTGGGCCTGCGTGGTAGATTACAGCCCACTCCCTCTCAAAGAGAGCCTGTGTCCCAGCAGTGGTAACATTATAGGCTGATTATGTATGTAAAATGTAATCAAGCAGTTTTAAAATTATGATAATTACGTAAAATAAAAAAATCATTTAGACAATGTTTTTTTCGGGTCTATTGTTTCAGTACCACCTATAGGTGTATCTATTAAAATATTTCGTGTATGAATAGATACACCTTATATATTTTATTGTACAGCAGAAAATACATAGCAAAAAAAAACATTTAACATTACAAAACATACAATGGGCGGCTTTCTCGTTTTCTGCGATCTCTTCCAGGTAACCTTGGAATGGGCAGTGATTGCGTGTACATAAAAACGGGGTTTTCATTGGTGCACAATAATAAGTACCTACCTATATAGACACTAAAAGTTTTGCGGCACAGGCCGAAAGAAAAACAATTCCGGCCGGTGTCGGTGAAAATATATATTATTACCGAAAGCTGAAAACGGAAACGAAACTCTTTCGGACTCATAAGCAGCGACTAAAATGTAACTTATCCCATAGGTCTCCAGTGGGCAGCGGTCGCGACAAGCGCGTGTCGTTCCACGAGCGAGCCGCCCCACCTCCCGCGCCGCCCGCCTCCTCCCCGCCCCCGCTGCACGAGCCGCCCGCGCACGCGCACTGCCAGCCCGCACGGGAGGACCCTGACGTACGTACTGTACTCTAACATATCATAATACTAGCTAGAGTTGACAACAATCTAAAACCTTTTTATTGTCCGGGCTTTATTATGTTTAAAAAAATAAAACAGTGTCTGTAATATGCACTTTTTTTTATTCGGCAAAAGAAGATGGCTGAAGGTCATTCCTTGGTATTGAAATTACTACGCTGTAATACTGAGTCGATAAAACAAATTCAATTCTATCGTGCAACGAGCAGACAAAAATAGCCCTTACGTTGCCATACAGTCACGGGTACGAACATCTGACCACCGTGAAAACAAAATCCCGTGCACACGATGACCACATCTGTTTACCGCCCCTTTTTGCGCCGACTAATAAAACAAAAATCCACAGTAATATTTTGTGTAAATAAATTTCACAGACCGTTACAATGATCACAAATGTCTGACCACCCTTTTTCGACCAATAGGAATAGAACAAAAAAAAGGGTTTATATACTTTACATTTTGTTGTCAAACACTGTACAATACCCAAAGATATATACCTAGCGAGAGAGTACAAATCTAGGTTGCGACCCTTTCTGTAACGTTAATAAGTTCTTTGACTGGTTTCTGAAACCCATCTCTGATTATTAAATGGTAATTAACGAGACCACAAAAAAAAAAAATGATACTTTCTTCAATAAAATATCTCAGCCAACTAAGATATAATGTGAACTGTACATTACAGCGGTTCATAGAGGAAGCGGAGAGTATGCTCGCGGGCCCCGTGTCGCCGCAGTCGCCCAACGCACCCAACCTCCTCCAGCACACGCCCGGCGTCATCGGCGCTCAGGAGGTGTACAGGTACGACTAGCTGTAACTAACTGATCATCGTGCAATTTAATAGTCTTCTATTCGTACAGGCGTGTTTCAAGAGAAGAAAAGAACCTTCAAGCTTGACTCTACTAAGGCGGAATCTTCAGGGTAACCGCGAAATTCAAATTTTGTTACATTTTTTGCAATTTACAGGTAGTGACCTGCAAATTGCAAATAACGTAACAAAATTTAAATTTTGCGGGCTACCTTAATGCATCCCCCTTAAGACGAAAGCGCCAGGGTAACCGTAAAATTCAAATCTTCAATCTCAACATTTTAATTTCGCGATTTACTGTAGTGCATCCCCCTTAATAATCATCGAGTTAATTCTATTCGTACCGGGTACAGGCAGGTTTCAGTAAAATAAAAGAACCTTTACGATTGACGATACTTAGAGTTCATTGACACCCTGGACCAACAGCACCGCTTTGTGACTGGTCTCCAAAAAACTCTCGACCGTTTGATGCCCACTGAACCTGTCTTGAGTGTAGTTTTTTGCCATTTTGTTTTTTAGCCAGAGATGAAAATATATTGGTCGTCAGTTTTGTAAGCCAGCGGGAAGGTACCGCGTTCTAAAGAACCCTACATAAACGAAGCTACAAATTTACGGGTATTACCGTATATCACTGTTTATTGCAATCTGTATGGTTTTCGGTTGCGTAGGGACCCGCGGACGCGTCGTCTGGCGGAGCAGCAAGCGCGCGCGTCCACGGCTCCGATACCCGAGCAGCTATCCTTCAAGGAGAAGATGAAGATGTTCGCACTCGAGTCCGGAGAGGCCTCCACGCCCAAGGACAAGGTAACCACCAGACACTGACACTGCCGCCACGCATCATGACTGATGAACACGATTCACGTCTCTATGTTTCTAACATTAGTCTTACTTTAACTACATAGTGTACCTCATCCGTATAGTCTTTGTGTACCTTCAAATTATGCGCTACGTTCAGCGACTACTTTGAAGATGCCTTCCCTTTTCATATTGGACAAAATTACTCAATTCTTTAACTTTGCATGGGTTAAAATAGACACCCGGTTTAAACGAGTCACTGTTATTTACAGGTCAAAATATCACGCGCGCAGCGAGACATCGATGCGGTACATTAATCTAATGATGACTATTAAATTATACTTGTAATGCGTTATGAATACATACATATTACGTGTACATAATTTGTACGTATAAAGGAATATCATAAGTCCTTTTAATGATTTTATAGTAATATAGCAAAGTTGTAACGATACGTTACAGTTTGCGTTACAGTATTATAATAACATATTTATATTCCGTTCTAAGTACTACACGGTGTAAGCGAAAATAATGTATTTTTAATAATTCGATAAAAATCCGTTTCTAGCTTCTCGGCAGCTACTCTCTATGTTACGTAACTAACATTAACGAATAATAATGACACTATTTTCGCTTCCACACATGAGATAAAGGTAGAAAGTCCTTTGAAAGTAATTCCGAAAGAATTATGAGTTTAACTGTCGTGACAGAGGTCCACGAATTGCCTTGTGACGAAACATAGCACCAATTTTGTATGTCAATCATAGAATCTAAGCGAGTTTTCTTTCTCAAATAGATATATTTTTATGATTATGCAAATTTTGAATGATGTTTACAAGATGTCGCTTTAGCAGCTAGTGCAATGATATTAGACATTACAATTTATCAGACCATATCTTAATATAAGGAATAGTTTGTTATAATATTAAAATTTAAACTTATATATCGTATTCATATTTTCGGTATTTTTCGTACATATTACCAACGGCCACATCCTATGTATGAATTAAAGTCGGAACTATTGTGCCATTGTGTTAGTATATTGTATAATGCGTTTTTACCGTTTATATAATGATAAAAGTTTTTTCTCTGGGAGGACCAATATAGTAGTCGACATCGGAGGGTGCCTTTACGTGTACCTTAAAAGTAAATTTACATATCCATCATATTTTCAAGCCATAAAATGAATATGCATTGTCATCCACAAACAAATATTTTTTGTAACTTCATAACATTCCAAAGAACATTACGTTTCTTTTTCTATTTTATATGTATGTTATAAAAGCATTCCTATGAAACATGAATGTATTATGTATGTACCGCTATAGCGGTTGTTATATTTACAATATTATTTCAAAAATTGACCTGTTATTACAATTCGAATTTTAACTAAAAGCAATAAGATATTGTGAAGACTTTTGTAAATACAAATAATAAAGTTTATAGTCTAATTAAGCACGTGTTTGTGCCAAAAAAAACAAGTTCCACTGCGGCAAACCCGCATGGAGTGGCGAAATTATTTTATTTAGTGGCAACCAATATTATCATGATTGGGTACTTGACTACATTATTAAAATTGTTAAATAGGGTGTTACTTCACTCAAAATATATAATATAAAGAGATGTACGAATGTCGAGGCAGCGAACGTGTACTAAGCTTTATTGATATTCCTCATTTTATTATATATCCATCAAGACCATCAGTGTTAAATAGGTCATGTTACTTAGTAATACCCTAACTATCTATCTGACTTATAGGCAAAAACACAAAACATTCTTTAAACTGCATAGTCAAATGCCCCATTTGTTTGGTCACAAGATATTAGTCAGCATGCATACACAATTAGTTTTAAAGCTCTGAAATAATTAGCTGCCGGAACACTAGGTTGCTACTCAAAACATTACAGTGGTTAACTTTTTATAGCACCATTTTACTGTATATAATGTAGGTAGTGGAATCCTTGTGATTATATTAAGGTTTTTGTACACCTGTTTGTATATGTAAATGTTTATTCGAGGATAGATTGATGGCAACTGTTTGATGATGAGTCCAAGAAACGGACGGCCTACGTGAGGGTAGAGTTAGATTAGTTCCTGGGGATTCGGTTCCGGAGATTCCCAGTATTCACCCAACGATAGTCAATTATAGGAAGATTGAGATTAATTATAGAAAGGAGTTTTAATGATTTCAATAGCTATACTGTATATAATTATGCTTGAAAACGTCAAAATAGTATCGTTATGAATATTTAAGTAACATTATTCGAATAATTATTATTATGCAAACTAATTATTATACTTGTTATTAACGGTAGCTATTGTACTTCCTTTCTTTTGAAAATAAATAAAGTAACATTATTCAGATGTTTTATTTATACACTTTCCTTCTTGTATGTAATCTTTACAGCTCTATCTGTTATACCCAATAGGATACCCACCCCTAGTGATGATAATTTCTACAAGTTGACTTTTTCCAGCAAGGCTATCATAGAGGCTGGAAAGTTGAAGTGGGACCTGGTTGAAAGGGAAGTACCCTAAATACTTATGTGAACAATTTTTACTCAAAGAAAACATTATATTCATTTTTCTGACTGACTGACCCTTTGACAATTCAAAAGTGCCTGTAATTGGTTTATTTGAAATAAATGCTTTGAGTTTGCGTTTAGGTGCATATAAATACAGGTGTTACCTACTTTTTAACCGACTTAAAAAAAAGGAGGAGGTTCTCATTCGACTGTGTTATTTATTTTATTTTTTATGTGTGCTAGCTCAAAACTTTTTTCTGGGTGAACCGATTTGGATGATTCTTTTTTTATTTGATAGCTGGTGCCTCACATGTGACACACATCACAGTTTTTGAGTTATCCATAATACTGCATATTTTGCCACTTAGTTTATATTGATGATGTTTTGATAACTTCCTGCCACTGTTATTTACATATCAAGTAGTGGTATACGAATTTGTGTGGGGTAGGTACCGCAACTAAAATGTGAAAAATAAAAACTTTTTGTACAAAAAAACAACTTTAATTTCGGAAGTCGGTGTCTTTGGTTTTGTATTTTCGTTTTTGGCCACCGACTTCCGAAATTAAAGTTATTGTTCACGTTTTTTTGTGTTTTTTTTTGGAAGTCGGTTGTTTTTTTGTACAAAAGTGTTTTCGCATTTGAGTCGGTTCGATTACCGGTTTAGGCAAGATAGGTACTTCAAATATGTTAGAATGCATTTTAACTTCAATTAACTTTTGTGACATCAATATTTAGGGTATTTACCTTTCAGGGCATCACACTCCATCCCGTTTACCCGCAAAAGAGAAACTAAAATCCTACCACTGACCCCTACAGAAAAATTGCCGTTATACGAGTACCTATATTTCGAAATAACGCTGGTACTTAGGACCCCAGCCCGAAACCATGAATTCAGGGCACACCGACACAGCTGTGTTTAGTGATGGATGGATCGAAAGAACATTTTCTCACGGAGAATGTTCACACACTGCGGGCCCTAGTGGCCCGCACCACTTTGCACATTAGTAGTTAGTTACTGATTGATCGAGACTCCCTCTGCATTGCTATAACTTCTTTTAAATCTTTTTATCACCTGCCCGCGCTATCACTTCTTTTCGCTTCGCGTTCTTTCTGACTTTTTTCCTTTTTGCTCGGCTCTTATGGGTCATAGCGTGATGTTAAATAGCCTATAACCTTCCTCAAGAATTGGGCTATCAAATGCAAAATAATTATTTAAATCCGACCGGACCGCCGGAGATTAGCGCGTTCAAACTCTTCGGCTTTATTATTTTATTAGCTTAGGTTATATTTTGTTAGGTACAGAATAATTAAGCAACCTCGCTGCATTCCTCATATTCATACTGCATTTTCTTTTTCTGTTTTAAAGGAAACTAAGGCAAAATAAATAAAAAATCTATTAATAGATTAACAGTGTTTATATTTGTTTTGAGGTTAATATTACGTGTGCCATGTGGCTTTAGGTACCTTTAGGAAAAAGCACTAAAAGATTTTCTAAAACATTATCAACATCATCAGTTAACATGAGTTTCATATCATAACAGAAATGATACAATACTTTATACAACATTTGTTTTGTTTCATCCAGATCGACCCGCACAGTGGCATCGTTACGTGGACCAGACATTAGTTTGTGCACTACAATTACAATATTACGTTATATCTAGAAATATAAAACTTTACAATATATAGTGCAATTAGAAACATTCAGAATGTAAAGGCGGTTTGTACAAAACAACTAAAATTATAGTGTTTAAACTAAAATAACAAAGTTTTAGTTCGTAACGGTGGATACTTATTATTTCCTTATTTTCTGTGACGTAATTTTCTGTGACGTGATTTTTAATGACAGTGAACTTTGGCATAATCTTTCACCTTACTAATTTGGAAACGTGACTTAAAATTAGAACTTCGCTAAAACTTGTAGTGTTCTATATCATTATTTTAATGTGGAAGATATATATCTAAAAATAAAGGATCTCAACACTTTCGTTACAAAAGTAAGTAACAGAAATGTTAGCTAATCATATGAATTTAGGTCCAAACCTACGTAATAAATTGGCATTCAATGTTATGGAAGCTGAATCTCAATTAAGTCTTACTCTATAACAAATTTACATTGTAACAATTTTCCTACATTCTCATAATCATAATTAACATACTTAATATTAAAGCTTGCCTTTTATTTACATACTAAATATTAAAACTCATGAAACTACGCAACATATAGAAAATATATATGTAGTTATGTTCAGAAAATGATAAATGCCAATGGAAACGTCAATGTAGTAAAATAAAAATATCACGTATTCACTGTCTTTGCCCGGCTGCGAGGCGGAGGATTTGTACGCTGCGGCTAAACCCCGAACTCGCTAACAACCCTTGAATACATTTAATTTTTATACTAATACTTATGATAGCAACCTTTATTGTTACTGAGAAGGTTCGTTGACATTCCGTCACAAAATCAATTACGTTATCTAATATAGCATAGAATATATATATTCTATGCTATATCCCTGCCGAGCAAAACAAACTAAACTTGTACTAATAATATTAGGCGATGGATTGGCATATAAGTGATTTAGATTTTAGTGATTTTCTAGGACAATAAGCATGAATTTAATAAATATTTTATTAGTATGCTAATTCATGGAAGGAGCCCATAGACTATTTATGCCACATTCTGTACTATTTTCAAGGGAGACAGTTTCAAGGGAGTTTACTTCATGGCTTGGCCACGCAGCCGCACTAAATGCGAAGCGTGTGCGATGGTGGTGTACGTCATAAGCGTAGGTGCACTACATACATTTGACGTGGTCAATGATTTATTTCCAGTTTTTACATAAAATACTTGGGAGATTGGTATCGTGAAACGGTGCAACCAGTACATAGCCAATGTCACCATGACAAGGGTGAAACCAATCTAATAATTGAATAAGAAAAATATAATAGTAACGAGTTCGGGTTTTAACTGCAATGTTAATGAGTGTTATGGCATATTCTATATGCACCTATTTAGCTAGAATACATAAACTGTGTATTATAATCCATATAAAAATAGTCATATCAAGACCTTATCAATCGAACTGTTACATAGTAGGTGTGGATTATAAACAGATCCCACACTAATAGTGACTGACCACTAATGTACAACATTTATTACTCTCTTGTTCTGCTGCTATTCGATACTAAGACAGATTGTAGTAAACTAATATAAAAATAAATGAAATAGTCATTCATCCTATATATTTCTTTTCGTATAAAATATTTGTTAACTTTTAATTGCGGAAGTCCCATGGCCGTCGCTGGACACACGCGGTCGGTTTGCTCGGGCAGCTGTGATCGCTAGTGTGGCGTTAAAAAATTGTAAATATAGTATCAATACGACCAATTGTTACGACTATATAATAATATCACACGCACGTTCGCGCACTCACTCTCATACTAATACAATATCCATACTTATATCAACAACAATGGAAGAGTTATCAGAAGCCCCGTGTCGTTACAATTTTCTACGAAAAAATGTACTTAATTTAATGTAAAAATATGAATAGAACAATCATAAATCCAATCTTAACAAATAATACCTTGTATTATGTTTTTGGATTGAATGCTGTGGCACTAGTGACGTGTGGTCACCTCCTACACGGCGCGTCAGCCTCACAGAGGTTAAACATTAATGGACAACACAACTCAAACGGTCCAACATTTTGAGAACCAAATAAAAAAAATAACAGTTTTATGCGCTCACTTGTTTTTAAATAAACTCAAACTGACATCAAATGCGTAGCATAATGGAAGATTACTCGGGAATGCATCTCAAGTCGTACATCCAGATATATGTCGAACTTATAAAATTGACTTAAAAAATATGTATAAAGTATATATTTTACACTAATCCGACTCACTTAAGACTAACAGATAGAACCACACCGGGTGGGGCCGGCCGCTGCTCTAACGTACCTACGTCTGTCGCTAGCGACGGTGAGAGAGTTCGCAGCGTGCTCGAACGACTATACATGTTGAAACGTGCTATCAAACAAGGTACTACGGTGAGGCGGCGCCGCCTCACGGCCGCGTCTGCGCCGGCGTGAAGAACTGTCATTGTGGCGTGTCGCGCGCCGCGCTCCAGCGGTCGAACTCGATGCCCGAGTCCGGCGACACGCCGCTGGGCGCAGCGCACGCGCACGCGTCGCCCGCCGCCTCGCCGCCCGCCTCACGCGCGCCCAGCGCCGCCAGCACCTGCGGGACACAGCGCGCGTGAGCCTCGGCCGCGCCGCGCCGCGCGGGCGGGCGGGCTGGCGCGGTGCGGACCTTACTCAGACTGGCGCTGTGCTCGTGCAGGCCCAGGTCGCGCTCGAACGAGTGCAGCTGCCGCATGAAGTGGAAGTTGGGCGCGATGTCGGTCTTGCGCGAGCGCACGAGCTCGAAGGCGTCGCGCAGGCACAGGCGGTGGCGCTGCATGAGGTAGGCCAGCGTCACGGTCACGGAGCGCGACACGCCCGCCACGCAGTGCACCAGCACGCCGCACCGCGCTGACATCGCCTCCTCTGTGAAAAGACTCAATCAGAATAAGGAACTGTATGGAGGCAACGATTCAAATAATAAAAAACTCGGCTGCAAGCAACGATCAGCATTAAAAACCGGTTGGAGGCAACAACCCGCATGATAAACCAGTTGGATGCAACAATAAGAACAAGAAACCGGATGCTGGCAAAAAACAGATTAAAAACCCGGTAGGAGGCAACAATTAGAATAAGGAACCAGATGTTGGCAACAATAAAAAAAATACCGGGTGGAGGCAACAATCAGAATAAGGATCCGGTTGAGAGGCAACAATCAGCATAAAAACCGGTTGGAGGGAACAACCAGAATTAATAACTGGTTGGAAGCAACAATCAGAATAAAAACAAACTGGTTGGAGGCAACAATCAGAATAAAGAACCGGTTGGAGGCAACAATCAGAATGAAGAACCGGTTGGGGGAAACAATCAGAATAAAGAACCAATTCGAGGAAACAATCAGAACAAAAAAAACTGGTTGGAGGCAACAATCAGAATAAAGAACCGGTTGGAAGAAACAATCAGAATAAAGAACCGGTTGGAGGAAACAATCAGAATAAAGAACCGGTTGGAGGCAACAATCAGAATAAAGAACCGGTTGGAGGAAACAATCAGAATAAAAAAAACTGGTTGGAGGCAACAATCAGAATAAAGAACCGGTTGGAGGCAACAATCAGAATAAAGAACCGGTTGGAGGAAACAATCAGAATAAAAAAAACTGGTTGGAGGCAACAATCAGAATAAAGAACCGGTTGGAGGCAACAATCAGAATAAAAAAAAGTGGTTGGAGGCATCAATCAGAATAAAGAACCGGTTGGAGGAAACAATCAGAATAAAAAAAACTGGTTGGAGGCAACAATCAGAATAAAAAAAAGTGGTTGGAGGCATCAATCAGAATAAAAAAAAGTGGTTGGCGGCATCAATCAGAATAAAGAACCGGTTGGAGGAAACAATCAGAATAAAAAAAACTGTTTGGAGGCAACAATCAGATTATACAACCGGGTAGAGGCAACAATCAGAATAAGGAACTGGGTGGAGACCATAATAATTAAAAAAAAGTAACTGGATAGAGGCCTATGCTTGCTGCTGAACGACAAATACTCCTCTCTGGACATCGCTCAACACAAGTAGAATCCTAAAGCTGTTACCGATAAATCTGATGGCTTGGGGAAAGTGTACGGAGAGGTTTTGACTCCAGTGGTCAGCGATGGGTATCTTCAAGTAGTTGATGCCGCAGCCCTCCGCTTCAAAAGTGTTGGGCAGGTCTGGTGTCACGTTCAGCACGTACTGCAAACAGAAACATTTTTTATTTAATTCTTTGTTAAAAAAGAACTAGGTTTTTAATAATTAATTACAATCTAGCCTTTAAGACTAATATGCAATTATAATCTAACTTTTATATGATATGTATTTTAAAACTTAGAATAGTGTTGATGGTACTTAACACAAGTCCGTTCCACTTTCTTCGAGTCTGTACATAGCTGTTACTGTGTGATTATGTTGTGGCGAGCAAGATAGAAAATAAAAAATATATTTATCATTGAATCTTTAATCAATGGCGACCCATCTAATCTATCAGCCTTAAATACTTATTACTACTAGCTGGGATTGTTCTGATAGCCGTAGAATATCTCCAGCTCTCTCCAGCACCTCAGGACATATTGCCCCCTTATCGCTACGTCACTATGTGCTAGCGACCGTTTCAGGGGGCCCATTATTGAGTGTGCAAGTTCTCCCCTGCCATTTTATCCGTGCATTGTATATATAAAACATTGGTCAGGCAGGCTCACGGGCCAAAGCACTTTCATAGTTCTTGGTAACCAGTCCATCTTAGCCACCATAGTTCAATAATTATTTTTGTTTCCATATTCTGCAATAGTCCTACACCAACTAGGGGTTATCCTTGGGTGCACTTGCACAGTGCATATAGGGATAATCGTCGTTTGGTGCGTCGTCCATGGTCCCGAGATTTGAAAATATATAAATAAATATTAATATTATAAAGAGGTAAAAGTTCGTTTGTGTGTTTGTAAGTTGGTACGGTAATCTCTGGACCTATCGGTCAAATTAGGAAAATTCTTTTGTATTTGATAGCCCTATTCTTGAGCAAGACTATAAGCTATTTATCATCACGCTATGACCACTAGGAGCCAAACAAAAAGAAAAAAGTCAGAAAGAACGCTAAGCGAAAACGAAGTAATAGCGCGGGCACGTGATGCGATGCGATAGAGTGGGTCGGGGTAACAAGAAATTTCACGCGGACGAAGTCGGGGACAGAAGCTAAGTTTGATAAAGTAAGAAGTAGTAGTACCTTTATATTATGCCTAGCGAGCGCGTCACAGTCCTCACTGTTGGTGGAGTTGCCGAGGTACAGGTTGGGCAGGATCTCGATGGGGAACTCTTGCGGCACGTGGCCGTGCGTGTCCTCACATTCGGATGACGAGCCCGAGGACAGCGCCTCCTCGCAACCGGAGCCCGAGATGCGTAGCGATCTGGAACACGGACAATATTCACATAAGTAAGTGTTGGTGATGGTATGTTGGTGATGTTCTTCAGAAAAGTCTGGTGCGTAATACTCAACCGGCGTGCGTGTATGACCAGATATACATACGAACGTAAATGAACCAAAAGGAGTACGTAAAGATCGTAGTAGGTGGCGTTCTGTAGTTTTTGCCTACCACCATGGGAAGAAGGCGTAAGTTTATGTGTGTCGAAGGCAGATTGTAGAATTCGTTATTATACATACGGCGCCGTCCGTTGGCATACTGTCGATGTCGTCGATATGTAAAATGCCTAAGGCAAATTGATGAAACTTCTGATCGCATCCATTTCGTCAAGAGTCATAATTATGTTAGGGTAAACATGATTATTAACAAGTTCGGCAGTATAAACTGAGCAGTATACTAAATAGAAACGAGTCAAAACAAATATTTAATTGGGTAATTAAATAAATATTAAGCAGTAAAATGGCTGACTCGCCGTGGACTGGTTCTGTCGGCCACTGTTTTTTTAACCGGAGACAAATCCAGACTTCGGACAGCCACTTAAAACCTTCATAACTAGGGGATCGAACCCAGGGCCCTACGCTCAGCAGCCACGAGGCAATGTTCTCGTTATTACGGTAATGATGCAGTTTGTTTTTGAGACATGTTGTGTAGCCAGTAGAGTTTGATTGATTGCTTGTGTGACTTGCGAGCTAATGGGATTCTATTCTGTTGGTATCAACATCGCTGTCTGCAAACTAAACAGTTGACAGAGTTCCATGCCACGATCGTGAAACTCTATTTGGCAAACGAAGAAATTACAGATATTAAGTCTAAATTCACAAAATTTATTTTTAATTTTAATATTTTAGATGCCGTTTTATGTGTTATCAATTTCTGTTATAAATCAGTTTTACATGAAGACATACACATAACATCACGCCTGTATTCCCAGAAGGGTTAGGAGAAGGGTTGGGGTTGTGGGTTTTACATGAAGGTAGGTAGGTATTATTTTATTTTCGTATCATAGCATTTTGAACACTAGCAAAGTCTGTGCCCGCTTTATCTCCTTGCAACAGTATTAAATAATGAACTTAGACCAACTTGCTTTTCAAACATAATTCATCATTGTTTTAACAATATTCTTAGGTACTCCTCACTCCGCGGCTTCACATTGTTATGACGTAAATGACGTAATTGCTTAATACGTGGAAGATTAAAAATAAAGCCTAACATTTTCCAAAACAAGGGTAGTCAGGTAGCTCTCATCCCCGTAAAGTAATTATATCCTGTACCCAATTAACGCTACATTTAGATATAAAAAAATTGATAATGCATTCTAATAAACAAAGCTAGATAGGTATAGCTACTATAAGTATACCTGGTAAAGAAACGAATCTCAACGAACGATAACAACTCCAATTCGCCATCTTATGACTTCGGAGGAACCAATATAGTCAGTCAGCTTTGAGGAATACCGTATCGGTGGAACATGTCAGTAGAATGGCGTGAGCGTGAGTGACGTTCACGAGTTTCATTAATCTTTAGCTAAACTGGTATCGACCTTCAGGAGTGCGACATAAGCATAGTGTTGTTAGAGCGTGGTGGGCTGGTGGCGCATCCAAGCAAGCGTTGGCGGCTGTATGTGTGGGCCCGGGCGCGGGGCGGTATCGATCGCGGGCTGCTCAATGGGGGAGGAGGCTCCGGGGTTTCACCATTCACCTGCCCCCGCGGCTCAATGGCCGCCCACGCAGCGCCGCGTCCTTACTCTCACCCTCTGTCCCCCCACATGCCGCATCTCACCTCCCACACCCCTCGCCTGAGGCTCCAACGCGTCTCCTCCCACGCGACACTTTTCCAAATTCACCCTCTGAATCGTCTCGCCGCCATTCAGTTAGCTGTTTTCAAAGCAATCAAATTAGGCGAATGCGCGCCTTCGACGTTGCCTCGTACAGCGCGGCAGCGTACTGTTGATAGCCTGCGTCCTACGCTACAATGCCAGATTCGCAGAAAATCTGCGGTTATATAGCCATATCAAGAAATTCTTGTCCTCCAAATTGTTGTTACGTGTCCTATTATAATATCTACGTCACATCTGAAGGTCAACATAATAATATAATATGTACAATAAATAAAACAAGACTACAAAGACTATATTTCGCAAAGTTATAAAGCTATGGAAAGACAATGGTAGTCGATAACACGGAACTTTGAACCCATTCATTGAAGCATTCAATGAAAGCTTAGCCCTACTTCTGTCCGTTCATGTTACATAAAAATGAATACATAATCATAAGCATGAGCAATCTCCAATTCATAATCGTAATGAAAAATAAACTTAATGGACCAATTTTTTTGGTCCAGTTCGAAAAGAATGTTTGGCTTTCAATCGCCAAAACAATGCTGTGTTTTTACGTTTGAACCTTGTTTGTGGAATGCGGGCCCTGCAACCTCTTTTTTTTTTCGAAATGCTAAAGGTTTGTGGTCGTGTCGTTCCCTCAAAGAGTGAGAAGATAATTAATTAGTTTAC
This sequence comes from Griposia aprilina, assembly GCA_916610205.1. NCBI lineage: Eukaryota > Metazoa > Arthropoda > Insecta > Lepidoptera > Noctuidae > Griposia > Griposia aprilina. The sequence continues at coordinate 17,970,844 of OU744288.1, forward strand.
TACCTGGATAATACTGATCACATAGTTATACAGTTATTTTGTGTCGATTAGTCGAGCCGCCTACTCCTCAGGCGGCTCGACTAATCGACACAAAATTAAAAACTTGGAAGAACCTAATAACCAGGAGTTTCTAAATCTTGTTGACTTTTTTTTTTCAGCTTCATAGTGCCCCTTGACCATTTAAGTTAAGTGTAAATTGCTGTATAAATTATAATAAGAGAAATAAGTCTTTCCTTCCCGTGAAGCGCTCTGCAAGTTATGTCAAAATGCTTATGTCAAAGCCTGTCGTAAGTCAAAAAGAAAAAGTAAACAGTTTAACCAACCCAATAATAAATAAGCTATAAAACCGAATTGAGTTCATTTTTAATTGAATTACTTAGTATAGGTACCACGAATTTGATAAAAAATATCAATGTTAATGTTTCAATGGAGAGCGTGCGTCAAACAGGCGCTTGATCCAAATTGGATTAGTGTCGCGTGAGTGGTCATCAAGATAATTATGAACAGGCGGCAGCCAGTGGGCAACGTGGGCAGCATGTACTAGCTAGGCATTAGTAGGCTCATAGTAGGTAGTGCGGAGCGCGTGGGCCGCGCGTAGGCGACCGCCAGCCGACACGTCCATTCAGGGGAGCTGCCTCGCCCACGCGACCGACGCCATTCCGTCCGATCCCATCATGTTAACGATATACTTACATACACGAGCTGTACCTACATGTGGGTAAACGGAGCCCCGTCCGTTACGCAAGTGTCGATTGTGAACTCAATATTCCCAATACACAGGTGCAACAAGGCTGCGGAGAATGTCACTCCGCTAAAACAATGAATGTGAGCTGCTCATTTAAATGCGCGCATACTAGCTACTTGTAGTAGTGCATTGTGTAAGTGACGGCGCGGGCATCGGTACCTCGCCGGCTCCGTGCGAATACAATTTGTATTTGAATGGCGGCGGCGTGTGCGAGGCGGACGCCGGAAGCCGTGACACGGTCGGCCGTGTTATTAATGAACGACTCCGATACGTATGGGCGGCCGGTGCCTCCGCGAGCCGGCCGAATAACGAGCGTGGCCCAACTTATAGCAGCGGGACGTAGAGGACGGGCTCCGCGAGGCGGGTTGGTAACTGTGTGCACACTGGAGAGCCGGTGCGTGTGGGCGTAGGAGTGCGTGCGGTGCGCTGGCGCACAGGAATGCGGCTCGACCCACCCGCTGCCAATGACCGCCTGCAAGGGACGGTTTTTTAATGGCGGACTCGCTAGTTCCCATCCTGGCAGCCGTTTTAACGATCCGAGTTGTCCGGACAAAGCAGATCGCTCGTTTATGTTATATCTTATATATGTCGGGCTGGCATAAGTTATGCGTGGCCTGTTAGTATGTCTGTTCATATAATATGTATGAAAGTGTGGACGTGTGTTTCTTTGGTATTGTATTTTAGCAAGTGTGTCGAGGTCGCAGGCCACTCTAGCATCACCTACACTACACTACACTAAAGTGTGATGTCGAGTAAAATTAACACAACGTTCTATTTTTATACAAGTTCTGAGATAGTAGGCTTTGTATACCTCAAATACCTCATAACTTATGAGGTATATTATAGCACAGCTGTTGTATGATATTATCATTAATATCATCCATGCACATTATTTGTAGATGACATTTCGATTATTATGACATCATTAATACCGACTTAAATAATTACAAAATTGTACAATTGAATCAACAATTTTTTGCTAAGATTTAATCATTTGTATGCAAACATAAATAAAACAAAAATTGTTCAATTTAGTATGTAGCGGGATCTACATCGCCACATGCGAGCTACGCTATAAGGACATATATGGTCGTAAGCGAGAAAAACTTAACATTAATTTATAACGGACAACCTCTATTAGAGACAGAGGAAACTACTTTCCTTTGAGTTGCATTGGACAGTTACTTTTCCTGGAAACCACACGTAGAAAAGGTATGCAACAAATTAAACAAATTCGTTTATGTTCTCTACACACTGCGAAAGACCTCGTCGCAGAGTACGATGTTGACTGCGTATCACGGATTCACGGCTGCGTTGCATCGACTCTACAATACGACCTTAGACTATGGGGTAACTCAACAGACGCAGATAAAGCTATCAGGGTACAAAAAAAAAATGCATTCGAGTCATTTGTGGCATTCCACCATTGGAATCTTATAAACCATTGTTTCTAAAATTGAAAATCCTTCTTTACCCAGTATGTATATTTTAGAAATGTGCGAAATTCGTCCGATAGCACTTTGAGTTGTTTAAAAAGGCTCAAGACCGTTGCCCTCGAAAAGTTAGAGATCCAGATAGAAATAAATAAATAAAAATAACTATTAACATATGCGTGGACTTATCTATATGAAAATACCAAATAATTTATTTTTTTATAAAGATACAATTATGGCTGCTGGAAAAACGATGTTATTCTATAAATTAATTTATAAATAATGTGTTTTAAATACACTCGAGAGCAATGAATCCGGGTCACTTAAAGAATGTTAAAAATCTCGGAAACTAAAAATGATAGGTTAATGCAATAAATTGTATTTAATAGACAATGTAATACTCCTTAAATGAAAGTAAAAAAAATATGAGTCACCATACATTTTATTAACACAAAATTACATAAAGAAAAAAACTGCTGATCTCTCCTTAAAACAAAAATAGGAAACATGAAATTTTTGAACTTTATTACGATTTTCTTGAATTTTAATACTTCGTATTGCCTCCTCGTGCTTCCATTACTGCGTTTACGCGGTTTGGCATGCTGTACACCAAGTTCCTTATACGATTTTGGGGAATATTCTCCCATTCCTCTGTGAGAGCAATTTTGAGCTCACGAAGCGTGATTGGGGGAGGGTTTCGTTGTTTTACGCATCTGCCTAGCTCGTCCCAAGCATGCTCGATCGGGTTGATATCCGGGCTGCGCGCTGGCCACTCCATACGAGTAATGTTCATCTTTTGAAGGTAGTCATTCACAATCCTACCTGTATGAGGTCGGGCATTGTCATGCATAAATATAGCATCCTCACCTAAATTGACCATAAATGGACCAACGTGATCATTGAGGATTTCTTCCACATATCTTACGCTAGTTAAAGAGCCGTTTTCTATGATCACCAGCTCTGTGCGACTTTCAGAAGAAATTCCGGCCCACACAAGTACAGACCCACCACCGTAGGCTACTTTTTCTTCGATGCATGCTTGCTTGAATCTTTCCCCTGGTCTTCGATACACTCTGTGTCTTCCATCGTGCTTGTAGAGCATAAATTTTGATTCGTCGGAGAACATAACTTTTGACCAATCTTCAATACTCCAATTTACGTGGCTCTGGGCATATCTTAGTCTTGAAATACGATGCCCACGCTCCAGTTTAGGGCCGTTTGCAGGTCTAAGGGGTTTTAAGTTAGATTCAGCAAGCCGACGTCTTACTGTCCATGCACTTGGGTTACTTCCTCCGAGGCGTCGAAACTGATTTGTGAGTTCAGTTCCTGTGAGAAAGCGATTTCGAAGCATGGTGTTCACCAAGTATCGGTCTTCTCGTGCTGTGGTACACCTGGTTCTGCCCGTTCCTGGTCTGCGTAGGTTAGAACCAGTTTCTTCGTAACGTCGGAGAACTCTTTGTACTGTTGACAGCGACACACCGACAGTCCTGGCTGTATCGCGCTGACTCCGGCCGGTTTCCAGCATTGTAAGTATTCTGGTGCATTCTTCAGGCGTAAGCGACATAATTTCAGCTTGAATAATGAATATAGAGCACTATCAACATGGTTTATGTACCCACATAAATGACAGATTACAAACAAAAGCAAAACCAAATGCTGTAATTTCGTAGTTCCATCTTCGAAAGTGGCCCTTTTTCAAATTTGATTTTTTTATGATATAACTTTACAATAACTAAGAAGTTTTAATACCTTCATTTAAGGAGTATTACATTGTCTATTAAATACAATTTATTGCATTAACCTAGCATTTTTAGTTTCCGAGATTTTTAGGATTCTTTAAGTGACCCGGATTCATTGCTCTCGAGTGTATTAAGGTGACGATAATTAATATTTAATGTATTGTAAAATTAATGAGTACCTATTCATTAATTTTACAATTCATTAGCAGAACTAGAAACTAGCATCTAGAGCATGCCATTGGACATAAATATTATACGCTAGCATTAAATATATTGTAATGTTTTGCATGTCAAATGTCTGACTATGTATTAATTAGGAAACTTAATTACTAACTTTAAGACCAATACTGTACCAATACCTATTGCAAATAAATGATTATGATTAGTTATAACTAAAACAGTCAACAGTATAAATAAAATAATGCGTAAATATATTGAGGCAAACAGTTGCTGCAGCTGAATCGCATTTTCGTTACATATTAGGTATGTAAGTAATCAATCAAATCAATTTGTAAAAATGTAAAACAGAGCACCTGCCATCTTATCTCTACACCACCCTTGGTTAAAGTATCGTGCGCACCGGCGCGACGCGACAGCGGCAGCGTACACAAAGGCACCGCGTGCAGCGCGACGGGCGCGGGGCGGCGCGCGGCGCCTTTGTGTCGGGCTGTCGCGTCGCGCCAGTGTGCTTAGCCTTAAGGGGACTACATGACCTAAACGCAAATTTATATTGCCTAAAAATATATGATCCACTGCAGTAACCAAAATCAGAAAAATATATGATATTCTTCTAGATATATGCTAGTTAGATAGTATGTTGAAAACATAATACAATTAACTTGATATGATAGAAAAAAAACACAAAGATACGTCTAAAAAAATATTATAACGATTAAAAACCATACCAATATACATGCAAACATTCAGTTTTTTTGTCAGATTATTCTACAAGTAACATACTAACGTAATAGTGTTTTAGTTTTTTAGTCCATAGAATAGATTTTTTGTAAATCCATAATTGCTTCATATTTTGCAATAAATTACCAGGGTTGTGTCATTGTGAGTCTCTTTCTTTTCTATGCAATCCGACAGTGAACGCGCTTTAGCTCTTGTAAGCCTCATGCCTAAGGCATTAAGTCCACCTTTGTATGTTATTGTGTGCGAGGATATTAAATAAATAAATAAAACAATATTTAAATTGTCTATCATGAACGGCTAGTACTTAATCGCTATAATCGCATATGATAGGCATTTTTTTTCCAAATTTTCAATATGAATTTAAGATCGTTTAGAATATTACTGTTTGTTTTGTTTTACTTCATGAAGTATTAAATGAAATTGCTTAATAATAATCAAACTTTTGTATGAAGACACAAAACACGACTCAAGTACAGATCAGAGCTAGTAGACAAATTATCAGAATTTTGAAACACAGCCACTGACTCTTGTTAGTAAATAAACTGATAATACTGTATATTGTTTACCTATTATGTAAAATGATAATGAAAATAAATGTTTCTTGCGAATAGTAAATTATCTGTTCTTACTGAACAGGATTATTTAAATATGAAAATACTTGATTAAAAATCGCCATGAATAATTGAATGCATTTATTTGTCAGAATATTGTATAAAGTTGTTATGTTCATTATGTATTTCGATCATAATATTCTGCCGTTTCCGGCGTACAAATATGGTTTGTAAAATTATGAGTCATCATTACATTAACATTAATTTAGAATTAGAGTTACAAATAATTTAAATAAATTGAACAATAGTTGTAAAAGAGATTAATAATATAAGTTAAAATTCAGGTCAAGCAGATAACATATGATTTATAGGCAATAATGTCAAATATTTAGGTAAATTTTTCATTCATAAAATCTTCAGTCGAGTAATAACATTTGCTTGAAAGAAAGTTTAGTAATTTACATTTAAATGTTCTGAGGCTGAGAGTTTTGAAGCCATCAGGTAATTTGTTATAAACAGTAATGGACATGCAGTATACATTATTAGAAAACAATTTAATTCTACGCCTAGGAACATTAAGCACTTGCACTTGCATTTTTTGCGGCTGGGTCTGGATACAACATCATTAAATAAGTCAAATTCATGTCTGTTTTGGTGAACAAAGATACAAATTTCAAAAATATATAGTGCTGGAAGCGGTAGTATTTTAAGTTTTTTAAATAGTGGAACACAACTGTCCAGTGGATGCGCTCCAAAAATTGAGCGTACACACATTTTCTGAGCTCCAAACACTTTTTCAAGTTCAACCGAATTACCGCATATTATAATGCCATAGCGCAAAATTGATGAGACATAGCCACGATATGCACATAGTGCCGCATTAACACTAGCTACACGTGTTAGTCTATACAAAACGAATACAAATCTATCTATCTTTTTACACAGATCATCAATATGAGATTTCCAGTTACAGTTTTTGTCAATTATTATCCCCAAGAATTTTGCGTAATCGACCTCTTCTATTATCTCATTTCCATATAGTATTTTAAGCCGTCGACGCGTACTGTTATATGTCTGGAATTGTACCATTTTTGTTTTGTTAATATTAATATGAAGGTTATTGTATTCAAGCCATGTAATAATTTAATTTAATGTCATGTTTATTTCATTTTGGTACTCAACAATGTCGTCATTTTCGTTTATAATACTGAGGGTCGTATCGTCAGCGTATAGTATGCAATTGTGGGAAGTTACACTAGGCAAGTCATTAACATATAGCAAGAATAAAAGCGGCCCGAGTATTGTCCCTTGGGGAACATCGCAGTTATTTTCGCGATACTGGGACCTATTTGCGAGCTTTTGATTTCCTGTTTGCCCCGAAATCTCAACACATTGCTGTTGATGAGTAAGGTAGCTTTCGAGCCATTTCAACGCGTTTCCCCTTATGCCATATCGGTCTAATTTATAAATTAACAGTGTATGGTTCACGAAATCAAAAGCCTTGGACATGTCTAGAAAAATGGAGACAATTGGTAGTTTATCATTAAGGCTTTTCGTTATTAATTTTAATAGAGCAAAACAAGCTGTTGTGGTAGATTTATTTTTTCTGAAACCAAATTGATCTTTACTTAGAATTTTGTATTTCGATAAAAAACTGGAGAGTTTGTCATGCATGACTTTTTCAAAGATCTTTGATAATATTGGTATGAGAGTTATAGGGCGGTAATTATTCATATCACTTCTATCACCTTTCTTGTGGATTGGTTTAACAATTGAGAATTTTAACCGTGAAGGGAATAAACCTTGCATAAATGACACATTAATAATATGGGCAATATGAATTGATAAAAATGTAGAGCATAATTTAAGAAGTTTTGTGTTAATGTCATCGTAGCCTGTAGAGATGGTTGATTTTAAAGAGTTTATTATATTATATACATTGGTGTCATTGGTCGGGGTCAAATATATAGTAATTGGATGATAAGTCATCTGTGGTGTGTACTCAATAGATGGGTCAGTAGTGTTATTCGTTATATCAATAAAAAAATTGTTAAAAATGTCAGCTATATCGTCAGGTTGAGTGTAAGTTTGATTGTCTGATAGAATTTTATAAATGTCATGAGAATTTTGTTTTTCGCTGGTATTACTTTTTATTACTTTCCAGGCAGCCTTACATTTGTTGCTGGATTGAGACAAATAACGCGTGTTTTCGCCTTTTTGTGCCTGCAACATGCATCTTTTTAGAATTGTAGTGTATTTACAGTAAGTGTTTTTATGACGGTTTTTGTTTGCTGTTGAGAGACGATATTTTAGATATAGACGCCGTTTGTTTATACAACATTTTTTTATGCCTTTTGTGATCCAATTATTTTTTAAGGGTTTAATAGTTATTTTAAACTTGATTTTCGGGAAACATAAATTATAAAATAATACTAGAATGTCATGGAAATAATTAAATGCAATGTCAGTATCTTCAGTCTGGTAAATATCTGAGAAAGACAATGAAGATAGACAGTTTACAAACTTATCTATATGATCTTGATTAAAATCGCGTCTTTGTTCAAAATAAAATGGTCTTTTAAAATTCGTGGTGTCTACCATTACCTCAAAACATATAGATTGTCCTGTTTCGTGATCAGATAGAGCTAAGTAGTGTATTTGGGGCTTAACATTTGGTATATTACTCGTAATTAAGTCAATACAAGAGAGTTTTCTTGTTGGATTGTTGATATGGTTATTTATGTCATAGTTTTTTAAAATCGATTCTAGCTCTTTGAAATTTTTATCTGCTTTTATAGCAGATTTTTTTTTGGTGTGCGGTAAATGTATATAACATAAAGTTTTAAGGTTATAATTTCAATTGCACAGTATTCGAAATAATATAACTTGGGTTCAATTAAATTACATAATGGTTTGCAGTCAAGGTCTTTTTTGGTCAATATACAAGTCCCACCTCTACGTTGATGCGGCCTTGAAAACGCTGACACTACTTTATAGTTTTTCAAGGTAAGATTGGATTCTGCCCCTTGTCGTATGAATGTTTCAGTGAGACATACAATATCAATACTCATATTACTTTTTTCTAGTTCCGTTATTGATAATTCTAGAAGGTCTTTTTTACTCAATACTTCAGCTATATTTTGATGTAGAAGAGAACATTTGCGTCTAATCTCGAAAAAGCATCGGTTGGCTAGTGTTTTCACTGTTGCTTATTGGTTTAGAAAATGATAAGTCGTAATATGCTGCTTTTTAAAATAATATGGGATAGTTCCTTTTTTACACATATTTGTTTCTGTAACATTGCTATATAAAATGGAAGTAAAAAACCTTTTTAAAAACAAGCTTTGAATGAACTAAAAAGTACTAAATAAAACTTACGTTAACATAAAACTTAAATATTTTCTTAGAAGCTAGCGGCTATTTTAAATTGTAAGAAGGATGTTCACGCCTCAGGATTTTAAGAAAATATTAAAGTTATAAGTTAACGTAAGTTTTATTTAGTAGTTTTTAGTTCTTCCAAGGCTGGAATTAAAAAAGTTTTTTACTTACAATTTATTTTGTACTTTTTAGCATTAGAATTTCTTTAAATATCCGTTCTATCACCTTCTCTTGAAAGGTACTTGTAAAGACAAATAGGTACAAAGAACCCAAACGCGCTTTTACATAAGTCATGGTGTGAAGCCATCCGAGTTGCACTATTCAAGTCATGCCACACTTTAGAACGGGCATAATTTAACGAATACTTATACAACATTTCGTGCCTGTGCTGTTGACCACTGAGGAGTTCTCTCGTATGGAGCCAGTTGTGTGTGCAGCTGCCAGATCATGGTAAACTTTAGAACGAGCTATCATAATTGTATGCGGATATAAAATTTTGTGTCTCTGCTGTTAAGCGTTGAGGATTTCCCTCGACTGGAGCCAACCCTGGGTGCAGCAGCCAGGTGGGCTTTAGAAGGCATTACCATAATTAAATGCGTATATTAAATTTCGTGTCTGCACCGTTGACCGTTAAGGAGATCCTTCGTCTGGAGCTAATCCTAAATTTCTACTTTTATATCTGTAATTTTGATGGTGTACATAATAAAGAGTATTCTATTCTATTCTATTCTAATCCTGGGTGTAGAATCACAGGTTGATTAAAAATGCATTGTCTTCGAAACCGAATCATATTGTGAAATTTCAACTACGTAGGATAAGAGGAAGTGGTTTTTTTCAGCTTGCAAGATTTGCCCAGAAGATACATACATTCATACATGTCATACAAACATTGCAAGTTAAATAAAAGCTTGTAAAAAATACAGCCGACAACGACCGTGACCGTGTACGGATTAATTCGTGAATGAACTCACGCGGAGCGAGGATTGCCTTGACGTCAGAAACTATGACGTCACGTCAGCGATAACCTGCCGCCTGTCGCGGTCGCGTCAACCAGGATCTACGGATGTCATCATTGAACACAGTGGACAACACAACAAATTCGAAAGTAACATTCCTCGGGACAATCTTGATTCATGGAAGCCAAAGGAAATAACTGAACGGTAAAGCCTAAATCAACACATAATTTCTTAAAAAACCGGATAATTTTGTTTCAGTGCGAGGTACTTATTACAACATTGAAACAGTATTATCTATGGATGAGGATAAGATAAAATCGAATTATTAAGGGATGTTCACATCAGCCCATAGAGATAATAAAGCAGTGTATTGGGTAACCATAACAAAACATTCTTTGAAGATTTAATTACAGAACCAAGGCATTCCTAAATATCTATTTATAAAACGTGAGTAGGCGCGCCGTGAGTGGGATCGTAATTATATTTCGTCCTGTTTTTAGAAGAACGTACAATGTTATAATGTTGTTTTTAAAATAGAATATTGTTATAAGTTAGACAAGCAGGTATATCGGCCAAGGGCTTGCTCGTGGGCCGCCTAGCTAATTCGTGCGTGTTTAGTTCGTCCGGACCGGAGCCGGGAGCTGACTGCCGGTGGCCGTCGGGCGTCGTGGTACGTGGTGGTCGGCGCGGGCCGGAGGCGCCTGGCGCGCCGCCGCGTCAGCGTGGGAGTCGGTACATATACACCATTAATTTGAATGTTCCTATTTATAGGTCAGTCCGGTATTATTTGGTGAAAGGTAGCAGTCAGGCAGCCCACGCGATCAGAAGCGGATGCTTGCTAATCACACTCGAAGAAAAATAATTCGGGAAACTCGAGATATGTTTTACATCGTCTTTTAAATGTATTCATGCGCTCCGATTTAGTAGGGAAACTCATCGATTGCTTTGCCTGCGCACAACACTTAAAGAATATAAGTAGATTATATATATTTTATATAGGTACTATTGCTACTACATATTTAAATATTTAAATTATGCGCACTGCATCTGCATCTAATGGTGAGTATTAAACAACAAAAATTTGTTGAGTGGCGTTAGCGTCGATACAGCAATATTGTATGGTGATGTCACGTTACAAGTCGCCATTCAACATCGTCGGTTCATTACTATCGTGTACCGAACACCTACAGGTGATTTGCGCCGGGAAAAACTGAGCAGTGATTGTCTGATTGAGCAGTAAACGGCGCGCTTGGCGCTCACCGCATGCGCGCTGGCTGGCATGAATGGAGCACACTCCATTGAGCGCAAGGCTCCGTTTCACCGCTAATGCAATATGCCAATTACGCGTTTAGGTAACTGCACACAGCAGCGTAGACGGTGCTCGTCACCATTCAAAATGATGAATGAGTTTATTAACCAACTCGTTTTTTTTTCAGCAGCCTGCATCGCTTTGCTTATTTTTTGCACTGGAACGTTCAACGATCGATTTAGTTACTAGCCTAACAGGGGAAGCTGAAGTTCAAATAAGTATAAAATGAGACCACTAGATTTTGAATCAATAAAATTTCAGGGTCCTTCTGTCTGACCAGCTTATCAGAATGGTAGGTAGCAATAAAATTTGTCGCTTGGAATAGAGCCCATATTTCTTCAGACACAGTGCCTTGTTCTGACACAGTACCTACTAAATGGGGGCTGGAAGCCTTAGCTGCCACATGCTTATTTGATTAACATTGTAGTACTAAACGATACTATTCTAGCTGAAGCAATCACTCATTATCATGAATGGAATATTTGACATTGAAGTGTGTTCGCACGTGCAGAACTCAACGAGTCACGGCTACGTGTGATAGGTACCTATTAACATTATATTCATCATGTACATTATCACATATTGGCCGAGTAACAAAGAGCGGTAGGAAGGAACCAGTGTCCACTTTATGACTAACATCCTCTGTCATCGACATCGATACTGAGAATTCGGTTTTATGATTCGATCTGCTTGCATATGCCGCCCACGCTTTAAACAAACTTCAGGTGAAGGTGAAATAAAGTACATGAATATTATTTAACTCCGCTAGCTGTTAAATACTCGAAATTAGATTTGATCAGAACTTTACACACATTTTTACCTTATCAGCACACTCATTTCATAATTTCCACATGTCCTACAATTATCGATATAATATCTAATACCTACAATACAATAGTACGTAAGTACACTCTTAGGCGATTAATACCTTGTTGTTAGAATAAAATATATCTAGCGAACGTACAATTACTTCACACGGGATCATCAACAACATCATAGAAAGTCCGTCGCATCACATCCAGTCTCGCCGGAATAGGTTCGGACACTTTTTCCGTCGAAGTGAAAAACCTTCTCACGCGCAAATCTCGTTCCCACGCATGAGTTTCCTCGTTCTCTCAATCGAGTGAGGCAGCCCGTTCAGAATTACAATTCTAATGATTTCCTCGATATACTTGTATTACACAATCGAGTTTAATTATAACTGTGATCTTAATTACCTTGGACATTACGACATGGCTTCAGCGTTAGTTAAGTAATAAAAGCAACATGTAACCCGAATGCGAGCGCGGGAAAGCGTAATAGGAATTATTAAAGTTTTCGTAGATTACTCCCGGTGGGGGAGGATATTATTATATAAATTGTGCACATACGCCTCTACTAGCAGACCGTCCCTATGAGAATAGGCCCTCCCGACTTCTCGGTGTACCTGAACATAACACGCATGTTCCATTACTGGGCTATGTATGCCCTCGTGCCACGATTGATGGGTCTACTGTACCTACTGGCTACGCATTTTTTTTTGTAAATTATATCCTGCTGATATAATTGCATTTTTGGTGAAAACTAGGTTGGAAAGACATATTGTGGAAACATTCCGAAATCGTGTTAAACCTTGGGATATTTTCTTCTGGTTTGAGAGCCAACAATAACAGTTAGAAACTTTATAAGTGCTTTGTTTATATTAAGATACGTGGGCCTAATAGGTTCTAATTTATCAGCAAGCAGTCATAGCTAGGTAGCCTCCTCCATTGATTGGTGATGTATCATCAGCATATGCCACCGTCACAAGAATGACAAGAAATTTCGTTGTTTTTTTAAATTAATGGTTAATATACAGGGTGTACAAAGACAAAGCCGTTACTACGCATTCCGTACATCAAACTAAGTAACTTTGTACAAAATTATTTGCTGAGAAACGACTTTTATTTTTGGTGTAAAAAATAGCTGCTTACGGCAGCGCGGAAAATATGTGCTTATAGCTATGCAAGTAAAAACAGGTAAAAAAAATATAGTTATAGTGCAGTTCGTGTACTGACCGCAGTCCCATGAGTGGTAGATGCGGCACATGCTGAGCGCCCGCCTCACTGCACCACTCGGGATAGGCGCGCCGGAACTCGCTGAAGTCTCCTGTTGACAAACACCACGATATATTTAATAAAAATCTTAAATTCATTCACTAATTTACAGACAACGCACAGCCTAAGCTGGGTTTAGAAGCATGAAATTTTGAACAAGTTCGTTATATAACGAAGGTGACAACTTAGAAAGGATTTTTGAAAATTCACCCCTAGATAGGTTAAATAGGGGAGAAATACTTTGTAAGGAAGTTCGTCATTTTTAAGTTAGAAACGTGAAAGTTGGTAGTTAGTTTATAAGTAAAACTTAGAGGTATCATCTTTTTTTGGAAACTGATCTTCTAAGGCCCCTGAGAAGTTGCCGATGGGATATCCCATCGGGCACACGGCTTGTATATACATGGTGGAAGAGACATCGACACACAACCTGGGGACCAAGTCTACTAATTTACGAACGTCACAATGGTGTCTGCGTTGTGAGTTTTTGACAGATTTGCCATACAAAATCTGTCAAAAACTAACAATGCAGAGACCATTGTGACGTTTGTAAATTAGTAGACTTGGCCCCCTGTTACCATGGATTCAGTACATAATTCTGAACCGGGCGTTGAAATTTTATGGCGGTTATTAAAAATAAATTTGCTCTGCCATACATTTTGACCGCGTAGGTTTTTTATGAAACTTCTATGAAACAACTGTTTTATTGTCTAATAACCGCAGACAAAAATTTATACGATATAGGTCTAGAATCATTGTGCTGAATTCATGGTTTCAGTTTGCGCGCCGATGTATGCCAACCTGTATAATAATTAAGCTTTATTTAATTTATTGGGTAGCATCATGTGAGAGTAACATTTGGAGCTTAGCAACACGCCAGATTTCACCAGGAACGAATGTTATGTTAGGGTAAAATGTAAAAAAAAAAATCTCCAATGGAATCCTTATTAGGACTTAAAAGTCCATAATTATTTTTCTCCGAACGAGTAGTCGTTCGGCGAAAAATATTATGTGATTACGTGATTACTTACATAATTATTTTTCTTCGAACGATTTCCCCTTCTCAATTTTTTTCTCGATATTTCCTTTAACTATTTTATGTGGATTACTCCACATAAAATAGCTAAAGGAAAAATTGCGAACATTTATCTCAAATTTATCAAACTTATCAAGCAAGGCTGTAGTGATTAAAATACTTGCCTCACTATTGAAGCTACCAACCAGAAATAAGATTTTATAACCGGAATAGAAACGTATAATATGCACAATTAATTTAAAGTTATTCTAAATTATGTAATGCAGAATAGCGCTTAACACTTAATGTATAAATTTTCTGGTAGACCAAGAAGCTTCTTGCAGCTATTTTAGCAGATAATTATATACTTATGTATGGTCCCTGGGATATATAAGAGCACGCGCCACTCCCTACAGCTGCATCTGGGGGATAAGATGGCGTGGACGACCACCTGTGGTCTAATTAGAACAAAGTCATTAATTATTTGTATGTTAGCGTGGAGGCTAAGAGAATTAAGTTGAAATACAGGCATTACGGCCTAGCTTAGGCCCTAGTCTCCCACAGTATAATTAAAACTATTATGTATAGTTCTTAATAATTTGCAAATGTACTTATAATACATATATTCAGGTGAGAAATAAATCATTATCTTAAGTACTGTCCCCTATATCTTTCTTTTCCTGGCCTATGTTTAGAAGGATATGTTGACGGATTCGATTCGATGTTTGTATAGATTACAAAACAGGTTATTAAAAAAAATTACCTTATATTTCGCTATCCAAATGTTGCTGTTATGAAATTAAAATACCGTCGATAATTTTACGCGCGTCGAAAGTTCAGTTATGTGGTTATTCCCCGTCTGACTCGTCATTCAATATTAATTTAATAAGTTCCGAGTATGACTTAAAGATAAACTATGCAGGTATATTTTGATTCAGATCCACATAAAATCTTGGCATTCCCCCATAAAGGCAGGCAGATTCCAACAGAATGAATGTGCTATGGACCACTTCCGAATACGACTGCATAATTCTATTGAAGCCTTCAATTTCAAATTCGAAATGATTGTGAGCCCTTGCGGATGGGCTTCGACCAGATAAAAGACATTATGATTAATTGGTTAATAATGGCTACCGGTAAGCAGAGGTGTACTGTGGAATTCATCGTCCTTTATCATCGGTACAATATATTTACAAAACGAAAACAATTTCTTCCTTTACGTTGACGCTGGTCCAACTGCAGCCAAATAAATTCGCCCGATTAAAGGCTAAAACACAGACCCTGCGAGAGGTTGCTTTTTGAAGTTTCAAGTTCTTCCATATTACGTTATATTCTGTTCGTGTTTAACATTCCTCATTCTATTACTGAAACGCAATATTGTTAGCTGCAATTACTAGATGCGCGTCAACTATTGACGCAAATCTGTGTAGGCGGTCGTTAATTCAATTCCAAGTTTATTTCTTTCATTCATTGTTCTGTTTATTAATATACTTCCATTCATAATGATACAATGCACGTCTGACATTTACTATCAAGACTGAAAATATATTTTATAGGAGGGTAGGAGTGTAATGTGGAGGATAATTTTGATGAGCGAAGGGCAGTTGTTTTTTTTTTTGGGACGTATTTTCTGAACTATACAGACCTCTTGACTTTTAGAAAATCTTTAGAATATTTTATGGTAAAAGTCATGCTTTTATTTGTCGGAGTGGTCACTCAACCCACCACCTTTAATGCCCACAACTTAAGTTACCCTTTTAGTGAGAACGGAGAGGGCTGGGAGGAATCTAGGCAAGCAGTTATTATAGCAAGACCAATCGCAAACATAAAAAACTTTTTTACAAAAAAACAACCGACTTCCAAAAAAAACACTAAAAGACGTGAAAAATAACTTTAATTTCGGAAGTCGGTGTCTGGTTTTGTATTTTCGTTTTTGGTCACCGACTTCCGAAATTAAAGTTATTTTTCACGTCTTTTAGTGTTTTTTTTGGAAGTCGGTTGTTTTTTTGTAAAAAAGTTTTTATTTTTCACTTTTTAGTTGCGGTACCTACCCCACACAAACACTTATACCACTACTTGGTGTGTAAATAACAGTGACAGGAAATTATTAACACATCATCCATATAAACTAAGTGGAAAAAATATGCAATATTAAAGATAACTCAAAAACTACTGGTCAGACCTTGATCAAATTTAAATGGGACCACATGTGAAGCACCACCTATCAATTAAAAAAAGAATCATCCAAATCGGTTCACCCAGACAAAAGTTATGAGCTAACACACATAAAAAAAAAAAAAAAAAAAAAAAAAAAAAAAAAAAAAAAAAAAACATACAGACGAATTGAGAACCTCCTCCTTTTTGTGAAGTCGGTTAAAAATAGAACAAAAGACCTCTTAATAGGTTTTTAGATACAAATATGTATGTAAGGATCGTAGCAGGTGGCGTTCTGTAGTTTCTGCCTACCCCCATGGGAAGCAGGCGTGTGTTTATATATCTATTTATGTATAGTTCCTAACACGGTATTGTTGCTGACGACAGGTGCGGTAAATAGACGAGCACGCAGCGTTTCCGTCGCGTTCGGCCGCTTCCTGTCGTCCGCTGCTCAGCCCACGATTGTGATGCTAATAACGCTCCCATTATGTCCATCACAGACCTATACCAGGTATATCCAATAGTCACGAGCGCGACAACCCATTATTGACGCCCATTCAATATCCTTCGCATACGTTATCATTAAAATTTGTGACTTTCAGTTAATCGGCGCCGAAGTTAAATGGAATATTGCAAGAATAGCAGTCGTGAAAAAAAAAAATGCCAAAATATGCAAAGTTATGTGCCAACATGTTCAGGAAACTGCTTTATGCAGACGATGATGATCATGGTGTTAATGCAATTTTTGCTTAACTATTTCATTTCTGTATAATTAGTGAACGAATTGAACATAAATTACTCTGTATTGCCCTTGAGTTTTTATAAAGTCATTCATAACACAATATTATCTTAGCCATACCACAGGTAACAAAGCAACTTAGATAATTTTGTCGAACAAGGCTCACCCAAATTAAAGGCTTCTCTCACCCACAGGCACGTTATTGTCGAACGATAATATCGGATGCGTTATTGCGATATGTTTTCAGTACATTTTGTATTAGGATGGCCACGAAGTTACTCACTGCTGCGATAAAACGACGCATTAGAAGTAGGAGGCCTGCGTTCCTCCGTCCTGTGACATTCCAATATGGGTTCTTAGAACATTTTGTATTAGAACGCATAGTTAGTGATAAAATTATTCGTCTGATAATAAATCAATATCCATATTATAGAAAAAAAATCAGGACACAATACAAAATGTTCTAAGAACTCATACAGGAATATCGCAGGACGGAAGAACGCAAGCGTCCTTCTTTTATTGCGTCGTTATTATCGCAGCAGTGAGTAACTTCGTGGCTGTCCTAATACAAAATGTACTGAAAACCGATATCGCAATAACGCATCCGATATTGTCAACAGACAATAACGCGCCTGTCGGGGAGAATCTTTAAATTATGTCTACTTCCGTAATGACGGTGAATAAACAAATAGCAGGACAAGTGTGCCGATTTTCCACTTTCACATTAAATATGGGCCATTGGGTGAGCTGCAAACCAGCAGCCAGGCCGGCATCACGCAGCCGCGCGGCGCGGGGGAGCGGGGCGGCGGCGGCTCGGCATCGATCGGATGACTCATCGCGGCGGCCCATTCATCCGCCGCACTCAATGAACCCGTCGTACCCTCCTCCACGTCTCTGACACCCTTCCCCCCACTTTCCACGTTCGTCCTCGGTAGCAAGGACTCCATAAAACTCGCCCCTCACCGCGCAAACCCAATCCTTCAGCCTGCTACACCCACACAATATAAACGTGATCGCTTCGCACACATTTAGCACCCACTCCTGACCGCCCACCGATAGCTATACAACAAACAGTCTACATCAAATGTAGCTTTAATGTAAATTGAACTGGTTATGATATTACGAGGTTTCGGGCACAGCGAACAGAGATCTCGAAGAGGATAAAAAATTATGTAAATACGGTAAAATATGAAACAATATGTGGAAATACGCATGGCACACAAGGCAAGGGACAGGATCATGCATGGCAGTGGTACCGGCACGCGAGGAGGCGCTGGCGTGGCGTGGGAGGCAGGTGCGGACTGCGGGGAGGCCTTGGCCCGGCGGGCGGCCCGCGTCCGTCCTTCCAGCGACGTTTATCAACAACCTTGTGCGATTTTAACCACCTACTACATCATTATGCAGACCTATGAACTATTCTACAAAGAATTTTCTTCTCGAGTGTTTGAAGAACGACTGTATTTCTGCTCTGCAAGTCGAACAACAAAAAACGGAAAAAAACTATTTGCATGGCTTACAGATTGGCGGTCCGTGTGTTTATCCTTTAATGAACATTGACTCAGAAAATGCATCGGGGATGCATGCTTTCAATAGAAATAGTGAAATTAGAGACAGTCTCAGCTATTCCACTTTGTTGCTGTGTAGTGGGAGGCAGGGCGCAATGCATTGATGCTTAGGGCCGAGGCATCGTAGTTGATAAAGAGTACAAATAATTGAGTAAAAGATCGGCTGGATCGACTGGCGTCTGCCAATCCTACTTCATTATAAAAAATAACTTTGAGTTCGTAACTTCTTCACGTGCATTTTTAATAGGATCGCACAATAGGTTAAACTTTGTCATCCAGTATCTAAATTGTGGAGTTGGGTTTGGGATTCGGTTAAGGTGAATGTGGCGCAGTGCTTCTTATAATTATTACCCCCTTGTCTCATGATTGCATTGCACCAAAATGTATAAGTTAATAGGTTGAAGCGAAAGCATGTCATTGATAATATGTGACATCTTTAAATAGACTTTAATCAAGCCTGTTGGAACAATTTAAACCAATTTAGTAAGGTTGGTGGGCGACTTATAAATATGATTGCACATCGGCCTCTATTGACTGTTCTTCGAGTTGGGTCAATTAAATCCATTCACAATGATCGTGACAAACAAGTCTAGTTAAATGAATGACATAAAAAAATTAACCTCTGGCATCGCATCTAACGGCCAACGAATACAGCCTGACCCTAAAGATGCAGCACTTTCCGGGAATCCTATTCTAGTTACCTGTGCTAACAACCCTCAACCCTTATTAATGGTTACATTTGGAATATTCTGTTAAGAAAACAATAGAGAAATAACACTGTAATAAATAAATAATAATGTTCGGTCAGATTCTGGGAATGTAGAAGATTGACGTCACTCCTAACGATTTGATTCAGGTTCTTAGAATCGACGGAATGAGAGTTTTGGGTTTCAAGGCGATATCACGAAAATAGATATTCTGCTTGTACTTAGAAAAGTGTATCCGTACGATAAACTTCATAAAATAGCCCACGCGTTTACGAGG
The DNA here is from genome assembly GCA_916610205.1 of Griposia aprilina. Lineage (NCBI taxonomy): Eukaryota > Metazoa > Arthropoda > Insecta > Lepidoptera > Noctuidae > Griposia > Griposia aprilina. Next base: position 17,990,402 of record OU744288.1, read on the forward strand.
AGATGTCTATGTTAGGATTTGGAAATAAATAGCAAAACAAACATATTTGTTGGAACAATGCATCAACTGTAGAGATTTACCGCCAGTGGGTCCTGTCTACAGGTCCATTGTTGCAGTCAACGTTAAAATATTTGGTCAGTATAAAAACAAGATTGAATTCTTCCGTAGACTAGAGTCGAAGTCCCCGCGCAGTGACGGAAACAAACCGCAAGCAAAGTTTAAACTTGTGATACCTAATTAGGTACATTATTATTTCATTATTCATGTTATATTTTAGATGATGCCTCGTCGAATAATCAGAAAATACATACCTACCTATATTGCGGTTGGTCAACTAAGTGTCCCTACTCCCTAGTTAACCACCGCAAAATGTTTAATTTCCTGTTCATTAATTTATATTATGTGAGTTTATTTGCCAGCGTATTGAATTATATATGGTCAGGACATGTTGCATTAATTGACTTTCGGCTCGATTTCAAGCCGATAATGAGTGTGGCGCCGTCGTCGGCTGCCCGTCAGATAGCGCTCCTGATAATCGTATCAGTATTTAACGAAGTTACATCGCGCTGCACCCCGACCTCATATATTATCCACAAATAACAATGTAAACCTGTACGCTGATATCTAATTTATGAACCATATTCAAATGTATAAACGAGCGTTAACAAATTGGTGACCTTTACGTGCTTTAACGGCGTAACAATTTAACTATTATTATTTTTTATTCAGACTTACTGTAGCGGAACCAGACATAAATAAAATCAGAATACAATACATACGCAACACAAAATAGTAATCCGCGGAATGGACATTACACCAGCGCATAAAAACTGTGAATGCCAATGTCCTTGAAGTACTTGTTTATACACACTGAGCTCCATTCAAAGTTTTACGCTTTAGATTTATCAATGATATTGATTAACATTGTCTACTCGTTTATCATGGCGGGCGTCCATATAGGATATAGTTTTAATATCGCGCTTATATCAAAATTCTGTTGATTTAATAGAGCTCAAGGCAAAAGTTATTGTTTCCATGCGGTTGAGTTAATTCTAACGCGACCCTCCTTTATGAGATCCCGTTTCCCTTTCCCATTTGCTTTTCCTCTATGATGCCATATTATCATAAATATAATATTCGCGTGAGCCGTCGACTCCGGCCAGATGCACACGATTTCCTCAACGATTATAAATGTTAAGCCCCGAAGAGTTTACATTCAAAGCGGAGCTCATAACATCCTGTTGGTCGCAAGCACGTGCCATTTATTTTACGATCGAGCTGCTCCGTACTCAGACACTTCAAATGGGCAATTCACTGTCTAATATAGATCAATGGAATATCTTATTTACAATTAATGCCATCGGCATCGCTGAATTTATTAATTTGCTTCCGGTGTGTCGAAGATTCATGTCCCTATGATACTTTTAGTATTTTGAGTAGGTAGCGAATATTTAAAAAAGTTTATACCCAGACATATTTTGGGCAGTGGTGGCCACGGCCGTGACTGACGGAGTCCGTGGGATCGAACCCAATCTTTGTGTAAATTATTTCATCACCACTGCTCTCAAAACGTTGAAGGAAACATCATGAGGAAATCAACATGTCCTAGAGCCAAAAATTCGAAGACATCTGACATCCGCCAACCCGCACTGGGCCAGCCTGATCCCGCGATTTCTATAGGTCCAACAGTGGGAACATTATAGACTGATTATAATGATGATGATATCTTGGGCAATCTGGGCGTTTTACTATAGAAAATATTGCCCCAAATACCTGTGCATCAACCCTTCACTGGTAACATTAAATTATAGATCTATCACCTGCATTCTTGGAATATTATACAAAACTGCTTACTTTCAGTGGAGTAAAGCATGTATTTTATGGTATACATATTTTATACTCACATTTTATACATAGGTAGTTAACACGCAATGTTAAAATTGACAGGACGTGAGTGAAACGGGAACTTATTTATTAATAAAATTGCGGCGCTCTTCCGTCGGACGAAGACGACAGTAGCTATACACATCCGGTCTGTTTGATCATCCAGTCTATATCTGATAAATTATTACGATCCTCTTAAGTTTCCTACTAATGTAGATGTTGGAACGAAGAAATATTTGATGATTGAGCAGAATAGTCGTAAAAAGCTAGCGCAATATTTGTCCTCAATGTGGCGTGTGGACACATTCGTAAGATATATTATTTGTATGGCATCGAGATGGTGTTAGGACTAAGATTAATTCTCCATATTTTTATCCAAAGATTTCAAGAGGGGTTTGTCTGTCACGCTAGAAGACTAGGGGTGGAAATAATAACAATAGGCGCGGCTGTTACAAATTACTTAATTTTATTTCGCATCCTGTTATTCAGGAACTACATACACACACCCACATTTAATTTAACCAACTCCTCGTTATTTTCATTATACAATAAATTACACAGTAATTAATGGACCACTAAATTGTGTTCATTTACCAGTCCAGAAAATAACGTAACGTTGGAACAAACAAGCGCATTCGAGACTGTGCGGTGATTATAATCTAACGTCTCGCATTGAGGAGCACAATAAGTAGTCGACTTCCTCTCCCACGTTTGGAGGAGCGGATGCCTCGACTTGCGACCTCCGGCATGCCTCTTACGCCCCTCACACATTTTAAACTAAAACAGATTGAATCGAAGACGTTTCGTCGCGTCTGATACAATACTAATAATACATATTTACCGGTTATATGCAGTTTGTCTAAAGAGTGTTAAACTAGAACTTTTCATTTACTTTGCTGTTGTAAAATAAATCGATACAATCGATCTTAATTAGTGCGGAAGACTGCCGGTTTTATTCCGGTTTGCGAAATCTAGATTATACTAATGCACGTTTTTCTCTCGTTCATTTTATTGAAGAAACTTGGCAGTGAAGCTGCAGGCTAAGAAGGTTTCTACATTCTGGGACATCAAACAATAAAATTATTAATCGCTTCTGCGTGATGAGTATCTATTTCATAACTCGTGTAGTACGTCGCTTTCAAATTTAAAGATAGATAAGTATCGAGAAGTTTTTGTCAATGAATGTTATGAAACGGTTCCTCGGCGTGGCAACCGGTATTACGTGTTGCCACTAAGTTAGGTAATAATTTACTGAATGAATGCCGTCGTGAGAATACATAGGTAGCGACTTATTTCAAATCCATTAGTATTTAAACTGTAGCAAAATAAAACCTCATTTTATTATTTCTGTATCCACTATCCAGCCTGAAGTCTAAAGCTTACACGTAATATGCGAGGCATTTAGAAAGCAGGATATCTGTTCCAATTCTTGTGGACAAAAAAAGGATGATAACTGCAAATCTTCAGTAGTTCAAAAGCACAAGAAAATAAAAATTAAGAAGGCATGAATGCTTGCAAATGCATAAAACTTTTCAACAAGATTTGGTGATAACAATATGGAAACTTAGTGAAATCAATTTTATACTATTTTTAAGCAGCTTATTCATGTGCAGTTGCACTCTAACATTAGTTTGATCAGGTAAAGAAAGAGATAGAACATTGAAACCTCTCTGATTCAATGGTGCTGGCTGAAGAATATTCCAGCTAATTAACAGTTTTTGAGTTAGCTGTAGTTCAGCGAAAATAAACCAGAATAATATGAATAAATGGACTTTTTGCACAACTTTTAAAAATACATATATTTCAGTATTTCTAGGTGTTTAAATGATGCTTAAAAACTGAATTAATAGGTTATTTATGTATATATATATCTGATAAAAATCAGGGAAAACTAATTATAATAAATGTGTTGTACCTTTTTTTACAAACTTTACTTTTTTGTAATATTTAGTTAAGTACTTAAATTATAAATTGCAATTAATATGAAAATAATTTATGTAAATTATTATTAGTAGAATATTTTATTCTAAAAATAAAACAGCTTCTACAGCAGAATTTTGAATAGAATGTAAATATTTAAAGTTCATAGATGTATTATGTTTATTAGTAGTATTCTGTTAGATACTGAGTTGCATACTTAGTGCTTTGAGGTACTAAGCTAAGGGATTTGTTTATGATGCAACCCCAGAACTGTTTTGCACAAATTGATGATTTTAGCATTATTCCTATATGATTATTACGGGCCTATATGTCCACACATCTGGGTAAAAGCCACCTTCCATTCCAACTGGTCCTAGTGATGTGCTACTAACCATTCTGCCATTACTTTGTATTTGGTTATTTCTGTGGCTGAAGGCTGTGTTCTGCAGTAGTGAATGTGTATTGTGTACAGGTTTTTAAGGTTTGTTTGCCCGCAGGGTGATCAGGGAACTATATGTTTAACCCTCTGTCGTCAGTATGTCATAGGGCTGTATCCTTTTAGATATGAGTAATTTTTCTGAAATATGTTATTTACCTCTATCATGACAAATGATAAAAAATAAGTTAAAATAATAAGTTTTTATGGTACAGAACTCTAACTGCGTAAGTCTTGCACTTGGCTTGTTTTTAAGTAAGATAAGGAGTTTAAAGTTGTTTATCAATTTGATGTGAAATGTGATATGTTTTTTGAAATTGTAATTATTATCAATTTACTCCAGAACATACTATCTTGTTATAGATTTTATGCATATTTTCTCTATCAAAAGGAAATAACTTCAGTCTAATGACTTCCATGATTAGTTTATAGACACAATTATTTTTAGCTGGCCAATGTGTTTACCATAGAGGCAATACATGCGCTAATTATTCGAAAATAGACCTGAGACAACACAATTACTCATTGTAAATAATGTCATTGTTACCTATATAGCATTTCAATAATAGTTATTTTATCCATTTTGTGAGGGAAACATTTATGATTTGCAAATTGCAAATATCATCCATTGGAATGGCAGCATAAATACATGACACTTCCTCCTTTTCATGTCTGCTTATAGCTACTCTTCTTATTTAGAGTTGACTAAGGAGGTTTTATGATTACAATAACTGTAGATTATAGCATATCAGGAAGACTTGAACCTATGTAAGTGGAGGTACCCATAGTGATTCTATTTTGTTAACAAGACATATCTTGCCATACAATTGCAAACTTTATTAACTCAAGATGTCATTGAAAAATAGAAGACTCCTATCCACAATTAGTGACTGCAACTGAATTATACCATCATTTAGCGTCTAAAGTCAGACTGGTAAATTAACATCTGGAAATAGTGTAAACATAGTTGTTTTTGAAAGAACTTTACAATGTAAACAAGTCATGTTCCTGTAGTGAATAGCATACACGATGGTCATTGTCATTATAATTAACCTGAGATGGAACTATTCATGGTCATGGACTATATTGAATACATGGACTAAATACATGCTGAGTTATCATTGTACAGTGCTCTGTGGTGCAATACAAGGCTGAAGGCTGCATCTACTGTGCTACACAGCGCGCAGGGGACTCGGCCCACTAATGTAATTAGGTAATACTTGGTGCCACTCGTACCTTCAAGGCAGACGACCTGCACGCCATCTTGCTTTAGCCTCCGTAGCAGGATCCCATGCACCGAGTCCGGGTCCCGTGGAACTCCGTCCCCATACAACACGAATATGCCCCGCGTACGGCAATGCGAGATCCTCGCCTTGAGCTCCTTACACTGCACTGTCGATACCAGCTCAATCTTGCCCGCTGCCAACCGTCGCAGCATTATACTCGGTATAGAAAAGTTCACTGCGGAACGGATGTGAGCTATCGAGTACTCGTTGGAGCCGCGACAGTCTATCAGCACAGTATCCCTCTCGTCAGAGCGCAACTTCGCCAACAACCACTCCTTCGACACCAGATCGCACTCGCATTCAGAATCCGTAGGCATGTTGTAATTACAACGTTCTCCTATGTTTACACGAGCCCTTTGCGACTTACAATCGCCTGTTGCACTAATACATGTAAATCTTATAAATTGAGTTCAGAAACACCGACATTCTTATTAACACTATCTCTAAGCAAATCCAAACAAACTAAATCTAAAAACTGACGAAAGTCACATAAAATAAACACAACAGTAATGTAACGTTCACCGCGAGCGAGCCAGGCGCCAGACGGCGAAGCAAAACGCAACAACGACCGAACGAACGATTTCATCCGACATAGGGAACAAGAAGGGTATGAAGGGTTGAGGGGCGAGGTGGGTCGTGCGGGCACTGGGCAATGAGCAACGGCCGCCCGCCCGGCCGGGCATCATCGGCGCCAATCGGCAACGGTCGGGTCGGTCGGAAACTCGGATATCGGATTTTCGGATCAGATACAAGGCAGAACTGAACAATAGGTTAGTTCAAACTTTTCTTATTTAGTCGACTTGGGAGGATAGTTACTAAACTTATGCGAACAACGCAAAAATGTAATCAATCACTAATTAAAAAGCTTTCATAATGTCCAAAAAGTGCTTATTTTTGTGCTGGTTCATCTCGAACTTGAAGTGATAGTTTAAAGGCTCGTACACTCTGGCGCGATGCGACAGCGTACACAAAGGCACCGCGTGCAGCGCCACGGGCGGCGCCTTTGTGTCGGGCTGTCACGTCGCTCCAGTGTGCACGAGCCTTTACGCAATGATGTATTATATATCCTCATTGGTGTTACGTGTGTGCAAAGAAATTATTACTTTGCGTGTGTGATTATTTAGCGACAGAGGACAGAGGCGATAGCAGTGGCGAACTGCTGTCCACAGACTCATAGAGATTTTACGCTGCTGTCAGTTGGCAGTAATTATCTCGAATGATTGTTCTATCTGAAAGATAGTGCAATGAGGTTAAAAAAGGAAAGCTCGCGATAGGTGGCAGCACAGCTGCTCGTCTACATGCCGCCATTGTTCTGTTTATGTTTACTTTTGTGTCGATCACAAATTAAACGAAAACTAGATAAATATATATGCGACTTGGAGCACAGCATTATTAAAAGACGAGCTATGGAAAAGGGAAGCGTCTACCAGAGGTATAAAAGATGCTGGTGGTGGAAAAGTAAATAAAATATGAACATTTTATAATTTATAGATTATTTTGTGTAATGAGTTTAAGTTCTTTTTTGGTTGAAGACTGGTACACCGATTAAGTTATCCCTGTCGTACACGACAGGGATAACTTAATCGGAGTTGACAACCAGCTCTAGAATGAGCTTCCTGGCTGAAAAACTTCAGAGATGTTAATTCTAGCATTGATTATACAATAGTATAAATACACACGCACATTTACTATAAGTAACATAATATCACACCACAAGTGCCTCTAGGTAATGAAAACAGACTTGGTTCTCTTGGGAGCATCAATTAACGAATTTATCCCATTAAAGTCTTCATGTAAATCAAAGGATAGCACATAGTCTCGACGAAATATTGGGTTTCCAATTTTTATACACAGTTTTCGTATTTTAACATTTTGGGCAAATACATAGGTCCCCGTATTTTTGCAGTTAACAGCTGCGCCAAGGGCATTTTAATTGTATAAGCGTAAAACAAATTAGTCGCTTGTTTACAAAAAATGTATGGATAGTGACAGCTAGCTGCCAAATTCTTAGACACGCAACAGCAGCGACATCTGAAGTGAGCAAGTGGCAGTTTTTATCCCCATTACTGTAAAACACTAAAAAGTTTTACGCAACTATGTTTGCGTGGATGTTTTAGCGGTAGTTCATGTAATGGGGAAAATTTGGGATGAATCTGTCAATTTTTGCCACTAGTATTGCTCGACTCACGAAAAATGTCATTAGAACTATCAAACATACTTTGTGTATGTTTGATAGGACATTTTGCAGTAAACTTTGGGCGGCACGCAGCATCAGACAAAAAAAAAGGCCACATTATGTTGTAATAAGATGTAATAACAACAATTTATGATCAAAAAACTATGGGAGCGATTAAGATACGCAGTTTTATAGCTTCCAGATATGCAGCGATATATTCTAACTAACTCTTTAAAGGTGGAAGATCCATCTTTGTGTCATTATTTTCGTACTGCTGAGGTATCCTAAAGTTTAAATTATGATCAAATGATTCGACTCTGGATTAAGTTTTGACATAAAAAATAATAGGTTGAATTATCAAATTTGTAATAAAAATTACTGCGTAAGAACGTAAAAGTTTTTAATAACTATTTTAACTATTGAACGAGAAGAAGCTATTTATTTGGCTTCTATTATTCACAAGAAAATAAACTATATAAGTATCTGCTGACCAGATTCGGCCACTTATTAGGCTTCATTTCCGGTTTTAACTGAGGGATGTGTATCAGTTAAAAGCTGAAATGAAGCATACACGTTGAATATATTGTTCGTTAGCATAACAAAAAATAAACGCTAGTTAAAAGTCGTAGCAGTGTGATGTTCTGAGTCAAACGACAAGCAACGCCACCTGCGCATAGCTATCCGTTATCGTCCTCATTATGTCTGTCAACAGCCTGCCACTTCCAAATCCACCACCTCTGTTTGAACAACGTAAGATTATGTTGCATCAGTTGCATGATAATTAGAATAAAAAATAATCACCACCATTTATAATTAAATTCCATTTTTTTACAAATACTTAGTCGATTCTAATTAGCAAGATATACGTCAATACTAAACTGTCAGTAGTGTCAATGTCAAGTTTTTCATGTAGCAAAGTGGCGGAGTACGAGCGAGCGAGTTTCAAGATTTGTTTTATTTTTTAGGTTTTCTTTTCATTGAATTACTGAAAAATAACAAATTCCAATTTGTGAAATACATCTTACTATTGTGCCTTTCGCAATGGACGACATTTACGGCGATTTATGTAACTACGAAGACGTGAATGCTCTTCAGGAGGTATTGTCATATTGTGGTTTAGCGCCAAAACGTTCTGTAATATTTTATGTCTTGAATACCATAATTTATCACATAATTTGACTAAATATCCGAATAGCTTATTATATCACACTACCTTGTACACTAAATATAAAAGATCACATTTTACAGTATTATTATATTTTTGCCATTTTTATAGCTACGTGATGAAAACAAAGCGCTGAAAGTGAAGCTTGAAGAACATTCAGCTGCCATGGAAAAGCTTCAGAAAGTAAGTGTCTAATAATAAGCAAAAACCTTTTAATGTTTGTCTTTGTTGTTTGTAAGTATTGCACTATCAATTTCGATTTTCACCAAAGTTATTAATATCTCAGCTTTGCTGCATACAGTATTTTGGCTGCTATAACTACGCTTACTCCCACATGACTGTTGCAAACTCAGTTTGATGTCTATTACATAAGCTAAATTTATTCGCTTTAAATCAAACCAGTCTTATAAACTTCTAAATCAAAACCTACAATATGGCTGATGAATCATTGCTGGTCCGAACTTTGTGCAGTAGGCTGCGTAATAAAAAATGTTAGGAGCCAAATGGTGATATGAGGCGAGTGTGAGTGAGTGAACATGTGCAAAAGTTTGTAGAGCCTAAGTTCAGACTGGCTATGATTCATTGGCAGTATTGTACTAACTGTTCATGAACTTCATAAAGGTTCTACATTTACTATTTTAACTCGCACATTTTGCCATCTAAAGTAGAAGAACACGAATAGATGACACATTGATATTGTAGGAAATATTGCAGGATTATGACACTCTTGACATGGAGTACAAGACATTGCTGAAAAACTACTCATCCCTGTTGATGACTGCCCGGTCAGAGGTAAAGCGGAAGACTGAAATGATTACTCAGCTTAATGCAGAGTTAGTATTCTTATAACTACTAAAACAGAAATATTGAGCATTAACCTATAATATGATTGATTTAATATATTTATGCCTTTTTCTTTGGTAAGATGAATTAATAAAAAGTAGGCTAAAAAAGTAAGAATATTGTAGAACAATCACTTCTCTTAAACTGAAGAAGTATTTACTATAGCAAGTTCTTATCTATGTATCTTCAAATAATTAATTAAAATCTATTTTTTAGAAAAGACTTGATGGTGTTGAATGCTTTAAAGAGTGGGAAGGACATTAGAAGAAATGTTTACCAGGGTGTAATGAATCCAGGTAGGATGAACTATGATAGAGCACCAGGGAGAAGAAATAATAACAAGGAAGATGATGTTAAACAGAGGAATGCTGATACTAAGCATGGAAGGTAAGAAACAAATCAGTTCATCAACATAGCTTAGTTTGCTTTCCCATCTCTAAAATTTCTTAAAAACTCAATGTCCAGTTGCTTATGTGATGCATAGCGATTGGTTAACTACTGTTCCTATTTTCCATATGGTTACAAAGAAAAAATATGTAGTATTATTATACTTACTCTATTTGAGAGTCTGTGCGTTGTTGACTAAATGTTATTTGTATAATTTTCCTGTGAATGTATTATTTATTTATCTATTTGGTAAAAACATGCACAACATCTAAGTTATTGCACAGTAAAATGTCAATAAAGTTATAATGTATGTATTAATAACGGTTGCATGCATCATGAGGTTATTTTAAGGTTATGTGCACAGTCAGCACTAATTACTTGATATGTGACTTTTGTAAAACTGTATGCATTCTTGATTTCTGATAAATAAAGAGATTGTATTTCTGCCTACCCCATGGGAAAAACGTGTGAGTTTATGTATATATGTATTTCTGCAAGTTTAAATAAATGGCAATATTTGTTCAAAGTTTAGTAAAATTGTCATGTATCTTTACATTGCTGGCTTGGTTGGTGGTTGTGGCGTAAATGTATACATAATTGTACTTGTTAACTGCATTGATGGCCTTATAATTACATCCAACAAATGGCAATCAAAGAACTCGCATCATGATACTTCAATTATTTTGATTACCAAAACAATGTAAGAAAGTATGTTCTCTGCAGAACAAAACACTCCTATTTATAGCCTTTACATAAATAGCAGAAGCCTTCTACACAATTGATGTGCTTTGCTATCTTCTGTGTCAATGACAATCTTAATTGTGCCAGCCTAAAACCTAGCTACAGGCTTTGCCATAACAAGAGTAATCACAGGATAACCAACTTATTCTTAGATTACATGGAAACCTTTTCAATTTGGTAATGGAATTTGTTTTTGATATTTTAGACGTGAAACGCCTGTTTTACCTCCAAAACAAGTGGATCCTGATTCTGGTATTTGCAATAGAAACAAGTCTGACAATGTTGGCGAAAAAGTAGAAGTATCCAACAATAGGAAAAGTAGTGTTAGTGAAAACATTGCACAACGTAAAACTGATAATAATGCGCCGCCCAAAACATCTGCTAGCAGCATTAAGGATAGAAGGAAATCAATGCCAGCTGTGAGGTAATACTTTTGCTTGATGTTTAAACATGCCTTGAAAACTTACTGTACGTCATTAACACAAAGTTTTAACATTACAGCATTCCCCTCGACGTATTTAGTTCTGATGACGAACTAGAAAGAAACTATCAAGCCAAAGATCCAAGAACTGATCATCTCCGAAGTGATAATGAAAGGAGAAACATGAACAAAATGCCAATTGATAGACATAGTAATAAAACTACTTCTGAAACATCCAGTGTGGATGACAGAGGGCACATTAACCCTGAATCTACTTTAAGGGATAACTACAAAGATAGATCAAGTAGACACCATGAGAGTACCACGTACAGAGGTCGGGATAAGTACGAAATTTCTTTAAAGTACAGAAAGCAATACAGTCCAGAGAGAGGACAGAAGAGACAACACAGGGAACATGCAGATGACTATCACAGACATGAACGTGGAAGATATCAAGGAAGATATCTGGAGAGTTCCCCTTCTGAATCTTACAACTCGTACAACCGTCATCAACGCTGGAAATCAGACCACCGTTCTGATTATGACAGATATTCTCATGATTACGAAAAAAACAGACATCACCATGACAGCAAATATTCATCCAAATATAGATCAAAAGACCATGAAGAACCTCAATTTAAAAGACAGAGGACAGAGTTGCATGGTAACCCTGATGCTCACTCTAAGGAAGGCAGGAGGCATTACCATGAGAGAGAGTCTATGGATGAGCCAGCACCTAACTTCTCTCCTCATGAATATGATATGCTTCGTTTTTCCTGCCAGTCTCCTGATTATGTACACACAGATGCTGCTCTTGCCAATCCCATTAAAGGTAAAAAAAAAACATGAATGAATTAAGTTTAAAAATAGCTTAAGGTATTAAATCATGATATTCTAATTTTAACTCTTTGTGTCTATACAAACTGAATGTAACATTTATAACCCTTATTAAACTTGTTCTTGGAATGGATGTTTGTAAATATTGATATTGGTGGAGTGGCAGCAGTTCAGCAAACAAAAAACCAGATTAATATAGTCCTACCATCAACTTTTGCAGAAATTATGGCTACTGCTGCTACACCCCTGGAAGATCCGCGAGTAACAAGCAAAAGATATGTCATTTGGAAAGAAAATGGCGTAGAGACATTATCTACAGCGGTAGGCAGGAATATTGATGTAAGACCAGTTAACAAAGCTGTATGGGATATTAAAGCTGTGGACATCCCTGTTGCTTTGGTGCGTCGACCGTCACAATGCAGTGATACACTTGTAAATGACATTTATATGGATATTGATAATCCAGTGACTAATCTAGATCTATCTATGGAAACGAGTGTGGTTCGTGAGACTGATGACGAAATTAATGTAATTCGTAGCAAACCAACGGAAATTCAACATGATAATCAAGATTTTAAAATAAGCAAAAATGTACCAGAAGATCTTTTAAAGCAAGCAACAGACATAGAAAAAGTTTCGAAACAAAATGAAGCCACGTATCGAATTCCAAAAATCGGGCAGAATAATAAAAATACTCATAGCAAGATGGATGTTCCTTTCATTGACGTAGACGAAAATGTACCACGTCATAAGAACGTTTGTAGAAAACGTGCAGCAGAAGATAGTTTTCCAAAAGAATTATTAAGTAACAAACAGCAATATAATGAGCGTGAGAAACGCGTGAACGTGAAAATGAAAGATTTTCTTCCTAATAACAAAAATGACAGTAAAATAGAAGGTAATAAAAAATCAAGAGAGAGAGGCGAGAATCAAAATCAGGCCACACTCACCAAGATGGCTATTGTGGCAGACGATTTAGAACTAAGCGATGACAATAGCGATCATATGGATACTAACAGAAGAGTAGTTTCCAACAAGTTACAAAAAAAATGCGAGATGCCGGTAAACATTAATGAAGGTACAACTGTTGATTCTCTAAATAATGTAGTAAACAAAACACTTACTAGTTCTCATAATCCTGAAATCGGAAGGACAGTCGACACTGCTAAAATAAAAGATGTTGCAGAAGAAAAAACTAAAGAATCAGATAGTACAAAGAAACAAAAAAACAAAAAGAAAAAGACGAAATCAAAAGAGATTTCTAAAGATTCAGTAGAAACTACAGCTGATGCCATCCATGTTTCTGAAAAGAAGCCAAAATCCAAAAAAGAAAAGGAAAGTAAACATAAAGAAACAAAGGAGAAGTTCAGTGATCTCTTCGGCGACAGTAGTAGTTTAATGACTCCAGAGGATTTAGGAATACCTTCATATTTACCCATTTCTGAAGACGCGCAAGACGCCGTTGACATGAAAATCAACCAAATAATTGATGCTGCCCCGCTAATTGATAAAGACGAAATTCCTAGTGATACACAAACGCAAAACAAAGTTGAAGTAAAATTACAAGAAACAAAAGTACATGGCGACATTCCTAAAGCTGTTTTAAAAATATCTAATACAGATGTAGAAGATAGAGAAGTCGTAAACGAAATTAAAAAGATGAAATCTTCCAAAAGGAATGAAGAATTAATAGGCCCTAACCAACTTCCAACCTCTATCGTTTATGAAAATTTAAACCCTGGAACTGACTTAAATGATCCTAATGTTGTCAAAACAGTAATAATTTCAACAGGAATACAGCCTGGTATCGCATATGAAAATAAAATAGAAGTAACAAAATCTGCTACAGATGTTGAAGTTAATGTAAAACAGAACACTAAAGATATTCATCCCATTTCAACTACAAAGGAATGTAAAAGGGATATCTTGAAAGCGTTAGCTACCTCTACACCTCAAAAAGAATTTTCTCCCGTGAATTCACTACTGACTGATGTAGTTTGTGATCCATGTGTAAGCACAGTGGTTGCAACGATCACTAATACAGAACAAGTAGTCAACCAAACTGAGCAAAATACTTTAGAATCTAATGACGCACCCGATCTGAGAATATTTGTGAAGAGGCGCAGAAAAGTCGTAAAACGACCACCGATGACTTAGTAGTTATAGGAATTAGATTTAGGTACAAAGTATGGAATGCGGAGATGTCATAAAGTATTGCAATGCAATCTTGTATGAAAGTCGCGATGATCAGGGTTTGGGAATAACGGTGCATGATTTAGATATTATACAGTTATTTGAGATAAGATCACATACGTGATCATGTATTTATGAATCAATACAAAATAATGATTTATCAGTATAAATGTTGTAGAATGTACATGTGCATTTTGATTATTTTACTCCATGTCTCGTTGCGAGCGTTGTCACAGAAGTCGTGTGCAGCCAGGCCGCGAAGGCAATGCAGAAAACCACTATTGACTTTCACTAGTTTCACTGTGTCATATATTTCAACTTCTAAATGTATTTTTTTTGTAGACTAAGCGCCTTGCGCTTGAGTGTTAATAAAAATACTTGGTATATTCCCATAACAGTCTTTATTTTCCTTATCAATTACTGTAAATTATATTTACATTTTCAATAGTCCCTATCTATATGGTACATTGGAAAGAACGATTAACACCTAAGCCTATAGGAATTTGTACATAATTATAACTAATTTAATTAAAGATACATTTAATTTCCATGTCAACTTAAAACATATTTACATTAACCAGAAAGTCTTTTTCAATTAATATTGCTTGTATTAGGTTACGGCTGAAAAACAACTTTGTTGTAACGACACAAAAAGAAGCCTCAACAAATTAATTTAGGACAAATTCGGACACTATTGTAGATGTTGCTCTACCGGTTCCAATGTTGGAAAATATTTTTCCTTATTATTTACAGACTCGTTACAAATAATATTTCCCATATTATTTGGGTTTGTTATCTGATTACTCAGAACTCATAATCAGTTGGTGATAATCGATTATAACAGATGAGTTGACAGTTTAGTGATCGACCGTGACTTGTGACGCACAATTTTGATATCACCCGGTGTAAACATATTTTTAGATAATAGCGCGTTGAACTTGTGTAAAAGTCAAATTTACTTTAAAATTGTTTATTTATTATTCTAAAATCGTCAGGATCTGAATAAATTAAACTTCCCATTCTAAGCTCACGCTTTGTAGTATGAATTGGAAATTGGAACCGGATGTCATTGAGATTACGGCAAGAGATCGATTGATCCCCCTTGCGGGCTGAACTTAACGCGCGAACGAGTTAGAGAAATAATCACCGTTGACGATGATTGGTTACGTTCACTACATGTAATCACTGGGCGTTCTGGGGTTGGATAGGGTTCCTATGATGTTGTTGGCAGTGGGTATGTCGTCGTTTCTGGACATGGTTGAGCCGGAGGAAGTCCCGGAAACTGAGGATCCGGACGCGGAAGGTCGTTTGCCGAGTTTTTTGATGACGGTGGGTATTTGTTCGGCGAGGTCGCAGTGTGGCGCCACGTGCTGGTAGCACACGGCGGACGCGTGCCCGGAGCGCACCGACGTGAGCGCCGTGCCACTGCTCCACGTGTTGCTGGCCGGCTCGTACACCTCCACTATGTCTAGGAACGACGTGCCATCGTAGCCACCTGGACCAAAAATTAAGTATTATTTAACATGTTTTCTATGCGAGAGTTAAGTGACAAAATTGTAATATGGCAGAAATTATGTCCATGATGTTTTGTCTTTTGTATAGCATACTGCGGGTCTTAATGGCCGTAGCTAGAGTCCGATCGAAAATGGTTTTATTTTTTCTATAGAAATCGAAAATGTAATCCGGCTTGATTTAAATTTCCGGCCGAAAAAAAATGGTTTTTTGTTTGTCGATAGGTAAGTGGGTGGGTTTTTCTTCGGAAAAACTTTTAACCGTTTAAACTTAAATCATACGGAACTTTATACTTTTCTCAAAGGCATAGTTACAATAACCCATTGAAGGACACTGAACGGGACAATAGAAGATTTATTGTTATACTGGGAGGGAGGGGTTTACATTTCGTACCGAGGAATGTTGCATTACACCATGACTCCAAAAATGACGCGAAATAAAGCGCCACACGCGATGGCTATTGTAATGAAACGCTCGCGTCGTAGAAGATATACATCATTACATGAGATATCGTATGGCGCGTGCGGCAAAGCGTAACTGTCATAGTGTCATACAGTGCGAGTCATGATTTAATACATCACGTAGGCAGTCCGCGGTGCCAATAAAACGTAAACCTTATTACATCCATAATACGGTTCTAACTATTAGTTCACTTATTTCGTAGCCAGCCGACCGGCTCATGCTCCTTCTCACTTGCACACACAGCGAGATAATACAAAGTTTACGAACAGTGCGCCGCGGCCCGCGCGTCATGTTTGAGTGTCATGTACTCAAACATGACGCGCGGGCCGCGGCGCACTGTTCGTAAACTTTGTATTATCTCGCTGTGTGTGCAAGTGAGAAGGAGGAGCCGGTCGGCCATGCTTATTTTGTTCGAGTCATGTGTAATGCTACAGTACGCGATCGGGTTATATGACGCGCAATGCAACAATCGCATTACTTACCCAAGCCTATTAACAATAATCAACAATCTGATGTTATATGCGAGACAATTTTTTTTCCTGCATTTTCACTGTTATTTTGCCGGTATTACTGCCGAAAATTGCCGAAAACCGTTGTACTCTAGCCGTAGTACACTAGCAACTCAACACCTACCCAAAGTAAACCATTGAAATGTGAGCTTTACATCATATAGTTCTGGCGTCTGTCTTCGACTGCTGGCTGTGACATTTTAATGGTGGCTCACATTTCAATGGTTTTAGCTTTAGTCGAGTTGGTATAGTTGTTTAGGTTTAATACGTCCATAAAGGTTCCCACAAACAGGCGCTACGCGACTCTAGTAGAACAATTTCTATGAAAACTTCATGGAAATTGTTCTACAAGAGTCGCGTCACGCTTGTCTGTGGGAGCCTTAAATAGTTTTTTGATACGAAAAATCAACAAAGTTGAAATACTAACCAAGCGCATATAGTTTATTATCGAGCACAGTAAGCGAGAGTGCTGAGCGCGCGATGTGGACGGGCGCGACCAACTCCCACGTGTCTCGCTCTGTGTCGTATCTCTCCACCGACGCTAGTTGCTGTGACCCATCGTAACCACCCACCACGTAGATGTACTGGCTCATTGCTGCTACACCTAAAAATATAGAAAATATTCATTAATGTAAATTAATTAAATGTATGAATAGATATTTATTTATATCCGTACGCGAAACAATCCCCCGGCGAGGTTTCGCTGTGCGGGTTTACTCTTGGATATTGGATAATCCTACCTGGCACAATTCTAGAAGAACTCTTCTATTGCTAGAAAGAAGTTTCACAACATAGATTCTACTTATTGACAACAGAGAGTTCAAATATAGAATAATCAGCCTATGATGTTCCCACTGCTGGGACACAGGCCTCCTCTCTGTGAGAGGCAGTGGGCCATAATCCACCACGCGGGCCCAGTGCGGGTTGGTGGATGTCACATGTCTCAATTTTTTAATTCTAGGCCATGCCATGTCCTCACGATGTTTTCCTACACAGTTTTGAGAGCAGTGGTGATGAAATAATTTATACGAAATACAGTGCATGTCTGGGTTCGAACGTACGACCTACAACTCGGTAAGTCGCGGTTGTTTCTACTGGGCCACCACTGCTCTTTCAGTTCGAATAATGTTTCGGCTTAATCTAGCTAATTGGTTAACTACTACTTACTTTGCATAGACTTTTGGGAAGGGTTTTATGAACCGAAAATCATGGTGTAGTAACAACAATGGTCATTAGCATGTGTCGATCCAAAAGCCGCTCTAATCGAAGATTTGGTTTTCGATGCTCCAAATCATCGAAATCCGGCTCGAAGGACCAAATGCGCCAGCCACTCCAACAGCATAAGACAATAGTTATTAGAAAGCACCGTCTTAAAATGGTATTAAAGAAAAGACATGTTTACGTACCAGCCCCACTCCTTGCTATATGCATCGGCGCGACTTCATTCCAGCAGTTGTTCTCTGGATGGTAGCACTCGACGGAGGCAATGCGTCGCGCGCCGTCAAACCCTCCGACTGCGTACAACAGTCGATTGACGACGGCTACACCCACGCCAAGGCGGGCGCAACCCATTGAGGCTACTGACGTCCATGTGTCACGTTCGGGGTCGTAGCTGTAAAGAAAGTATAGGGTTAACATACAAGTCAAAGTCTTTTAAATCTATAATAGTGAAGTTGAATTATGTGCGGCACTTGAATGAGTGAAGATCGGTAAAAAGTCTAGCTTTGTGTCGCACCCTGTAAAACTAAAGATCTATATAAAAACTGTTCTAAATACTTACGTATCTAATGATTATTACCGTATAGGTATGCTAAAACTGATCAACGTGACTGTTACAGCCCGATTCAAACTTTATACTCGGAACAAGAGGCGAGTCGCTGCGCAGTAAGGTTGCGATCAATCTGACCACATGCCGACTGCGACAGGCGACGTGTAGCCGTCCGTCACAGACGACGGCCGAATGCTAAGTTAGTAAATACAGCGCGCAGTGAGCTCGCTCGACATCCAGTTGCGACGGCCAAGGTCACATGCTGCACGCGTCTGTCGGTATCAAAACAAAGCATAGTGACGGCTGGACCATAAGATCATACACCTATTTAAAGGAAGACAGGACGTCGCGCGTCGTGTGTAGCCTTCGTGCTGGAGACGTGCGAGATGTTTTCTAGTAACTTTTTAGTAATATAGAAATTTAGTAAGGTTAAAGATAACTATTTATCTAAACATTATAGGTTATCTTCTTCTCTGTCCTTTAAAAAATATTATTTCTTTTAACTCTCTTATGGCTTATAAGCGTTTCAAGAACTTCATCGGACGCGTGCGGCGTGTGACCTTGGGCCGTCGCAACTGGATGTCGCAGGCGGCGTCCGAGCGAGAGCGCGCTTGTGTATTTTCGAATTCGAACATAGATAGCATTCGGCTGTCGTCGGTGACGGACGGCTACACGTCGCTGGTCGCGGTCGCTGTGTGGTCAGATAGACCGCAGCCTAACAAATTCATGTGTCAGCGGGGGTGAGAACTGCGCAACGAGTAGCACACTTCAGAGCAGCCATACAGTTTGAATGGGGCTGTACTGTGTACAACAAAGCATATCTATCTATGTATACCTATAAAGTTAAACTAGGTATAGGAACTTTTTATATTTCCGCAAGTAACGAACACTTTGCAAAAAAATTAAACCTATTGTTAGTGACTTGTCGCATTGTACCAAATATCCATATCATGTTTACTAGTTTTTCATATCTTAAATCCTTTGTTCGTATACAACAGTTGACATAGTTAATTTCATTGTTAGGTATTTTATGTAAGTGGAAAAACCCGAACAATATCTTTTTTGATCATTATTTATTAGAAGGCAGTTTTTGCAAAGTCATTCCATAACAATATTTACCAAGGAAATGGAAAAATATTATCAATTTATAGATTTTTTATGTTTGAAATATCGTTGATTGATAGTTGACCAAGAAAAGTTATCACGGTGACCGGAAATGGAAGGCGAAAAACCGGGTGGCTGGGAGAGGCCTGTGTCCAGTATTGTGATAGGCTGAGTTCATTGATTGATAGCTTCATGGGCGTAGCTTGTGATACGAGAACTTATAATATGATGATTTCAGTAAAGAGTCCACATATTATGTGATAGAAAGCTATTAATCAATGACCTCAGCCTATCACCCTACTGGACACGGGCCTCTCCCAGTCACCCACTTTTTCGCCTTCCGTTTCCAGTCGCCGTCTTTTAAAGCCTCCGTATTTAACGGAGGACAATATTATCACGCGACACGTGTATTTAGAGACATTTTACTACGTCATGCGACGTCGCCCGACTTTGCATGACATGTTGGACGGCATCGAAAACCACGAAAGAGGTCGTTAGCAAAAAGTCGGGCAATGTCACATGCTTGGGGACGTCCCGCGCTACGTTTGCCGTCTCCACAATATATAGAAGTGTTATGCTTACCATTCTACTGATTTGTGATACTCAGAGCCTGCGGAACCGCCGACTGCATATAATAGTCCGTCCATTACTGCTACTCCTACCTGTTAATAAAGATAATTAATTATTATAATGCGAACTTCTGACAAATCCATGATTAGCGATCTTATCAGAGCATATTGCCTCCGCAGGCGCGATTCTCTAAGGAAACTGTTTAAAGATATTAACATCATGACGGTACCTTGTCAACATATCTATGAAAATATCATGTACGTAAGAAAAAATAAATCTTTTCAGTAAAAGAGGTAAAATGCATAACTATATGACTAGAAATAGGGACCAATTAGTTCAACCAGGTTTCAGACTGGCTAAAGTAGACTCATCCTTCATGGGGTACTGTTTAAAATGTTACAATAAAATACCTCCCCACATACTCCAACTGAATGAAACAAAATTTAAATCTTGTATAAAACGCACACTATGCAGCCAAGCATATATAAGTTGGGGGATTACATCGCTGACAAAGATGCTTGGCTCAACGCTGGTCCTGCTCCACAAGGGCGCATAAATTAATTGATTAGCATTCGGAAATATTGTTGGAGCTGCTGAAGATTATAAAAAAATATTTGCGTTGTATAAATTCAATCTCTTAACAATGCATAATTGCATAGCACATGTGTGAGCATTATGTACCTACTATAAAGTCACCATTTACTAGGCTCGTCTTTCATTGATTTGAATGTGCCCTGGCGGCTGAGAGTATGTCATGCTCACTCAAATGTCTCGCTGGTGGTGGCGTGTGTGTTGGATCATTAAGTTCCCTTCAAAATGGTTGAGCTGAATGGTGCTGATCCATACGTCATGTTCGTGAACGGGCGCCGTCAGTAGGGACTGGTCATCTCTTGGCTGCCACGACTTATTTTAATTAATTTTTTTGAATTGTTTTTATCTTTTTTATTACGGACGCTTTAAACGTGCACGTCTTTCTACATCGTTCTCACATTTTAAATTTCATCATGAATGATGTAAACATATTTTTTTTGTAACTATATTTTGATTTAAAAGAGTGTCCATGGAGTTTCTTGCCCGTTCTTCTCCATAGGTACCTACTACGCTTTGGAATGGGTAACTAGCTTCATCTTTCTGACTGACCGAGCCCTTGACAATTCAAAAGTGCCTGTAATTGGTTTATTTGAAATAAATGCTTTGAGTTTGAGTTTGAGTTAGAATGGGCATCTAGCTTCATTTTTCTGACTGACTGACCCTTTGACAATTCAAAAGTGCCTGTAATTGGTTTATTTGAAATAAATGCTTTGAGTTTGTATTTCATCGTATTTCGTCAAGTTTTACGTAGGTATTTTAATCTCTATTGTTATTCTATAAAGCTTCTGATAGTTCTAATTCAAGATAAATAATGGAATAAAACACACACTTCTCATTCTTATGTATTATCTTAAGTTAGGTTATCATTTTCATTCGTTCGTAAAATAGATATGAAATGGGAGCATCCTTTGCAATAATATCTCAACAAACATTTGTAATTATGATTGTTATGTATGGTTTATAGAGAATTACCGGCTTTCCACGCCACGCCGAAAATGAAAAGGCGTTTTGGGTGTGGCCTTAGAGAAATGCCGAATATCAACATAACAGAGGTGGTTCCTACGGTGTCGTGACGATTTTTAATCGTCGGACGACTGTAGTTTCCAGCATTTTTCACTGGGTAGAGTTATAAGTTACATTAGTTATAGAAGAAAGTAAAAAGAAAGATATTTGCTTTTTACAAACAGAAAACATTCTGATCAGCGGGGGAATTGCGTTATTAATGTTCTCGAGTAGACAAATTTTTCGAACATACAGGATAATTTTTTAACCAGTGCGCATATTGTAACCATGAATTCATCACAAGATTCTAGCTACACCATCTGGCGCAGAAATTTTTCGTCGGCTATAAAAAAAAAAAACTGCTGTTTCATAGAAAAGTGCAATACCTACGCGGTCAAAATGTATGAAACAACTAATATTTTTTTTTATAACTGACGAAAAATTTCTACGCTAGGAGGTACAGAATCATATGCTAAATTCATGGGTACAGTTTGCGCACTGGTTAAAAACTTATCCTGTATAATGCAATGAATTAACAATATCCGTCAAAATGATTCGGATTGTGATTGATAGGTTGTTAAGCAATTAGAGTGCTGTATAAGTTTAAACATACTGTTCACACACACGTTCATACACGTGCACACCTCATATATCGAGAGCTTCTTAATCAATGTTTTATTTTATTTTTCTTTAAATCCTATATTTATGAGCCTCATCATGACAGCTCCGAAAAAAGTACTACAGTACTGGAGCCGCTTCAATGTATGTATGACACCATGTTTAGATGAAATAAATATTCTTGGTCATTTTTTGTTGTAATTTAAACCTTATGTCAATGATTATAAAATTCACTATTGTCTGTAACGACTTTACTATAGTTGGTTACATACCCTGTGCCTCGGTGTTGACATAGGACTGCAAGGTCTCCAATGTTCCGTGGCGGGGTTGTAAACGTCCACCCAGTCGCTGTCGTATGAAGAGCCCGGCGACGTGTTGCGACCTCCCACTGCGTAGAATAGACCCTGTTGAAATAGAAACATTGGATTAAGAAAAATAATACAGGAATTTAGCTAGAAATTATGAGCAAATCCAAAGAGATTATTATATTATTGAAACACTATCAAACGAAAGAGTTAAAAACAAGGCTGATTCTATGTTTTACTCCATTTTCGCATAGTTTGATAGCTGCGCTTGCGCATATCCACCCGACCACCCGCCCGCCGCGCCATCGCCATCCCCGTTAGGTACTCGAGCAACCGAACGCTCTCATGATCGCGTTGTCTACTCACCTACAAACTGTAAAGCTTTGTAGGCTTTCTTTGTACAGTGCTACAAAGATCTTTTGGCTCTTGAATGACGTTGACAGGGAGGCGTTGTTGGTAAACAGTATTTGTAAAATTATATTGAAAAAAAAACAATCGGGCCAACTGCAAGTCGGACTGGCACACGAAGGGTTCCATACCACCGTACAATATTTCACACTACAATTTTTTTTAAACACGTTTCTTTTTTGTAAAATAAAATAAAGTAAAACATTAAAGAGGGTCCTTCCTCCTTAAATTTTAGACTTTATTTTGTTGTTATAGCGGCAATAGAAATACACTGAAAATTTCAACTATCTACCTATTACGGTTCATTAGATACAGCCCGCTGACAGACAGACAGACGGACGGACGGACAGCGGAGGTTTAGTAATAGGGTTCCTTTGGCAACATTAGGTACGGGAGCCTAAAAACAAAGACGCGGCGTTAGTTCCAATTTTGGCCATGCGCCTAAAGATCCTTGTACAGCTAAATCAATAAATTCCTCTCAATTTATTTTCAGTGAAATATATTTGAAGGCATAAACAGTCTCATAAGTCATTTCTTAAAATGTGACAGAATTTCCACATTACGTCCAAAATTTTCATATTATAAGAAACAACATTATGTAACAAAATTATATGCCGAGTGCGATTAATCACGTACAGTAAATAATATTAAACGATGACGTTTAAAATGTTACATTTCGTCGCCGTCATCCTGACTCGGAAACATTAAGGCTTTGGTACTGCGCAGTGCGAACGAACGATTGCCGCGTACCTATGTGCCTTGCGTCGACTTTTATTATTAAACAAGCTGACCCGACAGACGTTGTCCTGTCTTAACTATGAATTTCATATGTAGTTTAGTTTTAGTTTTGACTATTGACTAAAACTAAAACTATCGACTCATTTATCCGTGTATTCCCGTTCGTCCCCTAGACTTCGTCCCCCGAGGGGGACGAACGGGAATTCGTTATTTATTTTCCCGATGGTCCCTCAAAATTTTTTGGGGGGACGAATGGGAATAATTTATTAATTCTTTTTTGGGTCTATTGCTCCCACTAAATAATATAAGACTGGTGGTTTTAATAGGTAAAAAAACAAAATTGAAATAAAAATCAGTCATTTATTAAGGAATAAAAATCACAGTAAAAATCACAGAATCAACTTTGCGATAACTCGCAATATTTTTATATATAATATTTTTTTAATTATGAATAAAATTCTCCTTATAACTAAAAATTATGATTTAAAAATCTGTGTATACAGATTACAATAAAAAAAGTCTGTATTATATTACAAATAAACACTACAAACAGACTTTTTACCATTCAGGTTGTTTCCTTTTGAAATATAAGTCACTATTTTTCGTAGAGTTGCTTATATGTATGGTGGCAAGATTTTACGTTTTACGTTATGTAAGTGATTAGAAAAGTTTACTCATTATTTTAACACATAAATAGGGTCAGTAAATTATCACACTTTCAAAAGCAAAATTAAATAAAATACCTAAAATATCACGAAATCAAGATAAAAATAACAAAAAAAAACTTATCGTACTAATTTTTAAAAAGTCACATTTGCTTATATGTATAGGTATACGGTGTCACATTTTTGTGTTACATATTGTATAAGGAATCAGAACAGGTTACACATTAATTTTACATATAAATAGCGTCAATAAATTAGCACAATTTCAAAATCAAAATAAAAAACATATACAAAATCAAAGTGAAAAAACATGAACACAAAACATCATAGAGGGTAACAACAATAAAAAATTCACAAGTATTGAAGAAAGTAGTCGAGGTCATAACAGTAGGCAGTAATAATTATTGCACACAAAGCCTAGAGATTACATCAACGTACACAACCATCGAGCACTTTACTTATTATGATTAATACCTACGTAAGTTTTTCTAAAAAATGTCCTACAGTTATTTCTGAATTAAGAAGTTGCATTTGGCAATCCATAATATATTGGTCTGTCAAGATTGAATGTAGCTTACGCCGTTTTGGATTTTGTTTTGCTTTCACGCTGTATAAGTTAGAGTCTTGATGTAACACCGTAAGCAATTTTAAAATATTAGGTTTTTTTTTGCCTATGGCACTATTTAATTTAAAATGCCACCCTTCGGCAAAGTTATTAGTACGGTGTCGTTTTCCAAAACTGCACCACACTTTTACGAAATTCGATTGAAGCCACTGCGATAGCATGTATTGCCGAAATTTTTCACTTTGGCTATCACCGGGGCTTTCGCTAGCGATATAAAACCAGCCTTCAAAAATACGTTCCTCTGGTAATAATGGAAGCACCGCACTTAGGGCTACTTGACGTCTTAAAGTTTTATTTTTTGTTAGATTTAATTCACGGCCTTTCCTCCAAATAGCATTATTAAAATGGTAATAACAGCCGTGGATACTTATCTCTGGAAAAATTGTACGCATAGCAGACATAGCTGCTTCTTCAAAATCACTGGTAAATGATGTAGGATTCCAATCGTTGATTTGAGATTTAACAAGTCTGAAAAGTATCTCGTATGTTTCTTTTTTACGGTTTGACATTAAAGCGTAAAATAAGGGCGTCATAGCTGTGCTTTGATTATTACTTCCTAAATCACCATGAGCGGTGTAGAGCTGTTGGAATGGAGGTGGACAACTCTTAAATGTACCGTCACCAAATATATTTTTTAAAACTATCAATTTTTCTTTAGCTTCTTGGGAACAAAAAATGAGTAAGCGTGTGTTACCGTAACAGTAATCTGCTAACAAAAATGATTGAAATTTTTGAGGAACCTCAACCGTTTTAACGTCATTGAAAGTGATTTTACTCATATTATAAGTGCTATTTCGATGGCGATACAAAGTGCTTTTGATGTTTGCAAACTTAGGAATATCTTTGGGTAAAGTTACTTTATCAAGTCCTTCGTCCAAAATTTTCGAAATTGTTGAATTAAAGGCGGCTGGTACGCAAGGTACATCATCAGAAGTTATATTTTTCTTGCATTCATCAATATGAATGTCTATTATGTTTTTATTGAAGTCCGGTGTACAGGATGTGTGTGTGGTTTCTTTCAAAATTTGATCATTCTGCAATAAACGTGCATAATTTATTTACCCATTGTCTGGTTTTGCATGAAAAAAGAAGTCAAAAAAGTAGGTACTTACTTTTATGGTTAAGGTCCCACTGCACTTATTCTTTCTTCTAAGATGACATTCCCATACAACAGCTCCACTTTTGTTTTGCCTTTTCCTTAAAAATTGGTATCCAGCACGCAGAAGCACGATTCCACCTTTCCTTTGTATATACTGCAAACAGCTTCCTGTACTACCAGAGGGACCAGGATGCGCTTCTTGTGACATTGTTAAGCTCTAAAAAACAGGAGACAACAATTACACACTTATTAATATAATTTAGAATGATATTTAATATATAAAATTAAATACTAAAATTGAATACAAATATTGATACCGTACATTATTAGCATAAATTAATAAGACATGAGACAATATAGTATTGACTATAAACAATCTAATAATATTTGTAACTTACAAAAATGTAGGTACTTACATCAGTAGTTTTCCGCAGAACTCGTGTCGAATATATATTATAACATTAACACCCGTGCACTTTCATTGTTTTGTCAACACTAACCCGACCGGTCTAATTTAAGGATAGGAAAGGGAGAGAATGTCAGGTAAACCAATAGGATTTACGCAAATAACACAATGTTATCGGCACTCTTTTGTTAACTACCAGAATCGCCGGCGCTTCCCGTCAGAGTTGCTATATTTAGTGTAGGTAAACATAATGAAACAATGATAAACTTAGGATACGTTTTATAATTCATAAAAAAATAGAGAAGAATTTTGTAAAATAATGATTAAATCTAACGAAGAAACTAATTTAAAAGTAAACTACGAAACATCGAATAAACATATTTTCTGCACAAATCTTTTTAGTGGGACGAATGGCACTAATCGAAGAACATATTCCCATTCGTCCTCTCTTGAATTAGGATTGGGACGATCGGGAACAAATTAAATATTATTTTTGTAAATTCCCGTTCGTCCCCCTCGGGGGACGAAGTCGAGGGGACGAACGGGAATACACGCATTTATCAACCGATCCAATTGGATCGGTTGATAAATGAGTCGATAGTTTATATTTAATATTCTATAGTCGATAGTTAATGCGCGCTGCAAATATCGTTTAGCACAGATGTGCTAAACGATATTTGCAGCGCGCATTCTGTCAATCGCTGACAGTTATTTCAAACAACTGACAGTTATGTAAAATTAATATTGGCGTTAAGTTTTCTTAAATTTTGTAACGTTCCGATCAACTTCCTTATTTTTTTATTTCATAATATCCTTCTCCGGACAATAACGAACACAACTTTTTTTTTTTTGTGAAATTGGTCCAGCCGTTCACGCGTTATGGCGTGACCAAGGGAAATAGGGATTCATTTTTATATATATAGATATATGTTCAGACTTATGTTGAATAAGTTTTTCGTAGAATACGAAACTAATTCGTCATGTTTTTCTTTGCTTAATAACTCTGGTATTTTTTAAATTAAAATATAGATTGACCAAATGACCAGGCAAAACTTTAGAAGCATATAATTATTGTTTTAAGTTCCTTAAAAAATATATCATAACACCACGCTTGTATTCCCGAAGAGGTAGGCAGAGCTTTACTCATATTTTAAGTAGTTATGTTTTAGTCAAATATAGTAAAAGGCGAGCCTATTATCATCAGTGATCGGAGTAGGTAGATTGAACTGGGGTCATTGATCCGAAACGTATATATTACTATGGACATTCCTCCGGAATTGGTGGATTATTAAAAAAAAACCGGAACTTATGTAGGAATTGTATTCTGCCAGAGTGGAAGGAGTCATTTGATGATTTGCCATCCTCAAAAAAAAGGTAGGAATTGTAATAAAATGAGCAATTTTATTCTTTATTATTCTTCCTATTTTTTTTTTGTCACGATTTGACAAAACCCAACGACCAATCAGAACAAAGGATCATGGGTGGTACAATAACCGGTTATCAGAACAATGCGTACGCCCGCCGGAAATACTAAATCCGGATATACCGGAATTACTTTCCGGAAAAATGGCTTATCCATGTTATTCTTTCTGTGTGCATTTATGATACAAGTACTAAAAATCAATCTACCTACTCCGATCACTGATTATCATCAATCGGTCACAAAGCCTGGTAGCCTTGGCAGTCGTCCAATAAATAATTATCGTCCAAGTTGAAGGTTTCAAAGAAGTCTATCGAGTGCCTGACGTATGTTATAAGCAGTGATCGGAGTAGGTAGATTGATTTTTAGTACTTGTATCATAAATGCACACAGAAAGAATAACATGGATAAGCCATTTTTCCGGAAAGTAATTCCGGTATTTCCGGATTTAGTATTTCCGGCGGGCGTACGCATTGTTCTGATAACCGGTTATTGTACCACCCATGATCCTTTGTTCTGATTGGTCGTTGGGTTTTGTCAAATCGTGACAAAAAAAAAAAATAGGAAGAATAATAAAGAATAAAATTGCTCATTTTATTACAATTACTACCTTTTTTTTGAGGATGGCAAATCATCAAATGACTCCTTCCACTCTGGCAGAATACAATTCCTACATAAGTTCCGGTTTTTTTTTAATAATCCACCAATTCCGGAGGAATGTCCATAGTAATATATACGTTTCGGATCAATGACCCCAGTTCAATCTACCTACTCCGATCACTGGTTATAAGTCATCATACGTAGCTCACCTTAAGAACCGCGGCTCCTAACCCCGACAGTGACACTGTCAGCCTGGGCAACGTGGTCCAACAATAATTATTGTCCAGGTTGAAGGCCTCAAACAAGTCAATAGAATGTCGGAAATAGCAGCCCGCGACGTGTAAGATGTATGTTTTCATACGTGTTACGCGCAGCTTCATAAAGAGAATCGGCAATTCAGAACTCAATGCTCTCACAGAAACATACGCTGCAAATCTAGCGAATGACGGAAAAGGCGAGCCGAGTAAGCACTTTGTGACGCATGGACCACGTTTACCCAATTACTGTAACTCTGTAAAATTTCACTCCATATTCATACTTCGAATAGGCGTTTAGGCTAATTTAGAACATAATCAATGTAATATTTTATTTTAAATAAATAAAGTAAAATCATTTTTGTTTTTTTTTTAATCCTCCCGATTCCAGCTAACGCGCAATTTACGTGTCTCTCTAACTTAATCAATATTTTTTTTCTTCCCATTTCTATGATGCTCACCTTGAGAAACGCGGCTCCTAACCCTGACCGTGGCACTGTCAGCCTGGGCAGCGTCGCCCAACAGTTATCGTCCAAGTTGAAGGCCTCAAATAAGTCTATAGAATGTCGGAAGTAGCCGCCCGCGACGTAGATGATGCGTGGCGTGTTCGGTCGCCTTTCTTTCACCACGGGCTTTTTGTGTAGAGTGAGATCCTGTAACAAGATGAAGATATTAGTATTTGTAGGAGTATCCAAATAGGTACTTTAACGATCGTAAAGGTTTTTGATAACTTCTTTAGGCGCACTCTGCGCTCTTTCTGCACAGTGAACGTAACTGAACCGCCACGCTCGGGTCGGTGACATTGAATCGGGTATACTCGGCAACAGTCGGTCGGTGACGCTGAATTGCGTATACTCGGCTCATATGAGTTTTCTCTTCTATCGTGTACACCCTCTTTTTGCAGCTTTAACTTTAAGCAGGAACATAAATCTGAGAGCTCGAAATACGTGCCAAATATGCATGACACTATTATGGAATCATGAATCACCAAACGTGGGTCTAAGCCTAAGCTTTCTCTTTCTCCTCACATTGGCTCGCGCTTATGCAAGACATGACTATGTGTTAACATATTTATATTATCTAACTTTCTTTTCGGCGCAAGATGATGCAATGTTAAAATTTTGTCCCGCAGTGCATATTAGTCTGGAGGCTATTTAAAAAGAAAACAAGAATAGCAAAGAAAACGATAGAACATGAATACTTAAAAAAAAAAGTTTATCATTTAAAAGCTTAGGTACCTTAAATATTTTAGCGAGGTACTCCCGACAGGCGGGCACTTTCTTGAGCACGGTGCACGTGCTCATTTGCTCCTTGAGGAAGCTGGGCGTGAGGTACTGACACCGCACCGCTTGCAGGATGTGCTCCATGCGCGGGTGCCGTCTGTCCTCGTCGTATTTCACCTGTAGGCAACAAAAATCTACTTAGTAAAAAATCTTAAATTTACTGACAGACAACGCACAGCCTAAGCCACTGTGTCTAGACCTCTACTGGTTGCAAGCGCTACTGCTGAGCATGATGTTCTGGATTCGATTCCCAGGTCGGGTAGTGTTATTGGGTTTTTCCAATTCCAATCAGAAATTTCTCAGTAGCAGCCCGGAGTCTGGATTTGTGCCCGGTTGGTGGCAAGGCTCGCCTCCTTATTACATGAGACTTAAACATAACTGGCGAAATGTGGGTGTAGGTAACCTACTATACAAATCTGCCTAATCCATCGGGGATATCCCAACTAAAAGGTCCCGCAAACAGACGCGACGCGACTCTAGTAGAACAATTTCTTCGAAAAGTTCTTGGAAATTGTTCTACAAGAGTCGCGTCGCGCCTGTCTGCGGGAGCCTTAATTAGACACAATGATTAACTTTCTTTCTTCTTTCTTTCTTTTTATAAAAACGTTGCCCCACACTAGGAATTTCTCCTGTATTGTGGGTGCGTTTACAAACATTCAAAACTCACATACACAAACAGCCAGACCCGGAACAACTACTTGTAGATCATACAAATATTTGGTATTTTTTTTGGTGGTATGGTGGTGGTTTCACGGCCGATATCGCGACCTCTGGACTCGAAGAGTTAATAAACAAAGAGACAATCAAATTAATCAACATCATCTTACCCTCTAGTCAAACAGGCTAGTTATGTTATGGTAGGTCAGGTACTAGCTTGCCTGATAGCAATTTATGTAGTGATAAAAAAATAAACCAACAAAAACTATTAATCACCCTACTATTAAATTGAACTTGCGTTTACCGACAAAAAGTAATGGAAATAAAAAATGAGAGGTCCTGAATCCTGATACTTATCAATTTATTCAACTAATGACTGTGAGCAACGTGCTTCATATCCGCATTAGGTATATTTAATAGAAATGTTTCCCCGTCAAGAAGATACCGAATGTTTTTGTTGAGTCAGCACCTTTCCAACGTAAACACTACACACCTACTTTTTTCACGTGCATCTAATACAGTAAGCTGCACATCAGTAGTAAGGATTTTTTTTTTTTTCCTATTGGGCAGGTCGTAGTTTTGACCACTGAGGTCTTGGCTACTTAACCAGGCAAGCCTGTGGGTGCCTTAAGCTACTAACTTAAAGCCTCCAGCCAAGGGCGAAATTCTTAAGTACTAGGTGACCGCACGCTAAGGGCCCCCCCCCTGTGGGGTACCAACCTGGCTTAGGGCGTCACTGAGGGGAGGGCAGCAAGATGCATTTGCATTGTATAAATTCAATTTCTTAACAATGTATAATTGCATAGCACATGTGTGAGCACTATGTACCTACTATAAAGCCACCATTTACTAGGCTCGTCTTTCGTTGACTTGAATGTGCCCTGGCGGCTGAGAGTATGTCATGCTCACTCAAATGTTTCGCTGGTGGTGGCGTGTGTGTTGGATCATTAAGTTCCCTTCAAAATGGTTGAGCTGAATGGTGCTGATCCATGCGTCATGTTCGTGAACGGGCGCCGTCAGTAGGGACTGGTCAACTCTTGGCTGCCACGGCTTATTTTAATTAAAATTTTTGAATTGTTTTTTTATCTTTTTTATTACGGATACTTTAAACGTGCACGTCTTTCTACATCGTTCTCACATTTTTAATTTGAACATGAATGATGTAAACAATTTGTTTTTTGTAACTATATATTGATTTAAAAGAGTGTCCATGGAGTTTCTTGCCCGTTCTTCTCCATAGGTACCTACTACGCTTTGGAATGGGCAACTAGCTTCATTTTTCTGACTGACTGACCCTTTGACAATTCAAAAGTGCCTGTAATTGGTTTATTTGAAATAAATGCTTTGAGTTTGAGTTTGAGTTTTTTTGAGTTTTTGAGTTTGATGGGACAGGCTGGATCGAGATAATATTATTATTAACAGGGGAATTTAAAGCTACAGGCTCAGCTACGCCGCGGGCTGGCGCGTCGTCGAGCAAGGGTCGGGGGGGGGGAGTAGTAACGAAACCAGTAATAGCTATTTATAGTCCGTACTGTGTTAGACCAGCCCAAGGTTAGAGTGCTACCACCGACGGGCAGTCGATTATACCCAATGAGAACCACTATCACCTACTTTTTCCTCTACAATAATTTATTTATTTATTTTACTTTAACATCATGTCGCATTTTATTGATAATATACATACAGTCATGTGAATGTCAACGAATAACAGTACAATGAGAGCATGACTCTCATATTATGTATTTATTTACGTATCTTCTTATTTGTATTATATATAAGTACTAACAATGTGGTATACTTGTCATAATATGTGCTCTATAAAAATAAATTTATTTGTGCAGAAAATTAGCTAGTTTTATGGTGATGATCATGGTTATGTTACATCCTATATCACAATTATCACATACGTGCTTAAAACTATTATAGCTATCGGCGTGGGCGCACCCTGGGCAATCAGCCCTGCTACCGCCTTGCTGACTGGCTAATATTATTACCGAAGCATAAGCTGTTCCTATAATTAACACTGATAAGAGATAAGAGTTCCAAGTCTACGGTACCCAATCATATAATCTCCGCTCAAGATTATTTTGAAAAAATCTATACAAATTATAATAAAATAGTAACGAAGTCAAAAGTGTACATTGAATATTTTTTTACAAATACTAATTGCTCCGAGGTGTGGGGAACGAGTCTGATTCCGAAAATATAGTTTTTAGAATTTTTGTGCGTTTGTCTGGATGTATGTTCCGGATTGGCGCAAAAACGGCTGAATGGATTCGGATGAAATTTTGTGCACAGATAGTTTATAGCCTGGATTAACACATAGGGCACTTTTAATCCGATATTCGCGCGGGCGAAACAGCGGGAAAAATCTGGTATTAAATACTTAAATACTAATTGCACGGAGACCAACTAAATCGTTATGGAATTCACAATGACGTATTTATATTCCGATAAAGTGATTATTTTGATTACACTACAAAATTCATGCCCACGTCATTCAATGATACACATATCACAGGCGATAAGTGATTTGCTCTGTTTACTTCAAGGCATGATGTATTTTCAACAGTAAGCCTGAGGAATTATTTAGTAACGTTAGTGAGAACATTATCAATAACAACATCGTGATCGATTAGTTAAAAAAAAATGTGGTTTCACGTGTCATTTTCGATTTAATGATTGTTTCCCCAGTTAGCCTCTTAACCTCGGTCTGTTTTTTTAGGGTTCCGTACCCAAAGGGTAAAACGGGACCCTATTACTAAGACTCCGCTGTCCCTCCGTCTGTCCGTCTGTCACCAGGCTGTATCTCATGAACCGTGAAAGTTAGACAGTTGAAATTTTCACAGAGGATGTATTTCTGTTGCCGCTATAACAACAAATACTAAAAAATAGAATAAAATAAATATTTAAGGGGGCTCCCGTAGAACAAACGTGTTTTTTTCTTAATTTTTTATAGATAATGGTACGGAACCCTGCATGCGCGAGTTCGACTCGCAATTGGCCGGTTTTTATAACTGTCATTAGTAAAAATCCAGTTCTATTAGTTAAAAACTCTTAATCGAATGACCATAATTATGTGCAGACAATAAAATATTTAAAGTAATTTATTGCCAAAACGTAGTTTTCAGTGATAAGTGATAACGAAACTGAAAGTCATGGCTTTACTTAAAATATCGCTCATATAAGAGTTCAACGATATCAGGTGAGATAAGATTGCAACGAGGAACAGCAGCATTTGCTTGTGGGTTACATTTAGCATTCGGTCGGTCGTTGCTCTACAATCTTACCATATAACAACGGATAAACGGATTTACAAAACTTGATAATCATTATTATTTGTTCTTCACGTCTCCTATTGGTAAAGACAATTTGTTACTGTGATGGTGACGCAATGACCTTGAGTTATTGGCACAAAATCGCTGCTTCTAAGAGTAACTGATGTTGAATATTCCGCGAACCATAGTTACTATGTTTGAACACGCGATAACAGAAGTGTATTGTCAATTTATTTTGCGATTTTAATGGATGTGGCGGAATTTACTTTTCATGATAGCTTTATGTAGTACATATTAGCTATTATTACTGAGATACGGAATTGGACGAAATATTTTGAGAAGAACTATGTATTTAGGAAGGTATACTAGTGGCTCTGTGAGCTGTACCTCGCGAGTCTGTTTTTGTATAGCTTAAAACTGAATAAACGTTCACCGCGCTATTTAAAGCAAACTTGCGCGAAATGGCTGATATATGATTTTTTTTACGTTTTCTAACCCCATATATCCGCCTTTTCCGAAAATTTCGAAAAACAATCCATATAATTATCGAACCTACTCACAAAATTTCACGAGAATTTGTTGAGAAATGCGAACTGTAGAGGGGAACAGACATCCGGACATACGAAAGCATTCTTGCCCAAGATGGAACGGAGACGCTTCGCGCTCGCACGGTCAATAAATTACTGTCTGCCTTACTCCTGGTGTCTTAAACACTGATGAAGTCTCTAAACGTTCTGTATTATAATCAGATTACAAACAAGAGAACTGCTATCATAACATGTGATGCGAATGATCTCATGAGTGTTAACGTAATTGGTGGAACAAAAAAACAGCCGATCAAATCTTGACATGCGATTTGACCTTTGGCAAAAGATCATAATATTGAACAAGAATGTGAAGCATGCACCAACTCGGGGTTTGTATTGAATAACTGACCGAGCGAGCGCGAAGCGTCTCCGTTTCAGCTTGTGCAAAAATGCTTTCGTATGTGCGGATGTCCGGCTGTTCGCCTATACAGGTCGTATTTCTCAACCGATTCTCGTGAAATTTTGTGAGCTGGTTCGATAATTATATGTTTTTTTTTTTTGTTGATTCAGATTATCGAAATTTTTCAAAATGGCGGAGATATGGGGGATTGAAAACGAAAAAAAAAACATATTTCAGCCATTTCGCGCGCTTTTTACAGGTCGAGGTCTAGAGCTCACAGAGACACTAGTCTTAATATTCACACGTTCATTGAAATTTAGCACAAAATGTATAGTGTACAAGACATTCCTAATGTGTTGGGTAACGAATTATTTTTAATTATACTTAAAATAAGGTTAAGTGTATCACTGTTATTTACTCATTATTTAATGTTCTCACTGCTGGGAGGCAGGCCTGTCTGTGAGAGGGAGTGAGCCGCAATGCACGAAGTGGGCTCAGGGCGGGGTATGTGGGGTGCGCGATACTGTTATCTTCATACTATATAATAATAATTAACTTACCCAACTCAACACTGCATTGTAGACCTCCCTTTCTTCCCTAACGTTTAGTTCGTCTTTGCGAATCATACATATTAATTCTTGAGGCGTTAACTGTAGGAACTCTTCTTCTTGACACACCTGTAAAAAGAAAAATCGGTGTGAGTTGGTTTGGCACTCACGAAAATTGATGTGTAAACATGTGAGCTCGCATCAGTTTGGTTTGGGAAAATTGAGGTGTGTATAGCCCCCACCGTGTGGCGCTCTCACACACACATTCACGCGCTCACATAGACACGGGTCTTACGCTGACGTCATCTGACGCTCGATGTCTTACGCTTACGCGTCTGACGCTCGAAGTCCCAGCTAGCCCCTACCGTAGACCGAGCGCTAAGATGTTTACACATCAATATGAAATTTAATTAATTTGCTTTTATGCTAACTTCCTTTCAATTAAACTAGAAAAAGGGTTTGTTGATGTTCTATAATAATTATCTAATAGACTGCCTACTATAGGGATAGGTACCTAATTATCTATAGATATCATGTTTGTATCAACAACTTTGCTTTATTTACTGTTATCTAGCTAGAAGATAACTACATACAGATAAGTGGAAAGTGCAAAGAGCCTTGCTTTAATAACCTAATTATGATAGAATAGACTCAAACTCAAACTCAAAGCATTTATTTCAAATAAACCAATTACAGGCACTTTTGAATTGTCAAAGGGTCAGTCAGTCAGAAAAATGAAGCTAGATGCCCATTCCAAAGCGTAGTAGTTACCTATGGAGAAGAACGGGCAAGAAACTCCATGGACACTCTTTTAAATCAAAATATGGTTACAAAATATTGATTACATCGTTTATGTTGAAATTATGCATGTGAGAACGATGCAGAACGTTAAAAGCGTCCGTAATAAAAAGACAAAAGCAATTCAAATATTAAATTAAAGAATTAGAATACTCTTAAAATTTTAAAGAATTTGAAATTTAGAATACTCTTTATTATGTATACCATAAAAATTACAAATATAAATGTAGAAATTTTACATAGGGTGACACAATGGGCGGTCTTATCGCTAAAAGCGAACTATTACAGACAACATTAAATACATAAATAAAAAATATACTTATCTACATAGTATGATTTGCACTTGGAACATCTAGTAGTGCAAACCTATTACCAAAAATCAAATTAATTTCCTGTGATAACATCAGCATTAGGTTGCCAAGACGTCAGGCGACGTCAATTATTCACGTTGTCCCTTATCTATAGTAGCGAAATTCGTGAAATTATTGTTACCAAACCGCGCGTCATGTAGGTACGTAATTCCCCACATCGCGGCGTGACAACGCTCTTTATCCCGGGATACTATATTAACGTGACATGTCGCACGTTGTCACTCACGTTGTGCTGTGACTTATAACCAGAGATCGGATATTCGGATGCATTATTCACCTAAAGTTGAGATTATGGCTAATATGGAATGCGCTTTTGTATCGTTTTTGTTTTTGTTTTACCTAACAGGCATCACCCATCCTCTTCATTCTACATACACGTATTTGCATCGGGGTTAAACGTAAATTTTAAATAAATATGCATCTGAATAGTCATGTCATCCAAGAATCCCGAGTTTTTTTTAATCAATATTATTTTAGAAGTCGCTTCCGTAGTATACACCCGCCTAGTTATGCATTCTCCGTGTTCATGGCATCACTGTTTTTTTTTTACAAAACATATATGTTAAGAAGCTCCTTCCATACTATCATAACTTAAAATTAACTTTAGGTAAATATGCATCCGAATGTCTGATCTCTGCCTATGACTTGAGTTAACACGTGAGCACCATTTTATGAGTTTTTTTAAAGATTTCATGATGATAATTATTGATATTGGAATGGACTAGGTAAATATTTTTCGTTATCATATTATGTATGAGTTTGCTAAAACTTTAGTATCATCTTCATTTTGTTGGCGAAGTTCGCGATCCGATAAGTTAACAAAAACCTGCTATACTGCCTATAAGTTTTTAATTGATAATTGAATTGGATTATAGATAACTTCAATGTATCTATTAAGTAATTACCTAGATACTAGATTTTGATGGGGGCCGGTAGGCATGGCGGGCTGATGCCAGTCGGGGATGCGGCGAATGTACAAGTATCTCCCGGGCCCCCAAGTCGTGGTAGTAGTAGGAACCGTGAGGTTTTATTCAGTAGGAGTCCGATATATCCCTCCGTTCTCCCCAGAAGGAGGATTATTATAATCCATGAGGATTTTCCAGAGAAGAAAAGATACTTGATGTTCTTAATGTTACCGTACCTGAGTAAAATGCCTCTCAATGAAATTATGGGCTTTCTTTTTGAGTTCGACGCAGCCGTGTTGCTCACCGAAGTTGGCGATGCCGATGGCGTTGGACGGGTCCAGCTGCCTCTCCAGGAAAGCGCAGCAAGCGTCGATCACGTTCGAAATCTGTCGGCACACAGCTAAAATAAGTGTAGATTGCTAAAGTTTACACATCTATATACAACTGTGGGAACTGTTTCAAAGGGACCTTTTTAGCTTTAAGAATCAGAATATTAACACTGCCTCTCCCTGAAGGGAGCGAAGAGGATTGCGTGAAAAAACCACAATGCTGTCCAAGCAGATTGGTATCCAGCAGAACCATTAATCAATCACAAGTGACACAGCCCCATAAATTCATTAGGTACTTATAATTTTTTATGTGCATAAAATATTACATAATTTCAAGGTGTCAGCACCATTACTGGCATTTATTGCTAGTCACTGAGGTCAATAGACTGAGGATGGATGGAATATGGCCAACGATCGAGCGAAGTGGCTTGCATTTGCAAAAAGACTCTTATCCAGCAGCGGACTGCCATATACGCTAATGATGATGAGACAGATACAATTAAACTCCTATAGTAATAATAATACCAGCCTATTAATGTACCACTGCAGAGCAAAGGCCTCTTGTTAGGCAAAAAAGGCATTAGCAGTGATCACCACGCTTGCTCAAGACGGGTTGGCGATTTCAGATTTATATTAACAATGTATAATTCCAGGTTTCCTCACCATGTTTTTCCTCCACCAAACTTTTGGGTAAGTAGTAAAAAGTTTTTATTTAACTGTCAATTTCTACTTAGTCAAACGGAGAGTATACAATACTATACAGTGTACATTATGCGTATCATTTGAATTCCTTTGAAACAAAGAAAGGAAAGGCGATGTAAACAGACTTATGCATAAGTTACCGAGAACCGTAGTGCATGCATGTGAATGTTAATCAATACAATGATAATTTCATTCTACGCCTAAGCTGATGTAAAAGATGAGCCGTGCTATATTAATAAATAAACTGAGGAAGGGGTAGAAACGTAAATGACAAGATGAATTATTGAATGAAGTTTCAAAAGTGAAGATTCAAAATCAATAAAATGTTACACATAGTTGTCAATTGAATAAACATTGTATGCATGGTAAACATTGAATGCTTGGTTTTTTAATTACTAGTAGGTATTGATAATTTTGAATAATAAAATTTACTTCCAATTTATTCATTGACTTTCGCTGTTTACAGGGAGAAACCCAAGTTTGTCAGGGTTTGTGTCAATATCAAGTTGTTATTTGCCAGTCAGTTTTTTTACGCAGTTATCAAACTGTTCTGCTCCATCTTACCATGACTATCACGAAATTGATTGTTTTATAGACGAAACAGTGAGTAAATTATTAGGTCTGGGAAAATGTTCTTTCGTAATATAGATACAAATTCAAGACTAAGTCCCGTATTACAGAACCTCACTCAAGACTCAAGCATCACTTAAAACTAGTTTCAACCAATCAAATGACTTTAAATGAGTTTTAAGTAATGCTTGAGTTTTGAGTGAGGTTCTGTTAAATATCGAGCGTTTTTGTATACCCAGACTTTTTATGGGTCAAAACTGTTTTGTGGTCAACCCCTAACTCTTCAGCTATGTCGTATGTGTCGTAACTATACTAATATGCCATGATCCATTTTTTTAAAAATGGCGTCGACTTTGTCCGTAACAGGGCGACCAGAGCCAGCTGCATCTTTGACATCAAAATTCCCGGACTGAAAATGGTTGAACCAAGTTTGTGCTACTCTTACTGACACTGCGTTATAAACGTCACATAGGTAATTATTTTTTTCGCGGCTTGAGTCGCATTTTCCCCTTTTTTTTTTGTTGTAATTAAACTTCAAAATGTGTCGAATTTCTTCGTTAGATTCACTCATTTTGGCGGACAGAAAAACAATTGATAAATGGCGGGAAATCGTATTTACTTTTTTTATTATTTATTTCATCTATTTAATGGTATCAAAACCAGCCACATACAAACAGGTCAGCAAAAAAGATTTTACTACAACTTTATACCGATAAAATACGAAAATACTTTTTCCCCGACCTATTTATTCAAAATACGCGTTTCACTGGTTGCTGACTAATGTGGGGTTTGCCTATGTATACTTATGTATTTCCTCCTTTTACACACACAACAAATCCTACTAATATTATAAATGTAAAAGTTTGTGAAGATGGATGGATGGATGTTTGTTACTCTTTCACGCAAAACGGATTTGGATAGAATTTGGAACACAGATAGTTTATAACCTGGATTAACACGTAGGATACTTTTTATCCCGGTAGTACGTTTCCGTGGGATAATTTCCGACTTTCACGCGAGCGAAGTCGCGGGCAAATGCTAGTTAGATATAATTATTATTTTGAATGTCAGGAAGTATATTTTAGTATTATTTTGTTTGTGGTCGCAAGCGATACTGCTGAACATGAGGTCTTGGGTTCGATTCTCGGGTCGGGCAAGTGTTATTGGGTTTTTCCATCTGGAATTTCTCAGTAGCAGCCCGGAGTTTGGATTTGTTCCCGGTTGATGGCAATAGACTCACCCCTATTACATGGGACTTTAACATAACTGGCGA
This sequence comes from Griposia aprilina, assembly GCA_916610205.1. Lineage (NCBI taxonomy): Eukaryota > Metazoa > Arthropoda > Insecta > Lepidoptera > Noctuidae > Griposia > Griposia aprilina. The sequence goes on from OU744288.1 coordinate 18,030,988, forward strand.
AATGTGGGTGTACTACAGGTACACCTCTGCCCTACCCTTCGGGGAAAAAAGGCGTGATGTTATGTTTGTTTGTTTATTTATTTCCTGTTGTGTTTGAGTAGTATTGTACCTACCCCAACATTTCGCCCGTTTATATTTTATTGGTTAGGCTTATGGCGAAAGCGTCTGGATAGCCCGCGAAATTCAAAATTTTCTTACGTTTTTGTTGCAATTTGCAGGTCAGTATCAGGTCGTATGTTGATCTAAATATGATTCGCGGCTGTATCAAATATTAAAACAAAAACGGCTCAGTTACTAAAATAACGCAGTATTAACGTACCCAAAAATTGTAATATGTTTTTGTTCCAATAAATATTTGTATTTGAATTTTGTATTTATTTATAGAATTATAATCGTAAAAATCATCAATACATCTCACTAAGTACATATTACCCTATTGAATGACTACCATTTCATGAAATCGTGACAATTGAGGCCAATTCTAACTTAACGAGCTGTATTGCTGATTCTAATGATTACAATTCTGTAAAGCCATATTTGTTACGGTCGCGAATCATATTTTAATCAACATGAAACCTGACACTGACGTACAAATTGTAAAATACGTACGTAAAATTTAAAATTAATTTCGCGGGCTACCTTGGCGCATCCCCTTTAAGATTGGCGCAGGATCGTGTTGAGTGGAAAAAGGAAAGGGACGCCTTTGCCATGCAGTGGAACAATAACACAGGCCGATTTATTTTGTTTTATTTATGAATTGAGGACACAATAAACAAATCTTAAGAGCGCTTACACGGGTCCACTAGCGCCACTCCTTTAAAAAAATATTATCTCGTGACTGAGAAGGAATTTTGAAAAACGGCTCAATAAGCGACCTCGGTAAGTGTGTCTAGAATTTTCTAATACATTTTATAAACTTTCATATTGAGACACGAAGCAACAAAATCCGATCTAAACAAAAGCGGCCACATTCATTTAGATCGTATTTTGTTGCTTCGTGTCTCAATATGAAAGTTTATAAAAGGTATTAGAAAATTCTAGACACACTTACCGAGATCGCTTATTGAGCCGTTTTTCAAAATTCCTTCTCAGTCACGAGATTATATTTTTTTAAAGGAGTGGCGCCAGTGGACCCATGTAAGCGCTCTTAAGGCCTTGTCTCTCATGCACGAGGTTGTGAGTTAAAATCCGAACAAGTACCAATGGGACTTTTTCAATTCATATGTGTTTTCTAAGTTTCTCTTAGACATCACTGACATCGGTGATGGAAAGCAACGTGAGGAAACCTGCGGGGTAATTACGTAACACACTAACAGTAGGAATAGGTTTCATTTTGACAGTTCAACAACATTCATTGCGTTGTTGAGCAGACAAATTTTTCGAACATATGAAGCAATGGATTAGGCTTCAAAATGATTCAGATTGTGAAAAATAGTGTGTTACGTAATTAGGGTGCTGGACTTAAGTGTAATTAATATAAGTCTGTAATCACCAATTCGCTTTGAGCAATCGTGGTGATTAATGCTCGTGCCTTCTTTGTCTGAGGAGACGCTTTTGCCATGCAGTGGGACAGTAAAGGTCTAGTAATAATAATAATAATAATTTAACAAAACATAACTTACTTGGAACATGGTGGCGGCGGGCAACAGCTGGCAGACGGTGATCTCAGTAATCCTAATCTTGCCGGTGTACAAGAAGTACACCAGCCACGCGATGGCCGAGGGACACACGCCTTGCAGACGTACTCGAGACATCTCGCACTCTTTCAGTCCACTTGTGAACATGGCCTGTGGATATAAGGAAAGTTACAATCGCTTAAATAAAACCGACAGGCGACTGACAATCCGAGCTAAAATGCTCGGATTGTCAGTCGCCACCATCGCTTCATCATCATTTTTTGAAGTGAAAACTTCTTTAGGCGCGTTGAGTACTTTTTGGGTGAACAAAAATCATGGAACTCGCGTCCCCGTCCCCGCACGCTTCTCATGAGCTATATGTATACTGTTTATAAATATGTCAATTCACAAGTTACTTAGTTCTCACTTCTATCGGCAGTCTCAAAGACTGCCTCGCATTTTTTTTTCTTTCATACATTTTCCGCTTTATTAGACATCACCTGTCGTGAAAATGTCTCATTTTGTAATTTTTCGATAAATATATCGCCTATAATGATAGGGTCCTGCTAAAAAGGATACAACACCAGTTTGTGTAAGGGACATCCCCTGAACTTGATACAAAGTACTCTGGAGAGCATTGTTTAACCTTAAAGAGGAGTGGCAGGGGAAAGCTTCCGCTTTCCCCAAATGAAGCCAAAAATACTCCTATTTGTATACCGACATTTAGGGGCTTGACTTTGACTCACAGCATCTGTATTTTGAGTAAGAATTCATATCATCCTACTACTAATGCTGTTCTAATTTCCAATTCAACATTATGATTAAGAATAACGGGTTTATCACCAATCTCTGTTTTTACTTATACATTTCGGAGACGGTCATTAGTATGGACACAAAACGAAGCGCAGCACGAGTTCCGGGAGGTGGCAGCTCCGTCGCGATGACGTGCATACCCGGCTAAGTTCGTGCTATGACAGAGCCTAGCTGATGGAAGAGCGCTGATGGGACGAGTGGACACTTACCATTCTGCCTTCGAGTTCGAGGAGATCACTACCTCCACCCTAGGAACTGTCTGTATAGTAGTGTCGTGTACCTACAGTGCGTGATTCGCTAGTGTGATTAATTTGTTCGTGAATTATAAATTGATTTGAACCGAAAACGGTTTTTCTATTGCGCAATAACCAACATTACCCATAGTACGCCCACAGTAGTTAAAATATGGCTGATGATAACGAGAGAGGCGTACCTTCTCCGTCATACATATTATCTAAATCTTTTCTAGGAAGTGACTCACTTCAATTATTGAGTCACGAATAACAATCGTTGATTTTGACACATCATAACAGAATATACTGGTTTCATCTAGGTCGGAATTTTCTATCAGACCGTTATGTCTGCCTCCACAGTTCCTATTAAACGGATCCAGTTTCAAATAATGATGATTTTTTAAGCAGATAGGTACTGTTGAAATCACATTGAACTATACCTACCTATATATTATATAGTAAAAAAGGCGATGGACAAACATAATCTATGTCTACCGATAACGGGGATAAACCGTGTTTACAAAGTCGCGATGGAATATATTCAAGTCATCGTGCACGTTTTAAATATACCTACCTACTTCGGTAAATTGTTGTGTTCCTATAATATTTGATGAGCTTAGAGGCTCGCCTATGATAAGGAGTCATTGTTTATAGAACAACTTCACAAGTAGATACCGACTCATTGAAAGTGTATGAATGAATGAGTAACAGCTGTCTATAAGTACCTACGCGATTGTTAATAAGGAATATGTATAGAAACTGTCTGCCTCATTAGCCTAGTGGTGGTAAGCACTATTGCTGAGCACGAGCTCCTGGGTTAGATTCGAGTTTATCCATCTGGAATTTATCAGAAGCATCCGGGAATCTGGATTTGTGCCTCGCCCCCAGTTAAATGTGAAAATGTGGGTGTACTATAGACATACCTCTGTCTGACCTTTCGGGCATGATGTTATGTTATGTATACAAACTAACTAGACCAATTTAACGGAAGGTCGTGATGACTAGTGATTAAATCACTATGTTTATCGAAAGATTGGGGAAGCAACGCAATATTATAGCGTTATAAATTATGATAGGTACTAAACCTAAATACCTATTTGATAAGGTTTTTTGTTACATTCGTTTTCTGAAAGGCTACTTTATGTGTTAAGCAAAAAGTAGCTCATAGGCTGTCAAACTCATGTCAAATGATTTGATTGTCAGTTGCTATTTTAGTCAGCCAATGGGGTTAAAAACTGAAAGCTCATCATAGGTGGCAGCACTGTTCACCGTCTACAAGCCGCCATTATTTTGTTCATGTTTACTTTTATGTCGATCACAAATTAAACGAAAACTAGATAAATATGTATGCGACTGGGAGTGTAGCACTATTAAAAGACGAGCTAAGGAAAAGGGAAGCTACTACCACTGGTAAAATAGCAGCTTTTTTTGTTTAAGACTGGACGCGTACGACAGGAACAACCTGATCGGAGTTGAAAACCAACTCGAGGATGATCTTCCTGACTGAAAAACTTCAGCGATGTTAATTATAGCATTGATGAAGTACCTAATATGATAATATAAACAGACCCACCTTATTATAATTTACATAATAAGTATCACACCACAAGTGCCTGTAGGTAATGAAAACAGACTTAGTTCTCTTGAGAGCATCGCCTGTATACGAATTTCTCCCATAAGTCTTCGGGTTTAAAAAGGGTAGCACATAGCTTCGACGAAATATCTGGTCTCCATTTTTTTTTCGGAAAGCTTTCTCCCACTATTTTCGTCCTATAGCAACTTTGGCAAATAACCGTGTCCCCGTATTTTTGCAGTCAACAGCTGCGTCACGGGGCATATTAATTAATTATGCATAAAAGAAGTCGCTTGTTTACAAAAAAGTTATGGATAGTGACAGCTATCTGTCAAATTTTTAGACGCTGGATTGTAGCGACATCTGAAGTGAGCGAGTGGCAGTTTTTATCCCCATTACACCATGGTAAAATAATATACTTCGCCAGGTATAGCATTCTGGTCACGGGGGTGACACAAGCCTACGTCATCACCGTTGTGTTGCCAGTAGTGTGTAATAATAACTCCACAATCGCCATTATTACCTGTGCGAATCCGATAAAACAAAGAGATTGTAACTAACAATTACGTTGGTGTATGTATAAATTGAATTGTTTTGTTTGATTAGAAAAATTAAACGATAATTTAAATGGTTTATATATATATATTTTTAACAGAATGGTTACTGAAAATGTTTCCATAATTCGTGTTTTGTTGCAATAAAGGGGCAATTGGATAGTGACGTAAGCATGTGTCACTTCCGGAATGCCAGACCTTGTTTTTTTAGACCCTGCATTACGCCAGTTATGTAAGTTTGACAGTCGGTTAGCAAATTTTTGAGTTTATTAGTCTTTTATAAAATTGGTGGAATGCCATGGCTGACGACAATGTATGAGACGTATAAATAATATTTGTGTAAGTTAACTCCAAAGGATATGCTTAGAATAATAAAACCATTAGTAATTAAAACAATAATGTAGGTAGGTACTGTGTATAACATTTTAATATTATTCTAGTTTATTTATACAGGATGACTGGCAAGTAATTAATTACCCGCGTGTGATAAACATTACACTATAATAATATTATGATTACGAGTTACGTGACATCCCGACTTTATAATACGCTTCGATGGGCTTCAGTATAAAAACTTATCAAATGTTAATGATTCTTTTGACAATCCAATAGGACGAGTTTGTCAAATGTAGTTGGATATAGGTATCTGTAGAATTGATGAACTTGTTCTAAGAACTTTTTTGATACAGAAGCAATTCTGTCAACATCTGAAGTATGCTCAGATTTAAGCAAACGCAAGATACCCGTTAAAGGCTTTTAACCGACTATTAAACTAATCTATCATGTATGCCAATCATCGAAAAATAAAAAACATGCCAATAATCCGATAACAATCCAATGTCGTTAAAGTAGCTTCAAGCCTATTTCAGCACGCGTAGCATGACCACCATAGAAACGGATTTTGTCGACAAGAGACTAGACAAAATGACAGATTGTTGACAGATTTCTAAAGATTTTTTTCAACAATCTGTCATTTTGTCTATTCTTTCGTCGACAAAACCCCTTTCTATGGTGGTCACACTACGCGTGCTGCTCAAACGCAGACTCATCAAAATGACCAAAACCACTCACTTTGAAGTACGGACTCCCCGCAGCTAGGACGACTTTGTGAACATGGAACAGCTCATTGCCGACCTCCAACACGACGTCAGTCAACATGTGGTGTGACCGCATCGTGAACATCATCTGAAAACACAACCCATTGTCATAAGCTGTAGGTAACAAAATATTTGAACATACCGAATGTTCGAATAATTATGTGTCCTTATGGGGAGTTAGGCGGAAGGTATTCATTGAGCCTGTCCCCTGTTTCGTTTGCGTCTTGTCGGTGAGGTATGGTGATGAGTTGAGGAGTAATAGTCCAACTTGGGGTTAATATTATAATGTCACACACGTGTACACGTTAGAATGGAACACAATAAATGTAAATGTATAAAATAGGGAGTATACTAGTCTACAAGCAACGGGTGACCAGACTGACAAGCCAGAGAGCCTCGAATAATACATGCGACCCTTCGAACTTAATTGAGTGTCGCCAGTTAATTACGAGTACACAAATGCGCGTAAACTTATGTTACGCGGCGCCAAGTATTGGTGCATATACATTTACAATACGTGACGCAACACAACAACAACACAACTGAACAAGCGGGGTCTATAGTTTCGTTTTGTAAAGTCTCATTAGTCCTAGAATTCTCAAAAGATTGCGTGTACCAATCTTAAATCGTGTACTGAGAACTAATTAATCGAGTAGCAAAAACCAACAGATTTCGTTTATACTTACATGGATAACTTGGGAGTTGGAAAATGGTTAGAATTTCGCTTAATTTTACTACTGTTTACTTGAACAGCAAGATGTTAAATAACAAAATCAACTTTATTGCCTGTTTTCACTAACACTTGGCGACACATGAATGAGTGCTTAAATAAAAGCGTGCTGTTGGATTTTCAACTTTCGGCGCCGAGCCGAGTATTGAAAATCCAACAGCGCGGTTTTTAGCGACAACTGGCATCGTTCATTAAGGCTCGTGCACACTGGAGCGACGTCGCGCCTGTTTGCGGGAGCCTTTAGCATTACCGATGGCTTAGCGCTTCGCCTATCCTGACCAAACTCACTGTTTTAATAAGGTCATAAGGTCTCTACGTTAAACAATTGACCTGCTTTACGTAATATCATCACTGATATTATAATTTTATTATTTACTAGCTTTTGCCCGCGGCTTCGCCCGCGTGGAGGTCGGAAATTATCCCACGGAAACATACTACCGGGATAAAAAGTATCCTACATGTTAATCCAGGTTATAAACTACCCTTTTTAGGGTTCCGTAGTTCTGACAAGGAACCCTTATAGTTTCGTCATGTCCGTCTGTCTGTCCGAGGTTTTGCTAAGAGACCGTTAGTACTAGAAAGCTGTAATTTTGTAGGAATTTGTATATCAATTACGCCGACAAAGTAGTAAAATATTTTATTGCAAAATATTTTTTTTTAGGGTAGCATTTGAAGTGGGGATGAATAATTTCTTCGTCGTCTAGCCCATCGTGTGGGGTATCGTTGAATAGATCTTCTATAATGACTTGGGGGTTGCTAAATTTATTTTTCGATTTTATGCCCCATTTACGAAATATTAAACTTTACAGTGCAAATTTTTGTTCCAGTAGGGCGTCCCCCCCCCCCCCCCACTGAAAGCTAAACTGCTGGCTTGAAAAATCTGGAAAAATTCACGATGATAGTGCATTTCATGAAATTTAAAGGAAAATTATAGCGGTTAAGATAACTTTACTAGTTTAGCAGTAATAGTCGTTGAACTTGGGTGTTGGATAATTTGGTACCAAATACAAAATCCTTAGCATTAATCCTTTAAAGTGACTAAGATGAAGTAGTTACTTGATTATAACGGGTAAAGACTTGCATTGAAAAATAAAATACGAAATAAAAAACAATACAAAACATAATAAATTATCATAAGTTTCACATTAGGACTGCCGCTAGATGGCGCTGTACCAACGGGTTACATTTTCATTATATTCAGAATAAAGAACAACAGAATCGTAGTATATTGTGATAACGGGCTATTACGAAACCCTACACTGTGCGTAGCCCGATACTCACTTGGCCGGTTTTTTATAATTTTTAGTAGGACTTACATATAATTTATAATTAAATTAGGTATAATAAGTAAGTATGTATTTATAATCGCTCTTATTTGATAACGGTTCTTTATTTTATTACATTAGGAGGCGAACAAAAACGTTCCTATGGCTAAGGTTTATAGTTAACTTCAGAAACACGTCGTTTAAATATCGCACAGTCATCGTTATAAAAACTCAAACTATTCCGCTTAGATAATCTCATTTATGGTCACCATTACTGTTCGGTCCAAAGTCCCCTGTTACCATAGACAGTAGACAACACGCCTCTTTCAAAACAATTGTAGCAATTATCATGAGCATAAAAAAAATGTAGAAAAAATAACTGATTTCCATCTCAAACTCATGCAGCAAAACAAGTTTATCTAACAGCGTCGATAGCAGATAGAAGTTACGAGCGTGAGTCAGCTCAAATAGTCCATCAATGTATGTGAGAATTGCGAAAAAACCCGTTTAAAAAAAAAACAATAATTTCCATACATATATATAGACACTCATGTAAACACAGCTAGATAAAAAATGAAGTACTAGCTAGCTATGAAGGTAGCTGATAAAAATGTGCTTTGTCATGGCGGAGCGTGGTGCGACCCACCGATAAGTAAGCAAGTAACAATGTTTATTTATTGACTATTAATATTATGTAGGCATTCCGTTCAATGCGTTCTTATGGTCTCTTTGCTCATATTGGCCTAGTCTCAAACGCTAGTTTTACTTCACGGCGATCTGAAACATAATTAATTAAGGGGGATGCGCTCAGGTAGCTCGCGAAATTCAAATTTACTTACGTTTTTTACAATTAGCAGGTCACTGTCAGGTTGGAGGTTGATTAAAATTTGATTCGCGACCGAAACGAATGCCTCATACGTGCAATAGATGAAAACCGGAAAGTAAACGACGCTATCGGCGTCGAAGTCGCAAGAGCAAGTCACGCTCGCGCAGCCCCCGACAACGAAGTTTACCAATAGCATACATAACATCACATAACACCACGCCTGTATTCCCCGAAGGGTTAGGCAGAGGTGTACCTATAGTACACCCACATTTCGCCAGTTATGTTTAAGTCCCATGTAATAGGGGGCGAGCCTATTGCCATCAACCGGGCACAAATCCAGACTCAACCAACCAACCAACCAACCAACAGCAACCAACCAACCATGCATGCATGATTTACCAATAGCATTAACGTCTTATACACCAGAGGACCCCAAAAGCAGGTCTCCCAGCCCTGATCACAGACTAGAGGAACCCTCCATCAACCCCAATCCAGGTAAGTTCCTTTTTTATGATTTAGGTTAGGAATTTGAAAAAAACGTGATTTTGGTGTGCCTTTGATTTATGGAAATGAAAGCCTTTGGGACAGCCTTGCTTTAACCTTGCCTACTAGGTGTGTTTTAATACAGCATTTTATTTTACCTGTGTAACTTAAGTTGCTAAACGGTAGGCTGCCAGTAAGTACGAGATACTTTTAATAACTTCAACACCACGTTGTCAGCTGTGTTGCAATTGTCATGGCATGAGCATTCCTCTTAACAGATCACCGAGTACAAGCTACTCAGTGTTTTATGTAAACACTAGCTGGTTTAACTTTCTTGACGCAAAGAACGAGATACTTACATGAACATAATGCTGTGTTGCAGTGGCTGAAAGCAAACGCTTCATATGCGATTATTATTCTTAGCTTTTTAGATATAAGTATAACTGACATGGAGACACTCAACCCATATAAAGAGGCACTAGGTATGGACTATGAGGAGCCACAGCCATACATGGGTGAAATTCACAAGAATATACGATTCAACCACATCCTAACAAAAGGCCTACAAAAGGAGTAAAGGGAAATTATAACCAAAAAGCGTGACCGACCGAGAAGCCGACCTCGTCTAGTTTATAAACAATGATTGACGTGTTTGTGTTTGTACAAACCTACTTACAGCAATAAAATCATTTATCATGCAATGCCAGACAGCTGTACATTATTCGATGCTCCTCTACTTAACCTGGAGGTAAAAGCTGTGCTTACAGAACCATCTTTACTAAGGGACCAAGGGATCGAGATGTCCCAAAAACAACTCGGAATGGCTACCTGCATTATAGCAATAACCATGACTGATGTTATAGTAACGGAAGAAATAGACAAACATAAATGTTTAATAAACTTGGCCGATGCAACCTAAATTCTCACCAAAATCCTCTATAATCAAACGCAAACTAGAATAAAATTACTTTATCCCCTACTAGACAACAACTTTAACCAAATATTGTGCAAAACAACAAGAGATGAAATAAAACGACGCTTTCCTATATTATGGAGAGAACCTACCAGACTTTCTGAGAAATGTGAAACAGATGCAACACGCTGCAGCACAATTAGAAAGACCTCCCCCTGTTGTACCGAACAATAACAACATACAACTACCTAATCAGGGAAACGGGAACGGCGCGGCCCATCACTGAAACCGAAAATTAATGCACGTGTTGGGCCACGCAAGACGACTCAGCCAACCAGCCAACGACAACTCCGCTGGTAGCACCACACCGAGAGAGCAACGCACCAACGAGGCCGATACCGGAATGCTCCAACCAAACGTTAACAAACCAGGTACACGCTAGCAATTTACTTGATTATATTAACTGCTGGAGGCATATTACCGATGATCCTGTAATCCTACAGTGGGTACAAGGGTACGACCGGCCCTTAGATATTACACCCTTGCAGTTCAATATTCCAACTTCTAATATATCACAGATATAAATTAAACAAATGGGAGAATCCATTGCAGATCTACTGAAATTAGGTGCCATAACTCCCTGCCAACATACTCATGTCGAATTTATTAGTAAAATCTTTCTAAGACCTAAACAAAATGGCAAATTTAGATTCATCACACACACACACACACACACACACACACACACACATAAACTCACGCCTTCTTCCCATGGGGGTAGGCAGAAACTACAGAACGCCACCTGCTACGATCCATACATACTCCTTTTGCCTCGTTTACGTTCATACATCTGGTCATACACGCACGCCGGTTGTGAGTACTACCCTGAACCTTAAACCACTAAATAACTTTAATAACTTTAATCTCAACAAAACACTTTAAAATGGAAGATATCAGAGGGCCTAGACAAAGTAACATTCGATTAGCGATGACGCTAGTAGAAAAGTTAAAATGTATGGGGTTGACATAAGCTATCGAAATGTCACGTGATCATAGGTCAACAAATAAAAATTAGCTAGACAATGTTAACAACATTCGATTATGAAATGAATCGACAGCGTCGAAAGATTAGGTACTTCCACAGAGATGCATAGCCAAGGGACACTTTTTGACGAGCGTTATCGCTTGTTTTTGGAATCATTAGCGAAAGCGATAGCGATTGTAGAAATAGAATCGCTCCGAAGCGAATGCCATTTGTCTAGGCCCTCTGAACCGCTAAAAATTATAGTCAAAACTTCGCTTAACAGGTAAGCTCGTTTGATTTTCAAATATTTGCGAGACCGCATTTTTAACCGAGCGAGCGCTAAGCGTCTCCATTTCAGCTTGGGCAAAAATGCTTTCGTATGTCCGGAAATCCGGCTGTTCTGCTCTACAAGTCGCATTTCTCAACCCATTCTCGTGAAATTTTATGAGCAGGTTCGATTATTATATGGATTGTTATTGTCGATTCAGTTTGTCGAAATTTTACAAAATGGCGGAGATATGGGGGAAAAAGAAAAAAAAAAGCATATTCCAGCCATTTCGCGCTCTTTGCGCGCGCTTTTTGTTTAAAGTATTTTGTTGCGCCGTGAACAGTTAAAGACTCGTCTAAGTATTGTCTCCAACATTTTCGCTTCACTTTAGTGTGTAGTAGTGTCTTTTTACACCCGTTATATACGGTAGACCAACTTTAACAAGACGTTGCTAATGAAAGTAAGGTGACTCCCCATTGAATAAAAGTAAAACGTCACGACAGCGTGAGCCACGGATTTTTCCTCACACAATGATGGTCTTTGACGCGTAGTTAGTCATAGGCGCTCCTTTCAGGTCTCGCAAATGCACGACACGACTCTAGCGTCATTAAATCAGTGGAATTGAAAACTTCCAAGGGTATAAACTCCTTCAAATCCAAATGAGCTGATCAGGTTAAAATATTTAACTTCATCGTACTCTCACTCGGCACGCTTCTGACGGCTATTTTGCTACGGTTATCCGTAGCAAAATAGCCGCCAGAAGCCGCGGCACTATTGAAATAGTACATCCAGTCAAATTAATATGACCGAGTTTAACGGTGGTGTGCTAACTGCGCTTACGCTATACATATTGTTGATCGATCATAATAAACCATAGATGGACCAAATATCATAATATATTTCAGAAACAAAATATTAAACCATGTTTGCAAAACATGATAGATAACCTAAATAACCAATGCCGAGCAGTTTCGAGAACTAGGGTTTCGACAAAGTGTGAGAAATAATACGTCACCATGACAAGGCATTTCTAGTCACGTAGGTACACCAAAGCGAAGACGTATAAACAAGATCGAGATCAGACTAATTAACAGTGCTACTACCAACGACCATTCGACCCGATTACTTAATTTCTTTAAGAACTCGCTGAAATAATAATCACCCGCTGTATTCGGCTGATCTGAGCCCTTTCCAAGATAGTCGTCCATTCATTTTAAGTGAATGACACTCGTCCGGGATATTGCCATTTTCAATTTGCAAATGAAATAAAAGAGGCAGATGACACCGGAACGGACAATTCATTATATCTTTCTTTATCTTAAAATAGTGACCAGTTAAAAGAAAGAAAAACAAGAGATGTCCAAGTAGCGTGGAGGTGTCTGTTAACTTTCAAATTGGTTTATTTAGACGACATTTTACGAGTAGTAAGTGATTCCGTCACTTACTTGTTTTGGCTTTTGCAGAGAAACGTCGATTCTGCAGCGGGTCCAAATGTACTGCCAAAAGATTTTTTTGGTTGTTTTCCGATGAGTCAACAACTTCTAGTGACATTGTTTTTAAGTTCAAGTCGCGTATTTGAGATGCTTGTAAATTATTGCAAAGGTATGATATTAAGGTATGGTATGATGGTATTTCTACACAATACAAGAATACGTCATGTCTTGCAGATTATTGATAAAAACAGCAATCATATTTTTGGATATTTTTAATTTAGATCTTTGTTAACGCGATTTCAACAAAAACCAGTGACAATATAAGTATTATACTGACAATGGTGCACGACAAAAATGTTATTTTTATAGTATGTTTTGAAGACAAGCTAAGGCTTACGATCATAACACGCAAACAGAATGATAAATCTTGTATTAATGAATAACCTTTTGCTAGAAAACTACTACGCAACCGGATGTTATTGCGAAAAATAAGAGGCATATGCAAATTTTCAGTGGTAATTTGTGAGCCTCGACGAACATAAGTTGAGTAAATACATAACAGGAATACATTAGGTCAAAAAGTGTTTTACATAGCTCAAATGCTGCCAGTCATGTTGGTGATTACAAAGCCGTCTCGAGGAATGACGTAGAGACTTCACGAGTTCACGGCCGGTGGACAATCAATGTGTCACTAATTAACATAGCTAGCCGCTAATGCCCGAATCTTAATGAATTACTGATTTTCATTGGTTAAACTTCCGTTGGTATACTGTCGTATTTTTCATAGCTTTGCGTGGAAGGCCCTCTGATTCAAGAAGCGTAGAGTTTGAGTCACTATTAGTTTTGTCTCCAATATCTTTCCAAAGAATTTGCAGTTAGTAACACGGAGAACTTGTCTGTTACTTTACCACACTTTACGCCGGCGCCAATATAACAGAATTGCAAATTTGCAATGCAAGAAAAGACATGCATCGGGGCATTTGGCTTATTAGCTTTTATTACTTGAATAAATAAAACTTTTACAACGTGACTGCATTGTGACAGAAGAATTGCAAGTGCAGATCAAACCTTTTTGCCTGCACAGCCAGCTGTAACAGCGAATATTTTTATAGGAATTCACTGCCTGGTGCATTATCATAATTAGCCAAACTTGTAAATCTTGAATGTGAATGTTGTTATTAGTAGCTATCGTGACCCTGTTAACTCCGCTGAAGATTCTATCTGTTCTTCTGTCAAAGATTTCTAACTTAGTATCAGCAGCTGGTGCCATAGACATGTGATGTAGATAAATTAGGAATATATTACGAGAAAACTTTTATATATGAATTTGAATATTTTTACCTCCTTACTAATAAACGTTGTATAGCGTTTGTGTAGTTTACACACCGATTTCTCTCTTTCAGTTGTCAGTAATTTGACGTTCGAAAGAAGAAGACAAAGCGTTGTGTAACTGTACAGACGCTATACAACGTTTATTAGTAAGGAGGTTAGTTTATGTATATCAGCTGCCTTACTATGACGTGCTAATACCATCATGATTCCATTGAGAAAAAGGGATAGTGCTATCGGTCATATATAGCTCCATCTCTCTTTCACGCTGGAACAATGATGGCTTTAACACGTCATAGTACGGCCTCTGGGCAGTGTATCAAGCCATGTTTGGAAACAATGCTATAATAAAATGGACTATTACGTAATGGCTGATATTAAGACATAGCATTGACTCCAGATGAACTAGCATAAGTGAAAGAGGATAATGCTTTCGGCAGGTACGCGAGTGGCCAACAATAGGAGACGATGACGTTTTAACAGTGTTGTTATAGCAGTGTGTGATGAAGTGTTGAAGTCGGTTATCGTCACCTTCCAACGTCAACGGTTGATGGAAGTATCGCTGACGTGTATCGTTTTTCTGATAGTGGCTTATTACTAGTTTGTAATTGATTGCACCCTCTCTATAACAGCGAAGGTAAAAAAAATGGACTTTAAAATCTTGCGAGATCATAAAAATACATAAATAATTTGGAAAATGTACACAGGTACACAGTCTACATGTCGGACTTCGTACACATAGACTTTGTACCAGAATGCGATTTTACCATTATCATTAAGATTTTGTAGATAGTGTGCTCAGTCATACACATTTATGAACTGAGGGTAATAAAAAACCTTTTTTTTATGTACTCCTTAGAACCGATATTCCGCAACCGCAGATCTACAGCGCGGGTTTCTCCCGTGTCCTCATGCGGTTTAGTAATCGTTGCATCTGCAATTCGCATTCACTGCAAAATTCGCACTGGCGCTTTGGTTTTTTCTAACCGCACCATTATAATATTAATTTTGCTATTAGTCGGAAAGATTCCCCTCTCAGAAAGAATCTAAGATCATTTCAGTACTGGCAACACATTTAGTTGCAAGACGCTTTGACGTTTTACTATAAAAAACGCATCAGTCCAAATGAACTGTACAAACGCGAGTTGCCAGTTGTCTGTCCTACTATAATGCGGACCTACCTACTTTTTTACACGAATTAAATTATTTATTGCGGCCAGACTACGCGTCGCGTCGCAATAAAATTATTATCATTATTGTTCATTATAATGAATACAGTGCGATCATGCGATTGATAGTAATATTAAATATGGTATCCTGTCTGTTCACCAAAAGTTAATTCACAAATTTTTACTTGACAAGCAATGATTGGCAAAAACATGATTTGTCATTTTATAATTTATACAACAACAAGTTTGCCAAATCATTCACATAAGAAAATAATCATCCGATAAACTTTTTTTTAATAACGTAAGTATTATTTGACAAACAATTTTTTTTTAATTTTATCTCATTAAACAACGTTTGGAATAAAAACGTTTTACATTAATTGACTTATTATTACGAATTCTTTGTTTAAAAAATATAGGCCCGGGTATGTTTTATCGCACAAATTTATATGCCAGAAACGAGTTGCGCTAATAGAAAATAAGAGATTATTTTTAGCAGGCAACCCGGAACCGAACTATTCAGCTTATGTTATATTTCTTTTTTAATGTTTTGTTTAGATTAGGTTAAAAATGTGACCCCCTACGCCAGAAACGACTAGATTATATAGAAAAAAAATCTTTAGTAGGTTTAAGGGGACTACATGACCTAAACGCAGATTTATAATGCCTAAAAATATATGATCCACTGCAGTAACCAAAGTCAGAAAAACATATGATATTCTTCTGGATATTTGCTACTCAGATAGTGTGTTAAAAACATAATACAATTACCTTGGGCCTTGATATGATAGAAAAAAATCACGAAGATACCTAAAATAAAATTTTAACGATTAAAAACCATACTAATATACCTACATGCAAACATTATTTTTTTTTGCCAGATTATTCTACAAGTAACATACTAACGTATCTAATAGTGTTTTATTTTTTTAGTCCAATGAATAGATTTTTTCTAAATCCATAATTGCTTCATATTTTGCAAAAGAAAGAGACGCGCGATGACACAACGCTGGTAATTTAGCGTTGTGTCATCGCGCGTCTCTTTCATTTCTATGCAATCCGACAGTGACCGCGCTTTAGCTCTTGTAAGCCTCTTAAAGAACTTTAGTACTTGCCTGTAAATTATTAGACCCAAATGGAAATTGCAACCAAGTAGGTTATCGTTTTCAAAATTTGATCGCAAGCTTAAGATAGCCACTTTTTCAAAACCTAATAAATGTAAACTCTTGGCTTAATATCTATCTTATTTTCTGCTCCATATTTCATAATCATTTCAAATTATTGTCACTGGTTTAGAAAATGTATTATAAAATGATATTTAGTATAAACGTGATTTTTCGAAAAAATCTAAATATTAAATGAAAAATGTATAAATGAATAAATATCATCAGAAACATTTGTAAAGAGAAGCTTTGCCAAATAAATGTTTGTAAAGTGAGTGTTTATAAAATAAAATATTTGCGTAATAAATAAGTTGTTTGTGAAATAAATAGTATACGAAACGTTGGTTGTAAACTAAAAAACATTCAATGGTGTTTTGGTGAAGCATTAGTGAACCATTAAATATATTAACAAAAACATTCGACTAACGGACATGATTTGTTTAACGGTTTATCAAACACTAGCTTTTGCCCGCGGCTTCGCCCGCGTGGATGTCGGAAATTATCCCACGGGATCGTACTACCGGGATAAAAAGTATCCTATGTGTTAATCCAGGTTATAAACTATCTGTGTTCCAAATTCCATCGACATCCGTTCAGTAGTGTTTGCGTTAAAGAGTAACAAACATCCATCCGTCCATCCATCCATCCATCCTCACAAACTTTCACATTTATAATATTAGTAGGATTAAGTAGGATTCTGAAAAATCAACATTATGTTATGTTACATAGCACATACCGTGATGTTGAGTTTTCATTTTGAATGAATGTTGACCATAAATTGTCATAATTGGCTGTAAATGCAGATTTAACAATAGATTTAATGCCGAATTAATTAGGCATAGTGATGGTCGATGGATGGTTGATGATGTTCGGAACCTCTATGACCATAGATATCCCACGTCATGTTTAGTTGAGTGCGAAGGCAGGATGCTTCCTGCAAGATGCCGACATTGCTTTGGAATTGGACCAGTACTCTAATTCCGTAACACACTATCAATCACAATCTGATTCATTTTGAAGCCTATTGCTAATCCATTGCTTCATAAGTTCGAAAAAATTGTCTGCTCAACAACGTAAATAACGCAATGAATGTTGTTGAACTGTCAAAATGAAAGCCAGTCGTACTGTTAGGGTGGTCCGCAATTACTTACGCAGAAGTCAGCCATCGAGTCATCATGATGATGTAGCTATTCTGTCTGCAAGACAGGCTCCCAAAGATATTACTGCTACGTTCATTAACCTATCAAATCCTGAGGCTAGGTCACTGAACTATGTAGAAGATTAGGGATGTTGCTCTAAGGTTTTTACCTCAATTTTTTTGCGGTGATTAAATGATACTTTACGAGGACGACATACGAACATCTTTTCTGCGCTTCCGGCGCTGGATTTAGATTAATAGATAGATTTATTACAGACAAGGATAGTAAAGGATGATTTCCACCAAACGGCTCGCATCGCATCGCATCGCATCGGAAAGGATACGAACGTACCGTCTACCGAATGTACCGTCGCTTGCGAATGTATCCGTTTCTGCGCCTAGACAAATAGTTTCATTCCTACCGTGTTGACTATACGATGTTACGACGACAGGCGAACGGAGCCGATCGCTTGTCGCAGCATACTTTTGGACGGTCGCGTGTCGCGGAAGACGCCCGCGGTCAAGCTGCTGTGCGTGGCTTGGTAATATAGACTTTAAATACTGTGTACACGAGTTAATATCGTTTAAAGATTGTAAAGTCCGTTCCGATCCGATGCGATGCGAGCCGTTTGGTGGAAATCATCCTTACCAGCTTAATTCCAATTTTAGCAGTAGCTGGCGTGGACCACTGCCTATTGTTACTATATAGCAACATCTGCTACAAGCTACAACCACAGGGCACGAAACGACACGACTTTGTAAGAGTTGGGGCCAACATTGGGAGCTAATTTGGATGTGACTTTGGACCAAGTCGAAGTAGCTCATATCAAATCAACTTTAATATAACAAATTGCGCTCACCTTCATAAAATCACTAATATAGTTTCCCATGCAGAACGTCAGGTCACCGATTTCATTTGAACCGGTGCCCATTTCGCCTTCTAGCACGTCGCAGCTGATGGGTGGCATGTTATCCAACATGTTGCCTCGGCACACATCTTCATCTGTCTCCATACCTGATGGATAAAATAATCTATTTACTAGAGTTCTGTGAGCTGCAGAAGAAATGGTAGTTTGTATGTGCGAGAACACTGGCTGTATTCTCCAATCGCTTGCTAATGGCGGTTATAAAAGACATCAAGCACCGATAGGTACTGCCGTTTTACGGCCGAACCCAATAACCTATTTTCAGTGAAAGACAGATCGCTATTGATGATAGACAGTATAATTCTATCTGTCCTTGAATATCGTCTCCCAATCGTCGATAAAGGCTATATATCTAACGAAAACAATACATATTGGTCCTATGCTTTTCCCTCCCCTGCGTTCCATTACATCCAACATCACTATAAAAAACAACGTGTATTTTTATTAGCCTTTTTATAGAAAAAACTTCTGTATAAGTACTTAAATTCTTAAATGACTGGATTAAGCTATAATTTATACTAAAATAATTGTAAATAAATAAAAGTTTATTCATCAAATAGTAACAATATAGTGTGACATATTCGGTGAGCCACAAACTAAGCGTCGCCTATATCTTGTGGCTTTAAAATCTATTCAATTAAAAGTCTGTAAGTAGTACATTATACAAGATTTTACTGCAATTTACTGAACAAATAGGAGGAATGGAACGTAATTGACAGTTTGACATAAGAAAGAACAAACCTTGTTGAGGTTCCTTCTAAATGAGGTTATATCGAGTAAATGACTAACTGCTGTTTTATTTAACAGAATTCTATAAATAAGTTCATAACAACTTAATTTGCTCATATTAATATGGTCAATGCGGCATTTATAAGTTAAGAAGATAAGATTAAGAAGATCATTTTAATTTCAAAATCATTTTTCCAACCCGATAACTGTTACGTTTTCAACATCACTTTCGTTAACGTAGGTACTTTCATTTGAATCGGACATGCTAAGTTGTTTGATATGTTGACATGACTGTTGTGATTATTTAAAAAAGTGTATTTTTTAAAGTAAATATTGCTTAGATAGATACGTCTATCCCTGCAATTAGGCGGATATACCTATTTGTCATCTTTATTACTAAAGATGACATATAGGTATATCCGCCTAATTGACAGAACAGTTACCTGTTCTGTCAAACAAATAGCTGTCAACATGATATTGGGACGCATACTTTGGCTTTTTCATACAAATAGCTATCCGTAGTAAGCGATATACCCTTCCTTCTATAGATAACGTGGGCCGGTAGGATTCCTTAATCTCTGAAAGATTATTGGGAGGACGTTAAAACCAGAGATGGATAGGTTTTTCTCTCTTCGGTACGCCAAAATTGGTGATAGTTACGTTATTGGGTTCGGCCGTAACAGACTCTGAGACATGTAAGATCTAGGTAAATAAGTTACCGTTGGGCGTGTTAGAACACAACCATTTTAGTCAAAAGACGTTCACTGCTAGACATAGCAGGGGGCCAAGTCTACTAATTTACAAACGTCACAAATCTGTCAAAAACTCACAATGCTGAGACCATTGTGACGTTTGTAAATTAGTAGACTTGGCCCCCAGGTGACTTGTTTTACAACAAAACTGTTTCAGAACGTGTACTGACTACACGCCCGTTGCCCCGAGTACTGAAAATGCCGATAGGAGTTCAATGCCCAAGTTTATGAAGAATGACTGTCTCGCACCGTAAGACATTTTTCTAGTCTTTAATTAATCTAGATCAATTACTAGCAGAGCTATAGTCATTATTTGAAAGCTTCGTGTGTGCTGTATGCATGCACAACTTTTCTGGGCATTTGTCATTATTTTCTATCGACTTCAAAAAGGACGTTCGCCGCAGCACCACTCCTTTTTTGTGGGTGCACTTAAATCCTCAGGCATTTATCATCCGATTCATAATCTGTTGTCTTTTTCATTTGGGGATATGGAATGGAATTCTGCAATGGATGACAGACAAGAAAATCATCTGCGATCGCTACAAACGTTTGTGTATTTTCTATGCCACGACGAGGCAAACATTTTGTAATATTAGTTTTTTTGTTTGTTTTAATCTACTTAGAACGTAGGTACTTACTAGTAATTATATTCCTTTTGTAGTTGGTTACTTTTTGTTTCTGTTGCGTAGGTATGTAATTCATATTGTTTTATGAGTAACTAGCTTTACCCAGCCCGGCTACCATACCTACCTACCCTACCCTACTTTCCTATAGCCTACCTACCCTACCTACCAACCCTACCTACGTATCCTACCTACCTACCTACCTAGCTGACCCGTCAGACGTTGTCCTGTCAATATTTTTTATTTGGATTTTTCCTATTTTTTTTTTCTTCTATACCGCTCCAGTAAAGTGGAAAAAAAAACAAAAGAAAAAACTGTCGAGCCGTTTCTGAGTTTTAGCGAGACTAACGAACAGCGATTCATTTATGTATAGATTATTGGAGCAAAAGAGCTGATTAACTCCTGAATAAATAGACACATAATACTGGACTAAGGATTTATAAAATATCCATGAACTATCAAATCATTTCCAATGGCAAATAATATGTCACTGTAAGAAATTAAATTTTAAAAAATACCTTGGTAAGACAGGTTGCATTGTGATCCGAAGACATTTGTGTCCAGTTTCATATCTATCACTTATGGAAAATATGTAATAAATAATTTACTAAAATATTAAATTAACTATCACTATTTCAATTTGAGATCAAATACACAACAAGATGCACAGCACACACTTCACTATTCCACAGTGCACTTTGTTTTTTTTTTACTTATTTTAAAGCACTTTTGGGCCGACTCCACACTTCATGTCTTGTGTGAAATTCGGGAGTGTTGTATTAGCCGCAAGAGTCGCGCGCTTACTGACTGGGCAGGACAACATTATACCTACACCCTGCACACTGAAAGTTTGGTTCTCTGAACTAAATGAGGCAAACGTTCGACTCATGGTGACTCGGCATAAAACTATATCGCATTTTCAATAACCCCGAAAGATAAAAATTCAAAGTCATTGCGTAAGTACTTACATATTTTTAGATGGTTTACCAAAACCACCTATAACAATTTATTTATCATGTTTATTTTAATACTACTAGCTGATCAGCCGCGGCTAAGCACGGGCACCTTAGTGTAGGGAATAAGGACACATCTAATAAATAAAACGCTAAAGTTGCGTGTTTATATTTTATACTTGCAATGCTTTTTAAATTACTTGCAAGCCTGTAACATATCAACATATCAGGCTTTAATAACCTCGCGAAACCTTTATTGCAGTCGTGAGCACGCCGCAACGCCGACCTTCCGCCACGTAATTTCTTTGTGGGTGTCGCTCGCCACAGGCTACACCCCAAAGTATTTTGCTTAATTATGTTTATTATAATAAAATTATCTCTACACGCTATTAATTCGTGGTTTATTCATTATCCATTTCATTCTCCTGACCCAACCTTGCTGCACTGACCCAATGTACCTATTCAGGGTCAGTGCAGCCAGTCTTTTTGTTCCATGACTGATTATAAATAAGCCTTTAGCTCAGTAGTTACGTGGTTTTTTTGATCGTGGGGAGTTGGGGACGACGGATCAATGAAAATTGCTCGACCACTTTGCTGTTCAGTGTGAAAGAAAGAAAATAAATTTATTTGACCCAGGTTAAGGCACACAATCTTCACACATAAAAAAAAACCACAACGTTTGCGCCAAATACCTAGGCCCAGTTCAGCATAAAAGCCAGAAAACTAGTGCCTGACGCTGGTTTTCAACTGGACCCTATGTTACGAGGACTTTTTACGGATGTAAATCAGTTTTATAGTGTGTGTAAATATGCGTGTGTGTGCGACGACCGTAAGTCACCATCTGAAAGCTGATTAACGCTGCGTCACAGAATACATAATAGTAAACACGACGACATATCAAGCTATACATTTCCAGTATAAGCTGACTTCTCATTGTACGAAAAGCCTATGCGATGCGAGCTCAGCTAAAACTGGAAATGAATAGCTTGTTATGTGGGCGCCGGCAAATTTATTTTCAGGGGGGTGCATCTTCAGCTCCACGGAGCGAGCTCGATCATTTTTGCACTTCAACATAGTTACGTTAGGTTATCGTTTGTCCATTCATACAAGGATTACTTTTGTCGACTTATGCAGAAAACCTTAATAATTAATAGAATGTAGGATGCAAGAGCGACTAAAGCGAGCTCGATAATTTTTGCATCTCAACTCGAATGGGATAGGTTTTTATTTTATCCATGCATACAGAAAGCGGACTAACTGTTTCACTTTATCTAAAGAAGTTGTAGGATGCAAGAGCGAGCGAAGCAAGCTCGATAATGTTAGCACCCCGCCTAGGGTCGATTATATTTTCAGAAATAGGAGTTCGGTACTTTGTTGACTAATGCACATAGTTTTAGAATTGAGAGATTGCAGAATGCTAGAGCGAGCAAAGCGAGCTCGAAAATTTTAGGATCACGCCTCGAATAGGTTGAGTTCTCTATTAATGTATCAGGTGTTTTCGTTTTTTTTTAATTCTGAATGTTTTTATACCTATACCTTATTTTGAAGCCAGGGAGGTGCAAGTGCACCATCTTGCACCCCGCTCCCAACGCCCATGGCTTGATATGTCGCCGTGTGTACAAGTTGCGTCCCCATTCTATCAACGTAGCGAGCAATATTCGTACTCTCGTGTATATCTAGCGGTGCAGCGTAGGCAGGCGTTGACGTAAATGTACGCTGCGCTAGCGTGTCCAAACACAGAGCGTTTTTTTACACCTTCATGACGCCCGTTATAAATACAGTAAAATAACTGCTTAAATGTCACCAACATTGTGTGTTTAGTAAAATTACAATAAGAAGTGCAATTTTATTGTAGCTAATTGAACGTCCGACCATAGGAAACCGTAGCTTTACTATGGCCGCGTGTCCACCGCATGCCGTCACCGAGACGTCACTGTCGGTTCGAATAATCTCGTTTCTCGATGACGTCCTGTTGACGGTGGCGGGTGGAAAAACGGTAGACCAACAGCATTAAAAAAAAACAATAGATTTCCAGAATTTAGCTTGTTCTAGCAGCAGATTACTCGATTCCACATTTTATTCGTTCCGGCGGCGTCGTTCGTGGGTAGGTATATTATTATACAATTAAATTTAAAATCCGACAGTCTCTTTGTCCGTCTGGTTCGTTGTCACAGCTCTAGGCTTTACTATATTATATTTATTTATTTGCCTTACTTTGACGTAATTACCTTTTGTTTTATGTCAAGGTTGAACTGAAATATCCTCTTCGGAAAAGGGAGGATCCTCCGACCAGACGGGTGTTGTGTCTGGTGGGCAACTGCCCGACGGTTGATGTCGGGACGTTGTATATTATGCTAGGCGCGCACGCTTAAAACTAAACTGTGCTTGCGCGATGCAGGATTTTACGAGACGTCAGTGTGACGTGTAGCTCGCATGTGGCGATGTAGATGCCGCTACACTTAGGTATATTTTCACTACAGATACAAAAATAGTACTTAATCAAATTTGGGTTTACAATGTATTGGTTTTAATGATGATAACATACACACAACACTTTTGCCCGACCTGGGAATCATACCAAGGACCTCACGCTCAGCAGTTGCGCTTGCGACCGTGAGAGCAACGGGATAGATTAATAAACGGCGCTTGACGCGAGCGGGGCGGGGAAGAGTACGTCTATGTGTGCTACATACATACATACATACATAAACTCACGCCTTCTTCCCATGGGGGTAGGCAAAAACTACACAACGCCACCTGGTACGATCCTTACATACTCCTTTTGCCTTGTTTACGTTCATACATCTGGTCATACACGCACGCCGGTTGCGAGTACTACACACTTGACCTTTCTAAAGAACATCACTAATAAGGTGACTATATGTCCTCCCAGGGCGTCCCCTCCCGGGGTTTCCACTCACATCTGCCATGCAAATACCTTTTATTAGTCGCCTTTCATTCATCCTCTCAATATGACCAAACCATCTAAGCATACTTTATTGAATTTTTGTCACTACATATTCTTTTAAACCCCACCGTTGCCTTACCACATCATTCCTCAGCCTATCATTCATGGTCACACCACACATGCTTCGCAAGGAACGCATTTCCACAGAATTTATTGTACTTTCATGCTGCTTTTGCCACACCTAACACTCACTTCCATACATAAGCGTAGGCACCAGCACACCATTGTGAACACCCAGTCGTACCTTTTTAGACATCAACTGGTTGGTCACAATTGCATGATAAATTATTTTATTTCTGTAAGTAGGTTTGTACAAACACTTTTACACGTCAATCATATTTTTTAACCGACTTCACAAAAAGGAGGAGGTTCTCAATTCGCCTGAACTTTTTTCTGGGTGAACCGATTTGGATGATTCTTTTTTTATTTGATAGGTGGTACTTCACATGTGGTCCCATTTAAATTTGGTCTAGGTCTGACCAGTAGTTTTTGATATATCCTTAATACTGCATATTTTTTACACTTGGTTTATATGGATGTGTTAATAATTTCCTGTCATTGTTATTTACACACCAAGTAGTGGTATACGAATTTGTGTGGGGTAGGTACCGCAACTATAAAGTGAAAAATAAAAACTTTTTACAAAAAAAACAACTGACTTCCAAAAAAAAACACTAAAAGACGTGAAAAATAACTTTAATTTCGGAAGTCGGTGGCCAAAAACGAAAATATAAAACCAAAGACACCGACTTCCGAAATTAAAGTTATTTTTCACGTCTTTTAGTGTTTTTTTTGGAAGTCGGTTGTATTTTGTAAAAAAGTTTTTTTAATAGTTTGTTTGTATTGTTTGTATTGTAATGCGAAGACACTGCCGCCCAAGATACAGGATTTTCCTAGTTTGGGGGGCAGGGTACCTACTTTATTGGACTTTCGACCTCTACCTACCTTTTACCCAATCTTTAAAATTGTACTTCAGTTTTTTTGTTTTTTACTATTCTGTACACCTTTTGTCAAAGTTTATGTTTTATGAATAAAAAATATTATTATTATTATTAATATAGAGGAGGTCGGCGTTTCCTATCTGACTACTCTGAGAAGAAAGGGCGAAACAAACTCAGAGGTCATAGTCTCTTTTAAAGTCCAGACTTAATCTTGGTCAGATCATGTAGATTACTGTCTGAAATGGTCTTTTGAAGAAACAAGGACCAGATTGAGTGGACCTGTCAGTCAGTGCACGCATTTGTCAGTAATCCTGCAGCTCAACTCGGAACTTAAGGAGCTCAATGATTCGACGAACAATACCAAAGAAAGGACATTTGGGTAGGCCGCATAAATTACTCAAACTGCCAGATCATGATTACAACTAACTTAGAAAAAAAAAACAAAGACCCACATAGTACTCAGATTCACAATAATAAAAAATATATAATACTTTACAAAGTAAATACTCATGTCATTATATGTATAAAATTCATCAAAGTCAATGTGTACATATATAAAAATTCGGTCATAAGGTTTGAGGACTATGTATATTGGTGTCTGAAATGGTCTTTTGAGGAAAGAACCACACAGATTAAGTGGACCTGTCCAGTCAGTGCACGCATTTGTCAGTAACCATGCAGATCAACTGAGAATTTAACGAGCTCAACGATTCGACGAACAATACCAAAGAAAGGACATTTGGGTAGGCCGCAAAAACTACTTAAACTGCCAGAACATGATTAAAACTGAAACAATAGCCCACATAGTCCTCACATTCACAATAATTAAAATAATATAATACTTTTTTCCAGTAAATATTCATGTCTAAAATAGTTAGCAAAATAAAATCAACATTCAGTGTAAATTTATTGGAGTAGCTCAATCCCAAGCCTTTTTGTCTTCAATATAGTCTTTCACAGTATAATAGGTTTTCTGGCATTTCCACTTTATAAAAGATTTGATATTATTAAGGCTTAGATCTTGAATGTCGCTAGGAAGTTTATTATAAAAACGTATGCATTGGCATCTAATGTATACTATAATGTACGTATGCATGTGTAGCACCATTCACTTTATTTCCCGCATTTACTCTTCTTTCCACATCTCCATTAATTTTTCCGTTCTTTTTTAAACATACTCCTCAAATATACGAACTCACTTACTTGCTCCACACTCCTATCATGTATTTTCACATCACATACTGATACAGCCTCTTCTCTGTCAAACACCTTGACCATCGTCTTATTCACATTTATATTCATCCCTTACAACTGCTTGGCTGACGATATAAGTAGATCTTGATCATGTGCGTAGAGAAGGCATTTGACAGGCAACTCATATATCGTCAATCCATACTCGCCCTCTTTCAAATCTGTGAGAAAACTATGCATGTACAAGTTGAACAGCCACGGTGACGCTACACAACCCTGTCTAACACCCTTCGAGATGCGGAACTAGTTCATGGATGTCTCATTTATCCTAACACGAGCGCTGGTATCCTTGTATAAAGATTTCAGTGCCCGAACCATGCGCCTGTCCATACGCTAAGATAGCGTGGACCACAGCTCTACCCTCCACACACTGTCTTCTCCAAGTCAACGAAAGCACAGTAGGCTTTCTTGTGCGTTGCCAGATGTTTTTCGGCTATGCGCCTTAGGGAGAAGATCTGATCCATACAGCCCATACCCTCTCTAAATCCTGCCTGCACATCCTATATTTTCTCAACTGTCACTCTTATCACTCAATTTATTAAAACCTTCGCATACCGTTTGCCGACAACACTCAAAAGGCGAATGCTGCGGTAGTTTTTACACTCTTGCTGAGAGCCTTTTCACTTATATAGTGGTACGATTACAATATTATATAAAACATCCGGCATACGGCCATATCTCCAACACATATTAAAGATCCGGCACAACAGGCTTACTACTACAGGACACTGTCGTACCCTGCAGCTTTCCCAACTTTCATCCCTTTCAGCGCTCTTACAATCTCACCTATTTCTATTTAATTCACTTCATCTACATCAGAGCTTGAGTCTTCAAAACTGGCGTCTGTCCAGTTACCCACTCCTTGCACACTATCCTGACAACTAAATAAACTTTCAAAGTATCTTTACCTTACATTCTTCGCTTAGTAAACATCCACCTTCTGCTCTTATAACATTCATATTCGATGTTCCTGTCACTCCGCAAGCCAATCTTACCGGTTTCCAGAATAGCTCAACATTGGCCCTGAAGTTATCAGAGAACTTCCTGTTACACTTTTCTTCCTTTTTATTTTTAACATCTCTTTCACTTTAATTTTCATTTCGGAGTATTTCTTCTTCACTCTTTCCAAATCATGTGTCACATTCGTTGCGTCACCTATTTTTGGTCATCCTATTTGGATCCTTACATAGTAACTCATTAAGCCAGGCCTCTTTCTTTTTCCTCACAACCTCTTTAACTTCACCATCTACCCAAGAATCATCGCTCTACTACAACATTTCCTCTGTGCCAGACCACATACTTTTGTGGCTACTTGCACCATACTATTTCTCGCTATATCCCATACTTCTTCTAGACTGTAATCATTCGTATAATCAAATATTTTATGCGTCTTCACTTTTACTTGCCGCTTATATTCCTCTTTTTGCAGTCTTTCTACTTTTATTCTTCCTAGATCAGTCACAGGAACTCGAACTCGGGGACGCCAATGCCTGAACAGACCATCTACCCGACATATAACCAGATAATTATCAGTCCCTACATAAACACCCTGATATGCTCTAGTATCTGTAACTTTACTTTTTAATCTTTCATCCACAATCACATAGTCGATCATACTTGTACTGTGTTGCCTTTCCCACGTATACCTGTGAATCTTTCAATGATTAAACATAGTGTTCATAACAGACAAAGTCTTCTCTACACATCTCTCTAGTAAATTCATCCCATTCTCATTCACTCTATCATCCCCAAATGCACCTAATGCTTTTTCGTACAAATTCCTCTTCACACCAACCCAACCATTAAAGTCTCCAACCATAACACCCACGGTATGATATGGGTTGGTTCTATTCTACTACCCGGAAAGCATACGGGGCACAAATGAGGTTAAGTTGGTTTCAAAACTTCATAAGTGGGGAATCGTCAGAACCTCCTTGGTAAATTCAGCAGGGTGTACCGCGGGCAGGTGAAGTTGAATTTTGCTCTTCAATTGTTGGTAGGGCCACTTACTCCCCACTTGTCTAATGTATTAATGTATAGGTATATTACTGTATTATAGATGTGCGGGATGCGCGTCAGCTGTATTTTTTTAACCGACTTCAAAAGAAGGAGGAGGTTCTCAATTCGCCTGTATGTTTTTTTTTATTTTTATGTGTGTTAGCTCAGAACTCTTTCCTGGGTGAACCGATTTGGATAATTCTTTTTTTGTTAGAAAGGACATACCTCAAGGGTGGTCCCATGATAAGGAAACCAGGATCTGATGATGGAATCCCGGAGAAATCCAGGGGAACCTTCGAAAATCGTAGGAGCGCCTAGTGCGTTTGTTAATTTTTTCATTAAGTATTTTAAAGAACTACAATTTAATGAAGGTCTGGAATCGATCTGATGATGGAGCCGAAAGACAGTCGAGGGAATTCCTCAATGATTTACAGCAGGTACCTTGTGTTTGGGCTTGATTAATTTGTATTTATGAGAACTTTACACCTGAAGGGTTGTGACAGTCATTAGGGGTCTGATGATGAAGACGAAGGACAGTTAAGGGAACTCCTCAACGGTTTACAGTAGCTACATTGTGATTCGTTTTAATTCATTTATATTGATGATAACTTTGCACTCATATGGGTTATAAGTGCCATTACAGGTCTGATGATGGAAACCATAGACAGTTGAAGGAATTCCTCAACGATTTAAAGCAGTTACCTTGTGTTTGGGCTTGATTATTTTGTATTGATGAGAACTTTACACCTAGATGGGTTGTGACTGTCATTAGGGGTCTGATGATGAATACGAAGGACAGTTAAGGGAACTCCTCAACGGTTTACAGTAGCTACCTTGTGTTTGGACTTAATTCATTTATATTGATGAGAACTTTGCACCCATATGGGTTATAAGTGCCATTACAGGTCTGATGATGGAGACCATAGACAGTCGAGGGAATTCCTCAAAGATTTATATCAGTTACCTTTTGTTGGGCTTACTTCATACGGTTCAATATTCCAAAATATTCAGGTCGTACAAAAATAAAACCTAATTAAGATTGAAGTTTTTCATAGGGCAACCACTACCTACTAGTCATGCTGATGCGTCAATTTGAGATTGAATTTAAGTTGCGTAATCGCTTCATCTCTAGCAATGCTCTTTCGTTGGTGGCTAAGCAATTTAATTATGCTTGTCACAATGCATATGGTGAAATGATGGTGATGGTGGCTTCACCATCAGCTCCAGTTCTTCTGGTTTTTACCAAGAGAAATCCTCAACAATAAACTCCTCAATTCCTTGCATCGGGAAACGAAATATTTTGTAAAAGGTGATGAGCAGTTGACATTAGGCTATTGTAACTTCGATAAATTATTATCTAACCCACTAAAAAGTGAAAAATAAAATCTTTTTGACAAAAAAAAACAACCGACTTCCAAAAAATACACTACAAAGTGAAAAATAACTTTAATTTCGGAAGTCGGTGGCAAAAAACTAAAATAAAGATCCAAAGACACCGACTTCCGAAATTAAAGTTATTTTTCACTTTGTAGTGTATTTTTCACTTTGTAGTGTATTTTTTGGAAATCGGTTGTTTTTTTTGTCAAAAAGTTTTTTTGATGTGAAACATCTATAGCCGTGGGTAAAACCGATTGTGAGCGTGGCGACGAGTCGCCAAAATAATTTCGATGTTTCACATCTGCCAGGTGTCCCGTGACGGCTCATAATTTTTTCATTTGTTTACTCACAAACGTTGTTAATTTATTTCATTGTGCCTGTTATTTAATACATAATATACAACGAAAGAAACTACGTCCCAACCAACTTTACTGATTTTTAAAGCGAATTAGCAACTTGTTAAGTTAGCTATGGTTAATAAGTTATCAATAACGCTTAGCTTGGGCACTTGCTACGTAACGTTTATTATGTAGATCTCGGATTCTCGGCGGTCTCAGCCCTTGAGACTTTTCTTCAGCTAAGTACAGTAATGTCCGTTTTCACTTCACAGACTAGCCGACACATAAATGAATACCTGAAATAAAAGCGCGCTGTTATATTTTCAACAAAGTACCTATTCTGTCCATTATCAAACATCCTGAAATAAAATTAAGGTGAATCCTCAGCTGCAGCCCACCAAATTCAAATTTTCTTTGGTTTTTTTGCAAATTGCAGCTCTGTTTTAGGTCGTATGTTGATCAAAATGCGATTCGCGACTGTGGGAATGTTATAATTACTGAATAATAATAATCAATTTCATATCAATCGTCAAAAGTCTAATGCAACAGGTGCTGCCTATCTGGGCACTGCTGTTCAAATAATTTAGTTACATACAGCAAGCATACATTAAATTTATTTTGTATTATTGGACCAATAAATTATTCTTATTCTTACCTTTCTTTTGTTTGATTGAAAACCCAACAGACATAGCATTTTATACGAAAATGAACCTTATCCGTGTAAAATTAATATTCATAAGAAACGATTGATCACTGTCGCTTATAGGGACTATGCTCATAATAACTTCATACAAATACGTTCATATTCGTATGCAACGCTTACTGTACGTAGCTTGAGTACCTAAAGTCTAAGAACGCTTCGAATCTTAGCCTTAGTAGTATTTATTACTAAAAAATAATATGTACTGCCAATGGTAATGGTCCACTCATCTTAGGTTTTCCTCAATGCATAGTGGGTTCGGTTTGCCCTAAACCAGCGCGGCTGGCTGGACCCGTTTACTAGCTAACATAAAGAGTTTTGACGTTGCATTAGGGTCAGCGACGGCGCAGACCGACGGAGTTGCGGCGAAGCGGGTAATTCTATAACAACTGAAAGTCGTTTTTATTTACTATAGCATATGGCTGAAATTTGTAATAGGTATGTAATAAAAACACACAAACCGGCACGAGTCGTCGATTGGAAGCGCTTGAAGGCGCTCAAAGTCGTGCCGAGGCGCGGCGGTTTGGTGAGGTCCGCGACCATGTCGTTCGGTGTGCTTTGCAACAGATAAACTGCTCTTCGCCGACACTCCGTCAGTCTACGCTGAACGTTAACGAGCCTCTGCGATTGACGATGCTGCAGTAAGTAGGCAGTGTTACCCAGGTAATAGGTTTCCACCAGGGCATGTGCTATTCTCGTATCTAAAGCTCGTGCCGACATGAGAGAAAACGTACGAAATGAACAGTAATAGAAAAATAACGACCTGCACACCAGGACATGGGAAAAGACCTGTGATAAGCATGTAGGTAGTTATTCAATATAACAACAAATAAGTACACACTGTTATTCAATAAAGATAAATTGAGGATACTTAATATTATGTACAATTCTACAATGACTTGCATAATGTTGTGGTTTTTTTTGTGAACACTTATGACATCTTTTAACAAATGTGTTGACATTGACATTCAACTATTCTAGCTTAGTTCTCCGTACAGCAGGGGCACCTGTTACCAGTCCACTTACAATGCAGAAAAACATTGATGCAATCATCAATACTAAAATTATAAAGAGGTATAGTTTGTGAGTTTATATGTAGAGGTATCCTCGGAACTACTTTCACGAATGGGAAGCTACTGTATTGCCGATCATAGGATATATTTTAAGTTACTTAAATATATTTTTTCACACGGACAAAATCGCAGGTAGAAGATAGTCTAAAATAAAAAGTAATTTAATTTATTTTAAATCTGGCTGTGGTTTAACAAAAAGGAAATAAACAAGGCAAATAAATAAAATATTACATGTTCCATTCCAACGGGACCCATATTATTATGACTATTAAATTTGTTACGTGAAAACAAAGGGTTGTGAGTGTGTATTCGAGAAAGAAATCTTTTTCACATAGGTATTACATGAAGTAGTTCTTTATGATGCAAGTGAAACTATGGGCTACTAATGTCCAGCATAAAATCAGAGATGATGATATATTTTTTGTCTAACTTTGCTAATACTACCCACTTAACTGTTACTTTCCTTAAAATTTTGCAAACACAGGAATGTTACATAATAAATCTTATCAAAATAATGGATCATTGTAACACTTTGATTGGAGTAACAAATTATTGATGATAATTTGGGTAATATTTCTTTGAAATTAGTATCATTTGTATGTACCATCTGTTGTAGATGTTTATAATCCATTTGAAATTTAAATAAACCATTTTTAAAGTTCATCCAACCGGTTTTGACTTCTATTCCGTAGGCATAAGGTTGGCATTAAAAGCAAAAATGTGGTTACAATACTAACTGTAAACTGCAGCTGCCATTTGTCATGCCACTAATGCAATAGAAGTCAAAATCGGTTGAATGGACTGTAAAAAAGGTTTACTTAAATTTATAATCTTATTTCAAATAGAGTATAGTTGAGGAAGTTATGTTGTGATGATAACTATATTTTTATTAAAGCCTTAAAGCTTAAGCTGTTTATCTTCAGATACACTGGCTTTAAAATCAGTTGTTAAGTCATCACATTGTTGCCATAAATTAAGGAGAAAATTATCAGATTCAAATGAAGAAGTATTATAAAAGTAGGTTGTAGTAGGTATAATTGAAAACATTTAGGGACAATTAAATGACTTGCATTTAACACTGGCATGATAAACTCTTTTTATTATTTTACATACATTACAAAAATAATGTAAGTACTTACACACAACAACATATCAAGCTATACATTTTCAGTTTTAGCTGACC
Organism: Griposia aprilina; assembly: GCA_916610205.1. Taxonomy (NCBI): domain Eukaryota; kingdom Metazoa; phylum Arthropoda; class Insecta; order Lepidoptera; family Noctuidae; genus Griposia; species Griposia aprilina. The sequence continues at coordinate 18,064,427 of OU744288.1, forward strand.
TCGCATTGTATAGGCTTTTGGTACAATGAGAAGTCGGCTTATACTGGAAATGTACGGCTTGATATGTTGTTGTGCATATCTGTTAAAAGATTTATAAATTAAAAGTTTATTATAAAAACAATGGGAATGAGTTAATCAAAAGTAACTATCATTCTAATGGACAGTTGAATAATGCAATGCTGTCAGATGATGAATTATGCAAAAAATAAATACCATGATAATGCTAATATTCTTCTACTTTACGTCATGCTAGGATTGAATTTAGAGTTTAGTAATTAGAAAAACAAACCAGAATTTCCTTCAATTTCAAATTGCTATACAATATTAGTATTGAGAAAAGATAAGTTTGAAAACTGGTTTCAACACAACACATTAAACAATGCTTACCTGCTGTTTATATTGTATGTGATGTGATGTCCGTAGTAAATGCACTTGTAACACTTTTACAGGGCCTCAATGCAAGCAGTTTATAAAAATATATTCCATGTAATCCAATTCATAATATATATCGTAAGTTCACTACAAAAATACTTTGTCACAATATTAAATAACCCACGTCACAAATTCACTGAATTGTATATCCTGTTTCTGGAATGTCTTGATTATTTCTGTTTATTATTATTCATATATAAAATTAACTAATTACTTTTTTATTCAACGCTTTTTGTTCACTCTAAAAATCATTTTGCAATTTGCTTGTTCCTGACTGACAAATGCAATGACAAATGACATTGATAACTATCGAGGAGTTGCCACTACAAACTTTGTCAGTTATCAATAATTCTTGGAAAGGACGTCCATAATTCTTTTCAGTTATTTTTTTTAGAGAAAGCAAAGTGATTTGCTTTTCTAAGCTGGGTTTCCAATTTGTTCATGATCTATCTCTGCACATCTCCTACTGCAGATGCTCCTACTCCTACTGGATTACAGAGACGATACGTCGAAACGCACGTTTGACGGTAAGGTTTATTCTGTGGGTTTATCTCCTTTCAATTTAATATAATTTAGAGATTGGCAATTCTTCTGTTTTTTTAGAGATGGCCCTGTATTGGTAATAATAATTTGGGTACACCACTATTGATCCGTCAGTTCAAACATTTCAATTTATCGCCATGCCATCTGTTGATAATACAATTTAAGGCGTTAATTAAAAATCATTTTCTTTCATTTAAAATAATAACAGGAAATAAATTCAATAATATAAAAAAAAAAAAATGTTACTAAAGCAATGCTACGAGCATAAATTCCTTGACACTAGTCACTCTATGAGTCCAGTCCAGTTAAAAAAACCTAAAGTACAAATTCGACAATGGCAGACGCAAAGCAAGGTACGATTTAGCATTTTTTGTAATTTTCTGTGCTTCGTAGGTACTGTTTATTTCAAGTGTTTTCTGTAAATTTCATTCAACATACACTCCACATACTTCTTCAGTCGACATACTTGATCAAGTATGTAAAACGGCGATAGGGGTCCGTTTCACTTTGTCCATGCTGCATCATCAACGAGATTATTTTTACTATTTTACACTTATTTTGCTCTTCTTCTACGATAAATCAAGGTATTGAGTGTTATTCATGTGCTTCTGCTAGTAATTTGCAGTTTTACCTGGTATTTTATGAATGTGAAATGTCTAAAACTACTTTGATGTTGTTACATTCACCATACTGCTCCTTTTTTAAGAAGATCATACATATTTTTTTTTGCAGAGCAAACAAGCAACTATATTGTTTACTTTATTATCGGTGTTAGTCCAAGCATAAAAAGATAGGATTATTATTTTGCAAACATAGTCATGTAGATGTCACACTCATCAATATTACGATCTACATTGACTTTTCACCATGTTTTTTTTTTCAATTTTTTATTGTCATGCTTTTGTTGTTGATTGGATTGATGTAAACTAAGAATTGTTTACAAGGCTTTGTGCATTATTTGATAGTATTATTCATTGCATTAGTCACTTCATGTCTCTATAACTTGTGAAGTTTAAACTTTTTTTATAGGCAAATCACATAGTGAAGATTTCTATAATGGGTCATCCCAATCAAGAGTGGTTCTGGCAAAACCTAGACTTGGTGGCTTCGGCACCTCCAGTTTTGCATCAAGTTCAAATAAAGGGTGCAATCCATTTGGTTAGTGGCAACTTTAGTTTTTTTGATCCATTGTTTATATTAACAGTCATACACCCTTTCTTAGGCAAAGATCCTCTACTAATACTGCCTTTAATATTTAGGTTCCATACTGCGACCTTCACAACTGAAACCTGGTAACAATCCATTTCTGAAAATTGCTGAAGCAACTTCTGAACAAGCTTCTGAAGCAACAAAGGAGAAAGAAGAAGAAACTCCAGCTGAAGACAGACTGAAGGAAACTAAACCTGAACCTCCTAAGTTTGTACCTTTAGGAGCTGCTAATGTCACTCCACGACCCAACAATACCGTACCCCTTGCTGGACAGCCTGCCCCGAGCTCCTCAGGATTTGTGTTTGGTCAAAATTTAAGTGAGAGAGTTGTAATAAAGGAAACTGTTAACAATGGGGAAGCATCATCTGCAGACCACAGCTCATCTAATGGAAACACAGAGTTATTGTTTGCCAGTGCTGTAACAACTGTCAAGGATAATCAGGTCAGTTGATTAACCTAAGTGGTTTAAAGCTTTAACTAATTAGTCTGGCAATTATTACATGCTTGTGTGATAATTTACACAATATTTTATTAGTAACACATGCTCATGTTCCTTCATAGGTAGTATACTTTCTATTTCACCATTATTTTCTTTGTAGTACATTTATACTCTGTTTATAAACTTGTTTCCAATCAATATAAACAGAACTGACCTCTGATGTTATTTGAAAAGGTGCAGATTAGATAAATTCCATGAGTGAATAAATTCATGCTTATTACTGTGTATTGTTGTCATGTTTGTTTACATTTGATACTAGCTTATTAGTCATCCAGTGTTGTTATTCTATCACATTTGATCAATTCTTAAATGGGCCTTATCATAGAGCAAATTCACTAGTCTCAAGCCCAAATTTCAGGTATCATTTAATTTTACGACTAATGTAATGTAATTCTATATGGCATTGTGTTTGTAGGAGGACAGTAATCCAGGCGAGCCTTCAAGCGGTGGCGACGGGTTGGCCGCCGCGGCAGCCGAGTACGAGCGCTCGCACGCGCGACCGCCGCCGCCCGCTGCGCACGTCAACACTATCACTGGCGAGGAGGGCGAGACCAATGTTCTGCAGGTAATGTAATACTTACTAAAGGTTTAGTTCCTGCAGGACGCTAAATGCTTGTCCACCACTATACAAATTGGTCTATCAAGCATAAATGTATGTATCGCTCGAAAATCAAGAGATTCAGAAGAGTGAATTATGCTGCTGCAAAGGTTTTGATGCATTGAAGTTAATGTGCATCTGATTGACAGGCTTCATCATTTAATATTTTTTTTTTCCATCTGATTGACTGCACTTCAATCAGATCTACAATAACAGATACATAAGTGGTTCGCAATCATACGAAAAATGAATACCACTACACCTTTTAATACCCTTGTTATATTCGCTTTCGCAGGTATCGTGTCGCCTGTTCGCATGGGAAGCGGGTAGTTGGCGCGAGCGGGGGCGCGGCATGTTGCGACTGAACGACGCGCCCGCGGGCAGCGGCGGCGCCGCGCGGCTAGTAGCCAGGGTGTCTGGCTCCCTGAGGGTCGTACTCAACACTAAACTGTGGCCCGATATGGTTGTGGAGCGAGCCGGCACCAAGTCACTTAGAATCACTGCTGTTGATTCCCAGCAGCAGATTAAATTGTTCCTCATAATGGTTAGTATAGTGTGGAGTAGTAGTAGTGAGTAAGCTTATTTTTCCTGATAAACAAACATTTCTATATGAATAAATTAAAGCAACTTCAACATCAACTTGTTAGTTATTGTAAATCTTTTCAAATTCATGAAGGTTGACATACATTATCTTCAAGGTTGTATTTGCTTTGCACAGACAGGACATGCAAAGTATTTGTCAGAATACTTGCTGCACACATATTGAAAGTAAGTTCAGTATTTTTGTAAAAAAATAATGTATATGTTTGTTAAGTCTTGTTTTGTTTCACAGGGTGCCCCAGTAGATATAGTTCAACTGTACCGGGCTCTGACAGCTCGCATTTCTGTGAGCAAACGTTCAGTGTCTTCAAACATTGGCTCACAGAATGCCACTTCTCAAAAGGCTGCTGAAAGGCTTGAGGCGGCCGCAGACGAGGAAGACTATCTCGAGAAAGTTGATGACGATGAACAAGACGACCCCGCTGACGACATTGCACTCGACGACGACGTCCCAGATAACGAATTAGCCAACAACGAAAGGCTAGAATCTGACCATGAACAAAAGACTGAGGAACACGAGTCCAATGTAGATGGCATGAAGGTGGACAAGGACAGCAAGTCACTGAAGCGGAAAGAACCGGCGGACGACGAGACGTCACCTAAGAGACAGTGCCCCGAGATATTAATAGAGTGATAACTTATACTTATGTTCATGATGACGCGTTGTATAAATTTTGTGATGTAAATGTGGACATGGTTCATTTGTTCGACATCCACTGAAAGCTCTGGGTTCAAATAGAAATCTTTATGTAAATGTAACTAATAGATAATGTGTAGAAATATTTATGATTAAATTAATATAGCATTTTACAATATTGCTGATTATTATTAATGGTGGTTCCATTTCTAATAATTATAGCGACCGCACACGCATTTGAATAATAATTTGAGTACAAAGTAAAGTGGCCCCAGTATTAGAAAAATTATGTGCTATGTAACGGCTCAAAATTTCTGTTCTCACATTCCAATTGTTGCATGCAAACGAAAACGGTTAAGCATGTTCGGCCAGAGCTGAATACCAAATACAATAACTGATGTGGTTTATTTTCTGATAGATTTTTAAATAAACTATTTCACAATAGAACAATCATTGTTATTAAAACACCTGTTTCCTAATCCTTGTCATAAATTGATGCATAAAGAGCAGACCGTATCATTAACCTCATAAGGACATAAATATTTTCTGCTTATGCTTAAAGTTAAGCAATGATTAGCGACTGTTTAACATTTTTGACGTTTAAACGTCTCTTAACTTTATGCAACGTTTATAAATAACCCCCTAGTGTCAACCATACATCTCTTGAAAAAATAATCATCAACTGCATGGAAACTAAGGGCGCCCGCAGTCTGCCGAATGCACCAAGTAACCAAATCTTCAACCGGTTACGATTATGGCTGACAAAGAAAATAGTTGAACCAATAGTCAAAACTTCAACTTATTGTTGCACTAACCGTACCAGTTACACCGTGACCGTGTGTGCGCACTGAGGACATTAATTTGTGCGACTCTGACTAAACTATTGGGTTTGTAAAGAGTTGGGTCCACACATTGCACAAACTCAAAAATAAAACAAAGAGAATGAGATCGCAAAAGGAGGAACGGCAACGATGCGCTAACAGTATAAGATCGTAGGTTAATTTTTTCTATGATTTTTCCCCCTTTCCCAGTCATAAGATAGTCAATCAACATTTATAAAATCAGTAGCAGGAGAAATATCAGTGCATCTGAGCCATATAATTAATCTTTGCACAGAGACTGGTATTTTACCTGATGAACTCACTATATAATAATAATAATAATAATCGTCTATTGGAAACAAAAAAGAAATACATTCAAAGACAAACAATGTTAAACGATGATAGCTGCAATAGTTAAAACTGTGGCGCAGCTAGCAACGCCCGACTCCTAGTGAGAGGGTTGGTTGTTCCAAGACTAATATTTAACCAAGGTATTTTAACAATATTTAGAGAAATGAAAATTATAAACTAATACATTTTGAGATAAGTGCTTTGTGTACTTAGTACTTTGTTGAGTACATAATGTTGAATAAGAGAAGGTGAGGGTGTGTGTTGTGTGCGTGTGTTTTCCGAGATGTTAAATTTCCACAAGTTTTTCTGTAGCATCATAACTAAGTGATATCTATCTATATTATATCTACTGTTAAACCTGATACATCTCTGCCTATCCACATTTATTAAGTGCCATGAGACTCATTTCTACTAAACGAGCCATTAGTAGCATTTAAATAAATTACCTTGTAAATATTTAATTAGGTCCAATTTTCGTCAAATCAGTATGTTTACACTGCTTATTAGCCAAACTACTTAATTGATCACTTTGTATTTTCTACACCATTACCTTAATGGGAAGTGTCGCAAAATTAACACCCTCACGGTTTGCAGGGGCAACAGGGTGATACAGGTTGCTTTTTAAAGGCTCGTGGCTAAATGAGAACAGCCCCACGGGTCGACGGAAGGTTAAGCTGCGCTCGCCGCGGTCGGTTCGTGGATGGGTGACAATCCATTACATATTGAGACCCATGGTCTAAAAAAACAAGGTCTGGCATTCCGGGAGTGACAAATGCTTACGTCACTATCCAGTTGCCACTTTATTGCAACAAAACACGAACTAAGGAAACATTTTCAGTCACTATTCTGTGAAAAAATATATATAAACCATTTAAATTGTCGTTTAATTTTTCTTAACAAACAAAACAATTTAATTTAAACATATACCAACGTAATTGTTAGATAAATCCTATTTGTTTTATCAGATTCGCACAGGTATTATAGGCGATTGGGGAGTTATTATTACACACTACTGGTAACACAGCGGTGATGACGTAGGCTTGTGTCACCCCCGTGACTGGAATGCTATACCTGGCGAAGTATATTATTATACCATGTCGAGACCCTTCCGTGCCTTTGAAAGCGCGTTAAGCTGATGGTCCCGGCTGTCACTCGTAGATATTTAACAGTCGTTACGGGTCGTCAGAAACCTGAAAGTCTGAAAACCAGTCTTACCAAGTGGTATTGTGTTACCCAGTAACTGAGTTGTAGAGGTTAGATAGGCCAGTCGCTCCATATAAAATACTGGTATTCAGCTGCATCCGGTTAGACTGGAGGCTGACCGACACAGTTGAGAAAAGGCAGGCAGATTGATTGATTGATGTTATTAGACTTGAATAATTTGAGTTATCGAACATGACGTCTCAAGTTCGATTCTCAGGTCGCGTATCGCTCTCATTTATTTTCAAACTAGCTGCTGTCCGCGGCGTCCGCGGACCTCGGAAAATATAACGTCCTACCGCGTAAGTAAAGTTACTCTTTATAACATCAGCTATCTGCCAGTGAAAGTCCCGTCAAAATCGGTCCAGCCGTTTCGGAGATTAGCTGGAACAAACAGACAGACAAAAATTGAAAAAAAAATATATATAGGTATATTTACCGTGTATCTATCTATATGCATTTAGTAAAAAACGGGTAATTTTAATATTACAAACAGACACTTCAATTTATTTATCTGTGTACATAAAATTTTGTGTTAGAAAGTTTTTATAACAGTTTATGGTTTGGAGTTCCGAATTTTGCTTAACACGCGGCGGCACCGCTACTTAAAAATGACAGGCGGACTGTTGTTATACATGCTGGATTTTAGACCTACATGCACCGCCAATCACTAAACACATTAAACATCATTCTGTCTCTATCATCTTCAAACATTTGACAGAAACAGAACTATGTTTTAAACACGTTTATCGCTAAACGTGTTTAGTGATGGTGGACCTTAGAGTTGTTGAAATTGCTTCGAGCGCGAAATTGATTGGTACCTACCCCGAAAAGACGGGTCTCAAACAGATTTTAACTCCGGTTGATGTAGGGACGCCTACCTTTCTCCTTAACTACACAATATGTTATGATGACTTGTTAGGTTGTTGACCGTAAGAGAGGCAAAGAAAGATTTCAAATTTAAAGCGAAACATTCCAAAACTGAAACACCATGTAGCTTCCTTGTTAATTATGAACACTTATCTCTTCGAAATTGACACCGCAATAGAGATAATTAACAAAAGTACTTACCTTACTATACACTTCAAAAATCAGCTCCAAGTAGTCAACACCTAAGTTAATTAAAAAGTCTAATATTTTCAATCTTTTGCAAAATGGCGGATAATGTAACGTACTCCACGTTCCAAGGATTTAGGCCTCATTTTAATGCATTAGCCAGGGCCGGCTATTTCAAAATAGTTTTGAAGCCCTTGTCTTCTACGAAACGGTTCTTACACAACGCATATCGTTTTCTGTGTTGGGTTTTTATTTTAACGTACAATTTGCAACACGTCATACGCGTTATTCAGGTAAGAACTTTGGGCGTAGGTAAGCAGGAAGGTTCATCGAGTGGGTTTAGCTAAGAACCATCGCTTTTCTCGTGAGTGCCGCGGTTGAGGGATAAAATAGGTTGTTACCTATCTATGCAGATATTTACCTGACATCGTTCAAGAATACTTTCCTGAAGCCTGCCTCGTTGGTCTAGTGGTCGCAAGCGCTACTGCTGAGCATGAGGTCCTGGGTTCGATTCCCGGGTCGGGGCAAGTGTTATTGGGTTTTTCCATCTGGAATTTCTCGGTAGCAGCACGGAGTTTGGATTTGTGCCCGGTTGATAGCAATAGGCTCGCCCCCTATTACATGGGACTTAAACATAACTGGCGAAATGTGGGTGTACTATAGGTACACCTCTGCCTAACCCTTCGGGGAATACAGGCGTGATGTTATGTTATGTTATCGTTCAAGTAATGGTTGGTCTGGCATTAGGACCAGCCATTTTTAACTCTGAAGATAATGGAATTTGAAAATTAATGTCTTTCTAAGATGAATGGGCAGTATTGTTCACCGTACTAAATAAAAATATCAGCGATTTTAATTAAATGCAGGCATAAGAAATACTTACTATACGTTTGCCTGCATTTAAGAAACCGATCAAGTGCGAGTCGGACTCGCATAATAAGGGTACCGTACCTACAACCGAACAATATTGAACACTACATTATATAAAAAAAAACACGTTTCTTGTATGGGGAGCCCCTGTTTTACTTTATTAAATTTTTATTAGGTATTTGTTGTTATAGCGGCAATAGAAATACACACTGAAAATTTCAACTGTCTACCTATTATATAACGGTTCATAGGATACAGCCCGCTGTGAGACGGTCGTATAGACAGGCCGGGGGCACCCTTTGGTTACGGAACCCTAAAAATCATGGTTTCTTTCTTATGCATCAGGTCCGGCACAGCACTAATCTAATAGTGGACACGCTGTTCATACTGCTTACCACTCTGAACTCGCTGGGGAAGCAAGCTGCCTTCAATCTAAGGCCGCGCCGCATTGATAATCTCATCGACATCATTAATGGTTTGGTGTTTTTTTCATTTCAATTTGAGTATAGGCAAGGCACTCAACTCCTCTGTCCCTCGTAGTGGATTACGGCACACCCGCTCCCACCTGCAGCCTAATTACGTAACACACTATCAATCACAATTTAAATCATTTTGAACAATATTGCTAATCCATTGCTTCATATGTTCGAAAAATTTGTTTGCTCTACAACGTAAATTACCCCGCTGTGTTCCAATGTGTAGGAAAATTGACGGAAGATAAAAGGAAGGGGGCGAGTCTGAGGTTGAAGAAAACTTGGACTGCTACTTAGCTGAGTAGGTACTCACTTTATGTTTTCCTGGTTTCCCACAGGACCTATCTTCGCAGCAAGCAAGGGTTACCATGTGGAAGTGTTGAAAGCGAACGCATTGGTGATGTCTCGACTCCTCACTTTATACCACGGGGCCGTATTCACTTGCGCATCGATGTGGACTGTGTTCCCAATCGTTAATAGACATCTCGGCACTGAAGTTCAGTTCACTGGATACTTTCCTTTTGAAACTACAAGCACGTTAGCGTAAGTCGATTTTCCTATTTATATTACCTAAGTTCACCACAAATTTTGACCTTCAGAGACTTTTGCTACTAGGTACATCTACCTAGTAGCCAAAGTCCCTGAAGGTCGAAATTGATGAACTTGTTATCTTTACTTGACCCTAAAATAACTTAGGTAGGTACCTAATAAAAATTTGCTTTGCCTGGCATTGGCAGAAATCAGGATGTGCGAATCGATTATTCTTAACGAAGTTGAAACATCGTTGATTCTCTTCCAAAATGTTAAGTAATAGGTACCCCACCTAACCACCTATCTGCCACGAGTATCTGCCTCTCCAAAAATGTAACACCATTATAAAAATCTAATCTTGATTTTTAGATTCTCGTTGGCATTGGCCTACTTTAGTATTCTGATAACTTTCCAAGGCTATGGCAATGTAACAATGGACTGCACCATCGTAGCCTTCTACGCGCAAGCCATGATACAAATACGAATGCTTCGGTACGATCTGGAACAACTGGTGTTAGTTGGTCACACTGAAAAAATTAGTAGGTCAATGAAGAGACCAATTCAATACACCTTTTACAAAGTCGAAGAACAGGAGAAAACTGATCTACAAGAGAGACTCAAGAAATGCGTGTTGCATTATGATCAAATCCTACGGTAAATTGCATTTTCTCAAACATTCTTTGAAATTCGAGCATTTTTTTGACAACTTTCTTCGAAATAAATTGAAAATGCTGTGTCAAATACATGCAAGCAGCAGCCGGCAATGTTAGTATGAAAATCCATATTTGTCGTGTTTAGCGGCCGGCAATGATGATATGAAAATCCATATCTGTCGTGTTTAGCGGCTGGCAATCTTGATATGAAAATCCATATAGACTGTCGTGTTTAGCAGCCGAATAAATTACTATGAAAACTCATATCTGTCGTGTAATTTAAAAACGGAACAAACTTTTTACTTCGACCCATGGCAACCAAGGAGGTAACTTAGCAAAGATTTTATTTAAATGTTGAACTGCCTTAGCAAATAGAGCTGTTTAATTTAAAGTTAAAAAGAAACAAATGAACATATTGGCGCGAGAAAAGTTATCGTTGTTCGTCATTGATTCTGGAATTTATAATTAATTAATTTAGTTTGAATTTCTGCGCAATATTTGAGACAAGTACTATGTGTCTGCAACCAGGCATTGATGGACTCACGTATGTGTGCCTCGGCCCACATTTTCACGTTCGTCCATGAATGCTTCTGTTGTCGGCCGCTGCAATAATGTAGGTACTATTGTTTTACATACGTCCAGGGCCGCCAGTGTCGACTAGATAGCGACGTTGTCGGAAACTACCGATCTCTAAATACTAAGGTAAATCCTTAGTTGTAGCCCGCCAAATTAAAATTTTCTTTAGTTTTTTGCAAATTGCATCTCTGTTTCACGTCGAATGTTGATCAAAATGGGATTTTCGACTGTGGAAATTATACAGTTATTTATTGAATAATAATCATCAATTTCCTAACAATCGTCAAACTTTGGAAATTTGTTCCACCTAAGTATTTTTGGGAATATTTCATATGAAAATTCCAAAGTTTGACGATTGATGATTGATTATTATTCAATAAATATATCATTCCCACAGTCGAGAATCGCATTTTGATCAACATGCGACGTAAAACAGAGCTGCAATTTGCAAAAAACTAAAGAAAATTTGAATTTGGCGGGCTACAACTAAGGATTGACCTTAGTATTTAGAGATCGGTAGTTTCCGACAACGTCGCTATCTATGTCGAGACTGCCGGCGCAGTAGTATAGTGTTTATGTTGAACGTAAACAGTAGATAACACACGGTGGAACAGACGGTGAAAACAATCAGCTCGGAAAGATTCGATATTTCAGACTATTTTTGTCCATATTGGTGGTTTTAGTGGTTGGTGGTGGTATTCATCTGGTATTACCTACTGGTAGGTAGTCAGTGCTATGGTGCTGTTAGTCCCACCATGTAATCAGTTATATCTCCGGAAGAAAACCAGTCAAATTCTAAGCTTCGGGCAGTTGGCAAAATTATTCATATCTACTTATTAAGTAGTCTAGCCTGTTACATTTCTAGACGAGTAGGTATCTCATTGAGTTAATTCTTCTGTTTTACCAGGTTCGCTAAAGAAGTAGAGTCGATATTTGGCGAAGCAATGGTCATCCAGTTCTTTGTGATGGCCTGGGTCATATGCATGACAATGTACAAGATTGTTGGGGTACGTTCCTATTTTACTCTACGTTTATGTAGCTACCCTAAATTGGCAATGGAATACATAGGGATCTATTGAACTTATTCCATGTTATTTTGTTTGTTCCAGTTAAGCATAGTTTCAGCGGAGTTTGTGTCCATGGCCATGTATTTGGGTTGCATGCTAGCCCAGCTGTTTATTTACTGCTATTTCGGGACACAACTCAAAGTTGAGGTAACTGATTAAGACATTAAGCGCACGTGTACCACTAGACGCCACTTCATTATGTACCTGTCTACTATAAATTGGCTGCTGAATATCGATAGCAGCTTCGTATGAATACTAAACAAAGCGTAGTAAAAGTAATTCATCTAAATTTGGCAGGGCCTTGTGTATTATGTGGGAGCGTGTGTTCTCAGAGCGAGTTGGTGAATCAATCGATATACTGCTGCGATTGGTTGTGCCTGTCGCCGCGGTTCCGAAGACAACTTCTCGTGATGATGCAGTGTTGTGACCGGCCACTAGCGCCTCGCACCGCATACATCATCCCCATGTCTTTGGACACCTATATACACGTAATGACGAATCTTTACCAAGGGTCTTAGTCGGAGTACGGTGCTTATGTTCTAATGATACTGTCACATTTTTTGCAGGTGCTGAAGTCTTCATACACCCTATTTACGTTCTTGAATCGTTAGGAGTGGCATAATGTAGCACAATATCATGGATTGAACCCAAAGGCTTAGTAGAATAAATTAATTGCTTTCGCCAGATACAGCATCTGCCAAAACAGAACCAAAATCAAAAGTCATTTAGTCAAACTAGGCTGAGAATCAGAATTTTTTAAACGTCAAAATTGCATAAGACAGTCCATCAAAACGCCCGCCCTTCACCACTTCCTAATGCTGTAGCTGTGGGGCAGAAGTGGCGCAACAAACTGTCCAGCACCATAGCCACAGCTGTCTGTTCAGTTAGAAGAACTGGATTCTATACAATAGTAAGTAGGTAATAACATTACGAAACACACATTAAATTATTTGCCATAACGTCAGCACACGCCAATATACCTACCAACAAATAAAAGCCTCTAGGCATAACGGGCGTGCCCGGTTACATATTATGCAGTGCTGCATTATGTTCATTAGCTGTAACTTGAAGCCACAAATGATAAACTAAGACCTTCGAAGTAAAATAAAAATAACTAAACCAATGTCACCAAGCCAACCTGTCACCACTAGCAGCACCTGTTCACGAGCATAATGCAAAGATCAACCATTATCCCTTCGCCATATTTGAGAGAAGGAGGCAACCCGACCCCCGACGCTACCGCATGTAGTGTTATCTAAGGGAGCATGACTAACTTGCTGCCGGTTGCTCAGGCCAGAATAATATGATCAATTGTCGAGGAACTGTCGAACCTTACTTAAAACTATCGAAAATGGAAATTATGGGAACGGAACTAATTTATTTATACCCTAATATTCAAAGCTGGGAATTGCAAGTAATAAACAGAGTGAAGCGCAATGTAACAGGCGAAAAAATAGAGGAATCCAAAATTGTTACACCACAAAGAAGATGGATCTACATTACAAAGTTTTTGCTGTAGTTAACACTTGATGTTTTATTCAGAAAACGTCAGACTACTGAGATCTTAAGTTTCGTTCTAGTGATCTCCGCTCAGAACAGTATCAGAGGTCGCTCGTAAAATTGACCACCGTTTGATTCATTGCTTCTATTTACTGCCGTTTTACGGCTCAGCGCCGCCAGAAGTAAACCGTAGTTGATCCCGAATCCTGCATTGTTCTCCAATTGTTTGTTATATTGGTTGTGTAGATAAGTATACCACTCCCTAGCTACCAGCGTTTGAAAACTAGTTATTATTTTATTGTGGCTTGACATAATAAGCTCGGCCTCGGGCTTACGTAGACACGAAATTATTTAGGCGACGCGACGCTAAAGAAAGCACCATTGTTTTTGTATTCTGTCTGTGTCACTGAAAAATAAACATTAGAGGCAACTAAAAATAAACATTGATGTTTTATTTTTTCGTCATATCGTTTTCACAAGCTTGTATTATAATTATTTTAAGCACTGTTTCTTGAGTGAATCGCTTAACTTCTATCGCAAAGTGCGTGCGGTGTGACTCACGCGGGCTCCGCCAGACAATCCAGGAGTCCGAATCTGCGAAACCCGCCTCTTCAGTGCTCCGTACGACGTAAGTGCTGAAAGTCGTGTAAAAAGTTGTATCCGGCCGCGAATAGCGCGTGTGGAATTCCGTTTATAAATACGCGAGTGCGGGCGCGGCGGGAGATCTCTGTTCACGGCGCGCGGCCGAGGCAGCGTGCTGCGCAGGGCTGCGGCGCACGCGGCCCTCAGGCGTCCGGCGGCTAGCTCTCGCGGCCCGCAGGCACACGCAGGCATGGGCGCGCGTCGATGATATTCACGGGCGGGGGGGCGCGCCGCCGCACCTCGCCCGCGCCACGCGCGCGCGGCCCCGCCCGCCCGCACCAGTACCAGCGACTCCATGCCGACTATGTGAGTCTGAGCGTCCATTAGCTATTTACTAATAACGCTACCTAAAACACTTATCAATAACGTTGCAATCGCTTGCTCCTTGGGCGGCTACGTCTACAACTATAAATGAGAAATTAAATTTCTTGCATCGTGAAGTTATTCACTGCGTCTAAGACAACATATTCAGATCGAGTATTGGTCTACTGGTCTGCAGAACTCCTGCTTGACCATTACTAATTCTGAAGCTACACAATAGCTTTTGTGAACAGCTGTCAGACAAGTTGGTACCAACAGTTTAATGTCAGCACTAAAGCAGCTATTCGAGGATGTCGGACATTTAACGACCCGAGGGATATAAATTCTATTCAGCAATTAAACAGACATAACGGATGTAACTAATGCAATAAACAGAGAATGATAACTATCAATCTAAATACGTCATGCATTCCGAGTCTAATTGCATTTTTTCCTGAAGTAGTGAGTGTAGTTTTAGGTACCTAATTACCTATGTAGGTACCTACCTAGGTAGGTATAGTATCTAAAGCTCTCTGTGAAGGAACTCGTCCGAGGAAGCATGCAATCACACCGGTTTCTGCCGCCATGCAGCGTCACTGTGTTCGGTTTCGAAGGGAGCCGGTGTAATTAAATTACCAATATAAATATACAAGCAATATGAGACATTTCAGTTTTGTCTCTGGTATAGCAGCGCGACATTAGGTAACTATCAGTTGGTGGGCCGCAGGCATCATAGCAGATTAGGCTCGCAACAACATGAAACAAGAAGCTGTTCATCACAGCCTGACGATTATTCCTCTTGTGCCCACTTCCCAACAGGCAATGTTAATATCCTAACTAGCTGCAGATAAATCTGTAGGTAAATATTCCGACAATCGTAAAATCGGTATCTAAGTGCTTACAATACTAATATATTATTTCTTTACGTGCCCACACTAATAAATGGAGATACAACGACGGATGTCAGCTTCACGAAAATATCACTTTATAATTTCATAAATCTTTTTTTCTTATCATCAATAATTTTTATGGAACTGTCTGCTGTCCATCTAATCATAGTTAATCTGGATAATGGTTTTAGCATCCCTTTGGATTTAGATGCTTCAGTAGACAAATGCTATAAGTAGGGAATGGGTTAAAGTTTTAGGCGAAAATTAAAGCTTACTTCATTACCTCCTTTTAAATATTTTGGGCGGAATAGCTTCATGACTGTGCTAAATCAGTTTTTCTTCAATCCGCATTACAAAGCTGTTAATAACTCTATTTATACTGTCGAACACAATGGTAAAACAATAAATTAATGTCAAATGCAAAGGCTCGTCTTCCTCTGCTTCTTCTTTCCAGTTGATGTTAAACACATGTATGTTAAAAGAGTTGGGCCCAGTAAGTGGCCACGTCAATCGCGGCATCTGTGTGTTTTTTACATTTTCAATAGTGCATATGGACACTTTGAGCACTCCAATGGATCTATAATCCTCCATGGTGATAGATTGTGCTTTCAGCGGCCTACTTGGGTCCGCAGTCGATTGATTGCTTTCCATATAAGACACCGCAGGTCACGTCCAGGTGGCAGATGCTCCTGGGGCTGAACGAAGTCAGGTGATGGCGGGTGCTGTTTTTCCCATAGGTCTCTTCTCACCTTAGGTGGTTGGTCTTAGATAGCCTGTGTACAGCGGAGGCAGCTCTTCCGGCTCTTAAGTCTACCCGGGGTTGTTGTGTGTTCGTAGAGGGCGTGCTGGGAATCGGTTTCTTGCTTACGTTGCTCAAGCGCGCATGCGACTTCTCCTCAAACGACAGGTGGTACGATACCGGCCAACGGGTAGAGCTTGTGGAGCGGGGCCCGTTTAAGGCATCCCGATATAATTCAACGAGTCTCGTTCAGGGCAATGTCGATTTGCTTTGCGTTAGCGAATCTGTGCCACACTGGGCACGCAAAAATCGCCAGCAGAGAAGCATATATTTAAGTATTTGGGTCACTGGGTCACTGATGACTTAAAAGACAATGTAGACTTAGACAGGGAGCGCAGGTCGCTGGCTGTCCATGGCAACATGCTGGCCCGCAGGTTTGCACGCTGTACTGATTGTGTACAGATAACGCTTTTTAAGGCCTTCTGCCAGTCATTTTACACGTGCAGCCTGTGGACCAAGTATACCCAGCGGGCATACAGCGACCTGCGCGTTCAGTACATTAACGGATTCAGGGTGCTTTTGGGGCTGCCGTGGCGTTGTAGCGCGTCAGGGATGTTCGCGGAAGCGTGTGTTGACGGGTTCGCCGCGATTATTCGAAAGCGATGCGCTTCCATGATGGCGCGCTTGTGGTCCTCCACCAATGGCATCCTGAATGTGTTTTCAGACCGGTGGGACTCTCCTCTCTTACGAAGGTGGGTAAGTGTTCAAACACACTTATCCAAGTAATCCAGTGTACCATTGGACGAACGGTTTAATGGTTCAATGGTTGCTTATATATAATTATTAATTTAATTTCATACTAACATTAGGCTAAGTTATACCAACCAGTACCAGTTAGTGGTTTTAGAAACCAGCGAACTGATTGCTGATAAAATTTATTTTCATTACTAAATAGATATTATAAATAAAAAAAATACTCTAGCAGGATTGGCATGGTTTAGTCAAACAAAAATATTTTTTAAAGTGGGCCAAGTAGATTAACAGTTCAGTTGGAAGACCGTTTGTTTTCATTCTCTTATAAAAAATAATCTACGACCAATCTCCATATAAATATTTAAGTGTTGTTGGTACAAGTTGTTGTTACTACTCGTTCGATACCCAATTCATGTTGTTTATGTATCTGATCTACGAGTATAGATCTGTATTATGATATCTATTGTTAGATGTTCAATTTAAAACTCACATCGCTTCATTGAAAACTGAAATCGAACGAGAAACATGTTTGGGTTTTGATAAAAAAAAGCTTTGTATAAGAATTTATGATTAAAGGTTGATGGGAGCTTATTTCTAATTCCCTAGCCACAATACCAATTTAACTGTCAACTATCACCTCCTATGCATGTGATCAAAACTGACATCTTTGGTCGCCATTCGGGTTTCATGAACGTTTCATAATATTGCACTGCTGAAGCAATATCTTTGTCCTTTTCATGAAATGAGACTTTCGCCAAACCACCGCATCAGACTTGATACATATTTTCTTGCCACGTTAAAATGTACTTTAACCAGGTGTTTACTAGCAAAAGTTAATGGGACGAAACTAATCACAACACCCGACGTCACTGGCCGTTTTTGCACGTACTTAAGGCGGAACCTTCAGGGTAGCCCGCGAAATTCAAATTTTCTTACGTTTTTTGCAATTTGCAGGTCACTGTCAGGTTTTATTTTGATTAAAATATGATTCGCGACGGTAACAAATATGGCTTTACAGAATTATAATCATTAGAATCAGCAATACATCTCTATAAGTTCATATTACCCTATTGAATGACTATTTAATGAAGTAATGACAATGGAGGGCAATTCTAACTTAAGGAGTTGTATTACTGATTCTAATGATTATAATTCTGTAAAGCCATATTTGATACGGTCCCGAATCATATTTAGATCACCATACAACCAGATACTGACCTGCAAATTGCAAAAAACGTAAGAAAATTTGAATTTCGTGGGCTACCTTAGCGCATCCCCCTTAAGATTTAAGATGTCGTTATTCTGTTATGATAGTGAGCGAGTGATACCTGAATGGGCGCTGACGCACAGCTCATACAACGGTGGAACAGTCCCATCGAGCGAACCGTTGGGTTCCGTCTATTTTTACTCGTGCATTTACCGCGCAAGCACTCAGCCTTGATGCTCCTCGCTCGATTCTCTCCAAGCCACGTTCAAGTTTACTTCGCCAGAAAAATGTTCGTTTATTTACAAATATTTAAGTGCTAGCTTTTATCCGTTAGCGCAGTCAAAACTTTGAAAAAAACATGATGCTTTGATATAAAATTATACCTGGATCCAAGAAGTCTGTGTTTTCTTCTCCTTGGCTTTATCTTTAGTTAATAGAATTGCGATGATGTGTAGCAGCGGCAATGATGCAGTCAAACGAGGGCTCTAGTACTCCGAGCATACACCTAGATAGATTGTTTGAGTAATGGAGAAGCGCATCTCAATGGATCCCAACGATATTGAAAGACTTTCGGGTGTGTCGCATCAAAAAGGTGGAAAAAACGCCTTTAAAAGCATAACAAATACATAGCATAACAACAGCAGTTGCTTACTAGATTACAAGAATTTGTTGCTTATTTGTTTAATTTGTGTAGTAAATAGACCGTTTCACCATTTCCTTTGAAGCAGTAGGTATACTTATAAAATAACAGTAATTCACAAAAAAATATTATTTTTATAGTGCGCTTAATTAACTTGGTGATTTATGTGTCCCAAAATAACAGCATGAAAGTCACGCACTCATTTTGAGAACAACGAACCTCTTGAAGGTTAATATATCTGCCTAAGTAGGCATGATAAGGCAAAAAAAAACATCAAGTGCTCCTTTCTATTATTTATTATCATTATCATCTAAGCCACTATCACGATGACTTTGCATTTCTTAAAAACAAGTATCTTTTTACACGTAGGTTTTGAATAATTTATCAGTTCAAAAAAAGATTGATAACTACCTATTGCGTCACGTTTTTGCATTATCCACTATGTATGTGCATTCAATTATAAACCTGTAAAGATAAAGATAAAGACATTTTATTAAGCAAATAAGTATGGGTACAGTACATGGTTTTAAAGGGAATAGGTTCAGCCATATTTTACCAGTAGGTATGCAAAAGTTACAAAATTACTAATTCACTAAACTAATCTACTAAGCTTTAAATAACTGAACAAAAAGAAGACAACACTAAAACTAAACAATAATAAAATTCACAAAAACTAAACATTATAAACAGTCTAAGTTTCAAATATTTTTTCACTCATGAATTCTGTTACGCTATAGTATGCTTTGACTGTAAAGAAGCTTTAAATGAAGCCTTTTTTAACCGACGAAAAAAAAAGGAGGAGGTTCTCAAGTCGACCCGTATATATATATATTTTTTTTTTATTAAATAACAATAGCGGCAATTCTTTCCAACTTTTGGGTATTTTATCGTATGAGTATATGACCTTTGCCATGCAGTAAACAGTTTTAAGCATTAGTGCTGTCTTAGCGAACTGATGGCACAGTAGGGTCTATTACGTGGAACTACGTACATCGGTAAGACGTTGGTTTCACAACAAACAAAGCTAAGTACCTACTTCTAGTATGTACAAACATGGTAGTGTCAGGATTTGAAGTGTGAAGAACACTATTGGTGTATGAGTTATGTGTATTTGGTGTGTGAGTGTGTGTGTGTGTGTTTTGTGTGTGAGTGTGTGTGTGTGTGTGTGTGTGTGTGTCTGTTTGAAGTATGGCATGCAACTATCGGTACTTTGAAGCTTAAACATCGCCCGTATGCATATTTTTTGAGCTAAGGCAACAGAAAAAGAAACAGCTTTTAAGAAAGCTGTATATTATGGACGATAATGTATGTAAAGCATAAGCAGATTTACAAATTTTCTTACAAAAATATTAATGTGTGATTTCCAGTTAAGATCAGATCAGTTCGATCTATTTCGAGACCCAGGAATTTTGTAGTTTCAACTTCTTCTACAACATCATTATTGTAGTGTACGCACGGCTACAGATCAAGCTATACATTTCCAGTACAAGGTGATCTCGCATTGTATAGGATTTCCTTACAATGAGAAGTCAGCGTAAACTGGAAATGTATAGCTTGATGTGTAGCCGTGTGTACATTAAAACTTTTGCTAGGCATCCATTGACTGAAGTATACAACTTTTATTTTACTTAAGTTTATTTTTAAATTATTTTCGTCTAACTAGCTTACAATTAATTTCAAAGACTTGTTAATGTCACTTTCATCGGTCTCTACTAGAGATAGGCCGACTATGACTTTGGCCGACTAGCCGACTAGTCGGCTGCAAAATGGCCGACTAATCGGCCGACTAGTCGGCTTTCCCGACTAGTGGGTACATCACTAATAATTATATATACAGGCCATACCAAACATTGCTTTCGGTTGAGTTAGGGTGACATCGGCAATTTTCGTAACTACGCTTTCGGCTCGTAGATGCCCCGCAGCGTCCGGCGGCCAGATCTAAGTCTAATTCATTATTATTAGGTCAAACGAAGAGTTCCTATTTCTAAGTTGTAAACCTATTTATTGCCAATTGTTTGTTATAGTTTCTTCTTTTTTGTTAGAAGTATTACTTAATTTTATTTTATATAATTTCTGGATCTAAGTCCAATTAATTAATGGACCAAACGAAGGGTTCCTATTCCTTCCTATCCTATTCTAAATTGCACTGAAAGTAAACTGTAAAACTCATTCTATAAGAAAACATAACAACAGTAACGATTTAAATTACATTTCAATCATCCTGTTTAAAATTTTTAAGCATATTACTTAATACGAGTAAAAAGGCGCCGACTAGTCGGTGGTTTTTGCCGACTACTCACCGACTACTAATATGGCCGACTAGTCGGCTTTCCCGACTAGTCGGTACATCACTAGTCTCTACACTTATACAAGGTATTGTCACGGTACTATCATCCGCAAACAGCGTGACTGGTTGCTCGATGCATTTAGGTAAGGTAGGTGTACCTACAATTCTTTCAGCATAATATGTCAATCATAGGACTATTGTAGATATAATATTCTGTGGAACCTACAATTTATATTCATATCCTAATAAAATACAGATATTTATTGATATTGATATTTTCAGGGTTTTCAGATAGGCTATCGACTTCCTTCCTCGTCATCAGGTCTTCGTACTGGTTTTGAAAGTGGCTCATAATTGGCACTTTTTAACAGCTTTGTAAGCTCTTTCTTTTGCCGTCAGTTTGTATACATATGTGCTTCTACTTAATTAAATACGCGCTGTTTCACCCATACTATGTCTTTTATGGTTTCACCTTCATTTGATCAAGATTGCCGCATGGCTCTATCTTAGGGCCACAGACCATTTATGGATTTCATCCTTAGTTATTAATAAGACTGTGACCTCTAAGTTTCTTTCGGCCATTCTTCTCAGAGTAGTCAGATAGGAAACGCCGACCTCATCTAGTTTAATAAAATATGATTGACGTGTAAAAGTGTTTGTACAAACCTTCTTACAGAAATAAAATCATTTAATAATTTATCATTAATGTTTTTCTGAACATTGGGCTTCATCTCCCTGTCGAGCAAAATGGTATTGATTTTTTTTAATGGGTTTCTCAGTTGTCTTCCTGTGTTAATTTATGTCTGGTTAATGGCAACAGCGCCCCTTGGATTTTTTTTTAAGAATAGAACACTCTTTATTATGTACTACCATAAGAAATACAGATATGAATGTAGAAAATTAAATTAAAAATTTAAAAAACCCCCAACGCAAAAAAGAAAAGCGGACATTTAAAAAGTCAACAATAATGCCTATCGTTGAGCCATCAAATTCGATTGAGTAACACCATATATTTTAATTAGGTATAGAAATTGATGGATGGCACGATAAGGTTTGCTCGTGGAAATGGCGCTATGATGTCGCGGCGGGGTAAGTCAGACCCTTCATTTGATTGACTATCTATTAATTTACTAGCATTTCCAACCAACTTGCTTCGATACGATCAATTTTTTGTAGAAAATCTAGTTGGGAGTTAAATTGTTAAGTCTGGGAGCGCTATTAGTAATGAGTATGCAATCTCCTATTTTAGCTATTTTTATTGCTTTAAGCTTAGCGGCCGCCGTGACATTATAGCGCCATTTCAACGAGCGAACCTTATCGTGCCATCCATCAATTTCTATACCTAATTAAAACATATGGAGTTACTCAATCGAATTTGATGGCTCAACGATAGGCATTATTGTTGACTTTTTAAATGTCTGCTTTTCTTTTTTGCGTTGGGGGTTTATTAACTTTTAATTTAAATTTTATTTTAAAAATTTTGAACTTAGTTTAGTTTTGTTTTGTATATGAGTTAACAGTTGTGAGCGTTTTTCAGGGTATATGTAGACACTACATCAAATAGCTTTGCAGCATCAGCTCATCGTGTTGCTACCATTGCATTGTATGTAGAATTAAATACTGATCAAAACAAGCCGAAACACGACATATCTGCTATTAATTTTTCAAGAGTGTACTAGTGTGCTGGATATCCTGGCTGCAGCATCAGCTCATCATGTTGCCACCATTGTCTTGTATGTAGAATTGAATACTGATCAAAACGAAACCAAACACGATATATCTGCTATTATTTTTTCAAGAGTGTACTGGTGTGCTGGATATCCTGGCTGCAGTATCGGACCAAGAATTCCATAATCTTGCATATTTATATAGCGTACATGGGAGTTTCAAATTTTAGGTCATACATATGTTTAAAAGTAAAGTAAATAGGTACCCATTATGCGTCTAATATCCTTACCACAGCTAACAAAAGAGCTGATTACCTTGAAACGGCTGGACCGATTTTGATAAAACATGTCTAAGAACTGACTGCCTCGTTGGTCTAGTGGTCGCAAGCGCTACTGCTGAGCATGAGGTTCTGGGTTCGATTCCCGGGTCGGGCAAAGTGTTATTGGGTTTTTCCATCTGGAATTTCTCAGTAGCAGCCCGGAGTCTGGATTTGTGCCCGGTTGATGGCAATAGGCTCGCCCCCTATTACATGGGACTTAAAACATAACTGGCGAAATGTGGGTGTGCTATAGGTACACCTCTGCCTAACCCTTCGGGGAATACAGGCGTGATGTTATGTATGTCTAAGAACCATCGCTAAAAAACCTGCTTTCAAATAAAAAAAACCGCATTCAAATCGGTTCACCCGTTTAAGACCTACGGTGCCACAGACAGACAGACACACACACATAGCGGTCAAACTTATAACACCCCTCGTTTTGCGTCGGGGGTTAAAAATACCGTCATTAATGTTTTACCGGAATTACAAACATTCTATAGGATAGATATTACTGTGGACAAGTTATATCTACCTTATTTAAGTCGTCAGAGCCTCGTACGCTTTCAGAAGACAAAAGAGAGTGTTGGTAACACTCTTCTGCATTGCGGACTGTGGTGCACAAGATTTGATACGTCTTGATATTTCAGGAATATTTCTAAGCACTTATTCAGTAAGTATTGAACGTGGAACTGTATCCTGTAACGTGGGACAAAATGATGCCATGTCGAACAGTTCTTGTGCGATGACATAGTTATATTATCTAAAGGTTTGACGTGGTGCGTCATGCAGCTGTGCTATTTCCACTAAGAATAAAATTGCAGGTATTGAGTAAACAAACAAACAGTTAAACAGTATTAATATACCACTTGTTTTCTACGAGATTTAATTAAAGCAGAATCAGAGCGATGAAATTATAATCCGCCAATCTAATTTCCTTTGATGTATTAACATTTGAATGGGAAATCAATTGGAAATAACATCTATCTCGAGCAACCGTCCAATGCCACGCTGTATTACCGCCAATGCATACGACTGCAAATCGAACGTGCAATCGGTCACGTGATCGCGCTGCATCTCAACATAATAATTATGACAAACAAATTATCAATTTTGGCCATTTGACACTAGCCGGCGTGTATTTGAACTGTAGCCACCCGCATCCATGCCAGGGAATTCGCAGGCCTTGAACGGCGACGCTTTCTATACAAATATCGGTTCATCTAGTTGTGTCCCTTCGGCTGTTAGGGCACTACATCGGTATCACAGAATTCGATGTTTATTGGCGATGGCATTTTTGTGCATCCCGGCCAGTGGCTGTGACGTCTGAGTTGGCGATGTGTCCACACACCAGCATCAGTTGCGTGCGATGTCATCTTGGTTTCGGGTATGTCCAATTTCTCGTTTCGCACGGCATCCAAATTCTTGGCTTTCAAAGAGCTTTACGTTGATATCGCTGAATAATAAACTCATAATGTGAATAACCGCGGGCTTGGTAGCGAGCGGCGCGAATCGGGGAGCGGTGCGCGTGCGCACTAATTATAAATTAACATTTATGCCAATTAATATCATATCAAGGGCCCATACGATTGATTGAATCTGTACCTATTCTATCATTTGTTGCGATAGTCAAAAGTTTGTATTTTGTTAAACTGAAACATGGGCGTGGGTTTAAAAGTCGTTAGAACTAAATTTATTCAATGGAAATTCCATTTTCCAGCTCTAAAGTTGTTTATTTTTGCGGCTTCTTTAATCTTAATGCGCTATGAGCAGATTTTGATAAATGCTTAGGGGCTCCCAAGAAAACGTAGAGAATTTATTTTGAATTTCAGTATTAACAGATTTAAAAACTTTTGTTACGCTGATTTATAGCTGTTTCTGTGGCAACAAAGGCCTAACGTGATTTTGCGCAAGTAGTAGTTATATAAATAAGCGTTGTATGCATACTGATGTGTTAATTTTCCATAATAAATGTTGAGGCTGCATCACGTATGGGCGTCGCTGTTTTGTGTCCAATGTGGGAGCACATTGTTGGCAGTCGATCAAGTCACCGCAATTAGCGCCGAGTGACATAATGCCCAAGCGCCTAAACAACAAACAGTTAATCGTTACTACTACTGTTTACAATCTGTTGTAATGTCGCCGTTTAGAAAGCAATGAGCATCGTCGCTTGGTTGGAAGGAATCTACAACTGTGTACTGAACATGCTACAATAAAAAAATACGTTATCCTATGCGGTTATTTAATGGCTCCATTAAATATACATACATACACATACATACAACATACATAAACTCACGCCTTCTTCCCATGGGGGTAGGCAGAAACTACAGAACGCCACCTGCTACGATCCTTACATACTCCTTTTGCCTCGTTTACGTTCATACATCTGGTCATACACGCACGCCGGTTGTGAGTACTACGCACCTGACCTTTCTGAAGAACATCACCAATAAGGTCACTATATGTCTTCCTAGGGCGTTCCCTCCCGGCGTTACCACTCACATCTGCCTTGTAAATACCGTTTGAAAAAAAAAACATTAAAAAAAACATAAATATACATTGTATATAGGTACATTGTAAATATACATATAGGTATTATTTAATTGATTTACATATATTTTCTGCAAATCATGACCACCATTATTTTTTGGCCAAAGAATCAGTATTGCCATACCTACAACGTAGCAAAGCGGCCAGCTTTTTGGGCACTTTTCCTGTTGACAACGATGTGGACGAATTTTTTGATACCCTATGATTCTTTCCCTTCCCGTTTTTATATACTTGTACATATTATTATTATTATTTTAAGACTTAGCTTTTAATTTATGTAAATAGAATATAACAAATATTAAATGAAGATTCGGTACATTGTTTTAATTTAAAATCTTAAAATTTTATGTACGTTTACTAAATAGTTCTAGACGTGGTTTATTTTCCTACCTATTATTTGGTGGGTCATTTTGGTAAATACTATCGGTTATTCGGATTGATATAATTTTGAATTGCTGGGACAGTACCTGCTGTAGGTATTTTGTTACGAAATACAATGACAAAATCCCTAATTTTGAGTTTAATTGATTGAATAGCTTGTCATAAGAGGAAAACAATCCGCAATTTGCAAAAGCTAAACACGCGGAAGCGCTACGCCACTACGCGCTACGTAGGTACCGATGCGTAGCGCAGTGCATAACTGACTGTGTTTTGTTTACATACCGATGCGGTGTAAACAAAGCTGCATAGCTGCGCCTTGATGCCCGGTTCGTATCGATACAAATCGTGCCCCAATTACTTTCGAGTAAATAGTGAAATGTATTCTAAAACTTGAATGTAAATAAGTACAATTAATAATCTACCATGTCATTTCTTTATCTTATTTATATAGGTAGTATAATAGAAGATAATTATAAAATTAAGTATTATTGTTTATACGACTGTTAAACTGCAAGGAATTAAGGGCATTTTAATTTATTTATTAATTTAAATAATGGAACATAATAATCGGAAAATGGTTCACATTATTTCGCAGGTTTATGAGAAAAAGAAATAAAAATAATTGCATAATGTAGGTACTCTAGTGACGATTGAGACGTAGCAGAGGGGAAACACGTTACAAATGAATTATTATGTTTATTCTGAGTGTTCGTGTTTACATCAACGCGCCTCTTTTTTCCCTCCTTTTTCCAAAACAAAAAACTATTTTAAATCATTTGAAAGCTCATTCCGAATTCGCTTGATTGTTTGAATATAACTAGAGTTCTTTTAATACCTGCCTACACTCAGAACAATAACTAAAGCATAGAAGGAAGGCTAAAATAAAAATTCAGTAACTGCCTTTAGTCTCATTCTATCTTATGACAAGAAAAAGGATGTTAGAATGCGATCAATGATTCGCACTTTGTTTTACTTTTTTGGTTTGTCGTAAGATGACTTGTCATTTGCTCAGAACAATAATTATTATTCTGAATGCCTACACAACATAAGGTCACAGACTATATAGAGAACTACGTTCATAAGGTTGACTTTTGCAGACAGCTTTTACAGTACAGGGGTCTATCCTAGCTTATTGTCGGGGTTCAATTACACATATCACATAAAAATATAAAATTGTTTAAAAAATACAGTGATATCCATAATATAAATACTAGGAATAAACACAAATTTATTGTACCTACAACAATGCTCAAAAACATAGGCTTTTATAGTAAACTTCCAAGCCACGTTCAAGATCTAAGCCTTAATAAATTCAAATCATTAATTAAACGTAAGTTGTGCCAGAAAGCTTTATAGACCGTTAAGGATTATATTGAGGACAAAAAGGCTTGGGATTGACTTGCTCCAATTTTTGCATACGGAATGTTGTTTTTTTTGATTATTTTATATTTTTGCTAATTTTTTTAGTTTTTTATTTTACATAAATTTTGACATTTTGATAATTATTATAATGGGTGGTTAAATTTTAAGGGCCGATGTTGATTTTGAATAAAACACAAATTATTTAGGAAGTTATTGTCATTTCTTTTTATTATGATAATATAGTATGGTTCAATTATGTATGGAACAAAATATAGGCCATTTGGCCGCCGCGACCTCGGCGGCACACCTCCATCCGATGGTTCAAATTTTCGATGACGCTGAGGCATAATTGAGGTTCTATGCCGTTAATGTGCCGAATTATCTCATCCTTTAGCTCTTGAATTGTTGCTGGCTTATCGACGTACACCTTTTCTTTCAAATAACCCCAAAGAAAGAAGTCCAACGGTGTCAAATCACATGATCTTGGCGGCCAATTGACATCGCCACCACGTGAGATAACACGGCCATTGAATTTGTCGCGCAAATGAGCCATTGTTTCGTTAGCTGTGTGGCAAGTGGCACCGTCCTGTTGAAACCACATGTCGTCCACATCCATATCTTCCAATTCGGGCCATAATAAGTTCGTTATCATCTCACGATATGCATTTTGATTTGAACGCCCATTTTCATAATAAGCCTGAATAACTTTAACGCGTTGCTCGGTTGTGTATCTTTCCATGGTTCAAATTGAGTTAGTCTGAAATTGAGAAATGTCAAATGAAATGCAGAAAAAAATTTGACGTTTAGGTGTGGTTCACATTCAACATCGGCCCTTCTAATTTAACCACCCTTTATATACAATTTCATGACAATTTACTTTGTGAAGTTATTTATTGTGAATGTGAGGACTATGTAGGTAACTTTTATTTTTTATTTTAATTTTTCACTTTCTCAGGTAGTTTCAATGATAATCTGGCAGTTTGAGTGCTTTATGCGGCCTACCCAAATGTCCTTTCTTTGGTGTGGTTGAGCTCCTTAAGTTCTGAGTTGAGCTCCACGATTAGTGACAAATGCGTGCACTAACTGGACAGGTCCACTCATTCTGTGTGGTTTTTCCTCAAAAGACCATTTCAGACATAAATCTACATGGTCTTCACATGATCTGACCAAGATTATGTCTGGACTTTAAAAGAGACTGTGACCTCTGAGTTTGTTTCGGCCTGTCTTCTCAGAGTAGTCAGATAGGAAACGCCGACCTCATCTAGTTTATAAAATATGATTGACGTGTAAAAGTGTTTGTATAAACCTACTTACAGAAATAAAATCATTTCTCATTTATCATTTAATTCTCTCAATCGTTTGTGTTAGAAGGCCAGTCTTATGCTAACGAAGTGATTATATTATTTTAAATGACAAAAAAACAGTACACCCCATACAAGTACCGTTTATTTTACAGAGAAAAAACAAATCAGTTAAGTGCGTATAAAGAGTTCCATTTGGGATGAATATTTGCGCACAGTATTTATTTTATCGACCGCAAAAATAAGTATGTATTTCATATTCAAGAAAAAAAAATTAAAAAAATCACTGCGGTTGTTACCGAAAAGATCCCCATAGGTATCTCAGAAAATATTGACTTAAATAATAAAAGTCGGTCAGAAACAGAAACATCATAATATTTTGAATTATGATCCAACGATACCACAGTCATGCGTAGATGCAATTATTATTTTTTATCCCTCGGTTACATGTATGGGGAAAGCCTCCACTAATAGTTTTTTTTCTCATAATTTCACTATACTTACCATTGTTTTGCGGTGCACTGACAACACCGGGACGGACGGATGTATGATGAAATTTTAAGGGATCCCTTTTTGCCATTTGGCTACGGAACGCTGTTTCAATATGTATAAGTATGAGAAATACTAATACTGACAACTATTTTGTAATGGAACCATATTTAAAATATTATGATGCTAAGGTACCTAGTTCTGGTCTAATATGTAAAAATCTCATGATGAAAACTTAAGTGAAGTGAGCTTCCAGTTGTCATTCAACAATGACAATAGATGATGATAGACTCTATTGACAGGTCACGTCACCTAAATTTGCACAGTGAGTTTTTTTACAGGATAGACCGGCTGGCTTCAGTTAAGCTAATAAGACCAAAAACCACTTCAAATGATTTAATTTTTTGAATGAATTTTTAGTTAACAATTTTTTTCCAAACCTGAGTCATTTTTTTATTTATTTATTTAAAATACCTTTCCGTGCATTCCAGTGGTTGCCGGGCGGGGTTTGCGGCGAGGGTGGCGAGGGCGCCATTCGCCGATCCCGCGGCAAACGCATCACGCAGAGACGCGGTGCCATCAAACACCATAAGTAAGTATTGTATGTACTATAGATATTAATCAAGTCTTTTATATATCTTCGTCAGTTTTCAAATTCTAACCTTGATCAAGTCAGGACATTAGTACATTTTGAAGCTAAGGCACTGAGCAGACGATTACATATAAGAAAAATTAAAATACGAGTAGCATACACTTTTGACCAATGTCGAGTTAAAGTCAACCTAAACCCTTTTTAATGATGACCTGGCCATTTTATGAAATGTAAAGGTTTATTCAGATAATAAATAATATTTATTTTATTTATCTCCACAAATTACATCCCTATACTAGTTATTTTGAAAGGAATTTAGAAAAAAATAATGTGGCAGATCTGGAGTCTAGACTAAGCCTAGCCTAGGCCTGTAATTTAGAACTCCAGGACCCTCAATAAAATCACTTAGTAAAGGTTGTCAACGTGGTACAGTTGATTGATGGTATACGTATATGTATGTGTGTGACTGTGTGTGTGTTGTTGTGTGTATGCCTACATTTATTGTACACAAGCTGACCCAACAGACTTTGTCCTGTGTTAACTATGAATGTCATACATATGTTGTCTAGTTTTAGTTTTGACTATTGACTAAAACTAAAACTATCGACTCATTTATCAACCGATCCATCTGTGTTCAACGATATTTGCAGCGCGCGTTCTGTCAATCGCTGACAGTTATTTCAAACAACTGAAGGTTATGTACAATTAGTAGTGGCGTTAAGTTTTCTTAAATTTTGTAAAGTTCCGATCAACTTCCTTATTTTTTTATTTCATAAGATCCTTCTCCTGACAATAAAGAAAACAACAAAAAAAAAATAGTGATATCGGTCCAGCCGTTCACGCGTGATGGCGTGACCAAGGGAAATAGGGATTCATTTTTATATATATAGATTTATATAGGTATTATATATAGATAGAAAATTTCATAAATATAAATAATAAAATTATATACAGGTGCATAACAAACCACAGACAAAAAAGTGCATAGACAAGGCAAGGTTTTTAGTAACAAGAATTCTGCTTTTATCTAATTAAAAGTAAAAAGAAGAAACTAGACAGACCGTTTAGTCCTGCACAGTAGGCTTATCGGTCTCGCAACACGTGGAGGTCAGTGAACCTACTGAGCAGAACAGTATCGGTTCTCTCGCCAATCATCCTGAGGACGCTAGTCGGGCATAGAAAAATAAATATTAATTATAGGTACGTAAATAATACCAGGCACTTGTCTCACCAACTTCCCGTTTGTAGAAGCCACTGTGGCGCGGTGAAACAAGCCTCAAGAATATTATAAACAATTACAATAAATATACCTTGCTACTTTACTATCTCAAGGACATTTTCCGTTTCAGTGTAGCTTCGATTAGGTAAACATTTTATTATTTTGTTTCTACATTCATTTTTACGACAATTAGCTATATTGATGATTTTATTTAATTTATTGAATAATTCGCCTCCTCGGAATGAGAAAAATCTTTGCGCAAAGGAAGTATTAACAGCAGTTGAGTCATATAAAGCGTAGTTTCTTCTGGAGAGGGCGATGCGTTTTCTCCTTTCTTCAGGTAAGTCGGAGTGTCGAAGAAGTACCTACAGTGAGAAATATGTACAGCAGTACAGCTGGCGTACAGTGGGTATTTATTCTATACGGCCCAAAGTGAATGGACCGCGGGCCATTCGACCGTAAACAAAAATCGTCGACGTTCCAAAGGATGGGTGATAAAATGATTTCAACATTAATTTAAAGGGACAGTCGCATACATTATGGTAGTTGTATAGTTTATAAATTTTAACCTTTTAAATACCTATTTGAAATCATCTAAATAAATAGAAAACATCTTTCACATAGATTACATTAACCGAAAGCGATAGCGATTGTAGAAATAGAATCGCTCTGAAGCGAACGCCATTTGTCTAGGCCCTCTGGACCGCTTTCTGGTAAGTCACTTTGGACCAGAGGGCCTAGACAAATGGAATTCGCTTTGGAGCAGTTCTATTTCTACAATCGCTATCGCTTTCTTTAATGTTTCCATCATACGAATCGAAAACTAGCGATAACACTTGTCAAGAAGTGCCACTTCGGTACGCCTGTCTATGGAAGTAATAGTTCGACGCTGTCGATCCGTTTTATAGAATCGAATGTTAACATTGTATAGCTAATTTCTATTCGTCAACCTATGATCACGTGACATTTCGATAGCTTATGTCAACCCCATACATGTTTTGACTTTTCTACTATCGTCATCGCTAATCGAATGTTACTTTGTCTAGGCCCTCACTATCGCTACCGAGCGCGACAGCGATATCGCTTATATCTGAATAGGCCTTTAATTTTCAGACTCTGTCAGTATCGTATTTTTAATTCGGTCCGACATGTGAAGAAGATGGCTGAATGTCATTCTGCGGTATGGACAATACAACGCATTAAATAATAATGAGTCTGTAAAGCAGATTCTATCGTCCAATGAGTAGACAAAAATAACCCATAAGGTGATGGAACATATTTTGGCGGAGACTGTACCTACCCGGACTACGTCCCCCGGGCGACGTAATGGTACATCGAATTTCATTTAGAGGTAAGTTTATGGGACTGTAACACAGGTATCTATGAATGACGGACACAACGCTCTATACTGCCGAACTTTTTCCAAAACTTGAGCATAACCAACTTATAATGGGCACACTGCTGGGACACAGGCCTCCTCTCTTCGAGAGGGAGTGGGCTGTAATCTACTATGCGAGCTCAGTGAGTGTTGGTAGATGTCACATGTCTTCGAATTTTTGGTTCTAGGACATGCCGGTTTCCTCACGATGTTTTCCTTCACCGTTTCTAGAGCAGCGCTGATGAAATTATTTATACAAAGTAATGCTCCTGCCTGGGTTCAAACCCGCGACCTACATCTCGTACTCGTAAGTCCGGGCCGTTAACTCTGGGCCAGCACTGTTTATACTAAAACATTTTTTAAACTTAATGTGTCTTATTAACGGTCGCGCATTGTACCTATAATTGATGACGAACCTTCATTCTGTAAGCTTCCTCCCTCCCTTTGAGTTACTTATTGTTGTGTATAAAACTTTTTTACAAAAAAACAAGCGACTTGTAAAAAACGTTTTTATTTTTCACTTTTTAGTTGTGGTATCTACCCCACACAAGTTCGTATAGGTACCACTACTTGATAAGTAAATAAAAGTGACAGGAAATTATTAACACATCATCAATATACACTAAGTGGAAAAAATACGCAGTATTAAGGATAACTCAAAAACTGCTAGTCAGAACATAATAAAATGTATATGGGACTACATTTGAAGCACCAGCTTTCAAATAAAAAAAGAATTATTCAAATCGGTTCACCTAGAAAAAAGTTCTGAGCTAACACACAAAAAAATTAAAAAAACATACAGTCGAATTGTGAACCTCCTCCTTTTTTGAAGTCGGTTAAAAATAATAGCGTCAATTTGACACACTTGTGATGAGTGACTGATGGTGATGACACATGAATAAAGTGTTATTATTATTATCTCAGATTCTTAGAAAGTGGAACATATTTGTGTAAAGTACAATCAGCACAATAGTACTGATTGTACTTTACAATCTAACTTAAATTACGTGATCATTATTTTAAAACTAAGAATGTGATGTGTGTGTGCGTGTTTTTTTTTTTGTTTACCTTTATTTAACTACCTAAACCTTTCGAGTATAGTTTTAAAATAATGATCACGTAATTTAAGTTAGATTAAAATTGTAATTAATTATTAAGAGCCGGACTATTGTCTGAATGAAAGAAATATTTGTAGAACCTGATGACTGTGACGGTTTAACTAATAGCGACAGCGCAAATGTTTGCCGGCGGGCGATAATATAAAAGGAATTTTAGCATCTAACTAATTAGCAAAGACTTAAGAATGCTGTGTAATGTTTAGTAATGCTGTTAAAAGTGTAGGCGTTAAAAGACAATCGTTTTTACATTGTAACTGCTCAGTCGGCATTGCCTGCGCCTGCGTCACCTACGTGCGTGATTTTGTGAATGACATGTGTGATATTAAACGAGTTTATGTCTTACTGGTGCTTACAGATTTTTTATCTTTATTAAATAGAACCGACCTTTAAAATACATATCGTCAGGGGAAACGTTACTGGGCACGCCACAATTGCGGCGGTAAGTCCCCTCTTTGAGGAGTGGCTTGAGAGGCGCCACGGCCTCCTCACCTTCCGCCTGACGCAGGTCCTCACCGGACATGGCTGTTTCGGGAGGTTCCTATTTCGGATAAGGCGGGAGGAAACGCCCGGGTGTTATCATTGTGTGGATCGACTTGAGGACACGGTGGAACACAACATACGGTGGAGATCTGCCCCGCCTGGGCGGAGCACCGCCGTGTCCTCATGGCGGCGATCTCTCGCGTCCGGCCCTGGTTCAGGCCAGCGAGAGGTAATGGGAAGCAGTCACCTCCTTCTACGAAGCAGTAATGCTCGCGAAGGAGGAGGCGGAGCGCGTGAGGGAGAGGCAATCGTTGCGCCCTCACGCTCCTAGTCGCCGCAGGAGGAGACTCCCTGGGCATCGGCAGTCGATAGCCGATTCCCGGTCACCGTAGGCGTGGGCTTGCAGACGGCGAGCAACGGGCAGCTCGCCGTCCGGTAAGGACCAGTCCCGGGTCGACGGCGCGTTGTGTTCCACGCGCGCCTCAAAAAGATGTCGGGGATTGTTCAAAAGAGTTACCGTGGCCCTGGCGCACAGGCAACTAAAGGAACACGGGTGGGTTTTAGTCAGTAAGAGCCTGACACGCCCTTCCGCTCCGCCCAGAGCGGGAGAGGTCATAGGAAGAAATGCCACCCAAAAAAAAAAAAAACGGTGGAAACATTAGGTTTAAAGCATACGAGTATTATTTCTTGCTAATTTCGCGCAGATTTTTGGCGCAAAGGTGTTAGCATGATCCCATCACTGGGGCCGCCTACGTTCCATGTTTTATTTACACTTTCAGCACAATATATGGCACAAGTTATATAATTTATTGAAATGGGCTAGAACGCCCGTTCCGGTGGTTAATTGCCCGTGTTTTGTTATTTATGTGTGCATTACCGGTTATGAGAGAACGTGAGTGACAAGTCGGTACCTACTGCTTGGATAATTTATAATATTACTAGCGACCCGCCCCGGCTTCGCACGGGTGCAATGTAGATAATAATGTGGTGTCAGTGTGGGGTGATTAATAATATTATTATTATGATTAATTAGACTATACTAATAATATGATACTATATTACACTATTGTATATATCTTTCTAGACAATGTTTACAGCTTTTTTTTACCTGCTGCTGCTATGCTGTCTGGACCTTAAATATGACTACCCAATTATACCTATAGGTCTATATCGACCCCCATTGTTTAGATGTTACACTTTTAAATCTCTGATATACCTATAGTAAAAATGTTAATTGCAGTTACATAAAATGCTTTACACACATAAGTTGGAGATCGCCTTAAGCAAGAGGATGCTTGTGTTAGGTGACTCCACCCCTCCCCTTAACAGTATAACGGGTTACATGCAATTTTAAAACATAAAAAAAGTAAAAATAAAGCGCTTGTGTGTTATGGGAGTTTGTTTTAGAGAGTGTGTGTGTGTGTGTGTGTAATAGTGTGCGTGTGCATTGTGTATATGTGAGTTAATTTAAGTGGAGTTTTTCGTATTCGTTTTTAGGTTTCGGTTTAGGTTTAGGTTTTAGGTTAGTCCTGCGACAACGTCTTGGGATCGGAAGAAGCCAGGCACAGTTTCCTCCACTAACAATTTCGATACCGCAGTCCTATTAATTATAAGATAGATTAATGAAGCGATAATACCAAAGCCTCAATATCGTCGACGGTTTTATTATTAAGCTTAAGTCACAGCTAGTTTACAGTCATCGAGTTTCAGGGGATAGATGTGTAGCTCTTTATTCAGCTGGTTGTGTTATTGGGAAGATTGCCATTCATACCGTCTCTTAGCAAAAACAGATCTGGGCCGGCAGTCTCGACTAGATAGCGACGCTATCGCAAACTACCGATCGTTAAATATTAAGGTGAAACCTCAGTTGTAGCCCGCTAAATTCAATTTTTCTTTGAATTTGACGATTGATATGAAATTGATGATTATTATTCGATAAATATATAATTCCCAAAGTCGAGAATCGCATTTTGATCAACATACGACGTAAAACAGAGCTGCAATTTGCAAAAAACTAAAGAAATTTTGAATTTTGCGGGCTACAACCTTTCACCTTAATATTTAGCGATCGGTAGTTTGCGACAGCGGCAGCGTCGCTATCAAGTCGAGACTGCCAGCCTTGACTGGGACAGTTGGAGCGACTAAGTAGCTTCTCCTGCTACTGATACTCGGGTTTGTGGGATCATTCGGATGGGATTTGTACTTTCTCAAGATAAGATGGAGTAGGTAAAGTTTCTTTACAGACCGGAGGTCAGAGGTTAGGTAAAGGCTTTGGGTTGGGCATCTACAGGGTTTAAAGAGAACCTAACAGAGAACACTGCGCCCTCTCAAGTTCCAAAAAAATAATTTATCTAAGATATACATACATACATAAACTCACGCCTTCTTCCCATGGGGGTAGGCAAAAACTACAAAACGCCACCTGCTACGATCCTTACATACTCCTTTTGCCTCGTTTACGTTTGTATCTAGTCATACACGCACGCCGGCTGTGAGTACTACGATATCCTTATCTAAGATATCTTCTAAGATATTCATTTTAATGATTGATTGACTGTAAAGAGAAATTTTTATATACATTAAGTGCACAACGGTATCTAACGTATTTAACTGGATAGGGATTAATACTGTATTGTTTCAAATAGCTTCGTAAATAACCCATAATTTTTTTGTAATATGTAAAAGATTAAAATGGTTACTGTGGGTCATCCTTAGGAGTTCGTCATCGGGGAGCTTTTGTAGATCTTTTTAAGATATACAATTCCGTAGTACATTATTTTAATCTATCTCGTAAAGTGTAGCCAGCAGCGTTTGCAATGTAAGTGCACAAAAATATGTTTTTTACGATATCACATTACAAATCCATGAAATTCTCGCCTTTCCCTACTATAATATGCATTTGTTATACATATAAACCTTCCTCTTGAATTACTGTCTATTCATGAAAACCGCATTCAAATCCGTTCCGCATTTTAAAAGATCTAAACGTACAGACATGAAAAGCAACTTTGTTTTATATTATGGAGAGATTAATTATCCAGGATGTGAACTAAATTATTGGTTGTTTACTCATCTCGTGTACAGGCTACGCACTACGCAGCCCTTTTACACTGTATAGTGCTTTAAGTTATGCAAAGTTAATTCAAGAGATTCCTCGCGTCAAGACGTAATTTTTGCAAAGCTGTGTAGGTTTTTGTAGGACGACCACGATTAACCAAAAGGATGATTTTTAGAATGCTTAGAATATTTTTTACCGTGCTGTAACATCGGTGGACCTGTAGCGGTATCAACATCGCCACATGCGAGCTACACGTCATACTGACGTCACGCAAATCCTGCATCGCGCAAGCAGAGTTTACCGCGCGACTAGCATATATATATACAACGTCCCGACATCAACCGTCGGGCGGTTGCCCACCAGACACAATACCCGTCAGGTCGGAAGATCCTCCCTTTTCCATAGAGTATGAGTGAGCTTTACACCCTGTTCCTCATACCTCTATAGACCCATATTCAAACAGTGGCCACAAACTTGCTCGCACAGTTAAATAAGAATTAGGCGTCCTTTAATTAATAATAACATGCATTTGAGCCATTTTAGGGCTACTAGAATTATTCAGATGCATCAGTGAAAACTACTGAAGAGCATTATTAAAAATAATATAATAAATTGGTCATAACCTCGTAAGAGTATAAATTATCCTTGTTTCTAGGGTCCACGATGTAAATGGTCACCGTTT
This sequence comes from Griposia aprilina, assembly GCA_916610205.1. Classification (NCBI taxonomy): domain Eukaryota; kingdom Metazoa; phylum Arthropoda; class Insecta; order Lepidoptera; family Noctuidae; genus Griposia; species Griposia aprilina. The sequence continues at coordinate 18,102,098 of OU744288.1, forward strand.
TGTGGCGAAGTTCTTCCGACAGCCGACGTTCTGCGCGTTCTGCAAGGAGTTCCTGTGGGGCTTCGGCAAGCAGGGCTACCGATGCGCCGTGTGTCAGACGGCTGTCCACAAGAGGTGCCACAACAAACTGCTCGGAAAATGTACCGGATCCTCCGCATATTCGGAAGCCACTGTGGTGAGAACAACTTTTTAATTTTGCCGTGTTTACAAATATTGACGGCACGCTTGGCGCAGTGGCTGAGTGATTGGCTGCTGCGCTACATGTCACGGGTTCGATTCCTACACTAGCTAGCGGTTTTGTGTTTGTTGACGCACCCACGGTACAGGAGAAATTGGTAGTGAGGGGCAAATTTAAAATAAAAACTGTCTGTGAGTTGAATCAACTCTGTTTTTCAACCTGTCTTTAAAGTGCATAACTATATACCTACCCATGTAAGGTAACAATGTAATTAGTTAAAATGTTTTTACAAACAGTTTTCCACAACCACACCAGTGTGGCTTTGCAAAAGTGTTGAAGAAAACACAGTGGTTTTCTGCTGTATGACTGTATCAGCAATTCATCAATGAAGTCGGTTTATAATGAGAGTTAACACAAAAAAAAAAACTTGAAAAACGGTTTGACTGTGAGTGTGAAAGGATCTTTTTAAACACGCATCCCTTTGGGCGTTCACCCATATAATAATTCAGTATTCATTGAGTGATCTTGATGACCCCTGATTCCTTAAAATCCTTTAGTCATTAAAAGCGATTTCAACTGTAATTGACATTCTTTATGAACATTACTTCCAGTACCTTCGCGAGAGGTTCAAGGTGGACGTGCCGCACCGGTTTCGGCCGCACCAGTTCATGTCCCCCACCTTCTGCGACCACTGCGGGGCCATGCTCTACGGCTTCTTCAAGCAGGAGCTCAAGTGTGAAGGTATTCTCGACTTTATACTGCTAAATATAAGAGTCAGCTACGGAAGGAAGTGCACGCACTTGAGCGAATTTGTTTCGTCATATTAGTTTCGTTGATGCTGCCCAACGCTGCCATATATGCATTTTAAGGCCCGCTTGCACTACCAATTTGAAATGTCGTTCTGTTTCTATCAAACGTTTGAAGATGACAGAGACAGAATGATGTTTTAAATATGTTTAGCGCTAAACGCATATAGTCATTTGTTGTGCAAGCGGGCTTACATAAAACAGTAGGAGCGAGATGGATGCTATTTTAATACTTAGAGATCACTTTCTGGTTTAGACCTTTTGTTATTTCTGAGCAAGTTCCATCATATACACAAGCATAGCGCCATGCGACACGCACATCGGTCTTGAAAAATGGGTTATTTTTAAACTGTCTGTAGTTTTGTGAAGGTAGATATACTAGTTTAGTTGGTACCCATATGAAATGTTACTCAATTAAATTATAATTAAATATCACGCGATAAGAGAATGCTCTGTGTGCGTGCACTCTCTGAAGAAGTTTTCTTACTAAGTAAACCGTTATTCTTAATGATGAGATTGTTGGCTTTTACACATGCAATGAAATCTTGAAATAATGATGTAATCGCAAAATGCAAAAGCATCTTTATCCATTTCCAGTGAACAACAATTTTCCTCGAAAGTGCACAATATCAATAAGATCAGTTGATATAAATAGTTACTTCAAGTATTTATTATTGGAAAAGTAATCTAATTTTAAAAAGGAAGCCAACACTCATGATCGGTTATCAAGGCCATGCTAATATTAGCTCAATTCAAGAATAAATTATTGTAATCAGTGTCTTTCACTCGTACACGAGAACCAATCGGTACACACGATGGATTACTCTTACTTGCGTGGGCAAGAATCAGATACCTTGTCGTATTCTGCCACTAATTGGCAGGAAATCTAATTCTAATGTATCAAAAGTATGTGTAGTATTTATGTGTACCTGTGTTTTATTTATGTGTACCTGTGTTTTATTTTTAATTGTGCATGCTTTGAATGGATGCATGGTGCAAGAATAGCTTCTAATGTTGTAATTTTGCGAAGGTGAACGTAGACTTTTATATCAGCGCTTTATGCAATCATCGTTGTAGTTACCTTTAGGAAAGGTGTCTTTGTTGCCTCTTACTTTGGGTTTTATAAGTTGAGAAATAAACATACAATTTTGTTATTAAGTTGGTATACAACGAAGTGTGTATGGTGTCGAAAATTGGTAGTTCACCTGTCGTCGAGCCTAAGCCTAAAAAAATATGTGTCGTCCTGTTTACTCAATGAATATGCAAGCTGTGCAGTGTGCATGACTAAAGCTACGCCATGGTCCGACAACTATCACTCTTTCATGTATGTCATCATTTACCAACTTTTGTATTTATTAACACTTCATTTCATTTCATTTCATTTCATTTATTTATTTTGTGAATCATAGGTGATTACAGGTGTTTTTCAATATAAATCTATTGTACAAACCATGTCCCGCCGATAGGCATACAAAATTAGAATATGAACAATGTCAAAGTTACACAAAGATGATACTTTGAGCGGAGCAACGTTATAATACGTAAAATTTGATAAATACTCAATGACGCAACGTTTAATCACGTCAGCATATAATATGTCTTTCTTTAAAGAACGTGTATAAACGGCTGTGGCTTGTACCAAATCCTTTAAGCTACGTCATCGCGCCGTATCACTTAAAATTTTCGGACTGGTAGCGCCACCCCACGTTAGTTTTTTTGTACACTTTATAAGGCTACTCGCACACATACATTCTAATTACGCATACATTCGGATGTATGGACACAACATGGAAAAACGTCGACGTGTAGTAACGGTTGTGTCACATTTCATATTATCTTTGCTTATACGAAAAGCAGAACGTCACTAATCGTCAATTATTTTGTGGGAGAAAATAGTGCGCCGCGCAACAAACATTTGAATACCAAGGTGCTCAGCTGAAAGTGTTAACAATGGAGAGGACCTATTAAAATAATCATCTAGACATTAATTGGTTGACTGAAAAACGTCAAACTGATTCGGAAGGTCCAAAACTCACGAAAAACCTTGAAACGTTTATTCACGAAGCCGAAGTGAATATTTTCCACAGATGGTGTATTTTTATACGGGTTCCGTCAAGGTCTGGGGTAAAGTTTAATTTTGCTTACAATTCTGTAGGTATGTAGGTCAATCAAAATTGCCCTGGAAACCGTAGAAAAAACTACGAGCATGAGATCATAATAATCACCTCGCACTTCGCAGTTGCAGCCTATGGTAATTTTAGGTATCCAATACAAAATGTATTACAATCTTTGGTACCTCTAAAGTGACTACCTATAAATACAGTATAGTTTCAAAATAAAGAACATTATCGTTATAAAAATACACAACTACATGCGATTGGACAATTTTTTACAAATATTTACTTCGTGAACTTTTAAACCCCAGAATGACTACCTCGAAAGAATGAAGTTTAGGTATCCTAAAATGATAAAAACCTTCCCTTTTTTTTTTTTTTTTGGTTGGGAAGTCATCACATGACCTCTCTCGCTCTGGGCGGAGCGGAAGGGCGTGTCAGACTCTTACTGACTAAAACCCACCCGTGTTAGTTCAGTTGCCTGTGCGCCAGGGCTACGGTAACTCTTTCGAACAATCCGCGACCCCGGCAGGGAAATCCTTCGCTCTAATAACGATTCAAATAAATTACATTACAAAAGTAAAAATTTTGGTGCAAAATTTCCTCTGCACGGCAAAAGCCTCTTCTCATACAGAGAAAGCACGAGCATTGATCATCACAGTTGCTGAAGACTGGTGGGCGATTTCAGACTTATATTACTTATAAGTCCATATTTCCTCACGATGTTTTTTCTTCACTGAGTTAAGTAATGTCCATGACAAACTCAGAAACTTCATAAAAAGTCACATTGGTACTTGCCGGATTTGAACCCATAACCTCGTGCATGAGAGGCAAGGCCCAGGACGTACAATTTACAATAATTATGAAGATGCCAATATTGGCGCAAAATACGTCCGCTTTGGAAATGAACAGGCGCTACGACATGCTACGTTGGGTCTACGATGTAACTGCGAATTGGCAGGCTTGAGGTCAAATATAGCTTTTGTTAAAAAGACTATTGAGAATAATGAAAAACATAATGTCATTGGAAGTACAAAATCCTGCGTAACCGCTCTACGTCCTGCTACAAAAGGGTCTACGTATGGGTAGACTACAAATAAACTTTTGATACGCACAAAAAACTCACGCACAATGGTCCACATGAAGGACTAAGTCCGGAAACCATAACCCTAAAGAAGAGGAAAGTTTTGATAACACTAAGTATTTATTAAGAAGAAGAGAGACATAATTTTCATACGAGGTACCAATTTCAGTGTTTCACAATCGCTCTTGAAGTAAACACTCGTGCAGAGTCCTACTATGAAGGGTCTACGACTTGCTACGAAGGATCTACGAACTGCTACGAAGAGTCTACGTCCTGCTACGAAGGCTTTGCGATCTGCTACGACGATTCTACGTCCGGCTACGAAGGGCCTATGAACTGCTACGAGAGGCCTAGGTCTTGCTACGAAGTGTCTACTTTCAGCTGCGAAGGTTTTTTGAACTACTACGAAGGATCTACGATCTGCTACAAAGGGTCTACGAACTGCTACAAAGGATCTACGAACTGCTACTAAGGGCCTACAACTTGCTACGAAGGGTCTACGTACTGCTACAAAGGATCTACGAACTGCTACTAAGGGCCTACAACTTGCTACGAAGGGTCTACGAATTGCTACGAAGGGCCTAGATCTTCCTGCGAAGGGTCTACGTTCTGCTGCGAAGGTTCTATGGACTAGTACGAAGGATCTACAGCCTGCTACAAAGGGTCTACGAACTGCTACGAATGGCCTCCGTCTTGCTCCGGAGGGTCTACGCTGTAGCTACGAATCAGCAAACTAATCAGTAAATAAAGTTTTGTTAAAATATCAAATAAGCGATGATTTTTGCTACACCGTACGACGCGCGGGCGAGGCACGGTTCCAAAATTTAATATGACATAATATCACGCCTGTAATCCCCGAAGGGTGGGCAGGGGTGTACCTATAGTAACTACACCAATATTTTATACATACGAAGCAATTCATGCGTGTATCATAAATCATTCCGAGAGAGTATTGTAAGATATGAGAGGTATCTTTATTACTAGCCTTTAACTTATTTTAATTCAAATATTTAATCGAATCGCCTTCGTTAGGGACAGATGCCGCACGCTCTCTCCTTTCTTTTGCACCTTAATCCCTACTATCATCTGTTAGACTCGACCCCCGATGCGCTTGGATGCAGCTGAATATCAGTCGGTACGAATTAACACAAAGTATTTAGCGACTTGCTGTGCCAAATTGACTGAAATGATTGTAATGTATTCGTCAATTTTTTGTAAAGGGAAATGTTATCATATCTTTTATAGATACTATTCACTATAGGTAACTAGCGACTCACCCGCCCCTCAACACATCGAGATTTCTGTGCAACCTATATCTAAGTTAAATATTAATGTATTACACATATAAACCTTCCGTAATAAATTTTGGTGAAAACCTCAGCGGAATCCATTTAAACGGTTACACAGTCAAACACAAAAAGCGACTTTATTTTTCACCGAGCCAGCGCGAAGCGTCTCCGTTTCAGCTTGGGCAAAAATGCGTTCGTATGTCCGGATGTCTCTTCCCCTCTATAAGTCGCATTTCTCAACCGATTGTCGTCGAAATTCGTGAACAGGTTCGATAATTATATGGAATTCTTAGTCGTTTCAGTTTTTCGAAATTTTTCAAAATGGCGGAGATATGAGGGTTGCAAGCGTAAAAAAACATTTCAGCCATTTCGTGTTTTTGCGCGCGCTTTTTGATTTTAAGGAGTAAGGACTCGCGAATAGTCGCGAGGTCTACACTACAGTTCACAGAACAACTAGAATAATATATACTAGCGATCCGCCCCGGTTTCGTACGGGTAGAAGAGCATATATGCCTACTTTTTTCAGGATTAATGTCGTATCAGCTTGCTGCGTCGAGCATGTGGGTTAAATTAAAATGTAACTGATGTTCATCCTACTCAGAGTATTTTTAATGTACGAGTGTTTTATTTCCAATCCTGCAAGATGATGATTGGAAGGTTTTCTTATGACGTAGCGGCGACATGAGCATTGTCGCGTTTTTTTTCCTTTTAAATTTGACCAAATTTACATAATGCAACGGAGAAAGTTTTGCCAATAACGGCGTACGCCTAAATAGTAGACATATGCTATCGCAGACCTGTTTTAGACCTATTTATTTGTAACAATCCCACCATACATTATTTATGTGTATATCTAACGGTTTCTGCAGCGCACGCCGAGATAGCTCTCAAACAGCAGGATTTCTTCCGAGTTCTTGAACTATCATTGTCATATTTCATTTACACAAAACTTAATGAATTATACACCTGAACCTTCCTCATGAATCATTCCGGCCATTGGTAAAAACCGTATGAAAATCTGTTCGGTACTTTTTGAGTTTATCGCGTACAGAGAGACAGAGGCGGCGGGGGATTTTGTTTTATAATATTTAGTGATGATGTAGTGATTGATACACACTGCGTATGCCACATTACTTATTTTAATACACAATTAAAATAATGAATGACAATTAACATTCTAGCCGTGGGGCGTGGGACCATTTTTTCGTTTTAGTATTTATCAACATTAAACTTAATTTACGATTATTTGGTAAAGTTTGTGTTGAATTGTTGAGACCATCGCCCCGCGCTTGCCTTATTACCAAGGGTGATCTATTTCGTGATTTTTTTTACGCTACTTATTTTGTTTCAATAATTCCGTTCTACACATACATACATACATACATTGTAATAACCGTATTTAACATAGAAATATAATATATCTATGGTATTTAATGTGATAATCTAATCACCACACTGTAGATAGATAAATCGCCTTTACCAAAAATACAACACTTTTCATTTTTGTTCATTTAACACAGCAAAACAAAAATATTACAATACTATAACATATCTAATGACCAAAACAGCGTGTACAAATAAATAGAAATCAAACAACAATCATTATTATTTCCTTCAAACGAAATAACGTCATTCCTACTTCTATGAAATCTATGTATTTCATTTTTTGTAGCAGTCGTTATAAAGTTATTATTTATCGTGAACAAGAAGGAAATCATAAACTATATCTCTGGTCCATAAATCTCGATATATTTGTTTTAAAGCACTCTCCGCAGTATTTTTATTAGAAGTTTTCAGTTATTTTTGTAGGGAAACTTAACAAGGCGTCCAACTAATAAAATGCTGAAGATTAAGGTCTTTTACCAGAGCTCTCTTGATATTACTCCGAATTTACAATCTCTCACCACAGTCACCGCCACCAGCCCAATGATGCACACGTCATTAGCAGGACCATTACCGCTTAAAACACAGCTGATTAAGAAATGCGAGTTTCTTTAAGAAACTAAGCAACAACATTACTTTGCCTATCGGATTAGCAAACTGAGGTGGCAGAACCTCAACCAAATATTGAACAAGTGATCACCAGCTTGAATAACTAGCCGCTGGAGCAACAGTACAATTTAAGGCCAACTTGAATCACGACAACGATCAGCATAGTTATTCACTACCATTCGATACGCATTGAACATCATTTAATGTCGAAGGAGTCCTCTAAACGCTGCCCATTCCCAGTTCCCCGTTCCCAGTTCTGGATCATGTGTTGAATTATTGGTTTCCGTTTGTGCATCGATCTCCCTGCCACCGTGTATTTTATTTTGCCCTCAAATTAGTTTTGTTAACACGCACAAGTGGCCTCTCCAGCATCGTACGCTTTTAACCTAAAACCACATTATATTTACTGCCACAATATTTTATCAAAATATTCCACTTTTTAACGTGAAGATAAACTGTTTAGGTGACAACCTGGCTTACTCTACATTATATGAACTCGTATTTATTTTTGTTGACCCTATTTTTTGTCTTTCAGCTCCAGTAGTTTCGATTATGAGATTGAGTTCTAAGATTTTGAGACAAAACAGATAAACTATTTATCGGAGCCTTCTGAGCTGGTTAGCAGTTAGGGTTTATACGTTATAGTTCTAGCGATCCGGCCCTGCTTTGCACTGTTTTTATGATTTCATAAAACATCGAGAATTGAATAGAATAGAATACTCTTTATTATGTACCTACACCATAAAAATTACAGATACAAATGTAGAAATCGAGATTCCTTTATTATAGTATGTAAGTTTTATATAAATTTATTATACACAACATACCGGAATAAATTCCCTAAATTATGGTGAAGCCGCATTAAAATCCGTTTCGGAGTTTAGAAGAACAACGTAGTCACAGGCTTTAATACTTCAGATTTATATTCACATCAAAAGCGACTGTAATGTATAAGATGTTTATGTATACACATGTTATGATTAACTTTTCATTTGATTAGAATGAAAATTCCATTAAAAAAAACTTTTCTTTTTAATTATTAGTACAGCACCTTAATTGGGTAACACACTATCTATCAAAATCTGCTAATCCATTGATTCATACGTTCGAAAAATTTGTATGCGCAACAACGTAAATAACGCAATTAATGTTGTTGAACTGTCAAAATGAAAGCTATTAAGCTATGAAAGCTATTATTATAAAAATGAAAGTAATTTGATAAAAACAAACTATGTTCTTGGTGCTTGATATGATTGTTATGAAAACTCTAAAAAATTACTTGATACCATGGTTATTACACACAACAAGAGACTTTCGTATATCCTGAAAGTTAAACAAATCTTTTCACATGAAACTAGTACGAAGACATTATTGGTAGCCAGTGCATCGTCCCGGTATAACAAAAACCCATTTTCCTAAACTGACTCACGATTTCGGTGACATGGCAAGCAGCTGATAGGTACATTTCTTTTTTTTTCATCCAAGAAAAGTGTTCTGTGGTCACAAAAATAACAAGTCCAGCTGCTAATAGTTCTCGTAAGTAGGTAGACAATGCTTGCTTATCTATTAATACGACTAGGCATGTCGCAAGAAGCTTTATTTTTGGATTCTCTAATAATAGAACAGTAATAAATGACATGCAAACCGCTTTCAAACTTAATCGGTATCGGAACATTTCTGTTTTACACTGCGTTTGGAATTTAAGTTTAGTGGTTTATTGAATAGGTACTAAGTTGCAATTCAAAGTATGAATCATAGGGAAAACTTTCGTTCAGTCATGTAAAAACTTCCTTCCGAGATTGTGACAAAAGTCGTACTGTATCTATTATTATCTACATGCCATCATCAATCAATCACCTGGGCGGGCGGCACGGGCGGGCGGGCGCGGGGTGCGGGGGTACGGGGGCGGTGGGCGGCGCGTACCTGCACGCGCTGCTCATCCCGCGCGCCGCCTGAGCCAGTCTGCGCGCGCGCTCCGAGGTGCGACCCCGGTTGTCGCACGACCGTGATTTAACGCGCTGTTATGCCACTGTTTTCCGAACACATCGCGAACATGTATTACGGGTCATCATCCCCGTACACTGGATCACCTTACAGTTATAGCAGTTCAGCTTCGCCTCTGGGATCGTCTTACAGTGCTTCTTATCTGAATCCTGGAAGCAGTTATAGCAACCACTCGTCCCTCAGTAGCTACTCTCGTGCACCATTATCGTCAAGATGGATTACCAGTGCCGGAAGAAACTACTCTCCTCATCTCACTACCATAACTGAAAGAGGATCTGCGAGTCCTGTTAGAATACATAGCCCGAGAAGAATACCAATTTCGTCTAGAACTTACGGTACTCCCAACTATACGCCACGTCCTGTAAATATAAACACCGCTGATATCGATGTTTCCAGAGATAGATACAGGCATAAGGCAGAGCCTTCGACACCAACTAGACGTCCCACGCCCCCCGCACCCGCTAAGCCTGAACCACCACCAAAAGAGGATACAAATAATGTCAGTGAAAGTAGTCCTTTCATGCCCAGGGTCGACGGCAAACCGGAAACCGGTATTGATTCTTCACCAGGTGTCGAAAGAAGTACAATAAAACGCGGAAGAACAGTTGTTAGACTTTATACTATTAAAAGAAATTCTCCTCGTAAGCCAAATGAAGAGGCAGAAGGTTCGGAAGATACACAAGACCAGACTGAACAAGGAGTAAACGAAGAAAACAAAACAGATGAGAAAGAGTTCATGAAATGGAGGGAAAAGCTGTCTGATGATTTGACTTACAAGGATAAGAAAGAAAAGAAAACAATGGGTGCCAAGCTTGTGGAAAAGTTTCACGTCAAGAATGAAAAAGCCTTGGAAACGCCAAGTCAGGTACAGAAGACAGAACCAGCTGAGTCTCAAAGTTTACCAGCTACTCCAGCGCCAAAAACTATTACGGCTGAAAATATATGCTTAGACCGAAGATGTTCAGTGGAACTTTTGGCAGAACAGGCTAATTTATTAGATTCACTAATTAGGAGCGAAAATCTCAGTACTGCAACTTTAGATTTGAGCAAAGTTGGTATTGTTGCTGAAACTAAAAATAATTTAGAGGCGTTTGAGTCTTATAAAAGACGAAAACAGGATTTACAAAACCCGCTCAAGACTACAAAATCTGACCATTCGTTACACGATAGTCTAAAATCTTATAAGGATGTTAGAGATCCAAGAAACTTTTCAAAAAGGCGAAGTATTAAGAAATCTTCTTCAGGAAGTAGTATCCGGAGATTAGATTCTATAACCGAATTTCCTAAAGAACAGGCAAATGTGGACTTGCCTGCAATAGAAGAAAGTAGATTATCAGTGAAACAAGATAATACAAAAGAAAAACCCAGGCCTAAGTTAAAAACTAAAATTACATCATCAGTTGAAGTGACAGAGTCCCCAATGAGTCCGCTGAAATTCAGAATTGAAAATGTTACTGTAGAAGAAAAGCTAAGTGTACCAAAAAAAGAAATTACTTACAGCAGTGAAGTAGAAATATTGCCTCAACTATCAGGAAATATACCTGATGTAAGTGAAGAAGCAATTAACATTAAGAAAACAACGAATAAAAAGAATGCTAGAAATGATCTTGATTCGCCTGAGCCTGATGATGGTAATTTTTGGAATAAAATAGGAAAAAGAGAAACTATTTATTTAGTAAAAAGAAAGAAAAATTTAGAAGAAACAAAAGAAAAACATATGCGTTCTTTAGCTTGGTTTCCAGAAGAGGAAATCGATATCAGTGAAAAAATCCTAGCCATTAATAGTAGCGACTTAAATCAAAATCCAGATAATGCCACGATTTTAACTGATTCTAATAAACAAAAAGAAATTGATGAAGACGCACCTAAAGTACTAATACATTCACTAAACATAAGTAAACAAATTAAAAACGAGTTAGATTCGGGAGTCAAGCAAGAATTTCCCAATCAACCAAAAGATGAGCAAAAAGAAGTACAACATTTAATTATCAGAAACAAATCCGAAATTAGTCATCAATCTGATTTTACGAATGAACCTGTTATCAAAGTAATACCTGAGCTAACCACAGTTGTAACAAAAGAAATAGAAGAAGATAGTTCAAAATTAATTGTAGAATGTGAAGTGCAGGACAGTGATACAACGACGGTCAAATTGTCAACTGAATGTAAAAACATAGGAAAAAGTGCGTCTCTGGATGATATAGATGAAAATAAAGTTAAAAAACCTAGCCAGAAGAAGACAAAATCAGAAAAATCAAAGAAGTTACTAAAAAAAGATGTAAAATCAGAATTAAAATCTCTTCAGGCCACATTGCCAAAAGCCGCTACACCGAAACCAGGCGATGAACTTAAAAAAGAAGATGAAAAACATTTACAGTTCCCTGAAAACCAATTTGCTGAACAACGACCAACAGAATTAAATACTTTGGAACCAATTACTACTAACGTGGTGCCTTCAAAGGATCTGTCTGAAGTAGAACTAGAACTAAATGAAGTAATAAAATCTAAAAAGCAAGGGGAAAATGATAAGGAATTTAAATCAAAAACGAACGTGGAGATGCAAACACCAGTAACTTCAAGTAACACAGCATCTGAAATTACTAAACAAACAGTTGCTGAACAACCAACGGCTGAACTTTATGAAACAAAAGCTTCAGAAGCAAGTAAAAACGTTAACACACTTGTAAAAAGCTCACCTAAGTCTAAATCAGTTGAACATATAGCAATTGCTCAAAATACATGTCAATTGCCAGAAGTTAACAAGATAGACAAAGTATTGAATAGCCCTAGCGACTTAATTGAAAATAAGGGACCAGCAACAGACAAGCCACCTTGCAAATGCGTATATTCGAATAATGTAGTGCAAAAATCTGTCAATGCGAAAGTTCCTAATTCAAATAAAAACATTAGAGCACAAGCAAAGAGTTCTCCAGTAGCCAAGTCAAAAGCTAGCCCGTCAGCTAAAAATGTTATAACTAAAAGTGATAAGACTGATGATAAACTATTGAAGGCAACTGTTACATCGTCAACAAATGAAGAAACATCGACCTTATCAAGCAATGATATAACTTCTAAACCGGCTAACATAACGGCTAAAGTTCCTGCTGCGCCAGTAGTGTTACAGTCACAAGACATTCCAAAAGAAGAAATTGAAGCAAGAGTACAAATTGAACAAAAGACAGGAGAGGAAAATAAGGCTGACAATATTATGAAAAAAGACGAACAACCAGAAACATCGACCCAAGCTGCGGTCACTGCACCAGTTATACAAAAGAAACCAGTGAAGGAGGAAAGAGCGGTGAAACCTTTAATAGCGACTCCACGCCCTTTGCAAAAGAAAGCTCCTCAAGTACTTCATTCAGACACATCGGAATCGTCTTCAGAAGAAGAATCCTCAGACGAGGATGACGAAGATGAATCAGACGAAAGTGAAGCTTCTGCAGAATTTTACGAGTGTGAAAATAACCCAGATGGAAGGACTTCTACCGGTTCAAATGATTCTGGCTTCGATTCTTCAGCACCTGCGTCACCTGCAACGTTTTCGCAAATTAAGAAAGGTAAATAAATAGACCATAAACCAATCTAGGGACGCACACATTTATATTAACGAAGCTCATTTGTATATTGTATACACATACCTAATTTTCCACTAAACCAATAGGAAGCTTTGCACGTCTGCTTTTGCATGGCTTTCAGCATATTACTCGTAGATGTAGCATGGCTGCACAGTTGTACAAAAACCTTTACAAGCCTCTAGCCACGCGACAATTCGTAATCTGTTTTAGACTGCGATGTAAACTGCCACCGAAAGTGTGAAAAATTGACAGCGAATTTGTGCGGCGTGAACCAGCGTCTGTTGGTGGAAGCTTTGGCATCAAGAACTGCATCTAGAAAAGGTGGGTAGACACTGAAAATAGGAGCATAGTACGTCTGAGGTGATATCAGCAATTTTTATGTTATCAGCGAAACGAAACATACCAATGATGCGAGCGTCATTGCGACGTCAGCCGTACAGCCCAAAATAAAGCAATTTTATTGGCTAGCTATCTAACGTCTGTTACTGCTTCTGTTATTATTAGGTAGGCATTTACTGACATGACTACGATTAAAAAATCTTAACAAAAGTTATTTTAAATAAAACCGGGCTAATAATTAGGATCAAAAACTTGAATAATCATCATTGGCAAATAAACCAATGGAAATGTTATTCCTATTTAAGATTTTCGATTTACAAGTCAAATCAATTTATCCTTTCATAAAGTAAATTTCTAGTGAATGTATTTATAAAATTGTAAACGTATTGTGCGTATTTGTTTATGTTCAGAAGTACATTGTGGCGTGGGTGTGAGATGTGGCTGTCTGGACACAAGCCAATTATTTGCTCACCTGTACACAATTGATAGGACCAATTGCAGCCACAATTAACATAAAGAGGGAGTTGACATCAAGTAAATACAAAAATTCTTTAGCCTCTTGCATACGTCTTAATTTTCTACAAGGTTCACATTTCCTTGTTTCGGAATCAGAACATTTTGGATATCGATGATTGATACCTGCGGCCGTTAATCATCTGATGCTCATAAATCTAGCTTCACCTGTACAACCCAAGATTCTTGGAGTATTTTTACCTCAAAGACATTTTACTCGAATGTAGTGGAAGTGTTAATGAAGAACCATTGAAGGGCAGGACATAATAATTTGATCAGTCATCGACGTATGACGTAGTGGCGTATGATGATGGATGCCAGCGCGTGTCTGTGCTCTCGTGACTAACGGATGAATGGTTTCTTCGATCATCGATTAATTGACTTACCACTCCTCAAATGTCACTGCAAGCTGACAGCCTGTGGACTTTTGTCAAGATTTTTATGATAAACAGAGTGTCGTAAAGCAAACAATATTTTTATTAAAATCATTTTCTGTTATTCTCAAACGTTAGAATTATTTTAGGATTAATAGTATCAGAAGTGGTTGTTTTTATCTTTTGCATGTTAATAAAAAGAACATCAATAATTTCTAGTATTATGTTTAACGATTAAAGTGTATGTCCCTGTTGTCGTATCTATTTTCTTCTTTTCATCGCATAAAGTAATATGAACAATATTCAAAATCATATTTGTTTCATTCTATAAGACACTCAGTCTACATCTTTTTTATGTTTACATTTTTGTGTGTCAAAAATAATAATTGTTTAATTTTCATTCAAATTCATAAAAATAACAAAAAAGAAAACTACAAATAGGTCAGAAATATTTAGTCCAATTTGATTTTTCTCTCTAACTGTAACGGATCAACTAATATTAAAAATTGCCTTTAATTCTTGTAATTCTTCGGGTAATTTAATATTTTTTATAAATAGTAATTCAGTATTAGGTTCTATTGCGTATATAATCCAGAGCAATTTGATTGTAATTCCTCCGCACAGGTGGTGAGGCTCCCGGGACATCGTCGGGCGCTGCGCCAGCGCCGGCAAATAACACCGACCTCTTAGAACAGGAGCTTGGTGAGACATGTTGTACTATAATAACGAGTATTTATTGTGTGCTTGTGTATGTTATTTGTATAATACGTTTCTTTTAGACTTCTCTTTTAGATAAGAGTAAATGATATTATTCATCGTTTTAGTTATCGTGTTTTTAGTCTCAACTAAATAGATATTGCTTGCAGCTACTAACACAGTTTCCATAGTTGTCTTGTTTTACATTTCAACTTTTTCCAAAAATGATTTTAGCGTAGGTAATCACGTCTCCAGAAACTTCTAAAGAAAGAATAAAGGATTTCTTGGCTCATCATTAGAGAAATAAATTATATGTGATTGTTTGTAAATGTTTATGTTTTGTTCAATCAAAGAATCATCAAAGGTGTGGGTCGGAACCATCCGTTCATCTGAACGCTCCAGTCCATAAATTATATTTTGTTTGATAATAAACACGGACGCTGGCACGATTGGAAAAAAAATACTTATTTTACAAGCTTTTATTTTATTCTGATCACATCTATAAATATATGCACTGAAGCGGCAGGACTTTCGCTGAAAACAGAGTGCAGGCACACGCCCCACTTCGAGATGGCTTCCGCATACCATCCATGCGACTGTCGACTTATCCCTGTATAAATTATGTAATACACACTGTATTATATAACTTCTAGATTGGGTTAATTAATGAGCCGCTGCTGGATCCATGCAGCAGCTTTATTAAAACGTCAGCTGTCCGCAAAGAATAATGTCCATTCCTATTTGAAACTCAAACTTTCAAACATTTGCAACCGACGTTATTTAAAACTTCGTTTTTGGTCATGATAAGCAAAAACAATGGTTTCAGTATAACAGCTTTTCGTTGGGGAAGAACAACGTAAAATACACAAAAATTCTGTGAAGCTGCGTGACTAAACAGGAAAATTAGAAACTCTGAGAACTTGGAGATAGACGAATGATTTATTTCCAATCAAGCGAGACTTGCCAAGTTTTGGCACCACAAAAGGAACACTCTATCTATCACAATCTGAATCATTTTAAAACCTATTACAAATCCATTGCTTCATTATGTTAGACAAATTTGTTTGCTCAACAAGGTAAATAACGCAATGAATTTTGTCAAACTGTCAAAATGAAAGCCATTCCTACTGTTATTGTAACAAGCAATTACCCCGCAGACTGAGTTATAATTAGAATCCTTTAATCATCAATTACATACAATTCGGTCTTGATGTAGGTACCAACATTACCTACCTGCTTCCAGTAAGTCGATCCAAACTAAGAGTCCAAACCAATAAGAAATCAACCGAACTTTCGACAAGACCGCGTGATAAAATAATAATTTACAAGATATAAATGTTTAATCAAAATATTCAGCTATTATAAATAAACATTATATAAAGATATGATCCCAAAGACATCATCCGTGCCAAATTAAATGATTGTAACCATTATTTATACGAATTACAAATTATAGAAGATTAACATAGAAATAGGACGTTAACAGAGATTGTGTGCCTCTTGAATTATAGGTAATGGAGCTAGCACGTAATTTATGAGTTATGATATAACAAGCATCATAATAATATTATATATTGGACTCTGATCGTTCTGTTTAATTTCTGTTGCGCGCATTCAACACATCATTTCTACATAACGTATTATAATTACCTATACATATATTCATTAATAGGAAGGAGTAATGATTGAGAAACCAAAACCAAAGATATCACAAGATCAGATCACGCAGATTCTTGGTTCGTCACTTTTTTACCATAAAATTAATTTGAAAATAGCCCAATGCAATAGGGCAATGGGCCTTTGTAGCTCTTCTAATACAGTTATGAGAAATGTTTGTTAGCTAAATTAAATCCCTAATTGTGTATAACCAAATAGTCTTTTTCTAATTATTGTTACTTAAATCTTCTCATAATAACTGCGATTAGGTACGTCTGCAACATTGAGAAGTACCTTTTTTTATTCTATTTTATTTATGGAGGGTTTAATCATAAACTGATTATGCCACCCTCATCAGTAAAATCAATTATTACATACAATCTAAATCCTATTTTTGCTAACTTATACAAGCGTCTTGCATCCTTTGATGATGGGGACGCAAGAATGCTGTTACACCTTCCAACATCCAGTGACTTGTGATTCTTTCGGCCCAAGTGTCGTTTACTACACTCCGGACAATTTGATGAATCCACTTTACCCATGAGAAACGCAAAGCGGTTCATTGGAATGTGTCCAGATCGAAGCCGAAGAGCCATTACAATATAGTTACGTACATATTTTGATGCTCCTTAACTGATAGAATTAATCATTGTTACGACTGATAAAAAACATCAACTAAGCGGAAGAACAACGAACAAATGTTTAATTTCACGACAGCTATTCCCGTTTCCATAGAAAATACAAAACTTAATATGGAAAGCTCGACTTTTTCCTCACCAAGATCTTGTGATCACCCCCGAATTAACCGCGGCGACCTTGATATTGCTGTCTGAGAAAATATTTTTAGAGACGCTCACGATCTCATCCGAGGTGAAAGAGAATTAATATATCGCACATGCTGTACCAATTATGTCATACTACTATAACGCAACGTAAACATCCATGAACTTGAATCATGTTGTAAACCAACGACCCCACGTTTACGAAAAAAACGTATAAAACATACATTGAAAGGCATGAGGACGTGTTTCGAAAGGATTGATAAAGGAGTGGAATAAAAGATTAGGACGACTGGAGTTTTCAGCTAATCCTTCTTCTTCTTAGCGTGTTGATGGCAATCTAGATAAATTCAGCCCAGAATTTAGCTACGAGTTTGGCACCTTCAGTAGTGTGTGCAGACAAAAGGACACGCTGCATGGGCACGATATAGATAACCCTAATAAATGTTACATTTTAATTCTTCTAACTACTTAGGTAAATGATCTAGGAACTAAGAGTTTTTAAACAATAAAAATATAATCTGATATAGCATTTGGCAATAACAACTTTCAACAACCTCTCTAAAAAGCTGAAAAGCATAAATTAAGTTTTAACGAGCAAAACTGTCGAGAGTATTTTGTAGTTTCAGCCAAACGGGTTATTAATTTAATGAGAAAATAAATAAGGTTAAAAAGCTTATTTCATATTTTTATTAATAATGCGAACTAAATAAATTAGTAAAGTGACCGTGTCGTTGTCGCACTTGAATGTGTCATCCGATAAGGATCAGTTACTAATGGTAAAAACAAAGGATGTTTACAAAAGTGGATCGCCAGTTCCACAGATGTGGTAGGTAAATGCCAAAGCGCTCGTGCCAATAATTTAAAACACTAGAAACTATAAACGCATAGATTGATAGATGAAAAAGGTGAACCCGGATGAAAGTGAAAATAACGGGAAAAAAGGGAAGAATTTATAATGAAATTTAACGTTGGGTGTTTGGGATCACGAATGAAAAAGAAATAGGTATATATAATATATAATAATATATAGATAATAGCTTCTCTCAGTTTCAGTGTCCCAGGTCCCACACCAAATTGTAGATGTGTAAATGTACCCCCCCCCCCCCTTTTTTTAGGGGTGTGAATTCATCAAATAACTGCTCCCATTCTGGGCGGAGCGGTAGAGCGTGTCAGACTTTTACTAACTAAAGCCCACCCGTGTTCCTTCAGTTGCCTGTGCGCCAAGGCCACGGTATCTCTTTCGAACAATCCGGGACCCCGGCAGACAAGCATCAGTTTTAGCAATTCGGACCATTTTTGCGTATCGGCTCTAAGGACTTACAATACGAACAAACTGAAACCCAAAGCATTAATTTCAATTAAACCATTTACATGCACTTTTGAATTGACAAAGAGTAGGTCCATTTCAAAACGTAGATCTCTATGGAGAAGAAAGGGCAAGAAAGTACAAGGACACTCTTTTAAATCAAGATGTTAAAAAATCCTGGGTAGTATTGGGTCCATTATTCTTGTTGCTTCTTTATGTGAGAACAATGTAAAACAATAAAACAAAGAAACAATTCAAAATATATGATTAAAAATAAGCCATGGCAGTTAAGAGATGACCATTCTCAACCGACGGCGCCCGTTCACGATCATGACGCGTGGATCAGCACCATCCAGCTCAACCATCTTGTAGGGAACCGAATGATCCAAAACACGCGCTACCATTAGTGAGACATTTAAGTAAGTATAACATTCTCTCAACTGCCATGCTCTTTCAAGTCAACATACATCATAATAACATATCTACTAAACGGCATCCATGGTATTCACATACACAAAATTGAAAAATTTCTTCTAAATTATACAAAACTATAGTTTGCAATGTATTTGAAAGATTAATAAATTTTTACTACCAGAAATTAAATAATAGTTTAAAAAAACGAACAAACACGCTTTAATAGAAAATCAAACTAAAATGTTTAAAATAATTTTGAATAAATTTAAATTAAGAATAGTGTGATAAAAAAAGAAACGTCCGGTGCCTTTTACGATATTTTCATAATGACTCTACTTTCACCAAAATCTGTCAATAAAATATTTATATCAATAGACATCATAGCACCCCACGCTTTTTAATAAAATATGTTTTTTGTTAATCACACTATTCTTAATTTAAATTTATTGAAAATTATTTTCTACTTTTTAGTTTGGTTTTATATTAAAGCATGGTTTTTAGTTTTTTTTAACTATTATTAATTTTCTATTTTTTAGTTCGGCTAACTACAAAAGCGTGTTTTTTTTGTTTTTTTCAACTATTATTTATCTTTGCTTTTTTAGTCTTAAAACGATGATAATTTCATAGCAACGAATAATCGACTTTTTGGTCTATCATTTATGTGAAAACAGGTTACCAAGTTGTTTTATGAATTGGTGTCTTTGAATATAAAAAATCGCTAATCCTGAAAATCCTGGTCATGAGTATGGACAAACTTATTAAATTATGCTATTGTCATCGGTCCTTGATAAGTGTGCAAACTTTCAATTTAATTCGACGTTTTGAAGTGGCTGTAAATCACATTCAAAGATTCCGTTCCAAAAATACAAACAAACAAACAAACATACATACCAAGCTAATAAAAGCGTGTTAAAAAGAAAGAAATCAATGATATCTATTGAAGTATTCAAGAATTATAACTTGATTAAATAAAAAATCAATGTCAGAAAAAAAAGGGAAGCTTCTCTTCCAAATATTAAAAAAAAAAATTGAAAAAACAAGTGGCTGTAGAGCAGGACCAGTATTCAGCCAAGCATTTTTATCTACGATATAATCATCCAACTTACAATTTATGTTTGTCTACATAGTGTGCGTTTAATGCATGTTTTAAATTTCTTCTCATTCAGTTGAAGAATATCGAGCGGTATTTTATTACACCAGCCATTTTACACAGTACCCCATAAAAGAAGTGTAAAAGTATAACTTTATACAATCTGAATCGTGGTTGATCTAATTTGTTCATATTTCTATTAGTGTTAAAATTATGCCTGTCACATAACTTACTAAAAAGATATAGATTTTTTCGAACATAAGTAAGTACATAATGTTTTTATAGGGTACCGTCATGATGTTATTTTTTTTAAACAGTTCCCTTAGAGATTCGCATCTGCGGAGGTTGACAAACTTTAGTAGAGTTGCCCCACAGATCTTCGGTAATTTTAAATCTTAAGGGGGATGCGCCAAGGTAGCCCGCGAAATTAAAAATTGCTTAGGCTTTTTGCAATCTGCAGGTCAGTATCAGGTTTTATGGTGATCTAAATATGATTTGCGGCCGTACCAAATATGGCTTTACAGAATTATAATCATTAAAATCAGCAATACAACTCCTTAAGTTAGAATTGCCCTCAAATGTCCTGATTTCATGAAATAGTCATTCAATAGGGTAATATGAACATATAGAGATGTATTGCTGATTCTAATGATCATATAGCCATATTTGTTACGGTCGCGAATCATATTTTAATCAAAATGCATCCTGTAAGTGACCTGCAAATTGCAAAAAACGTAACAAAATTTGAATTTCGCGGGCTACCCTGAAGGTTCCGCCTTAAGTTGCTTACACGCCTCAACGACCACAGAGTTTATATGTTTAAATTTAAATTCCACAGAACAGGAATCATTACTCAATAGCAAGTGCGGGCGAGGGATTTAAAGTTTATGTAGGAATTGGAATCTTTATTCATAAATTTTCTTTGTTTACTCATGTAAAACAAGTTCCAAACTAATGAGACCACGGAAAGTGTCCAGAGCATGACCCACACCAAATTCCAAAATAATTTCAAAGATGACAAAATACTTGTTTTTATGTTTGTTAATACAATCTTTTGTGACGTCATCATTTCTCTGAATTTCTTATATGACATTAGGTATTGAACTTTTCAGACATTTCAGACTATTGTAGCTCAAGCACATGGCACAGTCTACTTTTAACATCGGGAACGCTCGATTTCGTAACTGTGCCAGAATAGAGTCAACGCTTGAGGCTCTTGCGAAAGCCTTTCTTCAATTTTATGCATAACAATCCTATTTAGAGTAACTTGCTCCCATCAAATATGTGTTTTAGACAAATTCTGGACGAAGCTTTTATCTTTCTCAGAGCAATCGACTGCCTACGACATCTTCAGGAAAACTGGTCGGTTCACTCCTCCTGCGCGGTCTATCCCTCGCTTCAGGAAGTACACCGTCGAAGACTTCCAGTTCATCAAGGTGCTGGGCAAAGGAAGCTTTGGGAAAGTAAGTTCATTAATTCTTTTGTCTTTGTAAATCTTTCAGTAATCGATCTTTCATGAGCTTCCGTGTGACCAGAACATTAATATTAGTCAGTGAGATACTGGTGTCTGTTCGCAATGATCATTGTTTTCTCTTGTTGACCTGAATCTGGCTCGTTGGAGGAAGGTGCCAGATTTCTGACGTGAAGCTCTGCTTCGAGGTTTAAAAATGGATCAATATATCACAACAATCAAAGAGATCATCTTCTCTTACCTTTAGATAGTTTCAAAGTAGTATTCTTCAAACGTGTCTTTGATTCAATGAGATATTTTATGTAAGTAGTAGATATCATGTAGTTTTTTTACAAATCCAAAAAACTTAGCTAATGTTTTTGTCTGCACCTTGTAGATATAAAACATTATTCTTCCTAATTGCTACCAAGAAAAAGTGATTTTATTTTGTAAAAATCCAAGGTGTGTACGTATTCTCCGTCCCAAAATAAACGAAAACTGAAACAAGGGATTTTGCCAAGAGAAAAAACAGCTCTCGCAAACATAGATAAGCCGTTGTGTACACGTAATGATTTGCAACAGACAACACTGAACACAGTGTATTTAGTTGCTGAAAGACGCGTCTAATAATACAAAGATATGACAAACTCGACACATTCCCACACTACAAAAATAATACGCCCATTAATTTACAAAAGTGTTAAAGTGTTTAAAATCTAAAGTGATTTGTTCAATTTACCGTTTAGTCCCTGAGAAGTGTTTTCAATTGGTTTTCTTACTCAATCACTACTTCCGGATAGCAAAAACTAATGGTATTTTCTTTGGGATTTGCGTAATGCGGAAAGTTTCCTTTAATCCAGTTATAGAATTGTTATATAACTTTGGCACGTTTTATCAATGGCAGATATTTTAGCGCACTTTTCCGACTCTATTAGAATGTATTAGCCTCTTTTTCTAGTCGATATAATATCGACTGCTTAGCTTCAGGTCCTGGGTTCGATTCCCGGGTTGGACAAAGTATTATTAGGCTTTTCTATCTGGATTTTCTCAGTAGCAGCCCGGAGTCTGGAATTGTGCCCGGTTGATGGCAATAGGCTCGCCCCCTATTACATGGGACTCGAACATAACTGGCGAAATGTGGGTGTACTATAGGTGCACCTCTGCCTAACCTTTCGGAAAATACAGGCATAATGTTATGTTATGTTATTTATCGACTTTCTTGCTTCCAAAATGTCTGTCTTGTTCTAAGGTGTAAAACCTCTTTATATCAATATTGCTCTAGTTTTAAAGATCTGACATATTTCCATTGTCACCTCTTGCATCACAAGTGGGAACAGACCATAATGGTTTTTATCCTAAGACTTGTATTCCTGTGTTACGTTGTCGTCTATAGAAGCACAATGCCTCGGCCAGCAACGGCCTATATCAATAAACACAAAATTATGCTAGGTATTACTGAAATGCTGTAAGAATTTATATGATTGTTAATTTAGTTTTCACAGCAGGTGAGTGTATTTAACTGCGACGAACGCAGCAACTCAACAAATAATATTCTAGTGTCATATCGTAACACCTTAGTTATTGCACTTTAGAACTGTGTCAGTGTGAGGAAATCATGTGAAAATAGAATTAACTACCTGTGAATTCAAGAATAGATGGAACTAGGTCACCAAAGAGTACTTCATGTGCATGTAAACTCGTGACAATTTGAACAGAGAACATCATAACATTTTGAATAACTGATAGTGGAAGAGAGTTGGATGTACGAAACTGTGTACCTATTTATGTAAAATCGAAAGAAAAACACTACGGGTAACGTTTTTCTTATGTCTCAACAAGCTATTGCACGCATGATCATGGTTGGTGACGTCAGTAGACGCTTCCGATTCCCAACAGTTAGACATGGTAATCTACATACGTCATACCAAGTGGAGTTATCTAAAATATTAGGTGTCTAGTTGATTTTGACAAATGACGATATAATGCTATTAATTTTTCGCATTCGAGACGCAAGCGGCGACCAGCCTAATAGTGACGCGCAGAACATCAAAGAGTTAGAAAATGTCAAATAATATTTTCATTTTGCACGTTGAGGGCGATGAACTCGGAAAGTTCTGGATCATATGCGTCCGTTTAAAGAAATATAAAATGCAACTTTGAATGACCTGAATTCGAAATGAGTCGCGGTTAATTTGCCATCAAAAGTTTTATTACTGCACAAATGCATAATTATTAATTAAACATTAAAGTTCTCAAATAGGAGGCTTCGTTATGAACCGCCTACGAGCTTTTTATGGACCATAGCTCTGGTGAAAGATGGTACCTGAGATTTAAACGCAGGAGTTCACATTATTTTAAACTTCAGTGTTCGCATAATAAATAAAGGGGACATAAAATCAAAGCTCCCATATAGCTGTCAGTCGCCAGCTATAAAGTTTACTCGTACGTCGCCAGTCGCCCTTTCCTTTCAACTGAGGATAAATTTATCTACCGATATTGTGCAACAAACTGTTTCAGCTTTGAGCTCAAAATATTTCTGAACCCTGAAGTTTAAATATAATTGTGAGATACCTGTATCAAAAGATAACTCTACAAAAATCAAAAATGAATTGCCTGGACAAGGCTTTTTAGGGCTTTTAACAAGCCCGATTTGGATTTTGAAGAAACAAAAGATTTCGAAATTTGAATTTAGGTGACAAAACTTTTTTACAAAAAAACAACCGACTTCCAAAAAAAACACTAAAAGACGTGAAAAATAACTTTAATTTCGGAAGTCGGTGCCTTTGGTTTTGTAATTTCGTGTTTGGCCACCGACTTCCGAAATTAAAGTTATTTTTCACGTCTTTTAGTGTTTTTTTTGGAAGTCGGTTGTTTTTTTGTAAAAAAGTTTTTATTTTACACTTTTTAGTTGCGGTACCTACCCCACACAAATTCGTATACCACTACTTGGTGTGTAAATAACAGTGACAGGAAATTATTAACACATCATCCATATAAACTAAGTGGAAAAAATCTGCAGTATTAAGGATAACTCAAAAACTACTGGTCAGACCTTGATCAAATTTAAATGGGACCACATGTGAAGCACCACCTATCAAATAAAAAAAGAATCATTCGAATCGGTTCACCCAGAAAAAAGTTATGAGCTAACACACATAAAAAAAAAAAAAAAAAAAAAAAAAAAAAAAAAAAAAAAAACATACAGGCGAATTGAGAACCTCCTCCTTTTTGTGAAGTCGGTTAAAAAGGTTAAGCTGGTTCGAGGTGGCCCAGAGAAAAAATACGTGGAATTTGATTGTGGCGTTTGTCCAGCAATGGGGCAATGTCGGCTAAATTATCAAATATAAAAATATAATTTAATTTATGTTATTTAATTTAATTCAAATATAATTTTATTTAAATCAATTTAGCTTTTAATATTTTTATTTTTTGTAACTACGTATTGTTTTAATTAATTAATTGTGTTATTATCTGCGCATAACGTAGTGCATACTGTGCTTTTATTTAAGTAATGGGGCGCTTAGACTTAAGTTTGCAATGTACAAATTGTAAAGTAACACTGTACTCATTGTTAAAAAGCCTAATCATAAATAAATAAATATAGAAAAATGGTACAGAAATCAGCGAACCCGTTTCTCTAAACTCACTTGTAACTATTACCTACCTGTCTCAGATATAGTGCTATGAATTTTCAGGCTGTTAGCCAGACTAGCGTGAAAATAGAAATCAGGACAGATGAGCAGGTTTCAGTGACTAGTGCAATAAATTATTTTAATAATCGCCCTGTTTCTCAGAATCTCTTTGAAAGAAAAGATCGAAATATTGTGACAGGATAATCAGCACAACAAGACAACAATGCTCATCGGAATTAGGTTGACTTTTAGCTTATTCGGCACGACATTAATAATGATTTGGGTAGAATAATTTTGAGATAACAACATACCTAATCGTTTCACAAATTCTAGGAAATAACTACCTCAGAAACAATATATTGCAGACAGAAATAGATACGTATATGCAAATTTTAAGACAATAAATTATCTGGTGATGATCGATTTTTAATTTTGGTGTAAATGCAGTGGTGACCGTAACCTCAGCGGTGATGCGTGATGGCAGCTTGCCACCTGCAGCTTAGCGGTTCGCCGCAGTTTACCTGTCGTACTATCGTTCTGTAACATTAGATTTATTCGCTCTATTTTGGGTGCCTACAGCATTGGCCACCTTTCCAACGTCAGAGAGCACGTGTCATCGTCCTCCCTCCGCTCGACGTACTGTCGCCTATTAACCATTGTCTATCGTGGCTTAATAGTCTACCATCTACAATTATTATCTAGCTATATAATGATATGTGTTATAGCCAAAACAACACCAATCTTACAACACATGTTGAGGCGCGCTATTTTTCTACAGCGTATTTTTATTCTCTAAACGGATGCGTCACGTGAATGTGTTTTCATCGATTCCTTTAGCTCTGGTGCCGGCACCTATAATAGCTATTCTTCATACAGCTCTTCTAAAAGATGGCTACTATTTGGCTCACACACCTGTTGAACCTGGAGCACTTAACTTTGGATAAGATTATCCTCAAAATAAATGAGCAAATATGTAACGTTAAAATTGATTTACGGCTATACCAAATTCACGTTTATTAGCAAGAGTGATCCGCGCGTTACGTGAGCCAGAACGCAACGTCTTCCTGGTTTCACAGAGCTTGGCCCAATTGCCTTTGAGAATGGGCCAAGAATACGGAGAAAGCATGATATATATGAATTATAAAATGAAAACTTCTGTCGTACGGGTGTCACGTTCGCTTCCTGCGACATATATCAGCACATATTTTACTTTGTTTTTGTCAGTTCGGGATTTGAAAGAACACAAATAAAATTTAGACAACTCTTGATGTGAGACGCTGCGCCTTATTATATAATAATAAGCAAGATGGAAGATCAACGATCATTTGTATCGTGTCTGTCTCGCTATCTGTATGAGTTCTCAAAGGCAAATCTTTCATACATTTCGTATTTGTGGCATCCGCTAGCGATTTGCGTCTCTTTAAATAGAACCGCGGTATCACTATATGTTTGTCTCTGTACTAAAGTCTATTTTTGCGTGCCTACGCACTGAACTGGAGAACTGTAGGTCGATGAACACGGTTTTAAAAGTTCACATAGATACATTATAATTATATATTCAGAGAAAGTTCTGTAGATACACAATGAGTTGGGGTAAGATCTAGCCGAGACGTCTATGTGATAACGATACGTACACGTTAAATTGAGAAACTACTAAGTCTTAGGAGTTAGGGTTTTGGGCGGTCCAAAATTGTTTTATTGATCGTCTGACGTCTAGATTTTCCTAGGAAAGTTACAATGCACTTAACTACAATGGGTTTTTTTTTCCTTTTCCAGGTGTTATTGGCTGAACTTCGTGACACAGAATACTACTACGCCGTAAAATGTTTGAAAAAAGACGTGGTTTTGGAAGACGACGACGTGGAGTGCACTTTGATCGAGAGGAAAGTTCTCGCACTTGGCACGAACCACCCCTACCTCTGCCATTTATTCGCTACTTTCCAGACTGATGTAAGTAAACTCAATATTTACAATAATATTTTACGCTTCATGATGACATTTTAAATCGCTACATTCCACCTAATTTTTGCGGAATTCATTAATGGTTACACTTTCATATTTACATCGAATAAATTGTGAAAAATATTTCTACAAATCTTCATTAAACTTTGTAAATACTTAGGAAGTGACTGGCACACTATGTGGGCGTACTATGCTCATCATAACTGCTTTCCTACAGCAGTTATGATTTCAGATGGAATCTAATGATATGCAAAGTGATTACGAGTGGGCCATGCATGTAATACGTAGGACCGGCCTTGGGCATACAAAAATTCGAGCTGGACGACAGTCAGTCTAGTAAAGCGAAGCTTTGGGCGATTCCCAATCAGATGAGAACTGAGTTGAATAGCCAGTTGAAGCGGCAAAATACCATTTATGAGGTGGTTTATGTGACGGACGATTTGAAAAGATCTTTAGTTGGTATGTTATATAAGTATGCTTTTATATCCTTTTTAGTCTCATCTGTTCTTCGTGATGGAGTATCTGAATGGCGGTGATCTGATGTTCCATATTCAGCAAAGCGGGCGGTTCCCGGAGGCTCGCGCGCGGTTCTACGCTGCGGAAATTGTATCAGGACTCAAATTCTTGCACAAAAGAGGCATTGTGTACAGGTAATTCGTAAATTTCAGAAGTCTACGTCTACATTTTGGTTAGTAAGGGGTATACCGACCTAGTTGAGGTAAGGATGCCGGCAACCTCTGCACTCTATCCCTTAAACCTGATACACCTAGGCTAGGTAAGTACTTAGTCTTTTTGACACATTGTTATAGAAAGCTGCAACCCATCATTCGTAGGTATGCTAATAAAACCGAAGCACCAATTATAAGTTTGCCAAATGATTGTACCTAATTAATATTTTCTCACGGTCTTTCATTAAAAAATTAAACAACAATAATATTGATTTCTAATTCTCGACGTTCTAGAGCGTGTTAAGGCTCCTCCAAACAGGCGCGACACGCGACGCGAATTGCACGCGACACAAAGGCACCGCTCGTCGCACGACTGGCGTGGCGGTGCCGTTGTGTCGCGTCGCTTGTCGCGCCTGTTTGTAGGAGCCTTTATCATTTATACGGACTACCTAGCTAGGGGTGCAACAGATGTCTTGCTTGAACCAAAACTTAATAAACAGAACATCACGCCTGTAATCCCCGAAGGGATAGGCAGAAGTGCGCCTATAGTACACCCACATTTTGCCAGTTATGTTTAATAATTAATAATAAGTAATAATTACCTGTATTTCTTTTCCAGGGACTTAAAACTGGACAACATCCTTCTAGACTTCGAAGGTCACGTCCGCATCGCCGACTTCGGCATGTGCAAGCTACAGATATACTTGGACAAAACGGCAGACACTTTCTGCGGAACACCAGACTATATGGCACCGGAGGTCAGTATCTTAGCACGTACTTAGTAATGTAGTGTTTTGGTTTTTTTTACTGCAACATTAACGATAAATCTGACACAAGCAAACAACATTGGATATATTCATGCATGGATAAGTAGGTATTTTAAAGTTGTTCCACAAATTTGTATGGAATGCCATATACCTATTGGTACAGTCACCAAAAGAGATAAGTAACCAAGGTAATCGAATATAATTGAAGTTTAGTAAGAAACCGATGGATGTTTTCGAATGAAATTTAATTTGATAAATTAACTGTTTGTTTTCTATTAATTAAGTTAGATTTTATTCGAAAATATCCATGGGTTTCTTACTGAACTTCAACTGTATCCGACGACCCTGGTTACTTATCACTTTTGGTGACTGTACATTAATCACCCTGCCACTAATCCCACTGCTGGGACACAGACCTCCTCTCCGTCAGAGGGAGTGGGCCATAATCTACCATGCGGGCCCAATGCGAGTTGGTGGATGTCTCAAAATTAACTCCCGAGTGTTTGGTACTAAGACAAGCACATGTGTTAGCAATTATTTCAGCTGTAGCGAAAAAAAAAAGTACTTAAATAAAAATATTTGTTTTAAATACGTACCCATCTATGTAAATCATCATTTCAGTAGTAAATCTCTCTTTAAAGAATCAGATCTGTCTCCATAGATCTTACAATAATTAATGGTTATTGAATCATCCATACACCTGCCAATCCCGTGGTTGGCAATTTGGCAGTCGCGTTAATGGTCTTATAATCGTAGTGTCGAACGGTCAAAGGTTGACGCCTTTTCTCTCTTAGCCCCTCGATATGACTTTGTTGACTCTGGGCCGGCAGTCTCGACTAGATAGCGACACTGTCGCAAACTACCGATCGCTAAATATTAAGGTGAATGCTCAGTTGTAGCCCGCAAAATTCTTTTCTTTCGTTTTTTGCAAATTGCAGCTCTGTTTTACGTCGTATGTTGATCAAAATGCGATTCTCGACTGTGGGAATTATATATTTATTTATTGAAAATAATCATCAATTTCATATCAATCGGCAATTTAAATAAAATTTGAATTTGGCGGGGTACAACTGAGGTTTCACCTTAATATTTAGCGATCGGTAGTTTGCGACAGCATCGCTACCTATGTCGAGACTGCCGGCCCTCCATCTACGTATGTATTGACCACACATACCGACGAAACAGTAAGGGGCAAAGTTAAGAAAATAGGTAGGTATACGTACCTACTTGTTAACTTTGCTACAGACTACAAAAATTGTCATAATTGGTAAACTGAGATAATAATATATCTACCTAGATAGATTATAGAATATACCTACTTTAGGGTAGCTACACAAAAAATATAACACAGTTTACACTATATTGCTAAATATGAGGGTTGTGGGTGAGGTATTTTGTGGGTTAATGGCGGTCTTATCGCGGACAGGGGTATCTAGCAGACAACATGTGGATGAACTGAAAGAATACGAGACCTCAATTTTGAAAACCGGCCAAGATCGAGTCGGACTCGCGCACGAAGGGCCATTATCTACAAAAACGGCAAAAAAATCATGTTAAATATTTGTTTTATTTTAATTTAAATATTTATTTTTAAAGTGAATATATAACTAAATATTCTGTGAATATTTCAACCGTCTACCTGTTGCCGTTATCTTTATCGAGCAAAAAACGAGCAAAAAAAAAAATCACGTTTGTTGTTTTTTAGTATTTGCTGTTATAGCGGCAACAGAAATACATCATCTGTGAAAGTTTCAACTGTCTAACTATCTCGGTTCATGAGTTATAGCTTGGTGACAGACGAACGGACAGCGGAGTCTTAGTAATAGGGCTCCTTTTACCCTTTGGGTACGGAACCCTAAAAAAATATGTGTGGCTAATTCGAAGCTTTTTCAGAAGTTCACATAATCACATTACCTACTCAAAGTGTGCATGTGCTGGATCAAAAAACTCGTGATTTTCGTATGGTGTTTGTTTACTAAATAAGACACGTAGGAAAATCGATCAGTCTCGCCGTGCTGCATATTTATGATATGACACATCTTGAGTATGGATGATTTGTAATTAGCAGCCAACTGTCTGTCAACACTGTGCACAACAACAACAACAGGTTAGCGTCTTGTTCTGTCCTCTACAACGCAAAACGTTGCGGAGGTCACGCGACATAGGAACCTTATTCAGCGACATCTTGCATAATCAGCCTATAATGTACCCACTGCTGGGACACAGGCCTCCTCTCTTTGAGAGGGAATGGGCTGTAATCTACCACGCGGACCCAGTGCGGGTTGGTAGATGTCACATGTCTTCGAATTTTTGGTTCTAGGATATGCCGGTTTCCTCACAATGTTTTCCTTCACCGTTTTGAGAGCAGTGGTGATGAAATTATTTACACAAAGTAAAGCGCCTGCCTGGGTTCGAACCCACGACCTACAACTCATAAGTCGGGGCCGATACCACTGGGCCACGTCTGCTCAGCGAAATCTTGGAATCTGCGAATCATTTTGATTTAGGAAGATTTCTTTAACCTTCCCCCACCACTATTTATAAGTTCAGCGTTATAAGCCTTGCTCAGGAAACCAATTTTGATTGATTTCCAATATTCTGTATTTTTCTATGGCTCTAAGCGAGATACCTGCGACTTAATCCATCCACTTTCCATGTCATGTAGATATCGGTGATCACCCCTCCGTCCATCTTGTCAACAGCTTTACGCACGCGCACGTGACGACGTCACACGTGGTATTTATACTAATGCATCATCAAGATCGCGCCCTTCATTTGATAACGTCGGCCTCCTATGATGCATAAACAAAGGGTTCAAATAATTTCTCTGCTTCCAGATAATAAAAGGCTTGAAATACAGCCAGACAGTGGATTGGTGGTCTTTCGGTGTCCTGCTATACGAGATGCTGATTGGTCAGAGTCCGTTCAGCGGCTGCGACGAAGATGAGCTGTTCTGGTCCATCTGTAACGAGATGCCTTCCTACCCGCGCTTCCTCTCACAGGAGGCGCTCACCATATTGACTAGGGTATGTTTAGTGGTTTATACCTAGCCTGGAACAGAAAGAGGAAACACGAAAAATCTAAAAGGCGTAGCTGGATTTTTTTAATGAGGCTTCTGAAACTGGTTGGGGAACTGCCCTTTGGAAAAATTAATTTGTACCAAATACGCCTGGGATGAGAAGGCTTTCCTTTAGAAGATTTTTCCTGTCCTCGACTCAATAGGTAAATGCGAAGGTAGAGAACAGACGAAACTCTCTCGCACATTCAGAACTAATGGATTTTCAAACTTTATCGATTCGCTAATGACGTCATTCATGTCAATGTTAATAATATGTTTGAGGGGCTTGTGGCTTAGTAATAACAGCCGCACGGGTCGCTCGATTAGGTTAAGCTACGCTTGCCGCGGTTGGTCCGTGGATGGGTGACCATCTTTACATACCAAGACCCTTCCGTCAGTCGGCATGCACGTTAAGCCGTTGATCCCGGCTGTCATTCGTGGATCTTTGACAGTCGTTACGGATCGTAAGAAGCCCGAAAGTCTCACAACCAGAATTACCGAGGGATATCGTAATACCCAGTACTGGGTTGTGGAGGTCAGATAAGCAGTCGCTCCATGTAAAATACCCACTGGTATTCAGCTCCATCTGGTGAGACTGGCAGCCGACCCCAACATAGGAAAAGGCTACGCAAATGATGATGTTAATAATATGTTTGATGTTGTAGCTATTGGACAAGGATGCGCGGACCAGACTAGGCGGCACCGAGTGCATGCACGGAGACATCAGGGAGCAGGACTTCTTCCACGCCATCCACTGGGACCGGCTCGAGAGGCGCGAACTGGAGACACCCTTCAGACCGCGGGTGGTAAGTGCGAAATTACTACCGACTTGAAAACATCTCTGAATTATTGGGCACTGTTTTTCAGTCCTGTAACCAACGTCCTTTTTTAAATTAGGAAGGGCCTGTAAGAGCAAGATGACCTATGACTTTCTTCTTTTTATACGATTGCGCGACAGCAAAAGACAGGGTTATGTTTTTTTATGCGTATCTTTGTACGTGGGATTCTTTATACCCTCGGAGCATCCCAACGGCTGGATGGATTTTAATACTTGAGGTAACGTGTCTGTCGACTCGTCTAGGTCGCCCGATGGTTAGGTTTTGCTTTTATAAAAATCAAAATACTATACCACATCGGGTATCAAAATAAAGGGCTTGAAGAGACGATCTCAAAAATATAACACACTTAAAAGGTTTAAAATAAATGATCTTTCACGTTTTGCAAGTCCATCCATGGTTTTGCTACCAGTAGAGAAATCAGTTCAATCCATTA
Source organism: Griposia aprilina (assembly GCA_916610205.1). Classification (NCBI taxonomy): domain Eukaryota; kingdom Metazoa; phylum Arthropoda; class Insecta; order Lepidoptera; family Noctuidae; genus Griposia; species Griposia aprilina. Next base: position 18,135,119 of record OU744288.1, read on the forward strand.
TTACTTTTTGACAGAGACATCCGATGGACACTCAATACTTCGACAAAGCGTTCACCGGGGAGCGGCCCCGCCTTACTGCAGTGGAGCCCCACGTCTTGCGCTCTATGGACCAAGAGCCTTTCAGAGGCTTCTCCTATACCAACCCCAACACGACGGACCGCTAATCTCAACTCTAGCACATAGAGCGATGGTTGAAATTCCCTTGTTACATTTAGCAGGCGCGGGCGCAGCAGCGTTTTCGAGAACGTTCGGTACGTGATCGTCGGTGTTATTATTGGAGATTGTAAGTCCCGCTGGACGGAAGTCTTTGGCAGTCAAGTTTTCGTAGTCGTAACGAATAAGTACTTTAGCAAGTACCCATGAGTAGAAAATAGAATATTCGGATTCGTAGATGCATAATGTATACTTTTTTACAAGAATGGGTCGAGTTGAAAATCTGCCTATAAAAGTGTTGTATTCTAAAACGAATCGATACCTACATATCGAGGGTATCTTGAATTAAATCAGTTGAAATGCATATCAATTAAAACGTATGTTATTGTGTCTGGAACACGAATTATATTGTTATATGGAATAGGTGTTAGGTAAGGGCTGTAACACACACGCTGCACATACAGTTTATTTTAAGTACCTATCCTCAGTTTAAGAGAATTCAACAATCAGTTTCTGATTAGCGTTTATATTTTCAGCCTGTGTGTTAATGGCAATTTAAAATAATTAAAAAATATTATATATGCTTATTAAACTTTATTCTTCTTAATCATTTAAGTTGTACAGTGAAACTACAAAATGATTTTATAATTCTAAACATTGATACAAAATGCAAAAGAGATCTTCTTGAATAACCTAAAAAAAAATATCCGAAGTACCTAAGAAGTTCTTAGGTGTGTTGGAATAAATACCTACACTTAATTACCTACACCCAGGTTATTCGAAATTAATATTTTAACTTATACTAAGAAAAGGTTATTTGTGCAATATTATGGTTATATGTGGTTATAATTATGTACACCTACAAAAAAATATTCTGTGAACTAGTGTAATGATTATATTTATGATAATTATAATCAAATTATTTTATTAACGTTCTGGCATAATAAGGAATAAATTATACCAAAAATAGTTTGTTCGGATTGTACATTGTTTGTTGGATAATAAATTTACAAATTACAATGGCGTTTCATTATTTAATATTAATTAAATCTTACAGCCTTTACAAACTTATAGAGCACCCTAATTACGTAACACACTATCACAATCTGAATCATTATGAAGCCTATTGCTAATCCATTGCTTCGTATGTTCGAAAAATTTGTCCGTTCAACAACGTAAATAACGCAATGAATGTTGTTGAACTGTCAAAATTAAACCCATTCCTATTGTTAGTGTGTTATGTAATTACCCCGCAGGTTGGTAGAGACAACGACACGCAAACTGTAACCATAAATTCAGCACATGAGTCTAGACACCCAAGCGTAGAAAACTTTCGTCGGTTATCAAAAAAAAAACTGTTATTTCTGTTGTTGACCATAGCGAGGAGGTAAGATTCTCCTTTGTTAGGTGATGTTGTTCAAAGATGCATTTTGAACAACAGCCTTGTTTCCAAATAGATAATAAGTTTATTAACATAGGTATAAGTTATCTTTTTGTTTACTAACCCATATGGATGTTGCTTATCCGAAGTAAAGTATTTTTTATTTTATTTTATAAAATATATGCAATACTTACGCCGTGAAAACGTACTGATCAGCATTTTTTTTTTAATATCCGTCGTTATATATCAACGCAGTGGGGTTCAGTATCATATACTGAATCTATCAACCTGTCTCTGCCACCCTGTATACACTCCCGGACTCCTAAATCAAGCCACCCTGCATTTTATTTGTATATAAGTAGGTTTATAAACTTTTTAAATGGCTGTGTGTTCAAATTCGGAACAATGATGACACCAAGATGATGGCCAGTATGTCGGCTTTAAAACTGCATATATCATGGCTCCGACAGACTGGCGAGACGCGACCCGTGTAGGACAATTTCCATAAATTTTTCATAGAAATTGTTCTTGTCGCGCCTGTTTGAGACTTTATACTTCACATGAAATTGCACGGTGGCTCGATTTAGGATTCCAGGAGTATATTATTAAACACCTATACTTACTTATAAAGTTACCTAAACGTACAGAGACTAGGCCTACACAGAGTCATTTATAGGCGCGCCATGTCGCGTCGTATCTTGGCCATTGACATATGTACACACGGCTACATATCAAGCTATACATTTCTAGTATAAGCTGACCTCTCATTGTACGGAAATCCTATACAATGCAAGATCAGCTTATACTGGATATGTATAACTTGATATGTAGCCGTGTGTACATGTCTTGTTTATCTTTGAACGATTGACACGATCGAGCTTCGTAAAAAAATATTCCATCTTATTATAAAACAAGTGCTAACTTTTGTTCAAGCTTAAACCTTGGAGTCAGTTATTGTATTTTGATCTTTATCCTGACTGTCGTTAAGTTCTTAATAAAAACTGTCAACTTAGACTCGCTATTAAAATCAGTTTTTGTTGGTGATTCTTACAGGTGGTATAAATAAAATAGCGGACTGTTATAATCGGTGGTATATTGGACGTAAGAACGCGTGCCTCTTGGTCCGTCGGGTTTTGTAGTGAAGGGAAGTGCAGGTCAGCGGCTATCGGCACCTCGTCCCCCGGTCCCCGCTCGCTGCTGCCCCGCTCCCGTTGTCGCAGTGGCGGGCGGTGCCACGTTTTGTCTCCAACAGTTTTTGTATTAAGAACTTTATCGCTCTCGGAATAAAAATCAAAATACAATAACAGGCTTGAAGGTTTGATCTGGGTGAGCTTGTAAGTAGTCAATGGCTAGCACTAGACAGAGCAATTCTTACAAAATTAAGAAAAGACTGCCACCAATATAAGTTGGTTATTAAAAAATAAATAAATAAACATATACTTATATAATTATAATTATTTAAATTATTCAAAATAAGATTTAATGTGGTCAGGATAAGTGATCAACAGTTGAAGCACTTTGTGTTTGGTGGCTACAAGCAGGTGGTGCGACAGTTTGTCCTCAAATACTTCCACCCCCAATATGGTAGGTTCTTCGATACTGTTGTCAAATTCTTGCACGTTAAACAATCGGTCCAGTTGACAGTTTGTAGGTGTCATAGTATGTGGAGTACATATTGCGACCTAAAACAATATTTTGATACATCATATTTTATTATACAGAGTGGCAAGGATATCGACACACAAACTGTAACCATGAATTTATACAGCACATGATTCTAGACCCCTAGCGTAGAAATTATTCGACGGTTACCAAAAAATATTTTTTTACAAAGAAACAACCGCCCTCCAAAAAAATCACTAAAAGACTTGAAAAATAACTTTAATTTTGGAAATCGGTGTCTTTGTTTTGTATTTTCGTTTTTGGCCACCGACTTCCGAACTTAAAGTTATTTTTCAAGTCTTTTAGTGATTTTTGGAAGTCGGATGTTTTTTTGTAAAAAAGTTTTTATTTTTCATTTTTTAGTTGCGGTACTTACCCCACACAAATTCGTATACAAACTACTTGATACGTAAATAACAGTGACAGGAAATGATTACCACATCATCAAAATAAACTAAGTGGAAAAAATATGCAGTATTCAGGATAACTCAAAAATTAATAGTCAGACCTTGATCAAATTTAAATGGGACCACATGTGAAGCACCAGCTATCAAATAAAAAAAGATTCATCCAAATCGGTTCACCCAGAAAAAAGTTCTGACTAAGACACATAAAAAAAAACACAGACGAATTGAGAACCTCCTCCTTTTTTTGAAGTCGGTTAAAAAATATCAGCTGTCATAGAAAATGCAATACCTACGCGAACAAATTTTATTTTTATTACCGACGAACATTTTCATAACCATGTTCTGAATCCATGGTAACAGGTTGCGCGTCCATGTCTCTGCCACCCCGTATTGTAATGTCAATAGTATACAAATTGTGCACAAATAAATAAATAAATACAGTTTTGTGTACAACAAGAGAAGCCAAATAACTTATAGCTAGCTTCTGCCCACGATTTCCGTCCGCGTGGAAATTAACTATACCATAAAACATATACTATGGCTCCCAGAAATAGTGTAGATGCAAGTAGAGCCTTTTTATTGTAATCGGATCAGTAGGTACTTCCAGAGATTATCTCTTTCAAACTAAATAAATAATAGTTAAAAAAAACAAAAAAACACGCTTTATATAGAAAACCCAACAAAAAAATTGAAAATAAATTTTAATAATTTTGATTTAAGAATAGTGTAAAAAATTCTAATAAATATAAATGAACAATAGTGTAAATAAGAAAAAAACGTTTTATTTCAAAAAATTCGTGGGGTGCATGGTCAATAGTTATAAATATTTCATTGACAGATATGAGAAGAAGGATTATTATTTCGATAATATCTTAAAAAGAACCCCACGCTTTTTTTTAAATAAAACATTTTTTTTTTATTTACCCTATTATTCATTTATATGTATTTATTAGAACTTTACACTATTCTTAATTCAAAATTATTAAAAAAAAAACTATTTTAGTTGGGTTTTCTATATAAAGCGTGTTTTTTAGTTTTTTAAACTATTATTTATTTTCTACTTTTTAGTTTGGTTTATTTTTATGAGCGTCTTTTTAAATTTTTATTTTCGTTAAATGCACGCATGCGTAGTTCGCGCACTAGCTCTATCTCTCTTACTCTCATGCAAAGGATCCGGAAAGAAATAGATGAATCCTGACGAATCTAATCAGGATAATCGGATATTTTAATCGAATTATTGCATTGTCATCGGTCTTTGACAGGTGTGCAAAATTTGAATTAAATCTGACCGTTTAAAGTGGGTCAAAATAGCGTTCAAAGGAGTCGGTTACAAACATACAAACATACAAGTGAAGCTAATATAAAGCGTGTAATAAAAACCATTTTACCTCTTTATATTAGGTTGGGGAAAAAGTCTTTTCGCATTATAGTATGTATGAACTTGTAATAAAATCTCTTTGGCTACTATTTGTATCTGGCTGGTTTTGGTATCATTGAAAGTTTAAATTTTAAAGAACATAATTCCAAATTCAAATTAGGAAAATGTATGATTTTCATTTGTTTTTCGTACTGTCAAGATGAGTGAATCTAATGAAGAAATTCGATACATTTTAAAATTTGACTACAACAAAGGTAAAAAGGGAACGCAAGCCGCGAAAAAAATTTGCGATGTTTATGAACCTAGTGCAGTGTCTGTGAGAGTAGCACAAATTTGGTTTAAGCGTTTTCAATCCGGAAATTTTGATGTCAAAGATGCACGTCACTTTGGTCGCCCTATTACGGATAAAATGGATGCCATTTTTGAAAAAGTGGAGCAAGATCGGCATACCAGTAGTTACGACGTAGCTGAAGAACTGGGAATTGACCACAAAACAGTTTTGGCACATTTGAGAAAAACTGGGTACACAAAAAAGCTCGATATTTGGGTACCTCACGAGCTCACTGAAAGAAACCTAATGAACCGTGTACTCATTTGTGATTCTTTATTACGACGTAATGAAACCGAACCATTTTTGAAGAAGCTGATAACTGGTGATGAAAAGTGGATCACGTACGACAAGAACGTGCGAAAAAGGTCGTGATCAAAGGCCGGTCAGGCTTCACAGACTGTGGCGAAACCCGGGTTAACTCGCAACAAGGTGATGCTGTGTGTGTGGTGGGATTGGAAGGGCATTATTCATTATGAGCTGTTACCACCAGGCAGGACCATCGATTCTGAACTCTACTGCGAACAACTGATGAGATTAAAGCAAGAAGTTGAGAGAAAGCGGCCGGAATTAATCAACAGAAGGGGTGTGGTTTTTCATCATGATAACGCTAGACCTCACACATCTTTAGCCACTCAGCAAAAATTAAGAGAGTTTGGCTGTGAGGTGTTAATGCATCCGCCGTATAGTCCTGACCTTGCACCTTCAGATTTCCACCTGTTTCGGTCTCTTCAGAATTCTTTAGGCAGTGTCAGGTTAACATCACGAGAGGACTGCCAAAACCACTTCTCGCGGTATTTTGATCAGAAGTCCCAAAATTTCTATAGCAATGGGATCATGTCACTACCTACAAGATGGCAAAAAGTTATCTAACAAAATGGTACCTACATACTTTAGTTAAATGTAAATAAACTATATTAAAAAATGTTATGAATTTTCTTAAAAAATGCGAAGAAACTTTTTCCCCAACCTATTAATATGATTAGAAGTTTCGAATTTAGACTTGCTTGCTAGCAGTGCTATACAATAGATAAAATAATTAAACATTCGTTACTGACCGTTCCATCCTTATAGCCAATGAATAGAACTTCCCCATGTTCGGTAGCGCATGTCATGTCCCCACATTCTAACCAGACGACATTCGTATCCTGTTCTTGGCAAACTTTAACCCGCTGACTTCTATTATTAACTGGAAACAATACGATGAAATTGTAGGACAAATAAAAAGGTGCCCTCATAACCCCTACCATAGACAAACAAATAACACTTCGTAGATACGGACGCGAAACTCCCATAACCAACCACCCACCCAACCAGTCAAATGCCATTGACTACTATAACTATTAAGTAGCTTCATCTTTCTGACTGATCGACCCCTTGACTATTCAAAAGTGCCTGTAATTGGTTTATTTGAAATAAATGCTTTGAGTTTGAGTTTGATTGCCAATATCGGGGCGTAAAATACGCCCATGTCTTCTTTAAGAAATATGATTCCTCTTTATTTGTCCTTTCCCAAGAAGAACTTACTACGATAAAGTGGTAACTGGCTTACCTGAGATCGCAACTCCTTTTTGACTAAACAATACCAACACGGTTGAATCCTGAATACGAGCCACAAGGTTGTACTTGTTTTGTTTCTGATACAACATTGTTTCCCGATCTTCAAACAATATAAATCCAAGCTTAGTTACCAAGCAAACTCTGTCATTATACAGATTAATACCACATGGTATGTCGACTAAATTGCCGTAGCAGCGACCTCTAGGTATGAGATCCCATCTTTTCAAATTCCATGTAAGAGCCCATATTATGTGACCTTTGGTGACTATGTAGCAAACATTGGCTTCCAATCTGAAAAAATAGTAGTAATAGAATAAATGAAATAGCTGTTCAACAAAGTAAAGAGAGAAACCAAAAACACGTCAAACATGCTTTTAAAAAATCAAAAGACTAGGGTAACGAGTACCTATTTGCAGAAAAATTACATAAAACTGGTTCCAAGATTTGACTTGAACGACACATGTTTGATCATCCTTTGTGTGGTTCAAGTCAGGTCATCGGAAAAGTATCGGGCCCCAGAAAACTTACGTATACACGAGAATGTCGATCTCGAAAAAGATTAGCCTTTCATTACTATTGATTGGATCATTTGGGTTTTCTTTGCCATATGCGTATAACACGTGCTCAACACTCACACGCATGTATTCATTCTCACTCACATCAAGGTTTTTAGCTAAAATGACAGAATTTTTTAAATTAAGCTCTAATAACTCGGTTCCGGTCAGGGTTCAGTGTCAGTATACGACATAGCATCTGCAGCGCAAAGCTGCCGTGTATTCCTGTTCGTCCCCCCGACTCTGCCACCTAGTGGGACGAACGGGAATTCGTAAAAAAAAAACCCGATCGTCCTCCTGATTTTGTTGGTGGGACGATCGTGTTTTATTTTTATTTTTGAGTCCCATTGGTCCCACCAAACAATTTCAAACTGGTTGTTTAAGTGCAAAAAAAACCAAATTTTAAAATAAAAATCTGGCATTTATTATTCATGCACAGTATTATTTAGTGGTACTATAGTGTAAGAAAATATTCCAATTAGTCCCTCTAAAATCCCGAGCGTGACGATCGGGAACAAATTTAATATTATTTTTGTAAATTCCCGTACGTCCCACTAGGTGGACGAAATCGGGGGGATGAACGGGAATACACGAAAGCTGCTTAGGTACCTATGGATGAACCGCGGTGTAATTGCGTAACAGACTTACAACGACAATACCTTTTATTTTGACAATGAATAAGCAATATCCTTCAAAATTCGTCGGATTGTGAATGGAAGTTTGTTACGCAATTGGGGTGACGGATCCCAGAAGGCCCTGCCTCTGACACGTGCAAATAAACACTTCGGATGTAAAAAGACACTTAACGAAGCCGAGAGTCACAAGTTCTTCCTATAATTGCGATGTTTTTATTTGAGATGGGTTTGCTCTTGACTCTAGGTCAGAGATAACAGAGAAAAAGTCAACGATGGAGTGAGCTTACCCAGAAGAAGCCTGTTCACTGTCACTTTGCTAAGATTTGGGTTGTATGTGTTCGGAAACACAGACGCAGGTAGAGAGTTCCACTCTTTTGCTGTGCGCATTATAAAGGATATTTGGAAGCGATTAGTGCAAGTTGGTGGAATAGCAACTAAGTAGGGATGGTAACTTGCAGTGCGTCTAGATGTCCGAAGGTAGAAGGGGGCCGGTGGAATGAGGTCGTGGAGTTCTTGGGCACACTCACTGAAGTTCAATCTGTAGAAGACCGACATGCAGGCAATACCTTGCGGCGATGAGCCAAGCTATGAAGCTTGGTATCCACCAGTTTTATGTCGCCAATGAGCCTCTTAGCTCTGCGTTCCACCGAGTCAAGCGCCGAGGCAAGTTGGTATTTAGCTGGGCCATCCCAAAGGTAGCTGCAATACTCCATGCAGGATCGGACTTGCGCTTTGTAAAGGGTTAAAAGCTGTCCAGGCGTAAAGTATCGCTTCACCCTATTTAGGACGCCCAGTTTCTTGGCCGCAGTTTGGGCTTTGTACTCAATGGTGGTGCCGAAGTTGAGACCAGATGTCAACGCCATGCCCAGGAGCTCGAGCCGATCAGTTACAGGACCCCACAGAACAGATACGGGGAACAGATGTACCCCGAAAAGTAGGAAATTAGTTGAAACTACTCCTTTTAGCGGTAAAAAGACTCGTCTGTGTTTTGGTGGCGTTAAAAGAGACCAGATTGTTAACCCCCCACTGGGAGACAAGGCTTAAGGTCAAATCTGCTCGCTCTACCATGGCATCTCTCGAGGAACTAACTTCGGCCCCGCTGGGTTTTGCGCTTGACAAGTATCTCTCTGAAACAGTACTGTCATCTGCGCACCCAACAATACCAGGCTGAAGTAGGTCATTGATGTGCAGCAGGAAAAGAGTTGCAGAAAGAACAGACCCCTGAGGAACTCCGGCATCAATAGCCATAAGGTCAAAGGAGCAGCCGTCTACGACTTCTCTGATCGACCGTTCACTAAGGAAGTCTGATATCCAGATACAAAAATCAGCCGGGATGCCATAAGTAGGAAGCTTGCTCAGTAGACCAGCGTGCCAGACCATGTCAGTCAAAGGCCTTCGAGAGTAACTCGCCATGTTTCTCGATGGCTTCGTCCCAACAGTAAGTCACATACACAAGAAGAAGATCGCCAGTTGACCGTCCCAGGCGAAAGCCTTAATGACGGTCACTGAGGAGATCATTATCTTCAAGGTAGGTCAGCAACTTACTGCTCAGTACCGTTTCCATACACTTCCACAGAATGTAGGTAATGGCGATTGGACGGTAATGGGCAGGGTCTACACGGTCGCCCTTTTTGGGCACCGCAAGATGGGTGCCGCGAATGCTCACGACGCCTCAAAAACAAGTGCGAATCGAGTGCTGTAGAGAATTTTTAAGTGCTCTGTGGTGAAGTTCCATTAAGTATTTTCGATCGAATTGTTAATGAAAATGAAACTTGTTTTATTCATTATCACCCTGGAAGTAAGCAGGCGTCCATGAAGTGGTACAAGAAGGATACTACGCCCCCTAAGAAATTCAAACTCGATCCGTCTGCAGGAAAAATCATAGCTACAGTGTTTTGGGACTCAATGACTCCTTTTTATATTTTGTTGAGTACATGTTACTTGTTGACAGGCCTACACTGTCCTCCCATATCTATCAACACTGTAATTGGAAACATTGTAAAAGCCCCTTATTTTTAAAAGAGTAACCGTGGAGTTTTTTGCCGGCTCTTCTCCATAGGAATGAACCAATTGCAACCGTGCACCTAGCTTCTGACGTTTCATAAGTGCCCATGTTGGTTTAAGTGAAATAAAATACTTTGATTTGATTTTGATTTGATTTGAAAGGAAATTTTGCTGATTGAGTACACAAAACAAAAGTGATACCAAAAATGACCACTTTACGAAATTTGCGGAAAACAATTTAAAGAAAATAGACGGGGTAAACCGACCATCTCGGTGTGTTGCTTCTTCACGACAACGCCCCGGTCCATACACGGCGCGTGTTTCCAAGGCTTCTGTACGAGATTGTGGTTTCGAAGAAATTAATCACCCACCCTATAGCCCGGACCTTGCCTCCGAGAATACATTGAACGGCCCTCGTATTTTAATAGGATGGGGTACTATTTTTGAGCTAGTTGCGTACGGCTCCACTATCCTGGCTTGTATACTAGCCTCATGTGGCCGGCGAAGCTAGCAGCACCCCATCGGATCATTACAGGTTAAAAATTAACAAGCATTGTGTAAACAGCTCGAGCATGTGCCACGTCAGGATAGTTAGCTAGAATATTACATGCTTGCTATCCTAGCTTAAAAACTAGCCTCGTGTAACCTGGTCTTAACGGTTACGAAGATATTGAAGGACAAATTCCCAACTTTTTTTTTACGAAAACAAGTTTTATATCCTATTACTATTAGCCGTAAACAGCGGTTTTTTAAAAGTCGTTTTGCGTCATTGACGGTTTGGTGATGGATCTTTTTGCACCCTACAGGTAGGACAGTATAAGTTAGTTTAAAGTGCTAAAATAAGAATATGTACATACCTGTGCTCTGTAAACTTTTCTTTAGTTTTGTATTCGGAATATCAAAGTATCTTATGGGCAATTCGGTCGTCCGGATGTCCACAGTCAAAATCATACTTTCTGAAATATTATAAAAACAATTTTAAACTGTAAGTGACAGTTTTGGACGGCCTCGTTGGTCTCTCAGTGTGATCCCGGGGTTGATCCCCAAAATGAACTGGTTTTGAAATTAGGAACAATAGCAGCCTGGATTTCTTCCAGGTTATCGGCAATGAGCTTGCCCCGTATAACATTACAGATAAAAATGTTGGTGTACCTAGTTACTTTTTTTGTGTAGGACTTTTTACACCTTCCATATCAAAAAGTCCTAAATGCAAATGGTCCTAATAGCAAAACGACACTTTAGCAAAATGTCCTACAAGCACATATCTCCCAGAAAACGTATGCGCTTCGGCAATCATTGTCTATCTTTGGAAATACGAAAGTGCGACTATCTTCTAAAGACTTATTACAATCATGGAAGTACTTGCCTATAATTTATTTACTAGCTACGCCCCGCGGTGTCACCCGCATAGGTCTCGATCCCGTGGGAGCGGTAATAAATATACTTTACGACCTATTCTCATACCTACCGAATATACATAAAAAAAAACATAAAAATAGGTCGAGCCGTTTCTTCACTCTGATCGCTAGTGTAGCGGTATCAACATCGCCACATGCGAGCTACACGTCATACTGACGTCACGCAAATCCTGCATCGCGCAAGCAGAGTTTACCGCGCGACTAGCATATATACAACGTCCCGACATCAACCGTCGGGCAGTTGCCCACCAGACACAACACCCGTCTGGTCAGAGGATCCTCCCTTTTCTATAGAGTATGAGTGAACTTTATACCCTGTTCCTCATACCTCTATACTAGTATTAAGGTGGGTTTACACCGGCGAGGCGAGGCGTGAAAGGGATGGGCGAGAATTTAAATTTGATTGGCAAAATTTCTATCCACGCCCTGCCCATCTTTGGTGTAAAAGATCTAGATGCGCGAGGATGTGCGAGGCGAGAATGGAAATTTATGTTAATACAATATTGAACTTTATTGCTGTAAGAGTATGTATTTACTTTGTAAAACGGATATACATACAAATCTCGCACCAGCCATCGAGGACCAGCACGGTCTCTCTCCGTCAAGCGCTGATTCACGATGTCTCGCGCTGATACGCGCTGGCACGCGCCGGCTCGCTCCGACCATCGCAAGACATCGCTGCATACTATACTCTCCAGCTCCCAGTGCTACTTACATGTTTTCGTTATGATATTTAATATGGTTTCTAATATAAACACCGCGATTTCGTTTTTTCGACATAAGTAGAAGATTATTTATTCTTCAATATCTTCTTCTGATTCTTTTTCCTTCATTAACATAACTTAATAAGTAATGACGAGACATGGCACAAGACAAACCGCCGAAAGTTGATCGCACAATACGAACGGAATAGCACTAGTTCTTTCGCCACAAAACGTAGTAGGCGCGCGAGACACGGCTGGCCGGGCGGCGCGTGATAGTGCAAACGGCGCGCGGCGCGAGGTAGCGGTGGCCGGCGCGTGACATCCCGAGCCGGCGCGAGGCAGCGCTGGCCATCGCGAGATAGCGCGGTATAGCGATGGAAATCTTTCAGTGTAAAAGGGTAAGCGAGATTTCAATTTTCGCCCATCCCGTCCACGCCTCGCCTCGCCGGTCTAAAACCACCTTTATGCTAATTTTAAAAAGAATATAGCTGAACGTCTGCGTACCAATCCTAAGCGTGTCTGGAGGTACTTAAAAAATAAAGTGATAGGTAACAGTTATATTCCCAACAGAATGACTTTGAATTACACAAAGTTTGCAAGGGGCGGCCAGGAAATTTGTGACTTGTCTTCCGATAAATTTCAGTAGGTACATATACTTAGTCTGGCCATAAATACTGTTACAGTTAAAAATAAGAAAGATATTACATTTGAATTTGGAATCTGTCATTTTTATACGATTGTTCATTGAGTGTTTTAATTTTGGCGCCAATACATTGTACAGTCGCCAGCACATCAAGTTACCACAAACTGTCAGATTTTCTCAGTCGATTTTAAACTTAACCCTCAACGTTTTAAGGTTTAAAATCGTTTGAAGAAATTTGACAGTTTCGTGTAGCTTGGCCTGCTGGCGACTGTACAATATTTTGCGATATTAAAATGGAGTGGGGTGATACAGAGAACCGAATCGCTGTGATTGCATTACACAAAGTTGGTATGGAGCCAAACGCAATTTTTAAAAGTCTCCATACGCTTGGTATTAGTCAAATGTTTGTGTACCGGGCTATTAATAGGTACAATGAGACCTCCTCTGTTTGTGACAGAAAAAGATCTGGCCGTCCACGTAGTTTTCGTACGAAAAAGGTGGTCAAAGCAGTAAGGGAAAGAATTCGAAGAAACCCTGTCCGAAAGCAAAAGATTTTATCTCGGGATATGAAGATAGCACCCAGAACCATGTCGCGTATTTTAAAAGATGACTTAGGACTTGCAGCTTATAAGAGGCGCATTGGTCATTTTTTAACTGATAATTTAAAAAAGAATAGGGTGGTAAAATCGAAACAACTACTGAAGCGGTACGCAAAGGGAGGCCACAGAAAAATTTTGTTTACGGATGAGAAAATCTTTACAATTGAGCAACATTTTAACAAACAAAATGACCGTATTTATGCTCAAAGCTTTAAGGAAGCTTCCCAATTAGTCGACAGAGTGCAACAACGTGGGCATTATCCGACTTCAGTGATGGTTTGGTGGGGTGTTAGCTATGAAGGAGTGACTAAGACATATTTGTGTGAAAAAGGTATCAAAACATCGGCACAAGTGTATCAAGATACCATTCTTGAGAAGGTAGTTAAGCCCCTTAACAACACCATGTTCAATAACCAAGTATGGTCCTTCCAACAAGACTAGGCGCCGGGTCATAAAGCTCAGTCCACGCAGTCTTGGTTGGAAGTGAACGTTTCGGATTTCATCAGAGCTGAAAACTGGCCGTCGTCTAGTCCCGATCTTAATCCGCTGGATTATGATTTATGGTCAGTTTTAGTGAGTATGGCTTGCTCTAAACGCCATGTTAATTTGGAGTCCCTAAAACAATCCATACGATTGGCAGTGAAGAATTTTCCCATGGAAAGAGTGCGTGCTTCTATTGATAACTGGCCTCAACGTTTAAATGACTGTATTGCAGCCAATGGAGACCACTTCGAATAAGCTTTAATGTAATTAAACTAACACACTGTAAAAGTAATAAATATTATTTGCAATTAAAAAAAAAATCTTCGTGACAATATTTATGGCAAGACTAGGTATAGAGTAAATAGTAACATACACACTTCAACGCTAGTTAAACCCACTCCCCGTAACACTTTCAATCGGTACTTGTAGTAAAAAAACGTTTTTGATTTCATGTCTTCCCTAGATTAAGATAAAGGACCCAGGCCTGATTCAATCCCTCCTCTGTTCCTTAGAAAATGCGTAGCAAACAAGGCTGATCCTCCGACTACAATGTTCAACTATTCTTTGACACAGGGTTTATTCGGTGATCAGTGGAAAATAGCGCACATCACGCCAATCTTTAAATCTGGTAGTCCTCGATCGCCTCGTGCGTAGGGTGGCTGGTGCGGGTGGGGTCGGATTTGGCGGAGAGCCAGTTTGGTTTCCGCAGGGGGCGCTCTACGGTGGACGCCATCATGCACGTGCGAGGCCTCACGACGGGGGATGCTGTGGCTTGGGGAGAGGTCGTATTGGTGGTGTCTCTAGACATCGCCAATGTCTTCAATACCTTGCCCTGGAGTTGCATCACCTCTGTCGTGTGGTCGTGGCCTATCTGATGGACAGGGCCGTCATCTACCCCGGTCACCAGGGAGAATAGAACTGGCGAGGGATGTAGTGCGGTGTCCCACAGGGATCGATCGGAACCAATTCTGACTATTTCCAGCAACAACAGCATTATTCGAAGTATTCGAGTATTGTAATATTGTATTGGAGTATTGTAGTACGGTCTGGCGCCCGTTTTACCAGGTACACTGTGATGGGATAGAGCGCGTTCAAATAGTTGTAAAATGTCAATTATGTTGCTCGGATAACAGATATTGTAGTCTCTGAACTCGTATAACTCTAGGCTGTCATTATAAAATGGAATCTTTCAGCACACATAAGAACTCTTTAGATTTCATGTTTTTGTTTAAACTAATAAATGGTATATCTCCTGAGCTATTAGAAAAAGCGAAATTTAGAATCCCGCGTAGTAGTAGCCGTTTAATTAACGGAAGGACTTTCGTCCTGCCTCTTAGTCAAACTAATAATGGTAATTCTTCACCCATTTACCGCATGCTTTCTCAGCTTTCTCTTGCCACCTCCATTTGTGGTGAAATAGATGTTTGCTGGTTCTGTAACCTTAGTTAGGACTAAACTAAGAGTCTTAAATTATATTTTTGTTTATTAGTATCAAATTTTTCTTTCCCAAAGCTTTTCATTATCTATGGAAAAGTTTACATTTTGTAAGTATTTTCTTTTTTAATATTATGTGTTTTACAAGCATGCTAGATTCACATCTAATAGATGGCAATCAGAAATATTGTGTTGTAACTGTTTTATTACATTTGCGATTGCACCTCATTTTTGGAATAAAATTAAAATTAAAAAACTTGGCGATCTGTTTTAAACAAAATAAGCCATTCAGTTGGAGTTGAGGTGTCACATTCTGTCAGTGACTGCTAGAGGTGTCTCATTCAACCAAATTTTCTTTGTAATGTTATGTTGATTTAAAAGAGTGTCCATGGAGTTTCTTGCCTGTTCTTCTCCATAGGTACATACTACGCTCTGGAATGGGCAACTAGCTTCATTTTTCTGACTGACCGACCCCTTGAAAATTCAAAAGTGTCTGTAATTGGTTTATTTGAAACAAATGCTTTGAGTTTGAGTTTTGAGTTTATATTTAAAACTAAACGAGGAATGCATTCAGTTTAAAAAAACATGATGCCTACTTAATTAAATTACAATTTGTGTGAGTTCTATGTTTTATTATCAGAAGGAATTCTTGGTAGTTGCTTTTATAATATGGTGTGATCAAATCTCCCTGTAAGCATAGGGCCACTATGCTGTCCATGCAATTCCGAAAAACTTTTGAGGGACACATGAGTTGTGACCAGAGTAGGTAATCCAACTGAGAGAAAACTTCATACAAACATGCTATAATAGATATACTACTAAAAGCGAGGTAGTACAAAACATAGAAGCATTACTTTTGTGAGAGGTTACTTTGTGGCGCAACATTCATGCTAATTCGGAAACACAAAGATTACAGAAGTGCATACATGTTCTGGTTTAACTGTACCGTAATGTATTTCTGATGGTTAGCAGTTTGATGGAGTAATCTTGTTACCTTTCAACACCTGTATACTTGTTATGTCCTGCTGTGGGTATGTGTGGTGAAGTTTTATCACAGCTTGCGGTACAAAATGCCAGAGCATTGAATTCATCAACATATCTTTGAAGTTAAGTACAGATTTTCTTTTGAAAGTGCGACCCTTGTTTACCATTGTTTCTAAAGCAATCTTCGGCCACAGGGAATGAGACTGTAAAGAAATAACTTAGTTATCTTGAAATGCTTTTACAACTAATTTGCTTTTACTCCTAATGAAAAGTTTCTTAGCAAAGTTGATAAGTACCTAATGCATTCTCCACACTGAATCCAATAAGTGTGTTACTCTGTAAGTATGGTCCATTGAAAACTGAAACAATGACATCCTGTTTGCAGATTTGTACCTTACCTCAACAGAAAGTCCAACATCTGTCTGATTAATAAGTTATATTTTTTCCTTTACCATGCTAAAGAGTAGTTTTACAACATAACATCACGGCTGTTTTTCTCAAAGTAATAGGCAGATGTGTACCTTTAGAGCACCAGCACTTCTCCAGAAATGAGCTTCTTCAAGTTGAGATAATTTAGTTTAATAAACGTAAATACAAGTAAGAAGAGTGGCCAGCTTTTTACATAAAAATGTAGATTTATGGGTCGCTTAGAGCTTTCAAATAACATTTACCTCGATATAATCAAGAACAATATCCTTCCACCTCCTGTTTACTGTCATACAAGATAGTAAACATTTAAAGGTTGAATGTTTAAATATAATCCATAGTAATTCCTCTGGACAAGATTCCCAGCTCAAAGTTGTACCACACGCCATTGGAAATTCCATTAATTAAACCTTCCTTCGATCAACAGTAGTACCTACAAAACCTGACACCAAACGCAACACTAAAATTACATGCTCTGTGCGCAACACCAGTGAAGAAAATAATAATTAACAATAAAACAAACTGAAACACACTTAGGCCAGACAACTGACACTCATGACATTGAGATTGACACTATTGACTTAACAACAAATTTGACAGTGTTGCCAGATGACCGTCTCGCGTTCTCCCCAAACCTTCCCCAAAATCCCCCCAAAATTTAGGTTTTGAAGAAAAAATCCCCCACAAATGGCAAAATATTTATTTAGGAATGAAATACAATTTTATAATATTTCAGCAACAGTTTACTCCTCAAACTTTCCCCAAAATACCCCCAAAATTCAGGTTTTGAAGAAGAAATCCCCCAAAAATGGCTAAATATTTATTTATTTATTTATGAAATACAATTTTATACTACGAGTATTTCAGCAATAGCTTCGATTACAGTGTATTCTTGTTAAAGCTTTCGAATATTTATTTATGAAATACAATTTTATACTATTTCAGCAATAGCTTCCATTACCGTGTATTCTTGTTAAAGCTTAGATTAAAAATTAAAAATTAAAGTTTAGATTATTTATTTATTTAATTGGATGCCTGAAGATTTTAATAACTTGTGTTGGTAATATTTTGTTTCATGTCATGGATCAAAATCATAAATTAGAAACAGCCGGAAGCTGTAAAAACGTAATTAATAACGCTGCGCAAAATGTCTTTTGAAACTACCGATTTAATCATCATGGCTAGCCGCGGGCATTTCCCGGACTACAGTTTTGGAAATAAAAATCCCCCAATTCCCTCCAAACGCAAATTTTTCCCTCCAAATATCCCCCCAAAAATATTGTCCCCCCAATTGTCCCCCCATAACTATAAAATACCCCCAAATTTGGGGGAATTCCCCCCAGTCTGGCATCACTGAAATTTGACAAACTACAGGGCACTTGTTCCGCGAACAGTGAGGTTCTTGCAGGTGCTTCCTGGTTTTCCTTTCATTTAATTTATCATGTTTGTTAGAGAGATTTCATCCTTATAGTTGACCCTAACGATCGATGCAATAAAAGTACAGGGTATAATTTTTACAGATTTTAGCCGATTCGATTCCCGGGTGTGGGAGAAGAGAATTTTCGAAAATATTTGAATGCAGTTTGCTTTCTATTCAAAAATAAAGGAATGTTTCCTTTGAGTAAAATTTTCTATCTGCAGTATTAAGAGTACTTTCCCTCCAGGTGGCATAACAAAATTCCACCCTGTATATAAACATGGCCAAATCTTGGAGAAACTGACTGACTGACTGACATATCAACGCACAGCCGAAACTACTGGGTCTAGGAACGTGAAATTTTGCACACGGCTTCCTTATATAATGTAGGGGAGCACTAAGAAGGGGTTTTTGGAAATTCGATCTTTGAGGGGTTGAAAAGGGAGGATTTTTTTTGTATGAAAAATCTGATTCCTTGAGTTAATAAACTTGAAAGTTGGTACGAATACTTACCCAAATAAATTATGAACTTTGTCAGCAATCGTTTTTCTAAATTACCCCCAAAAGGGGGATGAGAAGGTGTCAAAGTTTGTATGGAAAAATCTTATTCCTTGAAACTTGGCACGGATACTTATCTAAGTAAACTATGAACTTTGTCATTTTTAGTTTTTCTAAATTACCCCCAAAAGGGGGATTGGGGGGTTTCAAAGTTTTTATGGAAGAATTTTACCGCGAAGTCCGGTTAACTCAAAACTCAGTATTTATATTAAGACCAAAATTAAAGAATAACCTGTATCAGGATTTTTGGAAAATCTATCCCTGACGGGGTGAAAAGGGTGAGTAAATTTTACAGGGGAGGATTTTACTGGGAGCCTTGATTAACTAAGAAAATGGTAAAAAAAAAAACTTTGAGTCAAGTTATGGAAATATCACAAACGACTTTTCAAAATTCCACCCCTCTGAGGGTGAAAGAAAGGGATACAGTTTATAATATTAAGAAAGATCTTATTCATTAATTAAGAAAACGTAGCATACCTAAACTTATCTAGGTAAATCTATCATATAAAGGGAGAAACTGACTGACTGACTGTCATATCATCGCACAGCCAAAACTACTGAGACTAGGAACGCGAATCTTTGCATACGTGTTCCTTTTATAATGTAGGAGAGCACTAAGAAGGGGTTTTTGGAAATTTTCGACCTATAAGAAGTTGAAAAATCTTATTTCTTGAGTTTATAAACTTGAAACTTGGCACGAATACTTTTCTAAGTAAATTATTAAGTTTGTCATTTTTGTTTTTCTAAACTAACCCTTCAAGGGAGATTGGGGGAAGGGAGTTGATATCGAAAAAAAAAACGCGCATTCCGTTTAACTCGAAACTCCGTATTTATACGTAAGACCAAAATAAAGAACAAAGTCTATCAGGGTTTTGCGAAAATATACCTCTAACGGGGTAGGCAGGCGGGGTTTTACAGTGGAGAATTTTACTGCGGCACTTAATGAACTCGAAAATTGTTATAAATAAATCTTTGAGTGAAGTTATGGAAACATCCCAAACAATTTATCATAATTCCACACACACAGGTACGAGAAAAAGAGTGGATACAGTGTAGATGAAAATCTTATTCATTTGGGTAATAAACTTGAAACTTGGCACGAATACTTGCTTAAGAATTATAACGCGTGGTCCGATTATGTAACTTGAAACTGAGTATTAATACTTTTGACAGAAAAGAAACGATGATAACTTTTGGGTCTTTCTCGATTTTACTGCTTCATTCCAGTAACTTGAAAATGGAGATAAATAATAATCTTTCAGTACAATACAATAGAAACGAACCAAACGCTTAAAAATAAGGCCAGTCGTGGTGAAAACGGAGGACAGTTTATTTGAAAATTCTTATTCCTTTGATATAAAAACTGAAACATTGGCCCGAATACTTATTTTATCTAAATAATTGATAAAGATCGTAAACATACATTTTCGTAAACTACATTTCAAGGAGAGTGGAGGGGGTATTAAATTTTTTAGAGGAAAGTACGAAATCCACGCGGACGAAGTCGCGGGCAAAGTGCTAGTATAATTATAAATGAAATGTACTGGATTTGAACGGTTTCTTGCATCTTTCTTTCTTCCTCTCCCCGTGCTCTTCCCTCTTAAGCAACGAAGCGACTCATTAACCACACACGTTAAGAGGGATGCACCAAGGTAGTCCGCGAAATTTGAATTTTCTTACGTTTTTTGAAATTTGCAGGTCAGTACCAGGTTGTATGGTGATCTAAATATGATTCGCGACCGTATCAAATATGGCTTTACAGAATAATAATCATTAGATTTTATGAATTAATTATATTATAAGAATTAGAATCAATTCGGAACGTATCCTTATCAAAGAGGAGGCTCTTTGATAAGGATACGTTCCGAATTGTACTGTAATCGATTTGAGCGTGCTTACACCCGTTCTGAATTAGCGTGAGCGTGATAGCGATGTCCCGCGAATCGACATAGATGACGTCATGACATGCGCCATCTAGCGATAACGACGACAATAACTTTTTTTTTATAATTATTTTTATGGACTGGTTGCTAAGACCTTTTAGCCAAGTCTTTAGTTTATTTAATTTCTTTCATTATTCCATGCCTTAAAAAGTTATAATATAAAGGCTACATTCCGAATTACGCCATAATCGATCACAGCGCTCACATCAATAATTTGCGTTCCGATTTAGATACGGTTATGACAGCTGAGAACTGTAAACAATTCGGAACGCTCGTGAACGCGCTCACGAGCGTTCTGAATTGTTGAAAGCTCCAAACTGTCATAATCGTGATATCTAAATCGGAACGCAAATTATTGATGTGAGCGCTGTGAGCGATTATGGCATAATTCGGAACGTACCAATGCATATGATGATAGTCTTTAATATACGTCATATTGTCGTGATGTCACTGTCAATTTCATTTTGAGGTTATGTTATGTTTGTCTTGTCGGTGTATCTCTTAGTACATACAATTATCTATCGTAAATAACTTTGTGGTAGTCATTTATTATTATTTTGGTTACAGTACAGTTTTAAGAAAGTGAACAATTCAAGTGTGTTTGATAAATAGAAAAAAATGGTAAGTGTAACCGCAAACTGCTTGAGAAAGTGATTTACCGACTTGTTGTTTTACATTTTCATCTTCTTCTAGCATATAAAAAGAAAAGTTTTCAATTTTGATTCTGAAGTTTTCGAGTACAACAACATTTCTGAAATACCTGATAAATTAAAGAAAGAAAGTTAAATGCTTCCGACTTTTATCATTGATATTCTCATACTTTAATATTTTTTGTGATAGTTCTCACTTTTTACTTGGACCGTCTGTTTAATATATAAATCAGAAGTCAATCAAGTTTTCTGTTTCAGGCTCGCAATGCAGAAAAGGCTATGTAAGTGTAATGTTAAGTTTCCTAACCACATTGTATGGAACTGGTGGTGCACATATTTCAACACAATACTGTAAGCTATATTACGTAACCTGCATAGTACTGTACAGGTTGTCAGGTTTACAGTAAATGCAGGTTACGTATTGTTTTATTGCAGTCATGTGAAATATGATGTAGTTACTACACTTGTGTACTTACATCAAAGCATGCTCCGGAAAACTGAGGGTCAGCGTTGGGGTTCTGTCTCGCATAGGGTCGTATCATTATGCTGAGCGATTCATATTTTCCCCCAAATTGTTCTTTTTTGTGTTTGTGTTTTTCTCTGTGTCATGTTTACCGCAAATAAACATATTTTCTTTCAATACTCAATTCTTTATTGTTTTCCATATGTATTACATAGATGGTCTAACAAAGTAAAAGATCAATATGGACCCTGTCGGTCACAGCAAAATTAGGAGAGAGGAAGAGGGCTAAGCAGCAATTCAAGTGATTCAATATTATTAAAAATTAATAGATGAGTTTAATTGGGCATATAATGGGTTGAATGGGTTCAAGAGCTGTTAAGATGTGCTGATCGCATTTGGGTTCCATTAGTGAAATTCGTCCTAAGTAAGTGATTATAAAAGTGCGTTTTCACTACCACCAACACATTAACAACTCAGAAGTTGTCAATTTTCCTTTTGTGAAGACACATTTTGATGAATATTGACGTGTTTACAGGACCACGCTGGCGCGATGGCGCGCGGCACAAGTGCAGGAGGCGGGCGGGCAGCGCGAGCGCAGACCGTACCTCGCGTCAGAGTGTACCGACCTACCACAGGCTGAGAAATGGAGGCTGCAGATTGTCAGAGAAATTGCTAAGAAAGTCGCACAGATACAGAATGGTAAGTATTAATAGCTATTGCCATTATCTACGACGTAACGAATGTAAACAAACTTCTAACTATAGTTGAACATTTAGAAAAACCCTCTATGTAATTGGCATAAAATGTACTACCTATATGTATATTTTCAAGCTAAACTGGAGAATTTACGATTAAACAAATTAATTAATTCGCGAAAATAGCACGCCTTTACGTCGTAAATAGGTAAGCATTGTTACTACTCACACAGAAGATCAGATCACATGATAGGAAACTGGCCAATCTGCATTTAAACTCAAACTAAAAGCATTTATTTCAAATAAACCAATTACAGGCACTTTTGAATTGTCAAGGGGTCGGTCAGTCAGAAAAATTAAGCTAGTTGCCCAATCCAAAGCGTAGTAGGTACCTATGGAGAAGAACAGGAAAGGTTCACTTTAGACAGTACGAACGTTGGACTGGTGACTGATATAGACAGAATAAATTGGAAGCTATATTGATTGATTTAAAATCATTGTCATAAATCGATAGGGCTATGGCTAACAACATGGAATCAATAGTCTAAAATGTGAAATTTCTTGTTACAATACAATATATCTTTTCTAATATAGTATTTAGAGCTTTCTAAAATGGATGATGCCGAGGCAACTTCGGTTCAAGGTTCAGGTCAGGAACCAAGTATTAAATCAGAGCTTGCGGCTTCTGCCGAAGAGCCGACGCAAGTAATACCGCTGCCACAGTCGGCGCCATCTCCACCGAGGGCGAGTCCGCGGCGTAGCATGACGCAGGCTGCCCCCATTCCCCCGCCCACGCTACAGTCGCCACCGAAGTACGCTATACCATCACCGACAGAAATTCCTGATAAAGTTTACAGAAGTCCAAAATCACAGTCTCCTAAGTACGCAATACCATCACCGACAGAAATTCCTGATAAAGTTTACAGAAATCCAAAATCACAGTCTCCTAAGTATGCAATACCATCACCGACGAAGATGCCTGACAAAGAACACAGAAGTCCAAAGTCACAGTCTCCAAAGTACGCTATACCGTCACCCACTGAAACGCACGACAAACAAAACAGAAGTCCAAAATCACAGAGAAGGACATCTGGTCATCTCGGGAGTAAATTAATAGATGCAGTTTTCGAACTCCAGCCAAATGATAAGACCATTACTGAAAAAGTCGAAGGCTTAAAGGATACTGTCAAAGATCTTGCTTGTGAAATAGTGGGTTCTAAATCCAATAACTTAACTACCAATATAGATAAAATAGCTACAATGAGCAAAGCGCTTACGTGCGAAGCTAACGCTTTGCGGCAGTCTATAAAGTGTTTGACTGAGGACATCGCGCGTACTAAACAAGAACTGTGCTGCGTGTGTAAAGAAGAGGATGTTAATTTTCCCTATCACTTATTCCTCATTGAAATGATAATTAATAAAATACATATGAAATGTGAATGTTTCGACTTAGATTTCAATAATTTGGTCATTTCAGCTGAATTTTTGGGAAAACCACCCATTGTGTTATATGATTCGTCTTTCGGTAAAATTGAAAATTTCAGTAAACTAAATATCGGAAAATCCACTTTGTTTGCCATGACCTATGATAAAATATGCAGTATTAAAGAATTCGTAATTGTTTTGCTGTTGACGAAACAACCTCCGTGTACTACGTGTGTGACCAGAATAGCTGAAACTCACATGGACTTCACGTGTGAATTTATCAAGTTGAGAGAAGAACTTTGTAAAAAATGGATGGAGGAACAGCCAACAGACAATATACTGTGCACCACATCAACTCCTCTTTCCAAGAATATGTACTACTTGTCGTGCTGTGACGGTGAAAACAGAGACTCAATAGGAGTTATTGAGGTGACAGTTCGAATGTCGTTTTTAGGAAAAGAGATAACCACTGCATTTCGCGCTTCACCTAAACCACAGGGTACTTCATTTCTCCTAAAAGAAGATCACGGCATGACAATGTACTCTTGCCATAAAGTTGAAATGGACGATCAGGGAAAAATACTTCTCGATGAAGAAGCTATGACGAAGAAAGCTCCAATCTGCACAGCGGATCAACACAAAAGGTCGGATAGCCCACAGTCGCAGATGTCTAACGCAATATCTAGACGATCTTACGATTGTGCGCCTGTGCCTTGTTACGAACATGGTAAGTTGTATCCTAAAGTGTAGGTACTGAGATAGATATCAACTACCTGAACCTAAATATTCATGACATTTTCCAGATCGAGTGCAAAAATATGACGAAATATATACCAAAATGAATGTTAACGAATTGAAGATCAGAGTACCGAAGAGCAGTAGAATAGAAAGAATGGGGAGGTATGATAAGATTCAAGAGTTATGTTCATGTGAGAGTACAGCATACAATACCGGCGAACAGATACAATTTGAACTGCCAAGAGATCCTACATCTACATGTCATGACAACACTTATACATCAAACTTGACTTATACATTACAAGGGCTGGCAAAACCAGTTGATAAGAAAGACAGGAAGACTGTCAACGTTACACCTACCAGATGCCCCGTCCCTGTAAATATGGAAAAAGTCCTGCATCCACAAAAAGATGTGTTCATTCTTAAAATTGGAAAGAAACTCGAAACAAAAGATAAAAAGACTGACCTCGAAATTGAATTAGTAACTCCAAAAGCACCTCCGTGTGATAAACCTTTAGAAAGTTACAATATGGGACAGCAGTGTAGCGGTGGCGACATTTCTAAGAAGAAGGCGGGGATTAAACTAAAGGTCGGCAAAGACAAGAAAGCAAAAGGTGGCAAGGCCAAGGGGAAGAAAGGCAAAAAAGGAAAAAATAAATAATAGACCTTCAATACCTACATTTTGTGATCCAAAAACAATGATGTTGATAATATTTTTTCTAATATTATACAAGTATTAAAATCTAGTCAGAATTTTCGACATAATTTGAAACTTTTCTTTAAAACATGACATTCATTCAGTGAGCCGTGGAGATCGGTTCTATATATATAGTGACTATTGCATTTTATCTTATTTTTTCGCTATTAAACAAGCAGTGTATCAATTTGGCTTAGCTGCCTCCATCACAACACCTTGTTAGTGTTTGTTCACAATCGTCATCCAGCCGGATTCACATAAAACCAAGACACATTGGTGCCGATTCTCTTGTCACAAAATTCTCTAAACTAGACTAAAAATCGCTAAAATTTTGTTTAGTCCTGTCAAAAGACGATTTCTCATTCTGAAATAGACTAAAGTGACACAACTTAACTATATTTTAGTTTGACAGCACTAAGATGGCACTGATTAATTAGTTTAGTGAAAATGGCAATTTTGCTATTCTGAATTTGACGTTTTTAACCTAAAATTTTGGTTGTCTTAACTAAATCTGGCTATTTTTAATCGCGATTAAAAAGGTGTGGAATAAAATAAGTTGTCATGAACTAAGATTCACCACAACACCTCGACTTCAGGGGCAAAAACAGTACTGTATTTTTTTTATTATTTTGCTTATATCTCGAAAACGGTGTGTCCTATCGCAAAAATAATGAAAATTTCGACCCCCTTTTTTATGAAACCCTTAAACCGATATAACTCTACACGAAGGTATTTTTTTTTTAATATTTTCCGTACAAAAAGTAAAAATTCCATATAAAACACGCCGAGGCTGCAACCCATGCGCGCCTCCGGCGCTAAAAAAAATTCACGTGGTAGGGCAAACAAGTAGGTACCATGTGGAGTCGCGATTGTCAAATTTAATTTTAGTTGCGTCAAAATGATTTTTAAATTTAGAGATATTTTATTGCAGAATAGCTTTAAGATTCTCATAGCCAAAAGTAAGGAATTTTAGTGATAGTTTAGTTAGTTTAGTTCGGTGTACAAGAGAATCGGCACCATTATCAATCAAATGACACACATCCTTTAGCATCAAAATATACCTATATGTAGTGAGATTTTCAGAAATACCAACCCAGCTCTTCCTTCGGGTGTCTGTAAAGGCAGAAATAGTAAAGTTATTATTATATGACCGTACCTACCGCAATGCCCATTATTTGTCAAGCGATAATGTTTTTTAATAATGGCCGCATGGCGCATACATCCATTAAAGAAATCTTAGGCGTGCTGCACCCTTTTTCGGGCCGGCAGTATTGGTTAACACCAGTGCCGACCCAAAGCAAAGACTACATTGTATATTTGATTTTGCTGCCCGGCTGTGCCGACTGCTCTCAAAACGGTGAAGGAATGTTCAAGAACCAAAAATTCGAAGACATGTGACATCTACCAACCCGCACTGGGCCCTGCTCGCTGAGAGGAGGCCTGTGTCCCAGCAGGGGGAACATTATAGGCGGATTATGCTGTGCCGATTAATGTCGACCTGAACAAATCTGTAGTACACCTTAGTACTCGAGTTCACTATGGGCATGCAACTATAAAGTACGTTTTGGGGGACTGTCTTATAAAATTTTGGCGTTCAGGAAGTACAGATTCCCAGCCTAATTTAAATAAATGACTTGTTTTAAATAATCTATAAAAAAGACTTTCTTTTTTTACCAGCCGGTCTCGGCGAGTTTCGGATACGGGACTTGAACGACGAGATAAACAAACTGATGCGTGAGAAGCGCCATTGGGAAGTACAGATAAAGTCGCTGGGAGGCCCGGATCATGCGCGAGTTGGGCCTAAGATGCTCGACCAAGACGGCAAAGAGGTCCCCGGTAACAGAGGATACAAATACTTCGGAGCCGCTAAGGATCTACCAGGTTTGTAAGCATTTTTAACTTATGTCTGTTTTTATCGTTTGGGATAACCCTTTCCTTATTTCGTAGCTTTTACAACCCGAAAGAGTCGGTACCTACCGTAGCTTTGTGTTTAATAGTTATACCAATTTAGCTATACGAGGTATATGTTGAAATCCAAAACAACATACCTATTGAATTGACTGTAGGTAACCACACAAAGTTCTGGAAAGCGTGGTGCCATTTCATTAAACCAATTTCAGACGTATGCAAATTTAGTTAAGTTGATTTCTGTTGGTATTGATTAAGTTCCTATGACACCATTTCAATTATGTAAGCTCACCATTAGGTGATTAATTAGGCTCAGCTCAGACCATAGAAAAACCCGAGATCAGTGTTTTTTTTTATTAACATTAAAAAATAAACCTTGTTTTCAGTTATCAATAGTGCAAATAAGTTCGCTCTGCACTCACCGACTAGACCCGTTTCATGTCTGGTTCGATGTTCGTACAACTTTGCACTTTCAGTCACTTGTAATAAAGTGGATTATTAAATGGCGCCAGAGAATCTTCTGCAGTGCACTCTTCTTTGGTCAGTGTGAAGGTTTAGGCGCTTAGCAGGCAGCGGACATTATGACCGCGAGAGAGGTAATCCGCCAAGCATCGGCGGCGCTATCGTTTTATCCTCGCGTGTGCGTTATTTCCATACGTTCTATCGTCGCGAACAAATTGTCCATAGTTTGCTTTGCGGCTTAGGAAGAATCATCAATTAGTATTATCTATGACCAGGTGTTCGCGAGTTATTTGAACAAGAACCTCCACCGCCGCCTCGCAGAACACGCGCCGATCTGATGAGAGACGTGGATGCCGACTACTATGGGTACAGAGATGACGACGATGGTCTGTTGATGCCACTCGAACAGGATGCTGAGAAAGCAGGTACGTTTGTATACGTTTTTTTTTCAAGACATTCAGGTTTGATATTAGAAGAGTCAGTTGTCCAAAGACCTTGGCCTCTGAGTTTTTTTCGCCATTTCTTCTCAGGGGTCGTCCATCTAGCTTTTTTTTAACATGTCTTGTAAAACTGATTCCGATATCCTATTTACAGAATAAAATAATCTCATTTCCATGCATTGGAACGTAATTGGAAGCTCCGGTTTCCTAATCCATGAGATACAAAAATAATCCTATAAAAAAGAGGAAGTTTTTTTTTTAACCGACTTTAAAAAGGAGCAGGTTCTCAATTAGTCGGTTTTTTTATGTTTGTTACACGATGTCTCCGGCAATTGTGTAACTTCGAAAATCCTTTTTTTAATGGATAGGGTATGCCTCAGGGGTGGTCTCATATAAGTTTTATTAACCTTGCTTGGTTAGTTTTTCAGTAAGCTTAATTAATAATACGTATTATATTGATGATGTTATAAGAACTTCCTGTCACTGTTATTTATATAGCATGTATTGAGAGGGTAGGTAGCACAACTAAAAAATTAAAAAAAAACTTGTTTACAAAAAAAACAATAACAACCACTTCCAAGTAAAAAATAAATTTAATTTCGGAAGTCGGTGTCAAAGACACCAACTTGTTTTTTTTGGAAGTCGGAAGGTTTTTTTTTTTTGTAAAGTTTTTTATGCTTTCTCTGTTATGGCCCTTTACTACGAGGGCTGCACTAAAAGTATCGGGAATGGAATATTTCCACTGTTCCTGTCATATTAAAATCAGTTTAATTGAAAACTCTTTGGTTTTAAAAATCGAATACCATTTATTTATTTAAAAAAAGATTCTCGGTCTTGTCACAAGGTTTTCTCAAACTTGTTTAGTCGTTGAGAAAATGGAATTGACTCGAGAAAATTCAAGACCGATGATTTATAAATTCAAGAGCGATGATTTATTATGACTTTCGAAGTGGTTTAACACAAAAACAGTGTGTTGACCGGATGATTTCTGCATTTGGTGATGAAGCCCCATCCGAAACCACAATTTGTCGCTGGTTTGCTGAATTTCAACGTGGACGTGTCAAGCTCAGTGATGATCCCCGTCAAGGTCGTCCAAAAACTGCAGTCACCCAAGAAAACGTTGATGCTGTGCGTAAGCTGATTGAGGAAGATCGACATGTGACATTTCGCGAAATTCAGGCAACTTTAGACATTGGCATGAGTCAAATACAAATAATCATGCATGAACAATTAGGTGTAAACAAGTTGTTTTCCCGATGGATACCGCATTCGCTCTGTGAAGAGCAAAAAGCGGCTCGCGTTACTTGGTGCGTCAGAACTCTAAAAAGATTCCACCCAGGATCCTCAAATGCTGTATACAACATCGTATCAGGTGACGAATCCTGGATATACGCGTACGAACCCGAAACAAAAAACCAGTTACGAGTTTGGGTGTTCGAAAATGAGTTAAAGCCAACAAAAATTGTTCGTTCACGGAGTGTTGCAAAAAAAATGGTGGCCACGTTTGTCTCCAAAACCGGCCATGTTACGACTATTCCTCTTGAGGGACAAAGAACGGTTAATGCAGAATGGTATGCTAGCATTTGTTTGCCACAGGTCGTTTCTGAACTCCGTAAAGAGAACTGCAACCGCCGCATCATCCTCCATCACGACAATGCGAGTTCTCACACCGCGCACAGAACAAAAGAGTTTTTAGAGCAAGAAAACATAGAATTATTAGACCATCCGCCGTACAGCCCCGACCTAAGCCCTAATGATTTCTATACTTTCCCTAAAATAAAGAATAAATTGCGTGGACAGAGATTTTCATCACCTGAAGAAGCTGTGGACGCCTACAAAACGGCCATTTTGGAGACCCCAACTTCCGAATGGAATGGTTGCTTCAAGGATTGGTTCCATCGTATGGAAAAATGTGTCTAATTTCGCGGAAAATACTTCGAAAAGCAATAAATACATTTTTAAATAGTGATGTTGTGTCACTTCCTTGATTCCCGAAATTTTCAGTGCCGCCCTCGTACAAGTTTAAAATAATATATAAATTTATACTTTACAGCCATAGCGCAAGCGGTGGACGAGTGGAAGAAGAATAAAGAACAAGATAAGGATCAAGAAGTGCCTGAAGAAGAGGACATTTACCCAGAAGATGTGAGTTATTACATCTTTTGTATTACTTGCTGGTCAAAGATGTCAATCTGGAACACCAACAATTATTGTGCAAATTAGATAAACTAGTCATATTTTCACTACTAAACAAATGAAACCAGCACCCTAATTACGTAACAGACTATCTATCACAATCTGAATCATTTTGAAGTCTATTGCTAATCCATTGCTTCATATGGTCGAAAAAATTGTTTGCTCAACAACGTAAACAACGCAATGAATGTTGTTGAACTGTCGAATTGAAACCAATTCCTACTGTAAGTGTGTTACGTAATCACCCCGCTGCTCCCGCGAATAATTTTATAAGTGTTACTAAATTTTATGTATTCTCGACTTTATTTCAATATGCGCAATGACATATTTTACAATTTTCTCATTACGAATTAATATTTTCTAGCCCGACGACAAGCGAATAGAAGAAGATGAAGACGGCGAACCAATCCGGCCAATCGTAACGTCACACGTAGCAGTACCTTCACAGAAGGACATAGAAGAAGCCTTGCTCCGGCGCAAGAAGCAAGAGCTCCTTGAGAAGTACGGGTGTATGGATGTTAAGATGGAACCGAGTTGACATTAATGATGATATTGTGTTAATAAATAAGATTTTTACAACAGAAATTGAGTTTGGGTTTTATTTCGTAATTTCCTGCACCATCGGTTATAGGAGAGGCGGGGATTTAGAGAAAACGAGGCCGAATCAATATAAAATAAATAAAATAGAAATATTTTACTGATTCTCTTCAAACTCGTACTCGTAGGCATTCAAAGCATACAGACGTGCTCACCGATGCAATTTAAAAATAAAATAAATTCGTTGCATAAATAGTGACCTAGTTTTAGTGTATTAGCGTGTTATACAGTGAAACATTTTAAGTGACAAGCTAAAATAATGAACTGACTTGATTATTTTCACGGTGCTGTAGCTTGAAACAAAAGTATGGGAATCTTATCCGACCAGTTTAAGTAGGCTTCTGCTTTTGGAGATACACTACCCAATTCTATAGATTTTTAATTTACTAGTAGAGTAATATCAAAGATGAATTTTCTTATTGGTAGATGGCGCTGTTCTCATACTGTTAATGGGTTTCGTCTAAACCACAGACTACATAGAGATACTATGTATAAATAGGTTTAAACACAATATGTTCCATTTTAATCAGATTTTCCATAAAATAACAAGTTTTTTTTTACAATAAATATATTTAATGAGTTGAAACACCTTTTAAATTTATTGAGCTAACATACAACGTTTGTTTAAATGGATAAAGTCATCTAATAACGCAACATAAATTTTTGAAACTGTTTAAAGTTTAAATGGAAAAAAAGGAACGCAACTCGCGTAATTGTCAAAATATGTTGTATTTTTTTTTATTCCGAATAGAATTTATGGATACGTTTCGATTAATTTCTGGATTATTCTTGACGACTTTGCTTGTATGGACATTTAGGATTCTGCTTCTACCCATTGAACTGGAAAGGTATTGGATACCGGGAACCGACAACTTCGCTTTATCGGAACGACCCCTGCACGAAAATCTGGACTGTGTACCGAATCTGTCTTTCCAAAGGAATTTTCCCTAGTTGTCTAAAAAAGGCAGTTGTAATCCCTATCTTTAAATCTGGATGTAAAGACACAGTTAATAACTACAGGCCAATATCCTTACTCCCCTCAATTTCAAAAATACTAGAGAAAATCATAAACAGTAGACTAGTCAATTACCTGGAAAAAAACAACATCTTATCCCCTGCGCAATTTGGTTTTAGAGCCAAACTATCGACAGCCGATGCGGTGCATAGCCTGACTGATTATATTTCAGAAGAACTCGGCAAAGGAAACCAGACCCTGGGAGTCTTTCTCGATTTAGCCAAGGCCTTCGACACGGTGTCTGTTTCTGTTCTTCTGAACAAATTAGAGACCATAGGAATAAGGGGAACGCCGCCGAAACTTTTTACTGACTATTTAAAAGGCCGGTGTCAATGTGTTAGAATAGATAATATTACAAGTGATGAGCAGAAAAATACTGGTTTTGGTGTTCCTCAGGGAAGTATTCTAGGCCCCACCCTATTCCTGATTTATATTAATGATTTGTGTAATTTAAATATTAAAGACGGCAAAATAATATCATACGCCGACGATAGGGCGTTAATATTTACCGCTACATCCAGTAGCGAGCTGTTTGAAATCGCTCAACTCGGTTTTAATACTGTGACTAATTGGCTTCAAAGCAGTTTACTAACATTAAATGCCGACAAGACAAAATATATACACTTCTCCATGCGTAAGCCTCAACTTAACATTACTAACCCTCATCTATATGCCCATCACTGTGGAAACCGTACAGTCAACATGTGTAATTGTCCTTTTATCCTCAAAACGAGCAACATAAAATACCTGGGGGTTATAATGGATGATACACTTTCTTTTAGAAAACATATTGAAAGCCTAGTTAAAAGAGTGCGCAAACTAATATATGTTTTTAAGAAATTGCGAACATTAGCAGATTCAAAATTAATCACACAAGTTTATTTCGCCCTATGTCAATCTATAATTCAATACTGTATCACTTCTTGGGGTGGCGCACCAAAAACTAATTTGCTTCCTCTTGAAAGAGCTCAGAGAGCTATTTTAAAGGTAGCAAACTTCCATCCCTTCTTCTTTCCCACAGATCTGCTATATAAATCCTGCAACGTACTGACGGTTCGCCAGCTTTTTTAACCGACTTCACAAAAAGGAGGAGGTTCTCAATTCGTCTGTATGTTTTTTTATTTTTTTTTATTTGTGTTTGCTCAGAACTTTTTTCTGGGTGAACCGATTTGGATGATTCTTTTTTTATTTGATAGGTGGTGCTTCACATGTGGTCCCATTTAAATTTGATCAAGGTCTGACCAGTAGTTTTTGAGTTATCCTCAATACTGCAGATTTTTCCCACTTAGTTTATATGGATGATATGTTAATAATTTCCTGTCACTGTTATTTACACACCAAGTAGTGGTATACGAATTTGTGTGGGGTAGGTACCGCAACTAAAAAGTGAAAAATAAAAACTTTTTTACAAAAAAAACAACCGACTTCCAAAAAAAACACTAAAAGACGTGAAAAATAACTTTAATTTCGGAAGTCGGTAGCCAAACACGAAAATACAAAACCAAAGGCACCGACTTCCGAAATTAGTTATTTTTCACGTCTTTTAGTGTTTTTTTTGGAAGTCGGTTGTTTTTTTGTAAAAAAGTTTTTCATAATGCAATTAGTATTAAAACAGCACACCATGCTTACCTACAATGCTGACAATACTAACAAGAGACGGAATGATATAGTATGCATATCTAATGCAACCTCAAAACATGTCTTTGTAGAAAGATTTTTCACATTTTTGGGCCCATTTCTGTACAATAGATTAAATAAAAAACTAAGTATCTATAAATTAAATTACTATAGCTGTAAAAACATTATACTTAAGTATTTACTAACCATCAATTATGCACAGACAGAAGATCTCCTTGTTGTCTGCAAATAGAACCGCTAACATGCTATTTTACATTTATTTACCTAAGTTTTATATTAGTTGTAACTTTACGCTCATTGTTAATTTATTACATTAAGTATTTATGCACTTTCTAGCCTGAAGCACAGGTTCAACCTAGTTCAGGCAAATTAGCAGCTGTGTTCTATTTTAATTGTTAAGGTATTTTTTTGTAAATGTGTCCCTCTATAAATAAACGATTATTATTATTATTTCATTATTTACATATAAATTACATTTTTAAATATTAGAATATAAAAAATATAAAAACATTTAAAAATATAAAAAATAGTAGCCCACCGGTATCGGGAACAGGGTCCAAGCTACCGGCGGTCAGGGCTCCAGAGAGAGGAACCTTCTAACAATGCGAGCCGTGTCCAGAAGTACCGCTTTCTGAATCAAGCCCTTGATCCAGCTGCCCAACGAGAGCCTCCTCAGGTGTTGGTCGAGGCTCTTGGCTATTAAGCCATTGGCTGTCACGACTATCGGCACAATGATCGCTGATTCCACATCCCACATGTCGACAACCTCGCGAGCCAAGTCTAGATACTTGATTTGTTTATCTTTCTCGGCTTTCACGAGGTTCCCGTCATGCGGGACCGTTATGTCAACAATCATTGCGCGCCGCTCTAATCGATCCACCATCACTATATCAGGCTTATTGGCAACAATAGTCCTGTCAGTGATGATGGATCGATCCCAGTACAATGTGATATGTCCATTTTCGAGAACTGGGTCGGGCACATACCTGTAGTACGGCACTTCTGATTCTACAAGGCTGTATTTCAGAGCAAGTTGCTGATGGATAATCCTGGCTACAAGGTTGTGTCTATGCAAGTACTCTTCGTTAGCTAGAAGAGAACACCCGGAGATAATATGTCTGATTGATTCACCCGGACGGTGGCATGCCCGACAGATGTCAACCGTGCCATCTTTCACAATAAATCTCCGGTAATTGTTTGTCATCATAACTTCGTCCATAATTGCACAGACAAAACCTTCGGTTTCTCCAAAGAGGTCACCGAAACGCAGCCAGGCTACGGACGCTTTTTTTTTTTATTTTTTTTTTTCTCGGGACCCTGGGATCCCGGACCTTTGGAAGGCATACGAGGGGCCGAAGCCAACTCGCAGAGGCCCGTTAGACGTTTTTAATTAAATGAAGCACCAACCGACGATTACCTATCCCTGTTCGGACCATATAAGTGCACCCAAGGACAACCCCCGGTTGGTGTAGGACTATTGTAAGATATGGAAACAAATATATAGGACTATGGATTTGGGTAGCTTAAGTGGACTGGTTATCTAGGACTATGGAAAGACTATGGCCCCTGCCTGACCAATGTTTTATATAAAATACACAGATAAAATGGCAGGGGGTGACTTGCACACTCAATAATGGGCCCCCGAAAATGGTCGCTAGCACATAGTGTCGAAGTGACAAAGGGGCAACATGT
This sequence comes from Griposia aprilina, assembly GCA_916610205.1. Taxonomy (NCBI): domain Eukaryota; kingdom Metazoa; phylum Arthropoda; class Insecta; order Lepidoptera; family Noctuidae; genus Griposia; species Griposia aprilina. The sequence goes on from OU744288.1 coordinate 18,170,406, forward strand.
GCTGAGGTGCTTATGAGGAGTGGAGAGGTATCCCACGGCTATCAGGACAATCCCGGAAGTACGGTCAAGATCCCTACCAGCATCTTACTGGAATACTTCCTTCCTCCGAGCACGTTTGCTCTTGCGAATCTCCTCTCTAGCCGGCCAATAAAGGCAAGAAAGAGGCGGGAGCACTGTCCCTCTTCATTGTTCACTCCAGCCGGCCAATAAAGGCAAGCCAGAGGTGAGGAACAAGACTTCTCCCGGGAGATAGGGTCCGTGGGGTCGCTACTGCCCAACAGCTCGCCACATGCTGCCCTGCGGGTTTATTATTATTATTATTAAACTTATTGACCTTGTAATGATGTACGCTTATATAAATTAATGAGCTTGTTTTTAACTTTCTGAATTTTCTCACATTTCGTCGCAGTGGCTAAGCTAGGGCACCCCGACCAAATAACTGACAGGACAGAAGAATGTAAGGGAAAAAAAAACGCAGGGTTTACTTTTCAAATTACTATATTTTTGAACAATTTGTTATTAAGACATTGGTACGTTATCTAAGCAAAATATACACGATATCGGTGACTTCACTGGCTCTATACCATATTGCAATGAACAAAAATTTTACTCTGTAATAGGCCTAACTAGTGAAGATTATAAAAAAAATAAGATTTTTTAAATGAACTAATATACGATCTGTCATAAAGTCGGATGAACGGAAGCCTCATTCTAAGATCAAATACTGATTCAAATAATTCATACGATTCTAAAGATTGTAATCAAGTTCACATTTCATTAACCACATCTATTATAACGATAATGGACATCCAACCACACTTATTTCAATAGGAATGTATAAACTTAACATTATCGTAAGCTCTCAGAGAACTAATTTAATTAACATCTAACAACACCAAGTCCTGAAACCCAAGGGAATAAAATAAAATATCTCACTTCAGCATTGATTAGATTCCATGTACCGGTGACCCGTTTTGCATTGCTATAATTGCGGCAACTTTCCTTTGTTTTACCTTGTAAATTGGTATCATAAGAGTTAAATTTAAGCGACTAAGAGCTATTATACTTCACCCGGACGCCATGCCATGGCGGCGCAGCCAGGTGGCGACGCCAACAAAATGTATGGTCGACTGCGTAACCAAGCGGACACAAGCGGGCGTACTATGACGTGTTAAAGCCATCATTGTTCCAGCGTGAAAGAGAGACGGAGCTATGTATGACCGATAGCACTGTCCCTTTTTCGCAATGGAACCATTATGATATTAACACGTCATAGTACGACTACAGGTAAGCTAGACACTACATAGCTGTATACATTCAGTTGGCAGCGCGAGGCGACGTCGCCACGGCATCCCGGTGAGGTATGGCTCTAACGGTACTCACAAGAAGTATCCAAATTCAGCGTTGTATACAAAACAGAAGTGTTCATAAATTGAAAAATAAAAGAATACATCATCGCATATCAGTCCAGGATTAGTGATGCGTTTAAAACCGCTCTGCCCTCCTGAACAGCTTCTCATAAACCTAAGTTATAAAGTAATAACATAATAAAGCGAAACCACAAAGAAGCTGAAATTCTATTCTTCCCACAAACAGATAGACATAGCATATTTATTTAATCGATAACTTCGAGTCAAAGAATAACTTTCGTAACCATAATAAACTGTAACTTTGATTTTTCATACATTTTAGGTCTCGTGATATTTAATATCTAAAATACATTTTGTTATATATTATGTACGTGAATGTACTTAAATACAACACTAAAGACTATTAAGTAACGCCCACAAATTATTATTTTACTTTTGAATAAGTATATAAAATAATCCTTTATATCCCCCCGATTCGTACATTTATACATATTTAAACTGAACTAAACCAACTAAATATACCATTATTTATTGACTAATGTACAATGTTTTTAACGTAAGAAGCTCTGACTGAGTCGTTGTTTTTGCAGTTGGTACAGGTCGCTTACTTAGCGACGGTACATCCAAGCACTGTCTAACAGAGTGAGACAACGTTATATGACAGCTAAGTGTCAGAAAGAGAAAGAGCCATTTACACACGATCGTCTGCAAGGAGCGCCATCACTAAGTAATGCGCCTAGTAAATTACTACTATATTTATAGCATCGGACTATTGCTACGGTACCTAAACCAAAATGCAATCGGAAGACAAGACATTGGACTAAACGAACTAACGTCATTAAAATGGCATTATATGGAAAGCCGTTATCGAATCATTCACCATTTTCTTGTTTTTTCATTTGATTGAACTAAATATACTGTTTGTTTATGTAAAAGGATTAAAGGGGTCCCAAAACTATGTTATTTCTAGTGTTCAAAACACCCATTGTGTAAGAATACTTAACAGAATTTACTGCAATAAAATTGACCTGATTTATTCAAATACGCAATAAAATTTCTTCAATACGAGACATTTAAAGATCTACTAAAAAGCCTTTATTAATTGGGGCTACATCCAAACATCAATATAAGATGCATTATGCATATCCGCAAAGTTAACATTTGATTTAATAAACTATCCAAGAATTTATCACAATTCTAATTTATACTTACTTAGCGATTTCCCGTTACATTCTAGCGGTAAGACAACTCTGCGACTTCATGTTAAGCATTTAGATTCTTCTATTTCCAACTTGCTTTCTGAATACAAACCATTAGCAGGGTCTAACATATTTTCGCTATTAATATACTGGATTAGTTTCCATTGTAGCGGAGTAATGAACAGATGGAGTGCTTATGGGCGTGCTCACGTCTGCCAAAGACTGCGAACTCGCCAATAACATCGCACACATGTTTAGATTATACAGAAGAACATGCGTGTTGGATCTCCATTTTGTTGACTACTCCGTGTTTTATGTTATGGTAATGTTTAAGCTGCACCGTTACGTTTAAGAGAACAAGTTCTGTTGCTTGGCGTCGTTTTCGAAGTCACTCCACGCGTTATTCAGTTCCATGAAGATCATTTTCGCTATGTTCTCGTTGGAGGTCCCCATTTGCTGTAACCAAAGTTGAGAGATAAATAAATAGTAGCGTGAATCTAAGGCAGACGACGCAATTCAGTTGTTCCGAACAATTAAATACCACAGTCAATAAAAAGTGTAAGTGGAAGTCAAATATTGGCAATCATACTGTAGAACGGTTTTAGGCTAGGTGGAGCGACGATCAATACAGAAGGCCTAGACAAAGTAACATTCGATTAGCGATGACGCTAGTAGAAAAGCCAAAAAATGTATGGGGTTGACATAAGTTATCGAAATGTCACGTGTCAACGAATAGAAATTAGCTAGACAACATTCGATTCTATGAGCAGCGTATAACCGACCTCATAAATCCTTTACCACCCTAAGGGCGAATGTCACTTGCACGTCATAAAACGACAATGTCAATTGGTCTATGTGATAGTTAGATAGTTTCAACCTTAGTAAAGTTTTAATTTAATGGGAATTATTTTCAAAAAAGATTAAGTCATTATTTTATTTATTTATTAAAAAAACACATACAACTATCATCACAGGCTTACCTAATACAATAGTGTAGTTATAATGAACAACTCAGAGTAATTTTACAAAATGCGGCCCCTGTGAAATCACTCAGAGTACAATTGAAGCAATCTATCTGTTGTGACACCATATTGACAACCACCATATTGTGAGGTTGACTATACAATTGCTCATCTGGGAGTCAATTGAAGCCTTGGCTTCTAGCTTTTGCTATCCATGAACTGATATTTAAAAATGCTGACAATGCGACAAAAAAATTGCCAGTACGGGTAGTCAGAAGTCTGAATGTCAGTCAACCAGTCATACCAACAGGTATCGTTTTACCCAGTGGCTGGGTTGTGGAGGTCAGACAGGCAGTCACTCCATGTAAAATACAGGTATCCAGCTGCATCTGAGTAGACTGGAGGTGTCCCCAATATATTTGGGTAAAAGGCTGGGCAGATAATGATGAATGCGTCAAATAGCCTTAAAGAACTCAATATTACCTTATCAGGGTGCACGGCGAGACACGCTTTCCTATAGTTGCGCTTGACATCGGCGGGCGTGACCAGCTGCGACATGTCGCAGCGCGTCCAGCGGCAGTCCTCCCACACCACGGTGTGAAGCGAACACAGAAGCGCGCGGATATTCGCCTTTTTGCCCTCCGTCTGTGTAAGACATAATCAGCATATAATGTTCCCACTGCTGGGACACAGGCCTCCTCTCGTTGAGAGAGAATGAGCTATAATCCACCCCATGGTTCCAATGGGTTGGTAGATGTCTCATCTCAAATTTTTGGTTCTAGGACATGCCGGTTTCCTCACGATGTTTTCCTTCCCCGTTTTGAGAGTAGTGGTGATGAAATAATTTACACAAAGTAAAGTGCCTGTCTGGGTTCGAATCTATGACCTACAACTCGTAAGTCGCGCCTATTACCACTGGGCCACCACTGCTGTGTAATGCGTTCAAACATAATGAGAATATACTTAGGCTTGTCGCAAATTTATAAGTCGGAACTTTAACTTTTTTTTAGAGAAATCTCGCAAAAATTAGCGGTATAACTTAAGGCAAAATCCCTAGTAAACTAGTCAACAATAAATGTCACTAGTGACGACATCCGCGAATATTCATCGAAATTGTAAGATACTAAAGCGAAAGTGGGACTTGAGGTTGACTGCCACATTGAATTGACCAAATCATTTATCTAATAAATTATTCATGTTTCTACAGTACGTAGTATCCAACTTACCCAGTCATTAACTTTCAATTTCTCCGGGTCGACGCCATCTCTGACCAATTCCTCTTTCCTCATAGCGTTCATAGTCTTCGGGCCAGAATCTTTCTTGGCCGCAAACTCGTAACCTTGACTACCGAGGAGATCACCGAACACGTCCATTGGCTTCCGAGGCTTGTCATCTGCAGGAGTCTTTGCTGGCTCAAAGTGGGATCTACTGGAGATTACATTACCATTAGAAATAAGTATGTAAAATAGTGAATGTAATATTATGATTTAGAGTCTTTACTTATAATAAACTAGCGACCCGCATTTACTCAGCACGGATATACTGATGTGGCGACCTGTCTAAACAAGAGATTTCTTCGCTATATCTAAGTAAATACATATTCAAAAAAAATATCAAAATCAAAATATTTTATTTCACATAAACCAACATGGGCACTTATGAAACGTCAGAAGCTACAGATCTAAAGGAAGGTGGCCGCTTTTGTTTAGATCGAATTTTGTTGTTTCGTGTCTCAATATGAATGTTTATAAAAGGTAATAGAAAAATCTTGACACACTTACCGAGGTCGCTTATTGAGCTTTTTTTCAAAATTCCTTCTCAGTCACGAGATATTTTTTTAAAGGAGTGGCGCTAGTGGACCCGTATACGCCCTCTTAATTCTCACTTGTTCTAATAATGTTGCATGCCTAATATAAGGTAGATTGTACAAATATCACCCATATTTTAACTGTCACATCTTATCTACTGTAACTGCAATCTATGCAAATAATTTTTTAATTTACTTTACTACCTACACTGACTCATCATTATCTGCCCTGGACTTTTCTCAACTATTTTTGAGGTCGGCTTCCAGTCTAACCATGCAGGATGCAGCTGAATACTAGTATGTTACGTTATTTTATGTTTTGAACTGACTATCGACATAAATTGTCCGTAAGTTTTAATCCCAACACTATCCTTCTTTTCCAGTCCTCTGAAATGATTATAACATGGCGAATTTTTGCAGTGTGTTTATCTGCTCAATAACAAAGTTCTCTGAATCCTTTACTGATATTATAAATGCAAAAGTAAGTACTGATAGACCATGACCTGAGTAAGGACATAGGCTACTTTTCAACCTGGATCACAGACGAAGTCGCAAGCAAAACTAGTGTACTATAACTTTGCAAAAGCTAGCAATAAATTAAACACACTAAACTTACTTATAATCCGGCTGATGCGCGGGCGTATGGGGCTGATGCGCCGGAGTATGTGCGGGCGACGCTCTCGGCGTAGAGCCCACACTGCCGCTCGCGCTCAGCGACTGTGCGGACGCGGCCGGCATAGCACTGCCTAATACGCGCAGTTCAGCGAACGGGTCCTTACGCGTACCCCCTTGGTTGGTTGGTTGCGCACGTTCTAAGGGAACGCTTTGGGGACGACCTGGTTCAATAGAGGATAATAATAATAAATTATTAGTTAAATGATAAATGATTTTATTTCTGAAAGTAGGTTTGTACAAACACTTTTACACGTCAATCATATTTTTAAACTAGATGAGGTCGGCGTTTCCTATCTGACTACTCTGAGAAGAAAGGCCGAAACAAACTCAGAGGTCACAGTCTCTTTTAAAGTCCAGACATAATCTTGGTCAAATCATGTGAAGACCATGTAGATTGGTATCTGAAATGGTCTTTTGAGGAAAGAACCACACAGATTGAGTGGACCTGTCCAGTCAGTGCACGCATTTGTCAGTAATCGTGCAGCTCAACTCAGGAAGTCAGGACTTACGGAGCTCAACGATTCGACGAACAATACCAAAGAAAGGACATTTGGGGAGGCCACATAAATTACTCAATCTGCCAGATCATGATTAAAACTAACTGCGAAAAAAAAAAGCAGTTGATAAACTATTAAAATAAAAGAGAGCAGAAAACAAGCTTGAAAACAAGAGAAGACAGAGAAGTATGGAAAGAAAAGAGATGTTGCGCCGACCCCATTATGTGATGAATTATTATGAAGAAATTTATGATGATAAATAAACCTTGTATTAACAAGAATATGAGAATTGGAGGTTTTTTTTTTTTTTTGGGTGGGAAATCATCAAATGACCTCTCCCGCTCTGGGCGGAGCGGAAGGGCGTCCCAGACTCTTACTGACTAAAGCCCACCCGTGTTCCTTCAGTTGCCTGTGCGCCAGGGCCACGGTAACTCTTTCGAACAATCCGCGACCCCGGCAGGCATCGGCCCTATCGGACCCCGTCAGTTATGCTAACATCTCTTTTGAGGCGCGCGTGGAACACGACGCGCCGTCAACCCGGGCCTGGTCCTTACTGGATGGCGAGCTGCCCATTGCTCGCCATCCGCAAGCCCGCGCCTACGGTGGCCGGGAGTCGGCAATTGACTCCCGACGCCCAGGGTGTCTCCTCCTGCGGCGACTAGGGGCGTGAGGGCGCAACGATTGCCGCACCCTCACGCGCTCCGCCTCCTCCTTCGCGAGCATTACTGCTTCACAGAAGGAGGTGATGGCTTCCCATCCCCACTCGCTCCGTACCATGTCCTGTACCAGGGCCGGACGCGAGAGATCGCCGCCGCCGATCGTCGCCACGAGGACACAGCGGTGCTCCGCCCAAGCCGGGCAGACCTCCACCGTGCCCTCTGGTTGATCCACACAATGATAACACCCGGGCGTGAACGGTGATACGGTGAACGTCAAAAGTTCGCAGCGCTACAATAATAGATTACTGAACTAGGTGGACTTTTATTCTTATTGATCAATCCGATAAGTCTCCGGAAAGATTAAGAAGAAAATGTCATGTTTGTTATGATCAGTGATCGGAAAAAGGTGAGCTAAAATACCTAAAGTTCGAAAAAGAACAGAGACAAAGTGGAGACGCTTTACGAAAAAGTATTTTTTCGGGACTAATAACCCGGGTTTCAGAACATTACTTAAGTACAACTAAAATTAATAAAGTAAAACAACTATCGAATTCATTTCCTGTTTTTGTTTTTAAAAAAAGAGTATGCACGATTTTATTGTTTAAAAAAAATAAAGGTATAATAGAAAACGTATCTACTGGTTTTTTGAGAACGTTCTCCTTGTTTTTGAAGTCGGTTAAAAAGGAAAATGAATGCAATTAGTTTACTGTATTAATAAAATTAATATTAAATGTACTTAAGCGATGTCCCGAAACTCGTAACAAATATTTCGAAAAAAAAATATATCGTAAGGAAGTCTCCACTTTTTTTGTCTCTGGTCTTTGAACTTTAGGTATATTTCTACCTATTCCGATCATTGGTTATGATATTTATATTATTTATGTAGTTTCTCAAGTCTACAGCCCTTCGATCAATAATAGCACTAGATACAGGATCAGGAACAAAAACAAGTCACTGAAGTGGCCACGTTTACATAAACATAACAATTTACATTTCATACTATTAACAACATCAGTTCATTATAAACCCTAATGCTCAAGCATAAAGTTTAATTACGATTGCAAAATATTTATATGTAAGTCCTTGTCATCCGAGAAATGTAAAAGCAATAAATAAAAAGTCATTTTTATAATAAGTACAAAAATATGTATTCTAAAATGAAACTTAAAACCTAAGCAGTAAGGCTAAACATATTTTGTTGACAATTTCATGCTTACTCTATTTTGGAACTAGACGTAGTTCTTGGTATGACATTTCAATGCTCGGAACAAAGTCGTAGAGTTGCAGAAATATATTTTTTTAGGCGAAAGTTCGTTTTGTATGGTAGCAAATATTTTTGACCGATTTAAAAAAGTAGTACGACTAAATTAGTGCAATAGTTATTTTTTATAAGACATTGCTTATTAATTGTCTGCAGGTCGGCTCATTGTAATCCACCCGTATAAAAAATGGGTGCGTTTACTCATGTACGCGATTTAGAAGTTACTTATAATAAATATTTGTATTAAATCAAATGATTTTTTCATAAAAATTAAATTGCAAATAGTGTATGGTAGGTAAACAACCATGACTGAAGGTGCGTGCGAGGTGGATGCTTTAAATAATGTATCTGGACAATCGTAAACGGTCTCTTTAAGGGGGATGTGCTAAGGCAGCCCGCAAAAATCAAATTTTCTTGCGTTTTTTGCAACTTGCAGGTTAGTTGTAAGGTTGTATCTTGATCAAAATATGATTTGCGACAGTAACAAATGTGTATTTGCATAATTATAATCATAAGAATCATCAATACTTCTCTCTAATTTAGATTTACTCCGGATTAGTCTGATTTTGAACCAATCCGGAGGAAATCTAACTTAGAGAGATGAAACATAACATATTTATGAAATAATAATACTACTCCATGCATTCCCTGTTCCAGAACAGTCGATGTTTGTTACAATAGTTGGCGCATTGTCGCAAAAATTGATCAAACAATCATAATATTTGGTAAATGATTTATATAAATACTATTTAATTATTTTTATTTTATGAAAAACACATACATAATTATATAAACTTACCGAAAAAAAGATATTCCTTCCAAAATCTTGGTGTTACTGTGGTTATTTATACAACTTTTGAACGCGTACTGTGGCATTTTGACGTCTTAATGTTGGCTATGTTTGGACATTACTAATTTGAAATAAGAGCACAAAAGTAATTGTGCTCTTATTTTTCGGGCCGTTTTTGAAGCGCTTATCGGGAATCTAGTGCTATTATTGATCGAAGCTACAGCCTATCACTTTAAGGCACATTAAACTAAATGATTTGCCTCCTAAAAATACCCTTATAACGCCCTCATCCCTATTCTAAGGTAGCGTAGGGCCCGCGAAGGTGGGAGCCTGCGGGCGTGGGCGGGAATGCCTCCCGCGAGCGCGGTGCATTGCGCCAGTAGGCCGACGTCATCGGAAGGGCGAGGAGGTAGTCGAGAATCCGCACGCGCATTAATTGTGCCGTTCGCGTCTCCCACTCCTGGGCAAAGGCCTTCACTCTTTCCATATTTCACAAGCCCTCGCGTCCTCCTTCCAGTTTTGACGGTTCTGTGCTATTTGGGCCCTCAGTTTAACCGGCGGCAGACATGTCCTGCCCAGTCCCATTTAAGTTGGGCAGCCTTTTGAGGACTTATCTGGTGAAAAGTGCACTATGTTAATACACCTCTGCCTACCTCTCCCATGATATTCACCTTCCTCCTGAATCAGCTGTTGTGGTGTGAGCACTGGTTCTATCTTCGGCAGAGGATCGTTGAGGCCGAAGGGGTCGAAGTTGAGAGGGTCACTTGAGTTCACGTTGGTCTGCACTTCGGCTTGCTCAGTTGGCGGGGCGGGGAGGTCGCCGAATATTGACTCAGTTGCGAATGTCTACAACCAATAAAAGCAGAGTTATTAAACACACTCACAGTTTTAAAATGGGTTTCTTGTGGAAAAATCGAAGGAATCACTAGTACGAACAGACGAGGGCCCCGCCAAAAAGCCGTATCTTACTTTTTTGATCTTTTGGATGAACCAGGTGGAGGTTTTATAACGCGATAATGGAAACAGAAAGATTATACATGCTTATAAGTTGGAAGGGACGTTAATACGTAAAAGATCAGCAAATTAGCAAAGTGAAGAAGACATTTATAAGATAGTTTAGTGAGAAACTAATGCTAAACTCTATGCAAATACTTGATTTTAATGAGATGATGATATCACCACATAAACGAATATCAACTTTATGTTAGTGTAAATAAAGTTGATTTCAGAATGGCTACTACTATTATAGTACTATTGAAAATGTCTTAAAAATGTTTGCATTAGCGCAAATTGAACTTTTTAAAGGGTGTGAAAAGGCCCATCACATAGCCGTCAACGTCCGATTCTGTACGTCAAACTGAGTAACATTGCACAAAAATAATTGCTGGGAAACGACTTTTATTTATAGTGTGAAAAATCGCTCTTTACGGTAGTGCGCAATGTAACGCACGCAAAAAATTGTGCTTATGGGTGCATGCACACTCTGTGACAACCACAGATACCTGATATTTTTTTTTTTAAACCGTTTCAATCAGTTCATTGATTTGACCAAAACCTTTCTCTATTGTAAAAGGCTTATACAACTCACCTGAGCTTTCTCCCCCTTATTTCCAGTAAGGAAATCTCCAAACCCATCATCAGTCTGCTTCTCCATCATTCCAAAGAAATCAAACGAATCTTCATTCTTTAGTTTCTTCCCTGGTTTCGGTTGCAGTGCTGGCCCGGAGTTCAGATTCAGGTTTAAAAAGTCTGCGGTATTCTCTGAGGGGGGGAGGACAGGTTCGGGGTGAGGAAGGGTTGCAGGGGCGCGCGCGGGTGAGGGGGCCGCGGGGCGAGAAGGGGGCGCGGGCCGCGACGGCCGCGACGGACGAGTAGGTTCCGGCTCTGTCACTGGGTAGTCGGCTGTTACTGCGGGTGTTACACATTTGTTAAAATATCACTTATTTTTTGTATTGTATTTTCTGGTGATCAATAAGTAAATATAAATAAATAAATCGACTGACTTACACCAAATGCTTTTGCAGAAAGTGTACCAACCTACTTGTATTTCAGCAAAATTTGTTATGTATGAGACTGCGAACTAGGCGTCTTATTTATTGAAGATGTGCTTTTGCGCAAAATTAACGTTTCTGTACACTTGCTGCACTAAAACATTGTGCATTCAGTGTAGACCTGTTTAGGCTTAAACGTAAAAAGACTTAAATTCGTCATATAATAAATACTTTTGTTTTAAGAATACCACAGATAAGTAATAAAAGGGCATGCATTTTTTATTCATATAATAATCATGGCAATTTACACATGAAAAAACCTGTGGCTTAATTTAAAGCGAGTAACGACTTTGTGCTCGCAAAAATATGAGTGCTTGGTATGAACAGGTTAAATACATGTCTAACAGACAATGAAAAATTTAAATGTGATTGGAAGTTATACACCGGGGAAAACGGTTCAACCAGTAAAACACGTTAAATGTATGAATTCACTGTGTTGGTTTTGAATCCAAATGGCAATGCGCATAGTATATATAGGCTGTATGTAGTTATGCGGGCAAATCATTGTTTTCTTTGTTTTTATTTATTTTCTTCGTGATTGTATGTATTACTAACAATAGTTTAATAAGTATGTAATATGTCAATACTACTTTCAAGGTCTGTAAATAAAAGTTTATTAATATAATATGCGTCGTACGCGGTTTTCATATTGTATGATATTATGAGCGCGCAAATTGGATTAACATTATGAGACCTGCATGCGGGCAGCTTTCAATGCATTTGGTGTTTATTTATTTAGTATGTTGAGCTAAATCATAGTGCTAAATGAATGATTTGCTAAACACAACACTACAACATACTTGTCTTTGGTACTGCTGCGGGGTTGTTGCGAAGATTCGCTGCGTAAATAGACAAAATAAATGTACACAGATATATAAAAATACATAAACTTGTAAGATTTATAACATAAATGAGTACATAACAAAGGAATACGGTATTAAATTAAACAACAATCGAAGAATTTTCTTTGATCAGATAAATCATTACCCTTCAAGTTTCTTTACAATGGACCTCGTGTCTGTAAGGCGAAGAAATGATCTTCTACCCGTAGGTTTTGACACACCGTGCGTACAATCGTACATGGCTCACCATTTGGACTATGGTACTTGCTTATAGAATTTTAATCTCTATTTTCTTAATAAAAGAGTTCAAAATGCAATACACTTTTGGAAAATTTTATCCTACCTAGACCGTCAAAAACACATAAAAAAAACTTACCAAAATTATCAATAGTCTCGTCTCTCTCCAGGTTAGTAGAGAACAGTACATCGGGCGTCCTAATGGGGAAGGAATGATCTTCTTCCCAGAGATCAGAGCGCGGCTTGCGACGCTCACCGTTTTGTACCACGAGACTTATCACCGCGTTAGTGTTGTTTGAGAAGTGGTCGTTCACGGGAAGGGACTCGTCTATGCCGTCAATTTCGGATCTGTTAGGAACGAAGATATCAGAGTAAATGCCTGAACTTTACCTTGTAAGTCTGGATGTCGGACCGCAAAAAGAAAATCATTTGTGATCATCGTAAAGTCGCGTTTGTGATGAAATTCTCGATTTTTCTATACCAGAAAATTGATGCAGCCATACAAAATGTACAGTAGATCTCTTAGCCATTTCACCTGTTTTTCATCAACTTCTAAAATGATAACACTAATTACCAATTCAGTCTTCAAACGAGGGAAAAACGCAGGAAGTTTATTTCGCGATACTCTTACGCACACACACACTCGTATAAAATAGAAAGAGAAGAGAGAGAGAAACGCTTATGCCACCCTTACGTGACGATTTCTACCAGTCAACTCCTACCGCAAGCCACGTTAAGGCAGTTCGTTCCATAATTAGGAGCTCCACAACCAAACTGCCCCTTCCGCTTCATTATCATCAACTTATAGCAGTCGACGGTTGGACATAGACCTTCCGATCGCTTGCCATTTGTAGTGTCTATTACCCATTAAACTTGACGTGATGCTGGTATAATGACGTATCGGGTGTGGAAGTACAGAATGCACCCGACCCAACAGTTGTCGGGCAAACTCTGCAGTTTAGTAAGAACAACTTTGAGAAGGAGGCTAAAAGAAGAATTCGGCTAGGCTGCGCTGCGTTTGGGTAGCTTCGTCGAGTCTTCTCGTCGCGTATTCCGCGGAGCCTAAACGTTAAACTCTTCAATCAGTGCGTCCTGCCCGTTATGATTTACGGAGCCGAAACGTGGACACTCACGGTACGGCTAGTCCATGAATTCAAGAACGAGCTATGCTTGGAGTCTCTCTCAGGGATTGAATCTGGACTAAGGTGATCCGGCAGGGAACCAAAGTTAACAAGGTCGCTCAGCGAGCTATGGAACGACCTATGCTTGCAGTCTCTCTGGGGGATTGAATCTGGACTGAGGTGATCTGGCACCTCCCACCAAAGTTCTCGACATAGCTCACCGAATAAGCAAGTTGAAGTGGCAATGGGTCGGCCATATTAGCCGTAGAACATTGGTCCATTGGGACCGTTGGGGTAGACGTGTTCTTGAGTGGAGACCGGGAATTGGAAAACGTAAGGTAGGACGCCCTCACGCTAGGTGGAGCGACGATCTTCGCAGGATGGCTGGTAGCAGCTGGTTGAGAGTTGCCGAGAATCGAGCTGAATGGCGTGCAATTGGAGAGGCCTACGTCCAGCAGTGGACTGCTGTAGGCTGATGATGATGACAACTGTGGTCGCTGTCATCATCAGTCTATAACGGTCCTCTGCCGGTCTGAGCTCTCCTATCGAATACCATTAAACTTGATCCTCGGCTATCCAGCTGTTATCGGAATCTTGACAGATAAAATGGAAGTTACCTATTAAACTTGATGTGATGTTGATCCAGTGAAAGATATCCCGTGTGGAAGTGCACAGAGAGTACGGGCACAGAATGCACGCGACCCAATTGTTGTCGTGCGTGGTACACGCAGACGGCCACGTCACCGACCACTGTCGTGTCTAGTGGGAGAGTTACCTGTGGGCAAGGATCGTTATTTAATATCGAGACGAATTGGTAAACACACAGACACATACAGAATTCAAAATCAAAATGTTATATCAATAACTTAAAAATACGTTTACATTAGGTTGGAATTTCCATATAAGTAATAAAACATACTTGTGTTAGGAAGTTCCGCTCTTCCACTAGTTACAACTTACAGTATAAACTATTGCACACAAACAAAAAACATACACAAACATATTACTATCATATATATATATATATTTTTTTTTACATTATATTTTGCACATGGTTCTAGACCCCCTAATGTAGACATTTTTAATCAGTTATCAAAAATCAGCTGTTTCATAGAAAACTCCAATACCTACGCGGTCAAAATGTATGGAACAGCATTTTTTTTTTTTAATACCTACGAACCATTTTAACGCAGTGAAGTTCAGAAGCATGTACTAGATCCATGGTAACAGGTTGCGCGTCATATGCGATTAGATACGGACTCAAATCTGGCGGGAGTACGTTCCAGAACATGGCTAGACTTCTTGAGTTGCTAGGAAAACAAAGCTTCATTGGGCATTCAGACTTGTATGAATTGCAGTTGATGACGTAAAATACAGAGGCAAACTGTCATTGGGGCATTCCGATTGATTGATTGTCATAGCACAATGGTGCTATCGGTATATGGCATCATGATGTGGCAAACTCGAAACTGTTGACTGCCTCGTTGGTCTAGTGGTCGCAAGCGCTACTGCTGAGCATGAGGTCTCGGGTTCGATTCCCGGGTCGGGCAAAGTGTTATCCATCTGGTATTTCTCAGTAGCAGCCCGGAGTCTGGATTTGTGCCCGGTTGATGGCAATAGGCTCGCCCCCTATTACATGGGACTTAAACATAACTGGCGAAATGTGGGTGTACTATAGGTACACCTCTGCCTAACCCTTCGGGGAATACAGGCGTGATGTTATGTTTTGATATGATGTCAAAAATAACAAAGGTGCTAACTAGTAAGATGCTGGCTGGTTATATCGAGCAAAACCGATGAGTTGGACAAAAATTCTATAATTATGTAAGCAAACTCTATTGCACAGACAGATAAAGATAGATTATTATAATATTAGCTTTTGCCCGCGGCTTCACACGCGTTAATTTAGACTCTGACAATCAATTCGGGTTATAATTCAATCATGATTCGAAAGACACGTGGCGCCCTCTATTATCATAAGAAAGTTATTGTTGTTTTCCTCGGGAACAGTATTTTTTTCCGGGATGAAAGGTACCCTATGTCCGTTTCTGTACACCTGACAACATATTAGGTTGGGGAAAAAGTCTTTTCGCATTATAGTATGTATGAACTTGTAATAAAATCTCTTTGGGTTTTTTAAATCTATTTGTATCTGGCTGGTTTTGGTATCATTGAAAGTTTAAATTTTAAAGAACATAATTCCAAATTCAAATTAAGAAAATGTGTGATTTTCATTTGTTTTTCGTACTGTCAAGATGAGTGAATCTAATGAAGAAATTCGATACATTTTAAAATTTTACGACAAAAAAGGTAAAAATGCAAAGCAAGCTGCAAAAAAGAATTGCGATGTTTATGGACCTAGTGCAGTGTCTGTGAGAGTAGCACAAATTTGGTTTAAGCGTTTTCAATCCGGCAATTTTGATGTCAAAGATGCACGTCGCTCTTGTCGCCCTATTACGGATAAAATGGATGCCATTTTTGAAAAAGTGGAGCAAGATCGGCATATCAGTAGTAACGACGTAGCTGAAGAACTGGGAATTGACCACAAAACAGTTTTGGCACATTTGAAAAAAACTGGGTACACAAAAAAGCTCGATATTTGGGTACCTCACTAGCTCACTGAAAGAAACCTAATGAACCGTGTACTCATTTGTGATTCTTTATTACGACGTAATGAAACCGAACCATTTTTGAAGAAGCTGATAACTGGTGATGAAAAGTGGATCACGTACGACAAGAACGTGCGAAAAAGGTCGTAGTCAAAGGCCGGTCAGGCTTCACAGACTGTGGCGAAACCCGGGTTAACTCGCAACAAGGTCATGCTGAGTGTGTGGTGCGATTGGAAGGGCATTATTCATTATGAGCTGTTACCACCAGGCAGGACCATCGATTCTGAACTCTACTGCGAACAACTGATGAGATTAAAGCAAGAAGTTGAGAGAAAGCGGCCGGAATTAATCAACAGAAGGGGTGTGGTTTTTCATCATGATAACGCTAGACCTCACACATCTTTAGCCACTCAGCAAAAATTAAGAGAGTTTGGCTGGGAGGTGTTAATGCATCCGCCGTATAGTCCTGACCTTGCACCTTCAGATTTCCACCTGTTTCGGTCTCTTCAGAATTCTTTAGGCAGTGTCAGGTTAACATAACGAGAGGACTGCCAAAACCACTTGTCGCGGTATTTTGATCAGAAGTCCCAAAATTTCTATAGCAATGGGATCATGCCCCTACCTACAAGATGGCAAAAAGTTATCGAACAAAATGGTACCTACATACTTTAGTTAAATGTAAATAAACTATATTAAAAAATGTTTTGAATTTTCTTAAATAATGCGAAGAAACTTTTTCCCCAACCTATTACTCGTATATGCAAAATTTCAGGATGACCGGTTCAGTGGTTTAGGCGTGAAAAAGTAACAAACAAACAAACTTACTTTCGCATTTATAATATTAGTTAGGATTATTATTATCAGTATCAACGAATACCTAGATGCCAGATGACATTGTAATTTATGATTGATTTTATTACATTGACATTTATTATTTATGTACTTGAATTCTTAATTGACCATTATTATTTTATCGACTTTTCTAAATGTATTTGTTGAATTTTATTTTAATTGAAATTGTATAATGTTATTTTTTGAATTTTAATTTTTCAACACAATGTATCTATATTGTTATGAAATAAATTACTTATGACTTATTTATCGGCGACCATACACTTTGTGTTTGTTTACTTTGCGCGCCTTGTAACATACGGCTTGTACCATAATTTCAAATAATACTCACTTTCCCCTCAGCCATGCTATAGAGATGCAACCTGTCATAATCTTGCATCGTTGACAGCAGCATTCTGTCCTCATTGTATATTTCTATGTAGGGCCGACAGCCGTCCCGGGCCTTAGTGAAGAGTGGGACTGGTTGTATGGTCAGAGATACTAAGCTCACTGGCCGGAAGTGAGGGAGGATTGGTTCTGGTCTGAAAAAAATATAGATTAGCATTACAAAATAACCCCCACGAGTGGCGATACTTCAACGTATCCTTTATATACCTTCGTCAGGCGCACCCTGAGCAGCTAACACCAGTAACTTCTTGCTAACTAGTTTATAATTACCACGAAATGAGATTAATCTTAATAATTATTCCGTTTTATTTATCTGTAAGGGCCGACGTAGACCTGGCGAAGCGCGGATATCACAGACAAACAAATATGAACCTTGCCATAGTTGAATCAAAGTTGAAAATAAATAAAACTCCATTTGTCCGACAGAACATCAACGCGAATAAGTTAGCTAATTTATTTTGGACTTTATTTTAAGAGACGCAATGTTTGTGATTGTTCGGTAGGGAAAACCGTGGTTCACTGCGCTTCGCCAGGTCTGCGCCGTACCTAAGCCTTCCAAAGAACTTCAATAAATAAATAAATAAGTACATGCCGCGACGAGAGATGAAGTTAAAATAAACAGAATAAAATGGCCAAGTCCCCATTTTTTATTTGGATAAGTAACACGTTTGCGCAACTTGCAAAACAAGCTGACTAACAGGATAGCGTATTTTAATAACCAGCAACATTGGTGGTGCCACCGACTTGCTTTTCGATACCGACTGGCTAATGGGCTAACCTTATCATCACAGAATGAGTTATTTTCATACAGAAGAAACTGGCATCGTCACCAGCTCGTACTGTCGTCACTGGTATCGTACAGCAGCAGGCTGCAGACATTATAGACTAATATAAAACACTCACCTAATAATATTTGAGAGATAGTAGAGGTATCGCATCTGGCTGGGCGGCATGTTGATGGGCGCGCGCTTCACCGCGAACATCTGCAGCGCGTCTTCCGGCACCGTCACCAGCTTAGCGTACAGCAGCAGGCCGCAGACTAACATGCATGACATTTGTTTGCCGTCCTGTAGGTAAACAAACCATCGGGGTAATTACGTAACACACTAACAGTAGGAATGGGTTTCATTTTGACAGTTCAACAACATTCATTGCGTTATTTAGGTGGGTTAGCAGACAAATTTTTCGAACATATGAAGCAATGTATTAGCAATAGGATTCAAAATGATTCAGAATGTGATAGATAGTGTGTTACGTAATTAGGGTGCTGTTTGATAGAAACAATGACTGTCCATTCCAAGGTTGTCTGGATGAGATCGCAGAAAGCGATAAGGCCACCCATTGTATATTTTGTAGTGTTTGAATTTTTTTTTTTTTTTTTGTGGTTTACAATAAAGCAGGGATGTTATGGAGCTCCGTAACCGTAGCCGAAACTATCGGATATCCGAAATAAAAACATATCCGTAATCGTAACCATATCCGTTTTACAAGTTTCGGATAGTTTCGTATAAGGGCGGGGTGTAACTAATTATTATAACATCTCTAAACAATTACTTACCTATATGACTGATTATAATATCAAAAAACCTATAAATAAAAACAAAGTATTACATACTATTTATGTTTACATTTTACTTCAATCAAATATCCGTAACCAAAACTATCCGAAACTAACGGATAATCGGAAATAATTACATATCCGTAACCGTATCCGAAACCGATATAATTTTATTCCTATATCCATATCCGTATCCAGATCCGAAATATCATATCCATAACATCTCTGCAATAAAGTATACATACATAAATAAATGACTTGATTTTTATGGTGCTGTAGAAAAGCATATAATGTTCATATAAACACGGTTTAAATTGCCTTAAGTTAACACAGTTGCGCATACGAAGGTACTATGTTTTTGCGTTCGACGTTAATTTTAGTGATCGTCTGTCCCGTAGTGAAGTTTACCGTCACGCAACATAGTTAGGATTGTGTCTTGTGCGCGAAATTGGAATTTTCTTAACTTCGTGCTTTGTTTTTTACTACACGATCAATTCTCTTTATAAAGTAAAAACTTCGGCTTAAGGCAGCGAATGGAACAGCGTAGTTTATCGGCTGACAGTGAGTACTCGCAAAGAGGAGATTCTGAGCGCAGAGCTAACTAGAAGTAGGAAAACAAAAATGGGCCTCGCCGTTTAGTAAGGACCTCCAAATATTTCTAACGACACGGAATAATAGTGACGTGTTTCAACTATTATCAACTTAACTTTAATGTTTTACGTATCATACGTTCATCTTTGCCCAAGTACGCAATAATGCATACGTTGGCGCGAGCAGTGGCGCGCGATGAGCCGACGTGGGCACAGTGTACGGCACCGATCCATAACGTGACACGGGACTTACGAAACGTGGATGTAGGTAGCAACATACCTGGCATGTAATAACAGCAGCTTGCCGATCATCTTTGCCCAAATATTGGTACATATGTTGCAGTAACGCATATGTTGGTGCCAGCAGAGGCGCGCGATGGGCCGGCGTGGGCCACAGTGTACGGCACGCGTCCGTGACGGGCACGTGACGAGGGAAGGAGAGGCGGCAGCCGCGGCATGCGTTGTAGATGCTATACTTGCCACCAGGGTGACGACTTTCTAAGAATGCCTGGAAATTATCACGCTTTTAAACCAATCTTGATGACACAGGAGATCATGGTATGGAGGCTGGTGTTAATGTGTTCTCTTGAATAATATTTATTATTTACAAAGCAAATCTGTAATCGACAGGACTAAAAAACGTGATCTTCATGTTGAACATAATATCACAAAATCTTGGTTTAAAGATATCAAATAAATACCAAGTAAAATCTTACCCTGACATCATCAATATGGTTAGTTTTATAAGCGCTTTCTAAGCCCTCTGACGGGTAAGGCATCACTATTAAACGACTAGTTATGTAGCTAATATCCAAATCTGTTCTAGCTATTGACCTGAAAAGCAAAGAGAAATAAGTCATAAAAAAACAAAATATTTTTAATTTGTCAACTAAATATAAATGTTTGTGTGTGTCTTAGTGTGTGTAGAAAGCCCATTTCCACAGTATTTTTTCAATTGTTTTTTGTCACCAAGTTACAGATAAATAAATTATAAATTATTATTATTATTCGTATATCTCTTATTAAGTTACAGATAAATAAATTATTAATTATTATTATTCGTATATCTCTTATATCGATCATTCTATGTAGATCGCCAGGTAGTTAGGTTTTTTTTTAGTTAAAAAAAAAAAACATTTTATTTGAATTGGTTCAAATACTTTTCATAATGACGACTTAAATTATTTATTTGGCAATCACTACAGAAGGATCAATTTAGGGGATAAACTACCTGGCGATCTCCAGAGAATGATCGATATAAGAGATATACGAATAATAATAATTAATAATTTATTTATCTGTAACTTGGTGACAAAAAACAATTGTACAATAGTTTGATACAGAGATGTGAGAATAATTAATCTCCTGGCTCCCAAACTGGGTTTATTGCCTGTGACTTGGGAGTCAGTAATTCCTAAACATATGCTAGCATAAACTACGTCGATACACCAATAGATTCATTATTTATGAAGAATACTACACGTATAACAAGTATACAGGCTGGCAGGGACACCGACGCGCAACCTGTTACCATGGATTCAAGTACATGATTCTTAACACGCGCTTAACAGCGTTGAAATTTATCGTCGGTTATTAAAAAAAAATGAACTGACCGCGTATGTACTGCACTTTTCTATGAAACAGCTGTCTTTTTTTTTTTTTGAAAACCTGTGTAAAATGTTAGGGGTTTAGAATTATTTGCTGAATCCATGGTTAAAGTTAACGCGTTGATGTGATGCCACCTGTGTATACTCTGATACTCACTGTTGCACAGTTTGCATAACCTTCGAAGAGGTATCCTTCAAATTCTTTAAGAAGCTTCCAGCGCCTCCTTTTATAGAAGAGAATAGACCCCCAGAATTTGCGGGGGTCGGTGGTAACGGTGGCTGGTAGTGCGGGGCGGCCGGGGGGCGCGCGGGCGGCGGGGGGCGGCTCGGTTCTGGAGGCCGTGAGTTTGGCACCTCCTGGATGACAGCCGCCGGCTCTTTGGTGGCTAAAATAAAAAAAGAAATGTTAATAAATGACAGATATGAAGACAAGATAGAAGTGGCAGTTATTTCTGTGTGTCAATTGGTATTGAACGGAGCCTCTAATAATGGTCAAGTAAATCTTACACATTTTACGGAGGATTATGATAATCCTCATTTCTCGGTATTTATTATAGTGTATTTGATTTTGTGTGTATTACAATTGTATCCTAATATAAATTAGTAACTATGATTCAATGGCAATGTTATTGATTAGATTCCAATCTGTGTACAGATAGATTATTTAGCGATGGCACTCGAGGCAGCCCGATGATTGGCTCTATCTCTTTTACGCGTAGCGATATAGCGTGTTCTCACTCTGACATTGCTAAAGCTTTGATTCTGAGTGCCATCACGAAATAATTGATATGTCGTTTTGATGTTGGTTAAAGTATTAAGGTACTGGAGTGTACATTATTCAAGTGTTAAAACATCACAAGGTTCCTGGTTAAGACATTACAAAAACAACATTATAGAGTACTAGATATTTATTTCTAACATTAAATATCTTACATGTTTACACTTAAACGTCTAAATAGTAACAAAAATATTGCTCGTCTAAACACTATCTCTTTTAAATTAACTATTCGAATACAATATAAAACAAATCAGTATTGTTTCAAAAAATCACATGTGCATACATATCAAAAAGTTTAATGAAAAATATTCAAAGTCAGCGAATATAATGAAAAATGTTTAACATCACAACAATATACTCTTTTAACAACATAATATTGTTGAACACATTTATAAAAGTATTTCAAAAATAATCAATTTTACTTACCTATTGGTAATAGTGCTTATAGGCCCCTGTTTGAAATGCACCATTTTGGCGCATTTTCGATGTACTCGACCAATTAATATTCGTTGAAGAGTTGGGTCGTTACCAACCCTGAAGGACATCAATCTTTTTTCGGATACCCCGCTTACATTCGTATTTATGATTGAGCACAAAAATGGGTTGAAACCTACAAGCCGGCCAAAAAAACCAACCAAAAGCCTACTTATCCGACCCCTGAGTCTCTATAAACAAAAGATCGACCAATGTGCGCATACGCAGATTTTTTTATATCGATAAAATATGAACTAAAACTCATAACGACTTTCATAGAATATACCTAGGTTGGTAACACCTCGAGTTTTATATTATAATTTGTCAAAGAGTAATAGAAAATGCGTCAACATGGCCCAGTGTAGAGAGGAACCGCAATAATAATACTTTTTTTTAAAATATTCTACGGAATACTTGGAACTACAGAAGACTTGGATATTTATAATAGAAAACTATTTGGAAATATTTTCTTCCAACCAGTAAATTTAATGCTTTAGTGGGCAAAATACTAACATTTTCATATTTTAAACTTGATCTAATAAATTCAAGTTGACAATACATTTTGACATAACTTGGGGCAAATGCTTATTTTCCTAAATTAAATGGAATATGTATGAATATAAATTAAAAGCACCTTATAAAACATTATGTTTTTTAATTGTATAAAGCGAATGGCAAAAGTAATAGCCATTTTACCAGTGTACCATAAATTAAACCATTATTTCTGAAGCACGCATTCTTTTGCATCTTAGATTCCCCATCATATTTTCACAGCGCAGTTTGATTTGGTTTTCTAACTTTATAATTATATTTCTTTCATAATTTCAAACTAGTATTATTTTATTGTATTATATATTTCTTTGATACTTTTAAACTAGTATTACACCGAAGCACTTGATACTTCGTATGCCGTGAGTTTGATGCTTTACGCAGATCTTTATTTAGGCGAATTTGAGCCAAGAAATCGAATTAATCATAAACTGTTTTGTTTCCTGCTCCGATTAAATTTTTTGGAATGCAATAAAATGTCATGTGCAAATAAAAATGCACTTTAACTGAATTAATTCTAATAAGTACCATGTCGAATACTACACATAGGTACTGCATGTAATATAACAGAAATCATAAACTCGTAATTACATAACAATTATGGTAACTAATTAATACTATCGACCAAACTTCACTTTTGTACCTTTTCATGGAATGTGGAAATATAGCTGAAAGATTTACTTATTCAATAGTAGTGAAGCAACAGTTACATTTAGGAATTAGACTATAATATACTGTCTTTTAATTAGGCTAAAACATAAAAGGATATTTGTATTGAAAAAGTAGACCTATACTAACATCTAAGTATAGGACGGACCTACTATATCTCTAGCCTTGGGTTTATATATATACAAAGAGAATTGTAATATTATTGTCGTCGTTAAAACTGTGTAGACTTCTTTAAAAGGTTCTATACAAATTCGTTTGGCGGACAGAGAACACTGCTCACAAATATAATAACTGTCCTATTTGTCAAAACTTAGGTACAAATCAATTTCCTATTCAAAAAACTTCGAATTTAGTAAACAAAACTATCGATACATCGCTGCCAAACACAAACAACCATCGAGTGGTTTATAAGATAAAATATTCTAAAGGCAATAACAACATTATTAAATATAGTTAAACATTAATAAATAAAAACAATGAATACTCATCATTGCGAGCATATCCAATGGTTCTAGCAAGCGTCAATGTGTGATGGGTGTCCGATGCAAGGGTTCATGCTAGCGCAGCGGGTCATTTAAACGAGAAAACTATTGGGCATCCGAAAAAGTTGAAAACACCTAAAATGAAAAAGAAAACGTGATATGTATTGCATACACATTATTCTACAAGACAGAATTCCCACGCCTCTATCAACTAACGATCATTTATCTTAATAGCATCGATGCAGTCGCTAGTTGCTCGTTAGCGGGTGAGCGTTATCTTACACCGTTGTAAGTACATAATCTGATATTAATGTGTCAATATATTGATTATAAACACTTCAGTGCCGACATGGGTTGATTTCAACATCCTATCTTTATCTGCTACTTTAACAACAAATGATTTATTGGACGCACTCGGCCACCGCGTCGCGGCGCGGTCGCTACAGAAAATATTATTTTAATAATAAATCTTTGTTTTTTAAATAGAAAAGAGGCGAGGGACTTCTGATACTATACAAACAGGTACATGCAATGTGTTATGATGACCATTCAAAAGAAATAAAATATAAGCACTGATTCCTTGTTTAACAGGCTAACATGCATGGCAGTTTCCATCCATAAAGATTGTTTGAATTTTAAAATAACAATAATTGTAGTATTTCTTATTCATGCCTCTTCGTAATTAGTTAAATCGCATACTACTATTAGGGTCTACTTGATAGTTGCTATACGGTACCTAAATAATTATCAATTCTTCAAGATTAGATAACAGTCAGATATTTTAATGGTGAGTTTGAAATAGTATTATAACAGTATAGTGTTAGTTAAAAGAGGTACCCATAGGAAAATAAAAATGTATTAATAAAAAATATAAATGTCTTAAAAACATTAATATGAGCATGAAAAGTGCTTGAAATACTACTTTGATAATATAAATTATTTTACATTTTATACGGTTATTTGTCCCTGTATTTTTTTGTACATTCTCCAGTTTAAATTTTGACGATACATAGGTAATGAACATGAAATTATGATTAAAATTAAGCATGTTTATTAACACATTTCACCCCGAGAACGAGGTAAACCATGACAAATAACAATAAAAATTAAAATGGATCGAAGCTAATTAATAAAAAAGGCGTATATCTAGTAACCATCCGATTGGAACAAAAGCTAAAGGAGGTATAAATAAAGCAACCACCCAAGAAATCTAAGAACCAATATGAAGTAGGAACCCATAGACCAAGATAGTTATTAGTTTATTTTCTCAGTACGTCTCGAACAACACCGTATGACCCAGCCAGGCGAGTAACTGAAGCTCAACTACACTCCGGATTAAATTATGACACTCCTACGCATCTACACATTGCTAGGACTCAGTATATACGGGGAATCATCATACATTATGTAGTTATGGGGAAAATATTACTGGTTAACGCGTAGTTAATGCGGTACATTTTTCAAGTTGACTATGCAAGGATTTTTTTTACGTATCTATAATAATAATATGCAGTAATTGTACAACAAATTTTATGGGAGCCTGGCTTTGCGGTGAAAAGTTGGGGATATTTTTGGAGTTCAATTGTTTTGTTTACACAGTCATCAGTTTTGATATAAGTACGAGAGCTTGTCTGTCTGTATGTGATGTTTCCACTGCTAAACTGTTGAATGGATTTTGATGCAATTTAGCAGGAGCTTTGGGCAAGGACATAGGGTTCTTTATAACGCAAGATTTTGAACTGCAGACTGTAATTTAAGTGTTTGACCTTTGAGAGAGCTTAATACTTAGAGGCAATAAGGTTTAAAATGGAGGAGTCAACAGTTAGGTACAGATCGAAAGTTATGTCCTAATTGAAGTCAGTTATGTCGCGAAGCAACGTATGCGCATATAAAATATCGTCACACCACTAATCACGTGGGTATCTTAGATCACTACATTTTAACGTAATGCGCCTCTTATGCTATGATGCTGATTTAGTTAACCGTATCTCGAGTTGTACACATTTACTCTAGCAGCCTCTGCTGTACGGAAACCCATACCTTGTGTTAGACACCCAATAGTATTAAAAATGTGTTAATGAAATTAAATGATTCTTAGTAATTTCCACCAAATGAATTGTTAGTTGATATAAAGTTTAAAATCGTGCCTGCGAAAGTGCAACCAGTAGATCTACAGTGCGTACCATCATGTTAGTTGAAAGCGAACGTGAATCTAATCAGTAACACAGAGCATATGTTACAAACACATTATACCCACATTTGTCCACACACGGAGCGCCCAACCACAGATCTCACTTTCAATATCTGTGCCACTCGAAATGCGTTAGAAATAAAATCAAACGACGGCTGTGAAGAATATACTCATTTATTTTTCCATATTAAGCTCCCACATGACTAAATAATAATATGCACAACAGAAATAATGATTCAATGACATAAGTGTAAGACAGTGTTCATAGAAACACTAACTTTTGTGATATCAACTAATGACATATTAAGTATGAACGTTAAACATCATGTATGCTATAATATCATATAAATCTACCCTAATTCAATACTTGTACCTCAGTTTAACATATCGTTTCCTTATATTGTCTGGAAAGTTTGGACTGATCCATGATTTTAATCATAGTGTTTGATTGCATCAACACAAATATAATGTGATAACAAGCAGTGTAATAGAATACACCGATCTAAATAGACTAGTTATATACACACAAAGAACTTAAAATATAAGAGCCAAAATATAATCTACGTGACAAGTGCGCGAGGGTGCCGAGATCACCAAGCCACCAATACCGTTAAATGCCAACGATGATCCGCGGCGCTACCGCAACCAATGTTAGTTCACATATATACTCTCAAACGTGTTATTATAAGCCAATATATATCATATAATATACTAATCGTTATCCAGATTTAGTACCACTGTACATTTGTCTATACTATAACTGGATATTTATTTAATATTAACTATTAGACTTGTATAGAAAAATAATATACCTAATATAGTAAGGGGTTTAGACATTGGTGTGAAATTGTATATATAGCCCAATAAATTTACAGGAATGTATAGACAGTTTAATAATTACACCTAAAATATAGTTAAGATTCTAACTAGCGACAAGTATCCTATCTAGCTATAAAAGGTATGCATTTCATAAATGCACACTGACTTTTTGGTAATAAGATTTATACAAGAAGAATGTTAGAAGAATTTGCGACAAGTGTCAATTTTGTCTGGTATCTTGTTTTATAATTTTTGTGACCATTCTATTATTCTATCACTGAATCTTTCATAATCAGACTTAAATATCAAATTAAAGCTTATTAACTTTCACTGTTCATGAAACATCATGGCTAATATTGCACTATGTAAATGCACAGTCTGAGCCTCT
Source organism: Griposia aprilina (assembly GCA_916610205.1). Lineage (NCBI taxonomy): Eukaryota > Metazoa > Arthropoda > Insecta > Lepidoptera > Noctuidae > Griposia > Griposia aprilina. The sequence goes on from OU744288.1 coordinate 18,197,830, forward strand.
TCCATACTCAAAGAAATGCTCAAAAATATTAATATTAATGTCTAACCTTACCAACGTCATGTTAACGCATCTCAGCATTGAAGCAACATAAATAAATCAATTTTGATTCAAGTCAAATAAATGCTATACTACCTTATTTCATTCAGAGAACAATTTATTCAACATTGCCTTACCTTTGGTGATGTTCAATTTTTGGTGATAATCAACATTGGAATGTAAATAAATCTCACATTTCGTTTAATAACCTTTCTAAGGAACTCAAAATAAATATATGGAAAAAATAAAAAATTTGAGTGTAAAAAGTCAAAAAATACTTGACCATATTTAGCTCGAGTATTTAATGCAACAGAACAGAACGATGGTCCGTAGGGGATGGATAAGTGAAACGCGCGCTCGCAACTCAATGTAAACGTTTAGGCGACTCTGTCTCGAATTTATCACAAAATGTTGAACGTGCCGCGCCGCGACATTTCTCTTAGGATATGGTAGTGTAATATTTACTTGACTTTTTATTACCTGGCGAGCTAGTGGCCACAGATTGTTCAACTTTTTTACGCTCAAATTTGAGTGGTTGCTTGAGATTGACATTATTGGACTCCGCTATCGCCGCCAATCGCTCCAGCACACTACTTATTGTCAAGCGCTCTTCGGGGTTCACTGATAGGCAACCACCTGGGGACAACACACATCACAATCACATATTTTAATTTACATACAAAACTTAACAATGAAACAAGTAATTTTACTCACTTATAACTTCATGAAAACATTTATAGCGTTGATCATTGGGGTTAAGATTATAGTTTCCATTTAGAATTGCAAGTTTAGCAGAATCTTCAAATGGATGTTGCATATAGCACAGGGTGTATAGGATGCATCCTAGTGCCCAAACATCTACACTGTGGTCAATCTTGCGATTGTCCCAAGTGTCTAACATTTCTGGTGCTCTGTACATAGGAGTGGTGAATTGGGCCAGCTGGAAATGAAGAAACAAGAAGTGATGTTATTTGTATTGTGTAAGTAATAAGAAGAAATAGTCCAATAAGAATTACATAAGTTGCATTGAAAGTAACATCTATTTACTAAGGTAAAATAAAGGACAACTTACGGTTTCCTCTAACATATTTCTTTGATTTGCACTCCAGGAAGGATTCGGTGAATAAATGTCAGTTGTAGCTGAACCAAAATCACATAATTTTATTGTACCTACAAAAATCAATAAAGTTTATTAGAACACCACACACTATTTAATATTACAGTGCTCACAAATCTTCCACAAGTATCATGCTGCTATTACATAAGACAAAAAACGTTACCTTCATTAGATATTAAGAAATTTTCTAGTTTGAGATCACGATGTGCAATAGGGGGCACTTGTGCGTGCATGTGCTGCACAGCCCGGCACGTCTGGTAGAATACCCTAAGTATCGTCGGAAGAGGAAAAGCCGTCCCTCTGTTCTGCAGAGCTTCCATCAAGCTTCCCCCGCTGCATAAGTCCGTCAACAACAAATACTCTCCCATCCCATGTGATGTCTTCGCCTTATCAATAAAAGATGCTGCTATATATTTGATTATATTAGGGTGACCTGATAATTTTTTTAATATGCTAATTTCTTGAATAATGTTTTTGTTTGCCTGCTCATCAGCTGCCATTAGCCTTTTCAAGGCATATTCAGTGCCAGTGGATACGTCTTGAGCAACAAACACAAAAGCAAAACCACCTGAAATAGAAAGGACTTAGTAACAATATTGTCAATAGACCAATTATTTTGGTTTTTAAAATCAATTTCTTGTTAAGTTTCCTCCAGATGCAGATAAAACATTTTTACTACATTAATTAAACAACTTGACATTTCCTGTAATATTTCCTAGTATATTGTACAGATAATATAGGAAAGTTCACAAAAGGGCAAACAATGGTTCCAGGAAATTTTATAACCTCCTGAACTTACTAAATAAATTGAGGCCAAGTTCAGTAAGGAAACATATTTGAGGATTTCAGATAATTTTATGGAGCAGCAGCCTTCAAAAATATACCACACTCTGTAATTTCTAGAAAGCAGAAAATTAAGGGATTATGTAAAGAGAATAGGCAGCAGTATCATTCTGTCTGATCATCATAGTGCAATCACCAATCATCATCTTCACAAATAATTAATGTATACAAAATATTGTAAGACATTTTAAAAGAGTAACGGTGGAGTTTCTTTCCCATACTTCTCCATATAAAACTACAGTTTGGAACCGCAACTGCAATCAATTCTATTTTCTTGTAAATATTGAGATTCCAAAAGTGCCTTTTATGTGCCTATTTGAAATAAATGATTTGACTTTGATTCTGCACAACATATGGCATGGATGAAAACAATCTTCCTTCTTACTGTTAATTATAAGAATTATATTGGAACTTTTTTTAAGGTCCATTAGAAATTATCTGCTTAAAATTTGTGCTACTGCAGGACAAAGACCTCTTCTTTACCAAAGATGGAACAAGCATACTGATTTTTCAACAAACTTTCTTCCATATTGACATAAGGGTAGGTAGCATCAACTGACAACAGTATACTCACTATGTAAAAGATAATTTTATGGTTATTAGAATCATATCTGCTGATAAACCAATCAATTTTGTCATTCACTCCACATCGGTATGAATCAGTGTAATTCAAACTAATTTATATGACCTTAGAACATGCAAGACTAATATGACTTAAACACAATATCTTGTCGATTGCTTAGCTTCATTTTTTCTTTATAACTAAAGAGCCAACCTTGTAGTTTACTCAAAAAAAATTAAAACGTTTTAATACATAAAGGAAAAATTATTTCATCATAACAATGTTAAAGTCAACGTAATTTAAAGGTTCGTTTACTTTATTGCAGCGAAATTAACTCGAGTGTCATAACGGATATGCTCATCATAACGACCCCAAACATTTGTCGGGCAATGTGGGTCTTACGCCCCTAATTTCTATGACGTTAGTACGTGTACTGCACCAACCTACACGAAATACGACAACACCAATCATATGTTCATGAGTTACTCTAGGCGGAGCATGAAACAGTTATTACAACTTGATATTGACTTACCTTCTGCGATCACCTTTTTAACTCTCAATTTCATATTTCCTATTTCAACAAACTGACCAACAAAATCATTATCACTGCCACCGTTAGCGCCTCCTGAGCTGAAATAGCCCATGGCTGATTTAAAGACGCTCATTTTGGAATCTAATTTTGTGTTTTTTTCTATAAAAATTATGAAGAAAACTGTGTTTTATCAGCACCCTATATCCAGATCCATTTTACAATGGCACATAATGGCAGAAAAAAAAGAATAGGCATAGGCAGATTTGTTGGCAAATGGCAGGAAGAGAGCAATGTTGCCAAAACAACTAATAGCCACTTAACGGGTAAGTTATAAAAGATCTTGGATTGATTTTAAAACCAGTTTGTTTATTTTTTCATTCGATCTAATAATCAATTCAATCGCATTTGTAACTAAAATGTGTAAGAGGAATGTCAAAATTTTAAAAAACGCTGTAAAAACCAATGGACATAGCAACCAATTCGATTTCCAAAGAAAGAGCTGGGGCATTTTCTAAAAAAGCATGGCAACATTAACTTGGCAGGGACCAACCTTCATTTTTTTTACTGGCTTCCTTAGAGGTAGTGATGTTCATGTACAAAAAATAACGATGTTTTTTCCGATATAGTATAGAATAGAATACTCTTTATTAAGTACACCTTATAAATTACAGATAAAAAAAGTAGAAATTTTACATAGGGTGGGTATTGTATCGATGTTTAACGAGATATCAGTCAAAAACATCAATATTTTCGATATATCGTATCGTAGGAAAAAAAAGACTTTATAAGAAGTAAGTAAACTCACTAAAGGTTAAAAAATCAATCAACTTTATTTTTATTAATTCCAATATTTCTTATCTAAACCTGACAGAAAAAAAAAATTACTCTTTTGGATTGGAGTCTGCTTCTCTGCTAGGTTGCACAAATAATGGAAATTGTGATAAAAATCGTCATGAGACAATACTTTTTGGTTATCAAACAAATTTATTTATCTGTAGTATTATATCTGTAGAGAATAAAACATTAAATAAAGAGAAAATATTAATAACGAGAATGTTTCAAACGGATGCATTTTTTTATTATTTGCAAGAAGCAATGAACACACCTCGCATTCATTATTTGCTAACGATGAATGAAAAATGATCTAGATCCATAAATTTATGTAGTCCAAGTTCGACGACCCTATCTGTTTGTTCGTTTCGTTTCTCCAAGTCGAATTAAGAAAGATGTAGTTTTTACTTCGTACGATATTTCATTTATCGTATTAAATATATCGATATTATATATCGACTTCAAATAATTCGATAGTATCGAATTGATTCGATTTATCAAATGAATGAATCGATATATTATTACATATCGATTTATATCGACCACTCTTAAATAGAGGTGTGAAGAAGTGACCTGTAGCAATTTCTCTATAAGTTGTTCCACTCGACTAAATAATTGACAGCATTCCATTTTGACATTTCCTAGTTGATAATCCACTTTTTTGGTTTACAGTCTGTGTTAACGTTATTAAAAAAACAGTTTTTGGAAGGAAATCAGAGGAAACTGTGCTGATTTTATTATTTGTTATTGGCATTCCCTTCAATTGCAGTTTAATAAATAGTCCAAATTCCACGCAAGAACACACCGGACTGATGTTTGTCAATCCTGTGCGAAAATAACAAACATGGGATTTGAAATCAAAAGATTTCAAGGTGACGTTGATGAAGAACTCATTTGTCCTATTTGTTCAGGGGTTCTAGAGGACCCACTTCAGGTTTGTGTCCATTTTCTGTATGGTTTTTAATGAGTCAGTTTGTTTACTGTGTATGTTGTTATGAGTGAGTGTATTTGTGTACGTAGGCCCCTGCTTGCGAGCACGCGTTCTGTCGGGCTTGTATAACGGAGTGGATCAGTCGCCAGCCCACCTGCCCTGTGGACCGACAGGCCGTCACCGCCAGTCAGCTCAGACCTGTTCCCAGAATACTACGCAACTTACTATCAAGGTGATTATTTCACAAGAATGTCATGGTTTCTCATTGGTTTGTAGGTCACACATTGTGATTGTTTTGCAAGGGTTTATATAATAAATAACATGAGTGAAATAGCGACTGTGTTGTAATAATCTGATAATGGAGTCTGTGAAATGGATTGGATCATATTTTTAATAATAGTAGTGTCAGTAGTAATGTTTATGAATCAAAACATTATTGTTAGTGTAACTATAAAGATATTACTTCATATATTATTCATCAACTATCATGAACACTTGAGTCACAGTCACAGAGACTGTTACTATAATAAAAGAGAAAGATGTTTTATTATGAATGCAATGTTTACTTTATAGACTGTGTACGAGTTGTGACAACGCACCGCATGGGTGTAACGCTGTACTGAAACTGGATTCACTGGCGTCCCATTTAGTTGAATGTATGTTTCGTAAATATATTTTATCATGAAAGAGGCATTGTTTTTGTAAGTTATGGTATACCATGCACTCAAATTTTAAGCATGTTTTCCTTCACGTAAAACAAAATAAAATACTTTTTTTCATTTAAACAACCATTATGCAGAGCATATTTGCAGAGTTTTGTAAACTCTGCAAATTGAGAATGTAGTTACAGGCATTATTGAAATTTTTTAATAAAACAGTTATAAAAAAAAAATAGAATTAAATGTATCAGTAAAAAATCATAATTGATGGCTAATCTAACCACTGCCCATTAAATTATAAGATTGTTACTGATAAGATATACATAACATATTAATATTAATTACCAATTCAATTATCTTGTTTACAGGCGAATACAATCCGAAAAGGCCAATGCCATGTGAAGCGGGCTGCGGGCTTGTGATACCGAAAGATGAACTGGCCGAACACAACTGTGTCCGTGAACTACGGGCACTTATTGCAACACATCAAGGAAAGTTGAATGACTATGAACTGGAATTAGCAGAACAGAGACTTGTGATAAACGAACATAAACGAGAACTGGCATTGTTGAAAGTATGTTGTGTATGTACACATACATTTTGATACTTAAGTAAAGTATGTTTAGATAAACTTTTTAGGCGAACTACAGAGAGTTTTTTATCATGTGTAACTGGGGCCATCCATGTCTCCTACTCTTCGATTTATGCCAATAAGACTAACCAAAAACCGATGAATCATTATTATTGCTTAATTATAATAATAGCAGTTGTAGCATTTGTCAGCTGTGTAATGATCTAACTAATATAGTTATTGTTGTTGTTTGCTTATTGAATTAAATACTATATTACAAAAGTCAATGCCTGCTTAAGTTCCACAATTTAATAAGTAGGTATGCCACTATTGTTGAAATGCTGTTCACTATGAGGATAGACAATGATTTAGTTACGATCGCGAAATGCATCGAATACAGAATTAATAAAAAAAATAGTAGCTTTTAGAAACCAAATTTGAATAAACTGACTTTTCTACTACCTGATTAATAAATTTGTAATAATATTTGTACCAGGAATTCATGCGTGCGATGCGTTTATCGAACCCCTCAATGCGTGCGCTTGCTGACCAAATGGAGCGAGAGGAGGTGGTCCGCTGGGCCAACTCACTGGCACGCGCGAGAGTCACCCGCTGGGGCGGCATGATCTCCACACCTGATGATGTTTTACAGGTTAGCTATGAACCAACTCCTGAATAGTGTACTAACTGGGTTAAAAGGAAAAGCAGATAAGTACATTTATTTAGCCCAGACTACGCCCACGCACCCGCGGGCGATTTATTTTCGTGCACTGTATTTTCAACGCTCTGAGCTGAGAGCTTAAATCCAACAGTGTTTCTTTGACGCGCTGGAATGTACTCTGTTGGATTCTCAATACTCGGCTCAACACCGAGAGTTGAAAATCCAATGCGCCATAAAATACCGTCGCGTTAAAAAAACGCCCGTGCGTATTTTGGCTAAAAGGCACAACGTATAAAAATGTATTCCGTTTTGAGCATTTAGCAGGAATCTGTGCCTCACGGCAGCTCCAAATGGCAAATAGGCCCAGTTCAGCGAAAATGCCAGACGACTAGTGCCTGACGCTGGTTTTCAACTAGACCAGGGGGCCTAGACAAAACCTTTTCTGATAGTGTTAACGCCAGAAGCTTACGTCAAAATGTAGGGCAATGACATTACGTGTGGAAAGGACACGTAATGTTACGCGTTAAGCAAATGTCAACTCCATACAATTTGATTTTCCGTTGGCGTTAACGCTTACAGAAAAGGGATTTTGTCTAGGCCCCCTGGTACTGGCATACGCTTCATAAATCGTATAATGGCGCGATGTTGTGTAGTGATCTGTGTTACAATAACTTGGTGTACAATAGTGCATAAATCTATCTATCTATTTATCGCGCCGCGTCCGCGTTGAGTATGTCTCGTGTGTGTGCGACGGCGACGCGCTGAGAGTGTAGTACAAATGGGCTCAGTAGTAGACAATCAGTTAGTAAACAATCTTGCAAAAACAAATAGATCGATATTGATGATTTCATGGATTGATAGATTGTGTGAGATGTTACGAAATATTTTTATTACCATTTAAGACGATTGCCTGAATTGTGGTTTCTGTTGGATTAACACTTTTGTTACTTGTAGCCAACAACAACCCCGACCCCCGGTCCCAGCCCCTGTGGGTTCGCCTTGTGTTGTTGTTGTGTTGTTGTTGCTTGTAGTTGTTGTTGTGGCCTTGGCCAGCACCCTAATTGCGTAACACTCTATCAATCACAATCTGAATTATTTTGAAGCCTACCTACTGCTAATCCATTGCTTCATATGTTCCAAAAAAAATCTGCTCAACAACGTAACTAACGCAATTAATGTTGTTGAACTGTCAAAATAGAGCAATTTCTACTGTTAGTGTGTTACGCAATTACCCCGCTGTTTATAAACTGAAACCATTAATTTCAATTAAACCAATTACAGGCACCTTTGAATTGTCATTATAATAGATTGGGGAAAAAGTTTCTTCGCATTTTTTAAGAAAATTCAAAACATTTTTTAATATAGTTTATTTACATTTAACTAAAGTATGTAGGTACCATTTTGTTCGATAACTTTTTGCCATCTGTAGGTAGGGACATGATCCCATTGCTATAGAAATTTTGGGACTTCTGATCAAAATACCGCGACAAGTGGTTTTGGCAGTCCTCTCGTGATGTTAACCTGACACTGCCTAAAGAATTCTGAAGAGACCGAAACAGGTGGAAATCTGAAGGTGCAAGGTCAGGACTATACGGCGGATGCATTAACACCTCCCAGCCAAACTCTCTTAATTTTTGCTGAGTGGCTAAAGATGTGTGAGGTCTAGCGTTATCATGATGTAAAACAACACCCCTTCTGTTGATTAATTCCGGCCGCTTTCTCTCAACTTCTTGCTTTAATCTCATCAGTTGTTCGCAGTAGAGTTCAGAATCGATGGTCCTGCCTGGTGGTAACAGCTCATAATGAATAATGCCCTTCCAATCCCACCAAACACAGCATCACCTTGTTGCGAGTTAACCCGGGTTTCGCCACAGTCTGTAAAGCCTGACCGGCCTTTGACTACGACCTTTTTCGCACGTTCTTGTCGTACGTGAGCCACTTTTCATCACCAGTTATCAGCTTCTTCAAAAATGATAATGATAAATGATTTTATTTCTGTAAGTAGGTTTATAAAACAATTTTACACGTCAATCATATTTTTAAAACTAGATGAGGTCTGCGTTTCCTATCTGACTACTCTGAGAAGAAAGGCCGAAACAAACTCAGAGGTCACAGTCTCTTTTAAAGTCCAGACATAATCTTGGTCAGATCATGTGAAGACCATGTAGATTTATGTCTGAAATGGTCTTTTGAGGAAAAACCACACAGAATGAGTGGACCTGTCCAGTCAGTGCACGCATTTGTCACTAATCGTGGAGCTCAACTCAGAACTTGAGGAGGAGGAAACTTAAGGAGCTCAACCACTCGACGAACAATACCAAAGAAAGGACATTTGGGTAGGCCGCATAAAGCACTCAAACTGCCAGATTATCATTGAAACTACCTGAGAAAACGATGAAATGGTTAGGTTTCATTACGTCGTAATAAAGAATCACAAATGAGTACACGGTTCATTAGGTTTCTTTCAGTGAGCTCGTGAGGTACCCAAATATCGAGCTTTTTTGTGTACCCAGTTTTTTTCAAATGTGCCAAAACTGTTTTGTGGTCAATTCCCAGTTCTTCAGCTACGTCGTAACTACTGATATGCCGATCTTGCTCCACTTTTTCAAAAATGGCATCCATTTTATCCGTAATAGGGCGACCAGAGCAACGTGCATCTTTGACATCAAAATTTCCGGATTGAAAACGCTTAAACCAAATTTGTGCTACTCTCACAGACAGCACTAGGTCCATAAACATCGCAAATTTTTTTCGCGGCTTGTGTTGCATTTTTACCTTTTTTGTAGTAAAACTTTAAAATGTATCGAATTTCTTCATTAGATTCACTCATCTTGACAGTACGAAAAACAAATGAAAATCACACATTTTCCTAATTTGAATTTGGAATTATGTTCTTTAAAATTTAAACTTTCAATGATACCAAAACCAGCCAGATACAAATAGATTTTATTACAAGTTCATACATACTATAATGCGAAAAGACTTTTTCCCCAACCTAATATTTAATAAAAAACGGCCAAGTGCGTGTCGGACCGACTACGTAGAATGAAGGGTTCCGTAGTGGGGATGAATTTATTGATAAAGTTAATGCATGCAACCTCTACTAAAATCTGAGTACCTATGCAAACTTCTTTGAGTGCAATGTGTGTCTCCATAAAGAAACCTCGTCTTTTGTTTTGTATGTTGACGTTACTTCTGTCTAGTCGATTTAAATGAAAAGACACAGAATTTGAGATCGCTTTTTATTTTATCCTACTCATAATGTTTAAATCGAGACTAAACGACTCGTAATATTTATCCCAAGAACAAACTTAATATTGTAGTTGGAAAACTTGTTCTCCCATATATTCCAACTGCAAATGTAAGTTGGTCGACTATTACTCGTAAACATGTAAAGCCTACTTAGCTGTGATAGTTTTCCTTTTAATTTCGTTATATATACAACTGCCGTGAATTTTTTTACATACCTGTCCAAAAGCAACCATTTACTGGCAGGGGTGGGGGGGGTGGGCACGCCACAATTGCGGCGGTAAGTCCCCTCTTTGAGGAGTGGCTTGAGAGGCGCCACGGCGTCCTCACCTTCCGCCTGACGCAGGTCCTCACCGGACATGGCTGTTTCGGGAGGTTCCTGTTTCGGATAAGGCGGGAGGAAACGCCCGGGTGTTGGCATTGTGTGGATCGACCGGAGGACACGGTGGAGCATACGGTGGAGGTCTGCCCAGCTTGGGTGGAGCACCGCCGTGTCCTCGTGGCGGCGATCGGCGGCGGCGATCTCTCGCGTCCGGCCCTGGTACAGGCCATGGTACGGAGCGAGAGGGAATGGGAAGCCGTCACCTCCTTCTGTGAAGCAGTAATGCTCGCGAAGGAGGAGGCGGAGCGCGTGAGGGTGCGGCAATCGTTGCGCCCTCACGACCCTAGTCGCCGCAGGAGGAGACACCCTGGGCGTCGGGAGTCGATAGCCGACTCCCGGCCACCGTAGGCGCGGGCCTGCGGACGGCGAGCAATGGGCAGCTCGCCGTCCGGCAAGGACCAGGCCCGGGTCGACGGCGCGTTGTGTTCCACGCGCGCCTCAAAGAGATGTCAGCATAATTGACGGGGTCCGACAGGGCCGATGCCTGCCGGGGTCGCGGATTGTTCGAAAGAGTTACCGTGGCCCTGGCGCACAGGCAACTGAAGGAACACGGGTGGGTTTTAGTCAGTAAGAGTCTGACACGCCCTTCCGCTCCGCCCAGAGCGGGAGAGGTCATTTGATGATTTCCCACCCAAAAAAAAAAAAAAAGGGGTGGGGGGGGGGACACTTGACTATAACAAAGAATTGCAATTTAAAGCTTAATTTTACGAAAACGGATCCCTGTATCGCAAAATGGTTTTCACAGACCCGTAATATTTTTGAATGGCCTATCCAACGATACCCCAGACCACGGAATAGACGAGAAAAAACAACATCCCCACTTTACGTGTACAGGAGGAACCCTAAAAAAAAATTATAGCTTTCTAGTACTAATAGTCTCTGAGTTAAGCTGCAGACGGACATAGCGAAACTATCAGGATTCCTTGTTGACTACGGAACCCTAGTAAAAAGTAGTAATATTTCGTGCTATTCTTGTTTCAGATGATGATCAAGCGAAGTTTATCAGAATCTGGCTGCCCACCTCACATAATAGATGACCTTATGGAAAATTGTCACGAACGACGGTGGCCGCCCGGCCTATCATCACTCGAAACCAGACAAAATAATAGGAGGCAAGTTGTAATGTAGTTTACCTTAGCGGGTTACATTCGTTCATCCCGCGCTAATGTAGCCCGCGGAATTCAAATTTTCTTAAGTTTTTTGCAATTTAGAGGTCAGTGTCAGGTTGTATATTGATCAAATATGATTCGCGACCGTGTATTTATAGAATTAGAGTCATATCAATACAACTTCTAAGTTCAAATTACCCTATTGAATAACTATTTCATGAAATCATGTAGTTAAGGCCAATTCTAACATAAGGAGTTGTATTGCCGATCCTAATGATTAGAATTCTGTAAACATTGCTTACTATTAACTATGAGTAAAAAAAATACTTCACCTTTTTGGTATTTGTGAATTAAGAGAACTATAAAGTTGCACTACGATATCGTTTTCGTGATTGCACTGATCAAGAATATATTATTTGGAAATGGCTTTATATAATAAGTAATTGTGTAATTAATTAATAACTCTATTATTTTCATTATTGGTCGAAAGAAATAAAAGTAGGACAATGATAGTTAACACACAAATTGTTGCTATCGCGTTTAGCAAGAATTTATATCATCCAAAGTAGTGTCACTAAGTAATAATTAAAAAGCCATGATTTTACAGGAGACGAAAAAAACGTTACATTTGTATAGTTTTTAAAATTAGAATCAAAAAGTTTTTTTTTTTTTTAATAGTAGAAATCGCTTGTAATGGTGATTATGATTTCAGACCATAAAAGTCTTTGCACATACGAGGTCTTTGATATTTTAACTACGAACATGCAATAAAGTGAATATCGCTAAAATGTTAGTTATTAGATATTGATACTTCACCGTCAATATCACTTAAAGGATCCCTGCACATGTTAGAGTATTCGTTTTTAACACGATTTTATTATTAACATGAGGCTGGCGTGTCCCAGTGCATCTCTTAAAAAAGTATTATTTTTCACAGATTATATGAAAAATACGTGTGCAAAAGAGTGCCAGGCAAGCAAGCGGTCCTCGTCCTACATTGTGACAACACCCACGTGGACGAGCATATGATGGTAGAGCCTGGGCTTGTCATGATCTTCGCGCACGGCATCGAGTAGCACAGGACCTGACACTGTCGGTGTTCAAGTGACAAGCTACATGCTCTCAGACGTGTGGACATCGCGTGACTTGGATACGGAGGCATTGAGCGTAGTACTACTAGAATTTATCAGTAAATGGAACCTGTGAAGGATTTGATAGGTTAACTCATTGTGCTTTAGAAGAACAGGGTAAACGAAGGTTCTGTCACAAGAATCGTCTGGTTTGATGTGAAGTTAATGTATTTACAATTTAATTCGTCCGTCCACTCAGTGCCTCCGCAGACCACACGTATTGTCAGGGTCGCCACACTCGAAGGAAAACACGCGCGGCGATGAGGAGCCGACCTGGATCTCTGAGCGACCACGACAATCTCTGCCAATATGAACCATAGTTCTAGAATACGATTTAAAAAAAGAATCACCACATAGCGAAATTGTGTGGCCAGCCATAAATATTGTGTTGGCATTTTTGAAAAAAGTATTTGGCTGGCAGGCAACTGCAAGACCAATGATTATTGTACAATAATATACAAATCATATTTGATAATGAGTGTTGAAATATTTTTAGGTATGAAATAAGTATGTGAGTTTCTAGTATAAAAATTACATTGGATTGAAGACATTCCGAATAGAAATGAAATAAAAAAAATATTTACTAAAAGTTTTAAGTTGATTCAATGTTATGGAATTCAAAATTTAAGTATTAAGTAAATATAGTTTTTTATAAGTTTTTTTTTTTATATTGAATTAGTGATTGAATGCTGTGTTATGATAAAAATAGTGTGTCATTGTTTTTATACAATACTTTCAAATTATAATGCTGGGTACATACTGAGCCATAAACCAAATAAAGGTTTTATAGTATTTGGTCTGTCTGTGTAGATGGTTTAGCGAAATATTAGAACTTTCAAATCGAAAATACTCTGTTCCTTCGATTGTCCAGTGTGTACCCAGCTTTATTAGCAGCTTAATTTTACTGTATTATTCCTACTTTAACTTCATTATTCTATTTCCATTATTTTTGTAATTGGTAACCTATGTTATATATTTAGCTCAATCTTTAAATAAATATACCTAATGATCACTAACTGATGAAACTTAGCCTTTAATTTGTTTTGCATAAACATTACTGAACGTGTTTACACAACAAGGAAATATGTGGTTATTTCAATTAATGAATATAATTATGTACCATCTCTATCTCAATGGCATGACCTTTGGGCTAATTATATTACCTACTTAATTAAGGCGGAAGCGTCAGGGCAGCCCGCGAAATTCTAATTTTCTTACGTTTTTTGCAATATGCAGATCAGTATCAGGTTGTATGTTAATCTAAATATGGTTCGCGACCGTATGAAATATTTATTTATAGAATTATAATCATAAAAATCATCAATACAACTCTCTAAGTTCATATTACCCTATTGAATGACTATTTCATGAAATCATGACATCTGAGGCCAATTCTAACTTAAGAAATTGTGTTGCTAATTCTAATGATTATAATTCTGTAAAACCATACGTGTTACGGTCGCGAATCATATTTTAATCAACATACAACCTGACACTGACCTGCAAATTGCAAAAAAACGTAAATAATTTTGAATTTCGCGGGCTACCTTAGCACATCCCACTTAATAATTCCATGCCTTTGGATGCTAGCTAACCATTCGGCGCCTTGGGCTGGTCTTATGCCTACAGAGCAACACACTCGCTTAAGTAAAACTATAATGAGAAAATAAGAGGACCGGTGACACTTTTTGAGTATGTTAACAGAATAACCGACGAAACTCTTTTTGAACCATCGATCACTAATATTATTAGTGATCGATGTTTTAACCGACTAAAGAAAGGAGAGGGTTCTCAAGTCGACGCGTACATTCTTTTTTTCTCTATGACCACGTTTAACTTTTTTGATTGCGCAGTTAATTGACCGAGCGAGCGTGAAGCGTCTCCGTTTCAACTTGGGTAAAAATCCTTTCTTTTGTCAGAATGTCTGTTCTCCTCTACATTCTACAGGTCGCATTTCTCAACCTATTCTCGTGAAATTTTGTGAACAGGTTTGTTAATTACCTATATGGAATGTTTTTGTCGACTCAGTTTTTCGAAATTTTTCAAAATGGCGGAGATATGGGGGTTGAAAATGAATTTTAGTCATTTCGCGCTCATAGCGCGCGCTTTTTGTTTTAAGGTGCGCGGTGAAAAATTGTTCAGTTTTAGGCTATGCAAAGACAGACTCGCGAAGTCTACAGGTGACAGAGCCACTAGTATTAGTACTCTAATAACTATAACCCACTGTGGTTATACTCTTTGACCCACATTCAAAAAATCCTTCAAATAAATCATTATTTCACTCGACTGCAAGATATACAAAAGGAGGGTACATAAAATAACATCACGCGTTTATCCCCTGAAGGGATAAGCAGAGATCAGTAGTACACCCACAAAAAAAATCCATTATAGTTATCGAACCTGCTAACAAAATTTCACGAGAATCGGTTTCGAAGGAGAATAGCCGCACATCCGGACATCGGACATACGAAAGCATTTTTGCTGAAGCAACGGAGACGCTACGCGCTCGTTCGGTCAAAAACAGATTTTTGTTGTAGACGGAAAATTTTGATACATACATACTGATTTTAGTACCTAAATACAAAACTAGAAACCAAATTTCACTTTTCCTATGCCTTCTTTTTTATAAGTAAGGTTATAAAATGGGGAAACTAGCCTGATCAAATCTCTGACTTCTAGTTCTACAGAGCATTCTATTATTTATTCTGACCTTCAGTGGCTCAGCTAGTAATAAAGAGGCCCTTTACCTACCAAAATATGTTGGTGGCCCTTTCTACCTGATTGCGGCGAAGTTCAAAAGGAGGGTATTGATTTTTTACCAGGTTTCGTAAAAGTTCGATAAAACTAGCATCTGCCCGCGACTTTGTCATGTTTCCCTGACCCACCCCTCGCATCGCATTGTCCACACACGCTATTCCATCGCTTTCGCTAGCGTAGCGTTCACGTTAGCTTAGCGTCCTTTCTGACTTTTTTCGTTTTGCTCGGCTCCTAATGGCCCTAGCGTGATGTTAAAAGCCTACAGCCTTCCTCAAGAATTGCGTTGTCAATTGCAAAAATATTTTTTCAAAGCTGACTGGCAGTCTTAGAGATTAGCGCGTTCTAACAAACAAGCTTTTCAGCTATAAACTTTAGCTGAAAAGTTTGTACTAATAAGTAATAATATTATGTAGATTGCCACTTCGGGAAAGGTAATCCAGATTGATAACTATGAATGTTAATTTTCTAGTTTTGATAATAAATAGCTATTGTTATGATTGTTATTATTACAATCATGATAATATATTCTATATCAACCGAATCAGCGAACCCTGTTTTTTTTAAATAAATAAAATAGCTAGAATTGGACTGCGCCTGTAGTTTGAAGCCTTTTTATGCTTCGATCAATAATAGCACTATATGCCATAAATAAGTAACGCTTATTTTCATATTTTCAATAAGTCTCATAACTAAGAATTTGAGGGTTCGGATAATATTTACAAATTTTTGCTTTAACAAGTTGGGGGCCCGTATCTAACTGTCCAGTACATGGGTCCCCAAGCCCTTTCCCCGCTGATTTTGCTAACGGTGCAACTTGAATAAAGCAGTTGCTGCGTGTAAAAATTCATCGTGAAACGAAACGTTCCGGCGGTTCCGCATACAACGTCAAGCGTTGAGCAGCGCAGCTGTCAAATATTTTTGTTTGTCATTGTCATCTTCAACACAAACTTTCCGAAGTTATTGTGAATTAAAACCACAAAAATGTCTGAAATGGAAGTAACGGAGAGTGGGAACGATTGTTCCAACGATTTGTGTAAGTAATAGATTACCGTAGGTTTTAATAAAAAGTGTTAAAATGCGCGATAACCTAGTTTGCATCCACCGGCTGTTTGTCAGCATTTTATAGGCTTTGTTTTATTATTTCCAGTGCTTCTGGATCGCGTGTTTCTGCGTCTAGGTAACGCAGATAGTGATGACCAGCTTGAGAGTTGTCTGGGCCGGTTCCTTCCTCCTGTGATATTGAAGCTGTCATCTCCTCATGAACAGGTCTGAGTTGCTTTATTTACATAAAATTATAGTGAGAGGATGACTTCGGTTCTAGTGGTTCTTTGTACAAACTACAGTGGTTTCATTTGCCTAACTTCAACCTTAACCAGACTAATTTATTGTGATATAGCCTCAAAAGCCTGTTATTTATAATCTAAAAGTATGGCTCTCCTATCAGCAAATAATTTAAGTTAGCATTTGAAGGTCCTACTTCTCTTAAATCTATTATATTTAACTGTAGTAGATAGTTACCATGCCAACTGATTGATATTATGAATTCTCCAGTATTTTGATTTTATTTCCCAATTTGATAACTCAACATGTCATTGGTAGGTGCGTACCAAAGTGATGGAGCTACTTGTGCATGTGAACAAGAGAGTGAAGTGCCGAGCTGACGTGCAGCTGCCCGTGCAGACAATGTTGCAGCTGTACAAGGAGCCAACTTCCAACAGCTTTATTATTGTAAGTATATTTTTAAATGTTGTATGGTTTATCCTTAGTAATTATGTAAAAGCATAGTAAGCACTATTTGTCAAAATGTTGGCTTCATTCCAATGACTGTTAGTTGTATCCTTCAAAATGTCAGATTTTTATGCTTTGTCATTTTGGACATGATGCAAAGTAAGTATGAATATTGAAAATTCTCCATAGAGGTTCAGACAAGAATGTTATCAAAAACCAATTTAACTCCAAAAGACTAAGCTAATATTCCATTATCAACCCATTTGTTACAGAACTTCTCTATCATATACATCACTATGGGTTTCCCTAGACTGCCTCGTGAACAACAGCTCAGTTTGGCTCCCTCTCTGTTACAAGCGATAGAGAACAAACCTCAGGGACACCAGGATGGGTGAGAATTCAATATCTTTCATACATAAAATAATGCTAACCTAAAGAATATAGTCTCAAAGCGCATTCAACTAAGGGTGTTGCTGAGGGTGGGAACCAAGGTCAATTTATTTAATTTCATTTATATTAAACTAGCTATTGCCCGCGACTTCGTCTGCGATCCAGGATGAAAAGTAGCCTATGTCCTTCTACAGGCGATGGTCTACCCATGCGCCAAATTTCATCCAAATCTGTTTAGCCATTTTAGTGTGAAAACTTAACAAACATACAAAACATCAAATCTTTCTCTTTATACATAAATTGAGCTTATGATCTAAACTTAGCATGAGATAGCTTATAAATTCATGTTCCTGAGTGGGCTCCGTCAGTAGGGACTGGTCATTTCTTAGCTGCCACGGCTTATTTTAATTTAATTTAATATTTGAATTGTTTTTGTCTTTTTATTACGGACGCTTTTAACGTTATTCATCGTTCTCACATGCATGATTTCCAACACAACCATATTTTGACAACACCATATCACACAACCATATTTTGATTTAAAAGAGTTTCCATGGAGTTTCTTGCCCATTCTTTTCCATTGGTACCTACTATGCTTTGGAATGGGCAACTAGCTTCATCTTTCTGACTGACCGACCCCTTGACAATTCAAAAGTGCCTGTAATTGGTTTATTTTAAATAAATACTTTGAGTTTGAGTTTGAAAATTATAAATAATTTAGTTATGTACCAGCCTATACTTGCCCCCCTGCAGGGCAAAGTTCTTTTTACATAACAAAGAAGAAATGAAGCATTTTACCAAAATTTGCTCAGTTATCTAGATTTCCTCAAATTGTTCTACTTACCTATTATATTATATACAAGCCGTGCGCCCGATGGGAATTCCAATCGGCAAAAATGACGAACTTCCATACAACCTTACACATTTTTCAAATATTTTCTTTCATACAAACCTTGTTCTGACAAATTACAAATACAAAAAAAATATGTCAAATAGGTGCAAGCGCTTTGAACTGATGCACGGACAAACATTTTTGTCAAATGATTTTTATTTTATTATATATTTACCGCCTTCATAGATTTTTTAACTTGCCTGTGAGCTTTAAACTAAATATATTTTAATTGCTTGTGGTGGATTTATTTATTTATTTTGTTACAGTATATTGATGCTAGTCATGCCACTGCTGGGCAATATCAAGGAAACTGATCTGAACTTGAAGGAGAAACCAAAAGTTGCAAACTTGATACTCAAGTTTGCCACTGATGTTCTACTCCTACCATACAGGTAACATTTTGTCAGGTTGCCTGCGAAGTTATAAACTTCTTTGTTTTTTTGCAATTTCATAAAATATCAATCAATAGGATTATATGAACTTAGAGGGTGGTTTTCATGACTTTAATTCTGTAAATACATACTTGTTACGGTCGCGAGTCATAATTATTTTGTTCAACATACAACCTGAAACTGACCTGCAAATTGCAAAAACGTAAGAAAAGAATTACGCGGGCAACCGTTCGCTTCCCCCTAATTGTTTGAATTATTCTTTTAGGAAATAATAAAATTTTGTGTCCTAGTAACTTGACTATGCCTCGGGTTTTCATCAAGTACCTACCGCTGTAAATGTAAATAGCCAGAAATCATTCCATGTTTAGACACACACACACACACCATCATTAAAATTTCTGCCCGGAAATTACGCAAATGCGTGCGTGCGTGCGTGCATGGGTGTGTGTATGTGTGGTGGGTATTGCTTTTTTGTTCGTTTTTTTTGGATTTTTGCACGGTTGCAAAAAAAGCTTTTTATTAGAAAATGTAAAGAGAAACATACTTAGATGACTTCCTTACTTATGTACATAAACATGTAAAGCATAGTCAACAAACGATGTGTGTTTTTATCAATCTATTTTATTTTACTTCATCTATTTTAGGGCATTACCCAACCCTGGTGAGAGTGAGTTTCAAGTACCGCCTGGTATGAGTATGAAGACTTATAAACGTATTGTTGCCAAGAACCAGCTGAATCCGAACCAGCTTGAAGAGGTATGATATTGTTTGTATTAAGTCGAATGCGGACGGCCACTTTTTCTCGCGAATTAGTTTGTCTGCATTGAAAAATTCTATTTTCTACGACTTTTGATGCCGAAAAATAACGAAGCTTTCCGTATATAATAAACTACTTTGTGCTAGTCTCTCCCACAGTGAAATATTTACAAAGTTTCATTTATTTATTCATTTTATGTGTTGTCAGATGAAGCTGTCTATAGTGAATTTCATAGGCAAGGATATATTCAACATGAACGACACCCTACTGACTTTAATCGTAGCCGCCGCGGACTCAAGGTTCAGTGTAGCTAACCACGCGAATAGTCCACTTATAAGAGTTAACAGGTAAATATTGTGTGATATTCATTATTATAAATAAACAACTGAGAATATGTGCTGGTTACAAAATGATTGTAATATCTTGAGTCTATTATATATATATATTTTAATTCTTCGCGCATTTTGGTTCTTATTGAGATTTATGGTTTGGACTCGCAAGGTCCTATTCTAGGACCCCTAGTTAAAAGCATACAGTCCTCTGTAAAATTAAGTTGTCTTGTATTAATCGAACGTCGAAACTATCTTACATACAAGAAACAAGATACCTGCTATTTTATTAAGATTGTATTGTATTACAATTTTGTTTCAGTTCGGTTGATTGGTCTCAGCCTTCAGTAGTGGCTCCATTGTACTCCTTATATTTGGGCACATGGGGTGGCATGAAGGTCCCCCCAGATGACCGCAAGGTATGAACAGTTCCTACAACAGAATAATGCCAGTTTTCATTAACACTAAGGTGTACCTAAATAAAATTCATTCAGGGGTCGTCTAGTCGGTGTGAAAACAGGCATAAGAATTACTTGTAGAATGTTATGTTAAAATACTACATTTTTAGGTACCCGCTTGCACAAGACTGCGTTTGAAACTGATACAGTATTTGAACAAGGCGACTGGACCAGCAATAATGTTCCCACATTGTGTGCAGGTAACTTTTTTATATTCCTTTCTATAGCTTAACTCATAGGTTCCCAAAATTTATGGACTACCGCCCCCTTTACAAGAAAAAAAAATTCTAACACCCCCGTTTACATAATAGTTAATTATACCAATTTTATATGTCTGTCTATTATCTATTGATAATCACAAATTAAAAAATAATTCTCTCTCTCTGTACCTACCGCCCCCACGAAAAGCTCCAGCGCCCACTAGGGGGCGGTACTGCCCCTTTGGGAACCTATAGCTTAACTTAATAAAAAATGCCTTTCAAATCTGAAAGCACAGGTTTTGTGAACAAAATTATTTTTTCAGCTGCAATCAAAATATTGAAAAAAGTGCTCTTAACAATCGATTTACTTTTCGCAGGTTGTATTTTCGTCGCTTTTTGATCCCAACACAAACTCGAGACTGCGTAACCAGGCGCTAGTGTTTCTCCTAAATGTAATTAATAGGTAAGTCCTTATTCCCAACATTTATATATAAAAGATCTTCCAATCTTTATCTTACAGTTTTATAATAGGATGATATATTTATAGGATTTTGGAGATTATATATAGGAAGTAACACTATCCCCTTTTCGCTAAAGTAAAATAAGACTTAGGGTCTGTTGCACCACCTACGATTAAGTTCCCGTTAACTTACTTGGCATATAATTGCATAGAAATTCTGTGCCCTTTTTTAATCTATCACATGATAGATTACTGATGATCATTTAGATTATTGATGATTATGTGTACTACTCACATGAGTAGTGGCTATTTGGACATCGTAAAACAGGATCTCAGCGTATTACATTTAATAATACGGCCCTCTTCTCAGTAGGTTTTATGTTGCTGGTATTAAATGGTAATAGGTAATACGGGCTGATGTCCGCAACTCCACGTCAATGCACGTATTTTGCGTACGGGTGGGAAAATCGATTATTCGATCCAACCTTGCTCCTTGAGGAAGGCTAGCAACGCCTTAGTGTTTCTGACTCACGTGGCGACCACGGGGCAGTTAAGAAGTACATGAGCTGCTGTTTCGTCATCCTACATGCATCCATATTAAATGGTAATAATTTATTACAGTGGTGACGAGAATCAACTGAAGAAGGTATCAACAGTATTCCTTCAGGGTTTGCTTAAACTCATCAGATCTGACGAGCATACTGATCAGCATCCCAAGGCCTACATGTGTTTAGGTAAGTCACAGTACTCCAGTAAATTCACCATCAAATGATAAAAGTTTGGTAATTTTACGTCGTCTTGCAACTGTGAGAGAATGTGAATTCATTGATTTGAATCTGAAATAAATAATTTTAGAAAAGACAGGCCTGATATACACAGGTTGTAAACAGACCCATAACATATCCGTTATCTGCGTATTCTGTACAACAAATTCAGTAACATTGAGCAGAAGTTATTGCTGGAAAATGACTTATTTTTGGTGTGAAAAATTGCTGTTTACGGCAGCGTGCCATGTAACGCAAATGTGCTTAAGGGTGTATGCAACGGTAACGGTAAATTGTAACATTAAATTAAAACATGTTATCAAGAAAATAAAATTAAAAAAGCTGGAACTTTGTCCTTCAATACCTCCTTAACCAGAAAGCTTCCAGTATTAAAAAAAAGACGCAGTGACGGGGAGTTTGAGGGACTCTCAGCTTCGTTAAGCGTCTATTTATACCCGGAATTCTTTGCTGTTGTATTCTTGTAGCAGAAGATCACTTTTAAAATGTCTTTTCAACCCTCAGGTCGCTTAGCAATGAAGTGTCCAGACACAATCAACAATCAGTTCGCCTTACTAGAAGAGCTAGTTAAGAAGATACCGGACGCTATGCCCGAGATGAAGACTGCGCTAAGAGACGCACTGCTCGAGATGGCAGCCGGCTTCAAGATTAATGCTGAAGGTAGGACAGTGATTTTTTTATCGATAAGTGACCAGCCATTATGCATCTATCGATACACGGCTAGTGTAGATGCAGGCGCGGATCTAGGTTTTCGCTCAAGGGGGTCAAATATTTCTCTCTGCGGGACGGGGACGGGACGGGGACGGGGGGTATTTGTCAAGCCGTGAAAGCCTTCAAAAACTACACTTGGCACTTATTTTCCCTTAACTCAATAATTGGCCCCCATTTCGAGGATGGCGGGTACTACAGGTTGTAAAACTATATTTATGTCTAATTTTAAGTTTTGGATTCAGTTTGGTCGAAGCCCGCGGGGGACGGCAACGGGCGCAGTTGCCCCCCCCCCCCCTCTGTATCCGCGCCTGTGTAGATGTGTTCTTGAGTGATTATCGGGTATCGGGAAACGTAAGGTCGGACGCCCTCAGACTAGATTGACCGACGATGGTGGCTGGTAACAGCTGGCTGAGAGTAGCCGAGGATCGAATTAATTGTCGTACGATTAGAGAGGCCTATGTCTAGGGGTGGACTGCTATATGCTGGTGATTATCTCTATCGAATGCGAAAGCACTCGTGTGTCATTTGTTTCTGGGATCAATCAGACCATAATTAAATCGTACATTGAGGTTACGATAAGTTAATGAGGATTTAAAAGAAGCAACGGGACAAAATCATTCGCGTACAGTACAAGCATAAATTCCAAAAGCGTATTCGTCGTGAAATAAAACTAACTTTGAGAAAATATCTATTTTATAATAGTGTCGTTTCGCTAATATTATGTTCGCAAACACCATAGAAATTCTATAAATACTTTATTAGAAAATCGTTTTTTAATTTTGCGTAAGTATAAGGTATTTATGCTCGAGGCAGTACTCGTCGTAGTGTTAGTTACTAAGTAAAGTTCCTGATACTTGTTTCAAATATAGTTTCCATCTCTTTCTAATTTATTTAAGCAGTTAAAGCGGATACTCCGACTGCCCCAGCGGCCGGTACCTCTCAAGGAGACAAGATGGATGTAGATGAGAGTGCTAAGACCAGCCCCTTCGATGAACCGCAGGCGTTGGCGCTCTTCGCTTTGTTGGATCAGTGAGTTGATTTATTTTACACGTGATAAACACAGACACACGAATGATCCTATAAGGGTTCCATTTTTTCGTTTGGATGTAGGGAACCCTAAAAATCACCAAACCGCACTGGGCCCGCGTGGTGGATTATGGCCCTCTCCCTCTCACAGAGAGGAGGCCTGTGTCCCAGCAGTGGGAACATAAGCTGATTATGCTACTATACATATGTATTTATTTCATTTAACAGTTACATGCACAGCGAAGAGTCCATGATCCGGTACATCGCCATGAGGTACTCGGCGGCAGTGTTCCCGCAAGATTACGTCCCGGCCAGATATCTTTTGTTATTAGCCAGCGGCGACAGGTAAGACACTTTAGACATTGTATAATGAACCTTATGATCAGTATTTTAAAGTGCAAATAAGCACACAGTAGCGCGATCGAAGACGCCTGGAGCCGTTGAATATCAGCGAGGATGTTCATATAACTTTGAACTTTATTTCGCTGAAAATAAAGTACGCTTTTCAATGTCGTCATCTGCTCTACGTGAAGGCTAGAAAAGTATGTTCGCAAAATAAAATAAATGTCATTTTGTTTTCATGTAAATTGAGAGAATATTGTAGGATTTATAATAAGCCCCTTTTCGGGTTGATCTCTTAAAAATCTTTTTACATTACGCTTTTGTTCTTTAGCCAAGACGATATTTCAAACGAAGCGCTAAAATGCCTCTACGGCACTTCGCGCCCAAGCGAAATAGAAGATGCAGTATTCAACGTATCGAAGAAAGACACAGCAACAGTCAATATAGACGAGGATTCCTCTAAGAAAGACAAGGACAGGGCAACCGAGATTCCAGAGTTGAAAGTACCGAAGTTCAACGAAGTAGTGAATTACGTGTGGGATCAAATGCAGAAGAGAAAGAAGGGGTCAAATGCCAAACATAGGTTCGTCATCGGGAATCAAGTGTTGCAGTTCCATCCTATGACTTATCAGGAGGTGAGTGATTTTAATGGACTTCTATTTTTAATCCCCGACGCAAAAAGAGGGGTGTTATAGGTTTGACCGCTATTTGTGTGTGTGTGTGTGTGTGTGTCAGTGTGTGTGTGTGTGTGTGTCTATCTGTGGCACCGTAGCTCTTAAACGGGTGAACTTTTTGGATTCGGTTTTTTTTAAACATTTTTTTAGATAGGTATAGAATCAAGTGATATTCTTTTGTTTTCTTAGGATTTTTGCGGGGCATAAGTGCACTGGCATTCCTCAAACGTTGCGTTTGTTTCTTATGCGTTGCAAATGAACGTTTGACATCAAGAATATGCGCCTAGCATTATTACTCCGAGAAGCCGTTCTTATTTCGATAACGGCAAGATATTGCTCAAAGATAACGAACAAAAAAGAACGGTGTAAACATTGCCTCGATTTTCTGACTCCTTTGTTATACAATTTTCATTTTAAAGTCGATCTTTCAAAATTGCATCCTTTTTATATTTTTGCTAGGTTTGCGTTTGACCACTAACCTCAAACCTGGTGGTAAGGCATAAAAAAAAAACAGCATTTTTATTCCGCCTTCTGGATATTTTTTTAGTTATTTACTTAGATGATTATTTCGTTTAAACATGACGTGTCAATGTGATTTTGATATCTTATTTACAGAATAAATAATTTAATTGCAGATCCTCCGCTACATGAGAATGTGTCTGAACCGCGACGCTGACCTGAAAGATTGTTCCAACCACCCCAACGCGACATCGCCACTACTTTCAAAATACTTCTACGATAACTTGCTAGACACAGAAGTTTTGGAGCGGTATCTAACCATGATTACGTCACTGCTGAGTGCCAGTCCAGGTATTTATTCCTATATTACTATTAAGGCAAGTAGCAATTAGAATTTTTCAGTTCATATGTACTTCTGAGTTTACCTTGGAAATTACTGGCATTGGTGAAAGGAACCATCGAGAAGACACCTGGACTTATAGTTAATATCAAGTCTGAAATCGCCAATCCGTCTTGAGCAAGCGTGGTTATCAATGCTTATGCTTTCTCTGTATGAGAAGAGGCCTTTGCTCTCCAATGGGACAGTAATAAACTAGTATTATTATATATTAAGGTTGTTGAAAGTGAACGAGTATGGTATAAGCAAGAGATGGTATGGCTAGAGTAGACGGGAAGTGAATAGTAGAAGTGAAGATGAAGGCTGATGAAAAAGGAGACTTGCTACGCCGACCCCCGATAAGGACAGTAGGATCGTCCATCTGACCGTTTTGACTGAAAAGACTTGTCACCCAAAGAAAACGAAAAAATAAATAAAGAAAATATTGTATGAAAATTGAATCAGTTAAAAAACCAAAAGTAGGGAAATAATTCAACCGTCTTGCAACGAAAATTAATCAGAAGAAAAAAACTTTCAAAAATTTGGCAGAATCCGTAGCACATTAGTTGGTAAATTTGTAGGTAAACAAATGACCAAAATTCCTTTTAATCTCCAGAAATAATGCCACTATCATGTTTCCTGGACATCGTCGGCTGCGTACCCGAGAAAATGGCCACCAAATACACGAGCCTACAACCATTTCTGCGCAACCTATTCACGACCAGTACCAAGGAAGACATTCGCGATATAGCCGCGGTCATCTACGCGATAATCACTGTGAATACTAGCGAGAAATCAGCGATAGATAAGGAGATAAAGGAGTTCGTGGTACAGGGGCAGAATAATAAGAGCTTGGAAGCTCAATGCGGGTACTTGTCGGCGTTATCGAATATGTGTGAAAGATGTGTCGTGTTGTCGAAGAGGGGGAAGTTTGGAGGGAAAGGATTTAGTCCAGCTAATTGGGAGCCGTATCAGGATGGGGCGGTGGTTTTAGGTAAGTGTTTATTCTTAATTAATTGAGTTATTAATGCTGCTTTTCTGATGCGAGTCACGTTTTCTCATGAGAAATGTGTGTGTGGTCGGTCACTTTATTTATCCAGCTTGTAATGAGTTTGTGAAATCTAAGCCTCTTTTTATAAAAAGTCTAGCTAACCAATCCGATAGAATCAGTTGAATTCAATTCGCAGACTAAATTGCTGTTGGAAAATAATTCCGTTTAAACGTTTTCTAAGACTTATAAATAACATTTAAAACAAACCTTTTTAATTCTATTTTAGAATTGGGCCAGTTCCAGATCTATTTTTAGAATCAACCTAAATGATCAAGGTCTCCTTCCATGGCGCCATTAAAATAATAGAATGACAATGACTATGCCTCACTTGCTGGAGTGTCTCCGCAAGGGCTCAAGTAACAGCAGTCTGGCAGTTTCAGTAAATTATGCGGCCTATTCAAATGTCCTTTCCTTTCTTTGCTATTGTTCGTCGAATCGTTGAGCTCCTTAAGTTCTGAGTTGAGCGTCACGATTACTGACAAATGCATGCACTGACTGGGCAGGTCCACTCAATCTGTGTGGTTCTTTACTCAAAAGATCATTCAGACACCAATTTACATGGTCTTCATATGATCTGACCAAAATTATGTCTGGACTTTAAAAGACACTGACCTCTAAGTTTGTTTCGGCCGTTCTTCTCAGAGTAGTCAGATAGGAAACGCCGACCTCATCTTGTTTAAAAAATATGATTGACGTGTAAAAGTGTTTGTACAAAACTACATACAGAAATTAAATCATTTATCATTTAACATGAACGAAGTACATTCGACACAAACAAGGTAAACTAAGATATAACCGTTCTTACAGCAAACTTCTTAGCAAGCACACATACTCTGCTCGTCAGTACATCTTGCTCGTCCATTTCGCTACTCGCTCGCTGTAGCGGCCTGCCCCTACCAAACGTGTCTACGAAACAGGATGCGATGCTACAGAGCGAAAACCCTTTCAACATTAATAAGAGTGAAACGAATATCAATGATGTTGATGTCACTAAGTTTACTGTGGCTGATAGGTATGTATTCCAATGCTATTAACTCAACTATCTTATTTAGGTTCATGTATTCTAAATTGGTTTTTGAGAGTGACTATTTGTAATAAAAGATCGTTTTTTTTTTTGGTTGCTATGGAATTTGAACTTTGTCTCATATGACATTGAGTTTGTTGATCCAAAATATGATATTTATCTGAGATTCTGAATTCAAATATAGTTCATTTATTCTTTGTGTGTTACATTTCATATTATTCGCCCTTTAATCAATTTACCTCTCTACGTTTTTTTCTCCCACATAAGGAAAGCTAAGACATGAATGACTTAACATTTTAAACGCTTAGTTAAGTATCTATTTAATCCTACCGAAAGGCTCTTAAAAAAAAACCATGTGCAACTTCGATAACGTTTACATTTAGAAATCTCCTGAGATTCTGAGTGGCACCATGTTGTGATTACTTCATTTATACAGCCCCCATGTACCGAACTATGTCCAGAAAAACTTTTCTTTATGCAATAAGTTCGTTTTCTTTTAATCCAGGTTGTTCAAGATAGTTGGGAACGCAAAACTACCGTCGAAGTTAAAAGAGAGGGCGCTGTATACGCTTGGCCTTCTGTGTTGTGGTGAAAGATTGTCTTTTTCCAAACAAATCGTTATGGGATTCCTGCAGATGGCTAAAGATGTAAGTTATCCTTTTATATTATTCACTGTAATTTATTTATTTATGCAAAACTTAAAGTTAAAACATTTAAAACTTTGCTGATTTTGTATTCTTAAAGGAATACCTGTGGTCTTCGAAACTTTTGCGACTTTACAACACAACTTCGATATTTAAACAAATTACCTTTTTTTATTTTTTTAGAGCAAAGAGTTCGAAATCCATTTACAAATCGGCGAGTCACTAGTTTTATGTGTTGAAGGAGTAAACTCAAATGAAAACAGGGACCTATGGACCGAATTGCCTAAAGAGGTAAGTTTTTATTAACATAAAAATAAGCCTGTGATTAATTAATTTTAACTACAATATCACTTATTGTGCTGTTCAATATTTGTTTGTAGAATATTCTATCACTAAAATTATCAACCGTTATACCTACTCTGTCAACTGCAGTTTCTTTTGCAGTAATGTAAATTTTTTTTATGTACAGGGTGCGGCAAAAGTAAAGAATACGGACGCTTTGAAGGAGAATGACCAATTATTGGAGTGGTTATTAAAAGAATTGTTCAAGATTGGAAGACATCCACATCCTCATTCTAGACAGGTAAAACTAGAGTGGGTCTATAACAAAAGTATTAATAGATTGGTGAAAGTTAAAACCAGCACCCTAAGGGCCGGCGCACACCTGGCGAGGACCAGCGCGGCGCGTTTGTAACTGCTAAACAAATAACAACGTAGGGTGCCTAAAATAAATTTTAGAATAAATAATTTGAGACGCCCGTCTCTTTCCGCTTAGACGCGCTCTCGAGCTAATGGAAGTTTATTTATTTTCAACTTTAAAGCAACGAATGGAAGGTCGATATTTGAATGGCAGTAACGAATGCGCTGCAATGCGCTTCGACAGATGTGCGACAGCCCTAATTGCGTTACACACTATCACAATCTGAATCATTTTGAAGCCTATTATTAATCCGTTGCTTCATATGTTCGAAAAAATTGTCTGCTCAACAACGTAAATAACGCAATGAATGTTGTTGAACTGTCAAAATGAAAGTTATTCGTACTGTTAGTGTGTTACGTAATTACCCCGCTGATATGAATTACCGTATAAAACTTCTGTGAAAGTCATGCTCTATTATTCATGTCTAGAAAAACATAATAATAGGTCTTTACCTATGAAATTGCCGTTTTGTATGAAAAAATTTAAACGATTTTTTTTCATGAATTTTTTATTTGTATTAATCGAAGTAATCACCCATGCAATCAATGCATCTTTGCCATCGCAGTGGCAGTTTATTGATGCCCTTCTTAAAGAAATCAGCTGGACGGGAGGCAACAAATTCTTCAAAGGCATTTTGTACTGCCTCTCGGGTATTAAATTTTTTTCCCGCCAAGAAGTTATCCAAATTCTGGAAAAAGTAGTAGTCTGTAGGCGCAAGGTCTGGTGAGTAGGGCGGATGACGGAGAGCTTCCAACCCCAGTTCTTGCAACTTGGAGACCGTCTGCTGTGCAGTATGAGGTCGCGCGTTGTCGTGCAGGAGCAGCGGAGACGAGCGATTGACCAATGCTGGTTGGAGATGCGCCAGCTTCTCCATCATTGTGTTCAGTTCTTCACAGTACACATCTGCAGTAATGCTCACCCCGTTTGGTAAGAAGCTGTGATGAATCACACCGGCGCTAGACCACCAAACAGTGACCATCACTTTTCTAGGGGTAAGTTTTCGTTTAGGGCATTGTTTAGGTGCTGAACCAGGATCCAACCAACTTGCTGAGCGCTTACGGTTATCAAACAGAATCCATTTTTCATCGCAGGTAACAATGCGGTTCAAAATTCCTTCATTTGTGTGTCTGTTGAGCAGTGCAAGGCACGTCTCGACGCGTACTTCGCGCTGGCGATCATTGAGTTCGTGGGGCACCCATTTGTCAAGCTTTTTTACCTTGCCAATTTGACGCAAATGGACCAATATTGTTTTGACGCTAACGTCGAAAGCTGCTGCTAATTCAGCCGTAGATTGTGTATCATCAGCTTCCACAATCGCCTTTAATTCGTCATTGTCGACCAAAGTCTTCGGACGACCGCGAGGTTCATTTTTCAGGTCGAAATTTCCAGAACGGAAGCGAGCAAACCAATAACAGGTGGTGCGTTGGTTTGTAGTGTTAGCTCCGTAAACGTCGTTGATGTTGCGTGCCGCTTGTGCCGCGTTGCTGCCACGACGGTACTCATATTCCATAATTACTCGAATTTTTAACGTATCCATGATGACGAAAAAGATTGAAATGCGATGAAAATGTAACACTAATCAATAAAGAAATGACTACTTTTAGAAAAAAAAATCCATGTTTTTAAAATAAAATTAATTTGAAATTAGAATTCTTAGCCAAACAAAAATTATTTTGATTTGAAATGGCCAGTACTGCAGAACGGCAATTTCATAGGTAAAGACCTAATATTATTATTTGCATTTGTTCAGATTGACCCTTTAAAACATTGCATTATCGATTTATGTGTTTTATTTCTAAATAGATAGAGTTGGACTGCCTCATTGGTCTAGTGGTCGTAAGCACTACTGCTGAGCATTAGGTCCTGGGTTCGATTCCTAGGTCGGGCAAATTTTTTCATCTGGAATTTCTCAGTAGCAGCCCGGAGTCTAGATTTATGCCCGGTTGATGGCAATAGACTCGCCTCCTATATATAACACGGGACTTAAAACATAACTGGCGAAATGTGGGTGTACTACAGCTACATATCTGTTTAACCCTTCGGGGAATACAGGCATGATGTTATGTTATAGAGTTGGTTTCTTACATCTAAAGGGTCAAATAAAATTTGCTAGTGAAACTTCGCAGACCTGATCGATTTCTAAACACGATAAAATGAAAATATGGGAATTTTTTGTTGTTTTTTTTTTAATAGGCCGAGTCATGTGTTTTTACGAATGAAATTACTTTTTTCTATGAACTATTGAAATTCGGACAGGACAACGTCCGTCGGATCAGCTAGTTGACAAATTTATTTATCATTGGATCGCCAAAAGAGGCTACACAATTACATACATGTTAACATAAACAGGGACACATACAAGTGTGCGCCTCCAATTATAGGAGACCACATCATTCACTTAATATCTAGGTAGCTGGTAGGTACAACAAGTTTGACAAGCACGAAAACATTACAGTAAATCAAAGTACAATCATACTAAAAAAATATACAAATTACATAGCAACAAATTCAAAAAATACAAATAAAAAAAATACAAACTCGAAAAATACATATTCGAAAAATACAAATTCCAAAAATATACAAATTCATAAAATAAAATAATTAAATAATAACCATAGATGTCATGCTGATAGAAATGATAACATGTTACTTGGCAGTACTTCTTGATTTCTGCTGTGAAGTTATTTTTGTTTAAAAAAGTTTCGTGTCGTATATTAAATCCATGGCTTTCTCTAGGCTACAAGTATTTGGTTGTTGGCGTTACTAAAGAACTGTCCTGAACGAGAACCTATCAAGAACAAGTTGCAAAGATTACAAGATGTCTTCATGGACTTCTTATCAGAGAACAGTGGTAAGTAGTAACATAACATAGTATACGAGGTCGCAGGACGCGAAAACTGTAACCATGAATTCAGCACATGAGTCTAGACCCCCTAGCGCAGCAATTACTGGTCGGTTAGAAAAAGAAAACTGCTGTTTCATAGACAAGTGCAATACCTACACGATCAAAATGTATGGAATAGCTAATTTTATAAAAAAACAAGCTGACCCGACAGATGTTGTCCTGTCTTAACTATGAATGTCATTTATGTCGTTAGGTTTTAGTTTTGACTATTGACTAAAACTAAAACTATCGACTCATTTATCAACCGATACATCTGTGTTAAACGATATTTGCAACGCGCATTCTGGCAATCGCTGACAGTTATGTCAAACTAATATTGGCGTCAAGTTTTCTTAAATTTTCTAATGTCCCGTTCAACTTCCTTATTTTTTTCTTTCATAAGAACCTTCTCCTGACAATAATTAATACAACAAAAAAAGAATTACCGAAATTGTTCCATCCGTTCACGTGTGTAGCGATGACCAAGGGAAATAGAGATTCATTTTTATATAAATATAGATAACAGACGAAAAATTTCAATGTAGGGGGGCTCAAAATCATTTAAGTACTGAATGAAAAATGGTTACAGTTTGCGCGTCGCTGTCCCTGCCATCTTGTATATTACGTAGAATATTCCTGTGCAAATAGCGTACATAGGTGGCGACATTTAAATGTTCTACCACCTGTACCTACCAGGCAAGCTGGACCAATATTATTCACCACGACAGCTATTCACATAAAGGTCGTGCCGATACGAGAGAAGAAAAAAACATCGTGTTCCGTAACATTCTTTCAATCACAATCCAAGGGTTTGAAGGAAATTTCTAATTCATTGCTTCATAGGTCCGAAAAAATCGTCTGTTCAACAACGTAAATAACGCAATGAACGTGGCTGAAAAAATGAAATGAATTGCGATGAATTGTCATTTTATATTTGTTACGCAATTTTTGTCATTAAATACAGCAGATAAACTAAAAACGTACTTAAATAAAATACCTGCTTTCATTGACACGATATCTTAAATATCTTGGCATTTACAGTTGATACATGCGCTTGCGCAAAGTGTCCGATAGTTTTGCCTTTTTTAGTATTTACATTTTTAACAGACTTCACAAAAAGGAGCATGTTCTTAATTCGGCCTGTATGTTTCTTTATCGCTTTTGTATGAAACCAATTACATCTTTTAAGAGTCCTCACAAAAATCCACTCTAAATTTTATGCAACTATTATCTTCACAGATATAGTTCAAGACGTAGCCAGCAAAGGTCTATCCCTCGTATACCAGAACTCTGATGAGAGTCAGAAACAAGCGCTGGTGGGTCAGATCATAGAGCAGCTGACAAGCGGCAAGCGATCCGTCGCGCAGGTCACTGACGACACCAAGATATTTGAGGAAGGACAACTGGGGAAGGCTCCTACTGGGTAAGAGGGAATATTTCCGTTCAATTATACTGATATTGTGCTGAGCCAAGTCCGGATAACTTGGGAAGAGGGCAAAGGTATGATGATGAGGACATTATTCTGATATGAGTATATTTCAGGTCGTGATAATGCCCTAAGGTATGGTAACCAGTTAAGGCAGCCAACTGGTTAACATTACTTTCGTACATTTTGTATGAAACATCGCACCCTACAGTCGGGCCGCACACCGGAATATTTTGTATTGTAACGCGATGCGGCTGTAAGATATGTGGATAGCTTGATTGTTTCGACAAACATTACAAGATTACTCTTTTGGTGCAAAGCTCCACGGAGCTTTTGTTTTGTGGAAATTAAAATTCTGCAATTATATCACTTTATTTTTAACTTTAAGTCAGTGTAATAAGGCCCGTATTAATAAACGTTTCTCAGCCCAAGTGGTCGCACTTGATGTCAACCTTGAGATCATGACCATATTAATAAACATAATAATTTGTGTACTTAAGTTACGGCTTGGTTTACGTTATCAGCCGAGTGATGGACTGATTAATAAACGGAACACTACACTTAAGTATACAATAGATGTGTGTACTCGAGATCCGTAAACCTGAGTGTAGGCAGTCCGTGACTTAAGGTCTTGATTAGTAGTGCAAAACATGCAGTTTAAAAATATTTTGGGTGAAATTAATTATTACGATGAAATAGAGTACCTACTATGACGATATTTTATGACCGGTTTTATGCTACAGCATCATTTCAGGTAGGTACCTATCTACCTATGTAAATATTGTAAATACATTTATCATAAGTATAGTAAAATTGATTTAATTACTATTTATAGGTATAACATAAAGCCATTAAGTCCACAAATGTACTTCTTTAGTTGTATAAAGTTTAATAAATAAATAAACTTTAAAAGTAGTAGGTACCATATAAATCCAATTAATCTAATTTTAAAACCCAATATATTTATGTGAAAATGTAATATAATAAAGTCATATTTCAGCTTGTTTATGGTCATCTAATATATTTATCACAAACTAAAGCGACAAATATAAAAATTAAAAAAAAAAACCTTTTTTTTATATTTATTTATTTTATTTATTGGGAAATAAAAACACTTTTTTTACAATTTAAGGCTTTCATGGGGAGAAAACAACTTTATAACGTGATACAGCGCTATCCATTAAAGTTTTAACAAAATACAAGTATTTCAATAAATCTTACAACATAAAATAATGAAATGTGATATAAGTCATTCTAAACTTCGGTCAATGTGACGTAATCGTTCACGAAATCAAGCCATCAAGTACAGCGCATTGAGGAGCTGATCTTGGTAACTGAGATACTGTATTCATGTGTTTATTAATTAGCAATGATCTTGAGATGCTGATATCGTAATAATGGCGTATCAAATGATTGCGCACTTGGGCACGTCATTGAGGAACGTTTATTAATACGGGCCTAAGAGTCACAAAATGACCTATTTCAAATAAAATACATTGCTTTCGTCGCATTGATGACTTGTTCTCTTTATTGTTTCAGCGGCAACCTATCTACTTACAAAGAGCTGTGTTCTCTGGCCTCGGACCTGAACCAACCGGATCTACTATACAAGTTCATGCATCTAGCTCATCACAACTCGATGTGGAACTCTAAGAAAGGTCAGCTACAATGCAAATCTCCTTGTGTAATGATTTGTGTGGCAACTTTATTGAAAAGTTTGACAAAAGCTTAAAGTATATGTAATTTCGTCAGACAAGCTAGACTATTCAAGACGAATACCTAGTAAATGCCTGATTCTGCGTATAAACTTTGAATTTTAGCAGTTTTTCCATACAAAATCTGTCGGGCATTAATTTTATTCTACGGTTAAAAGATATTTGACTGTGATAAAAGCAGCCCTAGTCCTTAGAAAAAGAAGTTTCTTGTTGCCATGTCTTTTAAAACATAGTCAATGTTTTTTCCTTAGGTGCGGCGTTCGGTTTTCACTCAATAGCCCTACAAGCGGGTGCCCAACTATCGGACCACTTACCTAAGATAGTGCCGCGCCTGTACCGCTACCGGTTCGACCCCACGCCGCGCATACAGAACTCCATGCAGAGCATCTGGCATGCCATCGTGCCCAACACTATGGCTACTGTAAGATATCGATTATATAATTTGGACCGTAAAAATTCCAACCATAGTACTCTTTGTTGCGAAACAACGTGGCTGTCATGTAGTTTTATGTTTCAGGCACATGAGGTTATTTAATTTTGTCTTCAAAGTTGTCAGCGTATCGGCAAAGGAGATGTTTCAAAATTTGCCAGGTCTATGTACACTACCTCAAAATAAAGAAAATAATCCGTAAAATTCGGGAATAATACTGATAATTCATTTAAATTTATACTGTTGTGGTAGTTAATTGATAATTATCAATTATTTTTATCAACATTCAACATGGCGTCTCGCCGATTTAGGTACTCGGTGCTTAATAAGAATGACAGTAAACCATAGATCAACCATTGATCACAGAAAGAGAACTGTCAGCTGTCACAACAGTGTCAATAAATATGTCAAACGTCAATAATCAATCAAAATGACAGCTTAGTGCCATGCCGGGTTTTTGTTGTGTGTTGCAATTTCAAGCGTAATTTTTTGTGGTTTACCAGCATGGAATGCCATTTTATAGTAATTGGACAGTTGAGAACTGTTTTGAAAGTGTTTACTTATTTTTCAGTATAGTGTACAAGGACCTGGCCCAGGCTCCATATATTTTGGAACATCTCCTTTCTTTGGTGTTGCATTTAAAGTGCTACAAGTATATTTTGGAGCTAGAATGACATTGTTAAGGGGGTGCTGTTGGTAAACATTTGAAAACTGTATTGATGAAACAAGATGGCGGCCTTAGTTCCAATTTTGACCACGCACCAAAATATCCTTGTACAGTTATAGACGAGGCAACGGGAACCGCTATGCAGCAGACCTGCCGACTTGTCACCGAGTAACATGAACAAAAAAGCCGGAACCTAACTTCTTGAATCCTATCCTATAGGAAAACGTTCTGAAAATAATTCAACTCGTCTTTCAGTCACGATCTTTATACACTTCTTGGGGTGAGCAGAGGCACTGAAATTCTCTTTCTATTTCAGGTGCACAAATATCATAAACAGATCCTGGATGACTTAGTGGCCAACTTGACTTCGAACCAATGGAGAGTGAGGATGTCCTGCTGTAATGCGCTTGCCGACTTATTGAGGTAAAATTTATGTGTCACTTTTACACTGCAATTATTTTAATTTGTTTATTTCGAATTTCTATGATAATAAAAATAACTGCCTCGTTGATCTAGTGGTCGCAAGCGTTGCTGAGCATGAGATCTTGGGTTCGATTCCCAGGTTGGGTAGTATTTTTGGATTTTTCCATCAGGAATTTGGATCAGGATTTGTGCCCAGTTTATGGCAATAGGCTCGCTCTTATTACATGGGACTTAAACATAACTTGCAAAATGTGGGTGTACATACTATAGGTACACCTCTGACTATCCCCTTCGGGTATTATAGGCGTGATGTTATGTTATGTCAAAAGAACTATTGTTCTTTTATTGCTATAGTTCCATTGCCCGCATTCTTTGAGTGTATTAATTTTATAAAAAGCACTCAAGTAAAGTAATGTAAGGATAAGGGATTTCTTGTGTTCCGTTTATAAAATTACTGCTGGGGAGTTCGTTGAGCCAATTCTTCTTCCCACCTAACGCACTAGGAAGTGGTGAAGGGTGGGTGTTTTGGGAGACTTTCTTATGTGTAATTTTGACGTTCATAAAGTGCGGATTGTCAGCCTAGTTTGATTAAATGATTTTCGATTTTGGTTGATTGCAAAATAACAAAAGTGTATTTTAAATATTGATCACTTGTATTTCTTTAAATAGAGGCGCAAAAAGTCTACACGAGTCGCTAGAACAACTGCCAACGATATGGTTGCAGTTGTTCAGAGTAATGGATGACGTGCACGAGGGTACCCGACAGGCCGCCACCTCTACTGCTACAGTGCTGTCCAAGGTATGAAAACGGCATACTTTACTAAAGTACTTTAAGTAAAGGAAAAGTATGTGCTGTTTCCAATTCTGCAAATCGATCTGACTCGTTAATTTTGTTGGAGTTTTAGTTTTTTGATACCCATAAACAACATTACACTAATTTATGTGATGTTGAATGAATTAATTAACATTCGAACATTCTTAATATTAACCATTTTTTTTTCATTTTAACATTATTTGAAAAATAAATGTAGTGATTGCAAATAAAAAGCACAAAACTAGTCCTTTAACTTCTTTTTATATTTTTATAATTTTCTTGTACACTTTACGTCTTTTAAACTAATCGTCGTACCCTTTCGCAGTGTTTCCATATCCAACTTCTAACATCCCTCATATCTTGTGTTGCCACTTTATTATTCATTCTCACATAAATATGACGTCGATTATATAACTTGACGCGAGTTATTATAATGCTAAAATCAATATAAGTATAATTTCATTACTAAGCCGTTTTCGACTTCTGGAACAAAAATAGCTTGGATGTGTAGTAATCAATGTGAAAGATCATAATACCACTTTCTTTTTAATGAATAGAATTGTAGAGTTTTTATTACATTGTATTTCTAGCTATGTATTCGTGCAGCAGATGTGAGTACAGGCAAAGACGGCAAGGAGGTGGTGTCTGTCATACTACCTGTTCTACTGGATACAGGCATCACCAATGTAGTCAAGGAAGTCAGGAGTGTCAGGTATGTGACATTTATTTGTTTTTAAATTATCTAGCTTTTATGAGCACTTTCCTAGGAAAAATAATCCTTTTCATGAACCCACCCCCCCCCCACCCACCCCCCCCCCCCTCCTTTTCCTACATCTATTTTCACGACATCGATAAAAGGTCGATAGTCGAAGTATCGACTTTCGATAGTTCCTTTTTCTTCGTTGACGAAGCGAAGAGTGAACGAAATGTATTTATGATTTTATGATCACGCGTGTACAGTCACCCGAAGATGTTTCATCGACTTCATGTAGCATCAAATATCTCGCAAAAAATATTTGCTTAGCCCCAGTAGTCCACATTAAAACAGTATTAAAAATATTATCCTCAGTTTACAGACAGTCTCCAAATTAGTAACTTCAGCCGGTGAAACGCTAAAACCGTTCCTAGCGCGATTGATCCCGGCCCTAGCGGGCGCGGCAGGAGAACTCGAGTCGGCACGACTGTCGTACCTCTCAACCGCTCTAGCTGATACCGCGACACGAGATGTGTTGGATGATATGAGAGCGAGCGCGACACGACACCACTATACTACTGATACTGTGGTTAAAGTAAGAGAAACACCATTTAACCGGAATAATTTCTAACCATATTTTGATTTAAAAGAGTGTCCGTGGAGTTTCTTGTCCGTAGTTCTCCATAGGTACCTACTACGATTTGGAATGGGCATCTAGCTTCATCTTTCTGACCGACCCACCCCTTGACAAATCAAAAGTGCCTGTAATTGGGTTATTTGAAATAAATGCTTTGAGTTTGAGTTTTTAACTTTTTTCGGCCGAATTGACGTCGTTTACTCAATCAAAAAATGTTGTCAAAATGTATTGTCTCGTTACCAATCCTTTTGAATATCAGTCCATGGCATGGAGTATATAGTTCTTGTATTTCACAAGCTCCAGCTAATCTATTGTAATATTTGAACCTTATGTCAATTTTCATTAAAGTCAAATGACGAGCGTTTGTGATTTACAACGACTTTACCGCCCTTTCTATGCCGTATCAAGGAATTTACGCGAGACACAATTTAAGCTTTGTTACGTCAATGATTGCGGCAAAACGCTGATAGAAAAAATCCTGGAAATTCTCGAAGAAAACAAGTAACTACTTATTCCTTCCACAGTGTATGCCATACGTCGACATAGAAGTAATGAAAGAAATGCTCCCAAAAATCTTGGAGCTGATGAAGTCCCCACAACTTGGTACTAAAGTGGCGATCTGTCACTTTATCGTACTAGCCGCTCATTACTTGAGAACTGACCTAGAACCGGTCGCCGGGAAGATCATGTCGAACCTACTGACTGGTACCTTCGATAGGAATTCCACTGTGAGGAAGAATTATGCCGAAGCTTTGGGTCAAGTTTCGGCTTTTGCTAAGGTGAGTTATTGGGTTGAATTCCTTTTTTTTCGACTACCATTTTTGACATTGCGTTGACGAAAAGAAGTAATATATGTTTTTTTTTTGTATTTAACTTTACTGCAGATATCACAGCTTCTGTCGGTTTCTATAATGTCTCGCTAAACATGTCGGATTTAGGAGTTGTGTGTTCGATGTAAGAATACTTCGATGTTAATCAATGGGAAGCAGTATTGCCAACTGCTGTAAAAATCGTTAAAAGTCCTCAAGATTTTCCATTACTAAAACCAATAAAAGGCACATATTCATAAAATGATATATTTGTCGGAATTGCGTTAAATCAATCGTTTTTAACTTTGACTAATCGGGCCGCCAGCGCCATCAGGCGGCGCTCGACAGAGTCTACAACATAACGCTCGTGGTCGGTGGCGGTCAAGCAGTGAACGGGTCTAGAAACTGTCGCGCGTTCTGTATAGTTGTGTATCGACAGTGTGCGAATTCCTAGTCTGATTAGTTTGATCGTAAATTATAATTTGATTTGTACTGCAAACGGTTTTTCTTTTGCGCAATAACCAACACTTCCCATAGTAGTTAAAATATGGCTGATGATAACGACAGAGACCTACATTTTCCGTCATATTATTGAATTGATATATGATAGATTATAGCATTTTTAGTTAGTGATATTGTAAAATGAAAGCAAAAATCTCGTCTGGTTATCAATGCTTCCTGACTCAATAACACATTTTACTAATAAACTTTACATTTCAGGTCCAATCCGCAGAGAAGCTAATGAAGAAGTTGGTAACATTATACGAAACAAAAGAAGACGAAATGTCCCGGTCAGCCATCGCGCTCTGTCTCAAGTCTATATCGAAGGCTAAGATAGAGCATGTCAAGGATAATGAGAACATATTAGCACCGATGGTGTTCTTAGCTATGCATGGTCTTAAGGAAGATGGTGAGTCTATAATACTGGTCATTTGAGGAGTTTTTTCACTTCATTTGAGGAGTGTCAGATAGGAAACACCGACCTCATCTAGATAAAAAATATGTTTGACGTGTAAAAGTGTTTATACAAACTTACTTACAGATATAAAATCATTTATCATTTGGAAGCTTGATCCAAGTCTTGGATCAGTAAACCTGCTGTTAAATCCTATGTTAGTTGTGGAAGTTGGCGGGATCTGTTTGTGTTTTGTTTGCAGTATTTATAATCAACTGCTTATCGAAGCTCCTTTACCAAATGCATTAACGTTATAATGGTCATTAACACGAAGAGTTTTACGCTAGAAAGTATGAGAGGAGAAACTCTTTCAGCGTCAATGATTCTTACATTTTAACGCATGAGGACGAATCGCCTATGCTTATTCTCAACACAGGCGAGAATCCACCTCCGAGTAAATGAGCTTAAAGACATAAATTGCTGTCACAGTCATGCTGCTCTAAAACCTTAAAAGAACTTTGGTCAAACTCCACACAAACGGTAAACAGATCTGACATTAAAATAAATCTTAATCCGTCGTTTTCAAATTTGCTCAATTTGAATTTTTAGACTCGACAACGGTGGAGATGTTCGAAGATATATGGACGGACATAAGCCCGGCGCGAGAGAGTGGCATCAAACAACATCTAACGGTCATTCGTGAGGAGATTGAGAAGTGTCTCAACTCTAGTAGCTGGACGAAAAAGATTCAGGTAACTTAGTTATGGCACTGTAGTATTATTATAGTACTAGCTTCAGCCCGCGTGGAATTTCGGCCCCCGACCCCCCGCGTCGCATCCTATCGCCCGCCCTCGCTATCACTTTGTTTTCGGTTAGCGTTCTTTCTGGATTTTTATCTTTCTACTTGGCTCCTGAGGGTCGTAGCGTGATGCTAAATAGCCTAAAAGCTTCCTCAAGAATTGGGCTATCAAAGGCAAAAATATATTTTTAAATCGTAAGGGTAGTTCCAGAGATTACCGCGTTAAAAAAACAAACAAATTCTTTAGCTTTATTATCAGTATAGATATAGATTTAATATTCTATTACATAGACAATTTTAGTTATTATTATCCTAACAAGGTTATTGCTTAACACTGCGGTCAAGTGCATGCAATAGCAATTTGGTTCTTCTATTTTGCACTTAGGTTCTGTTAGAGCTTATAGTATAGCTATGTGATTACTCTGCAATAGTTCATGG
Organism: Griposia aprilina; assembly: GCA_916610205.1. Lineage (NCBI taxonomy): Eukaryota > Metazoa > Arthropoda > Insecta > Lepidoptera > Noctuidae > Griposia > Griposia aprilina. The sequence continues at coordinate 18,239,226 of OU744288.1, forward strand.
TTCTTGTAATAACAAAACTTTTCTCTGTCCAACTCTCCAAGTCCGTCAACGAAGAAACGAGCCCGTCCGAAAGTAGTTCGAGACTTCGAAATGAACCCTACTCCCAATTACTTAACTTTTAGTTCGGACCCCGAAGTAATGTCCGTTGGTGATGCGGAGTAGGAAACGCCCGTTACTGGGGCCGAAAATACGGATTCCGTACTTAGAGAGTCAGACCCCCAGTAATGATTTCTCTTTATTCTGTACAGTGCTGACATCACCAACTGTCTGGTCAACACCAAGTTTCACCTATATGCTGACGATCTGCAGATGTATCTCTCATTTCGCCCACAGCACTCCGCTGAAGCTGTAAAAAGAATGAACGAGGATTTAGATAGGATTTCAGCATGGTCAAGAAGAAACTCTCTGGTTCTGGACCCAGTAAAGTCCAAGTATATTCTCATGGGATCAAGAGATTTTCTGAATAAAATATTAGGACACACTCTGGACTTGAAGATTGATGGGTGTTCTATTGATAGAGTGCAAGAAGCCCGTAATCTTGGGGTGGTGTTTGACGAGCATCTGCATTTTGAAACTCACGTCATGGAGGCTGTGCGCAACTGCTTTTACCGTCTTAAGCTTTTGTACCGCGTACGGCCCTACATAAGTGTGGATATGCGTGTCATGCTGTGCGAGTCACTTGTTTTATCAAAGCTGAACTACGCCGATACTGTGTATGGTGCGTGCATTCTCGGTAGAAGCGAGAAGTTGGTCCAGCGAGTGCAGAATGCTTGTGCAAGATTTTGTTTCAATGTCCCTCCCCGATCTCACATAACTCCATTTTTAAATAAGGGTAATTTGATGAGAATGTCAGATCGCAGAAAGCTACATCTAGCTACCCTACTCTTTGGCACCATTCTCACAAAAAAACCTGAATACCTTTATGGGAAATTGACTTGGTCTAGAGATATAAATAAAATTAAAACAAGAGCATCATCTTACCTCCTGTTGGCCTCAACGCATAAAACTGCTGCATTCCGTGGAAGCTTTAAATTTGCTGCTTCCCGCTGCTGGAACGATTTGCCACCTCCTTTTCGTGCTATAAAAACAGTTGGTACTTTTAGCACTAAATATAAACAACACTTGTTGCGAGTACAAAAGGAAGCCAGTTTCTGAACTAACCCTGGGACTGCACGCAGTTGCTACTGGTGACCTTGCGGAGTCTTGCGTTCCTAGCAGCATGATTTGATTCGATTGTTTTGCTCGATGATTGAATATTTTTCTTCCGCCTTACACATCACAACATAGTCAAACACACCACAATACTTCACACTATTTATCTGCACTACTTTTTTGCCATAACTATTATTCACTCACTGTTTTATTAGTGTATCATTACTTTATTTTCTTAAACATTCCAAAAAGTATCTTTTTTATTGACAGCCGGCTGCGCCCGCGTCTCATCGCTTGTCAGAGTTCACAGACTATAACAATAGTCTACAACATAGACAAGTGATGTTGGAGCGTCGGGCGTGGGTCGATCTTTAGACACATACATGATCATGGTTTTTATTTATTTATATATTTATATTTGTTTTCTAAACAATTTTGTATTGATTTATCTTCTTATTAGTATTTTATTTTAAAATTTTATTTATTAATAAACCCCTAGTGGGATATAAGGATGTCCGTATGTGTGTCCGTGGCATCACAACGGGCCCTATCAGAATACCAGCGCTGCGGTACTTATTTTTTCTTAAATATCGCAGCTTTATGCTGAGATAGGAGCCTTTTTGGCCTCGCACAGGTTTATTTTTTTATTAATTGTTTATTGTTGTTTTTATTGTTAATTTTGTTATTTTTAAATGCTCCTTTTTTATTTATTTTTTTACACTTTGTATTTCCTGTGCGTGTTCCAAATAAAATATTTTTCTTTCTTTCTGATTATCAAAATATATTATTTTGTATCCGTGCGAATTTATAGGTTTTTCCTGCAACATTAACAATAATAACTGCAGGCAACGAAATAGCGAATACTCAGCTGTCCGAATATACACCATAACTATTTCTTCTTTACACGATATACGAATTAATGTTTTCAATCCTTTCTTTGTAAATTTTAGGCGGCAAACGCAATAAAGACGATATGCAAGGATGTGTCGTCAGGTCTGGGCGCGCATCGGGAACAGTTGATACGCGCCATGCTCGCGGCGGTGCACGGCAAGACGTTCGACGGCAAGGAACATGTCATTGTGGCACTCGCTGAGTTGTGCGCGTGAGTGGATTTGTTACTGCACTAGTATGGAATTTGTTTTCATACATACATAACACATAACATCACGCCTGTATTGCCCGAAGGGTTAGGCAGAGGTGTACCTATAGCACACCCACATTTCGCTAGCTATGGTTAAGTCCCATGTAATAGCCATCAACCGGGCACAAACCCAGACTCCGGGCTGCTACCGAGAAATTCCAGATGGAAAAACCCGATAACAATTTGCCCGACCCGGGAATCGAACCCAGGACCTCATGCTCAGCAGTACCGTTTGCGACCAATAGACCAAGGAGGCAGTCAATGGAATTTGTTTTCGGCCCATAATAAACAATCTATAACTAAAGCTTGACACGCCATAACTTGAAGAACTGTCTAAATGTAAATGTCTTCTAGTAACATGAGACAAGGGGTCCACCCTAATCTTTTTCTTACTTACTGTTACACGTGTTTGAAGAAGTCGTTTTGGACATTCTAAAGTATGAAGAGAATGAGAGCCGTTAATTAATATGGGCTATAGTCGCCTATACGCCAGTATTAATAATTAATATAAATATATACTATAATAATATTATATATTATATTATAGCGTAATAGTCTGGTCATTTATTTCAACACTTTTACCAACTCAAGATAGTATTGCTTGATGCGTCTCGTTTATATTCCTGTTTCCATTAATGCTTTAATAAATCTTATGTTGTTGTATCAATTATTTTGATTCTAATGCCACAGAGTAAAAGAAAACGAGCCTCCAGTATCACAAGCGCTGGCCTCCGAGGTTATCAACGCATTGCTAGTGGAGAGCCGCAAACAGGAGATGGTGTACAAACGTCACGCGATCACCGCGCTCGGGCAGGCCATCGCAGCCACGCACTGCGACCGCTTCCAGCAGCTTTATGAGATCGTCAAGATTATACTGTCAAAGGTAATTCTCATAGGATATACAAATATACGGTGAACTATGTTAGGGCTAAACCTCGCCGTATAACAAGCCCTGGCCCTGCAGTCTCGACAAAAATAGGTCGTTAAGTCTAATCGATGTCAAATTTCTATAATAGATTTTCAACCTTATGCTTTCGATATAAAGTTGAAAATCTATTAAAGGAATTTGACAACGACACGACTTAGCGACCCATTTTTGTCGCTGTCTAATGTCGAGACTGCAGGGGCTGGCCTCAGAGGTTATCAACGCATGACTGGTGGAGAATCGCAAAAAGAGATGGTGTACCAACGCCACGCGATCACCGCGCTCGGGCAGGCCATCGCAGATCCAGAAATTTTATGGTCCAGATTATACTATCCAAGGTAAAACTTGAGTGTAAATAATAAAGCCCTGTATTCAAAAGTTGAGAAACAGTTTCGAAACATTGTTAACCATGGATACGAGGTTGATACGAGTCCATTCCATGCAGCAAAACGTTTCACGCAACACAAAGCCCAGTTGCTAAGACAATGTTGTGCAACTTTTAATAAGACAAAGAGTTCTTAGTCCTGAGAAACATTGGCGAAGCCACTGTATCGATATATTTTTTTCTGACTGTTCGACCACCCGCGAGTACACCATTTTCAATCTTTTGCTTATATTTGGTTCAATATATTCTAAAAGCGATTTGTTTCTTGGTAGGATGAAATATCAATGGGTAAAGAATCTGATGAGGAAGACAACGAAGGAGCGAGACTGCGGCGGGAACAACTGACGGCGCTAAAAGAAGCCGCCTACGAACTGCTGAGCAAAGCGTGGCCAAAGGAACCTGATACGCAAGGTGAGATTATACTGGTATACTGGTGTTTATTTTTACAGAGCGGCGATGAGAATCACATTAAATAGTAGGTAATAATATCAGTTAAAATCTTGCACAAGGATTGCTACAAAGTGGGCGGACCTTATTACATTAAATTATACCACGTATACCAGATGGTATACTTAGACGACATACAAATTTTGAATGAAATCCATTCACAAAAAAATCTGCTGCTCCATACATTTCGTCGCGTTACGTGTAACAAAATGTACGTACAGTTTCTAATATTTCCCATAATCGACTATGGTGATGTGTGTTACTATGACCTGAATGCAGATCTCCTCAATAAACTTTGACCGCCTTCTCAATAATTGCATTCGATTTGTTTTCAATCTTCGTAAGTATGACCATGTGTCAACGCACAGACTGCTTTTAAAATGGTTACCCATTCGTTAGCGCAGAGAGTTGCGGGCACTGTCCACGTTGTTCTCTATTCTCGATAAACCCACTTCTCCTTCTTACCTGACTTCCCAAATTCAATATTTATGCTCTGCCCATAGTAAAAATCTTCGTTCCACCAACAGTCGTCTTCTACGATGTCCTTCTCACCGGTCTGGTTTCATTCTTCATTGTTCAACAAACTCAGTTCAATTGTTGTTGTTTGAACATTGTAAATGCCCATTATTTTTAAAAGAGTAACCGTGGAGTTTCTTGCCGGCTCTTCTCCATAGGAAACAACCAATTGGAACCGCGCACCTAGCTTCTGACGTTTCATAAGTGCCTATGTTGGTTTATATGAAATAAAATATTTTGATTTTATTTGATTGATTCATTCTTCTTTCTTTGTCCTGGCGGTTTTTTTTTGGAATGCGCTCTCTCTGAACATCAAGATGGCAACCAGTCGGTTATCTTTTAAAGTGAAGGCACGTGAGCATATCCGTCAGAAGTTGGCTGAAACATCTCAGCGTTGATTTGCTGGATTCCTTTTCTTCTCTACCAATCGTTATTTCTCCTGACAAACTTTATTTTGTTTATATGTATGTATGTATTAGTATTTATGTATTAATATTTATTCTTGTATTTTATAGTTATTTCCAAGCTATCTATCCCATATATTGCACCTGCCATGTTTAGTCTCTGCATCACCCTAAGGTTGACTGGTAGAAAATGCCTCAGGCATTAAGTCCGCCTTTCTACAGAATTTTTTACTTGTGCATAAATTTTAATAAATAAAAAAAATGTAAGAAACAGCAGATTTTATTTGTGAATGGATTTCATTCAAATTTTGTATATCGTCTAAGTATACTATGTGGCATATGGGGTATAATTTAATGTGATAAGGTCCACGCCACTTTGTATAACGAAAGGGGAGCATTAAGGAAGTATTTTTGAAAACGCACCCCCTAATGGAAGTTATTTTTTTGTAGATGTGATATACCATCGGGCGTACGGCTTGCTATAAACAATTCCATTCACATTTAATTATTTTTTTTTGTTTCACAGAAAAATACCAAGACGTATTCTTCGAGCACTGCTCAAAGTCATACCCAATGAGTTCTCGATCGACGCAGCTGGCCATCCTAGCATCCGTTGCGCGCGTGCTAGAGAGGCTGTCTGTACTGACCAATACTGGTGAACCGATGGAAACTGACAACGTGCCTGTGTCGAACAGAGATAAAGCGATCAGTACTGTCACTATACACGTCGCCTCGATCATTGATTATACGCTGCGTGAGTACTTTAAACTTCTTACTTACTGTGGAATAATTTATGAAACTCATAAAACAAATAATATGTATAGCGCTACAAGGTTATTGTGGGGCGTGACTTAAATCGGAACGAACGCCGCCATATTGTTTTTTTATTCAATATCGCAAAAAACGTTCACAAATGTTTAGCAACAACGCTCCGCTTTAAATGTCATTCAAAGGCATAGAGATCCTTGTGTACAAGATGTTGGTGCCCAGGACCCAAAACTGATAACATTGAACTAGCCTAGAAATAGAATGCGATATCTGCGTCACTTTTTCATCCTTGGATCACCTTAAAACTATTAAAGATACTATGTATTTAAACATGAATAATAGCGAAAATCTGGGATGAATTTTTGATTCATACAAAATGTCAAACGACTGGCAGTCGTTTTGTTTCGTCGTGTCGTGTCTCGATTTTTTTTATTGAACTAGTACAATAATATTATCGATAATAATTATGTTTTAAGAGATTTTTTACACTTTTGTGGAAAAAATAATGTCGCAGGTGTGATTACTGATTACACAACATAATATTTATATTAGATGGAAAAAATAGGGTGTAATAGAAGGGCGGATAAATTTAGCAATATTCTTTTCATATTTTTTTTTATTCTTCATATAAAGTGATCTATCAATGAAACCACTAATTTGGAGTAATTTTTTCATAATAAAAATAAAAACGGAAATCATCAAAATTAAAATCGTTTCATCTACTCTATGCGCGGAAATAATATAATTATCATTGTAAAATCCATTACCCCTGTACTTAAAAATCATACGCAACACCACTAAAACAAAAAAAAAATTGGAGTGGCAATTGTTGTTTTCATCTTCGGCAAATTTAGAATGGTTTGAGATTAGCAAAGTATGTTTATACGAAAGTGATCTGCACAATGTTTCTGTATAAACCAACTAGCTTCTGCCCGCGGCTTCTCCCGCGTGGGTGTCGGTGTCGGCTACCGGGACAAAAAGTAAATGTTACTCTTTATAACATCAGATATCTGTCAGAGAAACTCGCGTCAAAAAAATCAGTCCAGCTGTTTTAGAGATTAGCCGGCACAAACAGAAAAAAAAGTTTTTTTGTTATAAGTACTTACCGTATATAATTGCATATCGATACCTTTGGGTAGAAAGGTCGTATAAACCATTTTGGCCAAATTGAGTTATATAGACCATTTTTCTCAGTTTTTTTTTCTCTATCGATCTGTATATACGAAATGCAGAAATTCGCACAAAAATTGTTAATACGACCCAGAAATTTTCGGTCATAGCCTCTTAAAAAAGGTAAGTAGGTTTGTACATCCATAATCGAGACTATAGCACCTTACCTAGCTTTGATATTTAATTTGTGTGTAGATCAAGGAGACTTCCCAGATTTAATGAAATACAGTAAGGTTATACCACTTTTTAAATCTGGGGACAGCAAAGACACCAATAATTATAGACCAGTATCCGTGTTGCCGGTATTCAGCAAGGTTTTCGAAAAGGTAATGCTCAATCAGATGCTTAATCATTTTAATACCAACAAAATCTTACACGATCAGCAATATGGTTTCACTAGGGGACGTTGTACGACTGACGCCGGTGTCACTTTATTAAAACATATATTTACAGCGTGGGAGGAGGCCCAGGATGCCATAGGAATCTTTTGTGACCTCTCCAAGGCATTTGACTGCGTTGAACACAAAACCTTGCTCTTAAAACTTGAGCATTACGGACTAGATAAACTTGCGCTTAGCTTAGTAGAATCTTATTTAAATGATAGACAGCAAAAAGTCCAAATAAATGGTGTGAGTTCACGTGGTTTAAAAGTAAAAATAGGTGTTCCACAAGGCTCAATATTAGGTCCTTTCCTCTTTTTAGTATATATTAACGATCTACCCCATTTATTAAAAAACCAACCACAAATGGTGTTATTTGCTGACGATACTTCCTTAATTTTTAAGATAAATAGACGTGCATCAAATCTTGACGACGTAAATAACGCCCTACTGCAGGTACATGATTGGTTCACTGCTAATAATTTAGTATTAAATGGGAATAAAACTAAATGTATAAGATTTGCTTTACCGAATGTTAAAAGTAATGATTGTGGCATAGTATTGAATAAGGAGAAACTAGAATTCGTCGATAAAACTGTTTTCCTGGGGATCACGCTCGACTCAAGGCTGCAATGGGGTCCTCATTTAACATCTCTTGCAGGACGGCTAAGTTCAGCAGCATATGCTGTGAGAAAAATCCGTCAATTTACTAATGTAGATACCGCGAGGCTAGTCTATTTCAGTTACTTTCATAGTATCATGTCTTACGGTATTTTACTATGGGGACGGGCTGCAGATATCGAGTCTATTTTTATTCTGCAGAAAAGAGCCATCAGAGCAATATATTGCCTCCGCAGGCGCGATTCTCTAAGGGAACTGTTTAAAGATATTAACATCATGACGGTACCTTGTCAATATATCTATGAAAACATCATGTACGTAAGAAAAAATTTAAATCATTTCAGTAAAAGAAGTGAAAGACATAACTATATGACTAGAAATAGGGACCAATTAGTTCAACCAGGTTTCAGACTGGCTAAAGTAGACTCATCCTTCATGGGGTACTTTTTAAAATGTTACAACAAAATACCTCCCCACATACTCCAACTGAATGAAACAAAATTTAAATCTTGTATAAAACGCACACTATGCAGCCAAGCATATTATAAGTTGGGGGATTACATCGCTGACAAAGATGCTTGGCTCATCGCTGGTCCTGCTCCACAGGGGGGGCATAAATTAATTGATTAGCATTCGAAAATATTGTAGGAGCTGCTGAAGATTGTAAAAACAACAACATCTTTGCATTGTATAAATTCAATCTCTTAACAATGTATAATTGCATAGCACATGTGTGAGCACTATGTACCTACTATAAAGCCACCATTTACTAGGCTCGTCTTTCATTGACTTGAATGTGCCCTGGCGGCTGAGAGTATGTCATGCTCACTCAAATGTTTCGCTGGTGGTGGCGTGTGTGTTGGATCATTAAGTTCCCTTCAAAATGGTTGAGCTGAATGGTGCTGATCCATGCGTCATGTTCGTGAACGGGCGCCGTCAGTAGGGACTGGTCAACTCTTAGCTACCACGGCTTATTTTAATTTAAATTTTTGAATTGTTTTTTTATCTTTTTTATTACGGATACTTTATACGTACACGTCTTTCTACATCGTTCTCACATTTTTAATTTGAACATGAATGATGTAAACAATTTGTTTTTTGTAACTATATGTTGATTTAAAAGAGTGTCCATGGAGTTTCTTGCCCGTTCTTCTCCATAGGTACCTACTACGCTTTGGAATGGGCAACTAGCTTCATTTTTCTGACTGACTGACCCTTTGACAATTCAAAAGTGCCTGTAATTGGTTTATTTGAAATAAATGCTTTGAGTTTGAGTTTGAGTAAATTTTCAGTGTAAAAGCCGTTTTTTTTTTTTGTAGTTTTGTTGTGATGTAATGACCATAATTTATATTAACTCAGGGCGTAAAAATAGTCGTTAATTGTAAATGGTTTATACGCCCTAACGTGTTAAATGCATTACCTAAACATAGTTTAAATTCGACGTCGTAAATCCAAAGGCAGTTCGCGACGTTGGTGTATAAACCATGTTCATTGCAAGAAGCACTTTACGACCAACACACAAGGCTCGCATTTGGCGCGCAGCGACAAGCAGAAGAGCGAGCGGGATAGACAGATACCGGCGCATTTGTTTACTTGGATGCGAGTTCGCGCACTGAGCGTTTCGTTTACAAGTTTTATTGTTAATACAACAAATGAATAATAAGTAGTGACTAAAAATGGATATACGACCTATACAGTTTTTTTAAAGTACATTGCCATGGGGTGTATTAACCAAGAATTGATTTTTTCTTAGACGTAAATCCAAGCTAACTTTAAAACTAAAGAAGATAGATCGGTTTTGATGATTTAACCTTTTTCATTTGCAAATTGTAAGAACCTTTCTCATAGATAATTTTTTTATAACTTCAAAAACAAAAATGTTATGAATTTTCATGTAAAAAAAAAATAGTTTTTCTGCTCTCCTGACAAGTCGGGTTTTGGTTTATACGACCTTTCTACCCAAAGGTATCGATATGCATTTAGTAAAAAGCTGTTATTTTGACATTACAAACAGACACTTTAATTTTATTTATTTGTATAGGTATTAGATCATGCTGATCAATCACTTTCTTGGAAATGTAGGTCACAGCAGTACATTTTATACCCCTGATTTAATAGAATAATCCTGATCTGATGACCTGAATACAGGTCTATGTCCATCAGTTGACGTCTTTCGGGAAATGATGATGAGGATTATCTGAATATGTTGGTTACAATTTTTTTTGATATATTTTCACAGAAAACAGCAATCAAGTGAGGCACAGAAGGGACGCGCTCAACATTATGGAAATACTTGTCAAACAATTAAAAGGTAATTTATTTGGCCGTTTAACACGAGCCGTCTCATTACATCGCTTCAATACCAATTTTGAGACGACTAGAATGTTGCCTTAGCAACTGGATTAATGGCTAATGATATTATATTTTGTTACTCGCGCAAAGAAGTTTGTTACCGCCTTAAGGCAAGCGCACATTACAGCCGCATCGCATCGCATTTCAATACAACAAAGCGCGGTGCCGCCCGCCCGTAGTGTGCGATGGTTCGTACAAGATGCATGAAAGTTATGCAGAGAGATTTTAGCGTTGTCGTGTGGTCCGCCCAAACGGTTTCATATAACATTATGACAACGGTTGTCGTAAACATGAAACCGTTATTTAATTTAGCTTTTTAACCGACTTCACGAAAAGGTTTTCAATTAGATTTTTTTTTTATATGTTACCTCAGAACTTTTTCTAGGTGAACCGATTTTGACGATTCTTTTTTTATTTGAAAGCTGGTAGGTTTTCATGTGGTCCCATATAATTTGATAACGATCTGAAAAATAGTTTTTCAGTTATCCTTAATAATGCGTATTTTTGTAGTACACGACATTGTTCTCAATTCTAGCCTCATCGCTCAACCGACTTATCTATTTCAAAGTGTGAATATCATTATTTTTATTTCTTCCAGATCTCAACAAACCACAAGAGTTAGATAAACTCCGAAGTATCTACCAGTCGTACGCACAAGACTTGTCCAAGGACACCTCTCACGAAATACGAACCAAAGTGGACAATATCAAAGCGCATTTTAAATAGTACATGCATTTGTTATTTATTGTCGTGACAAAACCAGTAATTAAAATGTTCTATACGATAACATTCTGTGGTTTTATTGTAATATCAACATCGTATTAGCTGTTTCAAGTTACTTCCTATGAATAAATGACAATATTTCAATTTAGATTATAGAGGTATGAGGAACAGGGTGTAAAGTTCACTCAAACCTCCATAGAAAAGGGAGGATCCTCCGACCAGACGGGTGTTGTGTCTGGTGGGCAACTGCCCGACGGTTGAGGTCGGGACGTTGTATATATGTTAGTCGCGCGGTAAACTCTGCTTGCGCGATGCAGGATTTGCGTGACGTCAGTATGACGTGTAGCTCGCATGTGGCGATGTTGATACCGCTACAAGATAGTTACCATCATTTGCTTAGACTTTTCCAACAATTTTGGTGACGGCTTCCTGTTATGTACGAATGTCCTTATTGGCACTTAAAAAGACAACACACTAAACTGATAAAAGCAAAAAATAATTTCGAGTGCCAAATAGGAATAGGATCTAAGGACCAAATATTGCAATCGCGTAAATACGGTATAAATTTTATAATTATATTAATATCTTTACTTCATAAAAGGAAAGAGTAATAAAATAATACATCAGATAACAATATCACATCAGTGTTTAATGCTTACTGCATTAAATAAACCTATGGAATGAAATAAAGTATACAATAACAAAATAATTAATTAGCATAAAAACATCGCCTAAGCTAAATAAGTAATAATAATTATGTACACACGAAATAATACAGTTTATTGATATATTATAAAAACTTCAAAGTTTACAGTTAATATGAACGGTGAGTTTCCGAGATCGGACCTCGGAGAGAAATTGTGAGACATAGAAAATCAGTTTTATTTTTCGCCGAAATTCGACACATTACTTCTTTCAACATTCTGCTCTACTCATAGTTTTGGATTTCGACCCGCGGGGTAATTGCATAACACATAAAATGAAAATTGATCACATTTTCTTTCATTCTGATAGTTCAGCCACGTTCATTGCGTTATTAACGTTGTTGAGCGGACGAATTTATTAAACCTATGAAGCAATGTTTTAGAAATATCCTTCAGTCTTGGATTGCGATTGAAACTATGTTACGCAATTGGGATGCTGATCTTCTATCTCAAAAACTCAACCTGTATACACAATAAAATTGACCGGAAAACGTTAAGTATTAGTACTTACATTAAAATTATAGGATAAACAACAATAACGCAAAAATATGTAATGTATCCCTCTTAGAATTACAATTTAAATGTGCATTAGGCCTTATAAAAATAATGAAATAAGTAATAATGTGCGTTTAAGCACTCGATTTATTTAAATACTCCGTGCCTAATGTAAACTGGTGTTTTACTAATTTTATGCGACATAAGGACTATATTACTCTAAATGCCCGGTTCCTAATATCTAAAAACGGATACCTAATCATTTAGTACTTCCGAAGTGGTACTCGTGGTAGCGACTTTTAAAAGATTCGCATAAAAAAAAGACATGAATATAGCCAACTTATTTCCATGTCCGTCAATTATTAGATTTATCGTGTATAATAATTTGAATTAGAAAGAAAGAAAGAATAAAGTGTATTTGGTCACAGTACGTGAAACACAAAACACAAATAATAAAAAATGAAAAATTAAAAGTGATAATAGTGTGTTTGGCTGCGCCAAAAAGGTTCATTTCAGCATTAATGTCAGACAGATGCTGTCTGACGCTGGTTTTATAATGAACCCTAACATTGCCCATAACCCTATTGTTGTGTTAATCAAAACAAAACAACAATAAAATACTTAGTTCTGAATTCAAATTATTATACACTATACATCTAATAATAAATTGATGGACATAGAAATTAGCATTCGTTTGTATTCGGAAACGCGATGATTCCCGAAGGACATTATGACAATAGCTGTACTGTACATGAGATTGTTGGAAAATGTGGGTGTACTTTATATTTCGCTACCTATCGTTTAGAAGAATATAGGCGTAATATGAATGTTTTGGTATTTACGCTTCGATATTGGCGAAGATAGTAGTGAAAGCTACGGTTTCTTAAAAGAGCCTGTCATGAAAATGATGGCACCATAAGGACCAGGCCCGGGTCGACGGCGCGTTGTGTTCCACGCGCTCCTCAAAGAGATGCCTGCCGGGATCGCGGATTGTTCGAAAGAGTTACCGTGGCTTTGGCACAGGCACCTGGAGGAACACGGGTGGGTTTTAGTCAGTAAAAGTTCCGACACGCCCTCCCGCTCCGCCCAGAGTGGGAGAAGTTATTTGATGATTTCCCAACCAAAAAAAAAAGGGCCAGTTTCACCATATTGTGTTTATTCTAAATGACCCGTTTTGCCATTTGATGGATTGTCTCACTACGAAAAATAGTCCGTCAAAATGCTTAGCGTGGCATTTAGTAACAGCAAAATTTGGTGAAATTGGTGCTGTGTCAAAAACGCTCTCTAGGAAAACACAGCAACTTTCATAAATAACCGTTTCAGTGACGTCATTTGCCGGTAAGTTGTGGCGCTATGTAGCGGCCACCGCTCTTCTAAGAAACGGTAGCTTTACTAGTACCAAACATCGTTGGTAAGACAAGGAATCGGGCATAAGTGACGTTGAATTATGCCAGCTGCCTAAAAGAATATACGACCATCAAATATGGCACCACTAAATATGTAGTTTTAGGACCCAAATGCTAATTATTACGATGAATAATTATACCAAGTGGCCTAGCAATGGGTATGTCACTCGGTGCAATTGAAATATACAAAGATTTGAATTTGTTCATCGGACAAATTGTGTTGTAAAACTAGAAATCTTTTTACAGTAAACTTGTAAGCGTCAAATCTAGGTTTTTTATTCAAATTGTGATTGAATCATTGACAAGCTTAATTAACGATTTTATGCTGCATATTATGTTTGGTTATCACCGAATTTGATTCTATTTATAAAAATGTAAGCCATAATATATTATATTTGTACCTAAAATAAATCAATTGAAAACTATTCACACATCCATCTCATTTGCAAAACATTCAAGTTCATTTATTTTACCATTATCACTAATAACGATTACTTTAAACCTAATTACAATAACTTATTTGACCTGTTTTTGTGAAGGTATTATCATTTATTATAATATAATTTGGAACTTATTGTAATGTCGATAAAGAACAAATTACAATGAAAAGTCGTAATCTCTTGTCTTCCGAGACATTTCGCAATTACAATTACACTGTAAAATTATGACGAACGGCAGAACCGTGCCGTGGTGAATGTGTACAGCTCCATTTAAATATAGAAGTGAGAACAATTTGATCAGACGAGTATTGTCACGACAGACTGAGAACACTCGCTTACACATCAACCGTTTCTTACAAAAATGCTGCTCTTTTCCAATCTAAATAATACCTCCACAAAAAGTCCTACATAAATATCCTACCAACGTAACATTGCACTCTATACATCATCAAATAATCCGCGAGGCGGGATGGTCATCTTATCCCTCCTTCGGTCATCGAACTCAGTTCTAATGGACGGCAGCGTACTTTCCCCGAAGCGGTGGTCTAACTCATCTTCTAGGGTCAGAGCGGACCTGTTATAAGGTACCTCAGCTCGTTGGTAGCCTGTGACCTGTGGCTGGTTGCGTTCAGGGCTCGGTTGCACGTAGTAGTCTGAATCCACGTCGTTGAGAAGCCCGGTGTGGGCTGAAATGTGACCGACATGCACAATAACCGATAAAAATTATGGTGGTAGGAAAGAAGGGTCTGTTTGTTGTTGGCTTTTGGTATTTTCGTATGTAGTATTAGGTACCCGCATGCAGGCATTTAGCCAAAAGGGTTTATCAAACTTCGCAAACCGCGCTGACGCTGCGTCTACGCGACGTTCGAGCATCGTCTAATAGACATGAACCAACGCAAAAGAATAAAAACTTACATTTGTTTGTTATTACTAATTTTACAAATGAGATGTCGATATTAAAGTTTCTTGCTTCGTTAATTCACTTTCTAAATCAAAAGCTAGCATTCGGTTACGTATAAAAAGGCCAAGGAAAGGAATTAAGTTTTCAATCTAGAAGGACAATACCAAGAGCATACGATAAACAGAACAGTACTTATAGTAGTTGTTTTAAAGGGCAGTGCGAGAATGAGTTTAGTGAAAATGATAGTATTAGTTACAAATACAATGAACAAGACAAGATAAAAAATACTAGATGAATTCTTATCAAAAAATTAAAAAGAGTAAATTAAAATGGTTTAAAATTAAAATAAAAAACTGTCAAATATCTAAAAAAGAAAATCAATATTTTTAAGTAGAAAGACTTGAGATATTTTTGTTTAATAGTTACTTTAAAATGAGTTGAAAAGACGCCTGTTTGACACTTCCCGTGACCCAAGGGCTGGATTTTACCTTGGCCAGAGGCTAAGCATTGCAATACAACGTGGCAATGCCGCCAGTCTCTTGGGTACATTACCAGTCGACAGCGATGCGGAGGAATTTTTTGACGCCATCTTTTAATTTGTTATTAGTTTTAGTTAGGTTAGGTAATTATATTTTAATTGTAAATATTGTTGAAAAGACTAGTTTTAGTAAAACTTACATATTTAGAAAGAATAAGCATTATAAAACAATGGGTGTTCGTATTACCTCCGTCCTGTGTGTCGCGCGCCGATCTGTAGTTCGAAAATCTCTCGCTGTAGTCACGACGACGTGTTAGCGACTCTTCCGCACGTTGACGCTTGCGTTTCTCTATTACAATCGTATAGAAAAAATTGTAAAACAACAATTTTTAAAACCAGTAGGAACCCTAAATGGGCGTTCCACCCACTCAATAAATAAATTTGAAAAACACGTAGTCGAGCTCCAAGCGTCGTGGAACTGGCAATTGGACCACAAGATTTATCATCCACTTTAAGCACAGAAAAGAAATAATTTGTCGCATAATATAACTGGGCGTATCATACGCCCCAAAGCTGTAAATTGTAGCACGTCTTTGATTGCGTTTGGAGCCTCACTTTCGCTTCCATAGGAAGTTATTATAAGTAAAAGGTGAACTAACCTCTCTTCACAATCTCCCGTCCCTCATCAACCAGGTCCGTAGTAAGCTCATCATCGCCCACAAACTGCTGGAAGCCGCAGAGCGACAACAGTCGACTGCCGAGCGACAAGTAAGTCGCCACACAGAGTAGGACGACCAGCATCGGGAAGTAAATGTTGAATCCTTCGGCGATGATGCCTAGGACGTCCATGTGACCCATTATCTACAGAAAAATTGTAATATGAGAGTGATATTTTCTTTTATATTATAATAAAGTGTTTTGGCGAGGTGTCTACATATTGAGTAATGAAAAAATCACTAGGCAATAGTTTTATAAACACGAAAAACATAAAGTTAGTTAAAGTTACGGTTTTTGACGATCACTAATCGCGTAAAATTTTCATACTTTTGGGGTTTGCAAGTTCATGAATGGTGGGAAAGAAGTACTTAAAAATGTAGAAACAAATTTCAATAAAAGATTGAACAAATTGATTTTGAATTTACAATAATTTAGATAAGAAATAAGTTACCATAGTTGAGCAGTAAGGCAATTCGATTTGAATCGAATATATTATCGATAGTTCCAATCATTTCATTATTACAACCACGGAATAGAAAAAAACAAGTGGAAGTGCCCACGCAGCTATCCCGCGCGTGTCACAGTTATGCGGAAAAATATGTAAAATAATAACAACCTTCGTCCGTTGTAATAAGTCTTAATTTTGTATGAACAACAAACAAGCTTTTCGTCAAAGTTGAATTTGTTGTTCATACAAAATTAAGACTTATTACAACTGACGAAGGTTGTTATTATTTTACACTTTTTTCCGCATAATTGTAACACACGCGGGATACCTGCGTGGGCGCTTCCATTTGTTTTTTCTATTCCGTGATTACAACATACCTGCGTATAATAAGTCTCCATAATTCTCTTCTTAATAACGTGCGAGTCCATATGTATCAAGCTAAGGAAGTTGAGGCACATCGCGGGCGTCAGTCGACAGACCATCATGCCAGAGAATATGAGACTGTACTCATTGGTCTGGTGGTGAGGCGCTAAATAGTACAGGTTTAGGAGACGGATCTTGAGAACTGTTGAGTACGCGCAGTAAAACATGTACGCTATTATTACTGTAGAGATTATCTGGGGGAGAAATAGAACAAGGTTATGTTTATGATGAGATTAACAGCTCATCAATTGGTCAGCTAGGGAGTCGAATTGGTAAACATCTGGATGTAATTTCACAAAAAACATTACCTATTTCAAAACGATTATTAAAGAACTGAATAGACTTCTTCGTATCTTCCTAGGCCAATGTTTGAGCATATCTGAATAACAACATGCTGTTGCAGTAAGATTGGGTTTCCATAAGCAAAATTAGACAGATCACTGCTTCGCAAGTCCAAAGTGGAGCTACTATCCCCATTTATCTGTTATTTAGGTCCACTTGCGCGTTCATGAGTTATCCTAAATAACTCGGAGTTAACGGGTAACTCAGGGTTAATCAAATAATTCATCTTGGGCCACCAAGAGTTAAACTTTTAAATATTAAACCCGCCGATGTGGGAGAGTTAAGTAACTAAACTCTGGGTTAGTGTTCGTAATGCCCAAATAAATTGACGTTATGAGGTACTGCTGATAACTTATCATGTATTTTATATTGTTTGACGTTGTAGTAAGTGAAAATTCGGTATTATATCAGCAGGCAATATATTCATGAACTCATATAAAAATAAATACAAATTATAAAAAAATTAAAACATATTTTTCCTTAACTGACACTTCCGTCAATCAATAAACTAAATCTCCATGGAAACCACATACAATACGATTAAAATGTAATGTTATGTTATAGAATTCAAAGACAAGAAAGTATTACGTATCGTAATGTAGTGTAAAAGAGATGGGTATACAATTTCCGTTCATTGTTCGTTCATTCATTTTTGGTCGGATTACTTATCAGGGCATAGACTTTACAACTCAAAAAACACTATATCAGGTTTACTAACCCGGTGTTACTTTTTAAGTGGTGCAACGCGGATTAAGAGTTAAAATTTTAATTACTTAACTCCGAGTTTACAAACTCTATATTTATTCATTTAACCCGACTAAATGCGCAAGTGGGCCTTAGTTGGCTAAAAAAAATTAATGTTAGTAAAAACTAAAACCCAACTACGACAAAAACCACAACTAAAAAGGTATAAACAAGACATCACAGACAGACAAATTAATACATAACAACAACAACATAATCAGCCTATAATGTTCCCACTGCTGGGACACAGGCCTCCTCTCTTTGAGAGGGAATGGGCTGTAATCTACCACGCGGGCCCAGTGCGGGTCGGTGGACAAATTAATAATCCGGATTAATTTGTTTGTCTGTGATGTCTTGTCGCTGCCATTTTGAAAAAGTGGAGCAAGATTGTATACTTATTAGTAGTTTCGACATAGCTGATGAGTTAGGGGTTGTCCACAAAACAGTTTTGACCTATTTGAAAAGTCTGGGTATACAAAAAGCTTGATATTTAGGTGCCACACGAGCTCTTAGTCTTGAATTTGTATATAAAATACGTAATAACTTTCCCCGACTTAATACATACCGGTCAAAATCATAACCTTCCTTTTTGCTTCGTCGTAGTCGGGTAATAAAAAGGATTCTGGATTTACTGGTTTCACTTTATAATCAAAGGAGGTTTGGGATAGCAGGACCGTCGCTTAGCGCGGCCAATGCTTTGCTAAGCACCTCTCATAACAAGACCTGTGACTCTTAGCACCGTAGGCTTTAATAAAAGCGTTTAAACTCACCTCAATCGCTGAATAGTTGTACGTATCGGTAGCTGCTATGACAATATTCGCGAATATGGAAAGGACGGGCTTCTTGCAGAAGAACGTCATCTCGGACCAGACAACGGCTATAGACATGATGCCAGTTATCACTGCCATCGTCTTCAGGAAGTACTGCCGCAGGAAACATTCCCAGTACCATTCTAAAAGAAAACATTTTCGCTATCAGCCCTATAAAGGGGCTTGTGGAGTGGCTAAGTTAAAGAAAGAAAGAAAAATTGATTTATTTGTCCCAGAAACACGCACGGGTCGATCGATCAAAGGTTAAGCAAGGCTTGCCGAAGTCAGTCCGTGGATGGGTGACCATCCATTTCATAGCGAGACCCCTCCATGTCTCGGAAATCAAGTTAAGCCCGGCTGTCATTTGTAAATCTTTGACAGTTGTGTACTGGTAGTCAGACAGAAGCCCAAAAGTCTGATAACCACTCTAAGGGTATTGTGTCTATCTCTAAATATCATGGTCATTTATGGTATTAGTCAGATCAGGATTTTTATTTACAAATCAAATGATGATTAAAATATTTGATGGGAATGATATTGTGAATAATGACAATATCACATAACATCAGTTTGTGAAATTTAAAAATAAAATATTTGTGTTCTATTTCAAACTGATTTATACACAAAATATCAAATTACGTTATCGTCATTATTGGAACGGAACTAACATTGGACGCTAGGCTTATTAATTGACGAATTATGTTTAGTGCTCTCTTTATTACACAAGGATAAAATAATTTGCTGATTTGATTAGAATAAATTACCAAGTGAATATTATTTCGCAATATGTTGTTATTAAGGGGCACGACATAGCTTGATTTTTGATAGAAACAATGTTGTATGGTTGTACAATACGCCACGCCTACCTTCGAGGCCATGAGAGCCAGAGCGGCCTAACTGTCATTTTTCCAATACCTACTGATTTTATTTGAAAAAACTGCTCTAAACGGTAAAAGTCATAGCGCCACAGTAGCCTACAAATTAGTTAAAAAAATATATTTAGTTTTTAAATAGATTAATTTATATATTAATTTAGTTTAAATTATTTTTAATCAGGGCTTCTGTTTTTTCCTACTGAAAACTATTGTTGTAAGTAGTTAGGCCACTCTGGCCTCCATTCATTGGGAAACCTGGTTAGGTTTCCCAATGAATATGGTCCCTACAACACAAAAAATGTTGTTGAAACCATGCCTTGGATGGCCCCCGTGAATACGGGGCATTATTGCGAAGCATATCTGTGATAACTTACCAATGATTGGCGGGTAGAATATCCGTTGAACTCTAGGCCGTGGTGTATGGAACGTGTGTTGGAACCGGTGGTCAGGCGACCGCTGGTTAGCCACGATGTCTTCGAGATGGAAAATGCGTTCTAGCATCAGACACCATTGTGTTTCCGTACGCTGTAGCACATGTAGTGCTTTGATAGTCTGTGTAAATAGAAATATGGATTAAGTAAAAAAGAGTTGGCAAATAATAGGACCTTGCGAAACTCCCATAACGATCTCCGATCTGGACATCTTTAGCAGTAATTATCCACATCCTGAACCATATTTTTCAAGTGCCAAATAATAACAGTCAGAATAAGTTGTTAAAACTAATATTAATGCACATTCCTGATCACTGTATCATGGAGAATTCAGTCAAATGCCTTTGACAAATCACAGAAAAGTTCTAGAATGAGAAATATGTTCACAGACTTATTTGATTGTTAGAAATTACCTTCTTGTGTAGATTGACGAGTGACTTCAAGGAGGGTGGTGTGGGTCTGTCAGGCGGCGCGCGTCCATTGAGCCGATCTCGCAGTTGTATTGGTAACTTTTGCACTATGGTATCGACATGACGGTACAGAGGGTGGCCTGACCCTACTGCTGTTGACACTGCTTTTAGACTCTGAATAGATAAAGAAAGCTTGTTAGGGTGGAATCTTTTTTTTTTTTTTTTTGTTGTTAGGTGTCCATGGAGGTATTCTTCTAACCTCTGCGAGATCAGAGAAGCATTTCAAAACAAAAACCATATAGGTGAACTGAATCAAAGTATGTCATTTTGACTGATTAGATGATGATATAAATATTATCCTCATTTTACATCCACAAATGCTTGATAAATCTTATCATTTATTGCCAACATCCACTTTGCCAAAAAAGAAATTGATTAGATCAATAAATAAATACTTACATCCAAGATATCATCAACGGTTTCTTCAGCTTCACACTTATCTGTGCTTAGCTTAGCTATCTTGAAGTAACAGTAAGTTACAGTATAATTCTTCTTTGAATTATTCCACAGATTTCTCGGCACTTCAACCAAGGCATATCCAAGTAATAGGATTAGTAGGAACAGACCCCATGTATTACTCGCTGATGATGCAATAGCCTTTATTTTAGGTGGATCTAAGTATACGCCTGGTTTTAAGGCAATGTAGATGAGAAGTATGCCGCATATGAATAGATATGAACCATAGTAGATGGCATTGTCGACTAGAGCTGATTTTAGCTTTCCTTTAACTGTGAAGTCGCCAGCTTTGCTGTATGATTGCATCATTGGCATTATTAGCCTGAAATAAAGGCTTTATGATTAATAAAAATAAAAAATAAATGGTATTAGAGGCACAATATTTTAAGCTTATGGTATCAAATACAGCTTATTAGTTAGGACATTATCAGTTAGTTTTTGAATAATTCATTTCATTGGATTTAAAAATAATTTATCATATAATCCTTAATTTTATCACTAAACATTACCATAAAATAGCAAATTTAACTAAAGAGGAACATATTTTTGTGAAAAGGTTTTATTATTTTCTGTTATCATTACATAGACTGTTACTTGATTTAATGATATGGTACATAACAGGAAAGATTAACTGATAACAGTAACATTTCAATTAAAAGTCATATTATCTAACACCATTATTGGCTTTACTTATTATAACTGCTATCTTGCAGTTCTTTTTCTCTTGTATCTGCATGACCTAGACTAACTCATATGCTGTGGTATTTTTTTTTGCAATATGGCTGCAAGGCAATCCACCGTACCCCAGACGTACTTGTCAAGGTGTATTGGACTATAAGTGATCTGCAAATGTAGGAATTATGGGTGTTTTTACCAATGCAAGTGGGTATAGGCTTATTCCCATCACTTCAGTATTGCCATATTCTTATTTAGGATTTTGGTTTCTGCACTTAGTCCTTCAAGTGAACCATTGTGCATATTGCCATATTATTATTATGTGGAGACTAGTTTAATACAGTTCACGCAAAACTTTATAAGCTCTCGGAAGTTGCATGCGAGTGGCTGCGCAGTATGCATAATATAGGTGGCTAAGGGAACTCTCTCACTCTACTGTACCATGAACGGTTTCGTTCTCGGGCCTACGTTCAGAGGGCTCATAAAGTTTTGCGTAAACTATACTTACCAAGTGAGACATTGTGATGTCCAATACACAACTCTCCAAAGATTAGGGAACACATTGGAGCTCATCAAGCTCCAAGGCTTATGACACTCAATTATTGGCGGAGCTACCGTAGTTGAGCCATTCTGTACCGCAGCTTGTGTCATCTCCATTACTTTTGTTACATTTTCCATACATTGTCGATACACGGTCTAAGGGAAATAAATATTATAGATCTTAGAAAGTTTATGAATTCTACAGGGCAAGTTTATGATTCAGTGTCAAATCATGTTTGATGATATTTCAGTGTTGTGAGGTCATTGTTACAATTTAATTCAAGTGTAATTTTATGATTCTTGTTAGAAGAACCCACTCTGTGCAGATTATTTTGGTACTCACCGATGATATATCCAGGGGCAAAAGGAACATAATCACAAAAGAGAAGTACCATGCTGTTAGCACTGACACTGTCACTATAATGTGGTTTCTATAGCAGTCACCATATCTGTACAGTAAGGTCGCTGCTAATATGAACGCAGATATCAGTTCTATCACAAATAACGTGTAAGCCATTTTGCCACAACACTACACTGATTCACAAATAAGTATAGTCAGTTTTTCTTCGCAGTTTTCTGCCTCTCTCTCCAAACCCTTGCTGCTTCGTGCTGCAGCTGCTCAAATCGAATCTGAGTCGTAGATTTCAAAGGCAGTAATCTAGGCCGCTCGATTTCGTAGTCCGCTGGGCATTCTTCATAAAATAATATTCCCTGATCGGGCAAAATAGGGTCAAATTCAATACTTTTGTTTTCGGGCCCACTCGTTTCTGACATATTTTTAGGTACAAAAGATTGACTGTGTTTGTGATGACATTGTTGCAGGAGTTGCACAGAAACTGAAATCTCTATAATTATGAACAAAGAAGTAATGCACTTTAGCAGAAATTCTAAATAAGCATTTGTGATAACATCACAAATCGGTATCAAGACAATCAATCAAAAACGCAATGTCTATCTATTTTCGACTAAAAAAAATATCAATATTTAAATTTTTGCAAGTTTGACATTTTTGCCATCTCTATCACTCCAATGTGGATTAGCTTAAAAAATACGATTTTGTTTCATCTGATGATTAGACAATGTTTAAAATGTTAATATTTTGGAAACGGAGCGAAGCAGCATACAGATTAAAAATAGTAGCATTTACGACGAAACTTTTGATTAAATATTTCTCATGTCACGTCAACATGCAGCAAAATCTTAGCAAAATTGTTAGTTTCTTTTCATGTTATATAATAAAAGCTAAAATGAAAATGATGTGAGGTACTTATCGAATATAGAAACTGACGTTGGGCTTTTTGTATTTGCTATTTCCATTACAGTACCAACAAAAAAAAGGTAGTTTTAGGTCTGTTACTCTTCATTTAGATTTTCAAGACTTGGGACTAATAATCTGACGAGTCACGAGTTCCTTGAGTCTTTTGAGTCCTACGTCCTATATCTATATATTATATAGGTACTAATATATAACTCTTGTGATACAGGAACTCCTAGTACCAGACCAGATGGATGGTAATACCATGGCCTACACAGATGTTTGTGCCTTATAAGTGTAAATAAATTGTATTATATAGCTGAAGCGTTTGTTTGTTTTTTTGAACGCGCTAATCTCTGGATCAGTCGACTACAAAATACATTTGAAAGTTTCAAAAATATATATCCTTTGACGATGTTTTCATTGTTTCTTACAAATACTTGTAAACACGATGTATGACAGATTTATGTTTCAATATGTGCCATATTTATGTATACAGCAAGAAGGACACTGTAATGTGTACGCTCTGAAACGAATTAATGTGTTCGTATTTGGTTACAATGATATGTTTACAGGTCCGACATTCTATATTCAAATTTTAGAACGGTACGGGAATACTTGTTTTCTCCTTCATTTCGTGTATGCATGACGTTATTGGCGTGTCATTTGTTTATCGAAATTGAGTACACATTATTTTCGCCACATATTTCCATTATTTTACAACCAACTCGTAAAAAGGAAACTATCGAATCATAAAGCTTATTTATTTAAACTTAAATTGTCATCTTGCTATTAATAAAATAACTTATCTAATATTTAATATTATTTCAAATATAACAATAGTAGATGTAAGTACTTAACATTTTAGTAAAAAAATAAAAAAAAACTTTTTCAATATATTGTTTAGGTAACCTCAATTGCAATTTCCAATTGTGACCAACCAGTTGTTGTCCAAAAAAGAAAAAGCGCGACTGGCTGGGATCCCCCTCCTTAGCTGTAGCCCGTCAAAATTAAATTTTCTTTAGTGTTTTGATATATGGTTAAATAAATATTCTTAGACGGTTCTGCGCTGCAAAACTAATAAAAGTATATGCGTAAACTTCATAATTATGCATACATTTACTTTTATGTAGGGATGTTTGTTCAATTCCCTAACAGATATAATGAAAAAACGAAAAGATCTATCAAAGTACAAAATTTTACCGTACCTAATCCCTAATTCTTCAGATGTGTCTGAAATAGAAACGCCACTTTCGCGTAATTATACAATGCGGCGTTTGGTGTGCTCAACAATACGATACATTTTGTGATATCGTAAATAGTTTATAAATGTTATCTATTCTCATGAAGATGATGGTTTTAGGGAACTATTATCTATTTCGCAGTATTTATATTTTGTCAATTTATAAGTGTCATCTTAAAACGCAAAAAAGCTAATATATATTATACCCTTCAAAGAGTTTCCATTGGTTTTGACAGAATTTCTGAAATTTAAAATTAGTAGTTCCGCTTGTATACATATTATTGTAACGAAAGGTGAATACTAAAATAAAATTTGTTTCGGAGCGTACACATTACAGTGTCCTTAGTGCTGTAAACATAAATTTGGCACAGTGAGTGAACACATATAATCGTCATATATCATGTGTATAATTATTTGTAACGAAGTATGTACATTTCTTTCAATGGGTTCATATATTTGTAACTTTAGAGGGTACCTATACAT
The DNA here is from genome assembly GCA_916610205.1 of Griposia aprilina. NCBI lineage: Eukaryota > Metazoa > Arthropoda > Insecta > Lepidoptera > Noctuidae > Griposia > Griposia aprilina. The sequence continues at coordinate 18,264,545 of OU744288.1, forward strand.
CTCTTTGTAGTCGACTGAACTACAAGTCGGATTTGAAAAAATATTTTTGCATTTGATAGCCCAATTCTTGAGGAAGGCTTGGTTTTTTATAAGGCACCTTTATGAGCCAAGCAAAAAGAAAAATTCAGAAATAACGTAAGTGAACAAGAAAGTAAAAGCGCGGGCGGGCGATGCGATGCGACGCGGTGGGTTGAGAAGACAATAAATTTCACGCGTACGAAGTCGCGGGCAGAAGCTAGTACTTTTTCTACTAGAGATGGGTCGTCGACGTATTTGGCATGAACGAAACTAGACCGTCTAATTTCATTGATCGACTAGTCGATTAACTAGTTAAATTCGTCGACTAGTTTACGCGTCAACTTGGATCAACTTTGCGACGAAGTCTACGGCGACGACGGCGACGCGAGGTAGATGGTAGACTAGTCTCCCGCGTGCTGTATGTAGCTAATTTGAACTTCCCTTCATACTTGTCCAGGCTTAGGACTGGCTGAATACCTACTGAATCACACACTAAACATCAAAAATAAAAAAAATATGAACAACTATCAAACAAGTACAAACAAACCGGTTTGTCTCGCATCGTTCGACCAGTCCATTGTCTTTCTCTTTCGCACACGCGAAACTACCGTAACGGCATAATTTTCTTCACATAACAATAATTAAATTCGACCCGTACAAATATCAACTCCCCTGTCCTAGATTTAGTGTTCAAATTTATTTGCTTGATTATTTTATTTCAACGGACGAAAGAATTTGTATTACCCGATTAAGTTCTCGCGTCGATCGTCGCGTTGCAAGTTTCAGTTTAGCCGTCTTGGGGCGTCCAAGGATTCGACTAGTCCATGGATTATCGGTGAACCGTCGAACCGTTCACAGTACATCGACGGTCGAATTAACTAGTTCGTCCATTTAACGCTCTTCACTATTTTCTACATACCATTTTTTTATTTTCTTCTCTTGCTTTTGACCTCAGCCCTGAGTTCTTTTGAAATACTTTTCTTTTTAGTCGTGAGTTCTTTGAGAAAGACTCAAGTCTTTCTAATAAGCCTCAAAAATCAAAAGGACTTGAGTTCTGAATATCTATTATCAGATTCGAGTCTTCAAAAACAACTGAAAGAAAACTCAAATCTTATTATTGTAAGACCGCAGACAGGCACGACGCGACAGCGCGACACAAAGGCACCGCTCGTCGCGCGACGAGCGGTGCCTTTGTGTCGCACGCGATTCGCGTCGCATATCGCGCCGTTTGTTACAACACTATTAGGTAAAATCAATTATTACCGTACGTATACACGGCTACATATTAAGCTATACATTTCCAGTATAAACTGATCTCGCATTGTATAGGTTTTCCGTACAGTGAGAGATCAGCTTATACTGGATATGTATAGCTTGATATGTAGCCGTGTGTACGTCCATGGTAACAATTATATTTGTCATTGACATTGCGTTTATGCCGTAGCAGTAAGAGCGGTTTTCATAGTCCACTGACGTGCGGTTGACTGTATTTAGGTTAATAGTTCGGGAGGTACTCTTTAATTTAAACCTCCAACGAGTTCCGTCCGACGCTGAGCTCTCTAACGATCAAGATCTCGAAATCCAGTAAAGATACATTATAGAAGTTTTCGGGTTGATCATTATCATTGACAGCCTTGTCCCAACCATTATGTACCTACCTATATTGTGTATAGTAGTCTCGTTGTGTTCCACGCGCGCCTTAAAGAGATGTCAGCATCATTGACGGGGTCCGATAGGGCCGATGCCTGCCGGGGTCGCGGATTGTTCGAAAGATTTACCGTGGCCCTGGCGCATAGGCAACTGAAGGAACATGGCTGGGGTTTTAGTCATTTAAAGTCTGACAGTCCCTCCCGCTCCGCCCAGAGCAGGAGAAGTTATTTGAGGAATTCACACCCAAAAAAAAGTCCTCTTCTCTTAGGTGCCTTGTTTCTCTGATGAATGCTAATCACACCTTCGACTAAGCTGGAAATATTAAAAAAATAAAAAAAACATTTTTAATTATAGGTAAAGTCGCCAGCACATCATGTTACCACAAACTGTCAGATTTTCTCATTCGATTTTGAACTTAACAATCAACATTTTAAGGTTTAAAGTCGTTTGGAGAAATGTGACAATTTCGTGTAGCTTGACTTGCTGGCGACTGTACGTGTACATGTACCATTTATTTTATCACACCATGAAAAATTGTTTTATCAGATTAGGTATGGCTAGACAAAGATGTAACAACCAAAATATGTAACAAAAGGCTGGCCACTATTGAAAACAAATGGAACGGAAGGCGGGATTATTGGCTTTACCTCGGATCCTTTGATTGAATGGACCTTTGATATCTTTTGAAGGAAATTCTTTTGAGAAGTTGCCTTACTAGGACAATGTAGGGAACACTCGATCTATTTTCTCTTTGTGTGACATTATGAGTTACGACAGGCAGGTTCATTCGAAAAATTGTCTTCAAAAGTTGTTACCAAAATAGTCAAACAAAAATCGATATTTATTCAGAATTAGAATGAAATATAGGTACATAATTTACAACTTAGGATACCTAATTAATTCATATAAAATCTCGTATCACAGCATTTGTTATCGAACTCCTCCTCCGAAACGGCTTGACCGATTTTTATGAAATTTTTGTGTACTTATATTTGGTACGTCTGAGAATAGGTCGTAAAGTATATTTCACACCGCTGCGGGTGAAACCGCGGGGTGCAGCTAGTAACTATATAATACCCTAATATAGGGGGACTACATGACATAAACGCAAATTAATAATGCCTAAAAATTTATGATCCACTCCAGTAACCAAAATCAGAAAAATATATGATATTCTACTGGATATATGCTAATTAGATAGTGTGTTGAAAAGATAATACAATTAACTTGATATGATAGAAAAAAATCACGAAGACACCTCAAAAACATATTTTTACCGATTAAAAACCATACTAATATACATGCAAACATTCAGATTTTTTGTCAGATTATTCTACTGTAAAATACTAACGTAATGGTGTTTTAATTTTTTAGTCCAATGAATAGATTTTTTGTAAATCCATAATTACTTCATATTTTGCAATAAATTACCAGCGTTTTGTCATCGCGCGTCTCTTTCTTTTCTATGCAATCCGACAGTGACCGCGCTTTAGCTCTTGTAAGCCTCTTAAATATAACTATGAGCAAACTAAAATATGGCGTCGAAAAATATTCATCCGCATGGCTGTCAACTGGTAATGGACCCAAGAGACTGGCGGCATTGCCACGTTGTATGTCAATGCTTAACTTCTGGCGAAGGTAAAAGCAAGCCCTTGGGTCACGGGAAGTGTCAATTAGGGATGGGTCATTGACGGTTTTTTGGTAAATATAATTTAACTGTTAATCATCATTGGTCAACAGGTTAAAAAAGCTGTTAAATTATTAACAGGTTTTGAATGTTTAATTGGTATCGTTCGGAAGTATTCATTTCGCTTACCAGTTGATTCTCAGAAATGAATACAATTATAGTAAAATAATCCGTTGAGCCGTTGACGTAAATTAACAGTTTATATTTTCAACAGTTTTCTTTTGAACTGAGTAATATAATGACTATTGAACTAATGCGTCTTGTGCGTTGACGTACATTAGCAGCTAATATTTTCAACCTGTTTTTTCATTGATGATTAACAGTAAAAGTCGTTGAAAAAACAGTTTATTAATTCAACGACCACCTCTAGTGTCAACCAGCCATTTAGAGATTTAAGTAGGTACTTAAACTTAGGTCGGTAGTCGACCAATTTATCTAAACATCTGTGTCAGTGTGTCGAGTAGTGGCGTCATCTGAAAATTATTTAACAGATTTGAACGGTAGGTATCAGGGGCGGATCCAGGATTTCATTTTGGGGGGGAGGGGGGGGGGGGATCTGACAAGGTTTGGCGCTAGGGTTAAAATCACAAGTAAACAATACATTTAGTTTTTATTAGCTTGAACTTTTACAAAATAAAGTTAACGCGCCTTGTGCCGCTTTTCGCAAAACTATCTATAATTTTATCGACATCAACTGGAACATCCCTGTTGATGTGTAGGAGTGCAAGTCTGTAAAGCCGCTCCTCCCCTGTCCGCGTACGCTGCCATGTTTTTAAGCGGCGTAGAGTGGAGAATGATCTTTCGACTGAATGGAATCGAAAAGTTGAGTCGAAAGTATAATATGGAATTCCTGGGTCTTTTGGCGGGAGGGGGGGGGGGGCATGGCCCCCATAGCCTGCCCTCTGTATCCGCCAATGGTAGGTATACTAAGACGAACGCGGGGCATTCCATGAATTTCATCCGTGGGTAGGCTAGGTATGATATAGTATCGTCAACACGCTATACCCAACCTTTTTGCTCAAATAAAGTGGTTTACCAAGAAAAAGTTCAATAAAAAGCGTTGAGGTAACACGAGGATAGCTTGAAAACTTATGTCTGCATTACCTTTCTCGCCTAAGCCGAAGTGATTCTCCCTTCGACGTAAAACTTCAGAGGCGGCGATATCGTAACGAATGTTACAGACATGGCTACGTGTTTAGAGTACTGAAATAATGCCCTGGGGCGCGATAAATTGCCTACTCGCGAAAGGATATCGGAAAGAGTAATTCTTATTGAAACAACGATGAAAAAGTGAGTACGGTATCTCGTAACTTCATAAGGTACGAGTATTTATTGTATCTGAACCTAGCAATATGTGGGCTGTCTACGTGGCTGGATTCCTTTGTGGAAGACACCTTTGATATGCTTTCGTATTATATTTTAGGAAATTGAAATTTATTGTTAGGTACCCAAAATTTATTTTACTGTAGAGTTTTTATTCGAATTTTTAGCTATAGGCATCTTTGCTCTGGATGAGAAAGCCGAAACATTTAGAAAGAAGTGTGAGAAAATTGTGTTCTGTAAAATACTTGGTGTTTTTATTGAAATAATGACTGACACGAAAAGCTTTTCTCATATATTATGTCAGACTATCTAAACGATATTGCTCATCGCGTAGAAGGAACCTACAAAAAAAAAAGGTTAAAAGATGAAATACCTACTTAGCTTACCAGGGCCATCAACAGTGACGATAGCGCTGCTGATGTAGGTGATGGGTAGGAGTCCTGACTCTAAAGATTTGTCTAAACAAAAATTCTCTGGTAAGTGCACCCAAAATCGTGATAGATTTAAGAAAAACTTGGTTTGCCTCTGGTGGCCATGTAGTACCACCCAATTTATCTAGGTTAGTAGAGATTGATGGAAGTGATCGAAAAAAAAAGTTCAACCAATATTTCAATTCCGTTCAAAACCGTCTAGGTTTCACAGTGTAACAGATTATTCAGTGTTAGTTGCCAGTATCGAAATAAACCCATTTCCGTACCTAACCGTCGCATCAGCAATTCCAAGTTTGAAAAATTTACGAATGGGTTCGCGGTAAAAATGTCCGTTGGTGAGATACTGCAGCGGGATTTCCCGACGCGGTAAAAGCGAATTGTTCCCGGTTTAGAAAAGATTTAACACTGCGGCGGACTGTGTTCTACTGCGTTTTATTATCTACGGGATTCCGGCCTGGCCCGGGACGAGTGAGGAGGCAGAACGAGAGCTCGTTTGCCTATTTCCATGTTTGATTTGTTGGATGCTTAGCGGAGGTTTGTAATGCAAAGTATCTAGGACTAGGTTTACGTGATGTTTTGTGTTGAGGTAAGTATAGAATGGGTTGTAATAAGATTTAGACATTACTTTGATCTTTTAACCCAATAAATAAGTACTTTTTTCTATTTTCCAAGGCCTTGTTCGTAGACTGTTGATTCCACAAAACAACATAAAGTAGGTTATACCTACTAGGTACAGAAAAATCAAATCTGGTTCACGTAATGGCAGCAGATATATCGGAAATTATAATCCTAATGAGTGCTAGACACGCACTTGATCAATTTGGACAACCTACATATTTCCAATGATTTCTTACGCTTACGATTACCTACACGAAACTGATTTGTAATGAAAATATTTTTTTTTGGGTGGGAAATCATCAAATATCTTCTCCCGCTTTAGGGGGAGCGGGAGAGCGTGTCAGACTTTGACTGACTAAAACTCATCCGTGTTCCTTCAGTTATCTGTGTGCCAGGGCCCGGTATCCCTTTCGGACAAACCCGCGACCCTGGCAGGACGATAACATGCCCAGAAAATAAAACCTGCTGAGTGTGTAGGTTGGCAGGAAAAAATAAAATCATTTTCTAGTAGTTTTTTATCTAGTGTTCGTAAGTGCTACTGCTGAGCATGAGGTCCTGGGTTCGATTACAAGGTCGGGCACAGTGCTATTGGGTTTTTCAGTAGCACAACGGAGTCTGGATTTGAGCCCGGTCGATGGCAATAGGCTCGCTCTCTAACACATGGGATTTAACATAACTGGCGGGATTGCAGCAGGCTTAGCACGAGCACCGTTTTGTCGATGGAAAAGTACAAGGGGGGATCCAGGATTTATTTCTGGGAGAGGCACATTGGCCAGACAGTTAAGAAGTGTCTCCCACATCTTGTATTGCACTATGTTGCAACTATACTACACTATAACTACAAACAAAAATGCAATTTTAGCACCCCGCCTCGGATAGGATTGATTTTCTTTTGACTATAGATTTTATTTTATTACTTTTGGAAAACTTACAGCTTATCAGACAATGATTACAGAGTTTTAACATGATGATGGCCAATTACAAGTTTTCACACGTAGACTATCAATTAACTATGTAGTAGGTAAGTAGCAGACATTGTTTCTTTCGCGTTCTGTATATTCGTAATATAATGCAAGAGCTATGTTATTTTGTCGAAGAAGTGATTGCAAAGAGTTTTCTTTAATTTAGGCAAACTGATAGTAAAAAGATCTATGTCAGCTTCCTGGCAGGTTTCATTATACATGCGGCTCTCACTAATCATGTAGGAATTTTGTGTATAGGTTATTCTTGTTATTGGTACGTGCAACAGACGAGCCCAATTTTGCTCAGCAGCTCAGGGATGTCGTTGGATCCGTTTGCAATTTTGAATAAAAATGCTAAATCAGAAATTTTTCCTCTTTCATAAAGTGGAAGAACATGAAATTTTTTACTCTGCAAGTTGTAATTAGATAGGTATGTTTTAGAACGAAATTGTCTCGAATGTACTTCAGGAATTTTCTTTGTATGCTCTCTAAACGACCGATATAAGTATTGTAGTTGGGGTTTCAAACCCGAGGTGACTACGAACAAGGAGCAATATAATATCTTAAGAGTCTTTATGCATCTAAAATCAAATACAGAAATAAGAGTAACTTTGTCGACATAAGTAGTAAAGTTTAAGAATTATGAGACCCTGGGGTGCAAGAGCGAGCGAAGCGAGCTCAATTATTATAATAATAATAAAGCACCCCACCTAGAAAAGGTTTCGTTAGTTTGCCTTTTGACCATTCACAGTATTAGCTAAATATATTTAATGACTTGAGGAAAACTGTATAATCTTAGGACGCGCGAGGCCCCTCAGACCTCGCATATTTTGAGCATTATAATACGAGTATGTTATCCTTAAATCCTCTCGCCGACTATAGGCCGGTGCATTGTTGGCATAGCAGATCTCAGTGCCTGAGTACGAATTGACTGCGCCACTTTGAACCATAGTATTCTAGAAGGATTTCTACGGTGCGATGTCAAAAATGGAGAAGCGAAATGTCACTTCGTATTGAAATAGTCTATTCTTCGTAGAATTAGAAAGCGTCATGCTAAGCCTGCAGGCATGATGTTAGGTATGTTATTTTCTCAAATCTTTTTTCGTAGAATAATGTGAAAGAACCTACGAAGCGTGGATAGTTAGTAAAAACTTTTGCTACTTGAAATATTTAATTCCTGCTACGAGGTACCAGCGTATTCGGAATTACGTTGTAACTTTAAAAATGTCATTATAAGAGCAGCACACGTTCCAAGCGAGAAAAGTTTCCGTATGCACAAAACTAACAGGGTTCTGTATTTATGAAACGAATAGATTTACTTCAAGTGAAAACTTCTTTAGGCGCGTTGAATGATTTTTGGTAGGAAAAAATCTTATGGGTTTGCGTCACCGACATGCTAAATATTAACAGTATATCTACAGCTAACATAGCTTATAAACAGAAATCGGATATTCGGATTCATATTTACCTAAAGTCAATTATTAGTTATGAAAGCATGGAAGTGGCAATTTTTTTTTTTTTTTTTGTAAAAAATATACCCGGGTTGCCAGAAACACCGGGAATGCATAACTATAGTCGGGTGTATAAGGTGGAAACGACTTCTAAAAAAAATATGTTAAACCCGCGATGGTTTGTGGGGTATGTTTAAAGATTCAACAAATGCTTGTAAACAGTTTTTTGATTAATAAAAAATAAAATAAAAAACCCCGGGATTCTTGGATTGCATAACTATTCAGATGCATATTTATTTAAAATTAATGTTTAACCTCCGATGCAAATATGTGTACCTATATGGGTGGTATGAGGGGTAGGTAAGAGGAGGGGTGGTGTTTTTGTTTAAAGTTAAGATTTCTTCGTTACAAAAGCGCATTCGATATTAGCCAACATCTTAACTTTAGGTGAATACGCATCCGAATATGAGATGTCTGCTTTTAAAAGACCCTGCGAAATTCATAATAGTCTTCTATTTGCTTAGTTAGTAAAATAGTTTACACATTACAAATCAGCATAACTTTATTCACAGGTGTTCTACGTAACTAAATATAAGGGTGACCATTGTGTAATCCACAATAAAGTTGCAAAGAAAGCAAAGTCAGTATAGCTTTATAATCAGTTTAATAACATTACTACACTTTGTTAACACTATTTCAAAATACACAAAATACGTCTTCACTCCACGAGTGTTCAATCTTCACTGCCATGTTCCCAAGTGAGACTGTACACGTCGGCTACCGTTTGACAGCTAGTTGCTGTCAACCGGCAAAAGTCAGTCTAACAACTAATAAATAATCAATGTAATTTCACATGGGCACATGGTTACAACCTTACAACATAAAATATTAAAACTGCCAATACATGATTATAAAAATAAATAATATGTAGAACACTACTTTACATAATTGAATAAAATAATAACAATAGCTAATAGTCGGCCTTTCCTGACAAACTCACGTCCCGTGAAAATAATTAAATTAAATATATTAATCATTTAATTAGAACATAATATTCATCGTACCCTTTAGACATCTACAACAAATATCTCACATACATAATGGTCTGAGGACAAAACCTCTTCATGTTTCCGCCTCAAAATAATAAATTAGATTCTAGCCTTTACATGATTACAATACATTACAATTCTGCAGCCCCTTCATGTCTACAGCATTGTCATAATATTCATTGTAGCCTCTACATATCTACAACAAATATCTCACATACATAATGGTCTGAGCACGAAACCCCTTCATGTTTTCGCCTCAAAATAATAAATTAGATTCTAGCTTTTACATTTCTACAACACAATACAATACTGAAGCCCCTTCATGCCTTCAGTATTGTCAAGTCTGATTTTAATTAATTAGAACATAATATTCATCGTACCCTCTACACATCTACAACAAATATCTCACATACATAATGGTCTGAGGACAATTAATTACCAATAATAAACCTCTACATATTTTCAGTAGTTTGACGATTATCTGAAATGTTAATTAAGAACTTCTGAAATTCTGAAATCAATATCGATTAGTGTAATTCAACATTCATAAATAGACATAATAATTCATTTGCAACAATCAAATAGATACAATATTAACTAATTGGAGAGATTATCTACTTTATGGTCATTATTAAATATGTTGGCAGTAAGAGCTGCAAGTGCGATTCTATTGTACCACATTTACACCACACATAATATCACCTAATGAATTAAGAAATTACTTAAACGTCCTGGAAGTAAGAGTCCTCTGTCTGATACTACTGCTTGCACGGAATCTACTCCGTTGTGTGTGTACATCACATTCAATTCATCAATGTATATCACATTTTCCTAAATAGCTAACCATGGTATCTACAAAACTCAAAACTGGTGAGTCATTCATTGACTACATAGTAGATACGTTACGGGCAACTGTTTCTCTCGATATGGAGCATTGACTTCCAAAATGAATAAAACAATCAAGTGTTTACACTACGAACACATGCTTGTCTAAAATATTTGAAATTATTCTGTGGAAATACGTTAAACCGTTTTAGGAGAAGCATCCTTTTTACTGAGACAGCCGTTAGCTAAATGTCCTACTTTATTATAAGTAGTACACTGTATGAATGCTTGTTTACACTTTTGAACTCCACGGTATCTGTCTGTACAGGGCGTACAACAGACAGTCCTTAATAAAAGCATCTACCACGAGGAGTATGTATCGTAAACCGTTTGACTCAGTTAGGGGACCAGGGAATTCAGTAAGGTCCACTGAATAGGATACCTCAGGCTTCGTCCGAGATTATATTATTATGGGTTAGGAGCAAAAGGGACTTTCTTACGTGACACAGACAAACAATACAATGATCAACATATTTCTTAATAAAAGTCCTTAACCCAGGAAATCAAATCTGACGCAATATAAGCTCAGTAGTGTTGTCTATTCTTATTATGATCGTGATCATCGTGAAACGCTCTTAACAAACTAAGCCAGCTAGGTATAAAACAAAGGAGACGTGAGTCTTCACCAGTCGATGAATACTTGTACTCGTAGTACAACAAATCGTTCCTTATGAAAAACCGTGTTGGATCTACGAGTAATTGGCGGTCTCTCAGCTTTTGCACCAAGCTTTGATTTTCAGAATCAACCGTCTGAGCAATCTTCACCCATTTCACAGATTTCAAATTTGGAGTACAGTAGCAGGCTCCTCAGTACAACTTTTAACAACTAAATCACATGCTAAGTCTTACGCCGCGCCCAATACAAAAGTATAATACGCGTCTTTTCCAAACAATTTGGCAATACAAGCAGTTCTCGAAGCGTACCCAGTAATGTAGCTCCGAAAATAGCCCGCCGAACCCAAAAACTGACAAACCTCTCTTCATTAGATGGCTTATGAGACGTAACTAAAGCTTCAGTCTTACTAGGGCTCGGACGTACTTGACCATGACCAATAAATAAGCCTACCTAGGTATTCTATCTCGGTGTCTAAGAAAGTGCATGCCCTTCAGGCGATACGAATGCTGTTTTACTAATGGAGTCATCATCCTTCATTGGAACCTAATTGAAGCATGTTGCCATATCAAGACTTGTAAAGAATTAAAATTGCAGAGCCTGTCAATGTGATCGTTGATCAACAGTAGCGGAAATAGCTCTTTAATAGTGATAGCATTTAGTGCTCTGTAGTCGACACACACCCTATGAGACCAGTCTTTTTTCTTTATGAGGATGATAGGACTCGTGTAATTAGACTGACTCGCGAATAATTCCCTCACTAATCAAAACATTAACTATCTCGCGAACACGATGCTTTTCATCTGCAGAGAGTTTATATGGTCGATAGTAAATTGAAGTCACTATTATGTTTTATTTCCATACAACCCGTGTTTACTGTAGAGGTCATTGTACCGGTAGTAAATGTATCAGAAAATTTATTTAACATAGCTAACAAACAATCTTTTTCTTCACCAACCAAAGGCGTCCCTATCTTAGGGAACTCTATAGTCGACACGTTGTTTACATGCGAATCCGTGACTAACCGTTGAGAGTTATTTGTTCGAACATACGTAATTCCGCTATGATTTAAAACATCAGTGCCAATCCGAATTGGAATAACAAACAAATCTACTTCTAAACATAATTCGGGAAATTCAATAAGAGTGCTTACATACGAAGTGGACTCCATATCTTGACTTCCAATACCACGCATACGGCGATAGTTGGAAATTTTATATAAACTAAAATTCTTTAAGACGGAATCTGAAACCAGTGAAATATCAGAACCAAAATCAACGTCAACGGGTACGTTCTGTATAACCACGGACATCACATTTTTTTTTGTCTGGGAGAGTTTGATCAAAATTTACGTTACTCGAATTATTTTTATTCAAATCTTTTTACAATATGTGCAAGTTCGTCTTAACGGGTTTAAGATTCGACTTTGTTGATTGAAAATTAGAGCTAGTCGATTTGGTTTTTGTAGAAGTTTTATCAAAATCCGCATCGATTTTGCCGACTTTTTTTAGGGCAAATGGCTTGTTTATAATCTACGTTTCCGCATAAAAAGCACGCTAATCGACCATACCGTGATACCTTGCGTATACGCGAATCAGGGGAATTTGCGTTTACCGTGCGAATAGTGTTTGAAGGCAACCGCTCCAAAGCGCTCAATCAATCCAGTATTTCATTCAAAAGGTCGCGAGGAGGGCTATCCCGGCGATCATACGAATAATTCCGGCGCCTACGCGAACTTTGAGAGTCACTGATCTATCACAACGACGACGCCTAGATCTACTACGCGATGGACTATAACGGTCATGACGCGTTTTATGAACATCACTATGGCTATGCGAATCGTTTTCAAGAGAATTACGCCTAGGTGTATTCTCACGCGGCGTGCACTTACGGCTCTATATGATAAGGGCTTTAAGCAACGTTACTATCACCTTGGTAAAGACTGGTATTATTGCGGTCACCCCTGGCTACGCTTTGTCTGCGTCTGGAGTCACCGCAGCTGTGCCTGGTATGACTGCGCGCAGAACTACTGCGGCCATGCCTCGCACCGCTCCGGCTGCGCCACGCACCACTCCAGCTGCGCCACGCACTGTTCCGGCTGCACCACGCACGGCTCCGGCTGCGCCACGTACGGCTCCGGCTGCGCCACGTACGGCTCCGGCTGCGCCACGTACGGCTCCGGCCGCTCCGCGCCCCTCTCCGGCTGCGCCGCGTACGGCTCCGGCTGCGCCACGTACCACTCCGGCCACACCACGCACCGCCCCGGCCGCGCCGCACACCGCTCCGGCCGCGCCGCGCACCGCTCCGGCTGCGCCGCGTACGGCTCCGGCTGCGCCACGTACCACTCCGGCCACACCACGCACCACCCCGGCCGCGCCGCACACCGCTCCGGCCGCGCCGCGCACCGCTCCGGCCGCGCCGCGCATCCCTCCGGCCACGCCGCGCACCGCTCCGGCCGTGCCGCGCACCGCTCCGGCCGTGCCGCGCACCGCTCCGGCCGCGCCGCGCACCGCTCCGGCCGCGCCGCGCACCGCTCCGGCCTCGCCGCGCACCGCTCTGGCTCCGCCGCGCACGGCTACGGCCGCGCCGCGCACGGTTCCAGCCTCGCCGCGCACCGCCCCGGCCGCGCCGCGCACCGCTCCGGCCGCGCCGCGCACCGCTACCGCCGTGCCGCGCATCGCTCCGGGCGCACCGCGCACCGCTCCAGCCACACTACGAACCGCTCCGGCCGTGCCACGCACCGCTTGTACTTCGGTCTCAGTCATTCTTACTGACTACCGCTTCTACTTCGGCCTGAACCTCTATTTGTTTAGCTGGAATTGTAATAACGTACACGAGTAAGCTATTATCTAAACAACAATTAGTTAATAGTCAAATAAAATTATAATTATCTGTTTTATTTGCAAAAAATCTTATTCTTACAGCATTTATTACAATTAAACCGTTAGCATAAAACTTACGTGTCTTTTCTTTACTATTGTATGTATAATAAGAGAAGAATAAGATAAGTATTAATAATTATTATTTTCTTTCGTTCAACATATTGCACCATTACTTGACAGGTACAGTGGAAAGAAAATATTTAAGATAGAGGAATTGGAATTTTTATAATTCACTAATAATCTAAATGATAAATCCGTCATTAAATTAATATAAAAAACAGCACATTAGTGCGCTTTGCTGGGCGTTTGGTAACACTGAAATAACAAAGTATTCTCAGTGCTATCCCTCTTCTGAACTGGAATCCACAATAAAGTTGCAAAGAAAGCAAAGTCTGTATAGCTTTATAATCAGTTTAATAACATTACTACACTTTGTTAACACTATTTCAAAATACACAAAATACGTCTTCACTCCACGAGTGTTCAATCTTCACTGCCATGTTCCCAAGTGAGACTGTACACGTAGGCTACCGTTTGACGGCTAGTTGCTGTCAACCGGCAAAAGTCAGTCTAACAACTAATAATCAATGTAATTTCACTTGGGCACATGGTTACAACCTTACAACATAAAATATTAAAACTGCCAATACATGATTATAAAAATAAATAATGTGTAGAACACTACTTTACATAATTGAATAAAATAATAACAATAGCTAACAATTGTAATTTCATAGTTTTAAGTTTTCACTTCTGTCGGCAGTCCCCATGATTACTTATTTTTATGTCTTTTCAATTGTTAAGTTACACAAGTGTTTTTTTTGTATAAATGAACCAATAGGCACATTTCTCTGTGGTTCTGTTTCTACATTAATATTTTTTTAAATTAAATTCTGCAATCCACATTTTATAACATATCTCTTCTTCTTCAAGGTTCTCGAATTCGAGAAGCGAAAAAAATCAAGAGCAGAGTAGTTTTGCAATTCGTGTTTCAAATTTTTCTAAAGTCTAATTTAAATTTAATTACATAAAATAACATCACGATTTGTTTGTTTCCGCGAAGCGTCGGGCAGAGGTGTACCTAAGGTACACCCATATTTCGCCAGTTATCTTTAAGTCCCATGTAATAGGGGGCGAGCTTATCGCCATCAACCGGGCACAAATCAAGACTCCGGGCTGCTACTGAGAAATTCCAGATAGAAAAACCCAATAACACTTTGCCCGACCTGGGAATCGAACCCACGACTTACAGTCGCAAATTGCATTTTGATCAACATACGACGTACAACAGAGCTGCAATTTGAAAAAATAAAACAAAGAAAAATTGAATTTGGCGAGTTACAACTGAAGATTTACAAGATTCACCTTAAAGTGGATTGGATGTTATTATTTCGGTTACGTATAGGCAAAGGTAGGAAGGATATTATGAATTGGCTCCAACTAGTAATCTTTTGCATTGATCAGTCTTTCAGAAGCCGACTATTTTCCTGAAAATCTTTCGTATCTTTTTCAATTTAATAACCTTGATGAACAACGAAAGCGATTACAAAACGCTACTGAACCATTTTATAAATAGCATCCACTCTTGACATTTCACTGAACTTTATGAAGTTATGAAACACGATTTTCAGCCCGTACGTGGCTGTGAGGAGCAATTCAGAAGTTTATTATAGAGTAATAACAGTTTCGGGCTTATGCGGGCTATTTTGAGTGTATGTGCTTTCTAAACAAGGAATGGGCGCATAACATGTACCTACTGCATTCTTGGATAGAATAATAATTTTAACGAAGGCTTAGGTAAATATTGTTCTTATTATACTTGCTAAGAAAATGGATTATTATGTAGGTATCATTCCCGTGAATCTACTTTGTTTCTTCCTTGATTTTTGTGTTGTTTTTCTCGGCGGAAATACATATGAATATGGATAGGCCGTGAGGTAGGTACAGGTACACTAGGTACCGTGTACAGTGAGTAGATTATGAGATATTCAGATGTCATACATACTACAACAAGTTAAAATACTGTTACTATTTTCAGCATTGCACTTGACGCTTCATAAGTGCTGCTGTGATCGATTTTTGTAGAAAACCTTTATGCAAATTGGGAATGAGTCCTCCGTACTTATGTCTTATTCATTTATTCCCTGCTATCTTTTGTACAAAAAGTGAAACACTGTGTACTGGCTTCATGATTCGTACGGCACAAGTTTCATAAACTTATTCAGAATAACTTAGCATTTTTATTTAACTAGAAACGTCACATCACATTTCCCGAAGAGAAAACCGAAGAAAAAACATTTGTATTTTTGAAAAAAGAAATAGTAGAAATATAAAAGCAATGCTTCATTTGCATTGCGTTTAAACGGTTCGCATTTTCGCACGGTACGCGAGGACGCGTTTACATGCGACAGAAATTTTAGTGCCAACTGCCTAGGCGTTTTACATATGTACGTACATAGTGTATCGTGCATATTTAAGATATGGCGACAAAACGACGAAATAGTCATGGTTTGCATATTGCGTAGTGCGAGCGTTTACCTTTTTTGTCTGTGTGAAAATTGATAGCGGAGATTAGCTTTTTTGGTTTCGCTCCAAACTGAAAATTTGAAATGCGTGGTGGATGATAATTTGTAAGGGTTACCTTAGCAGTTGTTTTTCAAAAAAGGGTAGGCTCGTAGGTTGTATTTAAGCTTATACTTAGTAACCTACTCATTGAAATCAGTTCACTAGTAAAGCAACATTCAAACAGTATTTTTAATGAAATTAATAAATCCAAAAAAGTTTGTTTTTGTCGTCAGTAGTAGGTACCGATGGCTAGTGTTGGTAGAAAATACATCATAAATATCCAACATTTTAAATCACCTTGTGTGTTTAGTTTAATATATTGCTGACAATGTTGGTTTAATATAACGTATCGAGCAAACACAAGAAAAGTGTGATTAATTTTGAACAATCCAAATGTTTAAGAAACTACCATACATTGTCAATAAGACGTATTAAGTTACAGCGAAAACACATTTCATAATTTTACTTTATGTTCTTCTTTACTTAGTTGTGAGCATTTATCATCATTTCTGTCAAGTAGGTATATCTGCTAGGAAAAGCAGCCAGTGGTTAAGAACAAAAGAATCGCTTTAAAAATAAAGAGTGGTACATAGAATACAACGTTATGAGGAAAAGGAAGATAGTGTTGTATTTAAATGTAGTAGAATTGAAAATTGAACACACGTGTTTATTGAATTTCCAGTACTGATACTGTTGAGTGTCAATATTGATATTCGAGGCCCTATACAGTGTGAGTCTTCATAATGTGCACATATCGAAATGAGGGAAACTAAGCTTAATTTTATCGACGGAAAATATATTAAAAAAAATCAAAAAAACAACGCATAAAAAGGAGGCTCTACCTGCTAAAGTATGGTACGTAGCCGAGTGCAAGGCTTTAACAGTTGATAGGAAATGTTGTGATTGAGTTATAAACATGGTATTTTTTCTTTTAGAAAGCTGATACAATGGATAATAATTTAAAGTAATAAAAAAGGGTAGATAATCGGGGCTTTTATTGTGAAATTTAACAATTAATGAAAAAATATCAGATTTTTGTTTTAAAAAACCCTTAATTCTCAATTGAAAGCGATTTTTCTTCTTTAGTTTATTTTATGAGGATGTCCTGTTACTTCCACTCATTACTGAGTTTGCTTCATCTTGATAGGTCGTTTAGTTTAAAAGTTATACCGATTTGTTTACACAGGGGTCACAACAGCGAACGAGAATTTAAAAAATGCTATAAAAGTATTAGGTAATTTTAATTTTAATTTTTATATTTTTCCGCCGATTAAATTAAGCTTAGTTTCCTTCATTTCGATATGTGCACATTATGAAGACTCACACTGTATATCATTTGTGACGTAATGAGCAATTTTCGTGTGCCTACGCAGGTTGACAATACATAGGATGGCGACAATTGAGCTGTGTGTATACAGCTTTTTCGAGTGCTTTGTTTGTTTGAGCACACATTTTAATGATAAAGAGGGCTCTGGAATTAACAGTGTTGTGTGAAACACCGTGGATGTAGTTGACGATGAAGTCTGAAGTGATATTATTTTGCGTTTTGATTTTTTGCTCTAAAATTGTCGGTAAGTTAGCTCTGCAATAGGACACTACATAATTTCCATTGCTTTATGTACCTTCAGAGTTAGCATTAATAATAACTGTAAAATTTTAACTATCTCATTGAACGGTGTCGATCTTAGTAATCATATCGTGCCAAGTGGTGTATGCAACTACACAAGCTTGTAACGTAAGTTTACTTTATTTTTATTTTTTCAGATTCGGTTCCTCATCCCGAGGATCATGTCAGACAAAGAGTAAACCCGCCATCTAACTGGCAAGTTAACCAAAATGCACCAAATGCACAATATCTCGATACTGATTTCATAGAAACTAGAAATGGAAATATTCAGCAGGAAAAGATCCAAGATTATAACTCAAATCAAGGAAGATATAACTACAATAGTAACGGATATAGCAGAAGTCCTGCTTCTTCGCCGTCGGGAGAACACCTCTTAGTCAGTTATGATTCCTCTGCAGATGGACGCAGGTTAGACTCCTACCCACCCAAAGTAGAATCGTATACATCTCGTACATCTCAAGTCGGATTTGACAACCAACAATATCAAAACCAAAACTGGCGATCACAGAGTCAATATCCCAACTCCGCTCCAAGCGCAGTCCGCATTACTGACGATGAAAGGCCTTTGGTGACTACTGTTCAAGAACCTTACCGTAGTTCAGGTCAATATCTACAACCAAAATATGTACGTCCTTCAAACCGACGATTCTATCAGCCGGGTAGGTCATACCTAACCAGAGAACAATTTATCGCATTGACAGGTGATAGCAAATATGTTGCAAATTCCGCACCTCGCTTTGGATCAAGTGACCCCGTACCCTACGAAAATTATAGTGAAGATCAAGTGGCAGCATCTAAAATAAAAGCAAGACCACCTGGGGGCCGAAGATATGTGCAGAGCTTTGCACCCCAACCTAGAATAAACTATAATGAAGTTCCTGTTGTAATAGCTACAGAAACTTTGAAAGACCAGACTGAAAATATTAAATACGTAGAAAATTACAATTCAGGTTCAGATTTAAGTAATACTGCATCAATAACAAATCACGATGATAGGCCCCTATTGATATCTGAAACAGATCACAATTCAGATTCTATACCAAATGACCTTGCACATGTAAATACTAATAATCCTGTTGTCTTTAGTAACAATTTATCGGAAAAGCTTCAAGCCCGCAGATACGCAAATAATTACAAAGCAGATTCTGGATGGAGAGAGATGGACATTGCACGTGATGATTCTTCCAATGGTGCACCTGTAGTAACTGAAACTGTAGAGGTAAAATCAGGAAAGTATGAAGCTAATTATGAATCTGATTATGGATCACAAGAGCCTGTCCCGATCAATACATATTCGGGAGCTCCTTCCGCACCTGCCGATACAGAGTTAGTAAATTCTGGAAGTAATAAACATGAAGAAAGTAACGTGGCACACCATGGATCTAGTAGTCCTACTACTTTAAATACTAATCCAAATCAGAATGTGTATCATAAGCTAACTTCAGGAATAACAGGTGAGTAATTTTATTGTTTCCTTAGTGACCTTAGCGCTATCATGTACAGTCAGCAACGATTATTATTATAGTAGATGAAAAATTAAAATAATACGAACTCTTAGTTATTACATGAAATTCTGTACACTACCTAGTGTATCGAAATTTTAAATGATATGTAAACATCGTAGTCAAATTTTTTTACGACTTTCATTGCTTCATTTTATTTACCGAGGGTTTGTCACATTACAAGATTGATTGGATTTTTTTCTTTCAGAAATTAATTTGAAGGACCTTGTAGCGAATCCTGAAATAGAAAATATGTTAGCAGGAACTAATAAACGCTATGTAGTTGTCCATCCAAATGGAACTGTTGAATATTTGGACAAGCTTGATATCGATTCGCGCCAAAATTCAAAACTCCGTCTGGTTCACCACAAACGTAAAAATATCAATGATACAGATAGTGACGGAGTTTTCACACAACATTTGCCAGAGAATTTACTAAATGATATCACGGAAACTCCTGTACCGGTGGATACGAATAATCAACCAGCAGATGATAAAAAACCAACACCTTTGCATGTGGATCAAGTTAATCCAGGAGACGAATATGATTCAAAACTATCCCCTCCATTGAAGGATCAGCCAGAAAATCGTAGTAACTTGAAACCATTGCCTCAACCCGAGAAACAGCCAGCAGATAATAACAACCCAAAACGATTACCTTCGTATTTAATTTCACCAGCTGATGATGATAATTCAACGCTATTGACTTCAAATGAAGATCAGTCAGCTCAAAATGTTAATTTAAAACACTTACCTCAGGATGTAAATCAACTACGAGATGATGACGATTTAAAACCATTGACTCCACATGTAAATCAATCAGCTGTAGATGGAAATTCTAAACCCTTGTCTCAGGATGGAAATCAAACTGCAGATCAGACTAATCTGCCATCAGATGATGACAATTTAAAGCTATTGACTTCAAAGGAAGATCAGCCAGCAGATGATGTTTATTCAAAACTTGATCAGTCAAAAGATGAAAACAATTTTACACCATTGTTTTCAAATGAAAGACAACCAGCACAGGTTAAAAAACTCAAAGTTTCATCCGTAAAACACCCAGAAGATGATAAAAATTCCAAGGCTTTGCCCAAGAATGAAAATCAGCCACATGATGATGAACCATTCCATCCTTACAGAAGGCAGCCAGCACATCATAATAAATCAAAACATTTACATGTAAAGCAACCAGCAGATATTAATAATTCAAACCCATCGTCTTCAGGTGAAAATCAGCCAGCAAGTGATAAAAATGTATGGCCTTTGAATGAAGATCAATTAAGAGGTGAAACCGATTCCACATCATTGCATCCACACAAAAAACAGCCAGTCCACCGTTATAAATCAAAACCAAAACACTCACATAATCAACCAATAGATGATAACCCATTGAACACTTCAAAGCTATTGACCTACCCTGAAAACCAACCAGGAGATGATAAAAATTCAAACCCATCGTCTCCAGATGAAAATGAGCCAGAAAATAATGACAATTCTAAGCCATTGCCTTCGAATGTACATCAGTCAGGAGATGAAACCGATTTCACATCATTGCCTTCACACAAAAAACAGCCATCATACCATTATAAATCAAAATCAAGACACTCGCATGATCAACTAGATGATGCTAACAATTCCAACTCATCGTCTCCAGGCGATGATCAAACAGGAGATGATAACACTTCTAAGCCTTTGCCTTCTAATAAAAATCAGTCAGGAGATGATAATGATTCTAAACCATTGCCTGCAAATGCAACACAGTCAGTAAATAATACAAAATCACAACCTTCACATGGTGATGAAGCAAGCGATGAGAATAATTCGAACCCATCGTCTCCAGATGAAAATCAGCCCGAGGAATATAAAAAGTCAAAACCATTGAGTCCAAATGAAAATCAGCCAACAGATGATTTAAAAACAAAACCAACTTCTGTTGCAAGTAAAAATGATGGCCAATCTAATTCCACGAGAGTATCTTCAACTGTACCTAATTATACCACGTCGTCCAAACCGCAGGTTATAAATACACACACGCGCAAACACATTCATCGTAAATCTACAACTAATTCACCGGGTGAGTACAACATACTTTTTCCAAAAAACATTATATCTAACTAAGAAATATGACTAAAATAATCAAATTAATTGCATTTTTATAGTTGTAAGTACTACACCCTGTCCAGATGATACTTCAGAGGATCAAATTATTACAATATCACCGATAGAACAAACAACTGACAATGTGAGCGATGTTCCGCCAGCTGCAACCACAACGACCAAAACAAGGCCTTTTAAAACCCTTGGAAAATCAGACATAATTAACGACGCCAACAATACGGATAAGGATGATATAGCCCAAACATATTCCACCACTACAGTATCTCCAAGCACTTCAACTTTACCGACCGTCAATATAAGCGATGATAAAACAATAGAAACTAAAGAAAATAAGAACATACAAACTAAAGATAAAACTGTTATAGACCAAGTTAACAACTGGAAAAAAGATACCCAAACAGGTAAGTGAAACGTTATTATTTATTATGGATAGAAGTCAAATATTGCTCAAATGTAAGAAAACATATTTCGTATTATGTTTACTGCATAACGTTGCTGTACAATTTAATTCGCAAGCTGATAAAGCTTCAATATTTTTTGTTCAATCAGCTGTGTACAATTCAAGTGAATTGTTTGATACAAATACTGATGTTCCGGCCGAAAGTGATGATTATTCGAGTGTCACAGCATCATCTTCAGTACAAAACGATGTAAATACAGGTCATGCTTTTGGTGATAATTCATTAGAACTCGGACAATCCCAGACTGATGTAACAATAACATTCAGCAGTAGTACAGCTAATGATTCTGAAGACGAAATTACCAGCATAAATATTGAAGTCTGGGAAAGTGCAGGTGATGTCCCTCCATATTTATATCAGTTCTTCGGAACCTATATTACTCGTTGAGTTGATAAATATTTATTCGAATTCTACTGATGCAGATAATGCGGATACATCCAGTAACGACAAAAGCCTAGTGGTTAGCATCGATACAAATGATGGCAGCGATGATGATTCTATAACACCAAAACCTGAGGATTGCAAAAAGGATCTTAATAGTGATGATGGTAAAGGAAAGAATCTGGGAATTGGTACACTCTACATTACTTTCAATTTAAAATTTATTGTAACAAGACTAATTTGTTTATTTTAATATGAATCATGTTTGTTTCAGATATGGCAAACCTGAAAGGGAAGCCTACAATGTGGATAAGAACAACTAACCAAGACTTTATCGACAAGTTGACGTCTAAGAACGAGACAGAGTTCGATTTAATATACTTCTTCCATATAGACAATCAACCTACTATAGAGAGAGAGAAGACAACCACAATATATTGTAACGGCACTGTTGTTACAGAAAATACTGAAATTACATATGCACATAAAGATGGTAATTATGAACACAATTTTAGATAAACATGTTTATTTCAGGTCCTGTTTTACTAACTAACTTTTCTGATATATAATATCATACAAAATTATGTTTGATTTTTGAATTTTCCTGGTATCCGCAGACTCTAAAACAGTTCCTCAATAGACATGATGTAACATATCAATATATGTTTAATATATTTTTCTATTATAGATCCAACACCAACAATAGTAAAAACAACGACAATCCAGCACATCGGGGATTATAAAGCAGATGTATTTTAATTTTGTAAGTAACAATTAGGTCATAGATAGTAGTTTTTTTTAACATACCGTGTTTAATTCCCTTATTTTTGTTCCATTCACTAGAATATTTATTAAGATTAAGTATTATATATAAATAAAACAGTAAACACCAAATATTTGAATGAATTTTATTTAAAATTGTTCTCCACATATGATTCTTAATTGTAGCTACGTAGGTACCTGTTACTGAAAGTAAAGTTTCCCCTTGTTAACAATCGAGTTAATAGAGATTTTTCTCTTTTACTCTTTCCAAAAATAAGGGTTAAAACCGGTTAGATAAAATAAGTGGGTACTAAAAACACCAGTAAACATAATATCTGTCAAGAGACATCTACAACATTTGTTAAAAAAACAAACATTTAATATGTACTTAGTCGTAGAAAATAAATATTCGCGCCATTATAAATGGTACCTGCCCAGTCCGGCTGCGACCCTATAAAAACAAATGACTGTTATTAATATTCACCATTCCTCATCATGTAAAGTTAACTTTGTTCGCATGTTAATCCGAATAAAGATATATATTTGGTTGTTCTACTATCTCGCGTAGTAATATCTATGTGAAAAAGTTGTGATATTTGTTTTATAATTGCAAATGTCGGATATATTCAATCAGAAACAACCGATGTGATAGATTGGGTTACATTTACTGCAAAATCAGTTGTAATGCCGTAATTATTTCTTTTAATGATTCCATCATGTGTTGGTCTATGAAAATGTCTCTTGTCTCTAGTTAAGCAAAGCTAGGTATCTATAATTAAATTGATATTATTAAATATCTTTGCCTCTGCACTTTAGCCTTAATTTTGAACTAATTAACCGCACCCACAGGGATTCTTTCTGAATTTAAAATTACGCACACAGATGAACCCAAACAAGTGCGACCATTCTGCAATTTTATACAAGCAATTGATTTAAGATGTGCTATGGAATATTCGCTCCATTGAAGGAGAAAACTAGAGTCTGTCATTATCAGCCCCTTTTTTTGCCATTATCAGCCCCTGCCCTTATGATTTGAAACGTTCGTCATAATTACTCATAAATCAAAATCAAGGAGCTATTCCATTGTTTGATAACAAATATTACAAAAGTTAATTCCTGTTTTTGCCTCTACTAATCAGGAAAACTTCATGTTTTTTTTAGAAAGTATAGTATACGCAAATGTAACTATATTTACCTGCTACAGTAATAAAATAACTCAAATATCAAACTTGTATACACAGCTGCATAATGTTCACTTACTGTTTTAGACTTATAACAACATAAATCATTAGTCAATTAAATAAAAAACAGACGGCTAGCTACCCAACACACGTAATTAATACGCACCCATACCGTGAGGTAAGCGTGGCTTAGCGAGGCTTAAATCACGTAGCTTCGCCTGCAATCAGCAATGCAAACTGAAATATCTGGGTAGGTAAGTTGCTTGACGCGCTCGTGGTTGAAGCGAGGAAGGAAGGAAAAAGGGCTTACTTAGCTCAGCCGGAATCGGCGGGTTAGGTATTTCAAGGGCTGAACCGGAGTATGTAAAGATGCACTTCTTGACCTAAGCTAAACTATTAGCTAAATTGTTAGATAAACTGTTAGTTATCTTGTTGTGTGGCCCTCGCTTCAATATGTTGTGAATGTGAGTTTTTAAATATAAATGTGTTTTTCCTTTGTTTAAAGTCACAGGCACACTTATAAATAATTAAGTGGTACCAACAAGTTGGTCCACAAGTTCTTTGTCGTGATTCTTGCAAATAGAACTATAAATCTGCGGCGTTGTAAGGCTCTGTTGTCGACAAACTTGAACAACAACATGTTGTATTCATCAGTTTTTGGCAACCATACGAGCTACTGTACCTACTCTGTTGAATAATATCGCGCCTATATTGTCAGAAGGGGGAGACAGGGAAGTACGGTACACCTACTGTCGCCAGTTATGTTACCATCTAATAGGGGTTGAGGTTTATTTTCATTTACCGGGCACACACACAAATTTCGGGCTGCTACTGAGAAATTCCAATACCACTTTGCTTGACCCGAGATTGAACCATGTTAAGCATTCGCGCATCATTTGTATGATTATCAATAGTGGCACAAGCTAAATGCTTACATATTATTAGAATTATAGAAAAAAAAAATTTTTTTTTTCGACCTCTGTTCAACATTGTGTTTTCATCATTATGTAATGTAAGAATTGTGTTGTCTCTAGTAAATTATACTCATTACTCTGTTGTAATGAGTATGCGTCGATGTTTGAGACCAACATTGTGTTCTAAGGAACTGGGTTATTTAGGAGGGATCCGTTTGAACACAGCTGCAGTAATTTGCACCACAAATGCGGAGAACAATTTATTCAGCAGTGTGTCTTCGTATCTATGTACAGCTTTGTCAGTTTTGTGGGTACTTTACATTATTCTTTCTCAATTTAAATAAAAAGAAATAATATTTATCAGATTACTTGATTATACATGTCTTGTCATCGAGTACAAAATAAAGAATCTCTGAGATCTCTTTCCATCTTGAGCATTTGTTTGCAGGAAAAGATTAATTATTTTTCTCAAACATGCTTGAAAATTCGAGCATTATTTTGATAACCTTCTTCAAGATAAATCGAAAATGTTGTATTGGTCAAACACATGCGGGCAGCGGCTGGCAATGTTAGTATGAAAATCCATAACTGTCGTGTTTAGCAGCCGGCAATGTTAATATGAAAATCCTTATCTGTGGTGTTTAGCGGCCGAACAAATAACTATGAAAACTCGTATCTGTCGTGTAATTTAAAAATAGAACGAACTTTTTACTACGACCCATGGCAACCAAGGAGGTAACTTATGAAAAATGTTATTTAAACAACTCTATTTGCTAACCCAGTTCGAAATTTAAAGTGAAAAAGAAATAAATGAACATATTGGCGCTACGAACAGACTTTTATTATTCGTAGTATTGGCTCGAGAAAAGTTATTGTTGTTCGTCATTGATTCTGAAATTTATAATTAATTTACTTAGTTTGAATTTCCGCGCATTATTTGAGAACAGTACTATACAAGCTTTGGCCGCAACTAGGCATTGATGGACTCACGTATGTGTACCTCGGTTTCGCCTCGGCCCACATTTTCACGTTCGTCCATCAAAGCCTTTGTTGTCGGCTGATGGAGTAATGTACTATGTTTGTCTGACTATACGCCAGAAAAAGAAACAGTCCTAAAAAGGTCTTAAATACTATAGGTCTTTAATACCGTTTCTGGCGTACAAAACTATAGACGACGACGAAACGTTAAGGGGGAAGCGCCAGGGTAGCCCGCGAAATTCTAATGGCTATTTCATGAAATTAGCCATTCAATGGGGTTATAATATGAACTTATATAGGGTTAGATTGATGGTTTTAATGATTATAATTTTGTTTATACGTACGCGTTAGCCCACATTCGCACGTACGTAAAAATATCGCAAAGGGATTTTATCGCGCACTGGATTTTCAACTCTCAGTGTTGAGCCGAGCATTGAGAATCAAACAGAGCGCATGTCAGCGTGCTAAAAAAACACACTGTTAGATTTTCGACTCTCGGCGCTAAACAAAGCGTTGAAAATCCAGTGCGCGAAAGGCCGTGCGAACCTAGGCTTATAGTCGCGAATATTTTTTTGTTCAACATACAACGCTGACACTGACCTGAAAATTGCAAAAAAACGTAAGAAAATTTGAATTTCGAGGGCTACCCTGGCGCTCCCTCCTTAAGGATCAGACGTCATAGGTATTTATTACGTAGGTACTAGAAAAGAATAGAATACTCTTTATTATATACACCATAATAAATACAGATGTGTGTGTGTGAAATGTAGAAATTTTACATAGGGTGAAACAATAGGCGGTCTTATCGCTAAAACTGAAAAGTAGGGTAAATAATTGTTAAGTATAAAAATAAAAATAAAGTATTATAAGTAAGTAGTAGAACCTACATTCATTGTAACCGATCACAATAACAGGTGTTCTGGGATATTGCGGCGACTATTGCTGTATAATTAAATTAACGTTTCGTAGGTTAATTCAGAATTGGAGAATATTATCTCATATCTCAAATCATAATGATTTAATCAGCGGATTCCTGCAAATGAGCACATTCACGTTTTTTTACGTAAAGTCATTAGAAACTCATTCTAGACCAAAAAATCATTTATTTTTATATTTTCACGTAATCCCACATCGGCATTTATGAAACGTAAGAAGCTAGGTGCACGGTTGTAATTGGTCGTGTGGTCGTTTCCTATGGAGAAGAGCCAATTGCCATTGCAATGTAACTCTTATTTCACTGTAATAAAATAGAATAATTGCCGAGAGTTGTATAAAACTCATGGCACCATTCTCTAATGTAGGTATACCCACTTACTGAAAACAGAAATTGTCATATCCAGCAGAGGAAATCTTTTAGCTAAAGCCATAGGTATTAGAGTTTAGGAGATCCTCAAGAGGCTGCCACTCAGAACCTTTACGCAATAACTTGGCGTCTTAATCCATTCCCTGTCCATGATCCATGTCCCATGAACCACATGGTTCATTATTTGACTATTGTACGTGTGTGACTAGTGAAAGTATTAAAACTGTCACCTTTTTAAACTTACGTTTGATAAATTAGGTAGGTATAGAATTATCGATCCTCTCGCTTTTCATGATCCGGACGGCTCAATGGATCTCTTAGCATATTCTTCCAACCAAAAAGCCAACAGAATAACATAAATACTAAATAACTACAAGAGGTTTACAGCTGTTTGTCATTCAGTAGCTAAATAAATAATGTGATTGACTCTCTCTCTACGTAGTTGGTATATACACAGAACCTTTTTGTTATTCATTGAGGGCCTACGACATTTGGTATCGTTCGAACAGCTGTAAATTAGGAATTATTTGTTCTGCGAAAAGGAATAGGAGGAGTTTCAATGATTTATAGAACGGAATATAACTATGGGTAGATTTATTTTGATATAGGTACATACATTTTTGTTTCTGGAAACGGCTTTGTGTTCCGGGAGATTTATTTGTAAAATAAACTGGTGAGATGTAAATATATCCCATTTTAGACAGGTAATGAAGCATGTAATAATCCGTCCATTTATTCAAACTTAAGTTAGGTATGTGTGCTTGTCCGTGTAGCAATGTCCATCTTACGCTATCCAATGCTCTTTATAAACAGCTTATCTCTACTATTTTTTTTTTTCAGGACCTTCAGGTATAGTCCATGTATTTGTTGGATCTTGAAACAAGCAATATAAGAAAGATTTGTAACAACACGAAACATTGTTAGATTAATACATTCAACCGAATGGGTACGCTAGTAACGCTGTAGTAGTATATAGTTAAGGTGCGGTAGGAAACAAATTTTTAGGTATTTGACGATAGCGCATCGTGGCAACAAATAAGGTTCAAAACAGCGATGCGTTTGATGTTAGTTGAATCGAATGACTACCGAATGCAGTTTCAATTAAATTAAAAAATAAATGCACGGCTCAGTGGAATAATTTTTAGGTATTTCTTTAGTTGATTGAATTCCCTTTATTATCATGAAATAAGATAGTTTGCGCTCTAAATTTTGAGAAATATGCGACGAAAAAAAAGTTTTTTTAGCTCTGTTTTACGATATTTTTATCCATGATACCTACTATTTTATTTTTATGAAATATTTTTGAACAAGTCTTTTCATTAAATATTTGATAATACACTCAATTTTTTTCTGGTTTGTAATATATACCAATACACCTAACCGTGCAACAAAAATTTGAGCGTTTTAAGGAATCCTACGTTTGAGAAGCGCCTTAAGTTAGTTAGTCATTTAACTTAGTACCTAGCGTAAATAGTTGCGTAATATATTTTATACATATAAATATATGAAATAAACAGTAGATACATTATAAAAACAGAATCAATTTTGATTAATCACCTTCATGTCTCCTTACATTTTTATAACGCTCAATAAATCTTGTCATTGATTGATTGTTTTCTGAGTAATTTAGATAGATAAGGGTCTTTCTTTTTTGTAGATTGTGATCGATGGCGGAGGTAGGGCTTTCAAAATACGTGTAGGTCTCAAGACTACTAGTTTATTTTAGAAGATAAATAGTCGATATATTTAAGTGGTGGAGTAGATTACTTCAGTGGATATTTTAAGTAACAGGCTCCGGGAGGATCCAATCTCCTCAAAATGCCGCGTCATCGGCTAACGAGCGGGGGTTGATTCTCTTTTTATCCAGAGGATTACATCCCTTCGGGTGAGCGGTTGGGAAAAAGTTCGCGGGAGAAGCGAGCTAGTTAATGGCACGCCGAGGTCCAATTTACCTACGTACGTAAGGAGGTGCCGAACCAGAAATAGTGAATTTGTTTTTGTTCAAGTAATTGCTTCGACTAATGGAGTTCGTTATTTCTTTTAGTGGAGGCTCTGACGAAATTACCGCGAATGACGTTTTAAAAGTTAATTATAAAGACGATCAAGAACAAAGGTCTAATGTGGGCGTTATTTATTAAAAGGCGACTTTATTAAATTAGCTTCTAAGTGCCTAAAAGAAAATGGAGGACTTTAAAAATAAAATTTGCTGTTAAATAAAACTGACGAAAATAAATTAGTACTTAATTCTGCTTACTGGGCTTCGTAAACTAAGGGCTGGTTTTTCTATAGTCAGATAACTTTTATCTGAAGAATAAATATGACAATTTGACATAATTATATGTTTTACTAGCTTCTCCCGTGGCTTTGCCCGCGTGTGCGTCGGAAATTATCCCACGAGAGCGTGCTACCGGGATAAAGTAGCCTATGCCATCTATCTCCTTGCCAAATTTTATCGAAATCCGTTTAGTGGTTTAGGCGTGAAAAGGTAACATACAGACAGAGTTACTTTCGAATTTATAATATCGATAAAATAGCTGCCAAACCGCGACATTTATTCCTCAGTTATCAGTTATCTTAGTATTGATTTATCGGCCCGAAGTTCGTTAAGGAATAAACTTGGAGACAAAGACAAGAAAGAGGTTTTTCTTGCGGCCTTGTAGGTCATTTCAGACGAGAGGATTACCTGCTGAAGCACCATTTACTATAGACTTTGTAACTCAAGGTTGAAATAAGCTTAGCTAATATAAATCATCTGCCGGTCTTAGGAACGGTCGGTCCCTTCCCGTGGCGGTCGTTGCAGGTCGCTATGGGGTAATTTGAATGAATGAGACGAATCAGTTATTTATTTATTTATTTTAAAAAGGTACACCAACAGCTTCTGTATATAAAATATCACATAACAGTGGGTAACAGCCATGGGCTTATACAGTTGCCAATAACAGGTGAACCAACATTTTCAAATACAGTGATAACCTAAGGTAAAAACAAAAATTAAACAAAAAAATAAACAATTTAAGTGATACCAAACCATAAAAACAGAAATATCAAATTACATTAGAAAAGCTACAGAGGTTGCAAGAAACACTTACATACTAACACAAATAAACTTTGATTATGTGGGTTGCGTGCTTTGGGACCCTAAAACTTAAAACTTGGGCTTTAAAGATATTCACGGAATCATGAAATATGTCAACATCAGGAGTGGATTTTATATAAGAATTAATTTCTCGGCAGAGCCTATTGAGTGGTGAGTTTACTCCAATATTTGTTTTGTTTTGTTTTGGTTATAGTTCACACACACCACATGTGTGTTCAGGCAACGCTCCGCGACGTGTGTCTCTCTAGATTAACCCACCCTTACCTTTATAGCTGACTATTCTGACGCAAGTACCTATTGAAGAACTCGTGAAATTTTTACATCAGTAAAATCTTCTTTACTGCTTATAGTCGCTAAACCAGCTATGGTTTTATGGCTACACATTTAAGTCTCAGTAGAAGGAATCTGTCTTTATATTTTGGCTGGTTATGAAGTAATAACATAACATTACATAACGCATAAGGGCTCGGCAGAGGCGCACCTATAGTACAGCCCGGGGGCGCCGGCTTATAGAAAACCTTGTGGGTGCTCATTCTCATGCCCGACTTGGGGTTCTTATTTTATGGCCTGCTTATTCACTAAAATCGCATCTAAATCCGTCCAGTAAAACTCATGTTCAGCGTACAGACAGGCACCGTCTTCACCCTTAAAAGCTTACTAATTAATTAAGTTTATAAAATATGGATTGAAGAAAATCTACGATGCAAAAGCGAATGAAACGAGCTCCACAATATTAGCACCCGGGTTTAAAAGGTTATACCTAACGACGTGACGTGACTTTAAAGAGAGATCGGACAAAGCCGATTGACTGATCAGTTTTTATGTCTATGCTCATGGGTGCTCCAACCCTACTATTTACCTCTCGTGGGTGCTGGAGCCCCCGAGCACCCACGCAGTCTGCGATACACCCACATTTCGCCAGCTATGTTTAAGTCCCATGTAAAACTTTGCGCGTCCAATACAATAACATTTTCAAGGTGATGTTGAGACTTCCCCGTTTCTGCAGTGCCTCCAAAATGTTCGCGCAGGCTCATACTGACGATTTTCATGCCGTCATTCGGAAGAAAGTCGTGTCACTTATGAGAAGGGTACGGGGGAGTCACAACAGCATCCTGAAAACTATAGCTGAAGATGTACGTGCACCTGTGTTGAGGCATTTTGTTCGTCTGATAATCTTTTAGGGAGGTATCCTCCCTATTGGTTATCTTGACGAGGCGGGGTTTCTCAGCACAGGCGCATTTTTGTGTATAAAATTAAATGTATTGAGGAGTGTTGTCCTTTGTAATTGTATTTAAGTACTAACATTAGTTTTTCTAAGTTTTTGTATACTAAACTTGATCTAGTTGTCCCAATTTTTTTTTTTATAATTTTTTTTTTGTGAATTTGTAACAGGATGCGAGCCTATTCCCATCAACCGGGACAAATCCAAACTGGCTGCTACAGAGACCACGAAAAGCCCTATGCAAACCAAAGCCCTATGCAAACCAGATTATGTTGCTATAGCACTAGAAAAAAAAAAGACTCTACTTGCAGCTTTATTTTGCATTATCAGAAGAACAATAATTAAAAATGTAACGAGTTCAAAGAACTCCCAGGACTCTCATATGTAACAAATCTACATCGTTCACGAAATGAGAAAATGTCTGCTCCATAATAAGATAGCAACATGAGAATGTTATTTAAAAGTTTTAAAACACAATCTTCTGAGAACTGGTTATAAACAACCAAGGTAAGTATATGAAGAAATGCTGCATCTTATTTCAACTGTAAATAAAATGAGAAAATTTATACAGGGTGTAAAAATATCTTTAACAAAGCCGTCATCTACGTATTCTGTACATCAAACTTACTTACTTTGTGCAAATAATGTTGGAATTTTGAAATTCATTATCTCCGTAAACAGAAGGTTTCCAGATATAGTCCAGTAAAAAAAAAAAAACATAATAACGGGAAAGTGACTCTCGGCTTCGTTAAGGATATTTTTAGACCCGTTATGTTTGTGTATCAGTCTTAACAACTACTGAGGCACACTTTATTCGTCACGTTTTTTTTTCTAATTTATTTACTTAAAATTCCTGAAAGGTCCAGAAAGCGGCTCTAACAATCAACCAAAGGGTGATGAAGATGGTGGTGCGATCCCTTAATTTACTTCAGAAAAATAATGTTGAAATAAAAATTGCAGTGCAAGTGTGAACACCTTTCAATAAAGTTGTGTATTATTTACACAATTTTATTCAAAGCAGCCTTATCTGTGTTGGCTTTGATAATGATGATTTCAACGAACCGGATTGTAACTAGGCTCTGCGGTTAGGCCCTGAGCCCTATTACTTTCAATGTCCAGTCAATGTCGTAAAGCCCGGTTTC
The DNA here is from genome assembly GCA_916610205.1 of Griposia aprilina. Taxonomy (NCBI): domain Eukaryota; kingdom Metazoa; phylum Arthropoda; class Insecta; order Lepidoptera; family Noctuidae; genus Griposia; species Griposia aprilina. Next base: position 18,297,367 of record OU744288.1, read on the forward strand.
CATCGCGAGAATCCTAATTTTATCGTATTTAATCTGACATGGAACGACATCTAGCTTTGTAGTGACATCCCAGTGTTAAATTGAATGGAACACAACACGCCTAATACGTGTCTATCCTTTATTACCTACCTCTAAAAGCTTATCAAAAAACAAACACCATATTTTAAAAACACAAATAAAGTAACACCATCAGTATCTATTTACATAACGAAGACAGTATTAACTATTCGTGAATAATTTATTCATAAAATTGTTGTCTACGGAACGGGGCGTAAATCAAAACGTGAGTAGGTAAACATCGTTAAAATGATAAAATACACAGCTTTGGGGGAAGTGAAATGGCGGCAGACGTGACGTTTGTATAAATCAAAGAATTTGTGGAAACCATGGCTATAATGGCGACAATGTTTTACTTTTAAATTAAAAATTATTATTGCACAAGCCTTAGCCTGCGGTTTCGCCCGCATGGATGTCGGAAAATATTCCACTGGACATTTACCGGGGTACAAAATATCCTACTTGTTAATCCAGGTTATAAAATATCTGTGTGCCAAATTTTATCCAAATCTTTTCAGCCGGTTTTGCGTGATTGAGTAACAAACTTAATTAGATATACCTAAGATGTTATTTATGTATATTTCATTTTAATCCATATTATTTTATTTTGATATAATATATTCAAATCTAACTCTGTCTGGATGTTACCTTTTCACACCTATATCACTGAACGGATTTCGTCAAAATTTGGCAAGGAGATAGATGGCCTCCAGGGGAAGGACACAGGATATTTTTGGCCTCAAAAATAATCAAATGGGGTGATACAGGACGAAAGTTTGTATGGGAAACACAGCATTTCTTAAGTTAGGCATATGACAATTCATTATTTTGGTAAGAAATAAGGAATTGCGTCTTACAGCGTTTTTGTACAACCATTCCTCAAAGGGGTAAAATAGGGGATTGGAAATATGGTCATAGTCCATAAATTGAGCTAACATTGGTCAAGTTATTACAATTCAAAGTCATGAAAATAATTTGCCTAACATGTAGGTACAGTGTGTACGACAAGAGCGTGACCAGCATAATTTTAATTTTCAACGCGTTTTAACGCCTAAACCACTGTATGGATTTCGATGAAATTTGACAAGGAGGTATATGGTATCCTAGAAAAAGACATAGGCTAGTTCTGATAATGATTGGATCCAAACATCCCAAATGTTATGATCAGTGATCGGAGTAGGTAGATTAATTTTTAGTACTTGTATCATAAATGCACACAGAAAGAATAACATGGATAAGCCATTTTTCCGGAAAGTAATTCCGGTATTTCCGGATTTAGTATTTCCGGCGGGCGTACGCATTGTTCTGATAACCGGTTATTGTACCACCCATGATCCTTTGGTCTGATTGGTCGTTGGGTTTTGTCAAATCGTGACAAAAAAAAAATAGGAAGAATAATAAAGAATAAAATTGCTCATTTTATTACAATTCCTACCTTTTTTTTGAGGATGGCAAATCATCAAATGATTCCTTCCACTCTGGCAGAATACAATTCCTACATAAGTTCCGGTTTTTTTTTAATAATCCACCAATTCCGGAGGAATGTCCATAGTAATATATACGTTTCGGATCAATGACCCCAGTTCAATCTACCTACTCCGATCACTGGTTATGATCCAATCATTATCAGAGCTAGCTTTTGCCCACGGCTTCGCCTGCGAATATTCGTGTCCCTAACTTAAGAAATGCTGGGTTTCTTATACAAACTTTCAGCCCCTCTATCACTCCATTTAGACAGCACATAAACTTTCACATTTATAATATTGATAGTATTCATTATTTACGTAGGTCATTAATTCCGGCCATATTATATAGCAGGCTCTTATTTTGACTATTATTTTTGGCTATTATTTATGTCAATTATTTTTTGCGATTAGTTTTGGCTATTATTATAGTCAATTTAGCTATATAAATGGCCCTTTTTTTGTTTTTTTTTTTGGGTGCGAAATCATCAAATGACCTCTCCCGCTCTGGGCGGAGCGGAAGGGCGTGTCAGACTCTTACTGATTAAAACCCACCCGTGTTGCTTCAGTTGCCTGTGCGCCAGGGCCACGGTAACTCTTTCGAACAATCCGCGACCTCGGCAGGCATCGGCCCTATCGGACCCCTTCAACGATGCTGACATCTCTTTGAGGCGCGCGTGGAACACGACACGCCGTCGACCCGGGCCTGGTCCTTACCGGACGACGAGCTGCCCATTGCTCGCCGTCCGCAAGCCCGCGCCTACGATGGCCGGGAGTCGGCAATTGACTCCCGACGCCCAGGGTGTCTCCTCCTGCGGCGAATAGGGGCGTGAGGGCGCAACGATTGCCTTTCCCTCACGCGCTCCGCCTCCTCCTTCGCGAGCATTACTGCTTCACAGAAGGAGGTGACGGCTTCCCATTCCCTCTCGCTCCGTACCATGGCCTGTACCAGGGCCAGACGCGTGAGATCGCCGCCGCCGATCGCCGCCACGAGGACACGGCGGTGCTCCGCCCAAGCCGGGCAGACCTCCACCGTATGCTCCACCGTGTCCTCCGGTCGATCCACACAATGCCAACACCCGGGCGTTTCCTCCCGCCTTATCCGAAACAGCCATGTCCGGTGAGGACCTGCGTCAGGCGGAAGGTGAGGACGCCGTGGCGCCTCTCAAGCCACTCCTCAAAGAGGGGACTTACCGCCGCAATTGTGGCGTGCCCAGCGCTGGGTTGCGACAGTCGCACTCTCCATGCCGCCATGAGATCCCGCCGGAGCTCTGTCCGCTGTGCCGCGATCTCTCGCGGCAGCGCAGTTACGCCCCGGCGTTGCGCCTCCTCGCGCCACTCCCAAATGTGGGCGAGGTCTTTTGCCTCCAGATCCCATGGCGGCAATCCGGCAAGGAGGCTCGCCGCCTCGCAGGAGACCGTGCGGTATCCTCGGACCAGCCGGATGGCCATGACCCTTTGGGACGCGTTCAACCGGCGTGCTGGTTGGAGCCTCAATGAACGCGCCCACACCGGTGCCCCGTAAAAGGCCATGGACCGCACGACCCCCGCGTAGAGCCTCCGGCACGTAGAGCCTCCGGAAAAATGGCCCTTGATCCAATTAAAAATGTGTTTCGTCACCTCCCGACATCATAAAAACTTGGAAAGTATACAAAGTTATCCTATTAATCGTGTTTTTTTTTATATAGTAAGCAATTGAAACTCTGAAAACTTTTTTACTTAATTAAATAAACATAAATAGTGGTGGCTAATGATAAAAGTTCCGCTGTGGAGCTGTAATTTAAGTGGCGAGAGCTTTTTGTTTTACGCTATTACGTGTTAATTAGTGTACTTAATTTTTTAAATGCATTTAAAAAGAAAAGTAGGTACCTACCTAATAAAAATAAAGCTGGTAACATTTCATTTATGAATTTTCCTTCATGTTTTCCTTCTTCCCTTGTTTTCCTTCATGTTTTCAAAAACTGCTGAACGGATTTGGATGAAATTTGGCACACATATAGTTTTAACTGGATTAATACTTATGGTACTTTAAATCACGGCAGCGTACTACCAGGATTTAAAGCGCCCTAAATAATAAATAGCCCACGTGAACGTATTCCCGTGGAATATTTTCCGACAACTACGAGGGTGAAGCTGCGGGCAAAAGCCAGTTGATAATAAAACAAAAAATATCTTAGTTCTCCCGCAATTAATGTCTCAGCTTTTGCTCAGCTGCGATTCTGAAACTCTCTTGTAACTACTCCTAAATCACTCTAAACCGATATCTAGTCAATCGGTCAACGAACACAGTTCCCGTTGTCCAATCGGTCAACGCACACAGTTCCCGTTGTCCAATCGGTCAACGTACACAGTTCCCGTTGTCCAATCGGTCAACGTACACAGTTCCCGTTGTCCAGTCGGTCAACGTACACAGTTCCCGTTGTCCAGTCGGTCAACGTACACAGTTCCCGTTGTCCAATCAGTCAACGTACACAGTTCCCGTTGTCTAGTCGGTCAACGTACACAGCTCCCGTTGTCTAGTCAGTCAACGTACACAGTTCCCGTTGTCCAGTCGGTCAACGTACACAGTTTCCATTGTCCAATCGGTCAACGTACACAGCTCCCGTTGTCTAGTCAGTCAACGTACACAGTTCCCGTTGTCCAGTCGGTCAACGTACACAGTTTCCATTGTCCAATCGGTCAACGTACACAGTGCCCGTTGTCCAAAGCTTTCGTATTGGACGCAGCTAAAATATTGATCTGTCGGCTACAAAATAAAACCACCGTTGCTATAAGATCCTAGTTTATTACTAATGGCGACACAACTTAATGGTGATCGTGCAGGCACGCACACATACACACACATACACCTCACTCCTCCGACACTATTTCAAAAATAAAGAACTAAACATTAAGTACTTAAAAATAACAATTTGACTTACATAACTACACAAGAGGCCGACAAACTCGGCTGGTCGCACACCACATCATTCTTTATCCTCAATCTATAAAGACATTTTATGCGTACAGTGCGTATGTGAGTTTGTTTACATACTCGAGTCTAGATATTTAAATGCGTGGTGTGCGATTCATTTACAATTTAAACCTTATAATTAATCTTACGTCTACAACTACGAGTCGGTCTTGTAGGCTGTGGCTCAAAAGAACGATCGCCTCGATCTTCGGCTACTTCTTGATTAGTCTCTGCATTATTATGATCGTTAGCATCGACTTCACTTTGAGCCTCAGCCCACTCATCCTCCTCCCCAATATCATTTCTCTCGCCTTCTATAGCCTGCGATTCAATGACAGAAGGTAATGTTTGTGGCAGCTGCGCCTCCGCCGCAAGCGGGGAGCGCGGGCGCGACGGTACTGAGTGCGTGGGGCTCACGACATCAGCACGTGCGGCGTTCTCCGCCATAACGGTTGCACCTGTATATTTTCTTATCTGGTCAATATGCCTTCTACAGTTTACATTATAATCCTTAACTAATATTTCGTACATGCGGTTACCTATTATTTTAATTATTTTACCAAAAACCCATATATCTTTCCTAGCTATGTACCATTTTAACCATACCCTATCGCCTATGATTAATGTTCTTTTAGTTTTTAAATTATCATTATTAGTTTCCTTGTTATGACCATCTTCCAGTAACAGATCCAGCCTTGTATTATATTTCGGCCAAACATAAGCTTTGCTGGGCGTTCGCCCGTTTCACAATGTGGTGTGTTGCGGTAATCAAATAAAAATCCTAGTAGTTTTTCGTTGATCACATTTTGCTGACTGTTATCGCTAATAATACATTTTATCATCTTCTTGCATGTTTTTACTGAATTTTCGGCCTGCCCGTTACTGGAAGGGTGATAAATTGGGGACGTTATGTATCTGATACCGTTCATTACGCAAAAATGTTTAAATTAATTTGACTTAATTTTTACATCATTATCGGAAACTATAACACTCGGTATACCGAACCTAGAAAATAATTCCTTTAATTTTGTTATAAGCGCCCGACTTGTAGTACCGCAACTCATATGTAAACACTCCAACCAATTGCTATATGAATCTATGACGATCAAGTATCTCGTAGTCATATAGTCAATGTGCAAGCGTCGCCACGGAGACGAGACGCGCGGCCAGGGCGCGGGGGGCGCGCGCGGCTGCGCGGCGCGAGTGCCGGCTCTCGTGTGCCATCGCCAACCCATTCCTCTATGTCCTTATCGATCGGCCACCAAAATCTACTACGAGCTGCACTCTTTGTTATTACCACGCCGAAATGACCCGAATGTAGTTCTTTTAATAACCTATTTCGGTACACAGCTGGTATCACAACTCTGTGGCCTCGAAAAATACAACCATTTTCAACCTCTAAATCAGTTTTGCAGTTAAAATAGGGCAAAACCAGTTTCCAATTAATCTTACGCGGCCAGCCGTTCAGCACATATTTAATCACTGTTTTTAAAGTGTCGTCCTTACAAGTTTCTGTTTTAATATCACTAAAAGTTAGCGGAGCGACGTTTGCATCTAAGAAATTGAGAAAAGACAGATCATTTTGTACTTCCGGTCTACAGTCTGGTTCTGCTAAAGGCGAGCGCGACAAATAGTCATCATAGTCGACATTATTTTCACTTCCAATATACTGGACGTTATAGTTATATGTAGATAATATTATCGCATAACGTTGTAACCTCGATGCGGCCATGACTGAAATACCTGTTTTCATCGCGAATATCGAAAGTAATGAAAGAAAGAAAGAAAGAAAGAAAAAGTATTTATTGAGACTCGCACAGGATTATTAGAAACTAAACACAATCATAAAAACAAAAAATAAAAAATAAAAACAAAAGTAAAATGAAAATAACAACAGAAAGTCCTGTACGAGGCCAAAAGGCCCCTATCTCAGCATGATGCTGCGACATTTAAAAAAAAAAAATAAGTGTCGCAGCGCTGGTATTCTGATAGGGCCCGCTGCTGTGGTGTCACGGACAGGTACAGAAATAAATATAAATACAAAAAACAAAATAAAGATAAAATAAAAATAGCTAATGTGTAACATAATTATTATAAAATAAAATAAAAAATTCAAATAAAATGATTATATTCCGCGTGTCAGCACCCGACGTAACATCAATTACTTGTCTACGGATTTAGTGTCTGTGGCACAATGGCATCGCTGTGACAAGTAAAGAGAGGCGTAATGGACGATGATCAGTCTTAAGGACAAACGGTTCTTGACGTCCATACAGATATTGGTGAAAATAAATGACAGCAAAAATAATGGCTGTCGCCTCCTTCTGAATCTGACTGTTATGTTTTTCACTTGTTGACAATGATCTTGATGCGAACGCCAGCGGTCGCTCCAGTTGCGCACGGTCATTGTCACGCCCAGGCCGGCCGGCCCCGCGTCCACCGTCAACACTAACTGCGCTGCGGGATCAAAATGGGCTAGCACTCTTTCCGATGATAACTCGACCTTAACACTATTGAATGCACGTTCGTGACGTTCGCCCCACTCCACTGCGCTCCTTTACGCAATAATTCATGTAACGGATGCAACCTAGCTGATGCATTCGGTATAAAGTTACGATAATAGTTAATTAATCCTATAAATCGCTGAACTTCTGTGACATTTGTTGGCCGCGGCGCATTTGTAATAGCTTCCGTTTTTTTAGGACAAGTTCGTAATCCATGTCTATCTATAATGTAGCCTAGATAGATGACACTATCCTGAAGAAAACAACATTTTTCTTTATGTAATTTTAACCCGGCCTCTTTCAATGTATTTAGTACTTCGTCTAGCCTGCTAAAATATAATTGTCTAGTCGGCGCAGTTACACATACGTTATCCAACCATATGCCATATAACACCTTCTATGCCAATTAATAATGCTTCGCGTTTGCTAAACCATATACAAGGCGGGTATATTTGAAAAAACCTTTAGATGTACTTATCGCGGTCAGCTCTTGCGACGATTCCTCCAGGACAAATTGGTTATAAGCATTACTTAGGTCTATTTTGCTGTAGCACTCCCCTCCACCTATCTTGGCAAAAACCTCTTCTATCGTAGGCATTCGGTATTTATCTATTTCTAAATCTTTATTTAATGTTATTGAATAATCACCGGCTATTCTAACCGTTCCATTTTCTTTTAGTACTGGAACAATAGGAGTTCCGTATTTTGGAAATTTAACCGGTTCTAATATCCCTAATCCTATCAGTCTATCTATCTCCTCCTCCACCTTTTCCTTTAAAGCGAAAGGCACAGAACGCGGCTTAAAAAAATTTGGTTGGTAAAACAAGTTTCGCCTCAAATTTGTTAAACCTACCTAGTTCGTCATTGAACAAGTCGGAGTATCTAGATAAAAGTTGCTGCACTTCTTTCGTGTCGGACTCTGTTATAGATTAGGTTACGATTTTATTGATATCCGAAGTAAAATATATCCTAAAGCTCGACATAAAATCTCGGCCTAGTAACGATGGGGCTTCGTTCGGCAATACAAATATCTTAATGTTTTGGGTATTATTTAAGTAAGTAATTTAACCGTGAAAATATCCCAAAGGCGAAATTTTATACCCATTGTAAAGACACATTTTTAAGTTAGATTTTATCAGCATATGATCAGAAAAATATTTATTGTAAAGCGTTTTGGAAATTACACTAGCCCCCGACCCCGAATCCAACTCCATATCTAAACCTACAGCATCAATCAACACCTTTATTGTGATAGGCGAGCTACTAACATACCTTACGTTAAATAATTCACATTCCTCGCAGTCACTTTGCTCTGAAATTATTTCCTCCAAGTTCAAACAATGTAAACGTGATTCATCCTTTTTAGCACTACATATTTTCTTTAGATGGCCTTTTACACCACACACTTGGCACCGATAGTTTTTAAAACGACACTTATCAGAGTCATGGTTTCTGAGACCGCACACTGTACACCGACGAATTTCCTCGGAACTATTTTTCGAGCTGCGGGTGGCCGCGGCAGGCTCGCCGTGCGCGCGCTGGCCGCGCTGCCCACTCAGCCGGTACACAGGTTCCTCCTTGATCTGCGTGACCTTGACGGTTGTCGCCGCGATGTCAACTACTGCTGCTGCCTTGGATCGAGCCAATCGTGCATATGCAGCCTGTTGAGCCACCTCCAATGCCTTTGCAAAAGTGACTTTGCTGGCATCCTCTTCAAACAGCCGGTCACGTTCCCGACACGGAGCAAGTTCGAGTATGAAACGGTCTCGCAGCAGCATATCCAATGCCTCACCAAACTCACAGTTAAAAGCTAAACCTCTCACACGAGCCGCCCATTCTTCGACGCTCTCGCCATCAGATCTTCTCGCCTCGTAAAACTTCTCTCTATCAGCAAAAGCACAACGCTTCGGTGTGAAATGCTTGTCTAATTTTCCAACTAGATCCTCGAACTTAAATTCTTCAAGTACATCAGGATGAAGTAAATTCCGTGCAAGGCGGTAGCTGTTGTCCGAAAGATGCGTCAGTAACAAAGCACTTTTATTTTCGGTTTTAACACTGTTCAATTTTATATACTGTAGTAGCCGACCTTCAAATATAGGCCACTCTTGGGCGTCGTGATCGAAACTTGAAAGATCTCCGATGATATTCGACATTTTACACGAACTTTAGTGTACGTGGGTAACTCGTCGCCAGTGATCTGTCGGCTACCAAATAAAACCACAGTTGCTATAAGATGCAAGTTTATTACTAATGGCGACACAACGTAATGGCGATCGTGCAGGCACGCACACATACACACACATACGCCTCAAATATGCACTGCTATGGGGGATGAAATTTGTTTTCATTGGTCCAGCGACCATGATGACTTTTTGAAGTGAGTTGCAATGATAAGTTTAAGCCCCTGAAATTAAGTCGTTGGACCCGTCGTCCACAACGTTACTCAGAAGTAGGGCTGCCATCACCTAAATTGCCGATACCGGATAAACACGGCAAAAATCCCGAACATTTGGGCGAAATATGGTTTTTTCCCCGGACACCTCTGAAAAAGTATTTTTTTTTTCCATGGAACTTTTCGATTTTTCCATGGAAAACGTACATCACTGAATGAATGAGAAACGTATATGCCTCTGATAGTGGGTCTTCAAAAAAATTTTTGGTCAAAACGGGTTTGATCAAAAAGTTATTTTCAAAGCTTGGATAGACCAGCTTTGAAAATAACTTTTCAAGGTATCGTACATTTTCAAAAACCCCTCTATTGCGGGAAAAAGGCTTAGCCATCGTGTTTTTGAATGAAATAAAAGATGCTTGTATTCTGATTCAGAAGCTGCACAGAATTCCTTGAGAGCTTCTGTGCGAACTGTATAATTTGAGAAAAAGTTGTATATTTTCAATATCATCGTTTCTACGTCAATAGGAAGTAGGTCGCATCCATGGTGCACAGCGTTATGAAGTATAAATATATTATTATTATATATCTATAAAAAAAATGGATTTCCCCTGACAACAAAAGTGTCCGGGTTACACCCGGACACTTTTCAAGAACCCCTGCCTGACGGCCCCCGGACGCCCTTTAAACTAGGACAAATCCGTGGAATTCCGGACGGATGGCAGCCCTACTCAGAAGTATCGTGTTATAAACTCAAATCATCTATGAGTAACTAGAATTTTGGCTTTTCATTGGTAATTCGAGTTAGTAACTTGTTACTTTTAAGTAGCGTCGGTGACAACGGGCCTTAGTATTGATCAATCTACATTTATTCTAATTTTTTCTACACAACAAGTTTTCTGGGTTTAGGGAAATGCATGCAAGTGGATCATTCTTCATTTATATCAGGCACGAGTATGCGGGTAAGTAAAAGGTCATATTGTACGACTAAACTGTATTAATATAGTTATTATGTCTCTTGACATTTCTCATGACCATGGGATCCCGGACCTTTGGAAGGTATACGAGGTGCCGAAGCCAACTGGCAGAGGCCCGTAAGACGTTTTTAATTAAATGAGGCACCAACCGACGATTATCCCTGTTCGGACTATACAATTGCACCCAAGGCAACTCCCGGTTGGTGTAGGACTATTGCAGGATATCGAAACAAAGATATAGGACTATGGATTTGGGTAGCGTGACTATGGAAAGACTATGGCCCCTGCCTGACCAATGTTTTATATAAAATACACAGATAAAATGGCAGGGGGTGACTTGCACACTCAATAATGGGCCCTCGAAAACGGTCGCTAGCACATAGTGTCGTACCGACAACGGGGCAACATGTCCTGAGGTGCTTATGAGGAGTGGAGAGGTATCCCACGGCTATCAGGACATTCCAAAATAATTATCAGGAAATTCCAAGTCAAAATCCCCACCAGCATCTTACTGGAATACTTCCATCCCCCGAGAAAAAAAAGAAAAGAAAGAAAGAAACATTGTTTATTCTGCACAAACAACACGCACAATACAAAAAAACTATTATAGACAAAATACATACACTAACACGACGAGCACGTTTGCTCTTGCGAATCTCCAGTCCAGCCGGCCAATAAAGGCAAGCCAGAGGTGAGGAACAAAACTTCTCCCGGGAGATAGGGTCCGTGGGGTCGCTACTGCCCAACAGCTCGCCACATGCTGCCCTGCGAGTTTCTGTACCTCTCTTGGTCTGGCTCCTCAGACCTGTTTTATTATTATGTTACCGTGCCCTAACCGTGTTTCATGTTGGAACTTACCTATATTGTAACAACTAAATGTAAACATGAATGCTATAAAGAATTTGAATTTAAATCGTGAAAAACTGCAAGCATCCTTACGATACCCATGAGACAAAATCAGGAAGAAGGTATTCTCCGTCGCGTAAGACCAGTAAGACACTGACGATTCTCAAGGGCATATGCAAGAATGTATACTCGGCAGTTTGCCAAACAATCCGGAACTGACTAAACAATTCAGTATAAACGAAGTGACGTATGTACTTGTTTGTATAGGAGTACTGAATTAATGGGCCGTAAGTAGTCATCCAAGCAGCTGGCAATTCATAAAGTGACCTTAATAAAGTGTAAACTTAATGTCCTATATCCTAAAGAACCCGCTGTAAAGTTTTTATTTTATTGGCCATAGCTGTATTAGAGTCTCTTGGATGTCGAGGTACTGACTTCAATATTTACTTTTTTTGTAATGATTCTCGGCAGTTTTTTTAGGATACTTTACAATATAATATATATACATTCTTCAATTCCTATTGAAGAATGCACTACAAGTCTTTTTCGTTCTGATAATAAAATATTGCACAGATGCTTAGAAGTCTCTTCTGCTAAGCGCACATTAGTCCGCAGCGCATCGCATTTCAATACAAAATAGCGTACAACCTGCTTGTCGCGTTATTTCATAAGTACAATATATCCGCAAGTGATGAATGAGAATTTTTGAAATGCTGTGTGGCCCACCCAAATCTGCGTTAGCCTTAAGAGGCTGACAACAGCTAATAAAGCGCGGTCAATGTCGGACTGCATGGAAAAGAAAGAGAAGCGCGATGACACAACGCTGGTAATTTATTGCAAAATATGAAGCAATTGCCTATTTACAAAAAAAAAAAAAACACTACTTGCAGAAAAATCTTTAAAAGAAAAAACAGAATTATTGCATGTATTAGTATGGTTTTTAATCTATAAAATATTTTTTTAGAGGTACCTTCGTGATTTTTTTATATTGTATCAAATTAGTTGTACTATGTTTTCAACACACTATCTAGCTAGCCTACCTTTACCCTGAAGAATATCAGATGTTTTTCTGATTTTGTTTACTGCAGGGGATCATATACTTTTAGACATTGTGAAACTTACGTTTAGGTCCTGGAGTCCCTTAACACTACGCCTGTGTTTTTGTTTGTTACTTAATTGTGTCAATGTTTAACTATCGGCTTTCGATATGTCATCATCGATAAACGTTTTTGTCGGTATCGAGAAAAAAATAACGTGACACCAGAGTGGTCTACACAGTAGGCAATGATTGATGGACTTAAGTGGATGGACTCTGTACTTATAGCTAGCGTACTATGTGCAGAGGGAAACAATGAAATCACATAAAATTAACATCCATGCATCTATAATAAATTGTTAGTGGGAAATATTTAACTGATCCTCTAAAAACTTATGGGCAGAAGGCCCATAACTTTTTAGAGGATCAGTTAAATATTTAAATGATGAACACTTTTTTAAATTAAAAACCTCTACATATTTTTGCACATCTAATGATACAAACTTTTTAAAATAAGAGAGCCCCTTTTTAAATTTCTGGCCTTTTCTCACAGTTGGTGGGAGTTTCTAAGATAGCATACCTCAAGCAAACGGCTTGGGTTAGGTTAGAACTGTAACCAACCGAGCCTTAATCCAAGTTGGTCGCAGTTACTTAGCTATTTAGTATTTTTAGATTCCCAATATAAAAATGATAACAGGTTCACAAAAAGAGGCAGCATAATCAGCCTATAATGTTTCCACTGCTGGGACACAGGCCTCCTCTTTTTGAGAGGGAATGGGCTGTAATCTACCACGCGGGCCCAGTGCGGGTTGGTAGATGTCACATTTCTTCGAATTTTTGGTTCTAGGACATCGGTTTCCTCACGATGTTTTCCTTCACCGTTTTGAGAGCAGTGGTGATGAAATTATTTACACAAAGTAAAGCGCCTGCCTGGATTCGAACCCACGATCTACAACTCGTAAGTCGGGGCCGATACCACTGGGCCACCACTGCTCTGTTATGTTTACAAAAAGAGGCGTATTAATTATATTATAATGTTAATTTTTTTAGGAACGCAAATTGGACATTCTTTGTAGCTCGATTAAACACAATAACATGCCATAAGAAATAGGCACTATGATTTACTGTGTTTCAGATCTCTAGAAAATCTTGCCCTGGGTTATAGTCTTGCTACCAACCTGCTGACTGGCTTATGTTTGTACCACGACCAGCTGAGGCGAGATAAAGATTTAATAAATGAGAGGAACTTTGGCAACTTTTTTATTTTATTATTGTAAAGTTTCAGAATCAGAATCTAAATCAGAATCAGATTGCTTTATTTGTAAACATAGGTCAAATTACAACAGTGTGCGAGATGTTACAGATTGGTAGATCCTCTATGTTTTGCCCAGAGGCGTACAAATATATTTAACAAGGACATTAAATTATTGCTAAAAAAACTATTACCTATTATTTTTTCTTAAGATCTCCGATCTCTGATTTCTTTATAAATAAGTAAAGTTTATCATAAAGGAATGTACATACATAACTATGTACAAACACACATAATAGACCTTTGTAACGAGGTAACTAAGTTCAATAACTTTTACTTATAAAAATGACTGATTCAGGAACTTTGTTAACTTGTTTGATTTATGTAGGTAGTAATGAAAATACGTACAAAACAGAGCATTGTAACTTCCTACATAACTTTTATGAATGTAAAAAAGAACAGATTCAACAATAATAGATGTTCCTACGTAAATACACGTTCAAATTTAATTAGCTAGCGAAACTCCGCAGACGTGGTGGATATTGATATCTGAACAAAAAAAAAGTTTTTTTTCTGGGGTCAATGACCTCTGGTAGTGTAGTTACTTGAAGTAGTTGCGAAAATCCGTTTTTGTTTTTGTTTTATCGTATTATATATCGATACCAATCACGTCGGCGGAGTTTCGCTAGCTAATTTAATTTGACCCTGTATAGTAATATTGTCGGTTTATTTCAGCATCCAGCGAAGTTTGCAACTATTTATTGGCACAGTAACTTTTAGATGAGTTGGCTCAACTTTGCGCCGACTGATTGTTTAAGTTGCTCGCGAAACACCAAAAATGTTTTGTGACGACCTTCTCCTGCTGGTTTTATTGATGTTTATGTAAACGATAAGATTTTGGTAGAATAGACTTTGATTTACTAACTTCTATATATAATGATTTACCATCACAAAATCACAAAACGTTTCGCTTGTAATCCTCAAAGGTTACGCAGAGGTGTAATTAAAGTACAGCCACATTTCGCCAGTTTTTTTTAAGTCTCATGTAATAGGGGGCGAGCCTATTGCCATCAACTCAATAACATTTCGCCCAACCGGGGAATCGAACCCAGGACCTTATACTAGGCAGTAGTGCATGCGACCAATGGACAAACGAGGCAGCGGTACACATGTCATAAAGTCAATGATTTACTCTTCTAAATTGTGGTGTTTCCCCGTACGGACTGGTTCTTTTGATATATAAAAGTAAAACACGAGATAAATATTTACAAGAAAAATTAAGATTGCGCATTTGCTAGATTTTACAAAGTCTATTTTGTATCGAACGTCTACCCAGTTGAATAAAAGAGTAGGCTATTTCCACTCAATGGAAGTTTCCTAACTTATTTCGGGGCACCTCGAAATAGATACCTATAATTGAATTCGAAAACGAAATTGTCTTGAATAAAAATGGAGTATGTTTTGTATAACATAGAAAAAACTCGTTTAGACCACAGAGCTTCAGAATAAGAGAGTTCCATTTCATTTCCTAAATCAACAAAAAAAAATTGCGAACTCAAAACATGTTTACAATATTCATTCACCAAGTTGAAGTAGAAAGTAGTATGAAAAGTTTTAATTTCAATGACATTGCAGTCTTTTGTGCGTGGGTTTGAAAAAGCGCTGTAAAGCGTCATTCAAATAGAATTTCATAAAGTAGGTTTGTCGTCGAGATTCAAACCTCCGCTCCGCTTCATATGTATGGCGTGTGTTCGACATTTGAACGAGTCGCGTTTTGAAAATAGAATCACTTTATGAAGGTCCATTCTTTCTGTTATGTAAGTGGTTGTGACTGGGGGGATTTATTGGAGGTAAGCAGGTTAGCATTTGTGGATTTTTTGTCTATGGAAAAATACTTTATTATGCTGCTGAAAAAAGACTGTCTGTGGAGCTGCTGTCTTTTGTTTCTTTTCCGGTGCTCGACTATGCTTGTGTCGTGGTTAAAAAGTTACGCTTCTGGGGGTTTAAAAGTTCCGTTTTCCATCGAAAAATCTAGAATAATTGAATAGTACCAATATGTTCTTTAATCAGAGCGCAATACAAAAAGACAATACCTAGCTGTATAGCCTGCATTACACTACTCGCGAAGTTGATCGAAGTTAAGGGGCATGCGCCAAGGTAGCCCGCGAAATTCAAATATTCTTACGTTTTTTGCAATTTGCACGTCAGTATCAGGTTGTATGGTGATCTAAACAGGATTCGCGACCGTATCTAATATGGCTTTACAGAATTATAATCATTAGAATCAGCAATACTACTCCTTAAGTTAGACTTGCCCTCAAATGTCATGATTTCATGAAATAGTCATTCAATAGGGTTATATGAACTTATAGAGATGTATTGCTGATTCTAATGATTATAATTCTATAAAGCCATATTTTTTACTGTCGCGAATCATATTTTAATCTAAATACAACCTGACAGTGACCTGCAAATTGCAAAAAACGTAACAAAATTGGAATTTCGCGGGCTACCCTGAAGGTTCCGCCTTAAGCGAATACGTAAATGTAGAAGGTCACTTCGCTTCGCTTCGTGCTACCTCGGCTCACCTCGGACGACTTCCGATCGTTGTCGATTTTTGCGCCCGAGTCAAAGGACTCGAAGCGTCCGGTAGTTCTTAGCATGAGTGTGTAGTCACGTACTTCGGACTTCGGTCAGTTTCGACCAGTACTACATCGAAGCAACTTCGCGAGTCACTAGTGCAGATTTAACTCTGATTGGAATTTGGAACTTTACATAATAGGACCCGGAGTTAGTTTTGGACAGCGCTAGAATGTCTAACTAATCGCAAGTTATAGTTCAGTGTGCACAGTTTGGCAGTGGAATATGGAAACTTCATGTAGGATCACTGTGCTCAAAATAAATCAAATGCAAAAACGAAACGACACTTCTGATTCTCTGAGAGATTACATTTAGAAGATTCTGATTTCAGTTTAGATGTTTAATGAAATAAACTTACTACGTCTATAAAACCATTTAATCTAGACAATATCAATTTTCTGAGATGGTACATAATTTCATTCATAACGATTGTATGTTGTGGCGATTAGTGACGCAATTAAATAAATCAACATCTTCAACTATTAATGAGTAAGGGTGAGATTTTATAAATTAGGCTTGATAAACAGTCCAATGAACCTGAGCATGAGAAAATAAGAAAGGATTTATTCAATGATATCAATCATCTCTTTCTTGCAAAATGTATATTACCATTACAAAAACCTCTTAGTACAAGTTTCTCACAAAGAAAAACCAGCTCTTGTATCTCTTTGTCAAAGTTCGCAAAGAAAAACGAAGACTTAAATCTTTGAGTGGATGGTAGACTATTTTGTTTTCAATATCGGCACTGCTGGCGCTTCGTACTCTTTCGTATTCAGGGGGCCTACTCACTAAGTCTGTCGACGAAGATGCCGGGCCCGTCCGAACGCAGTTCGGTATTTAGAAGTGAACTGTACTCCCGATTAATTAACTCTTTCGGACGGGCAGAAACACATCGGGAGTAAGGACAACTGTCAAATTGTTTTGTTCGAGCCCCGGACTATTCTTATGTCCGTAAGTGATACGGAGCAGGAATCATCCTTAACTTCGGCCAAAATTACGGGCTTAGAGCTTAGGGAGTAGACCCCTGTTTTTTTTTTCCTCTCCCGCTCTGGGTGGAGCGGAAGGGCGTGTCAGACTCTTACTGACTAAAACCCACCCGTGTTCCTTCAGTTGCCTGTGCGCCAGGGCCACGGTAACTCTTTCGAACAATCCACGACCCCGGCAGGCATCGGCCCTATCGGACTCCGTCAATTATGCTGACATCTCTTTGAGGCGCGTGTGGAACACAACGCACCGTCGACCCGGGCCTGGTCCTTACCGGACGGCAAGCTGAGGGAGTAGACCCCTGGAACTGCCATTTTGTCGACAGAGATTGAAAATAAAGTCCCTACAGGTGGAATATAAGAAAACTGCAATAAAGGCAACTGATTGGCTGGAAGTTTTTTTTTACAGATATTTGAGCAGTAAAGTTTGTTTTGTAAATTCCTTGTTTTTGTAATTTACCTACTATTTAATAAAGTCTGATTGCAGAATCCTCGAAATTAACCTCACTTTTCGTCAATGGCTCCAGTGCCGATTAAAGTATCCACCAACCAACCAACCATGGTAAGTAACCATGGTTCTGAATTAAAAATGAATTGCACAGAATGTTTTGTTGTTGTATACTCTACAAAAAAAACATTTTAATCCCGAAATCAATCCTTCAACTCAGCTTTTCGAAGATCAAAGCTAGGCACACGTTTCTTTTAAGTGACGTTACGTCTTTTAAGATCGAGCTTCCATTCCGTGTTCCTTTTAGGAAGCCCACTCACATATAAACAGGTTTTGACGGGTAAACTATAAACGATATGACTGTATGTACCGCTTTCTCGGACTTATTTCTTGCATTTAATCTGATGCACGTCAATTACAATCACGCAAATGCCCCCCCCCCCACAAATTAATTCGAGTACTTTACACTTGCGGCGCACACAACTTTGTATTATGTGTAAGTATAAGCTGCTCACACGATGTGGGCAAAGTTTTGAAGCCGGCAGTGTAAGTACGTGCCATGGTCGAACTCGCGAAGTGTACTCCGACAAACTCCGGAAATGCCCGAATGCCTAGATAGCCACAAACTACCCCAACTTTGTAACTATGTAGAATATTTCCTAAGTGGTTTCTGACAAATTTTTGGGTACATTATTACTTAAGTAGGTAATCGGTATCTAAGTACCTAAGCCTGAAACTTGATTTTGAACACGGTTGTTAATAATATTGAATAAACAGTTGTAGGTATTTTAAAAGTAGATATAGCATAATCAGCCTATAATGTTCCCATTGCAAGAACACAGGCCTCCTCTTTTCGAGAGGGAGTGGGCTGTAATCTACCACGCGGGCCCAGTGCGGGTTGGTAGATGTCACATGTCTTCGAATTTTTGATTCATGGACATGCCGGTTTCTTCACGATGTTGTCCTTCACCGTTTTGAAAGCAGTGGTGTTGAAATTATTTACAAAAAGTAAAGTGCCTGACTGGGCTCGAAACCACGACCTACACACTCGTAAGTCGGGGTCGATATCACTGGGTCACCACTGTTCTAAAGGAGATATAGAAAAAATAAAATAAGAGCGTAATAAGACCCAGCAGCCTTAATTGTAACCAGTAAACACATTTTGCAGAAAAAGCCTCCATTAGTATAGTCCAGTGGAATGAAAGGTCGTGAGGGAATCCTAAACAAATACTTATTTTACTTTGAATTGAGTTCGCTACACGAAATATAATGTAATTACAAAGAGTAAAAACATTAATTTCTTTTTAATTTGATTACTTCGCTAAGTAAACTGTTACTTCCATTCTTAGGTATTTACTTTTAAGTAGGAGACATCACCTTAAATAATACGAATCGCACAAGCAAAACGAATTATTTTTTTGCTGCTGTTGACAGAACCAATAGGGATGATTTAATCTCAAGATCAATGGGCTAAAAGCTCAAAGAAGGTATATTTGTAGAGCCTCACACGGGTTTGAACGTGACGGAAGGTAATGTCGACACAGCGTGGCCTCTCAAGAACACACGTGACTTCAAAGAAATAGAAGATCTATACACTGAAATAGTCCTAGTAAAGTAAAAGAGAGCGTATAGCTGATTGAACTAGTAATAAACTAAGTTAACTGTGACAGTTCGGCTATAAAAACTCAGAGAATTGAAGTGCACCTTACGCAATATCAAATTGGCACACGATCCTATTTTTGTGATCTTGGAACGAAAGTTAATGTCTTTTTTTTAATTTTCAGGCCAGACTTTGATGAATTAAATTAAAGTTTACTGGCACAAACACTTTTGTGGTGTAACGCCCTGTCTATACCACAAACTTTACAAGTTACAATAAATTACAAAACAGAAACCTTACAAATATGTAAATTGTAACTCATATATATTTGTAATTTTTGTGTTACAATTTTTTTTCTACAATCTAACTATTTTGTAGAATTGTAGACTTGGTAAAGTTTTGCGGTACCGTAAAACGGGGTGAATCGGAACGAAACTTTAAAAGGGATGTTAACATTGAAATAATGGAGTTTGTTGCAAAACAGGACTCTGATGTCTTTACTGTATTATAATTAACGATTAAGTGCCCTTGTTGGAACCAACTATATTATTTTCTTATTATAATATATCCGCTTTAAGGCGGATGCGCCAAGGTAGCCCTTGAAATTAAATTTTTCTTACGTTTTTTGCAATTTGCAGGTCAGTATCAGGTTGTATGGTGATCTAAATATGATTCGCGACCGTATCAAATATGGCTTTACAGAATTATAATCATTAGAATCAGCAATACAACTCCATAAGTTGGAATTGCCCTCAAATGTCATGATTTCATGAAATTGTCATTCAATAGCGTAATTTGAACTTATAGAGATGTATTGCTGATTCTAATGATTATAATTCTGGAAAGCCATATTTGTTACGGTCGCGAATCGTATTTTAATCAAAATACAACCTGACAGTGACCTGCAAATTACAAAAAACGTAACAAAATTTGAAGTTCGCGGGCTACCCTGAAGGTTCCGTCTTAACGTGGTGACTCGTTTGACTGTATAGATCCGTATCTGTATTTATGTTAATTCGGTTGGATACTACGTGCAAGCTGGGCCTTTTTTTTCTCAAACCATTTCACAGATTTTAATATTAGGTCTTTACCTATGAAATTGCCGTTCTGCAGTACTGGCCATTTCAAATCAAAATAATTTTTGTTTGGCTAAGAATTCTAATTTCAAATTAATTTTATTTTAAAAACATGGATTTTTTTTTCTAAAAGTAGTCATTTCTTTATTGATTAGTGTTACATTTTCATCGCATTTCAATCTTTTTCGTCATCATGGATACGTTAAAAATTCGAGTAATTATGGAATATGAGTACCGTCGTGGCAGCAACGCGGCACAAGCGGCACGCAACATCAACGACGTTTACGGAGCTAACACTACAAACCAACGCACCACCTGTTATTGGTTTGCTCGCTTCCGTTCTGGAAATTTCGACCTGAAAAATGAACCTCGCGGTCGTCCGAAGACTTTGGTCGACAATGACGAATTAAAGGCGATTGTGGAAGCTGATGATACACAATCTACGGCTGAATTAGCAGCAGCTTTCGACGTTAGCGTCAAAACAATATTGGTCCATTTGCGTCAAATTGGCATGGTAAAAAAGCTTGACAAATGGGTGCCCCACGAACTCAATGATCGCCAGCGCGAAGTACGCGTCGAGACGTGCCTTGCACTGCTCAACAGACACACAAATGAAGGAATTTTGAACCGCATTGTTACCTGCGATGAAAAATGGATTCTGTTTGATAACCGTAAGCGCTCAGCAAGTTGGTTGGATCCTGGTTCAGCACCTAAACAATGCCCTAAACGAAAACTTACCCCTAGAAAAGTGATGGTCACTGTTTGGTGGTCTAGCGCCGGTGTGATTCATCACAGCTTCTTACCAAACGGGGTGAGCATTACTGCAGATGTGTACTGTGAAGAACTGAACACAATGATGGAGAAGCTGGCGCATCTCCAACCAGCATTGGTCAATCGCTCGTCTCCGCTGCTCCTGCACGACAACGCGCGACCTCATACTGCACAGCAGACGGTCTCCAAGTTGCAAGAACTGGGGTTGGAAGCTCTCCGTCATCCGCCCTACTCACCAGACCTTGCGCCTACAGACTACTACTTTTTCCAGAATTTGGATAACTTCTTGGCGGGAAAAAAATTTAATACCCGAGAGGCAGTACAAAATGCCTTTGAAGAATTTGTTGCCTCCCGTCCAGCTGATTTCTTTAAGAAGGGCATCAATAAACTGCCACTGCGATGGCAAAGATGCATTGATTGCATGGGTGATTACTTCGATTAATACAAATAAAAAATTCATGAAAAAAATTCGTTTAAATTTTTTCATACAAAACGGCAATTTCATAGGTAAAGACCTATTATTTAATGGCATCGAGGCATGTGTGTACCAAGTAAAATATCAAATCGTGCATACAAAATTCAATCCCCTTCTATCCCAGAGTTATCCATATTTGCAAGTCTTCAAATGCTAACGCAAACGTAAGCGAACTAAATCCTAAATCTGATGGAATATGGATTGAAAGGCCTCCGAGAGCTTTTCACATTCATTTGAGTAAGTAACTTTTCTATAAAGGCTAAGGGTGAAGCGCTTCTGGGTACTTTAAAAATGTTGTTTGTCCCTTTTCTAATGAAAACCGTGTTTGGTTTATACGTCATTATTTTTACCCGACTGCCTGGGAAGGAGAGTAAACAATGTAAGTACGACATTATTATTTTTATAAAAATGTGAGTCTCGTAAAATATTTTTAAAAGGATCTCTGAAAAAAGCAACAGCTCAAAGGTAACAGCTGGTTATTTTTCATTTTCCGTAAAAAAATATAAATCACGTATGTTGCTGACTAATGAGCGTTAATGCACTTTTTTGCCGTTCTTCCTGAATTTATTTTGTCTACGTATTTTTGCGGACCGGGCCAAAAAATCTGATATAAAAAAATAATCGTTGCTGACCATCACACCTATTTTATAATGACCAAAGCATGATGATGGCCAGGCAAAGTGTTATTGGGTTTTTCCATTAGGAATTTCTTAGTAACAGCCCGGAGTTCGAAAGTTGGTGGTGTGATACCCCCGTGCCTCGGAAAGCACGTTGAGCCGTTGGTCCTGCGCCTGATTTCTCTCCGGTCGTGTCGGATTGGCGTACCATCGGACTATGAAAGTGAGAGAAAAGAGAGTGCACTTGTGTCTGCGCACAAATTTGTGCACTATAATATCTCCCACGTCGAAGGCTAGTTTCCGTTGAGATTGGCCGCCATGGCCGAAATACGGTCTGGAGGACTCAAAAACTCAAAAAAAAAAAAACTGAAAGCATTTATTTCAAATAAACCAATTACAGGCACTTTTGAATTGTCAAGGGGTCGATCAGTCAGAAAGATGAAGCTAGTTACCCATTCCAAAGCGTAGTAGGTACCTATGGAGAAGAACGGGCAAGAAACTCCATGGACACTCTTTTAAATCAAAAAATGGTTACAAAATATTGATTACATCGTTCATGTTGAAATTATGCATGTGAGAACGATGCAGAACGTTAAAAGCGTCCGTAATAAAAAGACAAAAGCAATTCAAATATTAAATTAAATTAAAATAAGCCGTGGCAGCCAAGAAATGACCAGTCCCCACTGACGGCGCCCGTTCACGAACATGACGCATAGATCAGCACCATTCAGCTCAACCATTTTGAAGGGAACTTAATGATCCAACACACACGCCACCACCAGCGAGACATTAGAGTGAGCGTGACAAACTCTCAGCCGCCAGGGCACATTCAAGTCAATGAAAGAAAAACCTATTAAATGGTAGCTTTATAGTAGGTGCATAGTACTCACACCTGTGCTATGCAATTATACAATACTAAAACATTGAATTTTGATTTTTTTGATTGACTATACTATAATAACCAATAGTAAAGAGGTATGTTTCTCTTATCTTTAAAGGCATATGACTTAGCAAGAAGTCCGTTTTGCTTGGATAAGAGAATGAACAATAACGCAACATTTATCCAAATTTAATATCAGAAGCTGAAACAAAGACCTCATCTTGATCTAACTGCAGTTATTTATCAAAGAAGCTTGCTCACGTAATTGTAAACTGTGCTACCATTTTTAAAGCGCCAACGACGCAGTCAACGTGAGATATGGTGCTTATTTAATAATGTGTCGCATCCTGTTCCTTGACTCTTAACGTTCATTACATGGCGGGAAGCTAATCCAATTTTACAACCACATACACACAGAACTACGATGTCGTTTTTCTGCTCTTGTTGGTTCGTGGCGAGCACACTTTGTGAGGGAAATTTTAAGTTAAATTGTAGCACAAACTTTGTGAGAAACTTGTTCTGTGGTTATCTGTGAGAGGGGAATGTGGGATGTGTCGCTTGCTGTGTGGGAATTTTACAGTTTGTTGTTGTTAGGGTATTGAAATGGCGTCTACTGGTAGTAGGTAGGTCATCGTCATCACCAGCTGAAACTCCACTGGTGGCCTTAATTGGACTCTCCGAGCACACGCCATTAAACTCGATTCTCTGGTACTTTTATCCAGCTTTCTTGCATCATTAACATTTGATTTAATTTAATTTGATATCATAGCTTCATCAAATTAATATGATAATGCAAAAAGTGAACTTCGGAACCTCGTCAATTACAGCTACAATTCGTTGAGCTCTAAATATTCAATTGTCCCAACGTTTTCTTTTTCTTTCCTCAACTCGTTAATCGGAAAACTTGGTACTCTTCCTTCCTCCTGTAAATCTCAAAATCTTCTCGCCCGGACAAATCTGAATACCATTTTTTTAAATCGTTTGCAAGCGACATTAAATCTGTCTGATCAATATTCCAGAATCTTCGTTTGCACTCGTTTCGTTCGGGTTATTTGCATTTTATTCCCTCTTCAACCATTTTATTGAATTGAAACTTGGCAATATGGAATAATAACAGTGATATTATATTTACGTATAATGGAGCGGATATTTCGTACGAAGGGCTAAGTAGCTTTTTCAGCCAGCAGCTTGCATGAAGCTATGATCGCCATTGCATGAGAAAGAATCCCAATAGGTACCTACATGCTCTCAACAGCTTACGTAGATTTTGAGTTACAGTTTTTAAATGTTGGCTATCATTTAAGTGTTCCTACCACGAGCCCGGCCAGTACCCTAATTGAGCGTATTGGAATTCCTTATCCATTGCTTCATAGGTTTGAAAAATTCGTCTGGACAACAACGTAAATAACGAAATGAATGTTGATGAACTGTTAATGATAAATGATTTTATTTCTGTAAGTAGGTTTGTACTGTCAAAATGAAAGGCATTACGGTCGATTGCCATTTTCTGTGTGTTACGCAATTACGATGGTCTTTAAAATAAGCAAGCACAAGCAATTTGACTTAATATGGAAATTTTGGAGCCGTATAATGAAGAAAAGCGTAACAGACCAACAGATGTAAAGGGTGACAATATCAACGTATCCCGTAATATACGTTACTGGAATCCCGAACATCCGTTTATTAGAAGATTTTCCGGCAAATCTTAGGATTTACCCGCAGCTCACGGTAAACGTTATTTATTTTTTGGATAAACACGTAATAAGTCCTTTGTCTAGGCCTTTACGGATTCGATATGGATAGCTTGTGAAAGCCTTTGAAATAGTTTGAGCTAGATTGATAGTATCTAGGGTTTTTAGTCTAGGCTGGTGAGAATTCGATTTCTTTTTGAACTAGAAGTTTTGCTAATTTTATCATAATTTGTTGACTTTTAATAATGATCAAATCATCATTATTCTGCCTAGTCTTTCCCAACTATTTTGGGGTCAGCTCCAGTCTAACAGGATACAGCTGGTGCTATTTTACATGGAGCGACTGCCTATCTGAGCTCCACAACCCAGTTACTGGGTAATACGATACCCCTTGCTAAGACTGTTTGTCACATTTTCAGGCTTCTGTCGACCCGTAACGACTGTTAACGATCCACGAATTACACCCGAGACCAACGGCTTAACGTGCTTTCCGAGGCAGGAAGGGGTCTTGATACGTAAAGATGGTCACCCATCCACGGATCAACCGCGGCAAGCGTAGCTTAACCTGATCGATCGAAACGTGCGGCTGTTATTACTTAGCCACAAGCC
Organism: Griposia aprilina; assembly: GCA_916610205.1. Taxonomy (NCBI): domain Eukaryota; kingdom Metazoa; phylum Arthropoda; class Insecta; order Lepidoptera; family Noctuidae; genus Griposia; species Griposia aprilina. The sequence continues at coordinate 18,322,634 of OU744288.1, forward strand.
CCCCTTAATATTGATTAAATATATCATTATGATATCTGCGAATATATAGATAAAATGATAAAAATAAATTTTCCATTTAAAATAACGAGCTAGTTATTTTAATTTCCCATTTATTTTGTATCTGCCTCAACAATCTCTTCAAAAATTCATAGTATGAGGCGAAGCCAGGTTATTTTCTTCTAGAAAATCTCATGAAAGATATTACGTTACAAGTAATAACAGTTTGTAGTGAAGTTGCCTCATTCTTACTCGACACGATTTTAAAAATACAGTGATAATATTCGCTCTCGCTAATACACTGCTGGCTGGAAGTAAAACTATTAAACTCTTACCAAACAATACTTGCAATGTATGCAGAAAAAAGTACGTAGACTTTTGTAAAAGTTCGGGTACAGAGACATTGGTGTCGATTGAAAACGTAAGTGACCTGTGAAACATTCCCGCTGAGGTAGGTATTTAAAATTGCATATAATGTTATCACTGGCTTGTCAAACGGGAATTTTCCAGTTTCAGCACAGCTTTACGGATTTCGTTGTTATTGAGTGGACAGTTTTCAATGCGGAATGCTGCTTGTATAGACGTGCACGTTACCCATTCGGTCTTGTTCCATTTTTAAACCGAGCATATTGAATGCACGCGGTATGAAAACGTTTTTGAAGTAAACTTGAATGCTTTATTTTAATTAAAACCTCAAAACGTTACAAAACGTTTTATCAACTTTAGTCGGGTTTTAATTAAAATAAATTGAAACTTTCTGAATTGGATTGCGATTTATCCTTTTACAAAGTTGTTGGGGGGATTACGTAAATTTCATCTTTTTTTTTTCAAAACTTTTTATAATGTTGGATGTAATTATTATGGGAGCCCATAAATTATCACATTTTATGACATAAAAATATATAATGCGTGTTTTTAAATAATTATATTAAGTAATAATTATAATAACAGTACCTACTACAGGTACACAACCATAATAATATAGTAACAGATTTTATTAAAAAATAAATTGTAATAACTTAATTAATCCGAAAATAAAAATAATAATATTATTGCGACAGCTTGTAGAATTAAACCAAATATTTAATGACTGTGAACGGTAAATAAACCTCTATATCACCTGAGTTTGGTGACGCAAGTGTTGGCTCAAAACATACAAACCATAATTATTTAAAAGTTTACTCGACATGATTTATTATATCGTAATCAATTATAAGTACAGGCATAATTAGAGTTTTTGTGTTTGTCTAACCAAACAATGAAGTGTATGTACGTCATATACCTATAATATATTGATATAATATATGTGTGTTTTCGGAAATAAAGACACATGTTTTGATTTATACATCCTATCTGTAGAAGTAATAAATTGGGCTTAGCACGTTAATTAATATTAATACCAATTGGATTTGTTGTACGACGTGTAAAATTATTACTAAAAAAACATTGTGGATAAAACTGAATTTACGAAACGATATTCGAGTTTTTTGTAGGCAGCTTTACACTGCATAGAACCTTCTGTTGACCGGCTAAAATACACAACGTACCTACCATAAAATTGGTTTGCAAAACTATACAGTATGCATAAAATGTTTGTATAATATTCTCTAAACACACAAAAGCCCTCAGGGGCTAACCTTTTACGACGACGTATGACAGAAGTTAGTCATTGTTCCGCTACGAGGCCATGACGTCATCACTTGGACGGTTAGAAATTGGATTTTAAGATGGAGTGTAACAAAATTTTAAATGTAGGTAGACTGTTTTATATTTTGCTTTTACTGATAATATGCTTTTTTCATGTTTTCTTCAAATGAACAATAACTTATAGCGTTATTCATTTTAATTGATAGGAGATCGGCAGCTTTCTGCGACGGTACACAGTAATTGCCACTGGTTCTGAGGGCTGGAATATCCTTTTTTTTCGCTCCATCTGCAAAAGCGTGCTGCATGTAATGACAGCAGAGTAAATTCGGGACATCTTCAGATGACAATAGCCTAAGTATAGGTACTTTGGGATACTTTAGGGGTCTCCCGGGATCATTAGCAATAAAAGGTGTATTTAAATTAATAAGATTATTATTTCTATTTTTATTTTTTTTGTTACCTGCCTTTCAGCCATCGGTGCTGACTGTCGAATCTTTTCTATTCTAAATATGAAATAGTGTTTATCACGTAATATGCCATTAACTTATTAAACATTCGTGGAAGGTGATTAGCAAGAACATCCTAGCACAGGGGTCGGCAACCTTTTGAGTCGGAAGAGTCAAACATTACAATTTACAAAATTTCAAAGTTTTTAAAGAGCCAAAAAAATATTCTTGCCAACAATAAATAGTACTTCCATAAATAAAGTTTTTTGATAAAAAAAACTAATCTATTTATTCATAAGAAAAATATCTATTTATTCATATATAAGTAGTGTTTTTTCACAACAAATTAGATAATATATACTTGGTACAAGTATGAGCGATAGAAATGGTGCCCAATCCACGTTAATCGAATCAGATCGAAATTTTAAATGTGTCTTTTTTAAATAAAATAAATAATATATGCGTATGGAACTAAAGAGCCGCAGCTTCACATCCAAAGAGCCGCATGTGGCTCGCGAGCCGCAGGTTGCCGACCCCTGCCTCAGCACATCCTTTACAGTACCTTCTGAGATGGGAGAACGTTTCAGTTATCTTATTCAAAGTGACGATATCTTGATTCGACTCATCCATAAAAGGTAGATAAAATAAGTACCTTACAAGATTCTCACTAAAGTGCAGGAGTGACTAAAATAAATCTCTGAACGTCTGTCTTCATCCAAAATCCGTGTCTCACTTAGATTTCATTCGTCGCAGAGATCGTAAATTGGAGTCTAAAATGGATCGTAACTAAGCTTTGATTGGAGTTAGGGAAGATCGCAGTATAAGTAATATGAAAGTTATAACTGCGAAGCGATAAAAGGGCTTTCGTACCTAAGCTTTGCCTTTCATACAAATACTGAGTCTGTGAAATATTATGCCTTAAGCATAATCAGCTTATAATGTTCCAACAGGCCTCCCCTCTGTGAGAGGGAGCGGGCCGTGATCCACCACGCGGGCCCAGTGTTGTTTGTAGATGTCACACGTCTGCGAATTTTTGGAGAGATATTATGATTATGTATGTCATTATTGACAGTCTTGCCAACTTAATGCTGAATACCTCCTCTCTTTTATGCTATCTTTCCCTGGTCTGAACAAGTCTCAATACGGTCTTACCCAAACTCCTTTATAGTTCATCCACCCATCTCTCTGTTGACTTGCCATAACCTTGTGTCACATTCGAATTATAAGGCTAATTGTATGAACGCTCCCGTTTCAAATGGGTTATATTTTGGCACTTGAACAATGTTCACTGCACCGTATGTTTTAAGCCTCTTCTCGACGGCCGATTACTGGAATTTATATTCCCTGTCTCAAAATAAAAGTGATTACGTTTGCCATTGTGTTACCTAATTAGGCCGTAGATTGGGAACCTACGTGTTGCAATTGATCCTACTAAATATTTATATTCAATTACGCCGTACTAAAGGTTGAACAGTGTCTGTAATCCAAGCATTGACTTATCTGCATTTTCGGGCATGGGTCTTGTGACGACACGAGCTATATGAAAATTTAAAAGTCATACGTGGACCAAGTTATTGGCAGTAGGGTTGGTCTTAAGGGGGATGCGCCAAGGTAGCCCGCGAAATTCAAATTTTCTTACGTTTTTTACAATTTGCAGGTCAGTAGGTATCAGGTTGTATGGTGATCTAAATATGATTCGCGACCGTATCAAATATGGCTTTACAGAATTATAATCATTAGAATCAGCAATACAACTCCTTAAGTTAAAATTGCCCTCAAATGTCAGATTTCATGAAATAGTCATTCAATAGGGTAATATGAACTTATTGAGATGTATTGCTGATTCTAATGATTATAATTCTGTAAAGCCATATTTGTTATTGTCGCGAATCATATTTTAATCAAAATACATCATGACAGTGACCTGCAAATTGCAAAAAACGTAAGAAAATTTGAATTCCGCGGGCTACCCTGAAGGATCCGCCTTAATATAATTTATTCAGATAAGTTAAGTTTAGCAATAACAGGTAGTTTACGACACAGGTAATTAAGATTAAGTAGAATTTATAATACTTTTAAACAAGTCAGGCAACACATAGGTAATTTTAGATGTGCCAAATCGTGTGCAATAATAAGATTACATCACTTGACAAAAACGTCCGTACCGTGCAGAAATTGGATTCAAAATGGAACGTAACCAAAGTTTAACCGTCGCCAATTGAGACTGACAACTTTGACGTGGGTGTTATAATTAAACCAGTGTCTTGGATTTGACGTTGACGTGATTTCGTTGTTTTAGTTTGGATGAGACGTTGTTGAGGTATATCCGGGACCTAAAATTATCCATATATGTATTATAAACTCGAAAGTAAGTGTTAAAATGTTTATATGTTAACCCTGTCTGTCTATATGTTACCTTTTCACGCCTAAACAACTGAACCGATTTTGATAAAATTTGGCGAGGAGATAGATGGCATCCTGGGAAAGGAAATAGACTACTTTTTTCTTAAAAATAACCCTAAAAGGGGGTCATATAGAGGATGAAAGTTTAGATGGGAAACTTAGCATTTCATAAGTTAGGGATATGAACAATTAAATTTATGCTTCTGATAAGAAATAAAAATATATTTGATTCAGCGTTTTTGTAAAATCATCCCCCAAGTGGGTAAAATAGGGGATGATTATAAAATTCACATAATTATTGAAGGTTTTGTGTACCTCTTTATAAGGGATATAAGGAATTGGAAATTTGGTAAGAACCCGTATATTGAGGTATTATTTATTTTAGTGATTATTTCATCTAGACCGGGTTACCCATTTAAAAGTTATTATAATTTGAAGTTATAAAATAACTTAAATAAAAATGTAGGTAATACGTGGTCAATGGCGGCGCTAGAGTACTTAGGTGTTTCAAATTAATGATGATAATATTAAAATGTATTATTATTATTTTTAAGTCAGACATTTACGAATAAAAAACAACTGTTTAATAAAAATAAATAAAGATTATTTGCATTTATTTCAGTCTGTCTGTTACCTTTTCACGCTTTAACATCTGAATGGATTTGGATGATAGGATACTATTTATTCCGATAGCACGTTCCCGTGGGATAATGTCCAACATACACGCGGGCGAAGCCGCGGGCTGAAGCTAGTCTCACATAAATATGTAATTGGTAGCGGGTAACAAGGTAGACAGGGTATACTATATTTATTTATTATATTATTATTTTTATTTATTTGTGTTAAGTATACTGTTGACATTACAATATATATTGGCACCAGTAACAGTCACAATAGCCTTCGAACTAGTTGATACTGTATTACACTACACCTACATTTCCCCGTTAGGTATTTTACGAGTATAAATCACGGGGGGCAAGCCTATTTCCATTAAAGGATTCAAAATCAGCCTCTTAGCTTCAACTAAGGATTTTCTACTTAAAAAACCCGATAAAATTGCCTGACCTGGGGATCGAACTCAACTCACGCTTAGCAGTCGCGTTTTCGAACTTACCTACGCCCGCAATTGATCGCAATTCCTTTTATTTTGACAGTTCGGCCACGTTACGTTATTTACGTTGTTGAGCAGACGATTTTTTCAGACCTATGAAGTAATGTATTAAGTGTATTTTTTTTTACGAACTTTTGGGGTGCCGGTTTCTGAATTAAGAATTTGAAGTCAACAAGTTCTCAAATTCAAATTCTCAATTCAGAAACCGAGTGTTAAAGTAGGAGGAATAAAAGTATTGTCACATGATCAAGCTACTGCCTAGATAGATAGATGCTACATTTCTGATATTTCAATAGAGGCATATCATGTACTAATTACAGAGTGTTGCCACGATGAACAGCCTGCTAAGCACTTAATTGTGTGCAGGCAATAATTCACGCCTAAATAGTTGCCCCGCCATTATTTACGAGACACAAATTTACTTAATCCGGAGTATTTAATTTATTTATGAACACGTTCTAATCATTTCTTGCTTCACCTTGCTTGCTTGACATATGGGCGGAAATGATGTCGAACTTGTTATTATTTAGTTTTCTTTTTTAAATGGTGGAATCCAGATACCAATGGGTGCAAAGCTGAATATTTTTCTTGGTCTTCTTCTCTCGAATTAGTACAAAGTATACGAGAAGAGCATGGTAACAACGGTGATCAAAATATAATGGTGGCAGTACATGCTACGGTCTAATAAAGAGGTCCTTTGCGGATGGGCCTGCGCAGGTAAGTACGTCGGTGCGAGTATTGGAATATACCTGTCCAGTTCTTTTAACATACGCAGGCGACCGGCACAAATTAAAAAACCAATTCTATCGTGTGTCGCTCTATGGTTTATAAATAGCAAAGTGTACTGGAGACCTCTTCGGTATATCGGATCGACCCATAAACGCTGCGACATGTGGTTGACCTGCGCAGGCTCACCTCCGGTAGATCCTATCGTAACTGTAGACCTTTAAAAGCGCTGATTCTCAGCACTAGCATTTCCATTCCACGTGGCGATGTTGCCAGTTTTATAGAAAATGTTGCCAGTCTTCTGGACAATGTTGCCAGTCTTTTGAGCACGTTTCCGAATAGCAGCGATGTGGACGAGTACTACCTACTACCTAAATGTCCTTTTGATTTTCTATATATGTATGTATAGTTAGTTATTTATTTAATAGGAAACATAGTGTAAATAGTTAGTTGTATAGTTGTATAATAATTTACCAACTGTATATATCTGGCAGTTTGAGTGCTTTATGCGGCCTACCCAAATGTCCTTTCTTTGGTATTGTTCGTCGAGTGGTTGAGCTCCTTAAGTTCTGAGTTGAGCTCCACGATTAGTGACAAATGCGTGCACTGACTGGACAGGTCCACCCATTCTGTGTGGTTTTTCCTCAAAAGACCATTTCAGACATAAATCTACATGGTCTTCACATGATCTGACCAAGATTAAGTCTGGACTTTAAAAGAGACTGTGACCTCTGAGTTTGTTTCGGCCTTTCTTCTCAGAGTAGTCAGATAGGAAACGCCGACCTCATCTAGTTTTAAAAATATGATTGACGTGTAAAAGTGTTTGTATAAACCTACTTACAGAAATAAAATCATTTATCATATTGGCAACATGTTTTTATTATATGAAATTTGAATTTAAATCAATTCTATTTTTTTGTAAATTTTGACGTTCAAAAGTGCCTTTTAGGTGCCTATTTGAAATAAATGATTTGACTTTGACTTTGAACTTCACCATTGCTGTACATTATGTTCGTCCGTATGTATTCAAACATATTAATTAGAGTTAGACGCCGCTGACGGTTGTGGAATTCAACGTTTAGTTGAGTGCTGCACCGTTCAATGTAATTAATTTGCTCACGTTATATACACGTAAATCTTGACAGAATATTTAGTGATGCGAGGAATATCATGAAAGTGAAATGTTCAGGTAAGTAAATGCACGTTAAAAGTTGCATCAAAAGAGTCCCTACGAGTGACGATACTTTGAATATGTATCAAGTTCAACCTACACCCTAATTGTGTAACTCACCATCTATCAGAATCTGAATCATTGTGAAGCCTATTTCTAATTCATTGCTTCATATGTTCGAAAAAGTTGTCTGCTCAACAACGTAAATAACGCAATGAATGTTGTTGAACTGTCACAATGAAAACCATTCCTACTGTTAGTTAGTTACGCAATTACCCCACAGGTTACAATTCAACACAGTTTTAACTTATTTTTAAATAAAATACAAATATCGATGTACGACTTTATTTGCTTTAGCTTCTTTCAAAACTAGTCGGAATAAATTGAAATAAATTCGTGAGAAAACCCGCAAACATGAATGAAGTCTCATTAAAAGTATTAACGTTTTGGCTTATTCTAACATTGTGTGTGACTTACTGCTGGCATAAGAAAGAAATAATAACAGAGTCATATTTCTAAAAATAATAATATAAATAAGCTATTTACCTTAAAATACTTAAGTGAAATTTTATTACAACGTAAATAAATGTGTAGTCAAGCCTTATTAAACAAAATTACCCCACGCTGTGGATACACGTGGTCAATGTAAATAACATAAACAGATTAATTAAAAGCTCCGCGTAGATACGTAAAGTTACAAAAAACACATAACACACACACACAACACAATACAACACACACACACACACAACACAACACACAACAACAACAACACAAAACAACACAAAACAACACAACACAACACACACAACACATGACACAACACACAATACACAAAGCACACAAACACACACAACACACAACACAACACACAATACACAACGTTACACGTTACATAATTACTAACGGGTTCTCAATTATATGTAGGTAGACCAATCGACGAATTACGAAATCCTACTAATATTATAAATCCATCTAATACTAAAAATGTGAAAGTTTATGAGGATGGATGGATAGATGGATAGATGGATGTTTGTTACACTTTCACGCAATAACTACTGAACGGATTTGGATAAAATTTGGAACACAGATAGTTTATAACCTGGATTAACACGTAGGATACTTTCTTATCCCAGAAGTACGTTCCCGTGGGATAATTTCCAACATCCAAGCGGGCGAAGCCGCGGCCTAAAGCTAGTTAATTATATTTCAATGATAATTTCGATGATTATTTTTCGATTATGAATATATTCTTTAATTCGGACACATAGTCGCAATCCATAATAGTATTAGTAACAATTACTTAAAAAATTAGTAAACTTTCACATAACTAAAACAACTAAAACAGACGTAGCCCAACACACGTTGGCACGTGCCTCTGTACTCAGTGCCTTATAAAGGGACTGTCAACCTTGTCTATTAATGTTTTAGGATGCTGTTGGAGCTTCCGCGCAACCTACCCATTATTGATGCTGTCCTCTTCCTCATAATACCATGGAAATCGTCAACACGGGCTTCCGCGAACATCTGCGAACCATTGCAGAAGCGCTGAAGCCACATCAACATCCTTAATTCATTATTATACTGCACGCGAAGGACGTTGTAGGCCCTCTGCGTATATTTCACCCACAAGCTGCACGTGTAGAAGGTTTGGCAGTATGCCTTAAAAAGCGCAATTTTAACATCCTTACTACAACGCGCAAACCTGCGGGCTACCATATTACATCGAACCGCCAACGCCCTCCGCTCCCTCTCTATATCAGCATTATCCGATAAGTCCTCCATGACTACATGCCCTAGGTATTTAAACTGTGTGACTCTCTGCAGTGGCTTTCCGTTTAAAGTCACTGGAGGAACATTATCCAAGAAGCTAGACTTTGATCTGAAAATCAAAAGCTGACCTTTTTAGTCCACCCAGTCTAACAGCACACTCCAGGACGTACGTAGCAGAGTGAGCACCCGTCCATCTAACACTGTTAGTCTGCGAGCTATACCAAAACTTCAGTACATTAATAAGCTCCTCGGGTACCTCTAAAAGTTTAAGCTTCGACCAAAGCTTGTCGTAACAAACCAAGTCAAAAGCCTTGGAGAGGTCGAGAAAAGCAGCAAATACTAGCGTTTCCCTATCTGTGTAATATCTGACTGATTATGCAAATACTCATTAAATAAGATGAGCGAGGATTGGGTAGGTACTTAAATTATATTCAATTTAAAATACATAATATTAAATAAACTCTGGTGGTAGGCTGAAACTACAGACTGTTCATAAATGTAACATCGATTCAGACGTATTGCTCGGTTTTCCGCTCTCACTGCTGCGATGTTACGAATTGTATCATTACAGTTACGCACTGTAATGCTCGCCTGGACGCATTCACTGATGAAATACTCGAATTTGAACTGTTAGATTACACCCAAATGCTCCCGGTGAGTGTCTACATGGTCACATCCCGGTTATGTTAAAATAAATAAATAAATAGAATAAATGTTGGTTGTCGTCAGCAATTTCATAAACAAACTAATTCCCATAAATACCAAAGTCTGACATAATAAGACATAACATGGCACGGATCCTTACCTTGACACATATTCTGTTCATTCTAGCACGTCGGTTGCAAGTACTGCTTACCCACCTATACTTTATGAAGGACTTTACCAAAAAACAAAATAACTTCAGGTTTATTCTGTAAAAACTCCGTGAAAACTTAGGCGCAGTGAACTTGAAGTGGGCTGTCATTGAAGTGAGCTGTCACTGAAGTAGCTGCCATTGAAGTGAGCTGCCATTGAAGTGAGCTGCCATTGAAGTGAGCTGTCACTGAAGTGAGCTGTCATTGAAGTGAGGTGGCATTGAAGTGAGCTGTCATTGAAGTAAGTCTCATTTCACTTGATGCTAGATATTGACACCTCACTTCACTTAAGTTTTCACGGTGAGTTTTTTATAGAATAAATCGGCAAGTACCTATTTATTAATAAACACAATCTATATCTTTATCTACTATCTATATATATAAAAATGAATCCCTATTTCCCTTGGTCACGGCATCACGCGTGAACGGCTGGACCGATTTCACTTTTTTTTTTTTTTTGTTGTGTTCGTTATTGTCAGGAGAAGGATCTTATGAAATAAAAAAAACAAGTAAGTTGATCGGAACGTTACAAAACTTAAGAAAACTTATACCAATATTAATTTTACATAACTGTCAGCGATTGACAGAATGCGCGCTGCAAATATCGTTTAACACAGATGGATCGGTTGATAAATGAGTCGATAGTTTTAGTTTTAGTCAATAGTCAAAACTAAATCTAAACGACATATGACATTCATAGTTAAGACAGGACAACGTCTGTCGGGTCAGCTTGTCTATTATAAATACCTAGGTATTTCATTTACACTTCGTTCTATTGCGTGTAGCCGTAGTTATCGTTTGGAGAATATGGGAGGAATGCTTGTGATTAAGAAGAAAGAAAGAAAGAAAAATAGGTTTATTTGTCACAGAAACACGTGCACACAAAAAAAAAAATTGCTCAGGTAACAATGTAAATAAAAAGAAACAAACAAACTAGATCTTTAATAACAGAAATAGTCGACAGCTGCACGTCATGACTGTGACAAGAAGGCTTCCACTCAGCATGATGCTGTGCTATAGGGGACCCACAGCACGGCGCTGGTTTTCAGTGGTTACCCAAAAAGGACGAATGATGAATGATGGATTAATGATGTTATAGACATGTGTGATACGAAACGAAACGATGCTACAGGGATTTCTCACAAGAATAAAGGAACGTTTCCTTTGAGTCTGCTATCATTAATATTTCAGATAAAGTACCTACACTCAAATCTAGTTGTAGTCGTGTTGTTGTAGGTCCCATATACCTGTAATAGCCTCTCTATTGTCAGTACCGGCATGAATCCCGATTCCAAGCTGATACCAAGAATTACCCTGATGAAAAAACCTAATTGTTTTTCCCTGACTCGGAGATCGTATCAATACTTTTACCTAGTCGTACTTGTGGCCACTAGACGAATGACGTTCGTTATCATTACTATCATTGTTAGTAAGAATTAGAGAGAAAAGCCATTTTCCGCTGGGCATTTAAAAGTTTGCTAGCATAATAAGTTGTGTGAATGGGCAACTTTCCAGCGAAAGATAATTATCCTGCTGATAGTGTTGATATACGTGAAAGTTTGTAATAAATAGCGGGAATGTAGGAGTTCATACGAATGTTTCTGGCGTGAGATAACTTGTTGTGTTTGGAACTTACACAGCCGATATTTCGTTGCGGATCCTACTTAGGTACAGTACAGTAGTACTACAAGCCTTCGTGTCCTTTTGTTTTTGTATTTATTTGTAAAGTTAGTCATTTAATTTAGTACCCAGTGTAAATAGTTAGTTGTATTATATAATAAGCATTTTAATATACCTATATGAAATGAAATGATGATACCTAGGTCAAGAATAGGTTTGTGAAGTATCTAGTACACTGAGAACCCAGACAGTTCCAGTACAACCTGAACTCGGCAACACGCCAAAACACGTAAAAGGGGAACCATAAACTATTACTCTAAAAACAACGAACCAACGTGAAATATTCCTTATTTGATAACAAAAGATTATTCAACCAGATTTATAGGCCGCGGACATACGGACCGGCTATAATTCACACTTACACTAGTGTTACCATCGTGATCGGGGAATTTCTTCTATCGTGTTTAAAGTGTGTTGTTCTTTACTTTTCTTATATGGTAAACAAATATGGCGCACTGAGAAAATTTATTTAAAGAAAGTAGTGGTTTCAAATTGTTGATTAGTATAGTAGGTATTAAGTAGGTTGGTAGTATAAAAGGGTGATAATAGGTAGGATAAAATCTGAAACGAGGTTATCCGTCAGAGAACCAAAGTAACCGACATAGCCCGAAGACTAAGCAAGCTGAAGTGGCAATGGGCTGGTCACATCTCTCGCAGAACCGACAATCGTTGGAGAAAACGAGTTCGAGCCCGCGTTTGGGCAAACGTAGTGTAGGACGCCCACCGGCCAGATGGAGTGACGACTTGCGAAAGCGGCTGGCAGAGACTGGATGAGGAGAGCCGAGGATTGGGCTCAGTGGCGTTCACTAGGAGAGGCCTACGTCCAGCAGTGGACTAATATAGGCTGATGATGATGATGATGATAGTAGGTATTGTAGTGGAAGTCAGACAGGCAGTCGTTACATGTAAAATACTGGTATTCAGCTGCTGGTTAGGTAGGAAGCTGACCTCAACATATTTGGGAAAAGGCAGGCAGATTGATTGATTGATGGTATTGTATTCAGTGGTTGTTTTTGTAATTCATACCGTAAGTATTTCTAAATATCATTACATCCATACCTTAAATTAAATTGATGCAAAAATCCGTAATTTTCGCAACTTCTTTGTTTACTAAGTTGGACATGCTAGAATAAACACACTGTATTGTCGCTGGGAACGGTTCGATAAGTTTTAAACTTGGCCATTTGGGGCTGTTCGCTTTGCATAAAGTTTGTTCTCGTCGGCCGTTCGGCTCCGAGTCCGTTATAGCTGTATTGGGAGTTCGGAGATGTATTAAGTAGATAGTTTTGGGAAGGTATAAAAACTATTTTTATGAGAATTTTTGCGATGAATGTTTCGATGTCTAGCCATTCAGGCTCGTTCAGGTCAAAGGACGTCAAATAAAAGTCTTTATTCATAAGTAGAATAATCATAAATAAAGACTCGACTTATTACTGTTTCATAAAAAAGAAGAACATTTTATTTTTGAAAATGGAACTAAAAGCGGCGATCTCTTCGGCAGAATGCGTACATTGCATTGCGGCTACAGAAAAAAAAGGCATTGGCGCGAAATCTTTAGAATTTTTCTCTAATTATCAATTGAATTTGTGATCGTAATTTATTTTACAACAGTGAATATGTCATCATCTAGTGAGAACGAAGACCCTAATTTGCAGATGGAAAGAAAGGAAAGGGAATAATTTTCAATTTGTTGCCGTCAAGCTCACAAAGCATTTATTTAAATACTTACGAAAAGTTTACGAAATGGAGGACAGAAAAACGAGTGGATTTAATTTTTTATTAAATAAACTATTGAATATTGTATTGGATTATTTTATTTTCTCGCAATTGTAGTGAAAAGTAGAGTGTAGACCCAAGCGAGCGAGGGTTTTTTGGTTTCAACCGAGTTATAACTCGGTTTCTATTTACTAGTAAAACTACCTCGTTCTATAATGGGTCATATTAGCCCCTTGTATAACAATAGATTTTTTTGTTTTTGTAGACTCGTTGATACCAGATAAAAATTAACTTTTTCCCCTAGAGAAAAATATGCTATTTTATCCCCCCTCTGGTACGCTACAATGACGGACTTTATGAGCAGAGGAGTGAAAATTAATATTTTTGTCAAGTTTATATGTGCTCTTGGGAGTAAAGTGCGGCTGTTTTTACACTTGGTGTCATTAGATCAAGCAACTCATAACTCATTTGAACACTTTCCTTTACCTATAAATATCAATTTCTTATAGTTTCTTTTTCCGCCCTGAAGTCCCATCCCAAAACACATCCTCTCTATAAAATAATTATCATATTCATTCGTTGCCATGCGAGGTATTTACGCGACCCTATAATAGACTCGCAAAGTCGGCTTAAACTAAGCCGATTTTACGTATATTGCGGAGCTTATTATTCATATTTTTGGATACGGTAGTCATTTGTTTAAGGGATTTTTTTTGATGTTAAACATGGTCAAATTAAATTAGCTAGTGAAACTCCGCAGACCCGATATATAATTAAAGTTATTTTTCACTTCATAGTGTTTTTTTTTTGGGGAGTCGGTTTTTTTTTTGTAAACAAAGTTGTTTTCTCTTTCTACAGGGTCTAATAAAATTAGCTAGTGAAACTCCGCAGACGTGATGGGTATCGATATCTAAACATGATAAAACAAAAAAGAAATTAATTTCATGATTTTTTTTGTGTGGTCAGCGACCCCAGTTAGTGTATTCAATTCATTTGAAATATCAGTTTAAAAAAACATTTTTTTTTGTACAAACTTCACAGACGTAATTGGTATCGATATCTAAACACAATAAACATATTTTTTTAACTCATGCTTCATGTAACAACACTACCAGCGGTCGCTGACCCATAAAAAAAAAACATGAACTCATTTTTATTTTATCGTGTTTATATATCGATACCCATCACGTCTGCGGAGTTTCGCTAGCTAATTTTATAAGATCATATAGCTTTCTACAGGTTCTAATAAAATTGGCTAGCAACTTTAGAAATCATTTTTTTTTTACAAAAAAACCACTGGCTCCCAAAAAAGAAACACTATGAAGTGAAAAATAACTTTAATTTCGGAAGTCGATGTCTTTAGTTTTTAACCGACTTCAAAAAAAGGAGGAGCTTATATATTAGGTTGGGGAAAAAGTCTTTTCACATTATAGTATGTATGAACTTCTAATAAAATCTCTTTGCATATACTATTAGTATCTTGCTGGTTTTGGTATCATTGACAGTTTAAATTTTAAAGAACATAATTCCAAATTCAAATTAGGAAAATGTGTGATTTTCATGTGTTTTTCGTACTGTCAAGATGAGTGAATCTAATGAAGAAATTCGATACATTTTCAAATTTTACTACAAAAAAGGTAAAAATGGAACTCAAGCCGCGAAAAAATATTGCGATGTTTATGGACCTAGTGTCTGTGAGAGTAGCACAAATTTGGTTTAAGCGTTTTCGATCCGGAAATTTTGATGTCAAAGATGCACGTCGCTCTGGTCGCCCTATTACGGATAAAATGGATGCAATTTTTGAAAAAGTGGAGCAAGATCGGCATATCAGTAGTTACGACGTAGCTGAAGAACTGGGAATTGACCACAAAACAGTTTTGGCACATTTGAAAAAAACTGGGTACACAAAAAAGCTCGATATTTGGGTACCTCACGAGCTCACTGAAAGAAACCTAATGAACCGTGTACTCATTTGTGATTCTTTATTACGACGTAATAAAACCGAACCATTTTTGAAGAAGCTGATAACTGGTGATGAAAAGTGGATCACGTACGACAAGAACGTGCGAAAAAGGTCAAAGGCCGGTCAGGCTTCACAGACTGTGGCGAAACCCGAGTTAACTCACAACAAGGTGATGCTGTGTGTGTGGTGGGATTGGAAAGGCATTATTCATTATGAGCTGTTACCACCAGGCAGGACCATCGATTCTGAACTCTACTGCGAACAACTGATGAGAAAAGCAAAGCAATAAAGCAAGAAGTTGAGAGAAAACGGCCGGAATTAATCAACAGAAGGGGTGTGGTTTTTCATCATGATAACGCTAGACCTCACACATCTTTAGCCACTCAGCAAAAATTAAGAGAGTTTGGCTGGGAGGTGTTAATGCATCCGCCGTATAGTCCTGACCTTGCATCTTCAGATTTCCACCTGTTTCGGTCTCTTCAGAATTCTTTAGGCTGTGTCAGGTTAACATCACGAGAGGACTGCCAAAACCACTTGTCGCGGTATTTTAATCAGAAGTCCCAAAATTTCTATAGCAATGGGATCATGTCCCTACCTACAAGATGGCAAAAAGTTATCGAACAAAATGGTACCTACATACTTTAGTTAAATGTAAATAAACTATATTAAAAAATGTTTTGAATTTTCTTAAAACATGCGAAGAAACTTTTTCCCCAACCTATTAGATTCTTCTATATTTTGTGAATGTGAGAACTTGTAGACTGTAGATTTGTGGACATTTTTATATTTTGTTGAGTACCTGTTACTTGTTGACAGGCCTACACTGTCCTCCCATATCTATCAACACTGTAATTGGAAACATTGTAAAAGCCCTTCAGTTCTAAAAGAGTAACCGTGGAGTTTCTTGCCGGCTCTTCTCCATAGGAAACAACCAATTGGAACCGTGCACCTAGCTTCTGACGTTTCATAAGTGCCCATGTTGGCTTATGTGAAATAAAATATTTTGATTTCGATTTTGATTTTTGCTTCTCAATTCGACTGTATTAAAAAAAAAAGTGTGTTAGTTCAAATCTTTTTTCTAGGTGAACCGATATGGATGATTATTTTTTATTTGAAAGCTTGTGCTTGTCATGTGGCCCCATATTAATTTGATCAAGTTCTGACCTTATGTTTTGAGTTATCCTTAATACTGCGGATTTTTTCCATTTAGTTTATATTGATGGTGTTTTTTTAATAATATGCTATCGCTGTTATTTACATATCAAATAGTGGTATACGAATTTGTGTTGGGTAGGTACCACAACTAAAAAGTGAAAAATTAAACTGAAAAAATGTGAAAAATAACTTTAATTTCGGAAGTCAGGCAAAAAACGAAAATGCAAAACCAAAGACGTCGGCGTCTTTGGTTTTGCATTTTCGTTTTTTGCCTGACTTCCGAAATTAAAGCTAATTATCACTTTTTTTAAGTCCGTTGTTTTTTTGCAAAAGAGATAATATTTTTAATTTTTTAGTTGTGGTACCTACCCCACACAAATTCGTATACCTACCACTACTTGAAAATTATGTAAATAACAGTGACAGGAAGTTATTAAAACATCATCAATATATACTAAGTGGAAAAATACGCATTATTAAGGATAACTCAAATTGAGAACCTCCTCCTTTTTTTGAAATCGGTTAAAAACAGCGCTTAGAGCTTAGTGAAAAATATACTTTTGAGACTGTCGATGAGAAAGTTTATTGATTTTACGTACTTGCAATAAAGTAGGACGAAACAAGTATTTACACTGTGTGTTCTTGCAGACAATATCTATGATTCTTAGGCTATTCGAAACTTGTACCCGTACGTCACGGGTAACAAAAAAAAAAATGGGCTCTTAGGCTTTTGAAATTCCGTTAAGTACTACGCTAAGACAGCTCAAATTCAAAATGATACCAACGTGCGGTCACCTGTCAGTACTTTGGTGATCATTTCTGTATTATTTATTTACTGCTCATATCACATCATGTTTATCACATATTAAACGAATGTGTCCGCAACGAGGAATTCAGAAATAGCTTAGAATGTAGGATTAGAGAGATAAGTTACTGTAATAGTGTTCTAGCTGAGCTACTTTCTGATGCAGCTAGACTACTTTACAAACTAGCTATGCTAAGGTTATGTTAAATAGGGATTAGTATGATTTTGTTAAGCTAATCAGGGCGGCATAATCGCATGTGCGACAAAGACATTTAATTTCGATTAAAAAAAAAATTAAGAACAATAGGATTTTTTTGACACAATGGGTGCAAATTCAGACATAAAAGCAAATAGTCAAATATTTGTGTAAGTTTACGAACATTTTACAGTCGATGCGTACATTGAACCCACAACTCTTTGCACAGTATGTTTTGTAACTGTATCTAGGTCTTCAAATTAACGACCATTGTACTTAATTGACTTACCAAAAACTACGTAAGACTAGCTTTTGCCCGTGACTTCGTTCGCATATAAACTTTTCCCGATGTTTAACAGAAACAAGGGGATTAGCATGGATATAAAAAAAAAAACAATACACGCGTTATGGATGAGATCATTCAAAATTAGTGTTCTTATCTATATCTACAGTGGCATAATTATATATAAAAAATATTTATTTATTTAACCATTTATGTACTCACATTTATAGAGACAGGAAGCTAGAAACAGAAAAATACGTACAAAGGTGATGCTTATTTCTAAAGAAATCTCTTCCACTTCTGTATAGCTTGTGATATGAGAGAACATAAAAAGAGATCTAGACCTGTGTAAGAGTAGAAGGGAAAACTCTCACTTTCCTAATTTGTTAAAAATTACTATAATTAAACCACAGCATAAGAAAGGCGATAGAACTGCTATTTCAAATTACCGTCCAATAGCTCTGATACCAGTATTGTCGTTTTTTTTTGAAAAAGTAATTTATAAATCTATGAACTCATTCTTTGAAGTAAACAGTATACTGGCTAAAGAACAATATGGTTTTCGGAAAAACAGAAACATTAATAAAGCTGTCTATGAATTATTTACAGAAATTGTTAGTAATGTTGACAAAAAAAATCCAATAGCAGCAGTACTTATGGACATGTCGAAAGCATTCGACCACGTAAATCACGAAATATTACTGGGTAAGTTAGAACGATACGGCGTCAGGGGAAACATATTAAATCTAGTCAAAACATATCTCACTGGACGTAAGCAAGCCACTGTTTTAAATAGAATTTGTTCTAAATCCAAGCTAGAAGTTACTCATATGTCACCAATTAGAGATACAACATGTGGTGTACCCCAAGGAACTGCCCTTGGGCCCTTGTTGTTTCTCATATATATTAACGATTTGCCAAAATGCACTGAGCATCAAACTGTTTTGTTTGCCGATGACAGTACACTTATTGTTCCATGCAAAAATATAGACACTTATGAAGATGACATAAACAATTCCATCCATTGCATCATAAATTGGTTACTTATAAATAAATTAAAAATAAATATAGATAAGACAAAGCTTATGACATTTTATCAAAGAACAAAAAAACTTAACTTAAGCATAGCATATACAGATCAAATAATAGCTGAAACAAGCAGTGCTAGATTTCTGGGACTTCACTTGGGTATTCATTTAAACTGGAAATGTCATGTAGAAGCTGTTTGTAAAAAACTAAACCAGTACTCATATGCACTCTACAATCTAGCAAAAATAGCAAATGAATCCGTTGTTCTAATTTCTTACAAGGCCTATGTCACATCTACATTGCGTTTTGGAATAATATATTGGGGGAATTCCACTGACAAAGATATTGCGTTTAAGGCCCAAAAATATGTGTGCGTGCTGTGTTTAAACTTAAATCAACTGTAAGCTGTATTCCATATTTCAAAATATTTAAAATCTTAACATTGCCCTGTATGTACATTTTTGAGACAGCAGTATTTGTCAAATCCAACATCCATCTGTTTGAAACATTGAGATCTAAACGACGCAACAGAGAGATATGCGCTAAGCCACATAACACTGCTTTTTATACAAAAAGTTTTCTAGGAATGGCACCTAGGATTTACAATAAGATCCCTAGACGAATTACAGAAATAGACAACATGTATGATTTTAAAAAGGCTTTCCTGAAAATATTATATGAAAAAACATATTATACGGTGAACGAATACCTAACTGACATATTATAATTTTTTATTTTTATTTATTGATTTGACAATTTATACTAGAATTTATTATTATTGTGTTTAATTGGAATGATTTTAATGTATCGACAATTTGAATTAGAATTTATTTGTTTGATAATTATATTATAATCTGCATGTTTGTGCCAAAATAATATTTGTACGCCAATAACGGCTAGACATAGCGTTCTTTAATATAATATTTACAACATCTGTACCTAACCTACCTATGTTCAACAAATAAAAAATATTTGTATTTGTAAACAAAATACATATAATCAAAATCAATTTACCAATTTAAATATAAACATACAATATATGAGAATATACTTACAGACATACTTACTTCAATACATACATAACAACAATACTACATAATACATACATACAATACATACTTCAAAAAAAAACAACCAAATGAAGTCGCTATTCGTTACTCTCTGTGATCTGTGGTCACGTTCTTAACTTCGCAACCGATTTTGATGCGGTCTTCATCATCATTTAGAGAATTTCTTCCAGAAGTCAGTCATCATGGGACGTACCTAATATTAGAAGTGCGCGCAAGTTATGTCTGCGCGCGTGTTTGACCTTCAAGACTATATTCCTGCCAGCATTTTTAAGCGCAGGCCACACCGCCACCTAGCGAGCGAGCGAGCGAGCCGGGCGAGCATCGTTTCACCTCTTTTCATACTTCGGTTCACACCCCGAACTACAGAGACTAGCTACGTCAGCGATACAAACGATGCAAACGAAATATCCGACGATGCCAGCGATGCTATTCCTTCACCTCATTACTGTAGTTCGCGGTGTGAACCGAAGTATGAAAAGAGGTGAAACGGTGCTCGCCCAGCTCGCTCGCTAGCTGGCAGTGTGGCCAGCGCTAGAGGCGGAACGCTTCCGTCGCTCTCCCACCCATTGGCGTATAAAGGGGGGGCTCTGGGGGCCATGCTCCCCCCCCAAAAAGACCCAGGAATTCTATACTTTCGACTCAACTTTTCGATTCAATTCAGCCGAAAGGTCATTCTCCACTCTACGCCGCTTAAAAACATGGCAGCGTACGCGGACAGGGGAGGAGCGGATTGGAGGACTTGCACTACAGGGATGTTCCTCTTGATGTTAATAAAGTTATAGATAGGTTTGCCAAAAGCGGCTCAAGCCAAGTTAACTTTATTTTGTAATAATTCAAGCTGATAAAAACATTTTTTTTTGTTTACTTATGATTTTAACCCTATCTCCGAACCTTGTCAGAATGGGCCCCCCCCAAAATGAAATCCTGGATCCGCCCCTGCTCCCACCCGCCCGCTCGCTCACTCGTCCATCCGTAGTTTTCGGTGTGAACCCACATAGTTTAGCTCGCCATGCCTTCGCTCAGTTTATATAGTTTCCCTCGCCTCGCTTCGCCCGCCAGCTCGCTCGCTCGCTAGTTGGCGGTGTGGTCTGCGCTTTAATCACTTTCGGCCAAATTATGGCGATTGTTTCCTTTGGAAAACACGGAACACAACACACTCTCTTTACTCTCTTTTAAACGTCGAGATGGCGGCATACGATTATTTCCGATTTCGGCCGCGCAGACTTATTTTGCGCGCACTCTACATAGGTACTTACTACTGCAGGCTATACCTACCTACGGTTATAAGTGTGTATTATGTAATAATCCATTTTCTTTGAGACACGAATGTTAAAAGTAAGAACCTGTTGAGGAGCATTGAAAAGGATTTTTCGAACCTCTTAAGCAAGTTAAACAACGTCGTGAGTCACGGCCAACAGCTATCCTTTACTTGAAGGCTCATGCACACTGGCGTGACGCGACAGCTCGATACAAAGGCGCCGCTCGTCGCGCTGCACGCGGTGCCTTTGTGTATGCTGTCGCGTCGCGCCAGTGTGCACGAGCCTTAAGGCGTGGTAAGTTTCAAATTTGTAGGTGATGGACAATAGCGCATCGCGGCAATAAATAAGGTTCAAAACAGCGATGCGTTGGATGTTAGCTGAATCGAATGACCACCAAATTTTGCAGTTTTAGTTATATTAAAAAATAAATGCACAGCCGTGCATTTATATATTTTTTATTTTCTTTTTAATATCTAAAAATTATCCCTCTGAGCCCAGTGGAATAATTTTTAGATATTTATTTAGTTGATTAAATTCCCTTTAGTATCATTACATAACATATTATAGTTTATTCTCAAAATTTTCAGAATTATGCGACGGAAAAAAATTTATGGGCTCTGTTTTATGATTTTTTTTATCATGATACTGTTTTATTTTTATGAAATATTTTTGAATAAGTCTTTTAATACACTCATTTTCTTCGAGCTTGTATTACGTACCAATACGCCTAAATGTACTAAAAAAAATGAGCGTTTCAAGGCTCCCGCAGACTGGCGCGACGCGACTCTTGAAGAACAATTTCCATGAAGATTTGATATAAATTATTGTTCTACTAGAGTAAGAAATAAATATTAAATATGAAACTGTTCTACCTAGTCCTACGTATGGGCAGCCCTCACGCTCTGGGCAGAGCGGGAGGGTGTGTCAGCCTTTACTGACCAAAACCCACCCGTGTTCCTTCAGTTGCCTGTGTGCCCGGGCCACGGTTACCCTTTCGGACAAAGCCGTAACCCCGGCAGGCATCAGCCCTGACGGACCTCATCAATGTGTGCTGACATCTCTTTGAAGCGCGCGTGGAACACAACGCGCCGTCGTTCCAGCCTGCGGGGTAATTACGTAACACACTATCAGTAGGAATGGGTTTCATTTTAACATCAAATCGTTGAGATCCTTAAGTCCTGAGTTGCTGACTTGCTGCACGATTACTGACAAATGCGTGCACTGACTGGACAGGTCCACTCAATCTGTGTGGTTCTTTCCTCAAAAGACCATTTCAGATACCAATCTACATGGTCTTCACATGATCTGACCAAGATT
Source organism: Griposia aprilina (assembly GCA_916610205.1). Classification (NCBI taxonomy): domain Eukaryota; kingdom Metazoa; phylum Arthropoda; class Insecta; order Lepidoptera; family Noctuidae; genus Griposia; species Griposia aprilina. The sequence continues at coordinate 18,345,235 of OU744288.1, forward strand.
ATGTCTGGACTTTAAAAGAGACTGTGACCTCTGAGTTTGTTTCGGCCTTTCTTCTCAGAGTAGTCAGATAGGAAACGCCGACCTCATCTAGTTTAAAAATATGATTGACGTGTAAAAGTGTTTGTACAAACCTACTTACAGAAATAAAATCATTTATCATTTATCATTAACAGTTCATCAACATTCATTGCGTTATTTACGTTTTTGAGCGGACAAATTTTTCGAACATATGAAGCAATGGATTAGCAATAGGCTTCAAAATGATTCAGATTGTGATAGATAGTGTGGTAAGTAATTAGGATGCTGGTCCTTACCGGACGGCGAGCTGCCCATTGGTCGCCGTCCGCAAGCCCGCGCCTGCGGTGGCCGGGAATCGGCTATTGATTCCCGACGCGATTAGTGAACGGCGATTAGTGATGCCTAGATTGTTCATTGTACCAATCGAAGCCGCCATTTTAAAGCAATGGACCTACACTGGCCGCTAGTGAATTCCTATCGGAGTTTAGATTAAATCCGGCTCTAGTAAACTTTCGCGGTTGATCCACTTCCAGAATTAACATTCAAGTTAGTTAGAGTTCGCTAGAACATTAGTAATGCATTAGGCAATGTTACTAAGTATCTGTACTACTGTAGGTAGTAGAGATTAACTTTCAAACAGTACCTTAAGATGATCAGGTATTAGGTATTAATGTCATTTGGCACCAACACTACCCAGGAGAGTCAAAAAGTTGAAAGATCTTATAATACGAGTACTTATACTTGTTTAATTTAATCCTAACTAATAATATAAATGCGACAGTGAATTTGTTCGTTTTTTAAGCTTTCACGCTAAAACAGCGGAACGAATTTTCATGAAATTTGGTACATGGGTAGACCATGAGAAGGAGATGGGCTACTTTTAATCCTAGATCGCAGACGAAGTCACCGACAACGCCTAGTTAATATTAAAAATAGGAAAGTAACTCTGTCTGTTACCTTCTCAAGCGTTTAGGCCCGTTAATTGATCAGTAGTCAAACATACTGTAGCGGTATCTACATCGCCACATGCGAGCTACACGTCATACTGACGTCACGCAAATCCTGCATCGCGCAAGCAGAGTTTACCGCGCGACTAGCATATGTACAACGTCCCGATATCAACCGTCGGGCAGTTGCCCACCAGGCACAACACCCGTCTGGTCGGAGGATCCTCCCTTTTCTACGGAGGTATGAGTGAGCTTTACACACTGTTCATCATACCTCTATAATACTAATAGTTAAAATGCGTTAGTTAAACTAAAAACTTGTAAAAATGACATAAGTATGTTGTTTGACAAATGGTTAAGCTAACTATAGTTAAAAAATTGTCAATTTGCTATGAAAGTTAACCATGCGTAGACAGAGTAGTTAAAGTTTAACTATTGTCAAGTGACTAATTAATGAAAAATTGACCATTGGTCATTTTTAACTATGTATCAAACAACGGGCCCTTAATGACTGCACCGATTTCAATATAATTTTGCACACAGGTAGATATGACCTGTGTTAGGATATAGAATATATACTTTTATCCCGGTACCTCCACACGGGAAATTCTGCAGTTAAAAACTAGTGTGTTTATATATTCACAACAGGAATGTATGCGATTCAACCCAGGACTAAAAAGGTAACAAACAATTTATTTATCGTGTATTTAGTCAATATTTTCCAGTACAGTAGAAACTTTACATTTTGCGTTCAAACGAGTCAAAGAAAGGGTTAGTACAAGTAAGCGAAGCATTAAATGCCTCTACTTAAAATCAAGCGCAAGTAATAGCGGATTACAGATGTACCTAAATATTAATCTGCACCAAACGGTGTAAAATATTTCTTGAAGAACCCTTATGTATCAGGAGAGCGATGAAAGTAGCTTATGGGTGGCTTAAACAGGTAATAAACCAAGATTTAATATCCGGCATGTGGGTAACCAAACACAGACTCATATTTCATCTACATACTCGTAGATCTTTACGAAAATTCAGGAAACTTGAAAACATGAGAGTATATTACATACACGGGTGTGATGTATAATTTATGCCTCTATCTTTAGTTATGTTTTTGTTTTTAAGACCATCCGTAATCCACTCTTGAAAAAATGGGCGCTTTCGATAACACTATACTACTATTTAATTAGTTGTGGTACAAAATATTACGTAGTCATGGGTAGTCAGCAAGTTGATAACGCCCTGCTTACTGGATCATCTCTATCTGCACAGGGTGTACTCCATCATCATCACCATCACTAGCCTACAGCAGTCCATTGCTGGACATAGGCCTCTCCAATTGTACACCACTCAGCTCGATTCTCGGCAACTCTCGTCCAGCTGCTACCAGCCGCCCTGCGAAGATCTTCGCTCCACCTAGCCTGAGGACGTCCTACTTTTCGTTTTCCGATTCGCGGTCTCCACTCAAGAACATGTCTATCTCAACGGTCACCGGTTTTACGGCTAATATGGCCGGCCCATTGCCAATTCAGCTTGCTTATTCTGTGAGCTATGTCAACAACTTTGGTTCTCTGCCGGTTCACCTCATCCCGGATTCTATCCCTCAGAGAGACTTCAAGCATAGCTCGTTCCACAGCTCGCTGAGTGACCTTGAATTTTTGGACCAGCCGTACCGTGAGTGTCCACGTTTCAGTTCCGTAAGTCATAACAGGCAGGACGCACTGATTGAACACTTTAGTCTTTAAGCTCTGCGGAATGCACTTTACGAACGCTTATTACGGTCACTTGTAGAGCCTCTTTTACAGTATATCAGGTAAAAGAAGTGACATCATTTAACGTAGTACAGTACTAATGAAACTGAACTCCTTTTATTATGGAATCAACTCTGAAATGTGAAAAAGAACGCTGCTGTATGAATTTTGATCGTGTTGATATTGGACTTTTGTTTGGAACAGCAGTTTTTGTTCATAATTAAGTATCTGTTGGTCCGATAGTAAAGTTGTTTATTAAGGTATGTGTCTTCTTTTAGCTACCAAACTGTATAATTGGCACCCCAAAACTTTTCCCTTGACTTGCTTTATCACACAGTTTCACCGTTTATGTTTATGATTGTTTACAGTTTCACATACGTACATGTATCCGTAAAGCCATATGATATTAGTATCTGGTTTAAATGATGCCATTATTCATAAGTTATAGTTGGCAAGTTTACGAGTCGAACTCCACAAAGCAGTTTGACTCGCATCCTTGCGATTGTATAGTAGTTCTGACATATTTATGTGCTCTATGTCACTACCGCAGGCATTTTTATTTTATAAATTAAAGTTACTTTAAGGGCCAGCGCACATCTGGTGAGGCACAGCGCAGCGCATTCGTCACTGCCATTCAAATATCGACCTTGCATTGGTTGAAATAAAGTTGAAAATAAATAATCTTCCATTAGCTCGAGAGCGCGTCTAAGCGGAAAGAGGCGCGCGTCTCAAATTATTTATTCTCAATTTTATTTTTAGGCATGCAACGTTGATATTTGTTTGGCAGTGACAACCGCGCCGCGCTGCCCCTCGCCAGGAGTGCCTTAAGTATCTGTCTGTGTGACCGCGTCGTTCGTCTAAACTACGCAACGAATTTTGATGCGGTATCCTTTAGAGAATTTATTCCGGAAGGTTTATGTGTATAGTACTTAAAACATAAACTTAGATATAATAAAGAAATCCCGATGATTTTTCAAGTCGTAAAAACCGGGCGAAGCAGGGGCGGGTCGCTAGTATGTCAGTAAAATTAATAGGCTGCTGATGATGGCAATGATCAACGCACGCTATAACAAGCACATCATGAAAATGTTAATTAACGGTTAATCAGCATGTGCTATTCGCGTGGCTTTGACACTGTGTCTGTAAAAGCTAAACTATTTTATGCTAGGGTCAACAACGAACTCTTTGTCAAAATAACCGGTGCAAAAAAAAAACAACACGCTTTCAAAACTAGGCTCATTGACAAATTTAGAGGAACGCAAAAAAAAAAATGTTTGATTTCGTCGTTCGTTTGTAATAATCGTACTGGCCACAAACATTAGTAAATACTATATTAAAAAAAAAGTTTTGGAATATTTTTTTAGTTTTTTTTTTTTAATGTATTTATTGCATAATAATGCGTTCTTTCACATTGCGAATTTTTTTGCCAACGTTTGAGTTTTTAGGTTTTGTTTTTGTTAAAAAATTTGCTTTGACTGCCTTCTTTATCGTGTTAAGTGTGAATTATTACTGCAAATAAACTGATAATGCCAGATCTATACGCCACTCAAGTTGCTAGAGCTGTCACTTGAATTGAAACTGGGCACACCTACAAACATGTGACCCAAACATTACGGGTATCAAAATCTGTGGTACACCGAGTTGTCGGCAGACCGGGCAGTCTAAGAGGCTCGCAGGACGTAAACGGAAAACTGTGTCCAGAGATGACCGATTCATCGTTATCAGCGTGTTTAGAAACCGGACCTTAACTTCTTCTGAGCTAAGAATGAATCTCCATGAAGTTCGAGGGGTTACATTAAGCACAAAAACTGTGAGAAGAAGACTGAAATCGGCTGGAATAAATTCACACTTTCCTGCCAGAGGTGGGGTTCTTGCCACATGCCATCAAGTAGTTCGAGTTAATTTTGCTCACTATGACGAAGCTTGGAGTCAAGTTCTATTCACGTTTTCATCATTGGATCATTAAGTTCCCTTCAAAATGGTTGAGCTGAATGGTGCTGATCCATGCGTCATGTTCGTGAACGGGCGCCGTCAGTAGGGACTGGTCAACTCTTGGCTGCCACGGCTTATTTTAATTTTAATTTAAATTTTTGAATTGTTTTTTTATCTTTTTTATTACGGATACTTTATACGTGCACGTCTTTCTACATCGTTCTCACATTTTTAATTTGAACATGAATGATGTAAACAATTTGTTTTTTGTAACTATATGTTGATTTAAAAGAGTGTCCATGGAGTTTCTTGCCCGTTCTTCTCCTGGCTCTCCAACTGGCTTCATTTTTCTGACTGACTGACCCTTTGACAATTCAAAAGTGCCTGTAATTGGTTTATTTGAAATAAATGTTTTGAGTTTCTTTTTTTTTTTCACAGATGAGTCCAGATTTTGCTTGAAGCTACATGATGGAAGGATGAAAGAGACGCCCGGGAGAGAGGTATGTTCAGTGCAACATTATTAGAAAAGAGGCATACGGTAGAGGGTCGGTTATGGTATGGGGAGGTATTTGAATGCGAGCACGTTTGGAACTCCTCGTCATTGAGAATGGGTCACTAACAGAGGAACGATATGTAAATGAGATTTTGAAAGAACCCCCCCCCCCCCCCCCTCTTAGCCCCTTATATAGGGGATAGATTGGTTTTTATGTATAATATGATAATGCAAGCCATACTGCGGCTGTAGTTGCCAATATCTTCGAAGACGTTGAAATGAATGCTATGGGGTGGCAAGCGCGCTATGTGGGATAAGCTTAGAAGACAAATTAAGAGTATAAATCCTGCCCCCGCTAATTTGAGAGATCTTAAAAACGTATTTCAGGAAAAATTCAACGCAATCTCTCAAGATTTTATTGATAACTTGATTAGGAGTACGCCAAGGAGACTGGAAGCAGTTCGAAGAGCTAGAGGGGTCAAGTACTGATTATAGCCCACGTTATAGCCTTCCTAAGTAATCAGAAATAAAAAAAGTTATGTACAAAAATGTTTCTTTCCTGTATTTTAATTTTTTTTTCTTAATTTTGTTAATTTTTCTTATTTCATCGTTTGTTCTTTCGACGTTTGCAAAATCCAAATAAATAAACTCTTAATTGTCAAATATCCATGATATTTTGTTTTATACACACTTTTTTTTGCGTTCCTATAAAGTCTATGAGTGTAGTTTGCTATTTACAAAGATGACCAAAAATCGAATGAGATTTATAGTAAATTAATTGGTTTGTGTTTTCTATTTATAAACCGATTTTGTTACTTAATTTACATTTTTTTCCCGTAATCCTATGGAGTTTCAAAAAATAGGTAAGAACTAGAAAACTTTAATTAACACATCGTATCACAATTTACAGTGGACAAAAAAGCTGTAGCACAAAAAAGTCCTATGCACAAAAATGCTCAAGTATTTTCAGTGATACGATTTCGTATCGGAATCTAGGTTTGACCTAACCAACTAGTCAAGAATAACTAAGTTATGTACGTAAGGGTCAAATTGAGTAAAGCTACGTTACCAACTTTGTAAATCCTTTGACTAGAAACTGGTGAAACTGCAATCAAATGTTTCAAGTGGCGTATCTCGAAAACATGCGAAGCATTTCTGCCTTTTTGTGGATAAGATAAATTCAAGTAGATTGCAATGAACGCTTTAAGATGCGTTTTTAAAGAGATAAGTAACCAAGGTCATCGGATATAGTTGAAGTTTAGTAAGAAACCGATGGATGTTTTCAAATGAAATTTAATTTGATAAATTAACTGTTTGTTTTCTATTAATTAAGTTAAATTTTATTCGAAAATATCCATCGGTTTCTTACTAAACTTCAACTACATATATCTTCTTTTTTTTCCTTATTAAAAAGAACCAGGTTCTTAATAATTAATTACAATCTAGCCTATAAGACTAATAAGCAATTTTAATCTAAATTAATTTTTTACGTGATAATTATTTTAAAACTTAGAATAGTGTTGATTGTACTTTATAAGTCCGTTCCACTTTCTTAGTTTGATATAATGATAAAAACACTTTGTTCATGTGTTATTATGTGTGTCATTATCACTATTATTTCTACACTTTTTTACACTACACTAACTCAAAAGGTTTTGTTCGTTTTAGTCTCCGCACTATATTTGTTTGGTCTAACAGCTGAATTACATATATCTGACGACCCTGTTTACTTATCACATTTGGTAACCGTACATTTTGGACCATTTTCCATCTACAAATCTGATAATTTGGAAATTTTTTAAAGGTTATTTTAAAACAGTTTTTGCGACAATTTGACTTGTTGATGATTCGAATGAGTGAACGCTGATATAATAATAATAATAATAATAAATCCTTTATTTTCAGGCTACTTTGGCCCATAGATAAATACCTTACAGACTAACATATATATCATAATAGTACAAAGTGTGTTAGTATATAAACTTAAAACTAAGTTAGTAAAACACACTTCACGCGAGCACTGTCTTTGTGCGATCGTGTGGCACTTATCCGCGGAAGCGACGGAACATTACACCTTGCGGCCAAAAGTCCTCTGCCATGACGAGGTGCAGGTAGCAAGTAGGTACTCGCACCACAAACGCCTTGAAGTTGACGTTGCGGCGCGATTCAAGCAACTGCACTCTCGGCCTGTACTTGGTCCTTTGGCATACGTACTCCACGATGTCCTCGGCCTTAGTGGTATAGTGTAGGCGGGAAATATACACGGGAGTGTTCGGCTGGGCGGCTCGAACAGCTCGATATACTCAGCTATGAAAACTACGCTAGGTTACACTAATGACGAAGACAATAGTGTTAGTTTAAATCAACAACGACAACTAAAATTAAAAACAATTAACCTTCTAAACAAGGCCAAAATTAACAAACCGAATACATTGTATGACGAAGAGTTAGTAACTCATCCCGAGATTTGGCAGTGAAACGGCATAGCAATTATAATACGTAGTATCAAGTACCTACCTATAAGCGTCGGGCGCCAACCCGATGTTTTTTGGGCAGAGAAAATTTAGCACTCATTTATATTTCAATTTGGATTATGTTTCTTTCTTCATTTGTTTACTTACGCTTCCTTTGTATTTTTTTTTCTAGTAAATCATTTTTTTAAAGTCACTTTCGGTTTATGTAACAAAACGTATCGATTAGAACAGCTTCTTTTGCGGTTTCCTTAAATTCTGGTTCGGTTTATAAGCCTGATGTAAACCATAACATTCATATGTATTAAAACATGAATATTTAAATATGGCTCGTGTTTATTACCACTAAGCGTAAAAGATGAAACGTTCATTTCATTTTCTTGACGTTCATTTGACACTGAAGTATAAAATTTGTCAGGAAATGCGTAATAAGTGAAGAGCAATCATCTCAAAAATAAAAAAAACCAGACTTACAAAATGTCGCAATAATAAAAAAGCGGAAGAGATTAAACAAATTGAACACAACACATAAAACCAACTTGTAATTCTGCGGAAAGTCGCGTAAAAATGTCAGCATCGTGCAATTTTACATAAATTACTTTACAAAAGGAGTCGGTGGCGTGCCGAGACGGGTGTCGTTCGACCGCGCACCCTGAATTACGAGCAGACTATTTGTAGATGCCGCCAAGAATCGCTTTCATTAACAATTCGCGATAAAACACCCGCCCTTGGCTCAGTGTCGAAAGAGATTTGATGTGGAGCGAGTCCGCGTCACGCCTGGTTATTAATTAGGGTCCCACAAAAAGGTGTCGAGGTCCAGTGATTGTGACGCAGGCTCCTGCGGCAAAGCCAGCATCCAGTATCCACCCAACTGTGGGAGCGCGCGGCCGCGCCCGAGGCGTCCCGGCTACATCGCCAGCCTCGATTCGCGAACACCTTATTCCAAAATCGATCTCAATTTAAAATTAGAATTTAGATGTTTTTTTGTGTGATTATCTCTCGTGTCAGTACTGTCTACGATTTTTAATTGATGGTTTTAAAACTTTTTAGTTTTTCTATTATGTAACGGATTCAAACTTTAATTGCTGGTATGTAATAAATTTTAAGTACCTTATAAATATTTATGAAAAACTATTTGTTTATGCAAGTAGCATACATAAGCTGTTACTTTGAGGAATTTTGGCTAAGTATTATACATATTTCATGGCTTTTCCGTTTAAGATGCAAATAATGACTGCTCGTTCAAAACGAGCATACTAGTATTAAGTAAGTTTTGTGGCAGGAAAGTGTCATAATGCGTTTTTGGGGATTATTTTCAGTCGGGTCACGTCATGTGGCGGAGGCATGGAGGCTTAACAGTAAGCCTGATTAAAGTCATCGATGGCTCGTGACTTTATCGGGAAATGGAAAATATTAAACAGGGAGTTGTAAGTCCTGTTATTTTAGGATTACGTTTTATATTCCATATTTTATTTTGTTTATACTTAACACATATTTACTGTGACTTAGAAAATATGTAGCTGCATTAAAAGAGCGTCTAACTAATTAGTAACATTAAAAGTAGTAATATTCATTTAAGCACGTCTGAAATATTTAAATTAAAGAAATTTCGTAGAGCTTACGTAAATGTTGGAAGGAACATAGCGTAGCATAATAATTAGACGTTTGTATGCAGTTAACCTCAGCTTCCTTATGACTGTACTAAAAAGTAATAACCCATTAGTAACTCGACTCCCGGGAATTGTCTCCAACATTCAAACAAAAAAATAAAAATACACGAACGAAACTCGAGCACCAGATGTCTACAATCGCTCGCTCCGGAAGTCCTGACAATTATAAGAAGCTTGGCAAAGGTCCTTGGCTAAGACGCGAAGCTTGGCGGCCCGGTAAATACTTGGCAAGGTTGCCACCAAGTCACGGTACGCCAAATTAGTGCTGCGTTCGTATTTTAATTATGATTCGATAACGATAATCGATTTCAAATTATCTGCTAATTAATTTCGTGGTGGCGATGGAATGTCATTAATTTGATAAGAGGGTTTTGAACGCGAGTGGATTCCAGTTATGAGCTGTATGTTTAATTAAACGCTTGTTTCAAGAGGACGACCAGCTGTACTTTAATGATTTGTCTCTTCTACATAATATATAAGAATAAATTAAAATGGCAATGTTTTAGATATTACAGATCTCAATCAAAACATTTATTCAAATTAATCGAAACGTGTATGAATCTTTAAAAAATCACGAGAATGTATTCAAACTAAAGCTTTCTTTATTATTGTAACTGTTGGTTATATGAATTTCGTTACGTTGCTAAGCAAAGTTTTGACAAAAAAAAACTATAATTTTGGCGCCAAAAATATTCAAGAACCGATTTCATAGAATAAAAGGTTGAAGAACTGTTTTGCTATTAAAATTATGCGATCATTTTTATAGCAGAACTTAGTCTTGCTGGCGCCACACAATAACACAGAAAGCATGTTTTCATTAGCATGCAATATGCGTTCCATTCCACATCGTTTGTCTGTAGAACGTTTGTTGTCTACGGCGTAGAGGGTCTACGGAAGTGCTACGTGGGCTACGAGGTTTTTGTAGAAGCTTGTAACTTTCTAACACAAAACATTTGCAATCAACTCTCTATTTTCAATTGGCATATTTTATATGTAGATACGTTTATACACCCAAAATTTGCTCCACTATAAACATGCAAATCATTTTATAGATTTAACATTCATGAACGCTACGTATATTTCCATATTGCTTACTGTGTTACCTACAATTTGGAACTAAACTAAAATCAAAATATACTGAGCATAACGATCCTACCATATAAATGAACTAGTATTTGTTTAGGATATGAATCAGTTTTTGTATGCCATGTACAACACAATCTCATTATCATCTGCCTGCCTTTTCCCAACTACATATGTTGGGGTCAGCTTCCAGTCTAACCGGATGCAGCTGAATACCAGTATTTTACATGTAGCGACTGCCTATCTGACCTCCATAACCCAGTTACTGGGTAATACGTTGCCTCTTGGTAAATCTGGTTGTTAGACTTTCGGGCTTCTGAGTACCCGTAACGACCGTCAAAGATTTCTGATGAACTGACGGCTTAACGTGCTTTCCAAGGCACGGAGGGGGTCTCGATATATAATTGACTGTTATAATTTAGCCACGAGCCCCTCCCAACCTGTTTTTAGCTATGTTCGACACAATCAGTCTCACATAAAAAGTGGTCACAGGGTCACAAAGATTAAATTCGAAGTCCCCCTTTGTCATAACCCGCTTTAGAGCAATAGAGGGTCCCAATATAGTTATAAAATTAATACTTAAAGTTTAAGTACCTTACCTTGGACCCTAATAAAATTAGGATAAAATTATACTATTAGGTAGTTATGTACAAAGAACTAGTTAATATCGTACGTGAATAAATTGACAAATAGATTTGAATTGAAATATTTTTGCTGACGGTCGAGCGATTATAGAATTTTTCAGACGAAACGTGAATATATTTTTAAAGAATCACAAGTTTTTTTTTTATTAGGATTCGATTTAATATTGTATTTCTGGAGATTGTGTGTGCATTTGAAACATAATCATCCTACAAGTAATAGACACAAAATTAAAAAAACAGCAACATGTCATGAATATCTAAACTAGATAATTGTTTAACGTTTAAAACTAAAAAGATAAATCATATAAAAGGAGACCGGGTTTTTTTCCCCTTAATTAAATTAATTAAAAAACGAGAGACAAATACGAGACGACATTTACGAAGCTTTTATTAGTGTCAAGGTTTTCAATCACTAATGAAGCAAATAGATCCGCGGGCAGAAGCTGGTGAAACATAAAATAACGATTGGAAATGCGTATTTTGAAGCGACCGCCTTTTGGCACACGCAGGCGGATCCATTAAAAGTCTTTAGGGACGAAATATTTGCATGGCTTTAGGTTTCATTTTCGAGCCAGAAAATGTATAGGTTCCTATGTTATCTACGTTTCTACATTCTGCAAAGGAAAAACAAGTTTAAACTTATATACGAGGGTGGACCGTCCTTTATTGATGAATTGAATCTATAAATGTTTCACGGTTCTATACAAATAAATTGGGCAGACCAACATTTAACTATTAAATACGATCGATTTTCAAATGAAATATCAAGGCTTAAGTTATACATTTAATCTTGTGGCAGTCTTCGTTAAGCAACGGATCACTTGGTCCGGTGTCTGTTGATTTTTGAGCCTACGTTTAACCTATAAGATATGACGCTTAATTGAAACCACCCCCAAACTAACCGTGATTTAACTAACCTTAAAAGACTTTAAACACAACACAGAATTTTCATTAAAAAAACTATGATTTTCATACGCCGTTACACTAAAAGGGTGGCTTTTTAATTTCTCATGGGTGCTGTAAGATGGTAGATTAGTAGAATGAAATATTTCACCCATCATTGTGTATCGCCCATAATACATATTTTGTTTACTTACTATAAGACTCGGATCTAAAGGTATGTAGATAGTCTACTAAATAATATTGGAGTTTTAAGCTTCTTTTGCTTAGATAAAGGTCTTAAATTGTTTATTGTTGTTTATTTCTCAAGATAAATCCTTGCTTTTTGCGGCGAGGCCAACCGTAACATTCTTCAGTCTCAAATTGAGATTAATTTATAAACTGAGGGTCTGAAGTTCATGGGCCAGAACGAGGAAATGAAATACAAATTGCTTTGCCCTTGTAAAATAATTAGGGTACAATAACGAAATAAAATAGGTAGGCCGGGAAAGGGCGGCGTGACGGCTAAGACCGTTTTGTGAGGGATTGGTAGGAGTTTTGATAAAAAAATGGTTATGTTAGAAAAAACCGTTTTTTCTACTTTGAATTTAGCAACCTTTTTTTTGTTTCGGTTTCATTATACGAGTATCTTATCGGCAAAACTTAGCGACAGACGCCACTAGGAAAAGCGAATTATGCATATATAAATATACTAAAACTAGCTGATGCCCGCGACTTAGCTATCAAGGATGATAAATAGCCTTATGTCCTTACCCAGCCATGACCTGCTATTTTTCATTTATATATCTATGTGCCAAATTTCGTCCAAATCCGTCCAGCTGTTTTTTGCCTAATTGAGTAATAAAGAAAAAACTCACTGCCGCATTTATAATATTAGTTAGGATTAGAATATTAATTTCAGTTTAATGGATGTTTTTATCGATTCATATGGCCGTTTATCACTGAATGATTTCAGCCCTATATGACGTTGAATGGTCAAATACCAAATAGAGGTTTTTGAAATCTGGCCATATTCCTGGACGTGGCTGTAACATATTGGCAGTAGACATTTGTTCAAGAACGTAATTTATGTGTGTAATATCCACCAGGATGCAGGGAATTCTGCCAAAACGATTGCAGTTTGATTGGAACTTTCAAACTTAAAAGTATATTCTGAGTGCATTTACATTTATATTGAAAATCTGAGTACCTTAACATCACGAGGTGAAATCGCTCTTTATCTTTTTCTCTCGCTCACTATCAATCACAATCTGAATCATTTTGAAACCTATTGATAATCCATTGCTTCATATGTTCGAAAAATTTGTCTGCTCAACAACGTAAATAATGGGAACACCCAAATACTCCGAAATATTTTATTCCGAATTTCGATGTTCCGATTTTCAAAAGTCCGAATTTCATAATACCTAAGAATTATAAGGTTTAGTATTAAAAATCACGAAATTTATTTTACTGCAAGTCGTAAATGCGATTTGTTTGTTTTCCGATTTTCATACGTTCGATGAATCAAATGCTCGATGCGTTCTCGGTCCGAAAAACAACATTCCGATTTTGAATACTTCCAATAAACTGCTAAAATTAGGATTCTGATTCGCTTAGTGAAATATTCAGAAATTCAATATCTGTAACGTTTAATGTAATTTAAAAACGTCTACTTTGTTATTAATATTTGTGTACTAATATATATTTTTTTGTGTTTTCTTCACCTTATACTTCTAGATACCTGCGTGGGTACAAGCGACTGTTATTGAATCGTTTGCGTTAGGTTAGGTTAGAACAGTGACCATTACCGCGTGAAGGCGAGCGTGCCGCGGCGGCGGCCGCCGAGCGTCAGATCCCCCCTCTATTGTTGGTGAATCATTTGGGCTAAGTAAGGTTACAGTTTTACAGAGCGCTTTTTATTCGGAATTCTAATTAATCGGTATATTAATAATCGGAATTCGTATTTTTGATATTTCGAATTATCATTAAGTCGGACTTTTTGTTATTCGATCTATTGAAACTCGGTATTTTGAGAATAGTAATTATAAACGTTAGGAATATTGAAATTTCTGAATTATAAAAATAGGATGAATGATAAATCGGAGTTGTTATATTAGGAATTTTGAACCATTCGGAATTATGAAAATCGGTATTTTGAAATTCGTGTTTGTGACTGACGGAATAAAGTTTTTCGTATTTATGTAGTGTAGCCGTAAATATTGCAATGAATGTTTTTGAACTGTCAAAATGAAAGCCATTCCTACTGTTAGTCTTACGTAAATTCCCCGCGCTTCTTAGGTTCACTTGCACAACAAATAACGAAATACATTTAACGGTTAAGGATTGTCAGAAATAGAACACATAGCATTATGTCTGTTTGCACCGTAGGGTTAGGCAGAGGCCTACCCCCACATTTTCCACTCATGTTCAAGTCCCATGTAATAGGGGGCGAGCCTATTGCCATCAACCGGGCACAACTCCAGATTCCAAGCTGCTACTGAGAAATTCCTCATGGAAAAACTAAATACCACTTTGCCTGACCTGGGAATCGAGTCCAGGACCTCATGCTCAATAGTAGCGCTAGCGACTACTACACCACGAGGCAGCAATAGAATGATGTTTAAATTTCATTTAGCGCTAAATGTATTTAGTGAATTGTATTGCAAGTGGGCCTTATTACAGCTGAAAAGAAGAAAGTGCACTTTGAGCTAAATATATCGATCTTCTACACAAATAATTTTTTATAGTGCAATTTTCTGTACTTAGTGAAGTTCAATAATGATATTAAAAGCACTTAACGGCTAAGCACGAGCCTGCAAGTAGGTACTTTAGAAATCCACTTTAGTCTGCCTTATCTTAAAATTGAGTGTGGATATGAGAAGCACATTCAATTTTTTTATTTAATTTCCAGTTCAATATGGGAAAGAAATAGACGTTCTATTTTGGAGAACGAAAATACTGCTCACGTGGGATATAAACTGAACTGTGCTACGTCTTGTGCTTCCAATTTGTAGGCACTAGCTAGACATATACCTACTAGAAGACTATTTCGATGAACGAATGCAAACATTTACTTAGGGCAATTCTCTCAACTTTTTAATGATTTAGATCGTCACATTGATCACAAAAAAAGATACGTGGACACAATTTTTTTTCAATTTTGCTTTGAGCATTATCTATGATTTTGCTAAAACCAAGTACAATAAGTTGTTTTAGTAAACATTTTCGTTCGATTATCGATAAAGAATAATTGTGCACCAAAGTACGTTCTACACTTTTTTCATCTGTTTTATATACAGCGGGGCCACCATAAATCTTTCAACATTCAATCACCTTACGCTGAAGCCGACACATATCGTTATCGATGATATTCCGAATTCAAATATTTGTTTTTTTCTGACAGTTCATTTCTGTTCTGTGTGCCAGTGTTTGTGTAAAATTAGCAAAGTCTATGTGATGCCGTTGATTTTAGAATTAATATGCCCTAGTTTTTTGTTTGTTACATATTTGCATACCATATTTCGAAGGTACTGTCTCCACAATTTATGACTTCTGATCCATTGATCCACTTTATGAAAATTCGTTCTGTTATTATGATGAATGATTTTCTTTCTGTAAGTAGGTTTGTACAAACACTTTACACGTCAATCATATTTTTTTAATTAGATGAGGTCGGCGTTTCCTATCTGTCTACTCTGAGAAGAAAGGCAAACTCAGAGGTCACAGTCTTTTTTAAAGTCCAGTCATAATCTTGGTCAGATCATTTGAAGACCATGTAGATTGTTGTCTGAAATGGTCTTTTGAGAAAAGAACCACACAGGTTGAGCCGTCCAGTCAGTGCACGCATTTGTCAGTAATCGTGCAGCTCAACTCAGGAAGTCAGGACTTAAGGAGCTCAACGATTCGACGAACAATACCAAAGAAAGGACATTTGGGTAGCCCGAATAAATTATTCAAAATGCCAGATCATGATTAAAATTAACTGAGAAAAAAAAGCAATGACCCACATAGTCCTCACATTAACTTGGACTACTTAAACCGATTACCATAATTCCGTTTCATTATTTTTCTTTACCACTATAGTTGGTTAGATCGTAAGCAAAATTAAGTAAAGAGGTGACATTTGTCAATATTAGGACTATAACGTTTTCACTTAGAATATATTTTATGAGTAGTCTGAAAGCTTTAGCACAGCCACAAAAAATATAAGATGACAAGTTTAATTTAGGAGCTAATCTAATTAAGCGTGGTGACATTTTTTGCACAAATACAACACCGCTGCCATCACGGTAGCTGAAAATATACCGTAAGACTAAAGAAATTAGCCTCATACGTTAGGCGTTTTGGCATAATGCTCTCCACTAAAATACTAATAGTGTCTGCAGGGGCCTGGTCACATTTTGTGCGAGGCCTAATGTTCTGAAGCACTCTGATTGGCCGAAACGGCATTTGCCAATAATGGCGGTATTTTATGATGAACGTAATGGCTGCTTTAGTGTGATAACAATAGGTAGTAAACTTTTATGATTATTTAATGTTTTGCAATTGAAAAGGCCCGGAAAATGGTAAAATTTTACATTCGACACGGCAAGCAGTTGAAATTTTGAGATTTAAATTTAAGAATTATGTCTGACAGCAAGCAATTCAGAAGTCTGTACTGCAAAGGATTTTTATCCTTTAAAGGAAAACTTTACACTCACAATATAAATACAGTTATAATTAAAAGAAAACAGCTTTAGTTCTACTGTTGAAATAATAAAGACGAAAGTCGAGGGTCGTAATAACTTGTACCTATTACGACAAGACAGAGACGCAAAACGAGAAAAAAGTTAAATTTATTTTTTGTTTTTCGTGTTCGTATTATTATTTATATTAACCTAACAAAATTGAAACAAATATACGAAACAAAACAAGCTTTAAGAGGCTGCCAACAGCTAAAGCGCGGTCACTATCGGGCTGCATAGAAAAGTAAGAGAAGCGCGATGACACAACGCTGGTAATATATTGCAATATATGCAATTATCTATTTACAAAAAAAAAAACGATTGATTGGACACTATTATGTTGTTAGTAGAATAATCTAACAAAAAATCAGAATGATTGCATGTATATTAGTATGGTTTTTAATCGTTATAAGAAATTTTCAGAGGTATCTTCGTGATTTTTTTCTATCGTATCAAATTAGTTGTATTATGTTTTCAACACACTATCTAACTGGCATATATCCTGAAGAATATCATATATTTTTCTGATTTTGTATACTGCAGTGGATCATATACTTTTATGCATTCTAAAACTTGCGTTTAGGTCTTGTAGTGCCCTTAACCACCTCGCACACTATGCGACATGTTACTGCGACAGCTCAACGATAAGACGCTGACCTGTCATCGGATGTGCGCGTGCACCGTGCGTCTAGATGCTACGACAATTAGCGAAAGCGTGCGACTCCCCTAGCCTGTCGTTGCGACTCTGCAACTCGACGCCAAGTGTGCGGAGCTTTGAACAAAATATATGAAAATTGTCGGCCGCAGCCTGAAGTTGCGTCTAGTCGCCGAGCTGTCGCAGTCGCATATCGCATAGTGTGCGCCATGTCTAATACGAAGTTTTTTAAATGATGGAAAGTAACGAAGCGGATTTCAATTACTGTTACCCAACAGCCGTGAAAACTTTACGACACTATAAATTGGTACTTGGGTAGTACCGCCTTAGTAAACCAATGAAACTGTTTACAAGGATAGTAGATACTTGAAGTGCTAATAAATGTACAAAGGCAGGGACGTCCATCGCGGACTTGTCTTATCTATATGACTACCGTACTCAATCAATTCTCTTGTGGATTGAAAAAGGGCTGGGTAAGTAGACAAAGATATTAAAGAAAAATATACCCCGTTTGGCACAGTGGCTGATCGAACGCTTGGTCGTACGAAACAAACACTTTTACGTAGGTATATTTTTGTTTTGAGTAAGGGTAAAAGGTGAAATGTACTTGTACAGTCAGAGAAATTAATTGTTTGATACCCTACTTCAATTTGCCGTGTTATAGCTATTTCATACAACAGTCAGAGACTGACGTTTGTGATTTGAATATACGGATAATTTAAGTTGGTAGCCAAAATCGGTTCAACGGACTGTAAAGAAGGTCTCTTTATTTCAAATGGAGTATAGATAATGTTATGAAAGTCCCAACCACTCAAAAGTCGCAGTTTACAGGAAACCACAATATTAGTTAAAAATTGACATTTTCATAAAAGTGTTAATAAAAATCTAAAAGCACCAAAAGATTTCCACAGTACATCGTCGTATCGGGTCCAAATAGAAGGCTTCTATTAGTTCCCGCGGGTATCGAGCGAAGCCGTTCTAATAGTGCGGAGCGAGACATATTTACAGTTTATTAAACTAGGGAAAAATACTTTCTTCCTTTACTTAAGGGTTTAGAGAACAATGCTAGGTGGTTTCATGGAAAAAATGGCTTAGCATAAAGCATGTATTAAAACAATAATACGCAATAACTCGAAGAATTATGCAAGAATAGCGCTATGATATTTTCTCTTTAAGAGGCTGACAACAGCTAAAGCGCGGTCACTGTCGGACTGCATAGAAAAGAAAGAGAAGCGCTATGACACAACGCTGGTAATTTATTGCAAAATATGAAGCAATTATCTATTTACAAAAAGTATATTGATTGGACAAAAAAAATAAAAGACTATTACGTTAATATGTTGCATTTATAATAATCTAACAAAAAATCAAAATTATTGCATATTAGTATGGCTTTTCATTGTTAAAAGAAATTTTAGAGGTATCTTAGTGTTTTTTTTTCTATCGTATCGAATTAGTTGTATTATATTTCCAACACTCTATGTAACTAGCATATATCCTGAAGAATATCATATAATTTTCTGATTTTGTTTATTGCAGTGGATCATATACTTTTAGGCATTATAAAACTTGAGTTTAGGTCCCCTTAAGTGGAAAAGGCGTGATGCATGAATACAAATTATTATATAAAAGTAATTTACATAAACGGAATAAAATGACGGACTGCCTCACTGGTCTACTGGTCGCTAGCCCTGCTGCTGTGCAAGAGATCCTAGGTTCGATTTCCAGGTCTGGCAAAGTTTTGTTGGGTTTTTACATCAGAAATTTCTCAGTAATAGCCCGTTTTTGTCCGGGCGATGGTAATAGGCTGGCCCCCTCTTACGGGCGAAATGCGGGTGTACTAAAAGTACACCTCTACCTAACCCTTTCAGGAAAAGACGCGTAATGTTATGTAATGTGAAACAAATTCAATGAAAATCTAGTTCATGAAGACACATACACATACATAAAATCACGCCTTCTTCCCATGGGGGTAGGCAGAAACTACAGAACGCCACTTGCTTCCTTACATATTCTTTTTGCCTCGTTTACGTTCATACATTTGGTCATACACGCACGCCGGTTGCGAGTTCTACGTACCTGACCTTTCTGAAGAACATCACCAACAAGGTCACTATATGTCCTCCTAGGGCGTCCCCTCCCGGCGTTTCCACTCACATCTGCCTTGTAAAATCATTTTTTAGTCGCCGTTCATTCATCCTCTCAACATAACCAAACCATCTAAGCATACTCTTTTAAATTTTTGTCACTACCCCTACATCTTCTTTTAAACCGCACCGTTTCCTTATCACATCATTCTTCAGCCTATCATTCATAGTCACACCACACATGTGTCGCAAGGAACGCATTTCCACAGCATTTATTCTACTTTCATCCTTCATGAAGACTACTTTAAAAATATGGGCTTGCCTAGGTCAAAATTATCATGGGTATCATTTTGTTTGACCAAAGCCCTTACAATGTCTCTCATTATCTACTCTATCATTACAATTACACACATTATTATAATGACACTTAACTTCAAACATAACATAACATCACGCGTGATGTCTCCGACGGGTTAGGGTGTACCAATAGTACACGTACTCTTTTTCCCCAACCTAATATTATAAATTAAAGTCGCTTTTCGTGTCTGTCTGTGTGACCGGGTTGTTCTTCTAAACTAAACTAAATAGTCCCCAAACCTACATCATATAGAGGGTTATTGGTTATATGTCGACAATCCATTAAGGACATGTAGGAGAGGTGATTTGCAACCGAATGACCCCTGATGACCCCTATGCAAATGTCAAACAACGCATGATTTTTTTTAAATTATTATTGTCTGCTACTACTTCAATACATAATAATCAACCATAAAATGACAATTATCTTTAATCGTTTTACAAATCGTTACAATTTTATATCATTTTGGGCAGGTTATTTGACTAAAATAGTCTATTTCTGCAAAAAAACACGGAATCACTTTATCGGCAGAACATTCCAAAAATATGTACAACTTCTCAGATATCCAACGAGATACAATAAGATACCAGATATCTTCAAAAAAATATAAAATGTCAAATTACTCGAAAATGGTGGACATTTGCATATGGGTCATCAGTGGTCATTCGGTTGCAAATGACCTCTGTTACATCCCCTTAACGGATTGCTGACATATAACCAATAACCCTGTAAACATAAATGTAATGAACTAATGATTTCCCTTCAAAAATTAAGGAGCTTGTGACGACCAACCGCAACCCAACCATTGCTAAGGCCTGACAGAGTTTCGCAATTAGGAGTCGGTCGGTTAAGCTTGTGGGCTAATTATGTACATTACTGGCTTATCGTGTGAGGAGGAAGTTCGGGTATCGCGGGTCAGTTGTGGCATCTCGTTGTTTTGCCGGTCTTATGTGTAGATCTGTGGTGCAAGGATTAGTGTGAAGTGTGGTGGGACTACCAAATAGCTGTTTGTATGTACGTTTGTAGTGACCATAGTGATGGTGTAGCGGCATCTACAACGCCACATGTGAGCTACGCGTCACACTGACGTCACGCAAAGTCCTGCATCGCGCAAACAGGGTTTACCGCACAACTAGCATATGAGTATATACAATGTCCGGACATCAAATTATGGGACAGCTGCCCACCAGACAGGTCACCCGTCTGGTCGGAGGATCCTCCCTTTTCCATGGGGTATGAGTGAGCTTTACACCCTGTTCCTCATACCTCTATAATGGTAAAGCAATAACATTATTTTGATAAAGAGCCAGTGCATCCGTTTTTCATTATTTCGTTGCTATAAAAGAAGTTGTTGCATATTAAGTAATATATAAGAACAATTTACTGTTGTCCCGCAGCGGTCTATGAGAATAAAATGTAAAAAATCTTGCTAGTGTAAACAAATACCGATCCTATATATGTTACATGTAATAGAAGACCATTTCAGACACTGATATATATCGTCCTCACATGATCTGACCAAGATTATGTCTGGACTTTAAAAGAGTCTGTGACCTCTGAGTTTGTTTCGGATTTTCTTTCAGAGTAGTCGGATAGGAAACATCGAACTCGATCGACTAGTTTTAAAACATCATTTATATATTTTGACGTGTAAAAGTGTTTGTTCAAACCTACTTACAGAATAAAATCATTTATAATTTATTAAAACATTAATTCTATACGTATTAAAGTTATGTCCAAGGGGTAGCTCATTTCTGACTCGGCCTTCAAAACATGTCTATTTATAGAGAAGTACGATGAATGCATACGTCAAATATCTTAAGTGGTTTATATAAAGCTCAGGATCTAGAGCCTGACAGATGCTTAGCAAGATAAATGACCAGAGCGACCCGATTGTTGGCGTAACCAGGATCTAGTGATATTTCATGTTTATGAGATTCAAATAGTTTATACTAACTTTATAGTTCTGTATTATTAAAATTTTGCCTTTTTCTTTCATAGAATGAAAGTAATCGTGTAAATACTGTTAACCGTGAAAAGAGCATTTTTATCTGAGAGAACCTAAATATTTTTGCTTGCGTATCCAAAAATGAATGGAAAAGTGAACTCGTTTCCAAATGAACATACGTTCTACCGTATGGATCTTTGAAGTTTGTATTGATGAAATATAAGGCAGCGGCTGGTATTCATACTCGTAGTAAAAATATTACTCTGATATTTCGTGACGTAATTATTTTCTCATATTGATAGACATTGGAAACAAAAATGTCCTAATATTCCGACACAAATAATGATGATGATAAATGATAAATTGGTTGAAAATAACACTCCTAGGCGTCAAAATTCAATTATATTGCCACGTCATTTTTAAGCCGTCATTTATAGCCACGTCATTTTTAATTGTTTTAGTTTTGTGAAAGTTTACTACCATAGTATTTTAAGTAATTGTTACTAATACTATATGGATTGCGATTGTGTGTCCGAAATAAACAATATATATATTGTTTATTTCGTTTATTTCAAAATGACGTGGCTTATCACACGTTGGCGCGTGCTTCCGTACCCAGTGCCTTATAAAGGGACTGTCCACGTTGTCTAATAAAGATTTTAGGATGCTTTTGGAGTTTCCGCGCAACCTCCCCATTATTGACGCTGTTCTTTTCCTCATAATACCTTGAAAATCACCAACACGGGCTTGCTCGAACGCCTGCGACACGAAGAACGCTACAGAAGCGCGGAAGCCCCATCAACATCCTAAATCCATTGTTATACCGTACGCGAAGGACCACCCACAAAAGCTGCACGTGTAGAAGGTTTGGCAGTATGCCTTAAAAAGCGCGGCTTTAACAACCTTACAGGCAAACCTGCGGGCTACCATATTATGTTAACATATGTTTTAAAACTAAATTAGTTCGGTTTATCCTAACCGACTATTCTGAGAAGGAAGACCGAAACAAAACAAATGTAGGTAGGTAATACACACACAGTGACTGTTAATATGAGCTTTCATTCGAAGCATTATTGAATTATTATTCCTCTCTCTATATGTGATCATTAAACACACGACTGTTTCCTTTGTATCAATTATTTCATAAGGAACGTCTCTATGTAGCACTTAGTCAAGATTCACTATATTATATATAGTTATCAGAGTACATAAGGGTTCGTTTATGTACGGACTTTGGGACGAATTGAGAGACTTAATACGTGAATGGAAGATTAAGGTATTCCAAATATCGAATAATAAAATGTACCATACAGAATATTTTGTCATAAACTGGATTTATTTAGTTTGTGTACGGATTTTTTTGAGGTAAACTTTAAGTTAGTGCGCAAATCGGAGTATAACATGAGGCTTCAACATAACCGGCGAATTGGCTTGGCCTAGCCTTCGGAGAAACATACGCAATGATAGTTTATGTTATCCCAAACAGTTTGGTTTTTCGCGATTGTAAAGATAATCTTCCTAATGGAAATACTTTATCTCAGGAATACCTTAGCTGGGTACCGAACCCAGGATTAAAAGCACTAGGCACGCCACAATTGCGGCGGTAAGTCCCCTCTTTGAGGTGTGGCTTGAGAGGCGCCACGGCGTCCTCACCTTCCGCCTGACGCAGGTCCTCACCGGACATGGCTGTTTCGGGAGGTTCCTGTTTCGGATAAGGCGGGAGGAAACGCCCGGGTGTTGGCATTGTGTGGATCGACCGGAGGACACGGTGGAGCATACGGTGGAGGTCTGCCCGGCTTGGGCGGAGCACCGCAGTGTCCTCGTGGCGGCGATCTCTCGCGTCCGGCTCTGGTTCAGCCCATGGTACGGAGCGAGAGGGAATGGGAAGCAGTCACCTCCTTCTGCGAAGCAGTAATGCTCGCGAAGGAGGCGGCGGAGCGCGTGAGGGAGAGGCAATCGTTGCGCCCTCACGCCCCTAGTCGCCGCAGGAGGAGACACCCTGGGCGTCGGGAGTCGATAGCCGGGTTTTAGTCAGTAAGTGTGGGTTTTAGTCAGTAAGAGTCTGACACGCACTTCCGATGATTTCCCATAAAAAAAAAAACCTAAAAGCACAGCAGTAACACTTGCGATAGTAGCGCAGTCTTAAATTGGTAATGAGAGAGTTTTACCATCCGATCTACTTAACTCTTTGTCTAAAGGAAACCAGTGGATGTCAGTAAATTATGACGTCGTATGTATGTTTCTCAGAAATGTATAGTTAGGAGCAACTTTACGAGCACTTAGGTAAGATTTGCTACTGATGTACGTATTCCGTTATCAGAGAACGTAATCGACGGTCCCTTTATGTACTTGCATTTGGGACTGATTGTGAGACAGATGCTGTATTATAAAGCCTTACAGGATGTAGCAATAAATAGAATATGAATAGAGATTCAGGGCTGAATCGGAACGAAACTTTAAAAGGCATTTTAACATTGAAATAATATAGTTTGTTGCCAACAAAAGCGCTTAATCGTAGGTCCTTTTTGGCAACAAACTATAATATTATTTCAATGTTAAAATCCCTTTTAAAGTTTCGTTCCGATTCACTTCTGCGTCTCTATTCACGTCCTTTGACGGTACCTCCTTTTTGGGGCCCGCCGGCAGTATTATCGTTTACGTCAATCAATCTTAAGAGGCTGAGGTGACAGATATTTTTTAGGCAATGAAAAGAAGATCTGTTTCAAGTGATTTTTTTAAAGAAATCTTTTGCTAGTTTTCACTAATACTAGGCGACACGTTTATGAAAGTCTAAATACGTGCTAGTGCATTTTCAACCATCGGCGTTGAACCTAGCGTTAAAAATCCAACAGTGCGCTTTGGATTTGTGTCTTCTTGACGCCTAAAAGTCCAGCGGTAGTATTTTCTTTTGCACTAAAATCTATGCAATAACCAGGTCGTATGTCTGGTAAGTACAGACTAGAGAGTTATCTGATAATACCAATATTCCTTGCCTGCGGATCATTGTAGTGATCTATCTGTATGTGTTCGTATAAACCGGAATTGCGTCCCATCTTCTACTCAGTGTATCAATGTCCGATCAATGCTGTATGGAATTTTTCAGACATAAGTATTGTGGTTCGTAAAGGAGAACACTGGCTACTTTTCATATATAAATCGGCACGGCCGGCACGGTTGGCGCAGTGGTTAAGCGATTGACTGCTGCGCTGCGTGTCGCGGGTTCGATTCCCGCACGTAACAAATATTTGTATGACCTACAAGTAGTTGTTCCGGTTCTGGCTGTTTGTTTATGTGAGTTTGAATGTTTGTAAACGCACCCACAATACAGTAGAAATTCCTGGTGTGGGGCAACGTATAAAAAAAAAACATAAATGCAAACATAAATTCACGCCTTTTCCTATGGTAGCTAGAAAGTACAGAATGCTACGGTCCATACATACTCCTTTTGGTTCGTTTGCTACTTTTCATCTCGGAAATAAATGACAAAATGAGGCGTTCAGTGATTATTATATCTGGAACAATGTAATCCCTTGTATGTGTGACTGGTTAACTACAAAATAATTTATTAATTAGCCATTATATTAATTGTCTATATTGTATTCAGGATAATTATGGTTCAATTATGAATCACTTTAATAATTGCCATTTAATTAGTTATGTGATCAACGATATTGTTCCAAAAAGGTATATTGTGGTTCATGTTTATTGGCAGAACTACAATTATATTTCATTTAGTCTTTATTGCAAATGTAACCGGCCTATTTACAGTTTTCAATTATTTTTATTTTTTTTGTAACAATTCACATTGTGGACAAAAATATAATCTAACATTAAGAGCGTATACACGGGTCCACTAGCGCCACTCCTTTAAAAAAATATTATCTCCTGACTGAGAAGGAATTTTGAAAAACGGCTCAATAAGCGACCTCGGTAAGTGTGTCAAGATTTTTCTAATACCTTCTATAAACTTTCATATTGAGACACGAAGCAACAAAATTCGATGTAAACAAAAGCGCCCACATTCATTTAGATCGGATTTTGTTGCTTCGTGTCTCAATATGAAAGTTTATAAAAGGTATTAGAAAATTCTAGATACAATTACCCAGGTCGATTATTGAGCCGTTTTTCAAAATTCCTTCTCCGTCACGAGATAATATTTTTTTAAAGGAGTGGCGCTAGTGGACCCGTGTATGCACTGTTAAACATAAGTATCAGATGTACAAATTCATAAAATAATACATAAAATTAAAAACAAGCAACATTTCTCAGATAAGCTAGTCTTACAGGCTTTTCAGAACATATAAAAAAACCAAAATCATCATGGAATTAATATTCCAATTCAAGAAAACTGATTTCTAAAAGTTGAATATGATATCCCTAAAAAACGCTCGCCCTGCAACGCCTGGCCTAGCATGAACGCGCGATGTAAAAGTAACGTAAATTCGATAAATGATTAATGATTTTATTTCTTTATGTAGGTTTGTTCAAACACTTTTACACGTCCATCATATTTTTTAAACTAGATGAGGTCGGCGATTCGTATCTAGCTAGACTGAGAAGAAAGGCCGCAACAAACTCAGAGGTCACAGTCTTTTTTAAAAGCCAGTCGTCACATAATCTTGGTCAGATCATGTGACGACCATGTAAATTAGTGTCTGAAATGGTCTGTTGAGGAAAGAAGGTGATTGAGGTGACCTGTCCAGTCAGTGCACGCATTTGTCAGTAATCGTGCAGCTCAACTCGGAACTTAGGAACTTAAACTTACTCGATATTTTGTTGAATAGAAAATACAACTATCCTTTAGCATTTTTTTTATGCGTCAAACATATTTAGTATCACCCATAGATATGAGTAAAGTCTTCAACCTAATAAATATTATGAGCGAAACGAGTATTTTAAATTAAAAAAAACGTTCAAATTAACGTTACGTTAACCTCGCTCTTTCGTGGGTTGTGTGTGCCGATTACACTGAAAGTAAAAATATTAGAAAACTCATAATTATTCAAAGTATAGTATACGTTAGATCTTCGAAAAACTACTGCATTGCAGAAAGCATATTTTTTAAAGACCACGTTTCCATTATTAAAACCCAGACCGCAGCGTTATGTGATGCAAATGTCACGTCCATAGCAGCGTGAAGCGTGAACACAAAGCGACATATTCGGCATAATTGCACAAAACGCGGCCTTATTATAATTTCATAACGTGCTCGCGCGATACTAAGCTTTTCTTATGGTGTGGCTTTAGAGTAGCGTGGCGGGCAGCGGAGCGAACTAGGTGAGGTGTGGTTGTGAGGATTGTAGTTATTATGAAAAAAAAAACAAATAATTGCCAGTTACCACAAAGACACATCGAAAATTACAGCTGATAGACATTTATGGAATCACCTAATTAAACGGGATAACAGCAGGAAGATATGAGAATGATGATAAAATAAATATCTAGTAAAATAGCATTATTGTAGGTTGTCTGTCAGAACCGATTATGACAAGGCTACCCATTAGGTATATCACACTTTATAAAACGTGTTCGTATTTTTTCTTCAGTGAGGGTGGAATAAAAGTACTCTATGTATCGTGTCACCATTGATAAATGTACCTATAGGAAACGTAACAGCCTCATTTATTTGGAACCAAATAAGTACTGACATCAATTCTAAGTGCAGTTGACAAATGTATAGGCACGGGCGGAACGACCGAATGACGTATAGTATTAAGATTTATGACTATCGAAAAAAACAAATGATAGCCCTATCGGTAGTGAGTAAAATAAATAAATATGAATAAATAAACATTTATTTCTCTTCCACAGACCCCCCCCCCCACGGAAAGTGTTTGAGTAATAAATCTTAAAGATAATATTAACAAATTATTTTAACCTTTGGTAGGAGAACACAGTAAACAAAAATAAAGACAGAAAGAAGATACAAAATTAAAAGTTATTATTGAAGATTGTGAGTGAAGTGAAGTGTGATGTGATGTGATGTGATATGATATGGTGTGGTATGGTGTGGTGTGGTATGGTGTGGTGTGGTATGGTGTGGTGTGGTGTGGTGTGGTGTGGTGTGGTGTGGAGTGTTGTGGTGTGGTGAAAAATAGTTAAAGTTATAAAAGTTTGTTTCTAAATAATTTGTTTATTGCTTGTTAATAACTTTCTCAAGTATTTTGGTTAATGTAGGCAGAATAGATATTGGACGGTAGTTATCGACACAGTCCCTGCTATCAGACTGCTTGTGAATTGGGTGAACTAGGGATTTCTTGAGATCCTAGGGAAATTCACCAGTGGAAAGGAAATAAACGAGATAGGATCAGATAATGAGTTAGAGTATCTTTTTACTTCATTCACGAACACGACGAAGAACCGCGATTTTGGGAACGTTGCTATGATGATTTCGATCTTATCCACATCAGTGGGCATAACGAGTAAAGCGAAGAAATAACGCGGCAGTGAAGACGTCTGTATGAGGCAGGGTCAAACCCTGTGACTGATCCCGCTAAAGACTTACCGATTCTTGCAAAGAATTGAAGAGAGTACGACGAAGACTTGATACATTACGAAATACTTTATGATTCTGCAACAAGTAACAATCAGTTGTTGTCACTTGTGTAATTTTCGTTAATAAAAACACATATCCCACCATTGCAACCCCGAAAAATTCGCTTCGCAAAGGAATCGCCACGAAATCGTAGCAAACCTCGCTACGCCATTTGCTACGTGGTGCTACGGCGTAGCGGCTTAAGCTTGATTATGAGTGTTGACAATTTACATCTCACTTGCAACAGCCGTGGTAATTTTGCAAGGTCAACTCGTGGGGTATTTTTGACTTATTGTTTGGTAAAGTAGAGAAAGGATTTAAAAAATGCGATAAATATTTCTACTAAGGTAACATGACTTGTTATTCATTTCTTTAGTTTAAATGTCGCAAAACTAAACTTTAATTTAAAATATTACCTAAACCTTTTATTTAATGGTGGCCAAGATACAGGCTGTGCCTAGTTCGGGACCAATTCTATCTCCATATTCTTATTAAAGCATTAAGGCATTATTTCACACAAGCCCTCGATGAGATTTCAAAAAGTTTTACTTACTTCTTCTCAAATTTCCTCACCGGAATTGCCTTTCACGAGACTTACTACACTAAATAGAACTCCCCAAGTTTTCCTATCTTGCATGTTATTAGCAAGTGATTAATTTTCCCAGCACACACTGGTTCTAAATTAGCATGTTCATTAACAAGGCGCATGCGTGCTCTATCTTCCCTGAATACGCCGCGTATTTGTTCAGCCGCTGAAATGGAAGGTGGAGTTAACTGGCGTACTTTATGGGATTATGGTGTAATGCTTAAGAACTTTTTGATAAGTAGTATTACTGTTGAATGTATAAAAGTCTGCTTTTATTTAGCTTAGTTTATAGGTACGGCCCAGAAAAGGGTAATTTTTAAATCTAATAAATCCAATTGACCGAACGAGCGCAAAGTGCGAGCGAAATGTATCCGTTTCAGCTTGGGCAAAAATGCTTTCGTATGTCCGGATGTCCGGCTGTTCGAAAATTTTGTGAGCAGAGGGCCTAGACAAGGTAACATTCGATTAGCGATGACGCTAGTAGAAAAGCCACAAAATGTATGGGGTTGACATAAGCTATCGAAATGTCACGTGATCATAAGTCAACGAATAGAAATTAGCTAGACAATGTTAACATCATTCGATTCTATAAAACGAATCGACAGCGTCGAACGATTACTCGTACTTCCATAGAGATGCGTAGCCAAGTGGCACTTTTTAACAAGCGTTTTCGCTAGTTTTCGATTCTTAGCAATAGCGATTGTAGAAATAGAATCCCCCCCCAAAGCGAATGCCATTTGTCTAAGCCCTCAGGTTCAATAATTATATGTTTTTTTTTGTCGATTCAGGTTTTCGATATTTTTCAAAATGGTGGAGATATGGGAGTTGAAAACATAAAAAAAACAGCCTTTTGGTGCTCTTTGCGCGCGCTTTTGTTTTAAGGTGCGCCGGTGAAACAAATTTATTCAGTTTTAACGTATGCAAAAACAAACTTGTGAGGTATGCAGCTCACAGAACCACTAGTAAAAAAATAGATAGATTTATGGATAGAACAGGTACTCTTTATTGTATAACAATAATACAACAAACTTAAATAAATATTTAAATTAAATACGTCGTGAGTACAGTTTATCTGCAAAAAAAAACCAGATACCTACAGAATATTAACACTTAGGTATTAAAAAGGCCGTAAGATATTTCTTAAAAGGTATCTGCATGCGTAACAAGGCCATATAGTAACGGAAGAAATGGAAGACAAAATGACAGATTGTAGAAAGATTTCTTACGGCGCGATGTCAAAATTCAAAAAAAGAATAAAATTTTGGAAAAAAAGTGATTTGTCTTCTCTTCGTAGAGTAGAGATAGAAGTGGTCATACTACGCAGGCTGAACGCCAATTCCCGTAGTAAAAAAAACGTTCAGAATCTAGTCTCAATCTCATCTTAGCGACCATCAATGTCAAAAATGTGTCAATAATGTATGGAAATTACAGGTATTTTTGACAGATTGAGACTGACATTAGAATGCGAACGTTCTTAAAAATACCGGAACTCTTATTGTTCGTAGCCGGGAAAATAATAAGATGCAAGTAAAAATGAAACTTGGGGTGCTTGCTTTACATATTTTTTTTATTCCTTGACTGTAAATGCCGAAAAGAGGAAAACAAATGAATGTAGTCTCCCATAAATGTTTTGGGAATTAAACAACTACAGTCCTTTCACAGTTGTTTTACCCATGACAGCAGTAACCCAAAAGTAACCTTATTATAACGAGAATAAAGATCAATGTGATTTTAACAGACTTGTGAGTGGAAGCAACCCTACAGGAACCTTATTTCAAGGATCATAAAGACCACTGTGATTTTGATAGAGATGCAAAATCAGAGTTTCAGTCTCATACGGCTTGCTGCTTATGTCCGCAGCTGGACCCGCTGTGAAAGTGTAATTCAAACTATGGGAACTTCGTCTGTGTTTAATACTAGGCAGGTAATACAAATAGTTTTGAGTGCAACGGTAATCAAATAATAAACATGAATGTGTTTCACAAAAGTAATTCTTTTCTATTCTAAAACAATTATACAACAATCATTATCATCATGTCAGTTGAAGGACGTTCACTGCTGGCCATCTCTCCCAAGCGTCGACCAGATCTTTGACAATACAACAATGCTGTCATTAAAATTAAAAATTACTATAATGGATTCCCATATTTAATTACACAAACGAAAAAGTATAATGAAACAATAATTGGCCAAATTAAGCTCCAATTAAAAGGGTACCTTACGATTAAATAATAACAGCCATTACGTTCAAACGGTTCAAGATTCGGGAGCAGGAAATAATCGTAACGTTTTAATAATTAGCACAATTTGTTACAAATGTTAATGCCCGCGAAACGGTTATTGCTCGTTAAATTCTGATCATTCTGAATTACTGATTTTAATTCCGATCTTATTTTATGAAATGCTTTAGGATTTATCCTGTAGCGGTCTACAACGCGACATGCGAGCTACGCGTCACACTGACGTAACGCAAAATCCTGCATCGCGCAAGCAGAGTTTACCGCGCAACTGGCATATATCACACGTTGGGCAGTTGCCTACGAGACACGACACCCGTCTGGTCGGAGGATCCTTCCTTTTCTATGGAGGTATGAGTGAACTTTACACCCTGTTCCTCATGCTTACCTCTGTAACTTATTGAGACCTCTTCGTGCTTTGGAAAGAACGTTAAGCCTCTACAATCCTACTGGGTAGTGACAATTTGAATATCATATGAATTTGAAATGAAGAAGAAGTGAAGTGTTTGAGTGAGTGGTTTGGAATGACAATGGAATTTATATTGAACTAAGAATTTCTGTTTGAGCTAGAATCTAAGATAATTACTTTGAGAAAGGTTAAGAGACGTTGAATTCTATGAAGCTATAGACAATTAGCTATAGAAATTTTTGTTTATAATATATATATATATATATATAGCTATGGCCCAACAGACGTTGTTCTGTCCTTTTAATCTGTACGTATATATCTTTCTTTCGGTCGGGGAAAAAGTTCTTTCGTATTTTATATATAAATTCAAGATTATGAGCTCGTGTGGTACCCAACTATCGAGCTTCTTTGTATACCCGGACTTTTCCAAATGGGTTAAAACTGTTTTGTGGTTAACCCCTAATTCTTCAGCTATGTCGTGAAATAGCATCGACTTTATCCGTAAGAGAGCGGCCAGAGCGAGCTGCGTCTTTGACATCAAAATTCCCGGACTGAAAACTCTTGAACCAGTTTAAACATTATATTTTTTTTCGCGGCCTTTTTCTCATTTTTCCCTTTTTTGTAATATAACTTCAAAATGTATCGAATTTCTTCGATAGAATCACTCATTTTGGCAGACAGAAAAACAATTGAAAAATGGCGGTAAATCGTTTTTTTTTTTTTTTTTTAATATCATCTATTTAATGGTATCAAAACCAGCCAGATACAAACAGTACAGACAAAGAGATTTAATACAACTTTATACCTATAAAATACGAAAAAACTTTTTGAATCGATTGTTTGAAATCGTAGCAAAATTAAAATTGTACACTGTATGCATGGACTGCTTGGCATGATTTTAAACGTTTTTGACGTCCAGGGGTGCTCCAATACCGTGTATGTCTAGTATCTGGCCTCATACTAATGCTAGATTCGTCAGCAAAACACACAAAACGCCACTCTTCTTCTGCCAAATTTCTGTGTTGACGAGCCTATTATAAACGGGCTCTGCGATGGTGGGGCTCAATAGGCGGTACACGTAGCGGCCTTCGGGAACGGAGATTGACTTCATGCAAGCGGCTTCTTATGGTTTGAAAGCTGATTAGCATCCCTTAAGAGCTATGAAACCTCGTAACTAACATTATAGCGGTCATTGTATGATTTCGTCGAGCAATAATTTGTATGTAATGATCTTGTCTGCGTGTGGTGATGCGAGCTCGTCCTCAATGTCACCTCTGCCACACTGCCAGTGATGCGGTAACGCGTCCAAAGTCGACATAAACAACTCTGCGTAGTGCCCAGAGCGATTGCCACAGCACGTTGCCGAGAACCAGCTTTCAACATTCCCACGGCTCTGATCATTTGTTCTCAGCTCAAATGATGTCTTCTCACCATAATAACGTTCTTTTTTATTAATTTTAACTCAGAAGTATGGCAGATATTTTACTGATTTGACTTCAAGCCCATTGCAGGATTATATAGGAATAAACTTGATAGAAGATTTTCATCTTTTGACCGAAATTCAAAAAGTATTCCCCTTTTAAATGACGACATTTACTAACAAGTATCCATAGCAGTTACGAAAAAAATGCGTGTGTGTCGTGGGACACTCGGTTGGAACGAAGTTCCTTTCGTAGTTTTTTAGTCAAATTGTCAATTAATTGGCTGTAAAAAAATAAGAGAGTCGTAATGTAAAAAATATTAGGTTAAAATTAAATTATTCATATAAAAAAAAAAAAACAAGCAATACCTGCACAGCCGTTGCGAACTTACTGGCTGTCTTGAACCAATAAGCGTGCACCTATGACCGGGCACAGCCAATAGCATACGTGCTATGGATAACCGTCTGCACTAAAGAAAGGGTCGTGACGGATAACTCTTTCAGTTTTTTTCGCCTAGCCCGCATCCGCCAAGTTCCTTAACTTCATTCCAAAAATATAATTAAAAAACCTGATATTTAGTAACTAGCAAAAACATACTTGATATCTAAACTCTTTGATGTGTGTAGTTGGGAAAAGTGTGGGCAGAAGATGATGATGATAAATATGGTGTCTTACGACTTTCACGCCAATCAAGTCGCGGGCACAAGCTAGTAATTCATACAAAAATCCAATACAAAAAAGGCCGTTCACTTTTTCCCGTATTTCAATGTTAAAAGTTTTCCGGAAAAGTTTTCCAATTTTTCTTTACTTACATAAAAACTTAATTCGGGCTATTTACAAACATTTTAAAGCAAAAAAATACTCAAATAGGTCCAGCCATTCTTGCGTGACGCACTTACCAACGAAGAGCATTTCGTTTTTATATAGACATATTCTGTACATTTTTTATAACAACTTATTTACACCTGACCAAAAATTCTTCAATTTTATTTCCCACAACATATCTCCTTCACACCTAAATACACCAGCGCCCCAATAAATATCCTGAACAATTCCCATGCTCGTACATTTAACACATTAAGACGATGTTACATGACACACAAAGTCGTAACCAAATCGACTGGCACAGGACAGTCTAAAACGGCCGATAAATTTCCATGACGCGAAGGGCGAACTTAGGTCTGTATATCACAATCCTTCCGCGGATAAAGTTTATCACCTTATATGGCAGGATGAGTTAGAAAAAAAAAGGTGATTTTGAATATTTAGAATGGCCTTTGCCGCCAGTGGTTTATAAAATGTTATGCAATTAGTTACTTACAACTTTAAACCAGTGGGTAACAATCCCAATTTTGGCTAACACTTTTAATAAGAATAGAATAGAATACTCTTTATTATGTACACCATAAAAAATACAGATATAAATGTATAAATTTTACATAGGGTGGCACAAAGGGCGGTCTTAACAAAAAAAAAAAAAACAATTTTGAATGATATGCGCAGAAATAAAAGTCATGTTCTATAAGCAATATGTAAATGATACTTTAGTGTTTGCGTATTCACAAGGTAGATTCTACTTATACTTAGGTAAATATTTTAATAACGCGAACCTGTGTTCAGAAAATAAATTGATTTGATTTGTATCAAAGGATCGAATTTCTACAAATGCTCCTAGGATAGTGAAACTATTGTAGGAGTGGGACTCCAGTGCGCACTATAATTGTCTGAATACCAATGAGAAACCGTTTCTCTGTGTCCCGAAATGAACAAACGCTTGAACAGAATCCGACAAATAATATTGCTTCAAAGGGAATTGTATCTTCTCTTCACTACAAAAATTTACATACATACATACATAAACTCACGTCTTTCTCTCATGGGGGTAGACAGAAACTACAGAACTCCACCTGCTACGAGCCTTACATACCCCTTTTGCTTCGTTTACGTTTATATAATTATCAGTTCATACACGCACGCTGGTTGCAAGTACCTACTACATTAATTTAATACATAATAATTCTTAAAACTACAACATACACTCATGATCAAGGAAACATGAGTCACATTTGAACTAGCTTAATTATTTTACTAACGTTTTGACAAGCAGACACGAATCACATTTAATTTAATTTTGGCTTAAGTACTGAAGCCGATTTTTGTGTGATCGAAGCACTAGAGTAAGCGCAAAATAAGTCTGCGCAGGGCCGGTACCGGAAATATCCGTTTGCCGCCATCTTGACGTTTACATCAGGTGTCAACAGAGAGTGCTATGTTCCGTGTTTTCCATAATAAATAATTGCCATCATTATGCCAAAAGAGATTAAAATTGGAGCAGGTATATAGTCTTGAAGGTCAAACACGCACGCAGACTTATTTTGCGCGCACTTTACTAAGCCAGCCACTGAAGCAATAGTCAATATTCATAAAACGATTAACTTTTCTTTTTGTTTTTATCATTTTTATTTGTGGAATACTAGTCTTTTAGCTCCTTTGTATTAGTGTGTATTTTATATTTACTTTATATTGTGCGTCTTATTTGTGCATAATACACAAATTTTCTTTCTTTAGCACTTATTGTAACCGGCAAAAGTATTGAAAATACAGTACTTATCGTACTCAAGCACATATTAGAAAACCACTATTGAACAAAGATGGTAGCAAATCAAAGGAACATCCAGGTTTATGGGAAACCGAATGAAGTAGAGATACAGAACCATCGCAAAGAACTGGATTTAATCACGCCAAGTAAAAGGATTCCTTTTATCCTGAAAGATCTGAAGATACTTGTAAACAAGTACCTCTAGATCTCAGGCATATTCGTCGGTTTGTGAAGTATTTGAAACAGATTTTGTACAAAATATTCTTTCATGAATGTGGAGCGTGTGAATTTAATTCAAAGCAAAGAGGAATGTCTGAATAGTTTGAATATATCTCAGGAATTTGTGGACGTGAGTGAGCAAGGAGATTTCTACGAATCTGATTTGTATGTTTGGATGTAACGTGTCTATTTAAAGCCAAATATGGTAGTAAAATTTTTTATTCGATTCAATTCAATTCAATTTATTTATTTCGGAAAAATCATCCATATTGTGTTAGTATTAAAAACTTAGAAAAATATGTTAGTAGCATAAAAATCATAAACAAAATATTATTCCAATCAAAACCAAAAATTAAATTAAAAATCAATGTCAAAATCAAATTCCAAAACAAAGTTTAAATTACAATAATAACAAATCAAAATTATAATCAAAATCAAAATAAAAATTAAAGTCAATGTTACATTAGAACTAAATACAAAAATAAAATATATTACAAACAAAACAAAATTAAATCAATATCAAATCAAAATTAAATTCAAATCAAAATCAAATTAAAATTAAATCAAATGTATGTCAAAATTATGTATTTAATTATTTATGAGAGGTAGATAGTTATTGTATTATTGTCAGGAAGTTCTTATACATGACTGGATGAACTTTTTTTGTAAACAAATAATAACTCGCTCATGAAAGTTATTTATATTAAAAGAGAAATACGTGATCGCTTTGTTCGCTGGCTTTTATACCGAAGCACATATTAAACTTGACGGATTGAACGGTCGTTACTGTGGCATTCAATCATTCATGGCAGACACGAAACTTATTATTTTGACCGTATTTATCCGGATTCCAGTTAACCACATTAATTCGGGAGTTTAATAAAACTATGTTTTCTTTACTGGCTGGATTATACGATGAAATCGCATTAAATTGTAGCAATATACTCGTATCGTCTAAATACAGGATCAGTATTACTGCGGGAATTCAATTTAGCTACGTTTATTGTTCTAAACAACGTTCAATTTATACTAGGGATATTGTTTTAAAACGCTCTCGGGACATCTATTAACCTACTAGACTAGTACGTATTTTGGCAACGGATTTGCTTCATTAAATGGGGCGCGTAAATTACGGATGAACTTAGTCGGACAGTAATAGGCGTTTCGCTTTCAATTTAAAAAAAATGGGATTGGGTGACGCATTTCTCTACCTACTTAGCTCTCACATTTTTCTTACATCCTGAACATTGCATATATCTTTACTTCAAGTTTGCCTGATATGCTGAAACCTCGTCACCAAACTAGGCAGGCTATAATTCAATTAAGACACAGATCAACGTTGCTTATATACTTACTCACTGGGACACTTTGGGCAACTTTGAAGTCAGATAGATGCTTGGTTATTACATTCACGACACCAAGAAATGGTTATCTCCCTTGATGTGTTACGAGATATCCGATTTTGCCACTACCCACACTCAAATACTTAATATATATTTCGAAATCCTTACTATATATAATGTTGAATTGTTCCTCAAACCGTACATATATTGGTAAGATATTCCGCTCCATTGCCGTTGTCTGTGGCGAGTCGGCTAATAAAGAAGCTACTCGCATTCACTTTATCGGTCCTCCGAGATCAAACGCTACTTGCTACCAGGCGTTCTCACGACTCGTCCGCCATTAACGAGGCGTTCTTCACTTACGGCTCGTAAGATCTACGGTGCGATTTATGTTAGTAAACTCTTTATTATTGTGGAGATGTTGATTTTCTTTTTGCGTATTTTCTGTGCGTGGTGGTTTTGTTGAAGCTATTATCTTATAAAGTTTTTTTTTGTGAAGTTGATGTAAAATTCAATATCTTTAGCTACCTACCTAATATAATAGTTCGGGAAAAGTTTTTTCTTATTTTAAGTTGTATTTAAATCTCTTTAGCTCTGTTTGCATCTGGCTGGTTTTGATACCCTTAAATAGATGAAATTTAAAAAAAGAAATTGTTTTTCTGTACGCCAAAATGAGTGAATCTGACAAAGAAATTCGATACATTTTTAGTTTTATTACAAAAAAGGGGAAAATACGACACAAGCCGCGAAAAAAATATATGACGTTTATGGCCCTTACGCAGTGTCAGTAAGAGTAGCACAAAGTTTGTTCAAGCGTTTTCAGTCCGGGAATTTTGATGTCACAGATGCAGCTCGCTCTGGTCGCCCTGTTACGGATAAAGTCAATGTTGTTTTTGAAAAACTGGAGCAAGTTCGGCAAATCAGTATTACGACATAGCTGAAAAATTAGGGGTTAACCACAAAACAGTTTCAACCTATTTGAAAAAGTCTAGGTATACAAAAAAGCTCCATATTTGGGTGCCACACGAACTCTTAGTCTTGAATTTGTATAATATAAAATACGAAAGAACTTTCTCCCCGACCTAATATTTATAATCTTTACTTCCACTACCGATTAGGTACTGCCAGTAATACCAGATTTTAATAATGCCAGTTTCATAATATGACTATGGTTAAATTAGGTACACATTATTAACCTATGGGGGCGACAGTTAACAGACAAATAAAACACATTCATGCACAGGTACATTCATTATAAGTTGTTGATTTTCTTTTTGCGTTGATGATGTGCCAAATTGTGGTTTATTAAAGCTTTTTAAGACAGAACAATAAAAGTTAGTGTATATCCAATACCGATTAAATACCGACAAAATAGTTAAATTATATCAACTTTACAATCATTAATTTTTATGGGAACGACTGCTTCAGACAGTTAAAACATGTGCACCATTACCTACATTACTTAACCATTATATAGGCCAATAAGATCTAAATGACATTACAATAGACTTACATTTTTATTACATTCGTAAAGTTCAAGAAAACGGAGCCGCATGAGATTAGAATATATCATAAAGGCATTCCATCAAATTCTCTGAGGGTCCTCATCCGCGCTCCTAAGAAACGATACTACGAATGAAAACGGAAGTAAATTTAGTAAAGGCAATTGCTGTCTTTTGATACTTTTATTTTTCTCCGTTCCCCAAATTGGTGCAGAGAAATACGGTTTAAAGGCTGCTCCATTGGATGAATTAATTTCTTTGAAAGTCTTTCTTAGCAAAAGGTTTGAGAAAATTCTATTTTTTAATTTATATATATATATTTTTTTTGATATGTAGTGATGATTTATTTATCTTATTTATTTTGTTTTGACCAACATTTAAGCGTCTTGCTAATTTCATCAAAAACTTGTTTGTGCGACATTAACGGAACGCACTCGTTAAGAACTACATAAGTAACTTTGACCTGCATATTATGTTTTTAAACGTCAAATAGTAGGTACTTCTTTAATTAAAATAACTACCTAAACTTTCAACATTGTCAATTGCACACTTACCACAGCCCGAAACCGCCCTTTTTATCGTTCCAAGACAGAATTATGTGAAAAAGAGTTCCCTTAACCACGTCGTAAGTACTCAAACATGTAGTATTAGTGCCTACCTGTGTCGTAATGGGTTGGTAACGACTGTTACGAGTCTTGTTGAGCTAAATGGTTACCTTTAGGCGACCTACGACCTACCTAAACGTTTGTTGTTTTTGTTAAATGCCTGCTTTGTAGAATTGTAGACGTTTTGTGTTAGGCAACTGTTTATACCATTTGCTGGGGATTTATCTCGAGTCTGTGTTGTTTTGTTTTTGTCATTCGTTTGAGGAACTTTAGTTTCTTTTTGTGTTTTACGTATGTTTTTGTCTGATGTTTGAGCGAACTGGATGGCGTAGATAGTGTGTGTTTGTATCTGTTGATACAATTCAGTTAGTAACAATTTAGACATTCTGACGTGATTCAGGTGCTCATTCAGACCTAAACCAAGCTTACGTTCAGAAACGAAGCAGGTACCTAAAGGAGTATAGGCTGTAAGAATATTTGTTCCGGAGTCGTCGTGGGACAAAAGTTGTCATAAGCACAGCTGACTGTATCGGTGACAAATAAACAATATCTTTCACCAATTAGTTTCTTTAAGAACACCTCCATTGACTTCTCTCTTCCCCAAGCTCCCACGTGCTAACACAACAAAGTACGACATAATTTACCGACAACAGTGCA
The DNA here is from genome assembly GCA_916610205.1 of Griposia aprilina. Taxonomy (NCBI): domain Eukaryota; kingdom Metazoa; phylum Arthropoda; class Insecta; order Lepidoptera; family Noctuidae; genus Griposia; species Griposia aprilina. The sequence continues at coordinate 18,385,008 of OU744288.1, forward strand.
TAGGTCGTGCAGCTATAAGGACGGTAACAGAGTGGCAACACTCACGATTTACGAGTTCTATCGGTATAACTCCCAAGCGGTGCTACGATAGCGGTAAATTCTCGGGAACAGTGCGTTTGGGCCACGATGAGGTGCAATAAAATTGGGTGGCGGGAAGTAAATATTGTTTTTCGGGTATTTAAGGCGGTACCCCGACCAAAACCTTGCCCCTGGTTCGTTCGGAACGAGATCCTCCATCTCGATCTTAAAATCCCCACTATCCGTCAGTTCATGAAGCGCATTTCCAAGCGCTTCTTCGACTCCGCGGCCTCACATCGCAACCCTCTGGTTGTCGAGGCTGCCAGATATGCCCCCTCCCGCATTAGTCGTACCCGCCGTCCAAGGCATGCCCTGTCCGACCCCGATGACCCCATAACCCTCCTCCAGGAGAGCAGTAGGGCCACCAGTACAGTACACAAACACAGACCGCCATCGTTCCGACCCTTGCTCGACGACGCGCCAGCCCGCGCCGTAGCTGAGCCTGTAGTTTTAAATTCCCCAGTTAATAATAATATAATTTAGATCCAGCCTGTCCCATCTTGCTGCCCTCCCCTCAGTGACGCCCTAAGCCGAGATTCGTACCCCACAGGGGGTGCCCTTAGCGTGCGGTCACCTAATTTTTAAGTATTTTCGCCCCTGGCTGGAGGCTTTAAGTTAGTAGCTTAAGGCACCCACAGGTTTGCCCGGTTAAGTAGCCAGGACCTTAGTGGTCACAACTACGAGCTGCCAATTAGGAAAAAAAAAAAAAAAACCTTGCCGTAGTGCGTTATTCAGAGGCTCATTCACTATGGGTAATAAACTACATCTAAAAGCACGATATTAATGTTCGATATCCTATCATCACATTGCACGTTCTTATTTATTTTTATGTGATATAAATACATTTAAAATCTCCTTGTAAAAAAGTGACTAGAATTATTCATTGCATGCATCTTTTGCTAAAGGTGACGTTCTATTACTTTGAGGATTACACTAATGGATAGATAATATAAAAATCGAAATAATTCACGTTTTATTTTATTTCAAAACATCGCTAGTCTTTTTTTATTCAAATAATTTCATTTTTTTTGTGAATTTTGAAGGACCGAACGCTCAAGGTCGTATGGTCGGGGAAGCGCATTAAAGCATGTGATGTTGTGGGATGAAACGCATGTGAATGTGAGTTATGACTAAGGGAGTGCATTTAAATGGTGGTGGATATAAATGTCTGTGAAGTGTATTTGTAGTTAAGATTGAGGTAGGATATTCACGATCGACATAGATCTATTAGTAAGTTAAATAAGAGTTACATTACAATAACTTACTATTGATAAATAGGTTTGTACAAACACTTTTACACGTCAATCATATTTTTTAAACTAGATGAGGTCGGCGTTTCTTATCTGACTACTCTGAGAAGAAAGGCCGAAACAAACTCAGAGGTCACAGTCTCTTTTAAAGTCCAGACATAACCTTGATCAGATCATGTGAAGACCATGTAGATTGGTATTTGAAATGGTCTTTTAAGTAAAGAACCACACAGATTGAGTGGACCTGTCCAGTCAGCGCACGCATTTGTCAGTAATCGTGCAGCTCAACTCAGGAAGTCAGGACTTAAGGAGCTCAACGATTCGACGAACAATACCAAAGAAAGGACATTTGGGTAGGCCGCATAAATTACTGAAACTGCCAGATCATGATTAAAATTAACTGAGAAAAATAAAGCAATGACCCACATATAGGTTTTACTTCATTCAAATTTGATCGTGAATGCGCAGTTTTACTGATGTGCAATATCACTGCTGACGTATGACGATAAGGGAACTTCGTAAGAACACTTGAGTAGTGCTAATTATGCTAGTGTATTCAGTGGCGATTCTTGAAACAAATGCCCACTTTTTAATAAGAAGTCGGAGGGTGCATTCAAATAATCTTCGCTAGTGATGGTACCTAGTTAGTGTTTGTCTGGTTACACACGTTGGACAGATAGCCACCCTGCCGACCTGCGGGCAGGGAAATCTTTTCGCTGCGGTGGCATGAGCAGATATTCTTGCATAAATAATATCCCACTTTTCTCAGGTAAGATTAATAAAGAATGTCTTCACAGCATTTTTTTTTCTTCAATAATTTAATCTGCCTGCCTGTTCACAACTATGTTTTGGCTTCCAGTCTAACTGGTTGCAGCTATTACCAGTATTTTCCATCTAACCAGTTACTGGGTAAAAGGATAATCCTTGATAAGACTGTTTGTCAGACTTTTGGGCGTCTGACTAACCGTAATGACTGTCAAACATCTACGAATGACAGCTGGGACGGACGGCGATTTGTAATGGATGGTCACCTATCCACGAACCGACCGCGGCAAGCGTGGGTTAACTTTCGATCGTCCCGTGCGGCTGTTATTTTTTAGTCCCGAGCGAGTTCTCTTTCTTTCTTTTTCTTTTAGCTCTTTCTACTTCTTTCCCATTGTATATAATAGCGATTATATCTTACAGTTCGATCTACCGTATTTTTAAACCTATCATAATAACGTTCTTATCTTGAATACTAGTTTAAGATTGAGCATTGCGTTCCCCATTCGAGTGAAGTAGAAAGCTTAAGTTTAATGCGTACTGTACTCGGTGTCGCGGAGTTAAGTTACGCCATTAACTTAAATAGCTTACTTTAAGAACAGCTGTTACATTTTATTTTTATATGGGTAATGTAGGCTAATTGGAAAACTTATTGGATTTTGAATCTTTCACATTATATTAAAAGTACTTGGCAAACCTTGTTGCCATAGATAAGAATATTATATATTTACGTAAATATCATACTCGAGTATATTTTCAGGGCTTTCTTTAGTCTACAAATTCATCATGATCTAAATTCTGAGGCTTAAGAGCCGCGGGCGGTCGAGTATATTTCTACAACGTGACCTATTTTTGGCTTTTTCCCTTCAACTTTTCAAATATTTCTTCAATCTTGGTCTACGCAATCCAACCATCTGAGTCTGGGTTGCCCTCGACTTCTCTAGCCATCTAGTTTACTATCAAGTAAACGTTTGGGTGCTCTGGTCTCGTCCATTCTTGCTACATGTCCTGCTCATCGAAAACGTCCGATTTGAATGGTTTTAACAACTTTTAAAAGTTATTATCAGTAAATTGATACAAAAATAACAGCAACTTGTTTATCGAAAAGTGACTTCGGTATCAGTCGTTCCTAATTATATTTCCACAACTGTACATAATTGTTATCCTATATACGTAATTTTTTAGTTAGAAAGCTCGTTAATTTAGCCGATTCTCTTGTACACCGAACTAAACTATAACTAAAATTCGTTACTTTTGGCTATGAGAATCTTAAAGCTATTCTGCAAAAAAATATCTTTAGATTTAAAATTATTTTGACGCAAGTAAAAATTAATTTGACAATCGCGACTCCACGAGGTACTTGTTTGCCCTACCCAGTGATTTTTTTTTAAAGCCGGAGGCACGCATTGTGTGCAGCCTCGATGTGTTTTATATGGAATATTTAACTATTTTTTATGGAAAATGTGTAAAAAAAATTACCTACATACCTACATGTAGAGTTTTAGGGGTTTAAGAGTTTCATAAAGGGGGTCGAAATTTTTATTATTTTTGCGATAGGACACACCATTTTCGAGATATAAGCAAAATAAAATAAAAAAGATACAGTACTATTTTTGCACCTGAAGTCGAGGTGTTGTGGTGAATTTTAGTTCTTGACTACTAATTTTAGTCCACACCTTTTTGATCACGATTAAAATAGCCAGATTTACTTAGACAACCAAAATTTTAGGTGAAAAACGTCAAATTCAGAATAGCAAAATTAGCGTTTTCACTAAACTAATAATTCAGTGCCATCTTAGTGCTGTCAAACTAAAATATAGTTAAGTTGTGTCACTTTAGTCTATTTCAGAATGAGAAATCGTCGTTTGACAGGAATAAACTAAATTAATTTTTACTCTAGTTTAGAGAATTTTGTGACAAGAGAATCGGCACCAATATCTCTATTAAATAATGCCAATCGAAGATAACGTTAAAAGCTTTCTTAGTGCTTTATAATTCTAAAATCACTGAGCACATAGAAACCTTTTTTTTTAAACACTGTGGTAAGGGTTTTACTATCTAAAAACTGCGATAGAAAACTTTATCCTCCACTTCAGGTAGAAACAAAAAGTTCGTTTTGAATACGTAAGTACGAGTAGCATCTTCTCGGGTGAGTATCTCGATTCCGTCACTTGTTTCGTTGTAAACTCCGAGATAAAACAAAAGACGGTGGACACGGTGTATCTTGCTTGATCGCGTATAAGAGAAGCTAGTGCGAGTTACATAAGAAGTGTAGTGCCACTCGCCATCCAAGAGTTTAGTGGCACGGCGAGTCTGTTTTACCGCGATTTAGTTGCCTGGTTTAGTGAAAGTGTGAATAGATACATTTCCGATTTAGAATGAGCGGGGTAATTACGTAACACACTAACAGTAGGAATGGGTTTCATTTTGACAGTTCAACAACATTCATTGCGTTATTTATGTTGTTGAGCAGACAAATTTTTTGAACATATGAAGCAATGGATTAGGCTTCAAAATGATTCAGATTGTGATAGATAGTGTGTTACGTAATTAGAGTGCTGGTTCTTAACATCACGCTTTGTTTTCCCGAACAGTTGGACAGAGGTCTACACACACCCTCATTTCGCCAGTTATTGGAATAGGGGGCAAGCCTATTGCCATCAACCGGGCACAAATCCAGACTCTGGGCTGCTACTGAGTCTTGTCATCACAATCATAATAATAGTTTTTTTCAGTTGATTCAACGACAAGTAGGGATTGTCTATTTGTGCATTAAGTATGAAAAACAAATCTTACGAACTATAGTTGCTGGTGTGTTGAAAATTTTTAAGGATATTGCTAATCCATTGCTGTTTGCATTGCAGAAATTGTCTGCTCAGCAACGTAAATAACGCAATGAATGTTGTTGAACTGGCAAAATGGTAACAAAAACATCACACACTCAGCAAAAGTGTAGTTTTCTCTAAGTGAAAGATTTTTTGAAATCGGATTAGTATTCAGTAATTTTAGAGGCTACCCACTTTTGACAAACATACTTCTTACCTTTTATATAAACATATAAATAAACAATATTACCTCTTAGTAATATTAGTTTGGATTAGATTAAAACTAAAGCTGTTTGCTTTAGCAAACTGCTTAAAAACATTTAAATTATAGGTACTAATAATTTGCAGTTTTAAATCCCTCTATCCACACTCTAAAATCATTCCTGTTATTCAATGTCTATGTCACAAAACTGCTCATAGGGTTTCCTACCTACATATCTACCTATGAATTTCAACTCCGTGAGTCCGCATCATGCCAGATTTCCTCCGGCGGTACAGTCGACATCACGTCGGTGTTAACACTTTCACCTCGAGCTGGCCTACGTACGGAGTTTCAAAAGAATGCAAGGTCAGCTTATACCAGTTTTGTTAACACTTACATGCGGGCTACTGTACCACGCACGCTTACGAGTGAGCTCGGCTTTCCTATCACGTACCTTCTTTATTACAGACGCTATCTTCAATTTGCTTTGTAAAATATTTCCGTGATGTATTTTAACTATTACGGGATACGAATGGCGGTCTGTTTTCTTTTTCAATTGTGGCTTAAGGTTTTTTGGTGAAATATTTTTTGGTGTACTTCTGGATCAGAAGATTGTCTATTTTTACCCGACTTCACAAAAAGGAGGAGGTTCTCAATTCGCCTGTTTTTTTTTTAATGTGTGTTAGCTCAGCTCTTTTTTCTGGTTGAACCGATTTGGATGACTCTTTTTTTTATATTTTATCAAGGTCTGACCAGTACTTTTTGAGTTACCCTTAATACTGCATATTTTTTCCACTTAGTTTATATGGATGATGTGTTAATAATTCCCTGTCACTGTTATTTACACACCAAGTAGTGGTATACGAATTTGTGTGGGGTAGGTACCGCAACCAAAAAGTGAAAAATAAAAACTTTAGTGAAAAATAAAAACTTTAGTAAAAAAGTTTTTTTGTATGTGATAAGTATAAGAAATAAAACAAAGTAGAAGAATAATTCTTTAATATAGCTGTTATTTCTCATATTTCAGTCTACGGGAAAAGACAAAAAGAGAGGCTTAGGCTGAGTAATTTTTTTGGATACCTCTAGGTTCTATTTGCAATAACCTACTAGTCCAACAATACAACTAACTTAAAATCACCTACAAAGACTACCTACAGTGTGAACAACAGAGCAATTGATCCGGCCGTAAAATAAGAAACGGCACGTCGCATCCATTCACAAGACATTTGGCACGAAACAGCGCCGTTTCACACAAGGCCGTATAATTCACATACCTCCTTAGAAATTACGGATATGGAAAACAAACGAATACAAAAAATATGCCACTCAAACTTCCTAAAGCTGACCGTACACGGAGAGCCGAAACTGACGCAGGTTCACCTGCTCTGTTGAAGCTGTTCGGATGCGTGCCCGTGTACTAAGCAGTTTAGACGCTTAAATGAGCTAAAACGTCTAATTAGTATAATTGAATGATTAGCTTCAAGTAGCTAGTTGTTTTAACATTCTCACATTATATGAACAACAACATTATATGAAGGTAAAACTGATAATGTATAGAAACCTTAGCTGCGGAAAAAACCAATGACTGCTTCCAAAAAATATGCCTCACATCCCTACTTAGAAATGACAGATAGGAAAAAACAAATGACTACAAAAACATGACAGAGCTCGGTGAAAACGGCAGAAGCACTCCCCTTACACAAATTGTGAGGAATCCTTTTTATCGTCCAGTGATTTGTTAGAAGGTCCCTCGATTTGAATTTCATCCCCGTCCCGCGATTTCGTCTCGTTAAATTGCAGATTTCAAGATTGTCCGAGGTCCTTTGCGGCGCCTTCACAGCTCGGGTCTAATGTATCTTTAGAACTTTTGTATTGAATTAACAGAAAGCTGTCTAAGAGATTTTTTGAGAAGTTTCTGGCTTTGACTTGATATTCATGGGACGACTACATTTACAGGATCTTTTTATTTTCAATTTACTAAGACGATAATTATGTTGGTATTTTTCTTCACATGTAGGTACATAAACATTTTTTTTTTTTTTAGGTTTTAGAGTAAGTAGTTTCTTATGTAGGTCCCGTACTGGGCCCGCGTGGTGGTTCACTAGCATCTCTCGCAGAGAGAAGGCCTGTAGGTACCCCAGAAATGAGCACATTATAGGCTAATTATGCTTCTTCACTATAAACAGGTATGATTTATGTTCCCGGTCGTTTTTTGCAAAAAATTAAGCTCTTAACACAGTGCCAATCGAGTCGCCAATCTAATAGTATATTTCTGCAGCGGCCTGCAAAAGAGGCACTGATGGACGAACGTGAAAATGTGAGCCGAGGCGAAGCCGAGATACATACTCGTAGGTACGTGAGTCCATCAATGCCAGCTTGCGACCAAGGCTTCTCAAATAATGCGCGGAAATTCGAACAACAACAATTTTTCACGCGCCTTTATGTTCATTTGTTTCTTTTTTACTTTAAGCAGCTCTATTTGCAAGCCAATTTGAATAAAATCTTTGATAAGTTACCTCCTTGGTTGCCATGTTGCGAAGTAAAACGTTCGTTGCATTTTTAAATTACACGATAGATATGGATTTTCATACTAGCATTGCCGGCCGCTGCTCGCATGTATTTCACCAGTACAACATTTTCGATTTATCTCGAAGTAGGTTGTCAAAATAATGGTCGAGTTTCCAAGTATGTTTGAGAAAAAGATTTATTTGTTTACATGCCAGCCTAGTTCTAGATTAATAACAAAAAGGCTTTACTACCTAGACCAATCTCAAACAACATTAATTTTCAAAGAAGATCGTTAGATAGTGGAGCTAAATAAATTACACTTATTTACGGAACTTATCTCTACGGAGGCTATTTACACAAGTGGTTTAGTGTAGTAGGATAAAGTTTCACGATATAATAAATTCATTGTAATAGGAGTATTTTAGCCGCTTTATTTATAAAGCTGTGTTCATAGGACACTGGTTTAACTAGAGAGGCGTTTTGTATCAAGCCGCGAGCTGGTTATTATTTGCACTACAACATACAAGGAAATTTGAACAGCATCATTGTCTGAACTTATAAAACCTGATTTACATGTTACGATTTAATTGCATGAGGCACACCATAACTTAAAGCATCAATAAAAGTTGCCCCGTCTAAACAGTGTTGGGGCTTTTGTTGCTTCAATTTTATTGTACAGACAATAAATTATCATCATGTAAATAGGGCCTCAGTGATGTGCTGTGTTAAAACAAAACAAGTGTTGTTTAAGGGCAGCGATGTGTCGATGACAAATGAAGAGCGCGGATGGGCGCGGCGCGCGTTGAAGCAACATTCCTGCTGCCTTACTATGACGTGCTAATACCATCATGGTTCCATTGAGAAAAAGGGATAGTGCTATCGGTCACATATAGCTCCGTCTCTCTTTCACGCTGGAACAATGATGGCTTTAACACGTCATAGTACGGCCTCTGATCGGATTGCTCACCTAATTAATTCATTCATTTCGTTTCAAGTTCCTTCATGACACACATAATAGATACCTGAGGTCATCGGAAAACTTAAGACTAGAGATGCCGAGGCATTCCACCAGTTTTTATGACAAGTCTTTTACAGTTCAAGCAGTACGGTTATGGAATGCCTTGCCCATGTCGATAAGGCGTGCTCAATCTTTGTCCACTTTTAAAATTCTGGTTAAAAAACACTTCCTCTCTCCTTAAACATTGTCATTACATTTAGTTTCCTTACTCTTGTTTCATGTTTATTATTGTATATATTATATTATGTAGATAGGTATATGTTTTATGTATGTATGTATTTGTTGTATATGTAAATGGTACACCACTGACTACCTGCATTATTGTCTCTCCTTCTACCTTGAATCCATCCAAAGGTTGTCTGTAAAAGATCGCTTTTAGCGATAAGACCGCCCATTGTGTCACCCTATGTAAAATTTCTACTTTTATATCTGTAATTTTTATGGTGTACATAATAAAGAGTATTCTATTCTATTCTATTCTATTCTATTACACGCGCGAGTAAGTACCTATACATTCTGTATACGCTGCAATTGTTTCGAAGAGACTTTAATACTATGAAAGCTCCCACAAAGAGGCGCGACAGCTCAACACAATGGCGCCGCTCGTCGCGCGACACGCGGTGCCTTTGTGCCGCGCTGTCGCGGCGTCGCGCCAGTGTGTACGAGCCTTGACAGTAATTGGTGTGATAAGCGTGAATGTGTTCAAACAAGGGGAAACCGCGCCGTTTTGCCGTAATCGTAGCCTAAGAATAGAGTATTCTTTAAAGACTGTATTTCGTTGATTTATATAGGCATTTTGTCTCTTAAGTGTCTGTCTAGACATAAGGCGGTAAACAGCGGTAAAATTTAGCATATTTCATCAAAATAACTGCTAAAAGGTACACTTTAGAAACGAAACGATGAAGCAAAATAAACACATTCATATCCCGCAAATTGGCTCATGATACCTTTTCGATTTGTAAATTTCATTTGTAATTTATTAGCAATACATAGTCAAAAAAGTTTTAAGATTTTTGAACTGTGCTTGTCAAAATTAACCAACCGGAAGTGAGTAAACGGCTCATCAAGAAACAACTCCTATTTTTTTGTTTTAAAGGCTCCTTTAAACAGGCGTGACACGCGAAGTGACACAAAGGCACCGCGTGTCGCGCGGAGAACGGTGCCTTTGCGTCGTGCGCGATTCGCGTCGTGTGTCGTGGTTGATAACACCAACGCTTAAATCTTTAATACCAAGTTACTTTCCCAAGCAAAGTAGATCACCTGCTATTTATCACGATCGTGCTCTAGAATTTAACTGGGACCTCTCATATTTAGTAGAATTTAGATAACGGTGTGGTGTAGAACAAGAGTGAGGTAACCAACACACGTAGCTTTACTTAGCACAAAGTTTTTTTTATTTGGGCCTCTGTATTATGGTCTAGTTTCATTACCTATGCATGTAAGACGTACCTATTATTGGTGCAACTCTGTTCCTGAATTTGAATAGTTTTTAAATGTATCCTAAGCTGATTTTAATGATGTTGAGTAGAGCATGAACATAAAAATATGCTTTTCATTACGAAATATAAAAACAAAATAATACGTAATTATGTACTATTTCGAAAAAATAAAAAAACATAAGCCGTATTGTTTTTTGAAACAGTAGACCATGTTAAAACTATTGTAAGCTGTTGTACTTATAATAACAATTAAACTTTTTAACTCAAAATCAAAATCAAAATATTTTATTTCACATAAACCAACATGGGCACTTATGAAACGTCAGAAGCTAGGTGCACGGTTCCAATTGGTTGTTTCCTATGGAGAAGAGCCGGCACGAAACTCCACGGTTACTCTTTTAAAAATAAGGGGCTTTTACAATGTTTCCAATTACAGTGTTGATAGATATGGGAGGACAGTGTAGGCCTGTCAACAAGTAACATGTACTCAACAAAATATAAAAAGGTCCACAAATCTAGTCTACAAGTTAGGTCTACAACATTCTCACATTCACAAAATATAAAAGAATCTTTGGAAGCGTACGGGAGCGTATAAATGAGAAGGTTCTTAGCGGCAAAGATTTAATAGTAAATCAGTATTATAGCGATAGGCAGAAGTTTAAGTTAGAAAGGAAACGATTCTATGCAGGAAAAGATACAATACAAAGTTGTTTAGAATAGCGAAATGAAAAATAGAAGCCTATTTAGACTAAATGACATGATTACTACTGTAACAAATCGGAATCAAAATCCTATCCACAAAAGCCATAAATAAGAAGTTTAAATAAGAATCCGAAGTATATAATGTCAAATAATGAGATTATGTCGAAGAAGTAAGTAAAAAGAAACAAAAAACTTCGTAATTTGGGAACAGTTAATATACATTTACTTAGTGATGCCGTTAATGTGGTACCAGGGAAGCCACATGTGCAGAAGGAATTATTGCCAAGCTTGCTTGTTTTCAACGTAGTCTTTAATGTTATAATATGCATTTTTGATAGGTATACGTTTGATGTGGGTTTTGAACTTTCCATCGCTAAGTTCTGTAACTGACTTTGGCAACTTGTTATAGAAGCGGATACTGTTTATGAGAAATTACTGTTGTTCACTACCCATAAAGGTATAAAGATCCGTATGTAACTGTTTGATTAAAACCACAATGACCACGTCATATCCTGAATTCCACGTCCTTGTTATCATAGACGCCTTAGCGACTGACATTACTAGGCGGCAACACAGCGCTAACTGACGGTATTAGTTCAACCATTATATTTAATTACTTCAAATATGTATGTCGTTTCAGAATAAGCCTTAGAGAATTGTTGGAACCCTTGTAGTTTGAAATTAATTGCGCTAGTAATAGAGTGTTAACTTAGTGCTTAAGTTATAAATGTGTAGAAAACTTGGTCGTAAGGGAGATACGATAAGGTAGCTCGCGAAATTCAAATTTTCTTACGTTTTTTTCAATTTGCAGGTCAGTGTCAGGTTGTATGTTGATTAAAATATGATTCGCGACCGTAACAAATATGGTTTTACAGAATTATAATCATTAGAATCAGCAATACAACTCCTTGAGTTAGAATTGACATCAAATGTCATGACTTCATGAAATAGTCATTCAGTATATTCATCAGATATTCGTTATTATTAGTTATAGTTATGATTAGTACAGATATTATTTGTAAAGTTATTATTAGTATTCATCAGTCATGACTTCATGAAATAGTCATTCAGTATAAATATGTTAAAGTGCTACCTCTAAATAATAATTAACTTTAAGTACTAAGTTTATTGAGTGTATAGAGACTCACCGAACCCGGAGTCAAACCACTACTACGGTTTTGTGGGGCTTAGTTTATAAGTTATACATACCCTATGTAAAAAAACCAAAAAAAAAAGTAGGATAATAATTATGAACTTAGAGAGTTGTATTGATGATTTTTATGATTATAATTCTATTAATTATTATTTGATACGGCCGCAAATCATATTAAGATCAACATACAACCTGATACTGACCAGCTAATTGCAAAAAAAAGTAAAAAAATAATAATTTCGCCGGCTACCCTGACGCTTTCGCCTTAAGGCGCTTTAAGGGCCATAAAAGTCTTCTAAAGCACACAGAAAATGTGGCTACGTTATAAAATTATCTCATATTATATCAGCCTAATATTGTCTCACAGCAAGGCAAAGGCCTCTTCTCATACAGAGAAGGCACGAGCATTGATCACCACGCTTGCTCAAGACGGGTTGGTGATTTCAGAAATATTAACTATAAGTTCAGGTTCCTCAAGAAAAATTTTCTTCACCGATGTCATTAATGTCCGAGAGAAAATCAGAATGTACATAATAATATGAAACCAAACCATATCTAACCATACTTGAAAAAAACAAAATAATATTTGTCACAACCATTAAGTTGTTCAGAACCGAAATTATTGTATTTCTTTCCTCATATTGTTAAAGTTAACAGCAGAAACCAAAATGAACAAACACTCGTAATTAAATAACGTCACAAACTTCACAAAACAAGCATCGGTAATTTTGCACGGGCCAGGTAAACCCTGCTGAAATAAACTTGTTTCGCGAATAGTAAATGTAATGTTTATAGAGCAGACTTATGAAACATTCATGATGGTACCGTATTTTACATTACATTCAAACCTTTCACATTCAGCATCAGAAATACTATTGACTTACTGAATCTCACGGAGGAAATAGATTTCTATTTTTGGAGACAGATTTAGAAGTTTTTTCCGATTGTTTTTCAGGGAAGAAAATGGTTTTTTGTTGTGTGTTTACTAGAGAAGTTTTAGACCAGTTTCACCATACTGTGTTAAATTCTAAATGTCCCGTTATGCCATTTGGTGGATTGTCTCACTATGAAAAATAGTCCGTCAAAATGTTTACCATGGCATTTAGTAACAGCAGAGTTTGGTGAAATTGGTGCTTCGGCAACTATTGCTGCCGGGAAAGTAGGTAAGTGTATTTGATGTCTCACAAAGTGAAGCATTCAGACACTTCCTTAGACACTTTTGGACGATTGAAAATAAAATATTCCACAATATTTTGTCTTCCGCCTGGTGAATATAGGACGACATATTGAGTAAGACAATTTTACAGTTCACTTGGTGACCCATTTATTAGCTATAGGGAAACCTTATCTTAAAACGTTATGGAAAGTCATAAGATCTGGAAAATTACGAGTATCTTGGAATATACATATTTAGCAAATAGATTATGTTTTTGGAAAAAAATACCTAAAGGCAAACGACCAAACACAAAATCTGGTCATAAAAATATCATGGAAGCAATTTTACTTGTAAACGTTAACAAGTAAAATTACTTCCTGGATCTTTTTGTGACAGTTAAGTTCATGCTATCCCTACACAATCCATTTTGCAAGGCCTACAGTTTTTCCGACAAATGTTTTCCAAGTCCGGATATTTTGCACGAGCTGGCGCGTACAATTGCTATTACACACACATACACACAAACACACCCCACAATTCTCATGCACAGATCCCCACACACACAAATACAGGCTGTCACACACGCGAGACGGGAAATCCTGGCGAGATGCAAACAGGTGTTACAAAAACAAACATTTTAAATCTGTTTTGCAAAGAATTTTTCAACGAGGAGCCTTGTACTGTAATCGTTGGACCGTATGTCATTGGATTACCTATTTTGTAACAAGATACGGAACTACCGGTAACGTAATCTGTGATTGATCAGCAAATGTGCAGAGATTTTCTTTGGGAAAGCAGTGACGGATTGTTTTGACGATACCTACGCACCTTTTTATGAATACTACTTCTGTTAATATTGTGCAAATTGTGACAAGCATTTGATATTCATTTTCAGTTTATATTTTCACTTCAACGGGAACTTCAAAAAACAGCAAGTATGATTCCCAAATATTACGTACAGTTAAGCTTAATATAAATTACTTAGACCTACTTGCACCGCCAATCACTAAATATGTTTAGCACTAAACGAGTTTAAAACATAAGACTGTTTCTGTCAAATGTTTGAAGATGACAGAGATGTTTAAAACTCATGTAGCCCTAAATGTCTTTCTTAATGGCGGTGCAAGTGGGTCTTAATCGGCAGAAACTACGTTTACGTTTACGAGTGCTATGAAATTGCTGTCGAAAAATCCATCTGGAATTGTATAGTTTTACCCTATTATACTTGCTTACCCTATCAACATTCTTGTGAATACAAAAACGCATGGAAACCGATTTGGTAGAAATGAATTCGCATAAATAAAAAACTTATGAGTCTAATGCAGAACCTTAATTTCTGAAATCGGTTAAAATACATCTCTCTCGGGTTACACTTGTATCGTGGGTGTTAAAGTTGAATTTCAAATGCTCTGAGATCCAGACGTGACAAAAATGCCTGTGGAATGTAGGCCATACACGTTATGTATCCTCCGAGATGGGATCGAAAGTGAGACCCCTTGGCACAGAAAGGCAGCGCTTAAGCAATGCGCCTATTGACTCGGCGGGAACCTTTCATAATGGCATGGTTAGATTCCACTAGCTTTTGCCCGCGGCTTCGCCCGCGTTGAGATCGAAAAAAATCCTGTAAATCCTTCTCCATTCAAAATACATATTATTATGTATATATACTTACTTATGTGCAAACTTTCATGGTATTCGGTCAAACGATGTTGGAGTTAACTCTTGACTCACAAAAGGTATTACTTATATTTAAAAAGAATAACTATTTAACACACTACTAAAGTTTCTAATAATATAATTCAATCATGATTTCCTTGACAATTCAAAAGTGCCTGTAATTGGTTTATTTGAAATAAATGCTTTGAGTTTGAGTTTGAAAGACACGTAGCACGATCTAGCGTCCTAAAGCAATTGTGACCGTCGAAAGTTATTGTTTTTTCCCTCAGGAACGGTACTTTTTTCTGAATGAAAGGTACCCTATGTCCTTTTCTGTACCCCTGACAACGTATATGCACAATTTCATGATGATCGGTTTAGTGGTTTAGGCGTGAAAAGGTAACAAACAAAGAACTTCTTGAGAAGAGCTTTTGCGTTTATAATATTAGTTATGATCAAGATTTACACGATGCAAGTTTCTTGCCACTGACATACGATAAAACTGAAGCCATAAATGACTTGCATCGTCTAAAATCTGTTCAGGCGGTGCAACTTTGATTGTTGCTTCAACTTAGGGTATGCCACAGGTAATTATATCACACCGTGTAAATCAGGCTTAAAGCCAGATAAAATACTTTTATTTTCTTAATAAATATTCCGATTTTCAGTTGTGTCGTTTTTGTTTAATTTCCCAGTACTGTCGGCTATCGTTTCAGAATATTTCACCAGCTAGCATGGTAGCTACAAAATATAGTATATTTAGATTTAGGATCGGTTCCAGGAATTTCTCTTATACCCATATTATACTATACCTAGAAAATGGCATGAAAACGTAATTAGAGGGAAGCTCAAAGGAAACATTAAAGCTAATCAAGATCAAAAGGAATGTTTAATATCAACGAATAAGCATTCGACAAATTGCCTAAACATTTATTTACATAGAAAATGGACGTTTAATTTCAGAAATTTTACTTGTAAACTCTAGAACTGATTCGGAATCTATTGTAATTTAGCAAATTGTGTGAATTCAGTTTATTTCCGTCTGTAAAAAGGTGTGCATGAAGAGTTATTTCACTATTCATCTGTGAGTCCAGGTTACTAGGTCGAAAAGAGTGGCTCTACACGGCTCTGCGAATTTAAGTTGCTTACATTTTTAATGCTCAATTTTTGAAAAATATATTTCGTGAGAGTAGGCCTTTAACGATGTGAGTAAACGTGTCGTGTGTAATTATAAAAGAAAGCGGTTTATTTTTCGTGTGAAGTTTGCAATCTAAGAGGTTTTCCGGTGAGGGGTTGGCGGGAAGCTTGATTGTTATAACGCAGTATCTTAATAATAATTATATTTGTCAAATGTCAAATGTATGTAATAACAGTTACTCCACGTGTAGCAAGATCGAAATATGTTGGCTGCTCATTTCGTTATGCGTGAAATAAATAAGCAGCGTTTTCTTTCTTGTGGGTGTTATCTAAAGTAAGGGTATTATAGTATCCTTATTTTTATTTTTTTGGGTGTGAAATCATCAAATGACCTCTACCGCTCTGGGCGGAGCGGAAGGGCGTGTCAGACTCTTACTGACTAAAACCCACCTGTGTTCCTTCAGTTGCCTGTGCGCCAGGGCCACGGTAACTCTTTCGAACAATCCACGACCCCGGCAGGAGGTATTATAGTATCCTGACAGCTAATTAAAATACTATAATCCGTGTATTTCAGCCATCGATTAGTAGATAGTTTAGGTTTATTTACGAAGTTACATAGAAGATAAAGATATAACTTTCACATAACAGTTTTCCATGCAGCTTACCGACTATTGGCCGATTCCTATAATTTACGGTCCGTTGTTGGTTAAAATTTAGACTCTTGTATCTTTTCCGATAATGAAGCAAAGAACTCATAGGTGTGCACAGTAGACGCTCCCATATGGAAGTAGCTACCACTGGTAAAATTAGCTTACGAATCTTTTTATATGCCAGGTTTGGCGATAAAAAGTGCTACCATTGGTAAGCAAAACGATTCGTTTTTGTTTATAGGAACCGAGCATAAGTAGCTTATCGGTAACTCGAATGAAACTAAACATAGATATATAAATACCGCTTTCAATGAAATGCTATCAATAAAAATCTACATTTTTACACTGCGGGCTGCGGTTTGCGGCGTATAACAAAAAGCTGCACTTAGCAAAACTAGGAATTCAACATTTTCCAGGTGTTAAAGGTGCTGGAATATTGTTGGGAATGTAATTTGGTTACATTTGTATGGTATTCATTCCGTCATGAAAAAATGAATATAAATTTAGTTTCTATAAAGCTTATAGCTTACACATGGAAGGATGGCTCTTGTTGTTTTAAATACAATTAATATCCAGAATAAAATGTAGCCTATGTCCTTCTCCAGGTCCTAAGCTACATATTTATTCGGCTCAGTGGTTTAGTCGTGAAAAGGTGACAGACAGATAGAGCTACTGTCGCATTTATAATATTAGTATTGATTATTACAAAGCTTGTTTTTCTTTGATTCGTTTTGAAGGCTAACCGACTACAGTCATTTGATGATTTAAGGAAAGCAAAAGAGTTATGAAGCACTTCGAATTTTAAGATAAATACAATTTAGGAACTTTGCACTTTGTCATCGATTTGGCACAAAACAAAGTGTTCGGGTAATGCCTGCTTAAAAAAGTTGATTCCCTACATGTCTGTTAGCTAAGATTAGCTAAGAAATTAACCCTACATTAAACGATAGGAATACGTTTCAAAGTGAAGTCGAACGCTCGTATACTCAAACCGAATAAATTAGAAGGTTTACTCAGATAATGGATCCATAATATGTCGAGATTGGCCACCGATTGGTGTGATATAACGCTTCCAGCTTAGGGGAAAATGGATCCAGGCTATTTTAAATCAGTTCAAAATGGCGCCAACGGAATGTGAGGCTAATAGCATAGTCACGTTCTGAAGGAATAACGGCTGAGTGTTTCTCTTTTTACTTAGCTATTTTAAAATGGGGTCTCGCATAAAACCGCAAGACCTTTCGCACTTAGTCTTTATTGTATTTTCCAGGTAGTTTAATGAGGGTAAATGGATCAAATTATTCACAATTTCTTGTATTCATTTTGCTGTTCCGGAACTTGCGATAACGTACTCTAATATATATACATTTGTCTGTTGTTTTGCTGAGGCAGTTATTTTGATAGCCAATTTATGGCTTCAAACAAAAAAATAAATACCATCATATAAAAAAAAAAATGGTGCCGTTCGGGGACTGAAAATAATATTGGTAAACTGTACCGCCAAACCGCACTTATCAAAAATTTGTTTCAGTGCGATTGGTGGAAGTGCTCAGGTGCGGTTCGGTCAAGTGCTGTTTAAATTAGTGCTCTGAGTGGAATACCTAAATTTCTTGGCCTTTACATTGGTGTCGAAAATAATGTGATACCATACGCATTGCAAATCTTTGTAGTGGTAAATTAAGTCGGTTCGACACGGATGTGTAATCGATTCGGTTTGTTATCGAAAAGTTCCGAATGGGCCAGATATTAGTTCGGATGTTTTCGCACATGAGACAGGAAATTCGATATAACGTCGAAGTGCCAAAGTGAATCCTATATCCGTTTGTTTAGGATGACGGCAGCTGGGCCCTTTGTTGACTTACGGACGCTCCTAATGCATATAATATAAAGTACTCATTTAGAGCTCTTCCCTTCTTTTTCGTATCGATAATATATATAATATCTCTTGCTAAGGCAAACATATTTGCTAGTCACCAAGGAGCTGAAATTGGGGTTCAGGTCTCGTTACTCGTGAGAGCTATTTTAATTTACCCAATTTAGAATCCCGTCTTGAAACACGGACTAAGGAGTCTATGTATGTGAGTCTTTGAGATAATTAAACTAAAAGGCGCAACGAAAGTGAAGGTGCGCGGAACCTATGAGTTTTAAAGCGTGCGGCAGAATGTAAACGTTATCATGTAACCCAGAGTGGTTACCCGGCCGCCCGTCATAGGGCGCCCGCGCAAGCTCATGTAAGTTCTCATTTGTTATTGGGAATTAAGTAAGCTACCAACCAGCGAGCGAAAATGCGCGCGCTGTAACCAAAAACTTCTGTTAGATTATAATTTGTGTAATCTGTGTGATTAACTCCTAAGCACCTGCGTTTCTTTTACACCCGTTCCCCAGCTATAGTTTGAATTATAGTATAACTTCAGTATCGTTAGGTATAATAAACGCGTCTAAGCTTGGCTGAAAAGGGGGAGCACATCTCCTTCAGGCTCACCCAGGTACTCACCGGACATGGTTGCCTTTGATGAGTACCTGAACAGAATTGGGCGACAGGCCACGGCAAATTGCCACCACTGCGGAGGCTGCCTGGATTCCGCACAACATACGCTCTAGGAGTGCCCCACGTGGGCCTTCGAGCGGTGGGTCCTGGTTGCCAGGATCGGGCGAGACCTGCCTCTGCCGGCAGTAGTGAGGGCTATGCTGGCAGAGACAGAGGAATTGGACGGAAGTAGCCTCCTTCTGTGAGACCGTAATGGTCAAGAAGGAGGCCGCCGAGCGGGATCGGGAGAAAGCTGATCCTGCTCGGAGAAGGAGGCGTCAGGGAGGCAACCGCCTTGACGCCTAATACGCTGAAATCCGCTTACCGATCAAGGTACGTAGACTTTTGGGGTCGTAGGCGCACAGAGTGGGGACTCTGTTCGCCTACCGAGTGACCCCAGGGAAGACGGTGGCACAGTGGTCACTTGCTACCGTGCATCTCAAGGCTCAGGAGAGGTTCCTTTGCAGTCTCTCCAGGGATGTGCCTTTCAGGCGTTGCACAGAGGGGGGTTCCGGAATTGGTCTTTTAAGAGGACCCGGGAATCTCCTATGTGTTGATGGTGATCACCGGTGTGTTTTTAGTGAGGTATAAATCCCACACTTCCGGACCGCCGTCCCCAGAGGTCGGGTGCCTTTTGAAGGTTTCCCAACGAAAAAAATAATAAACGCGAACAGCATTTTAGGTGACGTTTTAGTATATTCGAGATGAAGGCAGATAAGAACTGATTTAAGTTGTAGCTTTTGGTTTATTCATCATATAAGTAATAAATTAAATAATACAGAGTGGCAGCGACATCGACGCGCAACGTGTTACTATGGATTCAGTACACGATCCTGGATCCCCATGCGTTGAAAAAAAATTCGTCAGTTATTAAAAAAATAATTAGCTGTTCCATAAATTTTGGCCGCGTAGGTCAAAACTCTCTCACTCACTCATCACTTTCGTATGAATCCATGGTAAAAGTTTGCGCGTTGATGTCCCCGTCCATGTATAAGCACAACTCCGGCCTCTGAAATACATCGACAGGTACTTTATAAAACCGAATTATAATGTAAAAAGCACAAGCACAAGTGACCGCGCATACTTGGTCACCACCCTCAGCCTCATCAGCAACCTTGGCACAGCACACTGCACTCTCGGCCGGTCCACAAGCAGAGCCTTCAAACCCTCGCTTAGTCGACGCCAGCAGTCAGCCTCAACCCGGCGCTGTACCACATCCGACTCACTGCAAAAACCTTCGTAGACAGTTCCGACCCACCGCGAACTATGCGACACCCGGTTCCGAGTCACTGGAACCTCAACTTTCCCTGGCAAGCATCGCAAGATACAAGACTCAGCCCACTATCGACCTCCGGTCTCCGGGGGGAGTGATGTAGCGGTATCAACATCGCCACATGCGAGCTACACGTCATACTGACGTCACGCAAATCCTACATCGCGCAAGCAGAGTTTACCGCGCGACTAGCATATATACAACGTCCCGACATCAACCGTCGGGCAGTTGCCCACCAGACACAACACCCGTCTGGTCGGAAGATCCTCCCTTTTCCATAGAGTATAAGTGAACTTTACACCCTCTTCCTCATACCTCTATAGATTCAATGAATGTTATTATTTTGTATCTATTATCCTTTATTTATTTCGCCAGAGGAAAAGGGACGAACTCTCTTAATAGGGTCGGATTATTGTACAGATATAGGATACTGATACTGAGCATACTGTGGGAACGTTCGCACCTTGTAAATGTTTTATAGGTCGTTAGTTTGGTGGGATAGCCAATTGGTGAAGATATATGGGTATACCGAACACCCACAGGTTTGGAAATCGAAAATAAATCCATGAAAATTGTAACGGGGTGTTTTACCGGCCTTGTTATTTGATTATTTAGTGATCCATGACAGCAGTAAATAAGGTTGACATGGAATTGAAATTGAATGGGCTTGATAGCCCTAAGGTCGTCATAGATTAATGTGAGGATGAGTTAGGATAAGAAAATAGGTAACTAATGTCAAAATTATTGTGTCACAATTATTTGCCGTGTTATAGCCGTTTCTCACGACTGTCAAAGAATTAAAATATTATGATATTAATTTACGGACAATATCCGGCTCACTAAATGGGTCCTCACTTTAGTCCTTGCCTAAACCTTCTCGCCAGTTATTGTATTTTAAACTTTATTCTGACAAACGTAAAGTTCATACTCCAAAATTGATAATTTAGACTAGGGTTTATCGTCAGTTTTTGTATTTAGAACTTTAACTTTGCCGGGACAAAGTTTGAAACTAGAAAATGGCTGGATGGATTACCATCGGGCCATTTTAGGGCCACTTTAAGGTACTTATTTGGTTCAAAGCTAAACATTGTTGTTTAAAGGCAAACAGGCGCGACGCGACAGCGAGACACAAAGCCACAACGTGTCGCGCGACGAGCGGTGCCTTTGTGCACGAGCCTTAATAAGGTCGTTTAAGTTGATAATCAGTTTGCCAAACAATCATTGTCTCTGATTATACACTGAGAGCAAAGTGGTAACAAAATATCAACACTATAGCGAAATCATAAAAAATATGGTGTTTCCTTATAAAAGGGAGATAATACAAACAAGATGAATGTTTATTCTGTTCAGTTTGGGCACTCCATCAGAGCCCAGATAAGCATTCTTCATACAATATTATGAATACGGAAGGATCTCGTGGTCCATTGGACATTGTAATGGATGCGCATCGTATTATGGTGAATAGGAACGGATAGATTTCATTCTACGGGCTCAGGGGTTTATCATACACTTCTGATTCCTGTAAGTTTCAGAAACGGTAATGATGTTTTGTGAATATCACGAAACGGTTTCGTTTTAAACTCTCGCGATAGAATTAAAGCTGGAAGGACATCGATATGTTAACGCCCGGTTTCTGGATCGAAAATCAACATTAGAATTATCTGAAAAAATGTCAAGCGCGCGTAAACCGCTGTGATTGGTTGAATGAGTTATCAATAGCCAATCGCATCACTGGACATGCGTTTAATTTTGACACGTCGATAATTTAATTATTTATAAACTCTGTACACCACTTACGTATCGTTGTTGGTAACGACAGTCTGAGGTAAAGGGCCGCTCAAGCTGATCAATATTTATTTGAGATTTATAGTTAGCTCTAAATGCAAGATTTAGGCTCCAAATTTGGTAATTTATTAAGATAAAACAAAAGTTACAGCCCGGGGACAAGAGGGTAGTAGGTACATGTCTTTTTATACCTGTGAAACACAAAGTTCCTACTTAAAAATCGTTTTAACTCATTTTTGACTGCATTTTTCTTGACAATAGGCAGGCCTTTTTGTAATAGTTATAATTTTATAAAGTACTACTCACCTCCTTCTTCACGATCCATAACTAAAAGTAACATTAAACCTTTTTGTGCTTAGAGATGCTGACACGAAGATTAAATGCGAAAAAGTGAATGATTTCATTATAATTTCACTCTTATCGAGCACTTCGACATTCATTACGAATTATTAGAGGATCTGCACAAAATTATTACTGCAATAATGACCTTATGAGTGTTTGTTATTGTTTTAGCTAGTGCAATAGAATAAATTCAGTGACCCTTATTACATACATACATACATAACATCACGCCTGTATTCCCCGAAGGGTTGGGCAGAGGTGTACCTATAGCACACCCACATGTCGCCAGTTATGTTTAAGTCCCATGTAATAGGGGGTGAGCCTATTACCATCAACCGGGCACAATTCCAGACTCCGGGCTGCTACCGAGAAATTCGAGATGGAAAAACCCGATAACACTTTGCCCGACCCGGGAATCGAACCCAGGTCCTCATGCTCAGCAGTAGCACTTGCGACCACTAGACCAACGAGGCAGTGATCCTTATTGTCTAGCTAGATCGGCTTTATCGGCCACAGTGTGACAGTCTTCGTCAATATATTGTAGATATATGCATTTTCGTCGAAGTTAAGATCTCGCGTAGTGACGCTTGACCAAGCAAATATCGAATTGCGCAGTTTGTGGTGACATTGTTCTCAGGTACCAGCTAATAGGTTTAATTAGCATTCCTGGTAATTGTCAACGTGATTGGCTTAATAGGAATTCGTGTTATGAATCTAAAGCCAGTTGACATTAACAACAAGATCTTACAGGCTATCAGGATCATCTTATAAAACATTAATATTACAAGGCTTGAAAGATAAGAAGGTTCAGACTCAGGAGCCTAACCACTGATCCTGATGAGTTGAAACATTTGATCTACCGTCAATCTTATGGGTTTAAGGTTGTCCATAGCAACTGTCATAAGTATTAGTGACTACTCTCATTCGAGGTATGATTGTGGAAAGGGCGTCTTAACCCTTGTTCATCTTGTCTCTTGCATATTCATTTGTGAAGGCACAAAATCATGGTACAAGTTGTTAAATTCAGTGTCCTGACAAGTATTGGGGATGAATATTATACATAACATAACATCACGCCTATAATCCAGGAAGGATTGGGCAGAGGTACTACTCGTAGTGGTGGTTGCTGAAAATCAGCGCTGTTGACGATAGGTTCGTCCGAAGTCACAGCATTTTGCTGAGCAACGACCTGTTCTTGCACAGATGCGACGCACGGCTAAATTGTTCATAATATTGTTGTTTTTTTTGTTACAAAGTAGTCATTTTTTCACTCTGCTATCGGCATTTTGTTTTTGTTTTCATCGTTTGTTTGTTGTCATTTGCGAGTGTCGTAACACAGAGCAAATTATGTAACCTTGCAGAGCAAAATGTATTGTCTTTGGTCCCTGGCCATGGACAAAATTTTAAACCTTTTAATTTTTTGGTACGAGGCTTTTGGCTACATTCTATGTTTGTATTATTATTAATGTAATTTTTTTGTAATGTGCGTTTTGTTTGTGCAGAATAAACTATTTTTCTTTCTTTTCTTTCTTTTCGTATATAATACACACACTTCTTTTTCCGTCGAAACGAAGTGCGTTTTTAAAGCACTTCGTCTCAGCATCCATGTGTTCCATGAAGAGTCCCATTTCATACTCAAAAGTACGATGCACGTTGGGCAGTCCACTCACCCTAGTGGGCCGTAGTACAAATATTAGTTAATCTGTAAAGATAAGGACTTCACAGACTGGCTAGTATTTTTACCACGGCCAGAGTCCTTGTTATAAAGTTTGAGCTGATACGAGAGAGGAAAAATAATTCAAGATATGATAGCGATAAATACATTGTCCGCACTATGATACATTTGCGATGTCTCGGCACAAGTATTGAAGTTCTATGTGCCGACAAGTATCAAATATGGAACAAAAGAGTTTGAAATATATGTGTAACAGTGCATACAAAGCTTTACTGATAAATTGTCGCTTTATCGAGATATCTCCTATAACAATGTGGCGACGTTGGTCCCCAGTGTGAGGTCTAATGTGCCAAGTAATTGTCAAATTAATTGGCATAATGATAGTTCGTGTTACGCAGAATATGTGCCAGTTAGTGCCACTAATTGGCTGCCATGCACGTCGTCAGGCCATGATGGAGGACTTTGACGTTAGGAGATATTTTAGGAGACGTCAGTAATGGCGGACATTTTGAATTTCAAGTAGATGTGAAGTTGATTTATTTTGGTGCTCGTACGCATTTGAGTATGGTTTTGAATATGAGTAGATATGACAATAATAGATAGTATTATTATTATTATACGTTTCATTGTCAAACAGTAGTCGTTTGGAAGTTGAATAACACAGCCACACTTTCGGACGGTTGTATGAAAATTAAATGTCACAAACTAAATTAAATAAGTTTTCCAGTTCGTGATTGTTCAAAAGCTTGGCGTAGCAGTTGAAATCTAATAATTTTATTTTGTAAGGGGAAAACTAATCATATTGTGTATAGTGTGGTATTTAAGTACACTAAATATACATTTTTTTAGTGTTGGGATTAAAAATCAGGGCCTCTGCATTCCTGCTGGTCATTGTTTCAAATCAAAAGTTGAAATACATTCTGAATTTTTATAAAAATCTGAAATTAAAATAAAAACCATATTTTTAATAAAGTTAAAGAGTGAAATTGTGGCAAATTTTGCTTTGATGTTGCTACGTAGGCGGCAAGCAGATAATGACAATAATTTAAAATGTACAATTTCATTCCACCGCTATCTGATCTCACCCTGGCAAGTTATCTGAATATCTGCTACGTACGTGTTACAAATATATGAAAATATAACGTTTCACAATTCGTTTATCTGATCTGTACAATTTAAAAAATATTTCGTAACAACTTCGTAATCTCGGGACTTTATTCGCACGTTAATAGGCCTCCAACACATAACACTGAAAAAGAAACCATAAAAAAGACAGAACATTTTCCTGCTCCTCTGCTAAGTTAGTTATTTCCTTGTTAAGTAATTATAATGAATGAATGATGGAATGCAATAAAGAATTGAGTATTGAGTAAAATTTCTGTGTACTAAGCTTCTAAATGACTTTCCATTCTCATTTTGTGAGGATAGCATCTTTGTCTTAAAATGGAAGGGATGGGAAGGTTCTAATGCCAGCACGATTAAACATATGATCGCGACAACCATACAAAGAGGGAGTTCCTGGACATAGATCAAATTCACAAATGCTAGCCATATGGACATAAGACATTTACTATCTATTTATATTTTCAATGACAATGTAATTTAGAAAACTGATTAAGAATAATTGTGTCATAATGTTCTTAATATATTTGCACACCTCACATGGTTATAATACAGTGTACATTATGAACCTTTTGTAACGTCCTCTGAACCTGTGTTATGGAAATAAATGATTTATTTGATTTGATTTGACATAGGTAAATAATAGAATGTACGTTGACAAATATTTTACCTAATCCATTGTCAACATTTTGCTGATCCAAGACTTGATTAGCGTTTCGGAAAATAGGACCAAAATCAGAAAATTTAAATAAATAAAGTTTACCTTGTTGAGCAACTTTAGGTTAGTTTAGTAGTAGTTTTAAAGGAAATCTAATATTTTATTTATTTATAGATAAATAACGGTAAAGTTAACAGAAATTCTATCCTTTTCACTCGTGACTTCAGTTCTTTAAGTTAAAGCTACAATTCTAACCTCCGCTTTGATCGGGGTCATTATGACCCCACGTTGTTTACAGCTTTATTATTCGGCTTCTCATAAAATAGTCGTTGTCTAAAGCCTAGTCGTAACTATAATGTATAGCACTAAAAGTGCCATAAAGTTGGGTAAAATGTCGAGTAGATGAGTGCGAGTTTCGAGATAAGTATGATGTGATTGTAAGTTTTTATAAACTTTTTTTAGAACCGCCTATATTGGCTGAAATAGTCGCAGTTACTAAAGGACAAATACATTTGTTACTTAGACTCGCTGTTTTACTGTTTTGACCGCAAAATAAGTTTATCTTTAGAAAGTTACTCATTTTAGAGCATGATTTTATTTTAGGTTACGGTTTCATTCAAGATACACATCATCATTCATAATTTCAGCCGTAAGATGTTCATAGCTAGACATAAGCCTCCCACAATCACCGCCACTTCGACTGGTTCTGTGCTTCCAGCATCCAGCGGATTCCTGCGGTCTTCACAAGGTCATTGGTCCACCTTGTGAGAGGCCTTCGAACGCTACGTCTTCCGGTGCGCGGTCGCCACTCCATATCGTTTTGGTCCCATCGACTATCTGTTCTACAAGCAATGTGCCCTGCTCATTGCCACTTAAGTTTGGCAACCCTTCCGTTACTGGTTTGTAGCATTAAAAAAAATGTCCAATATAATGTTAACATTATTTCTGTTATTTACTGAAAATCATCTAACTTTTTATCAATACTCAACTGAGCTGCAGAACATTTCCATTCACAAGTCTTACAGCGATGTAAGCAAGCCGGAAACGTGCCCTTCATTGCATAATAATCGGTTTAATTGTACTCAGATTAAACAATTCGCCAAAATAGGGGATTCAGAATTAGATCGTCTAGCCTGAAATTCAGCTTGAAATTTAACAAAGGCTTTCTATTATTACCTACCATTTTACTGTTTGCTTTTCTATGCTAATTAAGACTAATTTATGCTGGCCCATTTATACAGCATCCTGTAAATATGTATGATGAAATCGTAACAAAGCTGCTTTTGTAATGAAATTATTAGGTAAAATATTAGTTAGCGAGGCGAAGGTATAAGGTCAGACAAAATGCTTATAAGTTAGTAACCTATTGTTATTATTAGGTTTTCGATTTAGTGGGTTAACATGATACTTTATCCCTGGTAGGTAGGTACTTGTAAAGTCGTTAATCTCAAATAACATGGCCAAATGGCTTGTCTACGTCTGAAATCGTCGTGTAGTACAACGGTGTTCAGCTTCGAGCTAGCGCACCGGTGACGTCAGCTCAATCGTAGCCACCGCGTAGCATGATATTTTTTACATATTCGTATGTATGGATGTGTGAAAAATAACAAGCTATATATATGTAAAGTCTCGCCTTCTTCCCAAGGGGTAGGCAGAAACTACAGACCGCCACCTGCTACAATCCTTACGTATATACTCCTATTGCTTCGTTTACGTTCATACATCTTGGCATACACACACGCCGGTTACAAGTACTACGCACCTGACCTTTCTAAAGAACATTACCAATAAGATAAACTATGTCCTTTTAGGGTGTCGTCTCGGAGTTTGTACTCGCATCTGTCTTGTTACCTTTTGTTAGTCGCCTTTCACTTATCCTCTCAACAAGACCAAACCATTTTTCACAAAATCCATTAGAAATCATTGCAACTGGTTTTCAAAGTGGTAATTTTCCTTTTTTTTGTGTAATTTCAAACCTATAGCAAGGTTGCTAATGTAGTGGTTACGCCAGCTGAGCCGTACATAATAAAGTTTCAAAAAAATACCTACACGATTAACGAAAATAATTTTCTTAACTGGTTTTGTGGTGTGAAATTAATGCAATTTAGGTGTTTTATTTGTATTTATGCCAATAAGCGCATTTTTTTTGTTTGTTAATTTGCAGATGTGAACAATTTATTCTTTTGTGCAATCGATGTGAAGATTGTGGAGCACATCGGTAATCAGCTACGACGTAGCTGGAGTAGCAGTGATGGCTGGCATATGAAGTATACCCGACACGAACTTAAAGAACTTTTCGTATGTTATGCTTCACATGACATTTTAACTTAAAAGATTAATTTTAACACCGCTCACTGATAGAATTTTGATGGAAAGTTCCGATACATAGACGTATTTTTTGTGTTATTTGGTTTTATCAACGTTATATCCCGGTAAATTGGGGTGTATTGCAACTAATGGGGCGAAAGACAACATTTATTAGAAAAAAGTTCATCTTTATAATGACAATATTTAAATACATTAATATTTATTTACATTCTCTATATTAAAACCAAATATTGCCATATTATTTTTTATTATAGAGAATATTAATAATTAAGATGAACTTTTTCTAAAGAAAAATGTTTTTCTTTCCAGTACTTGCAATAAACCCCAATTTACGGTACATATCACTCTACATTTGAAACCTTTACGAAATACGCAGCAGGAAAGACTATCTTTTTGCATTTTTGTAAAAAAACACAATATACACAGTCAACCATTTTCATAATTCTTTACGCTGTCAGTTATAAAGGCAACAACACATAACTTATAGGACGCGATTGCTTCACCCTCATCAAATATGATATCGCAGTCGACATCAATAGAGGGCTCCTTATGGTAAATATGCTGTGGTATGAATAAAGAGCTTTTTTATAGCTTTCGGCCATATTTTTATTGACAATAGAATTATAGAAAGAGATAAAAATATACAAGGCGTATAGCCCCATCCCTTTTTGGCACTGAAACTATGATCACTTTAACACTTCCTTGTACGGCTACAGAATTATGTAACAATGTATTTTCTATATTGTTATTTTAACTTGTGCGTGGAAGATAGTATTGGGAGTTATCAATAGAATATTCTTTTGTTGGGAATTTCGCACTGCTTTGTGTGTAGGCTCGAAGGGAAAAACTTGTCTCTAGTAAATAAACTTTGTATAAGAACCTTTTTTACATTGAATAATTTCCTCAACGGTATGATGAAGTTTAGAAGTAGGACAGTTCATTTTAATTAAAGTTAGAAGTAGTTTTACATTTTTATTTAGAAGGACAATAATTAATGTTATTAATAAATTCGGTATTTTGAAACAACAGAGGTTGGAATGTAATTAAAATATATATTTAAACTAGCGGATACCCGGCGTGTGCTACTACGCTAATAAAAAACAGTGATAAAAATATATATGTCTAAAACCATCTTCGCATTTGGGGCACATCAGTTGGATGGTTTCAAAGTCTATAACGTTATAGTCGTTAATTCGTAGAATAATTGAGATCCTTTGTATCGGAATAATTTAAATTTAAGGCGAAATTTAACCATTTTCTTTTTAAATCGAATGGGGTTAGACTATTTATGGTTAATTTGTTTTGAAGCTTGTTGTATATTCTAGAACTTAGGATGAAATATTGGAGGTTAGCAAATGTTGTCCTGTAACGCTCAACTTACATACCCGAGCAGACCTACGTCGAGTATGGAGTACTTGTCTTGGTGGGATGCAGGCATGTTTGTGAAGAGTGGATCGGAAAACCAGACTGGTGGACTTGTAAAAGGAGTAGTAGACCGTTTTGAGTGTGTCGATGTCCGCTGAGTTTCTAAGTAGCTTATAGATATAAATTCTTTTGCGAACTCTAGATGTAAGTGATGTGATGTGTTTGTGCCAATTTAGACGCTCATCTGTAACCACTCCGAGATACATAATATTTGACCCTTTACTCAAGTTTGGACAGGTCTAGTTAGGCTTTAAGTGACAACTGTGGAATTTAATATTAAAATCCAGTAGAGGCGGGCTCTTGTTATTTATAGAAATAGGTATGAATTTAGTGCTTTCGACATTAAGAGTAAGAAGATTAGTAGCGAGCCTGTTTAATACCGTGATAAGACAGTTCTAAGCGTGACGTTTTGTTTCATTCTAATCTGAGCCATACACGATAAGCGCTGTGTCATCTGCGTAAGTAAAACTTTACAATTTGTAAGTGTTAGCGCATAACTGGTTAATATATAATAGAAAGAGTGTTGGTCCCAGGATACTTCCCTGTGGTACTCCGTAATTACTTAAAGAGTGCTTACTGCTTGTGAAATTATTTATAATCACACTGCTTTCTATCCGTGAGATGGCTTTTAAATAGATTTACTGGAGTTCCTCGTACACTCACGTTACACGTTACACTCAAGTTTAAGTAGAAGTTTAGGGACAAAGGCTGTGTCGAATGCTTTAGATAGGTGCAAAAAATACCAAGGTATTTCTTACCCTGATCCAAATTGCAGGATAGGAGATCGCTTAGGCCAGTCACGTCATCTTCTGTAGATCTACCCGATACGAACCCGAACTGATTTGGTGCTATGCTGTTATAGGCATCTAGGTATTTCATTAGAATAGAATATAATATGCTTTATCAGCTCTAAAGATTCATTTTAATATCTTGGACATTGCAGAAAGCACAGATATAAGTCTATAATAGACGAATAATCAATGACAGTTATTGCAGGATTTGTTTTAAATTTTTGAGGTTTCCATGGTTAAGGGGGTGCAGCAAGACAGAAAAAAAAACAAGTTTCACCCGCGCCTCTTTGCCTACCCCTCTCATCAAACACGACGAAAACAAAACACAATCCCTTCCCGCCAGCAGAAACTTTTCACCCGGCATATATCTAGGCATTTGAATTTGACTCTTGTGTGTAGTATGTATACGCAAAATAATCAGATGAAACCGCCCTATTCAATGTATCATGATGTATGATTGCTGTGTATATACCTACAAGTAGCTATATTATTCAATATTATTGTATGTCCCTGAATCTGTTACCGATGCTGGTGGGTTGGTAAATTGGAGAGTAGACCGACTTGAATGAAATAAAGAGTAAATGTTAATTCAAGATACGGCCTTTAAATTTTCAATTCTGAATTGAAAGACAAACTTAACGTGGTAGTTGAGAAAATATGGTCCCCTACATTATGTAATATAACTACAAATTAAGGATTTCCAGATATGTTCCTGTACCTATTTGTACTGTGAGACCTTGCTTCTTACTTCATTTCGTGATTCTAGGTCAACCGGATGTATCTTATGGGTTTTAATTTGTTTGCGAGTGTCAAAATATGCGAAATGAATGACAATTTATGCCAAGATTCTAAGTAAACGTCTTAGAAACTCGATTTTTTTACAGCTCCAAAGTAATACAGTTCAATTTCAACTTAATACCGCCCGCGCATTCCTCAGAAAAGGGGCCAGACAGATGGATAACAAAGTGATTCTATAATTGTTTCGATTTTTCCCTTTGAGGCACGGAACGCTAAAAAGCAAAGCACTTCCATCAAAGTCCTATACTACATACTCATGATACTACCTACATGATGATAAAAACAAACTCGATAAACATGCTTTTTTGACGATATGAAATCGAATAATTATAATCGCATCACTTACCTTCCGTTTTTTTTCTTTGAGGAAATGAAATCAAATAAACAAAAATAGCAATCATCTAAGGAAATTTGTTGGACCGCTGTGATCAGCAACTCTAATCCTCGAATGGTTTTTCAATTACAATATTTAAACGAAATATGATCATTGTCCAGTCCCTTTATTTTTAATGAAAGTCTTCAGTAGGAAAAACATCTGTTTATTTTGCCTATACTATACGCTGAGCTTGAATTCAGAATCATAGATCATAGTCATGTTTTGGAACTAGAAACTCAATGCTGACGTGACAAAGTTCAAATTCCAATGTAACCAAATTTTACTAAGGGCCTTTTAAAAGTTGGACCTCATGACATCTTCGTGGAAAACAGTGTTAACCAAGTAAAAAATATAATGGTATATTCTGGATATTGCTTTGCAGGATCGTGCAAAGTCAATTAGCAATGGTGTTACTAAGTAAAAAATAATTTTCATATGGTGGATTTTGCACTGTATTGTCCAAAGTCAAATGGCATGTGTCATGAAAACCGTGAAAACCTATATAAAATGTATTCTGTGTATCCTGCGCGGGGCGCGAGTAGAACAAAGTCCTCGCCGAAAACATTTGTGAAAAATAGGCCAATTTCGGAACAAACAGTACATTAGTCGACTTTACCGACAAAATAATTGGCATATGTATAAATGCGTGGCAAAGAAAGTTGAAAGTTTATTAGGTTCCTCTTTTGTAACTGGTGAAACTTTAGCTTCAAAAAGCAAGCCGCCTAACTCCACTAATATTATTAGACCAATAACCTACTTATATGTTAAATTTCGAGTTTCATCTTGATTCGGGGGTTGGTCGAAATGGTTCGTCTAAGGTTCCCCTTAGACGGAGCTTGTCAACGAAAGTGGGAGTAAACGAATTTGTATCTTGAGTTTATTTGCAATAAGATCTAAAATCTCCAGCACGAACTCTATGTTTTAAATTTTCTCCGCAAGAAAATCGACCGAAATGCAGAAGAATGGCGCTAGTTGTACTATACTAGTCAAAAATCTGTCAAATAAATTTGTCATCTTGAGTTTTCAAATATCAACATTGAATTATTATAATATTTTTGTTTTATGGTTTAGCCGCGGTATTTATTTAGTTTATCAATTCTTAACGATTTTAATAATCGTTTCGAAAGTGGTTTTATTGTTTTTTTCATGTTTTCTATTTCACAGTCTCTTTCCTACAATGTGATAAATTACGAAAATATTATTTACGCATATAAATTATATCCCAGAGCAGCCGAAAATTCAAGTGCAGTCCTCTCGTCTCAACAGAGTGACGGCGACTGATTTGTGAAACAAAAATAATATACAAAAATAGATGGAAGATGACTTCTTCCACGAACTAAAAACGTCGTAAGTGCATAAAGCTTGTAGTCGTAATAAAACTAAAAATTAAAGGAATTTCAAAAAACGCCTCCACAATTTTTTTCGCCTTGTTTTAATACAAATATTCATCTAATTTTTATCCTAATAGTCATTAGCATGTTAAGTACAAATTGAAAATACGAGAAAATTAGAGGTAACTTCGTGATGATGTTTTATAGAGAAAATTTTAACATTTTGTGTTTCTGTTCCACAAAAAGTTTGAAAATATCATGTAGTTACTTTTTTTATTTTTATTTTATACCTAAGTCTTATTAATTTCATGAAAAATTAAATTGAAGATAGGCAATTTTGGTTACTACCCGCTGTTAAGATAACAAACCCGCAGCATGATCCGTGACTTTACTTTCGATGATAATTAAAGTAGTAGTCATTACGTGGTCTTAGCAGTTATTAAGTCTTGTGGGTGATAGTTGAGCTGGAAGCCCTCACATCCTCCCATGGTCTACATGGAAGGATGTGAGGGTAAGATATGAATTGGAAAAACGATTACATTGTTTTGTTTTATATCAATATTGATATCTCTAATCAAAGCTTTTTTTAGGGTCGTATCGATCAAGTGTTACTGGGTTTTTCTATCAGGAATTTTCAGAAGCAGCCCGAAGTTTTGGATTGTACCCGGTTGATGGCAATAAGCTCACCCCCTATTACATGGGACTTAAACATAACTGGTGAAATGTGGGTGTACTACAGGTACACCTCTGCTCAACTCTTCGGGGAAACAAGGCGTGATGTTATATTTATGTTATGCAATCTATGTTACATAGGCTATTTTATCGCTTTTATTTTTGTTTTATCGCTAGTAAATACCGATACTCTTACCGTCTATGAAGATTAACACATTGAAAATACGGATGGACTATAAAACTTTATGCCTCTTTTATAATCTAGTTGCTGACAAAAATACTTAACCTAACAGTCATGACGTTAACTAACTGATGTACTAGGGAAGCAGAGGTTGACTGCAAGTCTAACATTAAGCGATTGAGGATTGGCTGCGACTTAATAGGATATTCTGTGTGAGCTAGAACATAAAACAATGATAGAATGTTGACCCCAAGCTCATCCCTTATGCTTATTAAGAGATATACGAGTATGTATAACAAATTCGCTACTGACTGAGCAATATTCTTCGTATTGCTTTATAGTTTTGCAATTATTGCATTGAATAGTATTTTGGCAATGATAGATTATATACAGGGTCAAAATAAATTAGCTAGCGAGCGGAGTTTCGCTAGCTAATTTATTTTAACCTGTTATATTGAATGGTATTTCTGAACTTATCTCTTTTGTACATAAGACTAGTCTATTCTGTACACCAAACTCGTACTTACATCACTTTACTCTTACTTCATTTTCACCCTTAATAATAATTATAATCCGTATGCACCGTATATATGTTGACCAACAATCGCGCGATAATATTTCACGCAACACATACGTATACACAGTTACACACCACCCGGACTAATCAAGTTTTTAAAATGTTATGTAAGTGCTGTTCTGTGTGTGTGCTGAGAAATAAACCGCAATCGTTTACAAAATGTTTATGTTGTTACAATATATGGGGTATGTTACATTTGAATAAGTCGTTTGAGTATCACTCAAATAAATGAATATATAAGATATTATTGACGTGTCAAAGCAATGTATAAATCTGCTTACAAAAAAATATGTTACTGAAAAAATGTTGTGCAAGTTTGTTTCCGGTACACATACACATTTTTATTTAATTTCAGTAAATATTCTTTTTAAATAACTTGATCCCTAGACACTTTTGATGTGTGTAATCCCTGATTTTTTTGCGCTTATTTGATTTTCAACGCACTGCTTAGCGCCGAGAGTTGAAATCCAACAGAGTGCCTTTTTCACACGTTGGGATGTACCTACTCTGTTGGATTCTCAATGCTCGGCTTAACACCGAGAGTTGAAAATCCAGTGCGCGATAAAGTACCGACACGTTAAAAAGTCGCCCGTACAAACCTAGGCACTGGGGAGCAAAAAAAGTAAACAAACATGGTGACAGCAGCAATCACACACACTTCACCTAAGCTCATTGACA
Source organism: Griposia aprilina (assembly GCA_916610205.1). Classification (NCBI taxonomy): domain Eukaryota; kingdom Metazoa; phylum Arthropoda; class Insecta; order Lepidoptera; family Noctuidae; genus Griposia; species Griposia aprilina. The sequence goes on from OU744288.1 coordinate 18,420,080, forward strand.
CAGGCTGTGTTTTTACTGAATAGTACTGCTGTACTCAATTCCACTGTGATCTATTCATTAGTGCAACGTTTGATATGTGAACATGTCGCCAGCGTATATTTACGACGCGTCGTGCCACTTTCCATTGCCAGTATCGTAATCACATTAAGTAGGTTCTTTTGCTTGTGTTGATTAGAAAATAGACATAGGAGTATGCCACTTAGCCAGAGTCAAATTGTTACTCCATCCTGTATCTTGGCCTTTTATAATTACTAAGCATTTTTATGATATGTAGTACTTATGTAATTTCTGTAGTTTTGTATCCATTTAGTATAATATACATAAGCTAACAATTTAATGTGTTTTCAGAAAGTGCTTTTGCTACATTGAGTTATGTGCTAATTTGACTTTAAGTATACAATCTCCAACTGATTTGAAAAAAACTGAAGAAAAGTTACAAAAGTGTATGAAAATAAAATTACAGAAAAACTGCAAAAGTTCACACAGGATCGACAAATAGTGTTAAATCTGAGTGACAAACGGAACAGTGTAATAAAATAAAGGACTTAAGCCCCATTGTAATGTCAGTGAATAGCAACGTCATTGGTGCAAAAATGCAATGGGCCGGCGGGGGGGATGGGGGCGTTCTGATTGGCTGTCACAGTGATTCATTGCATTCGATAGCTAACTTCCATTAAGAGCAGACGTCTGAACGCCAACATGTCAGCAGGTAATTCTATTGTTGTTGCGATACGTACATGTGTGTTAATGTTTAATGTTGTAGAATGATTGGAAATAGCAAATTGGCTTTTTATGTCTTATTAAACAAAGTCCAAAATTTCAAAATTTTATTTTTTCAAACGATCTTTGTTTTTTGTTGAAAAAATATCTTCAGACATCGATCGTATCTTGTCTTTTTACTGTTATTTATTTGCAATTTGTTGATGTTGACTTGAACAATATTAATTTCATCTTTCAGATCACGAAACTAATAGCAAAATAACAATAGGTAACTATGGGCCTATTTCTATGTTCATGTTGGATTGTATTCCTGATTTTTTAACAGGAGTTATTCCTCAAGCAGGGTCTGCCGTGGCCATGATCGGAGCGAACCTCCGCTTCGGTTCGGCAGGCGCCACAAACTCCTCGGTGGTCAATAACACGCGGCATTGTCCGCCAGGTGGCGCTGCTAGCGCTGCGGCTTTGTTAGCACTCTCAGGACTGGGAATGTCGGCCAATTTGGCGTTGATGGCTGTGATCCTTAGCAAAAAACAGCTACGGAGGTGAGTTTAAAAAAATAGTTGTTATTTAAGAAATACTGTTTGTTTGTGTAGGACCTAAATAAGAATATTCGAATAACATTACAGAACGTAAATCACGATAACTGGCTACATTTGAATATCCATAGCCTCCACAGCAATATTATCAAATACTGTCGCTGAAAAATAAAAATAAACATAAACCAAGGCGGAATACTTTCCAAGAAATAAAGGCTATAAATTACAGGGACCGTTTCGATACGAAGAATGAGAAAACAGGAAAAAATGAATGTTTATCATTATTCAAATTTTGCTTATTTTACGATACTGTGGTGCGTTTACAACCGTAGGTATAGTATAACATGTTACGACACTCGAAGACATTACACCGATCACATTAAAGTTATTCACCACATAACAATGTAAGTCTAACATATATTATTATTGTTGAGCCAGCGATCGGCGCCACAGATTGGGCACGTCTGTATTCGGGCACACGGAATACTACTTACGGGACCACTGAATCTGCATTTTTTATGGCGCCAATCTAACAAGTGTTTAGTTAGGCTCGATCCGCTCGATTATATCAAGCTCGAATTTGAAAATGTCTTTGGGAGTTGTCAAAATTGGAAGGTTCATACGTAATTAGATAATATCTGGCGTTTTCTGTTAGAAGGACCCTCCCTTATTATTTGAATAAACAAGATATTTAAAGAAACGAACTGTGTATAAAGGAATTCCATTCAAAATGTTCAGTTCATTTGGTGCGAATACTTAAATATTTGTTTCGAGAAGCGTACAAATCTGTGAGTCGCTCTGACGATATTACCTATTTTAAAGTATATATTTTAATGGAGACATTTCATAAGCTTGTATCAAGGTCATATTAGATCCCATGTAGATAAATCAACCACATTCAGGCCAAAGATTTCAATAACTGCTCATAAATAAGTCCTACTTAAAGTATTTCGGGCCTCCAATACATAACAAGTCTCGCGAACAAAGTTTTAAGTACCAACCTATTCGCAAAAGTTGTAAGTAACACAAAATAAGGTAACATATTATGTAGCCAACATAAAATATACGGTATATGATATTATAACAAACAACTTGGGTCGCAAAGAGCGAAATGAATATTTAAAACGAGCAGGAAATTAGTCATCAAATATGAAAATCTATATCTATATCTATTAAGCCCGTAATATCCCACTGCTGGGCATTTGCTCAGCAGGTCAAATCAAAATATTTTATTTCAAATAAACCAACATGGGCACTTCTGAAACGCCGGAAGCTAGGTGCACGGTTCCAATTGGTTGTTTCCTATGGAGAAGAGCCGGCAAGAAACTCCACGGTTACTCTTTTAAAAATAAGGTGCTTTTACAATGTTTCAAATTACAGTGTTGATAGATATGGGAGCACAGTGTAGGCCTGCCAACAGGTACAGGTACAGTAACAGGTACTCAACAAAATATAAAAAAGTCAACAAATCTACAGTCTACAAGATAGGCCTACAACGTTCTCACATTCCCAAAATATAGAAGAATCTTTATAAAAATAAAAGCAGCAGTGGGACATTACGGGCTTAGTACAACGCCTTTCCACATCCTCTCCCTTTTTGACTCCCTTTTCCTTTTCCACACACGTCTGCGGACTAGTCCTTTCCGCGGGAGTCAAGTTCATCCGCCCATCTTCGTCTTGGTCTGCCACGATGTCGTCTAGCATTTAATAATACATGAAATAATAAAAGGTGAACATACTACTTAGTAAAATAGTTACTTATCTAAAGTACCAACATGTCTTTGTCTACTATTATAAGTCATTGCCGTTACCCAATTTTCTCTGAGTACCTTCATCCTCTAGCTAAAAGGGAAAGCCACCAGAAAATATGATTTAACACGGGAGGGTTCTCAATTTGCTGCGAAATCAAATTATCGAGTCACTACCAGTGGTAATTCAATAAGACAGGAGCTATTTAAATCGGATTGTTTCAAAAGGTGTCTTGAGAGAGTAACTGATAGTAAAAACTTTCGTTATCTATCCAAGGTTTCGGACCCGCTTGTTAATTGACGACTTCTCTAGTTTAAACCCTTCCATAATAATAATTAGTATGTATTTTACATTATGATATGTAGTGGAGGTCGGATGCTTTATTTCTGGTTGGGTAGGTAGCGCATTTTTCTGAAGTATTCATTATACGAATTCATACTTGGCACTGAATTTATAGTAATATTGTGAGTAAAAGTAGAATTAGGTAATCTTATAAAATCATCAACTTGAAGTGAGCGGTAGCGATAAGTATAGCGATCTATACATATCTCTTTTAACATAAAAAAAAAAAAAATACCCAAAATTCCCTCTCTCTCTCCCCATTACTGTCACGTTTTATACATTTTAACCAGCGACCCGCCCCTCATTCGCGATGATTTCATGACTTGACAAAACATCCAGAATTCTTTATTATTTATTTTGTTAGTTTAATATAACGTATCACTTAAAAACCATCCGAAACATTATCTATATGATGATGAAAACCGTAACAAAATTCGTTGCGTATTCTATAAGAACAACACGGTCACACAGACAGACACGAAAAGCGATATTAATTTATAATATGTATGTATAGATATTGCATAATTGGTTTCTGAACACGTCTGTAGACCGCAACTTCAATGTAATATCAATAAAAGTATTGACATAAGTCTTACAATGGAAACAACAAAACATGATACCAACACAAAATGATTAAATAACACACCATGATAGCTACAAAAGTTAAAAACTTTTTTACAAAAAAACAACCGACTTCCAAAAAAAAACACTAAAAGACGTGAAAAATAACTTTAATTTCGGTAGTCGGTGTCTTTAGTTTTGCATTTTCGTTTTTGGCCACCAACTTCCAAAATTAAAGTTATTTTTCACGTCTTTTAGTGTTTTTTTTTGGAAGTCGGATGTTTTTTGTAAATTTTTTATTTTTCACTTTTTAGTTGCGGCACCTACCCCACACAAATTCGTATACTACTACTTGGTGTGTAAATATAACAGTGACAGGAAATTATTAACACATCATCCATATAAACTAAGTGGAAAAATATGCAGTATTAAGGATAACTCAAAAACTACTGGTCAGACCTTAATCAAATTTAAATGGGACCACATGTGAAGCACCACCTATCACATAAAAAAAAATCATCCAAATCGGTTCATCCAGAAAAAGTTCTGAGCTAACACATATAAAAAAATAGAAATAAAAACATACAGGTGAATTGAGCACCTCCTCCTTTTTGTAAAGTCGGTTAAAAAACTGTGTTGTGTTGTAAAATTTTGTAGGTAACAAAATTATAATTATTTGAAAACTAGAGCTTGTGTCGGCGATACCTGGCGTTTAGCATTAGACTATAGTATTTTATTTGTTATTTGTTTTATCTTATTTTACTAAGTACCTTCTTAAATGGTTTTGATGCTCTAAATTATGTAGTCGATGACTTTGGCGCATGGTAAAACTCTAATGAGTTTATGTTGGAAAACTTTCCTAGTTTAAACCCTTGTTCTGAACAGCATTTGACTTAAGACAATATTACAAAAAAAAGGCGCCTTACACTTCATACAACATATTTCTAGTCATTGTCACCACACAAATTACCTTTGGGCTTAAAGCCAATTTGTTTTTACTAGTCAAGTTTCAAATCAAGCTTTGTCTTTATTCTAATCTTTGTTTAATTCCATTTCAAGAGATTAAGGTTTAATTAAGATTTAGATCTCTTTCGATAAACAATTTGTGAATAAGCTTAATTTATTTATAAAACTGATTAAGATATTAAGCCTGCCAAATTTTCTGCCAGGGTCGCAGATTGTTCGAAAGAGTTACCGTGGCCCTGGCGCACAGGCAACTGAAGGAACACGGGTGGGTTTTAGTCAGTAAAAGTCTGACATGCCCTCCCGCTCCGCTCAGAGCGGGAGAAGTTATTTGATGATTTCCCATCCAAGAACAAAAAGTCTACCTAATTTTGAGTATTGTACACAGCCTTAGCGTATTGTATACAGCGTGTATCAGAAGCATGTGGTCATATTTAAGGGTGTGGTACAGACAGCTAAACTGAATACCTTTCTCCAAGGGACCACCATCGTAATCGCAAAAAAATTATCAGCCGCTCATACATTTGGGTCAAGTAGGTATTGAAGTTTTTTAGTATTCAAAACGATCTACAAAATCGGCATAATCTAGAAGCTCGTTTAATTCCAGCAAGTATAGTTAATTCCTAGCTGTATGTCGTCAATATTTAGGTATGTATGTACAGGTAAATTCGGATCAAAATCCTTGATGCAGCTTAGAAGAACTAATCGAATTTCTTTCACATTATCAAGAGATATCTTGGCCTTTTCACTTTCAGAATTCCAAATAGCTTTTCTATGTCTAGTCACGTAGACGAAGCCACGCCACGTAGCCTAGTTCAAGACGATTGACACTTCAGTGTAAAAGTATTTTGGGCGCCACTATTCTTGTCTTACAAGGCGGCCGGATAGGTGACATTGTTACTAAGTTAGGTTCCCTCGTCTGGGGAAGATCGATTTTTGCTGTAACTTTTTATTTTATTATTAGCCTTGTTGGTCGAACAAACATAAAGTGAAGTGGTCAGTTTCGTATAAATTCGCGTTTGTTTATATTTTGTATGTCCATTTGCCAGTCAGTGAAGGGCTTCTCCGACCTTCTCCGTTCCTGTCTCTCTCTGTAAGTTTTTATAGAAACCATATCATAATCATCCTATGACGTTCGCACTGCTGGGACACAGGGCGTCCTTTCGGTGAGAGGGAGTCGGCTGCAAATCACCACGCGGGCCCAATGCGGGTTGGTAGACTGTGTCTTCGACTTTTTGGTTCTAGGACATGCCGGTTTCCTCACGAGGTTTTTCCTTCAATGTTTTGAGAGCAGCGGTGATGAAATAATTTACACAAAGTCTTTACTTTGACAAACAGGCACTTTTGCCTGTCAGGGTTCGTACCTACGACCTACAACTCGTAAGTCGCGGCCGTTACCACTGGGCCACTAGCATAATTGATTTTTATTGAAGGTTTGAGTTTAAAACGGTGCCATTGTTATTGCAGATGTCCATGGAATAGGCGACGGTAAACCCTGCTTGTCGGAAACTATGACATTATTTTCTTCCAAAATATTTGGTAATAAGTTACCACTATGTTGGTAGATGGCATTATTAGCAAATTAACAGTTACACTATTATCTGTCAGATACTTTACACAGTTCGATTTAATTGATGAATTAATAAATCAATAAAATCGAACCATATTTGATTGAAAGCCATAGAAATAGAAGTAATCTTCTTTGATTAGCAAGAATGGGAGGTTTGGCTGACATTGAATGATTTACTTTCATGTTTACATGATTCAATTTGATTGCTTTCTAAATTGAAAGGCAAAAATGAACTGTATATAGCGAGGTTATAAATGGCCAAAATCGGAACTAATGCCTTCATCTTGTTTTTAGAATACAGTATAAGTGACTTTTTACAAAACAATTTCACAAGTGATTACCAACAGCGTCGTGTTAACAGCATTCGAGCCCCAAAATATACTTCTAGCTGTGTAATGTGTGTGTGTGTGAAATATGTTGCGATTTTCACTGTCATTTTCACACAACGACTATATGTTACAGTGTTACTGTGAACTTATTTTAGCAACATTTTAATGTTAGAAAGCTTCACAACAATGTTATTAACATTTTTATTGACATTGTTGTTAGTACACTGGCTGGCAAAAGTTTACCGAATGCTGGCTGTAAAATGTTTTGAATGGTAAAGGTAACAAAGGTTTATAGCATGTTTTACTTAATTAATGTTTTGTGTTAACAGCCTCATTTGTGGTTGGTACTTGGTAGTTATTACACTAGATACTGGAATAATTATAGTTATTTAAATTGTTCCTGTATTGTGAGTTTAAGAAACTTTTATTTCCATTCTAATATTTGTAACCACCTGCACTGCCAGAGAAAAGTTTCTACTTCGCTTAAATAATGTCGAAGACCGATTCCTATTAAGAATTCCACAAGAAAAAAGATTCCGAGGAAACTTTAAATAGACAAAAATTGTCCCATTTCCCTGAAACTCGCGCAAAATACCCCAAAACATTTACCTGCTGTATTACTTACGTCTGAGATTCGAAGGGGAAATCCTCCCTTGTCCCCTCCGGTGTTACCCCTCCCAGGGGCTCCCTAAATGCGTGACACTTTGGATGATTGATAAATCGCTTATCGAAATTTTATACTTGTTACTTGACAGAATGAATTATAACGTATATGTGGCTCTGGGGAACGTCTAGACGTGTAGATGTATAAGAAGTGATAATGTAGGTGTTAAGATTTGTATTGTCATGTACATATTTATGTTCGGCAATTAAGAAATCGGGGACAGGTTCGAACCTGGTAGGTACATACCAAAGTGGATTTATAAATTGATACTTTGTTAGTTAAACTTTGGCATCATTGACCGGACGGTGAATAAAAACATTGTGACAAAGAGACCTAGATTTATAATAATATTCACGAAATTGTCTGCAGTGACGATTGTTCTTTTCATCTCTGTATGAGAGTTTTTGCCTTGAAACAGGACAGATATAGGCCTGTAAAGGAGGTGCAGAATAATAGGTATTCAGATTCTAATATACGTAGTATTGTAAATAGAGTATTCACCACTAAATTGCCGTTCAAATAAGCCTGTCTGTTACCTGAAATGGGTCCTTGCACTTAATGAAGTGCTGTACATCCATCGGCTATCGCTCTCATAAAGGGTCCATAATTGAACTGAATAGTTAAAGTTATTTACGATATATTGAATGTTATGTTATTGTATGTTATGTTATGTGTTGTGTTGTTGTGTCTTGTTCCACCATGTATATCATGGTGGAACAAGATCCATAACATAGCCGTTATCTACGCATTCGGTACATCAAAAGAAGTAAAATTGAGAAAGAAAATTGCTGGGAAATGACTTTTATTTTTGGTGTGAAAAATGACTGTATAAGGCACATTGTGCTAATGAGTACAGGAGTTGTGAAACAAGAACAACCGGAAACAAGTTTCAAATACTTTTATTATACGAGTAAGTAGTGAAAAAAGTTTCAAAAAGTTGGAACTTTAACCTCGTGTGGTCCAGTGCAAAAAAATATCACAATAACGGAATAATAAGTTACTCTCGGCATCGTTAAGGCTCCTACAAACAGGCGCCACACGCGACACGAATCGTGAGCGACACAAAGGCACCGCTCGTCGAGCGACAAGCGGTGCCTTTGTGTCACGCTATCGCGTCGCGCCTGTCTGCGGGAGCCTTTAAGCGTATTTTCGTACCCGTTGGACTACAGTCATTTTGTGATACAGTGTTGAGTGAAATTATGTTTTTTGTAACTTCTTTTCAGTTATACAAACACGGGGTGTATGACCAAGTTATTCGCAAATTTTAAATAAATTTAGAAAAATAATCAATATAACTTGGAAGGAACATTTTAACGAGAGATCTAAAGTAAAAGGAATCTGGTATAAAAGTTTACAGAGTGAGCCTTCTCATATACCTTGGTTCTCCGGATCAAAACTCAGTCGCTGCAAAATTGTTGCTGCGCATCGTTTGAGTTCAGGACATATGTCCTGATCTCAAATTGCACTAAAGAACTTTTGCTTTTCTAATGCCAAATTAGAATTCTCCTAACTGTGAGGTGTGTGGTAAAATAGAGGATACACATCATGTGTTGGTCGAATGTGTCCGATATACTTACAAACGAAACGCACTTCTCATTTCGTTGAAATTGTCGGTAATGGATGTTGGAATGTTCCATGGTATTTTAGCTAAGCCTAAGCTAAGTTAAGTGTTTTGTGACTAAGATTAGTTTATTTAGTTTAGGAGTAAGTTGTTCTTTGTATAAGCACGATGGGATTGACATCTACGCATATGTGTACAAAAATCCGTTAAATAAATAAAGATATAAAATATAAAAAGCTTCTTAAATTGTTTTATAAATTGAGCATGAAAAAGTGAAAGGAAATATTATTTAGACTTGAATGAATGGTTGTTGATATTTGAGTTTCAGAAGGCTTAGTATAAAAATGTGGTCTTCTATTTTGTTTTATTTATTCATTAACTTTGTCGTAGATGGTCACACGGTCTGCTGTTCCATCAAGCGGTAGTGGACCTGGCCAGGGCGGCCATCTTGCTGCCCCTCGGCATTGCCGTGTTCCGTTGTCAACCGGTGTACAAGTGCTCACTGGTAGAAACCGCCTTTTTGCTACTGGTAAGTATTTAACACATCTTTTTTACTACCTCGGTAAAACTTGGCATAAGAAGCGGTTCACTTATCTGAAGAATAATTTCATACAAATTCTGTTCCATTGTTTACCAGACAGGTAGAAAATGCTAATCCGTGGACTGTGAAATAGGCCTTCAGTGTGATTTTTAGCTTCTTGATAGGTATTATTTTCTTATTCAATGAAAGTAAACAGTGGGCGTTTTCTGAGAGTTATCTTTTAGATCTAAAGAAAAAGATCCAAATCCAGAAACGTATTAAGTCTGATTTTGAATGATGTTTTCACACAACTTGAAAGCAACTTAAAAGTAACTTTCAATAATAAATACTTGAATTTATTCGTAAACGTTAATAACAGCAATACAAACAGTACACTAAAAATACAACAAAATCGCTTGTTCCCAACGAGTCACACCTCAACGGGTAACAGTGTGACTCGTTGGGAATGTTTTGGATAATAATTCCCAACGAGTCACAGTTACTGTTACACTGTTACTCGTTGGGATGATCCCACCTTGATTTAGGGTATCATTTAAGCTATCACCAATTTAATTAGTTTTGTGTTTCTTAAATAATAGGGTTTGTCCTCAAAATAGTAGATCTGTCACCAAAATGTAGTCACCAAACAATGCAAAATCAGTTCCACCATAGCCGACGGAGTCCCGCTTGGCGGGACTCCTACTTCTGGGCGGTTTAAAAAAAAATAACCACGAAGGGGACGGCGGGGTCTTTCAGACCCCGCCGTCCCCTTCTAACCTAACCTGTCCGAGTCGGGGTGCCCCAAGTTGTACCAAATACCTGGGAACAATTTTTGTTTATCTGAGAACGAAAATATTTCGTGGCGATAGATGTATTGATACCCTAAATCAAGGTGGGATCATCCCAACGAGTAACAGTGTAACAGTAACTGTGACTCGTTGGGAATTATTATCCAAAACATTCCCAACGAGTCACACTGTTACCCGTTGAGGTGTGACTCGTTGGGAACAAGCTCAAAATACGGTCTGTATATATTTTTTCCTTCCTACGTGATACACTTCGGTCACACGTATGACACGCAATCCAACATGGCCGACCGAACGAGATGAACTTTCATAATCTAAAACCGTCCGACCGTTAGAAATTAAATATCACATAGGCCACAAACACACTGACGTGACGGTATCAGCTGTTTTTTTGTTCCACTAAATTTGTGTCACGGTCATTTCAGTCAGCGTTTTTGGAAACACTGCACAAAAATTGAAGCTGAAAATTCGAATTGTGTTATCTAGGATGGCGCTATGCGGTATATTCGTGTCTCTGTAGATTAGAAGTGAACAATAGAGTGTCGTTTACTGCTAGATGAGTGATAATTATGATACTAGAATAAGGATAATACTTCCTAAGGGACCTAAAACTGTCCCTTGTCCACCTGCGCTACTCAACAGATATCCAAAATTTGCAAAGGTTTAAAATTAAAAAGACGTTGTGAAAATTATAATTTTCTTTTCTTTTTGCATTATGATAAAATATAATGTATTTGTAAAAAACATGAGTAGGTATACAGTTTAAATCGGAGTTTATGTTGTTAAGTTTTAAACTGAAATAGATAACTAAAAAAGATCTATCTTCCAAACATTGTTATGGACCGGACTTTATCAAGTAGGTAGCTAAGTAACATCGTTCAATGTTACGTTTCGCTTAAATTAGATCCGTAGTAACACGAAAAGGGAACACGTGTGCCTTTTTTTACCAAAGTGACATTTTAACTGAGTCCCGGAGTTTAAAACCTTTTTGGATACAATGATACAATTTTATCCAAAAAAGACCGGAATGAGAATCCATTAGAATCAATAATGTATACGTTCACATTTAGGAATGGCCGATTCCCATTGGCTGGTAGCATTTGCGGAAATGTTTGCAAATCATTATCTCGATTAATGGCCTGTATATAAGGCTATAACTTGACCATTCGGCCATATGGGCCCATTACCTTATATGAGCCATTATGCCTTAAGTTCATTGACCCATAACTTTTTATCTTTGTGAATGTCGCTGTTTACGTTATCAGTTATTTAAATTAGCGGAATTAGCTCTCTTGGAGTTCTCTTTTGCCTTTTTTGTAGTGTGTGGTTGTGAACAGATATTTCCAATCTCTGAGTAATTAATATAAGGCATAATGGAAATTACTGACATGGAGCATTCAATTCGGAAATATGTATGCTTGCTTTTATTAAATGAAAAGCTTTCATTTGCGAAAACATCACCTTTTTATGGTACGTGTCTTATAGAATAACCATCATATTCATAATAAAGCCATTCGCTTCATAAACCTATTTTAGAAATAGAACTGTTTTGTCCCATTCTGTCAAGTTAAAGTGAAGTTTGACAGAAAGGGACAAAACAGTTTGAAAGCTAAAATAGGTTTATGAAGCGAATGGCTTTATTATGAATAAGACGGTAAGTCTATAACTTAGGTGTGAGCTTTTGTTATAACAATTGCCTTTAAAAGTCACCGTCGCAAGGCTTTTGTTAGAAATCAAAATGAGACTAGACTTAAGTATCATCAAACTCAGATGAGCAGCAGCAATGGAATGCAAAAAGTAACAGATCTTCACTGACAAAAGCACGATTGTTTGAAACTGGAGGCATTTGGCACATAAAAGTGATTTATCGGCACTTAAGTTCAGTTGGGACGGACGAGAAAAGTGCCAAGAATAATCTTCGATGCTTAATTTTGATAGTATCTTAGAAGTTCTGAATAGTTGGAGTGTTTGTAGACGAATGTGTTCGGCGGCTGAAATTATGACGTAGATTAGGAAAAAAACAGTAGAACTAAGATGGGAAATTATTTGAGCAATTTGTAGATTTGTTTGTTTGCCATTGTGTTTTTTTTTAGTCTACAATAATTATGTCTGTGGTGCGTACGGTGCGTATGAACACTCTTAATAAGATTAATTCATCGCAGTGTTCCTATTACTGAATGCGACAGTAAACATAGCAATCTATTTTAATACGAGGCTTTTCATAAATTTTTCACCAGTTAATTTAAAATTAATTACCAAATTATTTTAGGTGACTGTGTCAACAGTGAACATGCTCACAACGGTGCTCAACGACAGTCCAATTTTCCCCGAAAATGAGGAGGAGCAAGCTGATTTATCGGCACCTTTACTCATGGACAGCCCACAGGTAAAATTATGATCTAGTCGATCCCTTCACGACCCCTGCCGTTATTATTATTCGCCCGAGGAGAAAATTTCGAAATTGATGGAGATAAAAACAGTCCACTTCTTGTTCTTAATTTTGGCAATTTTAAAGAGGTTCCCCAAATGAAATACTGAGCTGATTTAAATTTATTTTTGAACCAAACATCCTAAAGTAAAATTAACCTTTTGTTACAGTGCGTCCTTTTCGGAACTTTCATGATTTGGTTCGCATCAATAACGATAAATCTTGGGCCCACGTTCTTATCTGGAGCTTTGGCTGCCAGTGCAGGCTCTTACGGGTCTTACGGACCCGCCCCATCGTGTCCTTTAGTCCGAGGACCTTTCAGGCATTATGTGCTTAACGCGCTGTGGATAGGCGTTAACGCAGTCTGTATTGGATTGACACTTTTCCACTTGAAAAAGCTCCACCGGGATCTCACCAAGGTTTGTATATCATTAATCACAGTACACTCAACAAACACCCTCGAGACCCTATAACAGATGGCATGGAGAGGTTAGTTTTACGAGAGATAATAATAAAAAGTAATGCTTTGTTTACATTGTTTGCATCATCTTCCATTCTCACAGAACGAACTTCTCCATGATCATCATTGATTGCGAAGTAATTTGTAACCATAACATGTCATCCACAGCTTTATGAGAAATGGTACTAGCTAGCAGTTGTTTTGAATGACATGTAAGAAGTTCCGTAGTGTAATGCAGATCACAGTTGCGAGAGACGCAGAACTGGTGCGCTCCAAACTCGTTGAAGCTCTCGAAGTCATCCGCATAATTCCAAGTCTCTGTACAATATTGTGCATATATTCTAGTCTTACGTTGGCCGGAATAGGAATTTTTGTTGGTACCTTGCCAATATCCCTTGCGGTGTACCGCAAATAAGATTTAAATTTTCGGAATTCGCCCCACTCGGAATGGACGTTCGCATTTTAGAAGTGCACCGTCCATATACATTGTAAACAACAAACCTATACTCAATGCTTGCCGTTGCCAAAGTGCGGTTCAGATTTAAGTATTCGATAAATTTAAATCTTATCGCATGCAGGCTAACGTAGAAGCAGTACGAGTAGCTGGTTTAGTGACCACGCTTGTCAGCATGGCAGGAGACAACAGGAGGATGGATAACCTGCCCAACAGCGTCGGTCCTAGGGTAAGGACTGTGATGCATGCTTGTCTCATCTCGTAGATCTTAGTAATTTGTATTTTCAGCTGTTCTGTTCCTTTTGATCTGTCTTGCTATAATATCTCTTTTTATTTTCCGGAAACCTGCAAAATAAACTGATTCTACTCTCCTTAAAAAAATATCTATAGCAGTACGTCTATATAATTATTATCTTACCTCCACTGATCTCCGTTTTTATTTAATAAACTATCAAGGCTATCTAAATAGGGCTTCTAAATTACTCCAGAGCGACGTCCCCAGACGTTCCCTCATGAATTGGCTTTTGTTTCTTAATTATTTGATTTCACTAGGCACTTAATTGATTTTGTTATCGGCATCAAAATTTTATTAATATCAAAATCCGTGCTTTATTTGAAATATTTTGTGAGTCAGTCTTGATCTTTTCAAAAATTACTTATTTTCTCTTAGACCGTGGACGGCACTCTATCAGACGGTCGTTGCCGTCCATCTGGCAGTAACAACCTGCCTCTGGGTGGCGGTCGTCGCCTCCGAGGCTACTTGGCTCGGGTGGAGCGTGAGGGCGTCCGCCGTGTGCGCATGTTCCTGGTCATCACGGCGGCTTATGTGCTGTTCTGGGGGCCACTGTTCCTCATCACCTTGCTGCATCATCCGGCTCTTACGTCGCATATAGCGTATGAAGTAAGGACATTAGCTTACTGTTCTGTCATCTGTAAAAAATAACTGAATACAGATTTTATATGATATAAAGATATATCATTAGTTATGACCTATAGAATATTTTACAGTGAACTTACCCGCAAGATACAAGCAGGTCTGAACATTTATTTTTTTCCAGATGTATTTTCAAATAACTCTACATATCTCGTACGTGCACGCGGCAGTCAATCCGCTGCTGTTCATGGCTTTGCATCGAGCGTTACGAAGAGCGACTCTGCAGCTATGCTGCGGCTGCTGCGTGCATTGGAGTCAGTTTGTACTGGCTCTGACCGCTGCTGGTAAGTGGATCTAAAGTGGAAGTCTGCCTCGAAGGACCATGTTCTGGAATAATCCTAACATTTTTCTTCGTAGCGCAATCCCCATTAGCGCCAGCGTCGTTCTCGCCCGCGGCGGTATCACCGGAGCCCCCCCCAGCGCCGCCGCCGCCGATGGCCCCTCCCGCCCCCCCAGCGCCGGCGCACTCCGCGCCCGCGCCTCACACGATGATGGTAATTACTTCTTATATGTAAGTGTTGACACCGTAATACGTGGTTTAACTCACTCGCACAATCCCGCACGTCAACTCCCTAGACCCCGCGAGTCGTAGAGTAAGATTGCCTGCGAGCTGAATGCATGACGAGGATGAGAAACTTTCTGTCGCATAGTTTCCTCTTCCGTGGTAGTGGCGTCCTAGTCCTAGCTGCCCTACTCATAGTAAAACGAATGAAACATCTCGCTCTCAGAGTTGGGAAGTTGAGGAGTGTGATGCTGAGAGTATGTCGAGTGCGCGTGTGCAGGGAGACGAGGATATGATGGGGGAGGCGTGGAGCGGCAGCGTGCGGCGGGTGCCGCGCTCGCCGAGCCCGCTGCTGCCCGCGATCTGAGCGCGACCGGCCGCGCCGCTCGCGTCGCCATCGCCGCCCGCGTCGCCCGCTCCGTACGTGCCGCACGCGCCGCACTCACCGCACGTTCCGCACGTGCAGCACGTGCCGCACACGACTTACACGCCGCGCCCGCCGGCCCGTGCCATCTTGCCCAACATATCCTACATGTGGCCGCTGTAATCGTCCGTTACAAGCTAATTCTGTAAATATACATAAGAACATTGACTTGGGTGTCACAAAATTGTATATAAAGCTCTTGAAGTGTCTCTGTCTCAGTAGTCGTGATGCTCTAAAATTATTGATGTATAGAAAGGGTATTTATAAATATTACGAAAATATATTTAAGATAATTTTAAATATTCGTTAGATTGTTGTACGTGGTAAAATTATAATTTATTTAAATTAAATCTAGGTTTTGAATTGTACATTGCGTAATTTCAATTCTATTCTATAAGTAAGTCAATATAGAAAGCTAAATTCTAAATACACGAGTTTGTAGAAATACTATAATAAAAAGCATTTCCAGATACTTATATTCAGTAGTGACCCGAACACAAATAGTACTAACAAAATAATAATATATTTTTGTGAGGATAAGTAGATGATGTGTAATTCTCATTAAGTGAAACACCAAGTAGATAGGTAGGTATATAACAAAAAAAAAGTAGTTTAGGTAGAGAATAATAAATGTGTCATTGAGTCTTATTTCTAGATAACTTTTATATTAATTCTGTAGCTGAAAAAAATACTTTCTGGCAATATTTGAGAACTGTTTAAAGACTGTTTTTTGTGTGTGTTGTTTTTGATAGTTTGACTATTTCAACTTACCGTCATATTTTAGTTTTCTAAAGGCTATTTATAGGTATTTTAAAAACAAAAAATACTTTTTAATGTTTATCTTGTAAACCTGTTTTAATAACTACTGAGCCAAAGATTTTTATTTGTACTGTCCAAAACTGTGCCAAATCCAATGTATAAATAAATACCTACTTATGAAACTCATTGTGACATAGATTTTAAGGCAATCAAAATTTACAGCGGGACTTCTAATGTTATTTCTAGTTCAGGAAAAAGAAAACCTACTTGATATTGTATAAACTCTTAAAAATATTTATGTAAACGTGTTGTACTTGTACATAAATTGAACAAAATTATTTACTTTTATTTCGAAGGGCCCCTTACACCACTACTCAATAAATGCGTTTAGCGTTATACGTATTTAAAAAATAGTTCTGTTTCAGTCAATCCTTTCAAGATGTCAGAGATAGAATTATATTTTAATTAATATGTTTTGCGCTAATCGCATTTAGTAATGCGGGCCCTAATCTACGAAATATTATGGATAAAAGTTTTCTTCGTAGCAGTGTTATATAAATGTTTGTTCTAATTAACATTTTCTTTAATAAATGTGTACTAAAATTACGTATAAAACAAAAATTTAAGAAGAAAACGTAAATAAAGTCGTCCCGTTTACAATTATTTATAATGATATACATTTTTATTGATAGTTAGGTAATATTTATTGTAAATCGATGTATTAATGATGGTTGTAAAATAAGTAACTATGTTGTAAAATAAAAATATATATGAACTAACAGAAGATTATAAAATGGTGTTCTTCAAATTATAAAAGAAGAAAATAAATTATTAAAAAATAAAGTGATTTATTAAATGTTTTAATTTATTTCTTACTTGTGCTCATTTCACTTCCACCCATAATCGTTACAGAATCTTTAGGCCGATTTTTACTGAAAATCAAACAAAAATAAATAATGTGTGTAGTTGTGTACTTATGACTACACGATAGAAGTGAAAACTTACGACTGGAGCCGAATATACGCGATTCTGCGACCAGTATACATGATTCAGTATCACCAACCGACTGCATACTGGAGCCGAGTGTACCCAATTCAGCGTCACTGGCCGGAGCGTGACGGTTCAGTTTTGTTCACTGTGCGCCTAAAGAAATTTTCACTTTAAAAATAAATTCTACAAAGATCACGTACAGTACAACTATGTTTTATTTTGACGTAACAATAATAAAGTACTTAGTTCTGAATTCAAATTATTATACACGATGAATCTAATAATTGATGGACATGGAAATTAGCATTCGTTTGTATTCGGAAATACGATGATTACCGAGGAACATTAAGAAAATAGTTGTACTGTACTAGTTACCTACACATCTTACATCGTATTTCGCCATAACTCCGAATCAATCTAGCATAGGAATGAACTCAATTCAACTTTGAGAGAGGCCTCCGAATGAAAATCACGCAGTAGGCAAATATTTCTGAATACGTATGGAAAGACAATATAAAATATATTTCCTTACTCACGCTTGTGTATGGAAGTGAATGCTGGGTGTGGCAAAAGAGGCATCAACGTTGAATAAATGCTGTGATTTTCACAGCATTTATAGTACTTTCGTTCCTTGCGAAGCATGTGTGGTGTAACTTTGAATGATAGGCTGAGGAATGATGTGAGTAGGTGTAGCAGCTACTACGCACTACATGCGAGCTACGCGTCACACTGACGTCACGAAAAATCGTGCATCGCGCAAGCAGAGGTTACTGTGCAACTAGCATTAATAAAACGTCCCGAAATCAAATGTCGGGCAGTTGCCCAACAACTTTACAGCCTGTTCCTCATACCTATATAAAGGCAACGGTGCGGGTTAAAAGAAGATGTAGTGACAAACATTGTAAAGAGTGTGCTTAAATGGTTTGGGTCATGATGCTTGAATGGTTTGGTATTTACAAGGTAGATGTGAGTGAAAACGTCGAGAGGGGACGCCCTAGAGGGACATACACTGACCTTATTGGTAATGATCTTCAGAAAGGTCAGGTGCATAGTAGGTACTTGAAACCGGCGTGCGTGTACGAAGAGATGTATGAACATAGACAAAACAAAAGGAGTATGTATGTGTCGGAGCAGGTGGCGTTCTATAGTTTCTCCCTAGCCCCATGGGAAGAAGGCGTGAGTTTAAGAATGTATTTCATTATTTATAAGTATTTCGCTGAAGGTAAAATGCTTGATAAATCTCCGTGTCTATAAAACAAACATTTGCCATGGTCTCCGCAAAATATTGTCGCGTCATGTAACAAAATGTAGCGTCACGAGAATTGTTGCCAGAATTATTTATTTCGTACATCTAAAAATCACGGTTATTTTTCTAACAGGGTGTATAAGTTGAAGTAGGTATACAAACATATTTCCACGAAAAACTATTGAAACAGATAGAAATGTGCAGTATTTACGATAAACCATGTGAGTTTACGTAACTATTATTCTGTGGTCTGCCTTCAAATTTTTTGTCATAAAATGCTGAATAAATCAAAACACAGAATGAGAACGGACGCTGTACACACGATAATTAATAGTGTCTGACCTGAGAATCTAAATTAGAATCTCAGGCCAAGCCAATCAATAAAGTGGTGTTCACTTTATTCAGACTTTTCTCGACGGAAGATTTTTCAAACTGGTTTTATTTTCGATACGAAGTTTATTTTTTAGTCGACCATAGAATTGATTTACCACCCTAAGGTAGAATGTCACTTGCATTATAAAACGTCAAAGTTTTATTTTTTGCTTACAAGATAATGCCGACATCGGCTTTGCTTGTCATAATAAAAAATAGAATAGAATAGAATAATTATGTGACAGACTAGGTCCATGGTTAGACATTACTTGACATCTCAGTTTCAATCTAAGTGTTAAGCCCCATTTACATGATGTAAGTTGCTTGCCTGTGGCATACAATAAAATTGATACACCAAATGACTTGCAGCGGCTACACATTGTTGGACGGTGCAACTTTTAGATATTGTTGCTTCAACTTATGGCATGCCGCAGGTATTTAAATCACATCATGTAATTAATTTATTACTAGCTGTTGCCCGCGACTTTGTCTGAGATCCAGGATAAATAGTAGCCTATGTCCTTACCAGGTCATGATCTATCTGTGTATAGAATTTCATCCAAATCTATTCAGCCCTTTTCGCGTGAAAGTGTAACAAACAAACAAACAAACAAACTCACTTTCACATTTATAATATTAGTCAGGAAGTCAGGATTGTTTAATTCACTGGGAGTTATTGTCAAAAGTTGTAAAACAATTACGAGGTGGACTATACGTACATACCTATTTATTAGAAGGGTTGCGCGTCCCATGTTTCGCGCTCGCTCGAGTGCAACCCCTGGCAAAGGGTCATGACCCTGACCGATATACCGACCAATTAATGTTCGAGTGACACGCTCCTTCCATAAATATGGTATGTGTTAGTGAGATATCATTTGATGAAGGTATAGTCATAGAATGTGAGCAATTCTGCTGGCTTTATGAAATACCTTATTGAAAGGTTATGTCAGTATAGTAAAACTTAAAGTTTATATTCAAACAGTAGTTATACTGTAGACGATAAAAGCGCCGTTGTACCCTGAATAGTAATAGTTATGTAAATGAGCTTTGTTCAATTTTGGTGTAAAATAAAGTACTTATCTTTTTACTTATGTACTTATTTATCTTAGTACTATAACTATAAAGTACTGACTTATCTTTTTATCATCCCGATAGGAAAATGGGCATTATATTATTATTATTGATAAATAATTTTATTTTTGGAAGTAGGTTCTTATAAACATTTTTACACGTCGATCTTATGAAATCTAGATGAGAAAATGATGAAATGAAAACTAGATGAGGTCGGCGTTTCCAATCTGATTACTCTGAGAAGAAAGGCCGAAACAAACTCAGAGGTCACAGTCTCTTTTAAAGTTTAGATATAATACTGGTCAGATCGTGTGAAGACCATGTAGATTTTTGTCTGAAATGGTCTTTTGAGGAAAATCGACACAGATTGAGTGGACCTGTCCAGTCAGTGCTCGCATTTGTCAGTAATCGTGCAGCTCAATTCAGAACTTAAGGCGCAGATATACGATCACTTTTAATGATTTCAAATTGAACATCACGTCTAAAGGAATTGTATTATTTGTTTGAAAAAAATATAAAACTCAAAAAAAACTCAAAGTATTTATTTCAAATAAACCAATTACAGGCACTTTTGAATTGTCAAGGGGTCGGTCAGTCAGAAAGATGAAGCTAGTTACCCATTCCAAAGCGTAGTAGGTACCTATGGAGAAGAACGGGCAAGAAACTCCATGGACACTCTTTTAAATCAAAATATGGTTACAAAATATTGATTAAATCGTTCATGTTGAAATTCTGCATGTGAGAACGATGCAGAACGTTAAAAGCGTCCGTATTAAAAAGTCAAAAGCAATTCAAATATAAAATCAAATTAAAATAAGCCGTGGCAGCTAAGAAATTACCAGTCCCCACTGACGGCGCCCGTTCACGAACATGACGCATGGATCAGCACCACTCAGCTCAACCATTTTGAAGGGAACTTAATGATCCAACACACACGCCACCACCAGCGAGACATTAGAGTGAGCATGACAAACTCTCAGCCGCCAGGGCACATTCAATTCAATGAAAGAAAAACCTATTGAATGGTAGTTTTATAGTAGGTACATAGTACTCAGACATGTGCTATGCAATTATACAATACTAAAACATTGAATTTATACAATGCAAAGATAAGTTTTTAAAATCTTCAGCAGCTCCAACAGTAGTTTCAAATGCTAATTAATTAGTTTATGCGCCCTTGTGGAGCAGGACCAGCGTTGAGCCAAGCATTTTTATCAGCGATGTAATACCCCAACTTATAATATGCTTGGCTGTATAGTGTGCGTTTTATACAAGATTTGAATTTAGTTTCATTCAGGTGAAGAATATGGGGAGGTATTTTATTGTAACATTTTAAACAGTACCCCATGAAAGATGAGTCTACTTTAGCCAGCCTGAAACCTGGTTGAACTAATTGATCCCTATTTGTAGTGATATAATTGTGTCTTTCACCTCTTTTACTAAAAAGATGAAGATTTTTCCTTACGTACATGATGTTTTCATAGATATATTGACAAGGTACCGTCATGATGTTAATGTCTTTAAACCGTTCCCTTAGAGAGTCGCGCCTGCGGAGGCCATATATGGCTCTGATGGCTCTTTTCTGCAGAATAAAAATAGACTCGACGTCTGCAGCCCGTCCCCATGGTAAAATACTGTACGACATAATACTATGAAAGTAACTAAAATAGACTAGTCTCGCGGTACCTACATCAGTAAATTGACGGTTTTTTCTCACAGCATATGCTGCTGAACTTAGCCGTCCTGCAAGGGATGTTAAATGAGGACCCCATTGAAGTCTTGAGTCAAGCGTGATCCCCAGGAAAACAGTTTTATCGACGAATTCTAGTTTCTCTTGATTTAATTAATAATTTTAATTTAAATTTAACATAAATAATTCCTAAATCCTACTGATCCTATAGAAGTGTTCAGGGTAATCCAAAACCTAAAAAATACTGCGTCTGTCGGTAATGACGAAATAAGTACCAAAATTATAAAAGCTTGTGCTAATCACTTAAGCAAACCGTTGAGTTACTTAATTAACATATCGTTCTCAGAAGGCATGTTCCCAAGTGCATTAAAGAACTCAATAGTCAAACCGATATTTAAGAATGGTGATAAATCTGACATGGCGAACTATAGACCTATAACCTTAGTTCCTATAATATCAAAAATATTTGAGAAAACAATATTAAAAAGGCTATATGACTATGTGGACAAGTATAATTTGCTAAGGCGGGAGCAATTTGGATTCAGGAAAAACAGCACCACCTCTTTAGCTTGTTTCAATTTAATAAAAATAATAACTGAGGCAATGAATGACAACATACCTGTAATAGCAATTTTTCTAGACATGAGTAAAGCCTTTGACTTCGTTGGTCATAAGCTATTGCTAAGCAAATTAGATAAATATGGCATAAGGGGCCAAGCGAATGACTGGATTAAATCGTACCTAAGTGATAGGCGTCAATGTGTGCAAATATCAAAAGTAATGGATGGAAACAAAATAGAATATAAATCCAATTATAAAACTAACGCAGTTGGACTACTCCAAGGCAGCGTGGTGGGATCGTTTTTATTTTTGCTATATATTAATGACCTTCCCAATGCAACACGCCACAAAACAATATTATTTGCTAACGATACGACACTAATAATAAAATGTAATGACAAAAATAAAATGGAACAGGAAATTAATGAAGCAATCAATGACATAATAATTTGGCTTAATAACAATAATTTAAAAATCAATATACATAAAACAAAAATAATTCAATTTCAAACTTATAAATCAAACTTTCAAAGTCTTAGTATAAAATATGAAGACATTATCCTAGAACAAGTAGTAAATACAAAATTCTTGGGCATACTCGTAATAGTGGATCAAAACTGTAACTGGAAATCACACATCAATTATGTATGCGATAAGCTAGATAAATTCGTATACGCAATAAAACGTCTACAAACAACGGTGTCCGTAGCCGCAGCAGTTACGGCATATCACGGATACGTTTCGTCTGTGCTGTCATATGGTCTGATAGTATGGGGCAATTCATTTGAAGTTATAATGGCATTTCGGGTACAAAAAAAGTGTGTTAGGGCAATATCTGGCAGCTGGTTTTTGGATAGCTGTAAACCGTTATTTAAAAACCTTCATATTTTACCTTTACCCTGTATGTACATCAAAGAACTATGCATGCTAGTAAAAAAATATCCGCACTATTTTCGCACGCAATCAGAAGTAAGCCACAAAAAGGCTTCTGCTAGAAATAAATATAAATTTGAATTAAATGTACCTCAATGTAGATTGCAAATATTTAGGAGGAATGTATATATTAATGCCATTCATGTGTATAATAAGTTACCTAACTCATTTAAGGAACTTCCCATCCCCATGTTCAGGAAAAAGCTGACAAGTTGGTTACTGGATAATTGCTTTTATGACATTGGCGAATACATGGAATATGGTAAAAAATCCAACATGACATGTACTTAATTTTGACATTGATATTAAAGTAACGATTACGTTATAATAATATTAATTCATATTGGACTTATTGTAAATCACGAATCTTAAAATTAATTGCACTTAGTTATTTAAGAATGAAATTTGAATATTTGTACACCATATGTTGTGGTAGAATGTATAGGACCTAAAAAAATATTAACACCATAATATGTAAAACTATATTCTTACAAATAAATAAATTCTAAGTCTAATTCTAATACTATCTCACAATTTGTACTTTTGACATTTGGTAAGGAAAATCTAATACACTTAGTTTTATTCCCATTTAATACTAAATTATTAGCAGTGAACCAATTTTGGATCTGCAGTAGGGCGTTATTTACGTCGTCAAGATTTGATGCACGTCTATTAATTTAAAAAATTAAAGAAGTATCGTCAGCAAATAACACCATTTGTGGTAGGGTTTTTAACAAATGGGGTAAAACATTAATATATACTAAAAAGAGGAAAGGACCCAATATCGAGCCTTGTGGTACACCCATTTTTACTTTTAAACCGAGTGAATTGACACCATTTATTTGAACTTGCTGTTGTCTATCATTTAAATAAGATTCTACTAAACTGAGAGCAAGTTTTCCAAGTCCGTAATGCTCAAGTTTCAAGATTAAGGTTTCAAGGTCGACGCAATCAAATGCCTTGGAGAGGTCACAAAAGATTCCTACAGAGTCTTGGGCCTCTTCCCACGCCATAAATATGTGTTTTAATAAGGTGACACCGGCGTCAGTCGTAAAACGTCCCTTGGTGAAACCATACTGTTGATCATGTAAGATTTTATTGGTGTTAAAATGATTGAGCATTTGATTCAGCATTACCTTTTCAAACACCTTGCTGAAAACCGGCAACACGGATACGGGTCTATAATTATTGGTGTCTTTACTATCCCCTGATTTGAAAAGTGGTATTACCTTACTGTATTTCATTAGATCCGGGAAGTCTCCTTGATCCACACACAAATTAAATATTAAGGCCAAGTACAGCGCTATAGTCTCAATAATGGAGGAACACACTTTGATAGACATTCCCCATATATCTTCGGTTAGTTTAATATGAAAGCTTTTAATATTATTATGGGGTTTATATGCTTGAATTTAAATTCAGTCGGGCAGGATGAAACATTTGCTTTTAATATGTCAATAGTACGCGAGGGTGACGAGTTTAAGGTTTCAGTAGTTTTAAGTGAGATATGATAAACTAGATAATTTTCTTCGTAACTTGATATATGAATATTTGAAATTATATTTTTATAACATAGTGTAATTAATTTATAAAATAATGTCTAACGCGAACACAAAAACGATAATCACGCAAAAACTATCGACTGTATTTTCATGAAATCTGCACCACCTAAAAGACAATTTAAGTACCCAAATTTTTGTATACGGCTTTTATTTGTATTGTGTTTGATAAATCAAGGTGGGTTGTTTTTGCTAATAAACTTGATGCGCGTTGAAGCGGGGCCTCTTGCGGGCGACGGGCGGCAGTGCATCGCTGACCAATGTCCGGGTAGACGCTAACGCTCTGTGCAATTTTATTCGCTTAAAAGTTTCGCATGCTCCTCCCACTCGCTCAAGGTCGCTGGCACTTATTGTCGCTTTAAGAAACTCAATGAGTCGATGAACAATACCAAAGAAAGGAGATTTGGGTAAGCCGCATAAATTACTCTAACTGCCAGAATAGGATTAAAATTAAATGAGAAAAAAAAGACCTAGACTCACATAGTGTCATAATAATTAAAATAATATAATATTTTAAAAAGTAAATATTCATGTGGTATATAAAAATCTGGAAATAATCTTGGTCAGATCAATTGAGGACCATGTTAGATTGGTGTCTGAAATGGCCTTTTGAAGAAAGAACCATACAGATTTCAGTGGACCTGTCCAGTCATTGCACGTATTTGTCAGTAATCGTGTAGTTCAACTCAGAACTTAAGGAGCTCAACCACTCGACAAATAATACCAATAAAAAGACATATGGGTAGGCCGCATAAATTACTCAAACTGCCAGATTATCATTAAAACTAACTGAGAAAGTAAAGAAATAAAAAAGTGACCCACACAGTCCTCACATTCACAATAATTAAATAATAATATTATTCTTCACAAAGTAGATTTTCATGTCATTGTGTATATAATAATTAATCATCAAATGTGAAAGTGTACGTACAATAAAATAATAAAAAAAATGCATAAATATAAATCATTCAGTATGCAAAAAATGGAGCAACTCAATCCCAACCAAGCCTTTTTGTCCTCAATATAATCTTTAACGGTATAAAAGGCTTTCTGGCACAACTTACGTTTAATGAAAGATTTGAATTTATTAAGGCTTAGATCTTGAACGTGGCTTGGAAGTTTATTATTAAAGCGTACATTGATATCTGAACGAGCCACCTATTTTCTCGAGCCTTGTTGTAGGTACAACAAATTTGTGTTTGATCCTAGTATTTATATTATGGATACCACTGTATTTTTTAAACAATATTATGTTTTTATGGGCATATAAAATATTTTCAAAAATATATTTATTCAAAAGAAAACTTTTTGGTCCACAGCACATAATACTATGTTATCAACTAAGCCTCTCGCAGTCCGCTGCTGAACATAGGCGTTTCTATGTTAGTACTAAAGTAAATATATATATATCAAATATATTCTAATAAATCAAACACCTAAATAAAATACACAAAATTGAGTAACCATCAGGCGTACACAGAGATAAAACTATGATTCGAAAAAACTTTTTTACAAAAAAACAACCGACTACCAAGAAAAACACCAAAAAACGTGAAAAATAACTTTAATTTCAGAAGTCGGTGTCTTTGGTTTTATGTATATTTTCGTTTTTGGACACTGACTGTGGTACCTACCCCACACAAATTCGTATACCACTACTTGATATGTAAATAACAGTGACAGGAAATTATGAAAACATCATCAATATAAAAATAAATGGAAAAAATACGCAGTATTAAGGATAACTCAAAACTGCTGGTCAGAACTTGAATTTATATAGGACCACATGAGAAACACCAGGTTTCAAATAAAAAAAAGAGTTATCCAAATCGGGTCACCTAGGAAAAAGTTCAGAGCTAACACACATAAAAAATTAACAAACAGTCGAATTGAGAACCTCCTCCTTTTTTGAAGTCGGTTAAAGATAGGTCTATTCATTGCTGTCCGGTGGGTAAATAAAAATACAACTCTTGGGTAAGACATGGTTCCTAAATTCGTTTCTAGATTCTTTGACTTGCAATATAACACAAGATATAAGTACCTCATCATTGTTCTAACCGCAGGCTCTTTGTGATAGTAGCGAGAACCGACGAGAGCATAGATAACTCGATTTATACCCACACGTGCCTATTTTGGGAACACTTATAAGTCCTGAAGACCTGAAACATTATACGTAAGTTTTGAGTTTTAAGCCCTGAATTTATTAAGGCATCCACAGGATAGCCCGGTTAAGCAGCCGACAACCTCCGAGGATGACCTGCGAGATGCAATACACAAAAAAAAAAAGTTCAACGTATACAGGTTGGATTATTTTGACAGGTTAGGGTTTCTAGGACCGCTTTCCTGTAGCTATAATCATTTTGCTGTCCCGTTCACGTAATCTACCCTCTATATCGTGTGACCGTCGCAAGTTGCGGTTTTCATAGAAATAATAGGCTTAGAACCGCAGTAGTCGCACTTAAAGTGAAGCCATTTTAAGTTAGCCTTTTAAGGCTACTTACGAATTTCGGCGCGTCAGTACACAAGATCATGTATTGCTGTAAAGAGCTCGCACAATTTCGCAAAAAAATTACGTACTGGGCAGTGAAAGGGTGTCATAACTCATCACATAATCATGAAAATAAAATTAAGATCTCATTTCACGGGTAAATACTGCCTAGCATCTTATATTTTTATAAAAAACTTTCATCAAAACCAAAAAATAAATCGTAAATTTGACAGACGCCATTACAATGAAAATGTTGCTAGGCATAAGAAAATATTTTACTTACCCTATTTTTTGTTATTATAATTGTGTACTGCCTATAATCGTAATCCACATATAAGTAGGTATTTTTATATTCTAAATATTATTAGGGTCCCCCAACCCCCACGAAAAAAAAATTGTTTATTTTATTTTGTTTTGATGAAGTGAAGATGTTTTTACCATGTTTTGGTGTCTAACTTACCAGGGCCATATACAGCTCGACACAAAGGAGTGCAAAGAAATGGGGGCGCCAGTAGCCATACATTATAAAACTTTAACTTTAAAAACCATTTTTCTGGCAGAATTTTAGATAGTCTTATTAATTTTAAATCAATCTAATCGTTTTTATGCCCATTTATTGCCTGATAAAACACGAATTGAAACAATACTGATAAAGAAAGAAATAAAGAAAAATAGTATATTCCTCTAAACCTCCTGTTGTTGTTTTGTTTTTCAAAGATTACAAATTAGTTCCGTTTTTAGACGGTTTTGCCGGACTGCACTAATTAGTTAAGATAAATTTGTAACTATGTGTACCTACACGGTGCAATGAATAAATAAAATAAAATAAATATTTCTAAACGCAACTTAAGTAATAATTCTATGTCTATGCCTACCGGCAAAGTTGGCAAAATTGGAACAGTTCCATTTTCCCCACTTTTTGGGGAAAATGTCATTCACTTGTAACATTACTCGTTTGCTTGTGTGCGTGTCGGCAAGTGTAATTACGTGCCGCATACGCACACATTCATTGTGTTGTTGCTTCAACTTTGAACGGAATTTTGAATGAAACTATCACTCTATGTCTAATTACTCTAAGGCGGTTTTAATATGGGGAACAAAAACTGTGTTTGACCCTGCGTACCGATTAACACAAGACTAATAGAGGACGATATTGATTCTAGGAATTATTAATACAAGAATGAAGGAATTTCCAATTTGGAACAAAATTTAATATAGAAATACCTATTCTGTACCTAGACGTAATCTGTAGGGTATTTAGAAATTAAATAAGGCAGAACTATAAAATGAAATAAGAAAATTACAAATAAATAATAAACAAAGTGTAACAGGACTTATCTATGTGAGGGTAGATTTACTTAGATTGGTATATTAGTAATACTATAGCGAACAGTCCATGGATAAGTCTTGTTATAGTCGAATTACGTTTATGTCATTTTGAAACGTTCAAAAGTCACTGTTAAAGTGAATTGTCAGTGTGACAAGTTGCCAACATGAGTCAGTCTTGAACGAGGCACCGGAGCGATAAGTTTTAAGGTTAGTAAAATAATGTAAAATGTACTGAAAACCGTTGAATAATTTATATTAAATATTGTTATTGCGTTGATTTATCTGTTGTTTAAATTCTATGACTCCCTTCTGAGGTAGCTTTACAAAAGCCTTCTGTTTTAAAAGATACTTCAATCAAAACATGATACAGAAAAATAACAAAACAATCTTTTTCAAATATCGTAATGTTTTGCCTACCTGTCAAAACAACAAAAGATTGGTTTACTGAATGAATAAAATAAATAACATTGACGTTCAAAGAAATATACGTCTAAAAATAACATTTTCTGCTTTAGTAATGTAATAATATTATCTGCAAAGATTTAATATAATAGACAGACGAATGAAAGGAGACTGTTTTTTGTCAATAATACAACCGATCAAAAATACATATAGAATAAGGGTTCCGTAGTGCGTAGTAATTAAACATAACTGAACTCTTATTCCAAATAAATGAAATCACTGGTCGACAGACAGAAAATAATTAATGGGTTCGGTTTTTGTCACCAAATTGCGGTACCCTAAAAACTAACTTAATTTCTGATCTCGAGTAATCAATTCGTAAGGCGATTAAACCTACACAGGCAAAAACCGCGTCCTACAAAGTTGGGTCGACCCCAATATGTAGGGAGCTAATTGAATTATCCTGTCCTGTCTCTGTTTTATCATCGGTGACATCAATATATGATATGTCCAGACCTCTTAATTAAGGTTTCAGGTTTCGAGATTCAGCTGGACAGGTGATCTTAATAAAACTAGATTACTTTCAAAATTCTGTCTAGATTTATGCTCAACAAGGCCTTTAAAAAGAGTGCTGGATGTTTTCTTGAGAGATTAATAGCAGCATACATTTTTCGTGAGTATGTTTATTTATTTATTTACCACAAACACTGCTACCATTACAGGAAATTCCTCATGCGGCAGCGTGGTCCTTAATTAATCTATCTTAAATAATATAACACATACAATATTAGTTTTGTGAATTCATTCAGAGAGCAGGAAAATAAATCGATCCTGTTCCTGTCAGCCGTGTCATTCAGTGCGTGCAAGGCGCGCGTCAGTGTCAATGTATTGTCTTTGACAACAAGCACTAAAAATAAAGGATTGAATGACTGTTTATTTTAAAATATAAATTTAAAATTCGAATCACATGAGATTTTTTTTTATTCTGAGTGAAATGTGCTCCCATAGATTAATAAACATTACCTACATACATTCTCGGCAACATGTGGAACTATTTTAAGTCAAGCAGTTATATTAAAATGGCTATATCAACTGTCGGATACTTACGACCTGTAGTTAGGTGCAGTCAGGGAAAACAGTTATTAAACAAATTGACGCCCTACTCCAATTTGCCTTGCATAAAACAATGCATTATAGAATGACAGTATTGATTTGAATTTAAGGATAATTTATGTTGGTAGTCAATTTGCGTAACAATTAATGTCCCTGACTTTACGTGATGCAGGTGTAGGCAACCTAAATGTTACCAAATGTCTAAGTCTCATCTTATTATACATTCCAGGTAGACACTGTAATTTTCTTTCAAAATTATTTTCAAATTTTTGGACGATCATGTAAAATATTATAATTTTAATGCGGAAGGCCAATTCTTTCACGTATTTTACTGAAATAGATGATCGTAATAAACATTTCTGAAGCATAAAAATACCTTTTAGTTACAGGAGTAGGTATCCAAATAAATTTTATGGTAATGACAGAACGTTCCAGAATGTATAATGTTTGGGACTAATATTAATTTGCTTTCTTCACTTGATTAATTTGGTCTTTTTAATAACGTTTAGGTGTTCTTAGGTAGACAACTGTCTAGATATTTTATTATCAGTACTTTTTTTGCTGTTGAATATAGTCGTCCCAATAATAGTTTGTTTTGCAGACTGTAATTAATACTTTATATGGTATTAATACGTTATAAGTTATTAATTACCTTATAAGGTATTAATTACAGTAAACACAAAACGCAAAACTCACTCACACACACACACACACACACACTCACTCACATATAACTAGAAAAAACTAAACTCATCATTTGCCTAGCCTTTTTCCAACTATGTTGGGTCAGTATTTTACACGGAGCGACTTATATGACCTGCACAACCCAGTATCTGGGTAATACGGTACCCCTTGGTAAGACTGGTTGTCAGACTTTCGGGCTTCTAAAGACTCGTAACGACTGTCAGAAATCTACGAATGACAGCCGGGACCAACGGCTTTACGTGCTTTCCGAGGCATGGAGGGGTCTTGGTTTGTAAAGATAGTCCACGGACCAACCTCGTCAAGCGTAGCTTAAGGCGCAGATATACGACTTTTAATGATTTCAAATTGAACATCACGTCTTAACGAATAGGCTTATTTGTTTGAAAAAAATATATCATAAACTAGACTATTTTCTTCGTAATTTGATATGTGAATATTTGAAATTATATTTTTATAACATAGTGTAATTAATTTGTAAAGTAATGTCTAATGCGAACACAAAAACGATAATCACGCAAAAACAATCGGGCGTATTTTCATGAAATCTGCACCATCTAAAAGACAATTTAATTACCCAAATTTTTGTATACGGCTTTTATTTGTATTGTGTTTGATAAGTCAAGGTGGGTTGTTTTTCCGAATAAACTTGGTGCGCGTTGAAGCGGGGGCGCTTGCGGGCGACGGGCGGCAGTGCATCGCTTACCAATGTCCGGGTAGACGCTAACGCTCTGTGCAATTTTATTCGCTTAAATGTTTCGCATGCTCCTCCCACTCGCTCAAGGTCGCTGGCACTTATTGTCGCCTTAACCTGATCGATTGACCCGTGCGACTGTTATTACTTAGCTACGAGCCCCTCGAGTTGAATAAAACAAAACTATGGCTAAATAAATATGTAGTGGCCTTTGTTTCTTCTCCAATGTGTCTAGTTGCGTGAAAATTAAATTATTTTCCATTAATAATAGATCTATTTTATATATCACCGTCTTCGTAAATTGAGGAAAACGGACAGAAATCCAATATTTTACTTAGCTTCGTGGCTTTACTTCGAGCATTAATTTGATATGTTTGAGAAAGTGACATTGATCTGTAAGTGTATTGGTACGAAAACAGGCTTATCACGATTCTTATTTCCAATTCGATTACTTATGATTTTAAACGGAGATATTATTGTCGAGCCGGCCAGTATTTACAGTTCACGCAAAACTTTATGAGCCCTCTTAACGTAGGCCCGAGAACGACGCGCATGGTACAGTTGAGTGACAGTGAGAAAATTCCCTAGGAAACCTATATTATGCAAACTGCGCGCAGCCACTCGCGTGTAACTTCCGAGAGCTCATAAAGTTTTGCGATAACTGTACCCAATGTATATACTAAAATAAAATGATTATCTTTTTTTTTTCTTCTTTTTTTTTTCGGCTAAGGTTTCTTAGAATTGCGGTGAACGCCAGACAGCAAAAGCGCTTCCAAGGAGGTTTGATTATTCAGTTTACTTTTACTCTCATAATGTGAAATTCTTTGATGGAATTCTTATATGATGATGCAACGTGATTTGGATGAACTCATATTGAGTATGAATCGCTACGATTGTGTTATACGCGTTAACGGCGGAAAAACAGACTACTAATTGTTTATTTTACGCAATAAAAACCTTTAAAAAAAAAGAATGTTTATCTTTTTATCACATTTTAATGTCTGGATTCACTTAGGTCTAAAATCTAGCATAAGAAAAAATCGCGAAGTCTTTATTAATGCAAAATCAGAGAGTACTTCGTCGATCTACACATACGAAAACATTTTATTTAATCAATCTTAGACATTTTTATTTAATTTCAATAGGGCAATAATAGTTATTTATGATACTAGTGCGGTAAGTTGGTTTTTACAAACGAGTATACGAATGTAAGCCCGAGACAAAGTCGAGGGCTTACCATAGTCACGAGTTTGTAAATACCAATTTCCGCACGTGTGTCATACAACGTTTTTCAACACATTTGAGAGAAAACAGTACAATATTAATATCGGATTCCTCGCTTGAACTGATTTATTGTTACTTTGTTTATAAATATCAGTTGGAAAGTCGCAACAATCTTTGACGTTTCTAATATGAAAATGGCTCGAATTGCAAATGGCGCCACGTGCGCGTGGTGAAAATTAGAACTACATATTTCGTCTCATTTTCTTTTTAGTATTAAAGTAAGACAAACGTATTGAGCAAAAGCGCTTCTAAGGCGGTTCGATTATTCAGCTTATTTATTCTCGTAATGTGAAACTCCTTGGTGAAATTCTTATATATTTTTTAATGGAAATTAAGAATAAACCGTAAAGGATACGCACGGCGCTATACAACGGAGTATGTGGTAAAACAGGTACTTAGGGGAGAGTACATATTTTACCGCACATTCCGTTGTATGGTGCGGATTGTTAACTTTCGAATAATGTATACAGGCTTCTTAAATGCATTTTTTTTGTAAATTTGTTATTTTTTTTTTTTTCACAAAATAATATTGAAATTCAAACATTTATTACAATCACAGTACTTTTGTCATCAATCTCTGATTCTATCATTAATCAGGTAAATTTTCTTTTTAACTTAATATATCAAGTGCCGCCATGATATATATATCGAGGGTGTGCCAAAATAAATGATGCCATACAGGGCGGAGATTAATTTATAAAGGTTTATCCTTGGTAATAAAATATCGCATAAAAAGTAAGCTTGGCAAGTCATTAGAAGGGGGGACTAGAAATGAGGTCGTATACTACATAGCAATTATTATTATAATGTTTATGACAGCACGAGTAATTGTGTGGCAATCAGCGATAGTAACTCCGGAATTTTTGATGTTGTTTTTTATGATTTTATTATTCAGTGACATAATTTTGCGAGATCAGAGAATGGTATTGCTGGCCTTAATTAAATATTTTACTAAAGCTATTTCAAATAACTATTCTGAAGCACTGTTTTCTCATAGCTACATTTCTATTAAGTAAATAACTTCGTTGTCCCGGAACGTGCCAACGGTAACCCAGAAGAGGACCTGGTGCATTTTACAAGATATTGTCAACTCATTAATTATAAAAAAATAACTTGAGATACTTACTTGTCGAAAGAAAGTATTAGTATTTAAGTATCTTTTAATGTTATTTTAATTATTTTTGTTTTATAGCCTTTAATTTTTTTTTTTTCAATATGTTATCTATTATTAATATTTTAAGTTTAAGAGGCTTACAAGAGCTAAAGCACGGTCACTGTCGGATTGCATATAAAAGAAAGAGACGCGCGATGACAAAACGCTAGTAATTTATTGCAAAATATGAAGCAATTATGGATTTACAAAAAATCTATTCATTGGACTAAAAAATTAAAACACTATTACGTTAGTATTTTACTTGTAGAATAATCTGACAAAAAATCTGAATGTTTGCATGTATATTAATATGGTTTTTAGACGTTAAAAAAAAAAAAAATGTGTCTTCGTGATTTTTTTCTATCATATCAAGTTAATTGTATTATGTTTTCAACACACTATCTAACTAGCATATATCCAGTAGAATATCATATATTTTTCTGATTTTGGTTACTGCAGTGGATCACATATTTTTAGGCATTATAAATTTGCGTTTAGGTCATGTAGTCCCCTTAAGTATAGTTGTTAACTCTATTGTGCATGCTGTAGTCTCCTATAAGTGAAGGCGTACACCTGCTTAGTACCTGATGTTGTCCTTTCTTTATGTGTCAAGTATTGTGTACATCTTTTGTCGGAGATCCTAAATCAATAAATAAGTAAAAATAAAAATAAACTCACCCCCCATCTCCCTTGTGTTTAGAAATGTCGTTGTGTTTTTTGTTAGTCAAAGCTCGATAACACTCCACTTTCCAAGAAAACCGATGACTTTCTCTTTACTTAAGTAAATTATAACCCATAGTAAAATTGTCTTTATTAATTTACGAACAGAGACACCATGACCCGCACAATTCAAGTTATTAACGATCTTCACGTGAAGATCGATGTATTTACATGCCATTTGAGTGAATTCGCAAAAATACTGTTGTTTATTTTATGTTAAAGTTTGGATTACAGTAAGCTATATGTTGTTGTTTTTTTTTATATTTAGTAAAGTATGTAGTTATTATTTTTAGATGTTATTATAAGAACCTACTACTAGTTTTTTATGTTTTTCATAGTTTTAAATTGTAAGTATTTTTTTATGACCGCGCTGTCGCATTATGTATACACCTGTAAAGTTAGTTTTAAGGGAGATTTTAATGAATAAATAAAAAACTAAAAGCGCCCCAAACGCATATGCACCACTCTATTCCTATATTCAACCACAGTTTACGGATCATTGGCCAATCAATAAAGGTCAATCGCATGTGTTGCGGGGTCAGTCAGTTGTCGATGGAAATACACGTGTTATTTGCGTGTGTAGCGTGTGTTCCACGCATATAGCCTACACATGTTACATGCTCAAGTTACCAACACCGTGTACGGTCAAACAAAGAGATTGGTACACAGGCATACCTTGCAAATACTTTAAAATAATGTTGTGAATGTGCTGAGTAGTCAAGAATGGAATAGAATAGAATAGAATACTCTTTATTATGTACACCATAAAAATTACAGATATAAATGTAGAAATTTTACATAGGGTGACACAATGGGCGGTCTTATCGCTAAAAGCGATCTTTTACAGACAACCTTTGGATGGATTCAAGGGAGAAGGAGAGACAATAAGGCAGGTAGTCAGTGGTGTACCATTTACATATACAACAAATACATATACATACATAAAACTTACATTTATCTACATATAAAATATACAATAATAAACACGAAACAAGAGCAAGGAAACTAAATGTTATGACAATGTTTAAGGAGAGAGGAAGTGTGTTCAAGCCTCACATACAAGAAGTCACAGCAGAGACAGAGACAGAGAGAGAGAGAGAGAGTCAGAGTATGCATAACTTACAAGAGTATCTAAAGCGTAAAAAGTTATGACACACGCAATAAAAATAAATATTGGCAATTTAGTGGAAAGATGAATATTTTTGCTTATACAGGGTGACAGGGATATTGACTCGAAACATGTAACCATGAATTCAGCACATGTTTCTAGACCTCTAAGTGCAGAAATTTTATGTCGGTTTAAAAAAAAAAGATGCAAAATCTGCCGTTTCGTAGAAAAGTGCAATACTACGCAGTCAGATTGTATGGAACAGCTATTTTTTTTTTAAGTAACCGACTAAATAATATCAACGCTGGTGGTCCAGAATCGATGGACAACAGATAGCGCGTCCATGTATGCCACCCTGAATATCAAACACTTTGTTCGACTGTACAACGTTGGGTGAGAACTAAAGTGTCTAATATTGACATGCTTAACTTTAAAGTTACCTTTTATCAATACATAGGTACCAAACTTTGGAAGTTAAACAAGACGTTGCCATAATTTTTACTTAAGGTTTAACAAATCGCAAAGTTAATGAGAATCTTACATCTTACAAACTGCAAGAAAAAAATATAAAGTTAACAAATGATGTATTCCAAAGCATTTTATATTCTCTCTCGACATCATTACAGTAACAGTAACATACTTATCATGATTCAAGTTCATAAGAGTTCTACAAATGTCAGTGGAAAGAGCGAGTCGGAAATTAAAGTGCAATTCAATGAGGCCAGCTCACTTCTTCATATTATCTTGTGTATTCTGTAACATTTAGCAAGTTGAGAGTAAAGTTCATGTTTTATTATTCTCTTGTAATGGAATGTTCAACATGAATACTTATTTAAGTTTTGTGCTAGTTGTTGCCTGCGGTTTAATTCGACTTGCTCAAGAAAATCGGTTTTTGGGTTGGAAAATTCTGTCTTAGTTCTAAAATTAAACCCCTAAAACATGAACCAAAACAGTTGCTAATATCAGTGGAGTTTTTTTTAAATTATTTGTACGTCCACCACTTCACCCAATAAAATAAATGTATTTGTAGTAATTTTCATCACGGAACTTTTTCAAAACATGCATAGTAGAAGGAAGAAAAAATATATCCGAATTGAGTGAGGAATCACAATAAATTAATGATTTTTTTAATACTACTTTATTTTTCGTTTCGAGTTCTTTGTTTTTCGTTTTTTCGTGTTTCACTTTGTAGTTATAATACCACATAATGTACCTTCCTACATGCACATGCGTGCTGACGCAATGGCATGTCATTTCGCGCTGTCAAGGCTGTTCGATGCTTGCCGAGCTAAACGGGACTAAACGATGCATTCGTTTCACAATATACTACGTATGTAGGCAATAGACACAAGGTTAGGGGAGTTCGATGAAGTGGAAGTTATGAAAACTATGCGTCGATTGTGAAAGAATTAAACACTCGAACACTTGTACAAATCACTTTATTGGTAGTCTACACCATAAATATTGTAACTCTAAGCCACTTTCGTCGTCTGTAGGTAAGAATGGAATGGAATGGGCTCACTGTACCGCGCCGTTTTACTTCAAAGGTGATCTAAAGGTTGCCACAACTAAAAAGGTTTTTTTTTTTTAAATAACAGTGTTGCAACTAATAAATAACATTATTTAAATAGTCGCTTATTGTCTATGCTAAAAATTGTAAGCATGTAGTCGGAACTGTGGTTTTGCTTGCGTCAATACATGTTTCTTTTTATCTTTGCATGCTTAAATCAATGCTCAGAGTATTAGCATTTATTATAGCAAAAATAATCGCATCAAAAATCAAAATAATCGAAAATCATCTAGTTTAAAAATATGATTGACGTGTAAAAGTGTTTGTACAAACCTACTTACAGAAATAAAATCATTTATCATTTATCATTTATCATCATCGCATTTGCAGATAAAAGTTTAACTGTAGGTATATGCGACGAACATTATGCTTTTTGATTGATTCAGTAATCGATTTTTACTGAACTTATATTGTTGATTAAAGCGACGTGTAGATACTTACTCTAAGCAAAAAGGCGTGACGTTATTTTCGGGATATGTTAAGCATAATTTTAATAAATTGAGGAAAACATAACAACAAAATCTATGCAGATGTGACCTACAAAGATTTTTACTCAATGATATGAGGCATACATGGGTACATATCATGATAATATTCAAAGCTTTGATGTAACTGTTCATCGCATCGGTAATATTCTCAAGTGCCATCAGTTTAAAGCTAAAAGCCTGGTACCTATTGTTTCAGGAATGAGTGGAGTGGCGACAGTGATATAAAATTTTATGTAGCGGATTTTATGGTACCAAATTGATATTGTTATTGAAAAAGGGTGGTTTTTGTAGCCCTTTCTCGAAGTGAAATTGATATTTAACGACAATATGCCGATGGGGGCGTAACAATGTGTTTTCAATATTCTCACACGATTGATTTCACGATACGGCATGAAACCTGTAGATAAATGTACGAAATTGCATGTTGTACTTAAAAGATGCATTTCTTCACCCAATGTATTTGCAGTAGGTACGCAGGTACAACCATACGATCAATTCATGTTGTTGCAATATTTGTTTCTTAATGTGCAAGAGAAGAAAGGCGTGAGCTTATGTTTGTGTATACCATTTTTAATTGTAGGTATTTCTTTTTTGTATTAACTATATATTTTTTTCATTAGGTTTTTTTATGGGTCACGTGGTCTGCAATAAAGAGTTTTATTTATTTTATTACTAGCTTTTGCCCGCGGCTTCGCCCACGTAGGTGTCGGAAATTATCCCACGGTAACATACTACCGCGATAAAAAGTATCCTACATGTTAATCCAGGTTATAAACTATCTGTGTTTCAAATTCCATCGAAATCCGTTGAGTAGTTTTTGCGTGAAAGAGTAACAAACATCCATTCATCCATCCATCCATCTATCTATCACTCCATCCATCCATCCTCACAAACTGCCACATTTATAATATTAGTAGGATAGGATATTCTGTTGTGTACTTGCGGTCATAGTTTGCAGAAGTCTGTTGAAGTTATGGATATTTTACCATAGACATTGTAATAAAAACCTTGAAAGCTTACTTGTGTAAATACAAAATTCCATGCTAATTATTCTCAAACACACTTCTTAAGTAGCTCATCTGAATAACAAAGGACTACTATGCATATATAATATTCCCTATAGATAGAACTTCCCTGCTTATAATTTATCTTGGATAGAGAACACGTAGGTATATTAGCATACAGTTTGAAACTAGCTGAAGCAATAGTAATGAATCACATTAATATTCATAGATCACACAAATCGTGCTTAGTTACAGAGTTGTAACGCGAGTTGATTACATGTACGTACAGTTACGAGCATCAATATATATACATAAATAAACAGCTCGGTAATAATATCTGATTTCATGACTCAGCATATTTTTCGTGGAGATGACGACAAATATATATGATCATTTGTGGAAGGCATATACAAGTGGCAGCACAAATTTGTGACATCCAAGAAACACTAAAACTATCTGACGAGACAAGAGATGCAAAAATATAGGATGCTTATCGGCTTCAAAAAGATGTACCACCTTCAGTCACGTGCAGAAAAATATACTTAGTTAATCTAATATATAAAAATCTCGGGTCACAGTGTTTGTTATCGAACTCCTCCGAAACGGCTTGACCGATTTTTATGTTTTTTTTTGTGTATATTTGGTAGGTCTGAGAATAGGTCTTAAAGTATATTTCATACCGCTGCGGGTGAAACCACGGGGCGTAGCTAGTAAAATACAACGTTTTTGAATCCCAGGAAACTATAGCAACAACTGCATTGGTTTTATATGGTGTTTTCTGCAAGATAAATAGGTACGAGTATCTTCACCTGTATGCTACTAACGTACAGGGTGTCAGAGACATCGACGCGCTAACTGTTACTATGAACTCAGCACATGATTCTAGACAAAAGAATAACCGACGCAAAATTTCAATGCTAGTGTAATCGTGTACTGAATTCAGGCAACTCAAACTGAATTTAAAAAAAAAAAACTGAATTCAAATTGAGTTTGATGCAACTCAAATTGAATTCAATTGAATTCTGAATTCAAATTGTGGTTGAATTTCGTAAATTAATTGTGTTTTTGAATGTGCCTGTACTTACCTACCTATCAATATGCAAGGTTTATACTAAGCTGAACTTCGGTAAAACTTGCTTTATAGCACGAATGATAATGTCTTTTGAAGATATTCAGGGAACAAAACAATATTGTTTTGAAGCCGATCGTTTAATTAAACGTTATGTGTCTAATTCTTCGGAGAACAAAGCGAAAGTTTTCAGACTTGAATCTTGTTTCAGTTTAGTATATTTTTTTCTAAGTAGTGGGATTCCGATAAGAGTTTTCTGTTCAGAAATCATTTATTTTGCAATGAATGTGGGTACAAAATAAGATGTAAACGTTGTAAAAGCATTTCCAACACACTCTACCTTACGGCATCCAAAAGTAAAAAAATATTGATGTCTACTTAATTATACAACCAAACAGCTATGAGGAGCTACTGCAGCCTTCCTTCATAAACTAAACATAAAAAACAACCATCTTAATTCTATATTTTACAAATGATTGATTAAATTGGTTATTTTACATAAATTAACAAAAAAAAAAATGCGGGTAGGGATTGGGGACTGCCGATAGAAGTGAAAACTAAATAACTTGTGAATTGTATCTTCGAAGCGTGCGGTGACGATGACTCGAGTTTCACGCTTTTTGTTCACCCAAAAAGTACACATATATACACAGTATACATATAGCTCATGGAAAGCGTTCGGTGACGATGACGCGAGTTCCATGATTTTTGTTCACCCAAAAACCGTTGACGTGACATAGCTAGACAACACATAACCTCACGCGTATAATCCCCGAAGGGTTAGGCAGAGGCAGCTATTCACTATGATTTTACGTATTAGCTATTTTAAGCTTACAGAAAGATAACTACAAAGATTAGCTACATAAAAGTTTTTGTTAGCAAAGCTGTTTAGTACATCTGTTTCTTTTAATTAGCAGCCTCACTTTTCTATTTTATACTCGTCAAATGAACAAGAAAATAAGTATTTGTTTTAAAAGTAACGTTACAACGTTAGCATCGTTTTCGTGCAGAAAATACTGCAATTTTTCAAACTCTCATTACTAGCAGGCAAAGTTTTGTGAGCAAGCTTGGTATCAGCATGACACAGATTGACGACCCCAAACTTTTAGCCCAGAAACATCAATACGAATATTACTTAGCTTTGGCGACATCCATCTATACCCAATATTGATCTCCGGAGGTCCGTACTACACCTCAAGTTGACTAATGACCGTATTAGGATCCAATATGATAGATGGGCCTTTCATTATGTCGGGAACCATTTTGGTCTAGCGTAATTATTCCGATATTTCTGATAGTGTTTTTTTTTGAATTATCAGTTCACAAGTTCTTAATTTTAATCAATAAGGCGGTATCAATAGATAAACTTTGGATTCAGCTTCCCATGTTTGGGTGACTACTGCTCCCAAATTAATGCATCGTAACGTAGGTATATCCTTACAAATTAATATATGTAGTACACACGTATAAATTCTAGCAAACTAATTACACAACACCATTTTGTTCCACAAAGCTATTGATTTTATTGCATGCTAGTGGTGCAACACGGGTACATATGCATACCACTATCTTTCAGCACACCATGGTATCGACTACCGTGTGCCTTAGAAAATATGTCTGCTCATATTTACACATCGGCATACTCTGTAATATTTTACGACGGCGTATATATTTTATTTCACACTTGTGAGCGTGGTGTGTACTGAAGACTCGAGGTAAGCGTTCTCGCCACATTTTATAGTTCTAGTCGTTATTCCTGCGTTTTTATGACAACTACATATGTAGGTCATAACTAGGTGTATAGAACAAGGCAGGAATTTAAAAATATGAGTGACAATCGCTCGCTCCGTTGTGGTGGAAACCAGCTAAGGTCTGGAAAAAGAAGGTAGATTCTTGGTGAATAATGGATTAAAGAAATGATGAATGCCTTTACTGAAAAAACCGTGCAGAAAATTACTTCTTGCCAAAGAGGCTTGGAACGCAGTCTGATGAAATTCAGTATAAATGATAAAAAGAGCTAAAGATCTGAGGAAAATTACTAAGCTAAAGGATGCTACCTTCCATACAAAAAATACTGAAATGGAGATGGGCTAGTCATATACTCTGATATGGGAACAATAAGTGGTTTAAAGCTGTGATGGAATGGCAAATTAGAGATGGATCGAAAAGAAGTAGAAGAATATCACGTTAACACTGGGACAACGACATAGTGGAGACAGCTGGTGCCCTGTGACCATGATCATGACAAATATTCAAAATTCATTTATTTACGTTACATGTCCGTGCTGGGTCACAGAAATTTTATGTGTATCAAATATCAACTTATTCAGTCTAGTAGATTCGGAGAAAATTGCCTGTGACAGACGGACAGACAGACAGACGCAGGAGTGATCATATAAGGGT
This sequence comes from Griposia aprilina, assembly GCA_916610205.1. NCBI lineage: Eukaryota > Metazoa > Arthropoda > Insecta > Lepidoptera > Noctuidae > Griposia > Griposia aprilina. The sequence goes on from OU744288.1 coordinate 18,462,311, forward strand.
TCCGTTTTTTCATTAGTATGTACGGATCCCTAAAAAGGCTTATTATTATTTTAACGCCTCACTCACACACAATCACCTCCTAAATCATGTCGCCATCTAAGTTTTATAAGTACTTAACTAAAGAATCTGTAACAGCATTTTTAGAACTAAAGCTAGGTTTTAGAACTAAAAATATTTCACAAAATTCCTTAACTAACGTTTCGTCTATTCCTAAAATCTTACCCGTAACGTGAAGCTGTTAATTTCAGCATACTCTTTGGAGGACTCACTCATGATTTTAAATGGTATACAGTAAAGCTGACACAATAGTAAGCAATAATTTAGAACGATAATGAACAAAGCGTCACATCCATCCAATAACATTATGTACTTATAGACAAAGGATGATATAAAACCAGTTTCCCTTAACCGTGAAATATATCTCTGACGTCACAAAAGCATGTCAGTTACCACTACCAATTCTAAAATAGACAATAGTGAGGCTTATATGAGTACTTCTGCCAGACGAATCACCCAGAACTGCTAAATGCGGACTAGGTTATAAAGTTAGGTCGTATGGTTAGACTTGAGTAAAGTTAGGTCAAAGGGTAGCATTCTCCATATTATAGTCGTTTAGTGACCTGATTTTGACGAAACGAATAGCATATGTACAAGTTGTATCAAGGTATGAATAAAATCCTTAAAATGTAAAACAGTTGTGTGTTTTTTATTAGTTCTGTAATGAATCAATAATCGAATAACTAACTTTGACTAATATTTGGCTTTAAAATAAGCACAAGGTATATTTCAAATCGTGGTCGACCCCGTCATCATAAAATTTTACTTTAATTAATATAAATCTTTTTTATCTGTTATTTTATTGCTATTGTGACTTTAAAAGAAGTTTTAGGTAGATAAATACATAGAAAGAATATTACCATAACAATTCCATTTTTTTTTTTAAGAGTTACTGAAGGAGTTTAAACTGATGAAATGTGGGTGTACTATATAGGTTCACCTCTGCTTAACCCTTTGGGAGTTATAGGCGTGATGTTCTGTTGTGTTATGTAGGGTGTTACAATAGGCGTCTTTTCGAAAAAGGCCATCTTTAACGATAACCTTTGGACGGCCTTGATGGTGAAGGAGAAGCATAGCCTGTAATTAAGGGCCAAACACACTTACTATAACCACACCACAATCACAACGACAACATGTGGACGGGCAATAATTTGTATGAAAATAAATAGTTTATTTACACGGACCGCATTTTGCTGTCAAAATGAACCGTGTGGGCGATACAGACCACATCAAGGCCATGTCGCAGCCACAACGAAACCACCAGTGAGGCCGCGCACTAGCGGCCGGCCACGTCGTAGCCACAACGCAACCACCAGTGAAACCGCGCACTAGCGGCCGGCCATATCATAAATATAACGATCTGTCTGTCTGCAAACACTAGCCACAACGTAACCACATCGCACCTACTAGCGACAACGCAACCATATCGCAACTGCAAGAAGCTGCAGCAACACAATCCATACGTAACCACTGCTCGCCTATATTTTGTCATTGCGATGTGGTGTGGTTGTGGTACGTGTGTACGGGCCCTAAGTATACGTATGAAACAGTGACATGATATTAATTTCAGCGCAGCCATCCGTGAAAGCCCCAGCGAAAGCTGACTAGTTCATTTTTAGGTCCTGCTTCGTTACGTTCGGTCCCAGTACACTGCTCAGTTTTTTCACAACAAAATAATTTAATCTTCTACTCCGCACTCCGTGAGTTTGCCTGAAAACGTAACGTCCCAGTAAAAGTAAATCCTACAAATTGTTTTATACATTATTTTCACAAGTACCAGTTTCGCTTATTACTTCATAAAACGACCATATAGTTTATCATGTCTGAACATACTCGTGTGCAAATCCTATTAAATTTTTTTGTTCACTTGATTTACGTGATAACTTGTTTTTGAATAACATAACATCACATCTGTTTTCCACGAAAAGTTAGGCAGAGATGTACCTATTAGTAGACCCACATTTCACCAATTATGTTTAAGTTCCTTTATAGGGGGCGAGCCTTCAAATCCATAGAAATTAAAATGAAATGCTGTTTGCTGGTATGTGCATCAATTGAGAACGCCTGGACCGATTTTATTTTTTATTTTTATATTCTTTATAGGTGGAATAAGGTTTTTAGGGAAAGAAAAATTGGAAAAGTTCCCCGGAACATGGGAAAAACTGAAAAAGGTGTTTTCATGGAATTATTGTATGATTTATTGAAAGGACAGGACAAAGTCTGTCGGGTAAGCTTGTCCAAAATAAAATATGTGTACGAAAAATATATAACTGTAAGTATATTATTATGTACATAATCCCAGACCTTACTTATAAATACCCATACCCAGCCACGATAGTCCAACTACCTACATAACCCAAGTGTGACAACCAGACAAAATATATAAAGTATGTAGTCTGTATAAAAAAAATAAGGTATAAACCTGCAAAATATAACCCTGAGTAGAAAATCCTTGCCGTCGAGTGTAATGGTTGCCAATTACTTACGCACACGATATCGGTCTCGTCTAGTAGGTACCTAGACCTACGTCTTTGTCTAAATCTCATCTCTCAAGACTTCTTTTTTTTTCGTGTACTCCCTAGATACGAATTTAATAAATCTTCTGTCGTATTTCTTTAGTAAAGTTTTTAATCTAGCTCATAGGTGTGTTATTTGAAGGCATTAGGAAATGGAAAGCAATGTGTTATTTAATTAAATTCAGATTTACAGTGGATACATAGTTTAATTTCAAGTATTTTAACTTCTATTTGTTTCCTCGTTTTTGTTGAGTGAATACCTAGCCGAAGATAAGGTGTTAATTTTGGTTTCAAAGTATTAAGGCATAACTCAAATTAGAGCGTAAGTTAAATTGTGAATATCGTATTATTTTTCATTCGTTCTCACTATACACATACACCACAGAGATTATATCCAACAATAACTTTATTTAAGACTGTCAATTTGCTATAACTTTAAGTACTTAAATCCGGAAAAATATTATTACCGAAAAACCAACAAACTACTAACTAACAATTTTGTCTCAGAAAAGTGATTCATTGCAAACGTCTCCCCCACACGAACTCCGATCTCTTACAGATCTGAGTTTTATGACAGAAAAAATACGCGAACATTTTCACAGCTTAGAAAATTGAGCGACACCCGCCGAGGCTCAAATTAATGTCTAGCATAAACACAAATATCCAACGATCATCTGACTTGCAACTTTTTTATTACGGCGACGAAAATTGCGAACAAGTTTCAGCGAAAATTGTTTTACGACAAAAACAAGGTTTACTTACTTCTAGAAAATGTAGGGCTAAATTATTAGTTTTTTTTTTGGTGGTTTTGGTATTGCGTCGGGAGACAAATGTATAGTAATAATATGTAATATTGTGGTACTAGGTACTTTATTTTATTTTGTTACGTAATGTCGTGTTGTTATTAATCTAGTTGAATAATGACCTCAATATTTTTCTTTTCCTTTATTCATGTATACACATTTATGGGTACATGTTTGTTCCATGCTGGAATGCATGAAAATTAAACTCAATAGTCTAGTATTATATAAAAACTCAAAATAATAATTTGCATAAATTCCCTATAAAGTATGTTTGTTACCTAGATCCTCCGGAAATTTGGCAATTCCTAGTCACTTATGAGCCAGGTCAAATTATCCAATGAGATCACGTAGTCTTCTTATGCTATTCCAAAGATATAATAGAAGCGCCAGCCACTTTCAGTCAAATAATAAAAATAGTTTCAGCTACGACGTAGCACGGTTACGGCGTAGCAAGACTAGGGCGTAGCACGTCTACGAGAAGTCCGTTCGCCTAATCTTACGAGGCTATTAATGTTCATTTGTGTAAAACTGGTATTGTTATACATGTGAAGAATATTTCCCGGTACAAAGAGTTACTTTACCTTAGTATGTGTTATGGCTGGTGGGGTAATTTTGCAATTACAATGTTTACGGCAGCCACCGTAAGAGAAGGGATGGTTTATGACATACTTATCAAGTAAAAATTTGATTTTTACATTATTAAAAATAGATTATTTATTTTGATTTTTGTAGGTATTGCAGAGGTATTTATACATTTAGTACACCCTCGTTTCGCCAGTTACGTTTCAGTTTCATTAGGCGAGCGAATTACCATTTACCGAGCACAAATCCAGGCTGCCTATTTTCTCTCTTTGTTAATTCAGTTTTGTTCTACAGCTTATATTTTATAGACATAATTATCAAAGGGTAAAGGCCAATTTGATATTAAAATTGACATACAACGTGTCCCTTGTAAACCGACACCGTCATATGTCATGTTATTCTTATCTCTAATTAATCTTTAGTGCGCTGCGCCCACGGGCTGCGATCATCTGTCAGCCTGAGACATGTTTATGGGCATGAGCGACGGTGAAGGGTAGGTGCAGAAGGTTTAAAACTATGCTAGTGCCATGAAACACGTGGGATCTTTGCCCAGATGTGGGGCAACAATGGCTATAAAATAGAGCCATTCAGTGGGTCAGCCTGGGCGCCAAGTCTTCTAAAAATAGAATAAAACTCTCTTTATCATGTACACCATAAAAATTACAGATATAAAAGTATATTTTTTTCATGTGGTGCCACAAATGACACAAAATTACAATCACACTAATGTACAAACGAACCAGTGGTCTCTCCATTGTGAGTTTTTGACAGATTTACCATACAAAACTTGTTAAAAATTCACAATGCAACGTTTATACATTAGTACCTACCCCTTAAGGATAATTAATTAATTTGGCACGTGTTTGGATATTTGGTTGCTGTCAAATTACCTACCCCTTACTTTGAACCCTGTTTGGTAATATGATGATTATAAAATGATTGCACTTCCGAACAGAAAACCGGGCCTTGGTTGTGGCCCCAGCAAAGTGGCCTTAAAGGAACACAGATAGGTTGAAACACAATTTAAAAAAATCAATTCCTACTTAATTTATTCAGTAATAGTTCACATTGCGTTCGAATATAATCCAACATGAAACATTAGTATTAAATGTAAAAATATATAAGAATACATGCAATTCTATTAACATTAGAAATCATTAGTTAGACTTATCAAGCATCGCTAATAGGACACAATTGATTATATTATTATTATCTATTGTTATGGCCCTCTAGCGGGCCAGTTTGGGCCTGACTAGTGAAAGAAAAAAAAATACCCTGCAAATAAATAATCCAAAAAACCAAAATAAACCAATTGTTAATAAATTAATACTAATTTAAACGGAAACACTATTCAAGAAAATATAAAAGTCATAAAAACACAATATAAAACCAGAGACAAATAATGACGATGTCAATTTTATGATCAATAAGACTATTACAAATCATCTAATGAGTTGAGGCATCTGTCTAACAGATATGCCTTGAGCCTTGCCTTGAATGAGCCTGTATACAGTATGCTTTACAACTCGAGCAGTAATTTATAAATATTTTAACTGCCTGGTACTGTGGATTATGTTTAACTATTCCAAATGTCGTTATGATTTAGTTTCCAAGGTATTTTTTACGCGCTTTCCCATTACTAGGCTGTTTTCGTCTGAATCGAAGTCATATATATATATATATATATATATATTAAAGGTGTTTAACAGTAAAATTACGTAAAAGCTGTACTGTACTGTGAAAATACCAAGTTATTTAAAATATGGTCGACAGGTGTCTCGTTGTGAAATGCGGACAAAGTGGTTTGAATCGCTCCTTTTTGGAGAATGAATGCCCTACGCCAGTTATAATGGTAGCTGTTTTCCCAAAACTGTATGCTATGCCTTAGTTTAGACTCTATTAGCGCATAGTATAGTTTGAAAAATGTTTTATGCTTACTTCATCCCTTAGTGTTCTTAAGGCATAGCAAGCAGATTATATAGATGAATCCAATGCTGCTAATTCTTTATTCTACTTTAACACCACCAATATAATTTCCTAAATTTGACTTCCCTGACAAACTCAATTTTAACATTATATCTAATTCAATGTCCATATTATATTTGTTACGCGCAGTAGTTTTAAATAACATAGTGTTGGTTTTAGTCGTATTTATTATAGGCATACTCGCATTAAACAAAGAATGAAAGGCCTCTAGAGCCGCATTCACCTTAGCAGTAAGGTCTTAGATGTCGTTAGCTGCAACTTTAGCATTTGTGTCATCCGCAAAGACTACAAGTTTTATGTAAAAGTTTAGTTATGACATTGATTGGATCATTAGTGAATAATATGTAGGTATAATAAAGGGCCTGAAATTGATCCTTGAGGCACACCGACTGTAATATTTAACATAGATGATCTGTAGTTGTTTTATACCCGTTTGATTGTATATAATCAAGTTCGATAGGTAAACATTATTCTATTTTGTAAGATTTGAAGCAAATAATTGTTAGGCTTTACCTCTTACGCCATAGTGTTCCATTTTTGTGATGAGTAGTTTATGGTCAATAGTGTCGAAAGCCGCGCTTAAATCCAAATAAAAACCAGCTACCCTCATTTTACAATTTATTTTATTGACTGCATCATTTATTAACGTATAAATAGCATCTCCTGTACCAACATTCTTCTGGTATCTACATTGTCTTTGATTAATCACCTTGTTTAGATTGAGATGTCTACATAAGCGGTCTTAGAAATCTTTCTTTTTTTGCCAACTTTGGCAACAAAGATATAGGCCTATAGTTGGTCGGATCAGTTTTTGTGCCCCTTTTATAAATTGGGGTGATCTTAGCAAATTTTTTTTGTCCCGTGAAAATGCCATCTCATGATCCCGCTTAAGGCTTACTATTTTAATTGGCTGTTTCAGAACAACTTAGCTTGACTAAACTACTAAGTACTTTATCATAATAAATTCAACGTAGAATGAAACCAGTAGGCAGTATGCAAATTATTTAATAACTTTACTTTGTCATACATTTAAGAAATAGCTATGATGTCGGGAAGGGTAAAAGCTGTCATGTATTGTAATTTGTTATGCGAATATGGAGTTAGTACTTCGAGCCTTTAAATTGCCATAGTAATAACAATAAAAAGGAGATGCTGTATTGTCTGTTACCGAATGTGTTATTGTGTCTGTTGTTTATTTAGTGAGCCCCAATGTTTATTACATGCTATTGTATTAAAATGTTGTGGTGAACAAATATGGTACAGTGTTAAACTTATTGCTAGTTACTCGGTTCTATATTGGGTATGTGTTATTAATGAAGTTATTTGTATACTGAGCTCATAAAAGGACAGAAAAAAAAATACAAATCACTTATTTCGACGAAAGCTCGGATTGATATTATCAAAAGTTTTACATGTTAAACGATTTTATTTTCATCCACATATTGAATAAAATAAATTCGTTATTTCCAGATATTCCAAAAATGGAATCAACAAGCAACCCGAGTTTCAGCCTTATGTTTATTTTAAAGGTGGGTCACAACATTTTACAAATTAACAAACAAAAGGGTTAAGTGTAGAGACAGGGGTAATACGTTGTTTAAAAATTTAATGTGAATCGAAAGTGGCTAGTCAATGTTTTACTGAGGCCGTACTTGCGGCTAATTACCTTTGTGTCCTTTCGTGACAGTGAGATAGGTACATTAGAGATCAATTATTTTGTTGAGATACTGTTCATTGTGTTTATAATAGGGGCTTTGTTTGGGTACAAAACAAAGATAATTGGTCTATAGCTTTGAAGGAATATTAAATTATATTTGGAATTAATTTTGTTTTTGGCAGTTATTCAAGTACCTAGCTTAATTGAATCCTCTTTCTCTCTAACCTACCCTTTTGATGTTTTCGTAATATTTAGTTTGAGACTTAATTACCTTCTAATTATATCATCCCCCCCCCCCCTATGTAAAATTTCTACTTTTATATCTGTAATTTTTATGGTGTACATAATAAAGAGTATTCTATTCTATTCTATCATGATTTAAAAATGAATTATTAGTACAAAAGGTAGGTACAAAGTATCTAATGCATTAGTAATTATAGAAAAGGAAAAAAGACATAAAACTCATGATCGAATCAGATGAAGCGAACGGGTAGGATATGACACTAAAATTTTCGTACAGCATAATTAAATTAAATACATCTAATTTTGTAATAGTCGCCCACTATTACAAAATTAGATGTATTTAATTTAATTACTATTGTATATTGTATATTTGTGTGTGTTGTGTTGTGTGTTGTGTTGTGTGTTGTTGTGTTGTTGTTGTATTTTTTGTTATTATTATTATTTTATATTTTTGTATTTATTATTTGTATTTTATTTGTGTGTTTTTTGTGTGTGTGTGTGTGTGTAAAAGTTCGGATGCATTAAAACGTGACCCAAACCTCGCAGTGACTACAAAACTTTCTAAATGTTAGTCCGATCTTGCCGTTAAGAAGCAAAGCAAGTTTCGCTTAAGCCCCGCTTAGTCCCTGATTACACGCATAAACTAGTTTTTATCCGAAAACTCCCAACTTTTGGTTTGGCTGTGACACCAAAGGCGAAAGTTAAGTTAAGAATTTTACATTTTAAGTAATGTTTTTGTGTAATGCTTGCATATTTCTGGTGCATCATTTTGAAGATGGTTTCAAACTTAACGAGGATACTCAAAGTTAATATGTGTTTTAATTAATGTAGTTTGTAGTATATTTGTTAAGTTAAAATGTTAAGTTATTTACGTTTATTTTTAATATATTAGCCGCTATAACGTAAACGTCAAACGCCTGCAGGCGTGTCATACGTCAAGGTCACTATAGTCGCCCAGTCACGGCACCGCGCACCGGTCATTTCTAACATAAAGTGTAATAACTTGAAAACTACCGAACTTATACCTTAATAAAAAATCGTGTGTGTAGCTGAAACCATACAGAATCAACAAGTGTTAAAACTACCATACAACTTCATAGTCGAAAGAACTGTAAAAAAATGTTAAACTAAAAATATGTGTTGAATTTCCGTAAAATATTTGTTCTTACTGAAATTTTGTACATTAGTTTGTAGTTTGTGTCAATAAAACCTATTAATTATTAAACTAGACTATCTAAGCTTTTTTTTGATACCCATATGTCCGTACTTGGTTTGCTCAGAGTAGCACAATACACCAAAACAAACACCCCATTCCCGCAACAATTTCATGCCCCCTGCGAGGTCCAGATAAGGGTTCTGCAAAACGTGTGTTTATAAATAGGATTTAATTTATTTTACATGATTTTTGTGTAATTATATTTGAAATGATAGGCAATCATTTGTATGCAATAATTATATATACTTTACAACAATTCAGTACCGGTATACCAAAAGAATTGGAAAAACAACGAAGCGTATGCGCGATTAAACATTCGTCTGAACCCTTTTATCTGTTAAATTCGTGAACGTGTTAAAACGTCACACCCCTCAAACGGGGCTTATTAAAATTGTACTGCGGAACGAATTAAATTATTCGTGATCTTGAACTATCTTCATAGTATTAAAACGTTCTGAGCGTTTTAAAATACTAATAATTAACTTATGTCCATATTACAAGCATTACTTTAGTAAATTATTTAGTAAAACACACGTAATTTAACACGAAAATGCCGGCGCGTAGCGTGTCGCTACGGCCTCAATTTTTCACAACGAGTTTAACACAATAAAACTGATTCAAAACCTATGACACATATAGATATTCGTAAACCTTGATTAATGAGGATTTTTATGATATATAACACTAATACATTGGGTTATTAACTACGCCATCAACACATAATATGTACGGAGCGCGCATCGTTCATCATCCAAAATGGCGGAGCGCTGACTTAAAACTTTTATTTTGCAAAAAATATTTATGGTCGCCACAGATTATAGCATAATATTGTACGCGGAAACTAATAGTGCGCCACCCGGCGGAATTTTTTTGCAACAGTACAGTGTGCCAGTGGTATTTAAATCGATTTGAACGCAGCAAACCGAATCAGTCACGATCGGGGGGTCTGACGTTAGACCGGAAAATATTTTCGGCAACGATCGGGGGGTAAGGCGCTGTTAGTTTTTACTTATAACAAAAAAAACACTTTTAGTAGCCCAATGAAATGGGCATTATGGCATTGGTCCTCTTAAAGTGACTTTACTAACTTATCGTCTGCAGTCAGTTCCGTTACTAATCGTGCTGAAATTGCCTACAGATTGGTTCGATTTTTGACGATCGTTATTGTCGCTCGATATACTGTGTGTTTTTGGTGTGTTCTTGGTTCCTAATGAAGTGGAATGTTTAAAATATAGGTATAATGTTAAACGCAAAATGTTCGGTACAGGTAATAACAGAGAGACAATGACCTTTCGCTATAGATTTTGATATTGAAATGAAAAGTGACGCGCGCGCGGCCAATGTCGTTATCGGTTCGCTCTGATTGGCTCTCATCGCCTCGTCACCCCACTCGTCTCCCGCACCCCGCGTTCGTCTTCCGTGGACCGTGTCCGCGCGTGGACACTGTATTTTGACAAACCATAAGATCTGTCAGCTTCTGTTATCAATTAACTACGACATAAGCTGGCTACATGCTCGTATTGTTCGCAGAACAGATGGCCGACGGGGTCGAAAGGTTCTGGAGTGGCGACCGCGAAGACGTAGTGTTGGAAGGCCTCCCACAAGGTGGACCAATGACATTGTGAAGGCCGCAGAAATCCCTTGGATGAGGGAAACACAGAACCGGTTGAAGTGGCGGTGCTTGGAGGAGCCCTATGTCCAGCAGTGGACGTCCTTCGGCTGAAATGATGAAGCTGGCTGATATTTTCGAACAACGTTGATGAAAAATCGGTATAAACATGGATCTAGTGAGTGCAGTATGTAAAGGTAGCCCGTGACTTTCCGTAGTTTTCACTTAAAGTAAGTTAATTCATGAACAATTACACGGTTTGGTTCTAAACTTTCTTGAACCTTGACGACAAGTCACATTTTACCATTTTAGGGGAAGAAACATAGGCTTAATTACAGGCACGTTTTCAGATAAGGAGTAATTGCTACGTAAAGAGACGACTCAACTCAGTAGTCATTAGTTTTATGTGAAAACTGTTGAGTTGTCTGGCTTTTCTGTTATCAACCATTGAATAATGATAGGATCTAAATCTAAATTACGTCCACGTAATTATGCCTTTAAGTTTGAATTACTTACCTGCCGATAAAAATTTACGTGTCAATATTTATTTTTATTTATTTATATTACGTAAATAACATCATTACAGTCAGTGTACTAAACACATTAGTACACTGACTGTAGAAACTGAAGACTGGCTAAAGGAAAGAACACAAAGATGTTTTTAAATATGGTTTTAATAAACTTCTCTGCCTCTTCCGTGAACCATTGAAAGTGTAATGAAAATGATTCGTGATATAACATTACGCTATATCATTCTACACGATTGCTAATGAATGACAGACAAAAAGTAAAGTTAGCATCAAAAGGAAGCGACATAAATTATATACATAGATAATACACATTATCATCTAATATATGTATGACAATGTACTTAAGTTATCGGTAATTTAGCGGCTCGGGTAGATACTTCATCGCTAGTTTATCTTAACACAGCAGTTTCGTCGCACAAGTGGACAGCAGTTTAAAGTTCTGCTTTAATGAACCAACGTGCAATAATACTAATTTAAAGGTCAAAACTGAACGCCGCACGTGTTGTAACTTACGCCCACGAAATAAATCTCTAAATAAACTATTGATTGACTACTTGCACAGCACAGCTATTCACAACCATTCGATACGCTTCCGGTCCGAATCTAACTTTCTCTAAACAATGTTCACAAATCCGAAACCCGAAAATGTGGACAGTTTAAACTAAACAGATGACCACTATTCTTCCGACGGCTATTTGCGGTTGGGGCTAGGCTAATCAGGTAACCAAAAATGTGTTATTTTAGAAAGAAAAAAGAAAAACTGACTGCGACTGCCTCGTTGGTATAGTAGTCGCTAGCACTACTGCTGAGCATGAGGTCTTGGGTTCGATTCCCAGGTCGGGCAAAGTGTTATTGGGTTTTTGCATCTGTAATTTCTCAGTAGCAGCCCGGAGTTTGGATTTGTGCCCGGTTGATTGCAATAGGCTCGCCCCTATTACATGGGACTTAAACATAACTGGCGAAATGTGGGTGTACTATAGGTACACCTCTGCTTAACCCTTCAGGGAATACAGGCGTGATGTTATATTAAGTCATAAAAAATAAAAAAAAGTGTTCATTCTGCACAAACAAGACGCACATTACATTAAAAAAAAAATACATTCACTTATAAAAAGTAGCCAAAAGCCTTGTATTCAAAACGTTAAAAGTTTGAAAATGTTGTCCATTGCTTGATGTCAGGGCAGATATCGGCGCAGATCAAAACCAAAGACAATAATACACATTGCGTAATGCGTTGTAACACTGGCAAATGACAACAACATACACAAACAAAACATGACATTTTCGACTCGAAAGCCTGTCGAATGGTTCTGTAAAGCTATGCTGGACTGCAGGAGAAACGATAAAAAAATCCTTCGTCAATAAAATACTTTATTTGCATCAATCTGATGAAGCGTTTTTGATTTATGACAGTAAAACAAGGATATTATGGTCAGTGGGTCGTCCTAAGGGCAGAAGACTTTCAACTGTAAATGTAATTATGTTTCAAAATTAAATTTATGGAAAAGCCTTTTTATAAAAAAAAAATACGGGTCGACTTGAGAACCTCCTCCTATTTTTCGTCGGTTAAAAAGCTACAAAATTTCGTGCCTGTGCTGTTGACCGCTGAGAAGATCTCTCGTATGGAGTCAATCCTGGGTCAGCAGACAGGTCATGGTGTATGAATGCGTAGATAACTTTTATGTCTGTGCTGTTGACCATTCAGGAGTTCCTTCGTCTGGAGCCAACCCTGATTGCAGCAGCCAGATTATGGTGAACTTTAGAACGAACTACGAGATCATTATTATAGGCGTATGTACAATTTCGTTTCTTTACTGTTGACCGTTGAGGAGCTCCCTCCACTGGAGCCAAACCTAGGTGCAACAGCCAAATCATGCATCATAAAAATGCTTTGTCATCAAAACAGAATCAACATGTGAAATTTATACTCCGTAGGATAAGAGGAAGTAGTTTTAATTCAGCTTGCAAGATTTAACCCATACATACTAATTACATAACTAACTAACAAGACAGGTTAAATAAAAAATTGAAAAAAAATGGTTTTGACAGTGAATAAAACTGGTGATTTCGCAACGAAACACTGAAAGAAAAGAAAAAAACGATCCTAGCGAATAAGATGACTGTCCGTCCATAAAGTCCTAGCGAATAAGATGACTGTCTGTTCATAAAGATGCAATTTAAAGCAATTCAATTAACGCAGTTGCTTATATTCATATTTATATTTTTTCGCAAGATAAAACGAAAACCTACTTGTTTTAAACTTCGTCAAAACCTACTTGAAATCAGCTGAGTTTTTATTGACACAAACAGATACTTCAAAAATGTATTCATGAATAACTTTATAACTAAGTATGAACATATGCGTCATTTTATGGAAGCGATATCGCCAAAAATATGTTTTTTTCGATTGGCTTGTTACTTGATTTCTAGTTTGAGCACCCGACCTACCTACATTATAATCAATTACAAAACAAATACTAACGCACACAAATAATTATTTGGGTGTCCATCTGGCGACAACATCGTCAGCGGAAGCGACCACGTTCGAATTGGTTCACCACTACAATATAATCCGGAATTGACGTCGAATTTGCTTTTGTAATCCTGACGTCGCGTTTAATCTAAGTTCTCTTCAGCCGTAATTCAACAAACCACACTACGCCAACTGCTTTCTCTGCTGGAATATTATTATAGAATGGGAATTGTTAGAAAAAAACAGTCGAGAGGTGTCGTGGGACACCCGATTGGATCGAAGTTCCTTTCACTTTCGCACACCTTGCGAATGAGAGCTAGACAGAAAAAGTGTAAAGGCTCATGCACACTGGCGCGACGGGACAGCATGACACAAAGACACCGCGTGCCGCGTCGCGCCTGTTTGTGGGAGCCTTAACACATTGACCGTCGCGGCGTCGCGTCGTGCAGAGTATAAGGCGCTAAGCGGACGATGGACAATTTGTCCGCGACGATAGAACGTATGGAAATCTATGCTACGGAGAACAAATTCAAATTCATTTATTCATTTTGTGAACATAGGGTATACATTATACAAATGTTATATAAAAAAAAGTTTCCAACCAACTATGGTCCCGCCAAAGGGCATACAAAATAGTTTAATTAATAGAATGTCAATTAACAAAATAGAAACAAAAATAAAGTCAATAGTTACATTGTAGTTAATACTTAAATTGGCTGCTGGGATTTCTATAAGTTCCATCGTCGCGGACAATTTGTCCGCGGACTAATTGTCCATCGTCTGCTTAGCGCCTTACGAGCGAAAATGATAAATGATTTTATTTCTGTAAGTAGGTTTGTACAAACACTTTACACGTCAATCATATTTTTTAAACTAGACATATAGACAATAATGCCACGCCTGGTTAGCCTCTTGTTTTTGAAAACTCATTATTTGAAGAAAAAAAAAAACTTTTTCAACACATTTGCTCAAAAAATGCATTTACGATGCCTGTATACATTGTTCGAAAGTTAAAAATTACGCATCATACAAACGGAACGTGCGTAAAATAGGTACTCACACCTAAGTACATGTTTTACCGCATACTCGGTTGTATAGCGCCGTGCGTATCCTTTACGGTTTATTTTTAATTTCCATAAAAAAATATAAGAATTCCACCAAGGAGTTTCACATTACGAGAATAAATAAGCTGAATAATCGAACCTCCTTGGAAGCGCTTTTGCTCAATATGTTTGTCTCACTTTAATACTAAAGAGAAAATGAGACGAAAGATGTAGTTCTAATTTTCAACACGCGCACGTGGCGCCATTTGCAAATTCGCGCCATTTCCATATTGGAAACGTCAAAGATTGTTGCGACTTTCTGACTGATATTTAAAAACAAAATATTATTATGAGTTCCAGCGAGGAATCCGATATTATTGTACTGTTTTCTGAAATGTGTTGAAAAACGTTGTATGACACACGTGCAGAAATTGGTGTTTACAAACTCGTGACTATGGTAAACCCTCGACTTGGTCTCGGGCTTACATTCGTCTACTGGTTTGTAAAAACCAACTTACCGCATTAGTATCATAAATAACTATTCTGTTTCTGTAAGCTATTTTGGAACAATTTTTGTCTGAACGGTAAAAAAAAAATTCATGCGTCTTATAATTAGATACATGTAAGTAGAGTCTCGAGAGATATTTTTAAAAGCTTTGTTTCTTTTTCTTCGTCTTGTAAGTTGTTGCCAAGACCTGCTTCTATTGTAAATGTAGTACCTACATAACTATATTCTTCAGTAAAAGTAGTTTTTCTTCTATTTTATCTTATGTCCATCTGCAAAATGTGCGAACACGACATTTTACTTTGCGACTGCTGCTACACTGTTGCCTTCACAATAAAACTGACCATTACACCGCACAGCTTTTAAAATGTAACTAAACAATCTTTCATGTAGGTACATAATTATGTGGTATATAGGGTTACAGGGACATTGACGCGCAAACTGATACTATAGAGGTATGAGGAACAGGGTCTAAAGTTCACTCACACCTCCATAGAAAAGGGAGAATCCTCCGATCAGACGGGGGTCGTGTCTGGTGGGCATCTGCCCGACGGTTGTTTTTTTTTTTTTTTTTTTTTTAATTGGCAGCTCGTAGTTGTGACCACGAAGGTCCTGGCTACTTAACCGGGCAAACCTGTGGGTGCCTTAAGCTACTAACTTAAAGCCTCCAGCCAGGGGCGAAAAATACTTAAAAATTAGGTGCCCGCACGCTAAGGGCACCCCCTGTGGGGTACGAACCTCGGCTTAGGGCGTCACTGAGGGGAGGGCAGCAAGATGGGACAGGCTGGATCTAAATTATATTATTATTAACTGGGGAATTTAAAACTACAGGCTCAGCTACGGCGCGGGCTGGCGCGTCATCGAGCAAGGGTCGGGGGGGGCGACAATTACGTCGGGGACGTCGCGTAGGACCTCGGCGGCGAGGTCGGAACGATGGCGGTCTGTATTTGTGTACTGTACTGGTGGCCCTACTGCTCTCCTGGAGGAGGGTTATGGGGTTATCGGGGTCGGACAGGGCATGGCTTGGACGGCGGGTACGACTAATGCGGGAGGGGGCATATCTGGCAGCCTCGACAACCAGAGGGTTGCGATGTGAGGCCGCGGAGTCGAAGAAGCGCTTGGAAATGCGCTTCATGAACTGACGGATAGTGGGGATTTTAAGGTCGAGATGGAGGATCTCGATCCGAACGAACCAAGGGGAGCCGGTTGCCCTACGGAAGAACCGGTTTTGGAGGGTCTGCATCCTATGGATGTGGTGGGGTTTCGAGTGTGCGAAAACCACACTCGCGTAAGTCATGATTGGTCGAATGCACGCTGTGTAAATGCGCAATTGGCACTTAAGTGACAATTTTCTGCGTGCATTCAATAGGGAGTGGAGTCTACCGAGAGCGAAAGCGGCGCGCGAACGCGCCTGCTTTATGTGCTCACCGAAAGAGAGTCTATGGTCTAGAGTGACACCCAAGTATTTGGCTCGCTTCTCCCAAGGGATAGGCTTGCCGAACATGGTGATCGGACGGGCCCGACGGTTGATGTCGGGACGCTGTATATATACTAGTCGCCCGGTAAACTCTACTTGCGCGATGCAGGATTTTCGTGACGTCAGTATGACGTGTAGCTCGCATGTGGCGATGTTGATACCGATACAATACCATGAATTCAGTACATGATTCTAGGGGGTCTAGAATTATGTGCTGAATTCATGGTATCAGGTTGTGCGTCGATGTCCCTGTCATCCTGTATTAATAAATAATAAAACCTGCCTTTATTGTCCTACTGCAGGGCAAAGGCATCCTTTACCCTTTTACGGTTTAAAATATCATTTATTTCTCAAAGGTTTACATAATCACATAATGAGAAACAAAGTTTTAATAATAACATGTAGGTAATAATTAAGGCGGCCCAGAGCGCTCGTCGTGCAGTTAGGTAGTAATAAAATTAATTGTTTTAATAAATCTAGTCAGTGGGTACATATTTACAGGTACAATATTTTTTTCAGAGAAGTACCGTGGTTTGACTATAATGGCCTGAGGACCTAGATAAAAGTGGCATGTGAACAGCGATAACGATGATGGAACAGTAAAAAATGGATGGGACTAACATAAACTACTATCATATTATAAGTCGTTGTAGAATTATGAAACAACGCTTTGAAAGCGATTGCCACTTATATAGCCTCTTTGGTCATTTTAAAATATTGCAATGCTCATTCAGATCAATACACTATTTTAGGTTCATAAGGGTGCATTTTAGCATGAACCAAATCACAAGTCTATACAGGCCTAACTTTACATATTACACAACGGTGTGACAGTGTGTCGGATCCTCAGTGAGCATGTTGTTTTATCCTTACATTGTGGCTGCATTGTATCAGACTCTATCAGCTCCACTCGTTGGACAATTAGGATTGTTTCCACGAATGCGCTGGTTGGGCGGTATCGGGTTAAAACGAGTTTTTATTGCCTCCATTTTTATTCAGACGTAAAAACTGTATATGTATGGTTTGTACAAACACATTTTCAGGAAAACAGGAGGATTGGTTTTTTCATGAGATAGGTGCTTTTTTTTTGGGTTTTAAAAGGCATTTGAAAGAAAATACCATAAGGTATTTTAAAATAAAATCACCCTGTCTTCAAAGTAAGCTTTAGAATCTATTGTTAAAAATGAGAAACATATTGTTATCATAAAAAGACCGGATACTTGAAGAACAAAACCGTACATGAGTGTAGGAAATGGATCCTGTAACTTAAAAGCTATATTTGGCAATAATGGGAACCGCTCGGAAGAATAAAAAGTTGGTTACACACAAAGACCAAGAATAAGAATAAGCATCACCTTTGTACCTATTTTTCTGTTCCTTTCTTC
The DNA here is from genome assembly GCA_916610205.1 of Griposia aprilina. Lineage (NCBI taxonomy): Eukaryota > Metazoa > Arthropoda > Insecta > Lepidoptera > Noctuidae > Griposia > Griposia aprilina. The sequence continues at coordinate 18,480,393 of OU744288.1, forward strand.
TTGTCTGTTTATATATGTGTGTAGAAAAATGGTTAAATAAATAAATAAAGACATTTAAATATGATAAGGAAAGACTTGACAAAGCGAACCACATCGTAATCTACTTGCAACAACCAACCGAACTGCGGGGTAATTACATAAACACTATCAGTAGGAATGGGTTTATTTTTGACAGTTCAACAACATTCATTGCGTTATTTACGTTGTTGAGCAGATACATTTTTCTAACATACGAAGCAATGGATTAGCAATAGGCTTCAATATGATTCAGATTGTGATAGATAGTATGTTGCGTAATTAATTATTAGTTCTATGACGAGTGTCATACGCCTCACATGGCAGGGCACAGTGTTTTAAAAGAAAAATGTTTTCGATGAAAATATGCCAAATTATACATTGTGATATTGTAAATCTCTTAGTGATACAACTGGATTTAACTATGGTTTAATTTAGTTAATATTTTGTCGTTTAGTTACGCTGTATTTAGCTAAAATAAAAATAAAATCTTAGTTGTGCCAAATTATCTGATGTGAAAAAAACATATGCGAAAAAATTGAGTTAGGATTTTCTTTCTCTGTAACATTTTCATTTACATTTAAACCATAAAAACATTTTGAACTCACTGAAACAAGATTACATATTCAAAAGTATGAACAATAAGAAAGATTATGTAAAATATTTAACAAAGCAAACAGGTACACCGTAGAAACTTTACACGCAGTTAATTCTACAAAGGTTCTGAACCTGAAAGTTATGTTACGGGGTGTAACTTGAAAAGTTAATTAGCGTTTTGTTTGAGAAAGACTGGGCCTTATAATTAACTAGCTTCTGCCCGCGACTTCGTCCGCGTAAGGCCTCAGCCATTGGGCGGTGCGTCTTGCGGCGCGGGGCGTCCTGCGACTGGCGTCGCCATGCCACGACCGCCGGCAGTGGTGGCGGCGACTGCGACCGCGTGGGAAAAAACAAAATTATTTATTCAACACGCTTGACTCTGAATTCGTCCGTCGCACTCGCCAATCGCGCCGATCTGAGTCGTGGCCACCGCGCTGTAAGCTAGTACTTTTGTTTACATCGCAAGCCACTCCGCTGTCCGCCAGCCGCGGTCGCTCGAGTGTTTCCGCGCCGCAAGACACACCGCAAGTCGCACCGCGGCGACTCGTGGCAAGCTCTAAATAATTTCTAACATTTATCCTCGCCGCAAGACGCAGATCGTGCGAGTTGTGATGTCAATGTCGTGGCCAAGGGGTAAAATTTCTTATTCCCCTGACCCACCGCGTCGCATCGCACCCGCTGTATTACTTCGTTTTCACATAGCGTTCTTTCTGACTTTTTGAAATTTTTGCTCAGCTCCTGAGGGTCATAAGGTGATGTTAAGTAGCCTAACCTTCCTCAAGAAATGGGCTATGAAATGAAAAATATGTTTTCAAATCCAACTGGTAGTTTCAGAGATTAGCGCGTTCTAACAAACAAACCTTTCAGCTTTATTATTAGTATAGATAGATAGATAAACATTTTTCTGCGCTTTCTTCTGGTTAATTAATTTGTTTTCTGATACAATATAAAAGTACAATCCGTCCATATACGTAGTTTTCCATTGTATTCGAATTGAAAATTCTTTTCCGTGTTTCACTACCTAAGTAGGCACTTAGGTAGTTAAACACAAACAAGAATTTTCTTGAATATGTAGGTACATATACTAGAATTTTCTAAAATGTGATAAGCAATAATGTGATTTAATAAGCGACATAATCTCGGGCGCTGTTCTTATAGAAATATTGTTATAACGAGAAAAAAATATTTAAAACTTACCTGGTATTGGAACTGATCGCCCGACACTCGCTGTGTCCACAATAACAGCGATTTTCGTTTTACAAGTTTTTATTCAAAAATTGTTCGCGTCGCTTTTCAACCCATGATACACGATTTGTTTTGATCACCACATAGAAACAAAAAAGCGGCCAAGTGCGAGTCAGACTCGCACGTGCGGGTTCCATACCGCCGTACAGTATTTAACACTACATAATTTGTTTAATTCTTTATAAATAAATAAAAGCCAGTAAGTAACTGTAAGTATCCCCCTGTTCTATTAGTGTCATAATTTTTATTATTTCAAGTCAAAGGCACTTTTAAACGTCAAAATTTACAGTAAAATAGTATTGATTCTAGTTGCCCCTTCCAAAAGGTTTAGGCTAATTGTTGTTATAGCGACCATACTAGAACACACTCGGTGAAAATTTCAAGTGTTTACCTATTACGGTTCAAAAGATACAGCCCTGTGACGGACGGACGGAAAGCGGAGCCTTTAGTAATAGGATCCCGTTGGCACCCTATGCGTACGGAACCCTAAAAAAAGCAAATGTTGGAACATCAACATTGTGATGCAAAACCTTTGTATTCATTCGTCATGTTGACAACGGCTACTAGGGATACATATTTTATAACTGAGAGAGCTTTCAAACGAATATTATTTGTTATTGCACTGTCACCAAGCATTCTTTAAAACGAGTGAAATATTAGTACCATTTATATCAGTTTGTATGGCTGCCATGTGTAGGTACAGCATGCAAAACAGTTATGCAGGACAATGATCAGTTGCGCACTATACAATGTCATTATTCAAGTACAAATGTTTGATACTCTAACTAAAGTCACTGAAATAGACTATGATAAAGACATCAGATAATGAACTTACACCTTACACTCTGTCCACCAGGTTACTTGCTTTTTGACAGATGGAAGTATCGATTGCAGCAACGTAACATATTCGATTATTGACCCTTTAATTTGTATGTTGTACAGATTATCAATTTTAGTTGTAGAATAAAAAATGGTGAGATTTCTATGCCTATGTTTATTATCATTAAATACAAAATAATTTTTTTGCAGGTTTTTTTAGTAAAAAATTGCGTAAAAATAAAGTATCCACTCGTTTGTCGTATTAATTGTGTTGTAGTGTATACATATAATTAAGTGGTTTCTACATATTACTTTTGTTCCGATTTGTTGTCATCTTGTTTACATTTATCACTTGCAACGAGAGGCCTGTGCTAGTCACATCTTTCCTCTATACTGTGTTTTATACGTTGAGTTGAGTACAATGTATTCCTCCATTTTAACTTTGTGCGTGCGTAGAACTTTAGCGTTCGCAAGATTACAAGGATCCTTGTAATCAAGTGAGTATTGCTGATTCTAATGATTATAATTCTGTAAAGCCATATTTGTTAGTCGCGAATCATATTTTAACCGGACAATGACCTGCAAATTGCAAAAAACGTAATATAATTTGATTTTCACGGTATACCTTAGCGCATCCCCCTTAAGTAATTTGTCTAGCATCTGCCTGGACATTTTTCTGTTTTACCTACTATACATGACTCTCACACCATTATTTATCATAATTATTCGTCACGGGCAGTTACGCAGATCACAGACGAGATATTTATTGTTCGATAATTGTTGTTTGGTTATTGTTGTTGTTAGTTAGTTAATTGTTGTTGTTGTGTGTTGTTTGTTGTTGTATTGTTGTTGTGTGTTGTTGTTGTAGTATTTATTGTTGTGTGTTGTTGTTGTTGTTGTTGTTGTTGTGTATCGGTTGTCCATTTTTTTTTTGTAAGATTGAATGATGTTCCAGACAAGTTACAAGTAAGTGATAACTTTTTCTATTTGTGTGGCTGCCGTAGCCGGCCGTACCTTTGGCTAGAGAAAATCATCTATGAGTTGGATAAAAAATGATATAAATCAGATTTGTAGGGTAATTGCGTAACACACTAACAGTAGGAATGGTTTTCATTTTGACAGTCCAACAACATTCATTGCGGTATTTACGTTGTTGCGCAGACAAATTTTTCGAAAATATGAAGCAATGGATTAGCAATAGGTTTCAAAGTGATTCAGAATGTGATTGTTAGTGTGTTACGCATGTCAGTACAAAAAGTACTCAAGTAGTGTAATAAATGCATTGACAGTAAATAATATATGTTGGAATGGGCAGTTACGTAAATAATTCGGCAGTTTATGGGTGTGGTTGGAACTGTGACCAACCATGCGCGAACCGAATTGGTCGCAGTAAGTAAGCTAGGACACCCCGACCAAATGGGTTAAGTTAGGTTGCAACTGAGACCAACCGCGCGCGAGTCGAGCGAGCGAAGCGAGTTGTGCCGCGTTAGCGGCCAGTGAGTGCCACTTTTCAAGTTATTTTCTTAGCGACGAATTCCGATTTGTTAACTGCCCACACGTAACTACCCGTTAAACCATTCTACTGCTTAATATTTATTTAATTACCCATTTAAATATTTATTATGACTCATATTTTTTAGTTTACTGCACAGTTTTTATTGTCGAACTTGTTAGAAAATATCCATTTTGTAATTTTTAATTTACCAAAACTACAATAAATAACTGCCACTTTATATCAATGCCTTTGATATTGTAATTGCTTTAATCCAAGTTGTTTGCGAAACAAGGACACTTGGCGGAAGCTCAAGTTCTTAAGCTTGTTAACACTATCATGATGGATTATACCCTTGATCAATATTACCCCATAACTGTCTTAAATGTTTGATATGGAGGGAGGGATAATTGATACTCCATTAGTAACGACGTATCGAGTAGTATTAACACATAAGAGCGGTTAATATTAACTATGAGCCTTGAAATATCCCGAATGTATGGCGATACTATAGCCAGATAAATTCTATTAAATTCGACTCCGAAATCGACCTCTAGGGAGAAGGCTAATTTTAGATTAGCGAGGCGGCACTGACGATATTAAGAATGGAACAATGTCATTTTAATTTGGAGTCTGATTGTTTTTGCTCGACATACTTGTTTGGAAGGTTTCTCGATTTTTTTCAAACTAAACATTGTGATCGATTAAAGAAAATAAAACATATTTTTTGTAATTCTCGTGGTAGGTACTGGTCAGGAGTTCCGGATAAGGTGGGAGGAAACGCCCGGGTGTTACCATTGTGTGGATCGCCCGGAGGACACGGTGGAGCATGCGGTGGAGATCTGCCCGACTTGGGCGGAGCACCACCGTATCCTCGCGGAGGCGATCGGTGGCGGCGATCTCTCGCATCCGGCCCTGGTCCAGGCCATGGTACGGAGCGAGAGGGCATGGGAAACCGTCATCTCATTTTGCGAAGCAGTAATGCTCGCGAAGGAAGAGGTGGAGCGCGTGAGGGAGAGGCAATCGTTGCGCCCTCACGCCCCTACTCGCCGCAGGAGACACTCTGGGCGTTGTCGGGAGTCGATAGCCGATTCCCGGCCACCTTAGGCGCGAGCTTGCGGATGGCCAGGCTCGGATCGATGGCGCGTTGTGTTCCACGTGCGCCTCAAAGAGATGTCAGCACAAAATGACGGGGTCTGCCAGGGCCGATGCATGCCGGGGGACGCGGGTTCAGCGTCGGACTGGCCATATAGTCGAGGTGGCGTTTGCTAGACGGGCCCCAGCCTGCGCGGGCCCCCTACGGGCCTGCCTTGAGGAACCGTTGCCGAAACCCAGCCGGTAGGTAGGATAGGGGGCCCACACAGGCTAGGTCCCAGCTCTTGCGACCTAAATGTAAACTAGATCAGATAGATCATATGATTGTGAATCTAGCAGACATTCATTAATTTCACAAAAAAAGAAATGCATATTTAGAAAATTGAAAAATCTTTGTGTTTTTTTAATTATAATTTATTTATTTATTTATATTTAAAAAAGTATGGTAAATCCAAAAATGACTCATAATGCTCAAATGATCGTTTAATAAAAAAAATTAAAAAAGAAACACGTTTCGATCATACAATACTCTGTGATGCTATGCTAGGCAGTATGATTTGTAAAAAAACCTTTCATTTTTGAAATATTTGCGCTAAATGAATCACGTTATAGCTTTGCGCATGGAGGTGGTTGCGCGATAAATGAAATAATAATAATATGAAAATAAAAAATAATATGAAGACTGCACAATGTTACACATGCGCATTTAATAGGACAAATAACTATTTATGCTAAAATTTCAAGAAAAATGCCAGATAAGTTTTCTCTTTTTAACCTACTTCAAAACGGAGGAGGTTATCAATTCGGATGTTTGTATTTTTTATTATTTTTTATGAATGTTCGGGCATAACTCCGTCATTTATACTTTTTTTGTATTGTATTGGATTTGCAAAATTCCTTTTTTGTTTGATAGGGGTATACTTTCGAGGTGGTCCCATTGTCACCAAGACAGAATCTGTTGACGGGATCTCATGGAAATCGAGGGATATCCTTTAATTTTATAGGCACACCTATAGCGATTTGGGTATTTTTTTTTAGTAACTCGTGCATTTGCTCCCGGACAGCACCATTCGGTGAAGTGGAACTGATGATGAAGACCAGAGGTGGCCACCGGAACTTCTCAATAATAAGTATTTCACGGGTTGCGATTCGATTACTTTATTATGGTTGGTTGGTGGTTGGTTACAATTTATGCTCGTCTTTTGGTTATTAGCAGGAGAGCTTGTCGACAGTTAACGTCGTAATAACTCGATCGTAAAAGCTGCTTTTCTCCTCATCCTTGATTAGATCCGATTCTGTGTTTAATATGATCAATGAATCCAACAGTTCTTGCCGCAGTAAAGAGCGAAAATCGTCTTTCCTGCGTGAACGAAATTGTGAGAATTACACAATATGCAACATAAGGTGGTGTACGAGCTGATATGCATGTTATATTGTGATAAAAGTTTACATGCATATGGTATGCAACTTTGACAAACATACAACCGACTTCTGGAAAAACACATGGCATCCTTTGCTGTTTGATCTAAGACATCTTCGTTGTTTTCTTCCTCACTCTGAGAATCTGAGTCATTCATGTCATGCTTATGTTGCCTAGCCAAAACGTGCTCATCTCAAAGAGTTTTAGACAGTTCATTAAAACTATTTGCAAAAGATTCCAGTTCTTTTGGCAGCAATTCTTGATCGAAATTTGCAATTGATGCAAGAGACTTTAGTGCGTTATTAGGATTCCCATTTTTGTTTATTTCATTGCAGTTTTTCGGGTCTAAACAATCGGCATCCTTCATTAAATCTTCGTTGCAGATAAATGTTTCGTTTATTTTAATTAAGCTGTGTTAATAATGACTTTGTAGACAGAAATAGAACAGAATCTTGGGTTATGGAATCGTGTGTTTTAGTCAATAAAAGTCTGACACGACCTCCCGCTCCGCCCACAGCGGGAAATTTTTTATTGATGATTTCCCAACAAAAAAAAAAGGTACTACTAATCAGGAGAACTAAGACTTTTAACAAAAAGGTACAGTAAGGGGCTCAATATTTTTTTTATGAATTTTGTGTAAAATTAGGACAAGCCTAAACATTGATCATTATCATTTTCTTGCCCTTATCTCAATTTATTTGTGGTCGGCACATGTCTTTTTTCCATACTTCTCTATTAGTCGTCATCTCGGTAGTCACCCCCTTCCTAGCCATATCTTCTTTCACACAGTCGATCCATCGTTTTTTTGGTCTTCTCCTGCTCTTATAGCCATCTACATTCATACTCAAAGGCGTAAACATCGATGTAAACATTAAAAAAACTAACTTTTGTTGTCGCTTCAAAGACAGACATACATGTTTACATATAAAATAAGTTATTTTGATTTCTGATCTAATTATTAGTTGATTCATTTGTTAAAAACATATTTAATTAATAACCTTTTTAGGGCTACTCAAAATGAATACGTTTACCTATTTAAGATTAAAAGTATTATCCGATTAATATTTACGTTGGCAGCACTGGTGTCGCGCCATTATTGTTCCATTGCGAACTTCCGGATCAATGGTGGGGCGACGCTTGCCACACGAACATTGGAATAGGTGATCGGCAATTGGTCGTTGGACACAGTGCGAGTAACATCTCCAGAATTAATATAAAATAAGTGTGGATATATTTTAGATTAAATAAAAATAAAGTTATAATTATTGTTTACGTGTAATTTGAATAAAGTTATTTACACTTTACACATTAAGAAAGCGACAAAATGTTACGAAAACGAAAAGTAGTTTATTAAAACTGTTAATTAAATGTTTCTGTTGGTGACGTGTCCTCTATAGGTTAAAGTAAAGATATTATTTTAACACTCTTTTATAAAAAGGAGGTATCTTCATAACTACTGTTAAAACTGGAGCATTTCCTTCCTGCTAGTTGGTGAAAAGATAGAATTACCTGCAACTCGACGTTTTAATTAGCCACGGGAGATTGCACTTAAAGCTATGCAAGATGCAGGGCAAATGTTCTCTTGAAAACCCGGGATAGGCGACTTTAAAAAGGACTCTTTAAAGTTTAAAATACACAGAGCTTCCTACATGTTTGACATGCTTTCTAAAATATTACATTCTTAAATAAGCAATACTTGTAAAGCAAAAATGTTGAAAAAAGACTTGTTTACTCGTAAGGTATCTTAAAGAAAATTTGAGATATAGTAAAAAAAAACCTGCTCTATAAAATATTGGTAGGTAAGGGTTGATTAGCTCGGCGTTAAACTTACAAACTTCTTCGAAAAGGTTGAATAAAGTACTTCTTAGTTAACATAAGTTTTAATTAACTAGGTCTCTAGAGAAATGATGGTGAATGAATAGAATAAAAATATATCGACTATAAGAAAAATGTTATCATTATTAAGATTAAACAAAAATATGGAGATATTATAATACATTGAACATTTATAGGGAAAACTAAAGTTTCGACCCTTTTCTGTTATGGTAATACGTGTATAAACTTTTAAAGAGAAACCAACCTTTGCAAGTGTGGTTAGTGCAGTAGTTAAACGAGTCGTGGGTTCGGGCCCCGTGCGGGACAATAAAATTGTATGGCTTATTGCAGTAAGTTGTTGCGGGTAGGTGGTGCTTGTAAGATTCATATTTGTGTGGTTTTAGTCTGTAGATACAATTGTACATGTTAGCTTTCGGTATTGGTTTTTACAAATAAAATCTAGCAATTAGAACTTTAACAATGTACTAAATTAAATGGACACGAAACCAAATATTTGTTTTGGCAACTTTGTTTGTATTATTTTAAAAGTTTGTAAATCCTAATTTCTTACAGTGATTCAGCAAATTCGGCAAAGACTTGAAGGTTCGTTAAGTCGCAAAATTATTATTATTATCCTCAAGTTGGAAAACTCAGATTTACCAAAGTTTTTATTCTATTTTTGATGGAGTATCCACTTAAATAAAGGATTTTTTCCTGGTATTTTTTCTAACTTGTTTGTCTTACTACGAAACTTTCAAAAAAGCTTGAATACATGACCTATGTAAGTACACATATTATGTCAATTTGTATTTATTAGTGACGTGCTCAAATCAAAGCAAAAAGAAAATTCTGGTTAAGACTTTCAACATTTTTGTTCGCTTTTTTTTTGAACGCTTTACATGTCGCTCGTCAGAAAACCTTTTTACTTTTCTTTTCTTTATGGATTTTCTTATAATCTGATGACTTTTCCAGTTAGTTCCGAGTACTTTAGCGAAAATGTTATAAGTAGATAATGTAATCGCTGACGCGAAGTGCCGTAAATGTTGTTGAATTATGGAATCGATTTAGATTTTTTACTCGACTGAATTATTGAAAGCAATTTTTTTAGATCATTTATTAATACTTCTTTGAGCTAAGTAATAAAAGCCGCACGGATCGATCGAAGGTTAAACTACGCTTGCCGCGGCTGACAAGTGGATGGGTGACCATCTTTACATACCAAGACCTCTGTCTACCTCGGAAAGTACGTTAAGCCGTTGGTCACGGCTGTCAGTTTTTTGGTCCATCTTTGGCAGCCGTTAAGGATAGTCAGCACCCCGAAAGTCTGACAACCAGTCTACCTAAGGGGTACCGTATTACCCAGTAACTGGGTTGTGGATGACAGATAGGTAGTCACTCTTTGTTAAATACTGGTATTCAGCTGCATCCGGTTAAATGATTAATGATTTTATTTCTGTAAGTAGGTTTGTACAAACACGTTAATCAAATTTTAAAACTAGATGAGGTCGGCGTTATCTGACTACTCTGAGAAGAAAGGGCGAAACAAACTCACAGGTCACAGTCTCTTTTAAAGTCCAGACATAATCTTGGTTAGATCATGTGAAGACCATGTAGATTTGTGTCTGAAATGTCTTTTGAGGAAAAACCACACAGAATGAGTGGTCCTGTTCTATCACTGCAGGCATTTGTCCGTAATCGTGCAGCTCAATTCCAAACTTAAGGAGCTCAACGATTCGACGAACAATACCAAAGCAAGGACATTTAGGTAGGCCGCATAAATCATTCAAACTGCCAGACCACGATTAAAACTAATTGAGAAGAAAAAAAATCAATGAGCCACATAGTTTTTACATTCACAATAATGAAAATAATATGGTTAGACTAGAACCCGACCTCAACATAATTGGGAAAAGGCGGGCAGATGATGATGATGATCTTACCTGAAAAATCAATAAACAATTCAGTAAGACATAATACTATCCAATCTATCAAAGCAAACGAGCCGTGCTACACCTAAATAATATTTATTAGTGTACATATGACACTTGTAAGTTACGATAGTGTACGGCAGATTCCTATTCGGCACTTTCCAGCTAATTTCTCACAACGCACTTTACACTTTTTATTTGTTTTATTTTTTATTTGTATTATAGAGGTATGAGGAACAGGGTGTAAAGTTTCATACTCTATGGAAAAGGGAGGATCCTCCGACCAGATGGGTGTTGTGTCTGGTGGGCAACTGCCCGACGGTTGATGTCGGGACGTTTGTATATATTCTAGTCGCGCGGTAAACTCTGCTTGCGCGATGCAGGATTTGCGTGACGTCAGTATGACGTGTAGCACGCATGTGGCGATGTTGATACCGCTACAGTATGATTATGTTGTGTTGTGTGCTTTGTAGTCTGTGCTAAATAAATGTATTTTCTATAATTCTTTTCTTTTTATTCTAAGCAGTCGGATCGATATCATTGGGCGCACATGCTCCTTTCCCTACCAATGTATACAAGTTCAGAAAGTGGACGGTCTGTGAGCCACGTCAATTTGAAATGAACCTAATGTGAAATTATTCTCTCAAACCAACTAAAGAAGCTACTTGGCACCTATTCTCTTTAAAAATTCCCATAGAATAGGTTTAGTTGGTACCCTTCGCGTTTAGGGCTTGGGCCACATTTACTGCCGCTTGGTGTATTTATATTCGTTGAAACAAATCCTCTCTTTTAGTACTTATGTTGGTAAAACACAGAATTAAATCTCTGAAGAAAAATCACAGTTACACAATACTATCCAATCTATCAAACCCAACGAGCCGTGCTACACCTCAGTAATATTTATTAGTGTACATACGACATTTGTGAGTTACGATAGTGTACGGCAGATTCTTATTCTAAGCAGTCGCATGAATATCATTGGGTACACATGTATGCTCCTTTCCCGACCATTGTAAAATAAATTCAGAAGTTAAAAAGCCTATTTCAGTCTCTGGGTAGAAATTATTTAGCAGATCAGTAAAAAATGGATCAGAATTTGTATAAAATGATCCGCCAGATCACTTATCCGAAGGCCGCCAATATTTTATATGTTTTGTTACACTACGTACCGCGACTACATCCGCGTGAAATTTCGGCCCCCGACCCACCGCGTCGCATCCCATCGTCTGCCCGCGCTATTACTTCGTTTTCGCTTAGCGCTCTTTCTTAGCTTAGCGGACTTTTTTTCTTTTTGCTCGGCTCCTTAGGGTAGTAGCGTGATGTTAAATAGCCTAATCAACAAAAAATCATTGGAAAAATGCAGAGTAAAAGCAATTCGAAACGATAAGAACAATTTGATGAATCGTATTCTCTGATTAATGGCGGCTGTGAAATGCGCTGTTGGCTGCGCAGTACCTTACCCCTCACCCCCGCTGACACGTGAATTGCTTACTGCGCAGCGACTCGCCTCATGTTCATTTACCCACTGAACTGCCCGAAACTACAAAGTTACCACATTTGAAAACTATGAATGTAAACCCTAAAGTGTCAAACTGGCAGCGGAATGTACTAGATCACTAGTAAAATAGTATAACTTATTTATTGAACAGTGAATTTAGTGAACAGTGTACCTTATAGATTGGTATCAACCAATCTTCTATTTACTATTTATCTTAAGCTGTTGTAGCTATGAATAGGAACCGTGCATAGTTTTTTTTTTTTTTGTTTATTTATTTAGGATCTCCAACAAAAGATGTACACAATACATGACACATAAAGAAAGGGCACCATCAGGTATTAAGCAGGTGTACTCCATCACTTATAGGAGACCACAGCATGCACAATAAAGTTAACAACTAAGCTAACAAAGTTAAATAATATATATGAATAAATATAATAATTATTAATATAATAATTAATGTAAAAATAAATATTAATATAATAATTCTATCTTATATCTGTGGAACAGTGCGATTGTAGGGACCTAGATCCAATAGTAGACTATTATTATGTGATGATGATCGGAAATATATATAAAGCTAGGTAATGTTATATTTCTATGCTGTTGGTCTACTTATTAAATAAAGGAATGTATTTAAAATTCCCAAGAATATGAATGGACAATAATATAACTAATGTGCCGCTTTTTGTGAGCATCCAATTATTCCCGTTTTGGTGTCGTATAAATAATAACTACGACTCACTTGGATGTAGCGCGCCTGCCACTACGGCGGTCAATGTTGAAAAACAAACCCATCAACAGTTTTTAGAGGATCAATTTAATATGCATTTCCCTTAACTAAATATGGTATATTTTGTTAACACAGAGTAAAATTCGCTACGATGCGGCTCGTCGGTGTAAATCATACTTAACACGGCAAAGTTCAAGTTTAAAACTAATTGGGCGAACCCGAATCAAATACACGAGTATAAAATCGAAAACATGGTAGCAAAACGTTTAATAATACGATTATCGCGTCAGCCCTTGCTCCAGGTCAGGTATCTCAAAACACAGACTTAGTAGCAGTAGTTAGTACAGACTTAGTGAATATGATTAATTGTTCCCTACATAATTTTGCATTAGTTATCCCAGCTTAGTGTCACGTACAGGCTCCGCGAGTAAAGCTAATGATCCATTAAGGCAGAGGAGTGCAGGTATGTTCCAAACCAAGAACCACGATGAGTGAGTGAATATTAAGGTACATTATTTTGCTTTAAAGACAGGGGTTACACGATAAAAAGAGCGATAAACACAGTAGGCCGCACTTCAGTGTCGCGGATTGTTCGAAAGAGTTACCGTGGCCCTGGCGCACAGGCAACTGAAAGAACACGGGTGGGTTTTACGCAGTAAGAGTCTCACACGCCCTCCCGCTCCGCCCAGAGCGGGAGCAGTCATTTGAAGACTTCTCACCTAAAAAAACAAAAGGGCCGCGCGTCAGTGGTGACAATTTGACCTTGAGCTGGCACAGGATAATTAGAATACGAGGCCAGCATTTGCAGGCCAGTTTTTGTTACCTCTGACGAGTGGCCTACTGTGTACAGATAGCCTATTTCCTATTTCATATAATTCTATTTCATTTTAATTTAACTAGTGCCTACACCGAGATTGCGAAACACGGCCTTTGCCTTTATTGCAATAGGTTATAAGTTGAGGAAATTTTTATCGTAAGCTACATTCTAAGTACTGTAGAGGTTTGTTTGCACGTGTCAACCTTGTATTGTCTGGTAGTAAATTAACTTTAGTTATATTCGAACAGTCAAGCAAGTTTGGAATAAGCTTTCAAATGGTTTGAAAATAGTTTTTTGTTTTAGTAGAGAAGAAGGGCTAGGCCCGTCAGTGTTACACGTTGTTTTCTTAGTATAAATAATAATCAAATATTATTAGATAACGTGTATTTCTCCAGTAGACTACGTCCCCTTAGATAGTTAGATAAAGACTATTATAGTACCTACCCCAATGGAATACCAGCCTTTACAGCCTTATAATTGAGCTGCCATATAACATATCCAGTAGAAATAAGGTACTCATGTTCAGACTAATTTATCATCGAAGTACCTGCTCAAACTAATTCAAAACGAGTCAGTCAAGAACGATTTTGAATGGCGTCCTATGATAATATACCATATTATTACCTCAATCTTTACATTCTAGAATGTTTAGATTGAAAGATGGAATATTTATTCTGCGAGTTTTAATCTACAGGGTGTAAAAATACCCATCACATAGTCAACTACGCATTCTGTACGTCAAACTAATTACATTGCACAAAAAGAATTGCTGGGAAACGAATTTTACTTTTGGTGTGAAAATTTGCTGTTTGCGGTAAGTGCGCAATGTAATAGACGTAAAATGAATGTGCTTATGGGTGCATGCAACGGTACAGGGGTCGTGACTCGTGGGGGTATTTAAAGTTATGTTATAACATTAAAAACTTGTTTTTGTAACGAAAACGTCAGTAAAATTAGGAATTTTGACCATCAATATCTCCGTAACCAGAAGGTTTCCAGGTATGATCTAATAGGAAAAGAAATATCACAATGACGGGGAATACAAGTGACTCTCGGTTTCGTTAAGTGACTTTTTAGACCCGATATATCACACCCACAAACTTGGTTAAAACATTAGGGCCATGGGGTCCGAGTGCTCAACGAGTATTTCGAGACATCGCCAAACGGTTGGTCGAGTCTTCGCGTGACCAGAGTGCTGCCCTATTTTTTGGCCAAAAATCAGCATTGCCATTCAACCTGGCAATTTTGCCAGCCTTTTGGTACTTTCCCAATTGGCAGTGATGCAGACGAATTGTTTTATGCCCAATGAGCTCTTCCCCGTTTTTATATACTAGTACATATTATATTTTGGCGTTCGCGTGTTTATCGTATTTAAGCATATTTCTTATAAACCAAATATAATATCTTCCATCCATACCTACCTACTTATAGAACGTTTGCATATTCATTATGGTTCAAGTGTGTTGGAGTAGCAAAAGAAGATACGTCCAGCGTTCACCATCTCACCTTAACTTTATCTGTTGATTAAGTGTCATTGCTAAATATTGGTTTTGATTCAAAATGATCCTTCCTCTTCTTACAGAGTTGTATTTCTGCGTTCCTCATACAGTGTAAGTCCCCAATACATATTGATATGTCCTGCCCGCCACCGTGCCGATCGACTCATGGATATTTTATTGGTTTCGTATTCGTTAGAAGGGATATTGGTATGTACATCGTAACTATTGGTGGCACTATACGTGTCAACGTTATACTTACTGGGAAGAAAAATACATCTTAATTTTCGTAGCTTTTGTCTAGAATGGATTTACTTGTTGTACAAGCGTGAGGTTTTCTTTGCCGATATCAGGTTAATTTTCGTCCCATTCCACGTTCACACGACACTGACGAAAGTATATTAGAATGCAAGTTCATCTGCTCCTTTCATTTCATTTTTCGATCGGTAATGCCGAAATCCAACATTGTTAGATCGGTTCACATAAATTCATTTTTCACTTTTGATTCATTTTGTGTTCAGACGTTTAACTTCGAGTGAATGATGCCGAATTTTGCTAATTAGCTATGTAGCTGGCCTAGTAAGGCCAATAACCACAATTGACGATACTTGCGGGACATCCTAGCAGTAGCTAGGATGTTCTGTAAGTATCGTCAATTGTGTTTTGCAGACGAAGCCAGTCATATAATGCGGGTTTACTTTATGAAACTAGTGTCGTGAAACAGTAGCTTAACTGTTCTGTTTCGGGCTGTAGCTAACTAGTACCCGGTTTTTGATAATAACTTCAAACCTCAGTGATTAAAAGTCACATGTAGGTAACGTTTCGCCAAAACTTAGTTTTCATCTTTACCAAACCCGCAATATTTGCCTCAACAAACCTCAGATCAAGTAAAAAAGGTAGATACCGCACGTAGAATAGGAAACAGTAACCATTTTTTTTAACTATGTGTGAGTCAAAGAAGAGTTGCCACTTTTTTTTAAAGTCCCTGAAAATTACGTAATAATAAAAATAGGTATTATGCGAATGCAAAAGTAAATCTGTCGGTCTGTTTGTATATATTTTTATATTTACTGGAAACAATATTCTTTAACGTCAAAAAATCAAAGATATGTAAAACGTATTTCCTACGTTCAATATCTCTTTGAATTTTCACACGTTTTTATCACTTTATAAATAGATAGGCCAGTGGGTGTGTGAGCAGGGAGAAAAAATACAGTAAAACAATTTTATATTAGAAAAATATCTTAATACAAAAAAATCGGAATTAATGAGTTAAAAACTAACCACACTAAATGAGGATGGTTGCTATTGTGGTTCATTTCGGCTAGTCTTATAGCAGCTACCCATTCATCTCTTATTAAAATATTCCTTGGAAACCTAAAACCATAATATTTCATAGTAAAACAGAAGGTACATATGTAAGTAAGTACTCAAGAATTTAAACAAAAACATAAACAAATTACAAAATAAATATTTACCTTGACTTCAATTAATGTAAAATAAAATCACGTGATTGAAAAAAACCAACGTTCTGTCCACTCTCTAATTATTATTTTTTCTATTACTGCCTATAATTTACTTACCCACATTTTGGGCTAATAGAAATAAGTACTACTAGCAACACTCTCGGTACGCCATTTCGGGACATTGACATTAGCTGTTCCGAATAACCTCAAAATTGTGTTGGAATGACAAAAAAAATATAGTTTTATGTGTACTTACGTGTGAAACTAAAAATATTCCTTCAGACTGTTTGTTCACTTTTGTATTGTTTTCGCGCCATTTAATTACACAGGACGGCATTTTGTAAGCAAACTTACTGCACGGCGCCCCATGAGATACTAACGAAAAAGAGCTTAGTTTGATGCACGTGTGTTCGTGAGCGCGTGTGTTTACTTGGAGGAGCTGAGTTTTGTGGCTTCACTAACAACAAAGGCGGCGCGTTATCTACCTTTTTTTACTTGATCTGAGCAACAAACCGAGACTTCCTTACTGGCGTACCTTGTTAGAGTTATGGCGGTTTACTGAACGAACGAACGTCTTAAAAAATATCACCAACTTTCACACGAGTGAGAAAGAGAATGAGAATGACTCTTTACCACCCAATGTTTATGTTCATGTTTTAAAACAGGAACTCATTTGGCTTAAAAGAGAAATTACGCCAAACTAACCTCAGATTCAAACATTTGAGCCGATTTTTTTTATTGAAATATATATATAGAAAATACATTAAAATTCGAAAATAACGAAATAAGTTAAGTACTGTATTTTTGATACTACCCACATAAATATTTATCTGGTAACAAGATAAAGCTTCCAAACATGAAACATGATTAGTCGATGTGTGCGTGGCATTATTTGGGGCAATCAGGGTCAAACAATAACATCGCAAATAACAATTATAGCAATCTGCAGTGTTTGCCTTACGAAGTGAACTAATATCCCTGTTATGAATGTTATGATTGACGATTCGGATTCAGTTTCATGTGATGGAAAGTTATTTAGGTTGTACTAATTACTTACATCTACATGCTTTTTGTTTTTGGGATTTATGGAATGCTCTAGACTATCCTGGCGTGAAAAATTGTTTAAATAGCTATTATCACTTGATTTATTTTCAATTTACGCCTTGTCAAAACTCTCTCAAGTTGAATCACATTGTTAGATAAATACACTCAACATCGTGATAACAAAAGACTGTTTTTATATTTTATTTGATATGCCACGCCACGCCACGCCACGCCTATTACCACATCTCGCTGGTTACCTATTATACCAAGACCCTATAATATTCCTACAAATAACAAAGATATCTATCTACAGCAGGTCCGACCTAGAATTCAAACTAAAGATCCGTTGTTTCCGATACTTCAATGTGGTTTGATTCCACAGCCAATAGTTCGTGACATCTGAGCCAAAACATCCAATATCAAGATGTTGACGTACGCATTTGAATAGCTGCCCTATTTTGTTTTATAGGGTCAGTGCGGGTCAGTTCTTATACATTTGATTTTGGTAGGGTTGGGTCATCCATAATAATAGAAGCGTGATATTGTGTTGTTGTTGTTTTTCTAAAGAGGTTCCTATATTCCTTGATGTCTATAACGCAATTTAAAACAAGGTGCTTGTAAAATTAAAGCCAGCCAAGTTTTTTTTTTCAAACATGCTTGGATATTTAAGCGTTATTCAGACAACCTTCTTCGAGATGAATTTAAAATGCTGTAGGTACTGGTCAAATACACGCGAAAAGAGCGGCCATGTTAGTATGAAAATTCAGATCTGTCGTGTAATTTAAAATTGGAACAAACTTTTCATTTCGAAACATGGCATCAATGAGGTAACCTATCAAAGATTTTATTTAAATTATTGTTTTTGGTCATTGATTCTGGAATTTAGATTTATTTTTAGTAATTAGTTTGAATTTTCGCACATTATTTGAGAAAAGTACTATTCTATTTTTAATATACAGTGATCTCTAAAAACACACACAACCTTTAGTGGTATAAACTATGCAATCGTAGGGTGTTATATCCCCAAAAATATTATACCTATTCACCTTTTTTGTAACCTGACACGAAGCGAATTCTGGAAACTGACCCACACATGCAATTAATGTGGACAAGATCCGAATATATCGATAAATGTTAATGACGTCACAATGCTCTTAATTTGAGGCTTTACACGTCCTTTGTATGCGAACGGGTTTGTTAAGTGACATTTATTCCGGGAATGCCTGACTGACCGTATTACGTACCATTTGGGCACACATGACAACCCCGTTGTACTTTTTAAATTCAGAGGTGAAAGCGCTTTGTTTTGTGGTGCCTTGTACCAAATGTTTCATAGGTGTAAAGTTTATTTTTTGCGAGAGTTTATATTTGTGTCAATGGGGGCTATCGTTTTTGTGCTCACCAGTTGGCGCCACTGGCGATTAAGGTCCTGTTGGTACTTTTATTTGATGTTTCAGATAAGTTTAAGTACCCAGAAATTCTTATTATGTTTAATTTATTACATTTTTAAACTTCAAATTAATATTTAGATTATAATGTTTCTAAAATTGGCAAAAATGAAGCAGACAAATAGTATTCTTCCTTCAAGTGCTACCAAATTAGATCCTAACTTTTTACTTAAAATCTTAAGCCATAATTAATCAGGAATATCATAATCATTACATCTATTATAAATCATTAGTTAAAAGCCGTGATAAAAAAAATCCGCAAACGGTGAACGTTCAGTACATTTGACATCTAGAGACCTTACTCTACACTAGCGCCTCTAGTGGCGACCTCAAGTGGGATAGCCCTTTAGACCAGCTTAATTATTTTTTTGGTTTCAAGTTTTTCAGGCCACAAAATTATTAGTGAACGCTTAAAACATTAAGATTAAGTAAACTAAGTATACCTAATAAAATAAGCTTCCAATGACTAATGCAGAGTTTCTAGATTTTGCCTGAAAGCGATTTATCAACACGTAAAGGTACTTACCTACTTCATTTCATATACGTTAGGTACATGAAATGAAGTAGGTACCTTAACTATCGACATGTATAAAGCGATGGTTAGCGTGTGCCGAAACATGAACATGAGAACCTCATAATCCGTTTATTATGTAATCTGTGCTTTTGGTACAAAAGCGGAGATTGCGAATACCGAACGCAATGACTCGTGAGTCCTGAATTATATTCATGTTCCAACCCTAACGAAATATAACTTATGTACTATATGTCGGGAATATTACTACTTATTTCTTATATGGCGTTATATGTGGTCAATAAGTGTTACATAAATATTTGAGAATATTGCTATAATACTGTTTGGGGCTGTTTTAATGGAGGGAATTGATTTGTTGAAATGCTTTTGATATTGACCTGGTAGTCTATATTGTATTGGAAAGATGACATCTCTCATTGAGGTCTGTATTGCTACATTAAGATCGCAGTGTGAGGAATCATATGCACGACTTGCGAATTTTGTTTAATATCAGTCTAAGGTCAATTCTAAAATATTAAATGTATTTAAATACTAATGGTAATTGTCTGTAAATAACTCAAATTTAGTTTCGCATCGTTTTCTCTCACAATTAATCAAACAATCGTTTTACAAAATCACTTCCCGGTAATTACCGTGATTACAACGCAAACCTATTAACCGTCTTCGCAAAATAAGCGAAGCGGCAATCAAAGGGCAGATTAATTGTAAGAAATTTTGAATTTCTCAAGAACGATAGAAGGTTCTAACAATATCATCGCTAATGTATCGGAAAATGAGATCCACTCGAGTGAACTAGATGATCACGTTACACTCAAAATTGGTAATTAAATATTCATAGACGTGGGTATCGCTGAAACTAAGAAATTACACTATAAATATTATATAGAAAGGTGCTCCCTCATCAGCAGTGATCGGAGTAGGTAGATTGATTTTTAGTACTTGTATCATAAATGCACACAGAAAGAATAACATGGATAAGCCATTTTTCCGGAAAGTAATTCCGGTATTTCCGGATTTAGTATTTCCGGCGGGCGTACGCATTGTTCTGATAACCGGTTATTGTACCACCCATGATCCTTTGTTCTGATTGGTCGTTGGGTTTTGTCAAATCGTGACAAAAAAATAAATAGGAAGAATAATAAAGAATAAAATTGCTCATTTTATTACAATTCCTACCTTTTTTTTGAGGATGGCAAATCATCAAATGACTCCTTCCACTCTGGCAGAATACAATTCCTACATAAGTTCCGGTTTTTTTTTAATAATCCACCAATTCCGGAGGAATGTCCATAGTAATATATACGTTTCGGATCAATGACCCCAGTTCAATCTACCTACTCCGATCACTGCTCATCAGTCAGGTAATTGCGTAACACACTAACAGTAGGAATGGGTTTCATTTTGACAGTTCAACAACATTCATTGCGCTATTGACAGACCAATTTTTCGAACATATGAAGCGATGGATTAGCTATAGGCTTCAAAATGATTCAGATTGTGATAGATAGTGTGTTACACAATAAGGGTGCGGGAGTATTCGCCTGTAATGTAATCTTTACCTGCGACCCAGCCGTGTTACTTCTACCTATTTAATTGTAAATATGTATCAACATATTATTCTGCTGGTTTTAATGATCTCTCTACACTACCTAGCAGTTGACGGCCTGCGCAGTCTACTCGCAAAGCCCTAGCCGTTACAGGGTAATCTTTGATTGTTACGCCTTGGAGGCGCGGGAGCGACTTTACAAACAAGAAACCCTGAACAAAAAGCTTGAATGAAAATGTGGTGCGAATTCGAATCGCGTGCAAGTGTGGTGCTCGATCTATACCAGTACTTATTAGAAGAGGCATTTGTTTGGGTAGCTAAGGTGTGATCATCAGCGTATAGGAACCTCTCGCAGTGTTTAACAATAGGTTCGTCGTTGGTGTAGATGTTGAAAAGAATGGGCGCCAAAACACTTGAAAAAATGCAGCTATAGCGACCTCTGCGCTGCCACCGATGATGCCGTGGATGTGGCCAAATTTTGGGCCAACAAAATGTATTACTCTGTCGTGCAGTGGACACAAAAATGAAGCATTTTGAGTACAATATTTTAATTATGGATCGGTATTTTTATAAAATAAAATAAAAAAAATATTTCAAGCAACAAGACTCATGTATATAAACAGATACACTAAAGGATACAGACACGATAACAAGCACAGACAAAAACAAACACAAAGTAACAATATGTCTGCTGCAGCATTGCCGGATATAAGGGCAATCCAGTCTGTTGGCGATCATCGCTAGGACGGTGTTGGCGCTGCCCCGCACTCTGCGCACCAGAGCCGCGCACCACTTGCGCATCGTCGCGTGCAAACAATCGGTATTACCATGGTAATTGATCAAAGGATGCTGGTATGTTGGAAGACAGGGATACAGCATTTAAACAAGGAGGTTGAGCAAAGACTAATTTAATGCACTTCGCTCACATCTATTTCTCTTGCCTACCTTCACATGCATAACCAACCGAGCGAGCGAAAAGCGCGAGCAAAAAAAGCGTCTTCGTTTCCGTCCGTTTATGTCCGGATGTCTATTCTCTATCTATACAAGTTGCATTTCTCTACAGATTCTCGTGAAATTTTGTGAGCAGGTTCGATAATTATTTGGTTTTTTTACGTGGATTCAGTCTTTCAAAGATTTTCAAAATGGTGGCGATATGGGGATTGAAAACGTAAAAAAACATATTTCAGTTATTTCGTGCTCTTTGCGCGCGCTTTTTGTTTTAAGGAGTAAGGACTTACGAGGTCTAGTAATAGCTCACAGAGCCACTAGATATAATATATTGAACAATCATTCATAGTAATTTACATATACCTACAGATGTAACTCTTATAACAACGAGACCGCAGAACAGTAAAGCAGTAATTTACCATTCAGGAGCGGCCACATTTCCCCATTAGTAATATGCCTGTTGTGGATTATAGCCAATTACTCACACTTTACGGTTGATTTTACTCGGTAACTGTAACTCGACAGGTGCGTTAAATATTTTATAGCCAATAATGTTTGAGGTTTTCGTTATCAAATTATTTACTATAATTTACATTCAATTTGTAAAGTTATCGAACGATCGACAATAATTGCAGTATCGTATGGTTTACAGTATTCATACAGAGGATTTAATAGACCACTGCCGATCAAGGAACTCCAAATACTCGTAGGTATGTATAGCAACAATACGAGATCGTAAGAGAACATTGCCTCAATGAAGAAATAAAATACATTTTTATTTAGCACAGACTACAAGGCACACAACACAACATATACAAGTAAAAAAGAAAAAGAAAACAAATAAAAAGTGTAAAGTGCGTTGTGAGAAATTAGCGGGAAAGTGCGCCTCGCGGCTGCGCCAAATAGGCCCCAATCATCAGCAAAAATGTCAGACAGCTAGTGCCTGATGCTGGTTTTCAACTAGACCTGGTTTTCAATTATCATAGAATATAATATTTATTTATGTAAAGCCAGTGTAAGTCTTCTGGAGGCGAGATGGGTTGACCACATTGATGCCATCGCAGGTAGAACATCGAAAGAGTTACCGTGGCCCTGGCGCACAGGCAAATGAAGGAACACGGGTGGGTTTTAGTCAGTAAGAGTCTGACACGCCCTTCCGCTCCGCCCAGAGCGGAAGAGGTGATTTGATGAGTTCCCACCCAAAAAAAAAAAAAAATATAATAATAAAAAAAAAAAAGTGGTAGAACATTGATGAGGGATTGGCATTAGAAAAGAAAGGTGTATTCCCAGCTGTAGGTGACGGTCTGTGGATGGTGATGACGATAATAGGCATAGAGAAAGGCCGTTGCATTCGCCATATGTAGGAAATTAGCAATGAAGATTCACGTATATCCAGGTCTAAAATACTCACATCAAAAAAGTCTAAGCAACACGCAACATTTACAGAAACTACAAGTTATATTAATTGATACTTTATTTTTTTCTTAACAAAGTCGATTGGTATACAATCTTATTGTTCTCAGAAACATATACTGGCTGATTTTAATAGAAACTTTGCGATTGTGTTTTGTTTTCATTAAAATAAAAGCTAATTATTTTTTCTCGATTTCATGTGTATTGGTTGCTTGATAAATTTGGTATTTATCTCACTTTTATCATTTTGAGATATACAGTTTTTTTGAAAAAAATGAGCCGGGAGTCATTTTTTATGTCATGGAGCGACGCCATTTGACTGCTGATGAAATGCAGAGAGCTGTAGGAATGCTACAAGCGGGAAGAAATCAGTCCCAGGTATCTCGGCATTTTGGTGTCAATAGGAGCGTGATTTGTCTTTGGCAGCGTTACGTTAATACAGGAGATCCTGCTGAGCAGCATCCAGGGCGTGGAAGGAGTACAACTGCTCGACAGGACCGATACATACAACTGACTGCAAGACGTCAGCCGATGTTAGCCGCCCGGGAGATATGTGTTGTTGTTAGCCACCAAACCGTGAGAAATAGGCTGCATGAATACGGCCTATGAGCACGACGTCCAGCGGCAGCGACGGCGTTAGGAGCCCACCTATACGCCATGGGAATCGAGCCCGTCGAAACGAGTAGTGTAGGGAACACTTGACATGGACCCAGGAGCAATGGGATAAAAAAATATTTTGCGATGAATCCCGGTATAGATTTAGGCCTGATACGAGAAGAGTAAGAGTGTATCGTAGTCGCGGAAATGCTGAACGGCTTTTTTTTTTTTTTTTTTTTTTTTTTTGGATGGGAAATCATCAAATGACCTCTCCCGCTCTGGGCGGAGCGGAAGGGCGTGTCAGACTCTTACTGACTAAAACCCACCCGTGTTCCTTCAGTTGCCTGTGCGCCAGGGCCACGGTAACTCTTTCGAACAATCCGCGACCCCGGCAGGCATCGGCCCTATCGGACCCCGTCAATTATGCTGACAACTCTTTGAGGCGCGCGTGGAACACAACGCGCCGTCGACCCGGGCCTGGTCCTTACCGGACGGCGAGCTGCCCATTGCTCGCCGTCCGCAGGCCCGCGCCTACGGTGGCCGGGAGTCGGCTATGGACTCCCGACGCCCGGGGTGTCTCCTCCTGCGGCGACTAGGGGCGTGAGGGCGCAATGATTGCCTCTCCCTCACGCGCTCCGCCTCCTCCTTCGCGAGCAT
Organism: Griposia aprilina; assembly: GCA_916610205.1. Classification (NCBI taxonomy): domain Eukaryota; kingdom Metazoa; phylum Arthropoda; class Insecta; order Lepidoptera; family Noctuidae; genus Griposia; species Griposia aprilina. Next base: position 18,505,014 of record OU744288.1, read on the forward strand.
TACTGCTTCGCAGAAGGAGGTGACTGCTTCCCATTCTCTCTCGCTCCGTACTATGGCCCGAACCAGGGCCGGACGCGAGAGATCGCCGCCGCCGATCGCCGCCACGAGGACACGGCGGTGCTCCGCCCAAGCCGGGCAGACCTCCACCGTATGCTCCACCGTGTCCTCCGGTCGATCCACACAATGCCAACACCCGGGCGTTTCCTCCCGCCTTATCCGAAACAGGAACCTCCCGAAACAGCCATGTCCGGTGAGGACCTGCGTCAGGCGGAAGGTGAGGACGCCGTGGCGCCTCTCAAGCCACTCCTCAAAGAGGGGACTTACCGCCGCAATTGTGGCGTGCCCAAAATGCTGAACGGCTGAAATGCATCCAGGAAGTGCACCCTTACAGTGGCTCCACAGTGATGGCATGGGTGGGTATTATGAAGAACAGACGAACTGAGCTCGTTTTTGTAGATAGCAATATGAACGCTCATATTTAAAAGAAAGAAAATTTTTTTATTTGGGACACGCACAGTAAATACAAAGAGTAAAAAAAAAAGAAAAGGAGCATTTAAAACTAACAGAATTAACAATAAAAATAACTATAAACAATTAAAAAACCTGTGCGAGGCCAAAAAGGCTCCTATCTCAGCATAAAGCTGTGATATTTAAAAAATAAGTACCGCAGCGCTGGTATTCTGATAGGTCCCGTTATGATGCCACGGACACACATACGGACACCTTTATATCCCACTAGGGGATTATTAATAAATAAATATAAATTTTAAAATAAAATACTAATAAGAAAATAAAGCAATACAAAATTGTTTAGAAAACAAATATAAATAAATAAAAACCATGATCATGTATAACATTAAAAAGATCGACCCACGCCCGACGCTCCAACATCACTTGTTTATGTTGTAGACTATTTAAAAGAGACTGTGACCTCTGAGTTTGTTTCGGCCTTTCTTCTCAGAGTAGTCAGATAGGAAACGCCGACCTCATCTAGTTTTAAAAATATGATTGACGTGTAAAAGTGTTTGTATAAACCTACTTACAGAAATAAAATCATTTATCATTTAGCAGTGTTATAGTCTGTGACAAGCGATGAGACGCGGGCGCAGCCAACCGGCTGTCAATAAAAAAGGTACTCACGCAAGGTATTTCACGCTGATGCATGATAATGCGCGTTAGCACACAGCTTGGAGGACCAGATAGTACTTGGCAATGGAAAACATCCGGGTTTTGCCGAGGCCTGCATAATCGCCAGACCTAAATCCCATCGAAAACGCATGGGACATGCTCCAGAGACGTGTTCTAGAGAACCCGAGGGCCTAGACAAGTGGCATTAGCTTCGGAGCGATTCTATTTCTACAATCGCTATCGCTTTCGCTAATGATTCCCAAAACTAGCAATAACTCTCGTCAAAAAGTGTCCCTTGGCTATGCATCTCTGTGGAAGTACCTAATCTTTCGACGCTGTCGATTCATTTCATAATCGAATGTTGTTTACATTGTCTAGCTAATTTTTATTCGTTGACCTACGATCACGTGACATTTCGATAGCTTATGTCAATCCCATACATTTTAGCTTTTCTACTAGCGTTATCTTTAATCGAATGTTACTTTGTCTAGGCCCTCTGGACAAAGTGTCGACAACCCAACAACTGAAAGAAATTCCATTAGGAACGATTGCCGCAGGATCAGATAAACAATCTTATAAATTCAATGAAAAATCGTTGCCGACAAGTTTCAAACAACAGAGGCGGTCACACTTTGTATTGAATTACCAAATAATAATAAACAAGGGACACCCAGATGGAACGAAGTTCTAAAAAACAAAAAAAAAGTTGTTGTTTGATTGTTGTTTGTTGTTGTTGTTGGGGTTGTTGTTGTTGTTGGGGTTGTTGTTGGGGTTGTTGTTGTTGGGATTGTTGTTGTTGTTGTTCAATGCGAAATAGAAATGAAAATATCTGGCTTGCTTTCTATAAGAGAGAGAGAGACAGACAGAGAAACATGCGACGCCGCACAGCTTACAATAGCTTACTATAGCAAAAAGTGTCGTGACAACTTTTCGTAAGAATTTTTTCCGTCTAGCCCCCTTTCACAACGCGCGATAAGGAACTTCGTTCCAAAAATGTCGTTATTTAATTTTGTAAAACATGAAAAGTTTAATTTCGTTTTAACTTTATTTTACACTACGTATGTTACGGTACACATATTGTTAATTATTGCGATTAATAAATAATTGAATGAAGTATTTTGTTGCTTTAGTCAATAATGCATCAAAAAATGCTTAGTTATTATTTATAAAAGAAAGATCCTACTAATATTATAAAAATGAAAGTTTGTGAGGATGGATGGATGGATGGATAGATGGATGTTTGTTACACTTTCACGCTAAAACTACTGAACGGATTTGGATGTAATTTGGAACACAGATAGTTTATAACCTGGATTAACATGTAGGATACTTGTTATCCCGGTAGTACGTTCCCGTGGGATAATTTCCGACAACCACGCAGGCGAAGCCGCAGGCAAAAGCTAGTCATAAATATATTACAATAGTAAAAATCGTTCAAAAGTTCAGAACCGTACACTGCTTAGACATTTTTGATGTGTGTATAACCTAGTTGTAAGTATGTACAACATTTCACGAACAACATTTAATTACTACGAATAATGGTAGACACCAGAATAGCTGTGCAGTGAACAGGGGTGTTCTGTCGGACAGATCTGCGCTCGAGGCGCGAAAACAGCTACAACAGCTAGATAATTAACTAACTCATCAACAGACAGGTCAGTAGGTTGGTTGTTTGTTATGAGCACACAATTTATCTATCAACTACACCACGCAATGTAACGGTCTACTTGTTCCAGAACGTAAGAAACACGAAATGCAATGATACACCTGATGAGTTTCTCAGTGATTTGTCTGTATTTTTGTCTTCATAATCAGCCTATAATATTCCCACTGCTGGGACACAGGCCTCCTCTCTTTTTGAGAGGGAATGGGCTGTAATCTACCACGCGGGCCCAGTGCGGGTTGGTAGATGTCACATGTCTTCGAATTTTTGGTTCTAGGACATGCCGGTTTCCTCACGATGTTTTCCTTCACCGTTTTGAGAGCAGTGGTGATGAAATTATTGATACAAAGTAAAGCGCCTGTCTGGGTTCGAACCCACTACTTAGAACTCGTAAGTCGGGGCCGATACCACTGGGCCACTACTGCTCTCTCAAACAATATGTATTGTAAATGAAATAAAGGATATCGCACTGATAATACAATACTGTTGTAACTCAAAATGTGACTTTTTTCAGAATTGACGAAAAAATGATTATTCACTTCATCATTTCTTTTAATATGATGTTATCTCAAATTTTACAGATTTTGAGTTACAACAGTATTGTGTTATCAGTGCGATATAATAATAATAATACTCGTAACTCTCGCGAAATTGACAGGTATTTCTAGATTTTTCTTGCAACATAAATCACTCACTCAAACGACACTCACTGAAATGATATACACTCACTGATATGATGTTCACTGAAATGTTAACATGTTCACCGAAGTAACGGAAATCTAAAACGCAAACGGAAAGGGTATCAACATGATTTCAGTATAAAATAATATTTACATAAATCGTGAGGAAACCTGGACTTATAGTCAATATAAGTCTGAAATCGCCAACCCGTCTTGAGCCAGCATGGTGATCAATGCTCGTGCCTTCTCTTTATAATAAGAGACCTTTGCCGTGCAGTGGCACAATAATAGTCTGGTATTATTATTAATTACATTATCAAATTTAATAAAGATACCTGGATAATTGTCAAAATATGCTCGATAGAGCACATGCTACAACGTTGATGTAAAATCGCTCTATCTTTATCTTTCCCCTCCAATAGCTAATTCTAACAGCCTACCGAAGATAATACGATCCGTACGTGGGTTCCATGCTCGAACGAACAACGCCACGTTAGCAGGTAGTACAGTCACGAGCCGATCCTTACTGGTGAACAAAGCATATTACAATATTTCGGAATTTATAACAGACAAAAATGTAATGACAGAATGTTGACATGTTAATAAAATATAATATAATGTGTATTGTTGTCCTTGACATAAGTTTTTGTATATTGTCATTAGTATTGTATATTGACATTAGTATTGTTTAGTGACATCAGTATTGTATATTGACATTAGTATTGTACTTAGTCTTATTATTTGTTTTCAGTCTGTGTTGTTGTCTTGTTGACATACAATGTATTGACATTCTTTCGTTTAATTAGTTTATTTATTTGCTCTTTTTAATTGACATTTCTCTCTATTGCCTTTTTTATTATTAATTAATTTTTATTATGAAAAGTCTGATTCTTTATAATTGTAATTTTTTGTGTCCAGGGGTTATTGTATTTTATTTTATCATCGACACTTGGCTCTCTGGCATAACATAGCGCACTCTTTATTATGTTTATATACCATTATTATTGTAAATAAATGACTAAATGACTTATGACTTATGAGCATAAATACCTTAAAGTTATGCAAAATTTAAAAAAATAAATCTCTTGAAATCCAAATTGCAACTTTGATAAAATATCTTTTTCATAATAGTATGATTTCGATAATACTTTGTTCGTCTGCCTCGTTGGTCTACTGGTCGCAAGCGCTACTACTGAGCATGAGGTCCTGGGTTCGATTCCCGGGTCGGGCAAAGTGTTATTGGATTTTTCCGTCTGGAATTTCTCGGTAGCAGCCCGGAGTCTGGATTGGCGCCCGGTTGATGGCAATAGGCTCGCCCCCTATTACATGGGACTTAAACATAGCTGGCGAAATGTGGGTGTACTATAGGTACACCTCTGCCTAACCCTTCGGGGAATACAGCCGTGAGGTTATGTTAACACCATAAAATATCTATCAATATTTTAGGAGAAAATAGCTTTTAAATCTTGAGTAAGTGCAAGGTATAATAGTTGTAGAATAAGCTTATGTATAATCAGCCTATAATGTGTCCACGGCTGGGACACGTCCCCTCTCAGTAAGAGGAAGTGGACCATAATCCACCACGCGCCCTAGTGCGGGTTGATAGATGTCGCATGTTTTCGAATTTTTGGTTCTAGGACATGTCGGTTTTCGCACGATGTTTTCCTTCACCGTTTTGAGAGCAGTGGTGATGAAATAATTTCCAAAGTAAAGCGCCTGTCTGGGTTTGAACCTACGATCTACAACTCGTAAGTCGTGGCCGTTACCACTGGTCCACCACTGGGAGTCTGCTCGTAACTGTACCTAAACTTGAATATATTTTGGCAATACGTGAAAATAAGTTTTATGCGTTCAAAGGAATTTCTGGAAGCAACGGAATGTTTTGTCACGGAGATCTTAATGCATAACCTTTTGAATGTCACTTCTTTGATGCAAAGAAATTGTTTTGCAAGGAAACTTGAAGTTTGGGTCAAAGTAAATATGAGAATGTTTTGAGCTTTCCGGGATAGTAAAGTGAAGAAGGAAGTTGTCTCATTCATTTTGTGGGGGGCGGGGATTGTTTAACTTCAGGAAGTAATTATAATTTACAGCATAACATTAATCCAAGTGGCTTATGTAACCTCACAGTTTTTAATTAATTGTCTGATTGCGAATATCTTTTTCATCTATTGTATTTATTGTGTGTTTACAGTTTTTTGTTTTTTATTATTCTTTTGCAATCATTTTTGACAAGGCAAATAGTTGAACGTGTCTACTAGAATTTATATCATTTATAACCGACTTCAAAAAAAGGAGGAAGTTCTCAATTCGACTGTATTTTTTTCATAGTTACAATCGAATATAAATAACGAATGGGATAATAAACATCAAATATTATTTCGGTATCGCCTAAAACTTGTTCACAAGAGTATTAAGAGCGTGAAACAGATCAAAACCGAGCAAAACAATTCTTACAAAAAAAACCTGTATTTTTTCTGAAAATATGAATTTGAAGTTTATGATTCTAACCTCAAGGATCACTAACATAAAAACCACACATTTTTTTTCCACACATGATAGCTTCCTCCTTTTAACCAACTAAGTGTACGGAGTAACCGAACCATTTCATTGCCTCTGCCATAACGAAGTTAGTGGAGGTGAGGCGTTAATGTGACAACGATAGTTTAATGCTGTTCGAGGGCCATCGACTTTTGTGACACCCTGGTAACTAAGCTCTCGGGTGAACGGGAAAATATAACAAAATTATTATACGAGTATTTTACCTACAACATAATTTTCGTCATCACTGCAATCAGTTAATTATGGTGAAAATTTTAGTGATCTATCGATCTATGTGACATAGACTTTGGTTCTTGATGGTATGAGGTACACGACCAACTAAAATAAATCAACTGTTTAAAAACAATCTTTCCTTTTTTTAAACCCTCATTTTGTTGGAACGCTTTGTCTATTCCATTTAAAAAGAGAATGCTTCATGTACCCGTCACTATTGTGTTCGGATTTTGAATAAAATTGTGGCAACAATATAATGTAGATTATAATGGCCATCGCTTTCAGGGTTGTCAACGGGTCAAACTTGAATATCCTGTTATTAATTATTTATTTCTGTTGTTCAATGTACCTAAATACACAATTATATCTATAATATGACTTTTTTCACATGAAGATTTTTGCCAGTTTTTTTGCCATTTTCCTACTACGCTTTGGAATGGGCAAATATTGATTCGTCTTACTGACTGATCAACTCATTGACCATTCAAAAGTGCCTGTGATTGGTTTAGTTGAAATAAATGACGCCGACTCAATGCATTGAGTTTGAATTTAGTTTTGGGGTTTAGGCATTATAATTACCTACGGGTATAACGGAATTATTTGCTTTGATTAAAACATTTCCCTTCTTAAAATTCCTCATGTTTTACTTGAAAACCACTAATTCGTTTAACAATTACCTACATCAATATCTCAATCGTGATCGAGTGTCCATAAAGCCGTCAGTGACATCCTTGATCGAAGAAATCGAGCCTAACTCAGTCGTACAATGAAAACAGCACTGTTCATCAGATTGATAGCCGGGTTAATTAACGAACCATGTTCCGTAATACAGACAAAGGGGAGGGAGCGTTGTTTTATTCAGACCGTAGAATAAAAACCCTATTATTTGTACGAGAAACCGCCATTCATGGATAAAACTAGGGTTGCTAGAGCATTTATTGTAGTTGGAAAGTTGGGCTAAATGTTGATTTTGTTAACTTTAATCGATTAACCGCCTTGGGAGGGCTTACACACGAGCGATACACGTCAACGGCAGAGGCAACTGCAGCCGTCGCCAACGTGCCGTTCGTGTACTTGAGTACGGTGCTCAAATACACGACCGGCATGTCGTCGACGGGAGTGCCGAAACGTCGACGGCTGCCGCCGTCACACGTTGTCGCGTGTCGCTCGTGCGTATGAGCACTTAGAAGTGATATTCGATGGGGTTTATACCAAACAGTTGGATTGAAGTAGCTTCTGTGTTTATGTAGTGATATTTATTTCAATACTGGTAGGTAGGCCGTGTCTTCTTTCAAAATTGTTGAACGACACGACGATAAACAATTCAAAACCATGTTCTATTAAACTGATATTTAAAGAGAAGAAAAAATAACATTTATAATGTGCATTTTATTTTGTTGTTAATGTTATTTTTTCAAGCAATTTGATTTTTCTATACCATATCAGAAGTTTTCGCCAACTCGCACTGGGGCCGCGTGGTGGATTATGGCCCACTAACTTTTGCTAGCGGCGTCACCCGCGTAGATGTCGGAAATTATCCCACGGGAATGTACTATCGGGATAAAAGTATTCTATAAACTATCTGTGTCCCAAATTTGATCCAAATCCGTTCACATACAAACTTTAATAATTATAATATTAATAGGATTATGTTGTTCGATATACTTCAGAAACTTATAAAAATAAAGGAAAACAATGTTATAAAAAAAAATCGGCATTTCATTTATTTAAATGCAAAAGATAGTTGTTAAAAACTAAAATAGCAAACACACATTTGTAAACTCGCCAGCCCTATTTACCAACGTTATTATTATGCAATAAACAAAAACAAAACAACATCAAAGAAATGACGCTGCATTTTAACTCCAGTTATAAACTTGTTCTCCTCTTTATAACGCAATCTTTAGCATTTTACTGGTTTTCCGGAAGCCATGTTTATGCGGCCATTGTCTTTTTGTAGGCAGAGATTAAGATTAGGATTGCTGAGTTGATTTTGAGAACAAAACATGCTTTGTACTCTTTACCTTTATTTTACTCACTGGTACCTCTGGCCTGAGGGTTCTACGCTGAATAAGGTAGGCAACTATAGCATGTATAAGAAAGATGTACAGAACATCAAACTAAACAACTTTCTCCATGGCACCAGCATCGTAATAGCGAAAAAATAATCAGCTGTCCCATACATTAGGGTCCAGTATGTATTGAAGTATGTTATGGGACAATGGATAATTGTTTCGCGATTTGGATGTAGGTCCCATAGGAGAAAGTTGTTGAACTTGGCACGTAGCACACCGTTAAATATAAGACCACATCTTTTTGATATTATTCTGTAAAGACGGCTGGCAGTTTGGAAGTTGAGTTTGAGTTCGTTTTTTGCAATAGTTGAGTGTCGTCGCTAAATGTTTGTCGTGTTTTTCTACATCATGCCCTCTCGGTAAGCATTACAATACAATGACAATTCAAAAGTTGTTCATTACTGTTGACTGTTGAAGGTTTCTACTGGAATTTCCAAACTTAAAGCAGCTTCAGCTTATTTACTTAATTATCGTTAGGTCAGGCTATGGCATCTGTCCTATTGCCAATAAGGAAGCAAATAGTTATCAACGATTTTATCGCTCAAGAAACGTACAAAGATTTTAGGTTCCCTGTGTCCTGGAGTTTCAAATTTCGAACCGTACAAGGCACACAACACTGCGCGCCAAAACCAATATCACGGACGTTACGGGCGTCACGGGCTAGAAAAGCCACTAAGCTTAAGTGGGGCTGGGCCGGACATGTCTGCCGTATGTCAGATGACAAATGGGCTAAAGGAACCACCGATTGGGTTCCCCTTAACGCACGACGCCATCGCAGCAGGCCGAGACGTAGGTGGTGGGACGGGCTTGATTCCTACCGAAAGGACTGGCCGGCACTATGAAAAGACAGAATTGTGTGAAAAAGGCAGAGAGAGGCCTTTGCCCTGCAGTGGGAAAATACAGAATAGTTAGGTTTAGGTAAGGTAAGTAAAAGAGGGTACAGGTATACAGGGTGTAAAAAGGCCCATCACATAGCCATCAAATACGCATTCTGTACACGAAATTTGCACAAAAATAATTGCTGGGGAACGACTTTTATTATGTAGTTTACAAGTGTGAAAATTTGCTGTTTGGGGTAATGCGCAATGTAAGACACGCAAAACTTTGTACTTATGGGTGCATGCAATGGTATAGGGGGGTATTTAAAGTTGTGTTATAGCATTAAAAAATTATTCATAAAAACACGTCATTAAAAGTTGGGATTTTGACCTTCAATGACTCCGTAACCAGAAGGTACCCAGGAATAGTCCAGTACAAAAAAAAAATACAATGACGGGGAGTACAATTGACACTCGGCTTCGTTAAATGTTTTTTTACACCCGTTATGTTAATATTTGATCGCTGACCCAAAGAGAGTACTCACTCAGCAACGGTCGCACATACGTAGATTTCTAGGAATTAGGCGGCCATAAGTCGAAATTCCAATAATCGACTAATGACAAACAATTTTTTTCCTGGAATAGTAGACTACCTGACGAACAATAGCCAACCCCACCCACATCCCTAGACTGCGCGAGCGCGCTGCATTACTAGTCGAAACTTGATTGTCGCACTTACTGCACGTGAAAGTTCTTGACGCCCTTTTCGTATATCATTTTCTTCGGTGAATATTTTATGTGTCGTGTCATATTTGCTTGTTTAAGTGATGGATACCAATACTACAGGTAAGCCTTTATTAAATTAATATGAAATTGTATTAAATATATTGTCAATAAATGACTTAATGAGCCGTCAATAATACCCTTTTTTAGAAATGTTTTTTCTTTATTTTTCAATTTCAATCGAAAAAAAACTTTACTTCCGCACCTTTCCGAGTTACATTTTTGATTTCATTTTATAGTATAAAGTCTTATAAAGAAAACTGCTTAAAATCAGCTGCTAGTTTTTGCTAGTTTTAAAAATAAACGAGTTTGAATTTTTTTTGACAAAAATAGGAAAAAAATCGGATTTTATGTTTTTGTGTTAATATTATTTTTTTATTGTTATAGGTTCACCTGGCTGCTCGGGGGTGAAAATGTTGACTCGTAAATACCTCTTCGATAAAATGAACGAGCAACATTCATTATCGATAAATGAAAAAATTAAATATTTAGAAAATTATTTACTCGTGTGTTACGGGGACACAGAAGAACATAAAAATGTGATAAAAAAGAAGTTTTCGTATTTTAAATGTGATTTGATAAAGAGGTGGTCTCGGGCGCATAGAATACTTGAAAACTTTTTGGCGGCCAATAATTCTTGGTTGGAAGGAACATTTGAGATCCCCGTAGACACGCATCAAAGGCCAGGACGACCTACCAAATCTTTTACCGAATCTAGCGAAAGAACAAAGAGAAGAAAAACTGAAGGAGTCCGCGCATCTTACGACGAAGAAGTAATTGTTCACGCGGCACAAGTAATTTTACAAACAGAAGGAAAAAGAAACGCGTCTACTGTTTTAAAAGACATTACGAATTCTTCTGCGTCTGCCAGTGATTGTAAAAACAGACATTCAAAGTCTAAAGAAATAGAGCCCCTTACTCCTCTGCAAGCACTGACAATGTTTGTTGAAGCCGATTTGACCAGAAGACAGTACGAAATTATTCGAGCAACGAACAAAAGATTCTATCCACATTATGAATTATTATTGAAGGCCAAAGAAGATTGCTACCCACCCAAGGAGTCATTACGAGTGACGTCTACCTGCGCAGAAGGAAACTTACAATCTTTGTTGGATCACACTGTAACCAGATTATCCCTCTTCTTAGAAGAAGTCTTACTCACACTTGATGCCGTTGAAAGGAACTCGTTACTGTTCATCTGCAAATGGGGTTGTGACGGCTCTCAACAAGCCCAGTTTAAACAGAGACTCTCAAACGAAGATGAATCTGATGCTAATATTTTTATAAGCTCATTTGTGCCTCTACGAATTGTTTGTGGTGAGGATAAAAGTAAAATCGTGTGGCAAAATCCAACTCCATCTTCACCTAGATATTGCCGTCCAATAAGATTTAGATTCGTAAAAGAATCTACGGACATCACAAAAGAAGAAATCAATTATGTAAGGAATAGTGTAAACTCATTAAACTTGACGAAAGTTGACCTCAATGGAGAGAATTTTTTCTTTCAACATAGTTTTAAAATGACTATGGTTGACGGAAAGGTCTGCAATGCAGCCACAGACACCAAATCGACCAGCAGATGTTATATATGTGGAGCTACATCAAAAGATTTTAATGATTTAACAAAAAAAAATGATGTACGCCCTGAAGCTCTTGAATTTGGCCTTTCCGTATTACATGCAAGAATCCGGATATTCGAAAGTGTGCTGCACTTAGCATATAAATTGCCCGTGAAAAAATATCGCGAGAGACGAACCGAAGAAGAAAAAAATCTAGAAAAGCAGAAGAAACTTGATATTCAGCAAAGATTTAGAGAGGAGACAGGTCTTTTAGTCGATATGCCAAAAAGTAACTTCGGAAACACAAACGATGGAAATACCAGCAGAAGATTCTTCGAGAACCCTGAATTGGCTGCAGAAATCACTGGGATAAGTTATGACTTGATTATTAGATTAAAAGTGATATTAGAAGCCATATCAAGCGGCCATAAGATTGACGTAGCAAAATATGATAAATACGCCATGGAAACTGCGAAACTATATGTTGAGTTATATGGCTGGCATCCTATGACTCCAACGATGCATAAGGTCTTAATTCATGGAGCTTCAATAATAGAAAATTCGTTGTTGCCGATAGGGCAACTTTCGGAAGAAGCTGCTGAGGCCCGCAATAAACATTTTAGGTCTTATCGCCTAAACTTTGCTCGCAAGTTTTCGAGGGAAGAATGCAACTTAGATATTTATCATAGGTTACTATTAACATCCGACCCATTTATTAGTTCCATGAGAAAGACCAAAAAAACCGCTTCAAAATTATTTTTGCCTGAGACAATGCAGCTATTAATTCCTGCTGCAGCTGAGCCAAACCGACCAATGGAAATTGATGAAAGCGGCGAAAATTTAAATGTAGATGAATAAGTCTCCAATGTATGATTGATTATTTTTAGTGATTATCTATTTAGCTTATGTAACTTACAACGAACGAACGCAAAGACGAACGAACGAACGAACCGCGCGTTGCGTATAACGAATGTAAAGATCCTTTTAATAATATAATATATTTACTTACTTATTAGAACAAAATAAACTTTGTTTTATTTAATAATACATACCTGAAAGTATTACTAAAACGTAGACAGCTGTCCCTCCTTGGGGAAAGCCGTGAGTATGTCATATGTATTTTCAATATAATATTAAAAAACACTTTGAAATCAACTACGATCTCGAATAAAATATTTTTTGATAAAAAATCACAAGTAGGTGCGCCTAACCACCGTGCACCAACAAATAATTTCGATAAGTTATTCCAAACACAGAATTCTTTTTATGTAACTATTTTGTAATATAAATATCACATAAAATTATTTTGGCCGCCTAAATCCTGAAAAACGATCTATGTGGGTCGCTTGGCGGGATACACTCGCTGAGATACTCAAGCTGGGTACATTCGCATATCAGCTAGTAATCGCTCGTCGCCGTCGCGCACTCGCTGCTCGTTGCTCGCCAACTCGTGTTTAGTTGCTAGCTCTACTCGCTTCTCGCTAAACGCCGGCCGGCGGTGGGACAGATGATCGGAGGGACAGTAAGGCATGCCATCATCTGCCTAGACTTTTTCCAACTATGTTGAAGTCAGCTTCCAGTCCAATTGGATGCAGCTGAATATCATTATTTTAAATGAAGCGACTGCCTATCTGACCTCCACAACCAAGTTACTGGGTAATACGATACCCCTTGGTTGTCAGACTTTCAGGCTTCTGCCTACCCGTAACAACTGTCAAAAATCTATAAATTACAGCCGCGATCAACGGCTTAACGTACTTTCCGAGGAGCGGAGGGTCTTGGTATGTAAAGATGGTCACCCATCCATGGACCAACCGCGGCAAGCGTAGCTTAACTTGATCGATCGACCCGTGTGGCTGTTATTAGTTAGCCATGAGCCCCTTCCCACACAGTACATAGGCACAGTTATGTGTAAAATTTAAAGCGCAAATATAAGTTTGCCAACAAACCAACATCGCCATGATTCATTGCTTCAATGCACCACGATCACTAGTTCATTGCCAGATTATGCGATAATTTTACGTTACCAAAATGCTAAACTTTTTAGCCGATTTCGAAAAGGAGGAGGTTCTCAATTCGTCTGTATGTTTTTTACGCGATATCTCCGGCAATTGTGGATCGATTTCGAGAATGGAAAATAGATAGGATACTTATGCCTCAGGGATGGTCTCATATACATTTTATTAAATTTTGCTTGGGTAGTTTATCAGTTAGCTTCAATAATACGTATTTTTAATCCCCAACCCAAAAAGAGAGGTGTTATAAGTTTAACCGCTATGTATGTGTGTGTGTCTGTCACCGTAGCTCTTAAACGGATGAACCGATTTGGATGCGGTTTTTTTTATTTGATAGCAGTTTTTCTAGCGGTGGTGCTTAAAATAATACGAGTACATGCACCTACCTTTATTTGATCCACTGATAAACGCCTTCTCTAAAGCAGGAAGAAAAACTAGGTTTTAGATCATTTTCACAAAGTTCCATAGTGTTTTCCTTCAACGAAAGTCAAAGATAGAAAAAAATAGTAAACAATTGAGAAAAGCATATACTGCTCAAATAACATTCATGCTAATATGCGTGGGAGCCCCAACACCATCCTAAAAACTTTATTACACAAAGTGGACAGTCCCTTTATAAGGTACACTGGGTACAGAGGTAGGTACGTGCGACGTGTGTTGGGCCACGTCTTTTTTAGATGTTTTAGTTTTGTGAAAGTTTACTAACATAGTTTTTAAGTAATTGTTAGTAATACTATATGGATTGTGAGTAGTTGTAGTCCGAAATAAAGAATATACCTATATATATAATTGTGGCGACCTTAAGCAATCTCATATCTTTCCAATGTTACTCAGCGGTCAGTGATTATCTACAAGCCATTAAGCATGTTTATCTTCCCAAACTTTTCCTTCTATTGTGCATAGGCATTAATGCCCGCTTTCACGAACACTAGGCAATAAATAAAACCAAAAAGTAGGATTTTCAACGCTCGGCTAAAGCCCCGAAAGTTGAAAATCCAAAAGCGCGCATGCATTAATTTACATAGATGTCGCCTAGTGTTACTGAAAACGGGTACTAAGATAGTCTTCATTTCTGGCCAGCTGCCAAAACCTACACGATAACTGGCTGAAAGTAATACGAAGAAAAATAGGATTAAGAATTTAGCTTATTTTCGTGATAAGAATATTTTGTGTAAAGAAGTTTTCGGGTTTTTTTTGGTTCTTAAAATGTCATTTGAATTTGGGTGTTTTGTGTCCTTTATATAAGTTTTGTTATCAAAAAAGCATTGCAAAATCAAGTCATTTATTCAAATTAGGCTAAAAATCAGCACTTTTGGAACGCTAAAATTACATAAGACAGTCCCTCAAAAAGGCCGCCCGTCACGCCTTCCTAGTGCGTGAGCTGGGAAGCGGAAGTGGCGCAACAAACTCTCCGCAACGCAGCTGTCTGTTAAGTCAAAAGAATTGCTGTTTTATAGGTTGAAAGAATTAAACATGAGGCATTTATACTTTGAAGAGTTGGTAACGTATCGGGAACATGGATGCAGGTGTAATCAACGTAGTCGACGGATCTATAATTACATAAAATTCTTTACAGAAAATCTAGTCGTAAATGTGGCTGATAAGCCGTGTACAAAAAATTGTAAAACATTTGGAGTTTTTTGCCCATTCTCCTCCATACGTACCATTCCCTTCCAAAAGGTAGTTTGCCATTTGAAAGAAGCAACTAGAATAAATTCTATTTTTTGTACATTTTTTTTTGTTCATAAGTGCCTTTTGTTTAGGTTCAATTCTCAACTTTAACAAAAAATTATTGCCGGTTTTTGTTACTATATGTAGAATATTTATACCCCGTTGCGGGGTATAACCGTGAATTTATCGTTTATCTTTCAAATTAAGTTCAAGAGATTACGAAAGCCGAGCCATTCAAATTTCATATCTCGCGTACACCCCAACATTCGTTACATGCTTCGTTGAACCTAAGAAGGAATTTAATAGACAATAAATTCTCTACAACACGTATTAAAGAGGTTTTATGTTTTATGAAACGTAGCAGATGACTGAAATGGGTTTTTTATTACATGTTTGTGATATTTATGTAAAGGCGCGCGAGATTAGCCGGGCTAAGTAGTTAAGTGGAAATCAATGTGCGCTTTTTTCTAACGTGACGATATTATCGTGCACGTTCACGTCCATAATATGTATGAAAATACGTGCACAAAACATTATTGTGGACGGAAAAAAGCGTCTTGATATTCGTATATTATGTCCATACATTTTACTTCCCTGTATTGACATGACGCCCGCCGTGGACGTTCACGATAAAATCGCCTAGTTAGAAATGATAGAGCGCACAATATGACTTATAGGTCCCGTTACGTAGAACGCTGGCCTGTACATGCGCGCTGAGAGATTAAGAACAAAAACAAACAAAGAATTAAGTAGCTAGTATAGTACGTATTATGAATTTACAATAAAACAATTACACTTACAAAGGTATGAGGAATAGGGTGAAAACTTCACTCATCCCCCATAGAAAAGGGGGAAATCCTCCGACCAGACGGGTTTTGCGTTTGGTGGGCTACTGCCCGAAGATTTTCTCGACGTTTTCTCTGTGTCCCCGAAGGGGGCGCGAGGAGTCGGTGTTGAGGCTTTTTGGCCACTTGTCCGAGGCTGTGGTCTCTTGGTTCCCAGACATGGGGACTCATCCTTGGGTATTCCTCCCCCTCTCACAGGAGAAGGTGAGAGTGTTTTATTGCACACCTAGCCGTTGAGGGGTATACCTCCACTCAGCGTTCTGTAGTGTGTTTCTGGGGATGTGACTGTGGGAGCGCCTGAAGTATTTCACGACGCCCGTGCTACTAGGCCCCTGTCGGGTGAGATCCCTATATATAAGGCCCAGCTGATCAAGCAACAAAGGCGTCGGTTTTGGTTGGCCACCTGCCACTTTAGGGTCACCTACAGTGGCGGCTGTCCTCGCTCCCTACAACGTAACCAGATCTAGCCGATAGGGTTGCAGGGCGCGGAGCGTTGTAGTGAGTTGCCCGACGATTGATGTCGGGACGTTGTATACAATTGTGCTAGTTGCACGGTAAACTCTGCTTGCGCGATGCAGAATTTTGCGTGATATCAGTATGTTGCGTAGTTCGCATGTGGCGTTGTATATGCTGCCACACACTTATATTACCATGTCACTCAGCGCTCTTTTTACGTGACGGGACCTGTACCTATTAGGTCCCCGAAACGGTCAATTGTAATCGTCAATTTTTACGTGATTTATACACATTGAAGTGCAAATTGATCGTCTACAAAATGCAACTGAACGATTGACAATAAACATACAAAACACTTACACTTGCAATTATTGATCGTGTTGGGAGCATTTACATTTCCCAAAGAGGTTGGAGCCACTCACTCACAAACTAAGTTTCGTAATTTAGCACTTGCCCTCACGCACGACTGACACAGGTAATCACTCTTATAGCCACTAGATGGCCCTAGTACCTTATAACAAACAATTGATTTGTTGATATCTATTTTAATTATAAGACATTTTACTAGGTATTCATTTCCTTTTTTTTACACAGGTTGTGAAAATGACAAAAAAAATTGAATGACGCTGAAAAATTGGCACTATAATTTTATACACACTGAATTCACAGTTTTCTTTTACATACTATTATAAAATACTTTCCTACCTGGCCTCATGAACAGCAATAATTAAGGCCTGTAATAATGCCAATAACCTTGAGCATCTGAGCGGAGCTAACGACCCCTCTCCGCGCCACTCCGCTACCCGCATGCAACAGAAAACGTGCGCCGCGGCCCGCGCGCCGCCACGAGTTGCCTCGCCTAGTCTCGTCACAGAGTAACGAAATAACAGATGGTCAAGTCATCATGAAAGTTAAATTATTTTATATGTGAACCGCATATAAAGTAGTCCAATTTTCTTTTTATTTATTATATATTGATAGGGATGTACTTTTCGGGCTATGATTACAAATAAAATTGTTAAAACCTTTCGAGGCCGGGAGTAAAAGCTTTACCTTTAATATAAATCAGCCTGGCTTGCAACATGAGGTAAACACCTTGATGTACTCGTATCTTTATAATAAAATTAATGGCTAAATGGGCTGCTAAGCGCAAAACTCAAGAATGGCTGGACCAATTCAGTATTTTTTTAAGTCTTAGGAAGGTTTCTATGAAATGAAGAGAAAAAGGGTAAGTACGGTAGGTAGGTAGATAAGGTAGGTAAGTAGCGTAGGTAGATAGAGTATGTAGGTAGGGTAGGTAGGTAGGGTTGGTAGGGTAGGTAGGGTAGATAGGCAGGTAGGGTAGGAAGGTAGGTAGTATAATTATCACCAGTGTATGTCATATTATTTCTTATATTTTTTATAGATTATAATTAAAATTCACTGAAATTTAACTTTCTTTCACCAAGTATTTTTATTCTTTTGGATGGTTGAACTTCTTCATCCTCACTTATTTCTCCGTGTTCACATATATTTACTTTTGGGAATTTCGATAGACGTACAATATCTTGTTCTATGTTTTCTTTTTTTCCTTCTACGTTCTCATTGTCTTCATTTTTTTCTTCAATCTCTTTTTCTTTCCTTAGTTCTATTTCCTTCTCCGTGTCGTTTTCTTCTTTCTCTTGTACATTGTCTTCTTGTAATTCATTTTCTTTTTTATTTTGGTTTAAATCATTTTGTTTTCTTTTTTTGGCTAATTTATTTTTATTTGCGCTTTCTTCCACAGCTTTTTGTATATAAATAGGGTCTCTAATTTTCATTTTTCTCGGATATCTGGGATCAATAAGTTCCGGTAATATGCAATCCAAATAAAACCTAGTTAATTTATTTTCCATTACGTCTTTCCAGAACTTGTCATCTTTTTCTATTATATTTATTTTCATGGGAATATTTTCACCCAGCCATAGTCCAAAAAGGCATCTTGTTTTTTTGGTTATGTGAAGCTGGCCCTGAATTTGGTAATACCAATTATGATTGGTATTAATAATAATCGTACCAGTTTTATCAGTTTTATAAAAGGGTATTTTTTTTTTAGTAACTGCTTCGGTAAAACTTAGTTGGTGAGCTGCAGCAGGGCATTTAATTTCTACTACCATTTTCTCATCGACACATATACCGTCAGGAGTAGCGCCTAAATATGGCAATTCATCGTCAATAAATAAACCGCATGGTTGTATATCTAATCCAGTGTCTTTTGAAATTTGCTCAAGAGCAAGTTTTTCATATTCAGTCCCATGTTTTATTGATTTAACGTGACTAATGCTATCTTTATATAGTAAATCCTTTACCAGGTTACTACAACTGATATTTGAACGCCTCTTTATAATTCGGCCGAAGTTTGAGGCTGTTAATAGTTTCCTTCTCAATTCCAGCCATTCACTGCATAAATTTTGTAAAATAGTCTCTTTTTCAATTTTTTCTCTTTCTTCTTTGCTTTTCTTTAAATTATTGATGAAAGTAATTTTTTCTTTCTCCATTATTTCTGGAACTATATCCTCTCTAGCACAATTTTCACCATAATAAACATCTTCCCCTTTGCTAAATAATAATCTATTCCTTTTTCTCACGACTTTTGTTTTAAAGTATTTTTTTTTCAGTAACCTTCTTTGCTCAAGCAGCTTCATTTTTCCTTTAGGACTTTTTCCGGTGGCATATTTATAAGTCGTTGATAATAATGCATGAGTGTTATAGGATATTGCGGCACCTTTGCATCTGTTTTCATATCCACCTTTCAGGCTATAATTTATACGTTTTCCGCCAACTAGTTTAGCGATTATGCTATTGTAGCTTTATTACTTTCCACATTATGTATGAGACTGGGTGCGTGAGAGGCAACGTTCGACATAATTTGGCAAATTTTGCTCCAAAGAGTGCTTGTCCTAAATTCAATATCGCTAGTGTCTTCCGTATTAGGTTTATTTCAGAAATATTTTTTGCAAGAACTATGGTCACCAAAGGCATGTATGTGAGCCTGTAATATATCGTTATATAGGAGTTCAACGTGTGCTCGTTTCTCGGATTCTAAATCAGATGATTGCTTTTCAATTGCCTTTTTTATTGAAAATCTGATTGACTTTATTTTTTGGTCTGTAATATGTTTTCTATAACGCAGAGGGTACTTGGTGTCACTTTTCAATTGCGATAGCTTATTACATAAATTTCGCATTATGTGATTTTTGCACTCGATTTTTTGTACTGTTGTATTGCAGTATGGACGAGTTTCAATGATTATACAATATGTGGCGGAATCTCCATCACTTATCATCCTTCCATAAATCAGCCCGTGCATGTCAATGGAACATTTAAATCCTTCAACAAGTATAGATGACTCCATTCCTGTTGAAGGACCAGTATAATTTTAAAAACATTTATGTTCACGGGGCTTGACTTTTTTATACTCTGCCTGTGCGCAAATACAACAGTACTTATTTTTTATACCGATGAACAGAATCTTCCCTGTTTTTTTTCCAATAATGCCTGCTGCTCCTGATAACGCTGAGTAATTTTTTCTATAGGTGCGTTTGCTCCAACAGCCATCGACAATAACGTCAATAATAGGTACACTATTTTCATCTATCCGACCTTGCAGTTGGGCTAACTCTCGTTCTTCTTTCGCGGCAACATTCATTGTTTGTACTGAATTTTTTTCCCACATATTGGATATGTTTTCATGGCATTTTTGGTACATGTTAAAAGATATTGTAGGCAAATCTAAAGAGGCAGATAGCTCTTGGAGTTGTGAATGACCACAACCGATTGCCAGTGTCCCTAAAACTGCACAATTCATGTTCATTTCACTTCCTTCATCACTGGAGATAAAAAATTTCATGTTGCATAATTTGCATTGAAGCTTAAAAGTTGATTGATAACCAGTTTGTTTTTCAGAAACTATTTCCACGCTACCGAGACCACAATTGAAAGGTCCATGCAAAGATACCTCTTGTAATTTCGAATAAAATGTTTTTAAATTAAGGTTTCTGCGACCTTCAAGTTGATACGCTTTCTCAGAATATTCGGCAGTATCTACCTGTAAATAATTCGTATGATTTTTAGCTAGAATTAAATTATTCAATATGTTTAAGTGCATTGTAAGATCAAATCGATAGTACATACTTCACAAGCAGCTGAATAATCTTCAAGTTCCTCGACAGACCTTATAAGATGCTTGTGAGTCAACATGTCATCCGGTAGAGAACGTAGTTTTTGACTGCCCAAATCATCTTGTTCCTAAAATAAATCCAGTTCTACATAATATACAAGTAAAATAAAAAATAAATGTTCATAATTTGTAAAAAAAAGTAATTACTGACATTCACATCCAAATCAACAGAATCACCTTCAACTTCTCTGGTAGAACTAACTGATTCACTGAGTATGGGTAGTGAATTTTTTATTTGATTTAACTCTACAAACATTTCTAAAAAAAAAAATATGATTAGTTAAATATTATTGCCCCGCTTTAGCCCGCATGGATAATAATGATAATTATAATAAAAACATGACTGCCATTTTTTTTTCTTATTGTATCTAGTTTGTGCCATCAGCGGATTGCGATAGGCTGATTTAATTGATTGATTGATGTCACCCCCGATAGAAGTCGAATAAAAAGTATTCGACGTTAAACCTACTGGATATAGCCGATCTGCCAACTGAGCTATTCACGATCCTACTAGTATTATGAAAAGTATCTTAAATTTCAACCGTTCCGTATTGGGGGTACCGGGTGGGGGGGACCGTCAGAAACGGTTCAGTTTTGTACTAAAATCTGCATACATTTCACGTCTGTTAGCAAAATCGACGATAACCGCCATTCTTACGACAAAAGTAAAAAAAATCGCAACACAGTAATACATATTTAATACCTATTCGTATTCAGTATTTAGAGTACTTTCTCTCCAGGTGAGGTTAAAAAATTCCACCCTGTATAAATATAATTGAATATAATTACGCCAGTAATCAATAAATTAACAAATTATTAACAAGTACCTAACCTATAATCTTCTTACCTACTTAACCTATAATCATAATTAATACCTACTTCAGGAGCATTTTCAGTTTTGGCAAAGTTTTCGTCTGTAGTTGTATCTAAACTAGACCTGCAAAATAATAAAATATGCCACAAATAATCGCAACGAATCAGAATTACTTAGATAACGAAAAGTAAAATTTGTAATATTGGCTGAAAGTCATTGCGTGGACGTGGACCTTCTGTGATCGTTCACTACTATATGACACAGAAGCGTTATACTTACGAATTTGTTTGAATGAGGTAGGTTTTTAAAAACAGTACGCGACGCGAATCGCGTTTGACACAAAGACACCGCTCGTCGCACGACGAGCGGCGCCTTTGTGTCGCGCTGTCCCGTCGCACCTGTCTGCGGGAGCCTTCATACAACCGCGCTATGATAGGTACACTGCTACAAGCATGAGGCGCGTCCACTGGCAGCTTCGTCCGTGCGAAGAGACACCGCACCCTAATTACGTAACACACTATTTATCACCATCTAAATAATTTTGAAGCATATTGCTATTCCATTGCTTCATATGTTCGAAAAATGTGACTGCTCAACAACGTAAATAATGGAATGAATGTTCTTGAACTGTCAAAATGAAACTCATTCCTACTATTAGTGTGTTACGTAACTACCCCGTAGGTTCATATTGGCTCAGCCAGTTGCCTCGTTCAGGCGAAGCGCACACGCGCTGCTTGCTTGTAGTAGTGTACCTATCACAGCGCGGTTGTATGAAGCTTACCGTCTGTCCGTTTACTCTGTGCTATCTACTTCTAAGAAAGATAAGTAAAGCTATAGTGTGTAATGAAAATGTAGATAAAACAATAAATTTACCTTGATAAATGTATACCCTTTTGTTTGTAATATTTTTTTAGACCCCCCTTTGTTCGTTTCTGCTTATTCCCCATGTTTTAAAAACTATTTTTACACACTAATAAAACTGTACAATTAATATAACTATAAAACACTACTTATTTACAAGAATCAGAAAAAACCTACTCCACTATTTACAAAATTCAATTTCTGCAGTAATATTTTACGATTTTATTTCGTAATTCTGAGCTAACGCAACGCGGCATACGTCCACCTAGCAACACGATGCGCCCCGCACTGAATTTATGGACGAGTGCGGGGGTGATGTAGACGCAGTCCTTAATCGGACGCCTTTTTAATTTATTATAATAAAAATAATACATATTTAAAAAAAGTAACAAAATCAAATTATTTTCCTTTGTATGGCAAAGCAGTAGATATTTTTTTTAATACTCTTTTGATCAAAAATTAAGGAGTAAAATGGTTTCAAAACAATAATTTGGAGGTGATTTGGTGTTTTTTTTTAAATTATTTGATACCCATATGAAAATTATGGCTAAACCAAATTACGTATTGTATCATGTAGATTACTGATAATTTTTTTCAGATGTAATTTCTCTGTAAATGCCGACGAAAAGTCGCTTCAACTGCATGCTGTTTTCAACCTTTTTTCGAGAGAGCAGCCTTAACATAGCTTCATTATATTTTTTCTGTAATGTTCTTTATCTTTTTGAAATTTGTTTGTGACAACCCATGGTGACAACCTAAATATGACGAATATATATTATATATTATTATATATATAAATAATATATATTCTGAGCTGAGGCCCCTTTGGCATTATAATCTTAATTTTTCTGTTTTTTTTTAGTTTTAAGGTGTATTTTGTTGCTGCAATGCCAATAAACGCATTTTTCTTTCTTTCTTTCTTATGAAATTAGACAAAAGAAAAGCGAATTTGCAAATTGTTTCCAAGTTCAAATAAATTAACGATCTTTTTTTTCTCAATGACAAAACGAGTATTCAGCCTCCATATAATGACAGTGTCATGCTGTTTTCGTTTACGCTGTCTTTTAGAATATTTTAATATCTGTTTTTTTTCTTCAGCTTTTCTTCGTATGAGAACTCATCGGCATGAAAGTCCTCTTTAATTTCAATCCTTATTAAGGTTAAAGAAAGCGAACAAAAGATGTCTTTTCTTTTAAAAGAAGATACGTTTACGGTCTCGTTTATTGCTGCTTCAAGCTTTATATCTTAACCTTTGAGTAGAATATTACTTTTTAAATTACTTTGACGTTTTGATGTGTCATCCATTCGAATTGAAGAAGTTTTTCTTCAGAAGCTCTGCTTGAAGTATCAAAGCTTTTTTTGAGGTTATTATAACATAACATCACGCCTTGTTTCCCTGAAGGGTTGAGCAGAGGTGTACCTATAGTACACCCACATTTTACCATTTATGTTTAAGTCCCATGTAATAGGGGACGAGCCTGTTGCCATCAACCGGGCACAAATCTAGACTCCGGGATACTACTGAGAAATTTCAGATGGAAAAACCCAATAACATTTTGTCCGACCTGAGAATCGAATCAAAGACTCCGTGCTCAGCAGTAGCGCTTGCGACCACTAGACCTACGAGGCAGTCAAAATTTTAGAGGTTACATATTATACACCTACATAAACTCACGCCTTCTTTCCATGGGGGTAGGCAGAAACTACAGAACGCCACCTGTTACGATCCTTACATACTCCTTTTGCCTCGTTTACGTTCATCCATCTGGTCATACACGCACGCCGGTTGCGAGTACTACGCACCTGACCTTTCTGAAGAACATCACCAATAAGGTCACTATATGTCCTCCTACGGCGTCCCCTCCCGGCGTTGAATAATGACGTGATGTGTGATGGCGATATCATGACTACGTATCGTGATGATTATGCCAAAATTCTCTTTCAATATCAAAGTGATCAGTTAGTCAGCACCGCAAACAATTTATTACATTAAGATTATTTTTTTATCGGATCACTATCCATTTCCAATGGTTTAATTGACAACATCCAACACAAATTCATCCCATATTCTGACGTCATCAATAATGGACAAACACTGGTCCTAATATTACTGTTTGCGGTCCTTTTAGCCGCGCAGCTAATCAAACAGATCTGACTACATAGATATCCAATTAGCTGTATTTGTTTAACAGACTTATTGGATCAGTGATCGATCAGAGGTTCGAGTAGGTATGTTGGACATCAGTGACGGCGGACTTGGGGACGTCCGCCGCCCCCCATATAACAGGTCCCGTGGCGGCGACGTGTAGTATTCCACGCGCGCCCCTATTGGACGTCGCGGGGGGAGTTTTACACCACACTCCCCCCGCGGACTTGAGGAGGCCTGCAGCGGCGGGCCGGCACCAGCCGGTGATCGTGGAAATCGCACAAGTTCCCACGATGCCCGGTGCAAGTGTAAGAAGGGAATACCGGGGTGGTTTTTAGTCAGTAAGAGCCTGACAGACCCCTCCGCCCACCCCAGGGTGGAGGACATCCATGAGGATTTTTCACCCAGGAACAAAAAAAAAAGGTATTTTGACATCAAGCAAAAATATTGCTGGCAATTTCTACAAGTGAGCAATGAATGACCTCGTTGGTCGAGTGGTGGCAAGTGCTACTGCTACGCATGAGCGCCTGAGTTCGAATCCCAGATCGGGCAAAGTGTTATTGGGTTTTTCCATTAATTTCTGAGTAGCCTTAAAGTCTGGATTTGTACCCGGTTGGTGGCAATAGGCCTGCCCCCTGTTACATGGGACTTAAACATAACTGGCGAAATGTGGGTGTACTTTAGGTATTCCTCTGCCTTACCCTTTGGGGATTACAGGCGTGATGATCTTATTTTATGAACAATGAACGAGATGAATGAAGTGTTCATTGTTTCTGGTAATTTTGGTTTTTTTATCTCAAGCTTTTGCAGTAGCTATCATTTTCATCCATCTTAAGATACATAATTCTCTTCCACATTCAAAAGATCCATGAACAATAACAATAATAAATATTTTTATATAGATTTTCACTTCTATGTTTTAATATTGAGATTTTTTATTCAGTCCACTACATATCATATCATTACATATCTCCCTCACAACGTCTTTAAAGAAGAAAACATATCTTATTCGACCAATAATTCCATTATTCAACTGCTAATAGATTCCAAAATCCCACATCAATTCAATGAATAGTATTCATACAAACACGATTTTTCTCTAAGCAAATTCAAACACCTCGTGATCCTTTTGTGTTTTGTAAACCAATCGATTCAGGTCTGAATAGAACAGACATAATACCTTCCACAAAAGAGGTAGGAACAGAAGGCCGGTTAAATACAAACGACTGAAAACAAGCGCACGCACACAGCAACGCCGCGACAAAACGACCATAAACCTGTCCATAATTCAAATTTCTCGAAATGGTCTACTAGAGTTCAAACTTAATCCCATAAAAGGTAGATAATTCACGTGTCACTAGGCAAAATATCTACCTGCTTCTGAGTCCCCGTCCGCCACACGGGCAGTCGGAATCTAGCGTTTGTTGACAACACTCGTCTCTGTTCGCGGCAACTCTAAAAAACCATAATTTCTCCGTGCATTCTTCTTCTTCTTTAGGGTTATGGTTTCCGCACTTAGTCCTTCATGTGGACCATTGTGCGTGGGCCATGGCGGCCGTCGGTGGTTATGCCAACCAGCCCACCTCCCTCCAGAAGTCGATGATATCTCCCGGTCTGCTGAGAGCATCTGTGTAGGATATGGGTGCCCCGAGGGTTTGTGACCTAATTTGGGTGACGCCTGTGCATTCAAAGAGCACATGCGCAACGGTTTCCTCAGCCTCCATGCAGGCCCTGCACAGAGGACTGTCCGTTATGCCTATTGTGTGAAAGTGTTTGTTTAGCGAGCAGTGACCCGTGATGGTCCCCGTCACCAGGCGCAGACCGTTTCTGTCCAGACGTAATAAACGTTTGGTAAGCTTGCCATCTAAGGATGGCATGGCTTCCCTGGACTGCCTGCAGCCGGGTGTCGAGATCCACCACCTGTCCGCTTGTGTATGGGTGTACTCCTGTAACCATCTGCGTAGCTGGTTAAAGGGGATGGGCACGATGGGTTCGGGTCCACAGACTGACGCGCTGGATGCTCTTCTAGCCAGTTCGTCAGCTGCATCGTTACCCAGTGATCCACTGTGCCCCTTAATCCATTGCAGTGTCATTGTGTTACGGTTGGACACCGCCACACGTTCTAGAGCATTGTGACATTCCAGTATTATACTTGAGGTAATATACTTTCTCCCCAGGGATTGGAGGACTGAGGCACTGTCGGAGAGTATGCGTATATGGGAGTCCATAACTCTTCTGGCCTCTATTGCGTACACCGCTTGTATAATGCTCACACACTCCGCCTGGTAGACGGTGTTGAACATTCCCAGCGGGCTGGATATATTTATATTAAGGTCGTGCGAGAAAACTCCGACTCCGGTTCCGGCATCGGTCTTCGATCCGTCGGTATATACTCTCAGCTCTTTCGGGCCTGAGTAGTTACAACGTTCTTCTGTAAGTATTATGTTATAATGCCTTTGAAAGTAGTGCAGTTTCGGGGCTTTGTCGCAGGGCGATGCCATCAAAGGTTGTCGTTTGATCGCATCTTCCTTAATGCGTATGTGTTTGACTCTAGAGTCCTTGCTTAGGGTCCCTGCTATGTACAGCCTGAAGACAGCCAGGGCTGCCTCCTCTCGCACAATGAGGTGTAGAGGTGGCAGTCCGAGCATCGCCTGTAGGGCAGCAGTGGGTGTGGTTCTCATGCAGCCAGTGATAGCTACACAAGCAAACCGTTGTAGTTTTTCGAGGTCTCTCTGGGCTGTGCTCAAATCTGTCCTGGGCCACCAGACTAGTGAGCCATATGTTATGATTGGTCGGATGATTGTGGTGTACAGCCAGTAAGTGACCTTGGGGCTAATTCCCCAATTCCTGCCAAGCATTCGCTTGCACTGCCACAGGGATATGCTGGCTTTTGTGGTGATGTAATTAGTATGTTTTGCCCAGTTCAGCTGTTTGTCCAAATAGATGCCCAGGTATTTGGTTTCGTTTGAAAGGCTTAGGGTAGTACTAAACAAACGTGGTAATTGGAGTGTCATCAACTTCCTCTTTTTTGTGAAGAGAATCAGTTCGGTCTTTGTAGGGTTCACTGATAGCTGGTGTTTATTGCACCAGACCTCTACTATTTTCAAGGCTTGGCGCATGAGGTTGCATAAGGTGTTTTCGTGGGTACCATTTATTATTATAGTTATGTCATCGGCGTAACCTACTGTGAAGTAGCCTTTGTCATTGAGTGTTTTGATGAGGCTGTCTACGACCAGGTTCCATAGAAGTGGCGACAGAACTCCCCCTTGCGGACAGCCCTTCGCCACAATGGCCCTTGTAGTGTCGTTCACGATGACTTGTACAGCTCTCAGTTTGAGCATATTAGTGATCCATCCGCTTAGCGTCGAGTCTATGCTGTGTCTGTCGAGGGCCATGTTGATACTATTAAACATGGTTTTGTCAAAGGCGCCCTCGATGTCAATGAAGGCGGCCAGTGCCGAGCATTTATGGTCCACTGCGCATTCAATTTTGGATACCACGCTATGTAGCGCGGATTCCGTTGATCTGCCTGTGGATACATGCTGTTGTTCCGTGTTGATCCGTGGATACATGCTGTTGTTTGTGAAGTGATTTTACCCGAAGAGGACCATCACGAATGTGTCTGTCACAGAGTCTCTCTAGGGTTTTCAGTAGAAAGGATGTGAGGCTTATAGGCCTATAGGCCTTGGGTTGTGTATAGTCGGTTTTTCCGGGTTTGGGTATGAAAATGACTTTCACTTCACGCCATGCTAGGGGTACGTATCTGAGTGCTATGCAGGCTCGATAGATCTCCACCATGCATGGCGTCAAGGGGTCAATGCCCCACTGTAATAGGGCTGGGAGGATGCCATCCAGCCCTGCGGATTTGTAAGGCTGGAAGGTGTTAATAGCCCATTTTAGCCGATCCTCTGTTACAATACTTTGGGCTCTTGACCAGTCTTGAGCCGTTGGAGTCCATACTGGCTCAGCCTCCCACTGCCTGTCCTCTAGGACTATACAGTCTGGGAAGTGAGTCTCGAGAAGGACCTTGCTGGTTTCAAGGTCAGTTAGTGTGTAGGAGTTATCGGGTTTTTTCAGCGCGCCAAGGGTTCGGTCCTGATCCGTTGATAGGATCTTCCTTACCCTTGCGGCTTCGTTGTTGGTCTCGATGGATTCACAGAATTTCCGCCACGCTGTTCTTCTGGCAGTTCTGATATGCTTTTTGTATGTGTATTGGGTCTCTTTGTAAATCTCCCAGTCATCCGGGAGTCTAGTGTTCTTGGCTCTTTTGAATTGTTTTCGAAGTGCATCTCTGAGTTTACTAAGTTCTGCGTTCCACCAGGGGTTCCTGTCCCTGTTGGTTTTTGGCGCCCTTAGTTTACAGCATGCATGGTATGCTTCGGTTAAGTATTCTGATAGTTTTATCACGGTGTATTCCAGTTGTGCAGTGTCTCTTATAGTCACCTGTGATAGGTGCCTGGCTAGTAGAGAAGCTAAGAGACATTTGAAGCCGGGTATATCAGTGCGTCGCAGGTTTCGTCTAGGTGCGGGGTTTTTTGTGGTAGTATTTAGTGTGAAGCGGATTCTTCTATGGTCTGAACAAGAAGGCTCGTCCGACACGTGCCAGTTTGTGATAAGGTTAGTCGCGTTCTCTGTAGCAAGCGTCAAGTCTATGATTGTTTGTCCTCGGACTGTGACCCAAGTGGGTTCAGAGCCTCGGTTTACAATGTTAAGGTTAGTAGAGAATAAATAGGTGGATAGTACCTCTCCTCTGGAGTTCGGCGCGTCGCTGCCCCGGAGCGGGTGGTGTGCGTTTGAGTCGGTGCAGATGATGAGGTCCATTTTGGCGCGCTCGCAGTGCTGCACTAGATCGGCCATCTCTTTTGGCGGGCAGTTTGTGTCCTCGCCTGGCATATAAACCGAGGCCAGTACTACATCCGGGACGTCACCTTCAGTCTGGAGCCTGACAGCTGTCAGGTCTCTGGAACAGAATTGGGTGAGTGGTGTGGTAGGGATTTCTTTGGGTATGTAGGCGCAGGTTCTTGGTTTGTCAAGACTGTGTGTGTTTAGAATTAGCTTACCTCCGATGTTGCTGAGGCCGCATATTTTGTTATTCCTGATCCACGGCTCTTGGATCAGTGCGATGGTACGAGGCTTAACCTCCAGGGCCCTGCGTAAGCTAGCCGTGGCAGTCTGGCTATGTTGGAGGTTGGTTTGGACGATATTGAGGGACGTTGATGACGGGGGGGTTGGGTTAGTCGGAGATGGGTCCATCGGACAGCTCCTCCGCTTCCCCTACCCGCTGGTCGTCGTGTTGGTCGCCCGGCGACGAGGCTAAAAGCTGCTCGTTCCAGCCGGGTGATGCGGGCGGCCTGGTGTTTTCGTCGTCGGCCATTGCCGCTCGGGCCATGACCGCCTCAAGCTGCTCAATGTCCGGGTCAGTTGTCTGTATCGATGTCGGTGGCGCGTTTTCCGTGTCCGTGCTGTCAGTCTTGGTGTCAGAGGGTCGGGTCGTGAGCCAGAAGCGTACGTATATCGACCCAAGGAGGTACGATATCCGTCGCTCCCGGGCCAGGACCCTTTCCGCTTCCTCCGGTGGCACACCTAGGGTCAAATAAGTCCCGTAGTTGTCGCCACCGACGGTAGTTGCCCTGTACAGTGACCACCTGGCGATGTCGTACCAAGTGTTCTGACGAATCAGAACACTTTGGAGCCGGCCTACGTCACCTCTGTAACGAGGGACAAAGAGCGAGGCTCGAACACGGGTGGGCACGTCGGTCTGTCTTAGGACTGTCATTGTAAGGTCTGTGTTAGGGAGTTTTATGAGGGGCACGTTCTGGGTCAGCCAGGTCAGGGCATAGTCATCCTCGCACCACATCTGCACGGTGCCCGCCGCTACCCGTGGGTATCCGCGGAAGGCAGGGAGTGGTGTCGTCGGGTCTGTGTCCATTAACATGTTCTCAAGGTCAGTCTTGATGTGCTCTGCCTCTTCCTTGGTCAGGTCTCTGGACGGGGGAGGGAAGCAGATAGCTAACGCCAGCCTCGCAGGAATGTCCTTTGTGGCCCTCGCGTAAGTTCGCTGCTCCCCCTGAGCGGAGTGGACCCTCACGCGTTTGGCGTCCCCCTGGAGCGTGCTCGGTGAAGCCGAGTCGTCGGGGCGCACCCTCTTCACCGGCCCTGTACCGCTTGGTCCAGGCTGCGGTTGGGAGGTGCCTGGCAGGATGGTGGTTGCCAGCGGCGCCTGCTCGCGTGGGGCTCCAGCCCGCTTTCCCCTGTTCCTCCTAGGTCGAGGTCGGTCGTGGGTGTTTCGGAGTTTCGGGGTCGAGTGGCGGCCCCGGCAGACCCTGCCGCGTTCAGAGGCTTTTCGCGCTGGGTTTCCCCTTCGCGTACTTGCCTCCGCCCGCTTGGTTCCGCGTCCGGCCGCTTTTCGCGCTGGGTCTCCCCTTGGCGTACTTGCGGCTGGTCGCTTGGTTCCGCGTCCGGCCGCTTTTCGCGCTGGGTTTCCCCTTCGCGTACTTGCGACTGGTCACGTACTACCTTTTCGGCGTCCGATTGCACTTCGCGCTGGCTAGTGCCTTCGCGGGTGTCGTGCGTTCGGTCGCCTACTTTCCTCTCCCGGGCCATGATTTTTCCGCGCTTTTTCAGCAGTCGTACTCCATCGGCCGGGAGACTGGCAGAGCTGCCGGGCCCGTCAATCGTCCCCGTTCCTCTCTGTCCGTGTCGGTCTTGGTCATTGTCGGGGTTGGTGATGCTGTTCCGCACGATGCTCTGTTGCCAGAGGCTCGTGGGAGGCATACCCGTCGTGGTCGGTGTTGGCGCGTGAGTCGCAGCCGGAGTGGTAGAGCTAGGCGCGTTGATCGCAGCCGGTGTTGAGTCTATTGGCGCGTAAGTCGCTGCCTGGGTGGTTGGCGCTAAATCAGCTGCCGGGCGCGCTAAAAAGCGCGGCAACAAATCACAGATGGATGCCCCCCCCAGATTACGTTGGGGGCTGACCGCCGTGGCGGTGTGGGATTCCCCGGCTTGGCCGGGACCCACCTGGGTATAAACTTTGTCCTTCTGCATATTTATTTTTTATGGTTGGGGGTGGGCTTTTTTGGAATCGAGGTTACCCCTCCTCTAGGACCGACGGGATATGGGGATAGGAGGGAAAGCATTTGGTAATGGGTAAGGGTTCATTGGGGTCACCCTAGGTCTGGGATTTTGGCCTAGGGGTTTGGGACCGAGGGGATATGTGGATAATGGAAGGATGGAATGTTTAGGTGATTGGTACACAGGAAGAGGGGTGTATAGGTTACCCTGAGCTGGGGATTTAGCTTGCGGGAACTTCTCTTGTCCGGGATCTCTGTCAAGATGCTCCGACCGCGAAACCGACCTCTAACAGTCGGTCCCGCAGCCGAAGTTGGGCTATCCGCAACCTGCCCACCCGCTCGGTTGCAGGAGAAGAAGTGCCTGGCGGTCTGGATCGCCCCACCACGGGTGTACTTGTACATTCGCGTTGGAGCCATCCAGCCAGCCCCGAGAATTAATTCAAGAATTAATTCAATTCTCCGTGCATTAATTTATGTGCAAAGTGATTCAAGATACAAAAAGTGCTATGGATTCTATCGATCAAGGTATGTACTATATTTTATGATCCATTTTATTTATTAAGAGAGCTTATTCATGTCCTACTTTGCAGTTTACAACATGCCTAAAAATATTGGATTTTTTTCCTTAATTTTTGTTAAAATTCGTACTTTTAAACAAGTGCAACTCAACTGCATCATAGTAATATTTCAATAAATTAGAGGATATGTGAAATCATACTAGGTAGCAAAATCATTCAGATATATTCACATAAAAGATAATTTTAACTCTTAAAACTGTATCTTTACCCGCGATTTTCTAACGATTATTATTATAGTTTCAGACTCTCTACATTGTATCATATCTATGACTAGGAAAGAGCTTCATGAATTAGTTAGAGCTAGTCCGCAGAGATTGTTTGACGGAAAGCTCCAAGATTTGAACAAGATGTTAGTGTAAGTGACAAAGTGCCCTGCTGAGAAAAATGAAAGAAGCTGCTCTAGGAAGTTTTCTAGAAAAGCATGCAATGAAGATGTGCTGAATCGGCTTCTTCTGACATCAGACCCTTACATAAGTAGCCGACACAGTGAGAAAAGGAGGGTTAAAAATAAACAGGCTTTCTCTAAAGAAGCAGCAGCTTTCTTTATACCTGAAGACGAGACAATAGGTGATGATGAATAATGTTTTTTTTTTGACAAACTAAAATTTTATTTTATTTTATTTGTAAACCTTTATTTTTGTAAATCTAGTATTGAAGAAGTCATAGTTTTACTGTATTTCAACGTGTATTTTATTCTTTGTTACCACAATACACTTTTTCCGCACATAATTAGGTATATGTTTTATTTTTCTCCTTCACCAAATATCTTCAAAATTTATATTTTTTTATGAAAAATATCTTTTCTCGTCATGGGCCACCTATCTGATAAAGAAAAATAAAACATATTTTTTTTGGCAGTCTTTGGGTCGTCTTACCAGTCTGTGCGACATGACGATCTCAATCTTTGTCAAACAATTGTCTGTTTCAAAAGCATCTGATGAAAATGTAAACAAATGGATACACTTATAGAGTGCTTTGTTTGATTATTTGAATACTTAAACCTGAAATGTGGGTGTTGTACTATAGGCATACCTCTGCCTAATCTTTCGAGGAATTCAGGCGTCATGCTATGTTATGTTAAACCCGAAATTCTACCTTCAAATCACCCTAAAGCTGTTTTAAATTTGGCAATAGAGATTACTTTTTTATTAAAAATATATTTTTTGGAAAAAGTGCTAACATGTGTTGAATGAATGTGTTATTAATTCCCTTTAGCGAGTGATTTCGTAAAAATTTTACGTGAATAGGTTTTTTTTACACTTTCATCAATACTCTTGCAACAAACCATAGACGTGAAAGTACGCTGATCTCAAATTACGCCAAACTAGTGCGCTTGCACTTGCTGTACATGAAGCGTGTATATGTGCGTGCATTTTCGCTCGTTCTAGGATCCAACCTTCTGTAACTGTCTCTCCCTAACTAACTGTGTTCTGTGTCTGTCTGTCTCTGTAAGTGTGTAACACTGTACTACAAAGACGATATTCGCCTAGCCGTACGATCGGGTCGTAAGGAGATTACGTGTGTGAAGCATCTCTTATGTAAATTTTGCATATAGGTACAACAGTAAATAACGGCATTCCATTGAAGTGTGTACTGGTTTGAAGAGATTGGTGAGGGTGTGTAAAGTGGGACTATGAACAGCCACAATAACTGTTTTGGCAAATAAAAATCGATTGTAAATAAGCGGGAGTATATAAAAATATTACTTTAGTTTTGTATCCAGTAGGTACTCTTTTATTTCCGTTTTAAAATGGTACCGAAGGACCGTTCCGTTGTTCTATTAAGGATCACTTTGTCTCTCCTGAATACAGATTACTCAGTGATCTAGCTAGAAGAGCAGCGATTCACCCAACAATTCGTTGTACCTACACCATGTAATCAATAATGCATACCTTTGTAAGTCCCTCATGTACTACAAAACTAATATGTACCAAAATAAAATTATTATTATTATGTTAATACTTTTTAGGCGTCTTACATTATCACCTTTCTGAGCGTCAACACCTGTTTTTAAACAAGCATTTTGGTCATTTTAACCTGTAATGCATAGTATTGAGTACATATGTCAGTTTTAAATATTCATCTTTCATTTTACCTATTTAAAATCACTATACTATTACATTTATTTCAAAGTCAAAGTCAAATCGTTTATTTCAAATAGGCACATAAAATGGCACTTTTGAACGTCAAAATTTACAAAAAATTGAACTGATTCTAGTTGCCCCTTCCAAAAGGTAGTTTCGTATGGAGAAGAATGGGCAAGAAACTCCACCGTTACTCTTTTAAAAATGTTTTACAATATTATGTATATATAATAATTATATGTGAAGACGATGCACCTAGAATAAAACTACTATACCACAATAGGTAAAAATAATTAAATATAACGCATGACAGGTAAATTAATTATGAGATAGATACATGGTGCTCACATATTTACAAATATTGAGAAGTAAATGATTTTTCAAAAAAAAAAAAACAAGTAATAATTTAGTGTGTGAGTTAAAGTAGAGTTACATAATGTAAAAAACAATGTCATAAAAATTATAAATTATACAATTAAATTAGCAACCAGTTTGATTTTGTCTAGACTCTAGATTGTCCTATGGAGCAAGACCAGCATGTTTCCAAGCATTCTTATCTAGGATATAATCCTCTAATTTGTAATATGCATGTTTACAAAGTGTACTTTTAATATGAGTTTTAAATTTTCTTTCATTTAATTGCAATATATCACAAGGTATTTTGTTGTAACATTTAACACAGTACCCCATAAAAGATGTATGCACTTTAGATAATCTAAAAAATGGTTGATCTATTTTATCTTTATTTCTAGTATTAAAATTATGTCTATCACTTATTTTATTAAAGAGATGTAGATTTTTTCTTACGTACATAATATTTTCATAAATGAATTGACAAGGCACCGTCATAATATTAATCTTTTTAAATAGTTCCCTAAGAGATTCGCAACGACGTAGATTGTAAATGGCCCTGACAGCTCTCTTTTGCAAAATGAAAATGGATTCAATGTCAGCAGCCCGACCCCACAGTAAAATGCCATATGGCATAATGCTGTGGAAGTAGCTAAAATAGACCAGACGCGCGGTTTCTACATCTGTTAACTGTCTTATCTTCCTAACAGCATAAGCGGCCGAGCTTAACCGCCCCGCAAGAGATTTTATATGGGGTCCCCATTGTAATTTCTCGTCTAGCGTGATTCCCAGGAAAACCGTCTGATTAACTAATTCTAGTTTTTCTCCATTCAATATGATGTCACATTCGCAACTTCTAACATTTGGTAATTGAAATTTAATGCATTTGGTTTTTTTTTCATTCAGTACCAAATTATTTACCATAAACCACTCTTGGACCTGAAGAATGGAATTATTCACGTCGTCAAGATTTTGTGACCGTCGGCCAACTTTAAAAATCAATGATGTGTCATCTGCAAATAACACCATCTTCGGTTGATTCTGCAGTAATTGGGTTAAATCATTAATGTAAACTAAAAAGAGGAATGGACCCAATATCGAACCTTGAGGAACGCCCATTGTCAATTCAGACCCTAATGAGTTCATGCCGTTTACTTGAACTTTAACCTTTCTATCTTTCAGGTATGATCTTAGTAGATCAAGAGCTGTATTCCTAATCCCATAGTGCTCTAGTTTCAGCAGAAGTGTCTCATGGTTTACGCAATCGAACGCCTTAGAGAGGTCGCAAAAGATTCCAATGGCATCTTGTGCTTCTTCCCAGGCGTTAAAAATGTTCTTTATTAGGGTGACACCAGCGTCAGTGGTACAACGCCCTTTGGTGAAACCGTACTGTTGTTCATGAAAGATGGAATTTTTATTAAAGTGACGTAACATTTGATTAAGCATTAACTTTTCAAACACCTTACTGAGAACTGGCAGAATTGACACAGGCCTATAATTGTTTGGTTCTTTGCTATCACCGGATTTGAACAAAGGAACTACTTTACTGTGTTTCATAAGATCCGGAAAGACTCCTTGGTCTACACTGGTGTTAAATATGAAAGCTAAATAGGGCGCAATAGTTTCGATGAGAGATCTACAAACTTTTACAGACATTCCCCAGAGATCCTCTGTTGATTTAATTTTAAGATCTTTAAAAGCTTTTATAACAGCTTGGGGGTTTGTATGCTGAAACCTAAACTCCAAAGGGCATGCCTTTACATTATTTTTAAGTAAGGCAGCAGAAAGCGCGGGTGATGAATTTTATTACCCAACCATAGTATAACTTATACAAAGGTTGCCGTTGAATAGGTGTGTTAATCTCAAAATGATTGAGAACGTCTAATGAAATTAATTATAATTGATTGTACCTAGCAGACACTCACATCAAAGGAGTTTCCAATTTAGAATTTTATTAAATGTCAGTATGTATACATATGCATGTATGCATATGCATTTATACATGCTAACATTGTAAAGGTATTCCTGAGACTTGCTGTTGCCAAATAGGATACATACCTACCTATTTGATAAAAGCTAGTTTCAGGAATACCTTTAATGTACTAGGAGTGTGATATTGTAGAACTGCAAGCGTTACTGGAAATAAGCTATAAAATAATTAGGGTTGCCATTTACGGAGAATTGCAGAGCTAGGAAAACTAATAGTAATAGAATTTCAAACGATGTCTGGATATTAATATTAAAGATAATAACAGATATCCTTTTAATTTTAACACAAAGGCATTGGTGCCGATTCTCTTGTACACCGAACGAAACTAACTAAACTATCAGTAAAATTCTTTAGTTTTGGCTATGAGAATCTTAAAGCTATTCTACAAAAAATATCTCTATATTTAAAAATAATTTAGACGCAACTAAAATTTTATTTGACAATTGCGACTCCACGTGGTACTTGTTTGCTCTACCACGTGTTTTTTTTTAGAGCCGGATGCGCGTATGGCGGGCGTCCTCGACATGTTTTTTAAGGAATTTTTCACTTTTTTTATAGAAAATATGCAAAAAATATTACCTACATGTAGAGTTTTAGGTGTTTAAGGATTACTTAAAGGGGGTCGAAATTTTCATTATTTCGTTATTTATGTATTAGTATCATATTTAGTTAGACAACCAAATTTTTAGGTGAAATACGTCAAATTCAGAATAGCAAAATTGGTAGGTATTTTCACTAAACTAATAATTCACTGCCATTTTAGTACTGTCAAACTAAAAATAGTTAAGTTGCATCACATTAGTCTATTTCAGAATGAGAAATCGTCGTTTGACAGGAATAAACAAAATTTTAGTGATATTTAGTCTAGTTTAGAGAATTTTGTGACAAGAGAATCGGCACCAATACCTACAAATTTATACTGGCAAGCAATGACCTTGGTTGTAGGGTCAATGAGATAATCGTCGGGATTCCAATAGCTGACCCCCGTTGGATCGATTCCAATAATAGATTTCCCATGGGAACTACGTAATTTATCGAACAAGATTCTTGCTAGAAGTTCTTAATTTTCTCTAAAGAACGTGCTGTAAGTTATCTTAGAAATAATCTTTCCTTTAATAATGTTTTTCACCCCTGTGTAAGCCGTAAGGCTGCCAGACAGACGTGATATATGGGTGTGTGTGTGTGTGATATTTGCGTGATGTGATGTAATACGATGTGATTTGTGATGATATCAAACAATAGGATCGTTTGATGTTCATAGTTCTGCTTAAAGGTTCCTTCAAACAGGCGCGACACGCAACGCGACACAAAGTCATCGCCCCTGTCGCGCGACGAGCGGTGCCTGTGTGTCGCGTGCGATTCGCGTCGCGTGTCGCGCCTGTTTTCAGGAGCCTCAATTTAGCTCTGGTGGAAAAGGTTTCAATGAACCAGCTAAGTTTTTACATACGCGTACCTAAAGCAAATATCAAAGGCAAATCTTACTCAAATGAAATCGTTTATTATGTAAAATATAAGATATCGCAATCACTTTAACACGTCATATTAAAAAAAAGCTATATGGAGTCGATATTTCCTATCTGAGAAGAAACGGCGAAACAAACTTAGGGATCAAAGTCTTCTTTTTTTTTAGGAGTTTTAGTTTCCGCACTTAGTTCTTTATGCGGACCATTGTGCGTGGGCCATGGCGGCCGTCGGTGGTTACTTCTACCAGCCCACCTCCCTCCAGAAGTTGATTAATTCTCCTGGTCTGCCAAGAGCATCTGTGTAGGATCTGGGTGCCCCGAGGGTTTGTGTCCTAATCTGGGTGAGGGGTCAAAGTCTTCTTTAAAGTCCAGACATAATCTTGGTCAGATCATGTGAGGAACATGTAGACCGAGACTCGCTCTTCTTCGCCAATTAGCTCTGGTGTAAATAGATACATATTTTCGTAGTTAAGGTTCGCCTCCGGTGGTAAGCCAGCCTAAAGCTATGTGGGTACTCAATCTATACATATAATAAAATAGTAACGAAGTCAAAATTATACATTGAATATTTATTTACACAAGTAATTGCTACGAGGTGTGGGAACGAGTCTGATGTCGAAAATATAGTTTTTAGAAGTTTTGCCCGATTGACTGTTTGTGTGGATGTATATTCCGGCTTGGTGCAAAAACGGCTAAACGGATTTGAATGAAATTTGGCACACAGATATTTTATTACCTGTATTAACACAAAGGGTACTTTTAATCCCAATGGTACGTTCCCGTGGGATATATTCCGACGTCAACGCAGGCGAAGGTGCGGGCTGAATATATGTAGTTATAAATAAATTAAGCTCAGTAAAACTTCTTCTACCTCATAACCCCTATAAACTACAAGACTGCCAGTAAATGTTATAACTACCCCCATTAAAAACTGCCCCGAGATAATTAATTTGCAATCGCTTTAAATATTGCACCTGCCTGGAAACTTTGTCGAAGTTTTTTTTATGAATACCAGAACACCTAGGTGCTTAAGTTGTAAAACTTCGTTGAATTTGTGAACCGCGGCGACCTGCATAAGCTATCTGATGAAAATATTCTAGAGAATAAAAAAGTACCTAGTTAGAATAAAAAAATACAAAAAAAAAAACGTTTCACAATTGACGGAGAAATCGGTGACCACACATATTTAAAAAAAAAAAAAACATACATACAGCCGAACGTATAACCTCCTCCTTTTTGGAGTTCGTTTAAAAAAAAAGTGAAATGGTAGTTTAATACGGTTTAAAGTTGATGCGGTAGTCAACTGAAATGATATGATACCTAAGTCGTTAAGATAGAGTTAAACAAAAAGATCTCGCTTAGCGAACGAAGTGATGAACGAAGGATAACCAAAAAGAGATATCGTAGTAACTATTTTCTTAAGTTTTTTGTTCGTAACTTACGAGTAGTACTTATTATATTTATTTATTAAAACTTTATGCACAAGTAAAAAAATACTGTACAAAGGCGGTCTTAATGCCTGAGGCCTTTTTTTACCAGTCAACCTTAGGGTGATGCAGAGACTAAACATGGCAGGTGCAATATACGGGATAGATAGCTTGGAAATAACTATAAAATACAAGAATAAATATTAATACATAAATACTAATACATACATACATATAAACAAAATAAACTTTGTCAGGAGAAATAACGATCAGTGGAGGAGAAAACAAATCCAGCAAATCAACGCTGAAATGATTCAGCCAACTTCTGACGGATATGCTCAGGTGCCTCCGTCGGTTGAGACTGGTCATCTCTTAACTGCCACGGCAATTTTTAATTTATAATTTTATATTTTGGATTGTTTCTTTTTTTTACGTTTTTCTCACATATAGAAGCAACAAGAATAATATACGCAGGATTTTGTAATACATTGATTTAAAAGAGTGTCCTTGGAGTTTCTTGCCCGTTCTTCTTCATAGAGATCTACGTTTTGGAATGGGCAACTAGCTTCAACTTTCTGACTAACTGACCGACTCTTTGACAATTCAAAAGTGTCTGTAAATTGTTTAATTGAAATAAATGCTTTGAGTTTGAGTTTGATCGAATAGATACCTACGTTGTTTATGATCCCACCATCGCCCTTTACTACCGGACTACCAGACGTACTGCAGGGTATCATCCGCACTTGATCGATATCCCGACCAGTAGTACTCAGTGCTTCTCCTCCACATTTATTACGCGAACAGTCAACACTCTCTGCCGGCGTCTGTGTTCCCTTCCACATATAACCCATCTGCCTTCAAAGCAGGAGTGAACAGGCATCTCCTGGGTACGCGCGTTCCATCATAGACCACATCCATCCCTTTCCATCAGGCGAGATCAAGGTCAAGAGCCGGTCCATTCTGCAATAAAAAAATATTTTTACAATAAAACAACCGACTTCCAAAAACAACACTAAAAGACGTGAAAAATAACTTTAATTTCGGAAGTCGGTGGCTAAAAACGAAACTTCCGAAATTAAAGTTATTTTTCACGTCTTTTAGTGTTTTTTTTGGAAGTCGGGTGTTTTTTTGTAAAACAGTTTTTATTTTTCACTTTTTACTTGCGGTACCTACCCCACACAAATTCATATACCACTACTTGATATGTAAATAACAGTGACAGAAAATTATTAACACATCATCAATATAACTAAGTGAATAAAATATTCAGTATTAAGGATAACTCAAAAAGTACTTGTCAGAACTTGATCAAATTTAAATGGGACCACATGTGAAGCACCAGCTATCAAATAAAAAAAGAATCATCCAAATCGGTTAACCCAGAAAAAAGCTCTGAGCTAACACACATATAAAAAAAAACATACAGCCGAATTGAGAACCTCCTCCTTTTTTTGAAGTCGGTTAAAAATAAATAAAAATGGTTGAAATGACACATTTATATTTTATTACACAGCCATTTCATATTCAAATCTCGGGAACGAAGAATGCAATATCCTTCAGTAATGTCACTGTGAATTATTGAAGAAATATTACAAATAAACTAACGTCCACGTTAACGTTTCATATCGTAAGTTATTGCATTTCTATATCTGTATTAAGTTTATTTTATTTTTGCGAAATCACCAGAAAAATGTCATTAGGAAACGGTTTTCTTGATATAAATGTTTGCGAGCATATATGTATCAACGACTGTAGTTATCACAGAACATAATAAATATTACTTGAGTAGATGTAAACTAATATTATAAAAAGGTGAAAATTGTACGTTTGGATGTAGAAGAAGTACTGATGCGATTTCGAAAATTCTTTCAGTGGTTTACACTATTGCCAAGTGACATAGGGCATGTTCTAAAGTATAGTTGACTACAACTCGGGCGAAGTCGCGGGCAGAAGCTAGTAAATTATAATTACATAATCTGGTTTTTGTGGCATAATTAGACATCGGAATAGGTAGAGTATATTTAACTAAACTTCGAGGTAAGTAACAGAGTGGATAATACCTCCTCTAAAATACCGGAATGATGGTAATGACGTTTAAATCCCGGGATTTAAAAATTATGAATCATTTATTGGACTTTTAATAGTTACAAATTATTGATTTGAAGAATCATTTCACATTTTTTAGGGTTTCGTTCTAAAATTGTGTGAAATTGAAAAGTTTTGTTTAAGTTACCTACATTAAATTAAGTTGGCTGGTTTATGTGCTTATTTGTTTAAGTGCATAGTAGGTAAATTAAAACTTGTGCTTCAAATACATACCTACATACATTGTGTTGTACAGATATTTGGTTGTTCTTACCCAGATAACGGTGGCAGTGTTTCAAAATATCTTTGGCTACACAACACAATGTGATATACTTAATTTAATATCTCTTTCACATGATGTAGGAGTTGCTATTTGTTATCTCTTTCACTCAATGCAAAAGCTGTGTGAAAGAGATAGCAACTATCGTTTTCTATTGTAAAATGTGTGAGAGCGCATTCCTGAATAATATTGTATTGTTGAGATTGATGATGAATGATGATGTTTCTGATTGATTTTTATTTGTACCAACTAAAATTAATAATTAATAAAGACCACTTGTGTATTTTTATGTGTGTGTTACGAGTTACGAGCATTTGTATTTTTACCCAATGGACGGCGCGACATCAAAAATAGGGTTATTTTTTAGTTCTCCTACTTTACTCTGTTTCTTTGTGTAAGTAATGTTACCAAGAAAGTTTTAATTGTACGTAAATACATAATGTTTCGATTACATATTTTGCTTTTTATTTATAACATATTACCCTTTTTATCGCAATATAATCAATAAATATACAGAATAAACAGCCAACTTTTCAAGAATTTATTTTCCTATATGTAAAGAAAGCACTTTAATTTAACAGTTTTAGTACGGTACCCTAAAAAAGTAATAAGATTTTTCGAAATAATAATTTGTTACGAATGTATTCAAAATGCAATTTTGTGCAAACAGTGCAAAGTAAAATTTGTAATTTCTATTAAAATAATTTGTAAATGTATAAGATACCGGGATTTCAGAGGAGGTATTATCCACTCTATGTTACTTACTTCCTCGAATTTTAGGTAAATATGTACTAACTATTCCGATCTCTTGGACGTAATACTATGTAATACATATTTATCAAAGCCCAGCTGATTCACAGTTATCGATATAGCTGATGGGATACATTATCGTTAAACATCAGCGACCAGCGTATCCAAAGACCGCCAAATGGTTTTAAGAGACGCCATGACATGCCAAATCACTCATTATTAGCGAAAACGTAATGACCACGTCTTACTGTAGAAAATATCATTCACCAGCTCAGCGTCTCAATATTGTATATTACTTAATCATAAATCTTACACTTCTTGTTTAATTGTTAAGATATGTTTTGTAAGCTACAGTTACCTCCAAAAGTTAGATATTATACCTATACTTATAACAAAATCAAATCTGCGTCTTTTACGGACCAACGGACGATGCATCGATAATATTAGAAATATTTTGTCTGGCGACGTAATCTCGTAAATTAGTATCGTGTAGATGTCGTCTAAGATATTGAATTTCTCGCTTTTTATAAGAGTTTTCAAATCCCTCAAACAACGATCTTGGGATTGATTTTGCACTAGCGCTTTACACGACAAAAATAATAATAGGTAAAATTAAAAAGCTCCGTCAAAAAAAAAGAGCTGATGGCTTTGGAAGAGCTGAACCAATTTTGATAAAAAAACGTCTAAGAACCACCCCTAGATAACCTGCTTTTAAATAAAAAATACCGCATCCAAATCGGTTCATCCGTTTAAGAGCTACGGTGCCACAGTCTGACACAGACACATAGCGGTCAAATTTATAACACCCTTCTTTTTGCGTAGGGGGTTAAAAATCAAGAAGAGTTATAACTAAGGACACCCTATTTATTTATTCTTGTTCCGGTGTGGAAAATCCTCATGGATGTCCACCAGCGTGGGGAGGCGGAGGGGTCTGTCAGACTTTTACCGACTAAAAACCACCCCGGTGTTCCATCTCACACCTGCGCCGGGGGTCACGGGAACGTTCGAATTCTCGGGAACGTACGAATAACTAAGGACACCCTGACCAAGGTTCTGTCTGCGTAAAAGGGCTCGGTTAATGGCATTAGGCTCGCCTTCTATTTAGTAGTGGTTCATAAACACAACTCGTGGAACATGGGTGTACCTACTCTAAGTACATTGCTGCCTAACCATTTGAGGAAACAGGCATGATGTTATATTACGTAATACATAATTAAATTAGCAGACGTATGGGCATTTTTCTACCGACTACAATTTGACTGACAAGCCGCGCCTCAAACGACTGGCCCCCTCACGACAGCGTAGGCCATGACGCGTCACTCATTGAGTAATAGGTGGCTAGCCGCTGGGGCTAATCCCCATTGCTTCATCGTTATCGTCACCTAGATGCAAAAAAAAAAAAAAAACTTTATAAACACGAGTAATACGAGAATACAACCAGGATAGGTTTCAAAAGCTCCCACTCTGTGGACAAAGTGAAGCACGTACTTTTTGGTTAAATGAGACTTATTTAAGTGACAACCTATATTGAAACTAGACAAATAAATGAATTCCGATTCTGATGCAATTTGACTGGCGAATGTCGAGTTGATGCAACTGTCTTATGCACAAAACTGGCCA
Source organism: Griposia aprilina (assembly GCA_916610205.1). Lineage (NCBI taxonomy): Eukaryota > Metazoa > Arthropoda > Insecta > Lepidoptera > Noctuidae > Griposia > Griposia aprilina. Next base: position 18,549,193 of record OU744288.1, read on the forward strand.
ATTAGCGAAAATGACTAATCCACGATACTGGCGAATTAAATAAACTGACCAGTGATACGCGGACTCGTTATACTTAGCTACTGCAAAAAAAAAAACAAAGCGCAAAGTAAATTAGATTAGTAATCCTTACAAGTAGGTATTGCTAGCTCATACGTTCCAGATTTTCATTACTAGAACTAAACTCTATCAAAAGAACAAGAATGAAATTAATAATGTGTGCCCCAGCGATCCCTAATACGATCCTAAAGGAATATTTCCGATAAATAACCTTTAATATTAGTTTTCCGATAGCGATTGCAATTATTCGGACAGTATTATTAATATCCAACATTAATCGATGTTGCTCGAACATCGATCTTAGGTCTTCGATGGGCGATAAATTATATTTTGACATCAGCCTTAAGAGGCCGCACACGGGTCTACAAGCGCCACTCTTTTAAAATAATATTATCTCGTGACTGAGAAGGAATTTTGAATAATGGCTCAATAAGCACCCTCGATAAGTGTGTCTAGAATTTTCTAATACCTTTTATAAAAATTCATATTGCGACACGAAGCAACAAAATTCGATCTAAAGAAAAGCGGCCACATTCCTCTAGATCGTATTTTCGCTAGTGGACCGGTGTGCGCCCTCTTAATGCTAAAAACTTAGTCAGTGATTGGCCTGAGGGCCTTATACAGCTTGAAATATTGTCTCAAGTTTAAAAAAAAACAACCTTAATTATTTTTTCAATGTTTTTAGCAGGTGTCTAAAACACAAAGCAGCCCTAAATGTAAATTAAAAGTAGCCTAAAACAACACTTTTAGAGGTTTTAATGGAACTTTCAGGGACATTTTTGAGCAATTTGGCACTGTTAATGGAAGCACTCAAAAATTAGGTAAATAATACTCTTTAGCTGAGACAATGTAATCTAGCTTCTTAATTTAGGATTCTTGTAATGCTTTTCACCAGCCTTTGGTGCCATCTTAAAAATAGTTAAAAACTAACCTTGGTGTGCCCGTGGCTGCAGTCACGTGAAAACTTTATTAATCCTAGGGAATTCTCAGTAATCTTTACTTTTCAACAAGAACCAAATTACCAAATTCTCTGCCCTTCATCAAAATTAGCTCGGAAGTTTATCTATGAATATGTACCAAAAAGAGTTCGACAAATGTATTCACTTTCACATTAATATTAGCAAGGATAAAAGTCTAGAATTTCTAAACACTGTTCCTTACTTAGTTTCAAAGTTATCCTAAGAAACTTCTAATAAATGCTTAGCAAGTTACTGATTACGTTCCCTTTACACCTAAAACATATCCAAAGTCTAATCTTAAGTACATAAATAATGTAGTCTACATTGTTCACACCCTGTTTCTTTCAAGGTAGTCCGTAATAAGGAATTTAAAGCGTCTACCCGCGCCGCCGGGGGTTAAGCCGGGGTAAATTAATAGTCACTAGGAGAAGTTGCGCAATAGATCTCTCTAAACCCAATGATCCTCGTTGGTGGTCAGAGGTTGTAGGCTACATACCTTTGGGTTTATATCTACTACTTACCCTTATCATACAGTACCTGGCCGAAAATATGGTAGATAATTTGAGTTTTAGAAAAAGGTCGGCTCATAGAGTTTTGTTTCTATCACTCATCTTTGACTTTTTTCTAAAGCTTGACGGGTCATATTGACGCCCGGCACTACTTGCCTGTTGGTATTGTTAACTTTTGGTTTTAATGTAACTAAATCTTGTTGATTGTGTACAGATTATTTTGTAAATGTTTTATTTAATTATCTGAAGCTTCCTGCAACCGACTTCCGGTGCAAAAATACCGTCTCCGGTTAGTTAGATTAAAATAATATTAATATTTTATTTCGGGAAGTTAGTTAGCACGCCACTTATTTGCCGTTTTTAGATGTGGAAACGTATAAAAGCACATGCACTGGGCATGTTAAAGTTAGTTCCAAGTAGAATAAAGAGCTATAACGTTACGCTGCTCGTTTTCTTGTCCTAATCCGTTCTGATTTCCTACAGTATTCTCCGAAGAGATGGGCAGAGGTGTAAGTAAACCCATATTTGTCGAGTTATGATAGAAATCCCTTATAATAAGATTTTTTCCAAAGACAGAAAAAAAATGGTTTATTTGTCACAGGAACACGTGCATACATTCAGAAATATAAGTTGACACGAATAATAAAGAAAAATTAAAACAAAATGAACAAAATACATCGAATGACATAAAATTGCACCGTGCTATAAATTCAGACCTCCCATGTAACTCAGAACATCTACACATACCAATACACCAATATTTAGATAAAACTGGTGTTATAGACATGTTTTATTTGTCACGTCGTGATTACTCGATCAAGTTTCTTTAGATGTGTTTGTTACTCAACAAACACAAATCTGAGTAAACTTTTAAATTGATTATTTTGTCGACGATTCGAACACAAAGTTTCTGTTACTGTGGCATGAATAACGAGTAATTTATGTTTTTGCAAACAGACTTTCGGCCTTATTACTAAACAAGGTTTATCTTTAGAGGCAGGATTAAACCATCGACCCATTTTTGTATTTCGAAGTTTATTCCGACAAATCTAAAGTTCTAATTACTAAAACTGACTTAAACCAAAAGTCTAAGTTGTCAATTTTTAACCAACTTCACAAAAAGGAGGAGGTTCTCAATTCGTCTATACGTTTTTTTTTTTTTTATGTGTATTAGCTCATAACTTTTTTCTGGGTGAACCGATTTGGATGATTCTTTTTTTATTTGATAGGTGGTGCTTCACATGTGGTCCCATTTAAATTTGATCAAGGTCTGACTAGCAGTTTTTGAGTTATCTTAATACTGCATATTTTTTCCACTTAGTTTATATGGATGATGTGTTAATAATTTCCTGTCACTGTTATTTACACACCAAGTAGTGGTATACGAATTTGTGTGCGGTAGGTACCGCAACTAAAAAGTGAAAAATAAAAACTAAAAAAAAAAAAACAACCGAATTAAAAAAAAAACACTAAAAGACGTGAAAAATAACTTTAATTTCGGAAGTCGATGGCCAAAAACGAAAATACAAAACCAAAGACACCGACTTCCGAAATTAAAGTTATTTTTCACGTATTTTAGTGTATTTTTTGGAATTCGGTTGTTATTTTGTAAAAAAGTTTTTTGTATTAAGAAATTTACTGTACTCGGAATAAAGTTCAAAATACAATGACGTGCTAGAAGGTTTGAGCTTAAAGTAGGGCTGAATAAGTGTGAGTAGTCCCCTCACACTTAGCCGCTGGGACGCTTTTGATCAGTTTGTGAGGTCACCGAAATGCGCCCATGGTATGAATTTCCTACCAAAACGTGTTCAGAGTTTTGCGCCCATGGTCTGAAAGTCATACCAATTTTTTTTGGTTTTATTTTCATCCTTGTGTATCCTTGTATCACCACTATTAAGCAGTACTTTCCAATTCCATGGATTTAGTTTCATACGTTATCTGTTTCCGAACCGTTTGAGATATGACAACCTTAGAAGGAATAAGTCTATGACATTAAAAAATATCATTTTCGCTGTCATTGAACGAGCGACCCGTCGTGAGTCTCAACTTTGGATTCTTTTAAATAATTAATATTGTACTGTGGTACGTGGTTTTATTCATGTTTCGTATGAAGAACTAACACACCATGTTTTTTAAACCATAAAACATATAGGACAACCCCTGTTTTTCTTATTAGAAAAAATCTTGTTGGAATCTGTGAAAAAAGTGTCTTTGTTCATCTTAAACAGTCGTCTACAAACGGAAACATCGTATATTCAAATACAACGCACACTTTAATATAGCCCTACTAACTAGCATTCATAAAAAAATACAACGGTCGCAGAATACCAAGAAATGACGCCGCTTATAGGGTTTGTTTACAAACACTCGACGCGCGAGCCGACGCGTCATATGACGTGTACAATGTAGTGGGAATACCTAAGCGCGTGAGTACAATTTAGTGTTAGAAAAGTCTGGTATGCTTTTCATACCAAAAGCGTCCCAGCGGTTATTCAGCCCTATTCAGCTTATGCCTATAGAAAATAACGATTTTGTATGGAGACGCGTACGCATCCGTTCATCTTTCCGCGTCTATTCAGCTTTCGCGGCAAACAAGTATAAAATGAGGACAAATGTTTTACTATCATGCGAGTGCTATAGATAGAGTTCAGCGCTGTTCTGCCACATTCAGCGCTATTCTGGCGCGTTCAGCGCTGTTCCACCGTATTCAGCGTCAAAAGTGGCGGAACATCACACACGGATGGTTCTAGACTCCTTGTCGACAAGTTGTGACCTGCATAGTTCCTGCATAGATTTGATTTATTATTACGTAATCATTATGCATGCAAGGATTGAGATAGTTCGGACGTCTTTTAAAGTAATTATAATTATTTTATTTTTACGAAATAAATTCTCCATTCTCTCCAAATTCTCCAGCTAAATTTCTATGTTTGCGTTTTATTTTTTTACGTTTAATTTTATCTATTTCTTCTGCAAGAAGCGAAACGATAAACATATAACTGTCCATATTGAAGACACAATACTAAATGAGTACCTTACCGTCATCCCAGCACATTCAGCGCCGTACGCAGTAAATAGAAGCGTTTCAGCGGAGATAACACGCTATGACGGCTTTTCTCATTCTTACGACGCTGTACGCGGCTGATAGAAGTAGGACTGTATAAGTGTGACCAAAATCGTGCAGCGAAACGCGAATGGAGCTGAATAAATGTGAGTAGTCTCTAAGAGGTCGTTTTGTAATGAGACGTAGTGTTTTTCCTATAATTCCCTACATAGCATTACTATTTAGTTGGTATTTGTTGCAAACAACCACTACGGAATACGTGGATAAGCTGCTGATCTTGTTCTTTCTTAACTATAACACAAGCAGCAAAAAGTAAAGGTTAACGGAGCGACGTTCTCGGAGTCTTTGGTTAAGATGGGCGTGCCTCAAGGTTCAATTCCTGGCCCTTGTCTATTTCTAGTTTAAGAAGCCAAAATTTAAAAAGAGAAACCGTGGAGTTTCTTGCCTACTCTTCTCCATAGGAAACGAACAATTGAAACTTTGCATCTAGCTTCTGACGTTTCATAAGTGCCCATGTAGGTTTATGTGAAATGAAATATTTTTATTTGATTTGAAAAACGTAAGAAAAGCTTACCACTTCAGCAAATAACTTAGAGATTATTTGCAGATATCAAATGTTTGGGCCATTTTTTGCGTGAGCTTTCAATATCGACGCGATCATTCTTTGAGTAACCTAACAGGGAAGGGTCAAGAGTCATAACCTTACCTTTACTATACGTACTTACGCATAGTCACATTTATGCTCAAACAACTCTTAACATGAACTAATGCTGGTTTCTGTAATCTTGGTCAAGTTTTTGAACAGCAAATTCCATGTGATTGTTTGATGAAAATAAGAAAGACCAAATTATCTATATTTTATAGGTTTCTATGATAATATTAGTATATCGAGCTGATTAAATTAGGTACTTGCTAGTCTTACAGAAACTGGGAATGAATCTGTCATACCTATTTCAGAAAATAATAAAGCAAATGACCCGAAAAGACGGTAAACTTTGCAAAGTAAACAAATACGTAATTCAATGTCTTGAATTTATTTCACAAGTTTAAGTTTTGCAGCCGAATTTATGTTGGCCTACAATAAATTGAGCTGTCAGTTACGAAACCACTTCTGAAACTTAAGGGGAAGCGCCAGACTGTCCGCGAAATTGAAATGTCCTTACGTTTTTTTTCAAATTGCAGGTCAGTCAGGTTGTATGTTGAACAAAATGTGATTCGTAAAAAGTATGTGTTTACGGAATTTAAATAATCATGAATACAACCCTCTAAGTTCACAGGTATAATCCTATTGATTGATATTTTATGAAATTGTAATTCAATTGGATTATATGAACTTAGAGGGTTATATTGATGATTTTAATAATTATAATTCTGTAAATACATACTTGTTACGGTCGTGGATCATATTTTGTCAATGATCAACCTGACACTGACCTGCAAAGTGCAAAACACGTAAGAAAATTTGAATTACGGGGGCAACCTGGCGCTTCTCCCTTAAGTGAAATGTTCTTTGGTTTCGAATGTAGGGTACAACGCTGACCTCTTTGATATTATACAATACTATTACATTAGTGGACCGATGTTCCGAAAATGGTTTCCGTGTTTCGTCTGCCAAGTGGGAAGAGCAAAACGAAAAGCGAAATCGTGAGTTCAAACTCCACTCATTGGAGAATTTACGTCCATTCCTTTTACAACCATTAAGCTGAATAAAGTTTTTATGAAGTTTGATATTAAAAGGACGATTGTTTTCTATTAGTTTATTAAGCTTGGATGCTGCATGAGTAATGACCTTCCGTCCGCAAAAAATATGTCTCTTGAGGAAGAATTGATTAATTAAAGGGCTGACAAAAAAAAGTTGACAAGGTCAGTCAAATGAATTGTTTATCAAATAATGAAAGTTGTAATTTGAATATACGAACAATTTATGTTGAAAGAAAGAAAAAATATTTATTTGGACTCGCATAGGATTATCAAAAAATAAACACAATCATAAAAAGTTGGTAGTCAATTAGATAAACACTTGGTTTACAGTGATGATTGTAGTATATTGTTTATACTTCTACAGTACACTGTCGGCCATTCTCTTGAATAAACCGTAGCCAGAAAGGCTCAAGACGCCAAAGGAAGACAGGGGTTGGACACCTTTTCTGTGAACCAAATATCTAAAGCTGTAGCAGACTGTAGCTTATAGGATGGAATAGAATAGAATACTCTTTATTATGTATACCATCAAAAATTGAGATGTAAATCTCTAGCTTCCAAGTTATTTGGTAACTAGCTATTTTAATTGGTTAGTGAGCTATGCCTGTGGGTCGTGTTTTGGGAAAATAATTTTAAGAAATAAAGTAATTAATGGTATGGAGGTGAAGGCATTTGTTTCTAAAGGAGCAGGCTGAAGATTTAAACCTGAAAAACTTAAGTACCAAACTGATTTTAGAACGCAAACTGCGACAGTATACCTAGACTTTTAATAGTCTGAATTCATGCTTGTTTATTTTCAATATGAGAAGAAGTTTATGCCTTGTAGTGGTGGAATAGTAGGCTGATATTGCACGAGTGTTAAAAGATTTTGCAACTTCCAAGAGTGTTCCTAAGTTTTTTTCTGTACTGTTTCGTTTATTCAAATAATTTTACCTCGTCATTTAGGGACAAGTTTTTTGAATACTATATTTCTTCTCAAAAGGACGCGTCGGAGCGCCGCCGGATAGTAGGGAGTTTTGGTTTTGGGATTTTTGTGGGTAATGATAATGACCTACCAGCCCAAAACTCCCTATTGTCGGGTATCAGTCCGACTCGGCAGTTCCACTCGTTCGGTTCAGGGGGCCTACTCTCTAAATCCGTCAACGAAGAAACGGGCCCATCCGAAAGTAGTTCGATAATTCGAAATGAACCCTACTCCCGATTAATTAACTTTTATGGAAGGGCGATAACACATAGGGAGTAAGGACAACTGTCAAATCATGTTGTCATTTAATCTTAGTTCGGGCCCCAAACTAATGTTATGTCCGTAGAGGATACGGTGTAGGAAACGCCCGTTACTGCAGCCGACACTACGGATATCGTGCTTAGAGAGTGCAGACCCCCAGTTTACATGAAAACGTCCTGTCCCTCCCTCAGTGCCGCTTAACAACTAAACTTTACGCAGGTACTTCACAACTATTGCCTCGGTAGGGATGGTAAACATTGGCTTCTATATTAATTTAGAAGATTTGTTTTATGAAAATCAAAAGTCGCCACGCTGTTGGTCGACTCCTTACGTGACCAGAAGGCTGGCCTTTTTTGATCACCCTTTTATTAGGTCGACCTGTATGTAACTAACTATGTAATGGAATCTAAGGTAACTAATTTAACCATCTTTCTAGGGTCGTAGCGTAATGAAAATTGCCAGCTGTATGTGTTGTATTGTCATCAGAACGATGACAATACAATAATCTGGTACTGTCGAACTGATCTAATGATGGAGCCAGAAGATATGAACTGGAACTTCATGATGGAAAATTGTATCATAGCTGTTTTGGATTTCTTAAAAATGTCTTGTAATGAACTTTGACCACGATTAGGTTTCAAGGTCTGATGATGAAGCCGGAAGTTAGGCACTGGCATTCCATGATGGAATATCGTATCATAGTCGTGTTTGCACTTGTTAGAAAGGCCACGTAATGGACTTTGAACACGATCAGGTTTCAAAGGTTATAATAAACCTCCAGATTGAAGAGCTAGATTGTTCTAAGCTGACAGATAAAACACCATGCAATACAGACGCACTGGCGGAGATGGAGAGGATGCGGGCTCATTCGCCTACTTAAAATAAATGTATAAATGTTAAAAATATTTCGTTATCAAAGACCAAAAAGTATAAAATAAATTAATAGTTTAAAAAACACTAGAAAAACACGCTTTTATAAATGCACGTAAAACAAAAAACAAAAAATTATGGATCGTTCAAGTTGTCTCTATTTCTGGGCTGAAGTGTAAACTATGTGCCTTTAATTATAATATTTGATTATAAAAGCGTGTTTATCTAGTGTTTTTTAAACTATTAATTTATTTTAGGCCAAAGACTCAGCATTGCCATTCAACGTGGCGATGTTGTCAGCCTTTTGGGCACTTTTTCCATTGACAGCAATGCGGACGATTTTTTGATGCCCAATGAGCTCTTCCATTTTTTTTATCAACTTGTACCTACACAATATATTTATTTTAGTGTTAGCTTGTAAATTGTATTTAAGATTTGTCATAATAAATTGTACTCAAAAATTAATCCAAAATATTTATCAACTCAAAAACCTGACTAGGTACGGAATAAACTAACTTAAAAGAATGGGACACACATTCTCTCTCTCTCTTTGGTTGGCCTAATGACTCCGCCATAGAATTCTGCTTTCTTGAGCAATTTGTTTCTAAGAACTCATTTCAAGAACCGACGAAATGTGCATAAAAAATAAGCAAGTTATTGTGGCAATGAGGTCGGTACACCTCATTTAGAAATTAAAATGAAATTATTTATTAATAATCAAGTACATCATAAGTGCATAGCAATGTAAACGGTGATCCCCAAACTAGACGTTAGTCTGTATCTTGGTGATCAGAGTTAATACTTATCGAAATGTAATGTCTACCCACACTTTTCAACACAATAAAAAAAAACATTGGAAATCTAAAAAAATCCACAGCCAATTATAGCATACACACATGTAGGTTTACCATCCCTGCCCTACGTACTTCCGGGGAGAAATTACCGTCAGCGACTTGTTAACGTCTGGTGAAGGCAACGGGTATGTTTGTATTCTCTGAACAATCCCCGGTCTGTGATAAAGTTAACACCAAGGCTTTGTGGCAGCCGTTTTTATTATACTAACAATTTCTTGTTGAATACTTTCGACGGACATTCTGCTTTTCTTCATTTGATGGCGGGTTTGATCAGTGTTAAAAAATATGCTGTTGTTTTTTATTTTACTTGGACAAAATAAAGTCTATTAGCATTTATCAAAGCATAGGTAAGAATATGTATGAACAACCTATTGTAATCTATTATATTAAAAACTATTAGTCATTAAAAATGTCAAATGTAATATCCGTTGAGATTGACCACCGTATCCGAAAGTCGGTCGGGAGAATATTATTTTTCTCAAACATGCTTGAAAATTCGAGCATTATTTTGATAACTTTCTTCGAGATAAAACGAAATTGCTCTACTGGTCAAATACATGCGAGCAGCGGCCTGCAATTTTAGTATGAAAATCCATAACTGTCGTGTTTAGCGGCCGGCAATGTTAATATGAAAATCAAAATCTGACGTGTATAGCGATCGAATAAATTACTATCAAAACTCATATCTGTCGTGTAATTTAAAAATGGAACGAACTTTTTACTTCGGCCCATGGCAACCAACGAGGTAACTTATCAAAGATTTTATTTAAATCTCGAACTGGCTTAGCGAATAGAGCTGTTTGGAGTGAAAAAGAAACAAATGAAAATATTGGCGCGGGAAAAGTTATCGTTGTTCGTCATTGATTCTGAAATTTATGATTCATTTACTTAGTTTGAATTTCCGGGCATTATTTGAGAAAAGTAATATACGAGTCGTGGCCGCAACCAGGCATTGATGGACTCATGTATATGTGCCTCGGCTACACCTCGGCCCACAATTTCACGTTTGTCTATCAATGCCTCTGTTGTCGGCCGCTGCAGTAATATATTAATACCTATTTGTTTCATCCATATTTTTTGGCTGATATTAAAAGTTCATGGCAGTAGTTTTTTTCGGATAAGCTATGGTTTAAAGCTACACCATAACAATCATAAATAGTCGTGAATAAGCTATACAATTGCGTTCATTTTAAATATTATAAGTCTAAAATTAATTAGTATTACGATAGGTTTCAACCAAAGAGATTTCAGATACTATAGAGAGGCTATCAGAAAAAAAATGTCACAGGAAAACTGTGATCTCAGTGACGCCATCTAGCATAGTATAGCAAAACTACATCATAGCCAAGTTTGACACGATAGACTTGTATCGACACCAAACTTTGACTACCAACCGTCCCAATGTGCAATTGTGCAAAAAATATTTACAAAGTAAATATTTTTTGCACAATTGCACATTTCTTAGTACACAAAATGCGACCTGTCATGTGGGGCGTATGACACGAGACATAGAACTAAACTGACCGAGGTGTGACTTGCGGTGACGGCTAGTAGATTTTGATGTTGTTTGCTTTGTCCTGTCGATCGTAAATTTATTTAAATTTAAAAAAAGAATGATAATACGTTTATTTGCAGTAAACATGACGCACAGAAACACACACAAATACAAAAAAAGAACAAGTTGGGGGAAAATATGCATCACATCCACGCAAAACGGCAATCGGTCAGCAAATGTCTTTGGTTTCAACATTAAGTTACTGTAGTAGCTAGTATAGCTACACAATATTAAAATGGTATTTGGCTCGCCTACGCACCACCACGTGCTTGCGGGCTGGCGGTTAGGCATAGAATGACCCCCACGCAGCCCGCACCTTATGACGTATGCGCTCGAGTCAAATCATATTTATATCTATATACACTACAGTTACCCTTAGATTTAAAAAAAGCTACCACAATAAGGAAATCGACATGCAGTTAAGCCACAGAAGATACCCATAGCTCATTACCTTTGACTTCGCTCCAACACCTAAAGAACGCTTTTCTTTCTTGAACACAAAAGGCTGTATATTTAAACCCCTTTGTAAATAGCAAATGGGGTAATGCAGGCCTCATTCCCTTTTCAGTCACGTAGTCAACTAATGATGAATGCATGAAGACTGCGTTGTCTCCAGAACATCTGGTTACTAAGCGAGCTTTGTACTATGCATGAGACTATTTGATAAATGCATTTACTTGTGAAAGGGTTAAGGAGAATTGGATATTATGGAGAACTGATGAATGAGTACAGGTTCTTAAGAGCACATACACGGGTCCACTAGCGCCACTCCTTTAAAAATCTATTATCTCGTGACTGAGAAGGAATTTTGAAAAACGGCTCATGAAGCGACCTCGGTAAGTGTGTCAAGATTTTTCTAATACTTTCTATAAACTTTCATATTGAGACACGAAGCAACAAAATTCGATCTAAACAAAAGCGGTCACATTCATTTAGATCGTATTTTGTTGCTTCGTGTCTCAATATGAAAGTTTATAAAAGGTATAAGAAAATTCTATACACACTTACCGAGGTCGCTTATTGAGCCGTTTTTCAAAATTCCTTCTCAGTCACGAGATAATATTTTTTTAAAGGAGTGGCGCTAGTGGACCCATGTATGCGCTCTTAAACGCTGGTTATAATACAAATAATTAACATTTCGATAATCTCAAAGAAAATAGTAACTATTTATAACTCGCCCCTGCTTCGCACGGTTTTAACGACTGAACAAAACATCGAAATTTCATTTTAATATGCAAGTTCAATAATTAATGTATTATACACACTTCTTACATAATTAGAGAAAAATAACACTACCATTGCTCGATAGCTTTGACTTCGTGCAAATACCTAAAGAACGCTATAATTTTCTTGAACATAAAAGGCTGTATATTTATGTAAAAATGAGGGAATGCAAGGCACATTCTCCTTGCAGTCACGTAGTCAAGTAGGTAATGAGGAATGCATAAAGGCACTGTTCCGGAACATCTGCTTACTGAGCGGGTTTTGTACTACAAAACTTTTTTACAAAAAAAACAACCGACTTCTAAAAAAAACACTAACAAAGTGAAAAATCACTTTAATTTCGGAAGTCTTTTGTTCTTATAAAGTAAATCTTTGGTTCTTATAAAGTAAGTCTTTGGTTTTTTTGTACTACAAAACTTTTTTACAAAAAAAACAACCGACTTCTAAAAAAAACACTAACAAAGTGAAAAATCACTTTAATTTCGGAAGTCTTTTGTTCTTATAAAGTAAATCTTTGGTTCTTATAAAGTAAGTCTTTGGTTTTGTATCTTATAAAGTAAGTCTTTGGTTTTGTATTTCCGTTTTTGCCACCGACTAAAAAAACTAAAAGCACCAGCTTTAAAATAAAAAAAGAGTCACCCAAATCGGTTCACCTAGAAAAAAGTTCTGAGCTAACAAATATAAAAAAGAAAAATACAGTTGAATTGAGAATACTGCTCCTTATTTTGAACTCGGATAAAAATGAGACTATTTGATGAATGTATTTGGGTAAATCTTTCAAACGTCAGATATCATTATCCTGATAATTTTGAATTTTTGACTGATTTTGTACGGAAAGTCTGTCAAAAATTCAGAATTATCAGGATAATGATATCTGACGTTTGAAAGATTTACCCATTTACTTGTGAAAGGGGTAACGAGAATTGGATGTTATGGAGAAGTGATGAATAGGTACAGGTTCTTAATACACAATGGTAATATTGCAATAACATTTAGGGTAATTGTTTTAATTTTACTTTATAAGAACAAAATATTTTAAAGTTTAAAGTAGGTATAGGTTAATACTTTTCGATGAGTAATTTAGTTAGTAGAGTTTTAGTGCTAAAGCTATTTTTTTTGCAACTAAGTATAGATATGTTGATTTAAAAGAGTGTCCATGGAGTTTCATGCCCGTTCTTCTCCACTACCGCGCTTTGGAGTGGGCAACTAGCTTCACCTTTCTGACTGACCGACCCCTTGACAATTCAAAAGAGCCTGTAATTTGTTTATTTGAAATACATGCTTTGAGTTTGAGTTTTTGAGTTTGAAGCATCAATACAACTACCTATTAATTATGATAGCTGATTTCTAAGAACACTTCTTCATAACGAAAGAACCAATATTTTTTGATGTTGTAATGTTGAACGTCTTTCACAACATTTAAGTCAGATTTGGTTTCCTAGGACAGCGGTGGACGGTCATACAATAACGGCTGTCCAAATACAGAGCTTTTTAAGAGCCTTTTCATATAAGTAAATTAAATAACTACACATAAACATACTTATACTCACGCCTTCTTCCCGTAGGCAGAAGCTACAGAACGCCACCTGCTACGATCTTTACATACTCCTTTTGCCTCGTTTACGTTCACACATCTGGTCGTACACGCACGCCGGTTGCGAGTACTACGCACCTGACCTTTCTGAAGAACTTCACCGATAAGGTCACTATATGTCCCGGCGTTTCCACTCACATCTGCCTTGTTAGTCGTCTTCCATTCATCAGCTCAACATGACTAAACCATCTAAGCATACTCGTTTCAATTTTTGTCACTACATCATCTTTTAAACAGCACCGTTGCCACTATCAAATTAAATTAGAAGACAGTAAGAAAATTTACGAGATTGACACTCAACGCTTACAGTCTGAAATTCAGGTACTAGAAGAGTCAATACATTCACTCTATACTAAGTATGTGAGGTCTGAAAATCAAATTCAGGAGCACATTCTTGCTGTAAATGAGTTAGTGGAGATGTGCAGTCAAACTGGACCCGCTGACTCTCAGCAGCTCTCAATGTTTATTGCAAAGGAAATCCAATCCTGGCACTCCCCAACCTGAGGCAACGGAAGACCCGACCCGGTCAGGAAGTGAACCAGTCACCAGATATTGAACAAGGTCCATTGGAAGTAGTTGAAGACAGAAGCTGGTTCTCGCCCTTGTAGTAGTAAAGTTTGTTACTGCTCCATTATGTTTTCTGATAGTTTTGGAAAAGGGTTAGGAAAATTACTTACCAACAACCTGAGTCATTCTTCTCAAAACTATTGTATGCTACAGACTTCCTACAAACAAACCATTTCTTCAAAAACTAGGATCCGATATGATCCTAATGCCATTATTGCTTTACTTCTAAGTAATAGTTTTAATGTTAAAAAAGATAATAATCTCAAATCGTTTATTGCAATCCATAATGTACACTTACAGGTGGTAAATAAAAAATAATGCAAACAATTATAGACCCTGTCGGGCACAGCAAATTTTTAAATAAGTTGAGAGAGGAAGAGCGCTTTATTAATTTTCTTTGTTATTAAGTTTGAATTATTTTATATCTTATTAAGTATTTTATATTTATCTTATCACTGATAGTGTCACCAAACTATTTAAGTTAAATTGTAAGAAAATAATGTTGTGTGCTTTCCCATACTTTAAGCACTTGTCAAACTCAATTCACAATCATGGTCTCCATAGTGACAAGTTTATGTTTTTGACACCAACATTTTTGTTGATAAGCTTAGGTCGACAATGATACTGTGTATCTGCCCATTAGTATTAGACGTCAATAAGCTAGGCTATTAGCTTTTAATATTAACACAGATATAATTAATATGTCGAAGGCAGCTATAATTAGCACTACAATTAGTTATAGTACCAATGTTAAGGTGGTTAGCTCAAATAATTTAAACTAGTTTGTAAGATAACAGAGAAGGTATCACTGACAGTATATTTATCAGTGTTACACTTAAAAACAAAAAGGTATTTTCTGGCACTAAAATAGTTAACTGTATAATAATTTCAAGGACTAACACCAAATAATTCGAAATTGAATTGTTTTTAGAAAAAATAATGTTTGACATTATTTGAATAACTGAGCATCGGTTAAAAGATTCTAAAATGTTGATTATTTATGAGAATTATAGTGTGACCAGTTGTTTTAACCGAAAATCAATGCTGCGTGGTGGTTCCCTAATCTTAATGATTAAAGTTGTATTAAATCAAAAACTCGTAAAGACAATTTCATAGTTGAACTATCGGTTGAATGTAGCATTGAACTATCTTGTGTAGATATGCATCTTATAGTGTGCGTTTACAAACCCCCAAATTATCAAAACTACTCTATATTTGAGTCAGTAATGGAAGATGCTTTGGCAAAACTTGCAACTGGCAATAAATCAGTAATTATCTGTTGTGACTTTAAAATTAATACTTTAGAAAAAAAAAACAAATACCAGTAGGTTATTAAATTTGTTTATATCATTCTATTTGTCGAATCTTTTTGTAGAACCAACCCGAACAACTACGACTACTGCTACATATATTGATAATGTTTTTGTTGGTGCGACTATTTAGATAAAGCCATCGTTAATTAATCACAGCGGTCAGACCGTAACTTTTGAGTCCAACATACCAATACAAAAAGTGCAGATACAATCCAGACCAATAACATTTGTTTATTTAAATAAATTTAATAGCACTTTAATTTGTAAGTTAAGTAATCAGGACCTTACTATGAATAATGTTAATATTTTGTATAAATAATTATTTTCGGAAGTTCAAACCGAGTTTAATATTTCTTTTAAGAAGAACACTAAAAGTATCAGGCCTAAGTTTTTATTTAGTGACTGGGCAAAGGACTTAAAGTAAAAGGAAAGGAAAAGTAGGGAAAGACTTTTCGAGCAGTATGGCCTTAAGCCTTATATTAACACGAAAACTTTTAATAAGTATGTTGCTACTTACTCTTAAGCTTTTAAGAATACTTGTAGGGCATTTAAACCCTTATACATGAGCAACAAGGTTAGATCAGCAGACAATAAAATAAAAACGGTTTGGAAAATTATCAATATTGAAACGAACAGGAACAAAAAGCACAATTTCTGATTACACAGTGGAGACGTCATGTGGTCTCATTTGCAAAAACAAAGAAGTTGCTCAAGAATTTTTAAATTTCTTTACCAGTATCCCATTTAAAATAAAGAGCAGTGGTGGCCCAGTGGTATCGGCCCCGACTTACGAGTTGTTGGTCGTGGGTTCGAACCCAGGCAGGCGCTTCACAATGTGTATTTAATTTCATTAATCATTTTAAAGGTAGCAAACTTCCATCCCTTTTTCTTTCCCACTGATCTGCTTTATAAATCCTGCAACGTGCTGACTGTTCGCCAACTTTTCATTATGCACTTAGTATTAAAACAACACACCATGCTTACCTACACTGCTGACATTACTAACAAGAGACGGAATGATATAGTATGCGCATCAAATTTTACTTCAAAACATGTCTTTGTGGAAAGATTTTTTACATTCTTAGGCCCATTTCTGTACAATAGATTAAATAGAAAACTAAGTATCTATAAATTGAATTATTTTAGCTGTAAAAAAATTATACTTAAATATTTACTAACCATCGCCTATGCACAGACAGAAGAGCTACTTGTTGTCTGCAAATAGAAACGCTTACATGCAATTTTACTGTTACTAACCTAAATTAGATTTAGTTTTTCACTTTATACTCATTGTTAATTTATTACATTAAGTATTTATGCACTTCCTAGCCTGAAGCACAGGTTCAACCTAGTTCAGGCAAATAAGCAATTGTGTTCTATTTTAATTGTTAAGAAACTTATTGTAAATGTGCCCTTTTTATAAATAAACGATTATTATTATTATTATTATTATTACCACTGCTCTCAAAACGCTGCAGGAAAACATCGTGAGGAAACCGACTTATCCTAGAACCAAAAATTCGAAGACATGTGACATCTACTAACCCGCACTGGGCCCGCGTGCCCCCAGCCCATTCCCTCTCAAAGACAGGAGGCCAGTGTCCCAGCAGTGGGAACATTATAGGCTGATTATGCACTTAAAATAACTGAAACCTTAAATTCCTTACCCGCGCTCACTTTTGGTTTAGTAAGAGCGAATGTGTCAGCCTGCCCGATTTAATTTAATTTTAAGCATATTAACCCCATAACAGTAATAAAAGCTTTTAAGCAAATGAAGATCAAAATTGACCGAAGATCTTTGTGGAATGTCCATTAAAGTCTGTACCTTCATAATTGAGACTATAGCGCTTTACTTAGCCTTAATATTTAATTTGTGTGTGGATCAAGGAGCCTTCCCGGAGTTAATGAAATACAGTAAGGTTCAAATACCACTTTTCAAATCCAGCGACAATAAATACACCATTAATAATTATAAACATGTATCCGTGTTACTGGTTTTCAGCAAGGTGTTTGATAAGATAATGCATAATCAAATGCTCAATAATATTAACACAAATAAAATCCTTCACGATCAACAGTATGGTTTTACCAAAGGGTACGTCCGACGCCGGTGTAATCTTATTAAAACACATTTTACCGCGTGGGAAGAGACCCAAGAGGCCATAGGAATCTTTAGTGACCTCACCAAGGCATTTTAGTGCGTCGAGCACGGAACCTTACTCTTGAAACTTGAGCATTACGGACTTGGAAAACTTGCGCTTAGTTTAATAAAATCTTATTTAAATGATAGAGAACAGAAAGGTTAAATAAATAGTGTCAATTAATTCGGGTTAAAAGTAAAAACAGGTGTTCCACAAGGCTCAATATTGGATCCTTTCCTCTTTTTAGTATATATTAATGATCCACTCCATTTATCAAAAAATCAACCATAAATGGTATTATTTGGTGAAGATACTTCCTTAATATTTAAGGTAGATAGACGTGCCGTACGTACGACGTAAATAACGCCCTTCTGCAAGTGCAAAATTGGTTCAGTGCTAATAATTTAGTATTCAATGAAAAAAAACTAATTTCATAAGAATTTCTTTGCCAAATGTCAAGGGTAGTGATTGTGAGATAGTATTGAAACAAGAGAAACTAGAATTCGTCGACAAAACCGTTTTCCTGGAAATCACGCTTGACTCAAGGCTACAATGGGGTCTTCATTTAACATCTCTTGCAGGACAGCTATGTTCAGCAGCTTATGCTGTCAAAAAAAACCGTCAATTTACTGATGTAGATACCACGAGGCTAGTCTATTTTGGTTACTTTATAGTATCGTGTCTTATGGTATTTTACTTTGCGGACGGGCTGCAGACATCGAGTCTATTTTTATTCTGCAGAAAAGAGCCATCAGAGCCATATATTATAGTCTCCGCAGGCACTATTCTCTAAGGGAACTGTTTAAGGATATTAACACCATGATGATGACGGTACCTTGTCAATATATCTATGAAAACATTATGTACGTTAGAAAAAAAATACATCTTTTTAGAAAACAAGGTGAAAGACATAATTATAGTACCTACTAGAAAGAGGGATCTATTAATTCAACCAGGTTTCAGACTGGTCAAGTAGACTCACCTTTCATGGGGTACTGTTTAAAATGTTACAATTAAATATTTCCCCACATACTTCAACTGAATGAGACGAAATTCAAATCTTGTATAAAACGCGCACTATGCAGGCAGTCATATTATAAGTTAGGGGATAAAAATGCCTGGCTTAATGCTGGTCCTGCGCCACAACCACAACTAATTGATTAACACTTGATAATACTGTTGGAACTGCTGAAGATTGTAAGACTATCTTTGCATTGTATAAACTCAATCTCCTTTGTATTATATGATTGTATAGTACAGGTGTGAGAACTATGTACTATAGAGCTACCATTTACCGGGTAATATGTCTGTCATTAACCTGAATGTGCCCTGGCGGCTCAAACTATGTCATGCTCACTCAAATGCCTCGCTGACGGTGGCGCGTGTGTTGGATCATTTGATAAATGATAAATGATTTTATTTCTGTAAGTAGGTTTATACAAACACTTTTACATGTCAATCATATTTTTAAAACTAGATGAGGTCCGCGTTTCCTAACTGACTACTCTGAGAAGAAAGGCCGATACAAACTCAGAGGTCACAGTCTCTTTTAAAGTCCAGACATAATCTTGGTCTGATCATGTGAAGACCATGTAGATTTATGTCTGAAATGGTCTTTTGAGGAAAAACCACACAGAATGAGTGGACCTGTCCAGTTAGTGCACGCATTTGTCACTAATCGTGGAGCTCAACTCAGAACTTAAGGAGCTCAACCACTCGACGAACAATACCAAAGAAAGGACATTTGGTTAGGCCTTATAAAGCACTCAAACTGCCAGATTATCATTGAAACTACCTGAGAAAATGAAAAAAAATAATAAAAAATAAAAGTTACCTACATAGTCCTCACATTCACAATAAATAAAAAATAATACAAAGTAAATTGTCATGACATTGTATATAATAATAATTATCAAAATGTCAAAATTTATGAAAAATAAAAAACAATAAAAAAAAAACATTCAGTATGCAAAAATTGGAGCAACTCAATCCCAAGCCTTTTTGTCCTCAATATAATCCTTAACGGTATAAAAGGCTTTCTGGCACAACTTACGTTTAACTTTAATTTAACTCCCTATAAAATGGTTGAGTTGAATGGTGGTGATCCATGCGTAATGTTCGTGAACGGGCATCGTCAGTTGAGACTGGTCATCTCTTAGCTGCCACGGCTTATATTATTTTTGAATTGTTTTTTTTTGTTTCTATTGCTGTAGTCTGGACGCTTTTAACGTTTTTGCCTTTTTTACATCGCTCTCACATATAATTATAAGTTCAAGATTAATGATGTTACTAATATTTTTGTAACAATATAATTTAAAAGAGTGTCCATGGACTTTCTTGCCCGTTCTTCTCCATAAGTACCTACTAGGCTTTGGAATGGGCAACTAGCTTCATATTTCTGACTGACCGACTCTTTGACAATTCAAAAGTGCCTTTAATTGGTTTAACTGAAATAAATGCTCTAAGTTTATGCATTTTTAACACCTTAATGTCAAATACCTATTGGTGAAAATGATAGACAACACATTACACACATATACACACACACACAAAAGCACACACACACGCACACACACTACATTTACACATTACTTTTTTTTTACATTTATATCTGTAATTTTTATGGTGTACATAACAGAGTATTCTATTCTATTCTATAGATTTTCATTACGGCCGCTACCTATAATATGACTGAACCGCTTTCCAATGCGATTTAGATTCATTAACACTGAACTATGGTATTCATACATAGTTTTCTCTAATGCTCACTATGAAAACAAACTACTGAGAAAAACAGGTCCACAAAAATTCAGCTTTCTCCCTACAAAGTTAGGTAAGTACGTATTCTTTTACCAGCGGCCAGCAATTTGCCGATTTAAATGCTCCGACGGTTCCTTACAACAATCATGGCTAACAAGGCGATTATTACACCGCCGGGTTTTTTCTCATTCAATGTCGACGGAACCACAGATAGAGAGAATTTAGATTAGGCAAGCTGTGCTTGATTGGGTGACTCAGTATGGTGCAAATTCCTGTGGGTCATTTTGTTGTTGTTTCACCGTGCACTTTTATTGTGTCACTGTAACAGGCGCTTCGTGCATATTATATTTTGTTTTAGTACATAGCTTTTGTCCTAGCAATGCTGGGGTAAATAAATCGTTAGAAAACACAAATCTTTAGACCAAACTTTTATAAGTATGTTACGTATTCGTCTTCACGCAGTAAATGGCACACTACTGCATAACGTAGGTAAAATTTTACGTACTTGCACCATCTATTTCTCTATGTAATCCATGGTCTCAGCCTTCTATTTCTTTTGTTCTACTATTTTTACTCCCGGATCGTTGGCTCAAGAAATCCCTGGAAAAGTAATATTGCTTTCATCTCTGATTTTAATCGAGAATTTTCTAAATACAGCTGAACTTTGTTTTACTGAAATATTTTATGAATTTTAATCTTATGTCAATAGGTGTAGTCCTTGCACCTTCATATGGGCCTGATGGCCTATACCAGACGTAGATTTTCACGTAGAAGCTACCCCAAAAAGTTTCTATGAAACATGTTGTGGTTGATTGACCAAATTAATAAGAACCAACCAACGTATAGCAATAGAAAATAAATAGGTCAGTAGGTAGGTATCTGAAAATCGTAGTTGTTCAGTCGGATTTGGCCAGCATCATATGCACTTTTACAGACACATGGACAGACAATACTTAAGTGCTGTTCAAATTATCACCATGGGCAGCCTTGTTCCACCACTGCTGAGTAAAAGCAATAAAAAAAAAGAAAAAAGAATATTCGTTTACTGCGGTAAACATAACGCAGAGAAAAACACACAAATATAAAAAAGAACGAGTTGGGGGAAAATATGCGTCACAAAATGGCAATCGCTTAGCATAACGCTACGACCCTATGCGAGACAGTGCCCCGGCGCTGGTTCTTGTGGTGGCCTCCTCCCTTTTGTGCCATGCTTCCTTGGTCTGTGAGAGTCTCATCCAGGTCTTCCCCGCAGGGAAGACCTAGATCTGGACCTGGATCTTCTGTACGTCATCCACCCAGCTGGATACTGGTCTGCCAAAGCTCCTTTTACCGTTTTTCAGATAACATTCCGTTAGGGCTCTGCTCCACCTACCATCACAACATTTAGACAAGTGTCCTGCCCATCTCTATTTTAGAGCAGCTACCTTAACCCTGTTGTTACTAACTCCAATATCTTACGAACCTTTATCGAATAACAATAGTATTCTAAATGACACATAAGATTACCAATGGAACTCCTTGTTTTTGTATATTCTTGGTCCTCAGAGCCGGGCATTATCCTCAAGCCCTTTCATCTAGATTATATTAAATATCCGTTAGTTACATTCCCTCAAGGCAAGTTTGCTAGAAAAACAATAAGCCAAGAAAGATTTTATTATATCTTAAGCTTTAGTAAAGAGAGGTCGGTACGAGATTGCTTTTCAACGGTTAGGTAAATATTTTTAATTTGATAACGTTGTTTCTGTAGTTATACACTAGTTACAATAAAGGGATTATATTAGTAGAAAAACATAAGGATGACTTAAATTAAACTAGAAATTCGTGTAGGTAACATCATTAAGAAAAGTATTCATTATAGACCTAATGCGTGATGACGATCTTTAAAAATTCTTAAAATAAATCAGAAGAAATTTAAAATATGCATTAAACGCACAATATGTAGACAAGCATAAACTATAAGGTGTATGATTATATCGTAGATAAAAATGGTTGGCTTAGGGCTGGTCCTGCTCCACAGCTATTTGGGCTCACTAGTTAAAATTTAAATGTTTGGAAGAGATGCTTCCCTTTTATTTTTTCTGACATTACGAACTTAATGTTTTTTTTTTTTTACTAACTTAGTTTTAATTATTGTATACTTCAACAGGAATTATTTATTATCTTTTCTTTTTGGCAGTAAAAGTTTATTCATCTTTCAAATACATAGCAAATTATAGTTTTGGTTTAATTTAGAGACATTTTTCAATTTTGTAAATGTGACTATCATGGATTCGTTTATTATGTATGTTGACTTGAAAGCATGGAAGTTAAGAGTATGTCATGCTCACTTAAATGTCTTACTGGTGGTGGCGCGTGTGTTGGATCATTCGGTTCCCTACAAAATGAACCAGCTGTTCGTGAACCAGCGCCGTCGGTTGAGACTGGTCATCTCTTACTGCCACAACTTATTTTTAATCTTATATTTAAAATTGTTTCTTCATTTTTGTTTTACATTGTTCTCGCATATAGAAGCAACAAGAATAATGAGCCCAGGATTTTGTAATATCTTGATTTAAAAGAGTGTCCTTGGAGTTTTTCTGTACTCTACGTTTTGGAATGGCCAACTAGCTTCAACTAAACCTATTTTTCTTTCTTCTTTCTTTCTTTGACTGGCTAACCGACTCTTTGACAATTCAAAAGTGCCTGTAAATGGTTTAATTGAAATAAATGCTTTGAGTATGAGTATGCCTTAAAATTAAAAATTTTCAAAATTTGGTCCATGTAATTACAAAAAAAAAATGAATTCGGTCCATGTAATTACAAAAAAAAAAAAAATGTTTAATTTTCTTAAAATAATGTATAACAAGTCAGTTCATCGCAGTAACCAAAACACACACCGCCATTTAATAGTAAGTAACCCTGTTAACGATAGAAACATTTTCACTTAAGCCATTATCGTTAATACAGAACAAAGCCATTTACACGTTTTACCTTACGAATGGCTATTACCTAGTTTATCAGAGTTTTGGCTACATTTTAACTTTTTATAAGATACTTACTTTTCCATTACTACTTTTTTTTTTTTTTTTTTAATCTTTATTTAAGGAGCTTGGTCAACAAGACTAAGTCGCTCCGTAAGGCTTTCTTATAATATAATACATTATTTTATAAATATAATACAGTCTTTATATATATAATCGTAACTATCTTCTACGAATACCAATCCGCACGAGGTTGTACAATAGTTTTGCTGTTTCTGATAAGGGGAATGCTAAAATATTGTTGCATCTGCCCACCTCTTTCACATCAACGCCAAAATGAATTAATAATTCAGCTCTGAGATCTTCGTTCCGGGCACACTCTACCATGATGTGAAGAACATCTTCAACTTTCCCACATTCTGTGCAGTTGGGGGAAGGAACTTTTTTCATTAAATAGGCGTATTTATTTAAAGGTATATGTCCAGAACGAAGTCTGAGAGCTGTTACAATTTCTGTTCTACTTAAAAGACTACTACTACTACTTCTTATAATGGATGGTTTGGACTCGCAGCAGGTAACTTATTCATCATCGCCCACAGCCTGACTTCACCCAGTGCTGAGCATACGCCTCTCTTTTCTTATGCCAATCCCAATGCTCCTGTGCTAATTTCATCCAGGTTCTGCCTGCGATGGTAACAATGTCGTCCGCCCATCTCGCTGCCGGACGACCGAAACTTCGTCTTCCAGTCCTTGGATGCCACTAGGTCACTGCATTACTCCACCTATCGTCACTGCGCCTTGTCAGGTGTCCTGTCCAACTCCATTTGAATCCCATCTCGGTTACTTATTAGGTACATATTTGCTTTTGTCTAAAGAGCCAAGATAAATATATAATATAAGAAGATTAACATCCAACATTTTCATAATTTTCCTTGAAGGGTGAAAAACAAATCAGTTCAATCCGACTCGAAGGACCAAATCTCAGATAACATGATATGTACCTATCTATTTTATATTTATATCTGCCGCCATAAATCCAAATATGAATGGCAACCCATCCCTTCAGATATTTATGATAAATTAATTTGCTCGTAATCTTAGGAGCCAAAAGCAACACAACACTTTGATATCCAACGAAACAATTGATTGTGTTTCTTTGATTGTCTATTCGCTCAGAAACTGGGCAAAACATTAATTTTGGGTTTCGGTATAATAATAATTAATGCTAAGCTATCGTTGGCAAAATGATAAGCACGTGCGGGTATAATTTATCCTGTCCCGTAAATTATTATCTATTAATTGGCTTGCAGAGTAATTAAGCGATTGGAATTTATGTTAGCAAAGTATAAACCATGGTTTAATCCACCGCCTTCTCACCAGCCATAAATATTTTTTCAACACATTTGCTCAAAAAATGCATTTACGATGCCTGTATACTCGTACATGGTTCGAAGGTTAAAAATTACGCACCATACAACGAAACGTGCGGTTAAATAGGTACTCACACCTAAGTACCTGTTTTACCGCATACTCCGTTATATAGCGCCGTACGTATCCTATACGGTTTATTTTTAATTACCATAAAAATATGTAAGAATTCCACCAAGGAATTTCACATTACGAGAATAAATAAGCTGAATAATCGAACCTCCTTGGAAGCGCTTTTGCTCAATATGTTTGTCTCGCTTTAATACTAAAGAGAAAATGAGACGAAATATGTACTTCTAATTATCATATTAGAAGAAAAGTCAAAGATTGTTGCGGCTTTCCGACTGATAAACAAAGTAATAATAAATGAGTTCAAGCGAGGAATCTACTAATATTAAACTATTTTCTCGCAAATGTGTTGAAAAACGTTGCATGACACACGTACGGTAATTGGTATTTACAAACTCGTGACTATGGTAAGCCCTCGACTCTCGTTTGTAAAAAACAACATACCGCACTAGTATTAAAAAAGGTACATTAACTTTCTTACCACTCCTATTACGCACATTTGCAAATTGGCATTGGCGACAGGTGTTTTCTCTAGAGCAGTATACTCGGCCCAACGTTGTTCTTGGTGTATATCAACAGCCTCGGCCAACTCCAGCTTCTCGAGGGCAATTTTTTTACCTTTGCTGATGATACTGCCCTCTTTTCCAGTGGACAGAGCTGGAAGGAGATTTTTGGCACTGCTCAAAGGGGTTTTAACCAAGTATGCGAATGGCTCCGATCGAATGTTCTGACGCTTAACGTTAACACATCTAAATATGTCACTTTTGCCCATAGATCAAATCAACTTCCTTAATCGTATCTTAGTATTTACTGTCATGCTTGTGTTCTTGTCATCACCTCCTTATGCTCCTGTCCCGTTGTCCAAAGAATCGATCATATAAAATACCTTGGTATCATTATAGACCAACTCATGACCTTCAAACCGCATATAAAAGTCCTTGTAACCCGGCTCCTTAAACTAATCTTTATCTTCAAAAGCCTTCGATACCCAGCGGACCGGCGGGTTATTAAAATGGTTTATCATGGTTTATGCCAATCCTTAATAGAGTACCGTAAAACGGGGTGAATAGCAACGCAAGGGTGAATCGCAACGAAACTTTAAAAGGGTTTTTAACATTGAAATATTATAGTCTGTCGCCAAAAAGGACTCTAACGTGTATACTGTATTATAATTAACGATTACGTGTCCCTGTTGGCAACAAATTATATTATTTAAATGATAAAATTCCTTTTAAAGTTTCGTTACGATTCACCCCTGCCGTTCCTATTCACCCCGTTTTACCGGTACTGCATAACATCCTGGGGAGGTGCCGCCAAGACCCACCTTATTGAAGTTGAAAGGGCACAGCGTGCCATTCTCAAAGTTGGGGCCGGTCTTCCCTATCTATTCCCAACTGTAGGCCTATTTAACAACTGGGATGTACTCACTGTTAGGCAAACCTTCGTATTGCGTACGCACATAGATCGTTTTTCAGGATTTAGGCGGCCAAAATAATTTTATGTGATATTTATATTACAAAATAGTTACATAAAAAGAATTCTGTGTTTGGAATAACTTATCGAAATTATTTGTTGGTGCACGGTGGTTAGGCGCACCTACTTGTGATTTTTTATCAAAAAATATTTTATTCGAGATCGTAGTTGATTTCAAAGTGTTTTTTAATATTATATTGAAAATACATATGACATACTCACGGCTTTCCCCAAGGAGGGACAGCTGTCTACGTTTTAGTAATACTTTCAGGTATGTATTATTAAATAAAACAAAGTTTATTTTGTTCTAATAAGTAAGTAAATATATTATATTATTAAAAGGATCTTTACATTCGTTATACGCAACGCGCGGTTCGTTCGTTCGTTCGTCTTTGCGTTCGTTCGTTGTAAGTTACATAAGCTAAATAGATAATCACTAAAAATAATCAATCATACATTGGAGACTTATTCATCTACATTTAAATTTTCGCCGCTTTCATCAATTTCCATTGGTCGGTTTGGCTCAGCTGCAGCAGGAATTAATAGCTGCATTGTCTCAGGCAAAAATAATTTTGAAGCGGTTTTTTTGGTCTTTCTCATGGAACTAATAAATGGGTCGGATGTTAATAGTAACCTATGATAAATATCTAAGTTGCATTCTTCCCTCGAAAACTTGCGAGCAAAGTTTAGGCGATAAGACCTAAAATGTTTATTGCGGGCCTCAGCAGCTTCTTCCGAAAGTTGCCCTATCGGCAACAACGAATTTTCTATTATTGAAGCTCCATGAATTAAGACCTTATGCATCGTTGGAGTCATAGGATGCCAGCCATATAACTCAACATATAGTTTCGCAGTTTCCATGGCGTATTTATCATATTTTGCTACGTCAATCTTATGGCCGCTTGATATGGCTTCTAATATCACTTTTAATCTAATAATCAAGTCATAACTTATCCCAGTGATTTCTGCAGCCAATTCAGGGTTCTCGAAGAATCTTCTGCTGGTATTTCCATCGTTTGTGTTTCCGAAGTTACTTTTTGGCATATCGACTAAAAGACCTGTCTCCTCTCTAAATCTTTGCTGAATATCAAGTTTCTTCTGCTTTTCTAGATTTTTTTCTTCTTCGGTTCGTCTCTCGCGATATTTTTTCACGGGCAATTTATATGCTAAGTGCAGCACACTTTCGAATATCCGGATTCTTGCATGTAATACGGAAAGGCCAAATTCAAGAGCTTCAGGGCGTACATCATTTTTTTTTGTTAAATCATTAAAATCTTTTGATGTAGCTCCACATATATAACATCTGCTGGTCGATTTGGTGTCTGTGGCTGCATTGCAGACCTTTCCGTCAACCATAGTCATTTTAAAACTATGTTGAAAGAAAAAATTCTCTCCATTGAGGTCAACTTTCGTCAAGTTTAATGAGTTTACACTATTCCTTACATAATTGATTTCTTCTTTTGTGATGTCCGTAGATTCTTTTACGAATCTAAATCTTATTGGACGGCAATATCTAGGTGAAGATGGAGTTGGGTTTTGCCACACGATTTTACTTTTATCCTCACCACAAACAATTCGTAGAGGCACAAATGAGCTTATAAAAATATTAGCATCAGATTCATCTTCGTTTGAGAGTCTCTGTTTAAACTGGGCTTGTTGAGAGCCGTCACAACCCCATTTGCAGATGAACAGTAACGAGTTCCTTTCAACGGCATCAAGTGTGAGTAAGACTTCTTCTAAGAAGAGGGATAATCTGGTTACAGTGTGATCCAACAAAGATTGTAAGTTTCCTTCTGCGCAGGTAGACGTCACTCGTAATGACTCCTTGGGTGGGTAGCAATCTTCTTTGGCCTTCAATAATAATTCATAATGTGGATAGAATCTTTTGTTCGTTGCTCGAATAATTTCGTACTGTCTTCTGGTCAAATCGGCTTCAACAAACATTGTCAGTGCTTGCAGAGGAGTAAGGGGCTCTATTTCTTTAGACTTTGAATGTCTGTTTTTACAATCACTGGCAGACGCAGAAGAATTCGTAATGTCTTTTAAAACAGTAGACGCGTTTCTTTTTCCTTCTGTTTGTAAAATTACTTGTGCCGCGTGAACAATTACTTCTTCGTCGTAAGATGCGCGGACTCCTTCAGTTTTTCTTCTCTTTGTTCTTTCGCTAGATTCGGTAAAAGATTTGGTAGGTCGTCCTGGCCTTTGATGCGTGTCTACGGGGATCTCAAATGTTCCTTCCAACCAAGAATTATTGGCCGCCAAAAAGTTTTCAAGTATTCTATGCGCCCGAGACCACCTCTTTATCAAATCACATTTAAAATACGAAAACTTCTTTTTTATCACATTTTTATGTTCTTCTGTGTCCCCGTAACACACGAGTAAATAATTTTCTAAATATTTAATTTTTTCATTTATCGATAATGAATGTTGCTCGTTCATTTTATCGAAGAGGTATTTACGAGTCAACATTTTCACCCCCGAGCAGCCAGGTGAACCTATAACAATAAAAAAATAATATTAACACAAAAACATAAAATCCGATTTTTTTCCTATTTTTGTCAAAAAAAATTCAAACTCGTTTATTTTTAAAACTAGCAAAAACTAGCAGCTGATTTTAAGCAGTTTTCTTTATAAGACTTTATACTATAAAATGAAATCAAAAATGTAACTCGGAAAGGTGCGGAAGTAAAGTTTTTTTTCGATTGAAATTGAAAAATAAAGAAAAAACATTTCTAAAAAAGGGTATTATTGACGGCTCATTAAGTCATTTATTGACAATATATTTAATACAATTTCATATTAATTTAATAAAGGCTTACCTGTAGTATTGGTATCCATCACTTAAACAAGCAAATATGACACGACACATAAAATATTCACCGAAGAAAATGATATACGAAAAGGGCGTCAAGAACTTTCACGTGCAGTAAGTGCGACAATCAAGTTTCGACTAGTAATGCAGCGCGCTCGCGCAGTCTAGGGATGTGGGTGGGGTTGGCTATTGTTCGTCAGGTAGTCTACTATTCCAGGAAAAAAATTGTTTGTCATTAGTCGATTATTGGAATTTCGACTTATGGCCGCCTAATTCCTAGAAATCTACGTATGTGGTACGGTGCTTAAAGAACACTCCTTGTTACAATACGATCCGAATCTGTATAGGGATAAGCGCCGAAAAGGCAGAGTGTGCCAAACACAACCTACCAGTTCTGCACACTCGCGTAATTTCTTCTTCTTTCTCGGACCCTACCTGTACAATAAGCTAAATAACATCCTAAATATATATCCTCATACTAAACACAAATGTAAATTTTCAGTCACGACTTATTTGAAAACTCTTGACTATCAGGAAACTGAGAATTTGTTGATCCCTCTCAGATAGACTGCCTCTACCTACTACTCATCCCCTTTGTTACTTCTACATACCATCAACCATACTTGCACCACACTCACTCAAGCAACCTTTCACATTCACTCTCACACTCTCTTATACACTTTCTTTAGTTGCTAACACAGTCTGGTATTTCCACATTTTTTTTATTATTTTTTTGTTTGATTCTTAATCCAACCTTAGTTAAGTATTACTGCATTGCTATGATGGTCCAAATTACAGGCATCTAGCCACGGGAGGGCCCTGGTGACCTGTAATACAGGTTTTTATATAAACCTACTTCAGGCACTAGTCTCTCACAAGGTTAGCTCCATATTCGTGTACTATTTTCGAATATTAGCTGTAAGCACATAACTTGTGTAGAGAAAATAAACGTTTATATTATTATTACTATTATATAGTATCATAAATAACTATTATGGTTCCGTCTTTTTATATGATCACTTTTTTGTCCGTCTGTCACAGAGTTATTTATTTTTAACGTAACTGAACATACCGTCACGTCTATGATGTCGAAGGGTTAGGCAGAGGTGTACCTTTAGTACACCCATATTTCACAAGTTATGTTTAAGTCCCATCTAATAGGGAGCGAGTCTATTGCCTTCAACCGGGCACAGATCCAGACTCCGGACTGCTAATGAGAAATTCCTGAAGGTAAAACCCAATAACACTTTGCCCGACCCGTTATTCGAACCCAGTACCTCATACTCAACAGTAGGGCTTGCGACCACTAGACCAGCGAGGCAGTAATTTTACTCTATCTAATGAAGAAAAACTTAAAAACTCCTAAATCTGCAATATCCGCTGGGACGCTTTTGATCAGTTTGTGAGGTCACTGAAATGCGCCCATGGTATGAATTTCCTACCAAAACGTGTTCAGAGTTTTGCGCCCATGGTGTGAAAGTCATACCAATTTTTTTGGTTTTATTTTCATCCTTGTTTATCCTTGTATCACCACTATTAAGCAGTACTTTCCAATTCCATGGATTTAGTTTCATACGTTATCTGTTTCCGAACCGTTTGAGATATGACAACTCTAGAAGGAATTAGTCTATGACATTAAAAAATATCATTTTCGCTGTCATTGAACGAGCGACCCGTCGTGAGTCTCAACTTTGGATGCTTTTAAATAATTAATATTGTACTGTGGTAAGTGGTTTTATTCATGTTTCGTATGAAGAACTAACATACCATGTTTTTTAAACCATAAAACATATAGGACAACCCCTGTTTTTCTTATTAGAAAAAATCTTGTTGGAATCTGTGAAAAAAGTGTCTTTGTTCATCTTAAACAGTCGTCTACAAACGGAAACATCGTATATTCAAATACAACGCACACTTTAATATAGCCCTACTCACTAGCATTCATAAAAAAATACAACGGTCGCAGAATACCAAGAAATGACGCCGCTTATCGGGTTTGTTTACAAACACTCGACGCGCGAGCCGACGCGTCATATGACGTGTACAATGTAGTGGGAATACCTAAGCGCGTGAGTACAATTTAGTGTTAGAAAAGTCTGGTATGCTTTTCATACCAAAAGCGTCCCAGCGGATATAACGTTTTAATAGTAATATGAATAAGAACTGAAATACACTCAAATGATTTAAAAAAAATGCTAACATAAAAGTAGACTTCCTCTATGGTTTCCATAAGAATACAATAATTACATAACATAATATCACGCCTGTAATCCCCGCAGGGTAAGGCAGAGGTGCACCTATAGTACACCCACATTTCGCCAGTTATGTTTAAGTGTCATGTAATAAGGGGCGAGCCTATTGCCATCAACCGGACACAAATCCAGACTCCAGGTTGCTACTGAGATAATCCTGATGGAAAAACCCAATAAAACTTTGCCCAACCCGGGAATCGAACCCAGGACCATGAGGTCCTGGCTTTGATTCCCGACCAATGAGGCAGTACAAAAAATAATAAATATTATAACATCGTAAGTACAGCATCCGGTATGGGATTCCCTAAGAGTTCCCTAATCAAAGTTTGGTACAAAAACATATTTCAATTAAGTAAAGCAAGTAAACCAATGCAGCTAGTTCTAACGCTTTCAGCTATCTCAATTAATTGCACGACTATATTAATTAAAACTCCACCGTATACGGATAATTTAAAGAATGTCGATAACGCGAAGTTCCGTAGTTAAATATGCGGAACTATCCGAAATGCGACGTGGTAAGGCACGTTCACATTGGTACAGTATAACTCATTCTTCTTCGTCCCTCGTGTCGATGGCACGACAGTGTATTAAATTTTGTTGGCCCACAACTTCGCCAGTTCCACGGCATCGTCGGTGGCAGCGCAGAGGTCACTATGGGTGCATTTTTGGTGCACGGAGGACAGGAGGAGTAACATAGTTTGTGCTCGTTCAGGGGAGTTATTAAATAGCACTGTGTTTCCGAACATCTGACACACTCTCGACTAGCAAGCACTCGGTAACGCTTTCTGTCCAAACCTTCCACAATAGTGTTACTTCCAAAAGGTTCTCTGTAAAGTAATCAAATAAATAGAGTCAAAGTTAAATAATATATTAATTTAATTTTAAGATAATGCGCTAGTAAAGAAGGTACTGTACGATGTAACTATACTTTACAAAATGTCAACTAGGCTTTTAAGTTAGACTAGAAATTGTATTTTAAGTGCTCTACTGTTCGTACTTGAATGGTTACTTGAGCAATGTAAACGCACCCTAAGCCTTGTAAAATAATTAGTGCGAGCAACCGACGCGAGTCTTCTACCAGCCGCAGACCTTGAATCTTTGTCTATGTAATTATGTCAATGTAATAATATTAATTTACATTACATATATTCTGTAAGTTACGGTCTGGTTAATACGAAAATATAATTCCGGCTTGAATATAAGTTATCTTTTAGTATTAGCATACCAGATTTATTCCAAGAGTTGGATAAGGAAATATCTTTAAATAGGGTGATTTAGAAGCATTACATAATGAAATGTGCTAGGTCACGCGGTGATTAAAAATAATACAAAAAAAAAGATTCTAACGAATTCAGCACCTCCTCCTCATTTTGAAGGTGGGAGCAAAAAAATAACAATAGAAGAAGTCACAAGAGGAGTTCTTCAAAAAATATTCACAAATTAGTAAATACCCATCTAGGGGTAAGATCAAATGTGTGACCCTCAGACCAATAGTTACGAAAAGACACAGTTTTATTGGACAATTTTTAAATATTCAACTAGACACGGAAAAGTTAAAACCCAATTCCGCCACTTTCTAGTGCAAATATCCGAATTCCGATCCGAATCCCGAACACAAATTAGAAATTTTCCGCCTGAAAAGAGGTCTTCATTGATTCCATTCGATTCTGAATTCAACTGCTAATATTCCAATTCAACTTGCTAATATTCCAATTCCACTCGACATCTTGCTAAAAAGCTGAGTAAAGCTGAGTTTAATTAAAATGCTCAAGTAAAGATTTTAATGTACAAAGAATTCTTAACAATGTTGGAAGTTTCGAGTTAATAAAGAGCTGTATAAATTAGTGGTAACTTTGAAAGCATTTATCTTATTAACGTTTGCTGAAATAAATGTGTTTGGTAGTTTCAACAGTGGAATAAAAATGTTGGAATGCAATGAAATTCTACTTACGAGAGCAAGAAAAACTACTTACGAGTAGTAATGTTCCCACTGCTAGGACACAGGTCTCTTCTCTTCGAGAGGGAGTGGGCTGTAATCTACCACGCGGGCCCAGTGAGACTACTTGCAGATGAGAAAAAGGACCACGGCATGTAATATAATAAACGTGTTCCTCGTTTGAAATAATTTAAATATAGCTAGTTCTAACATGATGTCAGAACTAGCTATACTTAAATTATTTTGGTATCGCTAATTCTGACATGAGACAAACAACACGCTTAGCACGCTTAGCACGCTTATAAGTAAGAGCTTAAAATTACAATAATTCAAAGGACACTCAAGATACGTTTTCTTTTTTAAGATGCCTGCAGAAAGAAAAGCTACAAGTAAAGCCCCTGCTGGGAACTACAACCCTTAAGTTGACTTCAGAGAAACACTTCGGTTTCTATAATATTTTATTAAAAATTTAAGCAGCAGTGGAATGATATTTTGGCCGGTTGCCAACCGACCACAATTTCCTCCATTTTTGTCCACTACATATTTATGATGGACGTCGATTCAAGCAGTATCTTTCGACACTAATTGAATCGTTTATCATAGCCTACTTGATTATATTATTATTTTATTTTATTGTGTGGACATGACCTACTGCTGATTGTAGACCACTAGTTATGTCACTCGCAATAAAACGAGGGCCAGCTTTCACTAGTATCCACATTTGGCTGAAAACAGACCGGCTCAAAGTGGCCAGCAACAACACTGTTTTGTTTGAAATCACAATTTTAGCTAGAATAACTTACGTTTGACCTTTGCTTTCGATTGGACTCTTTTTGCATTAAGTATAGAGCAAACTGACAAGGCAGATGTGAGTGGAAACGCCGGGAGGGGACGCTCTAGGAGGATATAGAATGACCTTATTGGTCATGTTCTTCAGAAAGGCCAGGATGCGTAGTACTCGCAACCGGCGTGCATGTATGACCAGATGTATGGACGTTAACGAGGCATAAGTAGTATGTAAGGATCGTAGTAGGTGGCGTTATGTACTTTCTGCCTACCCCCATGGGAAGGCGTGAGTTTGTGTATGTATGTATAGAGCAAAATGTAATATTGTATGAAACCGTCCCCAATGTAATGGTATTTTGGCGACTAATATTGAGTTGCGTAATTTACTCCGGATATATTTATTTTATTTTTCTTTAATGGCCAACCAAAAGTTACACTGTTACAATTTTAATTTTAATCTAAGGTTAGATTAACAATTTCTTATATGTTAGCACCACATGATGCCCCTTAGAGGTAATAATTATGCTACAAGCACTATATCCACTCACGTGCCCGGGTCAACGCGAGACGTCGACAGGACCGCCCTGGAACATTTTTGTCGGCGCGCCACCGGGCGCCCTGGCACATATAAACGACTCGTAAACAAAAGATTTCTATGAACCGATAGTAAACAAATGACTGTTTCCTTTTATGGACAGACCAGGCCTAATTATGCAACATGTTTTAGATCAATAAAAACTTTAATTTTGTTTACTTTTTTATCATAAAAAATAAACTCTATTATTATTATTTTTTCGAAAGCGTCGACCCTATGTTTTTTTTTTGCCATAACTCATTAATTAAACAATGAAATCATAATATTTACCAAAGTTCTTTCAAAGTTTTGAAATATAAAGAATTTAAAGTATTAATTTGACAGAATGCACGAACCGCGGTTTCGGGCATTCTAGTGGATACTATAAAATTAATAATTATGTAGGGAAAACAAAAGAAACAAGTTTAAAGTAACGATAATAATAGTTTAAAAATAACATCAATGATTTATCTAAAAACACTCTCGATCAAGTCACCATTCATACAAAAAAAAAAAAAATCGGTTCACCCGTTTGGGAGCTACAATGCCGCAGACAGAGACACAGGATACTAAGCACGTTAAACTTATGACAAACCTCTTTATTCGTCGGGGGTTATAAATTTGCCTTAAACCTAAAATATAGAGAGACCGATAAATTCTATTGAAAATAAACACAAATCAAATTTTAGACATGGTTAACAATTAATATAGGTACCTACATAAATAAGTACTTACCCTTTTACGGCACCTTGATAAGCGTTCGCTAAATTGATCCTACGGCCTTTTTTAATGTCTCTTCTTTGCTGAGCATGAGGTCCTGGGTTCGATTCCCGGGTCGGGCAAAGTGTTATTGGGTTTTTCCATCTGGAATTTCTCGGTAGCAGCCCGGAGTCTGGATTTGTGCCCGGTTGATGGCAATAGGCTGGCCCCCTATTACATGGGACTTAAACATAACTGGCGAAATGTGGGTGTGCTATAGGTACACCTCTGCCTAACCCTTCGGGGAATACAGGCCTGATGTTATGTTATGTGTGTGTTATTTTCTTTTTTTATAGATTATGAGGTATTTTGCTACTTTGTACTAATGTCCCGTTGGTCTCTCGTGGTTACAAGTGCGACTGCTGAGCGTGGGATCTTGGGTTCGAATGTCAGGTCGGGCAAAGTGTTATCGAGTTTTTCCATTAGGAATTTCTTAGTAACAGCCCGGAGTTTGAAAGTTGGCGGTGTGTTACCCCCGTGCTTCGGAAAGCAGGTTAAGCCGTTGGTACTGAACCTGATCTCTCTCCGGTGGTGTCGGATTGCCGTCCTATCGGACTATGAAAGTGATGGAAGAGAGAGTGCGGTGCGTCTGCGCATACACTTGTGCATTATAATATCTCCCGCGCCGAAGTATAGTTGGTGTATAAGTTGTAGCGGCTTGGAAGGACCAATAAGCGGGAATGTTATTTTTGTTTTGTTTTGCGGGGTTAGAAATATTGGACGACACACAGAGTTGAGCAAAAGGGAATATGAGGTTATGAGTGAGAAAATAGGGATGGATGGACTTACTTGAAAACCTTCTGAACGAAACACGTTGACTCAAGGACAGCCTTTGCAGACGTCCCACGTGTTCACTGAATTTCTTCCCGTCACGGTGATGCACTATCACTTGGGTTTTAAATGTCACACTTGTGTCGGCCAACACTTATAAAATAAAGAGTTTTTGAGTTTCTTGATATAATCGCGGTTTTATTTGCGGCGCACCGCGATGCGGTGCGGTTGGCTCCAGTCTCATTGCAAGAGTGTTTGTTCTAATCACTGTGGATTTATGCTGCGATTGGCTATCGCTGCGGCGGAAGCGCCCTGATTCGGCGCGTGAGATGAGCATCCCTCTCGTTCTGTTGTATGGGAATTGGGAGGGAAGGAAATATAGCTCAAAACTGCGGTCGGCAATATTATATTACTTATTACTAAAGCTTGCGCGAGCACTAGTTTCTACTAAGATTGGCCGCCATGGCCGAAAGACGGTCTGGAGGACTATACTAGTGTGTATAACTTACGTCACTTTTTTGTGATGTGTGTCTTGTTTGTGCAGAATAAATATTTTTTCTTTCTTTTTCAAACGACAAAAGAGTGACAAACAGTCTCCCCTTTGTTTTTAATCATGGATTAAAACAATTTTAAAACAAAATTCCAGTTGCAAAATTAAGCTATTCCTCACTAGTGTGAGGAGTAGCTCAATTGTTTTAGGCTTAGTAGCCTGTAGCGGTATCTGCATCGCTACATGCGAGCTAGGCGTTACACTGACGTCACGCAAAATCCTGCATCGCGCAAGCAGAGTTTACCGCACAACTAGCATTTATATACAACGTTCCGACAACAAACGTCGCGCGTCGGGCAGTTGCCCACCAGACACGACATCAGGTCGGAGGGAGGTATGAGTGAACTTTACACCCTGTTCTTCATACCTCTATAAGCCTACTAAAGTGTTAATAGTAAATACCAATACATTCTCGAAACAGTTTTAGTCACTGTCAGTGGTCGAGTTCGACCAGTAAACTTTGGACGTGGATGTTGTATCGCTCAATAGTTCAGTGAATGCAGCTCCGCCGCCGTGCCTATTCGTAATTTATAGCTATTCCAATATCAACTGCAAACGAAGTTGTATGTATGGCGTAAAACTATTCTGAAATATATCTAGGATGAGGATATTCAACGGAAAATATGGTATCAATATTTTCTTTCACGATATTTTTCTGGATTTTTACGCGTAACCAATTAAAATGTACCTTACTTCTGTGTTTCTAATTGAAAATCAGTTATTCAGTTCCTGTTAGGTGCTGACGAATGGATTCTTGATTCCCATTTTTTTTAATCTTGTAAATGTAGCTTTCAGTAATCATAAAAAGGCATACAAGCAAATATCACTTCACAATTTCAACCATTACATTTCCAGGCAGAAAAATTTCAGAACAATTTGTTCACTCCTCCATGTTACATAAAACCAGTACAGTACTTAGTCAGGCGATTACACTTAAGCCCAAAACAATGGCACAGTGACCAATAGCGGTCAATACAGAGGCCGGTCGTGTAATTGGGTGGCGTAAACAAAAAATATTTATTGGCAGAGGTCGTCTACCCGCGCGTCGCAAACTGGGCACTCAGCCAACTGCTCAGCGCCCGACGACAGATAAATTCGGGTGCCCGCTTTTGTGCACGTGTTATAAATAGTAGCATTCGTGAAAATGTACGAATACCTACTACGACTTTTGACATTTTTAAGGTGTTGTAAGGTTATAGGTGTTGTGAACTGAATAACACGAGTGTCAGCTGTTTATTTCTCGGTATACTTTTCGATATGATATTGGTAGAGATAAAATGTTGTGGATACCTAGAAATGTCTGTTGATGCCAATTGCAAAAATGTAATACGACATTTTGTACCTGTTTGTGATTTTATTTTTAAATCTTGAACATGTTTTTATGAAAGACATATCGAGTTTAAAATTCTGTAGGGCCTCTAACACGGCCACTGTCTATCAATTCTTCACGGTAAACTGTACTAAAACATTATTTACTTTTGCGCAACAACGTTTAACACCGCAATACCACTGCGAAACACGATAATTTTGCACACATTTTGTTATGCTACCATTACTTGTTTCCGAAAACCGTGGCAGCGGTATGCAAATGTATGATCAATTGCAACCCCATTTGAAAGGATAATTTTGAACAATTTTTTGACATTATTATCTCGAACGTTACTGGCGAACGATTCGCAACTAAAAGTAAGTATCCTTCTCAAACTAAAGTAATATAAACGCCACTAAAAGTTTCTTCTGTCTACGTATCAGATACTTTGACTGCCCCAGTTTTTGTTGTACGTAACCTAATTTTACTAAGACTTGGTTACAAAGTGTCGGGCACTTGGTATCGAGAAATAAATGTCGGTTATGTAGTTATATTACGTTCTAAAAGTTAGGAAGGGCTGCTATTCAGTGATGATAACGTTTTTAACGACCAGAAAATTATATAAATTAAAGTCTCAAGGGATCGATGACGAATGCCTTGTTGAAAAAATGAAAGAAGAAACACATGTACATTTGTGGATGACGTAGGTATTGCGATTGAAACAACGGATAAATTAATTAATGAGTATAGTTAATACTACACAAACAAGAGAGAGTTACATTAATTCAAAAGAAACAACACAACAAAACAGACAATTCAATTTTATTTTTATTTTCATTAGAAATTAAAAAATAAAAGTGAAGTGTCTGTTTTTAATGTCAAAAAAACAGCTTTTTACTAAATGTATATGAAATTATATACGGTACTTATAACAAAAACACATTTTAAAAATAAAATAAATATCCGTCTGTCTGTTTGTTTCGGCTAGTCTTCGAAACGGCTTGATAGATTTTGACAGGACTTTCACTGGCAGATATTTGATATTTTAAGGAGAAACATTGGCTATTTTTTAAATTATCCCACGGGAACGTTGCCGCGGGATAATTCCTGACATCCACGCGGGCGAAGCCGCGGGCAGCAACTAGTTATTAATAAATAATTTCAGGATAATTAAGTCAGACAATTCAGTGCTAAAATGGCATGCGTCAATTTGTTTGTATTTATAGCCTTAAGATAGGTACTAGCGATGTTTTTATCGTTACGCTATATACACTTACAACTTTTATCGGATAATTCGCACATGCCCGAAAACTCTTAGTATGCAACAGTGATTTTCAACCAAATGTAGCAGTGCTGCTATTCAGATACGACCAAGTGAAGCGGCCGCAGATGGGACCAGAAGTGACGAGTAAATCAATACAACACATTTGTGTACTATAATATCTCCCGCGCAGAAGGCTAGTCTCCGTTGAGATTGGCCGCCATGGCCGAAATACCGTCTGGAGGACTATAACCTTCATAAAATCCACAATAATCCTTTTAATATCCTATATCTTTATCAGTACTCTATATCCATATAAATATCCTATATCCTTATTAATATCCTATATCCTTATTAATATCCTATATCCTCATTAATATCCTATATCCTTATTAATATCCTATATCCTCACTAATATTTTATATCCTCACTAATATCGTATACCCATATTAATATCCTATGTCCTCACTAATATCCTATATCCTTTTTAATATCCTAGAATCTTATTAATCTTACAAATATGAAAGTTTGGATATTTGGGTGAGTGCGATAACGACTGAACGGATTTAAATGATATTTGGCCCTCAGGAAGACTAAGACCTGTATGCAAATAATGTATACTTTAAATCTGGATACATAGTAGTGTCCCTAAGATGCGAAAAACAACGCGAAAAGATAGTAACACTCGTAAAATCACACTTTAACCTTATTTTCATAACAGCATTGAAAACATAAGATTCTTGAATAACTTAGTACACAAGGGAAGTACTTGAAAGTGAAAAACTTTAAGCCTTCAATTCATTAAGTGAAAACGCAGACACGGAGTCGCGTTGCCAATTTGTGAATAAACTTTTTTTTTAGAGTCGATTTTTTGCATGTTTTTTTACAAAAACACTCAGTGTAATATTAAAATTTGAAAGTTTCTTGTTCGATCCCCTAATGAATGAAATATTGAAATGAAGGCAGAGTTACCTACGTTATGCTAAGATAGATTTTAGTTTCCACAGAAAAAAAAAGATATTGTGTGCTTTTAGAATTTGTAACGTGACGATATTGTCCTGGACGTTCAAGTCCACGTCCATAAAATGTATGGCAATACGCGCACGTTATAACTTCATATATTTCCATACAGTTTACTTCCATGTGTTATCGTGGTGCTGTGGACATCCACGCTAATATCGTTACTTTATAAATTATAAAAGTCCTCATTGAAATCAAAGTAACTAGAGTTGTGTTAAGTCATGCTCACTTAAATTTCTCACTGATGGTGACGCGTGTGTGGGATCATTCGGTTCCCTACAAAATGGTTGAGCTGGATGGTGCTGATCCACGCATCTGTCATGTTCGTGAACGGGTACCGTCGGTTGAGACTGGTCATCTCTTAACTGCCGCGGCTTATTTTTACAAGCTCTTATTTAACTTGCAATGTATGTATGTATGTTTGTTCTGGTGGAATCTTGCAACTAAATTCTAAATCGGTTATCTTCAACCGATTGAGCTGAAATTTGGTATACACGCTTATTTTGGATGACAATGCATTTTTATGATGCATGACCTGTGATTATACACACAGGATTGGCTCCAGACGAAGGATCGCCTTAACGGTCAACGGTGCATACACGACACTTAATATACGCGTTTAATTATGGTAGTTCCTTTCGAAGTCCACCATGACCTGGCTGCTGCACCCAGGATTGGCTCCAGTCGAGGGAACTCCTCAACGGTCAACAGCAGAGACATAAAATTTTATATACGCATACAAATTATGATAGCTCGTTCTAAAGTTTACCATAATCTGCCTGCTGCACACAGGACTGGCTGCATACGAGAGAACTCCTCAGTGGTCAACAGCACAGGCACGAAATGTTGTATAAGTATTCATTAAATTATGATGGTAGCCCGTTCTAAAGTGTGGCATGACTTGGATAGTGCAATTCGGATGGCTTCACACCATGACTTGTGTAAAGGCGCGTTTGGGTTCTTTTGGATTTGTTTTTACAAGTATCTTTCAAGAGAAGGTGATAAAACGGATATTTAAAGACATTGTAATGCTAAAAAGTACAAAATAAAATGCAAGTAAAAAATACTTTTAAAAACAAGCCTTTATTGAACTAAAAAGAAATAAATAAAACTTTCGTTAACATAAAACTTTAATATTTTCTTAAAAGCTTGAGGCGTGAACGTCCTTCTTACACTTTAAAATAAGCCGCTAGCTTTTAAGAAAATATTAAAGTTTTATGTTAACGTAGTTTTATTTAGTTCAATAAAAGATTGTTTTTTTTTTATTTTTATCTTATATTTTGAATTGTTTCTTATTTTTTTTTTGTGGTCATATATAACAACAAGAATAATGTACCCAGGATTTTGTAATATCTTGATTTAAAAGAGTGTCCTTGATTTTTCTTGACCGTTCTTCTCCATAGATATCTCCGTTTTGGAATGGGCAACTAGCTTCAACTTTTTGACTAACTGACCGACTCTTTGACAATTCAAAAGTGCCTGTAAATGGTTTAATTGAAATAAATACTTAGAGTTTGAGTCGTTGCACAGATAGTGTTTTGTTTCAACAGTAAAAAATGGGTTTTTTGATGAAAAATAACTGTATTCTGTGATTTTATTTGTGACCATTTGAAGCAGGTTCTTTAAACTGGGTAGCGTATCTATCTAAACAGTGCGTAGTCTGTTCATTTGTGGGACCAATTAGTTCAATCAATCGGTGTTGAACATTATTATTGTGTACTGGTTACATCCCATTCTTTCTCCTACACACACCCTACACCTACACACTACACACACATACACACACAGCATACACTCACTCACTACACACATAGTCAAACCCTACATTTATTCACCTCATCACACAGTTACGATTTTCATTTTGTTTTCTTTTTTCATAAATTATATCCCGTTTTCTTTAAACCAATTGCTTATTGCTGAAACGTCCTGATTCAGTATATTATGGCTTTGTTTGTTACGGAGTATCGCTGACTCCTAAGACACAGGCACATCCACCTAGTTTAGGAGTCAGAGTATTAAAATTATTGTGACCTAGTTATAAGCCTTATATGTCTTTCAATCAAATTGTAATATGACGACTGTTTTTTGGTGAAAAAAATAAATAAATTGTTTATTGTTAATTAAAACGGTGACACCAATTACATTAATTTAAAAATATTTCAAATACTAACAACAATGTGACCGTAGAGGGGCTCATGGCTAAATAATAACAGCCACACAGGTCGATCAAAGGTTCAGCTACGCTTGCCGAGGTTGGTCTGTGGATGGATGACCATCCATTAAATTTCGATACCTCTCCGTGCCTCGGAAAGTACGTTAAGCCGTTGGTCCCGGCTGTCTTTTGTTTTTTTTTCAGTCGTTACGGGTAGTCAGAAGCCTAAAAATCTGACAACCAGTCTTACTAAGGAGTCAGCTCGCCGTCCGGTAAGGACCAGGCCCGGGTCGACAGCGCGTTGTGTTCCACGCGCGCCTCAAAGAGATGTCAGCATAATTGACGGGGTCCGATAGAGCCGATGCCTGCCAGGGTCGTGGACTGTTCGAAAGAGTTACCGTGGACCTGGCGCACAGGCAACTGAAGGAACACGGGTGGGTTTTAGTCAGTAAGAGTCCTTCTGTTTCGCCCAGAGCGGGAGAGGTCATTTGACAACTTCCCAGCCAAAAAAAAAAAAGTCTTACTAAGGGGTATCGTATTATCTAGTAAATTGGATTTGGAGGTCAGATAGGTAGTAGCCTCATGTAAAATACCGCTGCATCTGATTAGACTGGAAGCTGACCTGAACATAGTTCGGAAAAGCAGATGATTCTGAAGCAGCTTGTTTCATAACAAGTCGCTGTTGTTTTCTTCTCCATAGACATCTACGTTTTGGAATGGGCAAGTAGCTTCAACTTTCTGACTAACTGACCGATTCTTTCACAATTTAAAAGTGGCTGTAAATGGTTTAATTGAAATAAATGGTTTGAGTTTGAGCATGTTGTTGCTTGCTTGCTTGTTGTATGCGTAGTTGTATGACCAGTTGTATGAACGTAAACGAGGCAAAAGGAATAAGTAAGGATCGTAGCTGGTAGCGTTCTGTAGTTTCTGCTTACCCCCATGAGAAGAAGGCGTGAGTTTATGTATGTAAGTATGTTGTTTAAACTGGGTAGGTAGCTTGTCGTCTGTACATCAGTGCAATCAATTAGTTACGTCAATCGATGTTGAGCAATGTGACTGTAGTAAAATATTGATGTCAACTACAAGGAAAAATGTAGGGTAAATGTTATTTATAGGTAGGTACTGCTGAGATCAATCAATATCCAGTGT
This sequence comes from Griposia aprilina, assembly GCA_916610205.1. Lineage (NCBI taxonomy): Eukaryota > Metazoa > Arthropoda > Insecta > Lepidoptera > Noctuidae > Griposia > Griposia aprilina. Next base: position 18,592,847 of record OU744288.1, read on the forward strand.
TTGGTTTGAAAGTACTTTTACACATGTTTCAATAAACCGCTTTTTAAGGTTATGCAAACGCCTTTACAAATACCAATAAGATATTTTGTTATTTACTTACTACTTTTATATTTTTGAATGTGTTCAAATACTATTTATAACTTGACTCCTGCAACACAAGTACCACCTAGCTAAGCCCGTTTGTTCTGTAAAAACCTCACCGTCAAAACTTAGGTGAAGTGAGCTTGACGTGAGCTATCGAAAGGTGGGCTTATGCTAGGGATCGACACTATTGACAGCTCACTTAAAGAAAGAAAAGACGTTTATTTGTGGTAAACATGACGCAGAGAAAAACACACAAATACAAAAAATAACGAGTTGGGGGAAAATATGCATTACATCCACGCAAAACGGCAATCGCTCAGCATATTAATAATAATAATAATAATAATAATCTTTATTTATCCAGAAACATACAGAGTTTGAAAATACAGTGTGATATTTGGTTTAGAAAATACATTTATAGTTTGTTGCAAAATCTGTACAAGAATAATATTCTCTACCTCTTAAGCTAGGGTATACCTGTATTATAAGAGGTATTATTATAGTAGGTATTATATTGCTACGACTCTATACGAGACAGAGCCCCAGCGCTGTTTTCAGTGACAGCCGGCATTGACGTGATGATGTCAACCAGTGCAGCATACGAAAATATGAAAATAACAAAAAAAAACAAAACACTATGCCTACTTCTAAATGTTTCTATAAACATAATATTTATAAAATGGTAACATTCCGGGCAATGACTCATGCGCCGTCTGCTTTTAATATAATCTTTGCGCGCAGCTGTCACTTCACCTAAGTTTTCACGGTGAGATCAGTAGTTGTTAATTGGGGTTTCTAGATCAGATCTTACCGAACTGATCTAGAAGCCCCCAATTAACTGTTCTGTTCATCTATTCATACAATATATTTATAATTTTTAACATCTATTTAAGTACAAACAAAGGTAACAATGTGTTGCTACGGTTACGATGCTGAATGTGAATTGAATGAATGAATCATGCAGTGATCGGTATGTGTTTTATACTATAGACCAGACACTAATACGTAGTAATGTTAATATCGTGTGTGGCGCTTGGCTTTGTGTTATACGTGAAACTGTGAACATGATCTTGTGTTGTTAATATGGAAGATGGCTGCATTCTTTCATTACCAGCAGAATATGTATACATGCATTCAACTTTGTAATTAAATCATGTACCTACTGATTAGAATGTTTGAGTATTAAGCAATTTTTTTCTTCAATATCTATATAAGATGGTACAAGTTTAGATAGGTTTGCCCTGATTGGGAATCGAACCCGCTATGTCCCGACGCAGTATAGGTATATTACATAATAATAATAATCAATAGCTAGTATCCACTAAATAAAAATGCTTTTTTTTAATTAGCTTTTAATGTAATGTTACACAAATTAGTATAAGTAGTAAATACTCTATCTATGACTATGAAGTAGGTACATACTATTTACACGTACATAGTAAGGCGTCTTATATTATTATAATCATATAGTACCTATATGTATTATGTAAGTAAATATTCACGAACTATCTATTCATTAAAAAACACTTTCCAAATTCTCCTGGATCCTAACTATGAGGTCCTTGGTTGATTGGTATATACCGTCCATCATGGTATGTTTAACAACATGTTGTACGCACAAATCGGCTTTGCATTTGCATGAACTTTCCTCGCAATCGACAAAATCTTTTGCATCGTAGATTTCGATGCGAATTATCTTTAATCCTTTTAAAGGCCGCTTCACAAAACTGTAATGCGTTCCATCATTGGACCTTCTCTTCAGATTCAAACGCCTCGACGATTCTTCACCAACCTCGTTTTGCACTAGCCGAGGTTCCATAGCAGGGAAAATGAATAGATCTTGATTATCCTGTAAAAGTAAAAATAAATAAAAATAAATTAAGTAATTACATAGGTACTCTATTATCTCATAATAATTATAGCATGATGCATTGATTTTCTGGTATGCAGTCCTCCATAATATCATTCATGCCTTTACTATTTAATCTCACAAAATGTATAAAATAATATTCTATTATTAATATTAAGACCTACCTTCTATGAGATTCATAAAAGTAACGTAAAATAAATCATTTAACAATTTCTGAACAATAATAAAAATATTTTCTTACCGACATAACAGTTACTTATATTCACCCTGCTACCTGACTGAGAATTCGATTTGATTTGATTTTTTTATCTTTATTTCACAACTTATATATTTTTTTTAAACATGTTTTTAAGGTTGAAAATCAAATATTTTTTTATATCATTCCCAAACTTTGCATAAATGGTTAGATGTAACAAGACTCTCCCGACTGCCCGGCGCCGCCGCTGCATTGTTTACAATAATTCAATACTAATATCAGAGATCCAAATGTATGTTTGTTCGTTGACAATTTTCTCATACATTTATCATGATATTAATGCACAAGTAAAGTCAGGGTATAAGACTAGTATGTGCGTTTTCTTGCTGCGGCAAATCTTTATTACGTATGTTTAAGGTTGAGAATTGAACTACTTAATTATGTTAGCGCTAGGTAAGCATTTTCCAAATACGGACAAATTTGACTCAGGATTTTTAGTAAGTCTTACTTTCCTTTTATGGGTAAAAAATGACGTAGATTTGATGGTATTTAAATCGGGACATGGACATCTGGAGCGTCATTACATATCTCTGCCGGCCAATATCAACATCGAGGACTACACCGTTAAAAAAATGTAAGTCATAATTATTAATACATATTTTTTTCTTTGTTATAATGTAGTATATTAATAAGACGATGTTCTATTCATTCGGATGTGTAAAGTCGCATCTTAGTGATGTTGTATCGGAGTGGTTTATGTCAAGCTGATTGGTTATTATATCTAATTAATTCAGTGAAAACGAAACGGTTAAACGGTTACGATATTCTATTTACTAACTCTAATTTAAAAATGAGGCTCATTATAGTAACACTCGTTTGGTTTTTCGTTACAATCATTATGATTACCTACCTAATATAATTTAGTTTCCTTGTTTTCTATTGTTGTTAGTTTTCACATTGTAGTTCTTTCATCACAATAAGTTACAGAATAGAATAAGTAAACATAATGATTGCAAGCCTCCCTTTATTGATTGAAACTTTAACTTTTTTTTTTTTTTTCAGGTCCCATCAAGTAAATGCTGAAGCGTTGTTCCCATCCGACGACGAAGTTCAGCTGCGTGAACCTGAGAAGAGGTCAAAAAAGAGGAAACGAGCGGACTCCCCGTCGTGCTCACTGCCGGCACCGAGTACATCACGAGCGAGCCCTGCCCCTATGTGTCCGCAGTCTTCATCATGGGGTAAGAAGAAGCCAATTATCAAGCCAATCGCTCCGAAGAGAGCAACGGTTCATGATATATTCGGGAGCGACAGTGACGACGACGCTGTGGGACAGCCTTCAGCCCCCGGTAAACCTATTCCACAGCTACAATCCTCCATTAGTAGAAGACTCGCCAATGGGCATTCGCGTCAAACGTTCGATTGTAAACAGGGGACACACTATGTAGAGTTGAAAGTTTATAGTTGTGACGAAATAAAGAAGGTGCAACCGCTGAATAGATGGCGTCACGCAATTGTCTGCGTCAAAAATCGTACCGACCAAAACACAGACGCGTGGCAACACCTAACTAACTTTATTACTGCAACCCGGAAAGAGTTCCGCAATTGCCCTCCTACCTTTATCAGTAATTATTACTGACCATTTAGAAATAATTACTGGTAAAAATATACTTGTTTAATTATGGTGTGTTGTGTTATTGTGTGTTATTTTTGTTTCTTATGCTACTATTACATTATCCTGAATTAAGGCTTTCGTTAAGGTTTGGTTACCTCTGACGTTCTGATTATTCAGAATGATAGAAAAGTAAAACTTTCTTAACCAGGAAGGACGCCTGCATTCAGGATAGTGCATTAACGATATTCCTTTATTTTTGTGTATCTTACTTACTAATTACCTATTACTTATTAATTATACTTGTAGTTACCTAGCTATTGATCGAATATTAACGTATTCATTACCTAGGTAATTTATTGACTTGCATTTGATTATAATTTTGTATTGTTAAATATAAGTTTTATTTAGAATAAATACATATAATTAATGTTTATGTTGTGTCTTTGTTTACAGTTACACACCCCTCCATCGCAAGATCTAATAATTTATTGAATTGTATGTACTGTCAAATTGAAATACCTAAAAACGAATTTCAATATCACTTGAGAACGAATTTTCATAAATCGAATTGCCTATTAAAATCTGAATTTGAGAATGTAGATATAATTGCTACGGCGTTTAAAAATAGAATAATTACATACCGACTTAATCCATCAGAAGAGTACCTCACACCAGAGGCGTTCCTTATGGATAATCAAGAACATATCATAAAACTAATTAGTGTTTGTACTGTAAAACATATTTGTATTAAAGTGAACTTCGAACTTTTCGCTTACTTTATTCTACCAAAGTCAGGAGAGCAAGAGCTGAAATCATTTAATACAAAGTATGTATCAATACATCACAGTACTGATATTAATGAATTATATTTAAATGTTATACATACATTTCAAAGAAAACTATCTGAATTTAAACATTGTGAATCTGGTTGGACTTGTCTCTTCATGAGTCATCTAGAGATTAATATTAACAAATACAATCCATTGAGAGGTGGCTCGTATTTAGAGTTACCGAGTGTAGTGAAACATTCAAAAAGTTGTATTAATATACAGAACAACGATGATCACTGTTTCCTGTGGAGTATTGTGGCAGCATTATTTCCACAAAAGAGTAATGTTTGCAGAACGAATTCCTACCCGCATTACTCCACAGTGCTGAATATAGATAATATGACGTTTCCACCATCATACACTGATATTAGAAATTTTGAAAAGAACTATTCTGACATTAGTGTTAATATTTATGGACTAGACAAAAACATTGTAACTGGTCCTTTATATGCGACTAATTCAAAAAAGCGCAATCATGTGAACTTGTTGTATTTTGAGAAAAATGGCAAGAGTCACTATTGCTTAATCAAAAGTCTTTTACGACTGGTTAAACGGCAAATCACTCATCATAAAGGTAAAATGTATTTATGTGATTTATGTTTACAATGTTTCACAAGTGAAGTAAAGTACAACTCACATATGTGTAACAAAATATTAACTACTCTACCAGACAAAAATACTATTCTACAATTTAAAAATTATGAAAGGCAACAAAAAGTTAACTTCGTTATATATGCAGACTTTGAAAGTATTCTATTAAACCATAACGAATTTATAACACAGAGTACTCGTATGTACAAAGTTCACGAACCTTCTAGTTTTGGTTATTATATTTGTTGCTCACATGATCGTCATTTAAATAAATATGTTACATATAGGGGACTAGATTGTGTTGAAATATTTGTTCGAAATTTGCTAAGGGATGTAGAAGAAATTTGTAATATATTATCAAATAAACAACCTATGTTACCCTTAACGGTAGATCAAGCAAATAACTTTAATAATGCCACTATATGTCATATATGTAAACAGTTATTATTCGATGACAAGGTGAGAGACCATGATCATGTAACATCACAATATCGAGGTGCTGCACACTCCCATTGCAATTTAATGTACCGGGTGTGCCCATTCGTGCCGGTATTTTTCCATAACTTGGCAGGTTATGATTGTCATCTATTTATCAAAGAGTTAGCAAAATATGAAGGTGATTTTAAAATAATACCGAAAACTAAAGAAAAGTACATGTCTGTTACTAAAATTATTAAAAACAATAATATATCACACCCTGTTCAAATAAAATTTATTGATTCTTTCCAGTTCCTTAACACTAGTTTGGATGTGTTATCTAAAACTTTAAGTGATAATGACTTTATTAATTTATCAAATGAATTCCATGAAACAAATTTGGTGAAATTATTGCATCAAAAAGGCATTTATCCTTACGATTATATGGATTCTTTTTCTAAATACGATCAACAACATCTTCCCCCCAAAGAATGTTTTTACAATAGTTTAAAATGTGAACATATAACCGATGATGAATATAGACATGCACAAAAAATATGGCAAGTTTTTAGAATTAAATCTCTTGGTGATTATACAGATTTGTATTTAAAAACGGATGTGTTGTTACTCTGTGATATATTTGAAAAATTTAGGGGTACTTGTTTACGACATTATAACCTTGATCCAGCTTATTACATCTCCGCACCCAGCTTGAGCTGGGATGCGATGTTGTTATTTACAAAGGTTCAGTTAGAATTAATCAATGATATAGAGATTTACGAGCTTTTAGAAAAAGGTATACGTGGAGGATTAGCACAGTGCTCTCTTCGTAATGCAAAAGCTAATAATAAATATTTACCTAATTTTGATGTTTCTAAAGCATCGACTTACTTGATATATCTTGACTGCAATAATCTGTATGGTTACGCGATGACAAAGAAAATACCAATATCTGGTTTCCGATTTTTGTCACCTAAAGAAATATGTACAATTAATATAACAAGCATACCAGATGACTCCGATTACGGGTACATCTTAGAAGTTGATTTGGTTTATCCAGACTACTTACATAAAGCTCATCGTGATTTACCTTTTGCAGCAGAAAAATTTACTCCTCCGGGGAGCAAAAACCCAAAATTGATTGCAAACTTATATGATAAATGTAAATATGTCATACATTACGTTCATTTAAAAGAATGTATAAAAAACGGGCTTGTTCTAAAAAAGATTCACCGTATACTAACATTTAGGCAAGAAAAGTTTTTACAGAAATATATTGACTTATATACTCAATTACGTCAAGCTTCATCTTCGCCGTTTGAAAAAAACTTATTTAAACTATTTAACAATGCTGTATTTGGAAAAACTATTGAAAACAGACGAAAACAAGTTAACATTAAATTAGTGATGACATGGAATGATACAGACAACAAAACAAACAAAAGCCTCGGTGCTGCGAAATTAATTGCGAAACCTAACTTAAAAAATATTACCATTTTTTCAGAAAACTTTGTTGCTGTTCATTTAAGTCCAGACAAAATAATTCTTGACAGGCCGATATATATTGGCTTTACGGTTCTTGAATATGCAAAACAGCATTTGTACAAATTTCACTATGACTATATCAATAATAAATATAAAAATAAAGCAAGGCTTTGCTATACAGATACAGACAGTTTGCTTTATTTTATTAAGACTCCAGATATATATCAAGATATGAAAGAAGAAATACTGAAATTTGATACTAGTAATTTTGATGTTAACAATAGCTATCATATGCCTAGAGTCAACGCACAAATTCCTGGCCTATTTAAAGATGAGCTTGGGGGTGATATTATTACTGAATTCACTGGGCTTAGAGCTAAGCTTTACTGCATAAACAGTTTAAACGGAGAAATCAAGAAAGCTAAGGGTGTAACCAAGTATGTAACAAAGCGATTACGTTTATATAATTATAATAAAGCATTAATGAGTGACAAAAAATTTAAATGCAAAATGAATACTATTAAATCAATAAAACACGTATTGTTTTCTCAAGAGGTAGATAAAGTAGTTATCAATAATAGTGATGACAAGAGACAGATACTACCAAATCAAGTAGATACATTACCATGGGGGCATTGTGCCACAATATTTTAAATAAATACAATATTACAGTAATTAAGTAATACATATTAGTAAGCGCAGTATAATCCACTTTTCAATTTAAACTTACTTTATTTAATTAATTACATTGAATTATTATATTGTTATTTAATACATATTTACTTGGACTCTATTCGCTGTTTTATTATTAATCCTTTGTAAACATTACCTGTATAGCTTTGTCAAACTACACAGAGGGCCTAGACAAATGGCATTCGCTTCGGAGCGATTATATTTCTACAATCGCTATCGCTTTTGCTAATGATTCCAAAAACTAGCAATAACGCTTGTCAAAAAGTGTCCCTTGGCTATGCATCTCTGTGGAAGTACCTAATCTTTCGACGCTGTCGATTCATTTCATAATCGAATGTTGTTTACATTGTCTTGCTAATTTTTATTCGTTGACCTATGATCACGTGACATTTCAATAGCTTATGTCAACCCCATACATTTTAGCTTTTCTACTAGCGTTATCGTTAATCGAATGTTACTTTGTCTAGGCCCTCTGGTACGATAATTTTATTTAGTTGTGAACATAATGGACGAACGTGTATGCTTATGGGAATCATAATTACTTAGCGTTTCTGATAAGCATTATAAATACTAGAACATATTTCTTTCTGACAGATACAAACATGAAGTGGATTAAGCAACCCGTTTCGTTAGAAGTAAAAAATATTGAGGTGAAGGAAAATAAGCTACATGCAAAGCATAGTGTTCTTCTACCGAATAATATAAGATGTATAATATGTGGTCCTTCGAATTGTGGAAAAACTAACGTCATGATTAGCTTGTTAGTTCACAAAAATGGTTTAAAGTTTAAAAATGTTTACTTGTATTCCAAGACTAGCTTTCAACCAAAATATAGTTTTCTAAAACAGATCTTAGAAAGAGTGCCCGATGTAAAACTGTTTATATTTAACTTTGACGACGAAGTTATTCATCCTAATGAGGCATTACCAAATTCTATTATCATATTTGATGATGTGGTTTGTGAAAAGCAAATTAACATACGAAATTATTTCACAATGGGCAGACACAGAAGTATAGATTGTTTTTATTTATCTCAAACGTATTCTAAAATACCAAAGCAGTTATTACGTGACAATGTTAACTTTTTGATCATTTTCAAGCAAGATGAAGTTAACATGAAACATATATATGATGAACATGTTAGTTCTGATATGGAGTGGTCTAAGTTCAGAGATATGTGTTCCAAAACCTGGATCCATCCTTATGATTTTTTAACAATTAATAAGGATTGCGAAATAAATAAAGGCAGATATAGACAGTCATTTGACAACTTTATTTATTTTGATTAATGGTTATATAAAATATAAATGAAAACAAAAAAAATCATTTGAGCATAAATACTTCTGCGTACAAGTCGTATAATGGACCATAACATAACCAATCAATTAATAAACTCTGCGGACGCTATAAGGAAAAAGGTGAAACAAATGAAAGATTATGAATTTAGTACTGACACTCATCTGAAGTATTTTTTTAAACCTCTTGCTGACCCTCTTCATGCTATAGCAGCTAACAAGCAAATTTCTATAATAAAAAATGAAGATACTTGTGACGACCAACCTAAAAACACTGGTATCTTAGGTTCAAAAATGTTTTTGCGTGAAAAATCACATGGTATGTACAAACATGAATCACCGGAATCAGAAAAGTTTTATTCAGAAGACGAAGAAGGTAACACATCTGAATCAGAAAAAGTTAATAATGTGTCGCTGAAAAAAGAAGATATCTTTGAAATATACGATGATATGAATATACCATTTGGTGTACGTAGTGAGAATGATATGCATATGATTGGAAATACAATAGTTAATTTCTCTACCACTCGTGAGAACTCTGATAAAGTGTATTTTATTCGGGTAGCTAATAAACAGTACAAAATAACACCTGGCCTTAAAGAATTATTGCTTCGCAAGAAGCCTGATTTAAGTTTGGTCGATTTAAAAGATAAACTAGTTTACAAAGAAATACTCATCACAACTAATGCTCATAAAAGAGACTTTGACCCTGCAGGCCAAGTTAAAGGTGATAAGGGTCTTAAATATTCACAAGTGATCAAACCGTTATTTCCCGAGTCTAGTAAACGCTTACAAGAACCTACAGAAGTTAAATCTAAACAAAAACGAGGTGCTGGTCTGCCGTATCTTAAAAAATATAAAAAAAATACCGAGCTTGTTTATTGGGATGATCCTAATGAATTAGTGGACAGGCTTAAACTTTTGATCGCATCTAAAACTGCAGGTAATACTAATCTTGACAATGAAATTTTATCAATTATTGAAGAGTTGAAAGAAGCGGGTGTTATAAAAGAATAAAAAGACTCATTATATAAACTGAATATCAGTATAATTTTGTAATTCAGAAGTGACAGTTGAGAGAATGAGCAAAGTGAAAAGAGACATTATAAATGAAATTCATAGAAGTGCAAGAATACATTTTCCTCGAAGGCATGTAATATTAAAAGATATTGATGATCTTTGGCAAGCTGATTTAATGGATATGCAAAGTTTCTCCAAATTCAACAACAACAACAAATTCATATTAATTATCATTGATGGATTCTCTAAGTACGCTTGGGCTATTCCACTTAAACAAAAAAACAAAGAAGCTGTATCTGAAGCTTTTATTACATTATTGAGTAGAGAGAAACGCATCCCTAGAAACTTGCAAACCGATCTTGGAAAAGAATTTTACAATAAAAGTTTTGAAAAAATATTAATAAACAATTCTATCAACCACTACTGCACTTATTCGACTAAAAAGGCTTCAATTGTAGAACGATTAATAAGGACGATAAAGAGTAAGCTTTTCAAGGAATTATGTTTCAAGGGGGATTATAAATGGACTGACGGGACACTTGCAAAAACCATTACTAGTTATAATAATACAATACATAGAACAATTGGTTTACCACCTGCTCAAGTAAATCATAGCAATAAAACTAAAGTACTACAGAGATATTTCAATCAAAATCGAACGAAAACAAAATGTCCTAAGTTTAAGATAGGCGATTTTGTTCGAATAAGTAAACATAAAGGTTGTTTTGAAAAAGGTTACACTCCTAATTGGTCAACAGAGATATTCAAGATCAGTAAAGTTCAAAACACAAATCCTGTTACATATTTATTAGAAGATGTTAAACAACAACCTATTTTAGGAGCTTTTTACAATCAAGAATTACAAAAAACCAAACATCCTGATATTTACCTTGTGGAAAAAGTTTTAAAACGAAAAGGTAGAAAAGTTTTCGTGAAATGGTTGGGGTTATCATCCTGCGAAAATAGTTGGATTGACGATAGCAATGTTTCATGAGGTGTTTGTCAATATAACATCACGGTCTATGATACTGATCTCATTCTGTTTGTATACATGAAAGGAGAAGGACTTATAAATAATTTAATTAATAATTTACCATTTGAGATCCATTTGCCAGGATATAATTACTGTGGTCCAGGAACTAAATTAAGTGAAAGATTAACTCGAGGTGATAAAGGTGTAAACAAGTTAGATGAATATTGTAAACATCACGATATTGCATATAATAATTCGAAAAGTTTGAAAGATCGGCACAAAGCAGATATCATTTTATTAAAAATGGCAAAAAAACGTGCTTTGTCTTCCGATGCAAGCACAGGAGAAAAACTTGCTGCCAATTTAGTTAATAATATAATGTTAACGAAAGTAAGTTCTGGAGCTGGACTCAAAAAAAGCTTTAAAAATTTAGTAACCAATACTAAAAAATACATTAAAAAAGTTAAACCGAAGTGTAGGAAAAAACTAATAGAATTGGCCTACGCTGCTGCTAGAGAATTGAATCATGATTCATCTGCCAGGATTCCACGTATAATACCAATTCCTAAGTCTGGAGGGGTTCTACCTTTAATACCAATATTTGCTGGTTTGTCCGCTGCCGGCAGTATTGCAAGCGGTATTGCTGGAATCGTCAAAACCATAAATGAATATAGAGTTGCAAAGAAGCATTTAGAAGAAATGAAAAGACATAGTAAGAATGTGGAAGGTGTATGTATTGGAAACGGACTGCGGCTAAACCGTTACAAGGATGGACTTGGAATATATACAAATTTAAAGAAAAAAAACTAAATCATAGGCTACCTAATCGTGCACTTACTAATATAGATATCATACATTTTACGAAAAACGTTCCATATTTTCGCGGAGTGGTCATGAGAGATACCTTGCCGAAGTCTTCCTTTTCTAAAGAGTGCGGAATCATAAATTTAGATAATTCTAAAAATTCTGGTACACATTGGGTAGCCTATGTAATTTTAAATGAATATGTTGAGTACTTTGATAGTTACGGCAACTTGAAACCTCCAATAGAATTTGTTCGCTATGTAGATTCTAACAATATTAATTATAATTACAATAATTTGCAAAATAATAACTTATTCAATTGCGGACATTTATGCATTAGATTTCTTAAAGAGTTTTGGAAAAAGCAAAGTTTTATCAAATCATCACTTAAAAAGGTTTAAATGATACGTACCGTCTACATACGAGAACACTTTGACTTTATCTGTCACAAGAGGTGAATGTCAATTATATTGAGAAAATAAAAAAATGATAGTTTACAATATAAAATCAACTGCCAAAGTTAATAGTTTTACTCGTTCTCATACCTTCAAAAGACGAAGACATATTATACGAACTATAAAAAAAATAAGTAAAGATAATAAATTATTCCTTCGAGCTTTAGGATTTAAATTATGAGTATTCTTCAAGTGAATGATTTACCACAATTCGACAACTCTGTAGTGAGTTATGAAATTCATACATATAATCCATATAGCAACAGTTTTAATGAAAATGATGAAATACGTATACCCATAAATCAGCAAGATTTGTACGTATTACCTTCAGCTAGCTACATTTACGTTGAAGGTCGAGCCACTACAATTTCGAAAGATGGAGCAGGAAAACTAACACGAAAGGTTGTTAATTTTACCAATAATCATATATCATTTCTATTTCAAGACATTCGATATGAAATTAACGGTGTAGAGATGGACCGAATAAAAAATGCAGGTATTTCTACAACTCTAAAATCATATGTGTCAATGAGCCAGGGGGAAAGTAAGGCTGCTGCTATTTGGGGTTGGAATTTGAATGGGGTGAAAGATAATGATGGTATTTTTAGTGCCCTTATACCTTTGAATAAAGTTTTAGGATTTGCGGAAGATTATAATAAAATTATCATTAACTGTAAACATGAACTTATAATTAAAAGAAGCGGTTCGAATCTTAATAGTGTTATACTTGATAATAATGATTCCATTGAAGTAAGTATAGAGAGACTGCAATGGCGTATGCCTCATATAAAAGTTTCAGATCGGGAAAGACTAACTTTACTTAAATATTTAGAAAAAGATCGTCCTATTCAAATAGCTTTCAGAAATTGGGACTTGTACGAATATCCTTTATTACCTAGAACTACAAAACATTCCTGGGTTGTTAAAACTGCTTCACAACTCGAAAAACCAAGGTATGTGATCTTTGGTTTGCAGACAAATAGAAAAAATATGAAAAGTAAAGACTGCTCAATATTTGACCATTGTAAATTAACTAATGTTACTCTTTTTTTAAATTCTCAATATTATCCATACGAATCGGTGAATGCGAAGTTTTCTGAAGATAAGTATTATATATTATATGAAATGTTCACCAAATTTCGTCAGTCTTATTATAACACCCGGTCTGAACCAATGCTTGGTTTGGACGAATTTAAAGAAAAGGCTCCTTTATTTGTAATTGATTGCTCAAGACAGAACGAAGCCTTGAAAACTGGGGCTGTAGATGTAAGACTGGAAATAGAAAGTTCTGAAGATATACCAGAAAATACATCTGCCTATTGTCTAATCATCAACGACCGTCTATTCGAATATAAACCGTTAAGTGGTATTGTAAAGAAATTATTATGAACGCTATAGTCGATGTGCAAGGGTTTAAGACGGAAAGTAACGAGTTCATCGTGAAAGAAATAGCAGTAGCATGCGGAAATCAAATTATGGTATTATTAATCAAACCACCATACCCATTTTACAATCTCACAACAAAAGAAAGATTGCAAGTATATTGGATACAGAGAAACAGAAAACTTTTCTGGAGAGAGGGTTTTATACCATACTTAAAGTTACAGCAATATATTGTACCTTATCTGAAAGATAAAAACATTTATGTTAAAGGATGTGAAAAAGTGTCGTGGCTACGAAACATTGTAAAACATGATAAAATATATAATTTAGAAGATAAGAACTGTCCTAGTTTACAGAAATTATTTCATGATTATGGAATGTCTAATAATATATTTAGCTGTGTGTATCATTCGAATGTATGTGCTTTAAAAAATGTTACTTGTTTAAAAAAGTGGATTGATAGTGAAAGTATTTTAACAGTAATTTAGAAGATAAGGGCTGCCTTGAAAATATATAAGTTCGAAATTAAGCTGCATAGCTGTATATCATAACAATATAGTGAGAATAAAGGTTTTTGAGTAAATGTTTTCTTGTTTTATTTCATAAGAAATATATTAGATACAGAATACCACAACGAACTGTGCTAAGTATAATATTCTAAAGATAGCAGCATATCTTGATAAAATGACAACACCAGATACAAGACTTCATTATGCTTTCATACATACCCTTATCAAGACTCATAAAATGATTCAAAATTATTCCAGCCCGCGTTATGAATTATTTAATAAATATAAAATGCGATTATGTTCATTTAGACATTATTGGGCTACAGTAGATTCAAAACGAAGATTGGTGATGGAAATGGCTGATGCAGGGTTTTTTTACTGTGGAAGTGGTTTAAACGATAAAGTTATGTGTTTTTCGTGTGGGGGTGGTATCGAAGATTGGGAGTATTACGATGATCCTTGGATGCAACATGCTAATTTTTTTCCTGATTGCTTTTATTTGAATGCTGTAAAAGGAACAGATTATGTTGACAAATCAAAAAGTTTATTTTTTAAAGAAACAAAAATATAAAATTATTCTAAGGTGGAGGAGGATAGATTGATTGTCTGCTGAATAAGCTACTAAACAAGTAACTATAAATTACTTACAGTCATTTTTATGCAACATTCGATTCCTACAATTGTAGATAAAGGTTGAATCATAAACTGAATTAAACAATTTAAAAATAAATTAAATACATTCTATTAGCTAAATGCAAGATTCAGTGAAATATAGTTCTGAAAGCATTTGTAAAATTATTATTCAGAATGCTAATGGTGAGGCTATATTTGTCCGTGATATGCAGCTCGCTCATAAAAAATCGAGCCCAGATTCATCAAAACCTCAGATCAGAGATACAACGCAAGAAGATTTATTCTATCAAAACATGCATGATGCATTAAATTCGGAAAATATTGAAGAACTTTTCTTTAAAAGTGATAATAGAGAGCTAACATTCTCCCGAGTTAACGATGTGCAGATTTGTCCTGAAAAATTGAAAGCAGGTTCACCAAAGTGTCGGGACACCGGCACATCAACAGTGAGGAACATAATGCGTGATTTAGTTATACCTGATTCAGAAGACATTATATGCTACCAGATTATACCGGAAGATGAAATTTGTTTTATTTGAATCAAGTTGAAATATTACATTTTAATTCTAATCTGATGAAAAGTGATATTTTAGGTTGAATAGATAAAAAATAGTGATACAGTTGATAATTGGACTTTAAATAGTTGTTAAAAAAATATTAATATATTGTATGAATAGATGAACAGAACAGTTAATTGGGGGCTTCTAGATCAGTTCGGTAAGATCTGATCTAGAAACCCCAATTAACAACTACTGAGATCATTACAGAATAGATCGCCAGAAGTCAGGGCTTCAATTGAAAATGTAACACCTTTACATTTCAATAAAACATTTTATTATTATTTCCTTTATTTCATTATATACATATAAATTACATATTTAAATATTAGAATATATAACATATAAAAACATTTAAAAATATAAAAAATAGTAGCCCACCGGTATCGGGAACAGGGTCCAAGCTACCGGCGGTCAGGGCTCCAGAGAGAGGAACCTCCTAACAATGCGAGCCGTGTCCAGAAGTACCGCCTTCTGAATCAAGCCCTTGATCCAGCTGCCCAACGAGAGTCTCATCAGGTGTTGGTCGAGGCTCTTGGCTATTAAGCCATTGGCTGTTACGACTATCGGCACAATGATCGCTGAGTCCACGTCCCACATGTCGACAACCTCGCGAGCCAAGTCAAGATACTTGATTTGTTTATCTTTCTCGGCTTTCACGAGGTTCCCGTCATGCGGAATCGTGATGTCAACGATCACTGCGCGCCGCTCTATTCGATCCACCACCACTATATCAGGCTTATTGGCAACAATAGTCCTGTCAGTGATGATGGATCGATCCCAGTATAATGTGATATGTCCATTTTCGAGAATTATTATTATTATTATTAAGAAATGTTGACATAAAGAAAACAATAATAATATACAAGAATGTGTGAATTTTATTGTACTTAGCCAAGGTTCCAAACCTAAAGGAGACCACTTTCATAAAATAAACATCCGATCTGCCACACTTCATGTTTATTTCCAAATTCCACTTCAAAGTGAAAAGATCTCTCGAACCGACGTGGAAACACTAAAGTAAATACTCCAAACCAGTTATTGAGATAAAGTTAAAATGTAAAATGTATGTTTCAGTAAAACCACACGATCCATCCTCGTCTAAAGGAATTGAAAACAAAATATTCTAGCAGAGTGATACGTTGGTGTAGAGCAGTGGTACTCAACGCTCGAGCCGCTGATCTTTTGAACTCACTCACATATAAGTAAGTACGGCAAAAAGTTATTGGAAAGGAACCGGACAAAATACCAATATTTCTGTGAAAACTCTTAACAAAAAATTTCTACATGCGATCAATTTAATATTTGGTACACGGTTTGTGGGACCCACATTAAGAAAAGGTTGACAATCCCTGAAGTGAATAGTAGTAAGTAAAGACGAATGATAGCCGGCGAGTCTGCGCTGTCTACGGCGTAGACTTTGCTACGGCGTAGATGCTGCTACGGCGTAGATGCTGCACTGCTACGATTGATGTCTAGGCTTGAGATACTAAATGTTGTAGCATCTTTGATGGAGGATCTAGTTTAAGTGTATGTATGTTTAAAGTAAGTAGGAATAAATTTCCAGTTTAACAGCGTTGTTACTGGAAGCAACGGTTTATAGGGGTATGTTTTATATGCATTTATGATCATGTACCAACAGTACGATTTTTGTTTAACGTATTTTTTATTTCCTCAAATCACATGAGACATGTAGAGACCATATTTCAAAGTAAATTCTCACATACACATTTTCATTTCAAACCCTAACCTTCAGCGAGGTCTTGCATATCAGTCATCATTTATGATAATATTTTAGGTACATGCACGCATATTGCGCAATGCGTACTCGAATGTATCCCGAACTTCGAAACAAATATTCCCAATACTAGTATATTTCTAAGTCAATATCTAAGAATAATGGTACCCGTATAGAGTTTTATCGCTTCTTTGCCGGGCTGCGGCTGACTGATGCATTGAAGTGTCCGAACGAGCGACCACCGGCGCCGTGTGTTCAACCACTGACGGCTAACTAAACGGCTCAATAACAGTACATTTTTAAGGAAAATACGTGATTCAAATACATTATCTTTATCTAGTTAAACCTTAGCATAATTATACCGTATTGCTATCTACATACTTGGTCGATAGTAGCTAAAATGCATCTTTAAAAAAAATCTATACTAATATTTATGTAATAACCTCTGGAACTATCTGTCGGATTCGAAAAAATCTTTTTGCATTTGATAGCCCTAAGAACGCTAAGCGAAAACAAAGAAATAACGCGGGCAGGCCATGCGATGCGACTCGGTGGGACGCGGGAGCCGAGGGCGGCCATCTGAAGTGAACCGAGCATTACCGAGAAGAGCCGAACTATGCACGCATATGTCAACGAGTTACCATCCCGCGCGGCTCAGACGCTTTATTATACCTATTAGTATAGATTTTTAGACTTCATTTTTTTTTTGAAAAAAATAGTTACTAATGGCCACATTATTAACTACTCAATTAATTCCTTATCTATTGATTCATAAGTAATCCTATTTTCTTCTCTTATGGCACCATTAAGACAACCCTAAAAACTAATGCATCAGTCCTTCCAAACGTAGCACCGCCGTGTTTTTCTCTGGCGGGTAACTGAACTGCTCAGTAACGTTACATTTTTAAGGCAAAAACTACGTGTTACAAATACATTGACGGTTTAGCATGGACGGCAGCAGGTATATGGACATACTCGAAGCGAACTTTATTGAAATATTTTTGTGGCAGTTTGGTGGCGCGAAAATGGGTGACGGAATGGCATTTTTAAACAATGTTCCACATTTTGGTATTCTAGTGTGGCCAGTTTGTTGTTTACCACGCAGTATTTATTTGTCAGATTTTATTTGCACAACACAGTCATAGTTTTTATCAAAGGGTTAGTTTTCTCCTACGCCATCCGTCTGACCGTCTGTCTGTCACAGGGTTGTATCTTAAACGTAATAGGTAGATAGTTTAAATGTTCACAGATGTCTTTCAGCTAAGTTATCATGACGATCATCATCATTGGCTTATCCGTTTCCCAACTAACTTGGAGTCCGCTTCTAGTCTACCCGGTTGCAGTGGTATGTCAGTTTTTCACCTGGAAGGACTGCCTACCTGACCTCCACAACCCAGTAACATCAGACGATGGTGAGACCTAAAACATTAGTGTATACAATAGCATAATCAGCCTATAATGTTCCCACTGCTGGGCCTCCTCTCTTTGAGACGGAATGGGCTGTAATCTACCACGCGGGCCCAGTGCGAGTTGGTAGATGTCACTGTCTTCGAGTTTTTGGTTCTAGGACATGCCGGTTTCCAATGCACAATATTTATATGGTGCTTCACATGTGATCCCATTTAATTTTGATCAAGTTCTGACCAGTAGTTTTTGAGTTATCCTTAATACTGCATATTTTTTCCACTTAGTCGTAGTATATATTGATGATGTTTTAATAATTTCCTGTCACTGTTATTTACATATCAAGTAGTGGTATACGAATTTGTGTGGGGTAGGTACCGCAACTAAAAAGTGAAAAATAAAAACTTTTTTACAAAAAAACAACTGCCTTCCAAAAAAAACCACAAAAACACGTGAAAAATAACTTTAATTTCGGAAGTCGATGGCCAAAAACTAAAATACAAAAACCAAAGACACCGACTTCCGAAATTAAAGTAATTTTTCACGTTTTTTGTGTTTTTTTGGAAGTCGGTTGTTTTTTTGTAAAAGAGATTTTTGCATTGTCGTTTTTTTTATTTAAAAGTCTTGTTCCTCTTTCAAGTACCCGCTTCAGTGCACTGATACTTTAACGTTACTTGCGAGTACATTGTTGGAATATACAAGGTGTTCCAGAAAGTTGTGGTCAAATTTAAGGCTGTGGTACAGACCATCAAACTGAACAACTTTCTCTATGGGACCAACATCGTAATCGCGAAAAACACAACTGTCCCATACAAAACTTCAATACCTACTCGACCCAAATGTATGGGACGGCTGATTACTTTTTCGCGATTACGATGTTGGCCCCATGGAAAAAGATGTCCAGTTCGATGGTATGTACCACAACCTTAAATTTGACTACACCTTTCTGGTACACCCTATATAAACGCTGTTTTAAATAATAATAGCGAGTTAAAATTTTCACAGAATGCGCGTGCTACTATTTAAGGAGGCCGATGTTCAGCAATAGACGTCTCGAAACTGAAAACATAAGTGTAAAAAAATACACAACTTCTGCAGGTATTTTAAAAGCGTGTTACAAGATAATTAGGACATTGTTTCTCTAGCAAGTACCACACTTCAGTGCACACACTTCAGCGTTACTTGCGAGTCCAACCACTAGTACATTGTTAAAATATTTAAACGCAATATATTTCTAAAGCTGACCCCAATTCGTTTCATATATCAGCGGGTCCGTGTGGGCTATTTTTAATAAAATAGCTGTGCTGTGGAAGTCTGAAATGTAGCCTTGTCAAAATTCTGTCGGGATATTCATTTATTAAAGCTAGAAATAGTGCCACAAGCGAATGTCGGGCTTTTGCCTGGTGCATTAGCTACTAAGCCAATAAATATAATGTTTACTGTGGGGACTATTAATTAAAGCTGCCTTAAGGCTCGCGCACATTTGGGCGGGTAGTGATGCAACACAACGCATTGTAATAATCCCTCTTGATCACTTTCGTACATTTTGTATGAATTATCGCACACGACAGGCGGGCTGCAGCGCACTTGTAGGATTCCGTAGTCATCAAGTAACCCTTATAGTTTCGCCGTGTCCGTCTGTCCGTTCGTCCACAGCTTAGCTCAGAGACTCTTAGTACTAGGACGCTATAATATGGCAGGGATATACATATTAATCACGCAGACAAAGTGGTAAAACAAAATGACAAAAACAAAAAAATAATACATCCTACCTGGACAAAAAGTACCTACAGCCGTTTCGGAGTCTAGTCTAAAAAAAAGACAGACAGACAGACAAAAAAAATATATAAGTACCGTATATACTTTTACATGCATTTAGTGATTTAACATTACAAACAGACTCTTCTATTTTATATATTTGTAGTATGTATAGTTAATTTATTAAATAATTAACACCGGGAGAGGACGCCCTAGGAAGACATATAGTGACCTTATTGGTGATGTTCTTCAGAAAGGTCAGGTGCGTAGTACTCACAACCGGCGTGCGTGTATGATCAGATGTATGAACGTAAACGAGGCAAAAGGAGTATGTATGGATCGTAGCAGGTGGCGTTCTGTAGTTTCTGCCTACCCCCATGGGAAGAAGGCGTGAGTTTATGTATGTATGTAAATAATTAACTACGCCCAATAAATATGAAGGAAAGACATTTTTAAATGATGAGATTTTATGTTAACCAAGCTAAAAGCTGAGCTGAGGCATGATGAATAAATAATAAAAAAGCGGCAATGTCTTTAAAAACTCTTCGCAAGGCGACTTGAAGTAATAATCCTTAGCAACTTTGTTCACGAAGTATGAGAAAGAAGTATGTAGTGACAAAAATTGAAAATACACTCGAGAGCAATGAATCCGGGTCACTTAAAGAATGTTAAAAATCTCGGAAACTAAAAATGATAGGTTAATGCAATAAATTGTATTTAATAGACAATGTAATACTCCTTAAATGAAAGTAAAAAAAATATGAGTCACCATACATTTTATTAACACAAAATTACATAAAGAAAAAAACTGCTGATCTCTCCTTAAAACAAAAATAGGAAACATGAAATTTTTTAACTTTATTACGATTTTCTTGAATTTTAATACTTCGTATTGCCTCCTCGTACTTCCATTACTGCGTTTACGCGGTTTGGCATGCTGTACACCAAGTTCCTTATACGATTTTGGGGAATATTCTCCCATTCCTCTGTGAGAGCAATTTTGAGCTCACGAAGCGTGATTGGGGGAGGGTTTCGTTGTTTTACGCATCTGCCTAGCTCGTCCCAAGCATGCTCGATCGGGTTGATATCCGGGCTGCGCGCTGGCCACTCCATACGAGTAATGTTCATCTCTTGAAGGTAGTCATTCACAATCCTACCTGTATGAGGTCGGGCATTGTCATGCATAAATATAGCATCCTCACCTAAATTGACCATAAATGGACCAACGTGATCATTGAGGATTTCTTCCACATATCTTACGCTAGTTAAAGAGCCGTTTTCTATGATCACCAGCTCTGTGCGACTTTCAGAAGAAATTCCGGCCCACACAAGTACAGACCCACCACCGTAGGCTACTTTTTCTTCGATGCATGCTTGCTTGAATCTTTCCCCTGGTCTTCGATACACTCTGTGTCTTCCATCGTGCTTGTAGAGCATAAATTTTGATTCGTCGGAGAACATAACTTTTGACCAATCTTCAATACTCCAATTTACGTGACTCTGGGCATATCTTAGTCTTGAAATACGATGCCCACGCTCCAGTTTAGGGCCGTTTGCAGGTCTAAGGGGTTTTAAGTTAGATTCAGCAAGCCGACGTCTTACTGTCCATGCACTTGGGTTACTTCCTCCGAGGCGTCGAAACTGATTTGTGAGTTCAGTTCCTGTGAGAAAGCGATTTCGAAGCATGGTGTTCACCAAGTATCGGTCTTCTCGTGCTGTGGTACACCTGGTTCTGCCCGTTCCTGGTCTGCGTAGGTTAGAACCAGTTTCTTCGTAACGTCGGAGAACTCTTTGTACTGTTGACAGCGACACACCGACAGTCCTGGCTGTATCGCGCTGACTCCGGCCGGTTTCCAGCATTGTAAGTATTCTGGTGCATTCTTCAGGCGTAAGCGACATAATTTCAGCTTGAATAAGGAATATAGAGCACTATCAACATGGTTTATGTACCCACATAAATGACAGATTACAAACAAAAGCAAAACCAAATGCTGTAATTTCGTAGTTCCATCTTCGAAAGTGGCCCTTTTTCAAATTTGATTTTTTTATGATATAACTTTACAATAACTAAGAAGTTTTAATACCTTCATTTAAGGAGTATTACATTGTCTATTAAATACAATTTATTGCATTAACCTAGCATTTTTAGTTTCCGAGATTTTTAGGATTCTTTAAGTGACCCGGATTCATTGCTCTCGAGTGTAGTATGTATGCTTAGATGGCTTGGTCATGTTGAGAGGATGAATGAAAGGCGACTTATTTACAAACCAGATGTGTGACGCCTGGTGGGGACGACCTTTTTTTCTTTTTTTTTTGGGTGGGATATCATCAAATAACTTCTCCCGCTCTGGGCGGAGCGGAAGGGCGTGTCAGACTCTTACTGACTTAAACCCACCCGTGTTCCTTCAGTTGCCTGCGCCACGGCCACGGTAACTCTTTCGAACAATCCACGACTGGAGGGGACGTTCTTGAAGGTCATATAGTGACCTAAATCGTGATGTTCTACAGAAAGGTCAGGTGCGTAGTACTCGCAACCGGCGTGCGTGTATGACCAGATGTATGTCAGTGAACGAAGCAAAAAGAATATGTAAGGATCGAGCAGGTCACCACCTGCCACGATTTTTTATTCGCGAGTTTATGTATGTGTATGATAGTTGTTGATTAGAGGGAAATATTTAGTCTGACCTACCAGATGTACCAACATGAGTTTATAAATCAATCTGGATATTAAAAGATTTTTGTTTTTTTTTTTAAACATAGATTGATAACGTCACTTTAGATAAATGAAACTTTAGAAAATAAAATATTCCGATTCTATATAGTTAAAATTAATATCATATTAGAAATACTTTATTTGGTCCCGTTATCAAAACGATTTCACCTGTAAATAAACTTCATACCATTAAAATAGTAATTAAAAAAATTGAGCATTAGCAAAGCAAGTTTACAGGTTTTTTTTATGGAAACTATTCCAGGTGAAACAAAGCAACAAATTCGTTCCAGATATCAAACAAAACGAGCTTCGAAGATAGAAGGGAGAATATTAAAAATAAAATTGATTGAGAAAGTCGAGTTCACCTCAGCGTAATTTATCCGGTTATTAGAAGTTCAATCATTGACGTTAACGGAGAAAATGTCTTGAACGCCTACTTGTGAGGCAGAGCCGGTTTGAGAAATAATTTATTTACTTTTTAATACTTTCGTCATTTAAAAAAGGCATGTGTTTAATCAAAGCACAGATACTTCAAATGCGCTCCTAAAAATACTATTGATCACTCTAATATAATGATAGCGCCTTTTTTTTTGTGAACCTCCAATAATTACAATTTTGGTTTCCTAAAAATACTTAATAGCCAAGGAAATGCCACCAACTTGGATATACCGGTTGGTTAAAGTTCTAACTAAAACTAAATCGTTTGGTTAGGGTTTATTTATTTATTAATAACCAACTTATATTTGCAGTTTCTACCACACATACAAGTTATCAATAGGGTACCCTAGCTTAGTTACTGCAACCAACGGTGAAAACCGCCAGAAAAAGAAGAGAAAAAGAGGCTCATTTATTTAAAATAAGTGTGCATTATTAGAAGCCCAAAATATATAGTGGTTCATTAATTTAAAAAAAGCGTTCATAATTAGGTCAATAAGTTTTAAGAGGATCAGTTAAATGTTTTCCATTAAAATTCGTGTTCTTCATTACCATCAAAATCTAGATACACTCAACCATTACTCTCTCAATTCTAAACTAGGTGGATAGAGGTGCGGTTGCCAACCTACAGTTTATCGATGTCGATTAAAATAACCTCCGCGAATAACTACGTAGAATGTACGTCAGTTGCACTTTAGGTTTTCTATCTTACTGTCTGGCTGAACGTTACAACTGCAAGGCAACATTGACAGCCATTCCTAAATGCTTGTCTTAGTAAGTGAAGATGATGTCGACAGCCGATATACCTACTGCGATAACCCATAAGAACTCACATGGGGTCGCCGCACTTTATTTACGGACGTAAATTCACATAGAACATATAAATAATAATATTTTAACCCTTGATCTCATAACGTCCCAAAAAAGTGCCTTAAATTGAACGTTTTGTTTTTGTTTTGTGTCCAGAAATAATTTAATTCAAGTTGTATTTATTATACACCAGACCGTATTATCTATAACCTAGTTTTAATATTAATTTATAGTACTTTCATGAGAACTATTAAATTATTTCACTTACAAATAATAAACTATTACAAGTTTTCCTTGAAAATTGTTGTCTCTACAGACCCTGTGCGATGAGCTAGGTGAAAAGTAAAGGAAAGAAAATAACCCCACCCTCCCCCTCTCCTCCTTGGTGCGAGTAATTAAGGTATAATAAAGCGACAGTCTTTCAAGTATTTAATTAGAAGTACTACTTATTAGTTACTGGACAATTAATCCAAGAATATCATATATGTTAGCCGGCTATTATATTCAAGGCACGTCCGAGTCAGTCGAGGCAATGCTATCGTAATGGTAATGGTTAGAAGCGATGGGCTAAACGGCCATGATTTGTAAAGCTGTCCTGTTACTGTGTCCATTTACTGGACTTAATGTGTGCCTTGTTTTTATGATAATCCCCATTGAACTTACGAGAACCGAGGGCAGGGATGGCGAACCTCTATACATCTACGTGCTATTTTTTCCAAATAAATATTTCTTGTGGCTATGACGTACCAACAAACAATCTTGTTTTACTGACTACTCTAAAATTCTAAATAGTTTCAGAATAATACTCTTTATTCACAAACATAACCTATAGTAGTATTCAGTAATTTTAACATTAACCGTTATATATTTATTAAAAAAAAACAAATTATTGCGACTTCTGCTGTTTTAGAAACTAGATGCTAAATAATCCTCTGATGAACTGCCTCGTTGGCGCTACGCGCTACTGCTGAGCATGAAGTCCTGGGTTCGATTCCCGGGTCGGGCAAAGTGTTATCGGGTTTTTCCATCTGGAATTTCTCGGTAGCAGCCCGGAGCCTGGATTTGTGCCCGGTTGATGGCAATAGGCTCGCCCCCTATTACATGGGACGTAAACATAGCTGGCGAAATGTGGGTGTGCTATAGGTACACCTCTGCCTAACCCTTCGGGGAATACAGGCGTGATGGTATGTATGTATGTATGTATGCTAAATAATTTATTTCGGGTTCGCATTTTTCCTTGCATTGATACTGCAACTATAGCCGAAATCCAAGCACCTCTCGTAGCCGGGTGCGCTCAAATGTTTATGTTTGTTACTGTGACAAAGGTACCTAAATTCCAGTGGCGAAGCTTCCATACAGCTCGATGCCTACCGTATCCTTTGAAAAATCGCACCGTCAGTATTCTATAGACAAATATTATAATCACATTAAAGGTACGAAATTTTCTCTTACAAAAATTGACCCTTCGCTACAGCTAAATTCCTCAATTAATGCCGTGCACAAATTATTTTATCGCGTATTACCAACGGCATGCGTATCATGCATTGGTTTGCTATTCCTGCCTTAGGGGGTTCTTATAGTAACGTAAGATGGTAAAGTTTGTACTTCCTCTGTTTTCAGAATATTGAATTGAAGCTTAGGATTTACACGGGTGGGTTTTAGTCAGTAAGAGTCTGACAAGCCCTTCTGCTCCGCCCAGAGCGGGAGAGGTCATTTGATGATTTCCCACCAAAAAAAAAAAAAAAATATTAAGGATTTCTTGAATAGACAATTACAAATGTTTACCATATAAGGTTATTTTGAAAATATTACTTTAAAGTCGAAAATCAATAGCATTATTGTAAATTGCTATCCCTCTACAGAGAGGAGGCCTGTGTCCCAGCAGCGGGAACATTATAGGCTGATTTTGCTTTTATTATGCTAACTAACGTCAGAAAAAAATTATGATGAGTAATTATTATGAATTTTACTTTCCTAGTGGAGTTGGCAAGTTAACAGCATTATTTGCAGATACACAAGGTAATGCTGCCCAATTTTTTTTATAAAAAAAATAAAAATCAATGCCATTTTTCCGTCCTTAGCAAGGGTCATTGAATTCTATGAAGTCGCAATAAAAACGTGAACCAGCAGTCCTCTCTTTTGGCAGCCATCTTACCATATTTCCCTCCATTAACAAATCGTCTGCATAATACAGTTCCTGGAATGTGGCCAGAATAATATTATGCAGGAGAAAAAATAATTTCTCGTACTTGACACACTTTCTTAAGAGGTTTTGGGTCTAGTTTTATGGGACTTAACGACAGGAGAATTTCAAATTTTTGCCTCTACATTAAAGTAGTTAGGTACTTTTTAGAATTAACTAACACCACTTTGGTGGCTTAATCGTTTGAGGGACACTGAACGATAGAAGTTTTATTGTTATCACGCCTAATGAGCGTTTAGTGTCCCTCAAAGTGTTAATTGAGGTGCTACAAGTATACAAGCCTTAGGAAAACAGAACTAATTTAGCAATTCCAGTTCAAAATTGCATTATCGATATCAGGTTTGGACAAGGTTGCCATCACGATTTTTCTTGAGAGATTTGCAATACATAGATTTGATTGAAATTATTCATGTCGTAGAGCGAAAAAATGCTAGGTCAGAAATCACCACTACAATGCAACACTTCACAGTTGAAGTATGAATCTGTCGATAAAGAATTGATATGGGTAGACAGAACGTGAAAGGTGGAGTACGAAATGTAGTTACTGCAAAATAGGTTTGAGCACGGATTAATAAAATATTAAAATTTATTTCTTAAAAGAATAAGCTTTCTTTTTTGGAAATTTCGGCACAGAATGCTTAAAAGAGCTCGTGTTCTGTTTGCTACAGTTTTAATTGACTCAAGTATTCTTGGCCTTTGTGCCTTGTGAGGCGTCGTTCGTATAGCACCACCCAGGGGACACGTGCAGTGAGCTTGAAGTTTGAATATATCTTTGTTTTATTCAATGTAAATAGTTACAGTCAACCGCACACGGTAACACGTGCACTACGAAAATCACCCTTAGCGCTAGGATATAAAAAAAAAAAGAAGTTTATTTCGGAAATCAGGTTCCATTTTGTTAGTATTACAGTCTTATAGAAAATGTTAGTACGTAAAAATATTAAACTAATCGGGCATGAAAGGAGAACCACTCATCTCCTGTTGCAAAGAGAGTGCCACCCCATCCACGCCTGCAGGCTCCAAAGGCTCCATCAATGTCATATTATTACCACTGAAGTGCGGAGTACTGTACATAGTCATGATACGGCTTAAAAACCGGGCAAATAACTGCAAACGAGACTTTTTCTAATTCATAATTAAGTATGTACTTTCTAAGTTTATCACACAAACACACGGTGAAAAAAACCATCGTGAGGAAACCATGACTTATAAATTATGAATCTGGATTGACCGTCCCTCTTTAGCAAGCATGGGGATCTGCAATGCTTGTGTCTTCTTGGTATGAGAAGAAGCCTTTACTATGCAGTTGGATAACAGGATTATATAATCACTTGTTTCGCTTCTATACGTGATAATAAGTAGATTTATATTCCTTAGGGTCTATTAAAATAAACACCAAATCCGTGCCTGATTCAAAAAATAAGTTTAGTATTTGTACAAAAATAAAAAATAAACTTTTTATATCTAAAAATAATCCGAATTCCAATCAAAATTACTGATTGCACAGCAAAATATTCAACTCAAAATATAACAAAAAAATCAACATTATATTATATTCGTGGCGCACCGCTATCTACTAGGCGAGGCCTCCTATTTCTGAATGGCAATAATAATAAGGCGTAGTCGATGGAACCCCGCGCGGCGGGGCTCCTACTTCCGGGTGGTTTAAAAGAAATAACCACGAAGGGAATGTGGCGGGGTCTTCTGGACCCCGCCATCCCCTTCTATCCTTACCTGTCCGAGTCGGGGTGCCCCAAATCCCAAGATTGCTTCACTCGCTATTGCATCCTAAATTCTCCTAGTACAGTAATATTGCATTTTGTACCGATCCCGAGTGTGAGTATTATGTATGTACGCTTTGGTTAATTTGCTGTGCAGTCAGTATTTAAATGATGGAAATTAATTGATGTGATTATTTATTTGATGTGCAATTAATAATATCCCAATAAGTAACAACAGGAAATTAAGACCAGTATACCGGAAGTTCGCATTACATTCTATTTTCTTCGCCTCACGTGTTTGCTACTTAACGAAGGCTCCGTTTATAACTAAGAATAGACATCATGTCCTGGAATCTATTATTTATATAAAAATATAGAGGGTGAGGAAAGAAAACAGTAGGAGTGTATTCGGAAAATTGATGATTTTATGGGTTATTGGAGCATTCAATAGAGAAAAAAGCGAGGGAAATAACTGCTCAGAAATAAGTTGTCAGTTTGGTGGTGGATTTCCTGAGAAACGGGCAAACTACATATTTCTGTAATGTATTTGTTTTTTAAACGTATTGATATTTAAGCTGTCAAAATTTATATTCATCACTCACTACACTTTGATTTGTGGGCATCACTCATGCTTAGCCCACAAATCAAATCAAAATATTTTATTTTTATTTTCACGCGACCAGAGGGCTGGCCTATTTGTAACCCAAAGAATCAGTCAGTCTTTTGGGCACTTATCCCATTGACAGCGATGCGGACGAATTATAAGATGGCCTATGAGCTCTTCCCTATTTTTTAAATTATATACTTGTAAATAGTAGGTATATACAACATGTCCCAAAATTCTACGATAAGCCGGCACCAGAGGATGGACCTACTAATGACTACTCGAGAAAAAAAAAGAAAAAAAAATACCTCTACTTTTTTTAAATTACTTAAAAAAATGGAAATTCTTCGAAAATGTATACCCCTTACACTTTTAACTACCATGACCACAATTTTTCAAATATTTCAGTTTTTTTGTTTTGTATCGGCACCCTAAGTAGTACTATTCACCATAATCTTTGAAAATTACAGAATTTTCGTAGTTTTATACAAAAAAACAACCAAAAAAAAATATTTCCCTAAAATTTTGAAAGATTTTAACGTTCAGTACACTTTAACTCATCGTAGTGTAAAAAAAAAATATGGACACTACTATGGCAAGTTTTTTAAAAAATTAGCGCAACTAACCTAGATTTTAAAATGGTATAATACTTTAGGAAAACTAGCCACAAAAAAAAAAAATGACACTTTTTCTAATCAAGAACCAAATTTCATAAGTTGTTGTTAATAGTAATCACTTCTACTATGTGCCCAAAATAGATTTCTTTCGCAAATTCTTAGAATTTGGAAGGGACATGTGCGTAGTCAGTGAAGTTCAGAAGTCAGAAAGAGATAGATAGTATACGTTAGAGAGAGATAGATAGAGAGCGATTATACGTTAGAGAGAGATAGATAGATGTTTGTTGTTAAATAACAATAGGGCAGGTAGGAATGTTGCTGTTCTCTACAAAGTACAAAGTCGGTACGCTCTGCTTCTTTGTTTACTGTGCACCGTTTCGTATTCAATTGATGTGACTCTCGTACTAACGACTTTTGGCTTGGCTTTTTGAACTGGATTAAGTGATCTGCAAACTGTACTAACCTGGCATTATTTTGAACTGGACTGTATTTTGTGAATTGGACTTTTGGCGTATTTTGGACTGTTTAGCGTTTATCATGCCGCTACCATACACACCGTTGGAATACGCTAATATGCACCTCATTTATGGAGAGTGCCGATGCAATGGTAGCGCTGCTAGCAGATTATATCTAGAAAGGTACCCAAATGCTCAAAGATACCCGAATTATCGAGTATTTATTAATGTGCATCAAGCGTTTTCGGAGGGCCGTTTACCATCTGACAGGAGAAATGCTGGAAGACCTAGATCGGAACGCGACGAAGAAGTTCTCAATGAAATTGAAAATGATTCAACTACCTCGGTACGTGCCATAGAAATAGCTACGGGAATCCCAAAAAGTACTGCACATCGAATCCTAAAACGTCACAGACTTCACCCATATCACTACAGGCGTGTGCAGACGTTATTACCGCGGGACTATCCACTACGAGTCGCATTTTGCCGTGTGATGCTGCAAAAGCACAGAGAAGATCCCCAATTCTTGGATAATATTCTATGGTCGGATGAATCAACCTGCAAGAGA
This sequence comes from Griposia aprilina, assembly GCA_916610205.1. Classification (NCBI taxonomy): domain Eukaryota; kingdom Metazoa; phylum Arthropoda; class Insecta; order Lepidoptera; family Noctuidae; genus Griposia; species Griposia aprilina. Next base: position 18,623,280 of record OU744288.1, read on the forward strand.
GATGGCTATTTAAATCTTCACAACCTACATAGCTGGAGCAATGAAAATCCGCACCTGATGAGACAAGACAAATCCCAATATCAATTCAAGGTTAACCTATGGACGGGCATATTAAACGGAAAAGTGATTGGGCCTTTTGAATTACAAGGAAACTTGGATGGCAATAGTTATTTGAACTTTTTACAAAATGACTTGCCAGTATTATTAGAAGACATGCCCATTAGTGATCCACAAAACATATGGTTTCAAAATGATGGTTGCCCAGCTCACTATGCCCGTCCTGTGCGAGAATACTTAAACCAAGAGTATCCAGGGCGTTGGATAGGGCGACTTGGTCCTATTTTATGGCCACCCCGTTCACCCGATCTAAACCCCCTGGACTTCTTCTATTGGGGTTGTCTCAAAGACAGAGTCTACTCGAAACCCATTGCAACACTGAACGACCTTCGCCAAAAAATCACTCAGGCTGCGGATCATATTAATAGTAGAAGATATGCACGACGAATAAAACGATCTTTTTTAAGGCGATGTCGTGCCTGTATTAATGCCGGTGGTAAACAGTTCGAACATTTATTATAATATTATTAATAATGCAATAAATTTACATTTATTGACACCATTTGTTTCATTCATTCAACATTTTCCAACAACAAAAATCTATTCTGGGCACATAGTAGAAGTGATTACTATTAACAACAACTTATGAAATTTGGTTCTTGATTAGAAAAAGTGTCATTTTTTTTTTGTGGCTAGTTTTCCAAAAGTATTATACCATTTTAAAATCTAGGTTAGTTGCGCTAATTTTTTTTAAAACTTGCCATAGTTGTGTCCATATTTTTTTTTTACACTACGATGAGTTAAAGTGTACTGAACGTTAAAATCTTTCAAAATTTTAGGGAAATAATTTTTTTTGGTTGTTTTTTTTGTATAAAACTACGAAAATTCTGTAATTTTCAAAGATTATGGTGAATAGAAGTACTACTTAGGTTGCCGATACAAACAAAAAAACTGAAATATTTGAAAAATTGTGGTCATGGTAGTTAAAAGTGTCATGGTAGTTAAATGTATACATATTCGAAGAATTTCTATTTTTTTAAGTAATTTAAAAAAAAGTAGAGGTATTTTTTGTTTCTTTTTTTGTCTCGAGTAGTCATTAGTAGGTCCATCCTCTGGTGCCGGCTTATCGTTGACTTTTGGGACATGTTGTATATTTTAGTGATAGCTTGTATATTGTAATTATTCAGATAAATAAAGATGAAATAAAAGTCTTTGAAAGTCAGAAGTCAAAAAAAACACAGAAACCAGCATGGGTACTTATGAAAGATCAGAAGATCGGTGCACGGTTCCAATTGGTCGTTTCCTATGATGAAGAGCCGAAAAGAAACTCCACGGTTACTTTTTCAAAATATGTAATTGGCTTTTACAATGTTTTCAAATTACAATGTTAATAGGTATGGGAGGACAGTGTAGGCCTGTCAAAACGTGCCAGGTACTTAACAAAATAGAAAATAGTCTACAAATCTACAGTCTACAAGAACGATGCAGAAGAATCAATATAAAAGATAAACATTATGGCCCGTTTTCTAACTATGTATGTAAGTAGCAAAGCAAGTAATAAAATGGATTACATATTATTATTTATCCCATGAAGTTCTGCTAAGATGCTTAGCACTCGAACACGTCGATCAACATTTGAATTGGTAAACTTAGTTGTCATTATGTTTCTAAACAGTGCGTTGCGTAATGTTATTTATCCCTATAAACGCACCATGATTGAAATTTAGTTCCAACCCATTTAAACACAAAACAAAACAATCAGATAGCAAAAGACCATTTCAGACACCAATCTAACATGGTCCTCAATTGATCGGACCAAGATTATTTCCGGATTTGTATACCTACACACCTACACATTGACATTGTTGAATTTTATAAATACACAAGCTGACCCGACAGACGTTGTCCTGTCTTAAAGGAATGTCATATTTCATTTAGTTTTAGTTTTGACTATTGACTAAAACTATTGACTCATTTATCAACCGATCCATCTGTGCTAAACAATATTTGCAGCGCGCATTCTGTCAATCGCTGACAGTTATTTCAAACAAATGACAGTTATGTAAAATTAATATTGGCGTTAAGTTTTCTTTAATTTTGTAACGTTCCGATTAACTTCCTTATTTTTTTATTTCATAAGATCCTTCTCCTGACAATAACGAACACAACAAAATAAAAATTATGTCTGGACGAAGATTATGTCTGGACTTTAAAAGAGATAGTGACCTCTGAGTTTGTTTCGGACTTTCTTCTCAGAGTAGTCAGATAAGAAACGCCGACCTCATCTAGTTTTTAAAACATGATTGACGTGTAAAATAAAGTGTTTGTACAAACCTACTTACAGAAATAAAATCATTTTTCATTTAACAACCATTATTCAATTCCAGTTATCTTGTTATCAACAATAACAGCGAAACAAGCTACGCTGCCTGAATACACAATTTATACGCAATACAAAACTCCGAGATATCGAACAAAGATTACTCAGTAATTTAACTTTAACTTAACATTAACCAGTTGTTGCTTATTATAAATACTCGGAGATAGCAACTTGGGATAACATACAGAAGCTTTGTTTAAAACTTTATTGTTTGCTGAAGTCTGAAAAACTTTGCTTAATCGGCACAAATTATGTACGTGTTTTGGCTCGTAATTCATTTTGTACTTAAAATACTCGCTTTTTTCTGAGAGGTCAGTTTTGAAGGATTTTAGTTGTGTATCATTTATAAACTATGTTTTCAGTAGACTGAAATGGGCAGATATTAAATTGTTTTAATGAGAAAATGAAAACATTACCTGGTGAAATGTGGGTGTATATAGGTACACCTCTGCCTAATCCTTCGAGGATTACAAGAGTGATGTTATGTGTTATGTCATGTATGAGAAGACGATTGAAGATGTTTGAATGAGAGAAGACCTCTGTCCTGCTTTGAGATAATGACAACTTAGCACTTTTTAAACTCATTTCCATGCCAAAGGTTTTATACTTATATATAAAGTATAAATAAAAATAGCTCTATTGCTACGTATGTACGAGTAGTATACTGGACAATTTCACTGCTACGCAAGCTACGCTGTCGTAGCAGCTGCTGCATGTCGACTAGGGTCATTATTCTCAAACTTCCTTGTGCATTGGACATGTATAACGTGACCATTTTTTGTTTGCCAAAGTGGGACGTCCCCTGAGGAATTAAAAAAAAGAACATTTTGGTGTTTTACAAGTTTTTTTTTAAAAGTTATTGTATTTTGACACTTTTCCATATTTTGTTCATTTGAGAAAAAACTCTGTCGACAGGTGCGGCACAACATAACGTACTAAATAATTTTAGAAAATATCGTTAAATGGATATTGTTGGCAAGGAAGTGCTGGAATAATTCTACCCAAAGGTTTTCAGCAGTAACATTGTCAGCATTCCAAACAGTGTTTTTTTCGTCTGTCGTAAAGCTTGAAAGAAGTGAAAACTCGTCGAACACTTTTGTATTTTGACTGATGCTAATAAATCCTTGCGTGATCAGCTAATCCAACACATTCTGTACCCTTACCATGTCAGTGCTTTCGTTAAAGCCCATTCAAACACTTCCAAGTTCTGTGTTGAATTGACAGAGTACAAAATAATTGTAAATTAAATTATCGTTTGGTCTGTTTGCGAAAGCGGGACTTTTATGCCATCGCTGGGGGAAACGGGACGGACAGCCTGAAAGCGGGACCGTCCCGCCCAAAGCGGGACGTATGGTCACGTTAGACATGTACCAGTAAATAGATTAATTTTACCATTTCACACATTATTACAAAGTTATACAATGTAAATGAACCTACTATAGATATGTATTTTCTAAGTGGCTTACTCGTATTAACATTAGTTATTGTATTTGTCTAAACATATTTTTTCAGGATTGTATACCTATAGAGGTATGAAGAACAGGGTGTAAAGCTAACTCATACTCTATGAAAAAGGGAGGATCCTCCAACCAGACGGGTGTTGTGTCTGGTGCGCAACTGTCCGACGGTTGATGTCGGGACGTTGTATATATGCTAGTCGCGCGGTAAACTCTGCTTGCGCGATGCAGGATTTGCGTGACGTTAGTGTGACGTGTAGCTCGCATGTGGCGATGTAGATATCGCTACATACCCACTCTTTTTGATTTCAATTTCAACCTACTTATTTAATTACTGTTTGTTAGCGCGGCGAGCAATAAAAGAGTGGACTGTATTGTAGGCAATGGTTTATTGCCGAGCTTATTACAAAATATAAACTTTCCCGGGCAAACAGTAAATAATATGGTTTGAAATTAAGAGAGGAGTATTATCCATGGCGGTGGAGTCCGAGGAAGCGAGTGGTCGTTGGGCTGACTCAAGCCATGGCGCCACCGCGCCTGGCCTCAGCGTGCCGATGACGCTTTGATCGCACCGCCTGCGCGTGCAGACCGCGTGCAAGATGCTGTGTTGGGTTCGACTCCCAACACTGTTTAACTTTTCTAGTTTTCCCATATGTGTAATTAATAATTAACAGCAACCATTGTTATAACTGGGCTAGCAAAGAACAAGTGTTAATTAATTTTAGTTCATGTACACGACACCTAACAAACTTCGTTACTGTAGTTTTCTAACTCATTAAAAGTTTCGCTAATTACCTACCTTATCTTTAATATAGTGTTGTGGATTCCTGCAAAACCGGGAATTACTTGCCGAAACTAAATATAGTAGATTGTTATACAAGGGGCTTAAATTATCCATTATTTATGAGGTAGTTTTACTACCGAGCTTTAGCAAGGGAGTAAATAGAAACCGAGTTATAATAGGATTTTAGCGCCGTGATTTTAACTCTGCTTTTCACTACGATTACAAGAAACTAAAATAATCCAATAAAATATTAAAAATAAATTATGGTCACTAATTCAATTTGTAATTAGAGAAAAAATCTAAAGATTTCGAGCCAATGATGCCGATTCTCTTGTCACGCAATTCTCAAAACTTTACAAAAAATCACTAAAATGTAGTTTATTACTGTCAAACGACGATTTCCCTTTCTGAAATGGACTAAAGTGACACAAGTTAACTATATTTTAGTTTGACAACACCAAAATGGCACGGAGTTAGTAATTTTGGGAAAATGGTAATTTTGCTATTCTGAATTTGACGTTTTTCATCAAAAATTTTGGTTGTCTAACTAAATCTGACTATTTTTAATCGCGATTAAACAGGTGTGGAATAAAATTTGCTGTCATGAACTAAAATTCACCACAACACCTCGACTTCTGGTGCAAAAACAGTAATGTATCTTTTTTATTTTATTTTGTTTATATCTTGAAAATGTTGTGTCCTATCGCAACAATAATAACGACCCCCTTTATAAAATGCTTAAACCCCTAAAACTCTACATGTAGGTAATATTTCTTCATATTTTCCATACAAAAAGTGGAAAATTCCATATAAAACACGTCGAGGCTTCCAAACATGCGCGCCTCCGGCCCTAAAAAATAATCACGGGTTAGAGCAAACTAGTACCACGTGGAGTCGCGGTTGTCAAATTAAATTAGGTATAAATGCATGATTTTTTTTTTTCGTTTTTTTTTTCTGCAGAATAGCTTTAAGATTCTCATAGCCAAAAGTAAGGAATTTTAGTGATTGTTTAGTTAGTTTAGTTCGGTGTACAAGAGAATCGGCAGTAGTGCCTTTTTTAAATTTCTTCTGTAGCCGCACCGCAATGCACGCATTCTACCGAATAGATCGCCGCTTTGAGTTCCATTTTCAAAAATAAAATATTCTTCCTTTTTTATAAAACAGTAATAAGTCGAGTTTTTATTCATGATTATTCTACTTATGAATAAATACTTTTTCGTTTTTGTAGGCTCGTTGATGTTGGTAACAGACAAAAAATAAAAAAATACTTTCCTTTAAAGGCCGATTTACACATATCGGTAAAGCCACAGATCCGGCAACGCGTCCGCACGGGTCCATATTAGTGCTAGAGTGATGCGGCCATGCTTCAATTCACATATATCACTACTTTGTTCTCTACGGATCTTCAGGCAAAACGTGTGCAACGTACTGAGGCAATTGTGATTGTTGCTATGACTCTGTTCAGTAATACGGAACTAGCAATGATAGCCATTGCTTTAGAATAGCTACTTTGTTCCACAAATTGGTTTTGTATTTTGTATACTTTGCATGTGAAAAATCATACAAAACAGTATTCTCACGAAACAATTCGATCAATCGCTTGTCCTTAATTTTGTCATGTATGACAGAATAATTATCACAGTGGCGGTACTGTGCCGGAACTGTGACTTCACTGATATATGTGAATCGACCTTTAAGGAAACTAAGCTATTTTGTCTCCGCTCTGGTACGTTACAATTACGGACTTTTTGAACAAGAGGAGTGAAAATTATATTTTTATACTTATTTTATTCCCAACGCATTTTTGGTTACCATCAAAGCATTTAAATCATTGGTTATTTATAAAGTCAGGGAGATTAATTGTTTATCAAATTCAATACCAAAATTCAAATTATCCGTATAATCATAGTTGTATGAAATTTCCATGACACGGTAAAATGACGTAGTGTGTCACTGTGATAAACAATTAATTTCCCTGACAGTACCTAATTCGGTCACTACGTTTTTTTTCTTGATGTGAGTTGCTTATCAAAAAGGACAACAAAAGGCAAATAAGCAGACAGTCCCCTCTAAAAATAACACGTCTAATTCAAAAATGTTTCCACTCATCCATTTATTAAATGAAAACTGTTCGGGCATTATTCTTTTAAGCGATTTAGACAGCTCTGCCAAAACGGTTCCAGTCCAATTCCCTGCAACATTCATGTGTTTTATATTTGTTTAGTGAGGCCAATATCAGTGGTCTCAGAACAAAAGTATGGGCACACATGTGTTGTGGTCCGGAAATACAATTGTTGTTTTGTTTGAACAGAAGTGTTCTGGCCTTCGGTCCCTTCGATTTGAGTGTTTAGGTCATTGGGATTTGGCTTATTATGTGGTATAAGTCAGGCGAGGCAATTTAAGCTTGACCAATGTCTCTCTGTTATTATGTAGTACATAAGTCTTTAGATAAATAAGACTATTTGAAAACCGAACATTGTTCCTTGGTTATTCGGTGAACTGTAGGATTCAATTTGTATACCAATTTTTTCTTGGAAGCAAGGCGAAGTAGAGTGCAGCATTACATTTTCACAGAAGTTTATTTTCTACTACTCGGGGTGTTAAAGTACCTGGCCGTAAGAAAAACTGCGGGTGGAGCTTCGCGACGCCTCTTACAAGAGCTCCTGGGTACGATTCCAGGTCGGGCAAAGTGTTATTGGGTTTTTCCGTCAGGGATTTCTCAGTAGCAGCCCGGGGTCTATATAATTGCCCTGTTGATGGCAATAGGCTCACCCCCTATTACATAGGACTTAAACATAAAGGATGAAATTTGGGTATACCTACTATAGGTAAACCTCTGCTTTACCCATCGGGGATTACAGTCGTGATTTTATGTTATGTTATGCGACGCCTGTTAGTTATATCAATCTGTGTGGCAGTTTTGTTCTAAAGTCCGTTGTGCCATATTTACTACCGGCTACTGTATCTACCTATTTGGTCACTGCCTCTTTGACCGGTTCTATGCTTAGTATTCTGAGCTGAGCTGCACGATGACTGACAAATGCGTGCACTGACTGGACAGGTCCACTCATTCCGTGTGGTTTTTCCTCAAAAGACTATTTCAGACACAAATCTACATGGTCTTCACATGATCTGACCAAGATTATGTCTGGACTTTAAAAGAGACTGTGACCTCAGAGTTTGTTTCGGCCTTTCTTCTCAGAGTAGTCAGATAGGAAACGCCGACCTCATCTAGTTTTTAAAATATGATTGACGTGTAAAATTGTTAATACAAACCTACTGACAGAAATAAAATCATTTATCATTTAGGTAACCTTTATTCGGTTAGAAAGAAAGAAGAAAGAAAATACGTTTATTTGCTGTAAACATGACGCAAAGAAAAAACACACAAATACAAAAAAATAAAACGAGTTGGGGGACAATATGCGTCACATCCACGCAAAACGGCAATCGCTCAACATAATGCTACGATCCTATGCGAGACAGAGCTCCATCGCTGGTTTTCAGTGATAGCTGGCGTTGACGTGATGACGTCAAAAACAGTACAGCATACTAAAACTAAAAATAAACAAAAAATAAGAAATAAAATAAATATACTATATCTAGTTAAGGACAGAAGCTCAATTAAACCTAGAAAGTCTATACAATCCCACTGAATCCAAAACGAAGTACAGGCCGAAAACATTCCCAATTTCCACACTAGGACAGTTTGCATGTTCATTGACAATGCCAAGCCAATTACGCATTGGCTCAGGCCCGGGTCCCGATCGAAGCCGAAATCCGAAGTGACGCAATTCCACCCATCACTAGGGCCACCTGCAACCAATTACGTTAGGGTTGACTTTTGATTAAAAATTAAATAGTTTTTGATTGAACTGGTGTTTGTTAATTTTATCAACGTGTTTTGAAGTGGTAGTAGGAATAAGTTGTTTATGTGTAATTAAGGAAGCTTTCATTTACTTTAGTGACTAGGTATAGTCTATCTCGCAATTGCTTTTACACTTGTAACAATTCCCAGTAAATCGTAACTTCACTAAGGTTGAAACTATCTAACTGTCACATACACAAATATACCTACACACTAATTGCGAACACACTATCAATAACAATCTGAATCATTTTGAAGGATATTGCTAATCCATTGCTTCATATGTTGGAATAATTTCTCTGCTTAACGCAAAGAATGTTGTTGAACTGTCAAAAAGAAAGGCATTCCGCAATTAGCCCGCAGGTCGTTCTATGACGTGCAAGTCACATTCAATCCTAGATAAATGGTAGCGAATTTATAACTCCTAGATAATGCTATTGTAATCAAATAAAATTAATAGTTACTGAATATAGGTTTTCCTATTACTGGCAACAAAAGACGGCTAAATTGAACGGACAAAGAGAAAATTGTAATCGGTACCTGACCACCGCTTAACTGACTGCGAACCGATGTTGAAAAATCTTAAACCTTTTTAACCGACTTCAAAAAGGAAGAGGTTCTCAACACGTCTGTGTTTTTTTTGTGTGTGTTACTCGATATCTCCGGCAATTGTGGATCGATTTCGAAAATGTTTTTTTTAATAGATAGGGTATGTCTCCGGGGTGGTTCCATAAAAATAATATTAAGTTATCTTTGGTAGTTGTTCAGTTAGCTTCAATAATACGAATTTGTGTGGGGTAGATACCACAACTAAAAAGTGATAAATACTTTTTATTACAAAACAAAAAAACCGACATCAAAAAAAAACCCTAGAAAGTGAAAAATAACTAAGTAATTTCGGAAGTCGTTGGCAAACATTGATATAATATATGTTACTAGATTAGTAATTACCGCGCCAAGGCGTTACCACTGGACATATGGCCACAGCCATATGCGTAGCTAACGTCAGTTCAGTGCTTTGTGACGCCAACCGAAATGAACCGAGTGACACGCGACAAAAAATATCACCAAAATGGGTAAATGCGTAGTGAACTACAATATAAAATAACCGGAATTACTTTCCACACGTAAGTTTATTGTTTTGCTGTGTTTATATGAACGCAAAAACGCAATAAAATAAAGAAAATGTAGAATTTTGGTAAATTAGGTTCAGTGCTACCACGAAAAACTTAGTTTTAGTTTCCCACATTTGTGGGAGAGTTTTTAATTCATGGAATAAGTGATTTTAAGTATTTAATAATAACGATGTTGCAGGGTGCGTAAAGATGCATCATGCTGTGATAAATGGGTGGAAATAATCCGATTGCTGAGAAAATACACTGACTGGCTACCTAGTAAATCTACTGTCAATGGTTCGAAGCACTTCCGTGATCAAGAAAGCAAATTATTCACTCAAACTTACAAAAGGAGTCTAAAAGGCAACAAAACTAATGTTACATAGCGGTGTATGATTTCATTAATAATAAATAAAAACATTCAAAAATAAAATGTAATTATTATTTAATTAGTTATAAACTTCTAATACATTCTGTAAGAAATACATAATTCAAATATTTAAAAATAATTAAACTTAAATGTATTAAAATTGTGGTACTGTGGTAAAAAATCGCATGGGTAGGGAATCCCACCCCACATTGCTTTGTCTAATCTAAGCGACGGTATTATTCTTGCGACGTGTGTAAGTGAGACAGATATAATATATTTACTTTTAAATGTTTAGTAGTTTCAAAGCTACGCGGTTGCGTTTAAATAGTGGTTACACTTTTTTGACACATTTTAATGAGGCTTGCTTCTCTAGTTATTTAACTCAATGTGGTGGCAAAAAACGAAAATAGAAAACCAAAGACACCGACTTCCGAAATTACTTAAAGTTATTTTTCACAACGTAGTGTTTTTCTGGAAGTAGGTTGTTTTTTTTGTAAAAAAGTTTTTATTTATTAACAATATACAAAATCTAACAAGATTAGTTACCTACTTAAACAGATACTTAAACATTACATAACATCACGCCTTTTTTCTCCGAGGGGTTAGACAGAGGTGTACCATAGTACATCTATCGCAAATACACATTTTTAATGACGAATATCTGAACTTACAATACCTATGTCTCAAAATAAGCCTGGGTGCCATATGATTAAGATCTAACGACCTCTGTAATTATGTAAACTGATTACTGAATTCTGATCTGATTTCTGAATTCTGTTCACGGAATCACCGTTACTGAATTATCATCGCAATGATACTGATTTCTGATTACGGAATCACCGTTACTGAATTATCATCGCAATGATACTGATTTCTGATTAAGGAATCACCGTTACTGAATTATCATCGCAATGATACTGATTTCTGATCACAGATTCACCGTTACTGAATTATCATCGCAATGATATTTGGGGGTATTCCCCCAAAGTGGCCTCCAACCTCCCCATATAGCCACCCCCGAGCCTCGAATCTGAATACTGGTCTGATTTGTTTCTGAATCTGATCGCTGTTAAAACAATACACACACATGTCGATAACATTGAAATGCAATATAAAATGTATATATGGTAAATCTGAAGACACATGCACTGAGAAATAGCAAGTTCACTCACCAATTTACTGCTAGCTCCGATCATGAGGCCCAAAGTGAGTTGGGCGCGCGCGTCCCGTCAATCGCCGCGCGCTACCCTTGCTTTCTCCCACCTCACGCTATGTCTTAACTAGTTATTATCTGTACCTTTAGGCTATATTACTTCGCATTCGCGACAACACCCACATATCGCCAGTTATGTTTAAGTCCCATATAATAGAGGGCGAGCCTATTGTCCCCGTCTCCGTGCTGCTATTGAGGATTCCTAATGGAAAAAAACCCTATAAAAGTTTGTACCGTAACATTAATTTTCAATTTAAGCACATTCATAATTACGCATACTATGTCAGTTTAATTCAAATTAAACTATGGCATAAAATTCAATTAGAAAGTTTTTAATTTCGAGATCGTGGCTCGCACATTAAATGCACTACTAGCTTGTTAAAAAGTTTAATTTTGCACAACTTTTAACAAGCTGAGGCGAATAATAGGAATCAGGAATGCTATAATAATAATAATAATAATAACGACTCAGCGATTATTGTGCCGATAGTCGTGACAGCCAATGGCTTAATAGCCAAGAGCCTCGACCAACACCTGAGGAGGCTCTCGTTGGGCAGCTGGATCAAGGGCTTGATTCAGAAAGCGGTACTTCTGGACACGGCTCGCATTGTTAGGAGGTTCCTCTCTCTGGAGCCCTGACCGCCGGTAGCTTGGACCCTGTTCCCGATACCGGTGGGCTACTATTTTTTATATTTTTAAATGTTTTTAAATTTTTATATTCTAATATTTAAAAATGTAATTTATATGTAAATAATGAAATAAAGGAAATAATAATAATATAATTTATTCAGACAATTAATTTGTGACAAATAAGAACTGAAATTCAAAAATAAATAAGTAGGTATAGAGGTATGAGGAACAGAGTAAAAAAAAAGTGTAAAGTTCACTCATCCTCCATAGAAAAGGGAGAATGCTACGACCAGACGGGTGTCGTGTCTAGTGGGCAAATGGCTGGCGATTTTTCTTTTTTCTTTCCAATTTGTCAGCTCGTAGTTGTAACCTTGGAGGTCGTGGCTACTTAACCGGACTGTCCTGTGGGTGCCTTAAGCTAACTTAAAGCCTCCAGCCAGGGGCGAATTTCTTAATTTCTAGGTGACCGCACGCTAAGGGCACCCCCTACTGTGGGGTACGAACCTCGGCTTAGGGCGTCACTGAGGGGAGGGCAGCAAGGTGGGACAGGCTGGATCGAGTTGATAATATTATTATTAAACGGGGAATTTAAAACTACAGGCTCAGCTACGGCGCGGGCTGGCGCTTCGTCGAGCAAGGGTCGGGGGGGACAATTACGGGGGGGTCATCGGGGTCGGCTAGGGCATGCCTTGGACGGCGGGTACGACTAATACGGGAGGGGGTATATATAACTGGCAGCCTCGACAATCAGAGGGCTGCGAAGTAAGGCCGCGGAATCAAAGACACGCTTGGAAATGCGTTTCAAGAATTGACGGATAGTGGGGATTTTAAGATAGAGATGGAGTATCTCGTTCCGAACGAACCAATGGCCGACGATTGATGTCAGGACGTATATATTCTAGTTACGCGATAAACTCTGCTTGCGCGTTGCAGAATTTTGCGTGACAGCATTGTGATAAAACAATATTTTAATTACCTATATTTTTTTCCAATCACTAAACACGCTTAGCGCTAAACGAGTTTAAAACATAATTATGTTACAGTCAAATGTTTGAAGATGTCAGAGACAGAATGATGTTTAAAACTCGTTTAGCGCTAAACGTGTTAAGTGATTGGCGGTGCAAGTGGGCCTTAGTAGTAGTAATATGCTAGTTAATCATAGTTTCTTTTTTAATGTGTTTCCTGTTTCTGACAATTACTTTGTTCACCCTTTGGTTATCAAGACAAATGCTCTCTCCTTAGGAAATGGCGGGACGAACTTGATAGGTTCCGTCCAAGCTGTAAGAAAGACCCGCGGGCTCGTGAAACATAGAAGGAGTGGAGGGAGGCCTTTGCCCAGGAGTGGGACTGCGCTGTTCCTAGAAAATAAAGAAAAACTTATAGAGATGATATGTATTTCCTAATATTATTTTATAATTGTAGTATTGCACATTGTGACAACCATAGTGATACAAAAGTCGTACAGAATATTGGGATCATGGAATCAGTCAACTCAATCATTCGCATTTTATTGCTAACCATAGCAATCACCAAAGTTATTTCCTTTCCGCCTATATAAATATGTGTTCTACCCAAATAAAGCAATATGTATATCTAAGTACCGTTGACGAGTCCGAAAAAAGTAATATCGACGCTACAACAATATTACTAGAACCATTGAAGCTTCTACGAGATAAAAGCAAGCTGACCTTGAATCCTCTCAGTAACTTCGAAAACCCCAAAAATTTACGTACAATGACCCCTCAGTTTAACCCAAAACATTCAATAATCAACCTTATTTGGCTTGGCTTAAAAGCGTTTTAAATATAGACGTGTCAAGCTATTTTGGTAGCCATCAATCCAAAAAGATAAAGTATGTACGGATTTTTATTTTGTGAATAGACAAGGCCACATGTTTTTCAAAAAGATAACTTACTTTTGTATAAGAAAAGTCTTAATTTATGTTGAATGGAATTGTAAGGAAACTGTTTTTTTTTGTCGCAAAATGTGTCTAGAATTCCGCTTTTTTTATTTATAATCAATCTGCATAATGAGAATAGAGGCCGGCAGGCCTAGGGTCACCATATTGCCATTCCACCACTAAAATATTTATGTTTCAATAAATAATTATTTACTGTTTTAGTATTTACATTTTTAATAATATTAATCAAATAATTTAATGAGCTTGTTATAAGCCTTTGTTTTGACTACTTAAGATTTTTTTTCTTTACATGTATTATTAATTATTATTTCAAAAGTCACTTATTCAACAGTCCATATTTTTCAGTTTTTATTTTTATTTTTAACACGCTCTTATTAGAATGGTATGTGTTCGTTTGTAATGGAATCCTTGAATGTGATTTTCACCCCCTTCAAAACGTCGAATTAAATTGAAACTTAAAAAAAAAACACTATTCTTAGTTTAAATTTATTGAAAATTATTTTCAACTTTTTAGTTTGGTTTTCTATTAAAGCGTGTTTTTAGTTTTTTAAACTATTATTTATTGTTTTCTTATTTTTTATTATTATTTAGTTTTCATTTGTATCATATTTTATGTCACCAACTTGTTTGCTAACTATAAATAAAATACATAAATCAATTGACTTTACTACATATTATATAATATCCCAGAAACCCATTTTATCGGTTCACCAATCTTCAATTAAATCTGTAATACTCTGGCGGTATTACAGCCTCTAACTTTACATAGGGTTGTAAATTACGTAGTCTCAAACGGTATTTCATTGAAGTAGACACCTAAGGAACGTGATGGAACTTGTAAATGATCTCGAAACAAGGTTTCGTTGATATTGCCCTTGTCATTAATAGTTTCTCGAATATTCACACCAGCCTCACCTGTGTGTTCACCTGTTTCACATCAGATGCACTATCCACTAGATAAATGAAAAATAAACTCTAAATTTGTATTAAATTATATGCCAGATATTTTAGCTGGATCTTACCTTGAGGTGGTAAAAGAATCCTGAAAGTAACGATTTACAGTAAGTTGTCGTCTTGTTAGCGTTTCGATGGCAAAAATAACACGAAAATATACATAGTTAATACAGATTTTTTTATTTGTTTGGCCCAAAATTTAGCAACACGAATACCGTTCGCTGATGCAGCTATTAAGTTCTCATGTGTGCAGATGACAGGCAGGCGCAAGATGGGAGGTGAGCCATTGTCTGTGAAGAGGTGCCTCATACACGCCGGAGGTCTGAGGCGTCCATGAACCCCCACTTGTGGAGGTTGTCCTTACTAAGTAGTTATAATACAAAGTATATTGAAGTATGATCAGCTAAAATAACATTGCTAAAAGATAGGATCTCGTGCCCATTATTTGAGCATGGACTAAAATGGCAATGGCTATTAATTTAATTAACATTCTAAGCTAAGCGGTTTGTTGAGTATAGTGCTTCAAAGGGTAACACGGTGTTGCATTATTTCATAGAAATCAGAACTCAAACCAAAAAGACCCTTCTGTTTATAATACCAAAGATCGAACTACGGTATCTAATATCGATCATGACCGTTAACCAAATGCAATTAAATATTTATTTATATGTTTCTTATTTATTTTCTTATTTTATTTATTCATGAACAATTTAATTTGTGTTGAATATACATGCAATTTACATAAAATTATAATAACTATGAATTATTAATTAACATTCCAAGAAATTCAAAATATAGTGCCTAAAAGTTTCAAATATAATGTCGAAACAGTTTTAAAATACTACTAGACAGTTCAAAAATAATATAATTATGATGTCCAACAATTTTAAAGTACAATGTCAAAAACAGTTTTAAATATAATGTCAAACAGTTTTAAATACCATGTCAAGAGATTTAAGATTTTAAATGATGTCACAAGTTTTTATTTATCGGCATCAGAGTGGCATCAGTTCCGATGTCATCTAATTGAAAAAATAAAATACATAATAATAAAAATATATAAAAATAATAACAGTCAACATATCATTTAAAATTAATTGCAATCTAAAACAATAATATTACGGTTGTCGCTTATCATCTAGGTACTCATCGACGCTGTAATAACCCTTCCTCAATAAATAATTTGTTTTTAAATAAGTTTGCGCTATATATGCTTTTAAATTCTAAGGGAAGCTTGTTGTATAGAAATACTGATTGGTACCTAGGACTGTGATGAACCACGTTTATTTTCGGTTGTATTGTGTTTGGTAAGTCTTTCCTACGTGTATTTACTCTAACTTGTCGTTGGTCCTCAGTATCAGATTTGTGCAAATTCTTAACAAATAAACTTACCTATAGATACCTAAATAAATAATAATAATATATTAAATATGTATCAATTTTATTATATAAGTACACACAATAAACTGATATGGCATATTAGTATTGAATACAAAGGTACCGATTATTTCTTTAAAAAATCTTCCAGCATATCTGCGAAAGGAGAAATGAAAAAGAAATGTAGACACTAGTGAGTGAGAAAAAGTAGAGAAGATTTTGATTTTCATTTCAAGTGCTTTTAGTTCCTAACCACGTCGTAGATTAGTAAAATCCTTCCGTAGCTTCTTTATCCTATTCTAAAACAATAATCCCCATTAATTTAAGAAATATTTTGAACTTAAACTTACCATTTATTTTCCTATCGCCGCGGCGGCGCTTGACGCAAATCAAATATTTACTAAGTTATCATTGGCGAGAGTTGAGATAATATTGTTTCAAGCCCCTCTACTCAACAGGGGCTCCCTCATGTAGGCTTTTAAACTGAGTGATAGCCGTTAAATAACTGTGTGTTGGTTTAATAGGGAGGTAATTGGCACTCTCGTATGAAGTGTGTGAATAAGGCTTTATTGATTTTGAATATATTGTTTGATATAACAGTAGATAAAGCTTGAATAGTGTCGCCTTTTAAGGTTACATAGGATTCAAAAAGGGCATGTTAACAATTTAAACTGCTTTCCAAAATGTTTATTTTGTTTTTGTTTATGTTTTTTTTGTAACTTTTGGGGATTCTAGGCTATAGATTTCTGACTAGTTTTAGTCAGAAATCTATAGCCTAGAATCCCCGAAAGTTGTAGCCAGTTTGGGCCTTACATACATTATTAGAACGCAGACCTTAAATCGATTGAAGAACGTATTACGCCTATGCGCCTATGTATTGCGTGTCCCTCAAAGTGTTGTAAGTAGATTTTTGATGTTTTGTGGCTATCTAATAGAAACCAAAAAAGGTTGCCACTTGTTTTCGGTCTTTTCATCACGAATCAGTTACCGAAATATTATGAAAAATATATTTTAAACTTTTATTTTTCCTAGCAGAAGGTAATTTATTTTTATTGTGAAGTATATTTCGTTTACGAGCGTAATTTTAAGGCATGAGAATGATTTAAAGATTCGCCTTCCAGCACCACTGCAGCATTTGGTTGAAATTTATGACCGGCACAGATGATGAAGATGCATTTGGCTTTACCGCAATGCACTCAGCTGCACTGGCGCAGCACAAGATGGAAGTGTGAAGGTACACTCTTATGGAAAGTGGAAGGTGAGAGTGTTAGCAGCTTCATTCCATTAAGAAAGGCTCGTTGAAGTTTAGATAAGTTGAATTTTGTAAACAATAATGATGATATTCATTCATCAGATTGCAATTTAGAAGATGTCGAATTGATTATGCTCGCAACGAACTGAATACAAGTTATATCAAAGTTTTTTTTTTATTTAAGTTTTATGTGCAAACGCCAACATATTCCGATAAATGACGGTCGACGAACGAAAACTGACACTTAATCGTGTCTCATCAGCAGTGATAGGCATAGGTAGTGCCTATTTGCCTAAACTTCGAAGAACAGAGACGAGACTTCCTTAGGACAATATTTTTTCCGGGACAACACATTTACCTAAAGTTTGCGACTAGACATAACATTTATAATTTATAACTCCATAATAATAACTTATCCTCTATGGGCTCTAAACGAAAAATAAAACACAGAATATTGTTGTAACAAATATATGTATATTTATATAATTTTTTAAATATGACGTAATTGGAAAGCATGAAACAAAATGTACAGACGGAAAAAACTTAAGTTACAAATTTCTGATGTCATATTTATTTTACTGACGTTGAGTGATGCAATTTTAACTCAAATCAAAGTACAAATTAACCTTTGAAGTATAACATTTAGGACAACCAGTTCTAATAGTGAACTACTAACTGTTGGGTTTTGATACAGATCTTGACGCATTAAAAATTGCTAAGAATTTGAAAATCTTTATTTGTGTTACAAATACCATAAAAAATAAAGAACGATTTAAAATTTAATCATCTTGATTCGATTCGTCAAGTTCAGTATCAGAACCGAAATTTTCTTTGTTAGATGAGTTATCTAAGTTAAAATACACAATCATAATTTTTTCTATATTTTCAACTGTCAGGCGATGTCGTTTTATGTTAAGAATCCATTTATAAGTTGAAAACAACCTTTCAACATCGACTGAGGTTAAAGGCGCGTACATATAGTATGATCGCTCATCCCTTCCTGCTGTTATCGCGTATGTCTCTAATTTTATCTAGATCGGGATTTCTGTCCATGACATTTACGAGTTTATTTTTTATAGGCTCCGACGAACACCAGCTAAGCACAGTTCTCACGTGATCAAATATTTCAATAGATTCCGTTAGAGTTAAATTCGATTTTTGTAATTTCTTTAAGCCAATTTGTATATCTTTAAAATATTCCTCAATGTAGTCCAAGTCCGATTTCAAGTTTTCCTTTTGAAGAACATTTTTGGCACACCTAATAGAGAGCGCGTCGGAACTTCTTAAAATATTTACAGTTGTTTTAATTTGATCGAAATATTTTGCATAATATGACACTGCCTCCAACCAAGTACCCCATCTTGTAATAACGGGTTCTGGAGAAAGCGGCATGTGGGGAAAGGTGTTTTTTAACAAGGGCACTCTAATAGGTTACTACTAAGTTTAGCTGCTCTCGCACTTAGAACAGTAAATCAAATTACTGGCCGGGTCGTAATATAATTCAGGATGAAGTCAAATCCAACTTTGTACTGTTGCTTCCTTAGCGTTGTTTGCCATCGCCAATCTTAATGGTCTCCAAAAAGAGGTACGGTAGCAAGTACCTAAAATAAAATAAAATAAAATTTTATAGTTTTCCATACCTCAAAAGGAAAAGAAAGGAAAGAGAAGAGGAAGAAGGGGAAGAGGGAGGAGGAGGTGGAAGGGAAAGCGGGAGAGGTGCGCGCATTCCACCTAGATGCATCGATTGTATCGATTTGAAGATTTTATTATTTCATTTTACGCTCTAATAAAGAAATACGGTTAGAAAATATGAACACGCGTAGCGTCATTGTTATGGAAATTGTTTTTTTTCTTCTACAGAGTTACAATTTAGTCAATGCGCAAAGGACATAATCCATTTTAGTACAAATATAAAAAGAGTCGGCCAGAAAAATAATATATTTTGATAGAATTCGTCCGCCTTAGCATTTCTTTATGACACCAAAGATGTAGCATCACTATGCTTGGTACGAGATTTAAGTTCACTTTTATATTTGGACCAAACATTAAAATAATGCGGATGATGTCAAGTCTTGTACGTAATGGTCATCAAATATTAAAATAACCATTTTTTTTTTCTTTAAATACGTTTCATACACAATAATTATCTTAAAAACTCCACTCAAAAATGTCAAGTTCATGCAACTGCAGATCAAGCTAGACTGTCAAATTGCTAGTTTAAGATAAAATAATATATACATTTATGTTCTACTTTATATCTAACTTACTGTTTGTTTCCCTACAAGAAATAAAATAAATAACATTAGTCAAAGCATTAAAAAGTAATAAATGTTGACTTACCGTATTATTTGATGTAGACAGACAGGAACAATGTTATTGCAGCAAATTCTAATCCATAAATTCAAGCCAAGGTAGTCGTATTAGGAAGATCCAATGAAACAAAAAACGTGCGAGGGTCAAAAACAATATTCACAGAAACAATACAGGAAGATGCGCACTTAACAGACCAAAGTACAGGAGTGAAGTGAGGGTAACCTGAGCGCGCCGGCACGCGGGGCGGTAGGGGAAGGTCTGTAGACCCTCCCCGCGCCGCACAGGTATGCGACCATGGCGGTTTCTTTTTGTAATTTCTAAGAATAGATAACGAAATGCGCTGCCTTAAAAGTCGTATTATACTTTCGGGGCAATAAAGATTAAATTATGTTTTTAAAGTTTAAGTGTGTTACTAAACATTGTGATAAGGCCATTATTTTAATATCATGCACATTTTTAAATATACTTTAGAAATATATTTCATTAAGATAAAATACAAATACCGTTTGTTTTTGACATGATAAGTTCGTCCTACTATAAAGAATGCTAAAATTATAAAAATTACCGTTTTATTATTTTAAAGACAAAATGTTTTTTTTTTTCAATTCTACATTTGAACTTTAGATATCTCATTAAACGTAGCCGAGAGTGAGCTAGAAAGAAGATATTTACTTCGAAACGTGTACGGCTCCTTATACAAACATTGTGATTCATAGTATTAAGATCAACAAGTCATTAACAAAATGATCTCCAAAAAAAAATTTCAGATAGTTTTATGGTTGTAACGACTGTGAATGTTATTTATTATGTTATGTCTAGTCGCAAACTTTAGGTAAATATAGACGAATTACTTATTCCAAATAACATATTTTTTTAATGTATTTAAAAGTGTTGTCCCGAATTTCGGGACGGATGTCCCGGAAAAAATTTAGTCCTAAGGAAGTCTCCATTTCTTGTCTCGGTTCTTCGAAGTTTAGGCAAATAGGCACTACCTATTCCTATCACTGCTCATCAGTAACAGGATAGCTGTTAACAAAGAACTATTGACAAAAACCTCTTTCCATCGATTCATCGAAAAAAAGATGCTGAAATGTAAAAACAAAATCCTGAAGATTTATCTATAGTTTCTGCCAAACCATGTCACATAAGCGGTGAAGAGACGCCGCCTGATCGAATACCTATATATTTAGTAGCGTCAGGATTTCCTGTCAAGCATGATGGATGACGTCACCTATATCCGTTCTTATAGACCTAATGTAAGTTAACGAGGATTTCTCAGTATGTTTTCATGTTGACGTGAAATAAAGTGGTGCTGACGTAATACATACCGGAGGTGACGATGCCGATGCCTTGAGAAAATATGTGTTGCTTATGTCACCACTTTATCGACACATCAATTTTCACTTCTTTTTCATTATAGGTAACTACTGCTGGGATACCTTGAAGTAAGTATGAGTAAGTACCTACTTTAAATTAAAATTCGTAGGCATTTTTTTCACCCTCTTTGCTTTCATTTTATTTCTATGCTAATCCTGTAATATTATTCATAACAGCTTCCGCATTTCCGTAAATTCAATCAAAAAAACATCACAAAGTTAAGATAACACATTTAATTAAAAACCACCACATTTAAATACAAAGACGTCAGTTAACGTCGAATATCAAGTTATGAATGGCCGAGAAACACACACACAGAGAGGGCGAACAAAGGCGATGTCACTCGAGGGTCTTTACAGTGCTATTTTATAGGGTTACGTATTTCAAGCGGGCATTCCCGGAAGAACGTTTTAAGAACAATTGTATACGAGGTTAGTCGGAAACGGTTAAAAACAAATTATGAGTCAGTTTTATGAATAATACAGAGTTGATTTTGGTATAATTTTGTGGGATTCTAAAGATTTTGTATAGATACTTGTGCTATTTCTATAAGTTAACGCTAATCTGGACAGGGCCCTATTTAATTTAGCTGACAGTGCAACATAATTGTCAAAAAATTACACAATTGTCACATTTTCACTTCAGGGGCTGTTATAAAAAGCAGAAAATGTATGATGATAAAAACTTGTACAATTGTCAAATTGTCACCTGTCACCTGACGGTTTTATTAAATAGGCCCCAAGTCGTTTTCAAAAAGCATCAATGAGTCAATTCAATTGATCAATTGTTGATATTTTGCTGCGGTTTTGACAGTTATTAGTCACTAATTAGGCGATGATACGCATGATGATTAGTATATCGAAAAGCACATGCATTTTAAAGAAGTGGACATCCTAGTCCACAGGCTCTCAACCTTATTTTGCCCACCGCCCCACTTTGAGAATTTCTTTTTCTAGAGCCACCAATATTTGTTTTCTTTCCATCTGTCGCGAATCTCAAACAGCTAGTTCCACGATTATATTTAAACGTGTAATATTGTATAGTCATACGATCCCATCTCAACGCTCCTAATTTTGTTTGGGTCATCTAGTGCCCCCCTGAAAGTCTCAAACGCCGACGAGGGGGTAATATCGCCCACGTTGAGAACCTATGCCCTAGACGCTCAGCAACTCGATGTAGCAGTCTCTTTTGAAAAAGTAAATAATTTGTTCATTATCAGGTTCATTACCAAATTACGGGCTACTTTACAGGGTTAAATGTTTCCAGGGGAACAGTTACGGACCAGCGTTATAAGTACAATTGTACATGAACATTATGAGAGGGTTGGACGGAAACGGTTAAAAATAAATGATGGGATTTTTATGAATTATGGAAAGTGGAGAGATTTTGGGACAATTTGCGAAATTGTGTAATAATACAGGCCATTGTGCTACGATTTTATGTAAGTGGAATTAGTATTCAGTTTATCAGTACCTAACTTAAGTGTCTTATTTTACTTCAATGGTACATTTAACGGGAGAGGGTTTGAAATAAGCGTTCGAAAATAAATACGGCGACATTTATGAATTAACAAGTATGGAGAGCGCTATAATTAAAGATAGTATATATTATGATTATATTCTCATTTTAGAGATAGATCTATTAATGGCAGCTTTTTTAGATTGACATAATTAATGAACAGTGCACTTTTTATTAAAGGAAAGCATCAGCAGTGGCCTCAAGTATTGTTTATTTTTATTTTTTTTATATCTTAGTCCAACCAGCAGGCGAAGTTTAAATTAAGGTAAAAGATTTTTCATATTTTCAATTTTGGAAACCGATTTTCGTGACTCAAAGGAGCTTCGTAAGGAAAAGAAGGGACCGAGTTCAAAGGATATAATTAAACACTTTAGGCAGTCGACGGTCGAGGGTCAGAATACGACGGTGACTGTTGACATTAAATTATGATGTGACGTGCCGCGAATGCTCTATACGGGTCTCATGAAAATTTTATTTTAATTTAAGGGAAGTTGTAAACATTGTGTACATTTTTATTTACGTTATGTGTTGTGTTGTAAAATTTCTACATTAGATATTTATTTATTGATTGCATGGACGATTTCCAGACAAATAAAATAATTTACTTAAAATATGACTAGTCCTATGCCAATAGCAAATCTTCACATATAAAAATACAGATATATAAATATCTACAATAATTACCGAAAATAAAATAATTTTAAATTTTCACTTTTTAGTGAGTCGGTTATCAATTTATCTAAGTTAAAATAGCCGAATGTCAACTGTTCATCACCTTTTACAAAGTATTCCTTTTCCCAATGCAGGGACGTAAATTGTTGAGGAGTTCTCTTGGTAAGAACCAAAAGTACTGGAGCTGATGGTGAAGCCACCTTCAGCTCCATTTCACCATATGCATTGTGACGGGCATAAATTGCTTAGCATACATATTAAAGTAATCGAATCGCAACCCGTGAAATACTTACTATTGAGTAGTTCCGGTGGCCACGTCTGGTCTTCATCATCAGTTCCATTTCATCGAATGGTGCTTTCCGAGAGCAAATGCACGAGTTACTATAAAAAATACCCAAATCGCTATAACTGTGCCTATAAAATTTAAGGATTTCCCTCGTATTCCGTGAGATCCCCTCATCAGATTCTGACTTGACAACAATGGTACTACCCCGAGTGCATACCCTTTCGAACAAAAAAATAAAATTGCAAATCCGTCTATCTATGACGGAGTTATGCTCGAACATACATAAAAAAAACATCCGAATTAGAAAGAAAGAAAATTTGTTTATTCTGCACAAACAACAATAACCTCCTCCTTCTTGAGGTCGGTTAAACACAATCCTAAGATTGGATACTACAATATTTTTTATAAGCAGCCTATAATATCCTCACTGCTGGAACACAAGCCTGCTCTCTTCGAGAAGGAGTGGGTTGTAATCTACCACGCGGGCCCAGTGCGCGTTACTATACGTCACATGTCTTCGAATTTTAGGTTTCCTCAAGATGTTTTCCTTCCCCCCCTTTGAGAGCAGTGGTGATGAAATTATTAACGCAAAGTAAAGGACCTACCTGGGTTCGAACCAACGACCTATGACTCATAAGTCGGCGCCGTTACCACTGGGCAACTACTGCTCTAAAATATTTATTCGGGCACTATTGTCTGATTTATCGTGCATAGAGTCCTATTTCATTC
Organism: Griposia aprilina; assembly: GCA_916610205.1. Lineage (NCBI taxonomy): Eukaryota > Metazoa > Arthropoda > Insecta > Lepidoptera > Noctuidae > Griposia > Griposia aprilina. The sequence continues at coordinate 18,647,553 of OU744288.1, forward strand.
AGAATGTACTTACTAGATTGCTTCCTATATAACCTTATAGGTCACTCTCATTCTTTTCTTGCTTAACATTTACGCAATACATAGAAGAATAAAGTTTTAACTTGGTTTTCGCTTTTGTAAAAGGGCGTAGGCACCTTTAGGCAAACATTACCAAGCGGAAACTATTTACAAAAGTAAGATTCGCTGATCCGTTAATTCGAGGTTCATTTTTTTTTCCTTCAAGAACCAAAATATACTACCATGAAACTGAACTTGATAATTTGCATTGGAAAGTAGACTCGCTATTATCAGAGAAAATCTACCAACATTACCCACGGCTCCACCAGAATTGCTTAAAAATTATATTTATTTAATACTTTATGCACACGAATCGACAGAGGCGGAATTAATTCCATAGGTATTTTCTACCAGTCAACCTTTGGGTGATGCAGAGTCAAACAGTAGTAGGAACAATAACGAAACTTAGGAAGTAAATATTTATTTAAATATAAAGACATTTAAAAGATACCTAAAATTGGAAAAATGTAATTGATCGTGTTCAAAAAAACGTGCCAAATAGATTAAGATAGACATACTATGTTGTCTGCCTATTGGTTAGGAAAATTAATTTAGCGTATACCTACTTACAGCAGTCGGATGTTTTGTTCACTACACCTCCTTAATGACTTGACCAACCAGCAAGCCAAAACAAACAAAAGCCCAATTAAACACAAACGGAAGTCGCAACACCCATTTTTTTAAAAACCTCCCCTGTTTTTGAAGTTGTTCAAACCCAGTCAAAAAAAACAAAAAAAAAACATATTGTATCAGTACTGAAAAGGATAGGCACAATACTGAAACAGGATTTTATCAAGATACAAAAGGTAGTTTTACACAAAACCCGGCTTTTCTCGCGAATTGAATGTATTTGCATGTGAATAGTGTGCTGATTGAATTGCCTGAACTGAGATGTTCGCGTTCTTGCCCTGTTTTATTGTCGTGTGTACAGCGATTTGTTACATAGGATTAGATATAAAGTACAATAAAGAAATGGTTGTTGTTCATGATAAAGTTATTGATCATCACCTTGTTGTTGTTAGCGAAGATATGACTGTTTCTCTTGATAGGTCTTAGCTGTTAGCTAATATTTTTAATTTGACTAGTATTGTTGTACGTTAATGTGTGGATTTCCTTTATCTTATACAAGCACCTTTTTATTTGCTATTTTTGTTCTAGGTTTTTTTATTATTCACCATCCAAACAAATGATCAGCTTCATTGCAATAACAAACGCAATAAATACGCCTCGGAACAAACTTTTGTGAATTAAATCTAAATAAATAAAACTAGTGCACAATATTATTTAAAACAGCACTAACACAATTAAACGAACTAATATAATGTATGTAATAATGTCACTGTAGAGGTCGGAGTTTCACAAAATTCGGTTATATTGCTCGGAGCAGACATTATTAACTTTAAGTATTACCAATTCGTGTTCACCAATTTCCCGTGGCACATTTATATTATCATATAATGCAAATTATGAAAAGTACCTCCGTTACTTGAAGGAATGGATGGAAACCTTTTTGAAAGTTCGAGTATCCTAAGTGAATATGACTGAGCTTCTTTGGTCGCGGAATTGACCATACTAAGAAGAAGATAAGTACCTACCTTCCTATCAACTTTTGTGTAGGTTAAATAGATAGTGCTCAAACCCTACGTCACAAGAGTAACACAGAGGGTCATCGTCATCTGGCTAGCTTTTTCCCAACTACATTGGGGTTGGCCGGATGTAGCTGATTATATTATTTTATATGGAGCAACTGCCCATCGGACCTCCACAATTGTCCTCCAGACCGGTCCGCCATGGCTACCAACCTCAGTAGAGACCAGCCTTCGGCGCGGGAGATATTATAGTGCACAAGTGTGTGCGCAGACACAGGTGCACTCTCTCTGTCCTCACTCTCATAGTCCGATGGGACGGCAATCCGTCGCGACCGGCGAGATCCAGCGCAGGGCCAACAGCTTAACGTGCTTTCCGAAGAACAGGGGTATAACATCACCAACTTCCAAACTCCGGGCTGTTACTAAGAAATATTTAATGTAAAAACCCATTAAGTAACACTTTGCCCGACCAGGGAATCGAACCCAGGAGCCCATGCTCAGCAGCTGACCTCCACAACCCACTTACTGGATTCCACAATATCCCTCGCTGGTAAGACTAGACTAGTTGTCTGACTTTTAGGTTTCTGACTATCCATACCGATTGTCAAAGATCTACGAATAACAACAACAAAGAAAATGTTGCTGCTTATATCATACAATATATTATACAACATGTAGAATTGCCTTTGTATATTTCTGACATTATTTTCAACGAGAAAAATGGTATATTGTAATACTCAAACAAGTTGGCATACGGGCAGAAAGGAATTGAGTTTGAAAACTGTTTTCGATTCCGGTACTGGTTGAACGAAACTCGTCGAGTACATTATTCCAATGTTAAACCTGTGAAGTTTAAGTTTATTTTTGTTTATCGACAGTTTTGAACGATGTTATCTCAAGTGGTTGGGTATATAGTAGGACAGTACTATTATTCTTTTTGGTTATAAAAAGTTTATGGTATCCTTACACCAAGCTTATTTCCGTAGAAATTTCCCGATATGGTCAGCAAAAATGCCAATTAGCATTCCATTTATAAAATCTTAATTTTGAGCAAAATATTAAAAAAAAACTGGACTATGTAGTGTTGTGTAGCTTCTCAAAGGCAAATAGTCGAGTGAAGCTGAATATTTCACAGTTAGTAAGTTGCTAAGCATATCACAAAAATCATGGAACAACACTAATTTTCTAAGAATACTCGTCCATTTGAACATCCGCTGGTTTAGATAGCAGAAGCTATTCCCTGATCCTCAGGATTCTGTGTGCCCCAACCTAGGGTGAGTTCCTCATAAATTTGGTATTTAAACCGGACCCTCTGCGCTGGATAACCGATTTTAATACCTATGTAGTATCTGATTTCGCGGGTGTCATGTCGGACCACGCGGCTGTATGTTATCCAGTGCACCGGAGACTGAAATATGTCTGTATTGCTGCTTTATAGGGCTCGCTGTGTTTTATAAGCGATATAACAAGCCATCTGATAAGATCGTTGTTTTACTTTGTGTTATATGCTTGCGTGTTACATACATATCCTCATATTGCATCTGCATATTGCATTGCATTCTGTCATCGTGCCACGCTATCTTTGCAAACTCTATGCCTGTAAACCGCAGTGATGTGTTGAGCTTCCACCTATCCTGATTCCTACATCGTTTCTTGGTCGCTAAAGGGGAAAAAAGCTGGACACATCGCATATGGCTTGCTGTTTTCGCACCGCAACTAACTTGCGCTCACTAATGTGCCTTCCAGGGTTCTAGGTCGGCTGGGCATCTACATACTGCACGCTGCTCCTAATTCCAAAGATCTGATCGGACTCTCGCTGAGCCTGTGCTGACAAGCCCCTCTACGTCTCAAGCTACCAAGGACGGTATTCTTCTAACCTTAAAGTGCGAGTGCTCAGATCGATCAGACTAACCTATAACCTAGCCGTGTTCTACAATAATAATTATGTGTATGAAGCTAATTAGCTAGTTTATTTTTCTCTCTCTCTAACCTAATCCTTAACGGCCTGCGCAGTCTACCTGTAAAGCCCTAGCCGGTACAACTAACATAACATTTAAAGAGTATTAACCCTAGCTATTACATTAAATGCTGAAAAGCAATGTATCGAAACATTTCCTATAAATTTAGATCTTAATTATGTAAAAGTAACAGTGTAAATCGACTTTTGTTGCTGACATACCTACATACAATTCAGTTTCACGTTAATGCTCCTCCCAGCGCTGATTTGCTGGTTTGGTTTCTCCTCTACTGCTTTATTTCTCCAGACATAGTTTATGTTGTGTATATGTATGTATTTATGTATAAGTATCTACCCCGTATGTTGCCCCTGCCATGTTTTGTCTTAGCATCACCCGAAGACTGTCTGGTAGAAAATGCCTGAAGCATTAAGCCCGTCTTTTTACAGTTTTTTTTTTGTCTTGAGCATAAACTTATAATAAATAAAGCTACCAATAAAAAAAAATCCAATGACCTAGAACATTTACAAAACCGGACAAATTATTGCGCTAAACTTTCTGATGGATCCATTACGTATGTTAACCGCGGTTATGACAAAGTTCAGACCAAGCGTCAAATTGGTGGCCCATTTAACTCTGCACCTATAATAACCTTGCCTCGCAACTTGTACCTCGTGTCTGAATAATTTGGTTAGCAACTGTCGCCATAGTCTGCAGGCAGTATTATAAGTATCTACAAAAAAACAACCGACTTCCGAAAAAAACACTAAAAGACGTGAAAAATAACTTTAATTTCGGAAGTCGGTGTCTTTAGTTTTGTATTTTCGTTTTTGGCCACCGACTTCCAAAATTAAAGTTATTTTTCACGTCTTTTAGTGTTTTTTTCGGAAGTCGGTTGTTTTTTTGTAAAAAAGTTTTTATTTTTCACTTTTTAGTTGCGGTACCCCCACACAAATTCGTATACCACTACTTGGTGTGTAAATAACAGTGACAGGAAATTATTAACACATCATCCATATAAACTAAGTGGAAAAAATATGCAGTATTAAGGATAACTCAAAAACTACTAGTCAAACCTTGATCAACTTTAAATGGGACCACATGTGAAGCACCACCTAACAAATAAAAAGAGAATCATCCAAATCGGTGCACCCAGAAAAAAGTTCTGAGCAAACACACATAAAAAAAAAAAAACATACTGACGAATTGAGAACCTCCTCCTTTTTATGAAGTCGGTTAAAAATATAGGCTTATGTGGATTTGTATTGCTAACACCTTGATGTCAAATGGAAGCTCAATATTTGTTGTTTTTCCCCCACGTGTACTTTTTATATAAACCAGTTACCATTTACTTCAAAAACATTTCAAATGATTAGTTTTGGTTTAATGTTACAAAGATTCCTATAGTCAACGTTCTATATTGTTCTCAACGCATGCTTTTGGATTGATACGAGTATAAGTAAGATCTAGTATAAAGATAAAGATCGCCTGCAAAATGTTGTACTAAGAAAAGTTATAGTAAATCTATTTTAACACGAGGAGCCCAGAAGGACCGGTTGTAAAGACTGTTGTTAAAAAAATAACTCTTACCGGGATTTCCGTTGGTCTCAGTCGTAGAAAAATAAAGTATAAAATCTCGGACTTATTACCGGTAGCTTAATGAGTCTCTTTATCTACCGTTCCTTTTTTGTCGAGTCTCTTCAAAGGAAACTTTTCGTTCATTAGCTAGAACATAACCGTCGAGGTAACAGCGTATCACAAACACTATGGCAATTCCTTTACTTTTGATAGTTCAGCCACGTTCATTGCGTTATTTACATTGTTGAGCAGAGATTTTTTTCAAATGTATGAAGCAATGGATTATGAATGTCCTTCAAAACCTTCAGATTATAATTGTAAATGTGTTACACAATTAGGGTGCTGTTCTTTCATCCATGTTACACAGATTTTCTTTTTTACATTTCACGAACGCGCTCCAATGACATTCAACGTGACATACCATTACGCGGCTTCTGAATTGCAAGGAATATACTAAATACATGATATTCAGAGGGTACCTAAAGTAACTATATATAAATGGTCGATAAGGAACGAGAGCTTATTAAGGTAGCAATCTCGGTACTCGGCTCCGGGTTATAACATTTTTGTTTAATATAATAAGGCGATATTTCTGCTCAAGAATCTTCGCGGAAATTAGGACTTGTACGAAGTGTGGCACTTTATAAAAGTACAGAGACCTTCTGTAAGTACTTAGGAAGATCTTGCTTTTAATTCTACCAGTGGAATCGAGATTATGATTTGGGTAACTTTTTATATTATTTGACGAACTGGCTGAGTGTTTTGAGGATCTATTCCCATCCAATACCAAGAGCTAATACCATTTGGTATTAGTTTATTTGCGAATTTATTTTCTATTCTCAACGAGTACCACATTTTTTTAAATAAAAAATCTATTACTAACGAATACCAAAGCGTGACTTTTTGTACACTCAGCTACACAAAGTTTTATTTAAATTGCGTTTTACCGAAATCTAGGGTAATCTAAATATAGGGTTAGGGTTAATAAGCTGGTCGACGGAGCCCCGCTTCGCGGGGCTCCTATTTCTGTCTAAAGGGTTTAAAGGAACCTAACCAACCGAACCTCGGGATGCCACTGACGTCGACCGTCTAGGGTTAGGATTTTCGGGAACATTTATTATGTTTTCGGAAACTTAGTTCGGTAATTCATTTTAACACAGCTTAGCTGTTAGTATTACAGTCATCCAGAGATCGATCGCTGGAAGTTAATTTGGTAGGTAGGTAGGTAGGTAGGTTAAACATTACTTAAAATCACTCAAAGCATTTTAATTTTACTGAACCTGACTGTATCTGATTTCTTCAAACTTGTTTTGGTATTGGTTTTAAAATGTGGTACTCGTTGGGAATAGAAAATAAATTCTGAAATAAAGTAATACCAAATGATATTAGCTCTTGGTATTGGATGGGAATAGACCGTTTTGAGTAACAGTTTTTATTTTAGGTATTTTATTCTCCACTTTTCGAAACATTTTCTTTTATACGAGTAGGTACATACTTTGTTAATTTTTGAAACGGAGTTATACTTCTTAATCTATAGGTACTCTCTAACTCATATCCAATGAACATAATATATTTTTCATAACTTTTTTATTTTGGTTTTGAGAAAAAAACGTGTACTTTTGATTGATTTTGTTATAAACGATATTTTTTAATTATGGAATAAAAAATTGGTCATGATTAGTATGATTACATAAAACCAATGAGACCAATTAACCTTCAGTTGTGTTTTATTTCCCTTTACTACAGCTAGTATCACTTTATTGGGAACAATAAAACCTAGAGATTATGCAGTAGTGCAAACGTCCCAATACCTAAACTAACGTAGGCCCAGTTGCCTATTATCGAATTAGAAAAGGTGGAATTAGTCCCTGGTCCCAGTTTTGAAGTGGGACGAGTTGCCCTTAACCCTTTTTTAGAGCATGCTACGAGTCACCGCGCTACGCGACCTGCGGAGCGACGACGGACGGAAACAAATGACGCATGCGCGGAGCCACTTGACGCAAGTCGCGTCGCAAATCGCATCGCTCCAGGCCGTGAACCACCTTATGTAAAATACGAAAATGTATACCACGGTGGATCGGTGACAAGCTAGATAAGGCTACTTAACTCTTCAATGTCAAAAGTAGGTAAGGGGGTGACAATTTACGTGATAAATCTACAAGGGTTTTACGAATTTAGGCATGAACGTTAAGGTTCAGTACGATAGAAATGTAGCAAGGCAAATGAATTCTACATATTTCTCAAAAAGCTGCCTAAGAAATATCAGATTACTTTAATGGAGTACCTAAACGTATTTACTTACCAATAATAAATTGCTAGCCTTTTATTATTATATACAACTGCGGCCACTGCAGATGTCACGTCACTAAAAACTACAGAAGTAGGTGAAACCGTAGAATTTTATTGACATGCTCTCATTCTTTCATCTATCATTTCGTCCAAGAGGTTCCAGCGATGTCACAAAATAATACTTCACAGCCGCAGCCCTTTCTCTCAAAATAAACAAGTGACTCTTAATATCCCCGTCTTCGTTCACTCAAGCCCGACATCGGCATCCTCTAGATCCATTTTACCGACATCGCCTTGTATTTTAATCAGTACTTGCATTCAGTGATTTACGAGCACTCTCGCGTCGACGGCAGACGATGCTATTAATCTGATCATCCCGTCGATCCTCCTGTATCACGGTATGTCAACAAAATAGATAAGTACAGAAGGTAAGCTTCAAACAAAGAAGGAAAACAAGCGCATGCACACAGACGAGTTAGCAGAGAAATGTCAAACGAATGTCAGTCGTCGCGAATGCGCTTTCACTCGCTCTACGTGGTACGTGTTTATGTGTGCGTGTGTTTTCGCTCATGGTATGGAGCTAACCTTCTATACCTTTATATTTGGTAGTATATATCGCTCGATATTAATTTTGGTGCTCAGACTTCAAGAATAGGCGCCTGAAGTAGGTCAATGTAAGGTAGCTTTAGATTTTCACGTAACATTTTATGGGTGACACTGCAGCGTATTTATAAGAATAATGATAAGGCTTGATGTAAGTATGACTGTTTTGAAAGTTCAGTATTTATATTTTTGTCATACCTAAATACCTAGGTTAATAAAGTTTGACGCTGAAGTGTGTGTTTCTTTCTACGACTTGGGTCGCAGGTTCTTACCAAGATAAACATTTACATAAACCAGCAACTACTATTTGAAAAAATTAACAGTCTTAAGGCTCCTTCAAACAGGCCAACACGCAGCGCGTATCGCATGCGACATGCGGGGCCTTTGTGACGCGTGTGATTCGAGTCGCGTGTCGCGCCTGCTTGTAAGAGCCTTTAGTCTTAAACTAGCCAAGAAACAATGGAATACCTTCACTATTTGCGAGTGGTGCAAAGCTATTCTTAATTATTATTTTTAGTTCGTTGTTTCACAGTATCTGTAGTTCTAAATTAATTTCGCTATATATTGCATTTAACATTTAGAGATGTCCACAATAAATTGTGAGTTGGGAAGTAATTTTGTTGCAGCCGGTGCGCTTCCCTCCACGTTTTGTTTTTGCTGCGTATTTCGGAGCGAACGGATTTTTATTTTATATTTTGAGGAAATGCAGCGGTTTTAAATTAGTTTTGTAAATTAAAATGAAGTTTAAATTACTTTAATCGTATTTTCAACTAATGTTGTAGTGTTTAATCTTGCATACTTACTATCAATATGCAAACATCTTTCGTTTAACAGTTCTGCCAAAAAACGACAGTGGGCTAACCAGAGGACCTAGACAAATGGCATTCGCTTCGGAGCGATTCTATTTCTAAAATCGCTATCGCTTTCTCTAATGTTGACATCATACGAATCGAAAACTAGCGATAACGCTTGTCAAAAAGTGCCACTTGACTTGACTACACTTTCTCTATGGAAGTAATCGTTCGACGCTGTCGATTCGCTTCATAGAATCGAATGATGTGAACATTATCTAGCTAATTTCTATTCGTTGACCTATGATCGCGTGACATTTCGATAGCTAATGTCAACCCCATACATTTTTGGCTTTTCTACTAGCGTCATCACTAATCGAACATTACTGTGTGTAGGCCCTCAAGAATTGAATAGCATTCTTAAATGGTTTCGTCATCATCATGGCTTTATCCCAATTTATTTGGGGACGGTGCAACCTTTTTTTCCCTTCCACATTTCTCTATTAGTCGTCGTTTCTTATCGTAGTTAGGTAATTATTTAATTTTTTTAAGACCCGATATTTTTTTATCTATATAAAAAACGTCAAAGTTTGAAGCAGCATTTCCCAAAAATTAATAACTAATCACAAAAGACTAAAAAACCACAGCCGACTAATTAAGCGTAAACAAATCTCACACCTCAAAGGGCTTTTCGTAACCGCAAAAAACAGATGACTGTCTAAATTCCCCTCAACACAGTTCGAAGGCATCTTTTGTCTTTCTCCCCTCACTCTTCTCATTAATCTTTCATTCAGGAACTGTCTCCACAAAGGCTGAAAGAAATACTGTCGGGCTACTAAAATGTCGCGTCAATTTCGAATAGCTGATTTGTTTTAAGTCAGGCATAAAATTGTGTGAAACCTCTTTCGAATGACGTCCGTATTGGTGCGAAGATTTATGTGTAGTTCTTAGTTTGAAATTCGAAAATGTAATATTGTTTTTTTTTATTTTCTAGATTGTAACAAAACTTTTTGGTATTGGAAGGGTCTTGTGTCTGACTTGGCAAATGTAAAAGTAAGTGTTGTGAGTATTAGGCTCTCTTTGCAAACTATTAATTAACAGCTGACACTTGTAAGCTAACTATGAGTAAGTAAGTACCTACTAGAACGTGTAGTAGAGACCTACCTATAAACTACTGATCCAATTCAACAAAATGAGGTGTCGGTGTTGATGGGTTTGTCTTACACTTGTGTTTTGGTCGTCTTACGTGAAAATTCAATTCAGATACAAAGTTAGATTTTCATCTTTCAGCAAGATTTTAATTTACCTTCCTATTTCTTGTAGATTTTTTAAACCTTTGACTTCCTCCTCTAATATACTCAAATAAAGCAAGGTAAAGGAAGTACCAAAGTGAAGTAGATATATCTTTCTTTCCATTATCAAGAATTTCCGCCTTATCTCTCCCGTCCCTTTTTTCATCCAAATTGTACTCTATATATCACTTCTGGTCACTTTAGATGTTGGTCAAGGCTATGCCTAAAAAGTTTACTGGTAAACATTCCGAGATATTAAATTTCAAGAAAAGTCGTTGTTTCTTAGCCTGAGTAGTAGCCATTTCGTCTGTCCTGTTACCTTTTAAAAGTCTGTTTCTGTAGACAGTAACACAAAATACAAAAAAAAAAAAATACCTTTGGTATTTAAATATCCCTTAGTCTGTTGTGCGTTTGCATGTTTTATTCTTATCCTAATTATACAGGGAAACCTATGATTAGCCATACAATACTGTAATACCTACCTACCTACTCTGTTTCATACTATATGAATCGCTGTTAGTTGCCTGAATACAGAAAATATATATATATATATAACAAAATAGATAAAATTGCTACTGCATTTACTAAAACGACATGAACTTTTGTTGAAATATATTTCCAATTTTTAACTTACCAATAAAAATAATATTATCAGACTGGGAAAACAAAAATGTTCAGCTGAAAAACATTCTAAATAAACTCTATATTTTTCACACTAGTTAGTGAAAATATTTGATTTGGTACGGGCAATATTGTATCGGAATTTAATTTCGTTATTCGTGAATTTTCGTGGTATTGTTTAAAATATCTATGCGGGACAGCTCCTGATGTCATTCAATGTTGAACTATAAGGTTTCAACTTTACTTACCTATACATATATGTATATATATCAAAAGATCATTTTACATAGACAGATCTTCTTCACAATGTTTCTTAATCCTTAATGTCTGAGCCATAGATTAATCTTAGCCTGCCTTTAATACAAAATTCAACGCTAGAGTTCATATCCTAAAATCTTATGAGCCACTCCACCTGTCATTTTAGGCGGGGATTTAACGATCCATTTCGGCGTAGCGATTTGCACCATTTGCTCTCGGGTCTAGATTATTCCTTGCTTCAAAGATTTAATTTTTATAGCACAAGAATGTGTCAATAATTTGAACTAGAAAGTCTCGCGTGAGGACATTTGTCTCATCAAGATGGATATTTTACAGTCTTCAATGACCGCTTCAAAATGGTTTCAAAAGCTACTGCTGAAATCTATTGCCTTCTTATGAACTGGTGATTATAATGGGTAACCATTAGGTACCTATCAGACAGAATAGAGCTGCCCATTCATTTAAATTACGTCTCAACTTTTTTCCCATGATTAATTCTCGGCAAGCAGTCAAAAAACTGGATTCTTTATTCAAAAGCGACATTTTAAGGCGTCTGGTATGAAACCGGCGCGTACTCGAAGAGGAATAAAAAGCCTCTTCAGCCAAGTGCCGAATCTCTTTGTGGCGCCATCTGTGAGATTTTTGACACAACATGCAACTGTTGCGTTCTGAGTTAATTATTAAAGACGACGTGGAAAAGTTTGAATTGTTTTAATTACGCTGCTTTCACTGTTGCATCCAACTGGAATAGAATTGTGATATTAATTCATGAAATTACGGTCAACAGTGTTTTTTGGTACCTACTATAAACTAAGTACTTTTTGCAGGGCCATCGACGACGCGCAAACTGTTAACATAAATTCAGCACATGATTAAAAATAATGTATTAACAAATTAAGAAAATACTTCTCGAAAGAGCTCCTATATAGTTGCTCGTGTGAAAAGCAAACCATTTACTGAGATCCACCTCTGGTTTGGCCGCCATTTTGGATTTTGATTCTCGGTACCAGCGTGGAGCACCGATGCAATACATTTAGATTTAGACCTCTTTTTACTCCCGAAAACCATAAAAATTCTACCCCTGCTTTAGAATTACTATAGAATTCATGTGTCCATCGTTAAAATAAACTTATTACAAAAACAATATAACTGACTTGTATAATAAAAAACCAGCCAAGTGCGTGTTGGACCACGCACAATGAAGGGTTCCGTAGTCGGGATCAATTTATCCCAAGAACAAACTTAACTTTGTAGTTGCAAAAATGTTTTCCCTTACATCAAAATACGTCACGGTCAATTCACCAACTGCCGTTTGTCATCGTTTTTTTTTAATACGATAAAACTACAAATGAACGATTTTCGGACTTTTTCCTTTACTTGTGCTGTGAGACCTTGTTTCTTGCCTAATTTGATGATTCTCGTTCACGGGAAGTTTTGGTTGATTTGCGAGTATCAAAATATGTCGCATAAATAAATGGCCGTATTTTTATTGCGTTGGCTTCGAAACTTGATTTTTTTCGAGCTCCAAGGGACTGTAGACCTACGTATTAGATATTAATTTCAACTTGATACCTCTACGCGTTCCTGAGAAAAAGGGTCTTGACATCCGGACAGACAAATAGACAGACAGACGGGCGGACGGACAATGAAGTGATTCTATCAGGGTTCCGATTTATTGTTTTGAGGTACGGAACCCTAAAAATACTTTAAAATGCATAATAACTTTAGTTTGGGAAGTCGTTACCAAGAAATTACCGAAACTAAAAGTCTTTTGTACTTTTAAGTGTTTTGTTTTTTAAGTCGGTAAACAAGTTTTTAATTTTTTAATTTTGTTACCTACCTCACACAAATTCTTGTTTTTTTCAGAGCTATCAAAGCGAGCGAGGTGTAAAAAGCCGCGCCTGCTTGCGGGCTGATCGACAAGAAAGTAAAAAATCAGAGGTAAATGCAGAACAAAATTATGACGAGTACTTTATATTAATACCCAGCAACTTTTTCAAATACCGTAAGATAAAACAGTCACAATAGGTAGGTATGTATACTATTCGTCATTGAGGAGATCCGTGACTGTAGGGTAGGCAATAAGGGCAAGTACCTTAATCGTTGTCGCTACAAGAAAACGGTCTTAGAAGACTGTTCTACTGTGATCTACATTCACAGATTTTGAAAAAAAATACAGTCAGCAAGAAACAGGACAATATTCACCAAAAAAAAAAACACGCCAATCTGTCCTGTTTATTATAAGGATAAAAAAAACTGTATAGGACCAACTGAGGTTTGAGTACTAGAACAGTGAGAAATAGCAAAAACTTCCCATAAATTTTGTACGAAATGAGGCTGAGATGAGAGAGAACACAATATACCAGTGTATGACGACACTCGAATTATTCCATTACGTCACTCACTGGGCTGAATAGGGAACGAATAGTAGATAGGTTCAGATTTAATTTAGTCAACTTTCAACAAAACAAATAGTTTTTTTTTTTTTGGGTGGAAAATTATAAAATAACCTCTCCCGCTCTGGGCGGAGCAGAAGGGCGTGTCAGACTCTTACTGACTACAACCCACCCTTGTTCCTTCAGTTGCCTCTGCGTCAGGGCCACGGTAACTCTTTAGAACAAAACGCGACCCCGGCAGGCATCGGCCCTATCGGACCCCGTCAATGATGCTGAAATCTCTTTGAGGCGCGCGTGGAACACGACGCGCCATCGACCCGGGCCTGGTCCTTACCGGACGGCGAGTTGCCCATTGCTCGCCGTCCGCAAGCCCGCGCCTATGGTGGCCGGGAGTCGGCAATCGACTCCCGAAGCCCAGGGTGTCTCCTCGTGCGGCGACTAGGGGCGTGAGGGCGCAACGATTGCCCTACCCTCACGCGCTCCGCCTCCTCCTTCGTGAGCATTATTGCTTCGCAGAAGGAGGTGGACGACTGCTTTGCAAACCCATGTTCGATTCCCAACAATTGATATTTTTGTGCTTCCTTTTTTATATTTTGTTATACTAATATGATAGTTCGTATAACGTACACATAAACACATAAAGTTTAGGCCTCTTCTGTCATCTTTGGTTATAATAAAAATAAATATCTATGGTTATATGACTGTTAATGAAAAATCCGTGTGATTACAATCTATTGTTATATTATTTTAGTGATGGCTGTTCGTCAGGAATAATCTGTAAGAAAGCATCAGTGGGTGTTTCAGTATTGTGCCATTAGGAAGTAGGTATATACAGGAACGCAGGCGGCCATTAATTCACTTAAAACGAAAAACTTCGCAAGTAATAGGAAATTACAACTGCAGGCTGTGGATGTCGACCTCAGGATGAGCTGATTTTCACATGGACAACTGTACATAGCTTACTCCCGCTCCTCAGTCCTGACTCTCTTCATATTTTGGCTGCTGAGACCAAAAATACGAACGCAGTATACAGGACGTTTTATAAAAATGTTGCTGTTATTTTAGTGTAATGTGGTGTCTTACGACTTCCACGCAAACGAAATCGCGAGCAGAATCTAGTTGCGAATGAGTTGCAATAAAGCAGCTTTATCGCTGACGCTAATAAATAGTCAGCCAAATTGTAACCCGTACCTTCTTCATTGCATGACATTTTTCCTACCCATATATTTCTCATCCTTCCCTTTAATCTTCAGCAATTATTACACCTCAGTACTATGTCTTTGTAATGCCAAAGCCTTTATTTATTACACTGACATAGATACCATAAATACAGGTGTTATTTTTCTTACATGGGATCTTGTGCACAGGAAACAAATGGCGGCAATCCATCATGGCGGTTTCTCCGGCGGGTTGTTTCTTGTCCTTTACGATATCTCTTTTGGTGGTAGCATTCTTGTACCTTAAACGTCGATTGTGCAATGTATAATATAATTTGATATACATAGTAGAATGGGCATATGGCATCGTAAAAGTCGAGTGAACACTAAAGTGATTTGAAAAGTTTTTATTATTATGTAGTTTTTAGTACGCGACCGCTGAGTTAATGAACACACCCAATTGTATAATATGTACAAATCGGATTAAATCACATGACACACAAGTCTATATTCACCCTTATATCATACCATCATATTCTGAGCAGGCATTTTATTTACACATTCATAAATTCACGCCTTCTTTACATGAGGGTAGGCAGAAACTACAGAACGCCACCTGCTACGTTCCTTTCATACTCCTTTTGCCTCGTTTACGTTCATACTTCTTTTATACACGCACGCCGGTTGCGTCCAACATCACCAATAAGGTCACTATATATCCTTTCAGGGCGTCCCCTCTTACCATTTCCACTGACATCTGGCTTGTGGAATTTTATTTATTTCTTTAAATTTCATGTACAGTATTGATACAAAGGTGGTCTTAATTAGCGTTTGGGTTAAAATAACAACATTGTAATATGTGTACAAAAACAAATAATAAACAAAAAATAGTTTTAATTTCTTTTACCATATTTTCAGAGGCAAAGCCTTTGATTTGGGCTTAGATTTCAGTGATATACAAGAATGTTCACTAAAATAAAAACATGGCGTTTTAATTTGGCATATACAAGCCACGTTGTGGCCTGTCGTCTATTACTATTTTAGATAGAAGTATGTCAAATATACTGGTATTCCACTTAAATTCTGCCAAATAAATAATGGAAAAACACTGAAGATATCTAAGTCAGTAGGAACTATAAAACCTATTTGGAGAAGTTCCAACGTCTTGCTATTTCAAATAGCTTTCAGCCTTAAAATCAAAATAAGCAATTTCTGTAAATTGCCAATCTGAAAAGAAATCTAAAATATCACCAGCTTACCATCCGTTGGTTAAAAAGTGTGGCCTTAGGAACGAAAAGCGAGAGGCTATAATTGAAAAGAAAAAAAAAACGGCAACACTTTCGTAGTTAATTTAGTTCAACGTCACCCTAGGTACCTACTATGTTAAACCCTAGGAATATGGTATAATGTCTAGCTGTTCCTATCCTATACGTTTACCGTCTAAGAACCTATGTCAATTTATAGTCCTAATATTTATAACTTTCGTCACCTCCTACGGAAACTACAGTAAGTAAAAGATGTGTCACTTCAACAAAACCCATTTAAGTAGATATGTAGTAATTACTACGGTTACGCGTTACACAAACTTATAACTGTCCCGGTATACCTATCCGCGATCCTGTACAACGCTTGTAATTAATTACATAGCTACACTTTCATTTTTCCGTAATGGATGATAGGAGAAAATGGTGTTAATATAAAATTTTCTGGGCAACGTCCTTGCATATTACTAAGGCTAAACCTCAAACCAAATAAAAAATCAAGACAAAGCGCTATCAGTAGTGACTGTGTGCACTTAGTGAGGTGTAGTTTGATTGTAAATTGGGTTGTAAATGTGTGCGTGTGAGCGTGTATGCACAGAGCAAGGTGTAGTTGTGCATGCTTCACTGTATTGTTCGCAGCGCTGTCTTGATTTTTAGGATTCCGTAGCCACATGGCAAAAAACGGAACCCTTATGGATTCGTCATGTCTGTCTGTCCGTCCGTATGTCACAGCCACTTTTTTCCGAAACTATAAAAACTATACTGTTGAAACTTGGCAAGTAGATGTATTCTGTGAACCGCATTAAGATTTTCACACAAAAATAGAAAAAAACCCAATACATTTTAGGGGTTCCCCATACTTAGAACTGAAACTCATTTTTTTTTACATCAATCCTTTGCTTGTGGGGTATCTAATTATAGATAGGTCTTCAGAAATGATATTGAGGTTTCTAATATTATTTTTTTCTAAACTGAATAGTTTGCGCGAGAGACACATCCAAAGTGGTAAAATGTGTGCCCCCCCCCCCTATAACTTCTAAAATAAGAGAATGATAAAACTAAAAAAAATATATGATGTACATTACCATGTAAACTTCCACCGAAAACTGGTTTGAACGAGATCTAGGAAGTAGTTTTTTTTTGATACGTCATAAATCGTAAACTGCTACGGTACCCTTCATGGGCAAGTCCGACTCGCACTTGGCCGCTTTTTTTATGAGTCTGAGAGCTAAACAGTATAGTGACGTGCTACGCTGCTTTGAGCTCATCTCTTATATATTCTTACATAATTGGATCTTTACTAGAAAATATTGAGTGAGAGTGCTAAAGTCCTTCTAGAAAGCCGCAATTAATTGCACAATAGAATTGTGGGTACATAACAGTTTACGAGCACCTCAACTTTAATTAGATTTCGCTTTACCGCTCAGTGGCTTTGAAAGGAAGATGTACTAAGACTGCACGGTCTGCACAGCGGGCAACAAAAGCCAGCTTAGTAAAATTCACCTTCCCAGTTTCCAAGGTCTGCGGAAAAGTCAAAGCAACTAATCAGGACGATGTTCACAACTTGGCAATAAAATTCCTTGTTAAACGAAATTGCTTGTGATTACGACATCTAAGAACGAGCTCTCATTATGACTTTTTATCGCGTGATTATTTTGTCGCAGAACTGCAACGTATTGGTTTATATGGCAGTGCACGCACGAGAGAACTGTCGCCACGATTTAAGAATTTTGTATTATCACATTTTGACACGACTGCTCGCGACGCGATTGTCGCAAAAGTTAATTGTAGCATATGAAGTTGTATCTAGCTCTGCGCGCACTGTGATAATAAAATCGCACCCCAGTCCCCGCAGCTGATTCGCGATTCTAAAATCGTATACATACACATATTATATACACGCTAGGCCTAACATTACACATTTCAATAATGATCTCTATTTATACCTTTCGAAGTGCTTAGTTCCAATTTCCGACGAATTTCCATATTGAAAGCCCAGCTTGTAGTTAAAATTGAGTTGCATAAGTACATAAAACATTGACGAGGGCTAATTTTAATTAACTTTATTTCAGCGGGAAATAATCCCGTGGCCGCAGTAAACTGTTGTCAATTTAATTAACTTTATTCTACTTTGTTAATTTGTTGTAAACAGCTCTCACTTTATTTATAACTGTCAACTCCTGAGTTTATTTACAATTGAAATTATCAAGTTTGGATTCTACATTAACAACACTAGCTACCCGCCCCTGCTTAGGACGGTTTTTACGTATTGACTAAACACAGTGTTTTTTTTTTATTATATGTAGGTACATAAGTTTACATAAACTTTCCGGAATAAACTCTCGAAAATCACATCAAAATCCGTTGAGTAATTTAGAAAAACAACGCGGTCCCACAGACAGACACGAAAAGCGACTTTAATTTATAAAAATGCATCAATAAGCATTCTTATCTGACTATTAAGTAAGTTATTTGATTATGATCTGATTAGTAACTGAGCAGTCTTGTAATATCGTAGAAGATATAGATATTACAAGATTGCTCAGTTGAATTGAGTAGGTACTTAAGTACATTCTATGTTCCAGCAGCTGCCGAGTGTCATATCGTCACGTTTCAAAGATTTTGCGGCACAGTCGCTAGTACTAACTTCTTCTCTTAGACGAGCTACTCAAGAGACAAGAATAGTACATATCGCACCTCCGTAGGACAAGGGCATAACTGCACTTTTAGTGATTTTACAGGAGAAGGAGAGCCATTTTAAGATTTTGTCGCGCCAAGATAGTAAAAAAAATGGTCCAATATGACAAAGACACTGTTGCCCTCTGGCGGCATTAAGTAAACTGATATTGATACGGGTCTTTGTTTCTCCGAATAAAAGGGACTTTTTTGATTTTTTGTCAGTTATGCCCTTGTCCTGTCGACGAAGAAGATGTGAATTATTGTAGCGAAATAATGAAAAAAAAAACAGTAATTTAAAAAACTAAAAAACCCGACTGCGTTTCTGTGTAATTTGGAAATGTAAAAACCCTAAAACAAGAAAGTCGTCATACCCGATTGCACTTAACTTAAAAAGAAGTTTAATTTCGGAAGTCGGTGTCTTTGGTTTAGTATTTTCGTTTTTGGCCACCGACTTCCGAAATTAAACTTATTTTTAAGTTAAGTGCGATCGGATATAACGAGTTTCTTGTTTTAAGGTTTTTACATTTCCAAATTACACCTCCTTCTGGCGCAATCGGGTAAAAATAACACAATCGCCACTTTTTAAACAATACTTATTAGTAGTAGTAGTAGTTTTGATTTCATCACACAAAATAATATTTTAAAAAATTCCATAAAATTATAAAATTGTTAAAACATGAAATGGATATTTGCACAAACCTATATAAAAAAAATCGAGACAATGCACGGGTACACTTAGACGCACGTGAATTATTTCTTAGTATTTTTTTTTTAGTCTGACCTAAAAAGCTCAATTACAATCGGTTTTATAGGGACTCCTACCTAAAATATGAGGTTTCATAAGCTATAGCGCTAAGTAGATCCCTGGTCATAGAACAGTCTTAAATTTTAGCTAATCAAATTTTGACGGTAACGCATGTAAAAAGAACTAAATAGTTAAATTGAACCGATATAAATTAGAATAAGTTTAATCATAAATATCTTGAATTATCCTCAATCCAGTTGTTGGAATATCAGCTGGTATGACGAGGTCTCCGACGCTACTCAAGAATCACAACTATTGTGTTCACCGTCGTACAGTATTTAGCCCCGAGGGTGGAAGCGAATTTCGGCTTAATGTATCACGGTATATACCGTTTAAAAAAAGAAATAGCAGTTAAACGCCTGAGGGCAGATCACTCGTTTGACCAAACGCTCCCAATTTACGGCAGGATAGAATATAGCAAGATAGCTGAGAAGATATTGACACACAATAGCCACGTATAAAATATTTGAACTGAACAAAATTTGGGCTTATTTTTCGAGTCTTTGATAATTACAAAAGTCTACTCCAAATTTTTTTTCTGCAGTGACTATCGTTGAATGAAAAATTGTTGTCAGAACGAAGTTCTAAATTCCAAAAAAAATAAGAAAAGCGATTATTATCGGTTAGATAAAACTGAAAACAGGTTGAATATGTTCAGACACGAAAGAGGAATGTTTCGAATACTATTATAGCGAGTATGAAATACTGCAATATGCTTGTTGTGTGTAAGATACGTAGGTAATATTTTCATGTTGGTAGAGGGGCGGATTGTCCGCTAATGACGATAATAACTTTAAATAAATCCTTTTTCAAATATTTTAAAGCATACCTAAGTAGGTGTATAAGTTTTGTCCGCGTGGTGGTCGTAAATTATTCCATGGGAACGTCCTATCGGGATTTAGAGTATGCTCTGTCCTAATCCAGGTCATGGTCTATCCATGTGCCAAATTCCAATCTAAATCTGTTCAGCTTTTAAGGCGTGAAAAGGTGACAGACGGACAGAGATGGTTTCACATTAATATATAATAT
The DNA here is from genome assembly GCA_916610205.1 of Griposia aprilina. Classification (NCBI taxonomy): domain Eukaryota; kingdom Metazoa; phylum Arthropoda; class Insecta; order Lepidoptera; family Noctuidae; genus Griposia; species Griposia aprilina. The sequence continues at coordinate 18,667,914 of OU744288.1, forward strand.
TAGTATGGATTTTAAATTATTTACCTTAAATAGTCGTACGACATTATGTTAATTATCTAACCCATAAAACATGTAATTACACATGATTATGTTACCTAGCATCATAAACTTCCTAATTAGTACTTGAAACAGAACTAGAAAGGCTAAGTGCACTGAAGTGCTCACGAGTGTCATAAAAGTTTTACGTTGAATGCATTTCTCTTGTTCTTTGAGATTGCTTTCATTCAGCTCTTGTGTTAAATTGTCTCTTCATTTCCAATGATAAGACAGTTTATTTTAAGAATTGTTATGAAATGTTGTGTTGTAGTGCAAACTGAACTTTCTTTGCAGGTATTAAAGTTAGTTTTCCAAAAACTCATAGTTGTTTACATGTTTGGAAACTAAATTGGGAACGCACCGTAAACAGACTTTCCGTTGGCTGAACGCATTCAGCAACCAGCCAACAGAAAGCCAGGTTTGGCTGATAACAAGCGCAAGAGTCTCACTGTGTGCTGGTGAAAAATATTTGCCGCCAAGCAGCAATACTGTCTTTCAGTTCGAAGGGTCTGGGTGTTACTATTCAAGAAGAACGTAACATATTTCAACATAGTCGAATCGTTGAGCTCCTTAAGTTTTGAGTTGAGCTACACGATTACTGGAAAAGGCATGCACTGACTGGACATGTCCACTCAGATCGATGAGGTTCTTTCCTCAAAAGACCATTTCAGACCCATGATCCAATATACATGGTCCTTAAAGTCACGATCTGACCAAGATAATGTCTGGACTTTAAAAAGACTAACTTTTGAGTATTTTTCGGTGTTTCTCAGCGTAGTTGGTTAAGAAACATTCTCTACTCTACTCTACCCTCAACCTCATCCAGTTTTTTTAAATATTATTGTCGAGTAAAAGTGCTTGTATATACCTGCTTACAGAAACAAATATTACAATGTTGCAGGAGTTACGTCCAACCTATAAGATAAATAAAGCACTCTTACACTCGAAACCTGAGCTATAAATAAAGTTATTTCGCCTTTACTAAGTAGGAAAGTTCATAAGTCCATAGCCGTGTCTAAGTTGGGCCACGTCTCTTATAATCCTTACTTAGCTTTGGAATGACGAAACTTGGCAACTTGGGCACCTTGGTAAATAACCGAAAGACGAACTTTTGCATCGGGTGGTATTATTGTGCCTTATATATGAGCGGTGAAAAACTTATTAGTTTTAGTTTTGATGAATGTGAGTATGTCAGATTTATTTGCAGTCTTGATGCGTACTTAGGTACTTTCGTTTTAGGCGGGCACCTTCCAAAGATGTAAAGGACCTTTTAAAGACTTGAGTGCCTACGTATACTCATTCATTTCATTTATTTCTATAAAAAAAATTACATTGTGTCGTAAATTTTACACAAAAATTATAAAAATTAAAAGAAGTACATTAGAAATCATTATTTTAACAGTAACCAAATAAATTAATTAAACAGTAAAACATTTGCAATTCCCTGCTTTAATTTGTTAAATGTCAAAAAAATTATATCAAAACAAATAAACTAAAGATTCCACCATTACACCTGTCAAAAATATAATCTAATGTTAATAAAAATAGTGATGTTATAAATTATATATTATGTCAAAAGGAATTTAAAAACAAATTAAATCAGATTCATCCATTACACAATGTCAAAAATAAAAACATCATTTCAATAAAATAGTAGAATAATAATTAAAGTCTAGTTGTGTGTGTCACAGAGAAACTCATCAAGGGTGTGATAGCACTTTTCTGTCAAAAATAATTTTAACTGCTGCTTAAACTGATTTAATTTGTATAATGACTTTAAGTGTACAGGTAATTTATTAAATAGTTTAATTGATTGATAAGCTGCAGAATGACTCACTACCTTCAAATGAGGTTATATCTTATTTTGTAAGTCCCTAGGCCTAGTAGCTTCCCGCTTACTTCTTTCTTCTGGTGTTTCAAAATTCTGCAGCTGTTTCATAAGATCCGTGAGAAGAACTAAAATATACAAACAAGGGACCGTTAGTATCCGAAGTTCTTTAAAGTACTCCTTACACGATACCCACTGTGGAATTCTCACCATGGTTCTTATTGCCCTTTTTTGTATAATGAAAGCTGTATTTATATTGTACGCATAACTACCTCCCCATAGAGTGATACTGTACCTAAGCTTTGACTCTACAAGCGAGTAATATACAACTTTTAATTGATCAATAGCGATCACATCTCGAAGGCTTTTTAGGGCATAGCAAGCTGAGCTAATGGAACTTTCTATAGCTGTCAATTCTTTTTTCCAGTTCAGGCTTTCGTCAATATGAATACCTAAGAAATTTACGCTGTCTACCAATGTTATTGTATTTTCATTCAATACTATGTCAATATTATCCTTGTTTCTCGACGTCGTCCTAAATAACATGGCCTTTGTTTTACTGACATTCAATTTGAGATTATTGATGGTAAACCAAAGATTAAAGAGAGCAAGAGCATTATTTACTTAACTACTGAGAGTATCAATATCTTTAGCGGCTATAATAGCATTCGTATCATCTGCAAAAAGCACAAGTTTAGTATCACTTAGTTCCAGCATATAGCTAATTAAATCATTAACAAATAAAATGAAAAAGATTGGTCCTAATATCGAACCTGGTGGAACTCCTTGTTTTATTAGTTTAAGTCCCGATTTGAAAACTTTTTGACTATTATCTATATTCACTTTTATTTCCACATATTGCTTTCGATTTTCTAAGTAGGACCTAAATAGATATAAGACCGGTCCTCTTACACCGTAATGTTCCATTTTTCCTAATAGTAACTTGTGATTTACTGTGTCAAACGCAGAACTAAGATCGAGGAATAACCCTGCGACTTTCAATTTATCATTTATTCTGTCAACTACTTGCTCCATTAAAGTATTAATTGCGTCATTTGTTCCCACGTTTTTCTGATAGCCGAATTGTCTGTGATTAAGTATTTTATTTCGATTGAGATGTCTAAGAATTCTAATTTTGAGTATTTCCTCAAAAAGTTTCGAGATGGTTGGCAACAAAGAAATCGGTCTATAATTATTAGAATTTAATTTGCACCCTTTTTTTTAAAGTGGTAAGACTCTTGCTATTTTTAGTTGTTCAGGGAATAAATTCATATTTATACATTTATTTGTAAGATGTGCCAGAGGTGCTGCTAGTATATCAATGTGATCTTTAACAGTCTGTAGCGGTATTTCATCATGACCAGAAGATTTCTGGATAGCCATAGCATTTACAATTTTTTTTATTTCCGAGGCAGTGGCTAGATCGCAAGTAATTTCTTGATCTACTCTTTTTACGCTATCTTGTAATATTTTTATGGCTTGATCATAAGAATTAGAGTCGCCAACTGTCTCTGCACAGTCGAACGTGTTCGAGAAGATGTCTACTATTTGCTTGGGATTTGATATTATTTTATTATTAACTTTAAGGAGTATGTTTTTGCTATTTTCGCGTTTTGATTTTGTGTTCCTGTGTCTATTTACAACCTGCCATATAGCTTTTGAAGATTCATTTGCTTTGGTTAGTTCTTTATTGACTGCAAGGCGTCTAGGTTTTTTTAAGACTAGTCTGTATATACTAATGTATGATTTTTTATATGTCCTTATTTTCTCCGTACAGGTCACATTGTTTATATTTTGAAGCAAAAATCGCTTCATTTTACTAGATACTCTAATTCCTTTCGTTACCTAGGACAATTTTGGCATTTCTTAGAATTTACCCGTTTTTTCTTTTTTTTGCAACTAGCCAATCCTTCCAATTTTCTTTAAAAAGCCATTTATACCTTCTTCCAACCAATTTATATTCATTATACGTTGTCTAAAGCTATTTGAATTTTTGTCATTAAATTGTCTAAACTCTATGTTTAAAACTCTTGGTCCCTATCGGGCTGTACTTTTTCAGTTTTTAAGCGACATATTAACGCTGCGTGTCCATCAGCCAAGCAATTATGATCAACAAACTGCTCATTGATAAAATGATATGGTAAATTCGTCAAAAAATTACCCAAACATGATTGCGCAATATTCCGTTTATATGTCACTTCGTTTGTAATAGGTCTAAAATTATAAGATGTCAGTAAAGTCAAAAAAAAATAAGTTTTTTTTTTCGCTTTTAAGCAATTCAAAGTTGAAATCTCCACAGAAGATGCATTTTTTACTGAAGAAGTGTTCTAGTAATTATTTCAACTTAGAAAGAAAAGTTTCATAGTTTTGATCGATAGGATTTCTGTAACAGCAGAAGATGTAAATGTTAGTGCTAACATCTTTAATACCACATAGTTCGAAGCTTTCGATTTTGTATAATTTTGGACAAAAGGTACCTCGTCACAAGCAATATCGTTTCTCGTCATAATGAGGCTACCACCCGTTTTTTTGTTTTTTCTTGCATTAAACGACACTATTTTATAATTGCTTAAGTTGAATAGAGGAGCTGACTCCATGGTTATGAAATGTTCCGTTATGCAAACATATAGATTGTCGAGATGATTATCTTGCAAATAAATTTCTAATTCCTCTTTATTGTTCCCTACACCACATAAATTCTGAAGATAAATATTAATTTATATGTTGATGATATAGGTACTCACTTGTACTGCATTTGGAATTTAAGAAGCAGTCTTGATTTGTGCCCGGTGTGAGTACTATGTACATACTATAAAGTTACCATTTACTGGATACGTCTTCCATTGACTTGAATGTGCCTTGGCGGTTGAGAGTGTGCCATGTTCACCCCAATGGCTCGCTGATGGTGGCGCATGTGTAGAATCATTTAGCTCTCTTCAAAACGGTGGAACTGAATGGTGCTAATTCATACGTAATGATCGTGAACGGGCGCCGTCAGTAGAGACTGGTCATCTCTTAGCTGCCATGGCCTATTTTTATTTAATTTAATCTTTGAATTGTTTTTATCTTTTTATTACGGACGCTTTTAACGTTCTACATCGTTTTCACATGCATAATTTCAACATGAATGATGTAACCAATATTTTGTAACCATATTATGATATAAAAGAGTGTCCGTGGAGTATCTTGCCTGTTCTTCTCCATAGGTACCTACTACGCTTTGGAATGGGCAACTAGCTTAATCTTTCTGACCAACTGACCCCTCGACAATTCAAAAGTGACTGTAATTGGTTTATTTTAAATAAATGCTTTGAGTTGAGTTTGAGTTTGAGTTGATGGCAATAGTCTCGCCCACTATTATAAGGGAGTTAACATTACTGGCGAAATGTGAGTGTACTTTAGATACACCTTTGCCCTACCCTTTGATGATTACTGGCGTGATGTTATGTATAGGTTATATTTAATTGTGGGTGCTTCCGCATACGTGCAGCAATTTGCACTAGTGGACCGCAAAAGTCTGCCATTCGTAGGGCATGTAAAGGGCCTCCATGTCAGTCGTAGACCACCATCAATAGCGTGCGATTGATTTAAAAAAAAAGTATTGGTGTTTAAAATCCTTATTTCCCACGATTTTTTTATTTTTTTCAGATTCTCCAATCTAGGTCCAATTTTATCTATCTAATTTTTCAAGATACCTGCAGTCAGAATTTTCTGCAAAATAAATTTCTCAGTTGAATGAAGCTCTAAAGCTTTAGATGCGCTATTCCTTTGAAGTGTAAAAAAAAACTATTTAAATTAACAACAGTAATAGCCATCTTTCTAACTAAATAACTTGAAACCAGCACCCTATTTGTGTAACACACTATCTATCACAATCTGAATCATTTTGAAGCCTATTGCTAATCCATTGCTTCATATGCTCGAAAAATTTGTCTGCTCAACAACGTAAATAATGCAATGAATGTTGTTGAACTGTCAAAATGAAAGCTATTCCTACTGTTAGTGTGTTACGCAAGTACCCCGCAGTTCAATAGCGAGTCGGAAATTTACGGTAAAGATTTGAACTTGCTCAAGATGCTTCTGGTTGAAATAGCGGTCTTGTGTATTTTTAACCGACTCCAAAAAAAAGGAGGAGGTTATCAATTCGAAAGTATTTTTTTTTGTGTTAGCTCAGATATTTTTTCTAGGTGAACCGAATTGTATGATTATTTCACATGTGGTCCCATTTAAATTTGATCAAGTTCTGACCAGTAGTTTTTGAGTTACCCGTAATACTGCGTATTTTTTCTACTTAATTTATGTTGATGATGTTTTAATAATTTCCTGTCACTGTTATTTACATATCAAGTAGTGGTATACGATTTCGTTTGCGGTAGGTACCACCACCAAATAGCGCTAAATAAAAACTTTTTTTACAATTAAAACAACAGACTTCTAAAAAAAACACTAAAAAACGTGAAAGATAACTTTAATTTCGGAATTCGGTGGCCAAAAACGAAAATACAAAACCGATTTTAGTGTTTTTTTTGGAAGCCTGTTGTTTTTTTTTTTGTAAAAAAGTCTTTTGTTCAGATGCAAATTGTTTTTGCTGTTGTGCAAGGGTTTAGGTAAGTTTCAACTTGGTCTCTTTCGAGCATTATAAATGCGGTTTCCGTAAACATTATGATTAATAATTTTATGTGTTCATTCTACATTTGGTCTAGAGTGGTCGCAAGTGCTACTGCTGGTTCTGGGCTCGATTCCCGGGTAAGGCGAAGTGTTATTGGGTTTTTCATCTGGAATTTCTCAGTAGCAGCCTGAAGTCTGGATTTGAGCCCGGTTGATAGCAGTTGGCTCGCCTCCTGGTGTAGATGCAACACCGACTACGGTGTACTATACGCACCTCTTCGGGGAATACGGGCGTGATGTTATTTGTGCATTCCGAAGTCTTATAGAAAATCCTTTTTTGAATGATTTTTACATAGTAATATCAGTCTGTAATATATTGTCCTCCAGTGACGCAGATAGTCTCCTTCAACCGATAAAGAACAGTAATCGTTGATAAAAAAAAAAAGTTCCCTTAAAAAAGCTGTAGTATATGTTATTCCAACTGAACATTAATATGAAGAAGCGAAATTATCAATTTTATTACACATCAAACGTCCCAAATGGAGGCTTCCAAAGAAAAGTTCACATTAATAAAAAAGGAAAACGGAAGAATGAATCGTCGAAGAGCGACTTTGAAATTAGTTCCACTTCGAATGATCCTGTTGTCCTCAATATTAATTTTATTCAATTTCAGACTTTTCCACCTAATTATTATTCGACTTCTCCTTTTAATTCTTGAATGAACAACTTTTTTATTATTTTGCTTATTGATATTCCGAGGACGAGATACTAAGTTACGTTTGACGATTTGAATGAGAAAGCAAAATGTTTTTTTTTTTTTTTTATAAATGAAAGTCAATGATGGTGTCAAGATAAAGAAAAATATTGAATCTTTATCATTTTGACGTCGTCATAGATTGGCATCTTTCTCAACAATTAATTAATGTTAGTATTTGAAAGAAATCAAATACTAACATTACTATGTAAGATAGATTACTATAGATTTATGTGAAATGATTTTGACATTTTAACTTGAATCTTATTTTAAATACACAGGTATTTATTATTGTATAAAGAGTATGACTCTTTATACAATTATAAATACCTGTATTGATGAAACGTTCGATTTGTGAAATTCAATAATGATGTTTGGCTAAAACGAAATTGGATGCCTTTCCAGCGAACACCACGTTATAAAATTAATTCCTGATATAACACATCGATCACTCAAAATCGATATTAAAATTCCATCTTTTGTATTTGATCGATAGTATTGCTGCAAGTTAGAAATTCGGCAATATATCGAGCGATGTACTTGCATGGCACACGGCCATCAAACTTTCAGCGTACCACAATGTGAGTCGGGTTCCTTATAAAGAATTTTGTAGTCTGTCTTCGATATTGGTTGGGTGGTACAAGTAGAAAAAGCTAGCGATGGTAAAACTAGATGAGTAAAGAAAATCCATGAGCCGGCCAAACCGAACAGAGCTGAGAAAAGCAAGGAAGAGATTTCAAGGATGTAGCACTAGCTGTTGCCCGCGACTTTGTCTGTGATCCAGGATAAAAAGTAGCCTATGACCTTACCCAGGGCATGGTCTATCTGTGTGGCAAATTTTAACCAAATCTGTTCAGCCGTTTTAGCGTGCATAATCAGCCTATAATGTTCCCACTGCTGGGACACAGGCCTCCTCTGGGTGAGAAGGAGTGGGCTGTAATCGCGGCTGTAATGTGCGGGTTGGTAGATGTCACATGTCTTCTATTTTTTTTATTTGTTCTAGGACAGGCCGGTTTCCTCACGATGTTTTCGCGTTTTCGTTGCGTAACAAACAAACTCAATATCGCATTTATACTATTAGGTAGTCTTTCTGTTTCTTGCGCACATTTGGGAGTGGCGCGAGGAGGCGAAACGCCCGGGCGTAACTCCACTGCCGCGAGAAATCGTGGCACAGCGGACAGAGCTCCGGTGGGATCTCATGGCGGCATGGAGAGTGCGACTGTCGCAACCCAGCGCTGGGCACGCCACAATTGCGGCGGTAAGTCCCCTCTTTGAGGAGTGGCTTGAGAGGCGCCACGGCGTCCTCACCTTCCGCCTGACGCAGGTCCTCACCGGACATAGCTGTTTCGGGAGTTTCCTGTTTCGGATAAGGCAGGAAGAAACGCCCGGGTGTTATCATTGTGTGGATCGACCGGAGGACACGGTGGAGTATACGGTGGAGGTCTGCCCGGCTTGGGCGGAGCACCACCGTGTCCTCGTGGCGGCGATTGGTGGCGGCGATCTCTCGCGTCCGGCCCTGGTTCAGGCCATGGTACGGAGCGAGAGGGAATAGGAAGCACTCACCTCTTTCTGCGAAGCAGTAATGCTCACGTAGGAGGAGGCGGAGCGCGTGACGGAGAGGCAATCATTGCGCCCTCATGCCCCTAGTCGCCGCAGGAGGAGACACCCTGGGCGTCGGGAGTCGATAGCCAACTCCCGGCCACCGTAGGCGCGGCCTTGTGGACGGCGCGAGCAATGGGCAGCTCGCCGTCCGGTAAGGACCAGGCCCGGGTCGACGGCGCGTTGTGTTCCACGCGCGCCTCAAAGAGATGTCAGCATAAGTGACGGGGTCCGATAAGGCCGATGACCGGGTCGGGGGGGCCGGGGTCGCGGATTGTTCGAAAGAGTTACCGGGGCCCTGGTGCACAGGCAACTGAAGGAACACGGGTGGGTTTTAGTCAGTAAGAGTCTGACACGCCCTTCCGCTCCGCCCAGAGCGGGAGAGGTCATTTGATGATATCCCAACCAAAAAAAAAAAAAAAAAAATTGTCTTTCTTTTTAGTTCTGTTCTAGGAAGGTACGCGTTATATTTAATTATTTTTACCTATTGTGGTATAGTAATTTTATTCTAGGTGCATCGTCTTCACATATAATTATTATGTATACATAATATTGTAAAACATTTTTAAAAGAGTAACGGTGGAGTTTCTTGCCCATTCTTCTCCATGCGAAACTACCTTTTGGAAGGGGCAACTAGAATCAATTCTATTTTTTGTAAATTTTGACGTTCAAAAGTGCCTTTTTATGTGCCTATTTGAAATAAACGATTTGACTTTTACTTTTGACTTACGTGAAAAAAGTTTCCCGTAAGACCTCTCTGACGTTCTCTCTTATGGAATATCCGGCCTGAAAATATTATAATAACGGAATCAATATAACAAGATAAATAACAGATACCGGTAAACAGCATCACTGGTCACATAAGTATGTCGAAATTGGAGATCAATCTTCTCCTATAAGCACAAGCAAAAATCAAATCAAAATCAAAAAAAATATATCATTTTTATGTCAGGAATAGGTACACTCATATAGAATTTACACCAAATTACAAATTAATTATTAAAAATAAAATAATAAAGTACTTAATACAAAACAAAAATAAAATAAATTAATGACGTGGTAGTTCCTGCCATGCAATTTTTTATAGTTATCACTATTACTATTATGTAAATAAATACGCTCGACAGAGGATCGTGGAATATTGTTTTTATATAAAAGATATATAGAAATCGTTTATTTTGTTTAAATGCGCAATTAAGCGATGCCAATACAAGACTCATAGAATTTCTACATCGCGCACTCTGGCCGCGGGCAAATGTTTTGCTATCGACATTTGAATTTATTCCACTTGAGTAAAAGAAAACCGAATTACGACAAATTCGGTATAAAGGGAACTTTTCTTCGAGCATACCTTTACCCAGATGAGATGTAAAAGGTATAAATAATCTAAAAACTCGTGAGTTAATGTACCTACCTGTGTGTACTACAAATGAAAACATTAATTAATTGGTTTACCCGCACACTAATTGCGTGACACACTATAAATCACAATCTGTATCATTTCGAAGGATATTGCTAATCCATTGCTTCATATATTTGAGATAATTGTCTGCTCAACAACGTAAATAACACAATTGTTGATCTATCAAAATGAAAGCCTTTCCTACCGTTAGTGTGTTACGTCGCTGCTTTGGAGGTTCTCTGTGGTATTTCGGTATGTGTATTGGTAGGTATTTGAATATCAACTAGCTTAAGTTTCAGCGAAATCAGGCTCCGTATCCGCCCTCCGGATACGGAAGCCATTCAGGCGGAGCTGCACGACGGTTACAGAGCGGCGAAGACCGGCCTCCGAGCGGAGATTCTGCGGGCCATGTGCCTGGCCCGCGAGGAGTCGCTGGGGACTCTGAACAGGGACCCGTGGGGACGCCCATGTAAAATGGTGCGGGAGACTGACGCAGAGTCTCCGGCCCCAGCTCGTGGAGGGCGTGGTGAGTGCTCTGTTCCCTTTGCGAGAAGAGCATACTCCCCCGCTCATGGCTCCTGAGGTGAACAAGGTAGAGCTAAGAGTGGCGGTACGTAGGCTGAGTGCCAAAAATACCGCCCCAGGTCCCGACGACTTACCTGGAGAAGCCTGGATTCTAGCCTTAGAGGCTCTCGGGTCTCGACTATGAGGGCTTCTAAGCGCTTGTTTGGAATGGGGGCAGTTCCCACTTCGTTGGAAGATGAGGAAACTGGTCCTCATTAAGTAGCCGGGGCGCCCTGCGGACTCTCCGTCAACTTGCCGGCCCATCGTGCTGCTCGACGAGGTGGGCAAGATCTTTGAAAGAGTCGTTGCAGAGCGCCTCGTCGGGCGGCTGATGCGAGTGGGGCTAGATTTGGCGGAGAGCCAGTTTGGTTTCCGCAGGGGCGCTCTACGGTGGACGCCATCATGCGCGTGCGAGCACTCACGACGGGGATGCTGTGGCCCGGGGTGAGGTCGCCTTGGCGGTGTCTCTAGACATCGCCAATGCCTTCAATACCCTGCCCTGGAGTTGCATCAGGGAGGCACTCCGCTATCACCGGATGCACCATCCTCTGTCGTGTGGTCGAGGCCTATCTGACGGACAGGGCCGACATCTACCCCGGTCACCAGGGAGAATGAAACCGGCAAGAGATCTCGTGCCCTACTCACAGGGATCGGTCCTGGGGCCGCAAGTGGGACATCGGGTACGACTGGGTGCTGCGCGCCGACCTCCCTAGCGGCGTCAGCATGTTGTGCTACGCTGACGACACGCTGGTCCTGGCGCAGGGGAGGTCGCATCAGTCGGCGGCCGAATTAATGACACGCGGGGTTGCGCAAGTCCGAGGCCATGTGTTTTCATGGTCCTCGGAACGCAACGCTGTCGGGTTCCCAAATAACGGTAGGAGTTACATCGGCATCAAGTCAATGATGAAGTACCTGGGATTCGTCCTCGACAGCCGGTGGAACTTCGTTGAGCATTTCCGGCGTTTGGCTCATAAACTGGAGCGGGCCGGGGCTGCCTTGAAACGGCTCCTGCCTTATCTAGGGGGTCCAAACGCCTTCTGCCGGAGGCTCTACGGTCGTGCGGGCCATGGCCCTTTACGGGGCACCGGTGTGGGCGCGTTCATTGAGGCGCCGACCAGCTCACCTGTTGAACGCGTCCCAGAGGGTCATGACCATTCGGCTGGTCCGGGGATATCGCACGGTCTCCTGCGAGGTGGTGAGCCTCCTTGCCGGATTCCGCCAGGGGATCTGGAGGCAAAAGTCCTCGCGCATATTTGGGAGTGGCACGAGGAGGTGAAACGCCGGGGCGTAACTCCACTGCCGCGAGAAATCGCGGCACAGCGGACAAAGCTCCGGCGGGATCTCATGGCGGCATGGAAAGTGCGACTGTCACAACCCAATGATGGGCACGCCACAATTGCGGCGGTAAGTCCCCTCTTTGAGGAATTGCTTGAGAGGCACCATAGCGTCCTCACCTTCCGCCTGACGTAACACTTACCGGACATGGCTGTTTCGGGAGTTTCCTGTTTCGGATAAGGCAGGAGGAAACTCCCGGGTGTTATCATTGTGTGGATCGACCGGAGGACACGGTGGAGCATACGGTTGAGGTCTGCTCGCCTTGGGCGGAGCACCGCCGTGTCCTCGTGGCGGCCATAGGTGGCGGCAATCTCTCGCGTCCGGCTCTGGTCCAGACCAGCAAGAGGAAATGGGAAGCCGTCACCTCTTTTTGCGAAGTAATAATGCTCGCGAAGGAGGAGGCGGAGCGCTTGGGGGAGAGGCAATCGTTGCGCTACCACCCCCTAATCGCCGCAGGCAGAGACACCCTGGGGGTCGGGAGTCTATAGCCGACTCCCGGCCACCGTAGGCACGGGCTTGCGGACGGCGAGCAATGGGCAGCTTACCGTCCGGTAAGGACCAGGCTCGGGTCAACGGCGCGTCGTGTTCCACGTGCTCCTCAAAGAGATGTCAGCACCATTGACGGGGTCCGATAGGGCCGATGCCTGCCGGGATCGTGGATTTTTCGAAAGAGTTACCGTGGCCCTGGTGCACAGGCAACTGAAGGACCACGGGTGAGTTTTAGGCAGTAAGAGTCTGCACGCCCTTCCGCTCCGCCCAGAGCGGCAGACGTCATTTGATAATTTCATGAATGATATCACCATTTTTTTTTGTTAATACTTATTATGTAGATTTAAAAGAGTGTCCATGGAGTTTCTTGCCCGTTCTTCTCCATAGGCTACTACGCTATGGAATAGGCAACTAGCTTCATTTTTCTGACTGACTGACCCCTTGACAATTCAAAAGTGCCTGTAATTTGTTTATTTGAAATAAATGCTTTGAGTTTGAGTTGAGTTTGAATTCAAACAAAAGGACAGACGGAGCGGTTTGTTTACCGAACCAATTACGGAATCCCTTAAGCTTACATTTCATTACAGCTTGCGTATCGAATTAATAACTAACACGTGTCTCTTCGTACCTTTTGTCTAATTAGCAATGACTATGAATGAGGACTGAGTTACCGAAGGTTTAGAATGTAAGATGAAGGACCATCTTTTTCCTATACAAAACAAAAGAGCTTCCACGATGTCCTTCAAGAAGATCAGCGGGCCTAGGACGAGCGCGCGGAGTAAACGGAAGGTAGGTATCTAAGTAGATGTGAAAGATTTTTTAAATTGAAAATCCTCATTTCTCACGTAATATTTGACTGAGTTGGATTATGCTTGTCGCAAAAACTTTAACAAAAAAGCAATTTGTAGGAAAGTAGTAACCATTTTTTTTCGATTTTGAATAATGTTCGAATTTATGTTGAGTTTAAAGGGACTAGTTACAGGACCTAAATGCAAGTTTTATAATGCCTAAAAGTACGAGTATATGATCCACTGCAGTAAACAAACCATCATTCACATTCACAAGTATCAGAAAAATATATGGTTTTCTTCAGGATATACGAGCACGGTTAGATAGTGTGTTGAAAACATAATACTACTAATTTGATACGATTGAAAAAAACACGAAAATACCTCAAAAAACATATTTCACCGATTAAAAACCATACTAATCTACTCGTACATGCAATCATTTTGATTTTTTGTCAGATTATTCTACAAGCAACATATTAACGTAAGTGTTTTAATTTTTTAGTCCAATCAATTGATTTTTTGTAAATAGATAATTGCTTCATATTTTGCAATAAATTACCAGAGTTGTGTTATCGTGCTTCTCTTTCTTTTCTATGCAGTCCGACGGTGACCGCGCTTTAGCTGTTGTCAGCCTCTTAAGTTGCACATGAACATGCGCTTCGGCTTCTAGTACGTAGGGCTCGCAACAGGCGAGCATAAGGTATGATCATGAATGAAGCAAAAGGAGTATGTAAGGATCGTAGCACCTGGCCTTCTGTTATTTCTGCCTGACCTCATGGGGAAAGGACATGTGGTCAGGAAACTGAAACTATCAAACTTCCACGAACCTGCATGTCATATTTACTTTCATCAGAGTGGATTCTCTGTTCTTATTTGCACGGTGGCATACCTAATGTAGTTAAATGATATCCTTTTACGATTCTCCTTTGTCTCTGATTACCTAGGTACTGCAAATAAAAAGATAAGGCAAATTCTAAAACATTTTGGTTTTAATTCAAATGTGTGGACTCAACATTATGTTACGGCGGCGGTCTGATAATTCTCAGGTAGACGTTAGTGTGTTGTTTCTTTTTTTATATGTCCCAATATTGTTCAATGTGAATACTCATAAAAAGGAGACCAAATATTTAAGCTGTTCTCGCAAGTCAACTGCCACTAGCCAGTCGCTCGATCAGATAGGTAGGTGTGTCCATAGAGTTTCTTGTTCGTTCTTCTCCATAGGAGTCTACTACGCTTTGGTATTGGTAAATAGCTTTCATGTTTCTGACTGACCAACTCCTTGACAATTCAAAAGTAAATGCTTTGAGTTTGAGTTGAGTTTCAGTTTGAGTACCTAGACCGAGACAGAATGCTAGTTCCTACTCCAAAAAAATGACGCTCGTTTTTGAAATGCCTGAAGAACCTATCAGCCATACAATGATACAACCAATCTATGATGTACGCTTTGAAAACTAGGTAATATCTCAATACTTTTGATAGGTAATAAGGTTAAATTAAAACTTTCAAAAGTGCCTTATTGAAATTAATTATTGAGCCTTTCACCTTCCTAGATCGGGAATATGCAAAAGTATGACGGAGAAAGTACGTCTCTCTCGTTATCATGAGCCATAATTTAGCTTCTGTGGGCGTACTATGGGAAGTGTTGGTTATTGCGCAATAGAAAAACCGTTTGCAGTTGAAACAAATTAATCACACTACCGAATCACACACTGTAGGTACACGACACAACTATACAGAACGCGCTATAGTTTCTAAACGTCACTGCTTGACTGCCACCAACCAACCCTGCTTTAACTCTGGTCGAGCGTTATATTGTAGACTCTGTCGAGCGTCGCCTGGTAGTGCTGGCGTCCCGATTAGTCGAAGTCAAACGATTGATTTAACGTATTACCGACGAGTATTTCTCCACGCAAAAGAAAGTGCTCGCGTCTTCTCATGCGTTAGATCCCGAAATAGCAACCGAGACATTAACTCGATGGGATAACAGTAGCGCCAAATGTCAGCCACAATTTATCTAGTATTGAACTCCAGCATTACTTTTATTGTTGAACTTTTCTTTGTATGCGATTCGGTTCAAGTCTACATAATATAATGCACTTTATGTGTACATTGCGCTGTTTATTCGGTTAATTAAGTGTATTTGTTTGAATGTTGATCTATTTATGTACATAATTGCAATAATGTGTTGGTACCTGCTCTTATTTTTTTAACCCCCGACGCTAAAAGAAAGGGTGTTAAAAGTTTGACCATTATAGAGAGCGAGAGAGAGAGAGATAATATTTATTTGCTTAAACATGTGTCATACATACAAGAAAAGACATGCATATAGGATGGATGCATGGATATATGTGTGGGTGTGTGTCTGTCTGTGGCTCCGTAGCTCTTAAAGGGGTGAACCGATTTGGATGCGTTTTTTTTTATTTGAAAGCAGGTTTTCCAGCGGTAGTTCTAAGACATATTTTATCAAAATCGGTTTAGCCGTTTCAAGGACATCAGCTCTTTTTTGTGTCAGGTTTTTTATAAATTCTTTATTAAAAAGAACCAGGTTCTAACAATTGATTACAATGTAGCCTATAAGACTAATAAGTAATGGTAATTTGACTTAAAGGCTACCGCAAATAGGCGCGACACGATAGCGCGACGCGACTCTAGTAGAACAATTCCTACGAAAAATTCATGGAAATTATTCTACAAAGGTCGCGTCGCGTCTGTCTGCGGGAGCCTTAAATCTTTACGTTATAACTATTTTAAAATTTAGAATAATGTTGATTGTACTTTATACAAGTCCGTTCCACTTTCTCAGAGTCTGATGTAATAAAATAAACACTTTTTTCATGAGTCATTGTCACTATTATTTCTACACTTTTTACACTACCTACACTAACTCAAGGTTACTCTTATTGAGCACCAAAATTATTAATAAAAGTTAGAAACTTTACAATATTGTAGATACAATATAAATATTCGAAAACAATCTAGAGAGAGTACCTAAATAACTTTGTAGACGTATTACTTAAGAGAAAATACAATAGATCTTGACAGACTTCACAAACTTTTCAGTTTTGATTTTGTAAAAGGTCAGGTTTCAGATGCCATTTCTTAAATTTCACAACCAAAATTTATTATTACAATTTAAGTTTTTATAGGCATTGCTGGTCGTGCTGCCTATTCCTTCGGGGAAACAAGGCGTGATGTTACGTGTTATGTTACCTACTCTACTAAAATACTCTTGTTTTTAATTAATCACTGAATCAATAATTACTTACCTGAGGCTTATGCTAATCTATTAATATTTACCTATGAAAGCTTCTAATTTTAAACTCTCTCAACCAACCACTTTATCATGAAAACAAAACCTAATCGGTTATATCTCACAGTTTTCTCATTACCTATCTATTTACCTTTAAGCGGTATTTGACCTTCACAAGTAATCATCATTTCACCTATACCACACTACCTACCTCACCTAATAGTGATTTCACTGTCAGAACCACACCTGATCCTTGTGATTGAAAAGTAAATGGTACATTTGCAATGAAAGGAAGACTGTGAGACAGTATTTTGTCAATATAATAAAATGTGTTTCTATTCTTCGCTTTCAATCGAAAATTTGACATTTTTTCTGTGTTGCGAGGATTTACAGACACAAATTCCACGTTCACAAACACAAACACCCAACAAACATCGGTAGACCATTGAAAAGATATTTCGTTCGGGAATTGATCATGTTCACCAAAATCCTCAAACTATTGTTTCGTGTTAATTTTGTAGCGGTATCAACATCGCCACATGCGAGCTACACGTCATACTGACGTCAGGCAAAATCCTGCATCGCGCAAGCAGAGTTTACCGCGCGACTAGCATATATACAACGTCCCGACATCAACCGTCGGGCAGTTGCCCACCAGACACAACACCCGTCTGGTCGGAGGATCCTCCCTTTTCCATAGAGTATGAGTGAGCTTTACACCCTGTTCCTCATACCTCTATAATTTAAACGGTTCCAACGATTTAACACAACAATACAATTCAACAAAACAACCACGACGATTACAACAATAACAACAACACAATACAACAATTACAACACAACAATAATCACAATACGAACACACAACACATTAAAATTTCCTAAGGAAAGACAAAAACCACTGTTTAAACAATGTAGTTAATTAATTGAATGTTGGTTAACTGACATAAAGATTATACGGCCCTATTACGGTGCTTCTAACTAATTAACTCATTGTTATTAACTAGCTTTTGCCCGCGGTATCGCTCGCGTTAATTTAGACTGACAATCAATTCGGGTTATAATTCAATCATGATTCGAAAGACACGTGGCGCCATCTATTATCATAAGAACGTTGTTGTTGTTTTCCTCGGGAATAGTACTTTTTTTCGGGATGAAAGGTACCTTATGGCCATTTCTGTATACCTGACAACGTATACGCAAAATTTCAGGATGATCGATTCAGTGGTTTAGGCATGAAAAGGTAACAAACAAACAAACAAACTTACTTTCGCATTTATAATATTAGTTAGGATTGAATGTCAATCGGTGGCAATTACATTTGCCTGCCATTGAAAATTACCGCGAAACAGCTATGAAATTATAATACTGAAATTAATTAAACGTCACATTTCCAATAATGTCAAGTCGAATGTGGTCTTGTCGCAGCCTTAGGAACGTAGCTATAGATTATTGTATAGAATATCTATCAGCGTAAATCTAATGATATAACGATAGTATTTGACAGTAACTTGTAAACTGGTACAATCTATTTTGGTCGGGTAATATATTCCAAAGAAATCGTACCATGACAGCCGTTTTGTTGGGCGCCAGTTGTATGCTAACAACTGAGGTCATACAAAAAGTTTGCATACGTGAACGAGATAGCTTAAATATATCTGTGTCCTTTAATCTTACTACTGGATCTAATAAGTCTGCCCTTGTCTCATTAGGTATAGTAACTTGTCTATTGCTATACTCTGCCTGCGCAGATAACTTTTGCTTTTGAAGATTGATTGGTTTTGCCATTTTATTGATGGAATTAGATGATGACAGAAGGATTTTTCCATATTATTAGCATCTTGGCTTAGCAACAAACCTATAAAGAAATTCGTCGAACGCGATATGATTCGGTTCTGAAACATTACGGGGGGTGTACACTACATAAATACGAAAAACTTTATTCCGTCAGTCACAAAAACGTATTACAAAATACCGATTTTCATAATTCCGAATGGTTCAAAATTCCTAATATAACAACTCCGATTTGTCATTCATCCTATTTTAATGATTCCAAAATTTCAATATTCCTAACGTTTATAATTACTATTCTCAAAATACCGAGTTTTCGGACCGAGAACCCATCGAGCATTTGATTCTTCGAACGTATGAAAATCGGAAAACAAACAAATCGCATCTACGACTTTCGGTAAAATAAATTTCTTGATTTTTAATAAAGAATAATAGCCTTTTTTTTAGGTATTATAAAATTCGGACTTTTAAAAATCGGAACATCGTAATTCGGTTTAAAATATTTCGGAGTATTTGGGTGTTCCCCATTACGAGACCTCCAGAATAAATCACTTTAGCTACCACTACACTCTGCATGCGTAGTTTATGTTATAAGTCTCTGAACTAGTACATCAGACGTATTTAACAGCTGCTAAAGTTAAGACGTCTGAAGATTTTACTATCTTGGGTTAGGAGAGCTCTTACACAATCTCGAAAGATCTCGAAACGTCTGGAAACGTCTCGAAACTTCGTATCGGTTTCGATCTGATCGTTAAACGTAGAAGGTAGATTTTTATCGCACTAGAGCTTTTAGGAGATTAAATGACGGATAATACAAGTGTATTTAATTTGTCGTAATAATGTATTTACTGTGTAGGTACGTAGAGGTTATGAAGGTAGGTAATAAATAAATGGAAAAAAAATCAGTATAAAAGTATAGGGTAACAGAAAACTTAAATTACCCATCACTATCTTTATCTTTTTGTGCTTTATTTTTACTTATAGGCGTCATCATATTCATCTGCCTAGACTTTTTCCAACTATGTTGGGGTTGGCTTCCAGTCTGACGAGATACAGCTAAGTACCAGTATTTTACATGAAGCGACTGCCTATCTTACCTGCACAATCCAGTTTCTGGGTAACACGATACCCCTTGGTAAGACTGCATGTCTGGCTGAATGACTTTTATGCATCATATAAGACTAAAAAGGTAAAAACCTTTTGAGTTAGTTTAGTGCAGTGTGAGTGAACTTAAACTTCAGTGCCAGTGCTGACTAAAGAATACGTGAATTAAGCGTCTTCCCCTTAATATAAGTGAATAAGAAAGATGTCATTGGACGATTTCTTAATGTTATAGTTACTAAGCAGTTTAAGTTACATTGAAACTAGCTTTTGCCCTCGGCTTCGCTCGCGTTATTTTAGACTTTGACAATCAATTCGTGTTATAATTCAATTATGATTCGAAAAACACGTGGCGCCATCTATTATCATAAGAACGTTATTGTTGTTTTCCTCGGTAACAGTGCTTTTTTTCGGTATGAAAGGTACCGTATGTCCGTTTCTGTACACCTGACAACGTATATGCAAAATTTCAGGATGATCGGTTTAGTGGTTTAGGCGTGAAAAGGTAACAAACAAACAAACAACCTTACTGTCACATTTATAATATTAGTTAGGATTACTTGTTAGTAAATAGGCTAGTATTGTAATATGAATAAAGTATTACGAACCGTAATACGAGTATATTATATGGGACAAACAAAAGTTGGTGCAATTTGACGTATTTTCTTTCATTCTTTTCTGTACACTCGACTTTATATGTACATACCAGCAGGTCAAGCTACACGAAACTGTCAAATTTCTCTAAACTATTTTAAAACTAAAATTTTGATGTTTAAGTTCAAAATCAAATGAGAAAATCTGTCAGTTTGTGGTAACTATAGATGTGCTGGCGCCTGTACGTAAACTTATGTTAAAATAATACTACGGGCGTAAGTGCCACAGACTCATTCATATTCCAGACAGGAATCACAACGGTTTCAACTCAAATGGAAGTTGTAAACTAAACCAAGAAGATAGTTTCAAGCGGAATTAATTCCAAAGAACTAACAAAGAATCGGGATTCATCTTGATCCCTGGCTTTTTCTACTTTTAAAAATAGAGATGCTTATACTTTTTAACTGCTGTACTACTTTAAGATTAGAAAATATTATTAGGTACTACAGTAGAAAGTATTCGGGCTAGTTTTATTTTAAATAATCACGTACATATTCTGAATTGAATGAATGAATGATTGATTGATTGAATGTAGTTGTGTAATACGGTAACTTTCGGTAAAACAGGCGTGACGTTATGTGTATTCTGAATTAATGAGATTTTTATTTATCTTTCGACTTCTAACGAAGTTAAGCAGGAGTTTCCAAACTTTTAATTTAATTATGGCTTTTATTCATAGTTAATATTTTGACAGAAGCTTTTAGTCAGAACGATCTAGTAAAATATTTACTGTAGAAACTTTAAGCAAAATTAAACATCGGAACATTACTCAAGAAGTCTTCAAGCTCGTATTTATTAAAGCAAACAAGTTGTTTATGAAGACCGCAAATTACTGGAGTACCGCATGCTCACCTTAGATATATACCCGTATATCTAGTGGCGTTATGGAGGTATGAGGAACTGGCTGTAAAGTTCACTCATGCCTCCATTGAAAAGGGAGGATCCTCAGACCAGACGGGTGTTGTGTCTGGATGGCAACTGCCCGATGATTGATGTCGGGACGTTGTACGAGTATATATGCTAGTTGCGCGGTAAACTCTGCTTGCGCGATGCAGGATTTTGCGTGACGTCAGTATGAAGCGTAGTTCGCATGTGACATTGTAGATGCTGCCACAATGTCATAGAGGAAACTGTGGATAACCACGACTGTGTTCTGTGAAACGTAAGGTAGAGAAAGCCACATTTCGCTGAGGAATTAACTAAATAACTTGATAGGCTGAATTGACATACAGGACCTATATGATGAGCATACAGATTATGTCTGTCAGACTATGTCTGTCTATCTGTATGTCTTTAAGTTCGTTGTATGTGGTTGATTTCAAATCTTTTTAATAGGTATTAAGTTTAGAGTTGATAAAGTTGTAAGCTTTATTTTAAGTACCCACTACTAAGTTATGCCATAGCTGTGTTATTTCTTGGCTCTTTTGGCAAAGAGGTCATCGATGGCAGAAACGGTAAATAGCATAATCAGCCCATAATGGTCCCACTACTGGAAAACAAGTCTCCGTTTTCTGTGAGAGGGAGTGGTGGATGTCACATGTCTTCGATTTTTTTTTCTAGGACATTCCGGTTTCCTCACGATGTTTTCCTTCACCGTTTTCAGAACAGTGCACTGCTCTTTGGGTACACTTTACATTTCATCACCACCGCAGTGGTGATCAAATGTAAAGTATACCCAAAGTAAAGTGTGCCTGCTGGTGTTTGAATTCACCACCTGCAACTCGTTAGTCGCGGCCGTTATCATTGGGCTTAATCTGTTCGCAAACGGTAAACTTCTAGAAGAAAAGCAGAACTTCGTTTGAAAATGGAATTATGTCCATTTAACCAATTTTCCATCTCTTTCTAAAATTCAGTGGTTGAATACCTTTAAAAGTTTTAAAATAAAGAAATAACCATACGCTTCGTTACGTCAAGACAACAAGTTTCTTTTTCGCGGAAAATTGTATCCCGCTCGTGCAAAATATTGTGTATTTTCAAGCCCAAAAAACTCGAACAAATGCGACAAGAAATTACGAATACATCATGCGTAATATATTCCTTATTTTTTGTTGGTCCAGCGAAAATTTGAGAATAATACGAGATTAATGCCTAAAAAGGTCTGGATATAAAAGCTGACGAATTCCAGTGGATTTGGCTGTTAACTTGTCATAAATGTAGACGTGGCGAAATGCCAAGGCGTTGAGCGGCGTCGAAGATTTTCTTTAACACTGCTATAAATCTGAAGATATAAAAATGTGTGGGTCTGAGACTCATTCGTAAAGTTTTACTTGTGTTTTTTTTGATCGATATTGGAAAAATAAAACTATAATGTTTTACTACGCTCTTTATGCTATGTTAAGTGTCACAGTGGCTGCCATGTGGCTTTGAATTGTGGCGAATAAATGCGCTACAGACCAACTTTTGTTTCAATTTAAAGTACTTGAAATGGTATCTACCCTGAAATGTTGGAAGCCCAAGTTGGGATCACAAATTGTATACGCGGCTGATAACAAAATGTTATTATTACCATGTGGATAATAATGGGCAATTGTTTCAATAACCATGTTGATGTTGTTTATTTACATTTAATTGTGATTATTATCCGGCCGAACTCGCTATTTTTGAATTTTTGGAGACTACATTATTTGCCAACTTGTATCGCCCAACCTTTCGTTGAATAATGTAATGACGTCACTCGTTGTGAATTTAGTTTCGACTATTGAATGAACGATTTCTTTTTAACTGACTTCAAAAAAGGAGGAGGTTCTCAATTCGACTGTATTTTGTTTTAGCTCAGAACTTTTTTCTAGGTGAACCGATTTAGATGATTCTTTGTTTATTTGAAAGCTGGTGCTTCTCATGTGACCATGAGTATTTGAGTTATCCTTAATACTGCGTATTTTTTCCACTTAGTTTATATTGATGATGTTTTAATAATTTCCTGTGTGTAGTGGTATACGAATTTGTGTGGGGTAGGTACCATAACTTAAAAGTGAAAAATAACTTTAATTTCGGAAGTCGGTATTTTGCACTTTTTTGTATGTATCTAATACCACAAAGTCAAATCGTTTATTTCAAATAGGCACATAAAAGGCACTTTTGAACGTCAAAATTTACAAAAAATAGAATTGATTCTAGTTGCCCCTTCCAAAAGGTAGTTTCGTATGGAGAAGAATGGGCAAGAAACTCCACCGTTACTCTTTTAAAAATGTTTTACAATATTATGTATTCATAATAATTATATGTGAAGACGATGCACCTAGAATAAAATTACTATACCACAATAGGTAAAAATAATTAAATATAACGCATGACAGGTAAATTAATTATGAGATAGATACATGGTGCTCACATATTTACAAATATTGAAAAGTAATTGATGTTTCCAAAATTTCACAAGTAATAACTTAGTATAGTCACATAAAACATCATTACATCACACCGTATTCCCCGAATGGTTAGGCAGAGATGAACCTACATTACACCCACATTGAGCCAGTTATATAATATTTAAGTCCCATGGAATATTGCCATAAGCTGTGCACAGATCCGGGCTCACGGCTGCTACTAAGAAATATCAGATAGATACCCAATAACACTTTGCCCGACCCGGGAATCGAACCAGGACCTCATGCTCAGCAGTTGCGCTTGCAACCACTGGACTTACGAGGCGGCGACTTATATAATATTATTTCATTATATAATTTGTCAGCTTACCGGTGACAATCGGTATAGCATTGCTACGTTAATTTCTAGACTTCTAAGATAATTAACCAGGTCAAAATTGAGCCAAATTATAAAGTCAATCCGGTTGAGCCAGTTTAAAATTATTTCAACCTGAACTAATTTTTAACTCAACCTGTATTTCATTTTACGAACTCTTTCAATTTAGCTTTTAAAGAGGTTGGCCGCCTCTTGACTGCCAGCGGTTTTAATACCGTATACTTTTCCTCCCTTCTTGATACCATCTAAGGAAATTAATATTCCCCAGTGCTAATCTTAAGACATCTCAGGAAGATCAAGCACTTACTTTTAAGAAGATTAATTCCGGCCCCTCATTAATAATTAATTAGGTAAAAGATTTAAGTAAGTACCGTTTTTATAACCCATTGGTATTCATGAAATTCAGAGTTACTTACATAAATGTAGGTACTTATTAGGTTAGCAATGAAACTAAGTTATAAATTATTTATATGCCTTCTCCTGTACTGTTATTTCACTTTGCCAAAGACGTGACGGTACCTAAGTATTTTGTATAGTGGCTAAGCGGTATTTATCGGAAGGAATTATTGTCAATTGCGGACTTTTACTAACTATGTACTCGTTCTGTAGGTAACAAAAACTCAAATAAAATGTTGTCAAAGTCACAGTCAAATAATTTATTTCAAATAACCACATAATTGGCACTTTTGAATGTCAAAACGTGGCTACACCACAATGCGATGTCAACCTTCGTGTCTTACGCTCAATTTGCACCCAATAGACAATGTGAGTGACACTATTACGAACAGGGCAACATAAGTTAAAAGATTCAAATAAAACAAATCAAAGTTAGTGTTATTCCGAAAGACAGGGAATGGTTTGCTGACCATAATACGATAAAAGCGATATGGTCGCCCAACCACAATAAATTTCACTGCGGTAAAGCTGCCATAACCACGCCTCGGTAGCTGTTATGTTGACAATACGAAAATAATATGAGCCAACAGCTGAAATATATTAAAACTCTACATACTTATACATTTATGCAGTCGCTCCATGTAATATAATGATAATCAGCTGCTTTTTGTCAGACTTGAAACCCACCACAATAAAGTTGAGAGAGGGCTGGGCAAATAATATAAAACTGACTTAAATCCCCTAAAACATCAGGTCCAGTTGAAAACCAGCGTCAGGCACTAGTTGTCTGGCATTTTTGCTAAACTGGGCCTATGTTTTGCATTAACATATTATCTTTTAGTCTGTGTTAAATAAATGTTTTTTTTTTAATTATTATTACGCACAAGTTAAAACGCACGTTATGCACAAGCTAAAGAAATACTGTACAAAGGTGAACTTAATGCCTTTTTTTTTTTGTATGGGAAATCATCAAATGACCTCTCCCACTCTAGGCGGAGCGGAAGGGCGTGTCAGACTCTTACTGACTAAAACCCACCTGTGTTTCTTCAGTTGCCTGTGCGCCAGGGCCACGGTTACTCTTTCGAACAATCCGCGACCCCGGCAGGCATCTGCCCTATCGGACCCCGTCAATTATGCTGACATCTCTTTGAGGCGCGCGTGGAACACAACGCGCCGTCGACCCGGGCCTGGTCCTTACCGGACGGCGAGCTGCCCATTGCTCGCCGTCCGCAGGCCCGCGCCTGCGGTGGCCGGGGTACACTTAATGCCTGCCTGCCTTTCTTTCTTCTATGATGATGACATAACCAATATAATACATATGTGTGTACAAATGTGGTTCATATAAATTCAGAACTGCGAACCAGTATCCTAATTGCGTTACACACTATCAATCACAATCTGAATTATTTTGAAGGCTATTCCTAATCCATTGCTTAATATGTTCAAAAATGTGTCTCCCACGTAAATAACGCAATGAATGTTGTTGAACTGTCAAAATGAAAGCCATTCCTACTGTTAGTGTGTTACGTAATCACCCCGCAGTACCTACATAGTCAGTTTTGATGGCTTGAATCAACGAATGCACGCCAAAACCCGTTTGATATGTTAATATCCTTGGAGGAAGCCTCCATTCAGCATTACTGGCTCTAAAGCTACAATTTGTGGTATAGATGAGCTATAAATGGTCACATTGGTCACAATTGAGTGCAATTTTATAAAAAATAAGGGATGCATTTTAACAAAACATCGTCAAGTAATTTTTATATCAGAAAAGCCCGATATAAAGTTGATGACTGGCAAGTATAAAGCCATTGCTTTATAGTTCGTACCGCTGCTGAAGACGATCTCAGGAGAAGATCTTAAGAAACTCTGTAGGTTTCAGGCAGGCCAAATTAAGTAGACCAAGCATCCACAAAACACTGACAAAGAATACCTTGCGGCATTAAGCCTACCTTAAGTACCACATAAACATAGAAGCATAAACAAATTGAAAATTCCTCGCAAAAAAATGAAGATACGGAAATCTCCAGTAAGAGGCTTACTTGCAGAATTAATACTATTGTACAATTGAATGATTTTTTCATATCAGGTCCAATTTAACGTATCTTTTTCATAAAGCTTACAAAAATATCAATATTTATTTGTATTTTTTTAAATATATTATAAATGTACTGAAATTTCGAGGTCTTATTTAGATTGAGGCCACGACTTCTGCCATCCCGAGCTCAGAAAGCTGGATGGTCTCCTCGAAGGTGTCCCCGCCGCACAGTATTGTTTTTGCCTCGAAAAACGGACATCCCCTTTTTATTAACTTATCCGATAGATCAGGTTATTTTAAAAGTAAGATTAAAATACCCGTGTGCCCATTTTACACCAAACACGAGTAAAAAAATTCTTAAGTTTTTTTTTAACTATGCAAAATTTATTAATTACAAAAAAAATACGCATTATTTTACCCTTTTCTTTATCATGTATAATAAAACTTTATTAAAGATATTAAAAAAAAATACAAAAGAGTACTAGCTAGTACAGATGTAAAGAAATATGCTTTTTTTGTATTTTTAGTTTTTGATTTTTCATGGTTGTATTTTTGCTTAGTTGGATTCAAAATTTATTGTGAATCTTATTTAGATCCCAAAATATCACTGAAAAAAAAAACACATCCAAATCTCGCGTTATCTAGGAGTTATTCACTTATAAAGTTTTTTCTGATAATTATGATTTCAGGGTCATCACTTCACAAAAACTAATATTTTTTGTTTGTAGGTTTAAATCATATGTTGGATTTTATTTTATCATAGAATAATACTAACTTATTTGTGCTTATACATATTAACACCCACTCTCATAAATTTTACAAATATATCTTTTTATTATTTTTACATCGAACTAAACATACAACTAATGTAAAGTATTACTACTACTATTATTTTACTTATTACTATTACTACTAGTATTGTATACTTTATGGCATGTCAAGACAAGTTCGGAGATGAAAAGGGTGAAGCACACCTTACAGGAACCATTTCGAGCTTCTTTCGACCACCGAAATCTATTAGACCTACGAAGTTCGTCAAAGCAAAACTCGCAACAGTTGCAAAAAAATATTTGACTTTGAAAACTTACAAGTAGCATAATCAGTAGCAAGGAACCTAATAAACTATCTTTTACCTCCATAGAACTTGGCACCCGTTTAGATCTCTATTTTTTTTATCGTGTACTTTGTATCGAACTTGACCCTTATTTTACATTTATGTTTTTGGTGGGACTTAGAGTTAAATCTGCACTTATTATCGCACAGCCTGAACCACTTGGTCGATAAACTTGAATTAAAAAAAAAAAAAAAAAATTACAGACTTTACTTGCTTAAGTACCTACTTTAATTATCATTTTCCGTAGGTAAAAAATCAGTATTATCGTCATTCCAGCCTTCTATAAGATTTTGCATTATGTCTTCTTCGTCACTTAAGCTATCGCTATCTTGGACCGAAACCTCTTCCCTTGGTATTTCCTACGGTTTTAACTGATTTTAATCTGATATTCGAAATAAATGGATCTGATGTTAGTAGTGCCCGGTTAAACAAATCAGTCATGGTTGTAACTCTATCAAACTTTCGAGTATGATGCTCTCTGTCAGACCTCCAAAACTTATTTCTTGCTTCTCCCGCTTGTTCTGAGAGTAAACCCACAGGCATTGCAGAATTTCGCATGATGTCTTTACCATGAACTAAAATTTTGTGCAAGGTAACCGTCATAGGATACCATTCAAAATTTTGGACGTACTTAATAGCCAGTGACTTACAAAAATCCCCAAAGTTTTCAGTATCAACTGGTAGCCCACAAGATAAAACTATTAATATTGTAAATAAATCATCAAGTAGCCATTGAGGAATGTTTAATATGTCTGCAAACGTTCCACGGTGTTTGTTAGACAATGCTATGCGAGCAGTATTACCATCGTTGGTGGTGCCTGCATTGGGCCGTACCACATCAACCAGAAGCCCCATTTTTTCTCTTACTTCTTGTTGCACCTTTTTTTTGTTTCTTCCACAATTATATGCTCCGGGGACTTGTGAGGTATCCTCCATTTTTTTACTTGCATTTTGTATCCTAGATGAAGCAAGAATTCTAAGACACGTATCCACGCGTGCAAAGGACTTATTCCATACCTCATATGCGATTCATCTGAGGCTTGAGAAAGCACAATGTCTAACTTATTAAATTGAGAGGAAGTAGCCTTACAAAATGGGCATCTCAGTTGTGATGAAGTGTTAGTGATTATATTGAGCACTTTACCGTCTATAATGGTCAAGTTAAGTTGAATTTTTGTTGTTAATGTTAGGTTTTTAGATGATTTTACGCAAATGCTGTCTATTTCTTTTATTTGGTCTTCCACCCATTTTTTTTCGGCAAGTATTAAATTTTTGCTCTTTTTACGGTACTGGATATGTAACGGGCGACAAAATCTGTAAGACTGAGGTGTAGGGTTCATCCACTGTACATCCACCCTCAACAAACGTCACGTAAGGTCGCAATACTGTCAAGGGTGTGACAATACATGTAAAATATATGATAAGTTCAGGAAGTTGCTAAGACCTACAAGCCTAACAGTCCCTACGACTCTAAGTCCTATAAGCCCCACAGCCCTAACCTATCATATACCTAGTGTGATAGATAAATATATAAATAAGTTCAGGATGTCTGCACCATGCGACCTAAGGTTACAGACGGATAGTAGACAGGAATTCCAGGTTCGGGAAGGGTACACTCACTGCCAGTCCCGCAGACTCACGAGACTGATCAGAGATGGCTAAAGGTGTCTTGGCCACAGTGAGGGGTAATGAGACAAGAATATAAAATTCAAATCTGGTTTATTAACAATATGTTACAGCTTATATACTACAATTTCTTGACACACACTATTATATAAAGTCTTTGTGTTCCATACGTGTGAGATGCAACCAAATCAATATTTTAACTGGGCCGCGCGTGAGCCGGGCCGAGTGCTGAGTCAATGTCCAAAGGTAACATTGAACATCCACAAAATCTGACCGGTATCTGTTTTTATTCGTAAAGGAATAAATGTGGTGGCAAAGAGGCTATTTTCGTCTTCTCGATCTTCGGAGAAGCTTTGTTTATAAAATGATTGACCTGTACTTCCATCAAATCCCCAAGATCCTTCGAAAATACAGTTCAATGTGTGTGTATTTTTTTGGGAACAGTGTAAAGAAATAATATCTTCACATGAAAGAACGAGCCTCGAAAAAGTGTGGGTGAGCAGACCATATAACGTTACAAAAGCCTCTCTTTCAGACACTTGTACTGGAGGTGTTGGGTAACATAATTTTTTTGCTACATGTACTTGCCTATATGGTGGAAACGCGGGGTACCCCCTTGATTTTAAATCTTTTTTGAAGAAAGTGATATGTTTCAACTGTAAATTTTCTGTCAATATAAATTGCTAATGCTTCTTCAGGGGTATATGGCCGAGGCTTATGGTTCCGTATTTGAGTGGCTATCTTGGTCGACTTTATTGGGCTTTTTAGACAAGTGTTAATCACAAATTGCAAGTTTTTTGATGCACTTATCTGTAATTTATGCCCACCTGCTTCTACTATACTTGAAAAAACTTTGACTAGTTTTGGTTGTGGCTCTATATTAAGGGAGTCTTGAAGAGATCTTCGCAATCTACGCTTTTGTCTTTCACACAGAGTATTGTTCTTTGAACTGGGACCAGGGTCAGATATAGGTATAAATTCAGATTCGATAATATCTTCTGGCTCTGTAATAAACCCAGGTTCGGAAATTGGTTCAAGTTCGGTAATAGGCTCAGATATTATTGATAACAACAAAAATTCAACTTAACTTGACCATTATAGACGGTAAAGTGCTCAATATAATCACTAACACTTCATCACAACTGAGATGCCCATTTTGTAAGGCTACTTCCTCTCAATTTAATAAGTTAGACATTGTGCTTTCTCAAGCCTCAGATGAATCGCATATGAGGTATGGAATAAGTCCTTTGCACGCGTGGATACGTGTCTTAGAATTCTTGCTTCATCTAGGATACAAAATGCAAGTAAAAAAATGGAGGATACCTCACAAGTCCCCGGAGCATATAATTGTGGAAGAAACAAAAAAAAGGTGCAACAAGAAGTAAGAGAAAAAATGGGGCTTCTGGTTGATGTGGTACGGCCCAATGCAGGCACCACCAACGATGGTAATACTGCTCGCATAGCATTGTCTAACAAACACCGTGGAACGTTTGCAGACATATTAAACATTCCTCAATGGCTACTTGATGATTTATTTACAATATTAATAGTTTTATCTTGTGGGCTACCAGTTGATACCGAAAACTTTGGGGATTTTTGTAAGTCACTGGCTATTAAGTACGTCCAAAATTTTGAATGGTATCCTATGACGGTTACCTTGCACAAAATTTTAGTTCATGGTAAAGACATCATGCGAAATTCTGCAATGCCTGTGGGTTTACTCTCAGAACAAGCGGGAGAAGCAAGAAATAAGTTTTGGAGGTCTGACAGAGAGCATCATACTCGAAAGTTTGATAGAGTTACAACCATGACTGATTTGTTTAACCGGGCACTACTAACATCAGATCCATTTATTTCGAATATCAGATTAAAATCAGTTAAAACCGTAGGAAATACCAAGGGAAGAGGTTTCGGTCCAAGATAGCGATAGCTTAAGTGACGAAGAAGACATAATGCAAAATCTTATAGAAGGCTGGAATGACGATAATACTGATTTTTTACCTACGGAAAATGATAATTAAAGTAGGTACTTAAGCAAGTAAAGTCTGTAATTTTTTTTTTTTTTTTTAATTCAAGTTTATCGACCAAGTGGTTCAGGCTGTGCGATAATAAGTGCAGATTTAACTCTAAGTCCCACCAAAAACATAAATGTAAAATAAGGGTCAAGTTCGATACAAAGTACACGATAAAAAAAATAGAGATCTAAACGGGTGCCAAGTTCTATGGAGGTAAAAGATAGTTTATTAGGTTCCTTGCTACTGATTATGCTACTTGTAAGTTTTCAAAGTCAAATATTTTTTTGCAACTGTTGCGAGTTTTGCTTTGACGAACTTCGTAGGTCTAATAGATTTCGGTGGTCGAAAGAAGCTCGAAATGGTTCCTGTAAGGTGTGCTTCACCCTTTTCATCTCCGAACTTGTCTTGACATGCCATAAAGTATACAATACTAGTAGTAATAGTAATAAGTAAAATAATAGTAGTAGTAATACTTTACATTAGTTGTATGTTTAGTTCGATGTAAAAATAATAAAAAGATATATTTGTAAAATTTATGAGAGTGGGTGTTAATATGTATAAGCACAAATAAGTTAGTATTATTCTATGATAAAATAAAATCCAACATATGATTTAAACCTACAAACAAAAAATATTAGTTTTTGTGAAGTGATGACCCTGAAATCATAATTATCAGAAAAAACTTTATAAGTGAATAACTCCTAGATAACGCGAGATTTGGATGTGTTTTTTTTTTCAGTGATATTTTGGGATCTAAATAAGATTCACAATAAATTTTGAATCCAACTAAGCAAAAATACAACCATGAAAAATCAAAAACTAAAAATACAAAAAAAGCATATTTCTTTACATCTGTACTAGCTAGTACTCTTTTGTATTTTTTTTTAATATCTTTAATAAAGTTTTATTATACATGATAAAGAAAAGGGTAAAATAATGCGTATTTTTTTTGTAATTAATAAATTTTGCATAGTTAAAAAAAAACTTAAGAATTTTTTTACTCGTGTTTGGTGTAAAATGGGCACACGGGTATTTTAATCTTACTTTTAAAATAACCTGATCTATCGGATAAGTTAATAAAAAGGGGATGTCCGTTTTTCGAGGCAAAAACAATACTGTGCGGCGGGGACACCTTCGAGGAGACCATCCAGCTTTCTGAGCTCGGGATGGCAGAAGTCGTGGCCTCAATCCGCGGACTGGGTCTGGAGATAGCGCCTCAGAAAACTGAGGCGTTATGGTTTCATAAGCTGCGGAGGAGCAGAGAGCCACCCAGCTCGTTGGTCCATGTCGGAGATGCGCAAGTCCAGGTGGGCGATACATAAAGTATCTTGGCCTTATTCTCGACGGTCGGTGGGGCTTCGAATAGCTGGTTCCCCGGGTCGAGAAGGCAGTGGGTGCTTTGCATAGACTGCTGCCCAATCTTGGGGGACCACGGGAGGAAGTTCGCCGTCTCTACGCGGGTGTCGTGCGATCGATGGTCCTTTACGAGGCGCCTGTTTGGTCAAGTAGACTGTCAAGCGTCTGACGCTGCAGAACTAAAGTCAATAGACTGCAGCGGAAAATGGCCGGATGGATGGATACCGAACGATATCCTTTGAGGCGGCAACTCTCCTGGCGCGCTTTCCGCCGCTGGACATCCTGGCGGATATGGACGCAAAAGTCTACTACCAGATTAGCGATATTCGCCAAAGCGGGAATAGTGTGCCAGGAAGCGCATTCGTGAGGCTGAGGCGGCGGGAACGGCGACACGCGCTCGAGTGGTGACATGAGCGGCTACAGCAGCCGCAATATTCGCACAAGCGCGTTGTCGAAGCCGTTCTGCCGCACTTCGATGCCTGGCTGAATAGAGGGGAGCGCATCTCCTTCAGGCTCACCCAGGTGCTCACCGGACATGGTCGCTTCGGTGAGTACCTGAACAGAATTGGTCGAAAGGCCACGGCAAATTGCCACCACTGCGGAGGCAGCCTGGATTCCGCACAACACACGCTCGAGGAGTGCCCTGCGTGGGCCTCCGAGCGGCGGGTCCTGGTTGCTAGGGTTGGGCGAGACCTGTCTCTGCCGGCAGTAGTGAGGGCTATGCTGGCAGAGACAGAGAATTGGAAGGAAGTAGCCTCCTTCTGTGAGACCGTGATGGTCAAGAAGGAGGCTACCGAGCGGGATCGGGAGAAAGCTGATCCTGCTCGGAGAAGGAGGCATCGGGGAGGCAACCGTCTTGGCGCCTAATACGTCGAAATCCACCTACCGAACAAGGTAGGTGGTCCTTTGGGGTCGCAGGCGCACAGAGTGGGGACTCTGTCCGCCCACCGAGTGACCCCAGGGAAGTCGGTGGCACAGTGGTCACGTGCTGCCGTACACAGCGAGGCTCAGGGGAGGCCCCTTTGCAGTCTCCCCAGGGATGTGCCTTACAGGTGTTGCACAGGGGGGTTCCGGAATTGGTATTTTAAGAGGAACCGGGATCGCCCCCTATGTGCTGATGGTGATCACCAGGGTTTTAGTGAGGTAAAAATCCCACACTCCCCGATCCCAGAGGTTGGATGCCTTTTGAAGGTTCCCCACAGAAAACAAAAAAACAAAAAAAAAAGGTACGTTCCCGTAGGATAATTTCCGACCTCAACGCGGGCGAAGCCGCGAGAAAAAGCTAATATTATATACATTAATTATATAAATATATGTGAGGACGATGCACCTAGAAGAAAATTACTATACCACAATGAGTAAGAATAATTAAATATAAAGCAATGACACGTAGATTAATTATATGATAGATACGTGGTGCTCACATATTCACAAATATTGAAAAGTAGATGATTCTTCAAAAAAAAATTACGAGTAATAATTAATGTGTGAGTTAAAGTAGTTACAGAATGTAAACAATGTCATAAATATTATACAATTAAATTAGCAACCAGTTTGATTTTGTCTAGAGTGCGGTTAACAATAACTTGACCTATAACCTACGATGCAGTGCACCTAACCGGATGATTTGTCGTCCGGTTAGAAACAGTTCAACTACATCCGTACGTCTATATTGTTCGATGTTTGGAACTTTCTTGTAGAAGTGCATCCGGTGTGGACTGTGGCCGGAGAGAATGCAACGATTCAATTATGACGTGATTCTACCGTGTATGTCTACAGTTTTGTCCAGTGGCTACTATAGGTCGACTTTTTCGTTTGTGACAGACTCAAGGTCCTAGCGGGTGAAAAGGGGAGGTAAAAACTAAAGGACGCGCACCCGACCGCACAAAGTATTGCATGTCCGCAAATTTCTCTATGAATGTTTCGTGATTTACTTCCGCTGAACGAAATTTCAGGCATAAAACGATTGTAAATATAAGTATTATATTTCTTAGCATTTCAAACTTGTTTTCTATACAAAACGATCTGTGTCTATGACTCTGCCCGTGTATAATGTAATAAATATTCAATAAAAATAACTAATAAATTAAAAACTGTACCTATATTTTGCGGGTTAACCGAAACCACCCACCATAATATTTTATCCTACTTAAATTTGGATTTTTTAAACTTAGTTCTTCTTTCTTAATCCTTTATTAAGTTGGTTATTTTTATGTTCAGATATGCAAATTTTTTTTTGAATTTTTGTTACTACCTACTTTGTAATTTGTTTGTTTGACTTACAATATTTCTTTTCATCTTTGGATAGTTATATCATGTGCTTATTGGAGATGCGCAGCCGTATAAGAGAGCACGGGTTGCCGCATGTGACGACGGCGTGAACAATAGAAGTGTCACCAACGAAGAAGTCGGCCTATAGCACGAACTTTTGGTTCTTCGTAACGTGATTTTCGTTGAAGTTCGTAAAATTCTAGAAATATGTGTGAGTTACCAATCATTATGAATGCAATGAAAAAGACTTCACAAGAGAAGGTAAGTAGTACAATAAGTGCGCGTCTGGCGGATCCTATGACTAATTTTCTGACGTTAGCTGCTAATTTTACTACGGCATTAGGAAACCTCCAAAGACTAGAAAAGAAAAGTTGCAAGGATTTTAAAGAGTACTTCACCCTCATGTCGATAATTCTTTACTTCCGAATAAAACCACATTGGGCAGTAAAGTTCCGAACTCATTTAAAAGGCGAAAATAAGGAAAAGTTCGAAAACCATGAAAACGCTCAGATGACTCTCTATTTTTGCAAGCTTTTATTTAATTTCCAAGCATTTCCTGTGGCGTTTGAAGACTGTTACGCAACAGTATCATATTTTTTTCTTTTATTTACTTTCGACCCTCGGGCCAGACAAGACAGAATCATACAGAAGGAACATGTCCAGCGCCTTGTGACATAGATGAGTAAGAATACGTTGTAATAAAATGAATTATCATTTGGATTAAACATGTAAAGGTTATACAAAATTACTTTCTTGGTAAGTTAAGAAGAAATTATTCAAAATAAGCATGCATTTTCGACCTAAACAAACTGACAAGTGAATCTATAATATATGCTTGTAAAAAGCATGCACAGCGAAGTAGACTTCATGATTGTAGACTGATTCCATCTGCAGTGCTTTCATATTTATGTAAATGTAGTATATGTATCCAGTTCTTTCAAAAATAACTGTTTTTCGATAAAAATATTTACTGAAGGAAGAACTGCCGATCTATTCTTTAAAAATCTCACCGTGAGTACTTAGGTGAAGTGACTAGTGAGCTTGAACTAAACTGTCAATAGTGGCAATCTCTCATGGGGAATAACAGCTCACTTCGAAAGCCGCTGGCCGCAGGCGCCAGCTGTCGCTGAAAACCAACGCTGGGGGGCTGTCTCGTTAGGGTCGTAACATGCTAAGCGATTGCTGTTTTGCGTGGATATGACGCATATTTTCCCCCAACTCATTCATTTTTAACCAACTTCAAAAAAAACGAGGAGGTTCTCAATTCAACAGTATTTCTTTTTTTTATGTGTTGTGCTCAGAACTTTTTTCTAGGTGAACCGATTTGGATGATTCTTTTTTTATTTGAATGCTGGTGCTTCTCATGTGGTCCCATATACATGAACAAGTTCTGACCAGGATAAATGATACATGATAAATGATTTTATTTCTGTAAGTAGGTTTGTACAAACACTTTTACACGTCAATCATATTTTTAAACTAGATGAGGTCGGCGTTTCCTATCTGACTACTCTGAGAAGAAAGGCCGAAACAAACTCAGAGGTCACAGTCTCTTTTAAAGTCCAGACATAATCTTGGTCAGATCATGTGAAGACCATGTAGATTGGTATGCGAAATGGTCTTTTGAGGAAAGAACCACACAGATTGAGTGGACCCGTCCAGTCAGTGCACGCATTTGTCAGTAATCGTGCAGCTCAACTCAGGAAGTCAGAACTTAAGGAGCTCAACGATTCGACGAACAATACCAAAGAAAGGACATTTGGGTAGGCCACATAAATTACTCAATCTGCCAGATCATGATTAAAATTAACTGCGAAAAAAAAGCAATGACCCACATAATCCTTACATTCACAATAATTATAATAACATATTACTTTACAAGTAAATACTCATGTCATTGTGTATATAAAATTCAACAATGTCAATGTGTATATAAAAAATCGGACATAATGTTTGAGAACCATGTAGATTGGTGTCTGAAATGGTCTTTTGAGGAAATAACCACACAGATTAAGTGGACCTGTCCAGTCAGTGCACGCACTTGTCAGTAACCGTGCAGCTCAACTCAGAACTTAAGGAGCTCAACGATTCGACGAACAATACCAAAGAAAGGACATTTGGGTAGGCCGCATAAACTACTTAAACTGCCAGATCAAGAATATAACTGAAACAATGACCCACATAGTCCTCATATTCTCAATAATGAAAATAATATAATACTTTTTACAGTAAATATTCATGTCTAAAATAGCTATCAATTTAAAATCAATATTCACCGTGTAAATTTATTAGAGCTGCTCAATCCCAAGCCTTTTTGTCCTAGTATTTCACAGTATAATAGGCTTTCTGGCATAGTTTCCGTTTTATAAAAGATTTGAATTTATTAAAGCTTAGATCTTGAATGTGGCTAGGAAGTTTATTATAAAAACGTATACATTGGCATCTAAACGAGCCACCTATTTTCTTGAGCCTGGTTGTAGGAACAATAAATTTGTGTTTGTTTCTAGTATTTATATTGTGGATATCACTGTATTTTTTAAACAGATTAATATTTTTATGTGCATACAAAAGATTTTCTTAAATATACTGAGAAGGCACAGTAATTATATTAATCTCTTTAAATTTATCTCTGAGGGAGTGTCTGGGACTTAATTTATAGATGATGATAGAGGAGTTTTTGAGTTATCCATAATACTGCGTATTTTTCCACTTAGTTTATATTGATGATGTTTAAATAATTTCCTATCACTGTTATTTATATATCAAGTAGTAGTATACGAATTTGTGTGGGGTAGGTACGACAACTAAAATGTGAAAAATAAAAACTTGCTTACAAAAAAATCAACAGACTTCCAAAAAAAAACACAATAAAAAGTGAATAATAAATTTAATTTCGGAAGACGGTGGCAAAAAACTACAATACAAAATCCAATACATCGACTACCGAAATTAAAGTTATTTTTCACTTTTTTCGTGATTTTTTGGAAGTCGGTTGATATTTTTGTAAAAATGTTTTTTGTATTTGTGTATTTTTCCGTATATGTTTACCGCAAATAAACGTATTTTCTTTCTTTCTTTTTTTCTTTCTTAAAGCTCACCTTAATTTTTACTGTGACATTTTCACAGAAACCGGCTGGATACGTTAAACAAAGGCACGAATAAATGTTGTCAAAATACCAATTTTGACGGCACTTTTTCGTGCCTTTTGTTAGGGGACTTCACAAAGTCAAACTTCTGTCCCTCCACATTTGATGGCTACACAAACTCGGCGCCTCCACCAAACAAATCTAATAAAGTGACGTCACGAAAAAGAAATTGCATTTTCCCTGTTACATTGTATTGAAAGGAATGTTATTTCGTCTGGGGTAACGTTTCAATTTGTTAAGGTGAAATCTTAAGACAGAACAGTCTTGAGAGAATTTAGTATTAACTCGTTAGGCATGAGGCGAAAAGTTTTATAAAAAGAAGATACCTATTTGAAGAAGAAATAATTTAGGGTAGGGATGCCAATAGAGTCGAAAGATTTGAAGTACTGTCAGGGCTGGGTGAATCGAGACGAAACTTTAAAAGGGATTGTAACATTGAAATAAAATAGTTATTGCCAAAAAGAACTCTAATGTGTTTATTGTATTATAATTAACGATTAAGTGCCCTTGTTGGCAACAAACTATATAATTTCAATGTTAAAATCTCTTTTAAAGTTTCGTCCCGATTCACTCCTGAATCCCTATGCACCCCGTTTGACGGTACATAGGTGTAATATAAACTTCACGTACAACTGTTTAAACTCTTTTTTTATCTTATGAATATTTACACCAATTTAATGCTTACATACTCGTAAACTAACGTATTATTTCCAAGGGGCTGGACCAAAACAAAAAATGCTTTACTTAAATTTAATTCCAAACCATCAGTACAAAAGCATTTGTTTGCAGAAGCAATGTGCAGAATAAACAAAATAGAAAAAAAACATACCATACCAACCTTTATTTATGTTTATCAAAATGTTAATAAAAAAAAAAAAGTTTTTTTTCTATGACATAGTGGATTTACATACAAGATTTTGGAGATCACCTTTTAAGGGATTTTAGGAGATTCCGCTCTTCCACATAACATTAACCGTTTTTGCAATTGAGTATATAAATACAAAAATAAAATAAAGCAAAAATCTATTTGCTTTAAAAAAGATTTTATAGTTCTATACCGCTACGAAAATGAGGCGTTTATTGATAAGTTGTATAATTATTAGTGACTGTTTAACATACATACACTTACATTTTTTACGTTAAAACATATCTTTAGTTTTCAGCAACGTTTATTGATAAACCCCCAACTCTCGAAGAAAATCATCTTCACAACGTACCTTAGATAAGAAATTTGATATTGCTTCGAGCTCTTCACTTTCGACGATAAAAGTGCCAGACACACACTTATGAAAACGTCTGGAACTGTAAAATGTCAATACCTACTTGTTTGTACAAAGTATTTCTTCGTTTTGGTATTGTGTGACGTAGAAGGTCCTTGGGGAATTATTAGATTCTTGGTACCTAGGATTACATAATCTTTACAACCACGCTTTATGACCAAGGTTTCTTGTATTTATTCGTTTCTTTCATTAGGTGTTCATGGAAAATCTACACTTACTACCTAGTAGGTCTGCACGAAAGAAAGAAATGATTAGGTACTTATTTCTTTCTTTCGTGTATATTTCAAAAATGGAAACAATAAAATAAAAACTTTTAAAAATGTCCGAATCTTAAAATATGAAATAGTTTGAAATATGACTAATTTGAATGAACATGGATATGAAAACCCTTACAAACAAATTCGCCAATAACTTAATTGCTGGGCGCTTGTCATACAATTTGCACTTTTCCCATCAATCCACCATGATTTACATCTTCCCAAAACAAATGAGCACCATCATTAACGTCCTCTAAAACAAAGAACATACCATCCCAGGGTTTTCCGGGCATCCCTTATGAGATTCATTTGACAAATGCCGCTGCCTGTGCGCTGCAAATTCCTGCATTGTTGTCCTGCTCCGAACAGTGCGCTGTAATGAATGCAATTAAAGTCTAGTGCGTGCGTTATTGTGTGCTAAGAATAGTGAGAGTGGCGCTTTTCTTAATTTTGAGGGGTTGTTGTTATTAACTGGTTTATTATTTAAAATTGAATTAAATTGTATTTTGCTTCTTTATGTATCAGTTCTTTGTTATTTTAGAATCTAAGGCCTCGTCCTAAATGAAAGCGAATGTCGCGCGAGTAGGCGATCAATGCGCTTGTTTATATGAATATAACGTACTCGTGAGATCCATCAAGTCGCGTTTGTTGTCATAATTAATTTAAACGATCACAAAATCGCGTATTCACGCGACAGTCGCTTTTAATTAGAACACCAGGTCATATAAAATTCAAAATATTTTATTTCACATAAACCACCATGGGCATTTAGTCAGAAGCTAGATGCATGGTTCCAATTGGTTATTTCCTATGGAAAAGAGCCGGCAAGAAACTCCACGGTTACTATCTTAAAAATAAGGGGCTTTTACCTTCGCTTTTACAATGTTTCAAATCACAGTGCTGATAGATATGGGAGGACAGTGTAGGCCTGTCAACAAGTAACAGACACTCAACAAAATATAAAAAAGGTCTACAAATCTACAGTCTACAAGTTAGGCCTACAACGTTCTTACATTCACAAAATATAGAAGAATCTATATAAAAATAAAAGCCTATTTAAACCAAATAATACGATTGCCATTACAAGGTAAGAAGAAGCTCTATTAAGTATATTTTTTTATTGAAATAATTGATTTACATAAATATTTACAACATAGGGCCTTAAGAGCGCATACACGGGTCCACTAGCGCCACACCTTTAAAAAAATATTATCTCGTGACTGAGAAGGAATTTTGAAAAACGGCTCAATAAGCGACCTCAGTAAGTGTGTCAAGATTTTTCTAATACCTTCAATAAACTTTCATATTGAGACA
This sequence comes from Griposia aprilina, assembly GCA_916610205.1. Classification (NCBI taxonomy): domain Eukaryota; kingdom Metazoa; phylum Arthropoda; class Insecta; order Lepidoptera; family Noctuidae; genus Griposia; species Griposia aprilina. The sequence continues at coordinate 18,708,631 of OU744288.1, forward strand.
CGAAGCAACAAAATTCGATCTAAACAAAAGCGGCCACATTCATTTAGATCGTATCGTATAAGTACCTAGTCAAATAAAAGCCCTCTTCCTCTCTTCTATTTCTGCTGTACCCGACAGGGTCCACAATGGTCATATTTTTGTAACCTACCTACTACCTTTTTTTTTGGGTGGGAAATCATCAAATGACCTCTCCCGCTCTGGGCGGAGCGGAAGGGCGTGTCAGACTCTTACTGACTAAAACCCACCCGTGTTCCTTCAGTTGCCTGTGCGCCAGGGCCACGGTAACTCTTTCGAACAATCCGCGACTCCGGCAGGCATCGGCCCTATCGGACTTTGAGGCGCGCGTGGAACACAACGCACCGTCGACCCGGGCCTGGTCCTTACCGGACGGTGAGCTGCCCATTGCTCGCCGTCCGCAGGCCCGCGCCTACTGTGGCCGGAAGTTGGCTATCGACTCCCGACGCCCAGGGTGTCTACTCCTGCGGCGACTAGGGGTGTGAGGGCGCAATGATTGCCTCTCCCTCACGCGCTCCGCCTCCTCCTTCGCGAGCATTACTGCTTCGTAGAAGTAGGTGACTGCTTCCCATTCCCTCTCGCTCCGTACCATGGCCTGAACCAGGGCCAGACGCGAGAGATCGCCGCCGCCGGTCGCCGCCACGAGGACACGGCGGTGCTCCGCCCAAGCCGGGCAGATCTCCACCGTGTCCTCCAGTCGATCCACACAATGCCAACACCCGGGCGTTTCCTCCCGCCTTATCCGAAAAAGGAACCTCCCGAAACAGCCATGCCCGGTGAGGACCTGCATCAGGCGGAAGGTGAGGACACCGTGGCGCCTCTCAAGTCACTCCTCAAAGCGGGGACTTACCGCCACAATTGTGGCGTGCCCAGCGCTGGGTTGCGACAGTCGCACTCTCCATGCCGCCACGAGATCCCGCCGAGGCTCTGTCCACTGTACCACGATTTCTCGCGGCAGCGGAGTAACGCCCCGGCGTTTCGCCTCCTCGCGCCACTCCCAAATGTGCGCGAGGACTTTTGCCTCCAGATCCCATGGCGGCAATCCAGCAAGCAGGCTCGCCGCCTCACAGGAGACCGTGCGGTATCCCCGGACCAGCCGGATGGCCATGACCCTTTGGGACGCGCTCAACCGGCGTGCTGGTCGGAGCCTCAATGAACGCGCCCACACCGGTGCCCCGTAAAGGGCCATGGACCGCACGACCCCCGCGTAGAGCCTCCGGCAGGAGGCGTTTGGACCCCCTAGATTGGGCAGGAGCCGCTTCAAGGCAGCCCCAGCCCGGTCCAGTCTGGGAGCCAAACGTCGTGAATGCTCGACGAAGTTCCACGGGCTTTCGAGGACGAGTCCCAGGTACTTCATCGTCGACCATGAAAACACATGGCCTCGGACTTGTGCAGGGCCACCTCGAGTCCCAATTGCCGGATCCTCTCAATGACTGTCGCAACCCCGCGTGTCATTAATTCGGCCGCCGCCTGGTGCGACCTCCCCTGTGCCAGGACCAGCGTGTCTTCAGCATAACAAACGACGCTGACGCCGCTAGGGAGGTCGGCGCGCAGCACCCAGTCGTACCCGATGTCCCACAGATGCGGCCCCAGGACTGATCCCTGTGGGACACCGCATGACATCTCTCGCCGGTTCCATTCTCCCTGGTGACCGGGGTAGATGACGGCCCTGTCCGTCAGATAGGCCTCGACTATGCGACAGAGGTAGGTCGGCATCCGATGATGCCTCCCTGATGCAACTCCAGGGCAGGGTATTGAAGGCACTGGCGATGTCTAGAGACACCGCCAAGACGACCCCACCCCGGGCCACAGCATCCCCCGTCGTGAGGGCTCGCATGCGTATGATGGCGTCCACCGCAGGTAACCTACCACCTAAGTGCACATGTGGAAGCAATAAATATATTATTGAGTAATGAGTATCATAAACTTCTTGATCACTTAAAACGGGAGGGGTACTCCTATAACTACAATTCTTGGTTTGATCTTATAGGGCTCTTCCACTTTCAGGCCAGAACTACTTAGCTGAGATGATTTCCTAAGTTTTTCTAAGTCGTCCTAGATTTCCGTGTTGATTATAACGCCTCCGTTTATTGTTTTGCGCAGTCCTCTAATATGCAATTCCATTTGTTTTGGGTATATATATTATTTAGAGATTTAGTGTTGTCACTAGATTTTAATTTACCCGTTGGATAAATTGCAATAGAGCTGACGTTATTGGGGCGCAAGTAATTATTTTTATTAGTTTTTACCATGCCAGCGAACGAAACTTTTTCGGCCATCGTTGGTTTAGCGCAGTTTTCTTGAATGCTAGCTTGAATGGTTTTCTTGATATTTTCGAGGTAATCCGTGAAGTCACCTTTTTCTATCAACACTAATTTAGGGTTTTTTATTTCTGAGTCCTTTAGCTTCAAGTCCTGGTAGTAAAGTGCGATTTGTGAAATGCCATGTTCAACCCGGCGAGATAGGGATTTGATCTTTAGCTTTTGATCGGAGATCAGCTTTCCTTCCTGAGCAATGGTACAGACTTCATTCAGGCATGATTCAATTGAGATCAATAAGTTACTAAGCTCACTGGTGTCCAATGCCTGAATTTTTCCTTCAGCTACATGGTAAGGTATTTGAGATTTGCTGACAGGACTGCTTGGTGGTGGGATACTCCTAGTGCTGTTTTCACTATTTGATATACTTGTCGGAAATACGTTAAATCAATCGTTTGACTTGACTAATCGGGACGCCGGTGCCACCTGGTGGCGCTGGACAGAGTCTATAACGCTCAGGCTTGACCAGATCAAAGCAGAGTTTGTTGTTGGCGATTAAGCAGTGAACACGTTTAGAAACAAGTTGCGCGTTCCGTAGAGTTGTGTCGTGTACCTACAGAGTGTGATTCCCTAGTGTGATTAATTTGATCCTAAATTATAATTTGATTCGAACTTTAAACGGTTTTTCTATTGCGCAATAACCAACATTACCCATAGGACGACCACAGTAATTAAAATATGGCTGATAATAACGAGAGAGACATGTACCTTCTCCGTCATAGTTTATTCTTAAATAATTCCCATAACTAATTGTTATTCACTAAATTAAATCACTAACTTAGCTGAAAAATGTGCGATTCGTTTTCTAGGTCACAGATCATTCGGAAATATTTTTACGATATATGTATGATAAATAATATTGCTTACACACACACACGTCTGCTCTACTTGAATGTCAGTAGAGGAATCGAATATCTCATCGAGAAGTACCTCTTATTAGCCTCTTTCTCGATCTCATCGTTACGTTCAAGTGACAGTTTGGATTGGCATAAAATAACATACTTCAAAAGCAAAAAGAAATATCCAGGTCCTCTTTTTAGTAATTTTCTTCCTATTTTAATTACAATTAATTAGGTACAGCTATTAAATATCTCCACTTCTCCGGAATTTAGTAGAGTTTTGTAGAGTGTGGGGTCCTGGGTTCAATTCCTAGGTGGGGCAAAGTGTTATGGGGTTATTCCATTAGGAATTCAAAGAAATCACCCGTGCCTCGGAAAGCACGTTAAGCCGTTGGTCTTGCGCCTGAATCTCTCTCCGGTAGTGTCGGATTGTTTTCCCATCGGACTATGAGAGTGAGGGAAGAGAGAGTGCACCTGTGTCTGCGCATACACTTGTGCACTGTAATATCTCCCGCGCCGAAGACTAGTCTCCGCTGGGATTGGCCGCCATGGCCGAAATTCGGTCTGGAGGACTATTATTATAGTCGTGTTCATGTCTAGAGTAAATTAAATACAACTAAACTCGATTAGGTTGCTAAAATGTTTACTTGATTACATGACCGGAGTTATAAAATTGTAGGCGCTGAAAATTCATAGTACAGTTAACTCAATTTAGCTTAATTGTAGAGACTCAGCGGGTTAATTTGTAGTAGTAATCAAATTATGTCATTCATAATCCAAGTGTTTAATTATCGTTACGTAAGTTTGTCGATTACTAACCTATAAGTTGTAACTCTGACAGTTCATTTCAGATTCCCAAACAGTCTGCTTAATTAGATAATAAATTAAGGATAATAATGGATAAGTTTTGTAGTAACTTATTGAGACAAATTACATGTCTTGTGTTTATTGGTACCTACACAGTAGTAACTTTTATTGGTTCAAATTGATTTAGAAACAATAAATATAAATAACTTAATGGATAGACAGCCGGACAGTAACCTTTGTTAACTTTGTAACTTCTAACAGAAACAAAAACATAACTACGACAAACGTGACACAAAAGTTCAATACCAATAAAAAAAACACAAAAATATTTACAAAAAATATCAACATATCAACAATAACTATCACAGTACAAATTGTCAATTTGCGCATTGCCAAACCAATGTGTAGTGTCGACAGAAAAGATGAAACGGTAAAGTTTGCAGATATTAGGCCTAGCACGAACGCACGGAGTAAAAATATAGTAAATTCGATCAATTTTATATAATTATGAAAATACTCGTTACGCACATAATGTTTACTTAGTTTTAATACTTTATTTATGTCTATACCAGTGGTAGCCCGGTGGTAACGGCCCCGACTTACGAGTTTTAGGTCGTGGGATCGAAACCCAGGCGCCTGCGCTTTACTTTGTGTATATAATTTCATCACCACTGCTCTCAAAACGGTGAAGGAAAACATCGTGAGGAAACCGGCATGTCCTAGAACCAAAAATTCGAAGACTTACGACGCCTACGAACCCTCACTGGGCCCGCGTGGTGCAGTACAGCCCACTCCCTCTCGAAGAGAGGAGGCCTGTGTCCCAGCAGTGGGAACATTATAGGCTGATTGTACATTTATATCTATGGGTGATACTTATATATTGTGTTTGTCGCGAAATATTTTAACCAATATTCTATATAGGACAGGTGAATTTTCCTTACAATAATGTTGCGAATTTGCGTTACGTTTACTCCGCGCGTTTGTGATTGGCCAACAGGTAGCTGGTACTGGTGACACGTCCGCCGCCATCCAATTAGCATTGATTTATATGCTGACCGTACCGTCAGCTGGTGTTTGCTTCGCTAAAACCCGATATCGATAATGCTGAACTTTGAGTTTTTTAATATTATTTTATGCGGAAAAGTGGTGGGATGGAAGTTGGTAAAGTTTGCGTAGTGAAAAGTAGTTTTGTAGGATTGTTTTTCAGTAGTGTTAGTCTAATATTTGCAGATCACCGGTATGTTCGCTAAGTGTCATAATTAAAACTATTTGAATTCATTAGGGTTCCATACGTCCTAGTGAAAAAACGGAACCCTTATAGGATCACTTGTGTGTCTGTCTGCCCGTCTGTCACAGCCAATTTGCTCCGAATCTACAAGTGAAACTGATTAAGTTGAAATTAGGTACACATAAGAAATGCTGTGACCCAAACACGGACGCGTAACGTAAAAAAATGAATATTGAATAGGGGAAAAATTGAATAGGGGCTTGGCTCTACATGAGATCTGAGAACTTTTTAACAGGGAAAGCGTTATGTAAGTCTTGCAACCAACTTTACATGAAATGTTTTTGGTGGGTAACATATTTATCGTACGGAACCCTCTCCACGCAAGTTCAACTCGCACTTGTCCGGGTTTTTTTATTTATTTTGTACTGCAAGTGACATTAAAATATAATTTCTTATAGCTAACAGGTGCAAACAAGAATTAAAGTGTTTTCTCAGAGTTATTTTGTTTCTTCGAGTCACTCCAAGTCTTTACAATCTTGCTGTTAGATAATTCATAAGCCATGGAATCACTGCCCCTCCCTCACACATCCTCCTTATTACATGGGACTTAAACATAACTGGCGAAATGGGGGGGTACTATAGGTGCACCTCTGCCTAACACTTACAGAATTACAGGCGTGATGTTATATTATGTAATGTAGAATCTTGAGATTCCTAGGACAACTTTCTACTTACCACTAAAATACGGAACCCGAAACACTCTAGCACCTGTATCTAACCCATTTACGAGGCAACTCGAGTGCGAACAAATGAATGTTGAACAGAGCTATTTCCCTTTTGATTGGCCGTCCATTGCCTGTAGATAAATGGACACTAATGAAAAACTAACAATGTTATGCAATAATTGCCTGGCAAGGTTTCTAACTAGTTTAGTTATTTGTGATAGGTCATTATTTTTATTTATTATTTATTTAACCATTTATGTACACACATATATAAACAGACAAGAAGAAAGGAACAGAAAAATAGGTACAAAAGTGATGCTTATTTCTAAAGAAATCTTTTCCAGCATACCTGCGATCGGAGAGTATATTAAAGAGATGACGACAACGTGTGTAAGAGTAGAAGGGAAAACAAAATACATAAAATCTTAAATAATTTTCTAATTTAAATTAGTTTTATTTTTGTTTTTAATTTTTTTTGTGGATTTGAGATCTTGAATGTTTTAATGGAATTATGTCATTTCTTTTTTACATTGTTGTTGGTATGTTAGGGAGTAGGTATTGAAATGTGATGGTAACTGGACAATTTAACCTTTTTGGCTAGTCCGTGCAAGGGGTACTTGCCTGGACATTAAAAGAATATAATAGAATACTCTTTATTATGTACACAATAAAAATTACAGATATGCATGCAGAAATTTTACATAGGGTAACACTATGGGTGGGCTTAAAAGCGATATTTTACAGACAACCTTTGGATGGATTAAAGAGAGAAGGAGAGACAATACTGCAGGTAGTTAGTGGTGTTCCATTTACATATACAATAAATACATACATAAAATATATAGTTATCTACATACACATATACACAGTAATAAACATGAAATAAGAGTAAGGAAACTAAATGTAATGATGATGTTTAAGGAGAGAGGAAGTGTTATTTAACAAGAATTTTAAAAGTGGACAAACTTTGAGCACGTCTTATCGACACGGGCAAGGCTTTCCATAACCGTACTGCTTGAAATGTACAAGACTTGTCATAAAAAATTAAATTTAAAATTTAAAAAACCCCCTACGCAAAAAAGAAAAGCGAACATTTAAAAAGTCAAAAATATGATTTATATCTAAGAACCATCGCTAGAAAACTTGCTTTCAAATAATAAAAAAACGCATGCAAATCGGTTCACCCGTTTAAGACCTACGGTGCCACAGACAGAAACACAGTCAGACAGACAGACACACACACATAGCGGTCAAACTTATAACACCCCGCTTTTTGCGTCGGGGGTTAAAAACTGGTGGAATGCATCGGCATCTCTAGTCTTAAGTTTTCCGATGACCTCAGATATCTAATAGGTTGGGGAAAAAGTTTCTTCGCATTTTTTAAGAAAATTCAAAACATTTTTTAATATAGTTTATTTACATTTAACTAAAGTATGTAGGTTCCATTTTATTCGATAACTTTTTGCCATCTTGTAGGTAGGGACATGATCCCATTGCTATAGAAATCTTGGGACTTCTGATCAAAATACCGCGACAAGTGGTTTGGCAGTCCTCTCGTGATGTTAACCGGACACTGCCTAAAGAATTCTGAAGAGACCGAAACAGGTGGAAATCTGAAGGTACAAGGTCAGGACTATACGGCGGATGCATTAAAACCTCCCAGCCAAACTCTCTTAATTTTTGCTGAGTGGCTAAAGATGTGTGAGGTTTAGCGTTATCATGATGAAAAACCACAACCCTTCTGTTGATTAATTCCGGCCGCTTTCTCTCAACTTCTTGCTTTAATTTCATCAGTTGTTCGCAGTAGAGTTCAGGATCGATGGTCCTGCCTGGTGGTAACAGCTCATAATGAATAATACCCTTCCAATCCCACGACACACACAGCATTTTACATAAATTTTGACATTTTGATAATTATTATATATACAATTTCATGACAATTTACTTTGTGAAGTATAGTATTATTATTTATTTATTGTGAATGTGAGGACTATGTAAGTAACTTTTATTTTTTATTTTAATTTTTCACTTTCTCAGGTAGAGTCAATGATAACCTGGCAGTTTGAGTGCTTTATGCGGCCTACCCAAATGTCCTTTCTTTGGTATTGTTCGTCGAGTGGTTGAGCTCCTTAAGTTCTGAGTTGAGCTCCACGATTAGTGACAAATGCGTGCACTGACTGGACATGTCCACTCATTCTGTGTGGTTTTTCCTCAAAAGACCATTTCAAACATAAATCTACATGGTCTTCACATGATCTGACCAAGATTATGTCTGGACTTTAAAAGAGACTGTGACCTCTGAGTTTGTTTCGGCCTTTCTTCTCAGAGTAGTCAGATAGGAAACGCCGACCTCATCTAGTTTTAAAAATATGATTGACGTGTAAAAGTGTTTGTATAAACCTACTTACAGAAATAAAATCATTTATCACCTTGTTGCGAATTAACCCGGGTTTCGCCACAGTCTGTGAAGCCTGACCGGCCTTTGACCACGACCTTTTTCGCACGTTATTGTCGTACGTGATCCACTTTCCATCACCAGTTATCAGCTTCTTCGAAAATGGTTCGGTTTCATTACGTCGTAATAAAGAATCACAAATGAGTACACGGTGCATTAGGTTTCTTTCAGTGAGCTCGTGAGGTACCCAAACATCGAGCTTTTTTGTGTATCCAGTTTTTTTCAAATGTGCCAAACTGTTTTGTGGTCAATTCCCAGTTCTTCAGCTACGTCGTAACTACTGATATGCCGATCTTGCTCCACTTTTTCAAAAATGGCATCCATTTTATCCGTAATAGGGCGACCAGAGCGACGTGCATCTTTGGCATCAAAATTTCCGGATCGAAAACGCTTAAACCAAATTTGTGCTACTCTCACAGACACTGCACTAGGTTCATAAACATCGCAAATTTTTTTCGCGGCTTGCGTTGCATTTTTACCTTTATTGTAGTAAAATTTTAAAATGTATCGAATTTCTTCATTAGATTCACTCATCTTGACAGTACGAAAAACAAATGAAAATCACACATTTCCCTAATTTGAATTTGGAATTATGTTCTTTAAAATTTAAACTTTCAATGATACCAAAACCAGCCAGATACAAATAGTATAGCCAAAGAGATTTTATTACAAGTTCATACATACTATAATGTGAAAAGTCTTTTTCCGCAACCTAATATTATGCGTGTCATGAAGGAACTTGAAACGTTCTTTAATAAGTGGGGGTTGTAGGGATTTCTATATTTTGAAAGTTTGTTTATCTAAATGTCTAACCAATGTCCAATGTCCTCCTGGCTGCTAACAGCCAGGAGGACATAGAGTCCATTTTAGTTTCAAGGTTTCCATCTGTATCCTTTTACTAGATATACAGGATGTAAAAAGAAAAGTGACTCTCGACTTCGTTAAGTGTCTTTTTACACCCGTTAGAGTAGGTAATCCCAGCAAATTACACAGGTGACCTGTTATTTTCGGAATCCTGCTGCCTATACTCATAATGTACGGTCAAGGAGCAATACCGATAAGCAATTTTCAAACAAATTGCTTTCCAACATAGCGGGCGCATGTCACCTTTTCGAACTGTAATTTTCATTCAAAATGTTGACAATGACGTTGACGGAAAAATTATCAGGGACAAGTATAAATTAACCTTATGGTGATGAACATATCTTATTCCGAGACCGTACCTAATCCCTTAGTCACATTTAATATGCCCATTGAAATACAGCGTAGCCTATTTTTCACACCACACGTTTCAGCCGTCTTACCACAAGTAAGTCTACCTCCATCGTTAATGTGACATAAATCTATTATCACAAGTCGAAGTCGATATTTCATATCGACTAGTGCGAGCTGATACAAGCTCCAGAGGATTGACTTTGATAAATGAAGTGTCTATCAATATTCTTGTAACTGACGTGCGTGTTGGGAATATTTTCTGTGGAAGGATATTATTTGGAGTATTACTTTAGATTATATATTTTTGGTCTTGCAGAGAGGTTTTCTTCGCGTGGGCGATTTCTTGGAGGATTTCGTAAAACTTACAAGCATCAGAAAATGTGAAATGGATGATTTTAATGGTTATTCCTATATAAAATAGAAATCACAAAACATTAATTTTATTTACTAAGTAGCTATAGTACTTTCTTTTTTTTTTTGGTTGGGAAATCATCAAATGACCTCTCCCGCTCTGGGCGGAGCGGAAGGGCGTGTCAGACTCTTACTAACTAAAACCCACCCGTGTTCCTTCAGTTGCCTGTGCGCTAGGGCCCCGGTAACTCTTTCGAACAATCCGCGACCCCGGCAGGCATCGGCCCTATCAGACCCCTACAATGATGTTCACATCTCTTTGAGGCGCGCGTAGAACACGACGCGCCGTCGAACAGGGCCTGATCCTTACCGGACGGCGAGCTGCCCATTGCTCGCCGTCCGCAAGCCCCCGCCTACGCCGCCGGGAGTCGGCAATCGACTCCCGATGACCAGGGTGTCTCGTCCTGCGGTGACTAGGGGCGTGAGGGTGCAACGATTGCCTCACCCTCACGTGCTCCGCCTCCTCCTTCGCGAGCATTACTGCTTCTCTGAAGGAGGTGACGGCTTCCCATTCCCTCTCGCTTTGTACCATGGCCTGGACCAGGGCAGGACGCGAGAGATCGCTGCCGCCGATCGCCGCTATGAGGACACGGCGGTGCTCCGCCCAAGCGGGGCAGACCTCCACCGTATGCTCCACCGTGTCCTCCGGTCGATCCACACAATGATTACACCTGGGCGTTTCCTCCCGCCTTATCCAAAACAGGTACCTCCCGAAACAGCCATGTCCGGTAAGGACCTGCGTCTGGCGGAAGGTGAGGACGCCGTAGCGCCTATCAAGCCACTCCTCAAAGAGGGGACTTACCGCCGCAATTGTGGCGTGCTCAAGCTATTGGTTTTCGTATTTAACATTCATGTGGTACCGAAGTTTGACTATCTTTTCAGGTGTTTTATCAGAACTTGGGTTGGCCCTGACCACCTAATTGCCTAACTTATAACAGAAGACAGTAAAAAATAGTATATAAATTAACTTGTTCCAAATGAGTTCCTTTTTCAATAGAGATGTCAATTAACTCTCTAAATTTATAGCCATTTAATAACAATAAACGTGTAACGGGCCGCTGCTAGTTGGCTTCAGCCCCTCGTACGCCTTCCAACGGTCTGGCACCCCAGGGTCCCGAGAAATGTCAAATGATAATAATAAAAAAAAGGTTTATGACGAGTGACTTTGAAAGTATCAATAATAATTATGTATAGTACAATAAACCCTATGCTTGAACACAAGTTTCTTTCCAAAATAAAGATCTTTGCACCTGACTCCTGCATTCTTTTCAACAGTTTGTACAAATTCGAGACCGATAACTCAGATGTCTCTCAGATGTAATGTCACTTTCCGAGATTACTTTTAGTTTTAGAAACTAATAACTCGAAGTGCATTGATTTAAATAAGAATTATTACTTTCGTAGGACTGTTGGCACTGTGTGATTAGCTTCTTTTGGCATCCTAGTAAATGGCTCATAATGCATTGGATGATATCTCCAGACAGATAACAAAATAGAAAAATAAAATGTAGTCAAAGGACTAAGTTCCAGTACACTATAAGTTGCTTTTTATAAAAATTAACTTTTAACTCAATATTAACCAGCCTAGTGGTTAAAGCTGCTGCGCCTCTCATGTACGAGGTTGTGGCTTCAAATGCGGACAAGTACCAATGTGACTTTTTCAATTCATATGTACTTTCTGAGCTTATCGACATTACTGAGATCTGTGAAAGAAAACTATCGTGAGGAAACCTGGACTTATCCCACGGAAACGTTACTACAACGTTTATCATTTCTTTTTAAAGACGATTAATTCCGTAACACATTGGTTTCATATAACTATTGGTTTACGCGGTGATCACCAATAAAGCTCCCAGTCGGCATGACTTTCCCGTCATCTTCAACAGTCATCGTCATATTTCAGCCAATTTACACAAAACCTTAACGAATTATACACTTAAACCTTCCTCATGAATCACTCCGTCCATTGCTGAAAACAATACGAAAATCCGTTTGCTGGTTTTTGAGTTTATCACGTTCAGACAGACAGACAGTGCGGGGGGACTTTGTTTTATAATGTTATATTATGTAGTGATAGTGATCGTGATAAATGTCTGATATCGCCTACCCGCCATAGCAAGCGTGTTGGGTGATCAATGCTCGTGCCTTCTCAGTATGAGAAGAGGCGTTTGCCCTGTAGTGGAACATTAATAGGCTGGTATTATAAATGAGCTTTTAACTTAAAAAAATAAAAATAAAACAACAACAAAAATAATATAATAATAAAATAATATTAATATTCTACATGAACACTTAACAAAAAAGCGAACAAGTTACTTCGTATTAAATACTTTGAAACTCAGTTCAGGTTAGAATGGAACACGACTTTACAATTTTATTCGGGTACTTTTTTCGAGGGCAAACAGTAGGTGCTACCCGTGCTCCCCGAGGCACAGATGTCGACATTCTCTAAGTGCTTTTTCACTTTAAAAGATGAGTAGCTATTTATTCAGACTGCAATGTTACATTGAGAAGATTGTATCTGATATTTTCAAGGCACTTCCAAACGAAACGAGTAAAATAAAATTTAACGAGTCTTATTTTAATAATCGGAATGTTATGTTAATTCCATACTTTCTATTCGATTGTAATGGCACTTCTCTCTTTTTTCAGGTAACACGGCTGTTGTAATTTAATTACGGGAACAAAAATGTGTACCTACTTGGAGCTTGACATACTACAATACAGAAATAAAAAAAACTAAGTACAGTTTACTAAAAGGAGCCTTATTGCAGCTGCACACAATGTTAAATAACCAATGTCTAATGTCATAAATATACGTCAGGGTAATTAATTGTTTAGGAGGAGAAACGGGCGTAATGCCGCTGTCGCGTGAAAGCGCGGCACAGCGGACAGAGCTCCGGCGGGATCTCATGACGGCATGGAGAGTGCGACTGTCGCAACTCAGCGCAAAGCACGCCACAATTGCGGCGGTAAGTCCCCTCTTTGAGGAGTGGCTTGACAGGTGCCACGACGTCCTCGCCTTTCGCCTGACGCAAGTCCTCACCGGACATGGCTGTTTCGGGAGGTTCCTGCGTCGGATAAGGCGGGAGGAAGCGCCCGGGTGTTACCATTGTGTGGATCGACCGGATGACACGGTGGAGCATACGTTAGAAGTCTGCCCGGCTTGGGTGGAGCTCCGCCGTGTCCTCGTGGTTGCGATCGGCGGCAGCGACCCTCGCGTCCGGCCCTGGTCCAGGCCATGGTACGGAGCGAGAGGGAATGGGAAGCCGTCACCTCCTTCTGCGAAGCAGTAATGCTCGCGAAGGAGGAGGTGGACCGTGTGAGGTAGAGGCAATCGTTGCGCCCTCACGCCCCTAGTCACCGCAAGAGGAGACACCCTGGACGTCGGGAGTCGATTGGCGACTCCCAGCCACCGAAGGCGCGGACATGCGGACGGAGAGCAATGGGCAGCTCGTCGTGCGATAAGGACCAGACCCTCGCGCGCCTCTAAGAGATGTCAGCATCATTGACGGGGTCCGATAGGGCCGATGCCTGCCCGGGTCGCGGATTATTCGAAACAGTTACCGTAGTCCTGGCGCACAGGCAACACAAGGAACATGGGTGAGTTTTAGTCAGTAAGAGTCTGACACGCCCTTCTGCTCCACCCAGAGCGGGAGAAATCATTTGAAAAATAAATGGTAGGTAATCAATTGTTCATGAAATTGACACCAAGTTAATTTTCCGTCTTATAGCCGATTAAAAAAAACTGTGATTTCAATTAATGGACAAACAGAGTTACTTTCGAATTTATAATATTAGTATAGATTTAAGTTGGTAGTTAGTTTAATGAATAATTAATTTCCCTGACTTGACTGCTACTCTAAGCCTGTATCATCCCGCTGCTGAGACCCCTCCGTGCCTCGAAAAGCACGTTATACCGTGGGTCTCGGCTGTCATTTATTGCTCTTTGACAGCCGCTAAGGGTAGTCAGTAGCCTGAAAGTAAGACAACCAATCTCACCAAAAGGTGTCGTATTTTACCCAGTAACTGGATTGTGGAGGTCAGATAGGTAGTCACTTCTTGTAAAGTACTGGTATTCAGCTGCATCCGGTTAGACTGGAAGCCAACCCCTACATAGTTTGGAAAAGGTTAGGCAGATGATCATTGTTCACCGGAAGGCACTATGTTATTCACACAATATTACACTAGCTAAGGAATGTTAAGACATTTATCTTCAATCCGATCTAATATTTCAAATAAAGTAAAGTCGAAGTAATGTTAAGAGGGCGCACACGGGTCCACTAGCGCCACTCCTTTAAAAAAGTATTATCTCGTGACTCAGAAGGAGTTTTGAATAACGGCTCAATAAGCGACCTCGGTAAGTGTGTCTAGAATTTTCTAATACCTTTTATAAACTTTCATAATGAGACACGAAGCAACAAAATACGATCGTAATGAATGCGGCCGCTTTTGCTTAGATCGAATTTTGTTGCTTCGTGTCTCAATATGAAAGTTTATAAAAGGTACTAGAAAAATCTTGACACACTTACCGAGGTCACTTATTGAGCCGTTTTTCAAAATTCCTTCTCAGTCACGAGATAATATTTTTTTAAAGGAGTGGCGCTAGTGGACCCGTGTATGTGCTCTTAACACGATCCAAAGTCAACAAGAATCAAATTGACGAAAGAAAAACACACACTACATTACTAAATTCAAGCGAATCTTTATCTAACAATCCTATTGTATAGTGTTACAAAAACAACTCAAATGGTGGCGAACAACAAAAAGTTTTGTTCCAGCCCCGCCATTTTATTTGTGTAGCTAATAATCAATCTTCCCGAGGCATTCCCGCGCTGTCCCATGAGGCAAAGATAATTATTCTCTCCGCCTGAAGGCACCTGTCCCACCGCCGGCGATTAGCGAGAAGCGAGTAGAGCTAGCAACTAGAAACGAGTTGGGGAACAACTAGCAGCGATTGCGTGACGGCGACGACCGATTACTAACTGGTATGAGTTTTTACCGAACGTGAGTCTTTCAGCGAGTGTTCTGCCAGCCAAGCAAGCGTCACTGAGCGAGCACTAGATACCTTTGATACCTCTTGTCGCTGCGACAAAC
Organism: Griposia aprilina; assembly: GCA_916610205.1. NCBI lineage: Eukaryota > Metazoa > Arthropoda > Insecta > Lepidoptera > Noctuidae > Griposia > Griposia aprilina. Next base: position 18,723,741 of record OU744288.1, read on the forward strand.
GAGTACTCGCCGGCGCGGTGTGAACAGTCAGCGGTCAACTATTAATATACGTAAGTATCCCTTTTACTTACACGGGACCTACAATCCTTTGTACAATACTGGAGCGAGAAAATCGTTGATAGCCAGTCGCTTCCTAGTCGGCGGTGGGATAGGTCCCTTAGATCGATGTTTTCTACGTCACCAACGGACTAACAAAATAATATATTTCACATGAAACTTGTCCTCAAAAAAACATTTTTTTTAAATGTCGGAGGGATTTCCCTCAATTTATTTGATTAATAACTCTAGACTACTCTGAGTAAAAAGGCCGAAAGAAACTCTGACAAAATCAAACAAAACATCCGCTGACGATGCAAGTAGAACTTGATCATATGCGTAGAGAAGGCATTTGACAGGCAACTCATTCATCGTCAATCCATACTCACCCTCTTTCAAATCTGTCAGACAACTATCCATGTACAAGTTGAACAGCCATGGTGACGCTACACAAACCTGTCTAACACCCCTCGAGATGCAGAACCAGTTCGTGTATGCCCCATTTATCCTAACACAAGCAATGGAATCCTTGTATAAAGATTTCAGTGCCCGTACTAAGCGCCAGTCCACACCGTACAAGGATAGTTTCGACCACAGTTCTTCCCTCCACACACTGTCATAGGCATTCTCCAAGTCCACGAAAGCACAGTAGACTTTCTTGTGCTTTGCCAGATGTTTTTCGGCTATGCACCTTAGGGAGAAGATCTGATCCATACATCCCATTCCTTCTCTAAATCCTGCCTGCACATCCCATATTTTCTCACCTGTCACTCTTATCACTCTATTTATTAAAATCTTCGCATATAGTTTGCCGACAACACTCAAAAGACTAATGCCGCGGTAGTTTTTACATTCCTGCTGAGAGCCTTTTGCCTTATATAGTGGTACGATTACAGCCTTACACCAATCATCCGGCACACGGCCATATCTCCAACACATATTAAAGATCTGGCACAACAGGCTTGCTACCACCCCGTCACCTCCCTTCAGCATTTCAGCAGACACTCTATCATACCCTGCAGCTTTCCCAACTTACATCCCTTTCAGCGCTCATACGATCTCATCTATTTCTATTTCATTCTCTTCATCTACATCTGAGCTTCGGTCTTCAAAACTGGCGTCTGCCCAGTTGGCCACTCCTTGCACACTATCCTGACAACTAAATAAACTTTCAAAATATCCCTTCCAGCGTTCAAAGACCTTACATTCTTCGCTTAATAAACATCCATCTTCTGCTCTTATAACATTCATACTTGATGTTCCTGTCACTCCGCGAGCCAATCTTACCTGTTTCCAGAACAGCTTAACATTGGCCCTGAGGTTATCAGAGAACTTCCTGTTATACTTTTCTTCTTTTTCATTATTTTTCATTTTCATCATCTCTTTCACTTTCGTTTTCATTTCGAAGTATCTCTTCTTCACTTTTTCCAAATTAACTGTCACATTCGTTGCCTGATTCATCCTATTTTGGGTCTTACAGGCTAACACATTAAGCCAGGCCTCTTTTTTCTTCCTCACAACCTCTTTAACTTCACCATCTACCCAAGAATCATTCGTTCTACTACCACCTTTTCTCTGCGCCAGACCACATACTTTTGTGGCTACTTGCACCATACAATTTCTTGCTATGTCCCATACTTCTTCTAGGCTGTAGTCCTTCGTATCATCAAATATTTTATCAGTCTTCATTTTTACTTCCCTCATATATTCCTCTTTTACTTTTAATTCTTGCAGTCTTTCTACTTTTATTCTTTCTAGAGCAGTCAGAGGAACTTGAACTCGATGACGCCAATGCCTGAACAGACCATCCACCCGACACATAACCAGATAAGGATCAGTCCCTACATTAACTCCCCGATATGCTCTAGTATCTGTAACTTTACACTTTAATCTTTCATCCACAATCACAAAGTCGATCATACTTCTGCTGTCTTGCCTTTCCCATGTATACCTGTGAACCTTTCTATGATTAAACATAGTGTTCATAACAGACAAATTCTTCTCTACACATATATCTAGTAAACTCATCCCATTCTCATTCACTCTATCATCCCCATACGCACCTAATACTTTTTCGTACCCATTCCTCTTCACACCAACCCGACCATTAAAGTCTCCAAGCATAACAATCTTCTCGTTTGACCTACATCCATTCACTAAATCCCTTAAACTGCCCCAAAATCCCTCTCCGAAGGCGAGCTTCCCATATCGGGTGCATAAACACACAAAATAAAGATAGGGTTTAGGCTCACTTTTATTCTTACCCATAGAATCCTGGGACTCACACAAACATAATCTTTCACACATTTCATCATCCGCTCGGAGAGGACCACCCCCACACCCTGACAGGCCCTATGTGTCTCTTGAACACCGGACCAGATAGCGGTCAGAGAACCGTGTTTAGATATGTCCACTCCCTTTCTTTTTGTCTCATTCACACAAAGCACATCTATCCTTTTATCCTTCACCATCTCACACACCTCATCCATCTTACACACCTCATCCATCTTATCTTTTATACCTCCCTGTACATTCAGCGTAGCTAAGCGACATTCTGCCGCTCGCTTTTCGCCCCGTGGAAACAACTGACGTGGTGTGTGGCGAGCATCACCGCCGCCTCCGAGTTGGTTGTTATTAATTGAAATACTCATTTAGTTCCCACGAAAAGCAGAGGAAAAAATCTGTCGACACTCTACAGAGCCCCGCATGTAGAGGTAAGGCTTGATAGTGCCTGGGGGTGCCCGATCCCAGACAACAGGCGACTAGGCTCCCCCCTAGCCATGCAGCTCTCGGCACGGCAACCTTAGCTTGGGTGTGTGTTGATAGTACCACACAGAGGAAAATCATAGAATGCCTCAGCTGTGCCCTTAGTCGCCTTTTACGACACCCACGGGATAAAATGGGTTGGTTCTATTCTATCCGGAAACCGCACGGGCCACAAACGAGGATAAGTTTTTTACAAAACCTCATAAGTGGTGATTCGTCAGAGCCTCGTTGGTAAATTCAGCAGGGTGAACCGCGGGCAGGTGAGGTTGACTTTGGCTCTTCAGATGTTGGTAGGGCCACTCGTTAATGAGGTTCCAGGGAAGCCAAATGTGCAGAAGGGATTTTTACCAAACTTCCTTGTCTGCAACGTAGTGTATAATGTTATAATATGCATTTTTAACCGACGAAAAAAAAAGGAGGAGGTTCTCAAGTCGACCCGTATATATTTTTTTTTTTTTTTTTTTTTTTATGTATGACCACGCATAAGTTTTTACCGAGTAGTCCGATTTTGATGATTCTTTTTTTATTGGAAAGAGTATACCCCAAAGTTGGTCCCATTTAAAATTGAAAAACGAAATCTACCCCTAAGGGTAGAAAAATAGGGGTTAAATGATTTTTCACCTACAGAATGTTCCCTTGTGAACCGATTCTGTTGAAACTTGGCACATATACGTAATTCTAATGATGCTTCAACAAAAAAGAGACCTGAAGATCATCTGATGATGGAGACGGAAGACAGTCGAGAGGGCTCCTCGACAGCTTACAGCAGTTAGATCGTGTTTGGGCTTATTTCATTCATCTTGATGAGAACTTTAAGCCTAGCTGGAGTATGACTGTCATAGAGGGTGTGATGTTGGGTACGGAAGGCAGTCGAGGGAAGTTCTAAATATTAGCAGTGAGAGCATACTCAAAACATTCAAAAGCTTATAAATTAATAAAGGTAATATTTATTACAGCTATTAACAGCAAATCCTTAACTTCTGGCATATTCCCTATAAAATGGAAAGTCGCAAAGAGGGTGACTATACATAAATGGGATAACAATTTCAACATAAAAACTATAGGCCCAACTCAATTTTGAGAGGGAAGCCGATAGTAGGATTCAGCTGGGATGGGCAGCATTTGGTAAACTTCATCAGGTCTTCTCCTCGTCTATACCGCAGTGCCCAAAGACGACAGTCTTCAACGCGTGTGTCCTACTGGTTACGACTTACGGAGTAGAAACGTCGACACTCACGGTGAGATTGGTCCATAAGTTTAAAGTCACTCAGCGAGCTATGGAGAGAGCTATGCTTGGAGTCTCTCTGAAGGATAAAATCCAAAACGACGTTATCCACCAGAGAACCAAGGTAATCGACATAGCCCAAAGACTAAGCTGAAGACTGAAGCTGCAATGGGCTAGTCACATCTCTCGTTGAAGTTCAAGAGTGGAGATCGCGTTTAGGCAAACGTAGTGTGGGGCGCCCGCCGGCCAGGTGGACTGACGACTTGCGAAATGCGGCTGGCAGAGACTGGATGACGAGAGCCAAGGATCGGGCTCAATGGCGTTCACTAGGATAGGCTTACGTCCAGTAGTGGACAAATATAGGCTGATGATGATGATGAATGGTGCAAAAATAAAGAAATGTATTTGAACTCAATGAAGTGTTACTACGTTAAATATACAGGAACAAATAATCTTATAATTAAAGGCAAAGTAATAATAATAATAATATTAAAACAGACTATACACATAGACACAATCAGGTAGCAAAAGTCATCCATCAAAAACTAGCACTCAAATATAAACTCATACAAGATATGAACACTCCTTATTACAAGTACGTACCACAAACAGTTCTAGAAAATATCACTCTAAGACTAAGTACCAAAGTAAAATATGTTAACTTCAAATAAAATAAACCCTCTCTATACCGAGGTGCCTAAAGAACAACGCCTTAAGTTCCAAAATAATTATACACTCATCAGAATAATTGTACGTGTTGTATTTATATTCTTATTGCCTACCAAAATGGATAAATGCTCACCAAATCTAACCATAAACGGTCGACATCAGGGGCACCCCGAGGTTCGGTTGGTTAGGTTCCTTTAAACCCTTTAGACAGAAATAGGAGCCCCGCTCCGCGGGGCTCCGTCGACCTGCTTATTAACCCTAACCCACGCCGGTCGACATCAGGGGCACCCCGAGGTTTGGTTGGTTACAGAAATAGGAGCCACGCTAAGCGGGGCTCCGTCGAGCTATCTTGGCAGGTGGTAAGAAATTAAAAGACGTTTATAAATCTTTATGGCATAGAATAAAAAGGAAAATAGGTTCATTTCTACAATACTTTATGAAACATAATTTGGTGAGCATTTATCCATTCTGGCAGGTATCTCGAATTTGTTGGTAGTAAAATAGGCACTTTTCTGGTAGGCGTTTAAACAAGCCCCAAAAAAGCGTCCAAGATGCTGGGTTTCTGTCATAAGACAGTGCACTTTGTAGTTGATATGTAGCAGAATACTGTAATATGATGTGGCGGCCGCACTGTGCTACGAATAGTTTGCGTCTAGAACACGTTCAAAAACGCTTTGATTGGCATCTAGCTGTTTCTGTTGGCATAGCTAAAAGATCATCTTCTTATAAAAAAAAATAGCTTGAATTTCTTCAACACTTTAGAAGAACGAAGATGTTTAAACGACGCAATGTTTGTATGTAAATTTCATAAAGGAATTATCGACTAGCCTTCACTGCTCGCACTCAATATCTTGCGTGCTCCGTCCGTCATGAATTCCGCGTAGACCTGTTACTACTCTTTGTCCTCCACAGAGAAAATCGGTATAGCATATAACTGTCTTTATGCTAGGTTTTGCAAGGTTTTACTATGTAATAGCGATCTAATCGATTTACACTTTGATTCCCTAAGCTGAAATCTAAAATTCTTGACTGTTTGTCTGATTTGTTATGAAACCTTTATGATGACTTTTGAATCTAGCATAGTTTTCCCCGGTATTAAGATTGCTTGAAAACTTGTCATGTACCCAAGTTGTCAATTAACATAATTTAATTTGGGTAATGTGGTGTTTACCTTAAAGTACCTAATTAATCCACTGTACTAAGTTTTAATTTCATGTTTTTTTTAAAGACATCTGTATTGTAACCTATTGTTGGTAGTCCTAAATAAATAAATAAGTTCATTTATTTGAAACGGAAACTGAAAAGCGAAAAATAAAAAACTTTTTTACAAAAAATTAAACCGACGAAAAAAGAAACTGAAAAGCAAAAAATAAATCTTTCAGTCTAACTAAGCTCTTAAATTAATGTAAATTACAAATTTTGAGTCGGCGCCAAACATACAAGGCGCCATGAAAACTTATGCACAGCTTGATTGATCGTCGTTAATCGATCTGCGGTGATTGTTTGGCGCCGACTCAAAATTTGTAATTTACATTAATTTAAGAGCTTAGTTAGACTGAAAGATTTATTTTTTGCTTTTCAGTTTCTTTTTTCGTCGGTTTAATTTTTTTTGATAAGGATACGTTTGATGTGGTTTTTTTTGGTGGTGGTTTCAAACTTTCCATTGCTAATTTCTGTAACTGACTTTGGCAACTTGTTAAAAATATACAACAATTTAATACATACTATTAAATTGTTGTATATTTTTTGTGATACACTTTATGACACTTGTTTCTATGAACAGATTTTGAACATCTCTGCCTGAACTAAATATAAAATATCTGTATTTCAGACATCAGCCCTCTTCCTCTGTTGTAGGCGACACTTAGCAAATAACTTTACTTGACCTCTATACACACACAAAATTTGATCAAATAATAAAAAATTTGGAAAATCCAAAAGTGCACGATTCATAATGCTCATTTAATTATGAAATATTAAAAAAAAAACTTAAGCCGTTCAAAATTAATTGCCGAAAAAACAGCTGTAGTAGGAAGAAGATACTGCACAAGCGCCCCTGGTGGAATAAATGTACATAATATCTATAGATATATCACCATTCATATGTTAATTTTCTATGGATATATATAGATATACAGTCTTGTAGTTTTCGTTTTTTTATTAATTGCAATTAAACGACACTGAATTAACTAATCATTCGCATTCAGTGACCTACAATCGTCGATTAGTTTTTTTTTTTTTAAATTTAACTCAAATAATGGATTTTTTCTCAAGTTACAGTGTTTCCGGGTTTCACACATGACGGACAGGATTTTTTTTTGACCTATTTTGGTGTTTTTTCCAATTCTATTGCAGTAAATCAATTTTTAAAAAGTATGAATTTAATCTCCATTAAATTATCTCGACAATAGTATGCAAAATATCTTGATTCCGTGAACTAACAAGGCTATAATAATAAAAATAGCCGCCAAAATGAGGCGAAAAAATTTTTTCGATCGTAAAGCACTCTCTGATGCTTCGCATCATGAGTCGTGCAATAATAATGAATAAAAAAGAAGTGATAAAATGGAGGAGAATAATCTTAAATAAGTTGTGTAGTGATGGCCTCCTGTGAGTGGAGTGTAAGGCCCACTTGCACCACCTATCACAAAACACTTTCAGCGCTAAACAAGTTTAAAACATAATTCTGTTTCTGTCAAAAGTTTGAAGATGACAGAGACAGAATGATGTTGAAAACTCGTGTAGCACTAGACCTGTTTAGTGAGTGGATGTGTGTAGGGTAAGTCATATTATAAGCTACTTTATTACAGTCAACAGGTTTTCGTTATCATTTTAATTTAGCTTAAAAATCAAGTCTACTACAGTAGATTTACATTTGTTCTTATTTAAGGGATATATATCTACAAGCTTATTTAAACAATAAATAGGGTTGGAAATGAAAAGTATGGTGTAGTAAAGGAACCGAAAGTAAAACTTTTTATTTATGAAATTAGTACAATATAGCTGGAACTTTGTCTAAATATCAGTTAGTTGGTATAGCCAACTTAATTTTCGACAACAATATTAAATAGTGATAAAATGACAAAGAAAACAAGTAAAAACAAAAACATTCATCAATAGTCAAACACAAAACAAATTCCCTTTTCAACACACATCTTCCACCTTTCCGAATTCCGTACGTCGCAATAGGCTTACGAGTATTTACATTCGTTTGCTCTTTAATTCCCCCGTGTGATCCCTCTACTGATCCCCCGGGGAATTACCCGATACTACACTGTAGTTATCCGGGTGTTGTGTGACACTTATCCATCTGCGACACTAGCGCCCTCTGAGAATAGCTTGGCAACAGCTAAACTAGCATATTCTGGGTTATGTTCCCTGAGGAATTGATTGAAAGGGCAATTTCTCGCCTTTGATTATTCGAAAAGATTGATTAGTTGGTCGTTGTTTACTTTTCCTGACTTATTTCGCTTTTTCCAGTCAATAGATATCAAACTTACAATTTTAATTGATTGATATTTTATTTTTATTGTTTTTTATTTTTTTTATTTTTCGTGTTTTGAATGTTGATTGTTTTTTTTGTTGTGTCTTTAGACACAAGTTATTAACATAACACAAAACACAATATCATGCCTGTATTCCATAAACGAGCAGGCAGAGGTGAAAGGCATATAGTACCTGCAACCTCTTTTCGCTAAATATGTACTATATGCTACAGTCCTATGCAATAAGGAGCGAAAATTACGGGGCACAAATTAAGACTTCGGGTTGCTATGAAAAATATTATTAATTATATGTAGAATAGGTATTGTACCATGAATACCTTAAAGTAACGCTATATTATTCAATCAATCAATCAACTCATTATTGTTGGATATAGGCCTCTCCCAGGCTGCGCCACAACACCCTGTCCTACGCCTTACGCATCCACTCTGTCCCGAACATCTTTTTAAGGTCGCCAGTTCATCTAGCTGTGGGGCGTCCCACATAATGCTTGCGAATACGTAGTCTCCACTCCAGGATTCGTTTGCCTACCAGCCATCGTTCAATCGACAAACATGGCCAGCCTGAGCTCACCGCCTCTTCAGCTTGCTTACCCTGCAAGCTATGTCGGTAACTCCGGTTCTTTCCCGGATAATTCGCGCCAACATAACTACGTTAACGAGGTAAAACCAATCTACGCCACAGCAATACAGCTAGTATGACAGTCGGTTAAGTTATTCCATTTGAAGGCATGCTACAAACACCTCTGGTTCGCATAATAACAGGCTCGCAAACTCGTTGCGCCACGAATTAATGTAAAGCGGCACATTATTATTCCGTACAATGATGGTCGTGTGTAACCTGCCTATGTGATGCCACATAGGCAGATTACACACGACCATCATTGCACGTGGAAATGTTGAACGGTTTTCGAAAGCTAATAGATTAAGATTTCATAAAACTAAGTTATATTTTTGGGAAGGAAGAAATATTCTATCTTCACTGAGTACAATATAAAAAGTGGCTTTTGCAGAAACAAAAAGAATAAGCCTGCACCTCAAAAAATAAGCAAAGCAGTAGCAATAAACCTTTTTACTACCTCTCAACGTCTATAAAACAACTAACGCACTCAAAAATATGCTAATCCCACCTGTTAGAAGTACAAGAAATTGTGCCTACACAAAAGTAAACAATGAAATTTTAACTGCGCGGGTTGTTTTCTCCAGCTTATGGCTTTAAAGCAACGTGGTGATTCGGCAGCAGAGAGCATTAAAATTTAACGTCCTTGCTCCATAGTCAACGATCTGAGTTGAGGGACTATTGTAAAGCCCAGTTTATAGTCCCCGGGTCACAGATTAAACACGATCATAAAGACAAACCAGGCAATTAATCGAATGCTATTGTAATAGTTGGTCGAGATTTTTCTTGGTATAGGTACGGCACCTTAGCAGTGGTTAAGTATTACATATATTTGTATGCCCTTCAGATAGCTGTTTCAGTTCTGACTTTTTGCAATATAGGTATATTGTGAGATTTGTTATCATAGATAGATGGATAGATTAGATATAGATTTTAATGAATAAATAAACGCACACGCACGCGCTACGCACGGTCAAGAACCGATAATGTTAAGCAATTTTCAAGTAAGTTGCTTTCCCTCTGAGCTGGCGCATGTTACCATTTCGAACCGTAATTTTCATTCAAAATGTTGTCAGACTGAAAAATAAAAAGGTGTAAGTAAAAATCTACATTAAGGTGCTTAACATAAATTATTCCTTGACTGTGGTTCCTAGGAGTAGTTACTAGTAACGGGCCACATTTTTGAAAACCAGAATTAAATTGTAAGTTTTAAGGAATATACGGCATTGGACTGGTGACCGAGAGGTCATGAGGTTAAAACCAATTATAGACTAGAACACCTACCACCAGTAAAGTTCTATTCTTATAGAATTATAAGAATAGAACTTTGCTATATTCATATAGCAATCTAATATTGCTAAATGCTCTTCTACGTTAAAAAACATTGTGCTATATTGCTGAGTAGTGCAGACTGGTATTAAACTTTTTAAACTATCCTTCTGTGCATTTTGAGGTAGTCGTTTAAGAATGTTCTATCTTTTAGAATAATAATATAATATCGTGTTGCCGCAACAACATAAAACAAAGGTGATATCTCACACCCAACAAAAGCAGTAGTCTACATGCATTACGCATAGTCGTTGAAAGAAAAAATATAGAAAGAAAATGCGTTTATTTGCGGTAAACATGACGCAGAGAAAGAACACAAACACAAAAAAAAACAAGTTGGGGGAAAATATGCGTCATATCCACGCAAAACGGTCATCGCTCAGCATAATGCTACGACCATATGCGAGACAGAACCCCAGAGCTGGTTTTCAACGACAGCCGACGCTGACGTGATGACTTCAACCGGATGGAGTTTCTTGCCCGTTCTTCTCCACAGAGATCGACGTTTTGAAATAAGCAACCAGCTTCAACTTTCTGACTAACTGACCAACTCTACGACGATTAAAAATTGCCAATAAATGCTTTGGGTTTGAGTTTGATGAGATAAAAATATCAAATTATGAAATAAAATAAATACAAAATACTTACCTCTAAATGTTTATATTATATATAATAGTATTTTGTTTATCTTTGGAGCGTTTGCCAAACGATTATGGAAAATATATTTCTAAAACTCACCTACCTTCCTTATATCCCTCCATTTGTACCCATACACCGTGGAAACCTCTATAACAGAATTAAAAGCGTACTAAATTCGCCAAAAACCCACTCAAAGTTCACTCGAGAGCAATGAATCCGGGTCACTTAAAGAATCCTAAAAATCTCGGAAACTAAAAATGCTAGGTTAATGCAATAAATTGTATTTAATAGACAATGTAATACTCCTTAAATGAAGGTATTAAAACTTCTTAGTTATTGTAAAGTTATATCATAAAAAAAACAAATTTGAAAAAGGGCCACTTTCGAAGATGGAACTACGAAATTACAGCATTTGGTTTTGCTTTTGTTTGTAATCTGTCATTTATGTGGGTACATAAACCATGTTGATAGTGCTCTATATTCATTATTCAAGCTGAAATTATGTCGCTTACGCCTGAAGAATGCACCAGAATACTTACAATGCTGGAAACCGGCCGGAGTCAGCGCGATACAGCCAGGACTGTCGGTGTGTCGCTGTCAACAGTACAAAGAGTTCTCCGACGTTACGAAGAAACTGGTTCTAACCTACGCAGACCAGGAACGGGCAGAACCAGGTGTACCACAGCACGAGAAGACCGATACTTGGTGAACACCATGCTTCGAAATCGCTTTCTCACAGGAACTGAACTCACAAATCAGTTTCGACGCCTCGGAGGAAGTAACCCAAGTGCATGGACAGTAAGACGTCGGCTTGCTGAATCTAACTTAAAACCCCTTAGACCTGCAAACGGCCCTAAACTGGAGCGTGGGCATCGTATTTCAAGACTAAGATATGCCCAAAGCCACGTAAATTGGAGTATTGAAGATTGGTCAAAAGTTATGTTCTCCGACGAATCAAAATTTATGCTCTACAAGCACGATGGAAGACACAGAGTGTATCGAAGACCAGGGGAAAGATTCAAGCAAGCATGCATCGAAGAAAAAGTAGCCTACGGTGGTGGGTCTGTACTTGTGTGGGCCGGAATTTCTTCTGAAAGTCGCACAGAGCTGGTGATCATAGAAAACGGCTCTTTAACTAGCGTAAGATATGTGGAAGAAATCCTCAATGATCACGTTGGTCCATTTATGGTCAATTTAGGTGAGGATGCTATATTTATGCATGACAATGCCCGACCTCATACAGGTAGGATTGTGAATGACTACCTTCAAGAGATGAACATTACTCGTATGGAGTGGCCAGCGCGCAGCCCGGATATCAACCCGATCGAGCATGCTTGGGACGAGCTAGGCAGATGCGTAAAACAACGAAACCCTCCCCCAATCACGCTTCGTGAGCTCAAAATTGCTCTCACAGAGGAATGGGAGAATATTCCCCAAAATCGTATAAGGAACTTGGTGTACAGCATGCCAAACCGCGTAAACGCAGTAATGGAAGCACGAGGAGGCAATACGAAGTATTAAAATTCAAGAAAATCGTAATAAAGTTCAAAAATTTCATGTTTCCTATTTTTGTTTTAAGGAGAGATCAGCAGTTTTTTTCTTTATGTAATTTTGTGTTAATAAAATGTATGGTGACTCATATTTTTTTTACTTTCATTTAAGGAGTATTACATTGTCTATTAAATACAATTTATTGCATTAACCTATCATTTTTAGTTTCCGAGATTTTTAACATTCTTTAAGTGACCCGGATTCATTGCTCTCGAGTGTATTTGCCGCTGCTGTGTCAAAATCAAGTTACTCGTGCATGTCAAACGTTTGAAGTTCGAACGTAAATAGTGTAGAATATTGATGTTTGACTTCGTTTTAATTTATACGGCACTCAACAAAGTTTTGATTTTTCAAAAATATGCAATACCGTGGTATGATAATCCACCGATTATTGCCATATCTCATATAGAGAAGGCAATAATTATCCTACCGAGTAAGTATTTTTATTCGTCATTTAAGTATCAACCTTCAAGTAAAAAAATATATTGCGCGTACAGTACCGTACAAGTGATAGAACTGAAACTTCAAAAAAAAAAGTGGTGGTTCGAGTCTACGCTGTTTGATTTCGTGAAAACGTTTGGTCACAGCTGTAGCCTGACCTAACCTAGTGAGAGGAGTTCCCTATATAATCCTTAGTCAGTGCTAGTACTTTGCCAACCACTATCACGCCAAGCTTGCTCTTTCCTAACTATTATAACGTGGTCACATTCACATCAAGCTAAGCTGACTTAACGATAGGATTCTCTAACTCAGTCTAGTGTAGCGGGCACATTTTTGTGACGAGCAAGCGAAACGAACCCACAGACGATATGACTGAGCAGAGCGCGCCTATTCAAGCAATGGGCGAGTGAAGTGAGCCCCCCAACAGACAAGCGAGTGCAATACACAAGCATATTCTTTAATCGAGCGAGCGTAGCTAGCCCACCTACGCCACAACTCAGTTTTCACACCAGAAAAGTAAGCGGGGCGAGCCTTCTCCACAATATAAGCCAGCGGAGAAAGACTACTCTCGAGATGAGCGAGCGAAGCGAGCCCACCTTCGCCACAAGTGAGCGGAGCGCGATTACTAACGAGCAGAGTAAGCTGGCTTAAGAGCGTACTGGGTGGCACTCACTAGTTTCGAAAGTGTGTTCGCTTCGTTGGCTGGTCGTTAAAGTAGGCTCGCTAAACTAGATTTTCTTGTAATGAGGGCACTAAAAGACGACATCTTATTTTTTTTGCCGTTTACAACAGATTTGCAAGGTTGCTGACACTGCCGTAGTTATTGTATTTACTCGGCACTAGACTTCGTAGGCTCATTGCATTCCTTTTGAAGCAAGCTTTCTTTGGTTGGGACTGTTGTCATTTCTGAGCAGATTTACGGCCGATATGAAACGACATCTGAAATTATTTTGCTATTTTCGCTTTCATATATGACGGCATGTTCAAGCGGCTGAGACACCACGTGTTGCTGCTGATCCGCCATCTGTAGGTCCTTCATCATGGGCGTGTACGTGCAGGTGTTTGGAAAATAATACTCGCAAAATAACGCACTTAATTTACTTTCAAATATCGCAACGATACTTAAATATAAAATGTAATGATTACAATGATTAACACTGATTAAGTCTAATCACAATCATTGTTAAACTTGCATTTAGAGCGAATGGATTTGTGCGTGTGCACCGCGTGAAGATCGCGTCACAAAGTCCTCGCCACCGCCGCCATGACACTCACAACCACAGAACACTATTACTCCTAGTGGAGCTCACAACCCCATTCGCAGTTACCCGCTCTAAGTTAAAAATACCATTATAGAAATAAATTCTAAACCACAGAGTAAAAAATAATCGATTACAACTCTATAAGAGTAAATCATCGACTAAACAATAAATCGACTAAATCATCGCGCGCCGTCATATATTAATTATTAACCCTACTTTGGCAAATAATTCTGTTGTTTTTTTTAGTTCCTGGTAGTGCTTTGTCAATTCTTTACAACAACACCAAAATTACTGTTCTAGCTCAACACGTTTTTGCGCTACACGAATTGGATTTTTTACGTACAAGGGGCGCGCGCGTGCGCGTGTTTTCGAAGTGTAACGTTATAGGCCAATATCCTGCCTCAAAATTGTTATAAATATTACCTATCTTTTGAATACTCTATCATTACTCTAGCACTAATAAACTCTCGTAGTTATTAGCGGTTGAAATCTTACATGTTTTAGTCGGTCAGACCAGTATACCGAGCGAAAAGACGTTTTACACGTCAAAATAAAGAAGCGAGATTTAGTGTGAGAGACAGGGAGAGTAATATCTTTTTCTCTCTCATGTAACGAAATGTGCCTAAACATGACGCGTCATTAATATTTAATTTCTAAAATATCTGAGGCAAAGAATAAACAATTTCTTTTTTTTTTTGGTTTGAAAATCATCAAGTCGCTCATTTGGAGAAACAACGACGTAACTGGTGCTTTTCAAATATAACAGGAGAGTGATTTAAATTGGATATTTTTTTGTAATGGGGTTCAACATTTCAGAACGAGACGGTAGTCTAGTTCTGAAATGTTGATATATCCCAATACATATTAAATATTTCTGCTCCTCTGAAAATTTGTTCGAGCAAAAATATCAACAACTCAAATTTGAAAAATGACATTTACGTCATTGTTCCTCCGAATGAGCGAAGTGATTTCTCCCTCTGTCAGACTCGTACTGACTAAACCCCACCCATGTTCCTTCATTTGCCTGTGCGCCAGGGCCACGGTAACTCTTTCGAATAATCCGCGACTCCGGCAAGCATCGGCCCTATCGGACCCCGTCAATGGTGCTGACATCTCCTCTACTTCAAGTCACGAAATTTTTCTTTCATTTTCACATATGAGGCACATTGAATTTTTATGTTGTAAAATGATATTACGCATCTAACATTGTTACAGTGTGTGGCGTGGTATAAGCTCAACGTATTTTCAAAACTAAAGGACAGGCGCGATGCGACAGCGCGACATAAACTCGCTGCTCGTTGCGTGACGAGCCCCGCCGTCCAAGGCATGCCTTGTATGACCCCGATGACCCCATAACCCTCCTCCAGGAGAGCAGTAGGGTTTTGTACAGTATACAAAAACAGACCGCCATCGTTCCGACCTCGCCGCCGACGTCGTACGCGACGCCCCCGACGTAATTGTCCCCCCCCGACCCTTGCTCGACGACGCGACAGCCCGTGCCGTAGCTGAGCCTGTAGCTTTAATTTCCCCGTATAATAATAATATTATAAATTCGATCCAGCCTGTCCCACCTTACTGCCCTCCCCTCAGTGACGCCCTAAGCCGAGGTTCGTACCCCACAGGGGGTGCCCTTAGCGTGCGGTCACCTAGTATTTAAGAATTTCGCCCCTGGCTGGAGGCTTTAAGTTAGTAGCTTAAGGCACTCACAGGATTGACCGGTTAGGTAGCCACGACCTCAGTGGTCAAAACTACGAGTTGCCCAATAGGAAAAAAAAAAAAAAGCGTGACGAGCGGTGCCTTTGAGTCGCACGCGTTTCGCGTCGCGTGTCGCGCCTGTTTTTAGGAGCCTTAAAGCGGTATGTTGATTAGGCAGTGGGGAACGTTAAAATTTTACGTTACGGCCAACGTGCAGCAAGCAAACCGTACGCCACTTATAGGACTATTGTAAACCCGGGTTTATATTGCCCAATTCCGGTCCGGTCACGGGTATAATAGTGCGTTTGGGGTATTGTTGAACAATTACTGGGTGTATTGAAAGTCTACCTACTGGTGGATTGAAGTTAGGTATTTTCGAAGAGCGGTACGAAGCTTTGTCTGTACTTAATTTTATTTTGAACTATTCCTCAGTAAGTAGTCCTAGTAACACTTATCAAAGTAAAAGTCAAAGCATTTATTTCAAATAGGCACTTAAAAGGCACTTTTGAACGTCAAAATCTATATATATGTAAATGAATCCCTATTTCCCTTGGTCACGCCATCACCCGTGAACGGCTGGACCGATTTCACTTCTTTTTTTTTTGTTGTGTTCGTTATTGTCAGGAGAAGGATCTTATGAAATAAAAAAATAACGGAGTTGAACGGAACGTTACAAAATTTAAGAAAACTTAACGCCAATATTAATTTTACATAACTGTCAGTTGTTTGACATAACTGTCAGCGATTGACAGAATGCGCGCTGCAAATATCGTCTAACACAGATGGATCGGTTGATAAATGAGTCGATAGTTTTAGTTTTAGTCAATAGTCAAAACTAAAACTAAACGACATATGACATTCATAGTTAAGACAGGACAACGTCTGTCGGGTCAGCTTGTTTACAATAAAATAAAATTGATTCTAGTTGCCCCTTCCAAAAGGTAGTTTCGTATGGAGAAGAATGGGCAAGAGACTCCACCGTTACTGTTTTAAAATATTTTGTATCGGTAAATTAATTATATAATTATAGTTAAAGACGATAGAAGAAAAGAAAGAAGAAATAAAGAAAAAACAATAGGTTGCACACAATATAAAAAAAAATACTATACCTTGAGTTCCTAAAACCATTCTCAATTCTGCGATATAAGGCGCTGACAAAGTCATCGTATTCGTACGGGTGACAAACCCCACGGAAATGATTCGTATAATAATAATTATGAAAACGCCATTTCATTTCCAAAATAAGTATCTGCTGCTTTTAAAAAAAATGTAAGTGTCTACTTCACTTTCCCTTTATTTATTTTAAAAACGTCGGAAAAATACCTCGAGACATAAAATCTCCTACAGAAACATCGTGTTGTAAAAACACGTCTTTCAGCACACAAGTTGAAGTGAGAAGCTTACATCAGCTTACATTCAACGAGCCATGAAAAGAACGGACACATTCATGAATTTCTGTGCAAAAATGTGGCTCAATTTCTGTACCGTCCATGTTCCAAATTATTTACTAGACCAGCGGAGTTTGCTTTTACAGAACATACCTACTATGTTTCATGACTGAAAAGAGCAGATTAATACAGACATGAACCGACGTAGAACGTATAAATCCCGCAAAAAAACTCGATGGATATTTCAGTTTTGGTATCAAATATTACGAATTTTTAATGAAAATCTGCCTAAACTGAAAATTTACAGTTTATTTATTTATTAAAACTTTAAGCACAAGTAAAAAAAAAAAAACTGTACAAAAGTGGACTTAATGCCTGAGGCATTTCAGGCAGGTTTTCATTAAAACATTCGACTGTAAGCAAAGAAAAGTAACAAAGAACAAAAACATAACACACAGCTAAGAACACTCTCGATCAAGTCGGCTTGTGAATAAAAAAAAAACGAAATCGGTTCAGTCGTTTGGGAGCTACGATGCCCGAGACAAAAACACTTTTACACAGATCCGCCTCCCCTCTCCCCCGCACACATTACACAGATCCGCCCACACCATTAGTTTGCATTTGTTTTTAACCCCTGAAAGAACTTTCCTTACCCCCCACCCCGACGGCTTCGTCGGAGGTTAAAAACAAATGCAAACGAATGGCGTTATCCTAAATAGAATTGATAAAATGACTGATCCCAGTACATGACCAATTGACCATTGTCATTTTTAAACAAAACTCCAAATAAAATATAAATCAGTTACATACCCACAGACTTTGAAAGATTTCTGCGGTATCTTATTTCCGTCCAACATGTTATTTTTTTACCTTTTAATTATTTAGTATTTTTGGTTTTCATTTAAGTACCATAGCTACTTTTTAATTTTTTTATTCGTATATGGGTAATGCAAGGATTCTAACGATCCGAAATCGGTCAAGGCGTTTAGAAGTTATGGTGTAAGAAATAAACTCACACCCACGAACCCTGAAAACATAATACTCTTTTTTTGGGTAGTTGTGTAAAAGCATTGTACTTATTAAGTATTTACTAATTATGCAACTAAAAACTTAACAAACAAGAGCTTATAATATGGACTACCGATAAAACAGCTGTTATCAGTCGTCAGCGGCCAAGATTTAAATCGTGTGATACGACCGCCATCTCAACAGTACCAAGCCTCGTTTGGACGCTTGCCATCATATTCCTGGGAGACCGATTCCTTCACAACTGTCCTATGTTGCGCTTACGAGCGAGTGCTATTTATGGTAATCATTTTCGGTTGTAAGGACTAAGCCAGTGGTAAGTAAACAGAGGTGTTTGTAACGGGCCACTAGAATGCTGTTATTCGGGGCCATAAAATAATTAATTATGTCTATATTCTTTTGGGTTTGTAATGATGTGCTGCTGATTAGGACCTTTCTAGAATTTATAATAGCTTGTTCCTCAGAATTGAAAGTTTAATCAAAGTAGTAACAAAACACAATTATGTTCAAAACCCAATAAAAATAAAGAATGATCGTCTAAATTCATAAAACAATGCCAGCAGCTTGATAAGAAATAAAGGAGAATTATTTGGTATAAAATTGTATTTACAATTTTTCTTTTCGATAGTAATTTTATCATAACATAAAAAGCAACGATCATTTATCTATAAAAAATAACGTCATTTGTGTCAGGATAGCTGCAGATAATTATTTTAAAATGTTCGCTTTTGAATTCGTAAAATATTTTTATTTTTTAAAGACAAAGGGTTTCGATTCGCAGCAAACAAGTTTGATTAATACCAAAACATTTACGGCCTTTTTTGCTTAAAGGGCTCTGAAGAGTTCTGAATAAATAATTAGGCCATTAACTTTTTTGTTTGGATGCTTTGTCGTTGGCAGAATAGTACTTTCATTTGCTATTGGGACGTGTATTCGAATTTCGAACGCTGCGCGTCGCCATTTTAACTGTCGTTTTAATTCACAATTTATTGAATAAAATATGTATGAACATTTCACTTAATATTTGGGCACTCAGAGAAGTGTCAATTGGAATAAATAATTAATTTCGACGATTTCGTGGCGACACCATTAAATATTTACGTGGTCTTTGCTCGACTTTTCACGAAGGAAAACCTACTTTGTAATTAATAGTACGTGGTAGAACCTCTTATAAAAATCCGTTATTATTTTAATAAAATATCGTCCAAAATTTTGTTTTTGAGCTATTCTTTTAAAGCAAACTTAAATATTATAAGTAAGTGTACCTACCTACTTAATTATATTTTTTAAAGTCGGGCAACTCTTTAATTCTGAATGAAGGGAAAGTTTGCGAAGGTAATTAATTTGCTAGAGCTTATATAACAAATTAATATCATGCCGCCCAAAGCCCCTAAATATACGGTACAAATAAGATTGGCAGTAAAAATAAAGATAAAAAAAACTATGTATAAAACCCACTTCATTGAGTAATAGGATTCAGAGCGTTGACGTTAATGGAAAAATATCTCCCGGATCTTTAATAACAATGGGAGTCCCACAGGGCTCAATTCTTGGTCCTTCTTGTTTTTTATTTATATTAATGACTTGTCTTACCTCATAAAGAATAATCATGATATAGTGTTGTTTGCAGATGACACTTCACTTTTGATTAAACTTAAACGCTAGCAGCTGGTTACTGACAATGTAAATAGCACGATCTCAAAAGTAGTTTACTGGTTCAATGTAAATAATTTACTTCTTAGTGAAAAAAAATCCAAATGCGGTAAGTTTACGCTATCTCACGTCAGACAGGTAAAAACTAATGTATTGATGAAGGGCGAAGAATTGAATACTGAAGATAGCACAGTATTCTTGAGCTTAACGTTGGATGCTAAGCTTCAGTGGGGCCCACATATAGTTAAATTGTTAAAAAAGCTAAACTCCGCAGCATACGCTGTTAGAAAAATTCGTAATTTAACTGACATATAGGCAGTTCGTTTAGTGTAGGTACTTTAGCTATTTTCATATTGTAATGTCGAACGGTATTCTGTTGTGGAGAATTGGAGAGGCCTATGTCCAGCAGTGGACTGCTGAATGCTAATGATGATGATGATAATTCTGTTATGGGGAAATGCCAGCGACTATCAAACTATCTTTGTTTTGCAGAAAAGAGCTGTTCAATCAATTTATAAATTAAGTCCGAGACAATCTCTGAGAGATAAATTTAAGGAGATTAATGTAATGACTGTGCCTTCTCAGTGTATTTTTGAAAATATTTTATATGCCCATAAAAATATAAACTTGTTCAAAATATACAGTGATATCCTTAACATATATACTAGGAACAAACACAAATTTGTTGTAACTACAACAAGGCTCAAGAAAACAGGTGTTCGTTCAGATGCCAATGTGTACGCTTTTATAATAAATTTCCAAGCCACGTTCAAGATCTAAGTCTTAATAAATTCAAACCATTAATTAAACGTAAGTTGTGCCAGAAAGCCTTTTATACCGTTTAAGATTATATTGAGGCTAAAAAGGCTTGGGATTGAGTTGCTCCAATTTTGGCATACTGAATGTAATTTTTTTTTGATAATTTTTAGTAATATTATTATTTAATGATTGTGAATGTGAGGACTATGTCGGTCACTTTTTTATTTTTCTCTTTTCAGTTAGTTTTAATGATAATCTGACAGTTTGAGTGCTGCCTACCGAAATGTCCTTTCTTTGGTATAATTCGACGAGTGGTTGAGCCCCTTAGGTTCTGAGCTGAGCAAAACGATTACTGACAAATTCGTGCACTGACTGGACAGGTCCACTCAAATCTGTATGATTCTTTCCTCAAAAGACCATTTCAGACACCAATCGTTAGATCGTTAGTCGTGACCATGTTAATGGTCCTCAAATGATCTGACCAAGATTACTTCCGGATTTTTTATATACCTTCACATTGACATCGATAAATTTTAAAAATACATTGACATGAGCATTTACTTTGTAAAATAGTATCTATATTATTTTAATTATTGTGAATGTAAAGATTATGTGGGTCATTGTTTTTATTTTTTATATTCTTCTCAGTTAGTTTTAATCATGATATGGCAGTTTGAATAATTTATGCGGCCTACCCAAATGGCCTTTCTTTGGTATTTTTCGTCGAATCATTGAGCTCCTTAAGTTCTGAGTTGTGCTGCACGATTACTGACAAATGCGTGCACTGACTGGACAGGTCCACTCAATCTGTGTGGTTTTTCCTCTAAAGACCATTTCAGACACAAATCTACATGGTCTTCACATGATCTGAACAAGATTATGTATGGACTTTAAAAGACACAGTGACCCCTGGGTTTGTTTCGGCCTTTCTTCTCAGAGTAACGCCGACCTCATCTTGTTTTTAAAATATGATTGACGTGCAAAAACGTTTGTTCAAACCTATTTACAGAAATAAAATCATTTATAATTCACAGTGTGTCATTCAATGGTCATTCCTTTATGAAGTAGATGGGTGAATGGATAAGTAAGGTACTACATAAGTTAGTAAAACAGCAATTTTGACTCTAAAAGGACCTGTACCAAAACTCACTATTTATAAAATTTTAGTTTAACCAACTAACCAATGAAATCAACCTGTAAAATACTTATTTTGTATACAGTGTGGTACGCGGACAGACCAAAACTATGAACAATTTTGAAACGATATTGCCATCAACCAACTCTTGGCAAAAGCTAAAGGTGCCTACGACTACCTAAGTTGTCAAACTATTCGCATCTATTTTAATATAGCCGCCCAGAGTCCTCTAGTAGCCACTTGATAAACATGTACCCACTGGAGGCTGAAGCGATTGAGTCAATTATTTCCCTTTATACTGGTTAAGGGCGTTTGGATATAGATTCTAGGCGAAACGCTCAAAGCAGATCAGAATATCTGAACGGATTAATAAGAGGTTCCAATTTCAAAGTCTTACATGTGAACGATAGTCTGGCGGTGCTTTCGAAATGGTTCGCTGCAAATAATCTTTTACTTAATGCGAACAAAACTAAATGTCTTAAGTTTTCATTACCAAATGTACTCCAAGTGGGTCTAAATTTAAAACTTGATGGCAAGGAACTAGATGTTATTACGGAAACAGTATTTCTAGGAATTACTTTAGATTCAAAATTGCAATGGGGTGCCCAAATTAGAGCTCTTTCAGGTAGATTAAGTTCAGCTGCATATGCAGTAAGAAAAATAAGGCAGTTGACTGATATAGCCACTGCTAGGTTAGTATACTTTGCTTATTTCTACAGTATTATGTCTTATGGTGTTCTGCTGTGGGGATCGGCAGCTGACGTTGATTCAATTTTCATTTTACAAAAGAGGGCAATCCGCGCGATCTATAAAATGGGTCCTCGCGAGTCTCTTAGAAACAAATTTAAAGAAATTGATATACTAACTCTGCCTTTTCTCTATATCTTAGAAAGTATTTTGTATGTTCGCAAAAACTTAGGACTTTTCAAAATAAGAAGCGATTTCCATAATATAAATACACGTAGCAAAAATGAAATTGTAATACCCAAATTTAGATTAACTAAAAGAAGCAAGTCATTTCTCATAAACAGTATCCGCTTTTATAACAAGTTGCCAAAGTCAGTTACAGAACTTAGCGATGGAAAGTTCAAAACCCACATCAAACGTAAACTTATCAAAAATGCATATTATAACATTAAATACTACGTTGAAGACAAGGAAGTTTGGCAATAATTCCTTCTGCACATGTGGCTTCCCTGGTACCACATTAACGGCATCACTAAGTAAATGTCTATTAACTGTTCCCAAATTAAGAAGTTTTTTGTTTCTTTTTACTTACTTCTTTGACATAATCTCATTTTTTGACATTATATACTACGGATTCTTATTTCAACTCCTTATTTATGGGTTTTGTGGATAGGATTTTGATTTCGATTTGTTACAGTACTCGTAGTAATGGCAATCATGTCATTTAGTCTAAATAGGCTTTTATTTTTATATAGATTCTTTTATATTTTGTGAATGTGAGAACGTTGTAGACCTAATTTGTAGACTAGATTTGTGGACCTTTTTATATTTTGTTGAGTACATGTTACTTGTTGACAGGCCTACACTGTCCTCCCATATCTATCAACACTGTAATTGGAAACATTGTAAAAGCCCCTTATTTTTAAAAGAGTTACCGTGGAGTTTCTTGCCGGCTCTTCTCCATAGGAAACAACCAATTGGAACTTCGGATTTTTAATTTGAATGTAGTTACCTATTCTATCCTCAGGATGAGACCATCGTTGTCGAATTCTGAATGGGACACACTTGGGGGGGCATTACATCAAGATTACTGATAATTCAGTGAATTTGCTGACCCGACAGATGTTGTCCTGTCCAAAATATCAATAGTTTCTACAAAAATTTCACAGAGAAAATCACTTACAGTTTTTCATGAATTTTACAATTTTCCTGGCAACTTTTACAAATTTTCTTTCCCCAAAACACTAATTCAAACTAATAGGAACATTTAAAATATATACGTAATATCAAGTCGGTCCAGCCGTTCTCAAGTGTTGTGCTTACCATCCAACAGTATTTAATATTGTTTTTACATATCCCGAAAACATGTGGTTTGGTTCTTTGGAAGGCGTACGAGGAGCCGAAGCCACTATTGCAGGATATGGAAAAATATAAAAGATATTGAACTATGGGTTTAGGTGGCTAAAGTGGACTGGTTATCACGAACTATAAAAGGACTATGGCCCTTTTTTTGGTGTTTGGCTACTCGTCAACCTAGAAGGTTGTCGGCTGCTTAACCGGACATGCCTGTGGTTGCCTTCACCAGCCAGGGCTTACAAAAACTTACATACTAGGCGACTATACGCTAAGGGGTGGGGTATGAACCACGACCATACGAACCTCGGCTTAGGGCGCCACTTGGGGAGGGCAGCAAGGGACAGGCTGGATCGGAATTATTATTATTAGGGGACGATAAAGCTACAGGCTCAGCGGCGCGGGCTGGCTCTAGCAAGGGTCGGGGTGAACGTGGATTCGGGCGTCGCGGCGGCCCTCAGCGGCGAGGACGGAAGGACCGCGGTCTGTGTTTGTATTTCTTTATGGTAATGGTGGCCTTACTACTATCCTGGAAGAGGGTAGTGGCGTCGTCGGGGATGACTAAGGTATGCCTCGGACGGCGAATCCTACTTATGCGGGAGGGAGTGTAGCAGGTGGCTGCTTTGATCAGGGGAGGACTATGGCCCCTGCCTGATCAATGGTTTATATATACGAGTATAACCCGGATATTCTTTTTGATTAGAAACATCTATAGCCGCGGGTAAAACCGATTGTGAGCGTGGGGACGCATGCCGTGGCGACGCGTCGCCAAAATAATTTCGATGTTTCACATCTGCCAGGCGTCCCGTGACGGCTCACATTTTTTTATTAATATTTTTTATGTCTTTTGACATTTCTTGGCACCCTGGGGACCCGGACCTTTGGAAGGCGTACGATGGGCCAAAGACAACTCACAGACGCCCGTATTTTTGCATTATGATGTATTATTATTAATATTTTACTACGACTGCCTCATTGGTCTAGTGGTCGCAAGCGCTACTGCTTAGCATGAAGCCCCGGGTCCGATTCCCGGGTCGGGCAAAGTGTTATTGGGTATTCCACCAGGGATTTCTTAAGAGCAGCCCGGAGATTTAAACATAACTGGTGAAAAGTAGGTGTACCTATTATAGGATAGGTACACGTCTGCCTAAACCTTCGGGGATTACAGGCGTGATTTTATGTTATATTATGTAATATTTTATATAGATAATTACTATTTTTGGTAGCAAGTCTTCACAGTATGTGCTACTGTTATGTATTACGGACTGTGAAGACAAATTACCAGAAAGAAAAGTACCTACGGTAAAAATGGAACTAAAATTAAAACGCCACCCCAATATACTGGGCACCATCATTATTCATAATTTCTGCTGAAAGACGGACACTGCTAGACAAAGGCCTCCGCCAACTCTACAATGGATGTTATGAGGCTTACAAGAGCTAAAGCGCGGTCACTGTCGGATTGCATAGAAAAGAAAGAGACGCGCGATGACACAACGCTGGTAATTTATTGCAAAATATGAAGCAACCCGCATTGGGCCCGCGTGGTAGATTACAGCCCATTCCCTCTCGAAGAGAGGAGC
Organism: Griposia aprilina; assembly: GCA_916610205.1. NCBI lineage: Eukaryota > Metazoa > Arthropoda > Insecta > Lepidoptera > Noctuidae > Griposia > Griposia aprilina. The sequence continues at coordinate 18,749,060 of OU744288.1, forward strand.
ACTGTGTCACAGCAGTGGGAACATTATAGGCTGATTATGTATGAAGCAATTATAGATTTAAAAGAAATCTATTCGTTGGACTAAAAAATTAAAACACTATCACGTTAGTATGTTACTTGTAGAATAATCTGACAAAAACTCAGAATGTTTGCATCCTTGAACATTGAAAAGCGACGTTGCCACGCAATGCAAACTATCACGACGCTGCACTCTGTTACGTATTCTACTTAGGGCCGATTTTTCAATCCACAGATAAAAGTACCAACCTGAAGAATAAAGTTATTAGACTCTTTATTCGTCTGATAAGTGGTTGTCAATTTTTCAATTATCATTTAACTTAGGAATAACTATCGGACCGATTATCTCATCTGTGAAAATGCTAACTTCAGGGAGGTGAAACAAATATACAGATTATACTAATGTTAGAACGGGACGGACTATTTCTTTGATTGCTGTCAATGTGAAACAAGCAAGTGTCAGCGTCATGTCACTTAAATTACGTTACGAGGTTGTTTGTTTGGCTTGGGTGTGTGGTGTTTTTATTTGAGATTTCGTTATTTTTTATTATAAATAATGGAATGCAAAGAAAGAGACCGTTCAGCGAATTTTAATAATAATAAATTTATTTATTTTCAGGTAAATAACACAAATAGCCAGACATAAATTAACAAATTATTAGTTATAATGATAAATTAATAAGATCGAAAAATAAATCAAATAAAATTAAATCAAATCCAGTAAAATTAAATCAAATCAAATTAAATTAAATCAATCAAACAAAATTACAAAAATAAATAATAATTATTCAAAACAATAAAATTAATACCAAATAATAATGCTGAGGTTCAATTACTTATCAATTTAGTCGAGAGGTATAAGCTACTAAGAGAAAATAAAAAGACTGACGCTGTTACAAACAAAGACAAAGAATCTGCATGGAAGAAAATTTAAATTTCTTTTAACTCATGTGGAATCTGAACAACTGAGCGCTCCTGGAAAACGTTAAAGTTAAAGTATGAGGGAATCAAAAAGTTACGAAAAAGAAATCCTCTGTCCAAAGACAGGAGAAGTTTGATTGATGATTGATGATTGATGATTGATGATGATGATGATGATGATGATGATTCTTCTTCAATTGCCATGTCGTCAATACTATCGAAAATATCCATTTTAATTATGTACACTTGTAAAGCACGAAAACTAACCTCAAACTTAGTAACGTTAACGTCGTTTATCAATGGAATAAGTGGTTATCTGGCCGTCAAAGAGTCAAATAGATTTATTCCTCAGATTAGTTAACTATTCGACGAATAAAGCCTATTTGACGATTGAACAACAGATTTCTTTGCTATCTGTCGAATAAACCTTATCCGTCTGTTTATCTGAGGACTGAAAATCGGCCCTTAATTGAGTAAAATGTGAAATCGGTAGGTACCTACACCTAAACTAAAAGGTTACTGAATTTATTTTCATATTAAATTTGTTTGAAAATTTTACTTTTTTAATTTACGGTTTTTTATTAGTTAGTAACTTGAACGATAACCAATGCCTTGTCAGCCGTCAAATCTCCGGTTAAGGGGACTACACGACCTAAACGCAATTTTATAATGCCTAAAAATATATGATCCACTGCAGTAACCAAAATCAGAAAAATATATGATATTCTTCTGGATATATGCTAGTTACATAGTGTGTTGAAAACATAATACAATTAACTTGATATGATAGAAAAATAGTTGTATAGTATTGTATTGGATTAAGTATTTCAGTATTGTATTGGATTTGACTGTTGCCTTTAAATCTATGCCAGTTTGCCTATCATATTATGTACAGTCACCAAATGTCAACCAGGCTTGTCGAATATAATTGAAGTTTAGTAAGAAACCGATAGATATTTTCGAATAAAGTCTATCTTAATAGAAACCAAACAGTTACTTTTTTTAAATTAATTTTCATTTGAAAACATCCATCGGTTACTAAACTTCAACTATAACGACGCCCCTGGTTACTTAACTCTTTTAGTGACTGTACCTACACTAGAAAGGTTTAGGTAGTTAATTAAAGGTAAACAAATCGTAAAAAGGGTTTTTATAGTTGACACTGAGTTTAAAAATACGTTACAACAAAATTAAATTTATTTTCGATTTATACGATAGTTTCCCCTTTTATTAATATATGTTAAACTTTATCATTTATTCGTAAACTACTCTTTGTAGATGTAATTGCTTGAACACAATCTTTTTGTTGAGATTTATAAAATAGTATAATATTTTGTAATCTGTCTATTGTAAAGAGCCCAAAAACCCAGGTTCCGTAAACCTTTTAGAAAATACAACGAATATAACGTTGCTAAATTGAAGAGCACACCTGGGACGTAGTATGGCAACTGAAGTAGCAGGTATTACGTTTAGTCGGTTAACCAGACGCCTTTGATAGCACTCTCGACATTTGCGATGTTGCGTGTGTGTTTCGATTTTGTTGAATTTTGTTATTATAGCTTGTTTCTTTGTTTTGTTTTTGTTATTTAGTTATTGAAAGTTTTTGTCATTTATCGTTATTGGTTTTTAAATTCGTATGGTTGAAAAATTAGTGAACCCGAGCCTGGTACTAGCCAGACCAACTCCGTACTCTCATTTCCATCACCGAAGAAAAAACGCTTCAAATAATCTAGTTGAGGCGTCTCCTCTAGTATGTAGTACATTATAACTCAATGGTTTTTAGCCGAGAAAAATAAAACTTTTAAAATGGCTGACCTAAAAATTCTTTTGCCAGAGGCTTTAGCTAATGCGAATGCTGATAATTGGAAAAATTGCGAGGGTCAAAGTAATTGATGATACCACTGAACGCTCAGATTCAGAATAGAACCTATTATTATATAAGTACTAAAAATAATATGATTTTAACATTTGAAATAAAAGGTTTGGCATCGCTGAGTCAAGTGGTTTTTGTTGTTTACCTTTATTTAACTACGTAAACCTTTCGAGTATAGCTGATTACTTAAGTTTACATTTTGACGTGTCTATCAATTAAGTAAATTGCAGTAGATATAATTTATTACCGATCAAGAAAAAATATGGATAGGTAACAGGCACAACACCAACCAACCAACCAACCGTATTCAATCAGCCAGCCAACCAACCAACCCTACCCAATCAGCCAGCCAACCAACCAACCCTATCCAATCAGCCAGCCAACCAACCAACCCTATCCAATCAGCCAACCAACCAACCGACCTTATCCAATCAGCCAACCAACAAACTCTACCCAATCAGCCAACCAACCCATTGGCGAAATGTGGGTGTACTATAGGTACACCTCTGCCTAAACCTTCGGGGATAACAGCATGATGTTATGTTCTGTTATGTGTGTAACTATATTAGGTATTAATTAAGTTCCGTTTTCGCGATGTTCATCCAACAGGAGGTATTATTTTCCCAGGGTAAGATAAATCTTATTCTCTCTACATAGATTAAATATTTAGGTAATCTAATTACCTACAGCGAAAAATTAATAAAAAATAGCTGTGTAACACGTAACAGGAATTTCGCTGGTTTTTTTCTGTACTAAAAGGTTTTAGTTTAATTATATCTAGCTTGAATGAAATTATAATAACTAATGACCGGATCGTTCTTTTTTTCAAAAATCTATAAAATGTTTTACATGAACATTATTATGTTTTTCTTTGTAAATCTTTAAAAACGAAAAGTAGGTGGAGTAATTAATAAAAGTTTCATAACAAACTAGCTAAATATATTTTTCAGTATTTTGTATTCGCCCTCGACAATACCCAATCGTTTTCAGTTGAAGTCATAACGATGTTATATTATTCACATTTCCTTCGCTACAAACATTATTATTTACAAAACAAATGATGCCCCCAACTGCGCGTTATGTACGGATCATCGAGCATCACTTGTTTCTAGTTAATCACTTCGATACAGAACGATCATCGAGGATTTATTCATTCGCAAAATACGTACTGTCGAACAAAGAATTTAGTTATCATCTGCCTAGCCTTTAAGGCTCCTATAAACAGGCACAACACGCGACGCCTGTGTCGCGCCGTCACGTCACGCCTGTCTGCGGGACCTTTACTCAACTATGATAGGGGTGGCTTCCAGTCTAACCGGGTGCAGCTGAATACCAGTATTTTACATGGAGCGACTGCCTATCTGACCTCCACAACCCAGTTACTGGGTAATACGATACCTCTTCATAAGACTGGTTGTCAGACTTTCGGGTTTCTAGCCGTAATGACTGTCAAAGATCTTTACGAGCTTTTTTGTCTCGGTATGTAATGGATGGTTAAGACTCGTTCACACTGGCGCGACGCGACAGCGTGATACAAAGGCACCGCGTGCCGTGCGAATAGCGGCGCCTTTGTGTCGAGCTGTCGCGTCGCGCCTGTGTGCACGAGCCTTTACCATCACCGCGTCGTCGTCGGTGCGGTTCGGCTGTTATTATTTAGCCACGAGCCCACTGAACAAAGAATTTAGTATACAGGCAAAAATATTCATCTTTCCACAAAATTGCCAATTTTTATTGTGTGCGTAATAACTTTTTAAGTTCAGAGTGTAGTTTAAAAGAATTCATTACTTAATTACTAAGTTAGCTGCCTGTATACCTATTAATATCTTTGTTTGACTGTACATTTTGCTGTCGAACAGAAAAAATTGCTTGTAATCATTGTCAAAGATATTTATTCACTTGTTTTCTTTTTTCCTTTCTAACTTTTATTAGGTACAGACTAAATAAGAAGCAAGAGGCCACGGCGACGAAGTGGAAATGTCGAGAGTAACAAATAAAGTGATGAATAGGAACCTCCTTTTATGTAAGAAAATAAATAGTTGTTTTGGTAAATGTAATAAACTGTTTAGTGTTTTTAGGTTACTAAAAGTTTTGAGGGCATACAAGATATCTTATTGTGGAAGAAAAAGTATAGAGACACCTACATTTCCATACTATTCATAACTTCAAAATAAATTTGTAGTTTTGAGTACCTAATAGTTTGTAATGAAACCATATTTTTTTTTTTCAAAAATACAACCTACTTCCAATAAAAAACACTAAAAGACGTGAAAAATAACTTTAATTTTGGAAGTCGGTGTCTTTGGTTTTGTATTTTCGTTTTTGGCCACCGACTTCCGATATTAAAGTTATTTTTCACGTTAATTTAGTGGTTTTTTTTTGGAAGTCTGTTGTTTTTTTGTAATAAAGTTTTTATTTTTCACTTTTTAGTTGCTGTACCTACCCCACACAAATTTGTATGCCACTACTTGGTATGTAAATAACAGTAACAGGAAATTATCAACGCATCAACAATATAAACTAAGTGGAAAAAATATGCAGTATTAAGGATAACACAAAGACTACTGATCAAACCTTAATCAAATTTAAATGGGACCACATGTAAAGCACCAGCTATCAAATAAAAAAAAAACATCCAAATCAGTTCACCCAGAAAGAAGTTCTCAGCTAACACACATAAAAAGAAAACATACAGACGAATTGAAACCTCCTCCTTTTTTAGAAGTCGATTAAAAATACAATGTATTTTCCCTAATAAACGCAACGGTATTACCGTATGTTTCTATTGGCCTAATTATAACCTCAAAATCCAGAAGTATTTTGGTTTTTTTACAATTCTCAAAAGTGTCCGGGATTTTAATTTAGTTTCAATCGAATTTATGCATTATTTAGAATACATGAAGTAAAATTCACGTCTCTATTGGTTCTTAGATGAACGATGTATAGACGCCGAACCATGTTCTTTTTATATAACCGTTTTTGCTTCAATTCTATAGATAAATCTTCAGTATACATCGTTTTTGTTGATCGCTGCTTGTTGTCAGCCTCAGGCCATTATTATCGATGGCAGGCTACAAGATGTTTAAAAATAACAAAAGGATATCCAATACCTACCGCAAAATAGTGTACATTGACCTCGTTATGAAAAAGATAACAAACATTGAATAATGAGCCTTATTGTAGCAAATAATAAGTAAATAAGCCCGTTGGGTATTTTAAATGACCTAGTCGGTAATTTAATCGACGATATACATTGATAGTTCTCTAAACGATTGATGGAATTTCGATTGGTAAAACGATTCGCATTCGCTGGCTCGACATTCAACTCGATTAAACGGTGGATGGAATCTGTCGGTGTCTAGTCACTAGATGTCATCCATTTTTCAATGAGTAGTGTCTACACACCACAGAACATATATACCCAAGGGGCTAGACACTGAGGTGATTGAGGCGAATAACATGTGAACATTTGCTTTTCTTGTGGAATTACTTGGATATCTTTGTAGAAAATTTGAGAGGTAACAGTCATGATCACAATATCTTTCTTTTTTTTATTTTACTTCTACATCTACACTAATGTTACAAAGAGGTAAACTTTGTAAGTTTGTAAGTTTAGATGTAGGCGGTAATCCCCGAAATTGCATCGATCTGTCACCTTATAACAAGCAACACCTTCTAGAGGCTTTCATCAACGATCAACCCACTAACAAAGCAATATGCATGTGCGAGACCTGGCTCACCAAAGATAAATTAGAATCTGTGCAATTAAATGGATATAAAACTGCAGCATCGTATTGTCGCCGCTCTCGAAGTGGTGGCGGAGTCTGTATTGTTTTAGAGAATAGTGTAGAATGTATAGAATGTTGTGAAATTAGAGATATGACTATTGAATATTGTATAGAAGTATGTGCATGCAAGCTACCAAAGCAAAATCTGTTAATAGTTACCATGTACTGGAACAGAAACGAGGAAGTAATTTTTATTAGTCAGCTAAAACAAATAATGCAATGTATAAACAATAAATACCAAAAATTTAATGTCATAACAGGAGGAGATCTTAACATAAATACCTTAGAAAATAGCGTAAAAACCAACCAATTGATCGATCTCATGCTAGAGTTTAAATTTGTACAACATATAAAAGAACCTACGCGTATCTCTCAAACCACTTCAACATGCCTAGATTTGATTTTTACAAACTTTAATGATAATAAAATGTACACGACCGTAGAAGAATTAGGTTTTTCAGACCACTGCGGAACAATAATACATATGATACTGGAACAACAAAGTAAACATTCCTTTTGGTTTGCCAATAAAAGACTTTAATAGAAGTAACATCCAAAAATTCAAATCCAAACTACAGACACTAAACTGGAACGATATTATAAAGCCGAATAAAAATGTCGATGAGAACTATCAGTCGTTCCATAAAACTCTGATAGAGATCTTAGATGCATGTATCCCTCTGCACAAGTCCGAGGCCATGTGTTTTCATGGTCCTCGGAACGCGCCACTGTCGGGTTCCCAAATAACAGCAGGGGGGGTTCACATCGGCGTCGAGTCGACGATGAAGTACCTGGGACTCGTCCTCGACAGCCGGTGGAACTTCGTTGAACACTTCCGACGTTTGGCTCCCAGACTGGACCGGGCCGGGGCTGCATTGAAGCGGCTCCTGCCCAATCTAGGTGGTCCAAACGCCTCCTGCCGGAGGCTCTACGCGGGGGTCGTGCGGTCCATGGCCCTTTACGGGGCACCGGTGTGGGCGCGTTCATTAAGGCGCCGACCGGCCCGCCGGTTGAACGCGTCCCAGAGGGTCATGGCCATCCGGCTGGTCCGGGGATACCGCACGGTCTCCTGCGAGGCGGCAAGCCTCCTTGCCGGATTGCTGCCATGGGATCTGGAGGCAAAAGTCCTCGCGCATATTTGGGAGTGGCGCGAGGAGACGAAACGCCGGGGAGTAACTCCGCTGCCGCGAGATATCGCGGTACAGCGGACAGAGCTCCGGCGGAATCTCATGGCGGCATGGAGAGTGCGACTGTCGCAACCCAGCGCTGGGCACGCCACAATTGCGGCGGTAAGTCCCCTCTTTGAGAAGTGGCTTGAGAGGCGCCACGGCGTCCTCACCTTCCGCCTGACGCAGGTCCTCACCGGACATGGCTGTTTCGGGAGGTTCCTGTTTCGGATAAGGCGGGAGGAAACGCCCGGGTGTTATCATTGTGTGGATCGACCGGAGGACACGGTGGAGCATACGGTGGAGGTCTGCCCGGCTTGGGCGGCGCACCGCCGTGTCCTCGTGGCGGCGATCGGCGGCGGCAATCTCTCGCGACCGGCCCTGGTCCAGGCCATAGTACGGAGCGAGAGGGAATGGGAAGCCGTCACCTCCTTCTGCGAAGCAGTAATGCTCGCGAAGGAGGAGGCGGAGCGCGTGAGGGTGAGGCAATCGTTGCGCCCTCACGCCCCTAGTCGCCGCAGGGTGAGAAACCCTGGGCGTCGGGAGTCGATTGCCGACTCCCGGCCACCGTAGGCGCGGGCTTGCGGACGGCGAGCGATGGGCAGTTCGCCGTCCGGTAAGGACCAGGCCCGGGTCGACGGCGCGTCGTGTTCCACGCGCGCCTCAAAGAGATGTCAGCATCATTGACGGGGTCCGATAGGGCCAATGCCTGCCGGGGTTGCGGATTGTTCGAAAGAGTTACCGTGGCCCTTGCGCACAGGCAAATGAAGGAACACGGGTGGGTTTTAGTCAGTAAGAGTCTGACACGCCCTTCCGCTCCGCCCAGAGCGGGAGAGGTCATTTGATGATTTCCAACCAAAAAAAAAAAAAAAAAAAGATGCATGTATCCCTAAACGTAGATTTAAACTAAAAACAAAACAAAATAATTTCTGGCTAACAGTTGGTATTAAACAATCTTGTAAAAATAAAAGATTCCTAAAAATTCTTTCGTCAAAAATGAATAATTCAATATTTACGAAATACTATAAAAAATACTAAAAAATACTAAAAAAATCTGTAACAGCGGCATAAAAATTACATTACATAAATAAAATTAATAAATCAACAAATAAAGTTAAAACCATTTGGAACATTTTTAAAGAACGTACAAACAAAAAAACCAAAAAAGAAAAACAAAACTAACATTACAAACTCCAAACCAAGTAAGTGAACCTAAACAAATAGCTAACGTTTTCAATACATTTTTCGCATCCATTGGACAAAATACCACCCAAACACCTGGCAGTGTACAGAGAGAAACATCAGTGATTAACCCCACTGAAAACACCTTGTTTCTTACCCCAGTCGACGGATACGAAGTAAACCAGATCTTAAAGAACCTTAAAAATAAAAACAGCCACGGCATAGACGAACTCCCACCGACTCTGTTCAGACAGTGCGCTGACGAATTTACCTCACCGTTCTATAAATTAATTAATCAATCATTCGAAGAGGGCACTTTCCCCATTCAACTAAAAAAAGCTTTAATAAAACCTATCCATAAAAAAAACGCAAAATCAGACCCAAGTAACTATACACCGATTTCCCTTCTTCCTACAGCATCCAAAGTCTTCGAAAGAGCAATGTGTGATCGTGTATATTCCTTTTGTGAAAAATATAACATATTCGAAGACCGCCAAAATGGATTTCGCAAAAACAGATCTACAACGCTAGCTGTGTAATACATCCAAGAAGCTTTAAATATTACAAATAATAAACAATACGCAATAGGGATATTACTCGATATGACGAAGGCCTACGACAAAGTGCAATTTAAAATATTATTAAATAAGCTGTATGGAATAGGAATACGTGGAAAAGCCCATCACTGGTTCGCATCATATTTAAAAGATAGAGAGCAATTAGTTGAAATTGAATATTACAATCAAAAAACAAAAGAAGCACAGCTCATAAGATCGGATGTTAAATCAATACATGCTTCAATTCCCCAGGGAAGTGTTATAGGCTGCCTCCTTTTCCTCATATATATAAACGACCTCCCCAAAACCATAGGCGGGCCATGTGTACTTTTTGCGGATGATATCTCGATCCTGACCACATGCCAAACAAATGCTAATTTAAATGAAAAACTTACGACAATTCTTGAAAAAACTATAAACTGGATGAGAGACCATAATCTCGAAATTAATTTTACCAAAACCAAATTAATAGCGTTTCACCCCCGGCAGAAAAAACAAATAAATATAGATTTTACCGTTAATCAACAAAAATTAGAAACAGTTAACAATTTCACTCTCCTAGGTTTAACAATAGACACACACATAAACTGGAAACCACATATACAGACAGTAAAATCAAAAATTTCAAAGTTTTCCTACGCTCTCCGGGAAATTAAAAAGACTACAAACCTACAAACCGCACTAGTCACATACTACGCTTATGGCCCACGCTCGGTTTAACTATGGCATCATCTTATGGGGAAATAGCACAGACGCTCCTTCTCTATTTACCCTCCAAAAAAAGCTAATACGAATGATTGTTAATATAGAACCAACAGATAGTTGCAAGCCTTACTTCCAGAAATACAAGATTCTCACCTTAGTCAGTATTTATATTTTGGAATTATGTAAACTAGTCCGCAAATATCCAGATTCTTACAAAACACGGGGAGACATACAAACTAATTATCCGTTGCGCCATAAAAACAGACTAAATTTGCCCCCCTTCCGCCTGAAGTTACACTCATCTAGTCCATATTCAATGTCAATAAAAATATATAATAAATTACCAGGAGACATAAAACAACAAAACAAAAACCAGTAATTTTTTTTATAAATTAAAGCAATACTTAATTAAAAAAGCTATTACACGGTACAAGAATATTTAACGGATAAATACAATAATAATACATAATTATTAATAACAGATATATAATAAGTAAAATAACAAAAATAAACCATATTAAATACATAATAAATACTACACTAAAATCAATGAAACAAATAAGCATTATTTAAATTGTAAAAAATAAATGTATAGATAGATCTGCATATATAAAATTAAAAGAATAAGTAAATGAATAGAAAGATAAAATACTTAATAGGATATTAAATAATTCAAACATAATATCAAGGAAAATTAATAAGGCGCTCTCCCTCTCTCAACTTATTTAAAAATTTGCTGTGCCCGACAGGGTCCATAATTGTTTCTATTATATTCTATTTACCACCTGTAAGTGTACATTATGGATTGCAATAAATGATTTGAGATTTGAGTACATTATAGAATTCGAAGTCTTGACATTTTTTTAAATAATTATGGCTTCTACTTCTAATGGTAAATATACCAATGCTCAAATTTATTTAAAAAAAATATGTAAAATTATTTTATGTACGTGCGGGTCAATATTGTTAAGAGGAAGGTTATAAAATTGGATCAGATATGTGGGAATGTGTGAACCGCAAGAAAACTAAGTATCGTGGATAAATAAACATGAAAGTAAATGTTCATTTACTTATGTGGTATCCTTAGATGCTTAGGCGTAAGTTGCTCAAAAATTCGTATTCCCCGTGGTTTTATTTGTCCATACTCACCAAGTATAGGCATAAATCGCTCATTATCTTAGGAGAGGCCCACGTCTAGCAGTGGTCTTCTTTAGGCTGAGATATGTTAACAGATTTTCGATTTTATTTTTGTCGTTAGCATCGCTACAGTAGCACTTCAAATCGCTATTAAAATTTGGTCTTTATATCAACTCATATTGTCACACGATTTAAATATTAAAGGAGATAAAAAACCCTTAACTTTGTCCTAGGCAATTGACGTCCAAAAGGAATCTACCCACAATTGCACTCGAAATTAAAAAAAAAAGGAATTCGCCTTAAAAAATCTGCCCTTATTCCTTCTATCAAGTGTACACAATAAATGGCGATCTAGGTAGCACAGGTGACAGTACGAATATTTCCGTGCCATAAATATACGTATTAATGCGTGGGTACCAAAGAAATCGTATTCAATAGTTTTTTCGGCTCGTATTCCGGAATGGCAACCACAACTAACTATACAAATGTGATTTTGAAATCGCAACAATGAACGCCATTCAAATTGTATTTCAAAATGTTACAGTAAAAGGATGCTATTTTGACTACTTACGAGCGATTTGGAAAAAGGACGCGCATTAAATGTGACAAAATCTAAGGTCCAGAAAAGAAGGTATTATCCGCTGTTCTACCTCTCTTACCAGAAAATCAAATTACAAATGGGTAGTTTTATGTAGCCAGCCAGAGCCCAGATGATGATAACAGTAAAAAATAATCACCAATCAAACTCAAACTGAAACTCAAAGCATTTATTTCCAATAAACCAATTACAGGCACTTTTGAATTGTCAAGGGGTCGGTCAGTCAGAAAGATGAAGCTAGTTACCCATTCCAAAGCGTACTAGGTACCTATGGAGAAGAACGGGCAAGAAACTCCATGGACACTCTTTTAAATCAAAATATGGTTACAAAATATTGATTACATTGTTCATGTTGAAATTATGCATGTGAGAACGATGCAGAACGTTAAAAGCGTCCGTAATAAAAAGACAAAAGCAATTCAAATATTAAATTAAATTAAAATAAGCCGTGGCAGCTAAGAAATGACCAGTCCCCACTGACGGCGCCCGCTCACGAACATGACGCATGAATCAGCACCTTTCAGCTCCACCATTTTGAAGGGAACTTAATGATCCAACACACACGCCACCACCAGCGAGACATTAGAGTGAGCATGACATACTCTCAGCCGCCAGGGCACGTTCAAGTCAATGAAAAAAAAACCTATTAAATGGTAGTTTTATAGTAATGGTAAATGGTAGCAATATATAATATGTTACAACAATGGCAAAATGATGAGAACTTCGTCAAAATCTGGTGCATCTTTGGCGAACGTCACAAGACTACCAACCTCTTAGAATCGTGGCATATATTTTTTTAATGGAATTGTATCGAAAAAAACCTTTGAAGATGCATTAGTTAATGAAGTTCGTGCCAACAAAGTATCGAAATATGTTCACGTGAAGATTAGAACGAAAGGAAGTATTGAGACAAATGACTTTATTCACGAGACACAAATGGATTAATTAGCGGGAGCATAACAATTGGACATTTCCTAGAAAAGTTAAAATAATTTGCATTGTATTATTAAGTGGAAGCTGCCCCGACAGACGTTGTCCTGTCTTAACTATGAATGTCATATGTCGTTTAGTTTTAGTTTTGACTATTGACTAAAACTAAAACTATCGACTCATTTATCGACTGATCCATCTGTGTTAAACGATATTTGCAGCGCGCATTCTGTCAATCGCTGACAGTTATTTCAAACAACTGACAGTTATGTAAAATTAATATTGGCGTTAAGTTTTCTTAAATTTTGTAACGTTCCGATCAACTTCCTTATTTTTTTATTTCATAAGATCCTTCTCCAGACAATAACGAACACAACAAAAAAAATTTAGAGTAATCGGTCCAGCCGTTCACGCGTGATGGCGTGACCAAGGAAAATAGGGATTCATTTTAATGATATATAATAATAATAATAATAATTTAATAATTGAATTAACACAACAAATAATGCGATAGGAATTAATGAATGATATATTTATTGTTCCGAGAGGTCCCTGAGGGCGGAAAAGTGTAATAAGTCAAGTTGTCTAGTCAAAAAATGTTGCCAAGCGTTCTGGTAAATTGTGTTTGCAGGCTGAATTAATTTTTCGTCGGCCGCCACCGGTACCCCGTCGCTCGAGGCTTTGCCGGGGTTACATGGCAGAACGGTTCGGTTAGATATCGTGGTAGGGGTATACTTCTCAGGGAGGCAGCGTTGCTGGCGACGGCTGCGGTCTCACAGGCGGTGAGCCACATACGGCGCCTCGGCCTGGAGGTGGCCCTCATCAAGTCGGACGCCATGGTGTTTCATGGTCCCCGGCGGGCGTCACCGTCCGGATCCTACATTGTGATGGGGGGGGTTCGAATCTCTGTCGAGCCCACCATGAGTACCTGGGGTTGGTGCTCGACAGTCGGTGGGAATTCGGCCCCCATTTTTGGCGGCTGGCTCCCAAGTTGTTGGGCGTGGCTGGGGCGCTGTCAATGCTGCTTCCCAATCTGGGGGGCCCGAGCGCCGCTTGTAGGCGGCTCTACGTGGGGATCGTGCGATCGATGGCCCTTTATGATATATATGATATGATGGTACATTTTGTCTGACTGTGTATATTTTCGCAAAAGTTACAATACTTCACTTTATATTACTACAAATTTCACCAGATACCATACATTTCAGTTTATTTACACCTCACTTTTTTACCCAAAACTTTACACCACTAATTACTATTGATACTATCTACAACAAAAATACTACTATTATAATATGTATACACCACTATGTACAAAAATGAATAAGATGAGAAATCTAAAGGTTGGACTATTTAATGCGGGGTCGCTGGGTTCGCGCCATGAGGAGTTCCTTGTCGCCATGGATAGCCTAATGGTAGACATTATGGCGATAAATGAGACCTGGCTTAGGCAGGGAGAGGAGGGTCGCGCACCGACAGTACCGGGCTACCGGCTGCGGCACGTGCCGCGCGCGCGCAACGTGCGCGGCGGGCGCGGGGGCGGCGTGGGCTTCTACGTACGCCGCGGGCTGCGCGTGCGCGCCGTGCCGCACCCGCCGGCGCCGCAGGTCGAGCAGATGTGGCTCAGGCTTAACATCAACTCGCATTCAGTGATCATCGGCACAGCATACAGACCACCGTGGTTAGATGTGAATGTCTTCCTGGATGCGATCACCGACTCTCTTTCTTCTTTTGCTAGCGCGGATAAAGTTGTCTTGCTTGGTGACTTCAACATTAACATGTTAAACCAGCTGGAAAATAAGACAAAATTACTAAACAATTTTTTACTTTGCTCCAAGCTAAAGCAAATTGTTACTGATCCTACTCATTTCACAGATCATAGTGAAACACTAATTGATGTTGTGTGTACTGACGCCCGTGTGTGTGGGGTCTCTGTATCACACATACCAGAGCTTGGTCAACATGCAGTTATATCTGTTGAATTTAATTTTAAATTAGAGAAACCTTCCCCACACTGGATCACCTATAGGCCACTTAGAGATATACTGCTTGACAACTTTAATGATGATTTGAATAGGATGGACTGGGAATATATTGAAAGTCTGGAGGATGTGAACTCTATGGTAGCAACATTTAATGAGTATATTGTGAATCTCTTTGACTTACATGCACCCCTTAAAAAAGTTTTAATAAAAGAAAAGTCATACCCATGGATAACTGACACTGTCAAGGAAATGATGAAGTTACGAGACAGGTACCATGTTAAGTCTAAGGCTACTAAATCTGTACATCACTTAAACTCATACAAGGAGCTTAAACACTTAGTCAGGGCCGCTTTTGTTAGTGAGAAGGGTGCTTATTTTAAAACTTACATAAATAAAAACATTAAACAGCCAAAAAAGTTATGGAGCCATATTAAAGCATCAATAGCTATTTCAAATAAACCAGGGCACAGTTTGCCGCATTTTTGTGACAATCCTGACAAAATTAATGATAATTTTTTGGACGTGCCTGGCAGCGGTGTGGTCAGTACTTCTGACTTATCTTATTTTGAGCACCACAGATTCGGTAGCGGTCATTTCCAGCTTGAGCCAGTCCAGGAGGACATGGTGCTGAGGCTTTTACGTGGTCTTAAGTCCAATGCCCAAGGATCTGACTATATCTCTCTGGAGATGCTGATGATGACTCTTCCTCGTACACTGGCAGCTATAACGGCCATTGTCAACAGATCGATAGCCTACTCCTGTTTTCCGGATCTGTGGAAATTAGCTATAGTAAAGCCCATACCCAAGGTACCTAATCCCACCAGCGTTAAAGATCTTCGCCCAATTAGCCTTTTACCATGTCTCTCCAAGATTCTGGAGAAAGTTGTCTCTAACCAGCTTCGGGCATATCTTGAGCAGCACGGTATTCTGCCACTGGCTCAATCAGGATTTCGTAAGGGGCACAGCACAGCCACAGCTCTTCTTGACGTGGTTGGAAATATCCTCGAAGCCAGAGACCAAGGCATGGGTACCATGCTTGTACTGCTGGATTTTTCACGTGCCTTCGACTCAATCAATACCTCCCTTCTCCTATCCAAACTATCTTACTACGGATGTCAGCCCGAAACAGTCCAATGGTTTCAGAGTTACCTGAGTAACCGTTCTCAGCTTGTGCAAGTGACAAGTGACAGTGATGGCGATATTTTGTCCTCTAGTCCCAAGCAGGTGAACCGGGGCGTACCGCAAGGATCCATCCTGGGCCCTCTTCTCTTTATTCTGTACAGTGCTGACATCACCAACTGTCTGGTCAACACCAAGTTTCACCTATATGCTGACGATCTGCAGATGTATCTCTCATTTCGCCCACAGCACTCCGCTGAAGCTGTAAAAAGAATGAACGAGGATTTAGATAGGATTTCAGCATGGTCAAGAAGAAACTCTCTGGTTCTGAACCCAGTAAAGTCCAAGTATATTCTCATAGGATCAAGAGATTTTCTGAATAAAATATTAGGACACACTCTGGACTTGAAGATTGATGGGTGTTCTATTGATAGAGTGCAAGAAGCCCGTAATCTTGGGGTGGTGTTTGACGAGCATCTGCATTTTGAAACTCACGTCATGGAGGCTGTGCGCAACTGCTTTTACCGTCTTAAGCTTTTGTACCGAGTACGGCCCTACATAAGTGTGGATATGCGTGTCATGCTGTGCGAGTCACTTGTTTTATCAAAGCTGAACTACGCCGATACTGTGTATGGTGCGTGCATTCTCGGTAGAAGCGAGAAGTTGATCCAGCGAGTGCAGAATGCTTGTGCAAGATTTTGTTTCAATGTCCCTCCCCGATCTCACATAACTCCATTTTTAAATAAGGGTAATTTGATGAGAATGTCAGATCGCAGAAAGCTGCATCTAGCTACCCTACTCTTTGGCACCATTCTCACAAAAAAACCTGAATACCTTTATGGGAAATTGACTTGGTCTAGAGATATAAATAAAATTAAAACAAGAGCATCATCTTACCTCCTGTTGGCCTCAACGCATAAAACTGCTGCATTCCGTGGAAGCTTTAAATTTGCTGCTTCCCGCTGCTGGAACGATTTGCCACCTCCTTTTCGTGCTATAAAAACAGTTGGTACTTTTAGCACTAAATATAAACAACACTTGTTGCGAGTACAAAAGGAAGCCAGTTTCTGAACTAACCCTGGGACTGCACGCAGTTGCTACTGGTGACCTTGCGGAGTCTTGCGTTCCTAGCAGCATGATTTAATTCGATTGTTTTGCTCGATGATTGAATATTTTTCTTCCGCCTTACACATCACAACATAGTCAAACACACCACAATACTTCACACTATTTATCTGCACTACTTTTTTGCCATAACTATTATTCACTCACTGTTTTATGTGTATTTTATGTGTATCATTACTTTATTTTCTTAAACATTCCAAAAAGTATCTTTTTTATTGACAGCCGGTCGGCTGCGCCCGCGTCTCATCGCTTGTCAGAGTTCACAGACTATAACAATAGTCTACAACATAGACAAGTGATGTTGGAGCGTCGGGCGTGGGTCGATCTTTAGACACATACATGATCATGGTTTTTATTTATTTATATATTTATATTTGTTTTCTAAACAATTTTGTATTGATTTATCTTCTTAATAGTATTTTATTTTAAAATTTTATTTATTAATAAACCCCTAGTGGGATATAAGGATGTCCGTATGTGTGTCCGTGGCATCACAACGGGCCCTATCAGAATACCAGCGCTGCGGTACTTATTTTTTCTTAAATATCGCAGCTTTATGCTGAGATAGGAGCCTTTTTGGCCTCGCACAGGTTTATTTTTTTATTTTTTATTAATTGTTTATTGTTGTTTTTATTGTTAATTTTGTTATTTTTAAATGCTCCTTTTTTATTTATTTTTTTACACTTTGTATTTCCTGTGCGTGTTCCAAATAAAATATTTTTCTTTCTTTCTTTCTTTCTTTACGGGGCTCCGATCTGGGCGGCTGACCTGACGGCCGTATGCATAGCTGTTCTGCGAAAGCCGCAGAGAGCGATAGCCGTCAGAGTCATCAGAGGTTATGGCACGATCTCCTACGAGGCGGCTTGTGCACTGGCCGGATCCCCGCCCTGGGACCTGGAGGCGAGGGTGCTCGCGTCACTGTATCGGTGGCGTGAGGAATGGCGGGCGCGGGACGAGCAGCGTCGGTCGCAGCTCCGCGAGGTCCTGGTGGTGGAATGGCGGGACAGGCTCTCACGCTCTACCGCTGGCCTCGTCACAATCGAGGCGGTCTGGCCGGTGCTCGACCTCTGGCTCGGGAGGAGGCACGGCTCCCTGTCGTTTCGGGTGACGCAGGTGCTCTCAGAGCATGGTTGCTTCGGGAAGTACCTGTGTCACATAAACAGGGAGCCGGACGCCCGGTGTCACCACTGCGTCGACTGTCGGGAGGACACGGCGTGGCATACGCTGGCAGTGTGTGCCGCTTGGGAGGAGCTGCGCCGTGCCCTTATCTCAGGAGTAGGCAGTGACCTGTCGCTACCGGCCGAAGTGAATGCTATGGTCGGCGGCGACGAGTCCTGGGACGCGGCGGTATCCTTCTGCGAAACAGTAATCTCGCAGAAGGAGGCTGCGGAAAGGGAGCGAGAGATCTCATTCTCTCACCCGGCCTGCAGCAGGCGCACCGGGCGTCGGCGGAGGGCGGCCAACGCCCTCTTTCACCCCTCCTAAACGGGTCCAGGAATGACGGACTTGGGGACGTCCGTCGCCCCCCATACATCAGGACCCGAGGCGGCGGCGCGTAGTGTTCCACGCGCGCCCCTTTTAGACGTCGCGGGGGGAGTCAAACACCTCACTGCCCCCGCTCGACCGGATGGGGCCCGCAGAGACGGGGGTTGCGGAAGATTCGTACGTTCCCGTGACCCCCGGCGCAGGTGTGAGATGGAACACCGGAGTGGTTTTTTGTCAGTAAGAGTCTGACAGACCCCTCCGCCCCCCCGGGCGGAGGACATCCATGAGGATATTCCACCCCAGATCAAAAAAAAATATTGTATTTTTCTTCCCGAATCGAACTCTCGCCGAGTTACACAACTCCCTTACGGAGTTGAGAGTCGTCGTTGTCGGGTACCATTCCCTCCCCGTGCTCGTACTTGGGGACTTCAATGCCAAGAACACGGCTTGGGGTTCCTGGTATACGGACACACGGGGCCCAAAACATGTCAGGATAAATGACGGGGTCCGGTAAGGCCGATGCCTGCCGGGGACGCGGATTGTTCGAAAGAGTTACCGTGGCCCTGGCGCACAGGCAACTGAAGGAACATGGGTGGGTTTTAGTCAGTAAAAGTCTGACACGCCCTCCCGCTCCGCCCTGAGCGGGAGAAGTCATTTGATGATTTCCCAAACAAAAAATAAAGTTTGAATGAATTAATATAATTAATTAAATAACCCATATAAACAACGCTGATGCCTAGTGTTTCATAAGGTGTCACTATTAATATTAGCAGGAAATTATAACAAAATGAGGATTTTATAAAACCGACAACGAATCGTTATTGTTACTGAATTCTGTTTGTTTTGTACTTGCAGATACAAGTATAATTAATAATATTAATTTAGTGCAAATAAGTGTTTGATAAAAATCATAGACAATCATAGTTTAGTGCGATAAATATAACCTAACTTACAATCTTATTAAAATTTTCTATTTTTTTAAGTGTAGATGCATTGTTTCATTTACTTTATTATAATATTTACAATGAGTTTGGCTGCGGACGTGTCCATTTATAATTTCTCTGAATATTGTAAGTAACGTTATCTTATTTCTTAAATTTTGACATAACAAACGTATCTATCGAAGAGATTTTGGCTGTTTGTGTTTGTAAGATTTGTATTTGAAAACGTTTTCACGATTCAGCAGACCGCCTTGTTGGTCTGGTTGTCTCAAGCGCGACTGCAGAGCATGACGAAGTTGGGCCCGATCTCCAGCAGGCTTAGCATGACGGTTTCTATTAATTTATACTCTACTGTAGAATAGAAATCGCGTGTCTACCGAAAATATTCTACTGTCTACACGGAAACGTCATTTTGTCTACTCTTCCGTCAACAAAACGCTTCTCTACGGCTCTCGTGCAATGCCTGAAAGTCGGCCAAAGTGACATTGGGTTTTTCCATACGAATTTCTCCGTTAACACCCATATGCCTAGATTTTAGGTTGGTTGATGGCAGGCCCCCTATGTTTTATAACAATTACGTAGATAGGTGCTGTAGCAAACATTTCGGGACATAATATAGTTATTTGGAATAGGAAAACTTACAAGAACCTTTTTAATAGTCACTTGACATGATGTTAAATGATAAATGATTTTATTTCTGTAAGTATGTTTGTACAAACACTTTTACACGTCAATCATATTTTTAAACTAGATGAGGTCGGCGTTTCCTATCTGACTACTCTGAGAAGAAAGGCCGAAACAAACTCAGAGGTCACAGTCTCTTTTAAAGTCCAGACATAATCTTGGTCAGATCATGTGAAGACCATGTAGATTGGTATCTGAAATGGTCTTTTGAGGAAAGAACCACACAGATTGAGTGGACCTGTCCAGTCAGTGCACGCATTTGTCAGTAATCGTGCAGCTCAACTCAGGAAGTCAGAACTTAAGGAGCTCAACGATTCGACGAACAATACCAAAGAAAGGACATTTGGGTAGGCCACATAAATAACTCAATCTGCCAGATCATGATCAAAATTAACTGCGAAAAAAAAAGCAATGACCCACATAATCCTCACATTCACAATAATTAAAATAACATAATACTTTACAAGTAAATACTCATGTCATTGTGTATATAAAATTCAACAATGTCAATGTGTATATAAAAAAATCGGACATAATGTTTGAGAACCATGTAGATTGGTGTCTGAAATGGTCTTTTGAGGAAAGAACCACACAGATTAAGTGGACCTGTCCAGTCAGTGCACGCATTTGTCAGTAACCGTGCAGCTCAACTCAGAACTTAAGGAGCTCAACGATTCGATGTTGGTTTCGCACTATATTTAATTCTGTGTTGAACGGATAACCACAAATGTTGAATATGATCTGTTTCCTCTCACTGTGGGTTTAGACCAAACGCATATAGATTACGAACAAGAGCGAGAGCATTCTTTTGTTGATATTCTTACATTTTAGTAGGGATAAACCAACAAAGGAATGTTCCATCCCTGTTTACACAAAAGTAATTTGGGTGAGTAGGGATAGAATGTGCATTCGCTCGTTTGGTCTGAATAAACCTTTACAGGGCAGTCGAATGTAAATTCAGCATATTCATTTTAACACATTATGTTAGATTCTTTTTGTTTCTAGATAACGCGGAACCTGGGACTGTAATTGAGACTATGTTCAAATCTGTCTTGCCGTGGAAATTCGACTACACCTCGAGTGATCGGTTATATTTTATGGCAATAAATCTTATTAACAATTCACCGAATGTTACTAAGACCGATGTTACATATGAATCAGATAAGTTTCTGGTTTCTAACTTTCTACCGAAGGTAAACTGCACATTCTCCGAAATGCTGAGAATAACTTTGAGAACTATGAAATTCAACAAGTCCATCGAATTCGTTCAACAAACTATTGATCATATTCAAAGACCTGTTTGATAAAATTGAGTTTCAGGAACATTTAGAGTATAACCCACTTCTGTATAATTATTTCAAGATGTAAAGTGCAATTTTGTCTTTTTAATACGTTTCAGGTCAACACATCCGGGGAGTCGATTTTAACAGTTTCCACTGGTGTAAAAGTTATTGTGTTTGTTCGTCCTTTAAACGGCCCTGAAGCAATAATTAACCTAAATTTGGATACATCAAATGGATTCTGTACATCAATAACAGTGGCGAAAGGGAGACTCGTCTCCACACTACATCCTATGAAAACTAACAAGGAATACAAATGTAAGAGATTTTATTTTTTTACAATAATGACGCTCTCGAATACATTAGCAGTCAACTGATCATTTTAGTTGGCATTAGCAAGATCATACGATCAAATAAAAAAGGGAACTTGATAGGTTAGTGTCATTTTCTTTCAGATAATGATATTTGTTTAAAAGACAAAAACCAACCCTGCGTATTACAGGTGGATTTAAAGAACTTGATATGTAAAGGTAAGCCTCTGATTATTTCATTAACTTTTTTCTCTTTACAATTTTAATTAGTTAGAGATTTCTGTCAAACCGTGTGTTTTTGTTTAAACGTTTTATTTCCTGATTAACAAAACAACAAAACAAACAAAACAATTCTATCAAAATAATTAATGAAAAAAGAAAAGAATACGCAGTCAAATAACAACAACAATATTGTTGCTCAAGGGACAGAGTTAGGAATGTTTTAATATACGATACAAGGTGACAATCCCCAGCACATCAGTGGTATTAATTTGACAGTAACAGGGCCTTTATGTCGTTGTAGTAAGGGCAGTTTTCATAAGCAAGGGACTGATGTACGGTTGCCAGCCTGTATGGCTGTATTGGACTATTATGGACTTTTAAAAGCATTCAGTAACTTGACAGTTCAATGTTACTATAAAAACACTAATAGTGCCGGAGTAGTGAACGAATTTGCGAAAAGGATAAATGGAAAAAAATGTTGTTACGGTAATTACGGTTCGGTAAGTACGGTAATTTTAACATTGTGTGATGACCGGGGTTCCAAGTAAACCGATTATTGAAAGAAGAACATAGGTAGTTCACACAATTTTAATTAATAAAAGTTTCCCATTTGCCATCTAGAAGTAACACCTTAAATTACACAACTCTTCATTGATCGACAACAGCCGTATCGAATAATACTAACTACAAAAAATAAACAAAAATAAAGGTAAACATAATACATATAATAAGAAAATAAAATATCTTAAACAATAAAAAGAAAATCATCTGGTTGGGATCGAACCCGATGACTGTAATCTCAATCCGGCGCTGTGTCCCGAGACCATAGAGCTTCTTGAATACCGTGGCACGTATGTCGTTCGATACTTCGCATTGAATTAGTATGCTGCCATAAAATTAATCGAAGCCGGACATTAATCCACAATACTCTATGTCTGGACGTTAAGGGCGTTTCCGCAAGCCCGTTACTTCCACTACTCGCACCCAAATTCACAATATTGCACCCTGAACAATACGTATGTATATTCTGAAGTAATTTCCACGCAATGATGGCGTTTATTTCCAGAAATTATGCAAATTCTTTACGGAGAAACCGTTCGTTTTCTATCTCTCACCAATTGACGTCTGTCCGGTATTCTTATATTTATAAATTTTCTGCCACCGTCAATTTTCATTCGTCTAATTATTTTAATAAAGCTATTCTGTCGAGTCTAGTAACGCCATCTAGTATCTGACTCGAGAACTAAATTATAAATCTTTACAATATCCCCTCTCCTCTAAAAATCCAACCGGATTCAAACCAAACGTTTAAGGTCACAAGAATGCCATTTTCCTAAATCTTTGCCTCTGAAACTGCTTAATCTGTAAACGTCGCCTGATATCGTCTCCGCTATGACTGCTTTTTCAAACTTAGGGGCTTATTTAGACATAAAAGCTTTGTTAGCATTCGATAGAAGTTTAGTGCGTTTCCAAACTAGATCACCAAATTTATAGTTACATATGCGATGTCTCTTGTTGTACTGTTCACTGTTGGTCTCATGTGATTGCCGTATCCTTTCACAAACTTCATCATAAATTTTACTTCTGAAGGCAATAATTCTTTAAAAAATTTCTTTGTCGAAGGTAATCGGTTCGTTTGGTTTAAAGCTGTAGGGTTTCATGCCCTGAACCGTAGTCTCGCGTCCAAAAAACAAATAGGCTGGTACATACTTGTCCCATTCTTTGTGATTATCTTCAACGTAAGATGCTATAGCCAAGCCAATGACTTTATTTACCCGCTCAGTGGGGTTGGCCTGAGGATGGTAGATGGTAGATTGCTACGATTCTATTGGATAGGATATCGGTATTCGCCAGTAGTCTGTTGCTAAGTCAGACAGCGCTTAGCTGTGTCTGTATACAATACAGACAGTCAACCGCACCTGGTTAGACTGGATACCGACCACTACTCAAATTCAAAACTCAAACTCAAAGTATTTATTTCAAATAAACCAATTACAGGAACTTTTCAATTGTCAAGGGGTCAGTCAGTCAGAAAAATGAAGCCTATTGCCCATTCCAAAGCGTAGTAGGTACCTATGGAGAAGAATGGGCAAGAAACTCCATGGACACTCTTTTAATCAACATATAGTTACAAAAAAAAAATTGTTACATCATTCATGTTGAAATAAAATATGTGAGAACGATGTAGAAAGACGTGCACATTAAAAGCATCCGTAATAAAAAAGATAAAAACAATAAAGAAAACAATTCAAAAATTTAAATTTAAATAAGCCGTGGCTGCCATGAGACGTATCTACATAGATGGGCTACGCAATGATACAGAGAATACAGGGTGTATACACCCTAATAGCATTTTATTGTTGGCGTTTTGTTGGGCCACGATCACGTGCACGTGGCCCAACCAAGTGCCAGCAGTAAATGCTGTTTGGGCTTTTGGGTCGAGTAGGTATTAAGTTTTGTATTGGACAACAGATTATTTTTTCGTGATTACGATTTTGGTCCCATGGAGAAAGTTGTTCAGTTTGATGGTCTGTACCACACACCCTTAATTTTGACCACACCTTGCTAATACACCCTATATATTTTGATCTGAGGACATTTTGTATTTGGTTCTAAGTTTCTATGAAATGGCAGAGAGTATGGCTGTGTTATGCAATGAATAAAAGGGTTGGGGGGGGGGGGTTTGGGGTTAGGGGTTTTCTGAACCTGTATTTTATTCATTATGTTATCTTGCATGCACGTTTTTTTTTTAATTCTTGTATGTGTACACATGTTTATGCAAATAAATATATCTCATCTTATCTTATCTTATATTTTTGTGCTTTTATTTAGTTTTATTCCAAAAGTTACTCTTATTTTGAATAGTACTAAGTTAAAGCTTTTTTATTACCCTAACATAATTATAAATGACCAGCCATAATGGCAGCTAAACATCTACATTGACACATATTTTTTTCGGGAATATGTTGGATTTTTATAATACTAGCCGACCCGATAGACGTTGTCCTGTCTTAACTATGAATGTCATATGTCGTTTGGTTTTAGTTTTGACTATTGACTAAAACTAAAACTATCGACTCATTTATCAACCGATCCATCTGTGTTTTAAACGATATTTGCAGCGCGCATTCTGTCAATCGATGACAGTTATTTCAAACCACTGACAGTTATATAAAAGTAATATTGGCGTTAAGGTTTCTTAAATTTTCTAATGTTCCGCTCAACTTCCTTATTTTTTTCTTTCATAAAAACCTTCTCCTGACAATAATTAACACAACAAAAAGATAATTAGCGAAATTATTCCATCCGTTCACGCGTGATGCGATGACCAAGGGAAATAGATATTCATTTTTTATATATATAGATAGAAAGGAGAATGGCGAAATTGTATGTAATTTGGGACCCATTGTTAGAGATAGCGTATATTATGGGAACTTATGAATAGTTAGAGAATGACACAAGACTAACAAAAAAGCAAATGGGAAGTACTTAGATAAATGATTGGTCTCGCTGCGCTCGGCGAGACCAATCATTTATGTAAGGGGAAGTAGTTTAAAGAAGTTGGGAGAAAAAAAGATATGAAAGGTTTAGATTATAACCTAAAATAATCTAAAAGTACTTTGGGCATGGAGTTATTGGTTATTATTTAGTAGAATAATGACTTATTTATTGGTACATATTTACTTAAACTCACACCTATATCCCGTGGGGGTAGGCAAGCACTACAGAACGCCACCTGCTACGATTCTTACAGACTTTTGCTTCGTCCACGTTCATAAATCTGGGTCCTTTACGCGCGTTGCAAAGTACTAAGCACCTGACTTTTTAAGGACATCACCAGTATTGTCAGGGTGTCCTCTCCTGACCCATAAAAATGGTGCTGAATCTGAATAAAAATCCCTATCAATAGGTAGGTACTTAGTTCTTTCTATATCTGTTTAGCCAGATAAACCTGGTGTATACGAAGAACTAAGGTTCCCTTCACATACTGTAGTGGATGAGTTGCATCGTAGGTATTTTCGGCGATAACTAGGTATACTTAGTGCTGGTTTTCATCTTCATTCAAACTTGTATATCTACACACATCTACGTTGCCATCTAATTGATGGTTCATAAAACTGCAAGTATGTGTCTGCAGTGATTAGGGCACTCTTTATTTACCTTAATATCAAGACTGTGCAATATTGTTAGGCTAGCATTAATTATATGTAACAGATAAGGTAGTTTTATCAGCATCATCCTCCTGCCCATCCTTTCATTTAACCTAGAGGTTTGTTAAATAAACTAAAATAAAATTTAAATAAAAACTGTTTTATTCACTTTACAAAATTTACTTAAAAAATATTCAAGACATACAATCGTTGTACATAATTATTTCTTATAGCAAAAACACCATTTCTTCTATATGTGCGGCACTAAATGTTGAAATGGCATTTTCAGCAGCATATAATTCATAAAATAAATTGCTACCAAGGTGAAAATTGCAAATTCTAGCATTTCTAAGATTAAAGAACTTGAAATCTTTAATTATTTGTTTTCTGAGCCTATCAGGCACACGTCGTCTTTCAGAGACATTGCACTCCAAAAACAAGCAGTGACGTGCTGTGTCAGCTGCTCTTCTCAATGTGGGCAAGTTAATTTGTTCAGCAGACGTTTCCTGTAATGGCCGTCCTGAGGTCGATGGACTAACTTCTTCACTTACTACTATGTCAGCTGCTCTTCTTGTGGACAATATTTGTTCAGGAGATGTTTCCTCTAATGGATTTCAAGATGTTGACGGACCAACCTCTTCAACTTCTACCACTTGCTCTATCTGTTGAGAAGATGTTGGCTGGTTGTGGAATGTGCAACAACAGCAGAACTTCTGTGAGAACTGTTCGCTACTCTCTGTGCCCGTAAATAGCATGGCACACATATATCATGGTTTAAGGTTAACGGAAACAATACAAGGAAAAAGCTGTCATAAATACAATCACAAACGAAATTATAAATTGAGAATTCATAGCATTATTAGTAATATTAAATATATACAGGGTTACTGGTAATGGCGGCAATCCAAAAGTCTCAGAATAAGGGGATGTAGGAGAGATTATTTGCAACCAAATTACCCTTATAACCCCTATGAAAATCTCCACAACCCAGTTACTGGGTTATACGATACCCCTTGGTAAGACTGGTTGTCAGACTTTCAGGCTTCTGACGACCTGTAACGGCTGTCAAACATCCACGCATGAGAGGCGGGACCAACGGCTTAAAGTGCTTGCCGAGGGACGGAGGGGTCTTGGTATGTAAAGATGGTCACCGATCTACGGACCAACCGCGACAAGCGTAGTTTAATCTGATCGATCTACCCACGCGGCTGTTATTACTTAGCCACAACCTCTTGCTATTATTATATATATATTTTTTTTCAAGCAACAAGACTCATATATATAAACAGATACACTAAGAATACAGACACGATAACAAACATAGGCAAAAACAAACACTCACAAAGTAAGAATATGTCTGCTGCAGCATTGCCGGATATAAGGGCAATCCAGACTGTTGGCGATCATCGCCAGGATAGTGTTGGCGCTGCCCCGCACTCTGCGCACCAGAGACGCGCACCGCTTGCGCATCGTCGCGTGAAAGCAATCGGTGCGCGCATCTGCGAACATGCCCGAGGCGCTGCGGTGGCGGGGCAGCCTCAACACCGCCCTGAATGTGTTATTGAACTGGACGCGGAGGGCGCTGTATGCCACACGAATATGCTTCGCCCACAGGCTGCACGTGTAGAGGGATGTATGTATAATAATCTCTAAAGAGCGTTATTTGCACCTCCCTCGAACAACGCGCAAACCGACGCGCTATCATATTACCTCTGACTGACACCGCCCTCCGCTCCCGCTCAATGTCCGCATCGTCTTTTAGGTCAGCCGTAACAATGTTACCCACCTACTTAACTAATTTTCACTACCTAACAATGTACATAAAACAAACAAAAATATAAGAGAAAAAAAATGACTAACAAAACTTCTTGTTACTGACTTTTTAAATTGTGTCAAAGACTCAATGTCAAGATGTCAATATTGTGACGTTTTACGAACTATCTTAATATAATAGTATAACATTTTTTTTAAAAAGTAAACAAAATATATCAATTATTGGGAATCGAACGTAAAGTAGTTGTCGAACTGCTAAGCTATTTGCTTTGTTGAAAGTTAACGATATCTCATTCTTCATGCTATTAATGGTTCATTTATTCCCTTTTATTTTTAAATAAATTGAATTTTACCTTCCGTTAAAATATGTCTTATTACATGCAAAGAGATTTAATTATAATAATGTAATGTCTTTGATTATATGCAAAATCATCTTCATCTTATCCAGTTCCTGATAATATAAAATACTTGTCTTGATTTGATCCAGCAACATAGTAGTCCGTTTTCCCATTTTTTTGTGGGTCACGGCCTGGTAATGGTATCTCTGGAAGCTGTATTTGTGTGCGTTTGAGGAACGTAGACACATTCGGCTCACGCACACAAAGAAAATGAATGACGAGACTTCTCGGCGTTATTATTCTAAGTTCAATACAGTAAATATGAACTTAGAGAGATGTGTTGGTGATTCTAATGATTATAGCCATATTTGTTACGGTTGCGAATCATATTTTAATCAAAATACAAACTGACAGTGAGCTGCAAATTGCAAAAAACGTAACAAATTTTGAATTTCGCGGGCTACCCTGGCGCTTTCCCCATAAAAGGTTAAATTTGTAACTATCTGCTGTATTCGTTCCCTATTCAGCCCAGTGAAGTAATGGAATAATTCGACTGTTGTCATACACTGGTATATTATTGTATTCTCTCTCATCTCAGTCTCATTTTCCTGGAAATTTATGGGAAGATTTTTGCGATTTCTGACTTTACTAGTACTCAAACGTCAGTTGGTCCAATAGAGTTTATTGATCCTTATAAGAAACAGGATAGATTGGAATCAAATTATTTTATCAATAAAACTCTCTAAGTTCATATAACCCTGTTGATTGATATTACATGTAATAGTCATTTTGTTTTTTAGTTTGCCGTAAAAATATGATAGTAAAAGATGAGGTCCTGGGTTCGATTCCCGGGTCGAGCAAAGCGACATTGGGTTTATCCGGAATTTCTTAGTAGCAGGCCAGAGCCTGCATTTTTACCCGGTTGATGGCAATAGACCTACCTGCCCTAGACGACGCGCGACGGAGACATAAACATACCTAACGTGCAAAATATGGTGTACTATAGGTACACCTCTGCCTTACCCTTCGAGGATAACATGCGTGATATTATGTTATGTTATGTAACGAAAACGTATATCCTCGTGTTTGACGAAAAATCACGGAAGTAAAATATTGTGGTAGAAATTGTGCTTGCGATTGACATTTTTGATGTAGTTGTTCGACAAAAGTCTTAGGGCCGATGTCCTCTGGTGGTAGGCACGCCATGGGAACAATTTCACGTAGGGTAACTGGATTACCGAAGTACTTTGCCCTGTACGTGGCGACCACCGGGCAGTTTAGAAGCACATGAGCTGCTGTTTCGTTGTCCTCCCTGCAGACCCTGCACAGCGAACTGTCTGTGACTCCTATGACAAAGAGGTGTTTATTAGATGACCCGTAGCCAGTTTTTTTGTGTCATACCATTAAGTTATATTTCTATTTGCCGCATAAAAATCCCATGCCGTGCCGTTCCGCCAGTGAGCGCCAGCCCTTAGCCGACAACGCGGCGTCATCAATCTTATGTCCCTGCACGAAAATAACGCGATAAAACGCTACAAAGAGAAATGGGTTCCGTCTGAGACACCATTATGAACAATTTGATAAAGATGCAGCTGTTTCTGACTAAAAATATTGATGACTGACTGCCTCGTTGGCCTAGTGGTCGTAAAAACTATTGCCGAGCATGAGGTCCTGGGTTCGATTCCCGGGTCGGGCAAAGTGTTATTGGGATTTTCTATCTCAAATTTCTCAGTAGTAGCCCGGAGTCGGGATTCATGCCTGGTTTATGGTAATAGGCTCGCCCTCTATTACATGGGACTTAAACATAACTGGCGAAATGTGGGTCTACTAAAGGTACACCTCTACCCAACCCTTCGGAGAAACAAGGCGCGATATTAGATATTATATTATGTTATATCGATGAGTGGAGGCTTTTTGGCTTTACACTAGGATGAAAAGATTGATGGAGATGTGGAAACAAGGGTTAATTCGGGAAATAAAGTGAATGGTGCTACACATGTAATTATGACAAACCAGTTGATGTCCAGAAAAGCACGACTGGCTGTTCACAATGGTGTGCTGGTGCCTACGCTTATGTATGGAAGTGAGTGTTGGGTGTGGCAAAAGAAGCATGAAAGTGGAATAAATGCTGTGGAAATGTGTTCCTTGCCAAGCATGTGTGGTGTGACTATGAAAGATAGACTGAAGAATGATGTGATAAGGCAACGGTGCAGTTTAAAAGAAGATGCAAAAAAATCAAAACAACAACATAAAAACAAACAATGAAAAGAGTATGCTAAAATGGTTTGGTTATGTTGACAGGATGAATGAAGGGCGACTAACAAAAGGTATTTACAAGGCAGATGTGAGTGGAAACACCGGGAGGGGACACCCTAGGAAGACATATAGTGACCTTATTGGTGATGTTCTTCAGAAAGGTCAGGTGCGTAGTACTCACAACCGGCGTGCGTGTATGACCAGATGTATGAACGCAAACGAGGCAAAAGGAGTATGTAAGGATCGTACAAGGTAGCGTTCTGTAGTTTCTGCCTACCCCCATAGGAAGAAGGCGAGAGTTTATGTATGTACTAGGTAATTTTACTGAGCGGGAAATAACAGTAGGTTATTCACATACAAATCCTTGTTTCCACTTAAACAAATATCAACTTTATGCAAGTTTAAATGAAGTTGATTTCATTATGGATAATAATATTGAAAAAGCCCTAAAACGTTAGAAATGCGCAAACTGAACTTCGTGGTCAAAACATAGATTTGTTATCATTTTTGGAAACTAAATTATAAACGCAGCTTCATAGTCGTTTTTTTTTCGTAAGCAGTCTGAGCTACATTAATTGGCTACCCCTCATATTAAAATACCTTCCAAATAGACTAACTAATTAGTACATTCCCAATATAAGTCACAGACAGTCCAAACCTGCCAAACTTCCCCATTATGTACCAAAATGTTAAAAAATTTAACAAATTAAAAAGTTAAATAGATTTCACTGGCTTGCTACAAAGTTGTAGCGGAATGCTCAGGGGCTTGTGGCGACGACTCTACATCTGCTGAGATTGGCTTTACAAGTTCATTCATTATGTATGGTTTAGGCACTGTAGAAAATTTAGATCTTTAGGCCCACTTGCGCGTTTACAGGTTATCCTAAATAACTCGGAGTTAACAGATAACTCAGGGTAATCAAATAATTAATCTTGCGCCACCAAGAATTAGAGGCAAACCTTTTTTTTTTTGGGTTTGGTAATCATCAAATAACGTCTCCCGCTCTGGGTGGAGCGAAAGGGCGTGTCAGACTCTTACTGACTAAAACTCACCCGTGTTCCTTCAATTGCGTGTGCGCCAGATCCACGGTAACTCTTTCGAACAATCCGCGACCCCGGCAGGCATCGGCCCTGTCGGACCCCGCCAATGGTGCTGACATCTCTTTGAGGCGCTCGTAGAACACGACGCGCCGTCGAGCCGGGCCTGGTCCTTACCGGACGGTGAGCTGCCCATTGCTTGTCGTCCGCAAGCCCGCGCCTACGGTGGCCGGGAGTCGGCTATCGACTCGCGATGCCCAGGGTGTCTCCTCCTGCGATGACTAGGGGCGTGAGGGCGCAACGATTGCCTTTCCCTCACGCGCTCCGCCACCTCTTTCGCGAGCATTATTGCTGTGCAGAAGGAGGTGACCCATACCCTCTTGCTCCGTACCATCCGGGCCGGACGCGAGAGATCGCCGCCACCGATCGCCGCCACGAGGACACGGCGGTGCTGTACCCAAGCCGGGCTGATCTCCACCGTATGCTCTACCGTATCCTCCGGTCGATCCACACAATGGTAGCACCCTGGCGTTTCTTCCCGCCTTATTCGAAACAGGAACCTCCCGAAACAGCCATGTCCAGTGAGGATCTGCGTCAGGTGGAAGGTGAGGACGCCGTGGCGCCTCTCAAGCCACTCTTCAAAGAGGTGACTTACCGCCGCAATTGTGGCGTGCCCAGCACTGAGTTGCGACAGTCGCACTCGCCATGCCGCCATAAGATCCCGCCGGAGCTCTGTCCGCTGTGCCGCGATTTCTCGCGGTGGCGGAGTTACGCTCCGGCCTAAACCGGTAAACCTAGGGTTAAACTTTTAAATATTTAGCCCACCGATGTGGGAGAGTTAAGTAGCTAAACTTTGGGTTAGTGTTAGTAATGTCGAAATAAATTGACTTTATAAGGTACCACTGATAACTTATTTTGTATTTTCTATTATTCGATGTTGTAGTAAGTGAAATTTCGGTACTATGTATGTCACCAGGCAATTTATATTCATGAAATCGTATAAAAATAAATACTAAAACTGGCGAATTGTGGGTGTGCTATAGGTACACCTCTGCCTAACCCTTCGGGGAATACAGGCGTTATGTTATGTGTTATGTACAAATTATAATAAAAAACTTAAAACATATTTCTCCTTCTATATCTTTCTTCAATCAATAACCTTAATCACCACATACAATAAGATTAAAATGAAATGTCATGTAATAAAATTCAAAGACAAGAAAGTATAACGTTTCGTAATGTAGTTTAACAGAGATGGGTACACAATTTCTGTTCTTTGTTCGTTCATTCATTTTTGGTCGAATTACATCTGGGCACCGACATTGAAATCCTATTTTATGTTTCGTCAATTGAACTACAATGTTCCCAACACAAAAACACTAATGTCTGGTTACATTTTAGTGGCGCAACGCGTAATAAGAGTTAAAATGTTAATTACTGAGTTTTCAAACGCTACATTTATTCATATAACCCGACTAAACGTGTGGATTTGCATCTTAATGGCATTAACATGAAATTGTATTTAATCGAACCTCTAAAAATAAAATATTACATATCAGTTCTCCCCGGATGCAATTGACATTTTCTATAACCTCTCAAAAGCGTCTAACTGCGTTGACCACAATACAATAATATTTAAATTAAACTTAAAATAAGCTGTGGCAGCTAAGAGATGACCAGTCTCTACTGACAGCGCCCGTTCACGAATATGACGCATAGATTAGCACCATTTAGCTCAACCATTTTGAAGGGACCCACAACACATGCACCACCATCAGCGAGACATTAGAGTGAGCATGACCTATCAGCATCAAATCTTCAGCAGCTCCAACAGTATTTTCAAATGCTAATCTATTAGTTTATGCGACCTTGTGGCGCAGGACCAGCGTTGAGTCTAGCAATTTTATCAGCTATGTAATCCCCCAACTTATAATATGAAAGAAAGAAAAGGTATTTATTGTAGTCGAGCAGGATTATCACAAACTAAACTGAAACAATCATAAAAAATGAAGTATGTAGGGAGGTATTTTATTGTAACATTTTAAAAGAAAGAAAAGAATCCATGAAAGATAAGTTTACTTTAGTCAGTCTGAAACCTGGTTGAACTAGTTGGTCCCTATTTCTAGTGATATAGGTAATTGTGTCTTTTACTAAAAAGATGTAGATTTTTACATAATGTTTTCATAGATATATTTCCAAGGTACAGTCATAATGTTAATATTATAGAGATATGAGGAACAGGGTGTAAAGCTCACTCATACTCTATAGAAAAGGGAGGATCCTCCGACCAGACGGGTGTTATGTCTGGTGGGCAACTGCCAGACGGTTGATGTCGGGACGTTGTATATATGCTAGTCGCGCGGTAAACTCTGCTTGCGCGATGCAGGATTTGCGTGACGTCAGTATGACGTGTAGTTCGCATGTGGCGATGTTGATACCGCTACATCACTCCCCCCCGGAGACCGGAGGTCGATAGTGGGCTGAGTCTCGTATCTTGCGATGCTTGCCAGGGCCAGTTGAGGTTCCAGTGAGTCGGAACCGGGTGTCGCATAGTTCGCGGTGGGTCGGAACTGTCTGCGAAGGTTTTTCCCCAGTGAGTCGAGGTGGCGCTGCGTTATGCTCCAGTGCGTCGGATGTGGTACAGCGCCGGATTGAGGCTGACTGCTGGCGTCGACCAGGAGAGGGATTAAGAGCTCTTCTTGTTGACCGGCCGAAAGTGCAGTGTGCTGTGCCAAGGTTGCTGATGAGGCTGAGGGTGATGACCAGGTATGCGCGGTCGCTGCATGCTGGTGGTCAGGACACTCGTTGAAGCCGTGGGTGCTGGCTGGCTGTGTGACTCGCCGCTCTAAAGCTTGCGGAAGTGATGCTGATGTGATGATGACGTCACGCTGAAGTAGTTGCACGAAGGCTGCGCTGACGTTCATGTTCGGGGTCACTAGTATAGAGGTATGAGGAACAGGGTGTAAAGTTCACTCATACTCTATAGAAAAGGGAGGATCCTCCGACCAGACGGTTGTTGTGTCTGGTGGGCAACTGCCCGAACGTTGATGTCGGGACGTTGTATATATGCTAGTCGCGCGGTAAACTCTCCTTGCGCGATGCAGGATTTGCGTGACGTCAGTATGACGTGTAGTTCGCATGTGGCGATGTTGATACCGCTACAATATCTTTAAACAGTTCTCTTAGAGAGTCAAATCTGCGGAGGCCATATATGGCTCTGATGGCTCTTTTCTGCAGAATTAAAATAGACTCGCTGTCTGCAGCCCGTCCCCATAGTAAAATACCGTATGACATAATACTATGAAAGTAACTAAAATAGACTAGCCTCGCGGTACCTACATCAGTAAATTGACGATTTTCTTGCAGCTTACGCTGCTGACCTTAGCCGTCCTGCAAGGAATGTTAAATGAGGGCCCTTTTGTAGCCTTGAGTCGAGCGTGATCCCCAGGAAAACTGTTTTATTGATGAATTCTAGTTTCTCTTGATTCAATACTATATCAAAATTAGTACTTTTACATTTGGTTAAGAAAATCTTATGTATTTAGTTTTTTTCCCACTGAATACTAAATTATTAGAAGTGAACCAATTTTGGATTTGCAGTAGTGCGTTATTTACGTCGTCAAGATTTGATGCGCATCTATTAATAAAAAAAATAAGGAAGTATCGTCAGCAAATAACACCATTTGTGGTTGGGTTTTTAACAAATGGTGTAGATCATTAATATACGAAAAATAGGAAAGGACCCAATACCGAGCCTTGAATTACACCAATTTATACTTTTAAACTGAGTTAATTGACACCATTTATTTGGACTTGTTGTTGTTTATCATATAAATAAGATTTTACTAAACTGAGCGCAAGTTTTCCAAGTCCGTAATGCTCAAATTTTAAACGTATGGTTTCGTGGTCGACTCAATCAAATGCCTTAGAGAGGTCACAAAAGATTTCTATGGCTTCTTGGGCATCTTACCACGACGGAAATATGTGTTTTAATAAAGTGATACTGGTGTCTGCCATACAACGTCCCTTGGTGAAACCAAATTGTTGATAGTATATGATTTTATTGGTGTTAATATGATTGAGCATTTGATTCAGCATTAGAAACATCTTTTTGAAACATCTTGCTGAAAACCGGCAACACGGATACGGGTTTTTAATTATACGGATCCAAGTACGACGCTATAGCCTCAATAACGGAGAGTACAAACTTTGACATAGACGCGGTTGGTCACCGTTCTAACCTCACCTAACCCATTTGGTCGGGGTGCTCGAGCTTACTGCGACTTAGTTAAGGACCTCTAAAAACTTTTTGGGGTTCTAACACGGCACACTTTTTTTAAATAAATGTGCCTTTTTTATTTTGCTGACCTTTTTTCACAATTGGTCGTAGTAACTTTGGCCCTTTTGACATTATATTCATTGTTTTCGGTTTTTATAGTTTTATGGTGTATTTTTTTTTCTGCAATGCTAATAAACCCATTCTTTCTAACTAAGCTAGGATACCCCGACCAAACGTGTTAGATTAGGTTAGAACTGTGACCAGCCACACGCGAGGTGGATGTTTAAGACCCCAAAATAGGAATTATTCCAGGTTAGATTAAATACAAGCCATATTAAATCAAATCACAACAACCACTAATTAATAATCCTATATTAAGCGTACTTACGTAGGTAATAATCCGAGGTATTAATTAATGAATGAATCCTCAGCGATCCGACGCCGTCGGTCGTAAGGCCGCAAGCCACTCGGGCGGCGCGCTTATAAATTGATTTATTATTAAAATCACCAAGAAACTTTACGTTCTTCGACTTATTTTCTCGAGAGAACAATTAATTCCACCACTCGTTGGTAAGCACTAAAGCACAGACTTGGCGAAAATATTAAATTCGAACTTCACGATGGGTGTAACGAAAATGCTATTCCGTTACGAGTGGGTTTAGTCAGAGAATGGGATTTTGAAAAGATGATTTGGGTTAAGTAAATCGTTGTTCGTGTTCCTTTCTAAATAATAAGTGGTACAGCTAAATTCTTAAGCTCAACTCAATAAAGGCACCTCTAAGTCTGGAGCTTTTAGCGATAGAAATACTTTTAAGACCATCTTGAAGTATAGCGACGTTTAAACTTGTAAGGATAGAAGTTAGGTAATATTCTTACTATACTATGCCTAGGTACACGAAGCCTTCTCAAAATACCGTTACATAGGACGGTTGTTAATTTCAGGAAATATTATTTGCTCTGCGTAGCAATCAGAGTATGCCTTTAAGCACTTAAGTAACAGAACAGTAGCAGCGGATTGTTCGAAAGATTTACCGAGGCCCTAGCGCACAGGCAACTGAAGGAACACGGGTGGGTTTTTTTAGTCAGTAAAAAATTGACATGCCCTACCGCTCCGCCCAGAGCGGGAGAAATTATTTGCCAAATTCCCAACCAAAAAAAAAAAGAACAGTGGGGCGATTTGAGTATTTATTTTTAAGAACATTCGCATTCTATCGTCAGTCTCGATCTGTCAAAAATATCACAAATTATTTCTCATATTTATCAAGTTTTTGACATTGATTGTCGCTAAATGAGACTTTGAACGTTTTTCAGTACCAAAATTGGCCTTGTGACTTATTCAATCAAAGTAGACATACCTATACTTTTTTAAGAGAAGTAAAACCAAAAACATGTTTATTTAAAACCAAACTTTTCCCCGCAATTTTACCGTGATCAAACTTTGAGGGGTTAATTAGAAGGCTTCTCTTAAATTAATCTTCTGAAGTTAAATCACCTTATACTTCAGTTTTGGATGCTTACTTTCCCTTCACTTCATCTGATTAGGAATTTAATGCGTTGCGAGTGTTGGTAACATCTTTATAAATTGGGGTTTGTAGTATCTACCCACCCCATATGCATACTCATAGGCTGTATTCTTGAATTTAAAGCTGTGAGTCAAGTATAGTTGCTTCCAATTAGCATACCATCACGGCTGCATGCCCCGAAGGGTTGTGCAGAGGTGCATCCATAATAAATATACCTACATTTCGGCAGATATGTTTAAGTCCCATTAACCAGGCATATATCAAAATTCCTGGCCTGCGTTTCCGTCCGGCCCTTCTATGCCTTTTTTTTTTTTGGCTGGGAAATCATCAAATGACCTCTCCCGCTCTGGGCGGAGCGAAAGGGCGTGTCAGACTCTTACTGACTAAAACCCACCCGTATTGCTTCAGTTGCCTGTGCGCCAGGGCCACGGTAACTCTTTCGAACAATTCGCGACCCCGGCAGGCATCGACCCTATCGGACCCCGTCAATTATGCTGACATCTCTTTGAGGCGTGCGTGGAACACAACGCGCCGTCGACCCGGGCCTGGTCTGTACCGGACAGCGAGCTGCCCATTGCTCGCCGTCCGCAGGCGCCTACGGTAGCCGGGAGCCCGCTATCGACTCCCGACGCCCAGGGTGTCTCCTCCTGCGGTGACTAGGGGCGTGAGGGCGCTATGATTGCCTCTACCTCACGCGTTCCACCTCCTCCTTCGCGAACATTACTGCTTCGCAGAAGGAGGTGACTGCTTCCCATTCCCTCTCGCTCCGTACCATGGCCTGAACCAAGGCTGGACGCGAGAGATCACCGTCGCCGATCGCCGCCACGAGGACACGGCGGTGCTCCGCCCAAACCGGGCAGACCTCCACCGTATGCTCCACCGTGTCC
Organism: Griposia aprilina; assembly: GCA_916610205.1. NCBI lineage: Eukaryota > Metazoa > Arthropoda > Insecta > Lepidoptera > Noctuidae > Griposia > Griposia aprilina. The sequence goes on from OU744288.1 coordinate 18,787,328, forward strand.
TCCGGTCGATCTACATAATGCCAACACCCGGGCGTTTCCTCCCGCCTTATCCGAAACAGGAACCTCCCGAAACAGCCATGTCCGGTGAGGACCTGCGTCAGGCGGAAGGTGAGGACGCCGTGGCGCCTCTCCAGACACTCCTCAAAGAGGGGACTTACCGCCGCAATTGTGGCGTGCCCAGCGCTGGGTTGAGACAGTCGCACTCTCCATGCCGCCATTAGATCCCGCCGGAGCTCTGTCCGCTGTGCCGCGATTTCTCGCGGCAGCGGAGTAACCCCCGGCGTTTCGCCTCCTCGCGCCACTCTCAAATGTGGGCGAGGACTTTTGCCTCCAGATCCCATGGCGGCAATCCGGCAAGGAGGCTCGCCGCCTCGCAGGAGACCGTGCGGTATCCCCGAACCAGCCGGATGGCATTGACCCTTTGGGACGCGTTCAACCGGCGTGCTGGTCGGAGCCTCAATGAACGCGCCCACACCGGTGCCCCGTAAAGGGCCATGGACCGCGCGACCCCCGCGTAGAGCCTCCAGCAGGAGGCGTTTGGACCCCCTAAATTGAGCAGGAGCCGCTTCAAGGCAGCCCCGGCTCGGTCCAATCTGGGAGCCAAACGACAGAAATGCTCGACGAAGTTCCACCGGCTGTCGAGGACTAGTCCCAGGTACTTCATCGTAGACTCGACGCCGATGTGAACCCCTCCCACCATTATTTGGGAACCCGAGAGTGGCGCGTTCTGAAGACCATGAAAACACATGGCCTCGGACTTGTGCAGAGCCACCTCGAGTCCCAATTGTCGGATCCTCTCAATGCCTGTCGCAACCCCGCGTGTCATTAATTCGGCCGCCGCCTGGTGCGACCTCCCCTGCGCCAGGACCAGCGTGTCGTCAGCGTAACAAACTACGATGACGCCGCTAGGGAGGTCGGCGCGCAGCATCCAGTCGTACCCGATGTCCCACAGATGCGGCCCCAGGACCGGTCCCTGTGGGACACCGCACGGCATCTCTCACCGGTTCCATTCTCTCTGGTGACCGGGGTAGATGACGGCCCTGTCCGTCAGATAGGCCTCAACTATGCGACAGAGGTAGGTCGGCATCCGGTGATACCGGAGTACCTCCCTGATGCAACTCCAGGGCAGGGTATTGAAGGTATTGGCGATGTCTAGAGACACCGCCAAGACAACCCCACCCCGGGCCACAGCATCCCCGTCGTGACGGCTCGCACGTGCATGATGGTGTCCACCGTAGGCCCGCAGTATCTCCGCTCGGAGGGCGGTCTTCGCCGCTCCGTAACCCTCGTACAGCTCCGCCTGAATGACTTCCGTATCCGGAGGGTGGATACGGAGCCTGCAGTGCCTGGTGTACAGGCGTTGCGCAGCAACGCACGCCTCGCGCAGAGACGTTAGCTCCGGCAACCACCAGGCCCTTCTATGCCTGACCTGGGAATCAAACCCAAGACTACATGCTCAGTAGTTGCGCTTGTGACCACTAAAAACAAGCTGTACCAGTAGTTCAGTTTTCTATTTTCCGGGATATAATTTTTATATGAGTCTGGATTTGTGCCCGGTTGATGGCAATAGGCTCGCCCCCTATTACATGGGACTTAAACATAACTGGCGAAATGTGGGTGTACTATAGGTACACCTCTGCCTAACCCTTCGGGGAATACAGGCGTGATGTTATGTTATGTATGTAATTTTTATATTATTTTATATTTTATTAAATAATAAAATATTATATTATATTTTTATATTATTTAATAAAAATATTATATTATAATATTTTATGTAGATATTCCACCAGGTATAACGTTTTTAAAACTATCACTCAGATGGGAAAAAAAAAATTGTAACTGGGACGATTCTGGTTAGCAAGCGAACCCAAGAAAAGGTGGACAAGATAAAAAAAAAACATTGGTTCTTACAAAAATGATACATGATTTTATTTCTGTCAGTAGGTTTGTACAAACACTTTTACACGTCAATCATATTTTAAAAACTAGATGAGGTCGACGTTTCCTCTCTGACTACTCTGAGAAGAAAGGCCGAAACAAACTCAGAGTTCGCAGCAGCGGGCCCTATCAGAATACCAGCGCTGCGGCACTTATTTTTTTTTTTAAATGTCGCAGCATCATGCTGAGATAGGGGCCTTTTGGCCTCGTACAGGACTTTCTGTTGTTATTTTCATTTTACTTTTTTATTTTTTATTTTTATATTTTTTGTTTTTATGAGTGTGTTTAGTTTCTAATAATCCTGTGCGAGTCTCAATAAATACTTTTTTCTTTCTTTTCTTTCTTTCTTTCTTTCTTTTCTTTTAAAGTCCAGACATAATCTTGGTGAGATCATGTGAAGACCATGTAGATTTACACATGGTCTTCACATGATCTCACCAAGATCATGTGAAGACCATGTAGATTTGTGTCTGAAATGGTGTTTTGAGGAAATACCACACAGATTAGGTAGACCTGTCCAGTCAGTGCTCGCATTTGTCAGTAATCGTGCAGCTCAACTCAGAACTTAAGGAGCTCAACGATTCGACGAATAATACCAAATAAAGGCCAATTGGGTAAAAAAAAGACATTCCGATTTCCAGGCGTTAAATCTAATGTTTGTGGCATTGTTGCCTGATGCCGAAATATATGATATCTTAACTGCGAAATCCATTTTTCGTTTTTATCATTTTTCTTAGTGCTGCGAGTCTTTTTAACCGACTTCAAAAAAAGGAGGAGGTTCTCAATTTTTTTTTTTTTGTATTTGTGTTAGCTGAGAACTTTTTGCTAGGTGAACCGATTTTAATGATTCTGTTTTTATTTGAAAGCTGGTGCTTCACATGAAAATTGGATTAAGTTCTGACTAGCAGTTTTTGAGTTATCCATACTACTGCCTATTTTTTTCACTTAGTTTATATTCACAAATATTTACATATCAAGTAGTGGTATACGAATTTCTGTGGGGTAGGTACCACAACTAAAAAGTGAAAAATAAAAACTTTTATACAAAAAAAACAACCGACTTCCAAAAACCAAAACCAAAGACACCGACTTCCGAAATTAAAGTTATTCTTCACGTTTTTTTTTTAGAAGTCTGTTGTTTTTTTATTTGTTTAAAAGTTTTATCTGTTACGAGTAATTAAGGGGTTCGATTCCCACACGGAACAAATATCTGTATGAGCTACATGTAGTTGTTCTGGGTCTGGCAGTATATGTATGGGAGTTTAAATGTTTGTAAATGCACCCACAATACTAGAGAAATTCCTAATGTGGGGCAATGTATTAAAAAAAAAAATTAAGTAACACTAGCTTTTGCCCACGGCTTCATCCGCGTTGAGGCCTTACAATATATGTATTTGATTCTGATTGATGATATACTAAGAGGCATCGTGTTACCCAGTAACAGGGCTGTGGAGGTTAGATCACTCCATGTGAAATACTGGTATTCGGCTGCATCTAGTTACACTGGCAGCCGACCCTTACATAGTTTGGAAAAGACTTAGCAGATTTTTAGATGAATGATATTATCAGCCAGAATTTCGCAATTCGGATAAATAGATTCGTACATTAGTGTCCGAATCTATTCATCCGAACTGCGAATATTAAGTGCACTAGTTTTCTAATTAAACTGCACACCAGAGAGAAATAATAATATCTGTTACAAAATACCAGAACGTATTTCATCTAAATCGCAGTTAAAACACGAATTTATACAACAATTTATTAGGTGAAGTTGGAATTAATAGCTGAACAGTTTATTTATCACCACAAAGGGAACATTTGTTTTGTTTACATCAAAAAGGATAATCAATGAGTAGGTAAGTATTATTGTTTTCTAAAAGCTTTTTGTAACCTGCCGAACTATTAACAGCTCACATCAAGCTCACTTCACTTAAGTTTTCACGGTAAGATTTTTCAGAATAAATAAATCAATAAAAATAAACAAAATCGTTTATTTACTCGTATTAGAGGGATATATTTACAATAAATACCTTAACAATTAAAATAGAGCACAGTTGCTAATTTGCCTGAACTAGGTTGAACCTATGCTTCTTTTTATTGGGTTTTATTAATTAATGTATTATCTATAGCTAATCTCATGCTTTAATCGCACAATTGAGTACTTCATAACACCAATATAATCTACCGAGACACGTGTCAAAGCCTTTGCATAGATATCTATGTGTGAAGGCATTCACACGGATGCATTGTCAGTTTCCAATAAAGCGATCGCGAGGCGGCGACGCGAGCCGATTAGCTGTGCGCCGCGACTGACGTATTCATTGTGATGCTGCAATGATATAGATCAGAGAATGCATGGATGAGCTCAACACATTATGTATGGTCTTGTTACGCGGTTTAAGATTTTTCACCTTGTTATGTTGAAATGTGAAATTTTATATAAGAGATATGTAAAAATTAAACCAAGGTTCAAAGTCCTCATCAAAATTAGAATTTCTTATTTTAGCTAAAAATGTATAAGGAGGTAGGTTTAAATCAAAGAGAAACCTGGGAAGTTGAAGTAGCAACAATCAACGTAATGAAACCAGCAGAAATAACAAAGGTAAGTTCCTGTTTCTACTAAAATTCCCATATTTTAGTACATATTACTTTATTGATGATGTTCTTCAAAAAAGTCAGGTGCGTAGTACTTGCAACCGGCGTACGTGTATGACCAGGGGGCCAAGTCTACTAATTTACAAACGTCACAATGGTCTCTGCATTGTGACGTTTGTAAATTAGTAGCCTTGGCCCCCTGATGTGCCTAAAACGTATAAAACGTAAACGAAGCAAAAGGAGTAAGAATTTAAGGATCATAGGAGGTTGCGTTCTGTAGTTTCTGCCTACCCCCATGGGAAGAAGGCCTGAGTGTATGTATGTCGGTATGTGTGTTTATAATAAATAGGAACTTACCTAAGTTTGTTTTCATTGAATGTAACCATATTTTGATTTAAAAGAGTGTCCATTGACTTTCTTGCCCGTTCTTCTCCATAGGTACCTACTAAGCTTTGGAATGGACAACTAGCTTCATTTCTCTGACTGACTGACCTCTTGACAATTCAAAAGTGCCTGTAATTGGTTTATTTGAAATAAATGCTTTGAGTTTGAGTTTGAGTTTATTCCATAAAACTATTTCATGCTATATTTTCATGTAAAAATATGTCATAAACATTTCCGTTTATAAAATAAAAAAATTAAATACGCTTTTTGGTGCTGAGTCGTGTAATTAGGTTTTTTTCAACGAAAATCTTAACTTACATTGGCTTTTATTTAAAAAGTGTTGCTGTAATGTACTTTGTTATTTTTAAAGCCAGAATAATGGTAAGCCTGTTATAATTTTTATAGGTAATTTTATGTTTTGGCTACTCATACAATGCGTATCAAAAATTCAAAACGTAAGCTCTAACGTATAGCCATAATAAACTGTACAATTATACATACCTTATTTAATATTTTCTCTTACGTCATCATCAGTAATCTTTCTTTCTTTCTTTCTTTCTAATCGGATATTCGGATGCATATTTACCTAAAGTTAATTTTTAGTATGGAAGCGGCTTCTTATGTATTTTTAAACTTAATATGCATATTTATTTAAAATTAATGTTTAACCCCCGATGTAAATATGTGTATGTAGGGTGTAAGAGGAGGGGTGGTTTGTGTTAGTTAAAACAAAAATCATAAATAGAAATAATTAATTTTATTTAATGAAGGACTATATCTTGATTTGGCATAATTATTACCTCGGCTACAACAAGTTTAATCACTACCTTTCGATCGCTATGATTTGGTCCGGTTTGATCACTGAAATCTGACGTTAGCGGGATTTTTTCGATACATTATTTTCGATGCATTCCATATTAGCCAACATCTCAACTTTAGGTGAATATGCAATATCCGAATATCCGATCTCTGATCATCATCATTCTCCTGCCCTTATCCCAATTTATTTGGGATCGGCACAACAAGTCTTTTCATATTTTTAACCGACTTCAAAAAAGGAGGAGGTTCTCAATTCGAAAGTATGTTATTTTTTTATGTGTGTTAGCTCAGAACTTTTTTCTGGGTGAACCGATTCTTTTTTTTCTGATTCTTTTTTTATTTGACAGCTGGTGCTTCACATGAAAATTTGATCAAGTTCTGACCAGTATTTTTTGAATTATCCTTAATACTGCATATTTTTTCCACTTAGTTTATTGATGATGTTTTGATAATTTCCTGTCACTGTTATTTACATATCAAGTAGTGGTGTACGAATTTGTGTGGGTTAGGTACCGCAACTAAAAAGTGAAAAATAAACACTTTTTTACAAAAAAACAACCGACTTCCAAAAAAAAACACTAAAAGACGTGAAAAATAAGTTTAATTTCGGAAGTCGGTGGCCAAAAATGAAAATACAAAACCAAAGACACCGACTTCCCAAATTAAAGTTATTTTTCACGTTTTTTTGTGTTTTTTTTTGTCGTCATCTCGGTAGTCACATTCTTCCTAGCCTTATCATTTTTCTCACAATCCATCTACTGTTTCTTTGATATTCCCCTACACTATAGCCATTCACATTCATACTGACAACTTTCCTCACGACATTTTCCTCATTCCTCCGCATTAACCGATTTCGACACAACTTTTCAGTCACCAGAGCCACTTTGAGACTTTCTCTTATATACCATTTTTTATTCTATCCATTTCTTAAGTGTAAGGTTTGCTTTTAACTTATTTTTTTTTAAACACAAACATCAATCTATGACGTCTCAATGCAATTGTTTTATAATGCGGGTTTTATGGCTGTCTAAATAACAATTCAGCTAGGCCACAGATGACAAAAATCTCAAGTTCCAAAATAGAGTAGATTTCGACATTTGTCGTGTGGTAAAAAATGTGGTAAAATCGACCGTGAAAATGATCTGTCGCAGGCGATCGCCCACCTCATGAAGGTCGATATTTTGATGCAAAATTAACTAGTCACCTGCGATTTTTATAGACCTGTGTAAACGGGGTGGCGATTTGGCTTGTGAGACGATTTGGTAAGCGACCAGCCGCACGGAGAAAATCGACCTAGTGTAAAGTATAAAACCCCATAACGTTCAAAATTCCAATTGAAGATTTATTTTGTTTTAAATAAAAAGTACACTCAAGATAGGTATTTCTCATTTGAATAAAACTGCACAAAACTCTAAATTCATCACAGAGAAATGAGGTCGTTAATTTATTATTGAAGCAATAATTAAAATACTGCAACTGAATCCTTTTAATATAAGAGAGAACAGTTTAAAACAATTTGGGACGTTTGTATAGTGACTATGAATAGGGGAATTTGAATAACTACGAAGTAAACTTAAATAAACTTTATTTCAGTACCACTGAATAAATATGATAACATAAACCGGCTGTGAAAATTATCGTTTACCTACCAATGCTTGACTATTTTAGCAACAACTGTGTTCCTGACTCTGAACATATAATTCTTGAGTTTTTAGAGGTACGAGAAAGTATGGAAAGTACCTTATCCTCCATAGAAAAGGGAGGATCCTCCGAAAGGAAGGTGGAGGTGTTGCGTCTAGTGGGCTACTGCCCGATGGCACTGTGATATTTAGGCTCCCAGCAAACAGGCGCGACGTGACAGCACGACACAAAGGCACCACTCGTCGCGTGACTCGCGGTGCCTTTGTGTTGCGCTGTCACGTCGCGCCAGTGTGTATGAGCCTTTATTCTTTAAATATTATTTTTTAAAGAGTAACCGTGGAGTTTCTTGCCGGCTCTTCTCCATAGGAAACAACCAATTGGAACCGTGCACCTAGCTTCTGACGATTCATAAGTGCCCATGTTGGTTTATGTGAAATAAAATATTTTGATTGATTGATTGATTGCAGCCCCATCTGGCAGTAGCCCACTAGATGTTGCGCTGAGATATGAGCCTTTTAGGCCTCGCACAGTTCTTTTTTTGTTGTATTTTTTTTTTTACTTTTCCTGTTTATATTTCCTGCGCTTAACCCAAAAAATATATTTTCTTTCTTTATTTCTTTCAATGGTTGTTGTCGGGCTGTTGTATTGCTACCGTCGCGGAAAACTCAACTTGCGCGATGTTGGATTTGCGTGACGTAAGATGTACCTAATACATAGTTCGTATGTGGTGATATAGTAGCCGCCACAAGTTTTAAGCTTAAAGCCCAGTATAATAGACAGCCAGGAAAGCATAAACTGCTACTTTGTGTATATTTAATTGAAGATAAATTATGGAAATTAAAACCTCTAATGCAAACTAGTTTGTCCTGCACTGAAAACAAAGGTTAATTAAACAGAACGTATTAGCAGTAGAATTATTTGCCCGACGCTGCCAAGCAGTTAGAATTGGATACACATTCACAACATCAACAAAAGTTGTGAACCAATGGATTTCGTACGTAATGTAGAAAGCCAGCGAAAGCTAACAAAGGGTACATACTAAAATAGAATATGGAATCTGCATAAACGCGAAACTCGAATCATGTTCCTATCTACTTTTCTTCATTCTTGCGCCCGCGCAGGATGCCGCTGAAATAAAGAAAGAAAGAAAGAAAGAAAAAGTATTTATTGAGACTCGCACAGGATTATTAGAAACTAAACACAATCATAAAAACAAAAAATATAAAAATAAAAAATAAAAACAAAAGTAAAATGAAAATAACAACAGAAAGTCCTGTACGAGGCCAAAAGGCCCCTATCTCAGCATGATGCTGCGACATTTAAAAAAAAAAAATAAGTGTCGCAGCGCTGGTATTCTGATAGGGCCCGCTGCTGTGGTGTCACGGACAGGTACAGAAATAAATATAAATACAAAAAACAAAGTAAAGATAAAATAAAAATAGCTATTTATGTGTAACATAATTATTATAAAATAAAATAAAAAATTCAAATAAAATGATTATATTCCGCGTGTCAGCACCCGACGTAACATCAATTACTTGTCTACGGATTTAGTGTCTGTGGCACAATGGCATCGCTGTGACAAGTAAAGAGACGCAGGCGCCGGCACTCGGCAAATACAATTACAAAACTATACGGCGAGACGAGAAGATTATTAATTGATTACGGCTGCGTAATGCTCAATATTGCTGTGATTACTATAACAAAGAATACTCTGTGGTGTTCAATTAACGTTATTTGGAGAAATAAGGATAAACTAATGTAATGACTATAATAACACAAGAATTTCAATTTACAAATGACAACAACGAGAAAAAAAAAGAAAAACAATCAAAAGCGAAATAACTGCTGACACTGCTTGTTGTGCCTGCTCTGTTTAGCGAACAATCGCTGCCACTAGCTTGCCACCATTACAAGCTGCGTGCAGATCAAAGGTAAGTTCAAAGTGTGGTACATTTTTGAATGTGTAGTAAATGCTGTTTAAATTTGATTCTAAATGTACTAACTGTCTTTATAGCACGAAAAGGAGGAGGCAAGTCGTTCCAGCAACGAGAGGCAGCGAATTTGAAACTACCACGGAATGCAGCAGTTCTGTGCGATGATGCTAACATGATACTAAATACTACTACCATCCCCATGACCCGTGCTTACACAGGACTAAGCTGAAACAGGGTTCTCAATTTTGGCTGTGATCGAGGGCTAAGCTCGTAACAGTTAGTATAGTATAGTCCTCCTTATCGATTTCGATAACGGCGACCCTTTGAAATTATTATTTCCTAGCGTGTGCCCTAATATGACTCGCCAGAACGATTTTTTAACCGACTTCACAAAAAAACTTTTTGGCAAAAAAAACAACCGACTTCCAAAAAATACGCTACAAAGTGAAAAATAACTTTAATTTCGGAAGTCGGTGTCTTTGGATCTTTATTTTAGTTTTTTGCCACCGACTTCCGAAATAAAAGTAATTTTTCACTTTGTAGTGTATTTTTTGGAAGTCGGTTGTTTTTTTTGCCAAAAAGTTTTTATTTTTCACTTTTTAGTGGGTTAGATAATAATTTATCGAAGTTACAATAGCCTAATGTCAACTGCTCATCACCTTTTACAAAATATTTCGTTTCCCGATACAAGGAATTGAGGAGTTTATTGTTGAGGATTTCTCTTGGTAAAAACCAGTAGAACTGGAGCTGATGGTGAAGCCACCATCAGCTCCATTTCACCATATGCATTGTGACAAGCATAAATTGCTTAGCAACCAACGAAAGAGCATTGCTAGAGATGACGCGATTACACAACTTAAATTCAGTCTCAAATTGACGCATCAGCATGACTAGTAGGTAGTGGTTGCCCTATGAAAAACTTCAATCTTAATTGGGTATTATTTTTGTACGACCTGAATATTTTGGAATATTGAACCGTATGAAGTAAGCCCAACAAAAGGTAACTGCTGTAAATCGTTGAGGAATTCCCTCGACTGTCTATGGTCTCCATCATCAGACCTGTAATGGTACTTATAACCCATATGGGTGCAAAGTTCTCATCAATATAAATGAATTAAGTCCAAACACAAGGTAGCTACTGTAAACCGTTGAGGAGTTCCCTTAACTGTCCTTCGTCTTCATCATCAGACCCCTAATGACTGTCACAAACCTTCAGGTGTAAAGTTCTCATAAATACAAATTAATCAAGCCCAAACACAAGGTACCTGCTGTAAATCATTGAGGAATTCCCTCGACTGTCTTTCGGCTCCATCATCAGATCGATTCCAGACCTTCATTAAATTGTAGTTCTTTAAAATACTTAATGAAAAAATTAACAAACGCACTAGGCGCTCCTACGATTTTCGAAGGTTCTCCTCGATTTCTCCGGGATTCCATCATCAGATCCTGGTTTCCTTATCATGGGACCACCCTTGAGGTATGTCCTTTCTAACAAAAAAAGAATCATCCAAATCGGTTCACCCAGGAAAGAGTTCTGAGCTAACACACATAAAAAAAAAAAAAAAAAAAACATACAGGTGAATTGAGAACCTCCTCTTTTTTGTGAAGTCGGTTAAAAAGGAGGAGGTTCTCAACTCGTCTGTCTGTTTTTTTTTTTATGTGTGTTAGCTCATAACTTTTTTCTGGGTGGACCGATTTGGATGATTCTTTTTTTATTTGATAGCTGGTGCTTCACATGTGGTCCCATTTGAATTTGATTAAGGTTTGACCAGCAGTTTTTGAGTTATACTTAATACTGCATATTTTTTCCACTTAGTTTATATGGATGATGTGTTATTTACACACCAAGTAGTGGTATACGAATTTGTGTGGGGTAGGTACCGCAACTAAAAAGTCGGTGGCCAAAAACGAAAATACAAAACCAAAGACATCGACTTCCGAAATTAAAGTTATTTTTCACGTCTTTTAGTGTTTTTTTTGGAAGTGGGTTGTTTTTTTGTAAAAAAGTTTTTATGTTTCACTTTTTTGTTAGTAACAATGGACTTGATAAAAACCGCAGTTTTAAACGATGGTTGAAACTAGGCATTTAGGTAAGCCGCATTTGGAGCGGAATATTCGCTTCTACATTTAAATTCTTTGGTGGGTCTCTCGTTCGGGTCTCGTCTACATATCAAAGGAAATAAAGCGACCGAGGGAACTATGTTGACGAACGACGACGAACTGATTCCGTGAATCTGTGGCGTGTCGGAATTAGGATCTACATTAGGCCGAAGACACATTTTCGATAGCAATAAAACCTCAAGGAACTTTACTACACGTATTCATGTACAAATGAATGAAGTACATTTTTTATGATAACAGATGGAAAAAATATTTCATGATTACTTAAATAACCTGTATTGTCCCGCTCCTGGACAAAGATCTCTCCCACAGCTATCCACTATTCCCTGTATGTTGCCTTCTCTGGTCAATATCCCATAAACGCCTCTAAGTCTTCCCTCCGAGTCTATCTCTATGCCTTCCTCGGCGACGACGCCGCCAGTATTTTGGCTCCGACTGCGTGACGACACTGGCCCATTTGTCCCGATGCATCCTTTATTTCAAAGGCATCTCAATTCAATTCAATTCTCAATTCTTTATTGCGTACCATAATGTATACAGTTGGTAGGGAAATAATTATACTAGTCACAATTATGGACCCTGTCGGGCACAGCATAGATCAGGTAGGAGAGAGGAGGAAGAACACTGGCGGTTTGATATGATACATTTTATTATTAGTTGAGTAGTTAGTAAGTTATATTGTTTTATAAATTATATACATTTATTTATTAATTATTATTATTATTGTAATTATTCATTATTGTTTTATTTACTTATTATTATTTTTATTTATTACGTAATTAATAATTATTATCGTTAGAGTAAGTTATTTAATTGACGCATTAGAATTTATTATAAAAAAAAGTATTATTAGTACTATTAGTACTCAGAGCATGGCTTAACCAAAATTGTTTTTATACTATTAAGGAGTTTATGAATTGTAGGACAAATGGGAAAACTGCATGACATGAAAATTAAATTTGACATTTTTATTTTAATATTGACATTTTAGTAATTTAATTTCTTTGGCTGTCATCTGAAGGTTGATATTTAGACAATTTGTAATTTAATTATTTTTCTTTGACAATAATTGTAATTTGATGTGTAGACAATTCTTGATTTAGTAGTTTTATTTTTTGGCATTGGAATTTAATTATTTTGTTTGAATTTTTCATACCGAATTTAGTCGGCGGAATATGACGAACTGTTATGTATGTTTTATAAAATCGGTATAATACCATATTTCAGGCAAATAAATGAATCTACCTATCTATCTATCTTACATACATGGCCCGCCCAATCCCACTGCAAGCCTTGATACCCACACCAGCACTTCCCGTTTTTGAGCGTAAATAAAAATAAAAACAACCATATTTTCACATAGGAAAAAGACAACTAGGTACTTACGCACACGACATATCAAGCTATAATTACCAGTTTATGCTGACTTCTCATTGTACGCGAAGCCTATACAATGCGAGGTCAGCTATAAGAATGGAAATGTATAGCTTGATATATATATATATATATATGTGGTCGTGTGTACAGCACATCTAAATTTTCATAAGCTATGAGTCAACCACAGCGCGTTCTACCTCGAACTTTTCCACATGCTGACGACATGGTAATAAATATTTTTGTATCAATAAATGATTCTACCATACATAAAAAAAATATATCGGAGAGTATAAAGGGGTTATTCCGTATAACCACCCCAAAAAATCCACCCTATTGTGGATACGCGGAAACGCATGTCCGATAATCCACCCTATGCCTTGTTGGAAAAGCGGAATTTATAGGCTCAGGGTGGATTCTCGGACATGCTTTTCCGCGTATCCACAATAGGGTGGATTTTTTGTGGATAAACGGAATAACCGGTTTATAGTGTCACCAAGTCCTCATTCATGTGTAAACCTCCTAACATTCACTAACATGCCACATAAGTAACTCAACGTTACACTTCCTTATAAGCTTCGCGGAACTCAAATGTTTTCTTTCGATTCCCCAGCGACGGCCACAAAATTGCCTTCGTGTATATTTTAGTGTGAAACGAGGTTCGGAGTCTGACTTCTGTAACTATAAGGCTGTGGCCAGCATGAACGCGTAGAGTGGACAGCGGAGCGAACGAGTGACAAACAAATGAGCGAGATGACTAATGGCTGTATCGGTTTTTTGCATTGATATTAATAAGTAAAATGAGGTAAATAGGTTACCGATCTATTGTGCGTGTTATGTTAAGGGTCCAAATAAATGATATGCTAATTTAGTTTATACTGAATATAATTAATTACGGTAAGTTAGGACATGGCAGGGCGAAGGTATCTAAGTGACTGGCGTGCCCGCCGCTGGCGTTTCTTTTCCTTATCAAAAATGCAATTCAGCAAGTCCCAGCGCCAGGGTCGCTACATACCCAACATTCGATTTTCAAAAACGGCTCACTATCGGACACGCAATGTCAAACTATAGATGACAAGTGGAAGTAGGACGGTATATCGTAAATTGTAATGATGACACGTGGAAGTAGAACGGCGTGTCGTAATTATCTGGAGTGAAAGAGACAAACATATTTGCGACAGTGACTTCATAATAGAATAATCTTTATTATGTACATCAGGTGCGCTGGTGGTAATTGTGGTGTGTGTGTGCGGTGTGGTGTATGGGTGTGTGGTGGTAGTGTTTTTTATTTCAGGTGTGATAACTAGCCCAATTTTAACGTGCCACTTGCCGAGCGCGTTTAACCTACCTACCTTTGTTTACAAACTTTATATTAGGTTGCTTCGTTCCCATGTGTTTCCGGTTACTCGCATAATCGCATTGGCATCCAGATTTATTTCTAAACGCTCAACTGTCACTAATGAGAAGTCGAACTTAATAAGATTGATCGACAGATGTGTGGCATCATTTGTTTACCTACTACATTCTGTTGTGCAGAGTAAGGTAAAGCCAAGTGTCACTATTTTCATGCACATATTATGACTTGTGGTGTGAATAGAAACTACCGAATTTTCGAAAGTCATAGCAATGTCAAACGTAAATATCCAAAACCTAGGCGAATGTATCCTGTCGCTGGTGTATGAAATTAGTTACACTAAACTTACTAAATAAACAATTAGGAATGAAGGTGCAAGAGCGTGTCGATTCGTACCTACTCGTACATACCTAAGGGCCTCGACAAAGTGTCACTCTGTCAGCGGCCACGATGATGGAAAGTAAAAAATAAATGAGACTGACATAAACTATCTAAAAGCTTATGTCAAACCCGTCGAAAGTGCTGTAGAATTACGAAACGCTTTGTAAGTTACCCCTGTGTGGGTAAAGCTGCTATTCTGCGGGGGTAATAAGCTGGTAGCATATAACAATCGAATCTAGCTCGCCAGTGCATTTCATGCCCTGGCTGTGTAATGAGGTTGTAAGAACTATAAATGTCTAATAAAGTCAATTTGTATTTATATGTACCATATTTATTGGTAACATGAGAGAGAGCCGGTGGGGTGGTGGGGGGGGAGTATATCAGTTTCCCTAGCTAAGTCATAGGGGTTACAAGATCGAAAAGGTTAGGAAACACTGGTCAAGGCCCTCTGGTGGCGAAGGCTTACTGTCAAATATCAAAACGCCCGCTTCTCGCTATGCTACCCCAGTCGCATCGCAGGCTTCAGACTTAATGTACGCAACATCAACGACGATAGCATTTATATTTTACTGTTCGAGATGATAGCTGTGCTCAGCGTTCTACTTAAAATTCTCTCTTGTATTTTTACCACTTACAATTCTTCCGAGACAACTCAGGAACTGTCGTATTGTTTGCAGTTTATAAGTTCCCAGGAGGGGAGCTTGCATAAACGAAACAAATTGATTTCTTTGTAAGCCAGCTCAAACTTAAAACTCGACTGTCGAGAGCTATTTTGTATTCTAGTCTAGGTCATCTGTGTTTGCGTGTGATAAAGAAAAACAAAAGCCTATTAGTACCTAACATATTAATAAGTAGTTATTCAGTATTCTATGGTGAATCCAATGATACAGACATTAATTACCCTGAATGTCAAATTTTATCAAAGTTAACCCGAACGCAAAGAAAATTACGAAACTTGGACTCGATAGTTGTATAATAATTACTTTACATCATAACCTAAATAAGCATCTAGCCGATCTGTCGCCATAGCTAATCAACATTTGACCAAATCTTTGAAAAAATCTGCCCAGCAACACAGGAAAACGTAAGTTGTATTCAAACCGGTAGTAATTTATAATAAACATAGTGATGTTTGTTATTGTCCTATGAGTGCATAGGACAATACGTACAACAATATTCATGCAGAACATCCGTCATAAAGCCAAGACAAGGAAATAGGACAAAGATAAGAATATAATTAATAAAAAATACAAAAAGGATGTTACAATATGGAGCGACAAAAAGCCCGCGCAAGGCAATTTTTGTGAAAAAGCAAAAGAAACGCTAACATTGTGGCATTCTGCCACTGATATATTTTTCTGTATAAACGAAGGTATTTTTTTGTCAGTCAATGTCAAAAATAAGAATTATGGAAAAAGATATAATTATTTGAAAATAGGGAGTTTGTACAGTACAACTATTTTCTTAATGTCCCTCGGGAATCTTCGCATTTCTGAATACAAACATATTCTAATTTCCATGTCCATCAATTATTAGATTTATCGTGTATTATAATTTAAATTCAGAACTACGTAGGTCCGTTTTTACTTTATTTTTGTTTTGTTTTAACGTAAAAACACAATAAAGTACTTAGTTCTGAATTCAAATTATTATACTCGTTAAAATCTAATAATTGATAGACATGGAAATTGGCATTCGTTTGTATTTGGAAATGCGATGATTCCCGAGGGACATTAAGAAAATAGTTGTACTGTACGTACATTTTATTTAAATACCATTAACAAACAATTTTTTTTTTTTTTTTACCTTCGTGCATCGTAAAAGTTACGAAGGCGGACTTATGTAATGCCTAAGGCATTCTCTACCAGTCAACCAACATTCTAGTATATTGCACAATACAGTTAAATATTTCAGACAACCTCACAGGTAATTCGAAGTATTAGAAGTAATTTTGATTTAAAAAAATACTGTCCCTAAATCTTGTTTTGTAGGAAATTAATAAACTTTTATGATGAAGCGAATTTCTCCATTTTCCGCCTAAGTTACCAAGCCAACACGATCCAACATTTTTATTTCAATAAAATGTAATTTAGCATCACAACTTTGCTCATTGATGAAAACAACTTCGGAAAACTTTTGAACTACAAAGTTAGCAAAAAGTTCGGATAGCCGAACTTTTCGTTAACACTTCTTTAACAAACAACTACTCTTATTCCCTGGAGAAATTATCAAAATAGTTTTATTGGGGTTCTCTATGCGACATCTGTCGGAATTTCAGGAACAATTAGTCTGCCATCTATTTTATAGCACAATTTATTTCCCTACGTCTACTTTCGTTAGCAAAATCTTTCTGCTAATGTTCAGCATCCAAATTGCGTAACGCACTATCACAATCTGAATCATTTTGAAGCCTATTAACTAATCCGTTGCTTCATATGTTCGAAAAATTAGTCAGTTCAACAACGTAAATAACGCAATGAATGTTGTTGAACTGTCAAAATGAAAGCCATTTCTACTGTTAGTGTTTTACGCAATTGCCTCGCAGGTAAAAATGTCATAATTCCTATTTAATCATTTTAGATTGTTTGGTTTGTGGTATGGTCGAATTATGTTTGATAAACTTCGATCAAGAGTAGTCTTGATCATTAAGACGGTAAGATCCAATTCAGGGTGGAAAAGGGTAATAAAGTTTGTATTTTACTGCTTGTATTAACTTAACTAACTTAACATTATACCCATTTTCGAGTTAATTGAATTAACTCGAAAATGGGTATAATGTTAAATCTTACAACGGAAACGTATCAAACACGGTTTTTAAAACAAGCCCTGTCGTGGTGAAAAGGGAGGACATAGTTTATTTGAAAAATCTCATTGGTGGTATTTTGTTGAAAAAAATAATTAAGAAAAGGTTAAATTATATTTCATTTAAAGCCATCTTAGAAACTTTCATAAATTCATTTACAAATCTGAAAATAAAAGACTGAAAGTAAATCTTTCACTTATCATGCCGCATATACCTTAGTAAAATAGTTAAGGGGCATTAGAGGGAAAACGCCTTATCATTGCGCCTTCAGGGTGAGATAACAACTTGTCACTTTTATTAAAAATTCACCCTTTGAGTAGGACAAATTATAGGGCCACCCCATTACACTTATAAACTTATGTAGAACGCTAAACGTTTCTATACTTAAGGCGGAACCTTCAGGTGATCCCGCGAAATTCAAATTTTCTTACGTTTTTTGCAATTTGCAGATCACTGTCAGGTTGTATTTTGATTAAAATATGATTCGCGACCGTAACAAATATGGCTTTACAGAATTATAATCATTAGAATCAGCAATACATCTCTAGAAGTTCATATGACGAGGAATTCAGAAATAGCTTAGAATGTAGGATTAGAGAGAAAGGTTACTGTAATAGTGTTCTAGATGAACCACTTTCTGATGCAGCTAGAATACTTTACAACTTTACTAGCTATGCTAAGGTTATGTTGAAAAGAGATTAGTATGATTTTGTTAAGCTAATCAGGGCGGCATAATCGCATGTGTGACAAAGCCCTTTATTACTGATCAAAAAAAGAAAGTTCATATGACGGCACGGTTGGCGCAGTGGTTAAGCGATTGACTGCTGCGCTGCGTGTCGCGGGTTCGATTCCCGCACGGAACAAATATTTGTATGGCCTACAAGTAGTTTCTCCGGGTCTGGTTGTTTGTGTATGTGAGTTTGAATGTTTGTAAACGCACCCACAATACAGGAGAGATTCCTAGTGTGGGGCAACGTTCTTATAAAAAAAAATAAAAAAATACTGCATTGAATGACTATTTCATGAAATCTTGACATTTGACGCCAGTTCTAACTTAAGGAGTTGTATTGCCACTCGGTAAGAGCTCGCAGTAAGAACAAGATCCAGAAACCGCCCACTTTGACTTCACTTTGCTTAGTATAAATATTATTTTCAACACATTTTCTCAAAAAATGCATTTATGATGCCTGTATACATGGTTCGAAAGTTAAAAATTACGCACCATACAACGGAACGTGCGGTAATATAGGTACTCACACCTAAGTACCTGTTTTACCGCATACTCCGTTGTATAGCGCCATGCGTATCCTTTACGGTTTATTTTTAATTTCCATAAAATATATAGAGCACAAAGATCGGTCCTTAAAGTCATGCACAGGAAACCCTTCAGGTATCCTACCGCACTTCTCTATAAAGAGACTGAGGTCTTAACTGTTAGACAACTCTTTGTGCTCCAAACAACATTGCGCAAACATGCCACTATACCGCACATCCTACGGCTACAAGAAGGCAAGCGTAAAAGAACGAGACTGTGAAGCACGGAGAGATATAAAACTGCTCTTGCTCAGTGGCATTATTGGATACTGGGTTCGCGGGTTTACAATAAACTCAATGCTGTTCTAGATATTTGCTTACTTACCCGAGAGCAATGCAGGAACGCTGTAAGTGACTGGCTGAAAAGTCTTACCTACGAAGAATCTGAGAGACTTACATAATTGGTGGTTTAAGTGACTATCTCACTAACGTAAACTCACTCATACCTTTTGGACTTCTGGACACACACTACCAAACAACCAAACTTATATATACACACACACACACACACACAAACACACTCCTTTTTATTTTATAGTTAATAGTTATTTATTTTATTAGTTAATAGTTATTTATGTTCAGAATTTATTCAAAATTAAATTGTATAAAGAACTATCCTAGTTGGTCCGGAGGAAGTTGATCGCATTCGTGATACAGGGTAAACCTAGTACGAGTGCCAAAGCACTCCTTTGACACACATTGTATTTTATAATGTATTGTATTATTATTGTAGTGCAAATTACTTGAGACCAAATTTGTTTTTAAGGAGATTTACTGTACCGATTCTTCTCGTAATAAAGATTTATTATTATTATTATTATATAAGAACTACACCAAGGAGTTTCCCATTACGAGAATAAATAAGCTGAATAATCGAACCTCCTTGGAAGCGCTTTTGCTCAATACGTTTGTCTCACTTCAACCCTAAAGTGAAAAAGAGACAAAATATTTAGTTCTAATTTTCACCAGGCGCACGTGGCGCCATTTGCAATTCGCGCCATTTTCATAATAGAAACGCCAAAGATTGTTGCGACTTTCCGCCTGATATTTATAAACAAAGTAATACTAAATGAGTTCAAGCAAGGAATATAGCATAGCAATAGAATATAGCAAGGAATATTAATATTGTACTGTTTTCTCGCAAATGTGTTGTAAAACGTTGTATGACACATGTGCGGAAATTTGTATTTACAATCTCGTGACTATGGTAAGCCTTCGACTTCGTCTCGGGCTTACATTCGTCTACTCGTTTGTAAAATCCAACTTACCGCACTAGAATCATAAATAACTATTGTGGGAGTTTAATGTTCATATTACATCATGTTACCGAGCTTGCAGAGTAAGCACGCTGAAGTGGCAGTGGGCTGGCCATTTTTGTCGCAGGACCGATGGCCGCTGGGTGGAGCAGACGAGTCCTGGAGGGGCGACCACGTATCGGCAAGCGTAGTGTGGGTATCTTACCAGCTAGATAGACCGACGACGTCAAAAAGGTAGCTGGGACAATGGATGTGGCAGACGGAGGACAGCGTATTGTCGCGCAGCATGGGAGAGGCCTATGTCCAGCAGTGGACTGCGATAGGCTGAGTTGATTGAATGTTCATATCCGATGAAACGCTTGTTCATATTCGCTTATAGAGGTATGGGGAACAGGGTGTAAAGCTCACTCGTACTCTATGAAAAAGGTAGGATCCTCCGACAAGACGGGTGTTGTGTCTGGTGGGCAACTGCCCGCCGGTTGATGTCGGGACTTTGTATATATGCTAGTTGCGCGGTAAACTCTGCTTGCGCGATGCAGGATTTTAGGTGAAGTCGGTATGACGTGTAGCTCGCATGTGGCGATATAGTTACCGCTACACAATAATTAAGATTAACACATAAAAATAAGGCTCTGATTTGTATAAAACGCAAACTTTACTAAACAAAGTTAAGACATAATGCGGTCTGGGAATCTTGCCATAAGGAATACAACTACCCACCTGAACCGAAAACGTTAATGGAGTTTCATTACGTCTGGATTAGTTCCAGTTAACTCTAGTCGATCATATCATACAAACTCAGTTTTATTATTTTTTCTTAAATTGGTACAAGGTATATCCCCACACTGTCATTCACTGTGCTTCCAAAATTACCATAAAGGTTCCTTCAAACAGACGCGACACGCGAAGCGACACAAAGGCACCGCCTGTCGCGCGACGAGTGGTGCCTTTGTGTCGCGTCGCGTGTCGCGCCTATTTGCGTCTTAATACCTACTCGATTCATTCATATTTATTCATTCTTTATTTTCTTACCTACTGCCTCGTCCTTCCAGTGGGCGCAAGTACTGAGTTAGGTCTTGGGTTCGATTCTCGGGTTGGGCAAAGTGTTAGGTATTGGGTTTTTCACATCTGGAATTTCTCAATAGCAGCCCGGAGTCTGAATTTGTGCCCGGTTGATGGCAATAGACTCGCCCCCTATTACATGGGACTAAACATTACTGGCGGAATATGGGATAAGTACACCTCAGCGGAACCCTTTGGTGATTGCAGGCGTGATATTATTTAATTTCAGTTTCCATGTTTTCATTCTTCTTTAGGAAGGAAATAGTTCAATTAGGGCCGTCACAGTGTTGGGATAACTAGGTAATTCGTACCTATAACTAATTACCTAGTTATCCCAACACTGTGACAGGCCCTAATTGAACTATTTCCTTCCAAAATTACAATAAAGGTCTACAATGCTCTGTAATAATGACCAGCTTCATCAGATAAGTCAAGCGTCCGATGGTCGGTTAGAAGTGAACCAAAACGATGTCCCGGCCTAATGTCCGGGATCACAGAATGTCCGGGAGGCTCAAAAGTCCGGTAAAGGGGGATTAGTGAAGTTAACCTAATTACAGGCAGGCCGGAAGCGGCATTGCAGAAAAATAGTTTTTGGTAGTAGGTAATTAGTGAAGTTTATTTATGGTCTCTTAATTTAGGAGTAGGAACCTAGTTTGTTAAGGAAATATTAAGTTACGTTTTGGCATTTTTAAATATGGGTCGGTACCTTTTAAGTTTTTCCATTCTGGCGAGCTATCTACAAAACCATACAAACTTCAAGAGTTCAAGTACTAAACGTAAATTACTTTTATTACAAAGAGAGATACTAACGTACTAACTACACCTGCTTATAAGACGCGAAATGTTTTTTTATTTTAAACAGTCCTGAAAATATTTTAAAACTCGTGCTGCCATCTATCATACAATATCAAAACTAATTTACATTCATGTGAACACCGCAATCAATTAGTTTGTAAAAGAAAAGATAGATGGCTCTACATTCAAATATTTGAAGACCTAATGAAGACGAAACGAGGTAATTACCAATACCTTTCATGGACGATCTATTATGTATGAAGGTTTAGAGTGCTAAATAATATTGATGTTTTAGTTATTTAGTTGTGCATCATTTAGTGTCACGAACGGACCGACTGAGAGATGACGCGAGCTGTGTTTGTTGTTCTGTTCGTCATCTTTGTCACGATTCATACTACCGGTAAGCATTTTTACTGTTATTTGGATAAAGTAGCTTAGTGAGTGATGGTAGTAGGTAGTGAGTAAACGAAGGTGACGCCAATGATTGAGAGAAAAGTGGTACCTAAGCAAATCGTTGTGTGGAGGAAGATTGGCAGAGAAAAACATATTGCGCCAACCCCTGGTAACATAATGATGATTGAATATCAAAAAGATTTTTTCATCCGTACCTACTTACTATCAAGTAGGTATACCATACTTACCTACCTACATCTCTAGCTTACCTTTCGAGGAATTCAGGCGTGATGTCATGTAAATGAACAAGCACCTACGAAAAGTGTAAATTTTTGCAAATGAGTAGATAAATATCTATTTAAGGTTTATTTAACATGTTGTGATTTTGTTGCGCATCGCAGAGTATGAAGACGCCTAAATATGTAGGTAGGTAGGTAGAGTGCGCGAAAAATAAGTCTGCGCGCGGCCGAAATCGGAAATAATCGTTTGCCGCCATCTCGACGTTTATATATAGCAGATGTCAAAAGAATGTGCTGTGTTCCGTGCAAAGAGTATAATAACTATACAGGGTGACTGGATTTGGACCCGCCATAGTTAATTCAAATATAGTGGAGGTCATTTACTAATTATTGAACCATAATTTCCCTAGCTAAAGTTTTATAGTTTGGGAGATATGTCTATTTTTATACTTTCTTGAGATTTTCCAAAATTTTACCTTCAAGCATTCCTAACTTTTTTTTTGCATTATTATAGTACTTTTTTATTATTTGTTGGTAGTCATAAACATTGGTGATTGAATACCTCGGAACTTCCCTCAAACTAGGGTTAAAAAATAAGACAGCACGCTATTAAAAAAAATACTAAAAAAAAGCTAGAGAAAGTAAGGTCTAATAATTATCAAATGACCTCCTCTATATGCGAATTTGCTATGGCGGGTCCAGATCCAGTCACCCTGTATATGTTCCGTGTCTTCCAAAGTAAATAATTGCCATCATTATGCCGAAAGGGACATAAAGTGCTGGCAGGGATTTAGTCTTGAAGATCAAACACGCGCGCAGACTTACCTTGCGCGCACTTAAGTTATTTACTCATAATTTCATTGTTGTTTAATAAGTCTGTATTTAGAACAGGGTTTTTCATTGTTTTGCGATAAAACATCACTAAACCAATGGCTCTATTGATTACCTATACGTTTTACGTTACCTATATACGTTTTTGAAATATATAATAAATATATTATTATATAATTATTTATTATAAATTGAAAAGAGTTTGCTAAGATGGTTTGGTCATGTTGAGAGGATGAATGAAGGGCGACTAACAAAAGGTAATTACAAGGCAGATGTGAGTGGAAACGCCGGGAGGGGACGCCCTAGGAAGACATAATTATAGTGACCTTATTGGTGACGTTCTTCAGAATGGTCAGGTGCGTAGTACTCACAACCAGCGTGCGTGTATGACCAGATGTATAAACGTAAACGAGGCAAAAGGAGTATGTAAGGATCGTAGCAGGTGGCATTCTGTAGTTTCTGCCTACCCCCATGGGAAGAAGGCGTGAGTTTATGTCTGTATGTATGTATGTATGTATGTGTATACGTTTTTGTTATCGTTAAATATAGCAACGCAACAGAACTTGAGGTTTATATTGGGTACTCCATTTTTGGATGTCTAATTTTCTGCTGATTGCCCGGTGCTCCAGAAATACTTTAAACTGTCATATTCTGCCTCTATTTAACCAAAATGTTCATGATAACAGCACTTTTGCATAATCCTCGAAGAGTTAGGCAGAGGTGTCCCTATAGAACACCCATTTCACCAGTTATCTTCTAGTCCCAAGTAATAGGAGGCAATAAGCCTATTGCCATCAACCGGGCACAAATCCAGACTGGTGTGTTACTGAGAAATCCCTGGCGAGAAAACCCAATAATACTTTGCCTAACATAGGAATCGAACCCAGGTCCTCATGCTCAGCAGTAGCGTTTGCCACCACAAAACCAACGAGGCGATTACTTTTCATGATCTCCTCATATTTCCCAGTGCAGCTGCAATGCCCTCCTGGAGAGGACGAGGACACGTGTCCAACAGACTGCTACAAAGACAAGTGTGCAACATCAGAGCAACAGTATCGCGAATGTTCCAACACCGGAGATTGTGGGACTCCCAGGTGTAAATGTCCTTTCAACATGAAGAGGGCACTGAATGGGACTTGTATTGATACCAAGGAATGCCGTGAGTAATCTGTTTTTTAACTGTCGAAAAAAAGGAGGAGATTCTCCAGTCGACGCGTACATTTTTTATTATTTTTATTAGTCTAACCACGCATAACAATTAACAATTATGTAATAATTTGCACGCCGTAAGGTAGACTGTAGCCGATCTGTTTAATTTATGTACAACACCTTATACCTGTACCTACAATCATAGCAAATAAAGTTCTGATTCTGATTCTAACTTTTTACAGAGCAGTCCAATTTTGATAAATTTTGTTTTCTTCGTATATGTTCAAGTACTAGCTTTTGCGCGCTTTGCCCTCGTGTTGGTCGCAAATTATCCCACAGGAACCTACCACTGGGTTAGTACCTAAGTATGCTATTATATAATCGTAATTCAGGTTATGATCTATCAGTGTGCCCAGTTTCACCCAATTCCATTAAGTCATTAAGGCATGAAAAGGTGACAGACAGAGTTATTTTCGCATTTATAATAATATATTAATAAAGTATATGTATAAAGTATGGATCTTCGTTCTCAAAACAGAAGTAGAATGGAACTGGACAGGTGACATCTGCCACATGGTCATCAGAATTATGCGAAAAGTAGCCGCAGATTGGGTTCTAAACATAGAACCCGACGGCGAGTTGACGTGACGAGCAGGACTCCTACGTAAAGGCAAACCTTTAGGTAGGAGTCTCGCTCCTCACGCCATTTGAGGTCAATGTCTCTCAGTGACCGAAGACAAACCTTTGCTTTGCAGTGGGACATAACAGGCTCATAATAATTTGCCAAACTCATCTTGCGTTCTTCACCTTGGTCGACCTACTGAAAGGACTGCGACAGTGAACAGAACGAACTGAAGTGCTTAGAGAAAGTAGATGTGCTACCGAGAGTATTTTGTCCTCCAACTGACATAATACGGACTATCAATGAATGACTATCCAGAGCTGATCCAGAGGGCCTAGCACGACCACACGGGGTAAACGAAACGTAAATAAAGACGGTTTTTGAATCGAAAATACAACAGACTAAGTATCCCAGAGCATTTTTACTTAAAAAAATTGCAACAAGCACAATTAGGCTATCCATAATTAGGAATAAAATCTTGAATATATATACCATGTATTTATTATTTTCTTTAACTTCGACATAGTTCTTGGTACCTACATTAACAGAAACTACCTTGTAAATTACTTTTTCATACTAAATAAACAAATATTGAGTTTGATGACCATTGTAAAAGGCACTTTTGAGTTAGGCAAAAGTTAGTGTTAATTATGACAGTGTTTGAATAATATCCATGACAGCTCATTAAATGCAGCCTAAAACGAACTCATTATCTTTGACCTTCTTGTCGGAGGATATTTAAGAATTGAAAACTCTTTACTTAAGACTTAAAAGCAAATAATATTTGGTTATGGATTAAGAAGATTTTACAATGGTTTAACGTACTTAAGTGATAAAATTATGAAATTGAATATTTTAAAAACGGTTTGAGTTAGGACATCAACTTAATTAGACCTGGAAAATGTTCCCTGGAAACTAACGCAAAAAAAAACACAGTGTAATAATTAAAAAAAATATTATGTGTGAAATGAGTATTTTCGCGTATAAAATCGTTCGAATTTACGTTACGTTTATTTACTCCGCGCGTTCGCGCTTGACAATGGAACTGTTTAGAGATATTTTATGGAGTATTTTGTCTTACAACTGGGTCAACACGGACAATTACTATCCAGGCTTCTCCTCGGTAGGGCCTTACATTCTTTATGTTCAGAGAAAATGGCCAACAAACATTGACTTTATCAACCCACTTGTTGACACACTCGTTTCATCTGTGTTGATATTAGTTCAAAGTTATTTGACATTCTAATGACCAATGCAATTTAGTCGCGTCCGTTAATTGGGTTTTAAATTATAAAATACCATTAACCTGATAACTGTTAATAATCAATAAAAAATCAAACATTATGGAGGGAATTCGTTGCCATATTGGTTTTAAGGGTTTTCTAGACTTACCTACCGGCTTTACCAGCTTCTTTATCCATAAGCCTGTGTCGACTGATAGAAATGTTTTTTTTACTTAATATTAATAGGTACGTACATTAAGCATTAAGCTATACATTTTCAGTACAAGCTGACTTCTCATTATACGGAAATCCTATACAATGCGAGATCAGCTTATACTGGAAATGTATACCTTGCTATGTAGCCGTGTGTACTGTCGGCGTTTCAATAGCATCAAATCAAATTGAATAGCGTCTAACTCCAGAACCTCTTCTATCATGGGGATCATGAGCATAAGAATTTTCTTTGTTTATTCTTGATAGTGCCCTACAAGGATCTCGTTCGGCCTTCGTTCTTTCTCACAAAATACAATATCCCTGCCTAAGTACCTATCGAATTTACTAATTAATATTTTCTAATATTCCCAGCTCCATTCAAATGTGATCGTATGAACGAGGAATACGTGGCATGCCCACCATTGTGCCCAACAGACGACTGCAAGCAATCCACTCCTGATGGAAGATGTCTTATGTACGGCCAAATGCTGATGGTGGTGGAATGTGCTCCAGCCTGCCGGTGTATCAAGGGACACTGGAGGACGGAAGGGAAATGTGTGCCTTATGAAAAGTGCCGTAAGTGTTATACTCCCGTTTGATCGACCATGAGTATTTGCGCGACAAACGACATCAATCAGATGGTGCAAAATGTTTGACGCCTGATTCATCTCCTTTGTAGAGATGCTAGGTCCAATTACAGTTCGGTTCAGATGTGTTTGCTAGGTACATAAAAACATAGACTGCATTCCTTAGACAATATATAAAACCGTTTGTAGCGGCATCTACAAACGCCACATGCAAGCTACGTGTCACACAGACGTCACGCAAAAATCCTGCATCGCGCAAGCAGAGTATACCGCGCAACTAGCATATATACAACGTCCCGACATCAACCGCCGGGCAGTTGCCCTCAAGATACGACACCCGTCTGGTCGGCGGTTGTCCCTTTTCTATGAAGGTAGGAGTGAGCTTTACACCCTATTCCTCATACCTCTATGAGGTCATTTAGTAGGTACACATGCAGCTAAGTACAACCTAATTAAGTATAATTCCATGACGTACGTGTGCTGAATACTCAAATCTTTGAGATCACTCATCTGTGTGTGCGAACTCATAAGTCTTATGAATATGTACCTAATAACGATCACCATTGCCTGTGTACTGCAAATACGGAGGCAGGTATAGGTACTTAATCCTCCCCTGCGTACTACGATCGCTTTTAGCGATAAGACCGCCCATTGTGTGACCCTATGTAAAATTTCTACTTTTATATCTGTAATTTTTATGGTGTACATAATAAAGAGTATTCTATTCTATTCTAC
This sequence comes from Griposia aprilina, assembly GCA_916610205.1. Classification (NCBI taxonomy): domain Eukaryota; kingdom Metazoa; phylum Arthropoda; class Insecta; order Lepidoptera; family Noctuidae; genus Griposia; species Griposia aprilina. The sequence continues at coordinate 18,815,097 of OU744288.1, forward strand.
TAATATTTTAATCAACTGCACATTACACACTTCTTCTTCTTAGCGTACGTTAGCAATAAAGTAGATCCAGAGTTTAGCACCATTAGTAGCATCCATACGTTCCTTCCTATTCGAGCATTTTCAGGGCTTAGAATACAATACCTATTTAAGAGTCCCATCGTTTGTGGAACAGCACCACATTTGCATCAACCCGTAGTGGGTGGTGGATTGTAGCCCACTCTCTCTCCCTATACCACATCTGCAATCCGGCGAGGAGTAGTCTTTGAATCTCCATCTGAGCAGCACCCTAATTACGTAACACAATCTGAATCATTTTGAAGGATATTGCTAACCCATTGCTTCTTATATGTATCCGAATTTGTCTGCTGAACAACGTAAATAACGCAATGAATGTTGTTGAACTGTCAAAATGAAAGCCATTCCTACTGCTAGTGTGTTACGCAATTACCCCGCAGATGGAATAACGCGATTAATGCAAGCAATTTTATGGTCTAAGGAAGTTTTTTTTTTAAATATACTTTAAGTCGCTTTCGCCATCAATTCTGTGTAACGGTTTTCTTTTTCGATTCCAGCTCAGCACGCGACTATTCCTGACCTACCTATTTTCTTCGGATAGAAAATATTAAAATGTAAGGTAAGTTCTGATTTTAAATCCTTATAGACCAAATTGAATATTACATGGCGCTGTGCTCAAGCGATTGGCTTGTGTGCTACACGCTGCGGATTAAATTCCCGCTCAGAACAAAAGGGGGGTTGCTAGTAGACTATAAGTACATAATGCCAAACCCTTGTAACCTTGTACATCTGTATTTTCACTAATTTCATGAAATAATTATCGACTAACACCAGAACAGATTTAATCATTATTATTTAAGAGCGCGCCAAACGGTCCACCAGCACCACTCTTTAAAAAAAAAATGTCTCGTGACTGAGAAGGAATTATGAAAAACACTCAGTATAGAACCTCGATAAGCGTAATTTTCTAATACCTTTTAAATAGTTTCATATTGAGACACGAAGCAACATTATTCGACCTAAACAAAAGCGGCCACATTCCTCTAGATCGTATTTTGTTGCTTCGTGTATCAATATGAAACTTTATAAAAGGAATAAGAAAATTCTTGATACACTTACCGAGGTTACCTGCTGAGCGTTTTTCATAATTCCTTCTCAGTCACGAGATATTTTTTTTTTTAAAGAGTGGTGCTAGTGGACCGTTGGGTGCCCCTTTAACTATAATCTGCAATAGGCAATAAGTATCAAGCAAGTACCATATTTTTTCTTCTATGGGAACAAGAATTAATAATAATAATAAAACATATGTAAGTAAATATTATTTATTTATACTTAAGTATAGTATTTTTTCATTTAATAAGTAGTTTTTTTTTCCAGTCTTCGCATGCGCTACTGCTGAGCATGAGGTCCTGGGTTCGATTCCCGGGTCGGGCAAAGTGTTATTGGGTTTTTCCATCTGGAATTTCTCGGTAGCAGCCTGGAGTCTGGATTTGTGCCCGGTTGATGGCAATAGGCTCGCCCCCTATTACATGGGACTTAAACATAACTGGCGAAATGTGGGTGTACTATAGGTACACCTCTGCCTAACACTTCGGGTAATACAGGCGTGATGTTATGTTATGTTATGTAATTACACTTGTTTTCTATTTTCAGTTCGAGACTGGACTGGTATGGAAATGTCAACAATCAATGCGACGCGACGCCACGTTGTACCGCTGGTATTAAATTAACATCTTGACATACGTAGAACGCACACTAATAGTAAATTACAAAATAGAATGTTTAAACAATTAGAAATAATGCTCGTCATTTAAACAAAAAAAAAATGGTAATTTGTAGGTACTTTTATTACTTTACCTTACTTAAGTTATCTTTTTTCTATTAGTTTTTTCATTGTTAATTTATTATTGGTGTCTTGTTTATAATTAGGTAAGAAGGTACCGGTTTAAAAAATAAACAAATTGTAAAATAAATAAGAATGGTTTATTTATCTTAACTTGAAGGACGAAATAGCTATATGATTATCATTAATGGCCTTATATACAATGTTTCACAGTATTCGGATAGGCTGTCATTGATAATATCTTGTCATAATGCTATTATCTGTCAAATTAATTAAAACCTAAAGGTAACTGATCAATTATGGAAGCTATGTGTACTCCTTAAGATTAAATTATTATTTTAAATTCACAATTAAATACAAGGTCCTTTAGGCGCGTGGCCAAAATAGAAATTAGCGCCGCCGTTTTGTTAATATAACTTCTGTGACAATTTCACAAATGCTTGTCAACAGCGCCCACCTGTTAATGTCATTCTGGCGCCAAAAGATCCTTGTAGCACTGTATTCCTAAAACAAAAACTTATTTTTTCTTTTTATTTGTGATGGGTTTGCTCTTGACTCTAGTCTAGGTCAGAGATGACAGAGACAAAGTCGACAATTTTAGACACACTTTAGGTAAGTTTATCTAAAATTGACGTTATAAGTCCTATACTATCTACGCCGGCCAAGAAAGTTCTCGGAAGTACAGCCACTTCAGGAAAGAAAGATCCACAAATAACATCTATATTAAGTATGTTATAATTATTTAGTATCCAATAGTAAGCACAGTCAGGGAAATACATTGTTAGGCAAATCTCTCAGTCTGGTTGCAAAAATTGGACTATGATGCCACGGAGCAGCTACTGATTGTTCCCTCATAATGTTTCATAATTTGTGGGTTTTGACTGTAACAAACACCCTACACACTCACTCTCACGCAATCATTCTACCTCTCCTTACACTTCACATGCACACTACACATACATTACACTATACCTATTTTTTATTTATTTTAACTTCAATATTTATTTATTTTTTTTGCTTAGTTAATTTAATTTAAACGTCTGTTTTTTTTCCCCTTCATTAATTTAGTTTGTCTAGAGTTTTAAAATTTACCACTGCAATATTAATTATAATTATTTAGTTCGGGGTGAGAGCCTGGTGATGCGTCACACAGGGTATCCTAGTATGGACGCCAGTCTCTCACAAAGGACCATATTATTGTATTGTTGTCGAAACACTTGTCTCTTGTTTATAAATATGTGAACCTTTTGTGAAGAGAGAAATAAAGATATATTATTATTATCTCCTTTATTTCATTATTTACATATAAATTACATTTTTAAATATTAGAATATAAAAAATATAAAAACATTTAAAAATATAAAAAATAGTAGCCCACCGGTATCGGGAACAGGGTCCAAGCTACCGGCGGTCAGGGCTCCAGAGAGAGGAACCTCCTAACAATGCGAGCCGTGTCCAGAAGTACCGCTTTCTGAATCAAGCCCTTGATCCAACTGCCCAACGAGAGCCTCCTCAGGTGTTGGTCGAGGCTCTTGGCTATTAAGCCATTGGCTGTCACGACTATCGGCACAATGATCGCTGAGTCCACATCCCACATGTCGACAACCTCGCGAGCCAAGTCTAGATACTTGATTTGTTTATCTTTCTCGGCTTTCACGAGGTTCCCGTCATGCGGGACCGTTATGTCAACAATCATTGCGCGCCGCTCTAATCGATCCACCATCACTATATCAGGCTTATTGGCAACAATAGTCCTGTCAGTGATGATGGATCGATCCCAGTACAATGTGATATGTCCATTTTCGAGAACTGGGTCGGGCACATACCTGTAGTACGGCACTTCCGATTCTACAAGGCTGTATTTCCGAGCAAGTTGCTGATGGATAATCCTGGCTACAAGGTTGTGTCTATGCAAGTACTCTTCGTTAGCTAGACGAGAACAACCGGAGATAATATGTCTGATTGATTCACCCGGACGGTGGCATGCCCGACAGATGTCAACCGTGCCGTCTTTCACAATAAATCTCCGGTAATTGTTTGTCATCATAACTTCGTCCATAATTGCACAGACAAAACCATCGGTTTCTCCAAAGAGGTCACCGAAACGCAGCCAGGCTACGGACGCTACTTGGTCTACATCGGGCCCATGTAGGGCCCGGAAAAAGCGTCCGTGAAGCTCCTTACTCTGCCATACTTCCATGCGATCATTAGTGTCAAGCACTACTGGCTTGCGCCAGTTCTCTTTAGCTAAGGAGAGCGGGGTGAGGCCCTTGTCCACTGTGACCACATCTCGATGCATCCCCACGTCGGCTTCTAAGAAATATTCCCTGAGACTGCATATCTCGCGATTGTGGAGGGTCTTAGCATTTAAAAAGCCTCGACCTCCACACTTTCGCGGAATATACAGCCTCATTACCGATGATCGTGGGTGATGCATTCGATTTGCAGTCAGCAGTGTACGGACCTTCCTATCCAGGGCGTCGAGTTCGGTCTGAGTCCATTTGAGTATGCCGAAAGAGTACATCAAAACCGGCATGACCCAACCGTTAAAGGCGCGCACCTTGTTTCCACCTGATAAAAGACTATTAAATACTTTTTTCAGGCGGCCAAAGAAGCGATCCTTTAACGACTGCTTCATGTCAGTACCATTGATGCCCAACGCTTCCGACATACCCAAATACTTATAGGTTTCGGATGCGGAGAGGGCTCTAAGGTTTATGGAATCCGAGAGTTGGGTTCCGACGGATTCCACAATCTCCCCTCGCTTTACATGCATGACCGCACATTTGTCCACACCAAATTCCATCCTGATGGCGCTACTGAAAGTTTCAGTTACTTTCAGTAGATCCATCAGTTGCGAATTGTTGGGTGCAAAAAGTTTTAGGTCATCCATGTAGAGGAGGTGAGATATAACCTGACCACCTCTCCTCAGCCGATAGCCTAGACCTGAATCCTCCAAGAGTGTGCTTAGAGGATTCAAGGCTAAGCAGAACCAAAGCGGACTCAAACTATCACCCTGAAATATGCCTCGCTCGATCCTTATCGGCTCGCTATTCCTTTGGGTATTTCGACATGCTGGATAGTGAAGGACCGTCCTCCATTGCCCCATACACGACATCAGGAAGGTGCGCAGAGTTGCCTCTACTTTATACAACTCCAGCACCCTCATGAGCCATGTATGTGGCACCGAGTCATAGGCTTTCTTGTAATCTATCCAACATGTCGACAGATCCTTTCGGGAACGACGAACCTGTTGGCTAATGGCCATATCAATGAGGAGTAGCTCCTTAGTACCACGGGACCCGTTCCTGCATCCATTTTGAGAAGGAGACATGATGTAGTTGGTGTCTATATGTTTGTTAATTTTATCTCTCAAAATGGATGTAAGAACTTTATAGACCGTCGGTAAACACGCGATCGGCCTATAATTTTTGGGTTCCGCAGTGCTACCTGATTTATGGAGCAGGTGGGTAACTCCTGTTGTTAGGAATTGGGGTAGCGAACCAGATTCTAAAGCAACCTGGTACTGAGCAGCCAAGCGAGCGTGCGATCTACCAAACCATTTGATCCAGAAGTTGTGCAGTCCGTCCGGCCCTGGAGACTTCCAGTTAGGCAGCGGGCGGACTGCACGAGTTACATCTTGGGGGCAGATGGTAATAGCCCCCATTTCTGGTATTGGATCACAGGCTCGCTCGACTTCCCGAGTCCAATCACCTTCGGTGTGACTGACAGGCACCGACCAGATATTGCGCCAGAAAGAACACATGGCATCATCATCTGGTAGGCACGTGTCAGCCACACCTTGATCCGGTCGCTCCCAACCCCTATAAACCCACCTTTCATCGCGCTGGAAGGTGCGATTCTGAGTGTACCGCTCCACTCGCCGCTTATACCTACGAATACGGTTCGCCCATGCATACACTTTCTGCTTCAGGAAGTCGATGCGCTCTGTGACACAGGATATGTAGTCCTGAGGGCTGATATTAGTCCCTGCGAACGCGCGTCTCACAAAGCGCATCACTCTAGGGCGAGTATTGCCCTCCCTGAAGCAGATTAGTTTGCCGATGAGTGCTCTGGCCTCACCAATACGGCGCTCAATTCTGCACTGCCAAGCTGGTACGGCTGGTTTCGGTCGTGTAGCTCTAGAATCATTAGCAAATTTGACGTGAGCTACACGACATGCCGCTACAGCCGCGCAGTACAGAATCGAATGTGTATCGGTGAGGTCTACGCAGTCATCAAAATAATTTGACAACTGCGCATCCAGTGCCGCCACCAGCACCCTATTTTTGTTATGCATGGGTAAACGAGGTAACCGTGGTCTAAGTTCGGGCGATATGAACCTATATTCTCGAATCGCATCCTCCAAAGCACTCCTCAATTCATCATTGCACTGGGTACTTACGTTTGTAGCCCTATCATCACTCTCCTCGTCTGCTTGACTTGTGTTAGACTGTGGTAGTACTACCACAGTCTGCGACGGGGGGGCGATGACATGACTACTCTGCATTTCATTTCGCAGGCGATCAAGTACAGTGTCATCCAACATATGATTACGTTGGATGACCCGCACCTGATCCGACAGTCGTTGTGCCGACACGTTGACAGCTGGCTCAAGCACCTGAAAAAGAGAGAGCATCCGAACACGGTACGCGGTCAGATTGTTTCCCCCCTCTGTAGCCCCATAGTATGAGCGCATGACGTTTTCGTTGATGGATCGCGTCCATCTCATGCGCTGCACACTTCCGCCGGGAGCTGGGACCCTATCAGAGGCCGGTGGGCCTCGAGGTCCTAAACCGTCCGGCGGCCGGTGTCCTCCACGTCGACGAACAGGTGGTGGCGTCGTGGGCGGGGAGAAATACTCGTCGCTCGAGCTCGACGCAACTACCGCGGCCGGTGTCGTCACAGCGCTCACAGTGGGGCTGGATACCGGCGGCAGCGAGGCGGAGCTGAGCGACGAGTCCGGAGGTGGTGGGCGTGCTCGACGTGCGGCTGATCTTGTCAACATATTGTCTTCATTTTCTTATTTTGTTTGTTTTATCGGAGGTGACATCTGTCATGTCACCTCCGATTCGGCAGTTTTTGTTAAAATTTATTTACATTCTGGTACTCGTATTATGTATGTAATCAAAAGGTTTAAAAGTGATTTACTGGTTTTAGATTTGGTTAATGGTAAACTATTGCAAATATGAGTTAAATTTACTTTTTTTGTTGATATTATGAAATAAAATTGAAAACGAGACGTTTTGTTGACACGGCGGTGTTGCCATATTATTATTATTATTATTATTAATTGATACTCCATGTCAATTTGCCGTGTTATAGTCATTACATCCAATCGACAAAGAATAACAGTTGTGAATTTAAGTTGGTTGTCAATTTAGTTTACAATTAATTTCCCTTTATTTATAAAAGGAAAAGCAAAAAAAAACTGTATCGAGAGGCTTTAACGACTTCAATCGTGCACTAATTCACGAAATGCCCATTCCGAATAAAATAACTTCGTTTGTTTGGTATCTGTTTATAAATAAGGCTATATCCACAAATTATAATAAAAAAACTATTATTTGTTTATGTAAATGGTACACCACTGACTACCTGCATTATTGTCTCTCCTTCTACCTTGAATCCATCCAAAGGTTGTCTGTAAAAGATCGCTTTTACCGATAAGACCGCCCATTGTGTCACCGTATGTAAAATGTCTACATTTATATCTGTAATTTTTATGGTGTACATAATAAAGAGTATTCTATTCTAGAGATTTTAATTCTAAAAAACGGAAAAAAATAATGTACACACGGCTACATATCAAGCTATACATTTTCAGTTAAAGTTGACCTCACTTTGTATAGGCTTTTCGTACAGTGATAAATGATAAATGATTTTATTTCTGTATGTAGGTTTGTACAAACACTTTTATACGTCAATCATATTTTTGAAACTAGATGAGGTCGGCGTTTCCTATCTGACTACTCTGAGAAGAAGTGGGAAGTCAGCTTATACTGGAAATTATAGCTTGAAATGCTTGAAGGTTCTTTTAGCGCTTTGCCAAATTCGAAACTAATGCCGCTATGTTGTTTTGTTAATACAATTTCTGTGGCAATTTGACAAATGCTTATCAACAATGCCCACCTGTCAAATGTCATTCAAGCGCATAAAGATCCTTGTAGCACTGTAGTCTTAAATCAAAAAACTATACCTACGTAAGTTTATCTAAAATGGAGGTTATAAGTAGGTATACCTACTATCTACGTCGATCAAGATAGTTCTGAATAACCCAAGCTTTTAAGAAGTACAGCCACAACAGGAAAGAAAGCTCCACAAATAACATCTATTCTGTTATAATTGCCTAGTTTCCAGTATTAAGCAGTCAGGGACATAAATTGTTAAGCAAATTGATTCTCCACGTCAGTTTGCCGTGTTATAGCCATTACATATAATTGACAAAGAATAACAGTTTTGGACTTAAGTTAGTTGTCACTTTTGTTTACACTTAATTTCCCTTACTTTACAATAGGCAAAGCAAACAAAATACTGTATTAACAGGCTCTATGTAAATACTTAAATCGTGCACTAAGGGCCCGTTGTTTGATACATAGTTAAAAATGACCAATAGTCAATTTAACAATTAGTCACTTGACAATAATTAAAGTTTAACTGCTCTGTCTGCGCATGGTTAACTTGCATAGCAAATTGTCATTTTTTTCAACTATAATTAGCTTAACCATTTGTCAAACAACATACATAAATCATTTTTGACAAATTGTTACTTTAACTAACGCATTTTAACTATTAGTATGTTTGACTACTGATCAAACATCGGGCCCTAAATCACGAAAAGGCCATTCCGAATACAATAACTTCGTCTGTTTGGTATCTGTTAATAAATAAGGTTATATCCACAAATCGCACCTTCGGCTTCGGTAGGACAAGGGCATTACTGACAAAAATCGAAAAATGACTTCAGTATACCAGTGCTATAGAAAGTCCCTTTTATCCAGAGGAACAAAGAGCTGTAGCAATATCAGCTATCAGCTTAATACCGCCAGTAGACAACAGTGCCTTTATTATATTGGTGCATTTTTTTGACTATCTTGGCGCGACAAGATCTTTAAATAACTCTCCTGTAAAATCACTAAAAGTACATTTATGCCATGGTTCTACCGAAGGTGCGATATGATTATTCAAAAACGGAAAATAATGACAATGCTTCAAGGTTCTTTTGGCTTGTGGCCAAATTCGGAACTAACACCGCCGTCTTGTTTCGCAATAGCCGCAATCTTGTTTCTCAATACAATTTCTGTGAAAATTTCACAAAAGTATTGGCGATGCAAAGATTCTAACTAGCGCCTCAAGTGTCAAAATTGTGAAGCTGTCTAAGAACGACACTTTGACAGTTTTCGATACAATTTACGTCACGGAATAAAATATTTATTAAATATATATCAAATTTATGTGGTTTCTTGCTGGACGAGACAATAATTATGTTGTCAATAGTCGATGTAATTAAAGCCTCTGCAGGATACACAAAACTAATGAAAACTTATTCCCGAATCTCCGTAAGTACTACATTGAGGAACGCAACAATATTTCGTATTTCTAATTTTATTAACAACAGGTCTCTGTGTGTAATCTTGATCCATCTGATTATTTCTAAACTTCACCTCCACTTTAAACAAAAAAGTGTCGTTCTTAGACAACTTCTAAATTTCGCCGCTAGAGGCGCGCGGATAATCTTTGCATCGCCAATACATTTTTTTTTTTTTTTTGTTTGCTTATTATCAAATGACTTCTCCCGCTCTGAGCGGAATGCGAGAAGTGTCGTGTCAGACTATGGTGTATTGTGATGTCACAAGGCCCCCTGTCAATGTTATTCAAGCGCCAAAAGATCTTTGTAACACTCTAGTTCCGGTTTTAGTTTTATACAATCAACCGCACACCAGTGATAACAATTTAACATTGACAGCCTTTATTTCGTAGTAGTAAGGACAATTTTTGTAGTGTAAGTGTTACCAATGATGTGCGTTTGACTGTAACACCTTCGGCTGCCATCAGGTGGAAATAGTGGTTAGGTGACTAACTTAAATGCAATATGGGATCAATATCCGATTAGCCATGTCGGCAGCATCAGGCCTGAATTCTCCCAAAGATTTGGTATGACTGAAAAGTAAAAAGCCAGTTAGTAGGAGCCATCTAGGTAAGTACAAGCTGTGTGCCCGATGGATTTACCCATCCGCACAAAATGTCGAATTTCCCAATCGGCAAGAATGACGAATGTCCTATAGGCAAAAATGTCGAATTACCCATCGGCAAAAATGTCGAATTTCCATATAAGTTTTCATCCCCTATTAAACCCCTTTAGGTTTAAAAATCTTTCTCTAGTTCTCACCTTCTTTACATGAAGAACTCTTGCGCAAATTGTCACGTGCCACAGGACCCAATGGTTTCGGCTGTGCGTTGTCTGTCAATGAATTAATTCATTTATTTAAGACTAGCTTGATGTCGGAAATTATCTCAAGGGAAGTGCTATCCGGACAAAAAGTAGCCTATGTCGTTTCCAAGGATGCCATCTACCTCCTTGCAAAATTATATCGAAATCCGTTCAGTGGTTTAGGTGTGAAAATGTAACATATAGACAGAGTTACTTTCGATTTTTTTATATTAAGTAATGGATTTTTAAGTATATTAAAGTTCCATAGGAAATTACATATACATATTTGCGAACCTTAACCTTGCACAAATGCAGACTCAACCACAACCCGAGGCGGGATTCGAAATCAAGACCATAAAGCCGTCGCGCTTGTGACCGATATCCAAAACAAACTGCATCTACAGGAAATTATAAACCAGTCATGTCAAAGATACGGCCTGCCCGCAACAGATCTAAAAATGTTTACTTATACCCGAAATCAATCATTCAATCGCAATTTTGATCCCGAACTGCACCCCAATTGCATAACATACTATCAATCACAATCTGAATCATTTTGAAGCCTATTGCTAATCCATTGCTTCATATGTTCGAAAAAATTGTCTGCTCAACAGCGTAAATAACGCAAGGAATGTTGTAGAACTGTCAAAATGAAAGCCATTCCTACTTTTAGTGTGTTACGCAGTTACTCTGCTGGACTGCTGTGTAATATTAATATTTAAATGTAGTCTTAATTAAATAAATATAACTTTAGTTCCCGATAATGATCCCTTTCATACCCTTTATTATGAGTAGATTGAAATATTAATATTATGCAGCAGTCCATGTAGGGATCAAGCAAGAATTCTCTCTAGCATGCCCTTATTATGTAGAAAATCAAGTTTGACACTCCGGCTCTAAACGACAAGCATCAGTGCGTCTGCAATAGTTGTGATCATGCACCATGACATTATTAACGATACAACATTTAAACTGTCTAGAGTTAACGATATAATGGAAATAAATTCTATATTTTTCCTTGTTACCAAGAGACCAAAATATCCTGATACTTCGACCTCCGGATTCTAAGAATACTAAAGAATGAGTAAAGCCAAATATTAATTTAAGCACATTACATGCAACATAAATCTCTACTTAATCATTTGAAGATCTATCTGTTTATGGCGTAAGCATAATAACAAATTATGGAATTAATCAATTCAGCCTATCACAACGGAACATAGTGCAGGCCTCTTCAAAGTCGCTCCAAAAAGCCGGTTCTCTGCCTTCCACCCGATTCTGTCGTCATAATATGCAATGATTAGGCCATTATTAATTTAGTAAATAAATCATTTCATGGCTCGTGCCTAAAATATAACAGCCGCACGGGTCGATCTTCAACATTAAGCAACGCTTGCCGAGGTCGGTCCGTTGATGAGTCCATCCATTACATACCAAAACCCCTCCATGTCTCGGAAAGCACATAAAGCCGTTGGTCCCGGCTGTCATTTGTGGATCTTTGACAGTCGTTACGGGTAGTAAGAACCCCGGAAGTCTGACAACTAGTTTTCCCCAGTAACTGGATTGTAGTGGTAAGACAGGCAGTCGCTCCATGTAAAATACTGGTATTGAGCTGCATCCGGATAGGCTGGAAGGCTACCCAATATAGTTTGGAAAGGGCTAGGCAGATGATAATGCCGACAAACTAGTGATTGCTATGTGTTGGAAAATCAGTAGACATAAGTACGCTATATTGCACGGCATCTTAATAAAATCCCTTATGCCTGTTTTCACTGACTAATGTAAAGCACACCGTTGGATTTTCAACGTTCTGCTCAGAGATGAACATAACATAAGAATAACTTTATTTCAAATTTTATAATTAACATAAAAGCGATAGGTTTATACTATGACACTATTGTTTTTAAATTGCATAAATCACTGACTATCTCTACTGGCGCCCAAGCTAAGATTAAACTTGTCTTATGGGTGCCAGGGCTTTCTCTATTAATACATATTTTCCTATTTATACAAACTGGTAAGGAGTTACATTAGGTAAGTAGCTATCGTTGTGTCTGTGGCGTAAAGCCTATGTTCATCCACTACCTAAGGTTCTTCCGCCCCATTTCTATCCTTCTCTTCCTATGCAACGTATTCTAGGCCTGCGTCGACAAACAATTGACCATTGTTGTTAATCGTAACTCACTCATTACCCCTCTTCAATCTGGGTTCAGGCCCGGGCACAGCACTGTATCCGCCTTCCTTAAAATTATTGTCGAAGTAAGGGCAGGACTGGAAGACACCAAAGTTATTGCACTAGTGTTGATCGACTTCTCAAATGCCTTCAATAGCGTCAGTCACGACATCCTGTTACCCATTCTGTCCTATGTTATGGTCTCTCCCGAGGCACTGGAATGAAAGAAAAGAAAGAAAGAAAAATGCGTTTATTGGCATTGCAGCAACAAAAATACACCTTAAAACTAAAGAAAACAGAAAATAAAAAGATTATAATGCCAAAGGGGCCTCAGCTCAGCATAATTTCAGATGACAACACAAGGTGATTTTTTTTCTTCTTACCATCAGGAACGTCAGCAGTCTATTCATGTTGGGAATTCTTCATCATGCTGGTGTGGTTTGGAAACTGGCGTTCCTCAAGGCGGTATTATTTCTTCTCTTCAATTGTACTGTCAAGGAAGGGTTGAAGAAAATACCTGAAGCTATCGATAAATTAGATAGGGACTTGATAGCCATAAAAACCTGGTCTGATAGATTTGGGATAGCTGTATACCCGTATAAGTGTTAGGCGATCATAATCGATAGTTCTTGTAGTATGATTAAGGTGGGTGGTACAACCTTTCCACCAGTTCTCTTCAATGATACGATTGTTCCATTTAGTACTGATTTAAAGGACCTTGGCTTGTACATTGATCGATTGATCGCCCTGAACTGGAGTACTCAAATCGCTAGGCCAAAAAGTTACTGGGACGCTGCTGTACCGACTGAAAAATGTATTACCAACGAGTACGAAGACAATGCTTATGCAGTCCTTAATTTTCCCTATCATCGATTATGGTGATGTGTACTACAGACCTGAATGCAGATTTCCCCGACAAACTTGATCATCTTCTCAATTACTGCATTCGATTCGTTTTCAAACTGCGTAAGTGTGCTCATGTCTCTGCGCATCGGTCGCTTCTAAAGTGGTTGCCCTTACGCCAGCGCAGCGACCATAGGGCGATGAGCACCTTGATTAAATTTCTTGACTCTCTCTCCCACTTCCGCTAGTCATCTAGCCCCCCAATTTCAGTACATTTGTGAACACAATCAAAATCTACGTTCTTCAAATAATCGCCGTCATCAATGCCCCACTCACCGCACAGATTTATTCACTCTTCCTTCTTCGTTCAGTCTCTCTCTATGGAATGCACTCCCCCTAGAAACCAGGATGGCAACCAATCGATTATCCTTTAAAGTAAAAGTTCGCGAGCACATTCGTAAGAAGCTGGCAGTATTATCACAACGTCAATGTTTTCCCATTGTTTGTCTTATTTGTTTTAGTATATTCGTGTATTTATGAATATATATTTGTGCTTATATTTAATTAGGTATTTAAAGTTTGTAATAGGTACAGTAAGTGTCTTTATATTTAAATAAATATTTATTACAAAAAATTTCGTAATTGCACCTACCACTGTTTGTCTCTGCATCACCCAAGGGTTAACTGGTAGAAAATGCCTTATGTACATTTCTGTGCTTGAAGTATTAATTAAATAAATAAAACGAACCGAATCGTTATCAATGAGCTTTTATAACATACCTATATTATTAAAATTATTATGTAAATTATTATTATACAGGATGCCATTTTAGACACCATCAACTTCTTGAGGGATCATTGTCGCGGAATGTTCGAAAGAGTTAACGTGGCCCTGGCGAACAGGTAACTGAAACAATACGGGTGGGTTTTAGTAAGTAAGAACCTGATATGCCCTCCCGCTCCGCCCAGAGCGGGAGAAGTCATTAGATTTACTACCCAAAAAAATAAAAAATAAAGGGGTCATTGTACTCATCATTATGAACAACTTTTACTATGAGACCAAACCGAAAATCGCGAATAAAAATCAACTGTTCCCTACATTTACGTTCGCACAACTCGTCAAAATGTAGCAAACTGCTGATATTTTTTTCGCGATTTCAGGTTTGGTCCCATAGTAAAAGTTGTTCAGAATGATGAGTACACTGACCCCTTAAGAGTTTGATGGTGTTTAAAATTACACCCTGTATATCTCTTGAACACACGCGCATGCACGTCATAATTTGATGTTGTATCAAATGTAACGCGAACAATAAAACACCTGGTTTGAAAAGAACACGTCTATATATAAATAAAATTGATTGCTGTATATATTCAGACGCGGTTTAGTCACGATGACGACGGTTAGATTATTGGTTGTTGTCGCTTTTGTGACAAATATTTTAGTTTTAGTATTATGTAAAGGTAAGCAGAATGTTTTAATTTTTTACTTCTATAATTCTTTATGCATTTAAGTAGACATCTGAAATTGGGTATTTTTATATTTGTTATCTAATTAATTTTATATTTTGGAACGAAGTTCCTTATCGCACGTTCTGTACACTTGGAGAATGAGATCTAGACCGAAAAAAGTGTAACATTTTGACCGTCATTACACTTTTGCTATATTATGCGTGTTTGTGTGTTTACAAGCGTATAAAATGTATATTAATTCGTTACAATTTTAATACCATTCCTTAATTATTATTGTTTTTTCAATTAGTTACTCTCAAACGTTGTTAATTAATTTTATTGCGATTGTGCCTGTTATTTAATACATAATATACAGCGAAAGGAACTTTATTCCAACCGGGTATCCCCCGACACCTCTCGACTATTCTTATATATTTTTTGTTCCGTATATATAGTTTTCCGCATTTCTGCCTAAACCAGTTTAAGCACACAATTTATTGTGTTTAAGGATAGAACTATACGCTGGAAATATTTGTTTCTTTATTCAGCATCTTTTTAGATGATTGTGTTTACTTTAATATTTTGAGGAAGCGCTTAGAAGAGATAATATAATAGAATAAGAGCATAGAAATTTTGAACGTTTTATGAAACGCTTTTTTTTTTCGATGTCTCTGTTTATGTACAATTATGTATGTAATTCTGTTAATCACATATTCACTAAGACTTAAGACAAAGAAAAATCACTGTCTTCACTGAGAAAGATCGGGAAAATCCAATCATGTGTAGTTATAGTGCATTGGATTCTCCCGAATTTTCTCTAATCTCATTATCATAATGTTATCAGCTGTCTAGCGTATAAAGGTCAAATATGTAACTAATTTAATGATCACAACTCATTTCATTCATCCATTTAGGTTCTTCTTTAATATACCTAGCCCCTAGCCCGTACTATCCCACTGCTAACCAAATGCTTCCCTCCATTTTTTACCTCGAGCATAGCTCCGCGGTAGGTACTACTTGCCATTCCTTAAGAAGACACCGAAGTCGTCCCGCCATCTCCTTCGTGGTCAACCTCTGCTTCGTTTCGTTGTTTTAGGGCACCAATCTTTTGTCTTATAAGCCCACAGGTCGCTAGGCATGTGTCAGACATTCATCTTTATATTTTATTCTTAAGCATCATGAATTCAAAATAGGAATGTATTTCAAAGTTTAAAACAAAGATTACGATTTTTTTTTTCAGAAACCACTCATGTTCATGATACTAATGTATCGTCAGCCAGTGAGAAAGCATCGTCATCTAACGATTCGTCGAGTACCTCAGAAAAGTCAGTCGTTAAATCCAAGCCGGTCAAATGTCATAGAGGTAAGAACTAAGAACCTTTATTGGCTTTAATTCAAAAATGAATCGTTGGTTCTACCATCCACGTCATTTTTTTCATTTTGAACTTTATACGGGCAGTATTCTAGTTTTAAATACATTATCTGATTTTAAACCCGAGTCTAAGGCCCGCTTTCACCACTATTCACTAAATGCGTTTAGCGCTAAATGTTTTTAGTGATATTTGGTGCAAGTGGGCCTAGATAGACAATTTTGTATTAAGATCTTTATCTCAGTCGCAATAAGGTTCGAAACACAAACACTGGCTGAAAGGTTTGAGGTTGTACCAAAGTAAGAATTGGTTTTGTAAAGATTTTGTAGTGATACGGTAATATGTTCGAGTGCAAATAAATAATTCATATATAAAAATCTGGTGTTTGTGGTCGTACTCCTCTCAAACGGCTCGACCGATTTTTATGTTTTTTTTTTAATGTATATTTCGTAGATATGAGAATAGGTCGTAAAGTCGCTTCCAAGGGATCAACCTACATTTATTATTTTTTATTTTATATTTTTATTACATAAAACACAAAAATTGTTTCTACCGATGTCCGTTATAGACTTTAAAACCATCCAGCCGATATGCCTCAAATTGGTTTCATTAGAAAGGTAATAATGTGAAAATGGTTTTACATTACTAAAACAATGGAAAAATAAATACTACTCGTAACACTTTATGAATGGACCGAATGTGTCTAATGCATTGTGTTATCGTAGTAGGACACGCCGGGTATCCGCTAGGATAATTATGTCATGGCTTTAATCTTCTTCAAATAATGAAACTAAGAAAAGAAAAAAAGTTCTAATTTGGCTCCTGAAGGTATCTTCAGGAGCCAAATTAGAACTTTTTTTTTTTTATATATAATATTACGGTATCGTAATATTATATAATTATTCTTTTATTGATTAATTTATTATAATCTGGACTACCTCTTTAGTCTAGTGGCCGCAAGAGCTACTGCTGAGCATGAGGTCCTGGGTTCGATTCCCGAGTCGGGCAAAGTGTTATTGAGTTGTTCCATCAGGAATTTCTCAGTAGCAGACCGGAGTCTAGATTTAAGCCCAGTTGATGGTAATATGCCCGCCCCTGTTACATGGGACTTAAACATAACTGGCAAAATGTGGGTACTTAGACATCTGCCTAACCTTTCGGGGATAATAGGCGTGTACAAAACAACAAAAAAACAAAAACAAAACCAATAAAAAACAACAAAAATCTTTCTTATTTTGCAATATTTGCTGAACTGTTCTCGATGTTCAGAAACAACACCACTAATTATTTTTGTGTAAAAAAGAAGCAGAACACTGTTTTTGTTTTAATAATTATGCAAAAAACCCAGTTACATCTAAATAGGTGTTTTATTCTGCTGTCGAACGTCGCGGTCGATATCGCAACGATAGTATGTGGTAAACGTGAGTTCGTTACTCGTAAACTGTCTGATCATTTAATGAAACAACATAATTAAAGCGTCTACTTTTAGTAGGACTGATAACAGTACTGTGCTATCACGTTATATATTTTAATCTGTTTATACGTTGAAACGTGAATGTGTGGTTGAGTCACGAACAGACAGACACAACTTTTTTTTTCCCAATGCTCCCGCTTTGTTTTCCAATAAATGTCAACCCGAAGTGAACGAATACTATGATTCAATTTATTTCTTTGGTAGGTACATCAACGAAACAGAACAATGACATAATAAAAGTACTGTTAAGCCTAATACACGTATACACATCATTCATCACTAAACAACATCGGAAATAACTTAAAAAAACTTATTGAAAACATAAATTACAATAAGAAAACAAAATTCTAAAAGACTGCCTCGTTGGTCTAGTGGTCGCAAGCGCTACTGCTGAGCATGAGGTCCTGGGTTCGATTCCCGGGTCGGGCAAAGTGTTATCGGATTTTTCCATCTGGAATTTCTCGGTAGCAGCCCGGAGTTTGGATTTGTGCCCGGTTGATGGCAATAGGCTCGCCCCCTATTACATGGGACTTAAACATAACTGGCGAAATGTGGGTGTGATATAGGTACACCTCTGCCTAACCCTTCGGGGAATACAGGCGTGATGTTATGTATGTATGTAAAACAAAACTCCAAATAAGTGGATACAACATGTTACCACGAGAGGTGGACATTGTGAAAGGGTATGAGTGTGTTAAGATAATATATAATTTAATGATCCTTTGAGAGTGGCAGTTTTACAACATCCTATGAAAACTTGTTCAGGCTTTTCATTGATTAAAGTCCAGCACCCTAAATTACGTAACATACTTTCACTCAAAATCTGAATCATTTTGAAGAAGAATCCATTGATTGCTTCATATGGACGAAAAAAAAACTGCTTAGCAACGTAAATAATACAATGAATGTAGTTCAACTGTCAAAATGAAAACCATTCTTACTGTTAGTATGTTACGTAATTACCCCGCTGATTTCTATTCGATCAATGGAGGAAACGGAGGTGCACACTACAGGTTTGGCAAACTTGGATGTGATATTTCGACTGCAAGAGTAAGGCTGGGGATTTCTGGTCTTATCTGGTACTGGCTGCGGTGTGTTTTTTTTTAAGCATAGGTAATATGTCGCGTTGGCAATGTGAAAGTGCTCTGAATGACTTTTGTGTCTTTTTTTTCGAAACTCTATCAATATTTTATTGAAATTACAGGTAGGGCTAGTGAAGTTGAATTCCGAGGATTGACTGTTAAGGTTGAATTAGTCGCGGGCTCGTACACACTGGTGGGCATGACCAAAGAGCACGCCGTGTCATCTGGCATCGTGTCCGATAGAGATAGTATCAGTGATGAGCAGTTAGACGCTAATCTACACACACAACGTCTAGTTTGCACGGACACAAAAACCGTTATTTTTATTAAAAGTAAAACGGGCGCTAAAAAATTTCGAAACGTCCTTTGGAAAATCGAGTTTTATGAAAAAACCGCTGCATAAATCAATTCCAAATAAAGTTTATTGAACTCTTCAATAATTGAGCTTTGTCGGTACCGACTTTGTTTTGGAGATTTTACACTTCTTTTATTACTTATTAACGCCCAAAGTTTCGTTAAAATTAGCAAGAAAAACAAATCTTTGTTGGCTCATAACTTTTTAATGGCTTTTATACTTTATTATTCCGTTTTCGCACAGACAAAATTAATAATGAGACTTTTTTTTTTTAATTTTGGATGTTCAATGTCAAACACTGGAGTAATACCCTCCCGAAAGTATGGAACAAATATCGACTAGTGCAACCTTAAAAGAGCCTTTTGGGATGGGTCTTGAGAAAAACTAGTTTGTGCAATAATGGTAAAAGTAGAATTAGTATCCTAGATCCATAATCAGAACCGTCTACGGAGGCGTAGCTTAATAGACGGGTATTGGCTACGAATAATAGGGTATTCGTCATTATACGCTTGGTGTACACCTGCTTACAACAAAAACAAACAAAAATGCAAAAAAAAGACAATATGTGCTTACTTCGATCGACTTTTTACAATTCGTAAAGCAATCAGGATCAATAGGAATCACCTATACTCGAAAGGTTTAGGTAGTTAAATAAAGGTAAACAGAAAAACCACGTGACTCATAGATGTTAATCCTTTTATTTCAAATGTTAAAATCATATTATTTTGAGTCCCATAATAATAGGCTCTATTCTGAATCTGAATTTGAGGAACAAAGATTAATAATAAAGCATTCAGTGGTATCATGAATTATTTTGTCTAATTTAAACATTTTCTGTTCTGCTTTTATTACATGACCCTCGCAACTTTACCGATTCTCAGCAGTCACATTAGCTAAAGCCTCTGGCAAAAGAATGTTTAGGTCAGACATTTTAAAAGTTTTATTTTTCTCGGCTACAAACCGTTTTACTTGAGCCCATATTAACTCAATTGAATTGCGCTCACAGTGGTATGGTGGCAGCCGCAAAACAGTGACACCATTTAACATTTTTTCTTATTCATCCACATCATAAAAGGCTATATATGTACAATACTTCAGTTGCCATACTACGTCACAGGTGTACTCTTCAATTTAGCAACGTTATCTAATTCTAAAAGGTGGAACCTGTCTTTTTGGGCTCTTTACGATAGACAGATTACAAAATATTATACTATTATAAAACTCTAACAAAAAAATTGTGCGCAACCAATTACATGTACGAAGAGTATAGTTTATGAATAAATGATAAAGTTTAACATACATTAATAAAAGAGGAAACTATCGTATAAATTGCAAATAACTTTAATTTTATTGTAACGTATTTTTAAACAAGAAAGTGTCAACTATAAAAACCCTTTTTACGATTTGTTTACCTTTATTTAACTACCTAAACCTTTCGAGTATAGTTTGTATGGTCTTGTCCATATAACGTCCACGTAATTAACATAAGTATTTACCTGTTAACCTTTTCATTAATTAATTAACATAAGTATCTACTTGTTGACCTTTTCATTAGTTAATTTACTTTTTAACTGCGTCGTTGGTCCAGTGGTCGTAAGCGCTACTGCTGACCATGAGGTCCTGGGTTCGATTCCCAGGTTCGGCAAAGTGTTATTGGGTTTTTCCATCCAGAATTTCTCAGTAGTAGCTAGGTGTCTGGTTTTTTGCCCAGTTGATGGCACAACATAACTGGCTTAATGTGGGTGTACTAAAAAGGTACACCTCTGCCAACCCCTCAAGGACTACTGACTGGTATGATGATGACTAAGGTCTAAACGACGCGTGGGATTTACCCATTAACCGATGTGAGGTAGGTACCTATCTCCCGAACTCGGGTTTTATGTAAACCATCACTTTATAGTATGGAAAATCGTGACGGTACCTTTTTAATACCGGTTATTACTATTATTTTTTGTATCACGTGTGTTCAGAATATCATTAGCGTCAAAACGTGATGGAATGATAACGTCATTATGGGTAACTTACTCCAAGCCACGGCTGTTATATTTTCAGGAAATTGAGATTTAAATAAACAATAGTTAAGTAAAGGTAGATAGAAAAAAAACCGGCCAAGTGCGTGTCGGAATGAAGGGTTCCGTAGTTGAGATGAATTTATCCCAAGAACAAGCTTAACTTTGTATTTGATAAAAGGTTCTTTCATAGGTACATCGATGTACGTCACAGTCAATTCTCCAACCGCAAATGTAAGATTGTAATCGCGAAAAAAACATGTTTTAATGCCACACGAACTCTGATAGGTGATCGTGTTTTGACTACTTATCCTCATTACGAAAACGCACTTATTTTCTTTCAATCATCCTCAGTTTTCTTATGATGAAGCCACGACTTATTTTAATTTAATTTAATATTTGAATTATTTTTGTCTTTTTATTACGGACGCTTTTAACGTTCTGCATCGTTCTCACATGCATAATTTGAACATGAACGATGTCACAAATATTTTGTAAACATATTTTGATTTAAAAGAGTGTCCATGGAGTTTCTTGCCCGTTCTTCTCCATAAGTATCTAGTACGCTTTGGAATGGGCAACTAGCTTCATCTTTCTGACTGACCGAGCCCTTGACAAATTCAAAAGTGCCTGTATTTGATTTATTTGAAGTAAATACTTTGAGTTTGAGTTTGATGAAGTCAAGTTCATTTTCGGTATTGTAGCGATAAACGCTATAAAAAGGAGTGCTATATTTGTTTTCGCCATTAATTTAAATTGTTTTGGTTTTCATTAACTTCTGTGCTTGTGCGAATATGTCGAGAAAGTGTATTAACGATCTTAACACTTTTTCTTATATTTGTGGTGAACTGACTTTCAAAAATACGGCTAAGTATATATATATACATGAAGGATGTTCGACCGGCTGAGACACCACGTGTCGCTGCTGATCCGTCATCCGTTGGTCCTTCATCATGGGCGTGTACGTGCAGGTGTTCAGAAAATAATACTCGCAAAATAACGCACTTAATTCACTTTCAAATATCGCAACGAGACTTAACTATAAACTTTAATGATTACAATGATTATCACTGACTAAGTCTAATCACAATAATTGTTAAACTTGCATTTAGAGCCAATGGATTTGTGCGTGTGCACCGCGTGACGATCGCAACACAAATGTGCTTGCCACCACCGCCATGACACTCACGACCCCATTCGGTGTTATCCGCTCTAAGTTAAAAATACCACGAAAGAAATAAATTCTAAACCACGGAGTAAAAAAAATCGATTACAACTTTTAAAATGTGTTACAATAAATCGACTAAATAATCGCGCGCCGTCATATATATGATTGTTTTCTAATCTTATTATTAAGTTCTACTCAAGATAACTCAAGAAGGCCTAAATGACCTGGTTCGCGATTTGAATTTATAAAAAAAATAGGCAGACCAGAGGGCCTAGACAAAGTAACATTCGATTAGCGATGACGCTAGTAGAAAAGTTAAAATGTATGGGGTTGACATAAGCTATCGAAATGTCACGTGATCATAGGTCAACGAATAAAAATTAGCTAGACAATGCTAACAACATTCGATTATGAAATGAATCGACAGCGTCGAAAGATTAGGTACTTCCACAGAGATGCATAGCCAAGGGACAGGTTTTGACGAGCGTTATCACTAGTTTTTGGAATCATTAGCGAAAGCGATAGCGATTGTAGAAATAGAATCGCTCCGAAGCGAATGCCATTTGTCTAGGCCCTCTGTTAGGAACTCGTTTCAAAGGATGGAATTTGCTACATCGTGAAACCAAAATAAGCCATTTTGAAATCGTGATGAATATTTTAAAGATTATTTTCTCAGGATGAGGACTTGGTGTATTGTGATGATATAAATTCAGTTATGTACTTTTCAGAAATAGAATTTGATCCCTCTCAATGGCGTTTGTTTATCTACTCATCCAAGACGAGTTTAAAAGCAGTTCTACTCCTTAACGGTAATGTACTTCCTTCTGTTCCTGTAGCACACGGTACTAGTATGAAAGAAACTTATGATTCAATGAAATTAGTTCTTAAAAAAATCCTGTATAATAAGTATTATTTTAAAATCTGCGGTGATTTAATAGTTAGTGCCCTACTTCTTGGATTGCAGTTGGGTTATTACCAAATTCTGCTGCTTTTTGTGCGAATGGGATAGTAGGGACAGAAAAAACCACTACAAGAAAAGTATGGCCTGTGCGTGGCCGCTAGTTCCTGGACAGAAAAATGTGAAGCATTCACCACTTGTAAAGCCTGCTGCTGTATTTCTTCCGCCACTTCATATCAAATTAAGCCTTATGAAAATCTTGCAAAAGCGATGGATTGCAATGTAAATGGATTTCTGTATTTAAAAGGGAAACTCCCCAGAATAAGTGATGCTAAAATCAAAGAGGGCATTTTCGTAGAACCTCAAATCAAGGAATTAATAAGAGATCCGAAAATTTAAGTTTTTTATTTTTTTAATCAGTTTGATAATGCTTCAAGAACGTGGTTTAATTTTTTTGTTGGGTAACCTTAAGAGTGAGAACCATAGAGAATTGATTAACGAGCTGCTATTCACATAAATGCAGCTTTGGGTTGCAATATGTCGCTTAAAATTCATTGTCTAGACTCACATCTGGATTTTTTCCCTGTAAATTTGGGAGATGTAAGTGATGAGTATGGAGAAAGGTTCCATCAGGACATTACAAAGATGGAGGAGCGTTATCAGGGTCGATGGAGTTCAAGGATGTTGGCTGACTAATTCTGGACGATCAAAAGGGACCAACCGGAAGCCAAATATTCCAGAAAATCATTGACCTTTAATTTACAAATCACTAACTACTATTTAATATTTTCTTTGTAATTCATATTTCATACGTGATAAAAAAATAACTGCATATTTTTATTCAAAACAAAAAAGAACAACAAAACAGAAAAAAACACTAAAAAAGTTCGTGTAGCACGATGAATATAAAATTTTGTTAATCAGTATTATCGAAACCCCACCTAAGAAGTTTCACTTCAAAAATACAAGAATGGAAGTAGATGCATAATTAGATTAATGCTATTCGTGGTAAGGAACAAATCTTACTCCCAATTTGATTAGCTACACTCTGACAAAAAATGGCGCTATAAAACTGTACCTGTGCCAAACAAGGAAGCAATTAGATTTCTTTCTGAACGATGATTTGCAACAAAGATCGATGGGCTTCTGTTATAGTACACTAGTTTCTCAAGTACATGCAAAAAAAAAAAAGTTTGTATTTTGTTTTAGGCTAATACATTAAAAGCCATTTATATAATGTCCTTTCCGAACATACTCTCTAGAATCCCTATAAAATAAATGAAAAAGGTCTTTTAAATTTCTACATTTATATCTGTAATTTTTATGGTGTACATAATACAGAGTATTCTATTCTATTCTATTTATACCTGTCCCCAACCCTGAGGTAAAGTATGCCTACGCATTCTCAAACGTAATATTAGGTATATAATAACATTATTGATAAAAGATATTATGATAATTACATTTACACAGATGGTAACAAATGCCAATGAACAGTTTGTAGACCAATAAACTTATGTAAACAGATCCATATTATTCACTACTACTTTCGTAATTTTTGGTTAATTTGTCTCTAAAATAAATACAATAAAATAAAATAGTTATTTTATAATAAGTTAAACAACAAAGCATGAAGTAACAAAATTCCATGTAAAGAAAAGCGGCCACATTCCTCTAGATTGTATTTTGTTGCTTCGTGTCTCAATATGAAAGTTTATAAAAGGTATTAGAAAATTCTAGACACACTTACCGAGGGTGCTTATTGACCCGTTATTCAAAATTCCTTCTCAGTCACGAGATACTATTTATTTAAAGGAGTGGCGCTAGTGGACCAGTGTGAGCCTTCTTAAATCACGATGCATCGTTATTAAATACAATAGAGTAAGGGGTCCACGAAACGATCAATCGCATTTGTCAGTGTTTACGTGATTGATACACATTCATGCGCAAATTGATCATCTACCAAATGCCCAAAGAGCTTTTACCTTTTTATTTTCGTTCGTATATTAGGTCCGTACATATGAAATTGATGTTTTATATGGAAAAAGCAAAACATTTATTTTTTATTTTTTTATTTAATCAATCAAAGTAGTAGGTACCGTTGTGATAAGACAAGATAAGATAAGATATATTTATTTGCATAAACATGTGTACACATACAAGAATTAATAATTAAAAAAAACGTACATGCAAGATAACATAATGAATAAAATACAGGTTCAGACATGTTTGTCACATACTATGGCGTGCAAATATGAATAGTTATGATTGTTAATAATTAATTTCTTGTCAATATCATTAATTTTAAGTGAATTCAGCAAACAATATTAAATTAAAATGTCAACAGCAAGTAAAAAATAATCTATGTCAAAACAAATGCTTCTGTCTGAATTTCGTTAATATTAATTATTATAGTATCATTATTATAGAATTATGTCATGAAGTCAAATTAGAATTACTTGAGTTTAACAATTTATTTATTTATAATAAAAACGAGAGTGAGACGATGAGTTATTCTTATTATTTTCTTATATCTTTTTGAATATTGGGTCAGTTTAATTTTGTTTACCTCATTCGGTTTTGCTCTGTATTGCCATAAAAGTTTACGTTTTTTTATACTGCAGGCTTTGATACCTCGGGTTATTTCTTTATTAAAACTTCTCGCACACAATAGTATACAAAGGCGGACTTAATGCCTTAGGCATTCTCTACCAGTCAACCAAGGGTGGTGAAGAGATAAGATGGCAGGTGCTCTATATAACAGACATTACTAATAATAATAATAAATATTAAAAAGATAACATAAGTATTTATAAATAAAATAGGTAAACAAGTACCTACCTAAACAGAATATAAACTTATAATACACATACATACATATTTACTATAATATATATCTACATTATACATATACTATATATATACACAAAAAGGGAAGAAGGTAATTGAGATGACTCTACGCTATTTATTTTGAAAATAACTCCGCAATTTCCGCTTAAATGCATACCGACTGGTAGCCGTCCTGATTTCAAGAGGAAGCGCATTCCAGAGAAGAATGGACTGAATATGAAAGGAAGAATGAATAAAATCAGAAGTATGAGAAGGACAGAGAATCCAATGAGCTTTTCGGTGAGCATTAATGGTGATATATTTAAATGGAAAGCAAAGATCGTAAAACAACTTGAACAAATCAATGAAAATATTATAGGCAACATTTGGATCACAAGTTGTGTACATTTCCGAAAAAGACAATTTCTCCATATAATTTTGTAGGCTATCAGTTCTATTGCAGAGCATTCAAAAACTGAGCACTCAGTGAATAACACTGATTTAGGAATCGCTTTCCATTGATGTCCTTTTTTTACGTAGATACACGATCCTCCTCTGTTGGAATTACTTCTGCTGAAGTGGGCAGCTAGGCAGAAATTGGGTATCACACAAATATTTTCATGGCCCAACATCATGAAATGTTCAGTCAGACAAATTACATCAATATCAGTGTTGTTGTCCGATAATTCTTGTAAGCAGACCGTTAGTGCATCGGACTTGAAGACAAAAAACTTCTGCGAAGTAGATTTCTGCTCGTTATTGTTGTTTTGATTCGCAGACATGTCCTCGTTTCTGTCAACTTCATATTGATAGTCAGTGTTGGTAGATTGTACATAAATAATCGAGTTATAAATATCCTTAAAAATAGATTGCATTCCGAAACTATTTATTACGCCAGTGCGTCTGTCAAACATGGTGTCGTCATATCTTAAATTCTTATTACTATCCAAAAAGTAGGCTTATTCATGAGTATTTGTATCTAAGTATAATAAATTATTGAATCTATGATGATCTATGCACTTTTGTCATTTTAAAAATTGTCTGAAAAAATTGCGGGAGCGAGAATCAAAAAAATCTTTGAAGGTGTTTTGGACTGCCTCATTTGAATTGAATTTTTTTCCAACTAGTAAATTATCCAAATTCCGAAAAAAGTGGTAATCGGTTGGAGCAAGGTCCGGGGAGTATGGTGGGTGACGGAGACATTCCAATCCTAGCTCCTCTAGTTTCGCCACCGTCTGTTGTGCAGTGTGTGGTCTAGCGATGTCGTGAAGCAGCGGTGGGCTAGAGCGGTTGACCAATCTCGGCTGTTTAACGGCTAGCTTTTCCATCATGGTTTCCAATTGTCGGCAATACAGATCTGCCGTAATCGTCTGACCAGATCTTAGGAAGCTGTTGTGGATGACACCAACGCTGGTCCACCAGACGCTAACCAGTACCTTTTTTTGAGTCACCTTTCGCGTGGGGTAGGATTTAGCCGGTTCTCCTGGATTTAACCACTGTGATGAGCATTTCCGATTATCGTATAGGATCCATTTTTCATCACAAGTAATGATACGATTCAAAATCTCCTCGTTATTGTGACGGTTGAGTAACGAGACGCAGCAGTCGACTCGTGTTTGTTGGTTTGCTTCACTTAGTTCATGCGGTACCCATTTTTCAAGGTTTTTCACTTTTCCAATTTGTTTCAAATGATTCAAAATGGTTTTATCACTCACACCGAAGCCTGCAGCTAACTCTGACGTGGTTTGAGATGGATCCGCTTCCACGATCACTTTCAATTCCTCATTGACAACCAGGGTCTCCGGCCGTCCACTAGGTTTTGTTCTGGAGGTCAAAATTTCCAGAACGAAAGCGTTGGAACCAAAAACGTACTGTGTTTTCTTTTACAATGGCTTCTCCGTACACATTATTAATCCTTTGAGCTGTTTCTGCAGCGCTAGTGCCACGATGGAATACGTATTCGAAAATAATGCGATATTTTATGTTTTCCTCAGTGAGCACAGAACGATGTCAAAGCAAAATTAAATGGCGCGAAAACAAATGAATTATTACATTCGAAACACAAATAGAAACGCTTTAAATTGAAATAAATTTGAATTTGGAATTCTTAACCAAACGCCGGCTTTTTGAGATCAAAGTGGCCAGTTCTATAAAACATCAATTTCATATGTAAGGACCTATTTATTACTTGTACATAGTATTTTTTTTAACACGCATTTTCTAAATGCGTTATTACTTAGTTTAATCATTACCTACAGTCATGACAAACTTGAGCAAAGTCTTTTTAAGATTTATCGTTATTAAATACAATAGTGTTATGGATTTCCAACTTGAGTATAATAATGGTCTTAATATAATACCTACGCATTGTGACAAAAGTTTCATAAATAATCAACTATAGTAGAAAGGTTTAGGTAGTTAAATAAAGGTAAAAAAAACACGTGACGCTAAACCTTTTACTTCAAATGTTAAAATGCTAATATTATTAGTTATACAATAATAGGCTCTATTCTCAATCTGAATATGAGGAACCATCTGTCACATTAATAATAAAGCGTTCAGTGGTATCATCAATTATTTTGTCTAATTTAAACATCTTCTTTTATTACATGACCCTCGCAATTTTAACAATTCTCAGCAGTCACATTAGCCGAAGCCTCTGGCAAAATATTTTTTATGTCAGCCATTTAAAAGTTTTATTTTTCTCGGTTTCAAACCCCTTAACTCAATTGCCAAACTCAATTAACTCA
This sequence comes from Griposia aprilina, assembly GCA_916610205.1. NCBI lineage: Eukaryota > Metazoa > Arthropoda > Insecta > Lepidoptera > Noctuidae > Griposia > Griposia aprilina. The sequence continues at coordinate 18,843,786 of OU744288.1, forward strand.
ATTGGATTGAGCTCACAGTGGTATGGTGGTAGCCGCAATACTGTGACTCCATTTTCCTTAGCTAATTCATCCACAACATAAAAGGCGTCTGGTTAACCGACTAAGCGTAATACCTGCTACTTCAGTTGCCATACTACCTACGTCACAGGTGTACTCTTCAATTTAGCAACGATATCTAATTCGTTGTATTTTATGAAAGGTTTAGGGAACCTGTCTTTTTGGGATCTTTACAATGGACAGATTACAAAATATTATACTATTTTATAAATCTAACACAAAAATTGTGCTCAAGCAATTACATCTACGAAGAGTAGTTTACGAATAAATGATAAAGTTTAACATACATTAATAAAAGAGGAAACTACCGTATAAATCGAATATAAATTTAATTTTGTTGTGACTTATTTTTAAACAAGAAAGTGTCAACTATAAAAAACCTTTTTCACGATTTCTATACCTTTATTTAACTACCTAAACCTTTATAGTATAGGTAGTCGGTTGTTACTACGAGTAGCTAGTAGGTACTTAAATACCTACTTTTAACTTAAAAATTTCAAGTATTTTCATAATATAGGATTACTTTCTGTAGTGAGGCAAAAACGCAAATTTTCGGCTGAAAACTATACAAAAGGAAAAACCATCATCATTACCTAATTCATTACCTTAGTAATGACAAACTTTGCTAATTTGTATCACAATATACTATTTTATTATTCAGTCAAGAAATGCCCGAAGCACGAGGAATTTTGCTCCTGCCCTGAATCGATGCAAAGAGCACACTATTGTTCGGAGAAGGCAGAACCCTCTACCTATAATATATCAATATCTGGTAAACATTGCAAGAAAGGATGCGTCTGCAAGAAGAATTATTTGAGGGCAGAAAATGGCACCTGTATACCGGCAGAACAATGTGAGTTATAATAACTAGCTTTTACCCGAGATTTCATCAGCAAGAAAGTAAACTACACCATAAACATATCCTTTGGTACTTGGCAATAGTTAGGCTTTCCATCTGATAAAGATTTTCTTTTAATCGGTACATTATTTCCAGACAACACCAACAAAAAAACAATTTTACCTCTATATCATTAGTTATAGATAAGTATCGCCGCTTTTCCTCTCAAAGGTATGGTAGAGATATTATATTCCACGCAATGTTTCGCCAGTTTTAGAAGGTGCATCGTAATAGGGGTGACTATTTTGTCGTAACAAAATTTTTTACGTCAGAATATCCTAACAGAAAAATATTAAATATTCATAATTAACCGGATTTTACGTATTCCCATAGAACCCCATACTCATGAAATGGTCGTACTTATATTATTTTCCAGACTTTTAATATCTCTCTCCCCCTGTTTGAATCATCAGGTCCAATCACATGCGATGCCAACGAAGTGCTGGATAACTGTCCAACGGACTGCCCGTCCGACTACTGCCCAACCGAGGAAGACACAGAGGCTCAACCGTGTGTCACGCCCGACGTCTGCCCACCTCCTGCCTGCAAGTGCACCTTCAATCACCGCCGTGCTCCCAACGGCTCTTGTATATCCACCAAGGAATGCCGTAAGTTAAAATTGATAAATGGTAATTTATTTCTGTAAATTGGTGGTACTTCGTCTTGATGACCCACTGGTTCAGGCCTCGCCTCTCATGCACGAGTTTGTGGGTTCAAATCAGGGTAAATACCAATGTGACTATTTGAAGACATAAATGTACTTTCTGAGTTTATCTTGGATATTCCTGAGGACACCTGGACTTACAGTTAATATAATTCTGAAATCGCCAATCCCTCTGGAGCAAGCGTGGTGATCACTGCTCTTGGCTACTGTGTATGAGAAGAGGCTTTTGCATTGCAGTGGGACAATAGGCTGGTATTATTTATTTATGTGACATTCACTGACCCGCACTAGGCCCGCCTGGTTGAATCTAGTTCAACTCCTTCTCACAAAGAGGAGGCCTGAGTCCCTGCCAGGCCTTGGAACTGGTACGAAAATTACAGGTTCTGTATCGGTACTTAGCGTTTTTTGCCATTTCGATACCTGGGTACCGGTTTCAGACGGGTACCGGTACTCCACCTAACAAGTACTGGTACCAAATTCAATTACCCGGCGCATACCACAAATCTTATGTTTGTACGAGGAACCTCGTACGGTTGGCAACCTTGAAGTTATTTTTCAATTGCCTATGACTATTGTTCGTCCTTACTATATCTGTTTTCTCACTATAACTTACGGAAATATTTGTTTGGTACCGGTAAGTACAGGTACTAAGTCTTGTACCGGCAGGAATAGTACAGGTACTACTCTGGGTACCAGTATCACACCAAGGCCAATGGTACCGGTTCCCAAAAATACCGGTATTTCAAGCTCTGGTCCCAACACCCCTTTCGGAGAATATAGGAGTGAGGTTATGTTATGATGTTATAGATATGCAACTATTTGATTTTTATTTTCATCTGGAAGTATCGCGCATAAACAGCAAGGAACGAAACATAAAAAAATATGTAAAATATGTGTCAAATACGGAAATCGTTATTAAAACTGCTAGTGGTTTATTAATACTTTTGGGTGTGCTTGACTAATTCTGTACTGAACGTGAGCCATGATACAAGAGATGTTCAAACATTAAAATGCTTAGAATGGATACGGCTTATTTAATTCTTTCTTCATAGTTTATTCCAGTCAATAATAAGGTCGACTTCATAATAAATTGCTTTAATTGGTCTATTTGACAGATAAATAGTTTCAATGTTTAATTAGGCACCTGTCTTTCCGCCGGCGATTAACGAGAAGCGAGTAAAGCAAGCTACTAAAAACGAGTTGGCGAGCAACGAGCAGCGAGTGCGCGACGGCGACAAGTGATTACTAGCTGGTATGCGTATGTACCAAGCGTGAGTCTCTCAGCGAGTGTTTTGTCCGCCAAGCGAGTATGTATGAGCATCGATTAGCCGTCGATAAACTCAAACTCAAACTCAAACTCAAAGCATTTATTTCAAATAAACCAATTACAGGCACTTTTGAATTGTCAAGGGGTCGGTCAGTCAGAAAGATGAAGCTAGTTACCCATTCCAAAGCGTAGTAGGTACCTATGGAGAAGAACGGGCAAGAAACTCCATGGACACTCTTTTAAATCAAAAAATGGTTACAAAATATTGATTACATCGTTCATGTTGAAATTATGCATGTGAAAACGATGCAGAACGTTAAAAGCGTCCGTAATAAAAAGACAAAAGCAATTCAAATATTAAATTAAATTAAAATAAGCCGTGGCAGCCAAGAAATGACCAGTCCCCACTGACGGCGCCCGTTCACGAACATGACGCATAGATCAGCACCATTCAGCTCAACCATTTTGAAGGGAACTTAATGATCCAACACACACGCCACCACCAGCGAGACATTAGAGTGAGCATGACAAACTCTCAGCCGCCAGGGCACATTCAAGTCAATGAAAGAAAAACCTATTAAATGGTAGCTTTATAGTAGGTGCATAGTACTCACACCTGTGCTATGCAATTATACAATACTAAAACATTGAATTTATACAATGCAAAGATAAGTTTTTAAAATCTTCAGCAGCTCCAACAGTAGTTTCAAATGCTAATCAATTATTTTATGCGCCCTTGTGGAGCAGGACCAGCGTTGAGCCAAGCATTTTTATCAGCGATGTAATCCCCCAACTTATAATATGCCTGGCTGCATAGTGTGCGTTTTATACAAGATTTGAATTTAGTTTCATTCAGTTGAAGAATATGGGGAGGTATTTTATTGAAACATTTTAAACAGTACCCCATGAAAGATGAGTCTACTTTAGCCAGCCTGAAACCTGGTTGAACTAATTGATCCCTATTTCTAGTGATATAATTGTGCCTTTCACCTCTTTTACTAAAAAGATGTAGATTTTTCCTTACGTACATGATGTTTTCATAGATATATTGACAAGTTACCGTCATGATGTTAATATCTTTAAACCGTTCCCTTAGAGAGTCGCGCCTGCGGAGGCCATATATGGCTCGGATGGCTCTTTTCTGCAGAATAAAAATAGACTCGACGTCTGCAGCCCGTCCCCATAGTAAAATACCGTACGATATAATACTATGGAAGTAACTAAAATAGACTAGCCTCGCGGTACCTACATCAGTAAATTGACGGATTTTTCTCACAGCATATGCTGCTGAACTTAGCCGTCCTGCAAGGGATGTTAAATGAGGACCCCATTGAAGCCTTGAGTCAAGCGTGATGCCCAGGAAAACAGTTTTATCGACGAATTCTAGTTTCTCTTGATTTAATACTATCTCACAATTTGTACTTTTGACATTTGGTAAGGAAAATCTAATACACTTAGATAGCTCTTGTTACTGCTATAAACAAGTAATGCTTGGCGGCTGCGGTGTGAACAGTCAGCAATCATTTATTAATGAGTATCTCTTTTACTTACACACGACCTAGAATCTTTTGTACGTTTTTTGACCGAGAAAATCGTTGATAGCTAGTTGCTTCCTCGTCGGCGGTGGGATAGGTGCCATTGTGAAGTTTCACTTTTCTAGGAATTGTTGTTAAAAGTTATAAAGCAGTTACGAGGTCGACTAAACAAATATTATGTTAATTACTTAGTTACTATTCTACAGCTCCCTTCGCCTGCGGAACTAACGAAGAATTCAACCCATGTCCGCCTCTCTGTCCTACTGACGACTGCAGTCAAGCGTCCCCGAGTGGTGAATGTCCACCACAGTTCGGACAAATAGGAATTATACTGCCTTGCAACCCTATATGTAGATGCATCAAAGACTACTGGAGACTAGACGGGATTTGTGTGCCTTATGGAGAGTGTCGTAAGTAAATGAACTCTTTTAAAAAGTCTGACCATTCATGATGAGGCTATTTGGGCCTCTGTCCATACAGAGGCCCAAATAGCCTCATCATCATCTTCGTGCACTTGCCCCATATTACTTGGGGTCAGCGCAACTCATCTTCCATTCTCACCTGTCATCCGTCACTCTATTATTTACTCATTTTTCTTTCATATTATCCCTCACATAATCCATCCAACTTTTTTTAGGTCTTCCTTTTGCTCTTTATCCGTCAAAATGTATAGGTGCCCAAATAGTAAAGCGCTTATTACACTATAATAAATTCAGGCATCCTAATCAGAAAGAAAGCTAAGCGAATCAGGAAGGCAGGAACAGACTGGCTATTTAGGAAGTCAGCCGTCCTAACTCTTATTAAACGGTCCTAAATCCTAATTAGGATACCTTCATTGTAATGTATTATGTGCGGATGGACCACAATTAAGTGGAACATGTATATTGGTGGTGCAAACCAAGTACTTTCTTCAACTTTGAAATAAAGTAACTAGGTAACTCATTATAATTTTGAAAATATTGTAAAACTTTTTCAGCTGGAGTTTGCCCTGACAACGAAAGATATTCGACCTGCATACAAGCTGAATGCAGAGCTCTAAACTGTTCCCAAAAAGATCAGTCAATACCTTGTATCCGATTGGACCCCACGTTTTGCAAAAAGGGATGTGTTTGCGAAGAAGGTTATTTGCGAAATGAAGATGGCATCTGTGTACTGGAGGACAAATGTGAACGTAAGTAGAATATGGAGTTATTTTCAAGCTGCACGTTTAGGTAAACAGTGTGTTAGTGAGGATATCGACACAAAAACAGGATTCAAGACCCCTTTTTTTTGGGTGGGAAATCTAGACTTTCACTGACTGAAACCCACTCGTGTTCATTCAGTTGCCTGTGTGCCGGGGTCATGGTAACCCTTTAGGATAAACCCACGACCCCGACAGGTATCGGCCCTAACGGACCCCATCAATGTGTGCTGACATCTCTTTGAGGCGCGCGTGGAATTAATTTTAATTAAAATCCTATTATTTTTTTTATATATTAATAGGCTCTATTCTGAATCTGAATCTTCTGTCACATTAATAATAAATCGTTCAGTGGTATCATCAATTATTTTGTCTAATTTAAACATTTTCCGTTCTTCTTTTATTACATGACCCTCGCAATTTAAACAATTCTCAGCAGTCATATTAGCTAAAGCCTCTGCTAAAAGAATTTTTAGGTCAGCCATTTAAAAGTTTTATTTTTCTCGGTAACAAACCCCTTAACTTGAGCCCATATTAACTCAATTGGATTGAGCTCACAGTGGTATGGTGCACAGACTACATAGTATCAGACGACCCACTCCCATAGAGAGAAAATGGTTACTTAGGAGATTGTCAAAAGTTGGAAGTTTAGAACATGACAGTTCTTTTTTTTAAATTAAGTTATTGTATTTGGCAAAGGCTCACACAGAAAGCCTCAATTACCCCGTTCTATTGTATTCAAATCTCAATAAATTTTTTGGTGTTAGCAGCTAAAATCCAATGAGGTCTTAAATGAGCTCATCGGTAACTTATTAATTACAGGGAACTACTGAGAAATATGTAAATGAAACACATTAAATATTTATTCAAGTTTTTATTTTATATTTAATAAATGCCTTAAGTTGCAGTCTCTGAAGAGATTTTCTATTTTTATTTTTTTTATTACGTACAAACCGTCATCAACTTTTGCGGGTATTCCAGAGGTGATTTCATGGGCCGAAAACAATGATGGATGAGAAGCAAGTTTGATCCAATACTTCTCACTGATGAACGTTTTTTATAGGTCTTTTGGGCACACAGAGTTTTTGAAGTTCTTGGGCGCTTAAGCTGTGAAAATAATCACTGCTCAGAAGCCACTTTTTGAGTCTTATTTTACTAACAGGAAACTGATGCATTTTACCGTCCTTTCGTTTATTTCCCGCAATGTCCGATACAACACTTGTTGTACTACCGACGCAAAATATAACAGTTTAATCACTGAGAGGTTTAATAACTACGGAAATTAATCAACGCAGAATTCAATTGATCAACAACAAAATTTGTAAAAGTTTGAAAACTACCTACATTTGACAATGAAATTTGTAAATTGTCTATGGTTTTGGCACTGGGCGTAAGAGGGGTGATGAATGAGAGAAGGGGACGAGGAGAGCTGTCCTGCTCTATTCTTCCAACCATAGAGTATACGTTTGAAATTTTTTGTTCTAAGTTTGCGTGCCGTGGTATGGTGGCAGCCGCAATAATGTGACTCCATTTTCCTTGGCTAATTCATCTAGGGATCCACAAAAAGTATCGATATATGAGTAGTATCGATACTTTCTCTTCGATACCTAGTATTTTTGTACTGGATACTTTAGTTCCGATACTTTACTAGGTATCTATACTTTTTCACATACTCGATACTTTTGTGTCCTCACTATGGTCTTTTTACACAATATCACCATTTCTCTTTCTGACGTATACCGGTATATCTCTCGGTTGAATGATAGACTCCGGCAAAAACCTTACCATAGATTACAGTGTGGCCATGTCGTAAGTATTTTTTGTAAGTTTTCGGAAATTCGCCAATGATAATTATTTAAAAATTAAAATCGAATTATACCGTAAAATATCGTAATTGATAGTTATTTTATTTTGTACACAATAAATCTATAATTAATTTCAGTGGTAAGAACGTAGAGATTGATTCTTTTTTCTTGTTTTTATCATTATTTAATAGCAATATTAATCAGTTTGGAGTCTCAGTAGTCAGATGGTTCATTGTTTAGTTCTTCGAAAAAAAGTTAACTCGGAAGTGAATCAAGGGTAGATAATAGAAACTTATTGACTTAGTTGGGTGGGGTTTTTTACGGATTTTTAAGGCATATTTAAAAAAATGCCGCCTCACGGTGGAGGAACCAGTGAAGTTTTTTGCGATAATATACAATTTCTAAGGTGATTAAAAAAGTACTCGATACTAAGTACTTAAGTATGTACTTGTTTATTACTGTTTTTTTGCGATAATATACAATTTCTAAGGTGATCAAAAAAGTACTCGATACTAGTACTTAAGTATGTACTTGTTTATTACTGTCTTTTTTTGCGATAATATACAATTTCTAAGGTGATCAAATAAGTACTCGATACTGAGTAGTATCGATACTTTCTTCTGCGATTCCGGTATCGAGTAGGTATCGATACTTTTGAATTTTTGCGGATCCTTTAATTCATCCACAACATGAAAGGCGTCTGGTTAACCGACTAAACGTAATACCTGCTACTTCGGTTGCCATACTACCTACGTCACAGGTGTACTCTTCCATTTAGCAACGTTATCTAATTCGTTGTATTTTGTGAAAGGTTTAGGGAACCTGTCTTTTTGGGCTCTTTACAATAGACAGATTACAAAATATTATACTATATTATAAAGCTAACAAAAAAAATGTGCTCAAGCAATTACATCTACGAAGAGTAGTTTACGAATAAATGATAAAGTTTAACATACATTAATAAACGATGAAACTACCGTATAAATCGAAAATAAATTTAATTTTGTTGTGACGTATTTTTAAACAAGAAAGTGTCAACTATAAAAAACCCTTTTCACGATTTCTTTGCCTTTATTTAACTACCTAGACCTTTATAGTATAGATAGGCGGTTGTTACTACGAGTAGCTAGTAGGTACTTAAGTACCTACTAGCTACTCTAAAATTTCAAGTATTTTCATAATATAGGATTGTTTGTTGTATGCTAAAACGCAAATTTTCGGCTGAAAACTATACAAAAGGAAAAACCACACGCATTTACAAAATGCGTCATTACTTAGTTCATTACCTTATTAATGACAAACTTTGCTAATTTGTATCACAATGTACTATTTTATTATTCAGTCAAGAAATGCCCGAAGCACGAGGAATTTTGCTCCTGCCCTGAATCGATGCAAAGAGCACAGTATTGTTCGGAGAAGGCAGAACCCTCTACCTATAATATATCAATATCTGGTAAACATTGCAAGAAAGGATGCGTCTGCAAGAAGAATTATTTGAGGGCAGAAAATGGCACCTGTATACCGGCAGGACAATGTGAGTTATAATAACTAGCTTTTACCCGAGATTTCATCAGCGAGGAAGTCAACTACACCATAAACATATCCTTTGGTACTCGGCAATAGTTTGGCTTTCCATCTGTTAATTTTTTTTTGTAATCGGTACATTATTTCCAGACAACACCAAAAAAACAATTTTACCTCTGTATCATTAGTTATAGATAAGTATCGGCGCTTTTCCTCTCAAAGGTATGGTAGAGATATTATATTCCACGCAATGTTTCGCCAGTTTTAGAAGGTTCATCGTAATAGGGGTGACTATTTTGTCGTAACAATATTTTTTACGTCAAAATATCCTAACAGAAAAGTTCCTAATAGAAAAGTTCCTAATTAACCGTATTTTACGTATTCCGATAGAACCCCATACTCATGAAATGGTCGTACTTAAATTATTTTCCAGACTTTTAATAGGTACCTCTCTCTTCCTGCTTGAATCATCAGGTCCAATCACATGCGATGCCAACGAAGTGCTGGATAGCTGTCCAACGGACTGCCCGTCCGACTACTGCCCAACCGAGGAAGACACAGAGGCTCAACCGTGTGTCACGCCCGACGTCTGCCCACCTCCCGCCTGCAAGTGCAGCTTCAATCACCGCCGTGCTCCCAACGGCTCTTGTATATCCACCAAGGAATGCCGTAAGTTATAATTGATAAACTGTACTTTATTTCTGTAAATTAGTGGTACTTCATCGTGATGACCCACTGGTTAAGGCCTCGCCTCTCGTGCACGAGATTGTGAGTTCAAATCCGGGCAAGTACCAATGTGACTTTTTGAATACATAAATGTACTTTTGAGTTTATCTTGGATATTAGTGAGGACACCTGGCCTTTCTGAATTCTCCAACCCCTCTTGAGCAAGCGTGATGATCACTGCTCTTGGCTGCTGTGTATGAGAAGAGGCCTTTGCCCTGAAATGGGACAATAATAGCCTGATATTATTTATTTATGTGACATTCACTAACCCGCACTAGGCCCGCCTGGTGCAATCCGGTTCCAATGTTTCTCACAGAGAGGAGGCCTGAGTCCCAGCTAGGGCTAGAAACCGGTACGAAAATTACAGGTTCTATATCGGTACTTAGCGGTTCTTGCTATTTCGATACCAGGGTACCGGTTCCAGACGGGTACCGGTACTCCACCTAACAAGTACTGGTACCAAATTCAATTACCCGGCGTATACCACAAATCTTATGTTTGTACGAGGAACCTCGTACGGTTAGCAACCTTGAAGTTATTTTTCAATTGCCTATGACTAGTCTTTGTCTTTACTATATCTGTTTTCTCACTATAACTTACGGAAATATTTGTTTGGTATCTGTAAGTACAGGTACTAAGTCTTGTACCGGCAGGAATAGTACAGGTACTACTCTGGTACCAGTATCACACCAAGGCCAATGGTACCGGTTCCCAAAAATACCGGTATTTCAAGCTCTGGTCCCAACACCCCTTTCGGAGAATATAGGAGTGAGGTTATGTTATGATGTTATAGATATGCAACTATTTGATTTTTATTTTTATCTGAAACGTTAGTTCCAGATAAAAATAAAATTTAAATTGTGCGTGCGCGTTAGCGCCTATAACAAGTAACGAAATATTAAAAATAATGCAAAATATGTGTCAAATACGGAAATCGTTATTAAAACTGCTAGTGGTTTATTTATACTTTTGGGTGTGCTTGACTAATTCTGTACTGAACGTGAGCCATGATACAAGAGATGATCAAACATTAAAATGCTTAGAATGGATACGGCTCATTTAATTCTTTCTTCATAGTTTATTCCAGTCAATAATAAGGTCGACTTCATAATATATTGCCTTAAGTGGTCTATTTGACAGATAAATAGTTTCAATGTTTAATTAGGCACCTGTCTTTCCGCCGGCGAGTAACAAGAAGCGAGTAGAGCAAGCTACTAAAAACGAGTTGGCGAGCAACGAGCAGCGAGTGCGCGACGGCGTTAAGTGATTACTAGCTGGTATGCGTGTGTAACAAGCGTGAGTCTCTCAGCAAGTGTTCTGTCCGCCAAGCGAGCACGAGTAGCGAGTAGTCTTCGATAGCTCTTGTCACTGCGATAAACGAGTACTCGCCTGCTCTGTGAACAGTCAGCGAGCAACTATTAATGTGTATTTCTTTTACTTACACGCGACCTAGAATCTCTTGTACGTTTTTTGAGCGAGAAAATCGTTGATAGCTAGTCGCTTCCTCGTCGGCGGTGAGATAGGTGCCATTGTGAAGTGTCACTTTTCTAGGAATTGTTGTTAAAAGTTGTAAAGCAGTTAGGAGGTCGGCTAAGCAAATATGATGTTAATTACTTAGTTACTATTCCACAGCTCCCTTCGCCTGCGGAACTAACGAAGAATACAACCCATGTCCGCCTCTCTGCCCCACTGACGACTGCAGTCAAGCATCGCCGAGTGGTGAATGTCCGCCACAGTTCGGACAAATAGGAATTATACTGCCTTGCAACCCTATATGTAGATGCATCAAGGACTACTGGAGACTAGACGGGATTTGTGTGCCTTATGGAGAGTGTCGTAAGTAAATGATCTGTTTTGAAAAGTCTGAATGGACAGAGGCCCAAATAGCCTCATCATCAGAGGTCTGAATTAGGTAGAGTTATTTGTACTTGCATCGAAATGTTGATATTAATATGAATCTTCCCGGGATTTCTAATAGACAATCCCGTGTAACCAAAAATATTACAAATAAATAATAATAAAAACCTCAGAGAAAGATAAGACAAATAAAACATAGATAACTATCATACAATTTGCGCATTGGAATTTTGCAACTTCGGACATTCGATGTCGTTGACGTAAATCTGGCAACGTAGCGCGTGCAGTGGTTTTAATTGAGTAAAAGTAAATAACTTTTTATATAATAGATCACGGGATTTTTCTGCTCTTCAAAATTAATCCCGGGGTTTGGGGAATATCCACTTTATTCTTTCGTTGTATGAAATCAGTCTAAGTACATAAATAACTCAACCTAATTCCGACCTCTGCTCATCATCGTCTTCCTGCACTTGACCCATATTACTTGGGGTCAGCGCAACTCATCGTCCATTCTCACCTGTCAACCGTCACTCTATCATTCACTCATTTTTCTTTCATATTATCCCTCACATAATCCACCCAACTTTTTTTAGGTCTTCCTCTTGCTCTTCATCTATCAACATTTATAGGGGCCCAAATAGTAAAGCGCTTATTACACTTACTGAATTCAGGCATCCTAATTAGAAAGAAAGCCAAGCTAGTCAGGAAGGCAGAAACAGACTGGCTATTTAGGAAGTCAGCCGTCCTAACTGTTATTAATCTGTCCTGAATCCTAATTAGGATACCTTCATTGTAGTGTATTATGTGCGGATGGACCACAATTAAGTGGAACATGTATATTGGTCAAACCATAGCGGTTTACTGTTGGAGTTTGCAAACCAAGTACTTTCTTCAACTTTGAAATAAAGTAACTAGGTAACTCATTATAATTTTGAAAATATTGTAAAACTTTTTCAGCTGGAGTTTGCCCTGACAACGAAAGATATTCGACCTGCATACAAGCTGAATGCAGAGCTCTAAACTGTTCCCAAAAAGATCAGTCAGTACCTTGTATCCGATTGGACCCCACATTTTGCAAAAAGGGATGTGTTTGCGAAGAAGGTTATTTGCGAAATGAAGATGGCATCTGTGTACTGGAGGACAAATGTGAACGTAAGTAGAATATGGAGTTTTTTGGGTGAGAGATTTTTGGGTGGCAAATCTTCAACTGACTTCTCCCGCTCTGGGCGGAGCAGGATGGCGTGTCAGACTTTTACGGACTAAAACCCGTGTTCCTCGTGTTACTCGTGTTCCTTCAGTTGCCTGTGTGCCGGGGTCATGGTAACCCTTTTGGACAAACCCTCGACCCCGACAGGCATTGGCCCTAACGAACCCCGTCAATGTGAGGACGACATGCGACATCTCTTTGAGGCGCGCGTGGTAACAACGCGCCGTCGACCCGGACGTGGTCCTTACTGGACGGCGAGCTACCCATTGCTCGCCGTCTGCAAGCCTGCGCCTATGGTGGTTGGGAATTTGCTTCGAATCCCGACGCTCAGGGCGTCTCCTCCTGTGGCGACTAGGGGCGTGAGGGCGCAACGATTGTCTCTCCCTCACGCGTTCCACCTCCTCCTTCGCAAGCATTACTGCTTTGCAGGAGGTGAAGGCTACCCGTGCCCTCACGCTCCGTAGCATGGCCTGGACCAGGGCGGGAAGCGAGAGATCGCCGCCGCCGATCACCTCCGTGAGGACACGGCGGTGCTCCGCCCAAGCCGGGCAGACCTCCACGTTATGCTCCACTGTGTCCTCCAGGCGACCCACATAGTGGTAACACCCGGGCATTTTCTCCCGCCTTATACGAAACAAGAACCTACCAAAACATCCGTGTCCGGTGAGGACCTGCTGCAGGCGGAAGGTGAGAACTTCGTGGTGCCTCTCCATCCACTCCTCAAAGAGGGGACATACCGCAATTGTGGCGTGGCCAATTCTAGACCCCCTAGCGCAGATTTTTTTGCCGGTTATTGGAAAATAAACGAACTGTTTCGTACAAAAGTGCAATACCTATGCGGTCAAAATGTATGAAACAGCAAATATTTTTTTCACATGAGACTAGAAAGTCTCATGTACGGAATTCATGGTAACAGTTTCCGCGTCAATATCTCTTATACCGATGTACGTACATCATGGATAGAGGACGATGTTTTTTAGAAGTTTTCGTCGGCCTTCTACTGACTACATCAAGTCGTGGCCCTTCTAAGCACACATTATCAAAGCTTTGATATCATCCTAGACCCCGTCTAAGCTTAACCTTCATGTCTAGGCGGTAGGATGTTCATCAAAATGTTTCATCTGAGGCTACTCTAAAACTAGGTTTATTTATCGTGTGTTTAGCACCACCATCTTGCATCTCTGCCAGCGAAGAATTCGTCTCATGTATGCAAGGAGTATGCAGAGCCAAGGACTGCTCACAGAAAGGAGAAGATGTTCCATGTCCAGATATTTCTCAAGAACAATGTGACAGCGGCTGCATATGCAAGGAACACTTCTTAAGAGCATCAAATGGCAGCTGTGTACCAGAGGACCAATGTGAAAGTAAGTATAAGACATGTTAAGAGTGGATTTGGAACTCAAAATGGTGAAGGAAAACATCGCGAGGAAACCAGCATATCTTAGAACCAACAATTTTAAGATATGTGACATCCGTAAACTATCAATAGGCCTCCGTGATGGATTACGACTCACTCCCTCTCCCAGAGAGGAGGCCTGTGTCTCAGCAATACTAAAATGATTATGCAACTCAATTGCATTAATTAATTACACTGCCTATGACAGGACTATGATTTGACGGCATATACCGAATTGAAAACCGAAAAAAAACATTTTTCTTTCTATCTTTAATTGACATAAAACATTGCACGATAAGAGGGCCATACAATGTGGTACTAAACTGTTTTTATCATGAAATATAAATTTTGTTAAAGATATTGAAAACTTGAGTTTCAGTAAATTATTTTGACTGATACGGTTATAAATGATAAATGATAAATGATTTTATTTCTGTAAGTAGGTTTGTACAAACACTTTTACACGTCAATCATATTTTTAAACTAGATGAGGTCGGCGTTTCCTATCTGACTACTCTGAGAAGAAAGGCCGAAACAAACTCAGAGGTCACAGTCTCTTTTAAAGTCCAGACATAATCTTGGTCAGATCATGTGAAGACCATGTAGATTGGTGTCTGAAATGGTCTTTTGAGGAAAGAACCACACAGATTAAGTGGACCTGTCTAGTCAGTGCACGCATTTGTCAGTAACCGTGCAGCTCAAATCAGAACTTAAGGAGCTCAACGATTCGACGAACAATACCACAGTAAGGACATTTGGGTAGGCCGCATAAACTACTTAAACTGCCAGATCAAGAATATAACTGAAACCATGACCCACATAGTCCTCATATTCTCAATAATGAAAATAATATAATACGTTTTACAGTAAATATTCATGTCTAAAATAGCTAGCAAATTAAAATCAACATTCACCGTGTAAATTTATTGGAGCAGCTCAATCCCAAGCCTTTTTGTCCTCAATATAGTCTTTGACAGTATAATAGGCTTTCTGGCATAGTTTCCGTTTTATAAAAGATTTGAATTTATTAAAGCTTGGATCTTGAATGTGGCTAGGATGTTTATTATAAAAACATATACATTGGCATCTAAACGAGCCACCTATTTTCTTGAGCCTGGTTGTAGAAACAATAAATTTGTGTTTGTTTCTAGTATTTATGTTGGGGATATCACTGTATTTTTTAAACAGATTTTTTTTTTTATGTGCATACATAAGATTTTCATAAATATACTGAGAAGGCACAGTAATTATATTAATCTCTTTAAATTTATCTCTGAGGGAGTGTCTGGGACTTAATTTATAGATTGAACGAATTGCCCTTTTTTGTAAAACAAAAATTGTCTGGATATCGGCGGCATTTCCCCACAACAGAATACCGTACGACATCACACTATGAAAATAACTAAAGTATACTAAACGGGCTGTCTCTAAATCAGTTAAACCACTGCACTGCACTGCAGAGCTAAGCTTTTTTGACAATTTATCTATGTGGGGGCCGCATTGAAGCTTGGTATCCAAAGTTATGCCTAAGAAAACTGTGGTATTTTCGGGTTTCAGCACTTCACCCTTTATGAGAACACTAGTTTCTACTTGTCTAACATGAGGTATCGTAAACTTAATACATTTAGTTTTTTTCTCGTTAAGAAGTAGGTTAATAACATTAAACCAGTTAACTACTATTGCAAGGGCGCTATTTACATTGTCAGTAACCAGCTGTTGACGTTTGAGTTTAAATAAAAGTGAAATGTCGTCTGCAAATAACACTATATCATGTTTATCCTTTATGAGGTAAGGCAACACATTTATATAAATAAGAAATAAAAATGGCCCAAGAATTGAGCACTGGGGGACCCCCATTCTAACTACCGATCCGGGTGATCTTTTTCCATTAACATCAACTCTCTGAATCCTATCACTTAAGTAAGAAGTAAGAAGATCCAGAGAGGCGTTTCGGATTCCGTAGTGGTGCAGTTTCCTGATCAATGTTTCATGAAGAACACAATCGAATGCCTTGGACGAATCGCAAAAGATTCCCAAAGCATCGCATTTGTCCTCCCATGCATCATAAACATGTCCTAAAAGTTCAACTCCGGCATCAGTACTCGAACGACCCCTCGTAAAACCGAACTGTTTGTTATGCAGTAATTTGTGTTTATTAAAAAATCCTTGCATTTGATTCAAAATATTTTTTTCAAAAATTTTACTAAAGGTAGGTAGTACTGAAATAGGTCTATAATTAGTAGGGTCTGATGTACTACCCGATTTAAATAACGGTATTATTTTACTGTTTTTCATAAGATCAGGAAACTCACCACGGTCAATACAATTATTGGTGGTTCATTCCTTATTTTTTATTATATGCAACTCACACTTCATTAATTAAAAACTAGCTGTACACATTTAATAAAATATTCTTACTTATCTAAACCTAATATCAACGTCTGCCACGCCTTTTCCAAGCAGTCTAACCGGCGGCAACTATTTGAGTAGTATTTTTTTTATTTTTATATTATCACCTTTTATTTATTCTCTTAACTTAATCAGCCTCAATCGCCTATGTTGTTATCTGACATTATGCTTATCTGAGGCCTTTTTGGCATTATAATCATTGTTTTCTGTTTTTTTTATACTTTTAAGGTGTGTGTTTTTTGCTGGAATGCCAATGAACGCATTTTTCTTTTCTTTTTTTCTCTTTTTTAAAGGAAACAAAATTTAAGATATTAAAAAAGATCATTTAAATCAATACGATGACTATTTTACATCATAATTTCATGTTTTCATCGTTTTAAGAAAGTAGAATAGAAGGAACTAACTACAGAAAACCACGAGCTGCGATGTCATGAAACACCATCAGTTTCTTCTACATCTCATATTTCATATGAAATAAGATCACGGATACAATTTTATATGTGGTTTTACAATTAGGAGTCACGCTTGTACCGCGTTCCGATGCGGTCGTGTTTGCATTTGTGTATTGATTAGTGCGGCGCTTGCTGTCGCTCGTAATTTACTCGCCATGAGTAATGAACTTGTGGCGAATGAGCTGCTGGCGTTCCTGCAGCAGAAGCTGGATGTAATGGCTGCGATCCAGTTCTGCGCAACAAACTTCAGCGAGGAAGATATAGCTGCTGCCAAGCTGATGTTGTTCAGTGTGCTTAACAAGCGCGACCAGATGGTGTCTCGCCGGCGTGACGGGATTAAGAGAAGCCTGCAAGACATTATCACGCTGCTCAAGGAGACGGACCCAGATGACGTGCCGACGTTTGCGGCGAAGGAGCTACACAAGCTACCATCCGTCACCTTCGATCATGTCGATGTAACAAGCCTACTGAAGGACATTGTGTTTCTAAGGCCCGCCTCGCGGTTGTGCTGGTGAAATTAGATGCATCCCAGAATACCGTCACCGATTTGCGCAAGGAATTTAGCGAGTTGCGCAACAGTGTGGCGGTAACTAGGTCATCACTCGATGCGTCTAACGTAAGCATGGGTCGCGGAGCCGGCCGCCATGTATCGTCGCCAAATTCCACGTCAGCAGTTACGTCGCCAGCGCATCCGTCGTTTGCTGAGCTTGCAGAGCGTCCCACCTGCGTACCCCGCAGCCCTGCGCCCGTCACCGCGGCTCCTCCACGCAACGCCGCTCGAGCCCGTCGCCCCGTCCCGCTGCCAGTATCTTTAGCCTTGGCGATATCCTTACAAAAGGATTTCGCTAGTGTCACCACGAGTGTCCCAGGTGCTTCAAGTATGAAGCCAATGCCAGAAAAGGCGCCGAATAGGGTTGATGATGAGGGTTTCGTGACAGTGCAAAAGAGGAAGCACCGGTCGCGAGCGAACAAGAACCGCTGCGGCAAAGCTTCTACGGATTCCGGAGTGAGCCTGCGTGCCGCAAAGCCGAACACACCGGTGTACATCTCCTGCCTACACTACAGCACTAAGGCGGAGGACATCGTGGAGTACGTGCGCTAGAAGACAAGGTACATGCCGAGAGTGCATATACTGGATTCGCACCGCAACGTCAACTTCAAAGTGTTCGTGGTGCGAGTACCAAATTGTTACTTGCCCGTCGTCTTGGAAGAAGACTTTTGGCCACAGGACGTAGTGTTCCGTCGCTTCCACGGGCAAATACCACAGGACAGCACAAGGTCTATTAGCTAGTGAAGTGAAGTGCTACTAACACAGTTTTAAGCAATATTTATTAACACGAGTTTTAGTTTTATTATAATAAATACACAAATTGTAAAATAACAAACTACGAGTAATACATAATTATGTATTAGTTTGTTATTTAACAATTTGTGTATTTTATCTATGGGCCTCAGTTGCCTGACAATAAATTAATTATTATTAAATGTCTTGTTTTTTCAGCCAATAAATGCCCGCCTTTTGAGCAATGGGACGAATGCGCGAACGCAGCCTGTAGGGCAAAAAATTGTACTCAAAAAGGATTGTCAGTGGCCTGTCCAGCAGTGAAAGAGTGTGTACCAGGTTGCTTATGTCGGCCTGATTACCTGCGAAGTACTGATGGATATTGTGTACCTGAAGAAGAGTGCATACGTAAGATGTTTTCATAATTACTAACACGTACCTATCTGAATTACTTGTGTTCCTTTAGCTCTTACGTTCACATAATATTTTTTTTGTGAACGTAAAACCTAAAGAAAGCAAAATTTATAAGATTATATATGATCATTTAATTCATTACGAAGACACTTATTCTATTTTTCAATAAGAAGATTGTACACAAATTAACTTTAAATATTCGTCTGCAATATCTGAACACAACCTTTCTACAACTAAAGAACTTCTGCATGTTCATAACTTTTACTATTTAATACCATACACTGCAAGGCAAAAACTTATGAAGTTTAAACCTCCACTAGCGTCAGGTTAATGACTATATCTGACATGGCAGCCAACGGGTTAAAGCTCGACAAATGGCTGCGATCAGAATAAAATATCCTTTGATATACTAAAATAGAACTTGTATTATACCAACGTGCGTAATTATTTTACAGCAAATCCCTGTCCACTGAACGAAGTATTATCGAACTGCACGCAAGCTGTTTGTAGAACACAGAATTGTACTGACAGAGGAAAGTCTGTAGCCTGTCCATTGGTAGCAGAAGGAGACTGCACAGAAGGATGCGTGTGTAAAGAAGGATACCTAAGAGTCGAAGACGGATTATATTGTGTTCCTGAGGATGAATGCAATGGTAAGAAAACTGATACCTCTTTTGTATTATAATTTGATGCGTTCATCGTTTCGAGAATGTAGAATAGAAGAAACTAACTACAGAAAACCACGAGCTGTGATATCATGAAACACCATCAGTTTCTGCTACATCTCATACTTCATATGTAACAAGATCATGGATACAATTTTCTATGTGGTTTTACATTTAAATATATTGTTTTTCAGCCAATAAATGTCCGGTTTTCGAGGTTTGGGACGAGTGCGCGAACGCAGCCTGTAGGGCAGAAAATTGTACTCAAAAAGGATTGTCAGTAGCCTGTCCAGCAGTGACAAAGTGCGTACCAGGTTGCTTATGTCGGCCTGATTACCTGCGAAGTACTGATGGATATTGTGTACCTGAAGAAGAGTGCATACGTAAGATGTTTTCATAATTACTAACACGTACCTATCTGAATTACTTGTATTCCTTCAGCTCTTACGTTCACATTATATTTTTTTTGTGAACGTAAAACCTAAAGAAAGCAAAATTTATAAGATTATATATGATCATTTAATTCATTACGAAGACACTTATTCTATTTTTCAATAAGAAGATTGTACACAAATTAACTTTAAATATTCGTCTGCAATATCTTAACACAACCTTTCTACAAGTAAAGAACTTCTGCATGTTAATAACTTTTACTACTTAATACCATACACTGCAAGGCAAAAACTTATGAAGTTTAAACCTCCACTAGCGTCAGGTTAATGACTATATCTGACATGGCAGCCAACGGGTTAAGGCTCGACAAATGGCTGCGATCAGAATAAAATATCCTGTGAAATACTAAAATAGAACTTGTATTATACCAACGTGCGTAATTATTTTACAGCAAATCCCTGTCCACTGAACGAAGTATTATCGAACTGCACGCAAGCTGTTTGTAGAACACAGAATTGTACTGACAGAGGAAAGTCTGTAGCCTGTCCATTGGTAGCAGAAGGAGACTGCACAGAAGGATGCGTGTGTAAAGAAGGATACCTAAGAGTCGAAGACGGATTATATTGTGTTCCTGAGGATGAATGCAATGGTAAGAAAACTGATACCTCTTTTGTATTATAATTTGATGCGTTCATCGTTTCGAGAATGTAGAATAGAAGAAACTAACTACAGAAAACCACGAGCTGTGATATCATGAAACACCATCAGTTTCTGCTACATCTCATACTTCATATGTAACAAGATCATGGATACAATTTTCTATGTGGTTTTACATTTAAATATATTGTTTTTCAGCCAATAAATGTCCGGTTTTCGAGGTTTGGGACGAGTGCGCGAACGCAGCCTGTAGGGCAGAAAATTGTACTCAAAAAGGATTGTCAGTAGCCTGTCCAGCAGTGACAAAGTGCGTACCAGGTTGCTTATGTCGGCCTGATTACCTGCGAAGTACTGATGGATATTGTGTACCTGAAGAAGAGTGCATACGTAAGATGTTTTCATAATTACTAACACGTACCTATCTGAATTACTTGTGTTCCTTTAGCTCTTACGTTCACATAATATTTTTTTTGTGAACGTAAAACCTAAAGAAAGCAAAATTTATAAGATTATATATGATCATTTAATTCATTACGAAGACACTTATTCTATTTTTCAATAAGAAGATTGTACACAAATTAACTTTAAATATTCGTCTGCAATATCTGAACACAACCTTTCTACAACTAAAGAACTTCTGCATGTTCATAACTTTTACTATTTAATACCATACACTGCAAGGCAAAAACTTATGAAGTTTAAACCTCCACTAGCGTCAGGTTAATGACTATATCTGACATGGCAGCCAACGGGTTAAAGCTCGACAAATGGCTGCGATCAGAATAAAATATCCTTTGATATACTAAAATAGAACTTGTATTATACCAACGTGCGTAATTATTTTACAGCAAATCCCTGTCCACTGAACGAAGTATTATCGAACTGCACGCAAGCTGTTTGTAGAACACAGAATTGTACTGACAGAGGAAAGTCTGTAGCCTGTCCATTGGTAGCAGAAGGAGACTGCACAGAAGGATGCGTGTGTAAAGAAGGATACCTAAGAGTCGAAGACGGATTATATTGTGTTCCTGAGGATGAATGCAATGGTAAGAAAACTGATACCTCTTTTGT
Source organism: Griposia aprilina (assembly GCA_916610205.1). Lineage (NCBI taxonomy): Eukaryota > Metazoa > Arthropoda > Insecta > Lepidoptera > Noctuidae > Griposia > Griposia aprilina. The sequence goes on from OU744288.1 coordinate 18,865,245, forward strand.
ATTATAATTTGATGCGTTCATCGTTTCGAGAATGTAGAATAGAAGAAACTAACTACAGAAAACCACGAGCTGTGATATCATGAAACACCATCAGTTTCTGCTACATCTCATACTTCATATGTAACAAGATCATGGATACAATTTTCTATGTGGTTTTACATTTAAATATATTGTTTTTCAGCCAATAAATGTCCGGTTTTCGAGGTTTGGGACGAGTGCGCGAACGCAGCCTGTAGGGCAGAAAATTGTACTCAAAAAGGATTGTCAGTAGCCTGTCCAGCAGTGACAAAGTGCGTACCAGGTTGCTTATGTCGGCCTGATTACCTGCGAAGTACTGATGGATATTGTGTACCTGAAGAAGAGTGCATACGTAAGATGTTTTCATAATTACTAACACGTACCTATCTGAATTACTTGTATTCCTTCAGCTCTTACGTTCACATTATATTTTTTTTGTGAACGTAAAACCTAAAGAAAGCAACATTTATAAGATTATATATGATCATTTAATTCATTACGAAGACACTTATTCTATTTTTCAATAAGAAGATTGTACACAAATTAACTTTAAATATTCGTCTGCAATATCTTAACACAACCTTTCTACAAGTAAAGAACTTCTGCATGTTCATAACTTTTACTACTTAATACCATACACTGCAAGGCAAAAACTTATGAAGTTTAAACCTCCACTAGCGTCAGGTTAATGACTATATCTGACATGGCAGCCAACGGGTTAAGGCTCGACAAATGGCTGCGATCAGAATAAAATATCCTGTGAAATACTAAAATAGAACTTGTATTATACCAACGTGCGTAATTATTTTACAGCAAATCCCTGTCCACTGAACGAAGTATTATCGAACTGCACGCAAGCTGTTTGTAGAACACAGAATTGTACTGACAGAGGAAAGTCTGTAGCCTGTCCATTGGTAGCAGAAGGAGACTGCACAGAAGGATGCGTGTGTAAAGAAGGATACCTAAGAGTCGAAGACGGATTATATTGTGTTCCTGAGGATGAATGCAATGGTAAGAAAACTGATACCTCTTTTGTATTATAATTTGATGCGTTCATCGTTTCGAGAATGTAGAATAGAAGAAACTAACTACAGAAAACCACGAGCTGTGATATCATGAAACACCATCAGTTTCTGCTACATCTCATACTTCATATGTAACAAGATCATGGATACAATTTTCTATGTGGTTTTACATTTAAATATATTGTTTTTCAGCCAATAAATGTCCGGTTTTCGAGGTTTGGGACGAGTGCGCGAACGCAGCCTGTAGGGCAGAAAATTGTACTCAAAAAGGATTGTCAGTAGCCTGTCCAGCAGTGACAAAGTGCGTACCAGGTTGCTTATGTCGGCCTGATTACCTGCGAAGTACTGATGGATATTGTGTACCTGAAGAAGAGTGCATACGTAAGATGTTTTCATAATTACTAACACGTACCTATCTGAATTACTTGTGTTCCTTCAGCTCTTACGTTCACATAATATTTTTTTTGTGAACGTAAAACCTAAAGAAAGCAAAATTTATAAGATTATATACGATCATTTAATTCATTACGAAGACACTTATTCTATTTTTCAATAAGAAGATTGTACACAAATTAACTTTAAATATTCGTCTGCAATATCTTAACACAACCTTTCTACAAGTAAAGAACTTCTGCATGTTCATAACTTTTACTACTTAATACCATACACTGCAAGGCAAAAACTTATGAAGTTTAAACCTCCACTAGCGTCAGGTTAATGACTATATCTGACATGGCAGCCAACGGGTTAAGGCTCGACAAATGGCTGCGATCAGAATAAAATATCCTGTGAAATACTAAAATAGAACTTGTATTATACCAACGTGCGTAATTATTTTACAGCAAATCCCTGTCCACTGAACGAAGTATTATCGAACTGCACGCAAGCTGTTTGTAGAACACAGAATTGTACTGACAGAGGAAAGTCTGTAGCCTGTCCATTGGTAGCAGAAGGAGACTGCACAGAAGGATGCGTGTGTAAAGAAGGATACCTAAGAGTCGAAGACGGATTATATTGTGTTCCTGAGGATGAATGCAATGGTAAGAAAACTGATACCTCTTTTGTATTATAATTTGATGCGTTCATCGTTTCGAGAATGTAGAATAGAAGAAACTAACTACAGAAAACCACGAGCTGTGATATCATGAAACACCATCAGTTTCTGCTACATCTCATACTTCATATGTAACAAGATCATGGATACAATTTTCTATGTGGTTTTACATTTAAATATATTGTTTTTCAGCCAATAAATGTCCGGTTTTCGAGGTTTGGGACGAGTGCGCGAACGCAGCCTGTAGGGCAGAAAATTGTACTCAAAAAGGATTGTCAGTAGCCTGTCCAGCAGTGACAAAGTGCGTACCAGGTTGCTTATGTCGGCCTGATTACCTGCGAGGTGCTGATGGATATTGCGTACCTGAAGAAGAGTGCATACGTAAGAAAAGGCTTACAAGTTAACAGCTTTTACAATTTTATTTTTTTCTTGTTTTTCTTAAGATGTGTTGTAAATGTATCAAATGTCATAAGTATTGATTGCAATTTTACTCACATGTTTAGTTTGTTTTTAATGATGTATTTTTGAACTCAAAGGAAGTCAAAGTTCTAATCAGGGTCCATTCATAAATTTCATGATATTTGAGCGCAGAACCCCGTCCTTGTCACAGATTGTCATATTTGTGAGACCCCTGGTGTGTCTGACATCGCAAAGCTTATGACTCGTCCCACTCATTGTCACAAAATGTTACACATTATTGACCCCCTCCATCACCCTTAACGAGTGACGATTTTATACAAGTTCTCATGAGATTCCCACCAATAATTATCACTCCTTTCAAAAAAAAAATTTTTTTTTTTACAGCCCATTTCTGTCCATTTAATGAAGAATGGTCAACATGTGCCCAAGCTATCTGTAGAGTCCAAGTCTGTTCGGAAAAGGGCGACATATTATTTTGTCCGAAGGTCGAGGAAGGTTATTGTGAAGAAGCATGCGTATGCCAAGAGAATTACTTGCGAAACGAGAATGGCGACTGCGTACCTGAAGATCAGTGCCGTAAGGCCTGCATTCCTCCCGCACTGATGTCGGTCGCGTTCGTCGGTCACGCGTACGAATATACATTGTGTTTTATATAGCACCACACTGCGACGCAGACTTCAACGGCGCGTACGTTGCTACGCGCCGTGTAACGCGCGCGTCGGTCTCGCTCGTCAGCGCCACGTACGTCGGTCGACTGACGGGCATGGAATTGTGCGAGCGCCCTCAGTCTGTTACCAACGATCAGCTGAATGCCACGCTTGGCAGACGACTGTACCGTAGAGCAATTGGTATCGCAGTACGGTATTTTATTATTTATTTCTGGCTGACGTACGCGACCGACTATACGTGACCGACCGTACGCGACCGACATCAGCGTAAGAGGAATTCAGGCCTAAGAAATGTTTTTTTTTAGACTGCTTTTACATAAAACTTGCTTGGGTGAAATAAAGGACATTACCTGCAAGTTAAAATTAACTAAACTTATCTGTCTCGTGCAAATATCCAGTAAATCTTGGATAATTTAAAAATCTTTTCATATTAGCATGAGTTATATCTACTAGTATAGTATGTGCTGACACTAAAAAAATAATTATTGGCAGACAACATCTATGCTATCTCTGAGCCATTTCCACTAATTAATTCAACCATCACAGCAGCCGGGCTGATTCAATAAATTTAAATTCCTGAACATGGACTAGTGGCACACCACCTGTAAAATTAGTTATTGCATTCATCCATCTTAAAAAGTAGTCATTATACATCGTCTTTTTTCTTTTCAGCTCCAAAATCTTGTGGTGAAAACGAAGTTCTGGATAACTGCTCATTGACGTGCAATTCCGATAATTGCCCTCAATCAGCTGATGAGGAGCAAGTGTGCAAGCAGTCGGACCCTTGTGTTCCGGCTTGTAAATGCAGGTTTAACTACAAACGCTCTGAAAATGGAACTTGTATACCGACTAAAGATTGTCGTAAGTCCAGCATTTCTTTTCTGATAGACTGATTATTGACGTATGAGACAGTAAGTAAGAAAGAAAAAGATTGTCTAATGGAACGGTAATTACCGGTATCCATACCATTCAAATTGGATCACAGCAACGCTACTTAGCGGCAGAAATAAGTTTGAACTGTGATGGTAGTTCTTCTCCGTACGAGCTCCTTCATAAATAAATAAAAAAAAAATAACTTGAACCCCAAGAAATCTTTCAGCCCCATTCGACTGCAGTGCCAAACCTAATGAAGAATATGTCGCTTGCCCTCCCATTTGCCCGACTGATGAATGTGGCAAGCCCAGACTTGAAGGTCGATGCCCATATAAAATAGGCATTGTTCTGCAATGCAACCCAAAATGCCAGTGTATTGACGGATATGGCAGAGTTAATGGAACCTGTGTGCCGTTTGACGAATGCCGTAAGTACTTTTATATATTTAACAATTCTCTCTCTCTGTTGTAAATAATTGCGTGCCCCTTCAACTGTACACACATGCAAAGTATGTGTAAATATCTACGCAGTTTTATAAATGATGATGAATGATTTTATTCCTGTAAGTGGGTTAGTACAAACACTCTAATACGTCAATCATATTTAAAAACTAGATGAGGTCGGTCGTAGAAACGATCTATACTCATTTATTGCATGAGGTTCTCACTATAAGCCTAGGTGGCTTATGGCAAAAACACGCGAGGAAATAGTCTTGTTCTAATTGGACAGTTATAAAACTAAACATCCGCATTATTCATGATATCATTTGACAAACATTGTTCGACCATATTTTTTTAACAATTCGGCCGAGCGTGCGTATTTCTTACATTTAACTCAACCCTAATTAATTTGGCTGATGTTTTTTTAAAATGTCCATGTAGGAAAACAAAGGCTTATATTAATTATAGTTATTTTTCATCTCTAATTATTCTTACAGCTGATCTCTGCCCCGCAAACGAGGTATACTCCGCATGCGTGCAACAAACATGCCGTCGACAGAACTGTTCAGACCGCGACCTTGCCATGGAAACCTGTCCGTCGTGTGACGCAGCTTCGTGCCAGCGAGGCTGTGTATGCCAGGAAAACTACTACCGTAATGACAAAGGAGTTTGTGTTTCTTATGAAGAGTGTGAAGGTGAGAATCTTGCTACATAAGCATATAAGCAGTATCATTCGCATGAGTTTCTGATCTGACTGTTGTAGTGCGATCTCGAGAAAAATCCATCCCTTAGATTTATTTTTTATTTTTATTTATTTTTCCGATTAGAAATAAACATCTGTCATTTAGTTTGTTATGTTCTTACGGCCTGCGCCCACTGGCGGCACGGCAAGGGATTTTTTTGCGACGAATAGAAATATAACTTACATGTAAGACAATAAAATTGAAATTTCAATGATGATGTCCACGGACGTCCTGCCATACCTAAGGGTACCGCGGCATCGTTGCTGCTGAAATTTCAAATTAATTGTCATACTACTAAGTTATATTTCTATTCGTCATATAAAAATCCATTGCCGTGCCATGTCGCTAGTCGGCGCAGGCTCTTATGACGTTTTAATCGAATGTGGAGAATAAAGTGAATTTTCTATGATAGATATGCAAAGTGTAATGTTCCACTGTTGCATCTACGATCCCTACAACTCAGCAAAACCAATTACATCTAAACTAATTTACCGGGCGAGCGCGTAGCGCGAGCAAAGCGTCTCCGTTTCCTACTTGGGCAAAATGCTTTCGTATGTCCAGATATCCGGTTGTTCTCCTGTACAGGTCGCATTGCTCAACCAATTCTCATGAAATTTTGCGAGCTGGTTTGATAAAATTATATAAAATTTTATTGTCCATTCAGTTTTCGAAATTTATCAAAATGGCGGAGATGTAGGGTTTGAAAACATTAAATAAATCATATTTCAGCCATTCCGCGCTCTTTGCACGCGAGTTTTCGTTTTAGGGGCCGCGATGAACATTATTCAGTTTCAAGCTATGCAAAGATAGACTCGCGAGGTCTACAGCTCACAGAGCCACTAGTAAAGTAGTTATAAATCGTGTTTATTTTTCTTTTCAGCTCCAAAAACTTGTGGTGAAAACGAAGTTCTGGATAACTGCTCATTGACGTGCAATTCCGATAATTGCCCTCAATCAGCTGATGAGGAGCAAGTGTGCAAGCAGTCGGACCCTTGTGTTCCGGCTTGTAAATGCATGTTCAACTACAAACGCTCTGAAAATGGAACTTGTATACCGACTAGAGATTGTCGTAAGTGAAGGGAACTAGTTTTATTGAAACAACTGTACCCGATCGATTACCATTTATTACTACTCATCTTATACAAATGCAATATATTTTATAACATAGATCTTACCTACTAAGTACATACTACACCTCACCTCGGGGGCGAGAGAAAAAAAAAATAGAATAACAATTGTTTTCTTTTTTTACATCTTATTTTACATGATTACATGGTTACGTTCTAAATGGTTTTGTCCTATTTTTATGGACAACATAAGGTTTATTATTCTTTAAAATCTTAACATTAACACCTAAATCTTCTAAAGTAACAAATGTTCCATCCCACTAAGAATCCAATTTAGTAGCAGTTTCATTTTTCACAAGTATCAATTGTCCATTATTATACGTTACATTATTCCCTTAAATATCGTATGAACACTTCCGGTTTTGCTTACTTATGAGTAAATTTTTACGAGCATCTTGGTGTGCTACTTGTAACCTATACTTAAGATCTAAGGCATAATTATCAGGGTTATACAATGTTTCTATGTACTGACTTACTCTACATGGTATTACACTAGCTCTATCAAATACAAGTTCGAAAGGCGTGTATCTTGTTTCCGTATGAACAGTATTATTGAAACTGTGACACCAAAATGGTAACCACTGACTCCACGTTTCTTTTTTACCATCACACTGTATTCGCAAAAAAGTACCGAGATTTTTATGTGAATTTTCAAGGGCACCGATAGATTGATGGTGATAGGCAGTGGATGTCAATTTGTTTATTCCTAAAAGTGTACATACCTGTTCCATTACTGAAGATACGAATTCTGTTCCACGATCAGTCGCAATGGCATTTGGTACTCCAAATCTAAGTATAAAATTATCAACTAATATTTTTGCTACACTTACCGTTTCCTTGTTTTTTCAATATCCCTTTCTAAAGGGCCTACAATGTTGAGAAAGATTTTTTCAAAAGCATGTGAAGCCGTTGTAGTTATCTCCATGGGCGCCTTGACATATCTACAATGCTTCATTTTCTGACACTTTATGCATTTACCCACAAATTCTTTTACATCTTTGTTTAAACCTGGCCAGTAAAATTTTCTCTTAATATTGATAGTCATCCTACGTACACCTGCATGACCTGCAGTGGGTAGTAGATGAAAGTCATGTAAAATATAGGATTTTTCTTCCTCATCATCAATTCTTTTAACTCCTCTTAATACATATATTCGTGGACCGGTCCAAACCTCATTATCTTTTATTTCTTTTAATAAGTCTTTGATAAAACTTTCATTTTCTCTACTTTTGACTATGCATAGTTCTTTTATATTCATATTTTTACAAAATTCTCCTAACTTAGTCACAAATTCGTCTCGCGTAAATTGTGCCCTAAAGTTAAGATTAATCAACAACGTTTTTCTACGATGACTGTAAATAAAACATTTCTTCTCTGCAGCTATAAGACCGCCCATTGTGTCACCCTATGTAAAATTTCTACTTTTATATCTGTAATTTTTATGGTGTACATAATAAAGAGTATTCTATTCTATTCTATTCTATTCTACGTTATTCTGTCTTCTTAATTTACTTAATTCGTCATTTTCTATAAAAGTCTTTTCTATGGAATCACTTGGTAATCTTAGAACCTCAACTACGTGTGATTGATCAGGCCACAACTCGTTGGGTCTACTAAGAACAGGTGTGTCATCTACTTGTTTGCCTAAATCTAAATGCCTTTTCTGCGCTCTAGTCATTACTAACATAATTTCTTCATTCATTTGTTTTAAGCTATCTGATGTTATTATTATTCTAGACAACGCGTCTGCAACACTGTTATCTTTTCCTTTCACATATAATATTTTAAAATTGTATTCTTCCAGTGCTAATCTAAGTTTAATTAGCGTACTTGATGGATCTTTCATTGAGAACAAATATATTAAAGACTATCCAACTACCTATTCTAACCTAACTAGCTAACCTATTCAGAAGGAGTTAGTTGCCATAGTGTGGGCTGTGAAGTACTTTAGACCTTACGTATACGGTAAAACATTCACAATTATGACTCTATGGTCAGTCATAATTGTGAATGTTTTACCGTATACGTAAGGTCTAAAGTACTTCACAGCCCACACTATGGCAACTAACTCCTTCTGAATAGGTTAGCTAGTTAGGTTAGAATAGGTAGTTGGATAGTTCAATTCAGCTTTGTTTAGTGGTCTGCTAGCATACGCTACTGGTTTCATATTTTTATTGCAAAATACTGCTCCAACAGCTGTACCTGAAGCGTCTGTTTGTATGACAAATTCATTTTCCTCAGTAAAATCTGGAAATTCTAGAACTGGTTGAGTTGTTAAAGCATGTTTTAACGTGTCGAATGCATTTTGACACTCAACAGTCCACTTAAATGGTTCATGTTTTCTGGTTAGTTTATTCAATGGATAGGTTATTTCTGCGAACTTATTGATAAATTTTCTGTAATACTCGTAGTTACAAAATGCTACAAATCTTTTTACTTCATTTGTGTTGGTTGGTGAGGGATATTTTTGTAATATTTCTATTTTTGCTGGGTCGGGTAAAACTCCATTTTGTGATACTAAGTGGCCTAAATAAAGTATTTCTTTTTGCAAAAAGTTACATTTTTCGGGATTCAATTTTAAATTATTTTTTCTCATTCTTTCTAAAACATGCACCAAATTCTTATTATGGATATCTAAGTTTCTACCAAATACTACTAAATCATCTAAATATATGAAACATCTGTCAAACGTTAATCCAGCCATAGCCACTGACGTTACTCTGCTGAAAACACTTGGACTTGTCTTGAGTCCCATCGGTAGCCTCTTCATTTGGTATTGTCCAGTGTTGGTAGTGAACGCAGTATACTCTCTACTGTTTTTATCCAAAGATACTTGGTAATAACCTTGATTTAGATCTAAATGTGAGAAATAGACGGAGCCAGAGAGTGAGTCCAAAATTTCGGTAATATTTGGTAATGGGAATTTATCATCTACAATGCAATCATTAAGTCTTCGATAATCGACTACTAGCCGCCATTTTTTGTCGTTTCCACTTTTCTTGGGTACCAATAAAATTGGGCTCGACCACTCACTCTTTGCTTCTTCTATTATGTCATTGTCAATCATGTTTTGTATTTGTTTATTAACTTCATTTTTCAAGGAATGTGGCAGTCGATACTGCTTAACATAAACCGGACTAGTATTTGGTTTTAAGGTAATTGATTGTTCATAAACGATTGTTGTTGTTAATTTGTCGCCTGGTAAAAAGAACACGTCCGAATACTTATCACATAATTCTTGAATTGATTTCCGTTCTTCCAAGTTAAGATGATTTAATTTCAAAATGTCTAATAACATTTTTGCCCTCTCTATACTGTTACATTTCGATTTAAAATCACATAAATCATAATCTTGCATCGCATAAAACTCTGGTTGAAACATTGGTAAAGTAACATCATGGTTGGTGTTTAAAATTCTTACAGGTAGTCTGTAAGACCCCCCCCCCCCCCCCCCCCCCCCGCCTGCCTGCCTGCTGAGGCCTGTGGGCCTGTGTGTGTGTGTCTTTTAATTTTTCCTATACATCCCGCAAGAAAAACCTTTTCCGTCAATTGCTTGCTATGGATGACACAATCGTCATTTGAGTTGTTATTCAAAAGTAAATTATGTATTGATTCACTTCTGGCTGGAATATGTAACACTTCGTTCGAATAATCTATAGTGTCACGTAGTACTAAAGAACATTCCATTCCATATTTAGACAAGGTGATGATGTTAGTCTCGAAGTTGATATTCGATGCGTAACGACATAGAAAATCTAAACCTAAAATTCCATCAGCCTTTAATGGTATGTTATCGAAAACATGAAGCTTGACATTAAAGTCCACACATTGTTGTTCATAACGATGAGTCAGGCTAAGATTAATAAACCCGGTTGTTTGAGTTTGACCCCCAATACCATTTATGATAGTCTCATCTCTAATTATAGTAATGTTATTAGGTAACGTGACTCTCTTTATTATGGATATGGATGCTCCCGTATCTACTAACCAAAAGTATTTTCTATTGCCAAAATATAAGATTAAGAATTTTGCTTTACCTGGTAACGCCAAAATGTTATGTTTTTGATCGAAAAAACTGCAATTCTTCTGATTTTGAACTCTCGGGTTCGTTATTATTAGATTGATCCGTATAAAACACTCGACGACTATTACCACTACCATGAGTTTCGGAACTCGATTGATTCTTGCTCGGCATTTGGTAACCTCGTCCTCGATTTGCGTTGAATGAAACTCGAGCTTCACCACGGTAACGATAAAATGATCGTCCACGTGGTCGATCATAATTTCTTCTGAAATGATTATTTGAGTAATTTAAATTATTCAAGTTCTGATGATAGTATCCTCGCTGTCCTCGTGATTGATGATTATAGAAGTGCCCTCGGCGAGAGCTTGTGACCTTTACCACGACGTGAAAAATGCATGACATTTTCACCTCTCGAAGTTGATGCCGCTGTCAACTCCTCGTTCTTCGCAGCCTGGATTGTGTCCTTCAAACTATTGTAGTTACGCGCATCAATAATTGTACTGAGCTGGGAATCACTTAACCCATCTGCGAACCGTTTAATTGCCAGCTTTTCGTTTAATGGTAAATCTCTGACAAGATCGTTTGGAGATGTGTAATAGTTAGACATACGTAGTTTAGCATTTTCTGACAGTCTACTCTTCAACACAAATGTTATAAGTAATTCCTTCCCCGCTTCTGATAACATATCTGCATACATTTCTACAGAGTCAATGATACTTTTGATGTTACTTTCATTACTGTTCATTACAGGAATCAAACTACACGCGGTTTTTAAATCACATTCCATGTTTATTTCTGTATTTAAGCTTGTGTCACAATAATCACTTTCACTACTACTATCTTCCCTATTTTCGGTACATAAATTAATAATTTGTGAATAACACGATTTTATTTCATCCTTTAATGAATTTAACCTAAACAAAATTTCAGTTTTTATTCCTTCCTTAGTAGTCAACAACTGAATTAACTTTTTACTTTTTCCAAATATTATTTCTGTCTCTGATAATTTATTTTTTATAACATTACACTTAAACCTAGATTTTCCTTTCTTAACTAGATATTTTCTTATTAACGTAATCTCGTCTAAACATTTGAGTAACTCATCTTCCATTCCCTTACACACAATTATATATTATTATTTAAAATACGTACCATTTTGTCATAGTGAGTTACCGGAGTAGGGGACACAGGCGTAAGTTGATACATTAGAATGCGATTGCTTATCGTAGTAAATACAACCCAGAAGGTGAAATTAAAACTATTTTAAACAATACCTACTGTAAACTTTAAAGTTATTAGTAAAATCCGACGTTTTGTTAAAGGTCCTTTTGGTAAATTACGTCACTTCTTACTTGTTTAGTATTAATTAACACCATCGCAAATTTATGCACTCTAGAATATTGAAACCGCACAACTCACTCACAAAATAAACACTTGCATTTTTCGTTTCTCCCTATTTCATCGGGACATTAACCTCTCGATCATCTCCACGATTGCCTCTGGAACGATTGATTGATCGTTGAAAGTTACTTTGTACAATATGATCCCTGATCCAAGAATGGTGACATTTTCTATATTGTTTGTATACAAAATACACAAAGTCAAGACCCAAAAGTGTACAAATTATCAGCAGCACAATACTGATAGTCGACATGTGCATCTTCATTTCTTCGACATGGGCATTGATCGAACCCGCAGCATTCTGGTTTAAGAAGACCGTCTCCTTTTCCACGTTTGATCGACACATAATGACTGTCTACTGTTTTTTATTTTATTATTTTTATTTAGTAATAAAACGTATAGTTGTTGCACCGTAATTATTTCTTTGGCATGTTTCGGAACCGTAACACTATACCAAGAGTAAAATCGCTTCACGCGCAGGCAGCACAGGCGCGCGTGGCAGGGTCGCCATGTAGGGAACTAGTCTTATTGAAACAACCCTGTACCCGATCGATTACCATTTATTACTACTCATCTTATACAAATACAATATATTTTATAACATAGATCTTACCTACTAAGTACATACTACTCCTCATAAGTCCAGCATTTCTTTTCTGATAGACTAATTATTGACGTATGAGATAGTAAGAGTGATAGAAGAAGATTCACGTTGGATGTTAAAGACTTGGGCTATGTTTATACGTTTGCCATTTCAAAGCCAAAGTTAGAATGTCTAATGGAACGGTAGTTACCGGAATCTAAAATTGGATCACAGCAACGCTACTCATCGGCAGAAATAGGTGTGAACTGTGATGTTAGTTCTTCTCCGTACGAGCTCGTTCATAAATAAAATAAAAAAACATTTAACTTGAACCCCAAGAAATCTTTCAGCCCCATTCGACTGCAGTGCCAAACCTAATGAAGAATATGTCGCTTGCCCTCCTTTTTGCCCGTCTGATGAATGTGGCAAGCCCAGACTTGAAGGTCGATGCCCATTTAAAATTGGCACTGTTCTGCAATGCAACCCAAAATGCCAGTGTATTGACGGATATGGCAGAGTTAATGGAACCTGTGTGCCGTTTGACGAATGCCGTAAGTACTTTTAAATATTTAAAAATTCTCTCTCCGTGTTATAAAAAATTGCGCGACCCTCCACCACACCAGGACACACATGCAAAGTAGGTATATGTAAATATCAACGCAGTTTTATAAATGATTTTTTTTCTGTAAGTCGCTTTGTACAAACACTGACACGTCAATCATATTTAAAAACTAGATGAGGTTGATCGTAGAGACGATCTATACCTAATTTTTGCATGAGGTTCTCGCTATATGCTTATGTGGCTTGTCGCGAAAACACGCGCGGAGATGTTCTTGTTCTAATTGGACAGTTATAATACTAGACATTCACATTATTCATGATATCATTTGACAAACATTGTTCGACCATATTTTTTTAACAATTCGGCCGAGCGATCGTATTCTTACATTTAAGTTACATTTAACTCAACCCTAATTAATTTGGCTGATTTTTTTTTTAAATGTCCATGTAGGAACACATAGGCTTATATTAATTATAGTTATTTTTCATCTCTCATTATTCTTACAGCTGACCTCTGCCCCGCAAACGAGGTGTACTCCGCATGCGTGCAACAAACATGCCGTCGACAGAATTGTTCAGACCGCGACCTTGCCATGAAAACCTGTCCGTCGTGTAACGCAGCTTCGTGCCAACGAGGCTGTGTGTGCCAGGAGAACTACTACCGAAATGACAAAGGAGTTTGTGTTTCTTATGAAGAGTGTGGAGGTGACAATCTTGCTACATAAGCATACAATCAGAAACATTCGCATGAGTTTCTGATCTGACTGTTGTATTGCGATCTTGAGAAAAAGCCATCCCATCTGATTAGAAAAAAATAAGCATTTGTCATTTAGTTTATTATGTTCTTACGGCCTACGCCCACTGGCGGACCGGCAAGGGATTTTTGTACGACGAATAGAAATATGACTTATATGTAAGACAATAAAATTGAAATTTCAATGATGATGTCCACGGACGTCATGGTATGCCTTTTTTTTCTTTTTGGGTGGGAAATCATCAAATGATCTCTTCCGCTCTGGGCGGAGCGGGATGGCGTGTCAGACTCTTACTGACTAAAACCCACCCGTGTTCCTTCAGTTGCCTCTGCACCAGGGCCACGGTAACTCTTTCGAACAATCCACGACGCCGGCAAGAATCGGCCCTATTGGACCTCATCAATTATGCTGACATCTTTTTGAGGTGCGCGTGGAACACAACGCGCCGTCAACCCGGGCCTGGTCCTTACCGAACGGCAAGCTGCCCATTGCTCGCCGTCCGCAAGGCTGCACCTACAGTGGCCGGGAGTTGGCTATCGACTCACGACGCCCAGGGTGTCTCCTCCTGCGGCGACTAGGGGCGTGAGGGCGCAACTATTGCCTCACCCTCACGCGCTCTGCCTCCTCCTTCGCGAGCATTACTACTTCGCAGAAGGAGGTGACGGCTTCCCTTTCCCTCTCGCTCCGTACCATGGCCTGGATCATGGCCGAACGCGAGAGATCGCCGCCGTCGATCGCCCCCACGAGGACACGGCGGTGCTCCGTCCAAGCCGGGTAGACCTCAACCGTATGCTCCACCGTGTCCTCCGGTCGATCCACACAATGATAACACCCAGGCGTTTCGTCCCGCCTTATCCGAAACCTGAACCTCCCGAAACAGCCATGTCCGGTGAGGACCTACGTCAGGCGGAAGGTGAGGACGCCGTGGTGCTTCTCAAGCCACTCCTTAAAGAGGGGACTTACTGCCGCAATTGTGGCATGCCCAGGACTGGGTTGCAACAGAAACACTCTCCATGTTGCCATGAGATCCCGCCGGAGCTCTGTCCGCTGTGCTGCGATTTCTCGCGGCAGCGGTGTTACAACCCAGCGCGCGTTTCGCCTCCTCGCGCCACTCCCAAATATGCGCGAGGACTTTTGCCTCCAGATCCCATGGCGACAATGCAGCAAGGAGCGTGCGGTATCCCCTGAGCAGCCGGACGGCCATGACCGTCTGGGACGCGTTCAACCGGCGGGCTGGTCGGCGCCTCAATGAACGTGCCCTCGTCATGCCATGCCTAAGGATACCGCGGCATCGTTGCTGCTGAAATTTCAAATTTATTGTCATATTGCTAAGTTATATTTCTATTCGTCATATAAAAATCCATTGCCGTGCCATGTCGCTACTCGGCGCAGGCTCTTATGACGTTTTAATCGAATGTGGCAAGTGAATTTTCTATGATAGGTATGCAAAGTGTAATGTTCCACTGTTGCATTTACCACTCCTACAACTCTGCAATATCAATTACATCTAAACTAATTTACCGGGCGAGCGAGTAGCGCGAGCAAAGCGTCTCCGTTTCCAGCTTGGGCAAAAATGCTTTCGTATGTCCAGATGTTCGGTTGTTATCCTGTACAGGTCGCATTGCTCAACCAATTCTCGTGAAATTTTGTGAGCTGGTTCGATAAAATTATATGTTTTTTTTTTGTCCAATAAGGTTTCGAAATTTTTCAAAATGGCGGAGATATAGGGGTTGAAAACGTTAACTAAATCATATTTCAGCCATTTCGCGCTCTTTGCACGCGCGCTTTTTGTTTTAAGGTCCGCGGTGAACAGTTACTCAGTTTTAAGCTATGCAAAGACAGACTCGCGAGGTCTACAGCTCACAGACCCACTAGTAAAGTAGTTATAAATCGTATTTTTTTCTTTTCAGCTCCAAAAACTTGTGGTGAAAACGAAGTTCTGGATAACTGCTCATTGACGTGCAATTCCGATAATTGCCCTCAATCAGCTGATGAGGAGCAAGTGTGCAAGCAGTCGGACCCTTGCGTTCCGGCTTGTAAATGCATGTTCAACTACAAACGCTCTGAAAATGGAACTTGTATACCGACTAGAGATTGTCGTAAGTCCAGCATTTCTTTTCTGATAGACTAATTATTGACGTATTAGGTAGTGAATGTGAAAGAAGAAGATTCACGTGGGACGTTAGAGACTTAGGCTATGTTTATACGTTTGCCATTTCAAAGCCATAGTTAGAATGTCTAATGGAACGGTAATTACCGGTATCCATACCCTTCAAATTGGATCACAGCAACGCTACTTGGCGGCAGAAATAGGTGTGAACTGTGATGGTATTTCTTCTCCGTACGAGCTCCTTCACAAATTTAAAAACAACTAAATTTGAACCTCGAAAAAAATTTCAGCTCCATTCGACTGCAGTGCCAAACCAAATGAAGAATATGTCGCTTGCCCTCCCATTTGCCCGACTGATGAATGTGGCCAGCCCAGACTTGAAGGTCGATGCCCATTTAAAATAGGCATTGTTCTGCAATGCAACCCAAAGTGCCAGTGTATTGATGGATATGGCAGAGTTAATGGAACCTGTGTGCCGTTTGACGAATGCCGTAAGTACTTTCATATATTTAACAATACTCACACCCGTTATAAAAAAATGCGCGCCTCTTCACCACATCTGTACACTCATGCAATGTATGTGTAGATATCTATGCAGTTTTATGAATGATGATAAATGATTTTATTCCTGTAAAGTAGGTTATCTATACTATATATATTATTATTTATATTTTATATATTATATAATATATCTATATATATATATCATTATATAATATTATAAAGCTGAAGAGTTTGTTTGTTTGCTTGAACGCGCTAATCTCAGGAACTTCTGGACGGATTTGAAAAATTATTTCAGTTTTATATAGCTCATTTATCGAGGAAGGCTATAGGCTATATATCATCACGCTAAGACCAAAAGGAGCGGAGCACCAATGAGGAATGTTTCAAAATCAGGGTTTTTTTTTCCTTTTGAGAGCTTCTGCTGTGTGCGCTGCGTAAACGGTTAAAGTTTCGCAAAAAAACATGTAGGACATTATTGTTCCTCTTTCAAAGTTCAAAAAAAAAGTCCGCGACGCCTATCTTTTAAAGTTGGCTCACTATAACCTTTTTTATGCTAACCAAATTTGTTCTAAAATAATGCATTATTTGCGAAGGTGTTTTTATAACCATGATATTAAATTATCCAAATAAATACGTTATTCATCACAAGTATTTAATTTAAAACAAAATTGCGCTTTATATCATTTAATTTCAATGAATATCTTAGAAGATATCGCAGTTTTAAAATAACATCGCAGCAAAATAATGATCAAGTACAGTAAGATTCACGAAAGATGACCACGGCGCAGAAGGCATATTTTAGGTCCCTTTGGAGGTGCGAGGTGAGGCGCGGGCGGAAATTATTATTAAATATTAATTAACCAATTATTTAACCAACATTAAAATATTATTTTGTCTTAAGTCTTTTCTTCATGAGTGTACGTGCGCAGACGGTCGCCATTTGTGGTCATCTTTCGTGAATCGTACTGTACAGCGCTGACGCCCGGATCAAACGCGCGGTTGGCTCCTTACGGAACGGTTGTGCTCAGCGAACTACTTTTTAAATTTGTTTTTCCAAAATATCATCGATTAATTTTTCTACCGGAAGGAAACAAAACTAAAAATATAGTGTACGCAGAAGTACTTTAAAATAACATTAGTTTTGAGTTTTTTGAGAATAACCCACCATCTACATGATTGATTAAGACCCAGTACTTTTACCTAAAGTTTTAAAGTTCCACTCTTACGTGGAGAAAAGATTGCTAGAAATATTCCAGCAGGCTTAGCAGCACCGTTTTGTCGACGGGAGAATAGACAAAAATGACGTTCCGTGAAGACAGTACGTCGACGGCAGCAAAATAGAAAGACTCAAGTGCACTTTTTACGAAATTCAGTAGTTTATTCACGTTTTTCTTTTACTTTGCTTATAAATCTCGAAAATGGTGTCCTATCGCAAAAATAATGAAAATGTCGACCCCCTTTAACACCTAAAACTCAAAATGTAGATATATTTTTTCACATTTACCATAAAAAAGTGAAAAATTGCATTTTTCCATTCCATTTTTATACTTGGTGGCCGTCGAGTAAAAAGTTTCCTACTGTTTATAGCATGGCGATTACAAAATCAAATTGGCTTCACTACCTTAGTCAACTGTCAGTTGTTAGTGTGACTTTGACAGTTTGGGATAGAAAACTTTCTTCTGAAATATGCTACTAATAGGACCTAGACAACGATCGGTAGAAATGAAACACAAAATGACAGATTGTAGAAGGGTTTTTACAGTAAAAATTGAATCGGTAACCCAGTAAAATATCTAAGACTTTAAATTTATTTTTGTCCATGTGTTTTTACTGGGTTACCCAGTAAATTTTCTTGGGTTTGCGCATATGGTCCCGCGTTACTGCAGAGCCCCAGTAATAAATCATAAACTCCCCAGGAATATTTCAAGAAATCTTTTCTCCGTGTCTTGATAAAAGCGTGACGTAGGTACCTAAAACAGCTCCATAACGTACGTTTTATTTAAAAATCTTCCTCCCACTAAAAGTGCACCTTACTAACATCAGGGGGTTGTACTCCAATCTCGATCCGGTCCATCACCACCTTGAGGCCGAGAAGCCGCAACTGTTTTTCCTAACGGAGACGAAGATAACAACCCCGTCGAATGCGGCGTACCTCAACTACCCGGGTTACTCTCTTGAACACAAATTCAAAAAACAAGCTGGGGTCTGTGTGTACGTCCGCGATGACATTTGTTGTCGTCGTCTCCGTTGCTTTGAGAAACCGGGTTTGTCTGCCATATGGCTACTTGTGGACACTGGCGTGGAGAAATCTCTCTACATCGGCGTCTACCGATCGCACAGCGGTGACCAGGAGACAACAGCGCTCTTTAATTTCCTCGTGGAGTCGACTGATGTAGCCCAGCAGCGGTACCCAACAGCGAAGCTCATTTTTCTGAGGGACTTCAACGCCCATCATAAAGAGTGGTTGTTCCCATACCGGAAAACTGACCATGCCGGGTTAGAGGGAGGCGCGCAAGTTTGCTTTAACGCTAGACCTAACCCAGATGGTAAATGTGGCAACGCGGGTACCGGATGTTGACGGCCATACACCCAATTGCTTAGACCTTCTGCTGGCAACTGATCCGGACAGTCATTCAGTATCGGTCTCAGCCCCGCTGGGAACATCTGACCACTGTCTGGTGAAATCCATATCGACCTGCTCTCCTCCAGATGAGAGTCCTAGAGGCACGAGGCGAGTATGGCGTTACGGGTCAGCGGATTAGGATGAGATGCGGCACTTCTTTGCGTCTTATCCATGGCGGCAAGTTTGCTTCTCCTCGGGTGACCCCTCGTGCTGTGCTGACGTGGTTGCGGACGTGTTTCTGCAGGGGATGGAGTATTTTATTCCATTCTCCGACATCCCGCTCGGACACAAATCCCGGCCATGGTATAATGCAGAATGCGCCCACGCTGAGGCCCGAAAGGAGTCTGCCTACCAAGACTTTTATTTTCTTTTTGATCCGTGGTGGGAAATCCTCATGAATGTCCTCCTCCTCCTGAGGGGTCTGTCAGACTCTTACTGACTAAAAACCACCCCGGTGTTCCATCTCACACCTGCGCCGGGGGTCGCGCGAACGTACGAATCTTCCGCAACCCCCGACTGGTGCCGTTGCGTCTAGAACACGTTAAAAAACGCTTTGATTGGCATCTAGCTGTTTCTGTTGGCATAGCTAAAAAGTCATCTTCTTATAAAAAAAAATAGCTTGAATTTCTTCAACACTTTAGAAGAACGAAGATGTTTAAACGACGCAATGTTTGTATGTAAATTTCATAAAGGAATTATCGACTAGCATCCACTGCTCGCACGCAATATCTTGTGTGCTCCGTCCGTCATGAATTCCGCGTAGACCTGTTACTACTCTTTGTCCTCCACAGAGAAAATCGGTATAGCATTTAACTGTCTATATGCTAGGTTTTGCAAGGTTTTACTATGTAATAGCTATCTAATCGATTTACACTTTGATTCCCTAAGCTGAAATCTAAAATTTTTGACTGTCTGTCTGATTTGTTATGATGACTTTTGAATCTAGCATATTTTTCCCCGGTATTAAGATTGCTTCAAAAGTAGTCATGTACCCAAGTTGTCAATTAACATAATTTAATTTGGGTAATGTGGTGTTTATCTTAATAATGTGGTGTTTAATTAATCCACTGTACTAAGTTTTAATTTCATGTTTTTTTTGAAGACATCAGTAGTGTAAGCTATTGTTGGTAGTCCTAAATAAATAAATAAGTTCATTTATTTGAAACGGAAACTGAAAAGCGAAAAATAAAAAACTTTTTTACAAAAAATTAAACCGACGAAAAAAGAAACTGAAAAGCAAAAAATAAATCTTTCAGTCTAGCTAAGCTCTTAAATTAATGTAAATTACAAATTTTGAGTCGGCGCCAAACATACAAGGCGCCATGAAAACTTATGGTAGCTTGATTGATCGTCGTTAATCGATCTGCGGTGATTGTTCGTTCCGTACTGCTTGAACTGTAAAAGACTTGTCATAAAAACTGGTGGAATGCCTCGGCATCTCTAGTCTTAAGTTTTCCGATGACCTCAGGTATCTATTATGTGTGTCATGAAGGAACTTGAAACGTTCTTTAAGATAAGAGGGGGTTTTAGGGTTGAACAGAATACTGTAGAGCTGAAACAAGATATGAGAATTCCGGCGACGACGTATGGGAAGCCACTTGAGCTTTGTACGAAATTCAGAAATGTGATCATACTTGCGCAGGCCAAATATAAATCTTATGCAAAAGTTTTGAAGTCGCTCAAGTTTATCGAGTTGCGCCTCAGTGAGATCGAGATAACTGACATCAGCGTAGTCAAGGATGGGAAGTAAAAGGGATTGTGCAAGCGCAGTTTTAGTGGCAGTTGGAAGAAAGTTCCGCAATCGTCTCAGGGACTTACCAGATGCAAAAATTTTGCGACTTACGTCCTGTAACTGAGGACCCCAAGACAGATGTTTGTCGATCCAAACCCCAAGGTTCTTAACCTTTTCGCTGACTGGAATAGCAGTTCCGTTAAATTGTACTTCGGGAAGCTGCGACCAGTTTATCTTGGGGGTCATCCTTGAGCTGCCAACAACAATGACCTGAGTCTGAATGAATGTCTAACAGGCCATGGTAGAGCGGACAGATTTGACCTTAAGCCTTGTCTCCCAGTGGGGTGATGACAATCTGGTCTCTTTTAACGCCACCAAAACCCAGGCGTGTCTTTTGACCGCTAAAAAGTGTTAAATTAACCAATCTCCTACTTTTCGGGGTACATCTGTTCCTGTAACTGATCGGCTCGAGCTCCTAGGCATGGACTTGACATCTGGTCTCAACTTCGGCGCCACCATCGAGTATAAACCCCAAACTGCGGCTAAGAAGCTGGGCATCCTAAATAGGGTGAAGCGATACTTTACGCCTGGACAGCTTTTAACCCTGTACAAAGCGCAAGTCCGATCCTGCATGGAGTATTGCAGCCACCTTTGGGATGGCTCAGCTAAATACCAACTTGCCGCACTTGACTCGGTGGAACGCAGAGCTAAGAGACTCATTGGCGACATAAAACTGGTGGATGCCAAGCTTCAGAGCTTGGCTCATCGCCGTAAGGTTGCCTGCTTGTCGGTCTTCTACAGATTGTACTTCGGTGAGTGTGCCCAAGAATTCCACGACCTCATTCCACCGGCCCCCTTCTACCATCGGACATCTAGGCGCACTGCAAGTTACCATCCCTACCTAGTTGCTATTCCACCAATTCGCACTAAGCGCTTCCAAACATCTTTTATAATGCGCACAGCAAAAGAGTAGAATTCTCTACCTGCGCCTGTGTTTCCAACCGCATACAACCCAAATCTCTTCAAAGTGAGAGTGAACAGGCTTCTTCTGGGTGAGCTCACTCCATCGTCGACTTTGTCTCTGTCATCTCTGACCTAGACTAGAGTCAAGAGCAAACCCATCCAAAATAAAAATAAAAAAAATTCACCTTCTACGTAAACGAAGTCGCGGGTTAAAGTTAGCGTTAGACCAAAGTAACTATTCCACGCGGACGATGTCGCGGGCAGGAGCTAGCTACAAATATTCTAAGACGTCAATCATATTTAAAAACTATATAAGGTCGGTCTTATAGAAGATCTATACTCATTTTTTTCATGAGGTTCTCGGGTAAATCTTTCAAAGGTGATAACGTCATATATCATTATCCTGATAATTTTGAATTTTTTACAGATTTTGTACGGAAAATCTGTGACAAATTCATAATTATCAGGTTAATGATATCTGACGTTTGAAAGATTTACCCTCTCGCTATAAGCCTAGGTGTCTTGTGGCAAAAACACGCATAATGGTGGTCTTGTTCTATTTGGACAGTTACATTCACATTATTCATGATATTTGACTAACATTGTTCGACCATAATTTTTTAACAATTTGGCCGAGCGAGCGTATCATTCTTCTTACATTTAAGTTACATTTAACTCAACCCTAATTAATTTCTCTGATGTTTTTTAAATGTCTATGTAGGAAAACATAGGCTTATATTAATTATAATTATTTTTCATCTCTCATTATTCTTGCAGCTGATCTCTGCCCCGCAAACGAGGTGTATTCCGCATGCGTGCAACAAACATGCCGTCGACAGAACTGTTCAGACCGCGACCTTGCCATGAAAACCTGTCCGTCGTGTGACGCAGCTTCGTGCCAGCGAGGCTGTGTGTGCCAGGAGAACTACTACCGAAATGACAAAGGAGTTTGTGTTTCTTATGAAGAGTGTGAAGGTGAAAATCTTGCTTCATAAGCATATAAGCAGTAACATTCGCATGAGTTTCTGATCTGACTGTTGTAGTGCGATCTCGAGAAAAATCCATCCCATCTGATTAGAAATAAACATCTGTCTAATAGTTTATTGTCTTACGGCCTGCACCCACTGGCGGCACGGCACGGTAAGGGATTTTTATGCGTCGAATAGAAATATAACTTATAATGTCTGACAACAAAATTGAAATTTCAATGATTATGTCTAAGGACGTCGCGGCATGCCTATGAATACGACGGCATCGTTGCCGCTGACATTTCAATTTTACTGTCATACTATTAAGCTATATTTCTATTCGTCGCATAAAATCCCTTGTCGTGCCATGCCGCTAGTCGGCGCAGGCTCTTATGATGTTTTATACGGCTGTGGCGGATTGTCGCATCTGCCACTGTCGCATCTGCCACGTCTACAACTCTGCAATACCAATTACAGGTATACTAATTGAACGAGCGAGAGCGTAGCGCGAGCGAAGCGTCTCCGTTTCAGCTTGGGCAAAAATGCTTTCGTATGTCCAGATGTCCGGCTATTTTCTTGTAAAGATCGCATTTCTCAACTGATTCTCGTGAAAGTGAGCAGAATTCGATAATTATATGGAATTGATTTATCGATTCAGAATTCCGTTTTTTTTTTCAAAATCGCGTGCTCGCGATTATGGATTTTGGACTTTTTTCCTTTTTTTTTTCTTTTACTTTTTGAACCCCTATATTGTATATATAGGGGTTGAAAAAGAAAAAAAAAACAGCTATTTCCACACATTGCACGCGCGCTTTTTGTTTTAAGGTCCGCGGTGAACAGTTATTCAGTTTTAAGCTATGCAAAGACAGACTCGCGAGGTCTACAGCTCACAGACCCACTAGTAAAGTAGTTATAAATCGTATTTTTTGTTTTCAGCTCCAAAAACTTGTGCTGAAAACGAAGTTCTTGATAACTGCTCATTGACGTGCAATTCCGATAATTGCCCTCAATCAGCTGATGAGGAGCAAGTGTGCAAGCAGTCGGACCCTTGTGTTCCGGCTTGTAAATGCATGTTCAACTACAAACGCTCTGAAAATGGAACTTGTATACCGACTAGAGATTGTCGTAAGTCCAGCATTTCTTTTCTGATAGACTAATTATTGACGTATGAGATAGTAAGTGTGAAAGAAGAAGATTCACGTTGGATGTTAAAGACTTAGGCTATGTTTATACGTTTGCCATTTCAAAGCCAAAGTTAGAATATCTAATGTTGTTGTTGTTAATAGTTACCGGTATCCAAACCCTTCAAATTGGATCACAGCAACACTACTTCGATAAGTAGTGTGACGAACAACCATCACAGTTCACACCTATTTCTGCCGATGCAGAAATAGGTGTGAACTGTGATGGTTGTTCTTCTCCGTACGAGCTCCTTCATAAATAAAATAAAAAACATTTAACTTGAACCCCAAGAAATCTATCAGCCCCATTCGACTGCAGTGCCAAACCTAATGAAGAATATGTCGCTTGCCCTCCTTTTTGCCCGTCTGATGAATGTGGCAAGCCCAGACTTGAAGGTCGATGCCCATTTAAAATAGGCATTGTTCTGCAATGCAACCCAAAATGCCAGTGTATTGACGGATATGGCAGAGTTAATGGAACCTGTGTGCCGTTTGACGAATGCCGTAAGTACTTTTATATATTTAACAATTCTCTCTCTGTGTTATAAAAAAATTGCGCGCCCCTCCACCACATCGGTACACACATTTTATTTATTTTATTTTACTTTATGGGACATCAAACAGTTACACATTAAAATTTGAGTGTGACAGAATAAGTTAAAAACTAGGTAAACGTGTAACCCACACCAATGTCCGCGAAATAATGGTTAACGGATAGTTTAATGCGTGCGTTAATTATACAAAAAGTAAGAAATGCTCGTACGTATTTTTGGAATAATAGGTAATTAGATGGCTATGTTAAAGATTCGATAGCCATCTTTTTGAACTTTAAGTGGATAAGCGCGAACTTGTCCAATTCGATGAAGTGTGTGTTATACTCGTACGTATCTACAATGCGTCGGAGAATCACCCGTGCACCAGCATGAGTTCTGCACCTTGCGGTGTGGAACAGCCGGGGCAGACGCGCCTCTCGACACATCACAGTTCTGGGTACAATGTAACAAAGGTTATTGGTAATATCTGGACAATCGAACCTGTTATTACAAAGACCATGAAGCATCATGGCCATCAGTTGGCTGCGTCCTGACTCCAAACTTTGAAGTTTATAACGCTTTAATAAATGAGTGTATGGTAATTTAGACTTAGTGCATCTGTAATACATAACACGTAATTTTTTTTTTTGAACCATTTCAATTCTCTTTTTATAAACATCAACTAAGGTACTCCAAATCAGTACTGCGAATTCCAATTGAGAACGGGCCAAAGCATTTTATAGAAGTAAAAAAGTGGACGGTCTATTAAAGTCGTTTGAAGAACGCATGACGAAACCAAACATACGATACGCCCTATTAACGATATGAAGATTGAAGTGCAATTTCGAGTCCATTGCGACACCGAGATCTCGAATATGGTCAAATCTTTGCAGACAGATACCATGTAGACTATAATCATATTTCATAATATTTTTGTTTTTTGTGAAAGTGATTGCATTACATTTAGGTAAACTATGTTGGAGTTTGTTGTACGAACTGTATCGAGAAAGTCTATCGAGGTCCTCCTGCAAAAATTGGCAGTCTTGTATGCTTTTGCACGACTTGTAAATTTTGATGTCATCGGCATACATTAGAAATCGGGAATTAATAAAGCATTTCTTAATGTCATTGTTAAACAAAATAAAGAGTAAGGGCCCCATAATTGAGCCCTGGGGACCCCAGAGGTGACAATGATTGAACTTGATTGAAAACCATTGATGACTATCTTTCGCGATCTATTGTATACTTAGCCATGAACCACCGTAACAAATTGCCACGGATCCCGTTGTAAGCAATTTTATCTAAAAGTAGTTTATGGTCCACCCTGTCAAAAGCCTTCCGAAAATCTGTGTACACAGCATCAACTTGAACTTGCTCATCCATGCAAAGTAGGTGTGCGTAAATATCTACGCAGTTTTATAAATGATGATAAATGATTTTATTCCTGTAAGTGGGTTAGTACAAACACTCTGACACGTCAATTATATTCAAAAACTAGATGAGGTCGGTCGTAGTGACGATCTATACTAATTTTTTGCATGAGGTTCTCGCTATAAGCCTAAGGCTTTTGGCGAAAACACGTGTGAAGGTGGTCTTGTTCTAATTGGATAGATAAAATACTAGACATTCACATTACTCATGATATCATTTGACAAACATTGTTCTAGCATATTTTTTAACAATTCGGCCGAGCGAGCGTATTCTTATATTTAAGTCGACCCCAATTAAATTGTCTGATGGTTTTTTGTTTGTTTTTTTGTCTATGTAGGAAAACATAGGCTTATATTAATTATAGTTATTTTTCATCTCTCATTATTCTTACAGCTGATCTCTGCCCCGCAAACGAGGTGTATTCCGCATGCGTGCAACAAACATGCCGTCGACAGAACTGTTCAGACCGCGACCTTGCCATGAAAACCTGTCCGTCGTGTGACGCAGCTTCGTGCCAACGAGGCTGTGTGTGCCTGGAAAACTACTACCGAAATGACAAAGGTGTTTGTGTTTCTTATGAAGAGTGTGAAGGTGAGAATCTTGCTTCATAAGCATATAAGCAGTAACATTCGCATGAGTTTCTGATCTGACTGTTGTAGTGCGATCTCGAGAAAAATCCATTCAATCTGATTACAAGTAAACATCTGTCATATAGTTTTATTGACTTACGGCCTGCGCCCACTGGCGGTACGGCACGGTGAGGGATTTTTACGCGTCGAATAGAAATATAACCTATAATGTCTGACAACAAAATTGTTTCAATGATTACATCTAAGGACGTCGCGGCAGAATACCACGGCATAGTTGCCGCTGAAATTTCAATTTTATTGTCATATTATTAAGTTATATTTCTATTCGTCGCATAAAAATCCCTTGCTGTGCCATGCTCCTAGTGGGTGCAGGCTCTTATGAAGTTTTTAATTGGCTGTGGCGAATTGGGTGAATTTTCTATGATAGGTATACAAACTGCAATGTTCCACTGTCGCATCTACCACTTCTACAACTCTGCTGTACCAATTACTTCTACGAGTATACTAATATTATAAAGAGGTATTTTTTTTTTGGTTGTAGGTTTGTATGTAGGGGGTAATCTCTGGAAGTACCAGTCGGATTTCTTAAAATTCTTTTGGCGTTTGATAACCCAATTCTCAGAATCAAATCAGAATCAGAATGCTTTATTTGTAAACATAGGTCAAATTACAACAGTATGCGGAATGTTATTGATTGGTAGATCCCTACGTTTTGCCCAGAGGCGTACAAATATATTAGATTAACATTGTCGAAGTTTTTACTCTAAAACACTTTATGTTTTTAAATCATAAGGTGGTAGAATTATGTAAACTTTCACATTAGTGATAAAGTCAATATTAATAGGTAGGTACATGCAAATCAATACAAATTTAAATAAAATACAATAATTTTCAATAAATGTCAATCAGAAAGTTATGGTTACATGTCTTAATAATGCTAATGCTAAACAAAATTCAAAATCGTCAAAATAGGTGAGTTGATGTACAATTTTTAACCGACTTCACAAAAAGGAGGAGGTTCTCAATTCGTCTGTATGTTTTTTTTATTTTATTTTTTATGTGTGTTAGCTCATAACTTTTTTCTGGGTGAACCGATTTAGATGATTCTTTTTTTATTTGATAGCTGGTGCTTCACATGTGGTCCCATTTAAATTTTATCAAGGTCTGACCAGTAGTTTTTGAGTTATCCTTAATACTGCAGATTTTTTCCACTTAGTTTATATGGATGATGTGTTAATAATTTCCTGTCACTGTTATTTACACACCAAGTAGTGGTATACGAATTTGTGTGGGGTAGGTACCGCAACTAAAAAGTGAAAAATAAAAACTTTTTTACAAAAAAACAACCGACTTCCAAAAAAAACACTAAACGACGTGAAAAATAACTTTAATTTCGGAAGTCGGTGGCCAAACACGAAAATACAAAACCAAAGGCACCGACTTCCGAAATTAAAGTTATTTTTCACGTCGTTTAGTGTTTTTTTTGGAAGTCGGTTGTTTTTTTGTAAAAAAGTTTTTATATCAAGCAGTAATTTTAGAATCATCGCCCAAATATTCTCGTAGTGAATAATAGCATTTATTTGTCAAAATTCTGAATAGTTCTGTTTGGAAATTGTCCAGATTTGACGTGTTTATTTTTTCAGGTAGTTTATTAAATATTTTTTTGACCATACAGAAGGTACTTTTATTCATTAGTGTAGTTTTGCCACCAGTCACTTCGAGTTCTGACTTATTTTTAACCGACTTCCAAAAACGAGGAAGTTATATGTTCGGCCGTATGTATGTTTTTTTTTTACCGATTTCTCCGTCAATGGTGGACCAATTCTGAAAATTATTTTATCGTTTGAAACGGGGGTGGAGGTGGTTCCATTGTCACCAAGTGAGAATATGATGAGGGGATCTCATGGAAATCGAGGGAAATCTTAAAATTTTATAGGCACACTTATAGCGATTTGGGTATTTTTTATAGTAACTCGTGCATTTCCTATCGGAGTTATTTTTCACTTTGTAGTGTTTTTTTTTGGAAGTCGGTTGTTTTTTTTTTATCGCGTAATTTCTGTAGTAACTTTTAGTACGTAGCTATTTCGTATGCTAAGTTAGATTTGACAAACTTATTTTTTTCGTATATGTACAGCGATAGCAAGGTAAGAATTTTTAGACGTCTAAGGAACGTTTGACAACTGTATGTGCTTTTAAGGCCACACATAGTTCTGACACATGTTTATTGGACTTTAAATACGAGTTCTCTTTCTACTGAATTAGGAGCCGCGCAAAATGAAAAAAGTCAGAATGAACGCTAAGCGAAAACGAAGAAATAGCACAAGTAGGTGATGCGATTTGACAGGGTGGCCAAGTGGGTCAGTGGAACTAGAAATTTCATGCTGTCGAAGTCGCGGACAGAAGCTAGTACATATAAAGAAAACTAAAATTACCATATTGTGTGCAGCGCCATCTAACAGGGAAATAACCAGGAGTGGGCTAAGATTTATAAAGTTATTTATTTTCTACAGGGTCGATGTGCCCAAACGCACATGAAGAGTATAAGCCAAACTTTAAGGAATGTCCTCCTAACATCTGCAAATCCCTAGTTGCGAAATACGCGTGTGATGAGAACCAGAAAGAGGGACCAGGATGTATGTGCGAGTCTGGTTACTTGAGGATAAACGTTACATCTCCCTGTATCCCGATTTGTGACTGCCCAGAAATGAAAGGATCGCCTGATTGTTAATTAATTGCCATTTCTTCATTAAAACTTTGTAATTGTATAATTCGTTTTAGTTAAAAAAAAATACTGAAAAAGAATTTAGTTCACTGGTTTTAGCAAGTTACCTACTGTAGCTGCTGTCAAAGTCAAAGCCAAAGTCAAATCATTTATTTCAAATAGGCACATAAAGGCACTTTTGAACGTCAAAATTTACAAGAAAATAGAATTGATTCTAGTTGCCCCTTCCAAAAGGTAGTTTCGTATGGAGAAGAATGGGCAAGAAACTCCACCGCTACTCTTTTAAAAATGTTTTACAATATTATGTATACATTCATTATATAATTATATGTGAAGACGATGCACCTAGAATAAAATTACTACTTATACCACAATAGGTAAAAATAATGATATATAACGCAATGACAGGTAAATTAATTATATGATAGATAGGTACATGGTGCTCACATATTTACAAATATTGAAAAGCAGATGATTTTTTCAAAATTGTAACAAGTAATAATTTAGTGTGTGAGTTAAAGTAGTGTACCTAATGTAAAAATCAGTGTCATAAAAATTATAAATTATACGTATACAATTAAATTAGCAACCAGTTTGATTTTGTCTAGACTCTAGATTGTCCTATGAAGCAGGACCAGCATGTTTCCAAGCATTCTTATCTAGGTTATAATCCTCTAATTTGTAATATGCTTGTTTACAAAGTGTACTTTTAATATGAGTTTTAAATTTTCTTTCATTTAATTGCAATATATCACGAGGTATTTTGTTGTAACATTTAACACAGTACCCCATAAAAGATGTATATACCTACTTTAAATAATCTAAAAAATGGTTGATCTATTTTATCTTTATTTCTAGTATTAAAATTATGTTTATCACTTATTTTATTAAAAAGATGTAGATTTCTTCTTACATACATAATATTGGATGTATCTACTATCTTTAATTTTATGTGCGGCTTATGTGATGAGAGCACGTTTTTTCATTAGTAAATTTACTTTTAGGTTGAGTATTTCCTGTTATCTTGATGTGGTTAATTAAAAAGAACAAAAGAATTCTTACACAATTAAGTAAGAGACTTGAAGGTTACTTACCTTCAAGTCATTTACTTAATTGTGCAAGAATTATATAGTAAACGGGTTGAGTTTAACGTTTTTCTTCGCAATATACCTATTATAAAGGGTGCCAGGGACATCGACGCACAATCTGTTACTATTAAGGCTCCAGTACATAATTCTAGACCCCGAATTGAAATTGTTCAGCAGTTATATAAAAAAAGCTGCTGTTTCCTACAAAAGAGGAAAAACATAAGCGGTAAAAATGAAAAATTTCAACGTTGGAAGTCCAGAATCGTGTACTGAATCCATTGTAACAGGTTGCGCGTCGATGGCTCTGCCACCCTATATGTAATTATTTAGTAACAGAGCAACAAGCGCTTAAGTGGGCGCACACGGGTCCACTAGCGCCACTCCTTAAAAAAAGTATTATCTCGTGACTCAGAAGGAATTTTGAATAACGGCTCAATAAGCGACCTCGATAAGTGTGTCTAGAATTTTCTAATACCTTTTATAAACTTTCTTATTGAGACACGAAGCAACAAAATACGATCCAGAGGAATGTGGCCGCTTTTGTTTAGATCGTATTTTGTTGCTTCGTGTCTCAATATGGTTTATAAAAGGTATTAGAAAAATCTTGACACACATACCGAGGTCGCTTATTGAGTCGTTTTTCAAAATTCCTGCTCAGTCACGAGATAATATTTTTTTAAAGGAGTGGCGCTAGTGGACCCGTGTATGCGCTCTTAACAACAATTATATTGATACCTATCTAGAAATAAATTCGGTATAGGACTTGTTTCATAATATGTATTTAAGGCCCTAGGTAACTCAATTTTGATTTTCCGTTATGTTGCAGTTGAGAATATGGAAAAAGTACATGTTGTTGTAGGATTACTTCATGCTGTGATTGTCTCCGATCGAAAACATATTACAAAGTTTCCTCGATTTAATTTTTAATATGTATTTGTTTTTCTCTTTAATGAAACATTTTCGTAATGAAGAATGACAGAATTCTTCTTTATTTTTACTGTAGTTGTCTTAGTTTTTAGGAAAAGTCCCTTATTCTAATAGGTAATTCGAAAAATGTAATTTCTTAAGCAATTACAATGCGAAAGCCCGAAAATTCCAAACAACGTTTATGGGATTTACTCATCAAGGTGAATAGTCTTCGATAAAAGGGTAAATAAGAACAATAAGTTAATACAACATATTTATATTTTAGGGCATAGTTATGATTATTTTGATTTAAGTATTTTTTATCAACTGGGTACAAAATTTACAAAAGACTGGCACCAAAAGCCGCTTCGGAGCCGTCTTTGCAATGTACTTACGGCTGTGTTTATTTACTACAAGCTCTTGATGAAAAGAAATATGGTCTGAAATAAACAATAGAATTCCATGCGGCCGTGTTCCATTTATGGCACTATTGAGCACTTTCGTGCAAACAGTATTGCGTGCAGCGGGCGGCGAAGGCTGCGTTCTAGATTCTAGTATCAAGACAGTGATCAAAACTGACAAACATGAGTCACACAAGGGTCAGAGATTTTCCGGACTCATCGGCCATACAGAAACCGGTAGGGATCGAGTTGTATGGAACCTTCGCCACTGCCATGTACAGTATACAAAAATGCAAAAAGTATGAAGAAATACCGAACATATGTAAGTGGTAACGCTTTGTCTTTAAGCTGGCCTAGCGTTGTACAGAGGTTCAATACAATGCGAGGCCGGCTTATCTAGTATAAGATTGTTAACAAACTCGTAGTTTAAAAAAAAACACACCTCTTAATGTAATTTAGTAATACTCCACAGTAGCTGAAAACAATAGATTTACAAAAAGGGACCCCACCAAGTTAAAAACCAATATTGTAACAGCACTCTCGAGTTAAGAAACAGGTACACTGGTGCCAATTCTCTTGTACACCGAACTAAACTAACTAAACTATCACTAAAATTCCTTACTTTTGGCTATGAGAATTTTAAAGCTATTCTGCAATAAAATATCTCTAAATTTAAAAATCATTTTGACGCAACTAAAATTTTATTTGACAATCGCGACTCCACATGGTACTTGTTTGCCCTACCCCGTGAATATTTTTTAGAGCCGGAGGTGCGCATGGGTGGCAGCCTCGGCGTGTTTTATATGGAATTTTTCACTTTTTAGAACTTATTAAAAAAAAAATACCTACATGTAGAGTTATAATATCGGTTTAAGGGTTTCATAAAGGGGGTCGAAATTTTCATTATTTTTGCGATAGGACACACCGTTTTCGAGATATAAGCAAAATTAAAAATAAAATATAGTACTGATTTTGCCCCTAAAGTCGAGGTGTTGTGGTGAATCTTAGTTCATGACAACTAATTTTATTCCACACCTTTTTAATCGCGATTAAAGATAGCCAGATTTAGTTAAGACAGCCAAAATTTTAGGTGCAAAACGTCAAATTCAGAATAGCAATATTGCCATTTTCACTAAACTAATAAATCAGTACCATCTTAGTGCTGTCAAACAAAAATATAGTTAAGTTGTGTCACTTTAGTCTATTTCAGAATGAGAAATCGTCTTTTGACAGGAATAAACAAAATTTTAGTGATTTTTAGTCTAGTTTAGAGAATTTTGTGACAAGAGAATCGGCACCACTGTCCATAAAAAATACAACCATATTCGAAAACTAACAAGAGATCAACCATTTAATTTCTCCAAATCTAAAAACATGGCTTTCAAAATATTTTTTAGACAGTACAATATATTTTTTAGATTTTTAGGGTACTACTTAATAGATCTATTTAGTTTTAATACATAAACTCACGCCTTCTTCCCATCGCGGTAGGCAGAAAGTACAGATCGCCACCAGCTACGATCCTTACACACTCCTTTTGCCTCGTTTACGTTCATACGTCTGCGGGGTAATTACGTAACTCACTAACAGTAAGAATGGGTTAAATTTTGACAGTTCAACAACATTCATTGCGTTATTTACGTTGTTGAGCAGACAAATTTTTCGATTATATGAAGCAATGGATTAGCAATAGGTTTCAAAACGATTCAGATTGTGATGGATAGTGTGTTACGTAGTTAGGGTGCTGGTCATACACGCACGCCGGTTGCGAGTACTACGTACCTGGTCTTTCTGAAGAACATCACCAATAAGTTCACTATATGTCTCCCTAGGGCGTCCCCTCCCGGCGTTTATAATAGTATTATTATTAGTTATTAATAATAATATTATTAGTTATTAATAATAATATTATTAGTTATTAATAATAATATTATTAGTTATTAATAATAATATTATTAGTTATTAATAATAATATTATTAATAATAACTAATACATAATACGTAATACTTTCTTAAATAAATAACTCATTTTAAAGGTCATTTTTCGGGGGCATGCCTCGAAATTTCGACCGAAATGTTTGGTCGTCAAAGTGACTGACCTCATCTAGCGCCTTAATAAAAGGATAAATAAAAACAAGAAGTTATTGTTACATTATTTAATTATTTGTCGTCAGCGGATTTATTATGATTATTTTGTTTTACAAATTATTATTTTTATCTGCTAAAGTTACAAAAGACGACCCCCAAACCACCCATCGCTAATTACTGATGTTCCACCAAAATCTGCAAAATAATAAATGAGAATGAATTTCTACTTTACGTAATTTTTTATAGGTACACTAAACAATTAGTTATATTTACTGTGTGAAATTGTCGCGCGTGTGTGGTCACAGTTCTAACCTAACGTACCTAACCCATTTGGTCGGAGTGGACTAGCTTAGTTACTGCGACCAACTTTCAGAATAGGCCAGAAAGTTAAAAAGAGGCACATTTATTTAAAAATACGAAAGTAAATCTTTAGAAGAACAATCAAATTTAGGGCCGGCGTGCACTGCGGCACGGCTTGGCAAGGGATATTTATGCGAAGAATAGAAATTTAACTTAATAGTACGACAATAAAATTGAAATTTCAACGGCAACGATAGCGCGGTATCCTTAGGCATGCGGCGACGTCCTTAGGCATCATTATTGAAATTTCAATTTTATTGTCGTACATTTAACTTATATTTTTATTCACCGCATAAAAATCCCTTGCCGTGCTGTGCCGCCAGTGGGCGCTTGCCCTTAGAGGCTCATTTATTTAAAAAACCGGCCAAGGGACCTTTGGATCACGTACAATGAAGGGTTCCATAGTGGAATGAATTTATCTCAAGAACAAACTTAACATTGGAGTTGAAAAAACATGTTCTCCCATACATCGATCGATATACGACACAGTGAATTCTGTTAGTGTAAGTTTGTAATCTCAAAAATATTTTTCTATGTAATACATCTACAAATTATCAATTAACGGACTTTTTCCTTTACTTGTGCTGTGAGACCTTGCTTCTTGCCAAATTTCATGATTCTAGGTCAATGGGAAATAATAAATACCCGGGATTTTGATTTATTTGCAAGTATCAAAAATCAAAATTTGGCGCATTTTTTTATTGCGTGCGTTTTTTATTGATTTTTTTCTATGTGACCCTAGACTTGCGTAAGTATTTGATATATTAATTTCAACTTGATAGCTCCACAAATTTCTGAGTAAACCACAAAGTTCGGGACTTGACAGACTGACAGACAGGCGGACGGACAACGAAGTGATCCTATAGGGGTTCCGTTTTTCCTTTTGAGGTAAGTAGGTACATCATTAGAAGGTCACTTTTTTAGAGGATCAATTAAATATTTTTGTTTGATATAGGGATTGCTTGAATCATGAGGTAAAAAAAAAAAAAAAAAGAAGAGTGTTGAAGTTTGTATGGAGCAATTCAAAATCTACGCGGTTGTTCAATATCATACAGGGTGTCCATGGGACATCAACGCGTAAACTGTAACAATGATTCTAGAACTAGCATAAAAAATTTCGTCGGTTATCAAAAAAAAGAACGGCTGTTTCATAGAAGAGTGCCATTTTCACCTACGCAGTGAAAATGTATGGAACAGCCAATAAAAAAATATCCAACGAAATTTTTCAACACAGGGGGGTGGCCAGGGTGTCGGGAATCGATAGCCGATTTCCGGCCACCGTAGGCGCGGGCTTGTGGACGGCGAGCAATGGGTAGCACGACGTCCGGTAAGGACCAGGCCCGGGTCGACGGCGCGTTGTCGTCCACGCGCGCCTCAAAGAGATATCAGCACCATTGACGGGGTCCGATAGGGCCGATGCATGCCGGGGTCGCGGATTGTTCGATAGAGACAGGCAACTGATGGAACACGGGTGTGTTTTAGTCAGTAAGAGTCTGACACGCCCTCCCGCTCCCCCCAGAGCGGGAGAAGTCATTTGAATGATTTCCCACCCAAAAATAAAGGGTAGCATTCAGCAACATGTAGTAAATCCCTGGTAACAGGTTGCGCGTCGATATTCTTGCCACCCTGTATAGACAGTAACTGTCATAGAAATAAGCAGTTTCTCAAAATAAAAATTCATGAAATTAGGCTGAGAATCAGCACTTTTTGAACGTCAAAATCACATAAGACAGTCCCCCAAAACGCCCACCCTTCACCACTTTCTAGTACTTTAGCTGGGAAGAAGCAGTAGCGCAACGAACTCCCCAGCAGGACAGCTGACAGTAAGTAAGAAGAACTTGATTACATACCTTTAGCATTGCGAAGTAGGTATGCAAGTTCCTCGGCGGTTTCTTGCGTATCCGTCGTTGCAGTAGCATCCGTCATTGCAGCGGACGTTCTGAACGGGGCAGGCCTGCCCGAGAGTAGCACATGTGGTTTGGCATGCACTTCCACATTCATAGTGTTCATTCGAGCTTGTACAGTTAAGAGGTTCTGAAAATGTTTTAAATAAAGAAGTTCTGAATGCCTGTTTTTATACGTTTTAACCGCCCTGTTATTGTTAGTATACAGGGTGGCAGGGACATCGACGTGCAACCTGTTACCATGGATTCAGAACATGATTTTTAAACCCCGTACAAACTTTTTGTAGTTTTTTTTTTAATTTGCTGTTTCAAAAGTGTTTGAAAAGTGCAATACGCGTTCAAAATGTATGGAACAGTATTATTTTTAAATATTTGATGAAATTTTTCAATGCAGGGAATTCAGAATCGTGTACTGAATCCATGGTAACAGGTTGCACGTCGATCTCCCTGCCAGCCCGTATTATCCGGGCAAGTAACAATGTGACTTTTCAATTCATATGTACTTTCTGAGTTTATCTTGGATATTACTGACATCGATGAAGGAAAACATCGTGAGGAAACCTGGACGTATAGTTAATTTAGGTAAGTCTGAAATCGCCAACCCGTCTTAAGCAGGCGTGGTGATCTATGCTCATGCCTTCTCTTTAAGAGAAGAGGCCTTTACCCTGCAATGGGACGATAATAGGCTGGTATTATTCAGTATCTACCACAGGACAAAGGCCTCCCTTTGGAGGGCTTTGTCCTGTGGTAGAAAAGTCTCCTCCCTATCTTTTGTTAAAAGAGTGGGTAAAAGTCGAGTTCGTGGCGGCATCTGCTTCTGCGCATGTCGGGCTGTAGTTCCCTTCCGTTCCACAGGCGTTGTAGGCATGGCACCGCGCATTTACATACAATAAACTACCAGATGCCATTTTTTTTTTAAAGTAACACAAAAATTACAACTGTTATTAATTGTAAAATGTTATTATATTATACGACTGATGTATTTCTAAATGATAAATTAATTTAAACTTATTTATTTGACTGGAGAAACAATTTTTAATTGAATATTGTGACTAATTCTAATTTAGGATTATTTATTTATGCATTGACTGTAGAAATTATTCCATATTGTGACATTTATAATTTTTGTTTTTATTTATTAATCATCATTTTACTAATTTTGACATACCTACCAAATAATTTATGTTTACCTCTCGCATGATCAATATTTTATTTCACTTGCAACCATATTTGTATGTCTCTTATTGGCATAACATAGCGACCTATGAACTTTAATTTAAGTACTGTATTCACTACCTATGTTACACAAATAAAAACTATTATGATTATGACACCCACTGAGCTACCTATCAATAATTTAAAAAGTTTTTTTTCTTAAAAAAGGTTTTAGTACATAAGCAGTTGAATTTAGAATTTGTAACAGAAAGTGGTTGGTACTACCTAATTTTGGACGCGCCGTTTATTTATAGGAGATTTATAACTGGCTTATAAAGAGTTGCAGTAATCCAAAAATATTTAAAAAATTAAAACTAAGTAAATGTCTAATAACATAACGCCGCGTTTACACACCCACATACAAGTTGTGTTAATTTACTCGTTTTCAACAAGTCTTGTAAAATATTGTCAAAAACAATTGAGTTTAAAATATGTACTACTGTAGGTACGTGTATTATTAACGTTGTTTCAGAAATGTAACCTTTTTTACAAATTTCTACAACTAGTATTAACGAAAACCGTGGACTTAACATGAAGAAACATGTTTTATATAAACTGGTATAAACGCGGGTTAAGATTGCACTTACCTCCAACACTCAACAGAACACAACAGGACAAGACCACGATTAAACTGAACATCTTGACGACTCAACTCGACATAAATGGAGACGAAGTCTACTGCTTTTTATACTACTTACGACCAATTTTTTGTACCTAGTTTATGTCTTATCTTTATAATATATACAAAATAAAATAGAAAATAAATGTCTGTCCTAATTCAAATAAAGCTGTTGCACTATGGTTTATCTAAATATACTAGTTGGACAAAATTCCTTTACGAAAGAATGAAAAAAAAAATGATACACGTTAGGGAAGAATGATGTGATATGGCAACGGTGCGGTTTAAAAGAAGATGTAGTGACAAAAATTGAAAAGAGTATGCTTAAATGGTTTCGTCATATTGAGAGGATGAATGAAGGGCAACTAACAAAAGGTATTTACAAGTCAAATGTGAGTGGAAACGCCCTAGGAGGGGACGGCTTAGGAAGTATTGTGACCTTATTGATCATGTTCTTCAGAAAGGTCAGGAGCACAGTACTCGCAACCAGCGTGCGTGTATGACCAGATATATGAATGTAAACGAGGCAAAAGGAGTATGTAAGGATCGTTGTAGGTGGCGTTCTGTGGTTTCTGCCTACCCCCATGGGAAGAAGGTGTGAGTTTATGTATATCTGTATGTATGTGTAGGTTAAGGCACACAATATGCACAAAAAATTTTTGTAGAAATTCTTCACAGTGTAGTTAATATAAGATTATAGTAATAATAACACCTTTTATTTCAGGCGTCACAGGCCCATAGAAAAATACCTTAACCTAAACATAAGTATTTTCATATAACACTCACAAATCACAATTAAGTTTGATATTTTATTTTAGTGATGGGTTTTCTATTAAATCGGTAAGCTACCTTTAGGAACTCAATAATTCAACAGAGCTCATTATTTTTAATAACAAAATTATTTAAGTGTGATTTTCTTCTATTTAGTGTTTATTGGATACGGAACAGTATGCTCGAGTGTGAATAAAACCTGTACCTTCTTTTGAATTTTAATAAATCTATTATGTGGATTGCTGTGGATCTTTTTTTTTTTCTTATAATGGGATCATCTTTCCAATAATTGGTCTAACTATGTAGGTTGTAACGAAAGTAGGTCATTTAAAAACCCCTTTAAAAATAAAAATGTTCTTTGTCCAGCTAGCATGTTATAGACGAACCACGGTGTATCGACGCACAAACCAGTTTTTAATGACCTGTATACAAAACTGCACCTTATTTCGTAGAATAATGGTCCATCTATATGTGTCTATGTACGAGTATCTACATATACTACACTAATAATAAAGCCTTTCTTGTACTTAATAAGTCAACATGATAACATAAAATGGCATAAAATTAACGTTATTTAATTAAATTTCTCAGTAGTCTTTGTTCATTCTGTTACTTATTTAATTATACAGGGTGGACTAAAATAACGTTGACAAGAGGTTTTACGAATTATTTTATCAATTTATACGGGAATTAAATAAGATTATATGACAGAAATACACTTTATTTTATACAAGAATCGCTGTTTGTCTTCAAAATAACCTACTTTAGCGCGGATCCATAGAGACAAACGCTTGGTAAAATTTTCTACATTTTTCCGCACTTCCTCTACAGAAATTTTGTCCCAATATAGTTTGGGGTGCAATTTGCGCCACTGGCAAAACTCCCCTACTTTTTTTAGAAAAGGGTATCAAAATCCACCAAGAAAACTACCGACGAGACATTCTTGAAAATGTGCTTCTACCTTGGAGTCAATCGCACTTTGGTAACCGTCCATGGATATTTCAACAAGAATCTGCTCCAGCTCACAGGGCTTAAACTGTTAAACAGTGGTGAAAAGACAATTTTCCTGGTTTCATTGGCTCCAAAGAATGGCCACCCTTCTTGCCTGATCTGAATCCGATGGATTACAGTTTATGGTCTATTTTAGAAGCAATAACCTGTGCTACGTGTTGATGAGCTAAAGACAACTCTTACACAGGGGTGGGACAAAATTACTGTGGAAGAAGTGCGGAAAATTTTAGAAAATTATACCAAGCGGTTGTCTCTATGTATCCGCGCTGAAGGAGGTTATTTTGCAGACAAATAGGGATTCTTGTACGAATTAAAGTGTAGTTTATAATTTATAACCTTATTTAATTCACGTATAAAATTGATAAAATCATTCGTAAAATCCCTTGTCAGCGTTATTTTGGGCCTCCCTGTAGTTACCGTTCTGGTTTAAATACTTACATTGTACATACCTACTTCCTTCCAAAAATAAATAAAAGAATGTATAGAAAAATAAGAAGATAATTTGACATATTTATTATTTGGCAGGAGTTAGTACCTATGGGATGCCGCACGTCAGTGTTAAGGTGATTGCTTAAAGGCACTTCCCCATCCCATACATTCTTTAGGAGATCTTGATACATAAACTTTTTTTGCAGTATGAAAGCAAGTATACGAAGTCTTTATGATTTATTATTGACGCATATCGTCAAAAACTATTTAAAAATAGCAGTATTTGTAGGATATCCAGAGCTGACAAAAACGAAAATGTTTGGTTGTGTGAGTGAGCAGAGCCCTCTACCAGATATATAACAAACCATCGAGAAACAGAACAAACTTCTTGCTAAGTAGCAAGAAGGTACTGTTACTAGTTATCGTTCGGTAACAGTTGATCGTTAGATGGCGTTGTATTAAAAGCGGAAAGTTTATTTTATGAAGGGACGAGGTCGGGTGGCGACGCGCGACGTACTGTGGGCTGTAAATTGAGCGTCATAGGCATTTATATGCTTTTCGCTTTTATTTTAGTTTTTGCTTGTGATTAGCTTCAGCAGTCATGAATATATTTAAGGAATATAATTTCATAGGTAAACTAAATTAATACTT
Organism: Griposia aprilina; assembly: GCA_916610205.1. Lineage (NCBI taxonomy): Eukaryota > Metazoa > Arthropoda > Insecta > Lepidoptera > Noctuidae > Griposia > Griposia aprilina. The sequence continues at coordinate 18,905,737 of OU744288.1, forward strand.
ATTAGTATTATGACATAAGGGTAGCTAAGTTATACGCTATATATCCCATATATTTACATGCCATATTGTGCTTAACTACCCAATGTCGTAATACTAATAATTCGGTAACTACTAATTATAGTAACTAATGTCAAGAAAATTAAGGTATGTAATACAAAAAAAATAAAAAGGGGGAGTAAGTGGCCCTACCAACATCTGAAGATCCAAAGTCAACCTCACCTGCCCGCGGTACACCGTGCTGAATTTACCAACGAGGCTCTGACGAATCGCCACTTATGAGGTTTTGTAACCAACTTATCCTCGTTTGTGGCCCGTGCGGTTTCCGGATAGAATGAACCAACCCATTTCATCCCGTGGGTGTCGTAAAAGGCGACTAAGGGAACAGCTGAGGCATTCTATTGTTTTCCTCTGTGTGGTACTAACAACACACACCCAAGCTAAGGTTGCCGTGCCGAGAGCTGCATGGCTAGGGGGGAGCCTAATCGCAAGCGTGCCTGTTGTCTGGGATCGGGCGCCCCCAGGCACTAACAAGCTTTACCTCTACATGCGGGGCTCTGTAGAGTGTCGACAGATTTTTTCCTCTGCTTTTCGCGGGAACTAAATGAGAATTTCAATTAATAATAATCAACTCGGAGGCGGCGGTGATGCTCGCCACACACCACGTCAGTTGTTTCCACGGGGCGAAAAGCGAGCGGCAGAATGTCGCTTAGCTACGCTGAATACGCAGGGAGGTATAAAAGATAAGATGGATGAGGTGTGTGAGATGGTGAAGGATAAAAGGATAGATGTGCTTTGTGTGAATGAGACGAAAAGAAAGGGAGTGGACATATCTAAACACGGTTCTCTGAACGCTATCTGGTCAGGTGTTCAAGAGACACATAGGGCCTGTCAGGGTGTGGGGGTGGTCCTCTCCGAGCGGATGATGAAATGTGTGAAAGATTATGTTTGTGTGAGTCCCAGGATTCTATCGGTAAGAACTAAAGTGGGCCTAAACCCTATCTTTATTTTGTGCGTTTATGCACCCAATATGGGAAGCTCCCCTTCGGAGAGGGATGAATTTTGGGGCAGTTTAAGGGATTTAGTGAATGGATGTAGGTCAAACGAGAAGATTGTTATGCTTGGAGACTTTAATGGTTGGGTTGGTGTGAAGAGGAATGGGCACGAAAAAGTATTAGGTGCGTATGGGGATGATAGAGTGAATGAGAATGGGATGAGTTTACTAGATATATGTGTAGAAAAGAATTTGTCTGCTATGTACACTATGTTTAATCATAGAAAGGTTCACAGGTATACGTGAGAAATTATAGAGTTGAAACACGAACTAAAAAAAATCTTGCTGTTGTGTTTCATTATTCTTTTTAAGATTCCAGATTGAATTGCAATTATGCCTAAGGTTTCGTTTTTGGATTGATATTCATCAAATGACTTCTCCCGCTCAGGGCGGAGCAAGATGGCGTGTCAGACTTTTACTGACAAAAACCCACCCATGTTCCTTCAGTTGCCTATGCGCCAGGGCCACGGTAACTCTTCCGAACAATCCGTGACCCCGGCAGGCATCGGCCCTATCGGACCCCTTCAATTATCCTGACATCTCTTTGAACCACGCGTGGAACACAACGCGCCGTCGACCCGGACCTGGTCCTTACCGGACGGCGACCTGCCCATTGCTCGCGGTCCGCAGGCCCGCGCCTACGGTGGCCGGGAGTCGGCTATCGACTCCCGACGCCCAGGATGTCTCCTCCTGCGGCGACTAGGGGCGTGAGGGCGCTATGATTGCCTCTCCCTCACGCGCTCCGCCTCCTCCTTCGCGAGCATTACTGCTTCGCAGAAGGAGGTGACTGCTTCCCATTCCCTCTCGCTCCGTACCATAGCCTTTACCGGGGCCGGACGCGAGAGATCACCCGCCGCCTTGAGGATACGGCGGTGCTCCGCCCAAGCCGGGCAAACCTCTACTGTATGCTCCACCGTGTCCTCCGGTCGATCCACACAACGGTGACACCCAGGCGTTTTCTTCCGCCTTATCCGGAACAGGATCCTCCCTAAACAGCCATGTCCGGTGAGGACCTGCGTCAGGTGGAAGGTGAGGACGCCGTGGCGCCTCGTAATCCATTCCTTAAAGAGGGTACATACTGCCATAATTGTGGCGTGCCCTGGACTGGGTTGTGATAGTCGCACTCTCCATGCCGCCATGAGATCCCGCTGGAGCTCTGTCCGCTGCGCCGCGATTTCTCGCGGCGGCGGAGTTACGCCCCCGCGTTTCGCCTACTCGCGCCACTCCCAAATGTGAGCGAGAACTTTTACCTCGAGATCCCATGGCGGCAATCCGGCAAGTAGACTCACCTCCTCGCAGGAGACCAAGCGGTATCTCTGGACCAGCCCGATGGCCATGACCCTCTGGGACACGTTCAACCAGCGGGCTGGTCGGTGCCTGAATGAACGCGCCCACACCGGTGCCCCGTATCGGGCCATGGATGGCCTCTAGATTGGGCAGGAGCCGCTTCAAGGTAGCCCCGGCCCGGTCCAGTCTGAGAGCCAAATGTCGGAAATGCTGCACCCACCACGTACTCGTGCACTAGAAGGGCACGTGCGCGCGTAAAACTTGTAGTTCTGACTCTATAACACTACCCTATCTATATCCTCATGCGATCGTTCGCAATCGGATTCGCTTTTTATAAAAGTAATCAGAAGATATTTTTATTGTAATCATTTTAAAATTATGAATGTTTGTATGTAGCGATGTATAGTTTAACTGTGTTATTTGTTAGTTCATAAGATTTTCCGTTGTAGATATTTTTAATAAACCAGCCTAACAATTGTTTAAAATTATTTATTGAAGTTCAAAATTGTATAAGTATGTATTTTTGAAACTATGTTAAATTAGCTACCGGTAAAACGGGGTGAATAGGAACGCAGGGGTGAATCGTAACGAAACTTTAAAAGGGATTTTTTCATTGAAATATTATAGTCTGTCGCCAAAAAGGACTAACGTGTATACTGTATTATAATTAACCGATTACGTGTCCCTGTTGGCAACAAATTATATTATTTAAATGTTAAAAATCCTTTTAAAGTTTCGTTACGATTCACCCCGTTTTACGGTACCTATTTGTGTGTTATTTTGTAAGATACTTACATGTATCGACGTGTGATGATATTTATATTGTTATCTACGTACTTACATAATTCTTAATAATACTAATTCAGAATAATAATTGGAATTATCAAAATATTTGAAATTGTAGTTATCAATGTAATCTCCAGTCTATTATTTTCTACAATTGATATCTTCTCTGAAGATTATATCACTATTCCGCCTCAAGTACCTAATAATATAAGTACATAAACTTTAAAAAAAATTGAACAAGTCATATCCCCTGGAACTGTTCGTATGGTTTTTCTGTAATGATGTAGAGCAGTAATTACCAAAGTGGTCCAGGTGGACCCCCAGGGTCCACGGGAGACTCGACGGGGGTCTACGTTGGGCGTGACAAAAAATGGGGGTCTACAATCGTAAGTGGGGGTGCATGAAAATTAATTTGGTTTCGATAGTGAAGAACTAAAATGTTGGCTTGACTTCTCCTATCAATATAGGCAGATAATATTTTAAGAAGCTCAGCGACTGTTACCCACTCACCCGCCGGTCAACGCGTGACTTGTGCTTCGATTTAGTCGACTTTATTATCAAATAATTAACCCTATCAAGCAATCAATTCTAACCTTTTTTTTCGAAAACTGTTAATTCGTCGTTGAAACTCAGCCACAAAGCAAGTTTCCATAGATAGATTTAATCTTCACTTATTTTTTCGAGACTTAGAAATTGGTAGTAATGTAGCTGCAGGGGGTCCACCAGATCCAGCAAAATTTTGAATGTGGTCTATGAAACAAAAGAGTTTGGGAACCTCGGATGTAGAGCATATATATCTTGCTTATTTTCCATTAAAATTATTATGTTTAAATACCAAAATAGGTTTTGCAGGTACATAGGTAGGTTAGTTTTGGTAAAATAATAAAATATTTACATTGTGATCTTGAAATAAAAAGCTTTACAATTGAATAGTCTATTATTTATTTAGTGTAAGACTCGACAAAACCAAATTTAGATTTTGTCAGTAATGTAAACACAATAAACCTATTTACAGTTTACGATAATTGAGTATAATACCCATAATACATAATTAAATATTTTTTAGTATAGAAAAGGTGACCAATCATGATATGAGCCTCTAAGACACAATAAAAATATTATGCTTAAAAATACATATTCTTTTCTTCAGTTTTTACTTTTTTTAAAGTAACGCCATCTAGTCCGAGTATTGCAAGTAAAACTATTTACATTAATAGTGTGTGTAAGGAATAAAATGCAGACGGCTAAATGTTTCGTGGAACAAATCTTTGTAAGACCAGAGTTAACAAGTAAAGTGAAAATCTAAAAAAAAATAAGTTAATGCGTTAGTTTAAGCATATAATAAAGTTGTGTCTCAAAGATTTCTAAGTTAAGCGTAATAATCCAAAATGTGCGATTGTGCCGCCATCTAGCGAGAAAGTGGCTGGGAGACCATCTAAGGACCCACCTTAAAAAAATCAGAATAAAGCCACGCGCACTTTGGACGCGTTTTTGTACGAATTTTATTTATTTATTTAACCATTTATATACACACATATATAAACAGACAAGAAGAAAGGAACATAAAAATAGGTACAAAGGTGATGCTTCTAAAGAAATCTCTTCCAGAATACCTGCGCTAGGAGAGTATTTGTAGACGCATTCATATAACAAAGACGTTCTTAGATACTTCTTGACCGTCCAAGTGTTCTTTGAAAAGTTAAAAAAAAAAAAACAGGGCGGCTGTGAGATGCAAAGTTGTTTCAAATACTGCAATAAGGGTAAAAAATTAAAGGGCTCATCGTAAGAATTTTAAAAAGTATATCACATGATCATGACCGTAATTCAAAATAAAAAAAAGACATCAATAAAAAAAAATATATAAAAAAAACGCCTGCATATAAAAACAATCAATGTAAAATCAACTAAAAGGACCGAAACAAGATCAGAAATTCAGTAATAATAAAAAGCCAACGAAAGAAATCAAAACAAGACCAAACATTAACGGCAAATTCAAAACATATCGATGGTAAGTCCTTCAAAATTTTATGCAGCATTATAACATGCAGTCGGAGCCATAGAATTGAATGATATAATAAATCATATAATGTCACTATAAGTATGCTTCCGACTGTGTGTTATCATGCTGCATTCAATTTTGAAGGACGACCATCGATATGTTTTATTTCGATTTCTTTCGTTGGCTTTTAATTAATACTGAATTATTGATCTTGTTGCGATTTCTTTCGTTTGCTTTTTATTAATAGTGAATTTTGATCTTGTTTCGGTCGTTTTGGTTGATTTTACATTGATTGTCTTTTTATGCAGGCGGGTTTGTTGTTTTTATTTTAATTTTAATATCAGATACTTTGGAACAGACTATACATACAATATGCTTTAAAAGATGGGAAGGCATCTTTTAAAGAAAATATAGCAGAAGTGCTATCCCGTGCCCCGCGCGAGATTAACTTCAGTCTACTTGAAGTTATTTTTCTATTCTTTGGTAGTAGAATCGTGAAGCCCGCAGTCTGGAGAATGCTTCATCTGCGAACACTGACAGCTTGGTATACAGGGAGAGTCTGGCTGTTGTCTCAAATACCCAGGCTTACAAGCACATCCCTTCTTGCAAGGTTCCGTGCTGTCACACTTGAACCGAGCAACAAGTGACAAGCACGTGTTTGGTGGGCAGGACTTCTTGCAGTCAGTATTTACTTCGTTTTCGCCAGTGCAGACTAATTCTGGAAAGTGTATTGCGATTAATAAAATAAAGTACATTGTCGTGGTAAAAGTAGGCCCCCTTTACTTAAGCATTGTAGAGTCAGGGGAATTACCTAATAGTTTTGAAAATTGACTACCAACTTAAATCGTCAGTATATTCAAGTCATAACTGGCATTCCTTGACAGTAGTATGAAATGGCTATAACACGGTAAATTGGCACAGTATATCAATCTGATAAACTATAAATTTCCCTGATTTAGTTATTCGGAGTCATAATCGGAGTGGAGTGATTAAGAGCTCCAGACATAGATCAGTTTGCGAGTCAATTCCACTGAACTTCTGATACACCAGGTAAGTAGAACTTTGCCAGTTAGTACTAATCTTTTTCTGTCAGCGAAAACCTAGTGACTGTGCTGTCCACTGACTTGCGAACTGCGGGGTAATTGCATAACACACTAACAGTAAGAATGGCTTCCATTTTGACAGTTCAATAACATTCACTGCGTTATTTACGTTGTTGATCAGACACATTTTCGATTATGCAAAAATGGGTTAGGAATATTCTTCAGAATGATTAAAATTGTGTTTGTTAATGTGTTACGCAATTAGGTAGCTGCTCAGATGGAGATTCAAAGACTACTCCTCGCTGGATTGCAGATGTGGTATAGAGAGAGAGAGTGGGCTATAATCCACCACCCAAGCCCACTGCGGGTTGGTGCAAATGTGATGCTGTTCCACAAACGATAGCACACTTAAATTGGTATTATATCCTGAGCCCTGATGCTGCTCGAATAGGAAGGAACTGATGGAGCAATGGATTAACAATATCCTTCAAAATGATCCAGATTGTGATTGATAGAGTGTTACATAATTAAGGTGCTGGCCCCATGTCCGAAGCTCATTATACTCTATAGCTCCCAGCACTATCTCTATTAATAAACTTCAGCCATAGTGTATATTATAAGTACTTGCCAGTTAAGTCAGAGATTCGGCGCACTCGCTGGGCTCCATCTTCAGGTTTGATCGACGAACCTTCGTCAACATGTGTACTACCTGCGAATGAATAAAACAATTAAAATTGATACCTGCAAAGTTTGGTTAGTCATCAACCTGCCGGCTAGCTACGGTCGCCATCCGTCGGAAAAAAAAAATGATGAACATGGACGAACAAAAAAAGTCGGACGGAACTCCGATAAGACAAAACTGAGTCCCCTTTATGTGTGAATATATGTTATATTATATAATATATATGTAATATAATATATAACACTCTAACAGTAGGAATGGCTGTCATTTTGACAGTTCAACAAGATTCATTGCGTTATTTACGTTGTTGAGCAGACACATTTTTCAAACATATGAAGCAATGAATTAGCAATATCCTTCAAAATGGGTCAGATTATGATTAACAGTGTGTTACGGAATTAGGGTCCTGGCTCAGCAGTCGCGCCAACGGCCACTAGCCAGGCATACAATTTGGAAGAAAATTCCTATTTTAATAAATTCATGTTGAATACTTACGGCACTTCTCAATAGGTATGCAGTTTCCTTTGTCGTCTCTTGCGAATCCATCATCACAATAGCATTTGCGATTGCAGACGATGTTCTTAATAGGACAGTGTGTTTTATTCTGTGTGTCAAGTGTGGCACACTCGTTGTCACAGGCACTGCTACAGGCGAAATATTCATTGTCACGTTGACACATATCTGAAAATGTTGGAAAACGTCCTGAATGTCTGTTGAGATTTTTGAGGGAGATTTATCATGTATGTCCATCAATTATTAGATTTATCGTGTATCATAATTTGAATTCAGAACTAAGTACTTTATTGTTGTTTTTTTTTTTTGACGTAACTACAACGTTAAAGTACTTAGTTCTGAATTCAAATTATGATACACGATAGATCTAATAATTGATGGACATGGAAATTAGCATTCGTTTGTATTCGGAAATGCGATGATTCCCGAGGGATATTAAGAAAATAGTTGTACTGTAGGTATCTATCTATATATATAAAAATGAATCCCTATTTCTCTTGGTCACGCCATCACGCGTGAACGGCTGGACCGATTTCACTTTTTTTTTTTTTGTTGTGTTCGTTATTGCTAGGAGAAGGATCATAGGAAATAAAAAAATAAGGAAGTTGATCGGAACGTTACAAAATTTAAGAAAACTTAACGCCAATATTAATTTTACCTATCTGTGAATTGTTTGAAATAACTGTCAACGATTGTACCGTCCGTAACGTCTGTCGGGTCAGCTTGTTATTAATATTTCAGAAATAGCCAGACAGTTTGCCCAATGTAATAGTGCCGTAGAGGGCTAACTTGTTGCCCTTTATCGGGCAGAGCATAGGTATTCTGGCAGTTGGCTACTCTAAGCAGGTACTGACAATTGTCGAACAGTAAAACCCAAAAGATACCTAACACTTTTCCTGACCTGGAAATCAAACCTCACGATGACATCAGTCGATCTTGCGACCACTCGAACAACAACGCTAATACACCACGGACCTTATAAAGGAGTACTTACCACACTCTTCATTAGTTATACAGGTTCCTACAGCATTCCTTAGGAATCCTGGTTTGCAGACACATATGTGATGACAAGGCTGAACAGATTGCAAACAGCTAAATTGTACGTCGCGATTCCTGCAAGTTTTTTGAGGGGGGCACGGTTCCACGCATTTCATTTCTTCATTTTTTCCACAATCTAAAAATTTAAGGAGATAAACAGTTACATTGTATAATATATTGTACTTTAGTATTAATATACAACTAACTATTGACAATATTTACACTCGGTACTAAATTAAATCACTAACTACGAGTATATAGTACATACAGGAGGTACAACACACACAAACCTAACACACAAACCACACAAAAACCCATAAATCTGTAAGTGTACAAAAACAAAAAGGAAACTTAGGTGTCAAAGTAGGTGCGCCTACACACGCTGTTATCCGGATACTTGCCCAGATGACTGGCAGTATTGCCACGCTGAATGACATTGCTAATATAGGTAAAGGTTAATAAGCATCAGCCTATAATGTTCCCGTTGCAGGTAGCAGGGACCCAGGCCTCCTCTCTGTGAGAGGGAGTGGGCCGTAATCCACCACGCGGGATCAGTGCGGGTTGGCAAATCTCACATATCGTCAACATATTAGTTCACCACGGAACGACATTCCAATTTCCTCACGATATTTTCCGTCACCGTTTTAGCAGAGATATATGGATCAGATTTTATACAAGTAATAGGTACAGGAGAAGCTGTAGTAGGAAAATCGATAGAAGAATTTTTAATTCAAGTCAACACAGGATAGTGGTCAAGATGTAGAGATGGAAAACCCAGCTGATGTTACGCATGAGGAAACAATTGTATCTGGTGAGATACAATTGCTTGCGGGATTTTGACTGGGATTTTGGTCTCGTTGTCGCAAGTGCGGTTGCTAAGCGTGGGGTCCTGGGTTCGATTCTCGGGTTGGGCAAAGTGTTATTGCGTTTTCCAATTAGGAATTTCTTAGTAACCGCCCGGAGTTTGGAAGTTGGCGGTGTGATACCCCCGTGCCTCGGAAAGCACGTTAAGCCGTCGTGTCGGATTGCTGTCTCATCGGACTATGAGAATGAGGGTAGAGAGAGTGCACATGTATCTGCGCACACCGGTCTGTCATTCGGTCTGGAGGACTATTATTATGTAATAAGACAAAACTAACACTATATAGACGTACTTCCTACATTGCCTCACCCATCATGTTTTCCACGCCTCATAAGTGAAGCGCGTGATGTAGTGCTCTACTCTCGCCTTACAAAGAACAAGTCTATATCGCATATCGCACTTGTAGAATAATATTCACACACAAACGTCAGGAAAAAACACTAGTTTCAACAGTGATGTTATTTTCAAAAGACATTATGCTATTTAAAATAATGAAAAAACTATATAAAATTATTCTGTGGACGTCCGTGTGTCTGTATGTATCGATCCTGGTGTGGTCACGATAACTCCCGAAAAACTTAACTAATCGAGTCCATTTATTTTAAACGCCTTTCGTCCTGACCTGTCCTTTCGAAAATCGCGGTCTAATTCAATGTAGTTTTTTTTTAATGTTACTTTTCAACATTTTCATTAAACCCGTAGAGTTATAAAAATGCAGAAAAATTTAGCTGAGAAGCTGGATTGGATTATTACATCCCATCCTCTCTTTTAATAAATTAATTCTCTATTCTCTAATCTTTTTTGTTATTTTTTATAGTATTGAATGAAATTATGTGGCGTGCACCTGTGAATTTTCCAATTTTTTTACTTTCTTTCTGAACTTCACGCGTGGCTTAAATCGGAACTAACGCCGCCATTTTGTTTTTTCAATACATTTCCCTGTCAACGTCATTCGAGTGTCAAAGAGCCTTGTAACAGTGTACAGTCCCTTCAGTGTTATCACTGTCAAAATCACAGTGATCTTTATTGCCGTTCCATTATGGTTGCTGTTGGGTTGCTGTCATTGATAAGTCTGTCAAATTCACAATGATCTTTATATCGTTATGATAAGGTTGCCATTGGGTTGCAGCTGTCAGAGATAAAATAACTGTGAATGGACTGTACAAGCTTGTGGCCGCAGTGGTTAAGCGATTGACTGCTGAGCTGCGTGTCGCGGGTTCGATTCCCGCACGGAACAAATATTTGTATGACCTACAAGTAGTTGTTCCGGGTCTGGCTGTTTGTGTATGTGAGTTTAAATGTTTGTAAACGCACCCACAATACAGGAGAAATTCCTAGTGGAGCAACGTTTAAAAAAAAAAAAAAAGCTATGGTACTTGTTTTAAAACAAGTCAAGTAATTTTGACAACTTGACTGGTCAAAAACATATACAGTGCACCAAGCTTATCTGGCGCGGTGGCTTGAATTGGAACTAACGAAATCACTATGCAAAGTGACAAGGTCTGTTATTCTTAGTTTACTGACAGCGCCACCAGCCCGGGCCAGATAAGTTTGTGGCACTATACGAGTATTGTGTATTATGTGCATAGACGTATTGACGTTGTTTCAGTCAAGTCTTGTTAACGCATTGATGGACACTAAACGCCCCCAGGCGTAATAACAATAAAACTCCGATTACGTCTGGTTCAGGGTCCTTCATCCAATCAATTAGTTTGTTCACCTTTTGACATTTTCGACAAGTTTTTTGCAATTTTTGTATACAACTAGTCTTATAACAACTTGTTTTAGGTGTTAACGATAAACGAAAATATATTTTTGTTAATTGCTAAATTTACTGAAAACCCTATTGTCGTTTCCCATGCAGATTCGAATCACCGTCAAGAAACACAATGTTTAAAAAATATTTTTTTAACATTTAATAACAATGACAATTAACGATTTCATTAAGTACGTAATTAAACGTAACATTACATGCAGGTTACTTTCAGTTACTTTGTGGACATTGCATAACATAACATTACGCTCGATTCCCCAAAAGATTAGGTAGAGGTGTATGATCCACATTTCGCCATCTTTGAATTCCTAATGCGAGTTTTTCGAAGCTAGGAATTAAACTGTGTCCTTAAACTCAGAAGTCGTGCTTATGATCACTTCAATTGCCTATTGCAACAAGGTAGTAGTACAATAGGTAGATTTTAACACTGTGGGACACTAAACGCTCCTGACGTAGGTAGGTAACAACAATAAAACTGCTATTGTATCTCGTTCAGTGTCCTTCAACTGATTAATATTAATAAATAAAGTATTAAAAAAGAACATAAACATTGTTATCTAGTAACTAAATGACGCTGACGTCAGAATATTGACATAGGTAAAGGTATTTCCCCTCGTCAGATTGTCTGTGGTCTAAGTTATTATAATCTCGTGGAACGCGGAAATACCAAATTAAATAAATTTTCCTTCTATATTTTTTACTATGAATCTGTTTTGTTTTCATTCGTTGTTGTGTTTTGGTATTCAAATAAGCATTGAGATGCTTGATATTCGGCTATTAAAAGATGGTGTTCATAATAAAACTTTTTTTAACTTTATTTATTAGTGCCAAAAATCGCGGCAATAATGTTACCTAAATAAAAATAACAAAAAATAGGTTTTTATTATTTGCTATTTTTGGGTTCTAAAACAGCGGGGAAATTACGTAGCACACAAACAGTAGGAATGGCTTTAATTTTGACAGTTCAACAACACTCATTGCGTTATTTACGCTGTTGAGCAGACAAATTTTTCGAACTTAAGAATCAATGGATTAGCTTCAAATTGTTTCAGATTGTAATTGATAGTATTTTACGCAATTAGGGTCCTGAACCCCTAAAATTTCGTTCACACAGCCATTTTACTCGTAGACTTAATACTATCAATTAACGATATATCCGCCAAAGGTCAAAACAGATGAGAAGGAAGCACAATTTTAGTACCTAGTAACTGTTTTAGTCCTAACTAAAAAATAACACACAAAGACACATATTTGTCAGGTTTACTTACTTTTAAAATCATCACACATAGACCACACAACACAACAGGATAGCACGATAAACCTCAACATCTTGACGACTGAACTCGGTATGACATAAACGGAGTCTCGACCTGTCATTTATACTAGTTTTATTTAAATAATTATTTGTTACATTAGCATTATGCTTGTGAATCATAACTTACCTAAAGGTTGTTGATAGGTCCGTGTTGATAAAATAAATTTGAATGTGACCTTTGAGATGAACTCGCGATATGAAAATAAATTACTTTATAAGGGATTCCACAATATTTGTTAAGGCATTCTTTATCGCTAAATAAAAAATATGTAAATATTTTGTACACATATTTGTTTCCTTATATAGGCACCAAAAATTGTGAAGATTACATTAAATCAATACATTCATCTTATGTCCTCTTAAGTTGCGGGTTTTGCTAAGTAGATCATCCTAATTTGTAGTCCTTGGTTAAATAATTATTTACAAAGCAGTTTTCAATTATAGGTACAACTAGAAGGCCAATTCCTGTAACTATTTAAAATCGTTCAAAATCAGCATCCTAATTGCGAAACACATTATCTATCACAATCTGAATCATCTTGAAGCCTATTGCTAATCCATTGCTTCATATGTTCGAAAAAATTGTGTGCTCAACAACGTGAATAACGCAATGAATGTTGTTGAACTGTCAAAATGAAAGGCATTCCTAATGTTAGTGTGTTACGCAATTACCTTGCTGGTCGCTATCTCATTTCAGTGACAATCATTGTCGAAAATGCAGGAGAAGTATTTTTACAGATACCCGTTATCACGAATACTAAGCGACACCTAAATTAATGCCTAAATAAAAGTGCGCTGTTGGATTTTCAACGCTCGTCTAAGCGCTGAAAGTTGAAAATCCTTCAGCGCGCGTACATGAGATTCTTGAAAATACAGGGGATTGACCCAAAGGTCAATCGCCTTATTTTTAAGTACCGCTTTTTTGAGACGGTATTAAAAGATACCGACTCAAAAAAGCGGTACAGTGAGAGAGCCTACCTACTTATAGCAACCACAGACGCCTTTTATTTATGTCAGAACCACCTTGAAACAAGCTCAACAGGATACACTTGGAATAAAAATAGACTACAACGTACATAGAGTATGACCGAAAATATAGAGTTCCGTACGTGTTCTTTAAGGACTACTTAAGAGCTGAATAGTCCGCTTCATGAAGGGAATCAGAGGGCCTCGACAAAGTAACATTCGATTAGCGATGACGCTAGTAGAAAAGCCAAAATGTATGGGGTTGACATAAGCTATCGACATGTCACGTGATCATAGGTCAACGAATAGAAATTAGCTAGACAATGTTAACATCATTCGATTCTATGAAATGAATTGACAGTGTTGAACGATTACTTCCATAGATATGCGTAGCCAAGTGGCACTTTTTGACAAGCGTTATCGCTAGTGTTCGATTCGTATGATGGAAACATTAGCGAAAGCGATTGTAGAAATAGAATCGCTCCGAAGCGAATGCCATTTGTCTAGGCCCTCAGCTCCCTAATTGTGTATCGCACTTTCAATTTCTGAAAGATTTCGAAGGAAATTGCAAATCTATTGTTCGCTTTACGATATTAACGTGGACGGAAATTTAAAATCGTCTTCATATAATATACATTGCTTTATGTTTGAACAATTCGCCTGCTCAGATCAACAACGTAAAAAACGCAATTAATGTTGTTAAATTGTCAAAATTTATAATAATGCCCTTGTAAGTGTGTTACGCAATTACCCCGCTGGATCACCAGGTATATCCGCCATTTTTCATAAAGGCTCCTTTTGACTCGCGCGACACGCGACGCGAATCGCACGCGACACAAATGCACCGCTCGGCGCGCGACAGGCGGTGCCTTTGTGTCGCTTCGCATGTCGCGCCTGTTTGATGGACCCTTAAAGCTCTTTTTGCTATGCAACAGACAATGACAATAGCTTCAGGGAAAACAAATTAGCAAGATCACTTTACTATAAAGTGGAATTATGATAAACTAGCAGTTCCTCATAGTTTTACGTCCTAATTACACTAATTCATATAGGTAAGTCAATCAACTCAGCCTATCGCAGTCCACTGTTGGACATATGCCTCTCCCAGGCTGCGCCACAACACCCTGTCCTCCGTGTTCCGTATCCAATCTGTCCCAGCCACCTTCTTAAGGTCGTCGGTCCATCTAGCTGGGGGGCGTCCCACGCTACGCTTGCCGATACGCGGTCTCTACTCCAGAACTTGTCTGCTCTACCGGCCATCGATTCTTTGATGGCCAGCCCACTGCCGCTTCAGTTTGCTTACTCTGCAAGCTATGTCGGTAAGACAGGTTCTTTTCCGAATAATTCCATTTCTGACTTTACCCTTCAAAGACACTCCGAGCATAGCCCGCTTCATAGCTCGCTGAGAGACCTTGCATTTGTGGACTAGCCCAACTGCCAGTGTCCACGTTACGGCACCGTATGTCGTAACGGTATCGGTTTATATAAGTACCCAGGTAAAAAATCTATCGTATTGGTTCCAGGTCGCAGTCGAGCTATGTTCCAACTTTCATCCAAATCTGTTCAGCAGTTAAAGCGTGATAACTCAGATAACAAACATCGAAACAAAGTCAGAAACAGTAAACTAATTATAATATAATAAGGTAGTAGGAAGCAGGATAATAACTGGTTACTCATTTAAAACAGAGAAGGAATCATAATGACCGACCTTATCAGTGATCAAAAGTACGCAAAACAAAAGGTAACATAAAATTATGTACACGTACAGTCAAACCAAAAAAGGTATACGCTTCGGTAATTTTTGTGTATCCGAATTACCACGAACGTCGCCCCACAGAAGCAAAGCTTCTAAGTTTTGTAGGTACATACTCCTGACCGCGCTTTCCAGTAGTGCACATAACATTGTGCGTTTTATGAAGTTTTCTCCCTGTCGGGTTACCTTCTCCGGTCGCAGATTGTCATTTGTAATTTTTCAATTCAAAAGTTTTTTGATGAATTTCATTAAGTTGTTAATCCATTATTTGGTAATCATGGTAATACAAAATAAGCAAGTAGCAACTCTATATTAGATTTAATCATCGCACGTTTGTATTTCCGACGGTAGACGATGGTTCTCGAAGCTTATACTTTTCATGGGATGTCTGTAGGTACATACTAATTTAAAAATACGTCATGGGTTTATCCAAGAGGTCACATTACATTTTATCAATAAAAATACACGCATATTAAATAATTATCTAAAAGTAATGCATAAAATCGTACAATAAACTAAGTATAATAACATTAATAACCAACCTAATATTATCATAGTTTAAACAAATACTAAACAACAGAAATAACTGACAAAAAATATATACGTATATATAGGTAAGCAGGTATTATATACATATAACTTAAAAGATAAAACTAAAATATTATTAAATACTTCAATAAATAAAATATTAGAAGAAGAACAAGTAGTAATAAACATAACAATTACCAGAATACATAAATATACGTAAACACAAATAGGTAAGCGCCTTTCCTCCTCTCTCCTACCATGCTGTGCCCGACAGGGTCCATAATTGTGTCATTAATTTTAAGTCTACCAACTGCTTTATCAACATTATGGAATGCACTAAAGAATAAAATTGTATTTGATAAGGGAACCCTAAAAGCAATTTAAGTGAGCAGTCGAACTTCTTTGCCTGTATCAGGGCTCAGAACGTGTTGAGACGTCAAGATGTTCAAACTACTTGTGTTGTTCACCTGCTGTGTCGTGTTGTGTGTTGGATATAAAGAAAGCAAGTACTTATTATTAAACTATGTAGATAGACTCTCACGGTATGGGCATGTGTTTATAAATGATTTGGGAGTAACTTTCGCCGCTGTCTGACTTTTAGAGATCACGTTTCTACCCTTGCAAAGGAATCTTTCAGGCGCTTGGGATTCGTTTTGCGAAATTCTCGTGAGTTTCACAGTCCAAATGTTATTAGGCTGTTGTACACCGCTCTGGTTAGAACCAACCTCGAGTCTAGTATCTGTGTTTGGCAACTCTATTCCGCGACTCAAACACTGATGCTAGAAAGGTTAACCATTTCTTTCATTATATGTACCCTACCAACTATCTTTTAGGGACGTTGGGCTTTAATTCGTTGGAGGTGAGAAGAGGCCTTGATCAGCTCCCGGTAGCCTGTAAGACCTTACGGGGACGTATCGACTGCCCGGAGCTCCATGGCGTTTTCTGCCGATTATTTGTGCCCGACAAATACATCGGACACCGTCAGAGCCGCCGGCACTGACGATGACGATGAACTGCCATCCAAAACTGTAGCCAGAGCCGAATCCCCAGTCTATCGTACTCTGAAGGTGCTAAATGCCCTTCTGACTGCCAACCCTGAATGTGATGTGTTTGCGGATGAATGGAATAAAATTATGCGTATTTGTCTGGTGTTCTGTGATAGAAACCACTATTCGTCCGTCTATCTGTCAGCGGGCTGTATCTCATGAACCATAACAGGTAGACGGTTGTTTCACAGAGTGTGTATTTCTATTGCTGCTATAACAATAATAAAAATAAAATAAACATACACAACATACATAAACTCACGCCTTCTTCCCATGGGGGTAGGCAGAAACTACAGAACGCCACCTGCTACGAACGTTCCAAAAAAAAAAAAAAAGTTAAAGTGGGTCCCCAATCAAGAAATGTGTTCTTTTTTAAATATGTAAGTGTTAAAAATTGTGCGGTGGTACGGAACCTTTCGTATGCGAGTCCGACTCGCACTTGGCCGGTTTTTTCATTGTGTTATCGCGTTCAACGAGAAACGAAATAGTTTTCTAATAAGGGGAAGTACCAAACCTACTACAGTTACTTGCACTATGCTAAATAACTTAGCCCGAGATCTATAAACGTTTCTTTGCAGGTGTTTTGGATTAGACATGTCCCTGTCTCTACCTTGCAATTGTAGTTTGACAGTTGACACACACGCATACTAATATCTTTCTGCGATTTTTTGGTAATATTTTTATTACAAAAATCTCGTGAACTTGTAACCTACACTAGAGTAAGTACTCATTATATTTTCAGCATGAAATAAACAAAGTTATACGTTGTGTGCCGTCATGGCCGCCACGTTCAGTCTTGCAAGACTCGCTTGTCGCAAAGAATAGGGCTTTGTTATCAAAAATGTGCTTGTACGGAACGCTTCCTCAAGAACTCCAGTAGCTATTGTGTAACGAATGACCAGTGTGGTAAGTAGCTCCACCTTCCGGAGATCACTGGACTATTTCCCAAATTTAACATAAGCACGGCAAAGAAAGTAAGAAATCTATTTTCCCGTTTTCATCTTTTTGATTAAGGAATTATAAATTATACCATCACTGGATAATCCCTAATCTTTTTTCAGAAACATGCTCGCCCGAACCAGAAGTGACTTCCAAGTAACCATAATTCAGCGAGACAGAGCGTAACACACTAACAGTAGGAATGGCTTTAATTTTGACACTTCAACAACATTCATTGCGTTGTTTACGTTGCTGAGCAGACAATTTTTTCGAACTTAAGAAGCAATGGATTAGCAATAGCCTTCAAAATGATTTAGATTGTGATAGATAGTGTGTGATAGATATTGTGTGTGTGTGACTTCGTGCAAATCGCCTACAGAATAAATTATATTATTTAAAAGTGTCGATTTGCCTGTTTCGGGCGAGATATTTCGCGCGAATCAATCAATAAGGCTTAATTAGATACAGTAGGTAGCATATCACTGGTAGCGAAACCAGTATAGCTGACCTCGCATTCTAAGTGCAGTGCAGTGTTTTGTAGTTTCTTGCCCATTCTTCTCCATACGAACTACCCTTTGGAAGGGGCAACTAGAATCAATTCTATTTTCTTGTAAATTTTGACGTTCAGAAGTGCCTTTTATGTGCCTATTTGAAATAAATAGTTCGACTTTGATTTTATTGAAATTCCGTATAACGCTTAGCCAGCTCTTGGTCAAAGTGTGACTACGGACGTTCGGTTTACTGTACTAACCATTATTTATGTATTGACTATAAAATAAGAAACAATAACAAAAAATACCATTTGTTGTTGTTTTATTTCATAAGAATTAAAAACTACAACACAAACAAAACAAAAGTTAAACCTGCACATCATGGCTGTATTTCCTGCAAGAGGACCTAAGCAAAGATGTTTATTATTCTACACCCATATTACATCCGTTTGGTATTAACTTCCATGTAATTGGGGGCGAGCTTATTATCAACCGGGCACGAATTCAAACTCCGGGCTGTCAATTTCATAATGGACAGAATCCAGTTGC
Source organism: Griposia aprilina (assembly GCA_916610205.1). Classification (NCBI taxonomy): domain Eukaryota; kingdom Metazoa; phylum Arthropoda; class Insecta; order Lepidoptera; family Noctuidae; genus Griposia; species Griposia aprilina. The sequence continues at coordinate 18,924,359 of OU744288.1, forward strand.
TGCCTGAACATAAGGGAGAGAGCGTTACTGTGTCATGTTATGTCAACACAATTTCATCCTTCATTGATTTGGCTAAATTCAGGGTCAAGGTCACCTATAAATCGGGATCAGAGCACCTTAGGGTACGAACACAAGGGGGCACTGAAATGTCATTATATTTTCCGAGATATAAGTCAAAAACACTTTTTTTTTTGCTTAATACTTTATCAGCAAGTAATTCTGTTTTACGACGCAAGTTACGTTTTAATTCAAGTAAAGTCAAGGTCAAGGTCAATCAAAGGTCACCCATAGTTCGGGATCAACCCCTTAGGATGTTACACAAGGGCGGGTACCGAAAATTCATTATTTTTTACCTAGGACCTCCAGTTTCCGAGATTTTACCCAAAAACCCAAAAAGGGTTTGCAAATAATTTTATCAGCAAATGAATGACTATTTTTTAGGATGTGACTAACGCTGACGCACCGTACACTTTCCTGCTTAGGGGTCAGGAATGAGGCCTATATTTGGTTCTCAGACAGAAAACTTAACCGAGAAAAAGCCTTTTTGTATTTATCTAAAAGGTCAATGCCATGCCCATATTTTATTGCCATCCGTGCAAAGTATTTGCAGATGATATCACGACCGACATTTGTGTAGTTTTTTTTGTAAAGTAGAGCAAAGCTGATTTGAAGGTGGCAAAATTATTCTAAAGCATTGGAAAAAAATACAACTCATTATATTTTACACTTTATTATCATTTTCATATAGCTTAAACAGATACAGTAATTAAAAAAAAGAATCACATAACTGCTAACAAATTAGCCCATGCAGGCTACGTACCTACAGTACGGTACAGTACAGTCGAACGCACATCGATGGTAACACTTTGACCTTGAGCTGGCCTAGCGAAGTATGGAGTTTCAATGGAATAAGAGGCCAGCTTATACTGGTTTTGGTGCCACTGACGTGCGACCTTAACGTACAGCCGCCAGCAGTTCCAGCTACACGAAACTGTCAAATTTCTCCAAACGATTTTAAACCTTCAATTTTTGATGGTTAAGTTCAAAATCGAATGAGAAAATCTGACAGTTTGTGGTAACTTGATGTGCTGGCAACTGTACCTACAGCAGTTTGACATTTTATGTTCCTGTTCTCACTGTAGGTATACCTAATTAAAATCCTTCTTTGTTTCTGCACACTTAAAAGTTCTACGCAAGTTAACCAGGCACATGCTCTTTTCAGAAGCAAGCTGTGAGGAAAATGAAGTGTTTACCGACTGCAAGAGACCCTGCCCACCTGAAATATGCTTTTCGCTCATGGTGCAGTTCAGGTGTGCCTACCACCCATGTGAGAAGGGATGTATTTGCAAACCTGGCTACTTGAGGGAAGACGACAACCCTCCCGCTCCCTGCATACCAATCTGTCAGTGTCCTGAGAAGAAGAATTCGACAGACTGCAAGGCGTGACAACGAATAGGATTTGATTTTGGAAATTGGACTGAGTAAACCATATTGGGTACCTAATAAATAAATATTGCAAACACATCCTGTAGTTTTCCTCTACCTTTTCAAAGTACTATAGACTCATCACGTTTGTTTTCCCCAAAAAGGTTGGCACAGAAGTATTAATAGCACCTCTATACTCACGTTTCATCGGATGTTTTAAAGTTTTAAGTCCAGTATTATTATTAGTTACAAGGGGCGAGCCTATTGCCACTAACCGAACACAATTGAGACGCATCAGAAACTTAAAATTAAAAACCCAATAGCTTTGCCCAACCAGGAGATATGACCCAAAACCCAAAGCTAAGTTTATTTAGGTGCCTAATTAATAAACTACGCTACAGTCGAATTTGTGAGAACTGGAGATGAAGACTTCGCAATTTACTTCCGATTTTTTCTGAAACTACTCTTACTTAAAATGTGGTATGTCCGTCGTAATTTACCAGACTACTTCTTAATCTTGTCCACCTACAGTATGCTTCTTGATCGTGGCCTTCTACGATTGTTCCAATTCAGAGCCTTGCACGAAGGGATGTTCTTGCAAGCCCGGATATTTACGGAAAGATATGGATTCATCCTGTATACCGACGTGCAAGTGTCCCGATTTGACAAAAGCGTAGCAAAGAAACTGCTAAAGAAACATGAAACTTACCAACTAATGGCAGCTCTGGTAGACTTTAATTTTGAAATGATTGTCGGTCGAACTTTAGGTGGTTATACAGATAATTAGGACCTGAAAAACAAGACGTATAATCTAAACTAATATTATAAAGAGAAAAGATTTGATTTTAGTATTATTGTTTTTTGTTACGCGTTCACGCTAAATGGCTTAACGGATTTGGATGAAATTTGGTACATGGGTAGACCATGACCTGGATTAGGACGTAGGATATTATTATCCCGATATTCCCACGACATCGAGACTTATGCGGGTGAAACTGCGGGGCGCAGCTAGTAATTAATAAACAAACATAAAGCAGCAAACCCGCCGACATGGAGTCGTCAACTTAGGGCTGATTTCACCAATCGTCTCCAAAACTGCGTTTAGTAAAGCTGCGATTAATATTAAGATTTGATCTCGAATAACATCGATTGCATTTCACAGAGCAAAACGCCACGATCGTTAATCGCGTTTACGAAAATCGAATTACAGCATGTTAGAACGACAACATCATGTTGCCTTTTGTCCTTGCACCGAAACTTGATGCAGTATTTGCTTAAAAACACATGTAAAAAAACATATTCTTTCGGTTGTCAAGTCATTTGTCAACATGGTAAAGCCATAAAGTGAGTGAGGTTATTATTAGTATTGTTCGTTTTGCGTGGATATTGTTCTCAGGTTAGCAGTGCACATTTTAATTTGTTGATTTTTCTTTTATAAACTCGTGTTATCAACATGTCTGAAAGAAATAGAGACCCAGAATTTCAATAGAGTGAAAAACTGCTATTGGTAGAGTTGGTCGAAAAACATTATAATACAATAGAGTCAAAGAAAACTGAGTTCTAGTTTATCTTCAATAGCTTCCAATACAGAGAGAACTGTCGGTTTTGTAAGTCGAAATCTCGTCACAAAGTCATGATCATCTAAAGTGTCAAAGTGCTCTCACTTTCGCGAATCCACCTTGGTAGTCGAAACAAAAATTCATCATCTTCTTCAAAGGCCAATGAGTAAACTCTTCTCATTATGTATCTCAAAATATTCGTAACTATGCGATTCTAAACAGGTAATAATATCACAAAAGCGTCACTTCTTCAACACAATATGGCGCAAGCGCGCGGTACGGTACGTCAAGCACATAATCGCGTTTAAGATCGTTAAACGATCAAAATTGGGCGTTTAGTACAGTAACTGCGATTAGCACTAAACTAGTTTAAATATTGTTAGTGAAATGCCAAACCAAACATTAAACTTAGATTAAAACTAAAACGCCGTTTATGTTCAGTTAATCGCGTTTTATTTGTTCGATGAAATTAGCCCTTAGTCGTCGACACGCGCGGTACAAGTCGCCGATATGATTCTTTTGAAATAAAGCCGCCGGACATCAAGCCGCCGCGCGCCGGGGCTGTGTCGGCGGGTGCCGAGTTTGGTGTGTAGACTGCTTTATATAACAATCACCTTTTGTATTTTATTTTTTTATTAATCACTGAATATTATTATTATATACCTTGTAGTAGCACTTAAATTATGTTACAATATACCTAATATGTAATAAATAATTTATTTACCACTTCAACCTTTTTTACCACAAAAACTCTCATTTTCAAGCGGTTCCCGTAAACGAACATTAACAATCGAATCCGATAGTGAATCGAGCGGTTGAGAATTACCGGTGTAAAGATCATTTAATTTCTTCGTAGTAAATAATCGCAAACCTCTTTTCAGAATCCAGCTGCACTGGCGAAAACGAAGTGTATACGGACTGCAAGGAATCTTGTCCACCCGAAGTATGCTTTTCGATCGTCGCCTTCTACGATTGTTCCAGCGCAGATCCTTGCACGAAGGGATGTGCTTGCAAGCCCGGATATTTACGGAAAGAAATGGATTCACCCTGTATTCCGACGTGCAAGTGTCCCCAGATGGTGAATGAACCTAATTGTGCAGCAAAAGCTTAGCAAAGGATCGGCTAGAGAAACATGAGACCTAGCTACCTACCATTGGCTGATCCAGTTGACCGTGATTTAGGAGCAAAAGAAGGGGGGACATGGGATAAAAATAATAAACATTTACCAATTACCTTCTTTATTTTATTTTCCTGTCTATGCTCGCCAAGTTGGCTAACACATTAAAAAAAGTATTAAATGATATTGCCTTTTCGCTAATTTTCAATAAGTATGCAGACTCCGTCATCATCTCTTGCGTATCCACCATCGCAGTAACAGGAGGGATGACAGTCAGTGTAGGTATGAGGACAGCTGGTCTGGTTTTGTAAAGGAAACGTGTTATAGATTTTGTCCCAAGGGCCACCGTATGCGAAGTGTTCATTTGCGCTCAGATATTTGTCTGAAAATCATAAAGGCTTGAGTTTGAGCTGGTAAAACATTACTTGTAAAAAAAAAATCTTAACTACATAAAGCACAGGGAATAGGTTAATAACTCTTAATCATATAATCATCTGCCCAGCTGTTTCACAACTACGTATTTATTTATTTAATTTACATGGTTTAAGAAACCAATTACAAAAATCAAAGTTCCTATACTCGCAAGGTCTAAGTAGTTAAATAAAGGTAAACAAAAAAAACCACGTGACTCATAGATGTTAAACCTTTTATTTCAAACGTTAAAATCATATTATTTTGAGTCTTATAATAATAGGCTCTATTCTGAATCTCAATTTGAGGAACTATCTGTCACATTAATAATAAAGCGTTCAGTGATATCATCAATTATTTTGTCTAATTTAAACATTTTCTGTTCTTCTTTTATTACATGACCCTCGCAACTTCTCTAATTCTCAGCAGTCACATTAGCTAAAGACTCTGGTAAAAGAATGTTTAGGTCAGACATTTTAAGTTTTATTTTTCTCGGCTACAAACCCTTTAACTTGAGCCCATATTAACTCAATTGAATTGCGCTCACAGTGTGGTATGGTGGCAGCCGCAATACAGTGACACCATATAATTTCTTTTCTAATTCATCCACAACTTATAAGGCATCTGGTTAACCGACTAAACGTAATACCTGCTACTTCAGTTGTCATACTACGTCACAGGTGTACTCTTCAATTTAGCGACGTTATCTAAATCGTTGTATTTTCTAAAAGGTTTATGGAACCTGTCTTTTTGGGCTCTTTACAATAGACAGATTACAAAATATTGTACTATTTTATAAATCTAACAAAAAAATATTGCGCAAGCAATTACATGTACGAAGAGTATAGTTTACGAATAAATGATAAAGTTTAACATACATTAATAAAAGAGAAAACTATCGTATAAATCGCAAATAACTTTAATTTTGTTGTAACGTATTTTTAAACAAGAAAGTGTCAACTATAAAAAACCCTTTTTACGATTTGTTTACCTTTATTTAACTACCTAAACCTTTCGAGTATAGGTATATATATTAAGTACAAACATAACAGTTAAACTAATAACAACAATTAAATACTATTATTATCAAAAAACTGATCGCTGATAAAAATGCTTGGCTCAACGCTGGTCCTGCTCCACAAGGGCGCATAAAATAATTGATTAGCATTTGAAACTACTGTTGGAGCTGCTGAAGATTTTAAAAACTTATCTTTGCATTGTATAAATTCAATGTTTTAGTATTGTATAATTGCATAGCACAGGTGTGAGTACTATGCACCTACTATAAAGCTACCATTTAATAGGTTTTTCTTTCATTGACTTGAATGTGCCCTGGCGGCTGAGAGTTTGTCATGCTCACTCTAATGTCTCGCTGGTGGTGGCGTGTGTGTTGGATCATTAAGTTCCCTTCAAAATGGTTGAGCTGAATGGTGCTGATCTATGCGTCATGTTCGTGAACGGGCGCCGTCAGTGGGGACTGGTCATTTCTTGGCTGCCACGGCTTATTTTAATTTAATTTAATATTTGAATTGCTTTTGTCTTTTTATTACGGACGCTTTTAACGTTCTGCATCGTTCTCACATGCATAATTTCAACATGAACGATGTAATCAATATTTTGTAACCATTTTTTGATTTAAAAGAGTGTCCATGGAGTTTCTTGCCCGTTCTTCTCCATAGGTACCTACTACGCTTTGGAATGGGTAACTAGCTTCATCTTTCTGACTGACCGACCCCTTGACAATTCAAAAGTGCCTGTAATTGGTTTATTTGAAATAAATACTTTGAGTTTGAGTTTGAGATCACAAAAATGTAGGCACATAACCATTAAATTGGCGAATTTATTAGCGAACAGATCGCAGTTCGGGTTGGCTTCCACGAGCTTATTTAGTGCGGTCAACACGCGCGGTACAGGAGACGCAGCACGGGCTGCTGTCCGACACGAAGGCACGGCAATTAGTCGATGTTTTCTGCCACAGAGATAACTACTTGGTGTGTAGAGTAGAATCAGTTCATTATGGATATCAGGCGCATCTGTCATACCCTTCCACACTTTGAGCATAACGCCTACCTGGCCACATGCCCTTCTGGTCTCCAGCATATGATATCCCAGACATCCTAAGAGGAACTTGGCAGGATAGACGTATGTTGGGGTCAGCTTCCAATCTAACCAGATGCAGATGAATATTAGTATTTTACATGCCCCGACTGCTTATCTGACCTCCATAACCCAGATACTGAGTTAACACCATTATCGTTGTTGTCAGATTTGCGAGCTCCTGACTACCCGTAACGACTGTGTAATCTACGAATGAATTTTGACTTCTATAATTATTTTTACTAGGACACCACTTAGGCAAAGATCTATAAAGTTTTATTTGCACGTGCTTTGGCTTGGTCATGTCCCCGCCTCTATGTTGGTCGTATTGTTTGGCAGGTAAGTAACGTTTATAGATATCCGCCTCCCACTTGTTACGTACCACATTGTTGTTCTGAAACACTTGCCGTCGTTTACGTTTCTGAAGAACCCTTAGGCTCGGCGCAAACGGGCCACCGACCACAGCCACTGGTGGCTGTCGCGCGCTACCGCCACTTTTGTAACAGTGTCAGAAGCGAGCGACAGCCACCGGTGTTCGGAAGCTGTCACATTTTAGTCTAACGGTTAACTGCGCGGGGCATGGAGCAATGCGACAGTGGCGAGTGTCGTCTTGTGTGGCCCGTAGCGACCACAAGTGGCGAGTCGCGGACACTGCTGTAGCGAGTGGCCGCCACCGGCTACACGTGTGCGGCGCGTCTATACAAAATATATGAAACAGGGTGTTAAGTCGCTGTCGCTGGCCACCAGTGGCTGTGGTCGGTGACCGTTTTCGCCGAGCCTTACTTGCAGACACATTGGTATTCACAAAATTCGATGTCCTCCATATATTCAATTCTTTCTTCACGTGTCCTGAAGGTTTTGCGGAGGGCACGAAAAAACGCAGTCCAATACTTCGTTTTGCCCACATTCTAGAAAAATAATAATAATAATTATTATTATTATTTTTTATTTATCCGCTGGGACGCTTTTGGCCGGGTCGTGAAGTCACCGCAATGCGCCCAAGGTATGGCGCACCAACCAAAATTGTTTCAAAGTTTCGCGCCCATGGTGTGAAAGTCACACCAATTTTTTTTGGTTTTAGTTTCATCAGCGTCCCAGCGGTTAACGGACAACAAAGATCCAGCATTTTAGTAAACAATAATGTAACTTATTACTAGTGTTAGTAGTTACAATACAATAGAGAAGAATATACATATAATAATTAATATTGTGAAAAGGACTATAGATTGTCCTTCTCACAAAACGTTTGATAATCGGAGAGTCGATACTCTCTGCCATAGTTTTTAGTTTTAGTAATAACATAGTTTAGTAATAACATTACCATCAAGCCCATCATGCGTGTAGGGTTGAAGGGTGATGAGTTGTTGAGAGGTGCACTCGTAGTAAGTACACCCACATTTTGCTAATCCGATATTGTAATAGGGGGCGAGCCTATTGCCATCAATCGTACACAAATCCAGACTCCGGGTTTTTTTTTTTTTTTGTAATTTTCTTGTTACCTACTAATCATAATCATCAGTACAAAATTAATACCTGAAACTCAAACTCAAAGCATTTATTTCAAATAAACCAATTACAGGCACTTTTGAATTGGCAAGGGGTCGGTCAGTCAGAAAAATAAAGCTGGTTGCCCATTCCAAAGCGTAGTAGATACCTATTGTAATGATTTTGTAAAATATTATTAAGAATAAGACTTTATTCTACAAGCGACAGATGGCGCTAGTGGTTGGACGAAATTACTACATCCGTTTTAGCAATTCATTTGTAGATTATCAGTATTAAAGTATATTTGTTTTGTTTATTTAATAAATACTTATTGTTTAAATTAAGAATGTTTATTTACAGTTAATTATAAGCCCTAATGTATTTTAATTAGTAAAGTGATTGTATGTACTGTTTACTCTGCTTTGATTGGTTGTATAGCCGGCTGAGTGTTCACTTCCGTTTAAAGTGGGGAACACTCAGTTGGTAACTGATTTGCTTGGAGAGAATCAGTCTATTTCGAGGCGTTGAACCGTAAGGATATCTGACCGATCCGCGTTACTTTTGTTATATTCATACAAATTAATAGGTGATTGTTAATTACCCGACTGTATTGTAAAAAAGTGAATAAAGATTATTAATACTGAATTTGAGGTGTATGATTTCTTCACATCTCAGAAGTGGGATTTGCCTACAAAAAGCCTACAATAATAGTGATTTAAGAAATGTTAGATTATGTGTGGTTCAGATAAAGCCAAGTGTGGTTCAGATAAAACCAAGTGTGGTTCCGATAATGCAAAGTGTGGTTCAGATAAAACCAAGTGTGGTTCAGATAAAACCAAGTGTGGTTCCGATAATGCAAAGTGTGGTTCCGATAATGCAAAGTGTGGTTCCGATAATGCAAAGTGTGGTTCCGATAATGCAAAGTGTGGTTCCGATAATGCAAAGTGTGGTTCAGATAAAGCCAAGCGTGCTATAGTTATAGCCAAGCGTGCTAAAGTTATGGCAAAGTGTGCTAAAGTTATGGCAAAGTGTGCTAAAGTTATGGCAAAGTGTGCTAAAGTTATGGCAAAGTGTGCTAAAGTTATGGCAAAGTGTGCTAAGTTATAGCGAAGTGTGCTGAAGTTATAGCCAGGTGTGCTGAAGTTATAGCCAGGTGTGCTGAAGTTATAGCCAGGTGTGCTGAAGTTATAGCCAGGTGTGCTGAAGTTATAGCCAGGTGTGCTGAAGTTATAGCCAGGTGTGCTAAGTTATAGCGAAGTGTGCTGAAGTTATAGCCAGGTGTGCTGAAGTTATAGCCAGGTGTGCTGAAGTTATAGCCAGGTGTGCTGAAGTTATAGCCAGGTGTGCTGAAGTTATAGCCAGGTGTGCTGAAGTTATAGCCAGGTGTGCTGAAGTTATAGCCAGGTGTGCTGAAGTTATAGCCAGGTGTGCTAAAGTTATAGCCAGGTGTGCTAAAGTTATAGCCAGGAGTGCTAAAGTTATAGCCAAGTGTGCTACAGTTATAGCCAAGTGTGCTAAAGTTATAGCCAAGTGTGCTAAAGTTATAGCCAAGTGTGCTAAAGTTATAGCCAAGTGTGCTAAAGATAAAGCCAAGTGTGCTTTAAGAAGTTTTTGTTTGGCCAAGTGAGCCAATAAAAACTTGGGCCAAGTGTGCCCGATACGAACAAATCTCTTCTCAAGAACGTAAGTAAAGCATGAATTTATCGATTAATTATTACCTACTATATGTAGTGTGACTAAGTACGTCAGACTTCAAAATAATATTTGGCCATGTGTGCAAAAAGCAAGTACTTATTTAATCAACCCTCCAATAAGTCGTTTTGGTTTCTTAAAAATATGAATCAAATAATGATTGCGCCTATTTTTAGGTACCTCAAATACTTCCTATTTTAGGGTCCTTAAAATACTAAATAGCCAAGTAACTGCGACCAACGTTCTTACTCAATAAACTTACAAGATTTCATGGTATCTTCCTCTGACATCAATTCAGAAGAATTCACATAAGTACGAGTAGTTAGATTAGACGATCAGTTAAATATTTCCCCTTTCAAAATGCAATAATAATAAGTAATACATAGTTTATTGTTCTAGTTATTTTTTTCTTTCTCTCCCTAGTCATTTTTATTGTTTACAAGCTGACCCGACAGACGTTGTCCTGTCTTAACTATGAATGTCATTATGTCGTTTAGTTTTAGTTTTGAGTATTGACTAAATCTAAAACTATCAACTCATTTATCAACCGATCCATCTGTGTTAAACGATATTTGCAGCGCGCATTCCGTCAATCGCTGACAGTTATTTCAAACAACTGACAGTTATGTAAAATTAATATTGGCGTTAAGTTTTCTTAAATTTTGTAACGTTCCGATCAAGTTCCTTATTTTTTTATTTCATAAGATCCTTCTCCTGACAATAAAGAACACAACAAAAAATAAAATAGTGAAATCGGTCCAGCCGTTCACGCGTGATGGCGTGACCAAGGGAAATAGGGATTCATTTTTATATATATAGATTTATTTAGTTTGGACATTCCGTTAAAACTTCATGATATTATTATAAAATGAGCTTAAAGCATAATTATTCTTGTGATGACACTAGCCTCTGGACTGGGTTATTATTACAAAAATGATGAATGTAAAAAGTTACCAAATTGTGCAAATGTTCTAATCAATTTATTATTATATTTTTGAGACCATGGAATCTGACGGAGCCAAAACTCCAGAAGAAGAGCCGCCAGTTCAGCTGGGCGGGAGATCAAAAGGCAAACGGGTAACCCCTGCGTCGAAGCAGGCTGACGCAAAGACGAAAAGTGCAAAGAAGCGATCTAAAAGGAAGCGCAAGAGGTCTACTTCGGCCTCTGCGTCTTCAAGCACGACAAATGATACTACAGTACACCACCACGATGGAAGAAACAGAAAAAGACTTGAAATTGGTAAAAAAAAAGAGGTACTGGATCTTTTGAATGTTTTTTGAGAAGGTACATGTCAAGTTACGCCCATTTAAAGTACGTCAACCATAAAATTGATGAAATCGAATCGCGTGTGGAAGTACTGGTCGCCAACGATGCGTTAATGCAGACTGCTTTACTGATTGGTACAAACATTCACTGAATTACCATCCATAGCTGTATTTAAAGACGATAGTACATTATTATTTTACAAAACTTCTGGGCTCCATGGCCAACGCCAGTGATTTGAATTCCCTAATACTTACCTTGCCGAACCACATTCGGTTAGCCAGGAACAAATCCGAATTAGTTGCAAGTTTCTGCTTCAGATCCTTGTTGTTCTAGGGATGTTTATTTAGAAGGTTATAATAGTAATAAACCTGGTAAAGAATTTATCTTACACCAAGGTACTTATCGTACAAGCACAGGTAAATGTTACCTTGTTCTGTGAAATCTTTCTGACCATACCCTGAATTTGCCCAAAAACACTAATTGCCAGAGCAATAATACCTTTTGAAGAAAAGGAAATACTATGCACTAACGAAATTGCAAGGGACATTACTAGCTTAGCTCCACTCGTTAAGTCTGAAATCAGAGTCGGTCCCCAAGTTGACAATAAGACAATCGATAAGCTTTACGAACTATTGCAGTCGTATCGTGATTATTTTGCATTTAATTTGAGTGAGATGGGTTGTAATGACTCTATTAAAATGAAAATAGATTTGCTTGATGATACACTTACGGGAAATTATTAATGACCTATTGCAAAATGATATAATGCGGGAATCTGATTCTAATTATGCTAGCCCTCGGGTACTCGAGCCTGTTGCTTACTTTAGTAGGCAGACGACGCCCGAAGAGCGCCATTTACATTCCTACGAACTTGAAACGTTCGCCATTGTCTCACTGAAAAAGTTTCGTGTTTATCTGTTGGGATTAGAATTTAAAATAGTAACAGACTATAATGCTCCGAACTATATTAACTAAAATAGAGTTTATACCGCGTATAGCTAGGTGGTGGCTCCAAATTAGCGAGTTCACTTTTACTATTGAGTACAGGCCCGGGACGCGTATGGCACATGTCGAAATACCATATTGCCTTCTGACATTAAAGATTAGTCCTCCGTTATCGTGTATCATATCGATACTAATAATTGGTTATTAACCTTACAAATGTCAAATATCTTGCGAATTAAAATTCTCAAACCTGAATCAGACGAAGAATCTAAAACCCATTGTATATAATATTCTATCTAAAATCGTAAATTATATAAAAAAAATTGGCGATGATATATATACGCCTGGTTGTTCCGCGTAATGCTCGTTGGCAAATATGTCGTTATAATCATGACGACATGACCTACGTCTTGGGCATTTCTGAAACGATAAGCGAATTAAATCTGTCTTCTGGTTTCCAAAGTTTAATAGCGATTTGTATTCGATTTCTAAGCGATTTGTATAAAAAAATTGTAATGTCTTGTATTCAGTGAGCTTACAATAAAAATAAAAAAACCAAACCTTTTTTTCCTATGGAAAAAAGTAGGCATCGTGTTCCACACAAGAGTAGGAACGGCAATGCCTACATCCTTACTATAGTTCACGGATTTACAAAATACCTATTTGTAAAAGCGGTAAAAGACACGAAAACTAGAATTGGAATAAAAGTTCATGAAAATATTTTATGAGTTTGGCTTACCATCACGAATCATTTCTGATCGTGGTACTTCTTTTACTTCGTCTACTTTCAGGAGCTTTTGCGGAAGTCATGGTATTAAACATGTTCTGAATGCTATAGCAGGTCTCAGGGCGAACGGTTAAGCTGAAAGGTATAACCAAACTATCTTGAATGCCCTGGTAAAACATAATGACGGCAATGACGAACACAACTGGCACATATATCTTGGTAAAATTGCAAAAGTGGGGTGTAAATGATTCCATTAATTCCTCCACTAAACGGACTGCCAGAGAGGCTCTATTCGGTACCAAGTTCAGAGACAACTTAGATAATAAATTGGATGTTGGAGCTGACGCCATATGAGACACGTTACAAAGCTTAAGAGGTGAGGTCAGCACCAATGTCCGAGTTAGCCAAGAAAACCGAAAAGTTAATTATGATGCCGGTAGGATCCCTGCTAGTTCCTATAAAGAAGGTGGTTTTTGCAAGATCAGAGAAGTTTTGGGTAATGATCGATATACACACGATCACTATACTAAATTATTACTTGTGAAATTTTGGAAAAATCATTTACTTTTCAATATTTGTAAATATGTGAGCACCATGTATCTATCTCATAATTAATTTACCTGTCATTGCGTTATATTTAATTCTTTCTACCTATTGTGGTATAGTTATTGTATTCTAGGTGCATCGTCTTCACATATAATTATATAATTAATGTATACATCATATTGTAAAACATTTTTAAAAGAGTAACGGTCTTGCCCATTCTTCTCCATACGAAACTATCTTATGGAAGGGGCAACTAGAATCAATTCAATTTTTTTTTAAATTTGACTTTCAAAAGTGCCTTTTATGTGCCTATTTGAAATAAATGATTTGACTTTGACTTTATAAAATTCCTGAAATTCCGGGTTTTAGTAAACGGAAAAATACATTTAAAACCGAAGTTCCCGCTGACCGTGTTAGACCCTGGATAAATATTTATTCCCCTGACCATAAAAATTCATCTAATGATAATAGTATCTCATCTTCTGTAGCTGAATATAATAATGATGACGATAAACCATGCTCCGGAATCGAATCCGAGATCAATGAATAGCCGAATGTAATGATTTTGTATGTAAGGGTCATTTTAATTTAACTGTCATCAGAATTTTAAAATCGTGCGTCGGGAGATCGCACGATGTAGGATGGCCGAATGTAATGATTTTGTAAAATATTATTAAGAATAAGACTTTATTCTACAAGCGACAGATGGCGCTAGTGATTGGACGAAATTACTACATCCGTTTTAGCAATTCATTTGTAGATTATCAGTATTAAAGTATATTTGTTTTGTTTATTTAATAAATACTTATTGTTTAAATTAAGAATGTTTATTTACAGTTAATTATAAGCCCTAATGTATTTTAATTAGTAAAGTGATTGTATGTACTGTTTACTCTGCTTTGATTGGTTGTATAGCCGGCTGAGTGTTCACTTCCGTTTAAAGTGGGGAACACTCAGTTGGTAACTGATTTGCTTGGAGAGAATCAGTCTATTTCGAGGCGTTGAACCGTAAGGATATCTGACCGATCCGCGTTACTTTTGTTATATTCATACAAATTAATAGGTGATTGTTAATTACCCGACTGTATTGTAAAAAAGTGAATAAAGATTATTAATACTGAATTCGAGGTGTATGATTTCTTCACACTATGGAGAAGAACAGGCAAGAAACTCCATGGACACTCTTTTAAATCAACATTGGTATTTTTTTTTTTTTTTACAAAATTCATATTGAAATTATACATTTGAGAACGATGTAGAAAGACGTGCACGTAAAAGCGTCCGTAATAAAAAAAGATGACATATGGATCAGCACCATTCAGCTCAACCATTTTGATGCACACACGCCACCCTATTTTTCAAATAGTTACCTACATTTGAAATCAGTGTTTTGTAAATTACCTACATTGATATCAACTTGAACCAATGCCCCAATTCCTACACAGGGTCAAATTAAATTAGCTAACGAAACTCCGCAGACGTGTTGGGTTATCTACATTAAATACGATAAAATGAAAAAAAAATAAAAGATGTATTGTTTTTTTTGGGGTCATTGACTGTAGTTACTTAAAATATCAGTTTTAAAATCAGTGTTTTCTGCGTAATCTTCACAGACGTGATGGGTATCGATATCAAAACACGACAAAACAAAAACAAAAGATTTTCTCAACTGCTTCAAATAATTACACTACCAGTGGCCACAGACCCCAGAAAAACAACGACAAATCTTATTTTGTCTGTGTTTGATCGTGTATGGATATCGATACCCAACACGTCTGCGGAGTTTCGCTAGCTAATTAAATTTGACCCTGTACAGGTAAGGTGAGTGGGGGGAAGATTAAAAACGGGGTAACACAAAAAGTTGTCCATAACGCTAGATTTAGTGCAGTTTTTGCAGTGATGGCAACATTGTTAAGATCGCCATTTTGTCACGTCGCACATCTCAGTCAGCGTTTGCCGCTTTGAGTAAATGGTTGTATGAAAAATGCAAATGTCGCATTGGCTTTTACGCAAGTTAATCGAGTGTTTTAATCTTGCACCGTGTCTTGTAACTTTACTTACAAGGTGGGTACGAATGTTTTATTGGGACATTTACTCATTATTTTTAATTCTTAGTTGTGTTATTAGCAGTGATCGGAGTAGGTAGATTGAACTGGGGTCATTGATCCGAAACGTATATATTACTATGGACATTCCTCCGGAATTGGTGGATTATTAAAAAAAAACCGGAACTTATGTAGGAATTGTATTCTGCCAGAGTGGAAGGAGTCATTTGATGATTTGCCATCCTCAAAAAAAAGGTAGGAATTGTAATAAAATGAGCAATTTTATTCTTTATTATTCTTCCTATTATTTTTTTTGTCACGATTTGACAAAACCCAACGACCAATCAGAACAAAGGATCATGGGTGGTACAATAACCGGTTATCAGAACAATGCGTACGTCCGCCGGAAATACTAAATCCGGAAATACCGGAATTACTTTCCGGAAAAATGGCTTATCCATGTTATTCTTTCTGTGTGCATTTATGATACAAGTACTAAAAATCAATCTACCTACTCCGATCACTGGTTATTAGGTTATTACATCCAAATGTGGCTATTTTTCGTATTTTAGGATTTATTTCAATTTTCCGTCTTTACCCACCAATATTTGACGGGGTAAGATGAACATATAAAAGTTTCGACCTTACCCCGTTTTCAAAAATCATACTAATAGTCAGATGTTGTCAAACTGTTCATGATAAGATAAGTAGGTATATAAAATAAAATAATAGGTAAGTACCTATCCTTTTATGATTTTATGATGGTCTTATAGAAAATCGTTTGTAAAAAGTTTGAATTAATTAATTTTGTGTATAAGTGATTACTGAGTACATACTAATTACTGTCTTTGAGATATTTACACATGACATATTTTCTTTTTCTTTTTTTTGGCACGTCCTTTTCATAGAAATACATAGACGCCAGTAGTGTCACAGCGACAAGTCGTCTGCTGCTGCTGTCTTCAGTCGGCTACGAACTCGTACCTTTAGATGTAATAAAGATTAAAATAGAATCTTTAAGGACATTGTGTTCCTAAATATGCCAAATGAATGTAAGATAAGTGATTTGTTATTGCTTTTTTGCCTTTGAAGAGTCTTTTCATGTTTTTGTTATGGGCATGAAGCCATTTTTTTTTCATTTTCTAAGACGATTCTTGGATAACTATTTAATTTTGAAATATTTTATCATTATGTCACTTCTGTTTGTTACGTATTGTGCTACATTTGTTGACTCAGATGAAAGAAGATGCAAACTCTTGTTTTGTAATATCTCGGTATTAGGATAAAATAAAATTAAAAGATATATTTTGATTTATAGCGATGTTTTATTTTCAGTATAACCTTAAGCAATTAAGTGGAAAGTTTGAGCACCTCTATGGCAATCTTCCCTCGGTGGGGTAAGACTGAAATATAAAAAAATTCAAAACCATTATATCTTTGTTAACTAAAGGTTTTTTGACACAACAGGCAGTTCTGAGTTTTTAGGGCACCTCAAACTATAGACTAGTGACCACCAACAACGTCTGATAATCATTTGAACGATTTTAGGAACTATTTCGATCTTTCCCCATCACCCTTTCATCCTCCCCCTGTTTCATTCTTGTGATAGTAACATTCAATTTAATTTTTTTTTATGCTTTGTAAGAGTTTTAACAGGATTTTATTCAAATTCATTTATTCATCAAATCTAAGCTAACAGTTTACACCAAATCGCTTGTATCTATGCTAATTTTACAAATTTACACTTAGACTAATATAAACAGCTCAACAATTATTTCTTCATCATTTCTTCATATTCAAATAAATAGGTATACACCATGTTTAGCGATTGTCCTTCGAGAGTCAAAAAATAAATCAGCTTCAGGAATATATTTTAGAAAGTCATATAATAACTTAATTGCTCTAGCAGTGGGAGTAGTGTTGGTTCGGGGAGCACGCCATGTAGGCGGGTAGCAGAGGAGTCTATGTTGTCGTCTTATCAATATGATAGAAAATATACTCTTTGCTCTTTACTCAATACAAATATTTTTTTAGCATAAGCTAATATGCATTGTTCCACAAGACTTCAAATACAACACTGCTCATCTCATCAAAAAACCGTTCAATCTTGCCCCCACTCACCCTAGCAAATTTTTCACACAACAGATAAACAATGAAATTATAATACCTACTTAATGTTTCAATGGACAAAAAACCAAAACAAAATCATAATGAGCTCAGCATCAGCATGAGGAAAATGGATGCTTATTAATTTAACCGTCGCGCGTGACTCGATGCAAAAGGGAAGCACTAACAATGGTTTACCGAGCTGTGTTTGTGGAGTAACATAAAAAACATTACAAAAACCCGAGCTGAATCACGAGACAAAACACACGTGTAACTCTAAAATGGTACAGTCAGCCGCACGTCGGTGATAGCACTATGACCTTGCTGGCCTAGCGTAGTACGGAGTTTCAGTAGAGTGAGAGGCCAGCGTATACCAATTTTGTTACTAGTGACTTGCGGCCTACCTATTATTATAACAACAACTACATAAAACGTACGATTATACCTGTTCGAGTTTCAATCGAACACTCAGCGAAAATGCATAATTATGGTATGCACATTCGCTCGTTCACCAAAATTTGGGCCAGTTAGCGTTTAGATCTCATTACAGACACCACGTTCTCAAAACCATTACCATTACTATTTTACCAATGAGTTAGTGATATAGCTTGTCATTTTTTAACATTTCTTGTAATTATGTGTCATAATGATTCAATATAGTTATTTCCCTTATAACGAGACTTTAACTTTTTATACCTTATCCTATCAATACGAGAAAGGTGTGTTAGGTCACCTTAGAGTCGAGCACTACTTTCTATAGTACCTAACGAAATAAATCACGCCAAACGACCAACCAACCAACGATAAAAACTCGTAACTACGTCATCATCAATCAGCCGAAAGACATTCACTGCTGGACATAAGCCTCCCCCAAGCATTGCCACACTGGCCGGTCATTTGCTTCTCGCGTCCAGTAGATTCCCATGATCTTCATCAGGGCATCGGTCTTCGTCACAACATAGTGCGAACAAATGGCCACCACGGCCTAAACATCTGCTAGAGGTACAAGAGGCATCGCAGGTGTGGTACCATCTCAGAGATAGAGCTGAAATGTTTCGTACTGACACCAATATGGTATGGGTACCGGTACGAAAATTTATGGGCCTTCATACCCTTAAAACCGGAACACAACAACGTTTGGCGGCATAATTAGGTTTGGGGTACATAACTTTTTTTTTTATCCGGTTTGGAAAATCCTCATGGATGTCCCTCGCCCTGGGGGAGCGGAGGGGTCTGTCAGACTCTTACTGACTAAAAACTACCCCGGTGTTCCATCTCACACCTGCGCCGGGGTTCGCGGGAACGTACGATTCTTCCGCAACCCCCGGCTGTTGGGGTTACATACCTGGACGAACTCCTTCACAAGCTACACCTAAAAAATATTTCAGTATTTCTATTGCCTATTTTCAATTAAGAAATATTTTATTTTTTCAAGAATGTAGGTGTAACCAGGTATACGAGTGCGTAAATCCGTGCCCTCTTATACAGATGTGTGATGATCGTGCGCTAAACATCACTTGTTTGAAGTACCAAGTTTGTGACTACCTATGTGTTTGGGAAGGTTATTTCAGAAGGTTTGAGGGCGGCGAATGTATACCAGAAATGAAGTGTGCTAAGTAACAAATCTAATCGCATTAAAGACTGCCCCGTTGGTTTAGTGGCTGGCTTAGCGGCTTTGAATGACGAGGTCCCGTGCTCGGATCCCAGGGGGCCTACCACCACATATAGTAGCATTGTTTTAATCTTACTTCAGAGCGTCCTACGGGGTAATTGCGTAACACACTAACAGTAGGAATGGCTTTCATTTTGACAGTTCAACAAAATTCATTGCGTTATTTACGTTGTTCAGCAGACAATTTTTTCGAGCATATGAAGCAATGGATTAGCAATAGGCTTTAATATTATTAATATAGTATGTTAGGCAATTAGGGCAATAGGGCACCATCTTTTTCCCAAACTGAAGTAATATTAAAAAAAATACTGCTATTGGTAGGCCCCCTGCAGGCTTACCACAAGAACCGTCTTGTCGACGGAAGAATAGCCAAAAATGACGTTTCGTGAAGACAGTACGACGGCAGCAAAGTAGAAAGAGTCAACTGCACTTTTTACGAAATTCAGTAATTTATTCACGTTTATCTTTTATTTTACTTATATCTCGAAAATGGTGTGTCCTATCGCAAAAATAATGAAAATTTCGACCCCCTTTATGAAACCCCTAAAACTCAACATGTAGGTAGGTAATCATTTTTCACATTTTCCATACAAAAAGTGATAATTTCCTTTTTTCCATTCCATTTTTATTCTTTGTGGCCGTCGAGTAAAAAGTTTCGTACCGTCTTTAGCATGGCGATTAAAAATCAAATTGTCTTCACTACCTTAGACAACTGTCTTCTGAAATAGTCTACATTAAAAAGGATCTAGACAAGGATTGGCAGAAACGGAAGAAAAAATGACAGATTTTAGAAGGATTTTTACGGTGCGATGTCAAAAATAGAGAAACGAAATGTCACTTTGTATGGGAATAGCCGTCTCTATTCTTCGAAGAAATAGATAGCGTCATGCTAAGCCCGCTGGTCGGGGCAAAATAGTTTTTGTGTTTTTACATTTAGGGTGGGTACATTTCTGGTAAACATAAATAGCATCAATTTAATTTCTCTGGTAGGGCCATAGCTCGGCCTTTGTAAGCGCTTACTTTAGAGTGGCCATAATGTTTGGCAAGAACTGTACTGTCTAACAATCAATATCTTGCATAGTTACCTACTTTTTTTTTTGTTGTTAACAGTTGACATTATATAATTGGTATATTTTTGACGTTTAATTCACAAATAATATTAAGAAAAAATTGTAAGTAGGTAGATATTAAGAATTACCTATCATTTCAAACTAATTTATAATTTTTAATGGTGATATTAATTGTAGGTACCTACTATAATTTTAATTTTAATATTTCTACACCGGCAACGGGTAAGGGTACGGGTAGGTACGTGGTACCTACATAAAAAGATTCATATATTAATATATATGAATCTTTTTATGTACCACGTACCTACTGAGAAATAAATTATATCTTATCTTATCTTACACAAAACTTAATTAAACAACGTTTATTTTCAGGACCTATTAGATGTGGCGATGATGAAGAGTATACGCATTGTAAACCGTCTTGCTCGGACGATACCTGCTTTACAATCGTAAGTATGCCAAACTGTAACAATCAAGAGCCTTGCAAAGCGGAATGCACTTGCAGGGAGGAAGATTTCAGAAGAGAGGACAGTTCGCCGTGTATCCCGGTTTGTTTATGTCCTCAGGATTCGCATAACTGTTCAGCTTGGTTAAGTCAATTCGATCAGGAAAAAAGTTAAAAGGACTACTAATTCATGATGTTCTGATTTAGTTTAAACAATGAAAAGCAATAAACATCTCTAAAAATCTTACGTTTCTTATTGACCAAATTCTTTATTTTTCTGGGGGTAAAGTAAATTCTCGTGGATATACATCTGGGGAAAAAACGGAGGGTTATGTCGAAATCCTACCGACTAAATCCCCATGGTTCTTACCACTACCATCAGTCAGGGGCCCGGGAGGCAAGTCCTCGTACCTACATTCGCGCGCACCCCCGATTTCGTCTAGCGGACCCCATCACCAGCACCAGCGGGTTAATTGCGTAACACACTAACAGTAGGAATGGCTTTCATTTTGACAGTTCAACAACATTCATTGCGTTATTTACGTTTTTGAGCACACAATTTTTTCGAACATAAGAAGTACCTAATGGATTAGCAATAGGCTTCAAAATCATTCAGATTGTGATTGATAGTAGGTACGCAATTAAGGTGCAGATGCGGCAAATCCCACTACCGGGTTAATGGATGTCGCAATGTCTTCGATTTTATGTTTCTAAGATAATTCCGTGACACCACATCAGGGGGCCCTATCAGAATACCAGCGCTGCGGCACTTATATATTTTTTTTTTAAATGTCTTTGCATCATGCTGAGATAGGGGCCTTTTGGCCTCGTACAGGCCTTTCTGTTGTTATTTTCATTTTACTTTTGTTTTTATTTTATTATTTTTATATTTTTTGATTTTAAGAGTGTGTTTAGTTTCTGATAATCCTGTGCGAGACTCAATAAATACTTTTTCTTTCTTTCTTTCTTTCTTTCACGACGTTTTCTTCACTATTTTATGAGCAGTGGTGATGAAGTACCTAAACGGACTGCAACTCGTTATCCAGGGCCGTCACCACCGAAACTTAGTCATTTATAATGTTACCTACATCATAAATGATTAAGTATATAGGTACTAGCAGGCTGATAGAACGAACTAAGTTTATATAAACTGAGGCAAGCCTTCTTCCATCAACCTCCCCTCAGAGACGCCCTAAGCCGAGGTTCGTACCCCACAGGGGGTGCCCTTAGCGTGCGGTCACCTAATTTTTAAGTATTTTTCGCCCCTGGCTGGAGGCTTTAAGTTAGTAGCTTAAGGCACCCACAGGCTTGCCCGGTTAAGTAGCCAGGACCTTAGTGGTCACAACTACGAGCTGCCAAATAGGAAAAAAATAAAAAAAAACTTCCATCAATACACATAGAGTCGTGAACATGTTGAGGATATTTCTTGTGTTGTCTATCTGCTGTGTGGGGTTGATTGCTGCTAAGAAGTTACCTGAGATTGAAGATTCCTGGAATATCCAGCCGAAGCCAACACATTTAGGCAAGTTTTCATAATATGTAATACCTACCAATATCATTTAAAATGACATCTAACTGCACATTGTCCTGCGCCGGGGTAAGTACCTCAGAACCTAACTCAGTTTGTATGTAAAACACGCTTGGTAGCATTTATAGTCTGTTCCAAAAGTATCTAATGAAAGTGTAAACAAACCCTGTTCAGGTTAAATTCTTATGTAATCCTAATCACTCACTAAAGTGATAAGTAACACATTTATCTGTTTTAACATTTACATACCTACTAAAATGAAAAACATCTTTGAGTTGATTTAAAATTATAATTTCGGGTTCAAGTATCCAAATCATCAAATCAAACCACTCAATTTACGTTTTCTGATCCTATTGTTTACATTTTCGTCATATACTTTTGGAACTGACTATAAATGTTTATTCAGACAACCTCCCAATGTTTCTATTATTTTATTTCCAGAATGTAGAACTAACGAAGTATACGACTGCGTATTTCCCTGCCCTCCTCAACGGACTTGTGGTAGTCGTGAAGAAATATTTTTTTGTACGGAGGAATTACAAGATTGTGAAAACAAGGGCAACTGAAGGAACACGGGTGGGTTTTAGTCAGTAAGAGTCTGACACGCCCTTCCGCTCCGCTCAGAGCGGGAGAGGTCATTTGATGATTTCCGACCCAAAAAAAAAAAAGTGTGTTTGTAAGGAGGGTTTCTTTAGAGAGACTGATGAAGGCGGCAAATGTTTATCAGAAAAAAAATGTGGTAAAAAGAATATGATAGAACAAACAAACGTCTAATGTCAGTCCGTTATAGTGTGTTATAACAATGTTGACCATTAATTATACATCATACGAAAATATAACTTCTTTTTTTACATAATTAATGATAATGTTTGTACAAACACTTTTTCACGCCAATCATATTTTTTTAAACTAGATGTGGACGGCGTTTCCTATCTGAGTACTCTGAGAAGAAAGGCCGAAACAAACTCAGAGGTCACAGTCTCTTTTAAAGTCCAGACATAATCTTGGTCAGATCATTTGAAGATCATGTCTGAAATGGTCATAATCCTTAATCTTTGAAACAAGTTACCTACTTCTTAATTAACATCCATTTCTGAGCTTTTTAAGTGAAGAATATACTATCACGAGGTAGCAATATTCTCCTTAAAGGCGCCCGTATACAGGCGCGACGCGACGCGGTTCTGGTAGAACAATGTCCATGAAGTTTTCATAGAAATTGTTCTACTAGATTCGTGTCGCGCTGTCACGTCGCGTCGCGCGTGTCTAAGGCCCGATCCCTATGCTTTCCCAGGAATTTGGTAATAGGTACCTACCTATAATATTATATTAAGTATAACTTGCCTTGCCTTATATGTTTTGTTTTAAATGCCTCTTATTGAGCCGCCCTTCAGGTATGGAGAATGGAACTCGTCAATGGATGATTGGAGACCACTTGCATTGGCTGCAAATCCTTGTCTATGACTGCTCCAAACGGCAAAATAAACTACTTATTTTATTGACTTTTAATTCAGTTTTTACTCTTTGCTGTTGAGTTTTTAAGTTAAATTCATTTTTAGGGTTTCGTACCTCAAAAGGAAAAAAACAGAACCCCTAAAAAGAGTTCGTTGTCCGTCCGTCCGTCTGTCTGTCTGTCTGTCAAGACCTATTTTCTCAGAAATGCGTGGAGGTATCAAGTTGAAATTAATATCAAATACGTAGGTCTAGGGTTACTTGGAGCTCTAAAAAAATAAAGCTTATAGGTAACTCAACGCAATAAAAAATACGGCCACCGCATGCCGCGCGACGAGCGGTACCTTTGTGTCGGTCACGCCTGTTTGAAGGAGCGTTAAATAAAGGGGAAGAACTTACCTACAATGTTTTGTAGAGAAGTACAGAAACGGGCACAAAAATGGTATCTACCTACACAAAAGCTAGTTTAAGGCGCTTCCCTGACCAAACGACCTTGAGCGTTCGGTCCTTCTCTGTCCCGTCGCTGAGTCTCGCTCTGTCTCGCTCCCTCCGCACGCTCATTTATCATAAAATTCACAAAAATAATGAAATTATTTGAATAAAAAAAGACAAGTGAAGTTTTAAAATAAAATAAAACGTGTATTTTTTAGATTTTTAAATTATCTATCCATTAGTGTAATCCTCAAATGAATAGAACGTCACCTTTAGCAAAAGATGCATGCAATCAATAATTTTAGTCACTTTTTTACATGGAGATTTTAGATGTATTTATAACACATAATACAAATAAGAACGTGCAATGTTATGATAGGATATCGAACATTAATAATGTGCTTTTAGATTTAGTTTATTACCCATAGTGAATGAGTTAATAGGCTCTGAATAACGCACTATGACAATGTTTTGGTCGGGGTACCGCCTTAAGCAAAAACCACTGCTATTGAAACACAGACCACAGATAGATAGGTGCATAGTCTACCATGGGGAGGTGCACAAAGGCTTAATTAAACATCCACTGAGACCTACTTTTTTATTTGTCTAGGTAACTATTATACAATATGTAATCACATACCTACCTACGAATAGGGAATGCATGTAAAAAAATATCTTTTAAGCAGGCTATATAAATAGGTATAAACCCAAGAAAAGTATTAAAGTTACATTTTACTACCTACTGTTTGTCGTTCAAAAAAAAAAATATAATTCAACAATTTTCTACTACAGTTCAATCGTCGGTTATTGGTTATTGTCGATAGGTAATGTGACGTCATTTATGTACCATGATAAGTACTTACATCTCTTGTTTAGCCCCAAATAAAGATTAAATTATTTTTTGTGCTTTGTTCAAACAGAAATCGCACTTAGTGAGAATTCAAGCAGTTTGCTAAGAAAATAATTCACACGGCTTTTGACTAACTTTATTTTTTATTTTGAAAGACCGAAGGTCCGTTCCCCCGCCAGGATATAATTATGGAGTTCTGTAGTTCCGTTCCACCAAACAAGCATAACATAAACTAATGAATTGTAAATTAAGTAGGTAGGTACTTCGCTTGAACTATTCAAATCCTACCTGACTAAACGCAAGCAAACAGTAAACATAGGGGATTTTACTAGCTCAGAAGAAATAATTTCATACGGAGTCGGGCAGGGGACTGTACTTAGTCCGACATTGTTCCTGATCTATATTAACAACTTATGCAATTTAAGTATTGACGGGGGTCGCATTTTCACATACGCGGATGATACCGCCATAGTCTTTGCTGACAAGACTTGGGTAAAAGTTAGAAGGACAGCCGAAACTGGCCTGTCAAAGATTGCAGAGTGGCTCAACCGTAACCTCCTCACGCTAAATGCCTCCAAGTCCAACTACATATGCTTCACCAAGTATGCACGCACTCAACCTCCCCTCTAATAGGTACCAAATTAAGATCCACTGCTGTGCCAACCCCCCAATACCTGACTGCTCTTGTGCTAGGATTGACAGGTTACAATTTACTAAATACCTGGGCATCATGATTGACCACCGTCTGCCCTGGCACATGCATACTGAGCTAATAATGAAGGGGGTTAAGAATTTAATACGGACTTTTAAAACATTGCGACACGTTGCCTCAAAAAATCTTCTGCATTGGCCCAATCAATACTTACGTAGGTACTGTTTGCCATGTTGGGGTGGGACAACAAAAATTATTTTTTGGAACTTGAGAGGGCGCAGCGTTCCTTGCTTATGGTTAGGCTCTTTAAACCCTACAGATTCCCAACTCAAAGCCTTTACCTAACCTCTGACCTCCTGTTAGTAAGGAAACTTTACATACTGCATCTTATCATGAGAAAGCACAAATCCCTTCCGCATGATCCCTCAAATCCGAGTATTAGTAGAAGCTACTTAGTCGCTCCAACTGTCCCAGTCAGATCTGTTTTTGCTAAGAAACAGTATGAAAGGCAATCTTCCCATTTATACAACCTGCTGAATAAAGAGCTCCACAACTATCCCCTGAAACTCCGTGACTGTAAACTAGCTGTGACTGAATGGCTTAAGAATAAAACCTACGACGAGATTGAGTCTTTAGTATCATCGCTTCGCTACACGAAGCACACGCACACTATTACATACACACATACACACACACACACACACACACACACACACACACACACACACACACACACACACACACACACACACACACACACACACACATACAGCACACTAGCGCTTACTTTATACTTTCTTTTCTCTTTATCTTTGTTTTACATTTGCATAACCGTTTTAATGTTAAGTGGAGGGGCGGAGTCACCTAACACTAGCATCCTAAAAGGTGATCTCCAACTCATGTGTGTAAAAGCATTTGTAATTGCATTTTTTTTTTTCAAGACTAAATAATACAAGAGTTTTAAATTACATGCATATCCCTATTACCAAGTTTTCTATTTTCATTAACACTCTATGGTTAACTGGTAGAGAATGAACCTATTGTATTGTTGAATTTTTAATCCCCATAACCCCTTTTTTCTTCTATGCTGAAGCTTAAATACATAAACCAACGACTATGTAAATGCGTATTGTGTATTATGGATCTAAAAAAAAAAGTTTAATAAGAAGAATAAATAATATACTTTTTGCAATTAATATCACTTACACTGCTATGAATATCATTTAAATCTATAAAAACTACTTAACAGTAGAAATATGGTAATACTTTTTGTCTTCTTCACTTATACTATTGGGGGCACCAGATAATGGATCTCTTCCATCATGAGATTTAGGGAATGCTATAACTTCCCTAATTGACTCTGCATTACAAGCTATTGTGACTAGTCTATCAATGCCTAACGCAATCCCAGCATGTGGTGGACACCCACATTTCAATGCATTCAAGAAATGAGATAGCTTAGAAGGGTCAATATTCAAAATCTTCAATAATTTCTCCTGTAATTCAGCATTGTGCACCCGAACTGAACCGCCACCAATTTCATTACCATTCATAACAATGTCATATGCTAAAGACCTCACTTTGAGTGGCTCTGAGTCCAGTAAATGAATGTCATCCGGATGTGGTGCAGTAAATGGGTGATGGCAGGTTTCTAAACCATTTTCACCTTTTACAAATAGAGGGAAATCAATCACCCACAATGGTTGTACATTTTCTTTGAGTTTCAGCATATTATTTGATCTCAACAACGAAGCTATCATTTCTCTTATTTCTCCTAGACATAAGCAAGAGTTTTCATCATCACCTAAAACAATTATAGCAGCATTTAAGTCCCCAACAACACTTTGGACCCTTTTACTGAATTCAATTCCAAATTCTTTTGAAATATTTTCATTTAAAACGACTTTGCATGAATGTTTTTTGGCATACTCTCTGATTTTTTCCTTGTATTTTGTAGTTAACTTTCCAATTTCCTTTATATATGGTAATGCATAAGCTCCAAAGTCATTATCGTTGGACTTTCCAAGAAACAATTTCTTCAGATTTACTAATTGTAAGTCATAAGTTAAATTTGGTTTGTCAGTGCCGAAATTTTGCAAAGCATCTCGATAAGTCATTCTTTTAAATGGTGGTTTTAGAAGTGATTTCACAAATGTATCATGGAGCAAATGTTCAATCATAGACAAGACTCCATCTAAGTTGGTAAACGACAGTTCTATATCCAATTGTGTGAACTCAGGCTGTCTATCGGGTCGAGTAGTCTCATCCCTGTAACATCTAGCAACTTGGAAATATCTGTCAACACCACCAGACATAAGCATTTGCTTGAATTGTTGTGGGCTTTGGACCAAGGAGTAGAACAGGCCCTCATGATGTGTAGGCACTACAAACTCTCTTGCACCACCAGGGGTCCGGCAGAACAATGTGGGTGTCTCAACTTCCACAAAGCCATGATTTTCAATCAGAAACCTTCTCATATTATGAAGCATATTTGAACGCAATCTCAAATTATTCTGCATCTCAGGAAATCTCAAATCGATGTATCTATGCTGCAACCGTAACTGTTCTTTAGGCTTTTGATAGTTTCTAAGGTTGAAAGGCAGTTTATCTACTGTGTTAAGTATTTCCAAGTTATCCATAATAACTTCTACTTCACCGGTGGTCATGGTTTTGTTGATCATGTCTTTAGGCCTTAATGCCACAGTGCCTTTGATTTTCACAACTGTTTCTAAAGGAATATCAGACAGATTTATGCTATCGTTGTTTACCACGCACTGAGTTAGACCATAAGCATCTCTGAGAAGGAGGAATTTGGATAATCTTGAGTATTGAACCCAACCACAAAGTGTGACTTTTTCTCCTTCCTGTTCAGGTCTTAGTTCTCCACATGAATGTGTTCTGTATGTAAACGTATTACAGCTTTGATCCTCTCGTTCTTCTTTCACAAGTAGTTTGGTTTCATGCAGTTTTTTCTTCACAAGGTACGAATGATAAGAGGTTATATTTTTATCTTGAGGAAAAACACAAGTGATGTTTGCAAAATTCCGCTGCTGATGAGTTACGTGCTTGTTTTTTAAGCAGCATGAAGATAATGAGCAATACTTCAAACAATTTTTATATAAACACAAGTTTCTAGCCAACATTTTAGCTTCTGAAACTAACAGTAGAAACTATTTGTAACCTCTAAAAATACTATAACAGGACAGTTTTAAGTAGGAAGTTTTTTGTAGAAATAATGTAATAGTTCATAATATTTCCATTTCGTAGATTTTTATAAGTTTACACGTTAATGTTGAGTTGTTGATTATATTTTTTACTGACTTTACAAGTGACAAGTTGAAGTTGACATAAATACACAAACAGTCTTGCCAACTCCAAAAGTTTAAATTATTGAATTTTCTCATCGAAATTATCGTTTCTACGACCAAATTATCGTACAAACGGATAATAATGAAAAATAAAATTGTCACTTTCTCTTAATTTTGTCTGACTCGTAATCGCACGTTTTGATTATATAATTAATAGATTTTAGAATTGATTTTTTAGATTGATTATAAATACTAACAAATAACAATGAATTATATACTATAGTCAATGCTAGTGGCTCTAGCAGCGTAAACCGTACTTAAACAATGTTTTCTCATAGCTTTGAGTAGTGACAATTTTGTTGGTGACTTAAACAAACAGTATGAAAATAAAAAATGCATTGTTTTGAATATCCCCGACGCCTATCGGTGCAGCAGTATTTTTAAGTGACCAGTGCATGACACGACAATTTGATTTGAACAAGACAATAACCTCCGTCACGAGTTCACGACACAGTGGGGATATTCTTAGACTCACTTACACACGCTCTTTGTTATTAATTACTATTACTAATCTTCTATTTCTCTTCAAGCAACTCAGAAAAAGTTAGTTATTTAAGAAAATCTAATTTAGCTTATTTAATAAAACCTCAAAATGATTGTACATTTAGACACACGCTATCGCATATGCGTATGTAACTTTTTACGGAACCGACTCACAGATCCGGATCATTAAAGTGATTAAAAAGATTGGTTCAGTAACAACGTTTCAATCGGTTCATTTAGATCTGAAACATTACTTTGCTCTGTGACACGTCGTCGCTTGGAAGGTGACTGAGCAGTGAGCGAAAGAGGGAGTCTGATACACACTGAGTTACCTATGTACTATTGAATCGCGAGTCGCGAGTGAGCGGATAACATATTACAATCTATAGAAGTCAGAAAGAGATACCAAATGAGATGTGTATCGCTCTCACAGTTTTTCGTTGTCGTTATATGGATAAACTCTCTCTTAGTGAGCGCTCTTACCACTAAGGCGCTTACACACTATATAAGGTCGTTTTTTGCATATAATGTTTGCACTAAGTTATCGTTCGTAAATGTACACGTAACATTCTGTATTTTATATCATTTGAGCCGTTGATTCAAATGAAACATATCAGTGTTTCGGATCATTTCAGTGATCCAGATGCAAATGTTCCAATTACAAAAATGATACACTTTGCCCACGCCTTTAACGTAATCACGACGAAATATCAAGTTCCAGTAGAAGTTAAGTTCTCATTGTACGCACGACTACATATCAAACTATACATTTCCAGTTTATGCTGACTCCACATTGTACGGAAAGCCTACACAATGCGAAGTCAGCTAAAACTGGAAATGTATAGCTTGATATGTCGTCGTGTGTACATAGTATCATAGGCTAAAATATAATAAGCCCCCATAATTGTCGTACGGGTTGGCAACACCGCACAGATCACAATATGATGGCTTGACAGCTGATAACAGTTTTTTTTAATCTGTTGGTAAATTGAAACCTTAACTTTTAACTTCGTCTTGATAAATTATTTTTCCAGATTGTGGGCCAAACGAACTATTAGAATGCACATATCCATGCCCTCCTCAACAAACCTGCGGGGTAATTGCGTAACACACTGAAAGTAGGAATGGCTTTTATTTTGACAGTTCAACAACATGTATTGCGTTATATAAGTTGTTCTGCAGATTTTTTTTTCAAACATATGAAGCAATGGATTAGCAATAGGCTTCAAAATAATTCAGATTGTGTGTTACATAATTAGGGTGCTGTAGAGATCGTGAATAAATCATACGTTGTTTGGAAGATGTGCAAATTTTTGAACACTAATGTGTTTGCCAATCAGGTTTCTACAGAAACACTGAGGATGGACTTTTGTGTATCAGAAAAGCAATGTGGTAAGTTTATAATATTTATAAACTTACCACATTGCTTTTCTGATACTATAATATAAAAAAATCATCGCAATCAGACGAGACAAACCACAAGGGAAACCATGTCGAATAGCCGGGACATAAATTATTATTAGTTTTAATTTTCCGAAAAGTCGAATATACCACACGATATGCCAAAACGCCGGACATGCGGATGGTTACCTTCGGCATAATAAGGAATAACGGCGTGTGGTAGTAATAAAAAATAAAAAATTGTCGAGGTAGACCTATATAATTTTCAGGGAAATGTTCGTATCGATATCGATAACGTCTACAACACGCTTCACTTAGAAAACAAGACTACTGTCCCAATACTTACGACAACTGTCATCCCTCCTACTACTGCGATGATGAATACGCAAGAGTCGATAGATAGAGAAGTTTGCATACCTACCTATATTAATATCGTGAGTGTTAATCTCCGGGATACCGAGATAACACATACTAAAGGCTAAAGAGAAAAGGCGAGACTCACAGACCGCACTTTGAATTATGAAGTAGTTAAGTGTTTATCGTTTCATACGAATATGAACTTTAATTATTAAAATAATATGTTCATATTCGTATAGGACGCTTACTTCAGAAAGTTAAAGTTCGTTCTTTGAATCGCCACCAGTGTTGCCAACTTCACGGATTTCCCGTCAGTTATCGGGATGGACGAATGGAAAACGGGAAACAATACTATTATGGTCTGACGGCTGACAGATTTTTCGACGGATTCTTACGTTTTATTATATAAACATGCATTTAAATATTTAGTCATGTTGCGAAACTATGTTTATACATATTACAATAACAATAACATTAATTTGATCCAATTGTACTTCCCCGTAACATATGGCATGGCTTACAGTTTCGAATATTTTTCACAACGAAATGTAATCAGTCACTGATAAGTTTGTTTATAGAAACGAATAGTATTGTGATGATTTAGTTGGATTTCGAAGACACATGTACCGAAGGTCATGTCGAAAGTGATGATGTGTTTGATTTAATATAAATTACCCCAATTTAGTGTATAATGTGCTCGTTTATTATGTCAAACAATAAACTTTTCTTAACATAAATTCTTACTTTTTTATTTACTTACGATGGAACCTATTTATTACTAGAAATGTTTTGACGGATTATATTGACGGAAAACTGAAAATGTTTGACGGAATTTCTTAGCTAAGTTGGCGGAATTGAAAATTAATAATTGTTGGCAACACTAAGTATAGGCCGTATTGCAGTGAGCGAGTCAGCTTTAAATGTCTAGTTAGGATGGTCGCACATCTGACGGAAGATGCGTCGGGCTTAACATATTATTATGTCGCGTCTATTTATTCGCTCGACGCACTAACGGATCGTCGGTTGAGTGTAAGGTTAAATATTTTATTAGGGATCCGTACCCAAAGGGTATAACGGCACCCTATTACTAAGACTCCGCTGTCCGTCCGTCTGTCCATTTGTCACCAGGCTGTATCTCATGAACCATGACAGTTAGATAGTTGAAATTTTCACAGATGATGTATTTCTGTTGCCGCTATAACAACAAATACTAAAAAACAGAATAAAATAAATATTTAAGGGAGCTCCCATACAACAAACGTGTTTATTTTGCTCGTTTTTGCTCGATATTGATAACGGCAACAGCGGGCTTAGCATGACGCTGTCTATCTCTTCGAAGAATAGACACCGCATACAAAGTGACATTTCGTTTCTCCATTTTTGACATCGCACCGTAAAAATCCTTCTAAAATCTGTCATTTTGTCTTTCGTTTCTGCCGATCGTTGTCTAGGTCCTTTTTAATGTAGACTATTTGTGTAGACAGTTGTCTAAGGTAGTGAAGACAATTTGATTTTTTAATCGCCATGCTAAAGAAACCCAAAAACAAGAAGAAAAGAAAAGAAAACTTAGAACTAGAACTTAGAAGTAGAAAAGTTTTTACTCGACGGCCACAAAGTATAAAAATGGAATGGAAAAAAGGATTTTTTTACTTTTTGTATGGAAAATGTGAAAAATGATTACCTACATGTTGAGTTTTAAGGGTTTAAGGGTTCCATAAAGGGGGTCGAAATTTTCATTATTTTTGCGATAGGACACACCATTTTCGAGACATAAGCAAAATAAAAGATAAACGTGAATAAATTACTGAATTTCGTAAAAAGTGCAGTTGACTCTTTCTACTTTGCTGCCGTCGGTCGTACCGTCTTCACGAAGCGTCATTTTTGTCTATTCTTCCGTCGAGAAGACGGTGCTTGTGCTAAGCCTGCAGGTAGACGGTTGAAATATTCACAGAATATTTAATTATATATTCACTTTAAAAATAAATAATTAAATTAAAATAAAACAAACATTTCCCCAATGCCATGTCCAAGCTCCAAGCGCCCAGCACTCCAGCGCCAAGTTCCCATTCAACAGACATGTTTTTTTTTTTTTGCAGATTTTATAGGTAATGGTAAGGAACCCTTCGTGCGCGAGTCGTACTCGTCTGTTCTGGCGTTTCGTGACTGGCAATATCAACAATTGTGTAAAATAGCTGTAAGTAGGTGTTAGCTGCAGGGTAGCCCGCGAAATTAAACGTATACCTACTTATCAGAAATGCATATTATAACATTAAAGACTACGTTGAAGACAAGGAAGTTTGGCAATAATTCCTTCCGCACATGTGGCTTCCCTGGTACCACATTAACGGCATCACTAAGTACTGTTCCCACATTACGAAGTTTTTTGATTCTTTTTACCTACTTCTTTGACATAATCTCATTATTTGACATTAAATACTTCGGATTCTTATTTGAACTCCATATTTATGGCTTTTGTGGATAGGATTTTGATTCCGATTTGTTACAGTAGTAGGTAATGGCAATCATGTCATTTGGTCTAAATAGGCTTTCATTTTTATAGATTCTTCTATATTTTGTGAATGTGGGGACGTTGTAGACCTAACTTGTAGACTGTAGATTTGTGGACCTTTTTATATTTTGTTGAGTACCTGTTACTTGTTGACAGGCCTACACTGTCCTCCCATATCTATCAACACTGTAATTGGAAACATTGTAGAAGCCCCTTATTTTTAAAAGAGTAACCGTGGAGTTTCTTGCCGGCTCTTCTCCATAGGAAACAACCAATTGCAACCGTGCACCTAGCTTCTGACGTTTCATAAGTGCCCATGTTGGTTTATGTGAAATAAAATATTTTGATTTGATTTGAAATTCATATTTTCTTATGTTTTTTGCAATTAGCAGGTCAGTATCAAGTTGTATGTTAATCAGCGAACATATTTATGTATTTAGGTAGGTACAGAAAAGTTCACATTACCGTCAAGTCAAAGTCAAATAATTTATTTCAAATAGGCACCTCTATGGCACTTCTGAACGTTATGAATGACTATAAAACTTTCACGAAATCATAAAATTTGAGGCCAATGGAGAGTGGTACGTAGGTACTTATTGATGATATGGATGATTAAGTACCTACCTATAATTTAAATACCTACATATTTGATATGGTCGCGAATCATATTTTGGTCAACATACAACCTGACGCTAACATGCAAATTGAAATACAAAAAAAACTATTTAACTAGCTTCATCTTTCTGACTGACCGACCCCTTGACAATTCAAAAGTGCCTGTAATTGGATTATTTGAAGAAAACGCTTTGAGAGTGAGTTAAAAAAAAAATGGGCGTCATGGGACGCCCACCCGCCATGACGGCTTATGAGAGCACCATGTTGTATGCCGTCACGGCATACCTACGGGCGCGCCAATAAATGTTTCACATAAGAAAAAACCTGACGATTGCATAACTTCCTCTTTTTTGACGTGATAACGTCTTAAAAATCGATGAACGCCGGCTGCACGCACGAAAAAGCATGACTCATTGTCACGTTCCGCCTGAGCCGATGACGTTATCACGTAAAATTATCGTCTGTAAACCGACTTCATAGACAACCACATTTTTTTTAAATCGGTATAAAATTAACCCTCGTTGGTTTTCAGCACGCCCCAAATGTAGCCAAGATGAAGTACCTATTGCAAACGGGCTTTTTGCTCGAACGCAACCTGCTATTCGATCGTGAGTCCATCGATCTGCGACAGTTAAGAGCTATGCAATCTGAGATATGTTTGCTAGGACGGATTTTTCAGATTAGAAGAAAATCCACCGTGTATACCGCGATGTGAATGTCCCGAGATGAACGACTCGCACTATTGTTCGACTAGGTACTAGGGCGAGCAGTAAGAAATTTTACTTTTACCTGTTCAAGATAGTAGGTTTGTAAAGATCTTTACAAATAAGTACTTTATAACATTAATAAAAACACGTAACAATATTAAAGATGTTTATTTAAAACATCCTAATCCCTCGAGGCTCGATTAAGAGAAAATATGAAATAAATAGGCGCAAACGGTTACTACCTATCCCTTTTATACTTAAAAAGCGTGTGTGCGTGTGAACTCAGGCACCACACTAAGAATTCACAATAATAATCCTAGGATTCAGTAGTAGGCTTAACAAATGTAGAAATAATCTGGGAATTTGTACCTATAAATAAACAAATTTAGTAAAAACAACAGCCGTTAAAATGTTGTCCCTCAGTTCTCAAAGACCATCAGCCAGATCTCTGAAAGTATCTTAAAAATGAAGGTTTTATGATTACACACATTTACTAAATAATTAGTAAACATAACTAACTAACAGACCACAAGTATTCAAAATAAAAAAAAATATCACAACTTAACTGTGGAAGACAT
Organism: Griposia aprilina; assembly: GCA_916610205.1. Lineage (NCBI taxonomy): Eukaryota > Metazoa > Arthropoda > Insecta > Lepidoptera > Noctuidae > Griposia > Griposia aprilina. The sequence continues at coordinate 18,959,897 of OU744288.1, forward strand.
AAATAGGTATTTATCTTTGTTGTGTGGACTGAGGGACCACAGTTTAGTAATTATATTTTATATACATATATATGTATATAATGCTCTGTGGTCTATCATTTAGTAAATATATTTACAAATTCTTAAATGTCTGTATTCACAAAACATTCATTTTTAGAGTAGGTACTTTCTGAGATCTGGCTAATGGTCAGTTACAACTGAGGGACCACACTTTTTGATCTGTAGTTTTTAAATTTGTTTACAGATTCCCAGGTTCGTTCTACAATTGTTTTAAGTCTACTACTAAATCCTGGGATTTTTATTTTGCGAATTCCGTTGTGGTCCCTCAGGGCACACGCACATGCAATGACTGGCCACTTTCCTCGTAATAGTTTTCCCTCTATATCTGGTACCTAATAGGTACAAAAACTTTGTATTGCTCAAACTTCCAAAATATCTTGGTCCGGACATCCTGACGCAGACCAGATTAGTTCTAAAATTGTTTTCAGTCTACTACTATGGGACTTACCACACCTATTCAGCTCTGTCCATAGAAAACAACGATTTGTTTGGAATGCGTACGCATCCGGAAAGCTGAAAGCCGGTTGCAGACCAAAAGCTAAGCTGAGTTAGTTTAGGTTAACTCGCATAGCTGAGGTAATTTTTCATACTTGTGTTCATAGTTTGCGGTCTGCACACAAGTATGAAAAATTAACTCAGCTACGTAAGCTTAGCTAAACTAACTTCGTTTAGCTCTTGGTCTGCAACCGGCAGAACGGATGCGTACGCATTCCATACCAAATCGTTGTTTTATAACTATGGACAAAAGCTGAACAGAGGTGAATAAGTAGTTGAGAAAACCTAGGATTTCTATTTTGTTAATTCTCTGGTGTGGTCCTTCAGTTCATACGTAACTACAGGCGTGGGTTAATGTTTGCCAGTAAATTGGTCGCAAAGGTATCTACCCAGGCTCCTACTTATTCTTGAAACTATAGTGAAACAGGCATCAAGTTGATCCTTATTAACTCCAACTGGACAAATAGGATATCCATTCCCATTAAAAGCCGTGAATCTATTTACGCACGACTATGTAATCATAGCAAAAGTACATTTAGCAAACTAAACAGGAAATTAATTAACAAAAAAACCTTAGTATGTTTCAAATATTTATTTATTCTACAAAATACATAGAAGTCGATAGCAAACAAAATGTCAAAGCAGTGCATTCACTCTGAATATATTAGGATATAAGCACAAGGAAGCACTGAATAGGCGGCTTTACTGTTGTAAATATAGCCTTTATAAAACTATCGAAAATCAACAATACCTACCTACTGGAGAATCAAACTAAGCAAGTCCCAAAATTACGACTCATTAGTTTAAAATTCAATTTTAAACTTAATCCAAGTCGTAATTTAGATATCTACTCCATAATAACCATCTATGATAGGTAAACTAACAATAATTGTAACAAATAAGTAGGTACAAAAAAAAGTTACATTTGCAATTGAAAAATGACAAAAATCAAAAATCAAAGAAAATCTACTGCGATTGCGCGTCCGATTTATACAGGTCAAAAACATACTAAACTCAGTCAAAACAAAAAAGTCACAAATATGAGGAATTAAGGTCGCTTAACCTAAAATAGGTACTTTTTCGCTAAAAACAAAACTTCGAAATGTTCAAGAAATCCCAACCGCACAACCATCAGATTGTCGGTAAGATTTCATGAGCAGTAACAACAGGTTACACAAGAATTCTTACCTTATTCACTCAGGAATAGAGCTTAGAGTTCTGAGAATCAATACCTAAATTCTATTTTAAATGTTCAAATCAAACGTTTCTCCATAGGGGCATCGTGACAGGCATTGGCCTAGGTTGGTAGATGGCAGTTTGTGGGGTCATGTAGTCGTACGGCAAATTGAAGCAGCTCTGCATCGGCGACACGATGGTAGGGTAGACCGGTGTGAGCGGCGGTGGTGGCATGGACTGCTGAATGAGGTCTGCTTTCAACATCTGAAATAGATTGGAAGTTGTAAATAGCAAGTAAGATACTTCCGCAATCCTCTGGACATCCCACATTATTTCGTTTTGTTAAGAGAGCAGTGGTGGCCCAGTGGAATCGGCCGCGACTTATGAGATGTAGGTAGTGGGTTCGAACCCAGGCAGGCGCTTTACTTTGTGTAAATTTAATTTCACCACTGCTCTCAAAACGGTGAAGGAAAACATCGTGAGGAAACCGGCATGTCCTAGAACAAAAACATCGAAGACATGCGACCTTCAACAATCCGCACTGGGCCCGCGTGGTAGATTACAGCCCATTCCCTCTCAAAGAGAGGAGGCCTGAATCCCAGCAGTGGGAACATTATAGGCTGATTATGTATGAGCTTATTTACTTTACCGTTATGAAACCACTTCAACTAGTAACAGTACAATCCTACAGTCCGGCCGCAGAAAAAATGCGTTCTTGACATGTCAGATTCATACAAACAAATGTTTTGCCAATTTGATCTTTATTAGTTAGTAGAATTGTCGCACTGACAGCTGTCTGGAACGAATTCTCTCGATGGCCGGCAAAGAGTAATATAAAGGATTGTGTAATAGCTAGGCTTTCATAACAACATAACGCCTGTATTCGCTGAAGGGTGAGGCAGAGGTGTACCCATAGTACATGCATATACAAGCCAGTTTTTCATTACCTGGGTACCCCTGACGACAACTACCTACAACTACTTACTAGGTGAAGATACTCAAAAACTACCCTAGCCAATTTAGTCAAATTGATATGGGGCCACCACGCGGGTGCCTTCTACTGAATGAAAAAGAATCGATCGGTTTTCATAATCGAAAAAAAAAACCAACAAATACATAATTATCTTTTCTTTTGAAGGTCGGTAATTGTTTACTGTTATGTAACATGCACTACTACAAAAAAATGTCTACATACCTTTATAACTTGCAATGCAGTTTCAGCAGCCTCGATGTGGGCCTGTTGCATGGTAAGGCAGGGTCTTGTTGCCAAGGGTCCAAGTCTTCGAGGTGCACTCAGAAGAGGCATACCAATGTGAGGCAGCTCAATTTTTCCTATCCATATCTCTGTGCTTGTAGGGTCGATATACTTCTGGTAGTTGAAAACAGGAGGTGCCCACATGTATCTAGAAAAAAAAAATTTTTAGCAAAAGAGTAGTGGTAGAATGGCAAAAGAAATGGTATAAAAAAGTAGTTAATTGAGGGCATCTATATCGGGATAGCACAATTCTATACAATGCATAAAGGCATGTAAAAAAGAAATGCAAATTTGGCTTACCTTTTGCACATTGAATCAAGCTTAGCTGGAGCCAATGAGTATTGTTCTTTAGACATGTAGGGGTAACTAGCAGAATTAATGTCCGATGGTGACCCATTAGAAGAGTCATCTGCACCTACTGAACCAATGCCTTCATCTTCTTTAGGAGAAGATATGTATTCCTTCTTTTCCAACTGTTGCTTGTGGAGCAAGAGGGTTTGAGACAAGGTTAAACTATGGTTGAACTTTGCATTCCCTCTGTTCATCTTTTGAATGCGGTAAATTTCACGAACAACTGGTTTTGCCCATCGTATCTCCACATTGCTTCCGTCAATTTCAGCATTCTGCAACTTCATCATCGCCAACTCTGCATGCTCACGTTGGTAGAAATGGATGAATGCATAGTCATAGATCTTTTTAACACGCTCGATTTGATTGGTGATGGCAGCTTCAAATATGGTCTGGATGGTTTCCGGTGTGGTCTTGATTTGGAAGTTCCTAACATAAAGCACCTTTACCTGCAAGAAGATGCAGGTTTCATTAATTAAAATGTAAAGATAAGTAAATAAATCCATAGCAGGTGTCAAAGCTCATATTGGTTTAAATAAACAATCGCTATAGGATAGGACACTAAACTTATAACAATTGCAAAGGCATGCCGAGCATAAGATAATTAGCATAAAGTAAACAAGGGCTAAGAATGACGCGCAATAAAAAAAAAATTAAGAACTTAATTTAGTTGGACCTTTAAGGGAAAATAAAACAAATAGCAGCTATTATTAAAACTCGCATGCTTCATAATTATTAAATAAACATCGCTATGGGATCTTAAAAACTGAACGCGTGCAAACGCGGTAGGTCAATAAAAATAAATAATACGCCGAGCAACATATTGGTATCTGCTCACCCTTTGCATCTGCTCATCGTCAATATCGGGCTCGGGTTCCGCCCAGTCCACCATCACATCCTGGTCCCAGATCTTGACGCAGCCAGGAACAAGCTCTCGCCGTGCCATGGCCGCCGACCGGTGAGAAGCAAACTCCACAAACGCGAAGCCCCGGTTCAAGTTCTTGTCGTAGCAGTTCTTGTACAGGACCAGGTCCACAATCCCACCCACGCGCTTCGACAGCTCCACCAACACTTCCTCCTTTGTCTTAGTCTTCGGGATATTGCCGACGAACAGGCGACAGTTATCGACAGACTTTACGACACCAATGTGTCGACGCGGTCTGATCTCGATGCCGTTCAGCTCCTTCACAGCCCTGGAGGCATCAGACTTCGTCGTGTATGTTACGAAGGCGTACCCCCGGTTGGAGCCAGAAAAATCCATCATCAGACGCATTTCGTAGATCTTACCCATCCTCGAGAACACTGGAACCAGTTCATCTTCGAAGATCTCTCTGGGAAGCTTGCCGATGAAGACTTCGCAGCCTTTCTGGGGCGGAGGGCCCGTCCAGTTTGGAGGCGGCCCGAACTTTCTCTGGCCGTTGTGCTGCACCAACGGGTACCCTGTCTCCTGCATCAGGTCGAGGAGCTTCCGCGTCATACACTTGCCTTCCTCAGACATTTTACCGATTAGAAAATCAAGAATAATCAACTGATCCAATGGGTGTTTTAATCCAACTGAAGTCTATTCAACGAAAAAGCGGCAAATCAAAGTGGCGGCTCCCTTTATAGTTTTCCGACACACCGCCGACAAACATCGTGCGGCGGTTGTGACGAAACAAACGATTTGAATTTGCCGCTCTTTCCGTGTACGTTTCTTTAAAAATAATTAAGAAATACTTCTTATAGAAATAAATGCTTACTATGTATTAATATATTAGATAAAATCTGCTGTACTAAGGCATAGTTTCTAATTATTTGTTGGTTTTAATGCTATTTGCATGGTAAAGAGATATATACTTGAGTCCTTGTCGCTGGTATCCTGTAAGTGAAACAGGTAGTACTTTGGAATGCTAGTTCCGTTTCATTACGATAAATTTGAATAATCTAAACGACTGAAGTATTATAAATAACAAATGGATATTGCTACGTTGTTTAATTAAAATATATTAAATTCTTATGAGATGAGACATTATTTTGTTTAGTTTACGTTTTTTACGCTTGAAACTAAAACAATTTTTAACGAATGAAGCCCTGTTTAATAGTTGGGATTGATGTAAATCTCATAATCAATTATTTTATATTTAGTAAAGCCTAATTGATGTGATAAATGAGCATCAGAGTATTAATAAGTACTTAAGGGAGTCGATGAATGTTTTCTCTTTTCTCAATGATTCCTTGGTGTTAAATTTGTACCGATGTTTTTGTTAAACTAATGTTTTTAACATTTATGAACGCTTATTAATTCTTCAAACAAAATACAATAATCAGAATAATAATCGAAAATTATTTAGTTCGTACAGTTACATGTCAATAGATGGCGTAGTGAGAGTTTTCGAGAACACCGGGGTTCCCCACTGAATAAAGCATAATTATTATTCCGTTATCTCAGAGTACACAAAATCCATACATTCAGATAACCTCATGATATAAAAAATATTATCTAGGGGGAGCCAAGGATAGTAGAGGAAGGCTATAGAAACAATGAATGGATTGTGTGAAAGATGATATACCTAGGAATAAGGTGACTACCGCGATGGTGGCTGGTAGATGTTTGAAAAGGAAGACATGCTACAGTTCGCGCAAAACTTTATGGGCCCTCAGAATGTAGGCCCGAGGACGAAACCGCGCATGGTACAGTTGAGTCACTCAACTGTACCATGCGCGGTTTCGTGCACTCAGCTTGAGTGAGAGTGAGAAAGTTCCCTCGTAAACCTATATTATGCACACTGCGCAGCCACTCGCGTGCAACTTCCGAGAGCTCATAAAGTTTTGCGCGAAATGTACTTTGACCACTAAAATTGGCATAAAGAGAGGAGAACGATGATGAGACAAGCCGAGGCAAAGCCAAATAACCATAAATAAATTGTTGTTTTTTTATTTGTATGTCATGGTATATTTACAGGTTACAGTAAAGGTTTGGCACAGTTTCTCATTTAGATAAAATTGAATCAGGTAAAAAAAAAAAAGTAAAATAAACAAAGGAAATTCAATCATTTTAATGTCTCAAATACACAACACGTACAAAATAATTATATCCTTAATCAGTAAAAACAGCATTCGGTAACATTCAAAGCGACATGAGTAATTTCTAAAACTAATACCTACTACGTGATTATAAGGTTGAAATAAGGTTGGCACGATATCAATACTTATAATCGAAATGTAAAGAGGATTTTATGCTTTTAGTAAACCTCCTTGTAATTCAATTTGGGCAACTAATACACAAACATCTTATTATGGGACATCGATCTTGTTATACAGGCTGTTGTTTTTTTTTTTAAATTGATTTTGTCAAATGTATCTGCCAAGGGGTGACTCTACTCCTCATATTGATCCCCATTAAAACTCATAATTATGTAAGTTATTGGATAAGAGAAAGTTATTCAATATTACAGGTAGAATCATCTCCATAACAGATGCAAGTCTAAACAATTATGGAGACTAAATCAACAGCTTGTGTATATAAATGCAAGGTTAAGATACAAACGGGTTTATTTATAAACGTTACTTAAAGTTAAGAGACATTTAAACGTCAAAAAAATGTATGGATGAGCAGACGTCAATCATTACTGAGCTTTATGTAACGTTTATAAATAAAAGTTTTTCTAACAACAGCAGAAACTACAAAAGAGCTTAGAAGTAAGATCACATTGTAAGATATTACAAAGATGCTGTAAAACTTAAAACTAAAATTATCACAATCAATTTAATACATACAAGAAGGTCTTAAAGATATATGATGGAAACATTGGACCCTGTCTTAGGAAAGTCGATATAGTCGAACGTTCATCATTGTAATTTTAAGCCATAAGCGAAAGTACATAAAACTTATATTTGCGTGCACGTAACTTGCAGAATTTGTATGACTTTGAAAGATGAGAAGAGGCGTTTTATCATAATGAAGGAAATTTCATTGCCTCATGTCATTTTAGGGGGCGTCAAATTAATTCTTATCACTCATAAATATTTACACCAAATAGAATTTCATAAAATTCTTGCAAACAAAATAAAAATAAAAAAACATTTATAAATGGAATGATTTTACACGGACGGATATAGACAACATTAAAGCTTTAAAAAATAAACAGACAGCAATATAAATGAATTATACATTTCCACATAAAACCCTTTATGATGTGAATACCCTAACAAAAAGGGGGAAAAAGCTTAATAATATATCTTAAAAACTAAATTGAGTTTAAAATAATCTATTTTTTATACAAGAAATCATACAAATCAACAAATGTGTCAACAATTGAGTATTACTCAATTGACATTTATTTTCTTAACACTACAATCTGCCTTTTCTGTATGAGACTAGTCGTTTGCTTTGCAGTGGGTTGATAATACTATTAAAATTGTATGTTCTGAGTCGTTACTAACCAAGTCTTTACCATAGACAACTGTGTGACGTTTCAACAAAAACAAAGGAGTCGGGACAGTATAGTCACCAGCAGGTCAAGCTACACGAAACAGTAAAATTTCTCCAAATGATTTTAAACCTTAAAATGTTGAGAGTTAAATTCAAAATAAAAAGAGAAAATTTGCAGTTTGTGGTAAATTGATGTGCCAGCGACTATATAAAAGATGAGGTTTGAACGCTTGCACTATAGCGTATTATACTACTTACAGCGGTTTATTGTCCTTACGATAGGACTTGAGAAATATAATTATTATTACCCAAACTGCAGTACAGAAATTCACCTCTGTGTGAATCGCACTAAAAATGTCCCAGTCAAACTTCAAAAACAAAACACTATTAACATTCTGCAAAAGAACAATCATAAAAGGCTTAAATAAACGATCACACGTTTCAACTCATATTTTAAAACTTCATCTATCACATTATTCACATTTCAGAGTTCTGATCCAAGCCTTTGTTATCGTATCCTCTGGCCGTAGTGACGGAGGCGCCATCTGTGTCGAAACTGGCGTCGGTGTCGAGTTCAACGACCCAGGGCTGAAGTTCCGCTGAACAAAATAGTCCGTAGACTACAGCGCCTATTAGATAGATGGCGCTTGAGATGAAGAACACGATGCGCCATTGTTCTGCAGTCTGAAACGAGAAGGAATATGGTTTAATAAAGTGAGTTAGGATAAAATGCTGCAGAATAAAAAAAATGGGTTGTCAGTAGTGCAACTTCGAAATATTAGTTTTACAAGAAAAAATGTACTGAAAACGACTTTGTCAGTTTTGGCTGTTATAAAATAAATGTTTTTCCTATGAAACCCTCCCCCCCCCCCCTCCCCCCCACCTCCTTTTATGGTGGCTTCCCCTATGGGAAGCCACCATAAAATATGATTAAATCAAGTATTTTGTTTAGATTAAGATTACCAAAATTCCTAATTTCCAAAGTGAGTTTTATTCAGATTGAAATACCTTGCAAAACTGTCAGGATTTTCAGTACTTGTAATACATACATTTAATATTTTGATTTTCTGGCTGTTTCATCCTTGCTTGTTTCTGTTTTATTACAATTCCTAACAGTTTTGTAAGGTTTGTTTTACTTTAGTAGATTATCAGATACCTTATTGGATTGGCGTGGGGTGGCTCACATACCTTATCAGTTACAATAGAACCAGCTAGCGGTGGGTCGATGATGACGAGTAGAGTCGCGACCGTTTGGACAGGTCTATGAGTACGCTGGCGTGGGGTGGCTCACATACCTTATCAGTTACAATAGAACCAGCTAGCGGTGGGTTGATGATGCTGAGTAGAGTCGCGACCGTTTGGACAGGTCTATGAGTACGCTGGCGTGGGGTGGCTCACATACCTTATCAGTTACAATAGAACCAGCTAGCGGTGGGTTGATGATGCTGAGTAGAGTCGCGACCGTTTGGACAGGTCTATGAGTACGCTGGCGTGGGGTGGCTCACATACCTTATCAGTTACAATAGAACCAGCTAGCGGTGGGTTGATGATGCTGAGTAGAGTCGCGACCGTTTGGACAGGTCTATGAGTACGCTGGCGTGGGGTGGCTCACATACCTTATCAGTTACAATAGAACCAGCTAGCGGTGGGTTGATGATGCTGAGTAGAGTCGCGACCGTTTGGACAGGTCTATGAGTACGCTGGCGTGGGGTGGCTCACATACCTTATCAGTTACAATAGAACCAGCTAGCGGTGGGTTGATGATGCTGAGTAGAGTCGCGACCGTTTGGACAGGTCTATGAGTACGCTGGCGTGGGGTGGCTCACATACCTTATCAGTTACAATAGAACCAGCTAGCGGTGGGTCGATGATGCCGAGTAGAGTCGCGACCGTTCGTACAGGTCTATGAGTACGCTGGCGTGGGGTAGCTCACATACCATATCAGTAACAATAGACCCAGCTAGCGGTGGGTTGATGATTCCGAGTAGAGACGCGACCGTTTAGACAGGCCTATCAATACGTTAGCGTGGGGTGGCTCACATACCTTATCAGTAACAATAGAGCCAGCTAGCGGCGGGCTGATGATGCCGGGTAGAGTCGCGACTGTGTTGGACAGACCCATCAGTACGCTGGCGTGAGGTGGCGCTATGTCCAGGTGGTTTACACTGAAAATGTTTAGAAGTTGCTTTGATTATTGTGATATTATTACAAGGTTACAAAAACAAGTGAGTGAGATTAATTACTGTTTTCACGCTGCGAACAAATATTACATAATTATGTAAACATTGAGGTTTGAAACTATGAATTATCTTTCTGTAAGCCATACAAAAATTTGACCGCGCAAGAATCGCTTGACTTAGCAAGCCAGTCGTGTCAACAAATATTGACTTGGTAGACAGGATTTTTTTAAATAATAATTTTGGCAGCAGTTACGGCCACATCCGTTTTTAACACCATTATCTGACTGTGATTTGTCTCGTGTCCAAAGAAACGAAAGTAATGCGGATCTGTCACTACAACGCGCTACACGACGGGGCGCGGATAACCCCCGCGCATGATCTTTTACATAGATATTCAATAAAAACGCGTTTCCGCGCGGGGCGTTTAGCTCCGTCAACCGCGCCCCGTCGCGTGGCGCGTTGTAGTGACAGATCCGCTTAAAAGAAACTACCGTAGACTCTCACATGCTTATTTACCACATGTTGCTATTTCAGTACTAGAATAAATGTTATTTACCTGAATCCCGACCAGGCGAATCCTCCGAGCCCGACGGCGATGGTAAGAAACACCACACACCCTGTCACCGTTGTTGAATACGCCGCTGCTATCATGAACACCGTCTGAAACAGTTTAATTTATTAGTTGATATAATCAGGGACTATTGAAGGATTACGTAAGGACCTATGGGGGTAGGGGGGTCTTTAATTTGCTTATTTTTGATGAGTTGGGGACGGAAGGGTCTGGATGGTGATTAAGTCAGCAATATTTATTTACTTTTTCTCATTTTTCTGCAAAATTTATTCATTCAAATTTGAACTAATATGGCAATCCTGCTTGTCTACGCTTGATTGTCTACTGACTGATCGATTGTGCCCTGATTAGTGTTGTAAAAATACCGTATAATACCAAGAGGCTATGTATTAAACAGGTATTTTATTATAACTTACGGTATTATTGGTATTTTATGTATTTTATATTTTGATTCACTTTTTACGATCCTGCAATTTTACGAAGAGTTCTAGTTTAAGAAATAAAATATATTTTAAGTTTCGATTGTATTCTATACTTTAGAATGGCTAATTCTAATTAAATGACCTGACTCCTAACTCGGAAACGGTGCGTCGTCGGGCCATGCTTCTCAGAACCTAAATGGTTTCTATTGACAAGGTCAACCCGATACTACAATAAAATTGGACAATTTGCGGGAAAAAAAAAACTCGATTATTTTTAAGTTTTCGCTCCATAGCGCCCCTAAGGCTACTAAGTATTTTAATTATTACTCATAATTTACTTAACAAATATAGAAACAATCGATTTATTCATAAAATACCGTAGCAAATGGTATAATACAGCACTTACATCTCTAGCCCGATTGTCAACGTATTTATCAATAAACTCAATTAGGGAAATTACTTAAAAGGGGCATTAATAGTCTATAAATTCCTTATAGACTCATGAATAACAGTAAACAAACATGAATAGATTTATAAAAAATACCCATTATTACGTAAGAATAAGCTTGGGGGGGGGGTAGGAGCTTTGTTCACTTTTGCTGACAATAGTGAGGGAGAGGGGTTAAAAAATACTTAAATTCTACTTACGTAACAATTGAATGGCCCCTTATTATTAAAACCGGTATTTTACGGTCAAGTAGTAACACTAATGTTACTGAAAAACGATACGTAACACAGCTTTGTGAGAGGGAAGGAATGGTTTCAGTATGTAGTTTTTGCACAACAAAATCGGACTACTCGGTAAAAAGTTATGCGTGGTCATACATAAAAAAAAAAAAAAAAAATACGGGTCGACTTGAGAACCTCCTCCTTTTTTTTTCGTCGGTTAATAAAATAAAAGCTGTGATGCGGAAGAATAAATAAAATGTGAATGTGGGTGGTTATAAGACTACGGGAAGACCAGAGAAATTATGGATGGACTGCGTGAAAGATGATATGACAATATTTCAGATTGAGACGGATACGCTAAGCTGTTAGCTGAATTTTAAAACACACTACATTAATTTTATATCTATATATTTAAAAAAAACCGCCGAAATGTATGTACGCGCATAACTGCCGAATGACTGCATTAAATTGGATCATTCTTTTTTTTTTGTATTCGTTATTGTCAGGACAAGGTTTGTATTTTTTTTTTTAAAGTGAGTCAATGAAACAGAAGAGGTAGGTAGGTAGGGTGGGTAGGTAGTATAGGGTAGGTAGGTAGTATAGGGTAGGTAGGTAGGGTAGGTAGGTAGTATAGGGTAGGGTAGGTAGTTAGGGTAAGTAGGTAGGGTAGGTAGGGTAGGTGGGTAGGGTAGGTAGGTAGGGTAGGTAGTGTAGGTAGGTAGGGTAGGTAGGTAGGGTAGGTAGGTAGGTAGGTAGGGTAAGTAGGTAGGGTAAGTAGGTAGGGTAGGTAGGTAGGTAGGGCAGGTAGGTAGGGTAGGTAGGGTAGATAGGTAGGGTAGGTAGGTAGGGTAGGTAGGTAGGGTAAGTGGGTAGGGTAAGTGGGTAGGGTAGGTAGGTAGGTAGGTAGGTTAGGTAGGTAGGGTAGGTGTTAGATACTTAGTGCTCCCTGGGTGAAGCCGAGCCGGGTAAAGCTAGTATTACATAATTTAAATAGTAACCTGTGACAGAAAAGCTCCGCAGTTGAACAGCTTCCTGATGTTAGTCCTGGACATGACGCCGCGCCGGAGCATCCAGTCGGCGATGTGTCCCGCCACCTGGAGCACTATCGCCATCGCTAGGTACGGTACAGCTGATAACCAGCCTGTTTGTGATGTCTCGAACTTGAATACATCTGAAAAGTAATGGATGATGTTAATATTAATAACGGGTATGTCTGGGAAATTGGGTAAGATTTTTCATCATGGCAAACGGATTAGGTACCTTTTCCTTCGATGAAAAGTCTTTAATATCACAAAGCTTAACTAGAACGGAACGGTCGGTGATAGTAACGCATGCGGGAAGTGTGAGTAATCTTGCGGAGTGTATTGCACACAATAGATAGTTCGGGGATAGAAGGTCGGGTCCATACAACGAGTGAAGAGGCACGGCCAGGTCGGACAGGGAGGGTGGCAGGGACATAGACGCGCAACCTCATACCATGAATTCGTCGATTCGTGGATCAGTGCAAACGCACTCGCGACTGGCATTCGTTTGATAAAGTTTAAGATTGACGTCACGCCGTGATTTGCTTACCACGACCGTGCTGTCGACCTTAGCTATATTTTCTCAAGTCAACGATGAAGTATGTTTTTCACTGAATGAGTCCACACTAGCTTGATCATAGAACCTTGAGTCCGAAGCGTGTCTCTCACCTGTACGCGCGCTAGGCTAAAGTATCGCGACGAAGTCCTGCAATGCTCGAAGGACCAAAACAAATGTAGGGGATCCCTACACTTAGTGATATGATAACGGGCCGATTCTATTGGGATGATGAAATAAAACCGACCGCCGTGAAACACTAATTTATTAAAATATATAGTTTTACATATTATTTGCAATAATATGTACAAAATGCTGTGTGTGCAGAATGTATGGCGCGTAAGTCGGTTAAGTAATGTACGGTTCCGTACAGTCTAAGAATGAAAATTTTATGCAATTTATGGTTGATTTTTAGTTACATCTTGTTTTTTCGATTACTAAATTTTTTTATGAAAATAACAGTTCGAAAAGGTGACAAAGCTCGGTTTGTGAGAAAGTAATGTGTACGAAAACTTTTCCTTGACCAGTATGCGTTAGGTGTGCGTGTACCTGTTTTTGTTTGTTGTATAGAATCAGCCCTTTGTACTGTGTCTTTTGTGGTATTGGACTACTATTAGAAGTCATATTAGCATTAATAGTATAGTAAAAACCTATTACCTTGCATAAAAGTAGGCAAGAAAGTCAAGAGTGTGTAGAATCCCCAGTTCTCGCTGAAGTGGGCCATGACGATGGCCCACACTGGTGGTGACGTCAACATCGCCTTCCACGGATGACGTATCTTTGAGCCCTCTACCGCTTGAGTGCCGCGGGAGTCCTGGAAAATAGAAGAAGGTAGATTTAGTAATAATTATAACAGAAATCTTTTTTGCAGACCACATGGTCCATGAGGAAATAAAGACACAAAAAGTTTTAGGTTAGTATTTAGCAAAGCGTTTTGTGTTGTTAATAGATATCAACGCGCAACCAGTTACCATGGATTCAGTAGCTACATGATTCTGAACCACTTCGCGTAGAAATTTTAGGACGATCATTTAAAAAAAAATGCTGTAAGTACCATACATTTTGTCAAAACGCGTGACTTTTCTATGAAACAACAGAGCGAAAAGTTTTCTTACACGAATCATGTGCTGAATTTATGTTTACAGTTTGTACGTCGATGTCCCTGCTATCCGGTATGATGATAATAACCAGCCTATAACGTTCCCACTGCTGGGACACAGGCCTGTCTTCGAGACGGATTGGGCCGTAATCTACCACGCGGGCCCAGTGTGGGTTGGTAGATGTCACATGTCTTCGAATTTTTCGTTCTAGGACATGCCGGTTTCCTCACGATGTTTTCCTTCACCGTTTTTGAGAGCAGTGGTAATGAATTTTTTACACAAAGTAAAGCGCATGCCTGGGTTCGAACCCACGACCTACAACTCGTAAGTCGGGGCCGTTACCACTGGGCCACCACTGCATTCTCCGGTATAAATTAACCTAACTGTTCTGCTGTAAATGTTATTTCTCTTCTTCGATAACTTATCATCATCCACATCAGTTTCCACTTATTTTGTCTATTGTAATAAGGGGTTTGGAATTGCGAACACTGAGGACATTGGAGGGTTCCGGGAGGGGGGGGGGGGGGGGGCATGGCTGCCATGTCCAGGAAAGACCCAGGGATACTATACTTTCGACTCAACTTTTCGATTCAATTCAGCCGAAAGGTCATTCTCCACTCAGCGCCGCTTAAAAACATGGCTGCGTACGTGGACTACGGAGGAGCGGCTTTGCGAATTTGCAGTCCTACACATCCACAGGGATGACCCAGTTGATATCGATAAAATTATAGATAGATTTGCCAAAAGCGGCACAAGGCGCGTTAACTTTATTTTATAAAAAATCTAGCTAATAAAAACATTTTTTTTTGTTTACTTGGGATTTTAACCCTGGCTTTGTACCTAGTCAGAATGA
The DNA here is from genome assembly GCA_916610205.1 of Griposia aprilina. Taxonomy (NCBI): domain Eukaryota; kingdom Metazoa; phylum Arthropoda; class Insecta; order Lepidoptera; family Noctuidae; genus Griposia; species Griposia aprilina. The sequence goes on from OU744288.1 coordinate 18,975,015, forward strand.
CTCCCCCCCGCCAAAATGGAATCCTGGATCCGCCCTTGAATGAGGACAACGACTATTTACGTGATGTTATGTTAATATTTATGACCTGCTTTGTTTCGTTATTTATGAGATCTACACATAACATCCGAGGGCCTAGACAAAGTAACATTCGATTAGCAATGACGCTAGTAGAAAAGTTAAAATGTATGGGGTTGACATAAGCTATCGAAATGTCACGTGATCATAGGTCAACGAATAAAAATTAGCTAGACAATGTTGACAACATTCGATTATGAAATGAATCGACAGCGTCGAAAGATTAGGTACTTCCACAGAGATGCATAGCCAAGGGACACTTTTTCACGAGCGTTATCACTAGTTTTTGGAATCATTAGCGAAAGCGATAGCGATTGTAGAAATAGAATCGCTCCGAAGCGAATGCCATTTGTCTAGGCCCTCAGGTCTGTAATCCCCGAAGGGTTAGGCAGAGGTGTAACTATGTACACCCACATTCCCCCAGTTATGTTTAAGTCCCTTGTAATGAGGGCTGCTGCGCTTGAGAGTAAGGACTCTAAATGATAAAAGATTTTATTTCTGTAAGTAGGTTTGTACAAACACTTTTACGCGTCAATCATATTTTTAAAACTACATGAGGTCAGCGTTTCGTATCTGACTACTCTGAGAAGAAAGGCCGAAACAAACTCAGAGGTCACAGTCTCTTTTAAAGTCCAGATATAATCTTGGTCAGATCATATGAAGACCATGTAGATTTGTGTCTGAAATGGTCTTTTGAGGAAAAACTACACAGAATGAGTGGACCTGTCCTGTCAGTGCACGCATTTGTCACTAATCGTGGAGCTCTACTCAGAACTTAAGGTGACTTACTCTAGATGTGAAATGTACTGCTGCCTTACTATGACGTGCTAATACTATCATGGTTCCATTGAGAAAAAGGGATAGTGCTATCGGTCATATATAGCTCCGTCTCTCTTTCACGCTGGAACAATGATGGCTTTAACACGTCATAGTAAGGCCTCTGAACGTTCACTATTTGCGGAATTTTTTATCACAGATTTTAATGATTCATAATTGTTGTAATGCTTGTGCCATTCCTGATTAATTAATTGCTTACGATTTTAAGTTAAAATTTAGGATCCAATTTGGTAGCACTTAAAGGAAGAACAATATTTGTCTGCTTCATGTTTGCCAATTTTAGGAACATTATAAATCTAAATATTCATCTGAAGTTTTAAATGTTATGAATTTATGGGTACTTAAACACATCCAAAACATTAAATAAAAGTACTGACAGGACCTTACTCGCCAGTGGCGCCAACTGGTGAGCAAGAAAACCGATAGCCCCCATTGGGACCAGCCATTAACCGGGCACAAATCAGGTCAGATCTGTTAACTAAAAAATGTTAATTTACCTGTATATATTTGAGTTCAGCCGGCGTTATATGCGGATCCTTTTCAGGTGATTCCTTTACTACGATCCACCATATTGTTGTCCACACCAAACCTGAGAGACCTGTAATAGAAATAAATAACATTAACAATGGTGCCGATTCTCTTGTCACAAAATTCTCTAAACTAGACTAAAAATCACTAAAATTTAGTTTATTCCTGTCAAAAGACGATTTCTCATTCTGAAATAGACTAAAGTGACACAACCTAACTATAGTTTAGTTTGACAGCACTAAGTTAGTACTGATTTATTAATTTAGTGAAAATGGCAATTTTGCTATTCTGAATTTGATGTTTTTAACCTAAAATTTTGGTTGTCTTAACTAAATCTGGCTATTTTTAATCGCGATTAAAAAGGTGTGGAATAAAATTAGTTGTCATGAACTAAGATTCACCACAACACCTCGACTTCAGGGGCAAAAACAGTACTGTATTTTTTATTATTATTTTGCTTATATCTCGAAAACGGTGTGTCCTATCGCAAAAATAATGAAAATTTCGACCCCCTTTATGTAACCCTTAAACCCATATAACTCTACACGAAGGTATTTTTTTTTTAATATTTTCCGTACAAAAAGTGAAAAATTCCATATAAAACACGCCGAGGCTGCCACCCATGAGCGCGACCGGCTCTAAAAAAAATCACGTGGTAGGGTAAACAAGTAGGTACCATGTGGAGTCGCGATTGTCAAATTAAATTTTAGTTGCGTCAAAATGATTTTTAAATTTAGAGATATTTTATTGCAGAATAGCTCTAAGATTCTCATAGCCAAAAGTAAGGAATTTTAGTGATAGAATGTATGGTGGTGTACAAGAGAATCGGCACCAATAACACACATATTTTTAAGCAACGACTAACTGATGCGTTAGAACGCCTTTTATTTTTTTTCAAACCACTCACACTCCTATATTAGAGCGAAAATACAAAAACTAATCGGTTAAGCCGTTTTTTTAGTTTTAGAGAGACTAACGAACAGCAATTGATTTTTATATACATACGTATAAGATTTGGTAGCCAGATGTGTTTGAGTATAAATGGTCTGTTCCGAAAGCATCTGATGAAAGTGTAAACAAACCCTGTCAGGTTAAATTCTAACGCAATCACTCACCAAAGAGAATTAATTAGTAACAGATTCATCTGTATTTAGAAGTTTTCAACTTTATATTTGCCCATTTTTTCCAACAATTATTGTTTGTTTATCATTATTAAATTTTAATTGAAAGTTATTAAATTAACCTTAAAAATTGTCAAATGAAAAACTTCTTTATAACCGACTTCAAAAAAAAGGAGGAGGTTCTCAATTCGACTGTATGTTTTTTATTTTTTATGTGTTGGATGATTCTTTTTTTTATTTAAATCTGGTGCTTCACATGTGGTCCCATATAAATTTGATTTAGTTCTGACCAGCTCTTTTTGTGTTATCTTTAATACTGCGTATTTTTATTTCCACTTACTTTATATTGATGATGTTTTAATAATTTCCTGTCACTGTTATTTACATATCAAGTAGTGGTAAGTATACTAATTTGTGTGGGGTAGGTACCACAACTAAAAAGTGAAAAATAAAATCTTTTTTACAAAAAAACAACCAGCTTCCAAGAAAAACACAAAAATACTTGAAAAATAACTTCAATTTCGGAAGTCGGTGACCAAAAACGAAAATACAACACCAAAGACACCGACTTCTGAAATTAAAGTTATTTTTCACGTTTTTTAGTGTTTTTCTTGGTCGGTTGTTTTTTTGTAAAAAAAGTATTTTTTAGGGTATAAGTATTAAAATAATTAAATTAAAGCACCATTAAAGAACTTATAGTACCCTGGCTGTCTACATAATTCTTATGTGGCCGTCTGTCGTATAGATGTCGCTACAGGTATGTTATCTGGGGACGCTGACTTACCAAAAACATAGAAGATCCCTGGCCAGCCAGTATAGTGTGCTAGCAAGGAGCATATAGGCATGGAGACCACAGTGCCGGCGTAGCTCCCGCTGAACGCGAATGTGGCGAGTCGGGCTCGCTCTTGGGCAGGCGCCCAACGAGACCATATTGCGTGGATGCATGGATAGGTAACGCCCTGGGGGAGAATGGTGTGTGAGAAATCAGTCGTAAGAAAACTGGATGAGAGAAGTGTTTGTTAGGTTAATGACGGTTCTTCTTCATTTGTAGGACATTTTGAACTGTGGACCCTAGTTCTAATGTTTTATGACGGCCTGTGTATTAATCAAATCTTTGGTCATTTGTCCAAGTCTGCTGGGAATGTGTAGCTTTATAATTTAAAAAAATATGGTGATTTTCATAATCTACAGCCTTTTTCACCCTACTGCAAAACATAAGCCTCATCCCAGATATAAGACGTACCTCAAACAGTCCTTCAATGACCCTTACGGCTATCAGCAAGGCTGTGCTGGTGTGCGCAAGCGGCGGCGTGAATAACGTCAGCAGAGATGTTGCGCCGATGCCTATCGCAAATACCCTGTAAAATAATTAATTCAAATTACCTTCAAAGTGTATGGCTAAATGAAATAAAACGCGGCAAAAGTATTCCACTCCCCAGTAAAAAAAAAATAAAACTATAATTATGAATATAAAGGAGAAAAGGGGAGGACTCAAAGATTATGAGAATCAACTCCCTTCTATGCTTGAAACAACACAATGCGGTATCCAATCCGTTTGTCAGAGGATAACATCATTTGTTTTCTAGGGCAATAAGCAGTTGACAATCGTTTTTCTCCTCATTCGTAGTTTTCTTTTCATCCAAGGCATGGTTGGAGCAAGCACGGGCTCCTTGTCTTCAGTTATGGAACCTTTTGACCCACGAGCCTCACACGACGTTATCGTATATCCATACTATGCATACACTATTATAAATGCGAAAGTATAACTCTGTCTGTGTGTTACCTTTTAACTTTGAATGGATTTCGATGAAATTTGGCACACGGATAGACCATGACGTGGGTTAGAGCATATAGGATACTTTTTATCCTGGTAGTACGGTCCCGTGGGATAATTTCCGACCTCTATGCGGGCGAAGCCGCAGGCAAAAGCTAGTGGTTCTATAAAACGGAACGAACCTGTTACCTCCTATTTTAGCCGCGAGCCAGCCGCCCGGTAGCTGCGTGATCAGGTACCCGTAGAAGAATGAACTCAATACCAGGCCCTTGGTTTGTGAGCTCCAATCAAATTCTGGGATCTGAAAAAGATGTTCTGATAATTTTTATCAACTGATTTATTTGTTAAAGCGCTCCCCATTTTGGCCTTTGGCATGGTTTAGTTATTGGAAACAATAAAGGTTATGGCGTATAGGAGGTTTAACGAGCTGACCCTAAGCAGTGAGAGTTAGGAACTAATTACACTTATTCAGCTCAATTCACTTCTTGTCCATAGAAAACTGGTGTTTTCTATAAACAAGAACTGAATTCAGCTGGATAAGTGTAGGTAGTCCCTTAGACGGCGTTGCACCGACAAATGACGATAGGTAATCTACTAAAGTAAAATCAAGATTAAGGTATTTTAAAATAAAAAAAATCGGTTTATGTAACACTTAAATCAAAGCACTCAATTTGTAAGTGGTACTACAAATTGCCATCCACAAGTACGTTTTCTGATCAATTTGTTTACATTTTCATCAAACACTTTTAGAACAGACCATACCAACTTAAATTGTCAGTATATTCAAATGACAACTGTCATTCTTTGACCGTTTTATAAAAATGTCTATAACATATCAAATTGAGTTAGTGTGTCAACTTGATTAACAATTATTTTCCCTGAATTTACAATACAACCTGTACTGTACTCAGTCCCAGTACCACTACAATCACGGTAATTGACTACTACTTAAGTAAACATAATGAGCCATTGTTTCCATTTACATATACATCCCACATTTTCAAAGGACAGGACACTGAGAATAACAACATAAACATCACGCCTGTATTCCCCGAAGGGTTAGGCAGAGGTGCTCCTATAGTACACCCACATTTCGCCAGTTAAACATAACTCACATTCCTGTTACATGGGACTTAAACATAAGTCCCGTGTAACAGGAATACAGGAGAATAACGTATATATATATTGTCTTTTTAATAGAAATTTTCTATTAAAAACATTAAACATGACATCACGCCTGTATTCCCCGAAGGGTTAGGCAGAGGTGCTCCTATAGTACACCCACATTTCGCCAGTTAAACATAACTCACATTCCTGTTACATGGGACTTAAACATAAGTCCCGTGTAACAGGAATACAGGAGAATAACGTATATATATATTGTCTTTTTAATAGAAATTTTCTATTAAAAACATTAAACATAACATCACGCCTGTATTCCCCGAAGGGTTAGGCAGAGGTGTACCTATAGTTCACCCACATTTCGCCAGTTATGTTTTTAAGTCCCATGTAATAGGGGGCGAGCCTATTGCCAAATTTTTTATTAACAAGACAATATTTATATACGTTTAATGTTGTAGTACTGCTCTGCCAATTTTAATAGGTATGAACATTTTCTCATAGTAAATAATAAAAAATAATATAAATTAGTAGTAGATAATTGAAAATAGTCATAGGGGTGTCCTAGCTATTATATTTAGCTAGGCTCCCTATTACTATTAATATACTAGCTACATAGCTAGAGCCCCTATGCCTATTTTTTATTTAAATGACTTAAGTCTAAGTATCAAGATTGTTTTGTTGTGGTACTGACAACATTTCTGTTTTCGTTTCCTTACATTTATATTAACGATAACTGGGGGACTGCAGCTCTAGGCCCATCGTCCACGACGCTACTGAAAGTAACGTGTACAAACTCAAATCACCTATGATTAGTTAGAATGTCTTGCCTAGGGCAAGTCATCCAGCTCGGTAGACACAACTTCGAGAAAGAAGCCGACAGAAGGATCCAGTTGGGTTGCGCAGCGTTTGGAAAACTTCGTCAAGTCTTCTCGTCGTCAATCCCGCAATGTTTGAAGACTAAGATCTTCAACCAATGGGTCCAGCCTGCTATGACAAACGGTGCCAAAACGTGGACACTGACAGTCGGGCTGGTGCACAAATTCAAGGTCGCTCAGTGCGCTCTGGAGCGGCTTTATGCTCAGTTTCATTAAAGGAAAATCAGAAACGAAGTTATTCGGAAAATAATCGGAGTTACCGACTTATAGCTTGCAGAGTAAGCAAGCTGAAGTGGCAGTGGGCTAGCCATGTTTATCGAAGGACCGATGGTTGGTGGAGCAGACGAGTACTAGAGTAGAGACCGCATATCAGCAATCGTCGTGTAGGACGCCCCCAAGCTAGATGGACCGAAGACCTCAAAAGGGTGGCTGGGACAGGCTGAATTTGGAAGGCGAAAGGCAAGAAGTTGTTGCGCAGATTCGGAGAGGCCTATGTCCAGCAGTGGACCGCGTAAGGCTGAGACGATTAAGTCAGAATGTCATAGTAGACTTATAAACAGGTTATTAACTAGTTTTTGATTGGTTGTATCGTGTATGGACCGCCAGTGAAATACTAGTGCTGTGAGATTCTGGCTATTCATTGGTCATTTGAGTTTATAACTCGTTACTCTTGAGTAGCGTCGAAGACGATGGGGCTTACTTTTTATTAGGTGATCGATTACTGATCAGTGATAATAAATCTCACTGGAGTTTTAAGGACCAGTTTGAAACAGACGATGAAAGAAAAAATAGAGTAGATACTCGCAGAAAAGATCTTCCTACTATTCTGCAGGCAAAGCTTAATGTTGTCAAACACTCGTCACGCGTGCAGTCTGTCAATCTGTTTAACAAATTACCAGCAGAATTAAAGAATATTCAGAATGTGAACATTTTTAAAAATAAACGTAGGGCATTGTTAATCAATAAAGCGTATTACAGCATTGACGAATTTTGTAATGACAAAAATCTTAAAATTAGTATTAAATTAAAATTAAATTAAATATGTGACCTCATTGCTCATTGACTTTGCTATAAATGTTATTTTTTTTATACTTAATATTTCGAAATTAAATGTATTTTGTAGCATTTTGTTAGAGACTTTGTTCTGTATGATCAATAAGAATGTTAATGTTTGTAAAGTTAGTGTTTTGAATGTGGATAGACGTTCTAACTTCCATGATGGGTGAGGAACGAGGTAACTTATATTATAATTGTTTATGTTGCTTCTTTTTGTGTACCTACTGTGCAAATATTGACCTTTGGTAGTAGCTGTAAATAGCCGTTTTCAGATGTATAAGGGAGCAGCCTAGCAGCCGTAAAGGACATAAATCTATCAAGATTTTGGCTGAAAACATGGCTTTGTACGGTTCCTAAATACAGCTCTTCACCTCAGGCAAAAAATAGACTTATTTTGCCAAGCATAAGAAGTCTTAAGTACATTTGGCAAAACATTTCAAGACGACATTATTACGAAGATAAATGACATAACCTTTTACTAACGAGCTTCCTCTATAATATGAGGCTAGTGGAAGTAAAAAATACTAAACGTACGAGTATTAAGGCGCGGATAGAGGCAAAGGAGACGTTTCATTTTTGTATGGAACTTTGGCTAGGAAGTGTACATTCCAGAAAATCTGTGAAACATGTAACAGGCAATGATTTATAGAATATATTTGTATTGTAGAAGCACAAAAATAAAATTGTTTTTTTTTTGACATTTGTTGTGAGAAAAATGGAGACATAATGACAGATGATATTGACATTAATGTCATCTTTCATTAATCTAAAACGGGGATATATTGCTTATTTATTATTTTGAGAGATATATTTTTATGATTGACAACGACACTCCCGACAAAGTATGTCAAAATAAAACGTTCGGAAATCGGAAGTAGGTACACTGCCCAAGTAGATTTTATTAATCGGACTAGGATATTATAAAAAAATCCATTAATAACACATTAGAAATAGGTTTAATAGATGAATTAATAATACAGCTATACCTTTTTATAATTATATTTTTTGTATTTACGGTTTCACATTCATTTCCGATCCATTCTGATTTCAGAACGCATGTTGTCAGGACGCCGCCTTAGTGTGGCCAAAACGACAACAATGGCAATAATTGAAAATGTTTAATTTTTGTGTACAACAAAGATAACATTCTCAAATTCATGGATTTATAACATAATCAGCCTATAATGTTCCCACTGCTGGGACACAGGCCTCCTCTCTTTGAGAGGGAATGGGCTGTAATCTACCACGCGGGCCCAGTGCGGGTTGGTAGATGTCACATGTCTTCGAATTTTTGGTTCTAGGTCATGCCGGTTTCCTCACGATGTTTCCCATGGATTTATATTTTTCCTAAATTCAGTGTATTTTTCCCCGTTTTTTGATATAATGTACAAGTGCTAGCCAAAAATGAAACATCTCCTTTTTAAGTAACTGGGCTTTTTAAGTAATAGCCCATCGCGGCCACAAATAAGGTTCAAAACAGCGACGAGTTTGATGATATATGAATCGAATGACCACCGTAATAAAAGTAATTGTACCGTTTTAATTAAATTTAAAAAATAAATGCACAATGGAATATTTTTTTGGTATTTCTTTAGTGATTGAGTTCACTTTATTATCATTACATAAAATATGATAGTTTACGCTCAACATTTTGAGAATTATGCGTAGATTTTTTTTTTTGAGCTTTTTTTCAAGATTGTTTTATCAAGCATGATACAATTTTTTTTTAATGATATACTTTTGAATAAGTCTTTTCTTTGACCATTTGACAATACAGTATTTTTTTCTGGCTTTTAATATGTACCCATACGGCTAATTGTGCGACAAAAAACAGCGTTTTCGGTGTCCTACGTTTGGGCAGCGCCTTAAAAGCCTATCTCTCAGTATTAAGTGTATCGGCAATTAGTTTGTAGCCAATGAAACAAAACGGTTGACTGAATTCTGGATGGGATGAAACTATTAGCAGAGATTACTTTAGTTACTACCCAACAATTTTTGGGAGAGATACTTTAATTTAGGTTGGGTAGTACGTAGGGACGGGGGCAGGGACATGGAAACAAACTGAACCATGAATTCCGCACATGATTCTGAACCCCTATGCGTTGAAACATTTCGTGGGTTATTTAAAAAAAAAATGCTGTTCCATACATTTCGACCGCGTAGGTATTACAGTTTTCTATGAAACGGCAGTTTTATTTTTATAATAACCTCCGAAATTTTTCAAAGCAGCGGGGTTCAGAATCATGTACGGTCTACTGAATATCCATGGTAACAGTTTGCGCGTCTGTATACTCTGTGGTGCCTCTCTCCCTCACGCGCTCCGCCTCCTCCTTTGCGAGCATTACTGCTTCGCAGAAGGAGGTGACTGCTTCCCATGCCTTCTCGCTCCGTACCATGGCCTGAACCAGAGCCGGACGCGAGAGATCGCCGCCGCCAATCGCCGCTACGAGGACACGGCGGTGTTCCGCCCAAGTCGGGCAGACCTCCACCGTATGCTCCACCGTGTCCTCCGGTCGATCCACACAATGCCAACACCCGGGCGTTTCCTCCCGCCTTATCCGAAACAGGAACCTCCCGAAACAGCCATGTCCGGTGAGGACCTGCGTCAGGCGGAAGGTGAGGACGCCGTGGCGTCTCTCAAGCCACTCCTCAAAGAGGGGACTTACCGCCGCAATTGTGGCGTGCCCAGCGCTGGGTTGCGACAGTCGCACTCTCCATGCCGCCATGAAATCCCGCCGGTGCTCTGTCCGCTGGGCCGCGATTTCTCGCGGCAGCGGAGTTACGCCCCGGCGTTTCGCCTCCTCGCGCTACTCCCGAATGTGCGTGAGGACTTTTGCCTCCACATCCCATGGCGGCAATCCGGCAAGGAGGCTCGCCGCCTCGCAGGAGACCGTGCGGTATCCCCGGACCAGCCGGATGGCCATGGCCCTTTGGGACGCATTCAACCGGCGTGCTGGTCGGAGCCTCAATGATCGCGCCCACACCGGTGCCCCGTAAAGGGCCAGGGACCGCACGACCCCCGCGTAGAGCCTCCGGCAGGAGGCGTTTGGACCCCCTAGATTGGGCAGGAGCCGCTTCAAGGCAGCCCCAGCCCGGTCCAGTCTGGGAGCCAAACGTCGAAAATGCTCGACGAAGTTCCACCGGCTGTCGAGGACGAGTCCCAGGTACTTCATCGTCGACGCGACGCCGGTGTGAACCCCTCCCGCCATTATTTGGGAACCCGAGAGTGGCGCGTTCCGAGGACCATGAAAACACATGGCCTCGGACTTGTGCAGGGCCACCTCGAGTCCCAATTGCCGGATCCTCTCAATGACTGTCGCAACCCCGCGTGTCATTAATTCGCCCGCCGCCTGGTGCGACCTCCCCTGCGCCAAGACCAGCGTGTCGTCAGCGTAACAAACGACGCTGACGCCGCTAGGGAGGTCGGCGCGCAGCACCCAGTCGTACCCGATGTCCCACAGATGCGGCCCCAGGACCGATCCCTGTGGGACACCGCACGATGTCTCTCGCCGGTTCCATTCTCCTTGGTGACCGGGGTAGATGACGGCCCTGTCCGTCAGATAGGCCTCGACTATGCGACAGAGGTAGGTCGGCATCCGGTGATACCGGAGTGCCTCCCTGATGCAACTCCAGGGCGTCCGTAGAGGGCCTAGGGCAGGGATGGCGAACCTTTATACATCGACGTGCCATTTTTTCCAATGTTGAATGTGGCCATGAAGTGCCGACAAACAATCTTGACATAATGACTACTGGAAAAAAACTATATACTTTCACAATAATACACTTTAAGGCTCGTAAACACTGGCGCGATGCGACAGCGTACACAAAGGAAACGCGTGCAGCGCGACGGGCGGCGCCTTTGTGTCGGGCTGTCGCGTCGCGCCAGTGTGCACGAGCCTTTATTTGCAACTAATATATTTTCACAATAATACCTTTATTTATTATATAAAATGAAATAACATAAAGTACGAATTCTGCTGTTAAATGATAAAATAATAAATGATTTGTAAACTAATTCCTGAAATGATACCGTGCCCAAATGAGTTTGTTACGTGCCATTGGTTCGCCATCCCTGGCCTAGGTTAATCTATTGAAGCGTTTTCCAAATAATTAAATCAACAAAATAACCAACTGATATGAGGCGTGTGTTTTTGCTGAGATCGTTTTTGATTTCTGTTTTCTGAATTTGGAATAAAGTTTTTATGGATATTACGGTATACAGCTTCACTGCCTATGCCTTGGAAAGGCTAATAAGTCATTATCCTTCCCTACTGTCTGGCGCATGAGTCGTTTTTTTGTTGTTATTTTTATATTTTCGTATGCTGTACTGGTTGACGTCATTATGTCAACCTATTGCTGAAAACTAGCGCTGGGGCTTTGTCTCGCATAGGGTCGTAGCATTACGCTGAGCGATTGCCGTTTATAGATGTGACGAATATTTTCCCTCAACTCGTTCTTTTTTGTATTGGTGTGTTTTTCTCTGCTTCATGTTTACCGCAAATAAACGTATTATCTTTCTTTCTTTCTTTAATTATCCTAAGGCAGGCTGCACTAATAAATTATACTCACATAAACAATGGTCCCGTTATCCAACTTGGTCGCCACAGGTTCAGTCATGGCGACCACGGCCACTGACAGGTTGACCCTCAGAGCGTACACATTGAAGAACCCGAAGAATGCCAGCAGTGCCACCACCAGCCGTCTCCGGCGCCAGAAACACCACGTCATCTGGTGGTCTTTTGATTGCTCTCTGGAATTAAAAGAGAAAGATGGTGAGACATATAATTATGTAACTGTGTTTTTTAAGATGAGTTTGCTCTTGACTCTAGTCTAGGTCAGAGACGACAGATACAAAGACGATGGAGTGAGCTTACCCAGAAGAAGCCTGTTCACACTCACTTTGAAGAGATTTGGGATGTATGCGGTCGGAAACACAGACGCAGGTAGAGAGTTCCACTCTTTTGCTGTGCGCATTATGAAAGATATTTCGAAGCGCTTAGTGCGAATTGATGGAAAAGCAACTAGGTAGGTATTGCTTTTTGTAATCCTATCGACCACGTCGCTACTCAAAAGCAATGTGTCGTAAAATCATTGCCAATGTTGTATTGATACGGTTGTGTCTTTTTTCGGCCGAAGTTACCGATTTTTCCTATTCTTTCCTTTCGGACATAACATTAGTCCGGCGCCCGAACTAAAAATTAACGACAAAACGATTTGACAGAGGTCCAAACTCCTGATGTGTTTTTGCCCGTCCGAAAAAGTTAATTAATAGGGAGTAGGGTTCTCTTTTAAGTATCGTACTACTTGAAAACGGGGCGGTATCTTCGTTGACGGACTTAGAGAGTAGACCCCAAGGACCGCCAGTGAAATAATAGTGCTGTGACATTCTAGCTACTCCTTGGTCTTTTGAGTTTGTAACTATACTTAAAAGGTTTAGGTAGTTAAATAAAGGTAAAGAAAAAAAACCACGTGACTCATAGATGTTAAACATTTTATTTCAAATGTTAAAATCATATTATTTTGAGTCCCTTAGTAATAGGCTCTATTCTGAATTTGAATCTGAGGAACTATCTGTCACATTAATAATAAAGCGTTCAGTGGTATCATCAATTATTTTGTTTAATTTAAGCATTTTCTGTTCTTCTTTTATTACATGACCCTCGCAACTTTTCCAATTCTCAGCAGTCACATTAGCTAAAGCCTCTGGCAAAAGAATGTTTAGCGGACATTTTAAAAGTTTTATTTTTCTCGGCTAAAACCCCTTTAACTTGAGCCCATATTAACTCAATTGAATTGCGCTCACAGTGGTATGGTGGCAGCCGCAATACAGTGACACCATTTAATTTTTTTTTCTAATTCATCCACAACATAAAAAAGCATCTGGTTAACCGACTAAACGTAATACCTGCTACTTCAGTTGCCATACTACGTCACAGGTGTACTCTTCAATTAAGCAACGTTATCTAATTCGTTGTATTTTCTAAAAGGTTTAGGGAACCTGTCTTTTTTGGGCTCTTTACAATAGACCGATTACAAAATATTATACTATTTTATAAATCTAACAAAAAAATTGTACTCAAGCAATTACATGTACGAAGATATAGTTTACGAATAAATGATAAAGTTTAACATACATTAATAAAAGAGGAAACTATCGTATAAACCGAAAATAACTTTAATTTTGTTGTAACGTATTTTTAAACAAGAAAGTGTCAACTATAAAATCCCTTTTTACGATTTGATTACCTTTATTTAACTACCTAAACCTTTCGAGTATAGTTATCTTTAAGTAACGTGGTAGTGACAGGCCTCACTGTCAAAAAAAAAAAAAAAATATACATTCCTGGGTGATCCCTGGGCCCTGCGGGGTAATTGTGGAACACACTAACAGTATGAATGGCTTTCATTTTGACAGTTCATCAACATTCATTGTGTAAATTACGATGTTGAAAAAATTTTTTTTTGAACATTTGAAGCAATGGTTTAGCAATATCCTTCAAAATGATTCAGATTGTGGTTGATAATGTGTTTACGCAATTAGGGTACTAGACCTCACGCTTGGTATTTCTTTACAATTGTGAATGCGATTTCTATGACGTAGGCTTTTGGGAGTTCAGTGTCCATGCGTCATAGTATTTATCTTTCACATAGGTACTGAATGATGTTGGTAATGGTAGGTATATAATTGCAGGGCCAAAACTCAAACTATGAGAAAGGAATAGCAGTTCGTTTTATTTGGTCTCGGCGAAAACCAAAACGTTCATTATTTTTGTCTCAAAATTTCAATCTGTAGGTACTTTTTTCCTCAAGGTTCAATAGAAAATCCGATAACAACCAAATTCATTTATTTAGGACCGCGAGCACTCTTCCAAGAAAGTGATTACATGCAATTAATTTACCTTGTCCCGCAACAGACAACGTGAAAATTCGCCGGAAAATTAAAGTTATTTGGTGAAACAAGTTGTCAGGGTTCAAGTTGTCAGGTATAACATGCTAGGGAAATCTGATTGAGAAACAAATGCGTAAGGCCGTGTTACAATCAAGTACGTTATTAGAGCCTAACGACTGATTCAGCACTATCATAGAGCTGCGATGCTCAAAGTTTATCATGGGTCGTATTTCCGTGATGTTCAGTGAATGGTTTCAAATGGAAGGGCATCAGAGGGCGTAGACAAAGTAACATTCGATTAGCGACGACGCTAGTAGAAAAGCAAAAAAATGTATGGGGTTGTCACGTGATCATAGGTCAACGAATAGAAATTAGCTAGACAATATTAACATCATTCGATTCTATGAAACGAATCGACAGCGTCGAACGATTACTTCCATAGAGATGCGTAGTCAAGTGGTACTTTTTGACAAGCGTTATCGCGATTCGTATGATGGAAAGATTAGCGAAAGCGATAGCGATTGTAGAAATAGAATCGCTCTAAAGCGAATGCCATTTGTTTAGGCCCTCACATTATGCTTAGTGATGAGATTAGTTCAGAATGAAGTCAAGCGGCATAATTAAAGAGAGCCCATATTCTGAAATATTGAAATAACCGGTACGTTATATTATGATCTTGCACCTATTGACTTAGGTACTTACAATTCATAGGCGAATGGAAAAATCTACTAAAGATTTCAAATCAGCTGGGATATTGCGTAATTCACAATGGCAATGACTTTGATATTCGCAGTCCAACAACATTCATCGCGTAATTTATGTTGTCGAGCAGACGATATTTTAGATAAACTAGCTTTTACCCGCGTCTTCGCCTTCGCTTCGTGGATGTCGGAAATTATCCCACGGGAACGTACTACCAGGATAAAAACTATCCTACATGTTAATCCAGGATAAAAACTATCTGTGTTCCAAATTCCATCCAAATCCGTTCAGTAGTTTTTGCGTGAAAGAGTAACAAATATCCATCCATCCTCACAAACTTTCACATTTATAATATTAGTAGGAATTAGGATGAAGCAACGGATTACGAATTTCCTTTAAAATCCTTTGGATAATGATAAAAAGTGTTTTACGCAATTGGGGCGCCATCGTTGGCCTTATTGAATAAGGCCAACGACGGCAGGGTGGCCGCATCGAAACAAAGGTTCCAGTTTGAGAATCGCTGAACTAAAAGTGTTTGCCAAGTCCTAAGTAACGGTGTCACATAACACGCCTAACTCATGTTACAAAGAACACCACACACATGTGTATTGTGTGTCTGTTTGTGTCTATACCCATGTCTCATGGATAAACAGACTTCTACTCAATTAAATATTCACTTAGGCAGATAAATATAGGTATGTGCGTATTAGATTGTAAAATTTAAACGATAAACACCTTTATGGTCATGTACTGTATATCGATTAAGTATTAACTCATTAATAATTCCGTTTACGTATTGTGTGAATAGTAATCCAAAGCGACAATGTTGGTAAAATGAAGGTCCGGAAGACCAAGAAAACAAAGAAGATGCAACTATTCAATATCAATTGGAATACAACCTTAGCGAATTGTGCGTACGGTTGAAATTGGCCCACCACGCGTTGACGGTATATTGGGTTTATCCACCTCAAAAAAATCCACCCTAAAGTGGATACGCGGAAACGCATGTACGAGAATCCACCCTAGGCCTAGTTAGATAAACGGAATTTATAGGCTTAGGATGGATTCTCGGACATGCGTTTCCGCTTATCCACCTTAGGGAGGATAAATGGAATAACCGGCGTTGACCAGCAGTCAAGATCCAAATGAATAGCTTGTGTAAGTACGAAATAGTGGGTACGTTAGCCCAATATTACATTAACCTCGACTACCTAACGAGTGGGTATATCGAGGGTTCTCGCCGTTCTCGTGGTCAATGTTGTTATCCTAAACAAATTCGTTATCCACAGACTGCATTACTAATTAGCTAACAAGAGTAAACAAAGTATCGATAACGAATGCTTTCTGCATTATAATTTACACTAATTTTTTAACAAAGACTGTGTATGAAATTAAAATAGGAAAAAAGCATAAATTTCACGGCAATTAACTAATTTCACGGCAATTATTTAATACTGGAATGTATTTTAATTAAGTTCATTTTAGAGTTATCTTATTATTTAGAAATGAAATAGGTGTTATGTATATGGAAAATCTTTTATTTAAGGTTGACAGCTGAGGATTCATATACAGCTGTCAGCCTTTTTTTAACTGTCAGCCTTAACATTGTATATTAGAGGAATGCCTTATTCGACTCTTTTTACGCGCTGCCTCGAGGTTCATCATTTTTTTTTGTGTTGGGAATTTAGTCTTAATAATAGAACTTTCTTTAGTTTCTTCTCCGTTCTTCCCCAGTAGTACCTACTACGCTTTGGTATGGGCTACTAGCTTCATCTTTCTGTCTGACCAACCACCGAAAACTGCCTGAATCGGTTTATTTGAAATAAATGGTTTGAGTTTGTCTATTTTGAATAATAACTTCTTTGGTAACTGATAGGCATTATGAAATAGTGTCAATGAACTTTAATATAGGATAAGATTACAATAACAATAATTAAAGAAAAATTCACATGCAGATATTATCAGCATATAAAATGCACGTCGCATTCTTGCGACATTCCATCCACCTCTGACATTGACATTAGTGTCACGTTGTTTTGCAATTTATGACTGCTGTTAGTAGGGTTGCCAACTTTTTTTAAGTACCTATATCAAATATAGTATTTTCGAAGCCACTGCCTGTAAAAATATAATAGAAAGCGAAAAAATCTAAACTATATGGTAGGTAGGCACTAGTGATGTACCGACTAGTCGGGAAAGCCGACTAGTCGGCCATATTAGTAGTCGGCCCATTTTTACTCGTATTAATATGCTTTTAAATTTTAAAAAGGGTGATTGAAATGAAATTGAAATCGTTACTGTTATTATTTTTTATTATATGTAGAATGAGTTTTACAGTTTACTTTCAGTGCAAATTAGAATAGGATAGGAAGGAATAGGAACCCTTCGTTTAGTCTATTAATTATTTGGACTTTGATCCAGAAATTATATAAAATAAAATTAACTAATACTTCTAACAAAAAAGAAGAAACTATAACAAACAATTGGCAATAAATAGGTTTACAACTTAGAAATAGGAACTCTTCCTTTGACCTAATAATAATGAATTAGACTTAGATCTGGCCACCGGACGCTGCATCTACGAGCCGAAAGCGTTTTCACGAACATTGCCGATGTCACCCGAACTCAATCGAAAGCAATGATTGGTTTGGCCTGTATGTATATGTATAATTATAATTATTAGTGATGTACCTACTAGTCGGCCGATTAGTCGGCCATTTTGTAGCTGACTAGTCGGCTAGTCGGCCAAAGTCATAGTCGTCCCATCACTAGTACGCACGCTTAAAAAAACATGTATTTTGCTTCTTTGAGCCTAACAGTTATTTTTTTAATGACTCGATACCTGAATTAAAGTTACAAAACACCAATAATTCAGCTTTTATGAGAGGAATACTGGCCCCATTGCGCTTTTTTCGCCATTTTGTATTCAAATTTTTTAAATATAGTATGTAGGCCTCTAATATAGTAGGGTTAGCAACCCTATTTATGACTGCTGGTAGGTGCTATACTTTACAATAACAATGTAGATATTGCACATATATAGGTATTTGCAATTCAAAGTAAATCTTTTATGTAGGTACGTAAATGTAGGCATGCTATTGCATATTTTCGCAGCAGGTCATTTGCCTAAGTCGACCATGACCACAAAATTCTCGTTAGCGATCTTCAATTAAATAACGTTAAGGATTTCGTGACGTAGAAGATATTTTTGGGCTTCTGACAAAGATCTACGAATGACAGCCGGGACGAGACACGGAGGGGTCTCGATATGTAATAGATGGTTAAGGTCAATGCGGCGAAGACCGTCTGGAGGGTAAGACCGTACCTACAGTAAGAATTACGACGAATTCTGAATAGCTACAAAGATGACAACCCAAGATATAAAAACGAAAAACTATTGTAGTTTCAATAAACTAACACAGTTGGCGCTATTTGTGGCACAAAGTGAAAAAATTACATTTAAAATTTAGTCAGGTTATCAACTTCCACTACGACCAGCACCAAGCTGCGGAAAAACAAAAATATTGTGCTTTTTTAAAAGTTTTACGTTGTACGGAGTTTTAAGTTTTTTTTTTCTGTATAGGTAAGCTAACTAACGATCAATATCTATACGTAATTATTATATTAGAATAGAATAAAACACATTTTTAACGAAGTTACAACTGGTAAAAAAATCTAATCTGAAAGTGCAATAGTGGGGAAGTCTGTCTAGTTCTTGAAGGACAAGATCGGCATACGGCGCCGGCCTTAGCCGTTTCCACATGTCATAAACCTTTTACGCATAAGCAAATTTTACAAATTAATTTTTATCTGATTCGTATTGCATTGAGGAGTAACGAATGGAGAACGGTGTGAGGACGACCAGGGGGCCAAGTCTACTAATTTACAAACGTCACAATGCAGAGACCATTGTGACGTTTGTTAATTAGTAGACTTGGCCCCCTGCTAGGGTGCGGTGTGCAAAACCTTTTGGAATAACTTTTAAAATAAACGTTCGTCTTAGCATTTGTGATTTTATTGGTACTCGAATCCAAGACACTACATAGATATAGATACGTAAAAATACGTTTATTTGCGGTAAAATATGACGCAAAGAAAAACCCCAAACACTAAAAGAACAAATAAGGAGAATAAAATGTGCGTCACAACCACGCAAATTGCCCATCATCGCTCAGCACAATACTAGAGAGAGCCACAGCGTTGGTTTTTAGCGACAACCGGTGGAAAAAGTGGAAGTTTGGGAAGAATGGTTAATGTGGGTTATGTATGATGGACTATTGCATGGGACTTAAACATAACTGGCGAAATGTGGGTGTGCTTTATGTACACCTCTGCCTAACCCTTCGGGGAATACAGGCGTGATGTTATGTATGTATAATGGCCAACTCCTTCGGTTGTAACTGGCCAGATATAAATAAAGACAATTCTATCAAACCAAATATCTTTTCCTCCATACTAAATGCATTCAGGTCGCGGTTACAAGTATCGAGTACCAAGTACGCATTTCGTAACCAGCAGTATTAAAACAGGAAAATTGTTAGCGAAGAAGTAGTTATTTTGTTCGGTAAAGTAATAGAATGGTTAGGCAAACCAGTCAGGTTGAATCAGAGATAAGAACCTGTTTGGATTATTGTGTTGGTTATGTAAGATGGTTGGTTTCTGAAATAAATCAGATGGTAAGTTCTCGTTAAGCAGCACTGTAGTGATGTGTCAATGAATAATTTAAATGTCTAATAATTAATATACACTTCGCGAACAAAGAATACGGGTCAGTACGAAAAACTATAATAGGTAAATTTTAAAACCCCCGACACAAAAAAGAGCTGATTACCTTGAAACGGCTGAACTGATTTTGATAAAAACATGTCAAAGAACCACCGCTAGAAAACCTGCTTTCAAATCGGTTCACCTGTTTAAGAGCTACGGTGCCATAGACACACATATAGCGGTCAAACTTATAACACCCCTCTTTTTGCGTCGGGGGTTAAAAAGTATAAGAGAACATGATTGCGTATATAGGAATCGAGACATACGATTATACATATATGTTTACAACTCTTACATAATTATATATATTTTTATTTAATGGATAACTAACAGTTGCTTACACCATTACAATAAAAAAATAAAAAAACTAAGGTTAGCGTAAATATTCATAATAATTATGTTTGCACTGCATGCCCCACACAAGTAATAATTGTGCCACAAGCGCTATAATATAAAAGGCGAACGGCAGGCTTGTATGGGAATTTGATACAGCTAATAAAATTTCGTGTTCTGGGATATTTCTTGTTTTAACTGATAGCTAATATGATAGATAAGCCCTTTTTAAATTCTTAGATTTTTAGAAGTTGGGACGTAGAAGATATAACCAGTTTTATTTTTTAAGGTTATGTTCTAGTGTACCAATGTAGATTGTTACACATACATAAACATTGTTTTGGTGATAAAGTAAATGTTCTAGATTGCTTGTCGCTATCTTACCATTAAGTAGGTAGATTGAGATGAGGATCGTACCTACTCAGTGGGGTGCAATAAGAGATACCTATGTCCAGCAGCGGACTGCAACAGTTTGATAATGATGAAGTTCTGATGGGGATTTGAGAGTACCTAGGTCAATAAAACAATACTTTGTTTTTGTAACTACATTTTTTTTTTTGCTTATGTGCAGGTCGGGTAATAACCTCATGGCGAGCATTACTTAGGTACCCCGATCATTCGCTAAATTGCTTCGCTAAGTCACAAACCATAATCCAAAAAAACAGCATACAACTGAACTCGGAACTGAAAGACAGATTTTCTTTACCTGTCAATATGAACAATAAAAATTTGGATGACGAAAAACATTCCCATCATTAAATCGTTAACTATTATGATTTTATGCAAAAATTATGCATTATTTTTCTTAGTATAATATTACGTGTTTAATTATATTTAACGTTATTTCTATTTCTAAATAATTAATCATCATTTCGATATTTGTGTTATTTTACATATGGCAACTTCTAAAAACATATCTGCGTTCAGTTTACGATTTTATTACGTTTATTTATTAAAATATTTTTATTGATATTATTAAATAATCCGAAGTTCTAAAAATAATATACTTACATGAAAATAAATGGCTTAGTTGCCATAATAAGTGGTACAAATTCTATAACAAAACAACAACAAAAACTATGCTGTACTAAATCTGCCGTTCACCTTTATAAAAATAAAAAAACAACTATGTAGAAAAAATAATAGATACAAGTTTAAAGTAACATGACATAATACATGTCTAACAATAACATCAGATATAAAATTGGCTATAAAAATAAAACATAGATAAAAATACCAATAAATTATATCTGATTCTGATTTCTTTGACCCGAACATGCAGTGTTTTGCCAAGCTTGTTCACTGGCTTTAAACTTGTTTAAGAATTAATTATGAGAAAAAAATAAAGAAGTCTCCAAATCAAAACATCGATTGATTTGCAACAATATGCTGAATACGCTGTTGAATATGCTGATTTGCAAATGCTGTGCTTTGCCTCAGACTAAAGTTAAATATCGGTGAATAGTTTCATTTATCACTTGGTAAAAGAATTATGGGAATATGAGTGGCTCTAGTACTCAAGACGTACTACCAGCTGTTCTAATAATCAGATGGAAAGTGCTAAAAAAGAATGATGAGAATCCTATAAAGGCCCCAAGAAAACAAGACGAGTGACATCGAAGAGAGTTACCGTGGCCCTGGCGCACAGGCAACTGAAGGAACACGGGTGGGTTTTAGTCAGTAAGAGTCTGACAAGCCCTTCCGCTCCGCCCAGAGCGGGAGACGTCATTTGATGATTTCCCACCCAAAAAATAAAAAAGGGCGGCAGGGACATTAACGCACGACCTATTACCATGGATTCAGTAGGTACATGATTCTGGACCCCCGTGTATTGAAATTTTGTCAGTTAAGAAAAAAATTGCTGTTCCACACATTTTAACCTCGTAGGTATTGCACATTTGTAGGAAATAGCAGATTTGTTTTTTTAATAAACGACGAAAATTTTGAATTTGAAAAAAATAAAAAATATTACATTTATTTCAATTAAACCATTTACAGGCACTTTTGAACTGTCAAAGAGTCGGTCAGTTAGTCAGAAAGTTGAAGCTAGTTGCCCATTTCAAAACGTAGATCACTATGGAGAAGAACGGGCAAGAAACTCCAAGGACACTCTTTTTAAATCAAGATATTACAAAATCGTTGGAACATTATTCTTGTTGCTTCTATATGTGAGAACAATGTAAATAAAATAAAATGTATATTAAAAAAGAAATCAAAATATAAGAATAATAAAAATAAGCCGTGGCAGTTAAGAGATGACCAGTCTCAACTGACGGCGCCCGTTCACGAACGTGACGTTTCAACGCAGGGGTCCAGAATAGTTACCGTGGCCCTGGCGCACAGGCTACAGAAAGAACACTGGTTCGTTTTTGATTTTCCTCCAAAAAAAAGAAAAAATATGGCGTCCAGAATCATGTAAGTATTGAATCTTGTTTCTATACAGGGTGGAAAGGAAAACGATATAGTCTTGGGAACCTTAAAAGTTTCCAAGAAACATCTTGCCACGGGATGACATCATAATACATAAACATTAATAGGTACGTTTACCTTAACTTGACCTCAAATTACGTCTATACTTAACATAAGTAAGATTTTCCCTATCTACCATGATCGTAAACACAAATAAACATCTAAATGGCTGAATAAGGATAAACACTCACAAAACATCTTCACAATTCATCTGCATTGATCCAAGGAGTTTCCATACATATCCTTGAAAGAACAACACTCTTCAAGGACCTCTTTTCACTAGCACTTTCTTGTAACTGTTCTTACATAAAAAACTTCGGAATTACACATTTCGTGCCTACACGGACTGCCTCGCAACCTCGAATGCCATGACTGAGTTATTTTAGTTTGCGACAAAACGAAGCATATTATAATATGTATGTATGTATTTATAGGAAGGTTAAAGTCACCAAGGCCGTAAACTAAAATGGAAGGAAATTCGCATTTCGATAATTATATAATATATTAAGGTTTGATGGTACCAATAGTGGTATCGAATCGTGGCAGTTGCTTGGAAAACTGTAAAATCATTGTTAATTTTAAAGTTTATGCTAAGAATGGCATACACTGCTAGAAATAGGCCTCCCCCAAGCAGCGCCTCGCGAGATTCCAGCGTTCTTCACAATGTCATTGGTCCACCTTGTGGGTGGTCTTCTAAGCCTACGTCTTCCGGTACGCGGTCACCATTCCAGAACCTTTCAGCCCTATCGGTGAGCAATGTATTTAAATTTGGTAATTTGTCGGTTACCTTGGTTCTTCTGCGATACTCACCATTTCTGATTCGATTACGTAGAGAAACTACAAGCAACTCCAAGCTTGAATAACTGCGTCGTAGTAAAAACCAATAGAAACAAAGTACCTAGTAAATAAATAATCAAGTTCAATGCCAAACACACGTAACCCTTATCACTCAATTTCAAATATTTATTAGGCATTTTATTGGTATTTCATTCAAACCACTTTAACATTATCAGCTAGATTGGTCACGATGAAAATGGGGAAAATACGTCATTAGGTATTTTTTTCATGAGTAGGTATTGTAAAAGTTTATATTTGATGTATGGGTTTTGTGTTAGATAACAGTTTATTTAATTGAGATAACCAAAAACCTTTTGGTAAATCTGTTAGCTTTTGAATGTAAATAATGACTTAACTTACAATGGTAGGAAACAAGAAACTGCGTAATCTAGCTAAGTTGTAAGGAAGTTGGTATTATGATGTAATAACGATAAAATTGTAAATAATTAGTGTTGTTTTGATTTTTGATTTAAATTCACCTTTTTACAGTTTATCAATAAATCAATAAATTCAGCACATCGGATATTTTACTGTTGAATATGTTATTAAAGAATTAGTTATTCACAAAAACGATAAAACTTTCATCAAATCCAGTCACCCTAAGCTAGTGTAGCAAACAGGCCCGACGCGACAGCACAACACAAAAGCACCGCTCGTCGCGCGATACGCGGTGCCTTTGTGTCGCGTCGCGCCTGTGTGCACGAGGCTTTATGCTTCGGTATGAAATAACCACTCACGCGCCCCAATGCAAAAATTAGTAAATTTTGAAATCCGTGAAACGCCCCCATCTTCATTATTTCACCACTTCAAACTGTCAGCGGACAGCACGTTTGTTTTTTATTTTTTTGAATTTTATGCGTGGACCCACCCCTTCAGTTTCATGTTTTTTGGAAAGGTGGTTAAATTTTGAATTTTTGTTTCGAAAGCCATGTGTGTGTATCGGACGTAAGAATAAAATTATCTGTGGTTGAAAATAAGTTTGCGAAGTGTACTGTGGGCTGTCAATCTGCCATTTCGTCGTCGCGGATTTTATGATACACAATTAAACGGTAAGTAATGATTATAATCAACATTATATACCATTTTGTTCGTGATTTAACGCTCTTTCGAGTTATCTATACTACATTTGAATTTCGAGTTTTAAAATCGTTCCTATAATTAGAAATATGTTTCATTGTTGTCTGAAAAATTCTTAGCTCTTGAAAAACGTAATAAAAACGAATCTATTACTACTTTTTACGTAAATTAATGTGTATTAACCATGTAGCCTGGTTAATTACGAACAGTTTGGTACCAATATTATATCATTTCGTTGTGATTTCAAAGTACAAAATGTAATTGCAAAAACCAATAGCCAATTTTTTTCGAAGCACGCGGCGTGGCGTAGTTCATTGACACGGATTAAAGAAACCTATTCATGATAAATTGTGGTTATTCTTCTCTCTTGAAACCTTTGAGTTCTGATTTGTGATAATTACTCAAAAAAAAAAACAATCTCGATTTTTGCCATATTTTTCAGAAAAAATGCAAAATGGATAATATTATTCAAGGACAGGGTGGCAGGCGAGGCTCAGCAGGTCGCAGGCGCTCGCGAGGGCGAGGGCGATGCCTATTTGGAGAGAGGTATAGTGTATAATGTATAACAAATACATAAGTACCTGTTTGAAAAGAGGTATAGTAGCTGTATAAAAAGTATATATCTAATACATTTCTCTCTCAAAGAGAGGAGCCCTGTGTCCCAGCAGTGGGAACTTGATAGGCTAGTTACACATACCATCGAACTGATTACCTAACTTAACGGGATCAACTTTGAAATCAAATTGTTCTCTCAACTTCTTAACTCAAATTGTATATAATATAATACATTTCCCTCTCAAAGAGAGGAGCCTTGTGTCCCAGCAGTGAGAACATTATAGGCTGATTACACTACATAGCATCGAACTGAAAAACTTAACGGGATCAACTTCAAAATCAAATTGTTCTATCAACTTGTTATCTCAAATTGTATATAATCTAATACATTTCCCTCTCAAAGAGAGGAGCCCTGTGTCCCAGCAGTGGGAACATTCTAGGCTGATTACGCTACATAGCATCGAACTGAAAAACTTAACGGGATCAACTTCGAAATCAAATTGTTCTCTCAACTTCTTAACTCATATTGTTTTTTTTTCAGTACACCTGCAGGGCCAGCGCCAGAGGCAGAGCCAGCGCCAGGGCCTTCTGAGCTCTGTCCCGCAGCACCCAGTCCCGCAACACCCAGCCCCGCAGCACCCATGCTGACCCCGGCTGAAGAGTATGTGTTCATATCTTTATTTGCATTTCATAATGTTTGAAGATCTTACAATGGGCTTAAAGCTAAGGCACAATTATGGACCCTGTAGGGCACAGCAAAAAGTATAAAATTAATGTTTTAAATAGAATTAATACTTAATTAATTATGGATTTTCTGTAGTTTCTGCCTACCCCCATGGGAAGAAGGCGTGAGTTTATTTATGTATGTATGTTTTGAAACATGTCCTTAGTATTAAATAACTAAATTATTACATTTATTATTCTTGTTTAAATTAAAACTTATTTGATAATAAAATGTACTAGAATATTTATGTATGTAGGTATGAATGTGAATGTATAGTTTTGAATGTATGGGGATTTTGTGTCCTGTAAACATTATATAATATTTACATAACATCACATAACGTAACATCACGCCTGTATTCCCCGAAGGGTTAGGCAGAGGTGTACCTATAGAACACCCACATTTCGCCAGTTATGTTTAAGTTCCATGTAATAGGGGGCGAGCCTATTGCCATCAACCAGGCACAAATCCAGACTCCGGGTTGCTACCGAGAAATTCCAGATGGAAAAACCCAATAGCACTTTGCCCGACCTGGGAATCGAACCCAGGACCTCATGCTCAGCAGTAGCGCTTGCGACCACTAGACCAACGAGGCATTTCATAATAATTAATATAAATATTGATGTTTATACTTATTACAGACTTATGAAGCAGAAAAAAAATGTAGGTACTCCAGGCAGAAACCCGACGTGTAGCTCCTTCCCAGCTTTCGCCATTTGTACTCTTGTTGCCAGTCTGCCGGCTGTCTGGCTGGGTTTGATTGGAGGCGCACACTTGTATTTGTCCGTGTTTATGTTAACTTGCATGTAATTGTGTAGCCTATGTTGGTGATCCAATGATAAACAAATAAATGACTACTTGTGAAATAAAAGTTATAATTACGTTGTACATTTTTTATTTTTTATCCTTAATTATACCCCAATACACTTAATACTGGCCGATACTCGACAATTAATTGCATACATGCAATATTTAAAGTTACAATATTAAAATTACACACATTTTCAGTAAATTTCAAACAAACAAACTATACACATAACCCTTTCTTGGTAGTCAGGTAAAAATAATAAACATCCGTGAATAGCGCGCTTTATTCTCACGCTCAAAATGGCCGCCATGACTCATTCTCGAGAGTATATTCCCGCGATGTTATTATTCTTTGTATTTCAAAACTTTGGAGAAAATAGTAAATATTATGATGGCATTGTGTAGTTAATGAATGGGACTTCATTTTTTGTAAAAAAAAACATAGGGTCAACGCTTTAGTTAGTGAAATAAAACAGATTTTATTATTTATTTGCGAATAAAAAAAAAACTACGTCATATATAGTTCTAAAACAAAATGTATAATCAAGCCTGGTCTGTCCACTATATGAAACAGTCATTAGTTTACTATCAGTTCATAGAAATATTTCGTGTAGAAGTCGTGTATAAGTGGCTAGGCGCACGGCGCGCGCCGACAAAAAATGTTCGCGGGCATTTCGGCCTACGTCACGCGTAAGTACAAGCGCGTGAGTGGATAAGAAACCGGCCAAGTGCGTGTCGGACCACGCACAATAAAGGATTCCGTATTAATAATATAATGAATTGGAATTTAATTGGAATGAATTTATTCCAAGAACAAACTTAATATTGTAGTTGCAAAATATGTTCTCCCATACGCTGCAACTGCAAATGTATGTTGGTCGACTATTACTCGTTAATTTATAGCCTACTTAGCTGTGAGTGTTCCTTTTAACTTCGTTATACCTATATACTACTAACGTGAATTTTTTCACATATTCAATCTAAAACAACCATTAAGTTGGTAAGGGGGGGACGCTTAACTCTAACAAAAATTTGCACTTTAAAGTTTAATATTTCACAAACGGATCCCTTAATCGAAAAATTGTTTCCACAAAACTGCGATATTTTTAAAAGACCTATCCAAGGACACCCTAGACCATTGGGTAGATGAAAAAAAAAAGACATCCGCACTTTACCTGTAGAGGTACCTAACTAATGTTTTTTTTAAACATTCATGCAAAATGTTAAGTTATCTACTATGATAATCATCACATAACATAACGAAAGTATGAATGGGTTTTGAATTTGAGTGGGTTTTGTTCCACGCGCGCCTCAAAGAGATGTCAGCATAATTGATGGGGTCCGATAGGACCGATGCCTGCCGGGGTTGCGGATTGTTTGAAAGAGTTACCGTGGTCCTAGCGCACAGGCAACAAAAGGACCATGGGTGGGTTTTAGTCAGTATTTCAGTAAGAGTCTGACACGCCCTTCCGCTCCGCCCAGAGCGGGAGAAGTCATTTGATGATTTCCCACCCAAAAAAAAAGGACATTTTTTCTCGCTTTACGTAACTTGTAACCGTACATACAACAAGGTTCGTATAAACAATTCGTTTTAAAACTTAAAGTAAGTAGGTACGTGAGGTTATAAAAGCGAAAGTACAATGTAATTGGAGGTCGCTGTGAACTGTTAATTTTGATATTTAATACAACACGTTTGTCGTGTACATTGTAACGAACGAATTGGGTAACCAATTGGGTACTTAGTCAGTGTTTGTCGTGGTTTTTGACATTGTGCTAACTCTGCTGGTCTGCACTGAAAGACATTACTGCAGCGGGCGAAAATAGAGGCATTGATAGACGAACGTGAAAATGTGGGCCGAGGCGCACATACGTCCATCAATGCCTGGTTGCGGCCAAGGCTTGTATAGTACTTTTCTCAAATACTGCGCGGAAATTCAAAATTCCAGAATAAATGACGAACAACGATAACATTCCTAGCGCCAGTATGTTTATTTGTTTCTTTTTCACTTTAAACAGCTCTATTTGCTAAGCCAGTTCGTTATTTAATAAAATCTTTGATAAGTTACCACCTTGGTTGCCATGGGTCGAAGTAAAAAGTTCGTTCCATTTTTAAATTACATGACAGATATGAGTTTTCATACTAAGATTGCCGGCCGCTGCTCGCATGTATTTGACCAGTACAGCGTTTTCAATTTATCTCGAAGAAGGTTGTCAAAATAATGCTCGAATTTCCAAGCATGTTTGAGAAAATTAAATTATTTAAGCCACAGTTTGACGGCTGACAGAGGAGAATCGAAGAAAAACACGTGTTGTACCGACCCCAAGTAACATGGTACACACGGCTACATATCAAGCTATACATTTCCAGTATAACCTGATCACGCATTGTATAGAATTTCCGTACAATGAGACGTCAGCTTATACTGGAAATTTATAGCTTGACATGTAGCCGTATGAAGGTACAAAGTGAGGAAGATGATGATAATGACGCAGACCCAATAACTTTATTCTTATTGAATTTCTACTGTTATCAAAGCATTAGTATGAATTTTGCTATTTATAGTCATATCCTCTGAATGTACAATATACAATATAATTATTTAAACAATAAGTGCATGAAATATGTTAGCTTTTTAATAAATGTGAAAGTGGACTAGCTATGTAAGTAGCCGATTTGACGACAAACTAATAAGATGCTCAAGACTTTAAAAATAGGTAAACCAGTCGAAGGCGCGGGAGTAGGAGTGCGTGCACACATGACTAGAGAGATACTACTAGAGATTAGAGTAGTACTCCACCACTATACAAAATGTTCCAGTACTTAGTGACGTACAAATAAACCCTCTGAAAACGCGTAGTTTTATTACCTTCAATAATAAGTAAACAAATAATAAGTGGAGCGCCGGAGCGCACAGCTCTTCAATACAGCCGGCACCTACCCATTGTGAATGATATTCAGGAAATCAGGCGTAATCTGCGAGGCAAATCTCTTATTGATTAACTCTGTAACTTTGTGAAGGGACAAAGGTTTCTTTTGTTACGTATCTATAGGTCATTTATTTTGTGTTACGATATTGAATTAAATTTAGGGTTAATTGTAAAAAAATACTACTGACTTAAATTGTCGGTATATTGAAATGATAAAGGCTCCTTCAAACAGGCGCCACACGCGACGCGAATCGCATGCGACACAAAGGCATCGACCGTCGCGCGACAGGCGGTGCCTTACTGTCGCGCCTGTTTGTAGGAGCCTTAATTGTAATTATATGACATTTTTCGGCAAATTAGCGTATTGTGTTAATTTGATAAACAGTTAATTTCCCTGACTGTACCGACTGACTGTGTGTTCCGTGCTAGGAATAGTAACTCAGGAAGGTACTTCAATATGCTACTCATGTATGATATTAATTGATGATCCTTAGCAGATATGGAGCGCATGACTTCTGGGAGGTTCCCACTACGGAACACTTAAGAATATACGCATGCTAAAGCATTAGAAGTGCCTTAGGAGATTGAATATTATCTATCAAACAAACTACCTCTTGAGCCGAAACGCGAAGCAAAACTCGGTAGTCAAGGTCTATATAATAAAGTCTTGCACTACTTTCCAGCACTACTTTATATACATAGCGGTACATATAAAGTAAATGACAGTGTAGGCAGTATCGTAGATTCAATTATACTAATTAGAACGTCACAGTTATATACACATCTATGTGAATTTTCAAGATTTCTCATGAATGCGCTAATTAAAGGGGTGAAAATTCGCAGACTTATAGCGACAGACGATGTATTGGAAGTTCTAACGCAACCTGGCCATATTAGTGAATGTTACATTAAAAAGCAAAAAGATGCACAGCTTACATATATACGAATAATTTTATAAGTATTGATTGGCTCACGCATTTTATTGCTAAAAAACGCATGGACAAATCTTGTGTCCCATATTCCAAAATTCGATAAGATCTTTATATAAATATAGACAACTTCCCATAAGAAACCCAGTGTGAAACATGTAAGCCACGTTTTATCCCGGATTGACCCTATATATCCCGGTGATGACCCTGGATTAAAAGCACCCCTTGCGAAGGGTAGGGGCTATTGGTTGGATAGGACAACTGCCTCAAATAAAGATCTTTCACATAAATAATCAATTCAAATTATTCTAAGTCACAATAGTAGTTTATGAAACTGTTGCATAATGAGTGGTATTAAAACACGAGGGTGTGTTTAAAAACGGAGCCATAGGCGAGGTTTATAATAGTATCACACGAGTGTTTTAATACCTAATGATGTGCAGTTTCATACAATATCTACTCTAATACATTGGGATTGAACCTACTTAATAAAATATCAGTTTCCCAAGAAATTCAGTACCTACAGTAAAATGTATGAATGGCGCCAAATCCCAACATAACACCGCGCATGCGCTAAAGGCTCGTACACACTGGCGCGACGCGACAGCCCGACACAAAGGCACCGCCCGTCGCGCTGCACGCGGTGCCTTTGTGTACGCTGTCGCGTCGCGCCAGTGTGCACGAGCCTTAAAGCGGGCGCTGGCACAGACAAGTAATAATTGGAATCAAAAACTTTTTTGTAATGCTATAAAAATGGCGCGCCCCGCACATGCTTTCCATTAGAAAAAATAATTGATGGAAACTCCTTGGTGGTATTAACTTTTTGGATTTTACCCTGTATTGTACTAGTATAAATATATTTTATTTTAGTAATGTAAAGTAAAGTTTATTAGAAGTAAGTAAAATAAAGTGTTATAGTATGATTCTATTTTTAAATTTCGGTATTGTGTTTAAAAAGTATGCCAATATAAACTCGTTTTGAAGTTTATACTCGTAATTCGAATTTTACGATATGAGAGTAGATAAAATGATTTATGCAACTAACAAAACGTCAGTAAGCTGATCAAAGTGATACTAGGCAAAGAACAGGTGCTTTAAAGGCTGATTTAGTATGAAGATTGCGACCACTTTTATACTTAAAAGCATTCTTTATTCTATACACCAGCTTCGGCTTTGTAGACGAGGTTTTCATGAAACGGATGCAGATACGATAATGTGAAAGACGATAGAGAAAGTAAAATGAAAGGAGTTTCTATTAAGGTTTTAAAAGAAAACCGTGAACGAATATATCCACATTAAACCGGAGAAAGCTATCAGTGCTTTTTAGTTGGTTTGATTCTGTTTGAAGATAAGACTATCAATTAAGATGTATTTAGAAGCTGTTAACAACTGTCTTTTAATTGACTCTCAATTCAATACGGTCAATGGCAAGAAGTCATGCATGTAGCATGACAGTCAACAATCTAATACATATAAAAACACAAAGTTACGGTGGCAAAGACGTCCTTTAGAATAAAATAAAACTAGAAAGACAATCAAGAAAAACATCTCTTAGCGGAATGACCGTGACTTATGTTCTAAATGCGCAAACAGATTTTTTTTTCATTATGATATTATAACATAGTTATACACAAAATAAATCATCTTACTTTACACCAACAAAATAGTACAGCCGACCTATTCTGTAAAAATATCACCGTGTAAACTCCGGTGAAGTGTGCTAAAAGTGAGGTGTCAATAGTTTTAATCCCTAGCATCAGACGGAATGACAGTTCACTTCAAGTTCACTCCACCTAAGTTTTCACGGTCAGATTTTTACAGAATATACTGGCGGTACAACCTTTCTTTCAAAGGAAGTGAAAGATAAGGTGACGTCTGACAGGAGAATGGATGAGAATTTGCGTCGACATCAAGTAACTAAGAACCAGACCAGCATGCGTAGCATGGCCAATATAGAAACGGAAGACAAAGTGACAGATTGTAGAAAGATTTCTACGGCGCGATGTCAAAATTCAAGAAAACAATGACTTTTTTTTTGAGAGATAGGAGTGGTCATGCTAGCCATGAAGGCAGAAGAAGTAACTTTCTTAACATCATTATTTTTATCTTTCTACAATAGTAGTAAGTAATATCCTAATATTATAAATGCGAAAGTTTGTTTGTTACGCTTTCACGCTAAAACGGCTGAACGGGTTTGGATGAAATTTGGCACATAGTCAGACCATGACCTGGAGCAGGACATGGCTTCTTTTCATCATGAATCGCAGACGAAGTCGTGGCAATAGCAAGTACAAAATAAAATAGAGAAGACAGATTCATCAATATAAAACTAGATCAATCAAGACAAACAGGAGGAAAAGATCACAGCTTCAACTAACACAAACACTCATCAAGAAAATTACCAGCAATGACGTAGATATAGTTCGTGGGCAAATAATAACAAAAACCAATCAACTGCCTAACACACAATATAATCAATTTGAGTCATTCGATTAACGAAAGATGAACAACAATACCTTTTAGAAGAAAAACACTACACAAGTGAGAGACCGTAAAATCTTGGTGGTACCTACAAGGTTTTTTGGGACACTCTGTGAAATTTTCCTCTCAATCATGGGGCTCATGGCTTATGTCGTTAAGATAACTCCCTGTGGTAAAATTTATTGGATGGGAGCTATAAGATGTTCGACACGGGTGTCGAATTGGCTATGACCTAATTAGGTTGTGACCCAATTACTGTTTTAAAGGTCCCGTTAAGAATGCGTCGTTTTATAGAAATCAATCGTGGTTCAGGTCGTTACGTTTTCTTCGTTGATAAAGGTATTTTATAGTGACCTTATTGGTGATGTTCTTCAGAAAGGCCAGGGGGTCTACTCTGTTTCAACGAAAAACGAAGTTTCGATCGAATTTCGCGTGTTTCCTACCACGGTTTCCATTCGTTCCGAAGTTTCAACGAAGTTCATTCGAACGAACATTGTTTGACATATAAATTCTCTAAACCTACTCTAATTCATAAATGTTGCGAACGAAAATTTGAATTTGACAGATGATTGTTCGGAATTTTAACTTCAAATCAACGAAATCAAAAGTGTTACCTTTTGATTTTCGTTAGTCGTTCGGTAGTGTGGATTTTCTAATATATTTGCTTGAAATGGCTACAAGAATGCTCTTAATCGAGGCTGCTCTACGTGAAGAACGTTTAGAGCGTAGAAGGAACCGGCGTCGCCTACGCAATCAACTTAACATTGGTGAAATTCCCGACTTAGAGTTTGTAGGAAATTACAGACTCAGTCGGCAATTATTCGAGGAATTGTGCCAGGAAATAGTGCCTTTATTACCTCCAAAGGCAAGGTGTCATGGAATCGAACCTACAGTTAAGGTTGTGTATATTTTTTATTATTATTCTCTTCAATAGAATGAAGCATTTCACAGTTGACAATCCTTATCATTTTCCAGATCCTTACGGCCTTGAATTTTTATGCCCGAGGTAGTTACCAAGGGTCTGTGGGGCAAAACATGGACGGACCCATGGCACAACAAACTGTGTCTCGTTGCTTGCAGGAGGTCACAACTGCCCTCAATGCATCCCATATAATAAGGAAATACATAAAATTCCCGCAAAATATAAATGAAAGGAATCTTATTAAGCGACAGTATGTACCTAAGTTCCATTATTTATATCAGCTTACTGTATTTTGAATGAATATTTAGCATTTAATTAATGTTGCAGATTTTATCAGAAATACCGGCTTCCTGGTGTGATTGGGTGCATCGATTGCACTCATATTGCAATTGTTAGACCTTCTGAGCACGAGGAACAATATTTTAATCGAAAACATTTTCATTCACTTAACACCCAAGTTGTAAGTAGAACCAAATATTAATGATTTTATCGTGACATTTACTGTTGTTGCTTCCTTACTTCTTATGTATGTTTCATTGAATGACATTATTTTCCAGATATGCGACAGTGATTGCTATATAACAAATGTGGATGCTTCATTTGGTGGAGCAACACATGATGCTTATATTTGGAGAGAGTGTGACATAAAAAGCCACTTGGAGGGTCTCCAGAATGAAACAGTTTATTTATTAGGTACCTAGGTTTGAATTTATTGTTTGTCTTTAAAATGTATATTACTAGCTTCTGCCTGCCATTTTGTCTGCATTACCGGATGAAAAGTATCCTATATGTTAATCCAGGGTCTATCTGTGCGCCAAGTTTCATCCCAGTCTGTTCAGCCGGTTTTGCGTGAAAGAGTAACAAACATCCATACATCCTCACAAACTTTCACAGTTGTAATATTTTCTATGGTTATTTTAGGTGATTCTGGTTATGCTCAAAGGGACTATATGATGACACCTATAAATAATGCTGTTGAAGACTCTCCTGAAGGAAGGTACAACTTTGAACAAAAGCGTGCACGCTCCACCATAGAACGCACATTTGGTATATTAAAAGGTCGATGGCGATGTCTTTTGGCAGCTCGGGAACTGCATTACTGCCCTGAAACAGCAGGTGCAATTATAATGGCCTGCTGTGTTTTACATAACTTATGTATAAGGGGTGGTATCGATGCTCCCGAGTTGACAGAAGATGAACTCCAAGTTGAAAGAAGCAGGCAGGTTGCCTCTCAATCAGCCGCTTCATCAGCTCAAGCTCTACAGGCAGGTCGAAGGGCAAGAGCTGTATTAGTGCAACTGTTAGAAAGGCATAGATAGTATGCAGGCAGAACTTTATCCTACCCATTCCTTTATACCTATCCATTCATATCATTTTCATTGTATTTTTCCTGTTTGACTGTAATAAAATAATAAAATTTATTGTTTAACTTATAATAATGTTTTATTTACTTTAACTCTATCTATAAACAAAATATTAAAAAAGAAAGGCAACAATTAATCTAATATAATAAACAAATCTTAATTCCTATGGTTTAAATGTTCTTGAAGAAGGCCAAATATCTGTAACAGGACAGCCCTGATGCCTGCTAGCTCGGTGTTCCTGACTGTTTCTCTCTCTACACGCCCCTCTTCATAGTGATATAATCTGCTTCTGACATCAGAGCCAGCAGCAGAATGTCTCCTTCTGGGACGTGTAGGTTGTGAGGCTGCAAAACAAAATTGCAATTTAAATGAGTACTTACAATTTAAAAAAGTAGCCCGTCACTTGAATGGGTTCAGTAAATGGGCACATTTTACTGTGTTAAAGTAAATATAGAAATAACAGTAAAGACTAAGTGATAATAGTTTTTTCTTCTAGTATATTCTTTACGTTTATTACACAAGATAGATATAATTTACAAGCTAACCTCATTTCCCTGCAGTAAACAATTAATAAATTGATATGTTGTTATTGTTGTCTTGTTAAAAAATTATGATAGCATTATTGAAAATACCACAGTAACAAATACTTACAAAGTGCGGAAGTCAGGGATTCTTGTAATACCGTTGGTTCACTTGCAGGTTCAGAGAGCTGTCTGTCTTCCTGGCTGGGTTCCACATACTCTAAAATTTCCTCATGCAAATCAGCAGGCTGTGAAAAGCTCAGAGGTTGGCTTGTGTGACTGGAGGTGGATGGAATTGGTTCATTGGTCTGAAAATAAAACATTAATACCAATTAGAGTCATGAAATATTGAAATTAAATTAGATTTGATGATTTTAATTTGAAATGGACTTTAAATTATAGTATATAATAGTACCTACTGTTTCATAATAAAAACAATTATTATTGAAAAAAATATTTATACCACTAAGATTATGAGTAATTGAGAATTCAAAGAAATACTAGGTACCTCACTGAAGGCTGGCGCTCTGGCTCCAGTTTGGCGTTCACCAAAACTCTCTCCCATTATAGATAGGATCTTTAACTGCCAATGGGAGAGTGGGGGTGCCATCGAAGGACCACCTCCAGTCGCTGAAGCCGACCTCCGAGAATCAGCAGCAGCTTTCTTGGCTAAATGTTTTCTATCAAACCATACCTGCAAAATATTAAAGCAAGCTTGAGATTTTCATGTCACTACTATTACGTTATCTTTACATAGTATAAAACAAAGTCACTCCCGCTGTCTGTATGTTTAGATCTTTTAAACTACGTAACAGATTTAACGCTGTTTTCAGCAATAGATAGAGTGATACAAGAGGAAGGTTCATATGTATACATCGCACCAGTGCGAAGATGGAGCGAGTCACTAGTTAATTAATAAAACACCAGGTACCTTCTGCCACTGCTGAATTGTTTTTGTGCAACCGCCCATGGAGTTGAGCATAGTGCACAATTCTTCCCACAGCCTCTTTGCCCGGGCATTTCCTTCGACACTCCTCAATCTCCCGCGGGCTAGATCCCTATGCTCGTCCAAGAAATTGAGAAGGGTGTCGATTTGCTCGGGAGTAGCAGAACCCGTATGTGGAGCCATTTTAAACTGAAAAGATGTTTATGTAAATGGATAATAAGAAGTGGCGATATTTTTTATTAAAAAACAAATAAATAGTAGGTACATTTAAGATTATTTACTTACAAAGTATTTAAATCCAAAACAAAACTTGTGGAGACGCAAAATACAGACTGCGATACAGTACAACTTGAAACTTTCTGGCGGAATGCGTATCCCGCTTGCGAAGTGTGTATTAGAGCACTTGAAAACATGATTTATTAACACAATACTTGAGAAACAAACTTCACAAAACTTTTTAAAGAATTCAAACAAAAAATCATGTGTTGACATGGATTAGATTGCATGTGAATATACAGATAATTTTGGTTGTCTTATGTTACTACCCATCGTTGGTATGCAATAGTACTCTTGAATTTAGTCGGATAACAATGACCGTGAAAGAGTGTTTTATAGTGTCTCGGTGAATTTCGCTGAAAATAGAATTTTGATCCTTATATTTATATTTTCTGCATGAACATTACAAGAAATATTTAATAAACCAGTGTTAAATGTAAAATTTTAAAAATAAAGCAACATTGTTTATTAATTTTAAGTTAAGTAAAAACCGTAATTTACTTTATATGACATCACAAAAGACCCACACATTATTACTCATTCCAATCGTTCACGAAAATTGTCTATGGATCCGAACTTCGTCTGCGTCTCCGAAAACAAAATAGAGTAGGGTCAATAGCGAAACATCGTTTAAATTTCGTTCGTTTGCGAAGTTTCGTTTCAGAGAAAGAGAGTAGACCCCCAGGTGCGTAGTACTCGCAACCGGCGTGTGGGTATGACCAGATGTATGAACGTAAACGAAGCAAAAGCAGTATGTACTCATAAGGATCGTAGCAGGTGGCGTTCTGTAGTTTCTGCCTACCCCCATGGGAAGAAGGCGTGAGTTTAATTGTGTGAGTGTTGTATTTAAACGGAAGGTAGCGAGATCGTATCGCGAAAAAAATATTTGGGCAACCTACTAATAGACATGATCTAGTTCGCACTTTGATAGTAGGCGAAAACTTACTGGCCCAAATCCTAGTCTTTGAATGTACAAATTGTAATACCATCAAATTAGTCATATTTCAAGACAGCCAAGTAACGATAATATTATGTATAATGTTATTATCAAATTTTCCTCTTTATGCTTGCGTATCAGACAGCCAGTTCGTTTTATTGTCATTGGAAACAATAATTTTATTGTTCTTCAATTCCATTATTATTATTTCATTAATAATGTCACGTTAAGTTATCATTCCGTAATGGTACTGTCATAAAATTTTCGAGTGATGAGTAATCAATGAATTCAAAGTGGGGCTGTGGGTGTTCGAAAAATAATTAACTAGAACTTAATAGTTTAGAATTCGCGCAAAACTTTATGAGCTCTGAACGTAGGCCCGAGAATGAAACCGCACATGGTACAGTTGAGTGAGAGTTAGAGAGTTCCCTCGGACACGTATATTATGCATACTACAGTCCTCCAGACCGTATTTCTGTCATGGTCGTCAATCTCAACGGAGACTAGCCTTCGGCGCGGGAGATATTATAGGGCACAAGTATGTGCGCAGACACAGGTGCACTCTCTGTTTCCCACTTTCATAGTCCGATGGAACGGCAATCCGACACGACCGGAGAGAGATCAGGCGCAGGACCAACGGCTTAACGTGCTTTCTGAGGCTCGGGGGTATCACACCGCCAACTTTCAAACTCCAGGCTGTTACTAAGAAATTCCTAATGGAAAAACCCAATAACACTTTGCCCGACCTGGGAATCGAACCCAAGACCGCACACTCAGCAGTCGCGCTTGTAACCACGAGGAGCCACGGGGCAGTCATGCATACTGCGCAGCCACTCGCGTGCAACTTCCGGGAGCTCAAAGTTTTGCGTGAAGTTTACTTGCTTACTATATGAAAGAATTTACCGAGTTTTGCAATGACATATCCTTGGTAACAACACTTTTCCAATTTTCGAAATTCTATAACGTCTCGGTAAATCACTTCGAAGCGTGCTATTATCAATTATCTGCATTGGCTATACCTTTCACATTCAAGGTTGAACTGGACATACGTTATAAATAAATATTGTCAGCGCAAACCGTGTAAAATTTCAAATTATGCGGAAATAGGCAACCTATCCTACTTGTCATGCTGTTCCAAGATTATAAATAACGGGTGTAAAAGGACACTTAACGAGGCCGGGAGTCACTTGTACTTCCCGTCATGGTTATATTTTTTTTGTACTGGCAACATACATAGGTACCTTCTTCTGGTTATGGAGATATTGAAGGCCAACCTTCAAACTTTTACTAACTAACTTTTTGATGTTATAACACAACTTTAAATACCCCTACGACACCTGTACCGTTGCATGTACCATAAGCAACGCACCATAAATGTTATGCGTGTGTTTCATTGCAAACAGTAAATTTTCACACCAAAACTAAGTCCTTTCCCCGCAATTATTTTTGTGAAATGTTACTTAGGTCGATGTACAGAATGTGTAGTTGACGGCTATTTCATGGGTAATTTTACACCCTGTATAGGGGAGGTCTATTTCTGATTTAAAAAATAAATGTAGTATTAGTAGAGAGTTTTCTTATTTATTGTAATAACTTGCCTCAGGGAGACACTTCGCTAGGCTGGATGAGACTTCATTAGCAAGATGTGGGTATCGTGTTCTTGGAAGACTGGCTGCGGAAGTAGGTAATATAGCCACCCTTAGGGAAATAAGACTTGAATAGTATGAGTTTACTTAAGTACTGCTAATACTCTTCACACACATAATTTCTGAGTAGCCTCACCCTCTACCCACAGAGTAATTTATATTTTATCCACAACCCTCTCGGACGAGACGAAGAGCTACCTTCTTAGCGTATAGTATAGTGTTCCCAAGAAGAATATAGAAATTTAAAAAATACATAATTGAAAAAAATCTAGGACTAGCTTCAGCCCGCGACTTCGTCCTCGTAAAATTTCTTGTTCCGCCGACCCACCCCGTCGCATAGCATCGCCTGCCCGCGCTATTACTTCGTTTTCGCTTTGCGTTCTTTCTGACTTTTTTTCTTATTGCACGGCTCCTAAGGGTCCTAGCGTGATGTTAAATAGCCATCCTCAAGAATTGTTCTATCAAAAGTAAAAATAATTTATCAAATCCTACATATAAACTTACAAACAAACAAATTTTACCTCTTTATAATATCATTAGCATTAGTAAGTATAGATTAGTACCTACACAAGAGTATGATTAGCTCGAGAATTATAAGTACTTCCATCCTTGCAGCGAGCTCATGTGAACAGGTACGCAGTCGCACAATGTTCCGCATTTTTTAAATGGATTCGTCATGGAATAAGAATAACTTACACAAATACAAATACGTAGTAAAATAAATGTGCGTAACAAAGTAAATGTTATTATCAGGACGGAAAGTGAGTTAAATCTGTTCATAATAACTACGTTTCTAGTATTCAATGTCTTTTCAACTTGCCATACATTACAAGCCTTAGAAGACATTAAGAATGTTATAGAAGAGGACAAATGGGCAAATCTAGAAGCAGAAGATAGAGACAAAGATTGTGGGTTAAGGTGGGAAGCGCTAGGGTAGCCTATGAAATTCAAATTTTGTTACGTTTTTTGCAATTTGCAGGTCACTGTCAGGTTGTATTTTGATTAAAATATGATTCGCGACCGTAACAAATATGGCTTTACAGAATTATAATCATTAGAATCAGCAATACAACTCCTTAAGTTAGAATTGCCCTCAAATGTCATGATTTCATGAAGTAGTCATTCAATAGGGTAATATGAACTTATAGAGATGTATTGCTGATTCTAATGATTATAATTCTGTAAAGCCATTTTTGTAACGGTCGCGAATCATATTTTAATCAAAATACAACCTGACAGTGACCTGCAAATTGCAAAAAACTTAAGAAAATTTGAATTTCGCGGGCTACCCTGAACGTTCCGCTTTAATGCTGTGAATATGTTTAGTTGGTAAGCCTTTATATAAAATAAACTTAAACTTAAAGACCAGTCACCAAACGTTTAGTTCAATCAAGAATTTCAATGGTCTCTGCAAACTCGTCTACCGATCACTTATAAAGTTATGACGTCTCATAGATACTTTAGTAAAATAAATGTTCATGTCACCCGCATTAGCAAACAATCGATGACGAAAAATGGCACACGTTTGTAAAACGACAACTAATCGGTTCGTCAGGATCTGAACCGTTTAGTTAACTATCGATGATGGCATAGAATATAGAGCTTGTGGCTAAGATAAAAGCAACAGCAATATAGCACTTAAGGCTAAAGCATATACGGCTATTAAATCCTTTGTAAAGGTTGTAACGAACGGAGACATTATCAAGAACTTTCCAAAATACTTCCGACAAAAGAGACATCCCATATCTTCCAAATTCTTCGGCATCAAGATGTTTTAAGGCTAATCATCGCTAACGAAACTCAGTTGAATATCTATTGTTATGATCCTCTAGCGGGCCAACTCAGGCCTGACTAGTTTGTGAAAATTTTCTAGAAATAATAATGTATTTTGGTTAAATTATGTATCAAAAGAACCGTTCTGGTCTAAAGTTTTATTTTAACACGCTAGCTTAGCTTTGGGAATGATGTAACGTGTTACATAACTTCGTTCCACGACCAAAGTTCCCCGAACTTTGACCTCAACAGTCTCGAGTCTGCAGGTTACATTTACAGACAAGATCTACAAGTGGTATTATTATCGTAGTTAAGTTGAAAGGTGCTAGATAAACTTTTGTATGCATGAGTAGGTACTTACCAGTGAGTTTGAAACAGGGAACGACACCATTTTAACTGTTCTATACTATGTTTCGCTTTATCGATATAAGTGACATTATCGGCAAATACGGTTTTGTCTATGGCATAATCATCATTGTTCTAGATACTTTCGACCAGGCATAAATTAGGTCGCC
The DNA here is from genome assembly GCA_916610205.1 of Griposia aprilina. Lineage (NCBI taxonomy): Eukaryota > Metazoa > Arthropoda > Insecta > Lepidoptera > Noctuidae > Griposia > Griposia aprilina. Next base: position 19,016,801 of record OU744288.1, read on the forward strand.
GAATTTCAATACTTCTTGAACTTTTATTTAGCCATTTTCATTTACCGATCTGCTGGCCTAAGCTTTCTTTACTACACCAACATGTTCATATTCATTTATTTTATGATTTTAACTCTTATCCTAAAAATATACGAACTGTCGTCATGATATCGTATACTAATTCGTCTCCTAAAGATAAGAGTCCAGCAGAATTATAGCTGGCTTTGTGACTCCGATAAGTGTTCCGCAGTAAAATAGATCATTTGTTTTGATATCTTCAACAGAAGCCTGAGCTACATTTGAACTGGACTTATTTAGCGTGAAGCTTTAGTATTCGCAGAAAGATGTTAGTAAACAATATAATAGCTATATGTTCATCTGGTGGTCATTGAATTACACGGTGGTATAAAAAGATCGTGGATATCACATTAAAGAACACAATAGTAATGTTAGTAGGTAATAGGTTGGGCACGCCACATTTGCGGCGGTAAGTCCCCTCTTTGAGGAGTGGCTTGAGAGGCGCAACGGCGTCCTCACCTTCCGCCTGACGCAGGTCCTCACTGGACATGGCTGTTTCGGGAGGTTCCTGTTTCGGATAAGGAGGGAGGAAACGCCCGGGTGTTGACATTGGGTGGATCGACCAGAGGACACGATGGACATACGCTGGAGGTCTGCCCGGCTTGGGCGAAGCACCGCCGTGTCCTCGTGGCGGCGATCTCTGGCGTTCGGCCCTGGTTCAGGCCATGGTACGGAGCGAGAGGGAATGGGAAGCAGTCACCTCCTTCTGCGAAGCAGTAATGCTCGCGAAGGAGAAGGCGGAGCGCGTGAGGGAGAGGCAATCATTGCGCCCTCACGCCCCTAGTCGCCGCAGGAGGAGATACCCTGGGCGTCGGGAGTGGATAGCCGACTCCCGGCCACCGAAGGCGCGGGCCTGCGGGCGGCGAGCAATGGGCAGCTCGCCGTCCGGTAAGGACCAGGCCTGGGTCGACGGCGTGTTGTGTTCCACGCGCGCCTCAAAGAGATGTCAGCATAATTGACGGGGTCCGATAGGGCCGATGCCTGCCGGGGTCGCGGATTGTTCGAAGGAGTTACCGTGGCCCTGGCGCACAGGCAACTGAAGGAACACGTGTGGGTTTTAGTCAGTACGAGTCTGACACGCCCTTCCGCTTCGCCCAGAGCGGGAGAGGTCATTTGATGATTACCCAACAAAAAAAAAAAAAAGTAGGTAATAGGTTTATATATAAAACATCGTCACGAAGATAGTTCTCTTAGCATACCTACTGTGACCATCGCAGTGCAGCGGTGCCTGTTTGGAAGTTTATGGGCAATAAAGTCGAACGTCAATCTATATTCGCGAAGGTTTTCTAGCGAAAGTGGTTTTATAATTTTATGGGCTGCTTCCGCACCTTAATTTGGATATTCGACTTTCCTTATTTATTTATTTAATTAGTACTGTGTGTATTTTTCTTTAACTTTACGATGAAATGTAGCTTGTTTTTTACGTACTAAATTCTACGCGTTACGTTGCAAGCTATAGGTAGGTTATAGCCAATATATATAACTACGATCATAGCGCCGAATACACATGTTCACATGACACCGTATCACGTATTTCGCGCAAGTCCAAGCAACTGTACCTCTCAGTTATTCCAACATTTCCTCAGAGTCAAACTTTCGTCGACCAACATCTTAAGACATTAAAGTAAACGAAGATACCTGCTAGCTTGATGAAGTACTAACTCAGCACCCTAATTGAGTAATACACTATCAATCACAATCTGAATCATTTTGAAGGATATTGCTAACCCATTGCTTCATGGGCTCGAAAAAATCGTTTGCTCAACAACGTCAATAACGCAATGAATGTTGTTGAACTGTCAAAATGAAAGTCATAAGTACCTACTGTTAGTGTGTCACGCAATTACCCCGCTGAGCGTTATTACTGATGCTCTGAACTTCTACGAGCTAACAATCGAAATGCACATTATCTGCCCAACTTGATGCAAAAGTTTGTATAATAAATATTAGATTTTCCACGTAGTATTGTCTATACAAATTCAAGACTAAGAGCTCGTGTCGCGGTGCGGTACCCAAATATCGAATTTTTTTGAATACCCCGACTTTTTAAATGGGTCAAAATTGTTTTGTGGTCAACCCATAACTCTTCAGCTATGTCGTAACTACTAATATTGCTCCAAATTTCCCAAAATGGCATCGCCTTTATCCGTAACAGGGCGACCAGAGCGAGCTGCATCTTTGATATCTAACTTCCAGTACTGAAAACGCTTGTCGCAACTTTGTGCTACACTTACTGACACTGCGTTAAGTCCATAAACGTCATATATTTTTTTCGCAGCTTGTTCGCATTTTTCCTTTTTTTTAAATAAAACTTCAAGATGTATCGAACTTCTTCGTTAGATTCACTAATTTCGGCAGACAGAAAAACAGTAAAAAAAATGGCGGGAAATCGTTTTTACTTTTCATTTTTCTTTTACCTATAAAATACGAAAAACCTTGTTCTCCGATCTATTATTATGTTTTGAAGACTACTCTTCAGGAATATAATTAATTATAACAAGTTCGACTGTTACCAGATACTTACGTTCCATTAGTACCTACCTACCATTTTAAGTCTATATCGTGAAAACTTAATTTGAAGATCGCGATTTCTCCCTGACGACTCGTTAGCGCTATTTAATAGTTTATTAGGTAAATAAGTAAATAGGTAGTATACATATCCTTATTTGAAAATATGAAAAATCTTCTAAGTGTGTGAAACTCACCAATATGGATTTGTTCTTGTTTAGTAATAGATGATTGGCTCTAATTTTACTTTCATTTGCTCTTTCACTCTATCATCTTCTATCTGAGCTTTTCCTAACTATGTTGGGGTTGGTTTCACGTCTTACCTGATGCAGCTAACCAGTATTTTATGTGGAGCGGCTGCCTATTGGATTTCTTTCAATCTATAGATAAGTAGGTATGTAAGAAAAAAAACGCATAACAATTCCTTAATTCTCAGAATTAAAGCAGGCGGACGATCTTTCAGTCGCACGTTATTTGCGCACGACTTGGACAGGCCGAAAAAAGGCATAAATTGAAAAAAAAACACGTCAATGGAGCAAACTTTACGTATTCTTGGGAAGAAATATCTGAGTTCCTACGCTACATGATTAGTTTATCGCGTCTTAACTTTCAAATCAGCCTATCTTAGTGCTTGAATAGAACCAATTTCAAAGTTTACGACTAGATCCGGGCCTTTTTCTATAAAAACTGGTAACCCAAGTTCCAGTTCACTGCGGCCTTGACGGTAATCTTGTTTTACAGTTCCGCGTATACTTATCATGAGCATACATTATTGCAAGAATACATACAGACTAGCACCTCAAATCGTTTTGTTTATTTTACATTAAGCATGAACTAGTGATAAAGATTTGTCGTTGTTTATGTCGAAACCCTTGCTTCCAAAGAATTAATTAGCAATTTATAAGGATTTGCAGTTTCAGTTTCTAAGCTTAGACATGGATTACAGCAGAAGCGATTACAGGCAACACCGCCACCTCGACCAGTTCTGTACTTCTCGCCTCCGAATTCCTGCGGCCTTTACCAGGTCATCGCTCCACCGTGTAGAAGGCCTTCTAACGCCACGTCTTCCGGTACGCGGTCGCCAATCCAGAACCTACCAAGAGATGCATGAAGCAGTTAAAATCAGAGTCCTAGCAACAGTTCAATAGCAGCCCTTGACAATGTTCACACGGACGCGGACTAGCAGATTTAATTCTGTTTAATTGGTTATAATCTCTTTAATTCTTGTAATATTTGCACAATAACAATTGGCTCGCTGTTGTTACGAATCCCAGAAATAACAATTTACATGGAAACAAGCACTTTATTTTAACTGCAGATAAAAGTAAATATCCCGAATTTTAATTTCGCAGGCCATTGCACGGGAATGCAGCATTCGCATTCCGTACCAAAATAGCAAAGAGCAAGTCCATTGTGATTGTAACAAAAAACAATAAAGGCTTAAATAAAAAGAAGGGGGTAAATGTCCCCAAGGATTGACGAGTCCATGTCCTCGATTAAGGACTGATGGAAATCTAATGGAGCCAATTATGTCAAAGGCACGCGACCAGCGTTCTTTGGAACATTTTTAATTCGTCTGCGATTGCTATAATAACTGGCTATTAAATGGCATTACGCCATTAGCGAAATACTTCTGGTTTTCCGGCGTTTGTATTGTGTTCATTTTCGCATAACTGATGAGAATTACGTATTTTATGTACTTTTTGTTAGTCATTGAGATTACGGTTACAAAAGCTGGTTTGCTTGTTTATTTGATAATAATTATGTAAAAATAATTGGTTATCTTAATTTATTTTGTGATGAATGATGATTCAAAAAACGTATAGGAACTGCTAGTTAGTTATTACAGTAGTTTTTGTAATAACTTTTTCAGAAAATAAATAAATTGAACTAAGTACTTACCTACCTAAATTTGTTTTCAACAACAAGTTACAAAAAACTGTTTCTTAACTAAGGACAACATGTAATAAAATAGTAAAAAGTGTAATAAAGAAAGACCATAATCTATTTGGGAATGAAAAGATTTTCCCAGCCAAGTAAAAACTCATTTTGCGCAAAAAGCTCACATTTATTTTGCTAGAACAGCTATTTCTGGCTTTAGCAATCCCAAGTATTCGTTTTTGGAGAAGAATAAAGGGATTTGGAGATAAATCTATTACTTTCTTTCTAAATAGGTATTTTAGCAGGTAAAATCAAGTCCTAAGACGCTAAGCAATTTTTTCAGAAGAAAATTTCTAGTTACGATTTCCTAAAGAAGCCCAATTGCAGGTATTCGAAGACTCGTCTTCAAGTCAGTGAAAAGACGTGACGGCCAATTCTCGTACTTAAAAAACGTTCAGATTCAAGTCGCAATGTCATCTCAGCGATATAATCAATGCCAAAAATGTAGGTAAAATAAAGGTTCCATTGACAGACTTAGGGCCCGTTGTTTGATTATAGTTAAACATGACCATTAGTCAATTTAACAATTAGTCAATTGACAATAGTCAATAGCTATCAAAGTTTAACTATTCTGCCTGCGCATGGTTAACTTTTATAACAAATTGTAATTTTTTTTGACTGTAGTTAGCTTAACCCTTTGTCAAACAAAATACTTCTGTCATTTTTAACAAATTGTTAGTTTAACTAACACATTTTAACTATTAATATGTTTGACTACTGATCAAACCACTGGCCCTTAGACTGAGATTAGAATGTGAATGTTCTTAGAAATACGGAATTGCCCCTCTGGACGACTAAGTAAGTCAAGCATGAGCTTAAAATATTTATTTATTTATTTAACCATTTATGTACACCCATATAATATAAACAGACAGGAAGACACGAACACTAAGGGCCCGTTGTTTGATCAGTAGTCAAACATACTAATAGTTACAATGCGTTAGTTAAATTAACGATTTGTTAAAAATGACAGAAGTATGTTGTTTGACAAATGGTTAAGCTAACTATAGTTAAAAAATTGACAATTTGTTATGAAATTTAACCATGCGCAGACAGAGTAGTTAAACTTTGACAGCTTTTGAATATTGTCAGGTGACTAATTGCCAAAGAAATCTCTTCCAGCATACCTGCGATAGGAGAGTATATTAAAAAGATGTAAGTAGACAAACTGTGTAAGAGTAGAAGGAAAAACAAAATAACAACATAAAATCGAAAACAATTTTTCTAATTTAAATACATATAAAATTAAAATATGAGAATATACTTACATAAATAGATTACAAAATAAATATCAATAACATATAATGCCAAAAAAAAACTTTAAACAGCAAAAAAAAAAGAAGTAAAACGCCTCTTTAAAGCTTTATTTTTTATGGTGTACATAATAAAGACTTTTCTATTCTTTTGACTCTCATTATTACCAATGTTTAATGACTAGGAAATGCGAAGGTCACAGAAACCTGTATGGGAGAGAAATACATATTAATGACGTCCAAACACGTGTTGGCTGACAAAAAAACAGGTCTTAATGATTATTCTTGATATTTTTCTTCAATGCGTCTGAGTAACCTGTTAATGCATACGGAATTTATTTTTATTGGACATGTCTTCTGAACAAAGGTTATTTTAACTTCAAATTTCAATAGATGATAACCAGATGTTGCTAGAGAGTGGATGCGGAAGGCCGATAAACGATCGATTGAGCATTTCTACGTATATGCTAATGTCAAATAAAAAAAACTGCGATAATATTGATTAAATACCTTTGTGTGGAACCAGGTTAAATAAGGTGGCAAAATTGATATAAAAAAAGAGCGCGAGGACTTGCACCTCATAATTGTCTCTGGATTCTGCCACAAGCTTTGGTGTTATTTCCGTGGAATATACAAGTAAACAGTGCTAAACTAATACGAATGTATCTTGTACCGGACGCTGTTCCTACAAGTGACAGGTTGTCGACCTTGACTACCGTTAGAACAGTCACTTGGGCCCTTCGGACCTTCAATTGAAATTGAATGTTTATGGAAATAATTGATGTACACAAATGTTTACAATATTAGGGCCTTAAACTAAAGGTATATTATCATTGGATTCTACCTGAAATAGGAATAAACCTGTATCTCAGGTATCTCACTCAAGGTATACCTACATATTTTTTTAAATCTAAAATTCCCTAAACAAATACTTACTAAATTAATTATCTGACTATACACTATGGTTTTATTCAAATTAAAATAGTTCGCTTACTTAACAACTTTTCTGCATCATAGTAGATAACTAAGACATATTTTGCAACCATGTTCTATGATGATTTTTACAATTAAGCAATTTTTAATGCATAGGTACAAACAAGATCGCTTTAATTGAGTCATATCAAAAGATCATGTCATATCAGAAGAGTAATGCGGTTAAAATTTTGGAGGGATTCATGGTTCTATTATAAATCATTTATTTATGAGGTGAGGGTTGAGGTTGTGGGTTCGAATCCGGGGAAGTTCCAATGGGACTTTTTCACGTTATATATCTCTACTTTCTAAGTTTATCTTGGTTAACATTGACATCCATGACGGAAAACATCGTGAGATAAGCTGGACTGTCTGAAATCGTGCGTGATGATCAATGCTCGTGACTTCTCTGTATGAGAAGAGGCCTTTTTTGCCCTGCAGTGTGACAATAATAGGCTGGAATTATTATTTCGCTATATATGTAAAAACAAATTATATTTTTAAATATTAGAATAAGTATAAAAACATTTAAAAACATTTAAAATATTTTTTTTTCGTTTCGCATATCTCAGGACCATAAGGTGACGCCGGACCTTTGGTAGGCTTACGAAGGGCCGAAGCCAACTCGCAGAGGCCGGTAAGACGCTATAAGTAAAGGAAATAAAGCACCAACCGTTGATTATCCCTGTTCTCACTATGCAATTGCACCCAAGGACAACCCCCGGTTGGTGTAGGTCTATTGCAGGATATGGAAACAAAGATATTGGATTATGGGTTTGGGTGACTAAACTGAACTGGTCATCTAGGACTATGAAAATACGATTGACCTGAGCCTTACCAATGTTTTGTATAAATTACACGGATAAAATGGCAAGGGGTGACTTGCGCACTCAATAATGGGCCCCCGAAAACGGTCGCTAGCACATAGTGTCGTAGCGACAATAAGGCAACATGTCTTGAGGTGCTTATGAGGAGTGGAGAGGTATTCCAAGGCTATTGAGATGATCCCGGAAGTACGGTCAAGATCCCTACCAGCATCTTACTGAAATACTTCCTTCCTCTGAGCACGTTTGCTCTTGCGAATCTCCACACAAGCCGGCCAATAAAGGCTACAAAGAGGTGGGAGCTCTGTTCATGGTCATTGTTCACTCCAGCGGCCAATAAAGGCAAGCCAGAGGTGAGGAAAAACACTTCTCCCGGGAGATAGGGTCCGTGGGGTCACCATTGCTCAATAACTTGCCACATGCTGCCCTGCGGGTTTCTGTATCTGTCTTGGTCTAACTCCTCACACTAGACCTGTTTCGGCAAAGTAAACTCTACCGGTGCAGACCTACAATTTCTGCACATTGGAATGGTGAAGCATCTAAAGAAGTCAAACGAGAAATAGCGACAGTTGGAGGCCGTGATAAAAGAAGCAAATACAGGAAGTGTACTTTTTAATCTATAATTATTTAACCATATTTAGCTAGGTCAAATCAGGAAATATGATAATAAAAATAATAAAGAATTAACCGTTCACTTTATTAAAAAAAACCTAGTAGGAAATTGTTAATATACATTTTTAACATACAAAGTAATACTTGGCCTTTGCATTTCGTAATTATATATTTTTTTATCGTACATACAGTTAACAGTAACTAGAGTTCGTGATAGGTTTTTTTATTACACACGATTATGAATAAACAATGTACCTGCCTACCTAATAAAAGCTGATGAACAACAATAGCAAGATTTTGTATACTTATGTAATCGTTTTGTAACTAGTATTATTAATATTATTTTTTAATTGCCTCTTTTGTCTATTGGTCGAAAGCAATACAGCTGAGCACGAGGTCCTGGGTTCGATAAGCTTTGATTGTCGGGTCGGGCAAAGTGTTATTAGGCTAGTGTAACATGGTCTGCGAAATAACTAGGTAGGTACATGTAGTGTCCTAAATCCTAATTCGTTTTTATTTACCCTAAACAAATCGTTGCCCTAATGAATCTGCCAAAACTCAAAAGTTTGAGTTTTTTTTTTGCGCAAGGCATTTATGGGCTGTCAGTTTATATATTGAATTAATTACTTTACGCTCTATATCAGGGGCGCCAACTTTTAGAAAACCTTGTGGGCGCCTCATTCTCATGTTCGACTTAGGGTTCTCTTTTTTTATGGCCTGCTTAATCCCTAAAATCGCATCTAAATCCGTCCAGTAAAACTCATGTTCAGCGAACAGACCTGTCTGTTCAGTTTATAAAATATGGATTGAAGAAAATCTACGATGCAAGAGCGAGCGAAGCGAGCTCCACAATATTAGCACTCCGGTTTAAAAGGTTATAACTAACGACGAGACGTGATTTTAAAGAGAGATCGGACTGATCATCTTTGATGTGTATGCTTATGGGTGCTGCCCCCCACTATTTACCTTTCGTGGGTGCTGGAGCTCCCAAGCACCCACGGAGTCGGCACCCCGGCTTTATATGTTTAAGTAGTCATATTATTATAAGTAACCCTTTAGCAATGATTTCGTAGTCGTATGACAACGACAACTTATAAACATACAATTCGTACATGGCTACAGATTTACATATTTATCGTGAACGGGCGCCGTCAATTGGGACTGGTCATCTCTTAGCTGCCACGGGTTATTTAAATGATTTTATTTTTGGATTGTTTATTTTTCATTTCTATTTGCTGTACTTTGGACACTTAACGCTTAGGTACGTCTTATTTACATCGTTCTCACATGTAATTATAAATTCAACATTAATGATGTAACTAATATTTATGTAACAATATAATTTAAGAGTGTCCATGGAATTACTTGCCCGTTCTTCTCCATAGGTACCTACTACACTTTGTAATAAGCAACCAGCTTCATATTTCTGACTGACCGACTCCTTGAGAATTTAAACGAGCCTGTAAATGGTTTCTTTATTTGAAATAAATGCTATGAGTTTGAGTTAGAGGTGACTCTATTATTGAAACCTTGTGTCGTGTGATATTAATTAATAACAAATAACTAAGATAAGTTTAGGCACAGAATAAAATATATTAAGTAAGTAATCTATCTAGACCTAGCGTACATGCAAGCTGAGTAAACAATGAACTAGGTCTAACGTATTATTGGACGTTTTAATGACAACAGGTGTAATAATTACTATAACCTCATGGCTCATAGTTATAACGAGGGCTGAAGAAAATAATAGTTAGTAGCACTGGAATTATCGACATAGCTTGCAGAGTTTACAAGCTTAATTGGCCAAGAGCCGTGCCCGACCATGTTTGTCGAGCTGAAGTGGCTGTAGGCTGGTCATGTTTGGACCGACGGCAGTTGGAGCAGACGAGTCCTTGCTTGCACGCGTAGCATAACCACCATAGAAACGGTTTTGACGAAAATGACAAATGGTAGAAAAAATCTTTAGAAATCTGTCAACAATCTGTCATTTTGTCTATTCTACCGTCGACAAAACCCGTTTTTATGGTGGTAATGCTACTCGTGCTTGAGAACGGGAATAGGTAAGCGTAGCGTGACCTCTGAACGAATCACTGAATGCGAAAGGTGGAGAACCGGGTACTGTAGCGCAACTTGAGAGAATTCAATTTCTATTAGTGAAGTGCAATGCGCTGAATGATTGATAACGTCAAGACAGTAACCTACAAAAGAATTCCACTAGTACAGACGAATGCACCACTGAATGTGAAAGGCGGAGAACCGGGTATTGTACCGCAACTTGGCCGAAGCCAATGGCTCAGGCTCAGTTGATTAATAAGGCCAAGACAGTAAAGTACCAACACAAGAAATCCGCTAGTACGGACAAACAGACCAACACATTCTGTATAATTATGTTATCAAAACAAGCGACCACCTGGTAGACTGTTTACCGTATATAACAGAGACAGACGGACACTCCAATTTATGTTAATAAATGATGTAAGAACGCGTTATGTATATCTTTATTGCTAGAACTGTCGTTCGATGTAGTTACCTACGTTATTATTTGCGGTAAATGGCTAAATTACGATCACCGACCATGTCATTCCATGGAATAATGAGGGTGATTAGTGTAGTACCAGATGTATGCTATTTCCTGATGTTGCATGACCGAGGTTACCGGTGGAAAGGTATAAATAAACTGGAAGTTATGAATTTTATTTACTACTTATTAGGCAAGTTCATTTTCTGAGTTCAGGTTTCGAAGTTCAGAAAGGCCGAGTTTGTTTCGGCCTTTCTTCTCAGAGTAGTCAGATAGGAAACGCCGTCCTCATCTAGTTTAAAAAATATGATTCACGTGTAAAAGTGTTTGTACAAACCTACTTACAGAAATAAAATCATTTATCTGAGGAATCATTAACCGGAATTCCTGACTTCAGAAACCGGGTATTAGGTAGTCCTAGACATGGACCAGCCTATGTCTTTCGCTGGGTATCGTAGATAGCTTCTTAAAACACTATATCTAAAGCATTAGAATGCGATGGGTGTGGGACGTAGAATCACCCAATCCATAGGCAAACGTAACTGGGTTTTTTTTTCCAGTTAGTTTTGCTCTACTTAGAGAAAATTTTCTCTAGTAGCTATTTCAAGGTTACGCTTTTCACCACCACGCCCTTACACCATTTTTCAGGAAAGGTAATGACGTAATAATTCTTCGCGTGCCTCAGAACATCCATAAAATTAATTTTATTATGAACAAAATCGTGTTCTTGTATGTCATTAAGTGCTTTACAAGAAACCTTTCAGGATCTAAATTTTATATCACAAAGAAGCGCTATAATTTTATATCTGAGCACCAAAGAGTAATCAATGCTCATACAAATGACTTGCGAATATAATAATATATTATGATCGAGAATTTTTACTAGTGAGATCATCATATTAATATCGAGCCTGTGTCGATGACCTAAGCAATGCCAAGACGTCTTAATACGCAGACTAAATTTAAGCCCAACGTCAGCATAATCAGCCTATAATGTTCCCACTGCTGGGACACAGGCCACCTCTCGGTGAGAGGGAGCGGGCCGTAATCCACCACGCGGGCCTAGTGTGGGTTGGTAGATGTCACATGTCTTCGAATTTTTGGTTCTAGGACATGCCGGTTTTCTCACGATGTTTTCCTTCACCGTTTTGAGAGCAGTGGCGATGGAATAATTTACACAAAGTAAAGCGCCTGTCTGGGTTCGAACCTACGACCTACAACTCGTAAGTCGCGGTCGTCACCACTGGGCCACCACTGCTCTACGTGAAGCCCAACGTGATGAAGGGTAATAAAATAACGAAGATTCTTCTTTCCAGCTTAAGCACTACAAGTTCTTGGTGCATGGCGCTTGTTTGTTAGAAACTTAACAGACCTATATATCAGCAAAGTAATCATTGAGTGTATGGCTTCTGGACAATTCCAGCTTCACGAAAGTGCACATGTGTTTTAAGCCAGTTCATCACTTATTCACTAGTTTACTTCTCAACCAAAACCTGAAACGTTCTCATTTCAGGAAACTGAGGATTACGATCTGGATCTTTTAGGATCTAAGTTGTTTAGTGGTAGGTCGTGACTTATGGGTTCCATTTCCGTATCGAGACCTCAATAACAAATAATGAATGCAATATGTATGCGGCTGTCGCGTCGGAGAAAAACTATTACCATTGTTTAAAAAAAGTTAATGTAATATCCAGAATAATAATGGAGTTAGTTAAGCGCACCGGTAACGTATGCAGCTATTTGATTACTGCGCTCATGAGTATTTAATTAACAATTTTCACGGGCATGTTTGGAAGTAATTGGATTAATTAAGGCAGACGTAAGGCAGCAAGGGAATGCTTTGAGGGTGACGCCATTTTTAATTTTGAGGCACATTGCGAATTTTGTTTCGGAATAAATGCAAGAAATGCATTGTTTTTTAGTGGTTTGTTGAGGCTGCAAATAATAAAATTTACCGCTAAAGTAATGCAGATTATTTTTGTACATCCTTTAACCTAATTATTTAATCGTAGGTACCTACGTCGTTTTTGGGTGACCACTGGAAATCTGTGCTGTGCAGTGGGTCCCCCATAGCACAGCATTATGCTGAATGCAAGCCTTATTGTCCCAGTCACGACGTCCAGCTGCCGAATATTTCTGTTATATGTTTAGTTTTTTTATTCGAAAAAACTTATTTTTTTTATGTGCACGAGTTTCTGTGTCAAATAAACTTATTTTTCTGTCAAATTACTTACGTATCTACTTACTTTTTTTTTTAAGGATTACCAACGAGATACATTACAATTATCTCTTACAATAATAAAACTTGTCCAGTATACATTATCCCATAATGCACACTCAAAACCCGTAATGGAGTGTGCATTACCAGAGCTTACACACTATCGAGAATTAAGTACCTATACATAAAATACTCAATGTTATTACCTATCTACTTATCAAACTGGAAAACCAATAAGGAAATATTCACAAAGGAGCAACTGCTGTTATAATAAAATTCTAATTATAGAAACTGTTTAAAATTCCGAACAGCTCGCGGTACCTACTGAAAAAAAAAATTGAGACAGGAAAAAAAACTGTTATGGCAGCACGGAATTGTTATTTTAAATCTGTAAAAACATGATTTTGATACAAAGATCATATTATTACAGACTGCTTGAATAGCCACGACTATGCTCTTTCAAAACCAGGGCAGAAAGAAGTGGTTACATGAAAAGTATAAATGTCATGTGGTTTATGAATAAGCAGACGGAATCAAATTACAAAGACTCAAAGCCAGCTGTTAGGCTTTATTCAATTAATGAATTTGTTTGCCGGTTTTTAAAGCAAAGTATGATAACAGTCTCGTAGCTATTATCATACTTTTGAATCATTTGTCGAAAGAAACTCGACACTTTCTTATGCCCAGCATAGTTAAGAGTTCAGAGTCTACCGTCTTTTCACACAAATTAACATTTAACTATCGTCAAGAAAGATGCTCCAATACAAGATGAAAAATCTGAAACGATTACTAAAAGGTCTTGTAGTGTTGCAACTAGAATAGGTACTACCTCCTTTTCTACTTAGAATGCATTTCGATTGACAGCTTCTATTGTGCACGGCACGTGAAATGCTATTTCATTTGGTTGCATTGCTCTTAAAACTGCTGTGGCATTGAATTATACATAGAATTTTGACTTCTAAACTCCTTAAATGTAAAATCTTATCATAATACTGCTAGTTAGTCAAACTTAAAGCATTTATTTCAAATAAACCAATTACAGGCACTTTTGAATTGTCAAGGGGTCGGTCAGTCAGAAAAATGAAGCTAGTTGCCCATTCCAAGTGTTACTTACCCTGCACTCATGCATGATAGTAGGACAAACCGTGGTGGAGTTATATTTGGAAAGCCCATTCTCCCCTGACGGGAGATCACTGCAGGGATCTTCCATGTAAAAAAGGAGTATTATCATATTAATTCCTCTACGACGCTGGTCTTCAATTTTGCCCGTTGACACATTCATCTCTTCATGTCTTGGACGTACATAGATATCTACGTCAAATCTATACATATAAAAATCTCGTGTCACGGTGTTTGTGGTCGCACTCCTCCGAAACGGCTCGACCGATTTTTATATATTTTTTTAATTTGATATACGAGAATAGGTCGTAAAGTATATTTATGACCTGGACCGGTACAGCTGGGTTTATGAACATTTTGCTACATTGAATAGAATAGAATACTCTTACAGCCGCACGGGTGGACCGATCAGGATAAGCTACGCTTGCCGCAGTCAGTCCATGATGGGTGACCATCTTCACATAGCGAGACCCCTCCGTGCCTCGAAAAGCACGTTAAGCTGTTAGTCCTGGCAGTCATTTGTGGATCTTTGACAGTCGTTACGGGTCGTCATAAGCCCGAAAGTCTGACAACAAGTCTTACCAAGGGATATAGTGTTACTCAGTAACTGGATTGTGGAGGTCAGATAGGCAGTCGCTCCACGTAAAATACTGGTATTCAGCTGCATCCGGTCAGACTGGAAGCTGACCCCGAAAATAGTTGGAAAAAGACAGGCAGATGATGATGTAGGTATGTACAGTCGCCAGCACATCAAGTTACCACAAACTGTCAGATTTTATCATTCGATTTTGAACTTATTTTTTTATTTTATTTATTTATTTATTTATTAACTATGGATGACTTACAGCTAAATCAAACATAATAAAAATAGTATGTGAGACTGACAGCCAATTAAAAGTCATCACTTCTAACAACAGATTGGAAATAAAGAGTCAACATTTTAAGGTTTAAATTCGTTTGGAGCAATTTGACAGTTTCGTGTAGCTTGGACCTGCGTGGGACTGTACCTACATATAAATTACAGATATAAATGTAGATATCACTATCATCTATCTGTGTTCACTTATTGCGACAATCTGACAACCATTCTTACCAAGAGGTATCGCGGTGTTATCCAGTAACAGTCGCACCATATAAAATACTGGTTAGACTAGAAGCTTACCTCAACATAGTTGGGAACAGGCTAGGCAGATTGATTCTTCAGTTAATACGATCATTAGTAAGTAAGTTCAATTATGTGACAGATGGCATTGTATAGTTACTTCTTTAATAGTGATAATTGGCCAATCATCTGCTTAGTGCCGTGGTCGTTAGGAAATTTCTTGGAATGACTTATCATTACTTATGTACATCACTTTTGGCAAATGGATAAGTGATTGTAGTTTGACGGCACTTAATGTCTGTGCTTCTTGCTTGCTTTCTTTTGTGCTCGGCTTCATTTTAATTGTTTTTATAATTTTATTAGACTGTACCTACTGCTCCACGCCTAGGCAATTACTTCCAATAAGATGGCAGGACGCCTAAGTTGTCTTCCTATAGAATTGGCTAGAAGAAACACGTTTCAATCCAATTTATGTAGAAAAATATATCTATCATTTTAAATTGTCCGCATCAACATTGTTTATTTACGCTATGTATTTACATCCTGTATATAAATATTCCGTTATGTAATATTGATAATTAGACTGGAACCACGTTGAAGGCCACTTATCGTTGTTTGTTTGATTAAATAATAAATCATTTCTTTTATAAACATAGAACGTCTTGGTTTGTGAGTTTGATTTAAAGGTCCAATTTATTGAATTAGTAACACTCAAATTGTACATTAGTTTTATTATATTTTCGTACCTGATTTTCAGTACTTTTTTAATGTCACACAATCACCAATTTTCACTGTACTTGCAAGAAATATTCATGGGCTAGCTTCTAGTGTTTTTCCTTCAGCCAAAAAATTCGTGTGAAAGAGATCCCTTTTTAAACCTGAATGCTAGCAGTAACAAAGTCATTTAAATAGGTTTGGGGACAAATATCTAATTTAATTATGAAATTAGAGCATACAGGAAGTCATAGTGATTCATTGTCTCCTTGGCAGTTAACATTGTTGACCGCACGAAATGAAGAGGCATTAAAATACCAACCTATTACTGTCCCACGGCAAAGTACTCTTCTCATAGCGAGAAGACACGAGCATTGATCACCACGCTTGCGCAAAACGGGTTGGCGATGTCAGACTTATATTAATTATAAGTCCAGGTTTCCACGTTCTTTTCTTCACCCATCGCAATAATGGCCAAGATAAACTCAGAAAGTACGTATAAATAGAAAAAGTCACATTGTTACTTGGCCAAATTTGCAACAACCTCGTGCATAAGAGGGGAGGCCATGGCCACTTATACGCCCCATCACGACGAAGAAGCATACCTGAGGTAAAAAGCGTTGAAAGCAGTAAGCCTTGACTTGACTTTTGAAGAAATAAACAGAGGAAAACCGTTTTTTTTTATAATAGGTGGAGATTCCTCATTGGTTTTGTTCTTTTTTTGCACGTGTTTTGGTAAGGCGAGTTGGTTCATTGAGGTGCATTCAGATTTGGTGGATTTTTTGGAACAGCAAATATTTTTCAAGCTTAAACAACATCTACTTTTGTTCTTTAACGCCATATTTTAGTTTATTAATAGTTTTAATTAGGATAGGCTATTATATTTTTATTTAAATAGTTTGTCAGTTAATTTAGTATCAAAAGTTTATCCAGTGTACATTATAATAAAATCAATCTAAATTAAAATTAAGAATAATTAAAATATATATATGTCGGAAATACGGTAAATCAATCGTTTGACTTGACGACTCGGGACGCCGGAGCCACCAGGTGGCGCTGGACAGAGTCTATAACGCTAGTACTTGACCAGAGAGAGCAAGCAGAGTTTGTTGTTGACGGTTAAGCAGTGAACACGTTTAGAAACTGTCGCGCGTTCCGTATAGTTGTGTCGTGTACCTACATTCGCTACTGTGATTAATTTGATCGTACATTATGATTTGATTTGAACTGCAAACGGTTTTTCTATTCCCCATTAACCAACATTACCCAAAGTACGCCCACAGTAGTTAAAATATGGCTGATGATAACGAGAGAGACATACTTTCTCCGTCATATACCTATATAATTAACAGACTAAAAAGGTCGACAGACATTTTAATTTTTCCAAAGGTTTTTTTTGTATCTTCTGCAGCATAATAGTTTTGAGTCATACCTCAAAAAAGTATTTTCTATGACTTCCGAGAATTTTCGGCAGGATACGCTACTGACCCTCGAAAAGTATTTTTAATCTTGTTTTCATCTCTGAACAAATTGTCTAGACCTTCATATCGAAAGCTCCTGGGGAGTTTGTTGCGCCACTTCTTCCCGTAGCTAAAGCACTAACAAGTGGTGAAGGGGGGGGGGGGGGGGGGGGGGGCGTTTTGCGGGACTGTCTTCTGTGATTTTGACGTTCTAAAAGTGCTTATTCTCTAGTTTAAATAAATTACTTTTGATTTTGAAATTGTGTAGGCAGGTATCTCATTCGAACCAGGCCCGGGTCGACGGCGCGTTGTGTTCCACGCGCGCCTCAAAGAGATGTCAGCATAATTGACGGGTTCCGATAGGGCCGGTGCCTGCCGGGGTCGCGGATTGTTCGAAAGAGTTATCGTGGCCCTGGCGCACAGGCAACTGAAGGAACACGGGTGGGTTTTAGTCAGTAAGAGTCTGACACGCCCTTCCGCTCCGCCCAGAGCGGGAGAGGTCATATGATAATTTCCCACCTAAAAAAAAAAAAGGTATCTCATTCGTCCTATCGGGTATCTATTAGGGATGGGCCGAACGTGGTTTGAACCGAATACGAATTTCGGGCGAACATTCGGTGAAAATAAAAAAGTTCGGCCGAACTTGGGTTATTTTCACCGCGCTGCAGTTTTTTTGGCACGAATATTTTTACATATATATCGCCTCCTGGAAGCTCCGTATATTCTGAGCGACTTATCTCAGAGGCAGTAAATGTATATGAACAAAAGCGTACCAGATTATTGCCAGATAACGCAGAATCCTTGATATTTTACACCATAACCTGTCCTTGGCAAATTTTAAATAAAATAAAAAAGCCTTTTAGTTTTTGCGTTATACACGATTTTCATATTTCTAGTTTCTAGTTGGTATGTCTAATGGGTTAAGATAACTTGTTTTTTTATTTTTTTTTTATTTTATTTGTTTTCATTTTGTTAGTTCTTTTTCTATTTCTTCTCCTGCAAGAACCGTAGTTTGTGTGAAGGCCTACTCTAAAGAAGCTCATTTGTCTCGGTCTTGTGCTATTTGGCTCCAGTTTGAGCCATCTGTGTAACTGATCTCGTCTTCCCACCGCGTCAGTGGTCTTCCTGTTTCTTTTTTCTTGTGGACTTTCTTTAAATACCAGTAGGTAATAAGATTTGATTTAACACTTTTATAAAATAACTAGCGACCCGCCCCGGCTTCGCACGGGTGCAATGTAGATGTGTCAGTGTGGAGTGATTAATAAGTAATATTATGTTACTAATAAGTAACATTTTGGATTGATTTATATGCACGCGTCGCGCCCACCGGCCGCTTCTACCGGACGGACGTACAGCCTGACGGCCACTCTGCCCCCGCAGTTTAAATCTCTGATATCTTCTAAGATATTCGTTTTAATTATATACTGTAAAGGGCCATATTGATCTATATTAAATGCACAATATATTTAAGGTACTTAATTGGATAAGGATTAATGCTGTATTGCTTAAAATCACTTCGTAAATAAGCCATTATTTCTCGTAAAAAGTAAAGGATAAAAAATAGTTATTGTGGGTTATCCCTAAGAGATAGACATATACCATCGCGGCCTTTTTTGTAGACTTTTTTAAGGTGTACAATACTGTAGTACATTATTTTGATCTATCTCGTTGGGTTCAGCCAGCGTTTGCAATGTAAGCGCAAAAAAATGTGTTTATTTACGACATCACATTAGAAACCTCTAAAATTATCAGTATTTCTTTACTATATTATGCATGTATTATACATATAAACCTTCCTCTTGAATCATGCTATCTATTTAAAAAAACCGCATCAAAATCTGTTCCGTAGTTTTAAAGATCTAAGCATACATAGAGACAGACAGACAGCGGGAAGCGACTTTGTTTTATACTATGTAGTGATAGTGAAGACGTGATTTTTGGCGATAATTATTTCAATGCTTACCTAGATGTGAAAATTCTGATAATGTTTAGAATACATTTAATTGTTAAATATGTAACAACTAACGAAACAATAAATAAATGCTTATGATTTTATTTTACTTGTTTAGTTTTATTGTTGTAGTCCAAACAGTTGAGTATATCGAATATTCGGCATTTCGCCGAATTTCGGTTATACCGAATGTGAAACAAATTTCGTACCATCCGTGTATCTATCGATTAATTGTTATGCTGGTCATAAAATAGTAAATAACTGCGTTCAAGTTATTGATCGCGAACTGCAATAGGGATAAAACTCTATTAGAGCAGAGAGGACCAATTTAGTCAATATGTAACTTCCCCTGAGACTTGCGGGTATCTAACTATCTACCAAGATGATATCTACGACTACTGTGCAATTTTAAACACATTCCTTTCTCACATACCGGGCGCATGCCACCTTTTCCAACAGTAATTTTCATTGAAAATTTTGGCAATTTACGTAGTCAGAAAAATAATAAGTTGAAAATAAAATTAACCTTATAGTATAGAGGTATGAGGAACAGGGTGTTCCCTCATACCTCCATAGAAAAGGGAGGATCCTCCGACCAGACGGGAGTCGTATCTGGTGGGCACGATTGATGTCGGGACGTGGTATATAAATGCTAGTTGCGCGGTAAACTCTGCTTGCGCGATGTAGGATTTTGCGTCGTCAGTGCGACGCGTAGCTCGCATGTGGCGTTGTAGATAGATGCCGCTACAACCTTTTGATTCATTGACTGTAGGACCTTTATGAGCTAGCAGTACCTACAACGCGATGCGGTATCTAAATATTTAAATAAATACATAATTATTATGTAATCGTGTACAGTGTAGTGTCACTTCAGCTCGTACATTTGTTTATTTAAGTTTATCGAATATCGGTTAATGACCGTATAAGGTGACATTCCTTAGCCGATGTTTAGAAAATAATTACTAGTAGTGGCATACCTAGTTCTTGTACCTCCCCATGAATTGTATTTATACATCTAAACTAATATTATAAAGAGGTAAAATTTATGAGTTTGCATGTCGGGACCTGTAATCTTCTTCTAGGAGTAACTCCTGATTCGATTCCGAAAATTCTTTCACTAATTGTGCTACTATTGTCGTGCGATATTTTACGTTAAAACAAGAAATTTTGCGCGGTCAAGGTCGCGGCAGAAGCATGTCTACATATAAATAGCAAAACCATCTACTGGTATTTTGATTTTGTTGTCCTCGGTCTAGGACCTGGAATTTTGAATACCGAATATTTTTTAAGTCAATGTCAAAGTCGTATAATCGAAATGGTCATACGACTACTCTACTACTACACAGTCTACACTACAATACGACACACGTGACGATACGTACGTGACAGTTCATGTTAGGTAATGGAAACTTCCATTCGAGTAAAAATATAACTATAGCAAAAGTCCATTTAATTCCTCCATTGTTCGACAATTTGTTATTGTTAGTCTTTAGTACAAGTGCAAAAACTTGGTCGACTTCATGCCTATAAAAAATAAAGCCGACCAACTTTCGCACAATGGGTAAATGAGCCCAGGAAGTAGGTACCTAGTACTATTCAGTAGTATGTTCCCCTATGTATCAATCACAATCTGAATCATTTTGAAGGATATTGCTAATCCATTGCTTCATATGTTCGAAACTTTTGTCTGCTCAACAACATAAATAATGCAATGAATGTTGCGGTTTTCAAAATGAAAGAGATTGCTACTGAGTGTGTTACGCAATTACCCCGCAGGAACTTAACCCTTTCTTAGTTTTCTTTGAGTCATTTATAAGTATTTATAACATAACATAATATCACGCCTGTATTCCCCGAAGGGTTAGGCAGAGGTGTACCTATAGAACACCCACATTTCGCCAGTTATGTTTAAGTCCCATGTAATAGGGAGCGAGCCTATTGCCATCAACCGGGCAGAAATCCAGACTCCGGGCTGCTACTGAGAAATTCCAGATGGAAAAACCCAATAACACTTTGCCCGACCCGGGAATCGAACCCGAGACCTCATGCTCAGCAGTAGCGCTTGCGACCACTAGACCAACGAGGCGGTCAAATTGAGTCATCGCGATTATTTAGGTCTGCGTATGTTTTGTGAACAGTGAAAGTGTTGATTTTGTTTCTATTTGTAGCCAAACCACTGGTGGCTTATTATCTAACTAGTATTAGAACAGTGGAGGACTGAGAGCAGAATAATGTGGCCACGTTTATGCGGATGCATGCGTGCGTCTGTTGAGTTGAGACAGGTTTACTCAAACTTTTTCTGTACCTTCCTCAAAAGGCCAGTCCGGATGCCGGCTGCATTTTTTTACACTATATTTTTGATATGTAATGTCTGGACTTCAAAAGAGATTTTGACCCCTGAGTTTGTTTCGCCATTTCTTCTCAGGGATAGCCAGATAGGAAATGTCGACTCCAACTAGTTTATTTTTTCTTAAAATATGACGTGTAAAAGTGATTCCAATATCCTATTTACAGAGTAAACCATTTCATTACATTTCACTGAATATCATGATTTGGCAGAATGTACTACTACTTAAAAGTACGTTTTTGGGCTGGACTCTCTATCTACCATTAGTAAGCACCTACCTATTGGTAACACTCCTTAATTAGGCAACCTGAACCTAATTGAAACCATTGGAGAACCAATCTTCAATGAATGAATCAAAAGAAAGTGATTGTTCAAACACTTCCTTACAGCAGATATCTCAGAGTCACAGACAAAGCTGTCGGTATTTTAGAGAAAAGCTGTTAGATACAATTATTTCATTGATGATATCGTGCCAAGGGGTTGGTGTCGTGTTACCCAATAATTGGGTTGTGGAGGTCAGATACGCAGTCGCTCCAAGTAAAATACTGGTATTCAGATGCATCCGGCAAGACTTGAAGCCGACCCCAACATAGGTGGAAAATGGCCAGACAGGTGATGATAGTACAGTGATGCTAATCTTAGATCAAGAGTGGTGTTCGTTCCACTTCAAGATAAGCTAATATCATGATATCGCTATGGTCATTGAATGCTGGCTCTGCAGTCTCGACAAATATAACGACAAAAATCGGTCGTTAAGTCTAATGGATGTCAAATTTCTTTAATAGATTTTCAACATTATGCTTTCAAAGTAAAGTTGAAAATCTATTAAAGGAATTTGACAAGGATACGACTTAGCGACCGATTTTTATCGCTTTATATTATCGAGATTGCAGGGACTGGTTGTGGTTATATATACCTACAGTATTGTTAAGGCTCGCACCTACATCGTTAAACCGCATATGAATGGGAACAATATAATAGCAGTAAATAAAAATATTGGCTGTAGGTACGTATTATGGCTTTGTAAGGCGAGATGCGCAAAAAGGTTTTATGAAATGAATAAAGTTTTTTTTTGTTGATAGCCAGTTGCATAAGTCAACAATCGCGATGTTTTGGTAAATTATGTAGAACGTATAACAACTAAAGTAAAATAAAAGAATAAGTTCTTATGTGGATAAAAACATTATTCATTAATGAAGACAAGGCGTTTTTCTTTCTAGGAACGTGAAGGCAGGTGCCTTCAATGTTCTGAAATTAAATCGTCATGATCTTAAAATAACCCTCATTATGTTAATTGGAGTTGGAGCGTTCATTCAAAAAGTTAATAACATGGAACTATCGATCATCTTAATTCGCAAACGTACCGGAACATTTTTTCACGACACGTATAATGTAGGCATATGCCGCACCACATATTTCTAACACCGAACTGCCAATCAAACGAAAATGGACCTTATGTGAAGGCGTTAAGGCAATAAAAAAAAAATCACTAAATGTAAGGTACACTCGCGACATCCGTTGGTAGTTTCAAACAATTGCATGTTTTCGCAATAAAAATTATAAACTAACCTTTGTGTGCTGTTATAGAACATTGCAGCTTGCCTTTTCAAGTCGTCCGAAACGGTATTGTCTTCATTCATTTTCACAACACTGAATTCACTGGGTTTCGGCAACGGGGTCACTACACTATAAAACCGGGGAACTTGGATTTGAAAAGAGACTTTAGGATGAAGAGGGTAAGGTCGAGTTTCCTTTGTGTGAAGGTTCAAAGGTGAACGTCGTTTGGTATTTGGAGGCCGGCAAGTCAGCGTACGACGCCCGCGCCTCTCACTGTGAACTGACACGACAATCGACTTAGATCGCCCACTCACGCGGCCTGCACCCCCCACTTATGTGCCGTTCCATTATTTCGGACGATACGGCACGATAACACACAATAAAATATAGTTCTAACATGTCGTTAAGAATATCCTTAATCAGGTAAGGAAAAGTGTAATGTCAGTAAACAAGGTAACTTCCCACTTTTCAAACATAATTATCAATGATGTGTCAATTATACATTATCCCTTCTCACTCATTATCAATTCGTCATAAATGTAACGCAAGAACAAGGAGCCTTCGGGAATCTATAATACGGAAACAACGGAAAGTTCTTGACATACTTATAACTAATCATAATCTTGGTTGAACTTTCACTCATTGGTTCATTGGTTTGAATCTCCCACTGCTAGCTGTTCTAGTTTTTATTTTTAACCCCCGACGGAAAAAGAGGGGTGTTATAAGTGTCTCTGCGGCATCGTAGCTCCCAAACGGCTGAACCGATTTTTGTTTTGTTTGAAAGGTGACTTGATCGAGTGTACTTAGCTAAAAAAAGAAAAAAAGGAAGAAGAAATCTGTTCAGCCCCTTTATGAGTTTTTGTTTGTGTGGCGAGTTATTTTAAATTTAACTTTCATTATTATCTAACACTATAGACCCGCCCCTGCTTCACACGGTTTTTACGACGTGACAAATCCTCGAGATTACCGAATTATAATTATGTTAGTTGTGTTATCCATATAAACCTTCCGGAATAGATTCTCTAAATGTTGATGAAAGCCCCATCAAAATCCGTTGCACAGTTTAGAAGAACAAGGCGGTCACACAGACAGCCACTAAAAGAGTCTTTAATTTATATTTTTATTATCTAACAAGTAATCCATAGCTTCTATTCTAAGACCATTTATCAATCCAGTTTTGCTAGCTTAAGTTAAATAGGTCGTATGCAACAATTTTTTTAATGAAAAATTACCAAACAATATT
The DNA here is from genome assembly GCA_916610205.1 of Griposia aprilina. Classification (NCBI taxonomy): domain Eukaryota; kingdom Metazoa; phylum Arthropoda; class Insecta; order Lepidoptera; family Noctuidae; genus Griposia; species Griposia aprilina. The sequence continues at coordinate 19,041,197 of OU744288.1, forward strand.
TTATTCAAATTTTTCTTTGTACAATGGACACAATCTTTAATCAGAGAGCGGAGAGCAGGTAGTTTTGTTAGCCATACCAACAGTGATAAGTTGTACCACTGCTTTGCTATCACTACAAGAATTTGTATGTGATTATGTGACACATTGTTTAATTTAAGCATGGTGTTTGTTTTAACATACAGTTGGGAAGAAAACTTGACCGAAATGATTCACTAAGATTATATAATTAAGTAATTGTATTGTAAATATTTACTGAAAACTTTTTAAGTTGCTATTGAATACAATTAATAATAAGAAAGGGCAATGTTGTAACAGCAACAAGAAAACATAATGATTAAAATTAAAATAATTAAGTTTGTATTCACCGCATGTTGAAAAGAATCATTTAGTTTCACAAAGCCTGTAAATTGCAATTGTAACTCTAATTATTTACCTATATTAGACTGTAAGCATTTTGAAAAATAAATAAATTATAGTCATGACATTAACAAAATAAAATATTCAAAGCTATTCATTTAACCTTTTGAATCGAATGTAGATCCACGCAAGACACAATGGCTTTTTAATTGTGTCTTAATTACGGCATTCAACCGGTTAAAATGCAATAATTACTTAATTATTATGTGACAGAATAAACATGTCTCATACTTGAAAAATGTACATTAGGTAATTAAATATTTGTTTGCTTTGACAAAAACAAATTCAACCAAGGGGAAAAAACACTTTCATGTAAGTACTTAATGAAATATTAAATTTTCAATGTGTTGGTGAGCAAACAGTGTGACTGCAAGTAAATTAATGATACACTTGCATGTCAAAATATATGATAGGTATGTTGAATTAAGAGTTGATAAAATATGTATTATCTACTAATAACAGGTGTGAAAAGACACTTAACGAAGCCGAGAGTCACTTGTACTCCTCGTCATTGTACTATTTATTCTTTACCTGGGAACCCTCTGGTTACGGAGATATTGAAGGTCATAATTCCAACTTTTACTGAAGTTTTATTAGGAACAAGTTTCAATGCTATAACACAACTTTAAATACCCCTGTACCGTTGCATGCACCCCATAAACACAATGTTTTGCGTGTGTTACATTGCGCACTACCACAAACAGCAAATTTTCACACCAAAAATAAAAGTTGTTTACCAGTGTTACTTAGTTTGATGTACAGAATGCGTAGTTGACGGCTATGTGATGGGTCTTTTTAAACCCTGTATAACAAAGCGGAAGAGTTTGTTTGTTTTAACACGCAAATCTTTGGCACTACCAGTCGGATTTGAAAAATTTGATAGCCCAATTCTTGAGGAAGGTGATAGGCTATTCCTACAAGTCTTAGAAACTGAACAAAAAGAAAAAAAGTCAGCAAAAATGGTACCTAATTGAAAACGAAGTAATAGAAAGTAAACGGGTGATGCGATACAACGCAGTGGGTTGGCGGCCAAAAGTCACTTGGTTGAAGTTGTGGGCAGAAAATAGTGTAGTATTTAATACATAACAGAACATTAGGAGTAGATGACATGGCACATACACTTGAGAATGTTATGTTTATTTGCTTGCTGATTCATTGATCTCTTCTTAAGCACAGTAAATGAATAACAAAAAACAAACATGAAAATTTACACCTATTTTCAATGATTAATAGGAACATTCTTAATTCTTTTCTAGCATCTGTGGCATGTACCTGCACTGCTAGACCAAGGTTTCTCTCATCGCCAAGGTTTTTCTAATAAGCAAACTAATGGGTATTATTAAACTTATTATATTAATTAACTAATTCCTGAAATAATAAACAGGGCAAAAAATATTGATAACAGTTTTTTTTTTTATTAGGTGCCTTGTACTTTGATAGGTACTACTCGTACTGCCAGCCTTGATTCGTGAAATCATAATAACACCAATTATCTAAAAGACCATAAGCTAAGTAGCTAAACGAGAACAGAAAATATAAAACTCAATGAAATACAAGATGCTTTGTCGATATTATAAACAGTCAGCCGAATGGATAGGAGCTCTATAAGTTTTAATATCTAAATAAATGAATACATAACAGAATAAATATAATCGAAACTATTGAACAAATTTTCTACTCACTCATTTCCTGCCCATAATGGTGAGTACGTGTAATTATATTCTTGTTTACTAGCCATTTTTCAAACGACCTCTTTCCACTCCGCACACATAGATTGTTTATCGAAAAACAACGATTACTATCAGAATTTCCAAATATTTACATCAACAAACAATTCGAATAATTTCGATAGACGTATTGACAGTGTAGTGACAGTTCTGCTTGGAGTTGCCAGTTTCTTATTTATTTTTGATAATTAATTACCGACGAAAAAAAGGAGGAGGTTCTATAGTTGAAAAACTGGAAGCTCGTAATAGGTGGCAGCACAGTTCAACCTCTACGTTATGTATAATATGTTTACTTTTGTGTCGATCACCACTCAAACTTAAATAGATAAATATGTATGATACTTGGAGTGCAGCAGTATTTAAAGACGAGCTAAAGAAAAGAGAAGCGTCTACCACTGGTAAAAAAGCAGCTTCAGTGGAAAAGACAATAAATTATGAACGTTTTATATATTATTATATTATACATTTCTAGGTTTTGTTGTGTTTAACTTGAAGTTCATCTTTTGGTGAAGACTGGATGGAGGTGTACGACAAGAATAACCTGATCGGAGTTGAAAACCAACTCGAGGATAATCTTCCTGACTGAAAAACTTCAGAGATTTAAATTCTAGCACTGATATAATAATTATTAAATAATATAATATAATTTACGTAATATCACACCACAAGTGCCTGTAAATCTGGACTTAGTTCTCTTGGTAGCATCACCTTAAGAATTACTGGCACAGCTGTCTTCAGGTGTTAAAACAATAGCACATAGTCTCGACCAAATATCAGGTTTCCAAATATTATACGGTGAGCTTTCTCCTACAATTTTCGTCATATTATCATATTTGGCAAATACATGCGCCCCCGTATTTTTTGCAGTCAACAGCTGCGCAACGGGAAATATTAATTAATTATGAGTAAAAGAAGTCACTTGTTTACAAAAACATGGACCTAATTTTAAACCCCGACGCAAAAAGAGGGGTGTTATATGTTTCACCGCTACGTCTATGGCACCGTAGCTCTTAAACGGGTGAACCGATTTGGGTGCGATATTTTTTATTTGAAAGCAGGTTTTCTAGCTGTGGTTCTTAGACATGTTTTATCGCAATCGGCTCAACCGTTTCAAAGCCATCAGCTCTTTTTTGTGTCGGGTTTTTTTTTAATTTTACCTATCATTTGAAGTATGGATAGTGACAGCTAGCTGTCAAATTCATCGACGTTGGATAGCAGCGACATCTGAAGTGATTAAGTGGCAGTTTTTGACCCCATTACATTGTAATTTTTATAATTATGTTTATATATTGTTTCATCTACCTACATTTAGTTTATTAGAATAATTAAATACAATATATAACGTAACCATATAGGAAACTAATATATATCTATCTATATATATATCTAAACTAATATATCGAACGCAACTAAGGTATTTACACTAGGTACTAAATTAAATGACTAACTAAATATATAAATAAATACAAAACACAAAAGGATACTTAGGCCTCGAAGTACGCGTCCGCACCGCTATCATTTGGAAACGTGCCCAGGAGACTGGCCGCATTGCCACGTTGAATGGCAATGCTAATTCTCTGGACAAATAACGAGCCAGCCCGCTGGTCACGTTAAATGTCGAGCAGTCGGCGAGAAATTTCTTTGAAAAGGAAACGCTCATTCAGGCCCCATGACCCTAGTGTTTCGACCCCAAACGGCTCAAAACTGTCGAGAGCTTCACCGCAGTGACACGGATGCGGAGCAACACAAGGTGCGCCCAAGGGGACACACGTAGCGAGCCGAAACGATGAGTCATCGATCATAGTGCCTATGGTGGATGACGGGAGAGCCTGAAGGCACAAGCCTGACTCCCATTCTTCCACAGCCAGCAGATGGGCTGCACGCTCAACAGTATTATGTGACGTGTTTACCAGGGTATTCCGTATAACACTGCAGACTGGCACGTCCCACCGTCTACGCGTCTCTGGGAGGACGGGTAGTCGGGCAAATCCATATTTGCACAAGCCATTTTCCTAGCATTCACTGCATTGGTCAAACACGGTAGATACCTTAAAATCTTTTAAAAATTGTCTATATTGGTCTATATTATTAGCATTTTAAAATATTTATGTGAACTTGCCAATTCAATACAATGCATAAGAAAAGTGCGCCTGCAAGAGTTAAATATATTGTATGACATTCACGTTACCATGTTGTGCTCAAATTATTTCAGTAGGCACTTAACATCTCGAGTAAAATGCTGCTTTTGCTTCCTTGCAGTATAAAAACCCCAACTCGGTCCAACAAAATGAAACTTTGGTGCTTTTCGGGCCAAAATAATCCTTAAATGTATACCTTATAGGCAAATAAGGTCTGACCCTTTACATAACCTTTAATGAGGAAAACTTACTGAATTTTTAGAACAGTTCGAAATAGAAAGATAGAATATTGGTCAGATCATATGTGAAGACCATATAAATTGGTGTCTGGACTAGTCTTTTGAGGAAAGAACCACACGGATTGAGTGGACCAGTCCAGTCTGTGCAAGCATTTGTCAGTAATCGTGTAGCTCTACTCGGAACTTGAGGAGCTCAACGATTCGACGAACAATGCCAAAGAAAGGACATTTGGGTAGGCCGCATAGAGTACTCAAAACTGTCAGACCAACATTAAAATGAACAGAGAAAGAAAAAGATGACCCACATACCTACTTCTCACATTCACAATAATTAAAGTAAAATAATTCTTTACAAACTAAATATTCATGTAATTTTGTATAATTATAATATTCATCAATGTCAATGTGTATATAAATTGGTGTATAATAATGATAAGGCGTGATACTTAATTAAAGCGTCAAGTTTTATGGTTTAATCACAAGGCTTAGCAGAGCGAGCAGCTCAATCCCAAGCTTTTTGTCTTATAAATAATCAGAAATTTTATATTAGTTAGGTACCCTTTTTTAAAATGTTTGGTTTTAGTACAGCTTTTAAATCGATCTTTTAATGGATAAGTTTCGAATGTCAATGAAAAGTTTGTTGTAAAAGCGTATACATTATACATTGACCCATGAACGAGTTGCCTACTCTGTGGAGAAGAGTGCGATGTACAGCAAGATTGTGTATATTCCTGTAACCTATTTAAACTATGAATATGAAACATTTTCTTAAAATTTTATACATTTTTGTGAGCATAAAATGCCTCGTTGGTCTAGTGGTCGCAAGCGCTGCTGCTGAGCATGAGGTCCTGGGTTCGATTCCCGGGTCGGGCAAAGTGTTATTGGGTTTTTCCATCTGGAATTTCTCGGTAGCAGCCCGGAGTCTGGATTTGTGCCCGGTTGATGACAATAGGCTCGCCCCCTATTACATGGGACTTAAAACATAACTGGCGAAATGTGGGTGTGCTATAGGACACCTCTGCCTAACCCTTCGGGGAATACAGGCGTGATGTTATGTTATGTTATATTGTGAGCCTTCAGTCGGTAGGTATGTCTATTTCTTTGAATTTTTCTCGAAGGGAATCCCTTGGACCTATTTTTGTTTTGTTTTCGGGGAAACTTTCAAAAGGCACCCGAGCTCTGGGGACGGAGGTCGAGGAGTGTGGGATTTTAACCTCACTAAAACCACCCCGGTGATCACCATCAGCACATAGCGGGGGTCCCGGTCCTTGGACCTAGGTCATAAATGGCTCGAATAGCCCTTTCCTGTAAAACAGAGATAGTATTTAAGACCGCACAGGTTCCTAACAGAAGAATCCCATATGACATGTTTTTTCCTTAATTTAATAAAACAAACTTTTTTCTCTAAAATTTAAACTTAACTATAAGTTATATACCTAAAACTGAACCTTTTGTATTTAAATTTAAATATTCCTTAGTCTGTAGTCCGTTCGCATGTTCTTTAATTATCCTAGTTATACCTACAGGGAAACCTATTATTACCCATACAATACTGTAATACTCATAGGTACTGTGTAACATGCTATAAGTAGGTATGTATCGCTGTTGGTTGCCTAAATAAAGAAAATAAAAATACATAAGACTATAAAAAAAGAAAACAATGAAAATAAACAATTCTGTGGCTATATCCACATCAGTTTGTTGTTAACTTAAAATTGATGAAAAAATAAGTGACCTCCTCATGACCTTACTGGTTATCCGAAAGCCCATCGGAGTGGAAACGTTTGTTGGCGGTTTTTTTTTTTGCAAAATCAACAATATGTCGCATACGTGCAGCTCACAGTATATGGGTGACCTAATTTTTTCACAAGTTATTACCCAACTTATTATGGGGAGTTATGGCGTGCATTCTACAGGGATTTGGTTAAGCTGAGTGGGTTTGGGCAGGCACTTTTTGTTGGAGAAGCGAATCAAGTAACTTGTTTGAAGGACATTGATATTCGGATGCCACATAAAAATATTTTATGGTCGAATCTATTGTTCTTTGGGGTAAGATTTAAGGGTCGAGCTATTTTATTGGGCAAGAATAAACAGACACATTTAGTTTTGGCTATGTAAGGGACTAAGGGTCATCTTAAAGAGTTCGTATCTCAAAAATCGCCCTTGTTTTTGGTAGGAGAAAAATATATTGTGTTATTCTACAGAGCCCAATAATAAAACTATCTGCTGATGGCTCTTAAGGCGCTGCCCAAACATAGGACATCGTAAAATGCTCTGTTTTTTGTTGCACAGTTAGGCATATTGGTACACATAATACAAGCCAGAAAAAAATTGAGTGTATTGTTAAGAGTTTATAGAAAAGACTTATTAAAAAATATTTTTCGTCAGACATTTCTCAAACTTTTTGAGCGTAAACTAGGTATGATATTTTATGCAATGATAATAAAGGGAATTCAATCAACTAAACAAATACCTAAAAAAAAACCACTTATTTTTTAATTTAATTAAACCTGCAAAATTTGGTGATCATTCGAATTAACTTACATCAAACAAATCGCTGTTTTGAGCCTTATTTGTCAGTTGGCGCGATGTGCTATTGTCAATTACCTATTTGCTTCCTAACGCGCCTTAAATGCATAATTCACAGAGTAGGTAAAGCGATGTTCATGATGGTTCATTTAGTGATTTTGACCCCACAGGATTGTGCTGACTGACATCATGCTGCAATTTCCAATCCATCTGTCGAAAATAATTGATTGATGGAACTGCCCCAATTATCGTTCGTAACAGGAATGGCCGAGGTCCAATTACATGGCAGTCATCCACTTAGCTACGTCCAGTGGTCCTTAATAAGAACCAGAATGCCAAATGTCTAACTCTTCCATTAAACCACAATCGACACTCGATTGAAGCGTTAAGGCTCCCGAAATCGTTCTACTACTAGAGTCACGTAGTGCTGTCGCGTCGCGCCTGTTTGTGAGAGCCTTTAGTAAAATAGCAGACTTGGGTCCTAGGTACCTATTAATAAATAAAGGTTCCTTCAAAAAGGTGCGACACAAAGCGCCGCCTGTCACGCGACGAGCGGTGCCTTTGTGTCGCGTGCGATTTGCGTCGCGTGTCGCGCCTGTTTGCAAAAAAAGAATCTTGATCAATATCTATAGATGTTATAAATTAAAGTCTATTTTAGTGTCTTTCTGTGTAACCGCGTTGTTATTTTTAACTACGCAATGGATTTTGATGCCGGTTTCACGATCATGTAGACAATTTATTCCGGAAAGATTTATGTGTTTAAGGGGGATGCGCTAAGGTAGCCCGCGAAATTCAAAAATACTTACGTTTTTTGCAATTTGCAGGTCACTGTCAGGTTTTATGTTGATTAAAATATGATTCGCGGCCGTAACAAACATGGCTTTACAGAATAGAATCAGCAATACAACTCCTTAAGACCTCCTTAAGGGTTAGGCAGAGGTGTACTATAGCACACCCACATTTCGCCAGTTATGTTTAAGTCCCATATAATAGGGGGCGAGCCTATTGCCATCAACCCGGCATAAATCCAGACTCCGGGCTGCTACCGAGAAATTCGAGATGGAAAACCCCAATAACACTTTGCCCGACCCGGGAATCGAACACAGGACCTCATGGTCAGCAGTAGCGCTTGCGACCGTGCTTGCGACCTCTAGACCAACGAGGCAGTCACCATCAGGACCATCATAGTATTATAAGTAAGTAAGTACTTAATTACTAACATAAATTAAAACTAGTCTGTCTCTAACAATTTAACTGACTAAATAGACTCTTATAATATAAACGAAAAGTTTAACCCAAATTAATTATCCCTTGTTTAACTTTCGACATTGTACAGTCTCACTACACCGAAACGAGGGTCACGGATACATTATAGAAATAATTAGTTCATTAGCAAGTGTTTAATTTGTTATTTGATTACGACTGTGTCTAATTTTGGATAAAACTGTGTAGTTTAGACCAACTTAAATATTTATCTCCAGGGAAAAGCAGAGAAGTGCTTAAGTCCTATAGGAAAGTTAGTATATATAATTTTAGATCTAAGTGCGCCTGTTAAGGCCCACTTGCACCACCAATCACTAAGCACGTTTAGCGCTAAACGAGTTTTAAACATCATTCTGTCTGTGTCATCTTCAAAAATTTGACAGAAACGGAATTATGTTTTAAGACTCGTTTAGTACTTAACATTTTTTGTGATTGGCGGTGCAAGTGGGGGCCTTAAAGTTGTGGAACTTGATTTTATTTGACACCATTTGTTTCCTATCCCTACTTAATTGTACCTACCAGTTTTAAAGTAGGTACCTAAAAAGATATTAGGTAGGCACAGAGTTAAGATTGGTGATAGCTTGCAGAATAAAAAAGTCAGCCTATAATCTTCCCAGTGCTGGGACACGGACACAGGCCTCCTCTTTGACAGAGGGAGCGGGTCGTAATCCACCACGCGTGCCCAGGCCGGTTGGTTGATGTCACATAGGTATGTCTTCGAATTCGTTGGTTCTAGGACGTGCCAGTTTCCTCACGATGGTTTCCTTCACCGTTTTGAGAGCAGTGGTGATGAAATAATTTACACAAAGCAAAACGCATGTCAAGGTTCGAACCTACGACCTATAACTCGTAAGTCGCGGTCGTTACCACTGGGTAACCACTGCGCTCCGCTTGCAGAATATTTCTGCCTTATTAGGTTTTATAAAGGAGAATGGCGAGAGTGCATGTAATTTGGGACCCATCGTTAGAGGTAGCGTATATTATGGAAACTTATGAATAGTTAAAGAACGACATAAGACTTGTAAAGACGTCATTCTATGAGAGATGACGTGAACCCAAATTTTAATTAAGTTGTTAGTCTATATATATAAAAATGAATCCCTATTTCCCTTGGTCAGGCCATCACGCGTGAACGGCTGGACCGATTTCACTTTTTTATTTTTGTTGTGTTCGTTATTGTCAGGAGAAGGATCTTATGAAATAAAAAAAATAAGGAAGTTGATCGGAACGTTACAAAATTTAAGAAAACTTAACGCAAATATTAATTTTACATAATTGTCAGTTGTTTGAAATAACTGTCAGCGATTGACAGAATGCGCGCTGCAAATATCGTTTAACACAGATGGATCGGTTGATAAATGAGTCGATAGTTTTAGTTTTAGTCAATAGTCAAAACTAAAACTAAACGACATAGTATGACATTCATAGTTATGACAGGACAACGTCTGTCGGGTTAGCTTGTGTTATTATTTTATTATAGATAGCACACAAACTATGCTTGTGGATTGCTATGTCATGTGTCGCGAGTTCAGACCCGTCCGCCGCCAACACTTGTCTTTTTACATTACTAATAATTTAAAAGATCATTTATCCTCAATAAAATAATAGTTATAAAGGCGAGTTCCGTGTGTTTGAAGGACATAGCAGCCCAAGGCAAGTCGGAGACAGACGTGTCGCATTATGAGTGAATATTCTCAACATACCGCCATGTCAAAATTATAAATATTGTAATTGGCATTTTATACGGAGATTATATTTTGTTGGTGAATATATTAAACAATAAAGGGGTGATTTGCATTATGAATTTAATTGCCAGTTGTGTAAAGTCAATCGGGAAAGTTATTTGACCTTACTTATTGGTGTCAATTGTTCCAGCTTACCGTCACGCCCTTTGATTGTTGGAGAATTCTAGGAAAATCTCCCATAAGTGCTCATTCCAAACCGTATGTACAACGTTACATTAATTATATCCTTATTCAAAATTGTTCACCACTTCAGTGGGTAGACTCACGCCAGCCGGCAATACTGAGAACTGGAAGGGTTCCATGCACCTACCGCCACCTGCCTAAAACCCTCCTGGCGCCCTTTCTTGTAATTAAGTAGGTTAAGTTTTAGTGCCAAGTTGTCAACGCTCTTACGGCCTATCTTATAGCCATACTATTTAAATAAACATATTGTTAAATCATTACTTGAGCACTTTCACTGTCTAACCATCACCTAGGAGCGTAACAGACTAACAAAAAAGCAAATGTTAAGTAGTTTAAAGTAGTTGGGAGAAAAAAGATATGAAAGGTAGAAGATTATAACCTAAAATAATCTAAAAGTACTTTGGGCATGGAGTTATTGGTTATCATTTAGTAGTAAAATAGCTTATTTATTGGTACAATCTCGCCATCCTTCTTCACCTGCCTCACTCATCCATGGTCATCGTAGCTGGTTAGATTCTGTCAAAAAATGCTGAATACGTCGTTTTCTTTTCTAAATGACTTCCCAACACGTCGTAAATATCTTCTTGACACCTCAATTTCATCCATTATTAAGTATAATACACCTGAACCATTCTCGTTATGTCCACTATTTCTCTAGTACCAGAATACTGTCCGTTATAATTGTGAGGTAATCCATCTTACAGTCATTCAACAGTGTACGCCGGTGTCATAATATGTCCTTTTATTTGGTGTCGATCAATCTTTTGTTATCTTAACTTCTTAACTATGTAATATAAAGTATAATCTATATATATGTAGTATAAATGGGAAAGTGAGTTTGTTTGTTTGTTATCCCTTCACGCTAAAGGAACCGGAAACAGAAAGCTATGAAACAAGCTGTACACAGTGTTGTGTCCGGAGAAATGGGCTACAGGAAAAAAGTAAATATGCACAACGTTTCACAGACAACATTAGAACGTTATATTTCAGACAGAGACAGCATTTTTCAAAAGAATTTGGGCCATTTCCAAAGCGTGTTTTCTCCCGATCAAGAGTGAGAACTAATTATTGACATAAAACTGATAGAAGCACGGTTTCATGGACTGACTTCACGTGACCTGCGCAAACTTTCATTTGAAGTGGCTCAAAAAAATAAAAATAAAGAGAAGTTAATTGTGATTATTTTGTACTGAATTTGTTTTGCTAAAGTGTTGTAGTTATTTTTTATTTTTTAAACTGTCGTTATGTTGCTAAGAAATAAAAATATTTCGTTTGGAAGTTGTGTTTCTTTCCTTATTATGACCACCCCACAATGCCCCACAGGAGACCCCACTTTACCCCTATGCACGGGGCATAGCGCGTCAAATGCCTTTTTTATTTAAGTATTTACATCTCGTAGATTAATTATGTTATCAACATAAATGTATCCATAGGCATTCGTAATGAATTAAGCTATGTTTCTAAGTTAAAACTTTAAATTTAATCACATTATTTTAGTTTTTCGTGATGCTTAAACGTTAAGTACCCTACTATGCCCCCTCCCCTAAATATAAAACATTGGTGTTCCTGGGTGCACTTGCATAGATAGTGCATACAAGGATAATCTTGGGTTGGTGCCATTTCATTAAAAACGTCAAACGGGCCTCTGCGAGTTGGCTTCAGCCCCTCGAACACCTTCCAAAGGTCCGGGACCCCAAAACCCCCGAGAAATTTCAAAAACTGAATTAGATAAAAAAATACCGTTAGCAAACTTTTCAACTACTCACCAGCATCTTCCACGTGTAAAAAATACAGGGAAGGGGTTATCTTTCCGGTAGTATTACCGTTTTCCTACATTCTCCGATCGGGTGGTAAACCACTTTACAAAATTCTTCTAAAGTATGTTTTTCCAATACCTTCCCTCTTATCGAATTCACGTAAGCAAATGGAATTTGAACCATATACCAAAATAAATTATTGCAGGAAATTCACGCTCCCCTATGATTTACGCATCCATTGAGTAAAGCAGGCTTTACAAAGACGAATATTTCCAAAGATAAGGCACAAATCACGCGGAAAATGCTCATTTATAAACATAAATTCGATGCAATTTGTTACAGTGACTTGCGAATACCGTATTGATTTACCATGTTTGAAAATCACTGATTCATAGAACATATTACCGGGTTATTTATGCGATATAGGCGTTATTCTCGTATCTGAGGAGGTATTTTCCATAAATAGCTGCATAATGGGTACCTAATTTGATCATAATTTTTCTCCGTCACGAAACTATAATTTTCTATGGCTGGAGGCCGGAGTTAATTTTACAAATTATTAAAATATGGTTTCTGATCCACTACTACCCCGTATATCACGATGATTAGCCAGATTTTAGCTTGAATTTTTGTTCTTCCAATAAAACAATTATATTAATTATTATTTAAGTAGGTAATTAGAAGCCCGGAAAATCTTAAACGTTTGAAAGCTCTACCATTAAATGGTAGATAAAAGCACTTATGGCCATTCGGGGAGGAAAGCAATAAACCTAAATATTGCCTTGGCCACATTGTTATGCAAGGAATCTAGGCAAGAAAATTGCCACTTATACCTACTACGTTAAGAAACAATCCCCTCTTGTTGTGTGTTAGGCCCCAATATTGAACCTTGACGTCACCGTTTACTTATTGAGCCAAGTACCTCTTCATTTAATTATGTTGAAAGCTTTGTTGTACCTACTGACGGTAATTAATTCGGTACTAAAAGTTCACAAATGCGTTTATAAACAATGTTTTTGACTAAACTTCATTTGAGAATGACATAATTTTGCTTTTAAGAATACAGTAGGTAAGTACCTACCTAAATAAACATTTGTTTTTTCTGAGCTCATAATAGGCGGTTGAGATTGGTAAGTAAGTAGGTGGGAAGGTACTTAAACTAAGTATAGGTATAGGGTGATTGAAAATAAAATAAAAAAGAAAATAATGAAAATACAAAAAAGAACGAGTAATAATAATAACGATACGATACGAACGGTACACGGTAACGGTACGATTGTTAATTAGTGACCGATACGTAAACACATAATTGTAGGTATCTACTCATCATAACAAACAACTTTTCCAATGAAAAAATTTTTTTATAATATACCAAACGCATGTCCCCATTTCCCCAATCACACCAGTAGAATATTGAGTACTTAACTAACAAGAATAATACACCATCAGCTGTAATTTAATTTAGTTACTAATCCCTTTTTACATACAAAATTATTCCACTTTTACCATGCATTATTCATTTTTCATTCATGTAATATGAGACAGAACGGGGTCAACCGACTAACGGCTGATAGCACTCGCGCGGTCCGTACGTTTGTTAAATGAATGAAACGAGGATAATGCATGGTAAAAGTGGAATAATTTTGTTTGTAAAAAGGGATTAGGGCGCAGATTAGGGATAGGGTGTGACACGCGACACAAAAGCACCACCCTTCGTGGTGCTTTTGTGTCGCGTGCCGCGCTTGTTTGAAGGGGCCCTTATTTGGCCATACCTTAATTCTAGCGCCATTGCCACTAGATTTATGTTTTTATAATTTTTCAGTATTGACACTTATTTTTGAGAATCAAAGTCAAAGTCAAATCATTTATTTCAAATAGGCACATAAAAAGCACTTTTGAACGTCAAAATTTCCAAGAAAATAGAATTGATTCTAGTTGCCCCTTCCAAAAAGTAGTTTCGTATGGAGAAGAATGGGCAAGAAACTCCACCGTTACTCTTTTAAAAATGTTTTACAATATTATGTATACATTAATTATATGTGAAGACGATGTACCTAGAATAAAATTACTATACCACAATAGGTAAAAATAATTAAATATAACGCATGACAGGTAAATTAATTATGAGATAGATACATGGTGCTCACATATTTACAAATATCGAGAAGTAGATGATTTTTCAAAAAAAAAAAAACAAGTAATAATTTAGTGTGTGAGTTAAAGTAGTTACATAATGTAAAAAACAATGTCATAAAAATTATAAATTATACAATTAAATTAGCAACCAGTTTGATTTTGTCTAGACTCTAGATTGTCCTATGGAGCAGGACCAGCATGTTTCCAAGCATTCTTATCTAGGATATAATCCTGTTGATCCTGAATGTTGGGCGACTGTGTCAGTAAGCCCGAGGCTAATTGTTACATATAATATGTTGTATACAGAAGCTGTTGGAAAACCCTTATAAATAAATAAATAACTTATCTACGTGTAGGTACGTGTACGTATTTTTCCGTTCTTTTCTTCTTGCTGTTTATATGTGTGTACATAAATGGATAAATAAAGAAAACATATTTTTACACATTTAGGGACGTAGTTAAAAATTGACTCCGTGAATGAATATAGGTAGATATATATAGTTATAGTTTTTGAACTTTCTAGGGTTCCAAACCCAAGGGTGCCAACGAAACCCTGTTACTAAGGCTCCACTGTCCATCCGTCCGTCTAACAGCGGGCTGTATCTCATGAACCGTAATAGGTAGACATTTGAAATTTTCAGTTTGTATTTCTGTCGCCGCTATATCACCAAATAATAAAAAATAAATAAAGTTAAAAATTAAAGAAAGCAGACAAGAAACTTGTTTTTTTTTATATAGTGTTAAATATTGTACGGTGCTACGAAACCCTTCGTGTTGCGGATCAGGCTCGCACTTGGCTGGATTTCTTCGACTCTCGTGCGTACTGGCATTCAAGAGGCAGAAAAAAAAACAATGTTCAAAACCCTGTAATTTATCTATGTTACATTTCGTATTCATGTCTTGTTTTGTTCAAATAAACAAACAGGTTTTTCGTTAAAACATCAGTTTGACCGACTGACCTCAGAAACCCTCAGGGAAAACAGGTTTTGATGTGGGTAGGTTTGAGGCTTCGGCATTTTACCTTGGAAACCGATTTTCCCGTAGGTCTCAAGTAAGTTAAATGCGTATTTCATTGAAAAAGTTAGTGGGATAGACACGTTACTATTCTAAACCTGGAAATAAACAAACAGGATATTTATCCAATCCTTATGGGTTCCGCATTTATTCCCATCCACTCAATTTGATCTACATACATATATATAATAAACTCACGCCTTCTTCCCAAGGGGCTAGAACATACAGAACGCCACCTGCTACGATCCTTACATTACGTGTTTTGCTTCGTTTACGTTCATACATCATCCACACACGCCGCGCCGGTTGCGAGTACGCACACTTTTTTTAAATTTTGTGCTTCGTTAGATAGCTGAATAAATAAAGATATATTCCCGTAACTTGTACGTTTATGTAATGCCATACAAAAATTTTGAGCTGTTAACTGGTGTCAAAGTTCATGTACGTAGATGATTTACGAAAATGGTTGATTAACTTCTTCCTATAACTTTTAACTGTTTGATGTTTTAGAAAATTTGGTTATATCGAAAGGTGTGTTAAAGTATTAGGCACCCAATTGAATAGCAATGAAGGCCATTAAATTTGAGAGTTTAGAGAAAAGTGATATTTAGTGACGAATTCTGGGAAATTTTAAAAAATACAATGAATTTTGGGTTTTTCTCGAATTCAATGAATTTATGCCTAGGTGTTATAAGGTGCTGAAGTGTTGCAAATGGGTCACACTGTCACGTCCTGGAAGGAATACGTCAAATTACAAGTCACCCTGTATGTTCGTCAATTTGATCTACTTCTTACAATAATGCAAAAGCTATAGAATTTAAGCCTGAATTTTAAAGAAATAAAGCAGCAGTAACACAGTTTGTGATGATATCAGTTCTACCATCTGATAAAACTGACATCTTCACAGTTTTCCTTCAAAACTTCACAAAAATATGGAAGCAGGCCAAAAAACTCGATACATTCTCATATCAAAAGTTTTATCAGATCTGAACTTACTTAAATGTAGTTGGGTTGTTGCTAGCTGGAGATAAGAACACTGGCCTTTGTGGGAAGGGAAAAATGTTCGGACAAAATTGTATTCTTTAATAAGATTTTGTCCGAACTTTTCCACGATGTGAAAAATGATGATGATGAAGTCAAAGTCAAATCATTTATTTCAAATAGGCACATAAAATGCACTTTTGAACGTCAAAATTTACAAAAAAATTGAATCGATTTTAGTTGTCTCCTTAAGGTAGTTTCGTATGGAGAAGAATGGGCAAGAAACTCCACCGTTACTCTTTTAAAAATGTTTTACAATATTATGTATACATTAATTATATATGATGCACCTAGATGATAATGTGTGATGTGTTTTTTGTTCTTATTATATCTACCAAATATCTACCAAAATTATGACTCTGACCGCCCTAAGTATTAGTGGTTTTCTCGTCAAAGGATTAAGGTGTTTATTTCGGGAAAGAAATTGACAGAACATTGGCTTTGAAAGGTACTGAGAACTATCCGATACTTATTAGGTAAGGTTCTTGGTAGCTTTCATAAAATGAATAGGATGACAGCTTTAAGACTCCCCATGTGAGTTTATGGGAATATTGCAGCTCTATGGGAAGCATTAGGACTAATGTTATTTCTTTTAGTTGCGTTGAAAGATGTTTGAAAGTAATATTACCGAATTGATTATATGAATTGGTTATTCGACAAGTGTTTTATATTAGACTAGCGACCCGCCCCTGCTTCGCACGGCTTTTACCATTTGACAACACAACGAGATTTCTTTAGTATAATATAAACCTTCCGGAATAAATTCTCTTAATTATGGTGAAAACCGCATCAAATCCGAATAGTAAGAACAACGTGGTCACACAGACAGACAAGAAAAGCGACTGTAATTACCCGACTGCAAGGAAAGGGTCCGACTGTGTGTTAGCAAAATCCGAATAGTAAGAACAACGTACTCACACAGCCAGACAAGAAAAGCGACTTTAATTACCCGACTGCAAGGAAAGGGTCCGACTGTGGGTTAGCAAAATCCGAATAGTAAGAACAACGTGGTCACACAGTCAGACAAGAAAAGCGACTGTAATTACCCGACTGCTAGGAAAGGGTCCGACTGTGTGTTAGCAAAATCCGAATAGTAAGAACAATGTGGTCACACAGACAGACAAGAAAAGCGACTGTATTACCCGACTGCAAGGAAAGGGTCCGACTGTGTGTTAGCAAAATCCGAATAGTAAGAACAACGTGGTCACACAGACAGATTAGAAAAGCGACTGTATTATCCGACTGTAAGGAAAGGGTCCGACTGTGTGTTAGCAAAATCCGAATAGTAAGAACAATGTGGTCACACAGACAGACAAGAAAAGCGACTGTATTACCCGACTGCAAGGAAAGGGTCCGACTGTGTGTTAGCAAAATCCGAATAGTAAGAACAACGTGGTCACACAGACAGATTAGAAAAGCGACTGTATTACCCGACTGTAAGGAAAGGGTCCGACTGTGTGTTAGCAAAATCCGAATATTAAGAACAACGTGGTCACACAGACAGACACGAAAAGCGACTCTAATTACTCGACGGCAAGGAAAGGGTCCGACTGTGTGTTAGCAAAAATCGCACTTTCGGTAGGAGAAGAGCATAACTGCACTTTTAGTGATTTTAAGATCTTGTTGAAAAAGATAGTAAAAAAAAATGCACCAATATGACAAAGACTGTTGCCCTCTTGCGTTATTTAGCTGATATTGATACTGGTCTTTGTTCCTCCGGATAAAAGGGACTTTTTAAAGCACTTTGGCATACTTAAGTAACTTTTAGATTTTTGTCAGTTATGCCCTTGTCCTACCAAAGGTGCGATATCATGCTGCATTCAATTTTGAAGGACTATCATCGATGTTTTAAAGGAGATGTTCCAGAAATGTATGGAGCCTGGGCCAGCACCATGTACACTATATGTAAATATCGCTTTACGATATAGTCACTGTTTTTAACCGACTTCACAAAAAGGAGGAGGTTCTCAATTCGTCTGTATGTTTTTTTTTTTTTTTTTTTTTTTTTTTTTTTTTTTTTTTTTTTATGTGTGTTAGCTCATAACTTTTTTCTGGGTGAACCGATTTGGATGATTCTTTTTTTATTTGATAGGTGGTGCTTCACATGTGGTCCCATTTAAATTTGATCAAGGTCTGACCAGCAGTTTTTGAGTTATCCTTAATACTGCAGATTTTTTCCACTTAGTTTATATGGATGATGTGTTAATAATATCCTGTCACTGTTATTTACACACCAAGTAGTGGTATACGAATTTGTGTGGGGTAGGTACCGCAACTAAAAAGTGAAAAATAAAAACTTTTTTACAAAAAAACAACCGACTTCCAAAAAAAACACTAAAAGACGTGAAAAATAACTTTAATTTCGGAAGTCGGTGGCCAAACACGAAAATACAAAACCAAAGGCACCGACTTCCGGAATTAAAGTTATTTTTCACGTCTTTTAGTGTTTTTTTTGGAAGTCGGTTGTTTTTTTGTAAAAAAGTTTTTTTAATGTTAATGTTCTATTATTTTACTTCGTTTCAATGTACATTCAAATTAACTTTGTCAAGGAGAGCAACACAACATAATTATGCTGGATCAGTAATATGCGAAATGTCATTTTGACAATGACATTTGATTGACGTGGTAATATCTACGATAAAAAAAACAACACACTAATTCCGAAAATACTTGGGTTTCGTTATAATAATAAAATAAGACTACAGGATATATATATACTACTCGATTGCGGCAGCAATAATAAAATAAATGCAACCCTAGTGCAACTTGTTATTGTAGAATACCACATACACGACGAAACTAACTTGTAGACTAGATTTGTGGACCTTTTTATATTGTGTTGAGTGCATGTTACTTGTTGACAGGCCTACACTGTCCTCCCATATCTATCAACACTGTAATTGGAAACATTGTAAAAGCCCCTTATTTTTAAAAGAGTAACCGTGGAGTTTCTTGCCGGCTCTTCGCCATAGGAAACAACCAATTGGAACTGTGCACCTAGCTTCTGACGTTTCATAAGTGCCCAAGTTGGTTTATGTGAAATAAAATATTTTGATTGATTTGATTCATTGATTGAAATCCAAATCATGGGTGAATCAGAAAACATATAACAAAGCTGGGGTCAACAGAGAAGCAATCAATCAATGTCCTTAGTAGTAAACTGGGTCGCAAAACAAAAACAATCACAAAAATCTCCGAAACACGTCCAATTCAAAGTCAAAGCAAAGAAAGACGTCACTTAACGAAATTTAAAACTGTCAAAGTCGTCAAACGTCATGTCAAACACAACTGTCTAACCTAAAAATAGGGTTATCATATTAAAAAAACTTCCCAAATTATCATTTTTGTACGCCTGTACTCTTCTTCAAATTAATTTGGTAGTATTTTTATGAAAATCTAAAGTACTTAACATCACGCCTTGTTTCCGCGAAGGGTTGAGTAGAGGTGTATCTATACTACACCCACATTTCGCCAGTTATGTGTAGTAAAACTCAGGTTACTATGTTTGATTACAATTTTATTGCACAACCAATGTTACACAGCAAAATACAGCTAGCACACGTCCGCGTAGTACGGCCGCCAAGATTCAAATATCGAGCTTGCCAGGTGTTGCCAATACATCATATCGATTCTAACGATTCCTCAAATCGATTCGGTTTATGTAATTACCTATTTAAAATGTTTAATGAATTACTTTTAAAAGTCATAAACCTACATAATATATTTAAACCCCATGTAATAGGGGGCGAGCCTATTACCATCCACCGGGTACAAAGCCAGACTCCGGCCTACTAGTGAGAAATTCCAGATACAAAAACTAAATATCTCTTTGCCCGAGCTGGGAATCGAATCCTGGACCTTGTGCTCAGTAGTAGCATTTCCAACCACGATACCAACGAGACACCAAGATTTTACTTATCAGTTTCTCCTTCCCTGGGAATACTCGTGATACGGATGAAAATGCACTTACACCAACTGACCTGATTGTTTAATCAATTAAGAATGTATGCTAAACCATTTAAGGCAATTTCTCTTGAGAAAACTGTTTCTTGTTCCTTCGTGGACCGTGGTTCACCACTTTTCTTTGTTATTATACCCTATTTTGTCGATACCCTATGCATTGGCTTGCATATTTTATTTTCGAACGAGATTTTCTGATTTCCTTCCGGATCTATACAGGATCAAATTAAAGTAGCTAGCGAAACTCCGCAGATGTGTATGGGTATCAAATCTTAACATGATTAAAAAATTATTACAATATTTTTTTCGTTTGTGGCCTATGACTGCATCGATTACATACTTGAAGTATGAGCTCATGAAATCAGTTATTTATACCTGATAAAGATAGGTACCCAGCACGTATGTAAATATTACAAAAAAGGGGTTTTGAACATATAGGTACTTCAAGTAACTACAATACGACGGTTGTTGACCCCAAAAAAAAAAATCATCAAATCATTTCTTTTTCGTTGTATCATGGTTAGATATACAACGTGGCGCTACAATGGCGACATTAATTTAACACATGGGTAGGGATAGTAGCCAATAACAATTAAAAATAATCGTGAAACACAAAATACAAATAACAAAAAAAAAAAAAGTGTTAACAACAACAGTGTGCCTCATGGCTGCGAGCTGCGCCAAAAAGGTTCATGTCAGCATTAATCAAATCAAATATCAAATCAAACCAAATCATTTTTATTTCAGGAATACACCCATATTGAAATTAATACAAATGATTTTTATTTTTTTATTATTAAATTAATACAAAAACTTTCTTATTATATTTTTTATTGTTACTGGCCACTAGCCCTACCCGTGTGTTTAATTAATGTCGCCATTGTAGCGCCACGCTGTATATGTATAAGTACCCATCACGTTTGTGGAGTTTCGCTCACCAATTTATATGATCGTGTATATTTAAACTACACTTGCGAGCAAAAGTATGGAATCACTTACTTGGAATTGATTCCGCGCGATCTTGAGTACTTAATAACTAGTTAAGAATAATAAAAATGGTACCATTTTAAAGGTTTAACTGTTAACTTTAAATTTATACCAAATTCATTCAAATCACGCTATTATTTAAGAAGCTATCCTGGATTACGTGAAGAAGTAAGGAAAAAGATGTGTTTCAATTGTTTGATACGTCGCGAATTGCGGCCTATTGCGTTATCGGATTTTCTTTAACAGTCGGCTTTCACACGTTGACCGGTACACATCTCTGCTAATTTTGACCCTTGGACTTGGAAGACAATGGATACTACACCTACAGAAGCAGCACGAATCGTCGCCCTATTGCAAGAAAGGCCAGCGGGCTGTCGCACGGCAGCTCCAAGCCAGTCCTGTGTTTCGAAAGTTTATAAACGCTTCCGGGAGACTGGTGGCTTTATCCCGAGACTAAGATCTGGACGGCGCCGGTGCACATCGGAGAGGGATGACCATTTTATCATGTCAACCTCTCTCCGAAATCGACATTTGACTGGTGTCGACGTCCAACAGGAGCTCCGAAATGTTCGTGGAGTAGCTGCCAGCGAGTGGACAGTTCGTCGAAGACTTAAGCAAGCTAATTTGACACCAAAAAGGCCTGGCACATGCCCTAAACTGACGGCAGGTCACCGACAAGCACGCCTTCAATTTGCTCGCTCCCATGTTGATTGGGAGGTTGAGCAATGGAGGCGAGTCCTGTTTTCCGACGAATGCAGAATGTGTTTGGACGGCAGCGACCGAAGGGGTCGGGTCTACAGGCGGCCTGGAGAACAATTTGCGCAGTGCTGTTTCGCTGAGACAGTGGCTTATGGGGGCGGTTCTTGTATGATGTGGGCCGGCATTTCCTTCGACGGTAAAACGGAGCTTGTTTTCGAGCCTGGCGGGGGACGAGGAGGCGGTCTAACTTCAGACCGCTACATTTCCGATATTCTGCTGGAACATGTCGTTCTTTATGCGGGATATATCGGTGATGACTTCCTCCTTATGCACGATAACGCTCGTTGTCACACTTCCCGTACCATAACTGAATACCACGAAGAAGTCGGTATCGCCACATTGGACTGGCCAGCGCTCAGCCCGGACTTGAATCCCATTGAGTACGTGTGGGATGAACTGAAGAGGAAGGTTCGTTCCAGAAATCCTGCACCTTCAAGTATGAATGAGCTGAAATCGGCTTTGATAGAGCAGTGGGGAGGTATCCCGCAAGAATCGATTCAGAAGCTGATTAGGTCAATGAAGAACCGTCTTCGAGCAGTTATTAGGGCGATACAAGGGAACACAAAATATTGAAACTTAATTTTAAGGCCAAATATTTTTTTTATTAATTATTTTTTGCTGTTTTCTTCATTTATTATTTTTCCATTATCCCTAAGTTTTCCTAACACCTTCACTCAATCTGGCATAGCTCCTTGAATACTGGTGTGATTTGAATGAATTTGGTATCAATTTAAAGTTAACAGTTAAACCTTTAAAATGGTACCATTTTTAATATTCTTAACTAGTTATTGAGTACTCAAGATCGCGCGGATTCAATTCCAAGTAAGTGATTCCATACTTTTGCTCGCAAGTGTATTAGATACTTACTGACCTCAGATACCCCGCCCGCTCTGCCTCTTGATTAATGCAGCCGTACACGTGTTTTCACAGTTTTATTTTCCTTAACGCTTCTACTATTCCCTTCCGTACGTAAGTAGGTACATACTTGTAAATCAATTACATTACGTTCAAGATAAAAGCTGCAATATGAATGATATGAAAAAAATTGCAATTTCATATGAGCCTTGGTATTGCATTCCGGTAGGAAAAGCAACCTTACGGTATCTTTCAGTGTACTAAATGCAGATTATTATGAAAAAATACAAGAGATACAAGGTTAGAAAGAAGAGGTCGAATTGTGCTACCTCTTAGTAGAAAGTCTGGTTTCCTTTATAGACTACAATTGTATCGATACAATGCACAAACATATTGCCTACAATAGCTTCCTACGCTGTTGATCCACACAACCATATTGCCATATTGTCAACCATAGCTTCCTACACTGTTGATCCACACAACCATATTGTCAACCATAGCTTCCTACGCTGTTGATCCACACAACCATATTGTCAACCATAGCTTCCTACGCTGTTGATCCACACAACCATATTGTCAACCATAGCTTCCTACGCTGTTGATCCACACAACCATATTGTCAACCATAGCTTCCTACGCTGTTGATCCACACAACCATATTGTCAACCATAGCTTCCTATGCTGTTGATCCACACAACCATATTGTCAACCATAGCTTCCTACGCTGTTGATCCACACAACCATATTGTCAATCATTGCTTCCTACGCTGTTGATCCACACAACCATATTGTCAACCATAGCTTCCTACGCTGTTGATCCATACAACTATATTGCCTACCATAGCTTCCTACGCTGTTGACCCACACAACCATATTGCCTACCATAGCTTCCTACGCTGTTGATCCACACAACCATATTGCCTACCATAGCTTCCTACGCTGTTGATCCATACAACCATATTGTCAACCATAGCTTCCTACGCTGTTGATCCACACAACCATATTGCCTACCATAGCTTCCTACGCTGTTGATCCACACAATCATATTGCCTACCATAGTTTCCTACGCTGTTGATCCACACAACCATTTTGCCTACCATAGCTTCCTACGCTGTTGATCCACACAAACATATTGCCTACAATAGCTTCCTACGCTGTTGCTCCACACAACCATATTGCCATATTGTCAACCATAGCTTCCTACGCTGTTGATCCACACAACCATATTGTCAACCATAGCTTCCTACGCTGTTGATCCACACAACCATATTGTCAACCATAGCTTCCTACGCTGTTGATCCACACAACCATATTGTCAACCATAGCTTCCTACGCTGTTGATCCACACAACCATATTGTCAATCATAGCTTCCTACGCTGTTGATCCACACAACCATATTGTCAACCATAGCTTCCTACGCTGTTGATCCACACAACTATATTGCCTACCATAGCTTCCTACGCTGTTGATCCACACAACCATATTGTCAACCATAGCTTCCTACGCTGTTGATCCATACAACTATATTGCCTACCATAGCTTCCTACGCTGTTGACCCACACAACCATATTGCCTACCATAGCTTCCTACGCTGTTGATCCACACAACCATATTGCCTACCATAGCTTCCTACGCTGTTGATCCATACAACCATATTGTCAACCATAGCTTCCTACGCTGTTGATCCACACAACCATATTGCCTACCATAGCTTCCTACGCTGTTGATCCACACAACCATATTGCCTACTATAGCTTCCTACGCTATTGATCCCACTAATTCAATATGGATAGTCTGAAGCCGTTTGGTATAGGCGAAACAACCGCTTGCCTATTAAATGAGTTGCAGAGAATTAACCCACGACAGACAGTCGCTATTTTTTATTTTATATAATACTACACTCCGCCGCATTTCGTTAGGTTTGAAGTGATCTAATAATTCATACCGACTAATATTGTAAATGCGAAAGTAACTCTGTCTGTTAATTTTTGACGCCTAAACCACTAACTCGATGGTTATGAAAGTCAGATAGGTAGTCTGAGACCTGGAGAAAGACATAGGCTACTTTTAATCCTGGAGATTTGTGTAAAAAATAATGACGGATAGACGAAGTTGCGGACAGTAGCTAGTATCTAAAAAAATTAGAAAAAATCTAGAATGAGAAAAAATTTAACGGGACCTGCCCGTGCGTCACGTTTCACTTTTAATTCTTTGTCCTACACGGCTCACGTTTAGTCTAGTCCGTTTTGTTTATCTACGTGACCTGAGCTTGAGGCTTAGGATATTTAATTACTAGGCACGTAAATATAATATATTATGTTTAGGGTTTTTTAAGTAGATGTCTGGCCTTTTTGTACAGATTAATAGCAGCCTGTCACACATGTGTGACGACACGAGTCCGTTATTAAAGGACCTAGTAAATCATGAAGGTATGTTCTGTCCATGTCCATCTGTACACTGGAAAAAAAGAACCTCTGATTTCTTAGGACCTTAAGATTACTAAACTACAGTGTCCACTTTTCGTTATTCTTTCCTACAGTTGTGAAAATATAGTATTCAAAGTGACACTGTGTATTCTTCGATCAAGGTATGGTCGAAAATAAAAACTTTAATTCACTGTTATACAATGTACCTACTACAGCTGAAACCACTGGGTATAAAAGCATGACATTGTAGCGGTATCAACATCGCCACATGCGTGCTACACGTCATACTGACGTCACGCAAATCCTGCATCGCGCAAGCAGAGTTTACCGCGCGACTAGCATATATACAAACGTCCCGACATCAACCGTCGGGCAGTTGCGCACCAGACACAACACCCGTCTGGTTGGAGGATCCTGCCTTTTCCATAGAGTATGAGTGAGTTTTACACCCTGTTCCTCATACCTCTATAACATTATGCATAAGACTATAAGGTACCTTATACAGGATGTTTGGAAGCTGGGTGCAAAGCCTTAAGGGGGTGAAAGTTGACACCATTTAGAGCAGGGATCCCCAAACTATTTTGGACAAGTGACCCCTTTTCCAAAATGAACTGTTACCTCAGACCCCCATGGCCAAATTACCTACTTTTAAGATCAACCCCCTTATTCATAATGGTCCGCTAACTTAAAACAGCTGCTACAGAGTGTTATTTTTCATTCTGACGTAGGTCAATAGAAGAAGACAGAGTGAGAATTAGCAATGCTTTAAGTTAGCAGACTATTATGAATAAGGGGCCTATCTTTAGTTTTTTCCTATTGATACAAAATACCTAGGTACTAAGGTACCAATTGGAAAACTTTGCACTTGGTTAAGTGAGTAAAGTTGACTTCATTTTCTCATCAAAATTTAACAAAATAAAAAGACATACAATTCAGTAAATATCAAGTTTAATTTATAATGATTATTACAAATTAAGTACTTAAAGAATCTTAAGTAGGTAGGAAATTATATTTAAAAAAGTATTAATTCGCAAAGAGAAAATAAAACATTCAGTGTGATGGATGAACCTGGTGACTATCTACCAATCTAGCTACATCCAGTTCAATATTGGTGAGTTGCAGCCTTAAATCTCCACGTTCGTTGATTTTCAAACGTATTCTTTGTTTCGTCAAAATGTTTGTTACCACACTGAAGCTTTTTTCAACTAGATATGATGATGGAAAAGCGACAAGGTATTTTTCAGCAATGTTCCACAATGTAGGATACTGTGTTTCAATGTTGCGTTGCAACCAGAACTTCTGATAGCCTTGGTTGAACTTCTGCTTAAGCTCTTCGTCTGTGCTGATGGTAATCAACTCTTCTTGCATTATCACATTGGCTTCTTCTATGGCTGTGGTATTGTACGGATTTATTATCCATTGAGGAATTTGTAAATTTAAAAGATCCTCAAAACTCTCCGTAAAATCCTTGTGTAATGCGTCCAAGTGAGTGACATATAATAAAATGTCATCTTCTTGAAGCATTTCTGGTAATTTAGACAAATGCGGAAACTGCGAATATTCTTTTCTGCCTAAATTTTGTTTATAAAGGATTAGTTTACCCACGAAGGCAGATATTATTGATTTTGTTTTAATCAAGTTAAGATCGTCACCCTGCAGCTGCAAATTAACTTTGTTGAACATTCCAAAGATATCAGTCAAGTAATAAATATCTGTTTTACAATTGTTCAGATTTTCTTTCAAGTTCGGATCTTTTTCTTGTAAAAACTCCAACACAGAGTCAAAAATGCCTGAAAATCTTTCTAAGCAAGAGCCTCTTGATAGCCAGCGAACTTCAGTGTGCAGAAGTAATGGAGTAAAGACTTCGTCGTTTTCCTCACATAGCTGAGCAAATAACCGAGAGTTCAAAGAAATGCTTCGAATCTTGTTGATAGCATTTATTACATATTGTAAAGACTTATGCAATCTAGGACTCAGCTTTTCTGCTACTAAATGCTGCCTGTGAATCACGCAGTGAATGACCAGTACATCAGGCAGTTGTAGCTTTAAGTGAGCTATAAAACCACGATGACGACCAACCATAGACGGTGCACCATCAGTCGCAATAGAAACAATGTTCTTCCATGGAATAGCTTTGTCAGTAGAAAAATGTTCCACGGCCTGAAAAATCGATTCTCCTCTGGTATCAGTCTCTAAATATGTAGCAAAAAGCAGTTCTTGGCACATATTTTCATCTTTGATATATCGAACATATCCTAACAACAGAGCTTCATTGCCGGGTAATGTAGACTCGTCCAACTGGAGAGAGAATCTGTTGGTCTGTAAGAACTTGCATAAAATGTTTTCCACATCGCGTCCCATCTCGTCTATGCGTCTCTGAACGGTGTTATTGCTCAAAGGTATTCTCTTTAATATATCATGTGCGGGTTTGTGCAATACATTGTTAAGAACCTCCGCAATGGCTGGTAAGATAAGCTGCTCTCCAATTGTGTGGGGTTTCCCCGACTTCGCTATTAGTAAAGATATATTATAGGACGCTCGTAAACCATCATCGTTTTTAATAGATGATGACTCAAACATCGATCTTATGGATGGCCTTTTGTCTAGTTTATCTTTAAGTGCTTGAAAAAATGACCAAGGGCTTACTTTTTTTTTCAGCATGTACTCTTGATAAGTGGTCATCCATTTTTGAAGGCTTCATGGCATCGTTACTGAATACTTTTTCACATGTAAGACCGATGTGTCTTATATGTGAAAAAGTATTCAGTATCAGTGTGTGCAAGTGTTGATTTGATGGAGATGCAATAAATCCGAACTTCAAATAGTCCAAACTGTATTGTCTGCAATTTTTTTCGTGTCCGCCATCATAAAACTCTTAGTAATCCTGCAAATACAAAAATAAGAAACTACTTAAATAAAAAACAATAATAAACTGTTAAATTTACTGGCAATTTTTTACAATTGAAACAACTGAGGCAACTGCAAACTGTTGCAAACAATCTACAGACAGCTCAACTGATCACTATCACACAGTGGGGCAATGCTGATGCGCTGTGCCGGATAAAAACTGTTTGGTACTTACCCTGTTAATTTTTCATAAACTGAAGATATTGTATGGTTACGCTATTAACTCGCGTAGGAAGCTCAGCATTTTGTAAATTCTTTTTCAGTCACATAACTTCACTTAATTTAGTTATGTAATAACTTTGCAATCTCTTGAAATAAATGAGTACTTATATGAGTTATTATCGTTCAAGCTCCAATGAAATTCAAAACGCAAATGAACTTTCAACCTAAGTGCAAGCACGTTAAATAGTAAAATATCAGGAACATGTTTGGACTTGCAACTTGGATCATTAATTCGTTCGTGTTAAATCGCGTAAGCGTCAAATAGAGAGCAAGTCAAAACGCGCCTGAAAGATGTACGCTCGAACGCATTATCTTGCACAAACTTGTCCACACTGACTTGCCGAGTTTTTCATCTTGTACGACTTTACATTACTACAACAATGCCATTTCCTACAAAAATATTAATTATTCTTAGTACACGTAACACTACATAAACAATACAGTACCTACCTACCTATCTTGAAAGTTTTATATAAGAACTTGTGTTAATTTAATAGGGGTCGATTTTTAGACCTCCTCGACCCCCACAATCAGTTTTCGTTTATGTCGACCCCTAGGAAACCGATATCGACCCCTTGGGGTCACTTTGGGAACCCCTGATTTAGAGCATTTGGAGCCATACATTTCTTAGACGAAGTCGGTTTCATTTTTATTGTTGACTGCTATTTCTAGGTTTTTTTTTAGGTAAAGTTATAGCAGTAAAAATAAAAAAAAAACAGAATTCGTCTCAGACATGTATGGCTCAAAATTCTCTAAATTGTGTCAACTAACTATCACCCCCTTAAGGCTTTGCACCCAGCTTCCAAACACCCTGTATAACGAAGGAGAGCACAAAGGAAGCATTTTTGGAAATTCGTCCCCTAAAGTGATTAAATAGGGGTTGAAAGTTTGTATGGATGTTCGTAATTTTTTGCCGTTCGGAAATCTCATCGGACGCAGGTCTTGTACTAATATACATATTATATGTAGTTTTTTCACTTCAACGATAAGTGTTGGAACGCTCACGTTTTTTCAGTAATATGATCATGGGTTACCCTGCGTGTCTGACATAGCAATCACCATTGAACTGACCTTTAGTTTATTAGTTTATGTGTTGTTATTCCTTTGGGACTTAACTCCTTTCATGCTCGTTTAGATGGTGTGTTTAAAGCGGTCTTTCCCTGAAAGTTGATTCTTATGGACATTATTCTATTTGAACTTGACCAGTAATAATAGATATTACTGGTAATTAGAGACCGACCTAGAATGGCTCGAAACCAGCGGGGTAATTCCGTAACACACTAACAGTAGGAATGGCTTTCATTTTGACAGTTTACCAACATTCATTGCATTATTTACACGTGCGCGTATGGTTTGTGTGATTTAAATTTAAACTGTTTTTATTGGTTAAAAGACTGACACTGTATTTCTGGTTGGTTAGTCTAGACCAGCCAATAAAGCTGATAATCTCTCACCGATGGCACTGATGTTTCATGCTGTTGAAACTTATCTAAGTAACAAAATAGCAATATCCCAAACAAAAGAGAAATTTGGTTGACATTTCGTTATTAATTTGGACAGGAGGCCCTGTCCAAATTAATAATGAAATGTTCACCAAATAATTACTTTACTTTCTTTCGTCCTGTTTTACTCCTATTTTGTTGAGTACCTGTTACTTGTTGACAGGCCTACACTGTCCTCCCATACCTATCATCACTGTAATTTGAAACATTGTAAAAGCCCCTTATTTTTAAAAGAGTAACCGTGGAGTTTCTTGCCGGCTCTTCGCCATAGGAAACAACCAATTGGAACCGTGCACCTAGCTTCTGACGTTTCATAAGTGCCCCTGTAGGTTTATGTGAAATAATATACATATTTTGATTTGAATTTTTTTGACTCCAATATTTTCAGTCAAAACTTATAATTGGCCTTCCTTCACTATCTGTACCCCAGCAGTAAGTTTTCAGAAAACAAAATCCGTTCCATATAAAACTGCCTCAAGCCAATGCGCCAGTACGAGTATAGCTGGCTGAAGTTACATTCCGATTACATACGTTGCATTATTTATATAATTCCGGGAGTGGAGGGCAATTAGCGGCAAGTTAGTAGCCCCATAAAAGTGAATGGCTAACCAATACTTCACCAGGGAATACCAAGCTTTATTGATAAGTTAATTTGGCTAACGTTTATCCTGATTGCAAAGTCAACGTCAAAGTCAAATCATTTATTTCAAACAGGCACATATAAGGCACTTATGAACATCAAAATTTACAAAAAAATAGAATTGATTCTAGCTGCCCCATTGTCTCATTTAATACCAAAATAATTACCGTAACCCAATCTTGGCCCTATAGAATAGAGTTATTCACCATATCAATGATGTGTCATTTGCAAATAATACCACCTCCGGATGATTTTGAAGTGATTATGGTAAATCATTAATGTTGCAAATCGGGATTACAGAGAATTAATTAGCAAGGTCGTCCGGCGGCGAGATGGGCGGACGACATTGTTACTATCGCGAGTAGAACCTAGATGAGTCTGGCACAGGAACGTTAGGATTGGCATATAAAAAGAAAGGCCTATACTCAGCAGTGGGTAAAGTGGGGCTGTGGATGACGATGATGAATAAAAAGTAAAGAGACTTCACTAGTGGTAGTAGCTACTAAGCGTACGTTGAGGCTAAAACTCAAACTCAAAGAATTTATTTCAAATAAACCAATTACAGGCACTTTTGAATTGTCAAGGGGTCGGTCGCTCAAAAAGATGAAGCTAGTTGCACCTTCCAAAGTATTCTTCTCCATAGTTAACCTATGGAGAAGAACAAGCAAGAAACTCCACCGACGCTCTTTTAAATCAAATTACGGTTACAAAATATCGGTTACATCATTCATGTCGCAATTATGCATACGAGAACGATGCAGAACGTTAAAAAGCGTCCGTAATAAAAATAATTCAAATAATATGTAAATTAAATTAAAATAAGCCGTGGCAGCTAAGAGATGACCAGTCGTTATACTGACGGCGCCCATTCACGAATATGACGGTCCGGCGGCTCGCGAAATATTTTTACAACGCAATGAGCTAAATTTCTCGTAGGTCATAGTTTTATCAATATCGTCCATTAGTTCCTGTAACGTAGGAACAGTTGGCATGACTATAAGTACCAAATTGTTTGTGGAATAGCATCACATTTGCGCTCTAAGTAAGATTCGTCTGTGAATCCACATATTGTAAGCATGTTTTACTTGTCTCGCTCAACCTAACTCGGAAGTCAGCCTTAAAACTGTTGTCAAGTTAAGTAAAAAGTATATATTGAAATACATTGCTACTACTAAAATCCCTTATACCTATGTACATAATTTTGTCATCCACCCAAATCTAACCTTCGCACTTACATCCCGTTTAACGTAATACGCGACCATAAACCCCATTACGACTGTTCATTTTCCATGTATCGCCTACTTTGTATCGAGGTCGAACACATTTCGACCCCCATTAGGTTCGAGAGCTATTTCAGTTGGTCGTCGATGGCTTTGGATGGTCATGGCAAAAAAGAAGTTATTCGGTTCCGATATTAGTTATTTGGGGAAAGTGATGAGCGATGTGTGAGAAAAAAAGGATTGGTAATTTTGTAATAAGATGGCTGGGAGATGCTGTTTTTTTCTTAAGGTTTTTCTTAAGGTAAGACGTTGTTTAGAAACAAATTAAGTGATCCAACGATTTCAGTTGAAATCACTAATTACCTACAGGAAAATTGTTTTGAATATCCTGGTAAGGTCTCTTTTGTATGAAGGGTTGTCAAAAAGGTGTCCTTACTATAAAACATTATTGGAGGACCACGTTCATTGCTTTATTACAGTAGTCGTTCTCAATATTCTTGGTGGTTACAACTCGTCAGAAAAACAAAAGCTTTTGTATGTTTGCTTAGTAACAACAGTTATTCCTTACATAGTTTTAGTGTCCGTTGGTATAGTAAAATTACACTTCAAAGTTTCGATATTCAACATCCATAAAAACATTTAAAAGTACCTACACGAAATTTCGCTTCGCCCACAATCAACTTATACTAAGGAGAAAATTGTGTTTTAATTTACCTTTGCCTCCTCTTTTGTATCAGCTGTTGCTACGTGACACGTCCTCTTTCATAGAATAATAAAATCGAATAGAAGCGAAACCCTTTAGCTTTGTATCTTCACTACGGCAATGCTGCTGAAATAACCACCTAGCGCTTCCCACCAGCATCGTACGACCCGTGCTCGCCCATGGCAAAACAGGGGTTGTCAATATTGTCGATTAACAACGTTTACAAACCTAATTGCACTGAACGATCTTCACCATCATTATTAGCCTATAGCAGGCCCTGGCTGGATATAGGCCACTTCAATAGCACGCCATATAACTTGACCCCCCGCTCGCCCCCTATTACATGGGCCTTTAACTTAACTGGCAAAATGTGGGTGTGCTATAGGTACACCTCTGCCTAACCCTTCGAGGAATACAGGCGTGATGTTATGTTTTAACTTGACCCTCGGTTACTGTCGGTCATGTTCGTGAACGGGCGCCGTCAGTAGGGACTGGTCATCTCTTAGCTGCCACAGCTTATTTTAATTTAATTTAATATTTGAATTGTTTTTATCTTTTTATTACGGACGCTTTTAACGTTCTGCATCGTTCTCATATGCATAATTTTAATATGAATGATGTAACCGATATTTTGTAACCATATTTGGATTTAAAAATATTTGTCCGTGGAGTTTCTTGCCCATTCTTCTCCATAGGTACCTACTACGCTTTGGAATAGGCAACTACTACATCTTGCTGGGCGACCGAACCTTTGACCATTCAAAAGTGCCTGTAATTGGTTTATTTGAAATAAATGCTTTGTGTTTGAGAGTTTGAGTTTTCATTCTACTGCTACCAGTCACCGTGCAAAGATCGTATCCGGCCGGTTGTCTTTGCCTCGAATTGAAGCTGTAGGTATTTTCATTGCGTTTATAGCGGCCGCTCCGCTTCTGTGCATTACTAGTCTATGCCTCAAACAAAGGGAGTATGTTTTTATAGACTTCCTCTATGGATGTGTGGGTTAAGGGTTTTTATGAGCGTCTCCCGTGACGACATGAGCTTGAGCGGACTTAGTTATGAAATAAATTCGGCTAAGGATATAAAGGGAAGATGTTGTCAGTACATAGTGAACCACGGTAGCCTTATTTTAATGTTCATTGAACCGATCTTTTCATTCTTTTTATATTTATTTGTTGGGTAGGCTTGCGTGAGTCCTTGATCTCATCTAATTTGGATACAGAGACAGTACCTACTGAATTAATAAGAATATATTTGTACCAATTACTTACTTTTTTTTCAGGCAGTCTTTTGGCTCAATTTGTTTACAAGCATTTTGGACATTATTCTTGATCATCACGGTACAACCCAGTAGATACCATTGCAGAGGTTTACATGAAGTAGTGGACGTTTTCTTCACATATAATTATATAATTAACTAGTTCAGCCCGATAGACGTTGTCCTGTTTCCTAGAACTCGATCGCAGCGCCACCTACCGGGTCCAATAGTGAATGAAAACCATCCATTCAAACACACAAAAAAAACATCAAAATTGTTCTAGCCGTTTAGGAGGAGTTCACTGACATAATATACATACCTACAGAAGAATTATGTATGACACAAACAGACACGAAAAGTGAGTTTAGTTTATAATAATGTGTACTGACAGACTGACTGTATATATACACATGTATGTAGGATTAATTTAAGATTTGTAAACTTAATAGGCTGTATAGCTAAGCATTTCTAAACTATAACAAAATTTGTTTCTGAACGAGTGAACTGAACGAGTGAAAGGGGAGTAAGAAAAAAAGATGGCGAGAGAGAGAATTAATGAAAGACGTGTTGCAAAGGTGTAAAGGTTTTTTTATTATAATAAACGTTGTTTGGAACGATTTGGCGTTTTCCTGGAGATCCCCACACCACACCCAAGCAACACATAAAGCCAGATAGCGGTATAAAAATGTACTATTAAGCGGTTTAAACCTTAATTACGTAGCTAATAAGCTGTCGGCACAGACAAATGCTGTATTGAATGGTTTTTGGGTTGTTATTAAGCTTTAAGCTGAATAAATTCTGTATAGCATTGATTTCCTTTTTTAAAGCTTAATAATGGTCATGAACAGAACTATTAAAGATACGCTATTCAGTTTAAGGCATCCGAGCTGCATAATAGCTGATGTGACAGCATTTACCTGTGTAACTTTGCTATGAATTTTCATTATTTTGCATGATGCTGAATAATTTATTTTCTGTTCTCTTCAAGTTGTATTGTACTTCCATCATAACCAGTTATTCAGTAGCTGAATATTCGAGTTTTTTTTAGCTTTTGTTAAGCAGAAGGCTGCATATTTAAAAATGCGTAAGCTTTTTCAACTAAATTAAACGGTTATTTACGGTTGAAGAGGGTTCCGTAAACTATGATTTTGCACCTTCATCAATAATTTTAGATGAAAACTGCGACGAATACTCTGAGAACAGCGATTTGAGTGCTAGTGATTTTGAAGAAATGGAAATATTCGTAATAACTTCAAAAAATGGGTGTTCAATTCAAAAAGTGAACATATTTTTTCCGCAAGGACCTTTAAAAGATTTACTAGGCATCCTTAATCAAAGACTGCCAGGAATAATATTATATATGGCTGAAAAATAATAATATCTAAACTATGCTTTACTGAAGGGGTTGTTAATATTGTTAATAATAGAACCATAGTTTGTATGAGTTTATTTTATTGTAAGTATAATATAATCAATATGAAAAAAAACAGCTAGAACTTTACGAAAATAAAAACAATATCTCAAATTCTAAGTATTAAATAATATTGTTTAACTTCTCATAAGTACTAATTATCTCTTCTGCGCGCGGTGCCTGTGTGTATGAGGAGGCTAATTGATTTTCGCCAAATGAGTTTTTTCTCCTTGTGCAATCGAATATACCTATTCCACTGACACAACATGTGGTTAAAAAGATCGCAGGACTCTTAATTACACCGTATATACATATACCCTCTGATATTTGAAAATATTTGGATTTTCATATTCCTAATAAGAGCCCTAATAGGCTGTTTAATAGCATAATAATGGGTGATCATAGAAATGCTATCCCAAATTTGTTCTTTTAAATCAGGTTTAACCAAATAATAGCTTGGCACTTTACATCTATTATGCAGAAATAAGCAAGGAAACCGCTGTGTGTGCAGCTTATATTCAATTTAAGCATCACCAGTACATAACCTCTTTGATAAAAATATTAACGATACAATATATAATCAAATACTGCGTTTTATTAATATAACTACTTTTAAAATAGTGCGCAGCATTAGCCACGGTATTTTTGTACACTTAAATTCACAAAAGCATGGAAAAAATTCACTCATGTAAGCCAGGCTAATAAAACTCTTGTTTACTTTCTGAATGGTAGCTTTATAGAGGCGCTTAAAAAAAATAGTTAAGATATATGTATATTCACAATAAAATTAAATGCGCAATAACAATTCAATTCCTTGATTATAACATATATGAAACCAAAGTTTCTTATCAAAATTCAATAATACACAGATTGCAGAATATGGCGTGTTGGTGACAGTCCAATAGTGATTTTATTTTTATTTTTTACAATTTCTTAAATGTTATTTGCATAAAAGCACAAAAATAATCTAAATGCTGAATATTGACTGAATTACTGAATTTGAGCACTTTCAACTGGTTTAGAAAGTTTTAATAGCTGTTATAAAGGTAGATCAGCTTTTATACAGACGTTATTAAGCTTGGTGTACATTTATTCAGCTATTATGTTGCTATTATTCAGCTCTTATTCAGTTTAAAGCAATTTATTTTGTGCCCAATTTGCATGAATAACTTCTGTGTAAGCGCTTATTCAGACATTAACCAGTCATCTATGTCTGCTTAAAGTTTCCAAAAACGCTTTTATCCAATAGTTATTCAGCCAATCTGTGTTGCTTGGGCATGTATCCAAAATATTGGTAAAAAACATTTTAAAAAGTGGAGTTTCTTGCCGATTTTCTCCATACGAAACTATATCTTTTGGCAACTAGAATCCTGGCTAGAATCAATTCTATTTCGTTGTATATGACGTTAAATGTGCCTATTTGAAATAAATGCTTTGAGTTTGGACGATAGGAAATCGAAGATTTGGGAGAATTTTCCATGATTATTCTTGGAAATTTAATCCTCAATATACCATCGAGCAGCTCGCAGCTCTTTAAATAAAGAAGGGGATGTGAGTCCCTTGAACATTAGTAAGTGGCCTAATCAAATATGGCGGGACCGCGCAAATGATCCCGCATTTACATATTCACTTATCTTTTTACATGGAAGCAAGGAATTTCCGCAGTTTCGTATGCAAGGACAGGACCTTGGTTTAAGTGGTCATGGTATTTTGAAGGGGTATCTTCAGAGAAGGTTAGGCTGCTAATTATAAAATTTGGTATCACTCGTGATCGTGAAATGACGGACAAAAATGTGTTTCTATGGAGTTGGATGATCCGTTTGAGGAGCTTAAACGCTAGGAACTGGTGCTAGGCTGGAGATTCGTAGCTGTATTTTATAAAAAAACGACGCGAAACAACACTCCTTTAATTTAGTTTACTTCGAATATTAGCTTTGAGCCAGATCAATATAATTATTTCTCAATACATAGTTTATTCAGTAACCTTGGACCTTCATCTTAATGTTAGCCAATAATATTTGTGAAATCTAATCTGACATAATATAGTTACTCAATATTCCCGATTCTGTTGATATACCAGTATTTAGATAAGTAGGTATTTGATAAGTAGATATATTTTCATAATATTAGGTTGGGGAAAAAGTCTTTTCGCATTATAGTATGTATGAACTTGTAATAAAATCTCTTTGGCTATACTATTTGTATCTGGCTGGTTTTGGTATCATTGAAAATTTAAATTTTAAAGAACATAATTCCAAATTCAAATTAGGAAAATGTGTGATTTTCATTTGTTTTTCGTACTGTTAAGATGAGTGAATCTAATGAAGAAATTCGATACATTTTTAAATTTTACTACAAAAAAGGTAAAAATGCATCGCAAGCCGCGAAAAAAATTTGCGATGTTTATGGACCTAGTGCAGTGTCTGTGAGAGTAGCACAAATTTGGTTTAAGCATTTTCAATCCGGAAATTTTGAAGTCAAAGATGCACGTCGCTCTGGTCGCCCTATTACGGATAAAATGGATGCCATTTTTGAAAAAGTGGAGCAAGATCCTGCATATCAGTAGTTACGACGTAGCTGAAGAACTGGGAATTGATCACAAAATAGTTTTGGCACAAAAAAGCTCGATATTTGGGTACCTCACGAGCTCACTGAAAGAAACCTAATGCACCGTGTACTCATTTGTGATTCTTTATTACGACGTAATGAAACCGAACCATTTTCGAAGAAGCTGATAACTGGTGATAGAAAGTGGATCACGTACGACAATAACGTGCGAAAAAGGTCGTGGTCAAAGGCCGGCCAGGCTTCACAGACTGTGGCGAACAAGGTGATGCTGTGTGTGTTGTGGGATTGAAAGGGCATTATTCATTATGAGCTGTTACCACCAGGCAGGTCCATCGATTCTGAACTCTACTGCGAACAACTGATGAGATTAAAGCAAGAAGTTGAGAGAAAGCGGCCGGAATTAATCAACAGAAGGGGTGTGGTTTTTCATCATGATAACGCTAGACCTCACACATCTTTAGCCACTCAGCAAAAATTAAGAGAGTTTGGCTGGGAGGTGTTATTGCGTCCGCCGTATAGTCCTGACCTTGCACCTTCAGATTTCCACCTGTTTCGGTCTCTTCAGAATTCTTTAGGCAGTGTCAGGTTAACATCACGAGAGGAGTGCCAAAACCACTTGTCGCGGTATTTTGATCAGAAGTCCCAAAATTTCTATAGCAATGGGATCATGTCCCTACCTACAAGATGGCAAAAAGTTATCGAACAAAATGGTACCTACATACTTTAGTTAAATGTAAATAAACTATATTAAAAAATGTTTTGAATTTTCTTAAAAAATGCGAATAAACTTTTTCCCCAACCTATTATAATGTAGGTACAATTTTGTAATTACCTTAGTCTTCTGCTTCTCTTGTATTGGAGCAAGCAATACCTATCTACATAGAAACATTGATACATAGGTAAGTATTAATTCGTATTGTAGCGAAATAAAAGAGGAATCACACATAAATACATATAATTTTGATAACAAATAAAAATACACCGAAAATTAACAAAAATACAAATTGTAAAAGATAATCAAATTATTAAAGAATTACGTCAAAAAAATGCTGCTTTGAAATATGAAAGGAGACGGAAACGATTATATACAATCTTGGGTCTAAATGTAAATACATAAAAATGGTGTGAATTAATAAATTCAAACTTACCAGCACCTCGCTGAAAATTTAGAAAATTTTCACAATTTGAGACGTGAGATAATAGAGGTTTAGCAAAAGTAAGATTAGTTACAATCTTTAACTAACAACTAATTCCTGAAGTGCAAAAGATGATCTTTAAACACTAATGTTTATTAAATTTAGTGGAGAATGTTTGAAAAGTCATATGAATGAATGAACGTCAATGACTTGGAAGTCATAGCTCCTAACCTAACCAAACATCACAAGTTCATCAATATCCAATTTAACTGAACGACTACACGGGCTCATGTATCCGTAGAACAGTGGGTGAGTCAGGGTACATGATGTTTGATGTTTTTTTTTTTATGGCTGAATTAAAATGCTGTTTGTGGGTTTACTTGATTCCTGTAACAGCATGTGTGTAGCATGACCACCGAAGATACAAGACAAAATGACAGATTTTCGAAAGATTACTACGACGGGATGTCAAAAATGAAGAAATGAAATGTCACTTTGTATAGAAAGCGATGTGTCTATTCTTCGTAGAGTAGAGATAGAAGTGTTCATGCTACGCGTGGTGGTATGGAGTTATGGAAAAGACGTCTAGACTAAAAAGTCGTTGGCATAGTGTATTGCAATGACGAGTTGCTATCCCAAAATTCACACAGCGATCCATAGTTTCAACAATATCCAATCCACAAAGCTGCGGTAAAATTCAAAATAACAATTCCAAGTCAAACGTGTAAGCGAACTTCGGTGTCCAGTGTGAAAGCAAGGTTCGTACAAGGTAGGCAGGATCAGAATCCGTAGGTAAAAAAAAAAAGTGGTCGTTGAAAATTAAAAATAATCGGGAAAGCACTCAAAACGCATCGGAAAACATGAAACGAGTGAGCAAGCAAGAGCAGTCAGCAACTGTCTAGTGTCAATGTCAGTCAGCTGTCATGCCAGTGACATAGACTAAAAATATAACACTGACTTTAATCGATTTGACACCGATAAAATCATTATATTGTTTTTTAGTAATTAATTAATATTTTATTTATTAATATGACTGTAATTAGATTCACTATCTTGTATATAGTGCATTGAATTACCTAGTGCTACCTAGCACAAGGTTTTCTTTTTGTAATTATGGAATCGATTACTCAATTAGTCAATAATCTCACGAAAACTCTCTTTATCATATTTCTCCGCTTCCAGATTGTGAATTGAACTGATTTTTAATATTCAAAGATAATTAAATATGACAATTCTTTTAGATCATATCTACTCTTATTACATTTGGGCCCATCGTTTTCCATCTCCTTTTATAGTAATTTTAACCGAGTTAAACTTAGGCCCACTTGCGCGTTCATGGGTTATCCCATCTCAGGATTAATCAATTAATTCATCAATTAATCCAGGAGTTAGAGGTAAACCTAGAGTTATTTTTTAAAATATTAAACCCACCAATGGGGGAGAGTTAAGTCGCTAAACTCTGGGTTAGTGTTAGTAATGTTAAAATAAATTGACGTTCTGAGGTACTGCTGATAACTTATTTTGTATTATAGATTGTTTGATGTTATAGTAAGTGAAAATTCAGTGCTATATAAAAAGGCAATGTATTCATGAACTCATATAAAATTAAATATAAATTAAAAAAAAAAAACTTAAAACATACTTTTCCGTAACTGACGTTTTCGTCAATCAATAAAGTAAATTTCCTTGGGAGCCGCATACAATCATATTAAAATTAAATGTAATATTATTATATTCAAAGACAAGAAAGTGTTATGTATCGTAATGTAGTGTAAAAGAGATGGTATAAAATTTCTTTTAATTGTCGCTTCATTAATTTTTGGTAGGAGTACATATCAGGGCACAGACATTGCAATTCTATTTTATGTTTCGTCGTGAACTGCAATGTTTCCAACTCAAAAAACATTGGGTAGTAATAAAAGCTCCGAAAAAAAATTATAATATGAGCATACTCAAAATATGAAATTTACTGCTTTAAATACTAACTTTCCGACAACTTATATGCGAATACAAATAAAGAAAGGACCGAATAAAATACTGAAAATTCCGAAAAATTTATACATTATTTGCTGACGTAATATTTTTCCACCACTTTAAATTGCGTTTTACCGAAATCTACAGGTAGTCATTTTTATTGTAACTTACCTATTATAAATTTAGAATCAACCTTACACCTAACCAACCAAACCTCGGGGTGCCCCTAACGTCGACCTGCTAGGGTTAGGGTTAATAAGCAGGTCGACGGAGCCCCGCTTAGCGGGGCTCCTATTTCTGTCTAAAGGGTTTAAAGGAACCTAACCAACCGAACCTCGGGGTGCCCCTGACGTCGACCGTTTAGGGTTAGGATTTTCGGATTATTATATGTTTTTGGAAACTTAGTAATTTTTTCGGAAGTTTTGTGTTTTTTTTGGAAATTTAGTTTATTATTTGCTGTCGGTTAGTTTTGTATTCATTTTAACACAGCTTAGTAATAAAGTCAACCAAAGATCGCTGGAAGTTAATTTGTTTTTCGGAAGCTTTATTATTTCCCGAAAACATTCATGTCTGGTTAAATAACCCTGCGTTACTTTTTAGTGGCGCAACGCGTAATAATAGCTAAAATGTTAATTACTTAACTCTGAGTTTACAACCTCTATATTTATTTATTTAACCCGACTAAATGCGCAAGTAGGCCTCAGTGATAAACTGATTCTTTACGCAGATTATTTTGGTACACGACCTATCTCGAACCGATTGCAATCGATTAAATACAGGCCTATACACATAAAATACTCGCTCTTTACGGTATACTACACTAAGTTTGAGTCAGGCTCAGTACAAAGTCAGGTTTAAAACGTTATTAATCTTAAATATAGGAGAAAGAACAAGTTACTTAATGACTATAATAAAATTAAGATAAATTGTAAGAATACGGAAGTCCGGTACAAGTCTTTAGCGCCGTGCGCGCGACTGGTAGTTCGCAGATACGCAGTTTTTAGGCAGGCCGACAAACTGACGTAGCACGGCAGCTTCGGATTGAGTCACGAGTTGCCTTCGACGTTCCTAGCCCGACGGGAGAAGCTGCAATTCGGCTTGTTTTGAACGGTAGTCATCTAGAGATAAACAAATAGACAATCAGACCAAAGATACAAGCAGAATCCCTGATAGAGCTGGTGAGAAACAAAAAAAGGATCACACAAAACAATAATGAGAAAACTGACGGTATGCGTTCAAATTTTAAAAATAACCCGTACATTAAATTTCGCAGGAACACAGCTGAGATATATAATTTCGCCTCACAGCTCCAGGAGGACAGAGGAGATGAAAATTCACAATAAATTTAGGTGTTTTTGATCAAAATAAAAATGCTTTCAACAATGATGGAGTAAAACTCCGTAATGCCGCGTCTCAGAAAAAAAATGACATACATTTTTCGAGTAAATCGAAGTTAAAATATTCAAGGAAAACATTGACCAATTTTCCAAAATAGGTTGCAATACAAATCAAAAAGGTTTTCATGTAGCGGATTTACGCTCTGATGTGAAGATACTGGAAATTAATAACCAGTCAGCAAGGTTAGTTGCTGAGCTGCCTTCCCAGGATGCACTACCTACTAATATTATAAACAAACTCCCATTGATTAGTTTACCTACATTATAATGAAGTCAAACAGTACTTTCAGTTGGCAGCTTCAGATGTGCACCATGTGTTTGACATTCGATATTGACTATTTATTTCTTGCGTATCTCCAATTCTCCACACAAAGCAACTACTGGTATAGTATAATTATGGCTTCCAGTATTTTTATAGGACGGTGTTTCAAACGCCTGAATTATTATTCCCTGCCATTATTCTACAACACAGACTCAATTTTAGCAGAAATATCGTTAAAGACTCACTTTTTTAAAGTGTTTTATTTTTAGGTTATTCAACTTAAGCCTGGCGTAAAAGAAATAAATAATTACACTTTTACAGGAACTTCAAAAAAAAAAAACTTTAAACAAGTTGATTCAAAATACCTACTTTCATAACCTTAGAAAGCAAAAAAAAAACAAAATTAAACATTTCAAAGTAAAAAAACAAAATAGCAAATCAAATTCTCACGCCCGAATAAAATCAAAGAGTTACCAAATGGTAAATTGACGAAAACGATGTTATTCTCTTTTGACTAAGCCCAGGTTCGCAAGGGCGATTGTTTTTCGCACTGGATTTTCAACTCTATGTATTTAGCCGAGCATTGAGAATCCAACAGAATGCATCCTAGCGTGTCAAAAAACACACTCTTGGTTTTTGTTGGATTTTCAACTCTCGGCGCTAAGCAGTACGTATTTTGGTAAGTATCTTCAAAGTTCAAATTGTAAATTGTAGTCGCCATTTTGCAATGATACAGACGTCAAAACAAGCTGTAAATGTTCTCCCTTGAACCGAATGCTAAGATGAACGATCCAGAAGGGTTATTGCAATAAACTCCTGGCAGAATTTATTTATGGTACATATATAATGTTAAGCTATGTAAACGTTGAATATCTTATTATAATTTTGCATATGTTCCTAATCTTAGTCAAACGTTCGGAAACAAGTTTTAGGGGATAAAATAAATTAAAGATTGCTTTATACTTCAACCTTCAATATTTATCAAAAAAAAAAAAAAACTCGCGAAAAGTCATCGAAATATATAATTTTTAGGTTCAATATTTTTTGCTACAAAAAAGTTCATAAAAATATTGGTATTTTATTTTTTACAGCTGGTAAACTATTATTTAACTTCTTGAAAGCAAATCTAACCAACAGTTTTGCTTTCAAGAAGTTTAATAAAAGTATTTAATTATAATATCGATACATGCACCAAGGAGTATTTGTGGTATTTATCCGCAATCCGATACAAGACAAATCCGTTGAAGATTTCTACATTGAAATATTACACGCCCAATGACGTCACCCAAGATATAATTTAACCACAATCTTCGCATATTTTCCGGTTGTTTTTCAAAACAGATGCTCGTAAAGATATTGTGAGTGTTTATATTTTATGTTGTGTAATGTATTGAAAATAGATATTTCAGGAAACGTGGGTGTAGAACGTATGAGTATCGTGCATTAATAAATATTCATGATTCGTGAAGTTTTATTTATGTGTTCGT
The DNA here is from genome assembly GCA_916610205.1 of Griposia aprilina. Classification (NCBI taxonomy): domain Eukaryota; kingdom Metazoa; phylum Arthropoda; class Insecta; order Lepidoptera; family Noctuidae; genus Griposia; species Griposia aprilina. Next base: position 19,085,058 of record OU744288.1, read on the forward strand.
TGTCTATGGGCGTTTGTAGTATTATAGACAGCTCATCATTGTCTTCTTACCCCTGCCCCATGTACTATTGTCATATTCTTAACACTTGACAAATGGATTGGTTTCAGTTGTGGCGGCATCTACATCGCCACTAGCTAACTACGCAAAACGCCGATATCACGCAAAATCCTGCATGGCACAAGCAAAGTTTACCGCGCGACTAGGATATATACAACGTCCCAACAGCACAACACCCGTCCGGTCGTAGGATCCTCCCTTTTTTATGGAGAATGAAGTAAACTTTAGACCCTGTTCCTCATACCTCTATACAGTACTAGAGGTATCGCAAACTTAAAAGCGTTGCCCATTCTAGAGACAAAATTGCGCAGCACTTACGAGTATACTCTTCATACCACATCATAATAATTGATGCTGCTTAGCGGCAGAGGAAGTTATCAGCATCAGGCATGGTGGTAGTACTTTTGCAAAGTGAATGTAGAATGTGGAGGGAAATGCTATCTGCCATAGCTGCTAATTAAAATACCCTCGGTATGAATGCAGATAGTCTATTTTAAAACCTGGAACCACAAGACCAAATAATGCTTCAATCAATCTGCCCAGCCTTCCAGTCTAGCCGGATGGAGTTGAATACCAGTATTTTACATGGAGCGACTGCCTATCTGACCTTCACAACCCAGTTACTGGGTAACACGATACCCCTTGGTAAGACTGGCTGTCAGACTTTAACGTAACGTAAATAGTCAAAGATCTACGAATGGCAACCCGGACCAATGGCTTAACTTGTTTTTCGAGGCACGTTGAGGTCTCAAAGTCAAAGTCAAATCATTTATTCCAAATAGGCACATAAAAACACTTTTGAACGTCAAAATTTACAAGAAAATAGAATTGATTCTAGTTGCCCCTTCCAAAAGGTAGTTTCGTATGGAGAAGAATGGGCAAGAAACTCCACCGTTACTCTTTTAAAAATGTTTAAAAGATTACTTACATTAATTATATAATTATATGTGAAGACCTAGAATAAAATTACTATACCACAATAGGTAAAAAGAATTAAATATAACGCAATGACAGGTAAATTAATCAAATATAATTTTTTCTTTCATCTAATTGCAATATATCACAAGGTATTTTGTTGTAACATTTAACACAGTACCCCATAAAAGATGTATGTACTTTAGATAATCTAAAAAATGGTTGATCTATTTTATCTTTATTTGTAGTATTAAAACTATGTCTATCACTTATTTTATTAAAAAGGTTTAGATTTTTTCTTTCATACATAATATTTTCGTAAATGAATTAGCAACGTACCGTAATAATAATAGGTCTTTACCTATGAAATTGCCATTTTGTATGAAAAAATCTAAACGAATTTTTTTCATGAATTTTTTATTTGTATTAATCGAAGTAATCACCCATGCAATCAATGCATCTTTGCCATCGCAGTGGCAGTTTATTGATGCCCTTCTTAAAGAAATCCGCTGGACGGGAGGCAACAAATTCTTCAAAGGCATTTTGTACTGCCTCTCGGGTATTAATTTTTTTTCCCGCCAAGAAGTTATCCAAATTCTGGAAAAAGTAGTAGTCTGTAGGCGCAAGGTCTGGTGAGTAGGGCGGATGACGGAGAGCTTCCAACCCCAGTTCTTGCAACTTGGAGACCGTCTGCTGTGCAGTATGAGGTCGCGCGTTGTCGTGCAGGAGCAGCGGAGACGAGCGATTGACCAATGCTGGTTGGAGATGCGCCAGCTTCTCCATCATTGTGTTCAGTTCTTCACAGTACACATCTGCAGTAATGCTCACCCCGTTTGGTAAGAAGCTGTGATGAATCACACCGGCGCTAGACCACCAAACAGTGACCATCACTTTTCTAGGGGTAAGTTTTCGTTTAGGGCATTGTTTAGGTGCTGAACCAGGATCCAACCAACTTGCTGAGCGCTTACGGTTATCAAACAGAATCCATTTTTCATCGCAGGTAACAATGCGGTTCAAAATTCCTTCATTTGTGTGTCTGTTGAGCAGTGCAAGGCACGTCTCGACGCGTACTTCGCGCTGGCGATCATTGAGTTCGTGGGGCACCCATTTGTCAAGCTTTTTTACCTTGCCAATTTGACGCAAATGGACCAATATTGTTTTGACGCTAACGTCGAAAGCTGCTGCTAATTCAGCCGTAGACTGTGTATCATCAGCTTCCACAATCGCCTTTAATTCGTCATTGTCGACCAAAGTCTTCGGACGACCGCGAGGTTCATTTTTCAGGTCGAAATTTCCAGAACGGAAGCGAGCAAACCAATAACAGGTGGTGCGTTGGTTTGTAGTGTTAGCTCCGTAAACGTCGTTGATGTTGCGTGCCGCTTGTGCCGCGTTGCTGCCACGACGGTACTCATATTCCATAATTACTCGAATTTTTAACGTATCCATGATGACGAAAAAGATTGAAATGCGATGAAAATGTAACACTAATCAATAAAGAAATGACTACTTTTAGAAAAAAAAATCCATGTTTTTAAAATAAAATTAATTTGAAATTAGAATTCTTAGCCAAACAAAAATTATTTTGATTTGAAATGGCCAGTACTGCAGAACGGCAATTTCATAGGTAAAGACCTAATATATATCTTTTTAAATAGTTCCCTAAGAGATTCGCGACGACGTAGATTGTAAATGGCCCTGACAGCTCTCTTTTGCAAAATGAATATGGATTCAATGTCAGCAGCCCGACCCCAAAGTAAAATGCCATATGACATAATGCTGTGGAAGTAGCTAAAATAGACCAAGCGCGCGGTTTCTACATCTGTTAACTGTCTTATCTTCCTAACAGCATAAGCGGCCTGTTGCATATTATATGGGGTCCCCATTGTAATTTCTTGTCCAGCGTGATTCCCAGGAAAACCGTCTGATTAACAAATTCTAGTTTTTTTCCATTCGATATGATGCCACATTCGCAACGTCTAACATTTGGTAATTTAAATCTAATGCATTTAGTTTTTTTTTTCATTTAGTACCAAATTATTAACCATAAACCAATCCAATCGATCCACGAACCATGGTTACCCATCCACGAACCACACCCGGTAAGTATAGCTTAACCTTTGATCGACCCGTGCGGCTGTAATCATTTAGCCACGAGACTAAAGAATGCTTATACCTTACGACCTTACTATCGAATTATGTTATAACTATCAATACTTTATCAATCACGTCATTCGATTGATGTGCATCAAGAAATAACAAGCTGTTAAACGGTTATTATGTACACGTGCCTTATTTCGCAAATTAACCTTTACGTTTCGTCTATGGCGTGCTTAGAATTCCACGGAAAGCTCTAGTAGTCTAGTACTCGAGATCCTAAAATAAGACGCACTAACAACAATTTAGAATGAATTGATAGAAAAGGAATGTTGATATCAATCGACTGTTTCGTTCATTCAATGGTCAGAGAAGCGAAGGTGAACTTACTCAGTCCAATTAACGTAAATTTCCAATTAACGTAGATAGTTAGGTAAAGAGTTTTCTTGACGATATAGGAATAGTGATGCGGACTGCCATGTTACAAAAAGGCAGGAAAAAATAGTTAAATAAATCATTAAGTTCCTTAGGTTTTGAGTTGAGCTGCACGATTACTGACAAATACGTGCACTGACTAGACAGGTTCACTCATTCTGTGTGGTTTTTCCTCAAAAGACCATTTCAGACACAAATCTACATGGTCTTCACATGATCTGACCAAGATTATGTCTGTGTTCTCAGAGTACTCAGATAGGATAGGATAGGATAGGAGATTATGTATAGACTTTAAAAGACACAGTGACCTCTGAGTTTGTTTCGGCCTTTCTTCTCAGAGTAGTCAGATAGGAAACGCCGATCTCATCTAGTTTTTTAAATATGATTGACGTGTAAAAGTGTTTGTACAAATCTACTTACAGAAATAAAATCATTTATCATTTATCATTAAAAAGATATTAGCAAAAACATATGGGCATCAATTTAGCCGCAAAGAAAATGTTGAAAACTAATCAAGGGAAAAGCTTTCAATTTAAAAAAAAAAAGATTAGCCGATGAAACGAAAGTAGCATAAGTATGAGTCGAATTCTATCACAAGCACTATTAAATTTTGCTTGACTATCAGAGCTACCAAGATTGTGTAACATCTTAAAAATCTGAAGTACCTTTGTAGTTCGTAGTTGGTATGTCGAAACTAATTTGTCTATAGGAGAACTTGTAGAGAGGAGAGGCACGAAATTCCTTTACAACTTTCGGGACTGTATTAAACTTGTCTCGTTTGTTATTAGTTTTTGTAAGGCCATAGACAATGTTATGTGGCCAGTGTCATGTTGTTTATCAGTGAATTCGATCATGTAATCAAGGGTTTTCGGCCAAAATTTAGTACCTAAAGAAGATGATATTGTTAATAAGGGGTATCTACTTACGTTTTATAAAAATGGATTCCATTAAAGGATATGAGGCTTTAAGTCATTATTATAAGGCTTATATTTATTTATTCTGTATACATATAAGATAATTTTGATACTAGAACTAAACGCATGATGACATAGCTGAATGTTTTTTTTAAATAAAAATTCTATAATTTTTCTGAAACCTAATTATGTTTATCAAGACCGAAAAAGGCACTGGCGAAGGAGGTTACAAAATTGTCGCAGCCAGGTCCAACACAGCAAAAAAGAACTCACTAACATAGAGAACTGGAAATTATTTTTTACTATTTTACTCAAGAATAAAGAACGAAAATGTAAAAAAAATAACAAATATAATCTTCTAAAAGCTTTCATCACATAAAAAGACATTGCCTGCACTTAAGAAGTCAAGAACGGTCATACGTTCCATATTTTAGTTCCACAGTTGCACACTAGATGTCCTCATTCAAACTAACAAAAGTTCTGTGTCAGTGCGTCTGAATGGACAAAGAATCATGAAACTATTTGAGTTATGTGTAAGATTTGAGTTAGGTGGACTTGTGTATGAAATGTATTATATAGTTGAGTTCGTATTTTTCTTCGTTTATGTTTAGAACTCAATTTTATTTGCTTGTAAAGATTGATCGGACATTAATCTTTCAGGAGGTATTTTTAGTTTCAGTAATTTACGGATAAATTATAATGTTTATTTCTAAAAGGTGAGACAGCAAACTTTGAACTTACGAGGTTTTAGAAAATACCTACTTTTTATCTTATGACCTACAGACTGTTGTTGTGATTTTCATAGTACCTATAACATAGCATAATCAGTCTATAATCTTCCGACTGTTGGGACACTGGCCTTCCCGCTGTGAGAGGGAGCGGACCGTAATCCACCACGCGAGCCCAGTGCGTTTTGGTAGATGCAACTTGTCATGTCTTCGAACTTTTGGTTCTAGGACATACCGGTTTCCTCACGATGTTTTCCTTCACCGTTTTGAGGGCAGTGGTGATGAAATAATTTACACAAAGTAAAGCGTCTGGGTTCGCTCTACGACCTACAACTCGAAAGTCGCGGTCTTTACCACTGGGCTACCACTGCTGCATAAATAATGTCTATTTTTATCTGTAGTTTTAACGATAATGATTTTCTAGATTTATGCCTAGCAGATTACAATAACATAATATTATTTATATATATGTAGGCTATCTAAGTTTCCCTAATCATTTTACGCAACTAAAAAGTAACACCGGGTTAGTTAACCTGACATTAGTGTTTTTTGAGTTGGCAACATTGTAGTTCAATCGACGAACGATAAAGTAGAATTGCAATGCCTGTGCTTCTGATATGTAATCCGAACAAAATGAATGCAATATCCCAGCGCTGATTTGCTGGATTCGTTTTCTCCTCTACCGATCGTTATTTCTCCTGACAAAGTTTATTTTGTTTATATGTATGTATGTATTAGTATAATATTTAATTTTGTATTTTATAGTTATTTCCGAATTATCTATCCCTTAAGTTACACCTACCATATTTAGTCTCTGCATCACCTTATGGTTGACGTAGTAAATGCCTCGGGCATTAAGTCCGCCTTTGTTATTTTTTTTTTACTTGTGCATTAAGTTTTCATAAATATAGGTATAAATGAACGAACAATGAACGGAAATTGTATACCCATATCTTTAACACTACCGTACATAACTATTATTTTCTTGTCTTTGAATTTTATAATATGACATTTAATTTTAATCGTATTGTATGTGGTTTCCATGGAGATTTAGTTTATTGATTGACGAAAACGTCAGATAAGGAAAAATATATTTTAAGTTTTTTATAATTTATATTTAATTTTATATGAGTTCATGAATATATTGCCAGATATAGTACCAAATTTTCACTTTATATAACGTTGAACAAAATAAAATTCAAAATATCAGCAGTATATCGTAACGTCAATTTATTTTAACATTACTAACAGTAAACCCAGAGTTTAGCGACATAACGCTCCCACATCGGTGGGTTTAATATTTAAAAGATTAACCCTAGGTTTAACTCTAACTCTTGGTGGCGCAATATGAGTCATTTGATTAACCCTGAGTTAGCAGTTAACTCCGGGTTATTTAGGATAACCCATGAATGCGCAAGTGGGCTTTATTATGTTTGAACTGGTATACCAATTTTGAATTCTCATGAAAACATATTACGAAAGATAAATATTGAATACTGATCACTGACGTATAAACTGAATTATTATTAGTTTTATAGTAAACTAGTGAATGTTCATGATTTTCAAGAACCAATGTTAATGATGTATTCTCGTAAAATCTTGAGGAAAATTCAAAATAATTCATTTTGCATTGGAAGTTTGAAACTAGTCGATTCAGTTTTTAACCGACTTCCAAAAAGGAGGAGGTTATATGTTCGGCTGTATGTTTAAAAAAAAAATTAAATTCATCGATTTCTCCGTCTATTGTGGACCGATTTTGAACACTATTTTTTTGATTGAAAGGGTATGCTCTCGAGGTGGTCCTATTGTCACCAAGTCAGAATCTGATGAGGGGATCCTACAGAAATCGAGGGAAATCTTAAAATTTTATAGGCACACCTATAGCGATTTGGGTATTTTTATAGTAACTTGTGCATTTGCTCTTGAAAAGCACCATTTGGTGAAGTGGAATTGCTGACGAAGACCAGAGGTGGCCACCGGAACCACTCGTTGCTAAGCAATTTGTGCTCATCACAATGCATATCGTGAAATGGAGCTGATGGGGGTTTCACCATCAGCTACAGTTCATCTGGTTTTTACCAGGAGAACTTCTCAACAATGAACGTCCCTGCATCGGGAAAAGCAATATTTTGCAAAAGGTGATGAGCAGTTAACACTAGTTAAGTATAGAGGTATGAGGAACAGGGTGTAGAGTTCACTCATACTCTATAGAAAAGGGAGGATCCTCCGACCAGACGGGTGTTGTGTCTGGTGGGCAACTGCCCGACTAAAAACTCTGCTTGCGCGATGCAGGATTTGCGTGACGTCAGTATGACGTATAGCTCGCATGTAGCGATGTTGATACCGCTACAAGTCTATTGTAACTTAGATAATTTAATAACGGACCTACTAAAAAATGAAAATTAAAAAACTTTTTTACAAATAAAAACAACCGACTTAAAAAAAAAACACTACAATGTGAAAGAAAATAACTTTAATTTCGGAAGTCGGTGGCAAAAAATTAAAATACAGATCCAAAGACACCGACTTCCGAAATTAAAGTTATTTTTCACTTTGTAGTGTTTTGTTTTTGTAAAAAAGTTTTTAAAATTCATGGATGAAAGAAACCAAAACAAAAAATAACAAACAAAGACCGCACTTATTTCCCGGAAAACATAAGTCTCACAGACTTTCATAGATGATACCCCGAACATTTTTTTTTTTTCTAAAACAAACTTTGCCCCACACTAGGAATTTTTCCTGTATTGTGGGTCCGTTTACGAACATTCAAACTCACATACACAAACAGCCAGACCCGGAACAACTACTTGTAGATCATACCAGAAAGCCTATTATACTGTGAAAGACTATATTGAGGACAAAAAGGCTTGGGATTGAGCTGCTCCAATAAATTTACACGGTGAATGTTGATTTTAATTTGCTAGCTATTTTAGACATGAATATTTACTGTAAAAAGTATTATATTTTTTTCATTATTGAGAATATGAGGACTATGTGGGTCATTGTTTCAGTTATATTCTTGATCTGGCAGTTTAGGTAGTTTATGTGGCCTACCCAAATGTCCTTTCTTTGGTATTGTTCGTCGAATCGTTGAGCTCCTTAAGTTCTGAGTTGAGCTGCACGGTTACTGACAAATGCGTGCACTGACTGGACAGGTCCACTTAATCTGTGTGGTTCTTTCCTCAAAAGACCATTTCAGACACCAATCTACATGGTTCTCAAACATTATGTCCGATTTTTTTTTTTATATACACATTGACATTGTTGAATTTTATATACACAATGACATGAGTATTTACTTGTAAAGTAGTATGTTATTTTAATTATTGTGAATGTGAGGATTATGTGGGTCATTGCTTTTTTTTTTCGCAGTTAATTTTGATCATGATCTGGCAGATTGAGTAATTTATGTGGCCTACCCAAATGTCCTTTCTTTGGTATTGTTCGTCGAATCGTTGAGCTCCTTAAGTTCTGACTTCCTGAGTTGAGCTGCACGATTACTGACAAATGCGTGCACTGACTGGACAGGTCCACTCAATCTGTGTGGTTCTTTCCTCAAAAGACCATTTCAGATACCAATCTACATGGTCTTCACATGATCTGACCAAGATTATGTCTGGACTTTAAAAGAGACTGTGACCTCTGAGTTTGTTTCGGCCTTTCTTCTCAGAGTAGTCAGATAGGAAACGCCGACCTCATCTAGTTTAAAAATATGATTGACGTGTAAAAGTGTTTGTACAAACCTACTTACAGAAATAAAATCATTTATCATTTATCATTTATACAAATATTTATTTCCGTGCGGGAATCGAACCCGCGACACGCAACGCAGCAGTCAATCGCTTAACCACTGCGCCAACCGTGCCGCCAATTCATTTAACGGTTAACAAAAGGTTAATTTGTTCTTGGCTTTTAATTATTTATTGGTTTGGTTTTAAGTACTAGGTATGTATTCAATCAATCAAAATCTCTCTAGCCTTTTCCCACCTGTGTCGGAATCGGCTTCCAATGTAACGTGACAAATGCGTGCACTGACTGGACAGGTCCACTCAATCTGTGTGGTTTTTCCTCAAAAGACCATTTCAGACAAACCTTCATGTTCTTCACATGATCTGACCAAGATTATGTCTGGACTTTAAAAGAGACTGTGACCTCTGAGTTTGTTTCAGCCTTTCTTCTCAGAGTAGTCAGATAGGAAACGCCGACCTCATCTAGTTTTAAAATATGATTGACGTGTAAAAGTGTTTGTACAAACCTATTTACAGAAATAAAACATTTATCATTTATCATTTAACCCAATGCAGCTGAATACCAATTTTTTTAACATGGAGTGACTGCCTATCTGAGATCCATAAACCAGTTAGTTACAGGGGTACGATACCCCTTAGTAAGACTGGTTGTCTGACTTTTGGGCTTCATTTTTTCTGTTTCTTTGACAAATAAACAAAAAAAAACTTTTTTTTTTTTCAAACAATCTTAAATGACAATCTCAATTTTTCTCTAACAATGCTAACTAATATTATAAATGCGAAAGTGAGTTTGTTTATGACGCTAAAATGGCTGAACGGATTTGGATGAAATTTGGCACACAGATAAACCATGACTTGGGTGGGGACATAGACTAGTATTCGTCCTGGATCGCAGACGAAGTCGCGGGCCACAGCTAGTATTGTAAATAATTGTAATATCATCGGGCTGCCCGCACCCTATCGAATATGTTTTAGACGATTCATTAACGAAACGTATTATAATTAAGTATTTATTAATTGGCAAGAATTCACTTTGAGCTCAGTCGAAGTGTGCGAAACTTCGCCTATACCAGCCGGCTTGAGAAAATATATCAGCGCCCCTTCAAACATGCTCATATTGATGCAGTTGAATCACGTACCTACCCGTAAAGACTGATAAATTACTAAGATTACCGTAAAAATGATGCACATATATCTTCTTTTTTCTCTCTCCATAGACATTTTGCACGTATGTACCTTTGGCCTACTTACATGGATGGAGGGTATATTTTGGCAGAAATTACCATGTCTGGTCTGATTGAGCTACAGAGAGATATACCTATATAGGCTGATATTTTTAACCGACTTCACAAAAAGGAGGAGGTTCTCAATTCGTCTGTATGTTTTTTTTTTCTGTGTGTCAGCTCAGAACTTTTTTCTGGGTGAACCGATTTGGATGTTTTTATTTTTTTATTTGACAGGTTGTGCGTCACATGTGGTTCCATTTAAATTTGATCAAGGTCGGACCAGTAGTTTTTGAGTTATCCTTAATACTGCATATTTTTCCACTTGGTTTATATGGATGATGTGTTAATAATTTCCTGTCACTGTTATTTAGACACCAAGTATTGGTATAAGAATTTGTGTGGGGTAGGTACCGCAACTAAAAAGTGAAAAATAAAATCTTTTTAACAAAAAAACAACCGACTTCCAAAAAAAAACACTAAAAGACGTGAAAAATAACTTTAATTTCGGAAGTCGGTGGCCAAAAACGAAAATACAAAACCAAAGACACCGACTTCCGAAATTAAAGTTATTTTTCACGTCTTTTAGTGTTTTTATTGGAAGTCAGTTGTTTTTTTGTTAAAAAGATTATTCATTAATACATACTAAAATGTTTCCTGAGTTATAACTATGGTTAGGGCGTTTTCAGGCACAAAAAATACAACAATATACTTAGATAGAAAAAAAAAACATCAGCCTCTTTTGTACTGCCAAGTTTAGTTAGCTTTTTTTACAACCCTTAACAGTTGACCCTTACTATACGACTTGATCACAATTTATTATTATTTTTATTAAAGGAAACTTGTGTCTTGGTGTATTTTTTTGCCGCATTAGAAGAAGTTATACACCCGTATGCCCTCTAAAACAATCATAATTGGATTACTACATAATTTGACTTCTTTCTTCACTAAACAAAGTGTCTGGGGGTTTGTCTTCTGCAAAAAGATAAAAAACGTAATCTGTTCTGCATCACAATATTTTACAAATCTGTTGAAGACACTCAACATCAATTCCAAATATGACTTGGTTTCTCCGTACAAGCATTAATCTACAGGGTGTATCAGAACGGTGTGGTCATATTTAAGGGGACTACATGACCTAAACGCAAATTTATAATGCCTAAAAATATATGATCCACTGCAGTACCTAACCAAAAACAGAAAAATATATTATATTCTTCTGGATATATGCTAGTTAGATAATGTGTTGAAAACATAATACAATTAACTTGATAAGATAGAAAAATATCACGAAGATACCTCTAAAAATATATTTTAACGATTAAAAACCATACTAATATACATGCAAACATTCAGATTTTTTGTCAGATTATTCTACAAGTAACATACTAACGTAATAGTGTTTTAATTTTTTAGTCCAAAGAATAGATTTTTTTTAAATCCATAATTGCTTCATATTTTGCAATAAATTACCAGCGTTGTGTCATCGCGCCTCTCTTTCTTTTCTATGCAATCCGACAGTGACCACGCTTTAGCTCTTGTAAGCCTCTTAAGAAAGTGGTTCAGACTATCAAAATGAACAGCTTTCTCCATGGCACGAACATCGTAGTCGCGAAAAAGTTATCAATTGTCCCATACAAAATTTCAACACTCGACCCAAATGTATGGGCTGATAATTTTCTCGCGATGCCGATGTTGGTCCAATGGAGAAAGATATTCAGTTTGATGGTATGTACTACACCTATAAATATTATAACCACAAAATTCTGATACATACTGTTTATTTTGCTTTCAAAACCGACTGCAACCGAAAGCAAACGATTTACGAAACCCGTCGGGAAAATTCCCACGGTATATCACAAGGTACCTGATTCATATACCTATTCCTTTAAACAATAAAATACCCGTTTCTTTGTTTGTATATATCATAAATTGCACATCAATAGGCACTTGGTACTGAATCATACTAAGTTGTTTCTGATTTACGGTTCCGTTTCAGTGGTTCAGTTATTTATTGCCCGCATCATGAAAATAGCTTTCAGATAAGTGTTCCTGCATTTGCTGAGTCAACATGTCATGTTCCATGCAGTTTTGCGCATAATTGAACCTCCTTTGTGAATGCGAGTGGATTGGCGATAGAGTTGTGTTCTACTTTTTATTAGTGTATGTATTTTGTCTATGTTTTTGTAATGTTCGTCTTGTATGTGCAGAATAATGGTAGATTGATATACAAGGGGCTAAAATTACCCATTACTTACGAGGTAGTTTTACTCCCGAGCTTTAGCGAGGCAGTAAATAGAAACCGAGTTATAATGGGTTTTTAGCGCCGTGTGTTTACTCTACTTTTCACTACGATTGCGAGAAAATGAAATAATCCAATACAATATTAAAAATAAATTACGGTCACCAATTTAATTTGTAATTATAGAAAAATTCTAAAGATTTCACGCCAATGCCTTTTTTTATTTGTTCCGTACGCACGCAATCTATCGAAGAGATAGCCGCTTTTCGTTCCATTTTCAAAAATAAAATGAAGTTCTTTTTTTATGAAACAGTAATAAGTCGAGTTTTTATTCATGATTAATCTAAGTACTTAAGCGTTGATAAAAGACAAAAGACAAAAATTAAAAAAAAAAACTTTTTACCCTAGAGGAAAATATACTATTTTATCCCCGCTCTGGTACGCTACAATGACGGACTTTTTCAGCAAGAGGAGAGAAAAAAAAAACTTTCCTTTTTTCTTCTTTTATTTTATTCTGCGTGTGATGAAAAGAGTCCGCTGTTATTTTGGTTACAATAAGCCGTACCTAAAGTACCTCCAGCTGAAGTACCTACACATGGCTACATATCAAAGCTATACATTTTCAGTTTTAGCTGACCTCGCATTTGTAGGTTTTTCGTACAATGAGAAGTCAGCTTATACTGGAAATGTATCGCTTGACTGCCTCGTTGGTCTAGTGGTCACAGGCGCTACTGCTGAGCATGAGGTTCTGGGTTCGATTCCCGGGTCGGGCAAAGAGTTTTTGGGTTTTTCCATATGGAATTTCTCGGTAGCAGCCCGGAGTCTGGATTTGTGCCCGGTTGATGGCAATAGGCTCGCCCCCTATTACATGGGACTTAAACATAACTGGTGAAATGTGGGTGTGCTATAGGTACACCTCTGCTTAACCATTCGGGGAATACAGGCGTGATTTTATGTTATGTTATGTGTATCGCTTGATAGTTATGACATCGTGAGAGCTTTATTTTAGAGATAAAAAAATATGGCTCGTTGGTTTAGTGGTTGCAAGCGCTACTTCTGAGCTGGTGATGGTGATGAGGTACTGGCGTTCGATTACCAGACCGATCAATTTGAGTTTTTTTATCTGGAATTTGTCAGTAGCAGGTCTCAGTTTGGATTTGTACCAGCATCCTAATTGCGTAACACCCTATCTATCACAATCTGAATCATGTTGAAGCCTATTGCTAATCCATTGCTTCATACGTTCGAAAAATTTGTCTGCTCAACCACGTAAATAACGTAATGAATGTTGTTGAACTGTCAAATGAAAGCCATTCCTACTGTTAGTGTATTACGTAATTACCCCGCTGCTTGATGGCAATAGGCTCGCCCTCTATTCCATAAAGGCTCGTACACACAGGCGCGACGCGACAGAACGACACAAAGGCGCTGCTCTACGCACGGCACTCGGTGCCTTTGTGTACGCTGTCGCGTCGTGCCAGTGTGTACGAGCCTTAATACTTAAACATAACTGGCGACATGTGGGTGTACTTTAAGTACACCTCTGCCCGTACCCTTCGGGGAAACAAGGCGTGATGATTATCTAATACTAAGCTACATCATGTACATCTTGCATGATTAAGCTTCACATGCCATACCAAGGCTAAATAGAATATAAGTTCAAATAATGTACCTAACATGTGAAACCACCGATTGTACTTACACTATTTAAATGTGAATAAATGAATATGATTAAGGATGTTATGTTATGTATCTCTTATGTAAAATTCTGCCCGAAATTATGGATGTATTGGTTGTTTATCTTTAGTAATTTGTTATTCTACCGTTGCCATATGCCTTCACACGTGATAACTTCAGAGAGACTAAAAATCTCGGAAGTATGTTTCTACATACTTACTTCCGAGGATTTCAATTTTTTATTTTAGATGTGTTTGCTCTTGACTTCAGTCAAGAGCAAACCCATCTAAAATAACCCACCCCTCACCACCTCTCACCTAGACTAGAGTCTAGGTCAGAGATGACAAAGACAAAGTCGACGATGGAGTGAGCTTACCCAAAAGAAGCCTGTTCACTCTCACTTTGAAGAGATTTGGGTCGTATGCGGTCGGAAACATAGATGCAGGTAGAGAATTCCACTCTTTTGCTGTGCGCATTATAAAATATGTTTGGAAGCGCTTAGTGCGAATTGGTAGAATAGCAACTAGGTTGGGATGGTAACTTGCAGTGCGCCTAGATGTTCGATGGTAGAAGGGGGCCGCTGGAATGAGGTCGTGGAGTTCTTGGGCACACTCACCGAATTACAATCTGTAGAAGACCGACAAGCAGGCAACCTTGCGGCGATGAGCCAAGATTTTCAGATTGGATTGGAAAATAATAGGCTGGGGAAAAAGTTTCTTCGCATTTTTTAAGAAAATTCAAAACGTTTTTTAATATAGTTTATTTACATTTAACTAAAGTATGTAGGTACCATTTTGTTCGATAACTTTTTGCCATCTTGTAGGTAGGGACATGATCCCATTGCTATAGAAATTTTGGGACTTCTGATCAAAATACCGCGACAAGTGGTTTTGGCAGTCCTCTCGTGATGTTAACCTGACACTGCCTAAAGAATTCTGAAGAGACCGAAACAGGTGGAAATCTGAAGGTGCAAGGTCAGGACTATACGGCGGATGCATTAACACCACCCAGCCAAACTCTCTTAATTTTAGCGTTATCATGATGAAAAACCACACCCCTTCTGTTGATTAATTCCGGCCGCTTTCTCTCAACTTCTTTCTTTAATCTCATCAGTTGTTCGCAGTAGAGTTCAGATTCGATGGTCTTGCCTGGTGATAACAGCTCATAATGAATAATGCCCTTCCAATCCCACCACACACACAGCATCACCTTGTTGCGAGTTAACCCGGGTTTCGACACAGTCTGTGAAGCCTGACCGGCCTTTGACCACGGCCTCTTTCGCACGTTCTTGTCGTACGTGATCCACTTTTCATCACCAGTTATCAGCTTCTTCAAAAATGGTTCGGTTTCGTTACGTCGTAATAAAGAATCACAAATGAGTTCACGGTTCATTAGGTTTCTTTCAGTGAGCTCGTGAGGTACCCAAATATCGAGCATTTTTGTGTACCCAGTTTTTTTCAAATATGCCAAAACTGTTTTGTGGTCAATTCCCAGTTTTTCAGCTACGTCGTAACTACTGATACGCCGATCTTGCTCCAATTTTTCAAAAATGGCATCCGTTTTATCCGTAATAGGGGGACCAGAGCGACGTGCATCTTTGACATCAAAATTTCCGGATTGAAAACGGTTAAACCAAATTTGTGCTACTCTCACAGACACTGCCCTAGGTCCATAAACATCGCAAATATTTTTCGCGGCTTGCGTTGCATTTTTACCTTTTTTATAGTAAAATTTTAAAATGTATCGAATTTCTTCATTAGATTCACTCATCTTGACAGTACGAAAAACAAATGAAAATCACACATTTTCCTAAATTGAATTTGGAATTATATTCTTTAAAATTTAAACTTTCAATGATACAAAAATCAGCCAGATACAAATAGTATAGCCAAAGAGATTTTATTACAAGTTCATACATACTATAATGCGAAAAGACTTTTTCCCCAACCTAATATGTCATGTTCTATGACGGATTTTATTTTATTCTGCAAAATCCTCAAGCGAAAGGAACACAATTTTATGAATTGTGACAGCATGTCTTCACTTTGTGAATCGATTCCCTTATGTATGTGTAAAGAACTGTTTCAGAATCCTATACGATCTGAAAGAGTTGGAATTGAATAGGTGAGTGAAAAATCACAATTGAAGAAATTGCTTTCTAAATGTCAACGTCGTTGAAAAGTTTTGCCTATCATAAATATTAATCTAAACCTCAAAACTAATATTTTAAAGAAGTAAAATCGTATTGTTCATTTGTAAAAAGTAATCTCTGGAAGTATGTCTGGAGACACTCCAGAAATCTTTCATTATTAGAAGAGCTACAGTATTGTTGAATACATGTACATATTATATGCGATAGGTACTGAGTTTGTGTTTGTTACTCTTTCGCACTAAAACGGCTAAACGAATCTGGATGAAATTTGGCACACGGGTAGACCATGACCAGCGAGGTAATAACGTAACACACTAACAGTAGGAATGGGTTCCATTTTGACAGTTCAACAACATTCATTGCGTTGTTGAGCAAACAATTTTTTCGAACATTTGAAGCAATGGATTAGCAATAGGCTTCAAAATGATTCAGATTGTGATAGATAGTGTGTTACGTAATTAGGGTGCTGGAAAAGGACATAGGGTACTTTTTACCCCGATAGATTTTTTTCCGTGGGATAATTTCCGATAGTAAAGAATAATTTATATTTTTCTGTAATATTACTTTGAACAGAATATAATTTCATTTGGCCTCACACAATAAGTGCATTAGCATTAAAATTAGATTTTAATGCACTTATTTTTTGACGAAAAATGTTTGTATTCACGTCATCATAACATTAATATACTCGTACTTCAATCTCGCCTCGTAATGTGTGGCAGGACTCTTCATTTTCATTGCAACTAAATATTAAGGAACAATTCTATTATTATACATTACTAAAGTGCATGTATATTCTCAGCACGTAACGAGAAGGATAATCTCCGGAATGGTTTTTCAAATGCAAGATAAGGTCAGAAGTACAACTCCATTCAAAACCTGGAAAGCGATTCTCAGTTTATACTTGTAGCATGGCGCGTCCTTCATCGCCGCTCGTCTCCTATGTCACTTAAGAAATGGAGACATTAACCAGATTCTTGTATTCTCAGTACAAGTCATTCGTCATGAGACTAAGGCCCACTTGCACCGCTAATCACTAAACATGTTTAGCGCTAAACGAGTTTATTAAAACATAATTATGTTTCTGTCAAATGTTTGAAGATGATAGAGACAGAATGATGTTTATAACTCGTTTAGTAGTAAACGTGTTTAGTGCCTAGTGGTGCCAGTAGGCCTTAGTCTAAGTTTGGTTTAGTAGTTTTTCATTTGGCTTCAATAATACGTATTTAATGTATTTTGCGTATCTTTGACTAGCGCATTTAGTCGGGTTAAATGAATAAAATAAATGTAGAGTTTGTAAACTCGGAGTTAAGTAATTAACATTTTAACCCTTATTACGTGTTGTGCCACTAAAAATTAACACCGGGTTAATTAATCAGACATTAGTGTTTTTTGAGTTGGAACATTGCAGTTCAATTGACGAAACATAAAATAGAATTGCAATGTTTGTGGCCTGATATGTAATCCGACCAAAAATGATTGAACGAACGATGAACGGAAATTGTATATCCATCTCTTTTACTCTACATTACGATACGTAATACTTTCTTGTCTTTGAATTTTATAACATGACATTTATTTTAGTCGTATTGCATGTGGTTTCCATGGAGTTTTAGTTTATTGATTGACGAAAATATATGTTTTAACATATATTTTATTATTTTTTGGTTTCTTATAATTTGTATGAATTTTTATATGAGTTCATGTATGTATTGCCTGCTGATATTGTACCCAATTTTCATAAGTTATCCTTGGTACCGTAAAACGACAATTTATTTTGACATTACTAACACTAACCCAGAGTTTAGCACAACTCTTCCGCATCAGTGGGTTAAATACTTAAAAGTTTAACTCTAAGTTTACCTTTAACTCTTGGTGGCCGCAAGACGAATTATTTGATCAACCCGAAGTTAGCTGTTAACTCCGAGTTATTTAGGATAACCCATATACGCGCAAGTGAGCCTTAAAAACCTCCTGTCACTGTTGTTTCTACAGTCAGTAGTGGAATACGAAATTGTGTGGGGTAAATACGACAGCTCTGAATTCTTCAGATTTGTGTTTTCGTTTTTCGTCAGTTTTTTTTTTTTTGTAAAACGGAGTTTAATTAAAATGATTAATTATTCTGTTTTGTTTTTGATGCCCTTATATCAAATGCGTGTTTGATCTTCTTGCCTCTTGATCTCAGCTGGGCTCATTAGCAATGCCTAATTGTTCATCTGCTACTGCACACTGATTCAATTGCGTCATCGATTTTTTTAGCGTTTTGCATTTTTTGCGAGAAAGAGCAACAAACATCCATCCATCTATCCATTCATCCATCCATCCATCCTCACAAACTTTCACATTTATAATATTAGTAGGATTAGTAGGATTTATGGTTTTGTAATGCAGGGCTCTGTCTTTCAATAAGCACCGAAATCTTTCTTTCAGGACGCCATTGCAAGACTATCGTTGCTCGTGATTTTTTTAATGCTTCAATAGATCGGTATGCAGCTGTTTCCCTTCTCAGCCTGGAGAATCGGTGTCAGACACCAAGGTCTGAGTGGTCACATTCACCTGAAATAAAACGAGAAAATTATAGTATGCGAGTGAAAATGCAGGCAGCTATGTAGTTTTTGCATACATTTTTTGTGCATTAACTCACTTAATATTGCACTACAGTCTACATTCATCGATGTATATCACATTGCTGATATAAATGAGAAAATACCTAGAAGGTAGTAGTTATTGTAGCCTGCTCTGTGCAGGTTCTCCAGCAAAGGAAGAACTCTGGAGTTATTCCAGATATAGCTTCCCGGAAACAAAGTGTTACCATTCAAATTTTTAGATTATGAATCACGATCTAGAAATTCGAGAAAAAAACTATTATGTCACAGACAAAACAAATATTAATACTTTAGTACGTGTTAGTCAATTAAGTCCTAGTCTTCAGAGCTGTGTTGAAAGGCCTGTATAATATTCATTAAACTATATCTATAATTATATTATACATATACCTACTAGCTAGAATATGTACAGTACAACTATTTTCTTAATGTCGCTCGGCAAATTTCTTGTTTCGTTTACTTTAGCAGCTTTCCTCCCGTTTTTGAAATAAATTACATAAGTTAAAAGAGTATTAACAACTCTATATACTTCCAAGTGGATTGAGAGCGTCCGGTCTGCACCAAGTGCAAAGGGACGGCAACTGATAGAAATCCGACGATTGACAAAACACGAAGTTAAAATACAAAAAACTACTACCTACTACTACTACTACTGTGAGTATTTAAAATATTCATATAAAAACTCCTTACAAACTAACTGTGACGGAACGCCACAATCTGAAATGCTTTTTGAATGCTGCCTCGCTTAGCTCAAATGGGTCCACAGTCGCCAGAATGTCCCGTCGGGAGGTTCCTGTTTTGGATAAGGCGGGAGGAAACGCCCGGGTGTTATCATTGTGTGGATCGACTGGAGGACACGGTGGTGCATACGGTGGAGGTCTGCCCGGCTTGGGCGGAGCACCACCGTGTCCTCATGGTGGCGATCGGCGGCGGCGATCTCTCGCGTCCGGCCCTGGTCCAGGCCATGGTACGGAGCGAGAGGGAATGGCAAGCCGTCACCTCCTTCTGCGAAGCATAATGCTGGCGAAGGAGGAGGCAGAGCGCGTGAGGGAGAGGCAATCTTTGCGCTCTCACGCCTCTAGCCGCCGCAGGAGGAGACACCCTGGGCGTTGGGAGTCAATAGCCAACTCCCGGCCGCCGTAGACACAGGCTTGCGGACGGCGAGCAATGGGCAGCTTGTCGTCCGGTAAGGACCAGGCCCGGGTCGACGGCGCGTTGTGTTCCACGCATGCCTCAAAGAGATGTCAGCATAATTGACAGGGTCCGATAGGGCCGATGCCTGCCGGGGTCGCGGATTGTTCGAAAGAGTTACCGTGGCCCTAGCGCACAGGCAACTGAAGGAACACGGATGGGTTTTAGTCAGTAAGAGTCTGACATGCCCTCCCGCTCCGCACAGAGTGGGAGAGGTAATTTGATGATTTCCCACCCAAAAAAAAAGCGTCTTCTAAGATGTATGAACTCAACTATAAATTCGTCACACATTTTGGGTTTTAATTATTTTTAATATTTGCTTACATTCTTACGACACTTTAATCGACACAATAATGAATAACGTTTGACGTTAATACGACGGTCGACATGACATCACGTGTGTCGACCGGTCCCAACCACTCTTTGCATGTAGCGTGGCTTTCGACACGTCGAGAAAAGCTCAACTTGATTTTCACGAGGGAAAGTACGAATCGATCGACAATTACGAATGCGTAATGCGCGAGAATCGCCTTCCTGGACAATCATTACAAAATTGAGCACTATCGAACAAACCAATTAAAGAATAAATTCGATAAGAATCAATTTGGTTTGGATCAGCTAAATGAGATGACGTTAACAGAGGCTAACTGAGAATGTCTACTGCTAAAGAAGGTCTCACAAAGGATCCCTATGAACTTACTGATTAGTGGTATTTATTAACCGCTGTTACGAAATATGGGATACAATGCAATGATTCACCTGTTCATGTATTGTATAGAGTAGGTACCTCGACCTTAAACAGAGGCATTGAAGGTAATCGATTCAGATTGATTACCGTTACAAGCCATTTGTGTTTTTATACATTCATCAGAAGCGTTAGCCTTCTGAACTTCATTATTTTACGGTTTCACTCGCGCAAGGCGAGGCACCATGCATGCACGTGTAGTAAATCATACCAAAGACTAGTCTGTTTGAGGCCTTACAGCGTAAAATTACTAGATGTCGGTGAGTCACTAGATTGAGATCCATCTTTGATTTAGGTTTAGATGCATCAGTGTGAGTCTGTGAGAAACGCAGGCGTGGAAAGATTTAGTTGAGGGTTCCATAGGGACGTAATTCTTAAATTCAATAGTTTTTTTTTTTTAAATTCAACCTGATTCTGCCCGCGAATTCGTCCGCGTGCAGTTTCCTGACTATGCCTATAACCTTCGCGCAAGTGGAAGCAATAATTTGACAAAGTTTTATCGCAATCGGATTAACGGTATGACAACACATAAATTACGAACATACAAACATTGAGTTTTATAATTTGACTAGCTGCCCGGCCATGCGTTGCATTGCATTGCCTTTTTTTAGATAATCGGTCGAGCCGTTTTCGAGTTTTTGCGAAACTAACGGAACTGCAATTGAATTATTGAATTGTTATACGAGCTTTTTCTTCTGTTTTTCGTGTCGATGGTACTTTGATTTGACTTCTTTATGTTGTTTGAGCCCATTAGGTGGCCACGTCGATGAGGGCTCATTTCATAGGATATTTTAAAATTGCTATTTTGTCCTACAGTATTTTTCTTCGTTTGCCCGCACAAACTGAACACGAAATTCTCATGTCGTGATAAAGACCCAGTCAAAGAGGTTGGTAAAAGCAGGTCAGGTCAAGACATAATTAAGTATCATAAATCTTGGGAGAGCCTCCACGATTTACGCATTTAATTATGTAGCCAAAGTGCCTGTAATGTCCAAGAGTGTGTGCCAGGATTGAGTTAGTTCCGCCATAGTACATTTCCGGACACCTTTTTTTTTTTTTTTTTTTTCGCTGAGAAATGCTTTATGCATTCCCGCTCGTGGGGGGACGAGACGGGATATGTGGGACTCCTGTCGGAATGACAGTATACCCACTAAAACTCAGCGGTGTTCCCACATCGCCGTGATGGGAAGGCCATGGGAATCCGGCTCAGCCTTTGCATCCACAACCCTCCCGGCGCGTGCCCGCCTAGCTGGCGGGCCCCGCATTCCCCCCAGCTTGGGGGGCTACGGGAATGGCCGAGAACACCTGGCCATTCCCGTCCGACACTGGTGGAGGCCTGTGCAATACAGGCAAGAGCGCCCCCGCACCCGCTGCCTGCTGGCCTCCACCTGGGAGGAGTCGGAGATGACTATCAAACTGACGTCTTCTTCGACCCCTCCTCCGCCTTCGGAGCGACGCCGCGTGAGGATCGCCCTCCCGCGCGCGCTCAGCCGCCTCCTTCTGGGACATGACGTGTTCGCAGAAGGAGGCGACTGCCGCCCAGGACCTCTCATCCTGCAGTATGGCATTAACCAAGCCGGGAAGTGAGAGGTCCGGTCCGATCACCGCGATGAGACTGCGGCGCGTCTCGGACCACGACGGGCACACCTCGAGGGTGTGCTGCGCCGTGTCCTCCACCGCGCCACAGTCGTGGCACGACGACGTCTCCTCCCGTCCTATCCGGTGCAGGTACGATCCGAAGCAACCGTGTCCGGACAGCACCTGCACCAGACGGAACGAGAGGAACCCATGCGACCGCTCGAGCCAGTCTCGCAACACTGGCCCAATCGCGTCTAGGGTTCGGCGGCCAAAGGCTGCGGTGGCGAGCTCCCCCGTCCAATGGAGGACGATGGCATCCCTCGCCTCCCGCCGGACGGCCTCCCGCTCTTCCGGGGCTGGGCGTTCTCCTCCCGCTCTCCGCCCCGCCGTCCATTCATATACTCTGGCGAGCACCCACGCCTCGAGTTCCCAAGGAGGGGTGCCGGCCAGAGCACATGCTGCCGCGAAGCCCACTGTGCGGTAGGCCCGCGCCGCCCGCTGGGCTATGGCCCTTTGGGGCGCCCGCAAGGCGGCGGCGTTCTCCCTCCTTTGGAGGGAGTCCTCCCAGATAGGAGCCCCGTATAGGGCCATACTCCTCAAGATACCGGCGTAAAGTTGCCGGCATCGCGCGCTGGGCCTCCCCAAGTTGGGAAGCAGCCAGGAGAGGGCGCCTGCGGTCTTCAGCAGGCGCGACGACAACCCGCTAAAGTGCGGGCCGAAGCGCCACCTGCTGTCGAGTACAAGGCCCAGATATTTCATCTGGGCCTTCACCTCAATTCTGACGCCCTCCACGAAGATGTGGGCATCAGGTGGGGGGCGCCGCCGAGGCCCGTGGAAGAACACGGCCTCGGTCTTGTGCAGCGCCACCGTTAAACCTAGGCGGTGGATCCTCCCCGCGACCAAAGATCCACCCGCCGAGGCCAGATTGGCCGCCTCCCTAAAACTCTCCCCCCGGGCGGTGAGGAGAGTGTCATCCGCATAGCAGATGACACTCGTGCCCCGAAGGAGAGTTCCCCGCAAGAGCCAATCATAGGCGATGTTCCAGAGGACAGGTCCTATGACTGACCCCTGTGGAACGCCGGCTTCGACGGCGTACCGCCGGACTTGGCCAGCCCTATTAACGAGGACGATCGCCCGATCCTCTAGGTAGCTGGCCAGCAGACGACGCATGTATAGGGGCGCGTGGAATCGGAGTGCCTCTAGGTTGGTGGAGTGGGGAACGGAGTTGAAGGCATTGGCTATATCGAATGACACAGCCAACAATCCGTCCCTCGCCTCCATCGCCCCCTTCACCTGGCCCTTGAGGCGGGCCAGCGCGTCCACCGTGGAGCGCTCAGCCCGAAAACCGAACTGAGCGTCCGACAAGTCCGGCCCGATACTCCGCAGGTGGCTGTTTAGGCGGCCAGCGATTATCCCCTCGAACATTTTGCCGACCTCATCGAGCAGAACGATGGGCCGGTATGCCGAGGGGGAGTCCGCCGGGCGGCCCTCCTTGCGAAGGAGGCACAACTGCCCCTCCTTCCACGGTTTCGGGAACCTCCCACACGCAAGACATGCGCTGAAGAGGTCCCGAAACCTCTCCTCCATTTGAGTGGCAGCGATCGCCACCACTCTTGCCGGAACACCGTCGGGGCCCGGAGCCGTCTTCTTGGCGCGGATGTGGACAATCGCCGCGCGGAGTTCCGACTCCGTGACAGGGGGGGCCTCCTCTTCTTCCTCAGCTGGCGGAGCTATCCCTAGCGGTGCGCCCATCACTGGTGGGGTGAAGTTGTCCCTGCACGGGAACAGGGACTGAACCACCCCATCCAGGAATGAGGGCTCCAGGGTCTCGGCCACTGGGGGACCAAAGGGGCGCAATTTGTTGCGCGCCGCCTTATAAGGTCTCCCGTAGGGGTCGCTGTCGAGACCCTCCAGCATCTCCGCTCTCGCCGAATCTCTGGCGGCGGCGATGGCCCTATCGAGGACCATTTTTGCCTCCACATACACCTCATAGAGGTGGTCCTCGTCGGCGTGGTCTCGTCGACGCCGCCGCCGGCTTCGCGTGTAGGCCCTCCTTGCCTCCACACACGCTGCTCGGAGCCCCGCCAGCTCCACCGACCACCAGTACACGGCGCGCCTGGGTAGTGGTCGGCGAGACCGAGGCATGCTAGAGTTGCATACCTCGGTCAGAGACCCCCTCAGGCGCCGCGCCACGGTATCCACATCCAGGCCAGCGGAAGACGGCGAAAACCAGTCCTGGATAAACGCCGCCTCCCCCGCTGCCTCCCTGTCCAGGCGGGTGAGAGCCCACCGCGGGAACGGCGATCGCCCCGACAGGGGCCGCGTCTCTCCGGGGCCACCGGTGGAGATGTCGAACCGTACGTAGCGATGGTCCGACATAGTCTCCACCAGGTCCACCCGCCAGTTCAACACGCGCGCGGCCAACGCAGGGGTGGCGAAAGTGACGTCCACTATTGAGCCACCCTGCCGCCGCACGCATGTCTGGACGTTTCCTCTATTCAAGAGGGAGAGTCCAGAGGAGGCTGCCCACATCTCCACTGCCCGCCCGCGAGCGTCGGTGGCCGGGCTACCCCAGTTCACCGACTTGGCATTCAGGTCTCCCAGTACGGAGACCTGACGCGGCGCCGCCCTGCCGACCACGGCGGCCAAGTCCTGAAGAGGGCGGTTTGGGGAGAAATAGACGCCCACAAGGGCTAATTCTCCCCACGCGGCAGCTACGTATCCCGGTCCCTTCTCTAATAGTGAGAGGGGAGGGGAGTCTGTGGAAGACCGCGCCGCTAGTGCCACCAAGCCGTCCTCGTCACCCAGCCAGCTGCCGGGGATTGAGTAGGGCTCGGCGACCACAGCTACGTTCACCAACCACTCGGCCATGACCTGCACCACCAGGTCCTGGGCTGCCCTGCAGTGGTTGGCGTTCGCCTGGAGGATGTGGTAGTTGGAAACCATTATTCCAACATCCCACATCCCTCCTCGTCTACCGCCGCTGGAGCTACAGCGGCGACGACGGCGGTGGTGGTAGCAGCAGGGCGAACCTGCGCCGGCACTATGCCCTTCCTCGCGGGCGGCTTGCAGCTCCTGCCCGTCATCCTGTGGTCCGCGGGGCGGCCACTGGCAGCACACGCCGCGCAGCGTAGCGTGGCAGCGCGGCAAGCGGCACTCTTGTGTCCCTCCTGCCCGCACCGGAAGCAAGACTCTCCCCAGTCGGACTTGGAGGGACACGTGGCTCGGGTGTGGCCGAACGCGAAGCACTTGAAGCAGCGCATAGGCTGGTCTTCAAGTGGCCGGACCACAGCTGAGCTGAGCCCCACAAGCAGCCGTCCTTTGGTCGCAGTAAGGACGGCCCCGGCCGCAGCGACTGGGCACTCGACGCGGATGGTGCCCATGCCGCGGCGCCCGAGCCTGATAGCTCCACCCTTTACTGCGCCAGCGTCGCAGCCTCCGGCCGTCGCAACGGCCGCCACCACGTCCTCTTTGGTGACCGAATCGTCCAGATCGGCCACCTCCAAGGCTGCGGTCTTTACAGGCCTGACGACCGTTGCCGCATCCGCGATGACCTCCTGCAGCATTCCCGCGAAGAGGTCCGCGTTTGCGCCGCGCTGCTCCCCCGAAAACTCGAAAATTCGAGCCCCAGCCAGGGTACGGCGGCACGTGATGTTGCCGATCGCCAGCCGGGAGGGATCCGCGTTGGTACGAGCCCGTCTTAGGACGGACTCGTACGTCTCGCCTCTCCCCACGGCCTCCGGGGTGATGGTCACCACGACCGCCGCGGTTTTGGGAGGAACCAGCTTCTTCCCGCCAGCTAGACCCTTTTTCGCCGCTGGGGCAGTTGCACTGGGGTTGGGGGTCGACCTTTGCCCTTTTCCCCCCCTGACCACTTTCGTCCACGGCTGGTTGGACGGGGTGGTGGAGGGAAGAAGGGCGTCCTCTTCCTGTGAGTTCCGGGGGGCCGCTGGAGCGGCAGATGACCCAGACGCTCCCTCCGCGCTAGTGGTTGGCGTTTGAGGGGGCACAGTGGTCCTCTTGCCCTTACCTTTGCCCTTGGAGGGCTTCTGGGCCCGGGGCTGCTCGGCCAATGCCGGGCCTCCCAGAGGCGCAGGTTCCGGCTCCGTCGGCAGTGGACTCTTATCCGCCGCTAGCGGCGGGCGGAGCCGCTTCTCTGGCAAGAGACGGTCTTCGATGCCCGCGAAGCAGCCTCTGATGAAGGCCCTCTCCTCCATGACAACCCCGCGGATTACCGCCTCAAGGCTGGCATGGGCAGAGGAGCCCTCCACCGCCGTACCTGGGGCAGATTGGGCAGGCTGGGCCGTGACCTCGGCCAGCTTCTGGTGTAGCTGGCTGACCTCCGCCTGCAGACGATCTACCTTCGCCTGCAGCTGCCGCGTCTCGTCCGAGGCCGTCCGCTTCACCAGCTCTATCACGATGCCGTGCATGCTTGCGGCCCGGCATTTGAGGGCCTTCTGGAAGGTCCCCTTCAAATTGGAGGACTTTGAGGCGACCTCCAGAACCTCCTCCTTGTCCTCCTGCGCCATGCGCTCCAATTCCGCCAGGGAGTGGTCAGCATAAAGCACGTTAGACGCACCATAGCCAGCCCTCGACCTGGCGGCTTGCGCCTGCCGCTCCTTTGCGGCGACCCTCTCCTCCAGGTCTTCCTGGAGTTGCGCCCTTTTAGTCAGGTTTAGCTGGCGCTCGGCGTCCACCAAGCCCACATCGTGGGCAAGAGCCGAAGCAGAAGTCGAAGCCTTTTTAGACTTCGACTTCTTCTTCGACCTACTCGCAACCGACTCCGAGGAGCCCCCGGACCCGAGCCTCAGATCGGCCCTCTTCCGCTTGGGGCGTTCGTTTTCGGCCGCCGACGTGTCCATATTGGACTCGTCGGCGTCCGACAACTCGTCCGGCCTGCTGAAGAAGCTGACCGCAGATGGTGCGCAGTCCGCTTCCGACGCCAAAGCGCCGCCGGCGTGGCCCTGAGAAGGGCCGTTGGTTTGGCCCTGAGAAGGGCCTTTGGGTTGGCCCTGAGAAGGGCCGTTGGGTTGGCCCTGAGAAGGGCCGTTGGCTTGGCCCTGAGAAGGGCCTTTGGGTTGGCCCTGAGAAGGGCCGTTTGAATCACCCTCGGAGGAGCGATTAGCGTTAAAACAAAGACGCCCGGAGGCGTCACGGCTTGGCTTCTTCGGCATATTCATAGACGTCCGCGTTTTTGTCTGCGAATCACAGCGCACTTTAGCCGCCGGTCTGCCACTCCGTTACGGTGGTCAGACACGGCGTTGCCCGGGGGAAACTACGTGGAAGTATGCGCTGTGGGGGATCCCCCACACATTTCCGGACACCTGGGGTCTACTCTCAAAGAACAAAATCCGTAGTTTTGGCCGATGTTACGGGTGCTTTCAACTTTATATGGCCTACGGACATAAGATTAGGCACTTAGGGAAGAATGGATGACAACATGATTTAACATTAACATTTGTCTTTACTCCATTAAAACTTTTGACGCATAATCATTTTGATGTCTTAGACTTTTACATCTATGTACATTTAAATATATACGGTGGATCGATTATGAGTCCGGAAGAGTATTTCACATTTGCGCCCTGTAGGTGCACAAATCGTTTGTTTGTATGACAAATAATTGCGGCGATGTTATCAAACACACTGTTTGCTGTAGTCTGTTGTTTTCCAGGTAAAGCAGAAAATTCGACAAACATTGTGCTTATCTATGTTAGTTAATGCTTTCGTTTGTGCAACACATGTGAAAAGAACGAGTAATTACAACAACGGCACCAAGTTCTTTTGGCGCGGGGCCAAAATTGGAACTAAAGCCGCCATCTTGTATCGTCAATACAATTTCTGTGACAATTACACAAGTTTTTATCAACAACGCCTCCCTGTCAATGTCAAGTAGGTGCCAAAAGATCATTGTAGCCTCATTGTATCACTATACCTTTGTATAAACATCATCTCTTAGCCTTCTTTAACAGGGCCGTGCCATCAAAAAACCGGCCAATTGCGAGTCGGACTCGCACACGAAGGGATCCGTACTACCGTACAATATTTAACACTACATTTTTTTTAAGCACGTTTCTTGGTTGGTGACACTGTAATTTAAAAATATTATATTATATATTATTTGTTGTTACAGCGGCAATAGAAATACACACTCTTCATGTTTCATGAGCTTGCCTCAAGAGATACAGCCCGCTGAAAGATGGACGGACGGACGGACTGCAGAGGCTTAGTAATAGGGTTCCTTTGGCACCTTTTGATTACGGAACCCTAAACAGCAGTTTAAAAGTCGACAAGAAAAACCTTTAATGCATCACATTGTTTTATAAGAAGGAGCCAAACAATAGTCCCGGAAAAAGGCACTTTGAGTTTCAAAGTACTTTCATTTTCTTGTTAAAGGGAGCCTTCCCACGCCGCGTGCCCCATGAGCGTTAAGTATTATGGTGTAATGGTCTTGGGGCCTATTACCACCCACTCATTTTAATATTAGGACTATTGTACTACATTCCGGGTCCATAATGGGATAGGTATTAAGATCGTAGACTTGCTGTCGCCTTGTTGTGATTTTAAGACGGTTTATTTCGTTTCTCTTACTTAAGTCAATGATCTTCAGTTGTTTGACCGTCCAATGTTAATTAGTGGACAATACATACACATAACATAACATCACGAGTGTGATCCCCGAAGGGTCAGCCAGAGAGAGCCAGATAAGAGTAAGTCCCATGTAATAGAGGGCGAGCCTATTGCCAGCAACCAGGCACGAATCCAGACTCCGGGATTTTACGGAGAAATTCCTGATGGAAAACCTAATAACACTTTGTGCGGCCCGGGAATCGAAGTCCTCATTCTCAGAAGTAGTCCTTGTGGATCATATGAACTTATATCAAGGGTACTAATCACTTTACGACATATCAATCGAGATGCGTCAATCAATTTATATAAAACACAAAAAATGTTTCTACCTATGTCCGCTATAGACTTTGAAAATATCCAACCGATATGGCTCAAACCGGTTTCATTAGAAAAGCAGAAATGAGAAAATGGTTTTGAATTACTAAAACAATTGATTAAAAACTAAAACTTCATGAATTTCCGATTGTGCCTTATGCATTGATTTATCGTAGTAGCACACGCCGGCCGCGCCGGGTATCCGCTAGTTTAATATACTTTATGAAATGATAATTCGATGAAGGGTTCGTATTATGTATGATAATTTTAATATATTAATGAGTTAATTATTCATATTTACCATACAAGCAAATTGTTGCCAACTAATAAATTATTCACAAAACTGTATCTACTGAATAACGATAAATCTATAAAGACAATACAAATTACGACTTACATTAAAACAGTACTTCAACAAGAGTATCTAGTAAGTAAATCATTCCCTGAGTAGTTACTTTATAATATTAATTACCTACCTCTTTGGTTACAATAAAAGCAAGTAAATAATTTATTAAGTCAGATTATAATGGAGCACTCTATCACTTTCAAAATGAATAAAAGCTTGGTTTATTATTACAAAGTACAATCTGTCTCGGTTTTATAATTACTTATAAAGGCAGTGGTCTTTTTGTTTAACTTCTTTGACTCGAGGTCCTTTGGTTTGGTTCAGAGTTTCAAGCTCGAAAGATTTGCATTCAACTTAATGTGTAATAGTAGAAAGAAACTAGAGAGTAGATGTTAGATGTTAAATTTATATGGTCATTGATTTGCAAAAAGTAACGAAAAGAGGAACGAGGCACGCCAGTAAAAAAGAAATCGCGGCTTTTCCAAGCGTAATGCCTTCTTTTCATCAAAAAAAGTAAGATATTCAAAGCAACAGAGAGAAAAATACGTCTTTTCAGTTTAATAAGAACTTTTTTACAAAAAAAAAACAAACAACTTCCAAAAAAAGACAGACTAAAAACTGAAAAATAACTTTAATTTCGGAAGTCGGTGTCTTTGGTTTTGTGTTTTCGTTTTTTGCCACCGGCCTCCGAAATTAAAGTTATTTTTCACTCTGTAGTATTTTTTTTGGAAGTCGGTTGTTTTTTTTGTAAAAACGTTTTTATTTTTCGCTCTTTAGTTGTGGTATCTACCCCACACAAATTCTTATACCTACCACTACTTGATATGTAAATAACAGTGACAGGAAGTAATTAAAACATTATCAATATAATTTATACTAAGTGGAAAGAATATGCATTATTAAGAATAACCCAAAACCTACTGGTCAGATGTTGATCAAATTTATAAGTACGGAACCACAAGAGCCACCACCAAATAAAAAAAAGAATCGTCACAATCGGTTCACCTAGAAAAAAGTTCTGTAAAGTATTTAAAAAAAAATACAGTCCAATTGAGAACCTCCTCCTTTTTTTTAAGTCCGTTAAAAAATGATTAAAACTTGAAAGAGGCAGTGTTGCCACCATCGTATTTTGATTTTCCCCGGGCCCCTCGTGAAATTTCCCTAAATTAGGCACTTTTCAATTTTTTTTCCCCTAAAATTTGTTCTACGAATAAAACACAAATTTTGGTGAATTATTCTTATTTATTAAAGTAGACTACACATCTACGTCCGTACCCGTAGCATTATAGTAGTTTTATTATGTATTATTTTGTAATTTGTGTATTTTATCTATGGGCCTCAGTTGCCTGACAATAAAATAATAATAATTATTATTCGTATTTGACATCTCCCTTCCGCATACACAAATCTATCAACGCGAAAGAGAAAAATATATTATAGAGAACGGTACATCACAACATCAGCACACCAAGTTACGTTCGGATACACGCAGTCACGCATTAAATTCTTTCGCGAACCTAAAATCAAACTTTCCCTAAAAAATCCCCTAAATATTTTTTTTCCCCTTAGTATTACCCTAAATAATTTTATACCCTAAAAAATCCCCTAAACGTACAAAAATCCTCTAAATCTAGGGGAAAATACCCTAAGGTGGGCACACTGGAAAGAGGACACGATACATAAATCATTATTACCTTTAAGAAAATATAAATTCAAAAAGAGAACCAAACCATTCTGACAATGTAATAGAATCCTTTCACCGATATTGTACGCCTTTATCCACAGAGGTCAGTGTACACAGGATACATTACCATTATGCACAAAATGCTAAACTACTATTGCAGAATTATTGCGCAAAATGCTTTTAGCTCCGTTGTAGTCCACTTGGAGCAAGTATGAAAATTTCACCGGAACTATTTTCTAATCTTTATTAGCAATGCAACACGATGCATCCAATTTCTGAGGTATTTTTAGAAAGCAGAACCAACGTAATGCAGACTTAAGTCAAACAGGATAGGGAGAAGTGCAGGTATAAACAAATTATGAAAGGAAGTTATTAAGGAATAATGTTGATAATTAGAAGATATGACTTATTTATTATGTTTATGTTACATATTGGCGAGTGTTTACGTTATGGCTATTGGGGAGCGAAATTAATTTTCAATGTTATAGGTTAATTTTATCTAGCTTTGTATGGTGACTCAGAACTCCGGCTTTCAACCTCGAAAATACAAGCGGTAGGGTGCTTAAAATACCGTTTGTTACTGCAGAGCAAAAGCTTATTTTAACACAGACAAGGGACCGATTGTCGTTTTGCGTGGATGTGGTGCATATTTTCTCCCAACTTGTTCTTTTTTGTGTTTGTGTTCTCTGCGTCATGTTTACCGCAAATTAAGGTTTTTTTTTACCATATTTGTGAGTTGGCAATTTGGACAATAGCAAGACCGGGTTTTCTCTCATTGTTTTCTTTAAAGGGGGCAGCGCCTGATTGCCCGCGAAATTCAATTTTTCTTACGTTTTTGCAATTTGTAGGTCAGTGTCAGGTTGTATGTTGAAAAAAATATTATTAGCGACCTTAACAGTATGTAGTATTTACATAATTAAAATCATTAATAAGTTTAAGTTTTAAGTTCATAATATAATGCTATTGATTGATATTTTATGAAATTTTCATTCACTCGACACTGACCTGGAAATTGCAAAACACGTAAGAAAATTTGAATTTCGCGGGCAACCTGGCGCTTCCTCCTTAACGACTTGACAGTGCTATCCGAAATTAATTAAGGTGTTTACCAGCACGTTCATTACGTAACACACTATCTATCACAATCTGAATCATTTCGAAGCCTATTGCTAATTCAATGCTTAACATGTTCGAAAAATTTGTCTGCTCAACAATGTAAATAACGCAATGAATGTTGTTGAACTGTCAAAATGAAAGCCATTCCTATTGTTAGTATGTTACGCAATTATCCCGCTGGTTTGAAACTACACAGTCTTCATCCTTGTGCTTGGGAAGCAGGTAAATTAACCACTAGGCTATCATGATATTTGTGCATATAAAACACAATTTACGGGTGTACTGAAAAGAATAAGTAAGCAAGGCTTCAAAAGGAGGCTTTATTCCTGAGCTCAAGATTCGAAGTAACAGGTGAGAAAAATGTGTCACACAAAAGTTTGAATTCGTATATTGTTTTTAAAGCTAGACTTCTGCCTTCCCGACGCAGCATCATTGATGTGGCAGCTACAAGTGCGATACGATTGATGCAAATATTGCCTTCACATTCCCAGCGATGTACGATACAAACACTCAATTCAGAAAACTAGGTTTATTTTGTACCGGCGACAGACTTGCTGTGTTTGATGTTTTTAATAGAAGCAATTTATTATGAAAGTTTGAAAAGGAAAATTAAACTTTATTCTACGAAACCGCAACTGGGAAATTGTTTAACTATTTCTAACTTAATATGCATTTTTATAAATTCTAACGTGATTATATTACCGTGGACGTTCCCGTCCAAGTCCATAAAATGTATGGAAATACTCACTGTATTTCCATACATTTTATGGACTTGGACGTGAACGTCCACGGTAATATAATCTTCGTGCACGTCCACGTCCATAAAATGTATGGAAATACAGTAAAGTGCACGTTATAACGTTATCGTGGACGATTTAAAAGCGTCTTCATATATTTCCATACGTTTTACTTCCTTATATTATCGTGATGCTGTGAGGTGGACGTGGACGTGCACGATGATATCGTCACGTTAGAAATGATTAAAGCGAACAATAACTGATTGCAGGCTACAACTGAGAACGGCTTACAAGATGATTTATATAATGAATACAATAATTATTTTCGAATAACAAATTAAAAACTAATTGCGCTTATTAAGTTGTCATGGTAACGAGCTTGAAAATATGCTTACAAAAAAAAAGGAATCACAGAGCATCAAAAACTCGATTTCTAAATAACAAAGACGATGTCAGAATTTATCGTCAAATTCTAACATCAACAAGCTCTTTGGGATATCCCTAGAAAGACACTGTCAAAAAGTGTGTTTAATTTTTTAAAACATTTTATAAAGTCTGAATAATATAGCTTTATTATGAGTGAAGTCAAGGAACTGTATCATCGAATAAACATCATGGGGACGTTTAAACGTCAAACATGTATGGTTAAAGAGACGCTAATCATTCCTTAACTTTAAGCAACGTTTATAAAAGTAAAGTTTAAAATCAAAAACCAAACATAAACCTCTCAAAACGGCTGAACAGATTATGTTATTTTTTTTTAGCTAAGAATTCTCTCGCTCAAGTCACCTTTCAAACAAAACAAAAAGAACAAAATCGGTGCAGCCGTTTAGGAGCTACGTTGCCGCATACAGACACACAGATAAACACGTGAGCAAGCAATGGACAAAATTGTAAAACTTTTATCTTTTGGGTACGAGGCTTTTGGCTACTTTGTATGTCTGTATTTTTAATGTCATTTATTTGTAATGTGCGTTTTGTTTGTGCAGAATAAACATTTTTTCTTACTTTTTTCTTTCTTTCTTTTTTTATACACCCTCTTTTTCCGTCAGAGGTTAAAAATAAAGGGGACCGTGTCTCAAATTCTAAAAATATCAAATAAAATATCAAAGTGAGTTGATGTTTGCTAGAGGTAAATGGACTTTGTGCACCTACATCACAGAAGGAGGAGCGGAACTAGAAAGCGGAAAGCAAAGACGCAGTGAAAACCACTGACGTAAAAAAACAGAAATTGAAATCAAGGAATTGTTGGCGAGTTTAATATTTTGTTCGTGGACAAAGGAAATGAGAATCTTGTGGCTAAATAATGACAGCCTTACGGGTTGATCGAGGGGTTAACCTACGCTTTCTGCGGTTGGTTCGTGGATGGGTGGCCATCCATTACACATGGAGACTGCTCCGTGCCTCGGAAAGCACGTTAAGCCGTTGGGCCCGGCTGCCATTTGTAGATCTTTGACAGTCTCTATAGGTAGTCAGAAGCCCAAAAGTCTGAAAACCAGTCTTACGAAAATATAAGCAAAAAACGAAAATACAAAAAAACAACCGACTTCCAAAAAAAACACTAAAAGACCTGAAAAATAACTTTAATTTCGGAAGTCGGTGTCTTTGGTTTTGTATTTTCGTTTTTGGCCACCGACTTCCGAAATTAAAGTTATTTTTCAGGTCTTTTAGTGTTTTTTTTGGAAGTCGGTTGTTTTTTTGTAAAAAAGTTTTTATTTTTCACTTTTTAGATGCCGTACCTACCCCACACAAATTCGTATACCACTACTTGGTGTGTAAATAACAGTGACAGGAAATTATTAACACATCATCCATATAAACTAAGTGGAAAAAATATGCATTATTAAAGATAACTCAAAAACTACTGGTCAGACCATGATCAAACTTAAATGGGACCACATGTGAAGCACCACCTATCAAATAAAAAAAGAATCATCCAAATCGGTCCACCCAGAAAAAAGTTATGAGCTAACACACATAAAAAAAAAAAAAAAAAAAAAAAAAAAAAAAAAAACATACAGACGAATTGAGAACCTCCTCCTTTTTGTGAAGTCGGTTAAAAAAACAACCGACTTCCAAAAAAAACACTAAAAGACGTGAAAAATAACTTTAATTTCGGAAGTCGGTGCCTTTGGTTTTTGTATTTTCGTGTTTGGCCACCGACTTCCGAAATTAAAGTTATTTTTCACGTCTTTTAGTGTTTTTTTTGGAAGTCGGTTGTTTTTTTTGTAAAAAAGTTTTTATTTTTCACTTTTTAGTTGCGGTACCTACCCCACACAAATTCGTATACCACTACTTGGTGTGTAAATAACAGTGACAGGCAATTATTAACACATCATCCATATAAACTAAGTGGAAAAAATCTGCAGTATTAAGGATAACTCCAAAACTACTGGTCAGACCTTGATCAAATTTAAATGGGACCACATGTGAAGCACCACCTATCAAATAAAAAAAGAATCACCCAAATCGGTTCACCCAGAAAAAAGTTATGAGCTAACACACATAAAAAAAAAAAAAAAAAAAAAAAAAAAAAAAAAAAAAAAAAAAAAAAAAAAAACATACAGACGAATTGAGAACCTCCTCCTTTTTGTGAAGTCGGTTAAAAACCAAAGACACCGACTTCCGAAATGAAACTTATTTTTCACTTTGTAGTGTTTTTTAAGTCAGTTTTTTTTTGTAAGAAAGGTTTTTAAGTCCCAAATGTACCTATATTCCTTTTTAACCGACTTCAAAAAAAGAAGGAGGTTCTCAATTCGAATGTATGTTTTTTTTTTATGTGTGTTAGTTCAGAACTTTTTTCTGGGTGAACCGATTTGCATGATTATTTTTTATTGGAAATGAGTTATCCCAAGAGTGGTCCCATAATAAGGAAACCAGGATCTGATGATGGCATACCAGAGAAATCGAGGGGAAGCTTCGAAAATCGTAGGGGCGACTAGTGCGTTTGTTAATGTTTTCATTAAGTATCTTATAGCAGTACAATTTAATGAAGGTCTGGAGTCGATCTGATGATGGAGCCAAAAGACAGTCGAGGGAATTCCTCAACGATTTACACCAGTTACCTTGTGTTTGGACTTGATTAATTTGTATTTATGAGAACTTTATACCTAGATGGGTTGTGACTGTCATTAGGGGTCTGATGATAAAGGCGAACGACAGTTAAGGGAACTCCTCAACGGTTTACAGTAGCTACCTTGTGTTTGGACTTAATTCATTTATATTGATGAGAACTTTGCACCCATATGGGTTATAAGTGCAATTACAGGTCTGATGATGGAGACCATAGATAGTCGAGGGAATTCCTCAACGATTTACAGCAGTTACTCTTGTTGGGCTTACTTCATACGGTTCAATATGCCAAAATATTCACTTCGTACAAAAATAATACCTAATTAAGATTGAAGTTTTACATAGGTTAACCACTACCTACTAGTCATGCTGATGCGTCAATTTGAGACTGAATTTAAGTTGCGTAATCGCGTCATCTCTAGCAATGCTCTTTCGTTGGTTGTTAAGCAATTTATGCTTGTCACAATGCATATGGTGAAATGGAGCTGATGGTGGCTTCACCATCAGCTCCAGTGCTTCTGGTTTTTACCAAGAGAACTCCTCAACAAAAAACTCCTCAATTCCTTGAATCGGGAAAAGAAATATTTTGTTAAAGGGGATGAGCAGTTGACATTAGGCTATTGTAACTTAGATAAATTACTATCTAACCCACTAAAAAGTAAAATAAAAACTTTTTTACAAAAAAAACAACCGGCTTCCAACAAGAACACTACAAAGTGAAAAATAACTTTAATTTCGGAAGTCGGTGGCAAAAAACTAAAATACAGAACCAAACACTCGACTTCCGAACTCGACTCGTTCTCGACTTTCGACTTTCGAAATTAAAGTTATTATTTTACATTGAACTATTGTATTTGGATTTCATTTTGAAATGAGTTTTATTATTAATTTTAGTGAGTTGACATTGAATAACATTATTGTTTATGATGTGAGTTATGTTGTTATTTTTTAAATGACCAATGTGTTAAGTGTAACTATGAGTGTTTTTTGATATTTTTATTATGTATAATTATTTTGAACACAATGTAAATTGTTAATTAATAAATTGAATTGAATTGAACAAAAAGTGCCTCTTTTTAACCACGGCACGCGGCAGGGGATCCTTCAGCATCACTACATGGAAGCGCAAACTGACGAACCATGCTTCGGCAAGCCGCGACGTCCTTAGGCATTATCATTGGAATTTCAATTTTATTGTTATACTATTAAGTTATATTCCTATTCGTTGCATAAAAATCCCTTGCCGTGCCGTGCCGCAAGTGGGCGCAAGCCCTAACTAAGCTAAGGCATCTCGACCGAATGGGTTAGGTTAGGTTGGAATTGTGCCCAACCGCTACATCACAATAGGTCGCAGGTAATTGGCTACTTAGTATTTTAGGACACGTGCGTGCGTGCATGACCAGATGTATGAAGTAAACGAGGCAAACGGAGTCTGTAAGGATCGTAGCAGGTGGCGTTCTGTAGTTTCTGCCTACCCCCATGGGAAGAGGGCGTGAGTTTATGTATGTATGGATTTTAGGACAACAAAGTGGGAATTATTTCACGTTCACAAAAAGGGGCACATTTATTATATTAGAGTGACGATTAATATTTTTTAGGACATTAAAATGGGAATAATTTGGGATTCGACTATTTGTCGAAAGTAAGGGCCTGCGCCCACTGGTGTCACACGGCACGGCAGGGGATCCTTCGGCATCACTACATGCAAGCGTAAAGTGACGAAAACGATGCCGCGGCACCCTTATTTATACATGCCGCGATGTCCTTGCGCATTATCATTGAAATTTAAATTTTATTGTCATACTATTAAGTTATATTTCGATTCGTCGCATTTTATATTTCAAGGGTTTCCTAACATTCTGTTTTCCGCTACCCGTTCCTTCTATGTGTGTACCCTTAGACATAACATCCTCCAATCTGTTATGTACGAAACTTTCCTTATTCATTTATATTATAACAACGGTAATCTAAACTTTACCTGG
This sequence comes from Griposia aprilina, assembly GCA_916610205.1. NCBI lineage: Eukaryota > Metazoa > Arthropoda > Insecta > Lepidoptera > Noctuidae > Griposia > Griposia aprilina. The sequence goes on from OU744288.1 coordinate 19,123,246, forward strand.
AAAAAAAGCACGGCTATATATCCAAAGTTTTCACAGCCATTTTTTCGACCAACTTCCGTGTTGGTACAATGTTCTGAATATGTATGGAATTCTGTTTGTTCAAACAACATGAGTAGGTATGTTATGTTGGCCTAGAAAATCTATGGACCTGATAGATAGATTTTACTTGTTTTCATACAGTTTTTTTACCTTACAGGATTGAGAAGGAAATTGTCGAGAAAGAAGTCCATTTAGGAAACTATTTTCTTGGTTTATTTTCGACCTAGATTAAAATGGACACAGGTAAGTTACTGGTCTTTTATTTTTACATACATACATAACATCACGCCTGTATTCCCCGAAGAGTTAGGCAGAGGTGTACCTATAACACACCCACATTTCGCCAGTTATGTTTAAGTCCCATGTAATAGGGGGCGAGCCTAAACCGGGCACAAATCCAGACTCCGGCCTGCTACCGAGAAATTCCGGATGGAAAAACCCGATAACACTTTGCTCGACCCGGGAATCGAACCCAGGACCTCATGCTCAGCAGTAGCGCTTGCGACCACTAGACCAACGAGGCAGTCCTCAGTCTTCTATTTTTGTTCCTACTTAAGCATGGTGCCAATTACAACCTTCGTAACTGTAGGTAGCACATACAACAACATTATGAACTATATGATGTAGATAGGAATAGAAAATACGACACGCGGTTTAATATCAAACTTCAGCATTTCTAGGGGTTTCAGATTATGAGTCTCAACACTAATACGCAATCGTATTTAAGTAATTAATACCTCACGTATTAAGCTTAGTTTTTATTCCTTTTATACTGCCTCGTTGGTCTAGTGGTCGCAAACGCTACTGCTGAGCATGAGGTCCTGGGTTCGATTCCCGGGTCGGGCAAAGTGTTATTGGGTTTTTCCATCTGGAATTACTCGGTAGCAGTCCGGAGTCTGGATTTGTGCCCGGTTGATGGCAATAGGCTCGCCCCCTATTACATGGGACTTAAACATAACTGGCGAAATGTGGGTATGCTATAGGTACACCTCTGCCTAACCCTTCGGGGAATACAGGCGTGATGTTATGTTAAGTGTTTTATTCCTCTACGAACAAAATTATGATATACATTTTAGTTGCAAGAAAAGAGGTCCATTTTGCTTAAAATAAATAAGTACCTTCTACTAAAAATGTTTATTTAATTACGTTCATAAAAACAAACGTAGACATTAAAAGCTTATGCGAAAAAAGGATTAGGTACACACGACTACATATCAAGCTATACATTTCCAGTATAAGCTGACCTCTCATTGTACGGAAATCCTATACGATGCGAGATCAGCTTATACTGGAAACGTATAGCTTGAAATGTAGCCGTGTATACTGATGTAAAGATGAATAGAAAATTTATGGACGGGATAGATTATTTTTCCTTGTTTTCATTATTTTTTTACGTCACAGGTTTGAGAAGGAAATTATCGACGGTACGTGGGCATTTATGAAACTATACTCTTTTTTTATTTCGACCTATACAATAATAATGGACACAGGTCCACTTAAACCTTTTATTTGGTTCCCATTCAAGCATTCGAGGCATTAACAATCTTCGTAGCTATAGGTAGTTACTAGATACTTGTATGAACTAAATTATATAACTAAAATATATAGATAGGAATAGGAAAGACGATACGCGGATTTCAGACTTCAAGCGTTCCTAGGAATTCAGATATTTAAGTCTCAAAAGTAACACGCTAGGATTTAAGTTGTTAATACCTCACGTATTCATGCTTAGTTTATTTATTCGTTTCTCTATGTACGGTCACGAAATGTGATAAGTAACCAGGGTCGACGGATATAGTTAAAGTTTAATAAGAAACCGATGGATATTTTCGAGTAAAATTTAACTTAAGGCGACAATAAGTGCCAGGGACCTTGAGCGAGTGGGAGGAGCATACGAAACTTTTAAGCGAATAACACACAGAGCACAGCACGCACAGAGCGTTAGCGTCTACCCGCAAATTGGTCAGCGATGTACTGCCGCCCGTCGCCCGCAAGAGCCCCCGCTTCAACGCGCATTAAGTTTATTCGCAAAAACAACCCACCTTGATTTATCAAACAAAATACAAATAAAAGCCGTATACAAAAATTTGGGTAGTTAAATTGTCTTTTAGATAGTACAGATTTCATGGAAATACACCCGATTAGTTTTTGCGTGATTATCGTTTTTGTGTTCGCGTTAGACATTACTTTACAAATTAATAACATTAAGTTATAAAAATATAATTACAAATATTCACATATCAAATTACGAAAAAAATTGTCTAGTTTATCATATATTTTTTTCAAACAAATAAGACTATTTGTTAAGACGTGATGTTCAATTTGTAATCATTAAAAGTAGTATATCTGCGCCTTAATTAATAGAACACAGACAGTTCATTCATCAAATTAAACATTTGAAAACATTCATCGGTTTTTTACTAAACTTCAACTATGTGGTTGAAGTAACCAGAAAGAAAGAGAAAATAAGAAAAAGATAAGAAAAAAAGAGAAAGAGAAGATTAAAGAGAAAAAGATTTAAAAAAAAGATAGAAATAAAGAAAGAAAAAAAAGACAGAAAATAAAGATAAAGAGATAAGAGTAACCAAAGTCCTCGATATCGAGGACCCTGCTTACTTATCTCTTTTGGTGACTGAGTCTAAACGAAATTATGATGAACGTTTAAGTTATTAGAACGGAGGTCTATTTTACTTAAAAGAAATACTTAGGTACTTACTTACGAGCAAAAAAACAGAAACAGCCATTAAAAGCTTCTGGTAAAACTAGATTACTGATGTGCTCACTATGAAGGTGAAAATAGGTAAACCTGTATTTTTTCTAGTAGCAGAAAAGAAAGCTAGTAAAGAAAATACAATTTTCCTTCGCCTTGGTTTGTTGATTAACCAAGCAGTTATTATGCACTTGCATATACTTATCTCGAAGCAACATCATTTCAACTTAAAGCGAGAAAGCGATTAGAGGGACTTCGCAACAGTTTCTGATACTTAAATCAGTAAAATATTTGTTTAGGGAAAAGCTTAGTTGGACATCTGCCGTCCTCCGAATAACATTATTCATTAACCATTGTCCTATTAACTCCAAAGTTCCGACAAAGTCATCAAAACATCATTATGTCTCTGTCATTTCAACATGATTGACAGAAACAGAGTGATGTTTTAAATTCGTTTAGCGCTAAACGTTTGTAGGTGCTTACTGTTTTGTGGTGCAAGCCAAAGGGCCCATTCACATGTACCACAACCACACCACATCGCAGCGACAACATGTGGGCATGCAGTGGCTACTTGTGAATATCGTCGCTGCAACTTCTTGTAGTTGTGTTGTGGTTGCGTTGTCGCTAGTAGTTGCGATTTGGTTACGTTGTGGCTAGTGTTTGCAGATAGACAGATCGTTGTGTTTGCAAACTGGCTGGCCGCTAATGCACGGTTTCGCTGGTGGTTGCGTTGTGGCTGCGATGTGGCCAGCCGTTAGTGCGCGGTGTCACTGGTAGTTGCGTTGAGGCTGTGACGTGGCCGACCGCTGGTGCGCGGTTTTGCTGATGGTTGCGCTGTGGCTACGATGTGGCCGGCTGCTAATGCGCGGTCTCGCTGGTGGTTGCGTTGTGGCTGCTACGAAGCCTTGATGTGGTCGGTAACGCACACACGGTTGGTTTTGAAATCAAAATTTGGTCCGTGTGGATAGACTATTTATTTTCATACAAATTAGCGCCCGTCCACATGGCGCCGTTGTGGTGTGGTTGTGGTACGTGTGATCGGGCCCTAAGTGGTTGTTTAATCTGCGTGTTGTTTGTTTATATTAGGCGAAAACAACTCCTCCATAAAATTACAAAATGTATTTGTAATAATGTGTTTTTGTTTGTAAGTAGCAGCCCGGAGGCTAGATTTGGGCCCGGTTGAAGGCAACAGGTTCGCCCCAAATACATGGGACTTAAACATAACTGGCGAAATGTGGGTGAATCCTACTTTAAGTACAGCCTGCCGAACCCTTCGGGGATTACAGGCGTGATGTTATGTTATGTATTTTTAATTTTGGTTTACATGAACATATATTTAGACTTTTCACAATATCTTTGCCGTGAGGTGTTCAAGATTGATGCTGATCTGAAAGAAAACGAAAAAAGCATCTTCAATCATATAATCATTAATTTAAGATAGGCACATTAAAGGCACTCTTGAAAGTCAAAATTTACAAGAAAATAGAATTGATTCTAGTTGCCACTTCCAAAAGGTAGTTTCGTATGGAGAACAATGGGCAAGAAACTCCACCGAGACTCTTTTAAATAATTTTACAATATTTTGTACATTAATTATATAATTACATGTGAAGACGGTGCGATCAAAACCAAAGAAGATAGCTTGGTGGTAATATTTGAATAGTTACGAGTAAGTAATGGGAAACTTCGAATACTGTTGAAATATAAAACTACAAGCAACAAGCAGCGGTATATTAGTCAGCACTAAACAGTTTTCGCAACTTTTAATTAACCACGTTATCTCCACATGTTGTTTTAGATACCACAGCACTTGTAACTCAATTTGTTCCAACAGGTACCATAATATTAACATTTTATGTACAACGTAATATGTCGTAAAAATGCCCAAAGTAGTAAAACTTTGCAGACGGATTAACGCTCACCAGACTTGCAATTAGATTGATGTACGCCCATTCTTGTACACCTAGTTAAGGGTAAAAATACATATATTAGGTCTTTACCTATGAAATTGCCGTTCTGCAGTACTGGCCATTTCAAATCAAAATAATTTTTGTTTGGCTAAGAATTCTAATTTCAAATTAATTTTATTTTAAAAACATGGATTTTTTTTTCTAAAAGTAGTCATTTCTTTATTGATTAGTGTTACATTTTCATCGCATTTCAATCTTTTTCGTCATCATGGATACGTTAAAAATTCGAGTAATTATGGAATATGAGTACCGTCGTGGCAGCAACGCGGCACAAGCGGCACGCAACATCAACGACGTTTACGGAGCTAACACTACAAACCAACGCACCACCTGTTATTGGTTTGCTCGCTTCCGTTCTGGAAATTTCGACCTGAAAGATGAACCTCGCGGTCGTCCGAAGACTTTGGTCGACAATGACGAATTAAAGGCGATTGTGGAAGCTGATGATACACAATCTACGGCTGAATTAGCAGCAGCTTTCGACGTTAGCGTCAAAACAATATTGGTCCATTTGCGTCAAATTGGCAAGGTAAAAAAGCTTGACAAATGGGTGCCCCACGAACTCAATGATCGCCAGCGCGAAGTACGCGTCGAGACGTGCCTTGCACTGCTCAACAGACACACAAATGAAGGAATTTTGAACCGCATTGTTACCTGCGATGAAAAATGGATTCTGTTTGATAACCGTAAGCGCTCAGCAAGTTGGTTGGATCCTGGTTCAGCACCTAAACAATGCCCTAAACGAAAACTTACCCCTAGAAAAGTGATGGTCACTGTTTGGTGGTCTAGCGCCGGTGTGATTCATCACAGCTTCTTACCAAACGGGGTGAGCATTACTGCAGATGTGTACTGTGAAGAACTGAACACAATGATGGAGAAGCTGGCGCATCTCCAACCAGCATTGGTCAATCGCTCGTCTCCGCTGCTCCTGCACGACAACGCGCGACCTCATACTGCACAGCAGACGGTCTCCAAGTTGCAAGAACTGGGGTTGGAAGCTCTCCGTCATCCGCCCTACTCACCAGACCTTGCGCCTACAGACTACTACTTTTTCCAGAATTTGGATAACTTCTTGGCGGGAAAAAAATTTAATACCCGAGAGGCAGTACAAAATGCCTTTGAAGAATTTGTTGCCTCCCGTCCAGCTGATTTCTTTAAGAAGGGCATCAATAAACTGCCACTGCGATGGCAAAGATGCATTGATTGCATGGGTGATTACTTCGATTAATACAAATAAAAAATTCATGAAAAAAATTCGTTTAAATTTTTTCATACAAAACGGCAATTTCATAGGTAAAGACCTATTATATACATGACGGCGCGCGATGATTTAGTCGATTTATTGTAACACTTGTTAAAAGTTGTAACTGATTATTTTAACTCTGTGGTTTAGAATTTATTTCTGTAGTGGTATTTTTAACTTAGAGCGGGTAACACCGAATGGGGTTGTGAGTGTCATGGCGGCGGTGGCGAGCACTTTTAAGATGCGATCGTCACGCGGTGCACACGCACAAATTCATTGCCTCTAAATGTAAGTTTAACAATGATTGTGATTAGAATTAATCAGTGTTAATCATTGTAATCATTACATTTTATATTTAAGTCTCGTTGCGTTATTTGAAAGTAAATTACGTGCGTTATTTTGCGAGTATTATTTTCCAAACATCTGCACGTACATGCCCATGAGGAAGGACCAACAGATGACGGATCAGCAGCGACACGTGGTGTCTCAGCCGCTCGAACATCCCGTCATACATATATATGACAGAGAATGTATGTCTCTCTCGTTATTAACAGCCATATTTTAACTATTGTGGGCATACTGTGGGAAGTGTTGGTTATTGCGCTATAGTGAAAACCGTTTGCAGTTCAAATCAAATTATAAGTTACGAACAAATTAATCACACTAGCGAATCACACACTGTAGGTACACGACCCAACTATACAGAACGCGCGACAGTTTTTAGAATAGAATAGAATAGAATAGAATACTCTTTATTTTGTACACCATAAAAATTACAGGTATAAATGTAGAAACGTATTCACTGCTTAACCGCCAACAACCAATTCTGCTTTTACTTTGGTCAAGCGTTATGTTATAGACTCTATCGAGCGCCACCAGGTGGCGCTGGCGTCCCGATTTGTCAAACGATTGATTTAACGTATTTCCGACACATACATACATATATATAAATATATATGGCACATATTTTTGTATTGATTTTTGTTTGTGTGATCGTAGCAAGTGGCGTTCTGTAGTTTCTGCCTACCCCTTTGGGAAGAAGGTGTGAGTATATTATGTATGTATGAAACATCTTCATATCTATATCGTTACTCAAATAGAAGACCACGGTTTCTGCGAACCTATGTATGTATTAAAATAAAATAAAACGTTTATTTGCTATAAACACATTGTTTTGGTAAAGGTGAGATCTTATAACCTAAGTGTCATTGTATTCTGCCAGCAAGCAAGCGTGCAAATTGTTAATTTTACATATATTTTTATTAGGTATATACAAAATACAAAAAATACAAACAAAATACAAAAAGTTTTATTGGCTAAAGGAAGAGGTGATGACAGACAGTAATTTTACATTAACACAGTTAAGATTGTACATCACAATTTTTTGGTTTAACCGTTGATCCCCAAACTAAGCAGGGCTTGTATCTTGGGGGTCAGAGTGCGAGTGAGCAATAAGAAATATAACGGTTTTGAGGCTAGTTGAACAAAAGCATGAAGTAGTGAGTGTGTGTTTGAGTATGTGTTTGTGTGAGTGTCTGTGAGGATGACAGTGTGAGAGGGATCTTGTTTGCTGGCACTTTGGCTTGTCGACAAATGTTGTATGTTGTGTTGTGTGTGTTGTGTTGTGTTGTGTAATGTTGTAGAGAAATGATTCTGATTCGGTGTAGGTTAGTTCCAGAAGCCATTTTTTTTGTACACTTTTTAGTCGAACAGTTAACAATTCTTTGATGTCCAAACATTCGCACACCTTGTTAAATATGTGTAGGTGAGAGTAAGCTGGGCTCCGTCAAGCCAAAAGGGACTTCGCAGGCGGAGTTGGGATTCTGAACACCCTCTTTGACAGAAGTTCACTATAATCAGCTCTTTTGGTGAGGGTCTTGTGAGTGCGGACGATTGCAGTTACAATGAAAAGTTGCCTCACGCGTTGGGCTTAGACTTCTCTGTAGAGCTTGTCAGTTGAGAATCGGAATGGTTTCCTAAACGTGGCTTTCAGAAGTGCCCTTTGAGCTCTCTCAACGTAGATCATGTGACTTTTTCCGGCACTTTCCCAAACAGAGACGCAGTACTGTATTATGGGCTGACAGATAGCAAGGTAGACCTTTCTTAAGAGATCTGGAGGCAGGCAATCACGAAGATTGTTCATTATGTAAATTAACTTCCTTGTTCTGCCAGCCAAACCAGCGATATGTCACCAGAAGTAAAGCCTTGAGTCAATAGTGACGCCCAGATATCTAACTGACAAGGTGCGTTCAATCGGGCGGCAAGTGCAGTTTGCAGGTTTTGGACCTGACATAGGAGGGCAGGAGTGTACTGTCAGTTGTAGGTCGTTTGGAGGACTAGAGGCAGAGGTTTTCGAGAAGGCGATGTAGTTCGTTTTTTCAGTGTTAAGTGACAATAAGATATTACCGAGTGCATTTGCAACAGAATACATAACATTCCCTCGTCTGCACGACGGAACACGAGATCCCACGACTTGTCGTGAAATAGGATCACTGTGTCATCCGCGTAGGTTATTATTTCGGTGTTATTTAATTTTAGGTTAGAGATGTCGTTGATATATAACGTGAAAAGCGTGGGGCCCAGTATGCTGCCCTGAGGGACTCCATAGTCTATAGGGAGCTGTTGGCTACGGTGATTATGTATCTTTACAAATTGTGTGCGATTTGTGAGGTAGCTTTTGAACCAATTGTAAGTTACTCCTCGGATTCCCAACGTCTCCAGTTTTCTCAGAAGCAGATCCACCGACACCGCGTCGAAAGCTTTAGCCAGGTCAAGAAAGACCGCAATGCACTTATCTCTGTTGTTCGTGTGAGACACTATTTCATTAACCAGAAGTGTCACGGCGTCCTCAGTGGACTTACTCCTGCGAAACCCAAACTGTCTGTCTGAGACCAGTCGATGTTTTTCTAGAAAGTTAACCAGAGGAGTGTTAACCACTTTTTCCAGTACCTTGGACAAGGTGTTAAGCAGAGCAATTGGCCTATAGTTTTCTGGTTTTTTTTTTTGGAACCATTTTTATAAATTGGGTTAACGGCCGCTACTTTCCAGCATTCAGGGAATGTGCCTGTCTCTAAGCTCAGGTTGAAAATATACGTTAGCGGTACAGCAATGGAATTAAGGGTTTTCTAAATGAGCGGAACAGCTAGTGAGTCCGTGCCCGGTGAACTGTCATCTTTGAGCTGAGTGATTATATTGCTTATTTCCTATGGGTCAGTAGGGTGAAGAAAAAGCGTGTGCTCCACCGTGTTATCAGGTTGGTATTTAGATACTATTGATTCTTGTTTTTCTGATATTTTAGGGAGTATTTTATCGACCAGATTTTTCCCTACCGAAGCAAAATGGTTGTTGCAGTTATTTAATGAAGACTCAATGGTTTGACAACTGTGTAGTAATTCGGTATTGTCGCTGTTACGGTGTGAGATTTCGCTTACGATTTTGATTGATTTCCAAAGCTTTTTTGGGTCTGAACTATTTTCTGATATTAGGCTAGCATTATAATGTCCCCTTATTTTGCGGAGGAGAGAGTTGTAGAAGTTATGGTAACGGCTGTAAACTTTCCTACTGATAGCGTCATCTGGGTGAGCCCTTGAGTAACTGTGGAGTCTATCTCTGTGATGCGAGTATCTAATAAGCCCAGGAGTTATCCATGGCTTGATATTTATCATAGTTCAGCTCACTTTAGTTGTTTGTGTGTGTTTCTCACATGCCTTGGACATTATTGAAATGAGATTGCCAATTGCAGTGTTTAACGAAGGCCTGTTGGTCACAGGAGACCAGTCTGACTTATTAATTTCGGCAGAGGCAGCCTCGACGTCGATTTTCTGTTTTAAACGGATGTTTCTAGTTTCCGTGAAGCGTTTAGGTAGGAGAAGACCTGCGACAACAATATCATGGTATATCACTGATGACTTGCATACAATACCCAAAGTTCTAGATTTCGTTTTTATAAAGAAGTGGTCCAGACATGCTTTACCTCTAGTAGGTTTGTTTATGGCCGGTAACAGACCGTGCGAAGCCATTAAAGATAAGTATTCACTATTGCCGCCATCGAGCAGAGAACAGATGTCAATATTGATGTCGCCGATTAGAATAACGGAAGAGCTATGTTTTAAGTTCATTAAAGTACAGTCAAGGGAATCCAGGAAGGGGTTAATATTAGATATAGACGGAGAGCGGTAGATGCCCAAAAAAGTTACTGTATCATTAACTGTGAATACTACATGGTCTGCAATTACTATTGTTGGCTTCAGCAACTCGGTTCGGTGAGATGACTTAATATAAATTACCACGCCGCCACTTTTGTTTATGGGTGTTGAGGAGCGAAACACATTATAGCCGGGTAGGGTGTTCAGTAAAAGTCTGTCCAACAGCCAGCATTCTGTCAGTACAATAATGTCTACGGCAGAGTCCAGGCGCTTCAGTGTAACCAAGAAGTTGTCAAAGTTGCGCTGTATACTTCTTATATTAAGTGACAAGATTTTAAAGTTAAATTTTAAGCCGTTAAGATAACTTTTGCATGTTTCCACAGAGTTGAAGCTATGACAGTTTGTTTCGACTGTGTTGTCTAAGTTATCTTGAACGTCAAGTAACGCTATTTGTATTATTTGCTAAGAGCGAGTTTAGCGGTCTCGTTTTTGACGGAAAACTGTCTTTCAATAATTCGGTTACATGCAAGTGCGGGGCTGTAGGTGCCAGAAAAATGTAGCTAGTGAGTGTAGGTGTGTAGGTGGGTGTGGGTGTGCATGTCAGGTGAGCTCGTTAGATTGACTATGATTGAGCAGGACTGTAGCATGTGGTGGGTGATTGTGTGATAGTAACTTTGAAGAGGCAAGATAAAAAACATTATTGACAAAGTAAATACAAAAAGTGAAAGTGAGACAATTAAACTTATCGTCAGTAGGAACTGCAAGTGTTTTCTGTTATAGTATAATAATGTTATCCACTGGCCCGGAGTGAGAAAAGCGGTCGCACTGTCATCCGTATTGATGAGGGGCAGAGGGTCTTCGAAATTTTGGGTCGGCTTTGAATCTGGGCCAACGTGGGTACTAGGTATATTACTAAAATTAATTTATTTATTCAATAAACAGGGTGGCAGAGACATCGACGCGCAAACTGTAAACATGAATTCACCGCATGATTCTAGACCCCCTAGTGTGATTTTTTTTCGTAGGTTATTAGAAAAAATACAGCTGTTTCATAGAAAAGTGTAATACCTACGCGGCCAAAATGTATGGAACTTTTTTTTTTAATAACCGACGTTAAATTTCAATGCAGGGGGATTCAGAATCATGTACTGAATCCATGGTAACAGGTTGCGCGTTGATATCCCTGCCACCGTGTATAATATTACCATACCATAGTGCTAGGTGTTGCAATAGTGAGATATTAAACGTAAAGGTTCCTACAACCAGGCTCAAGAAAATAGGTGGCTCGTTTAGATGCCAATGTATACGTTTTTATAATAAACTTCCCAGCCATATTCAAGATCTTGCCTGATCTTGCTTTAATAAATTCAAATCTTTTATAAAACGGAAACTGTGCCAGAAAGCCTATTATACTGTGAAAGACTATATTGAGGACAAAAAGGCTTGGGATTGAGCTGCTCCAATAAATTTACACGGTGAATGTTGATTTTAATTTGCCAACTATTTTAGACATGAACATTTACTGTAAAAAGTATTATATTATTTTCATTATTATGAATATGAGGACTATGTGGGTCATTGTTTCAGTTTTATTCTTGATCTGGCAGTTTAAGTAGTTTATGCGGACTACCCAAATGTCCTTTCATTAGTATTGTTCGTCGAATCGTTGATCTCCTTAAGTTCTGAGTTGAGCTGCATGGTTACTGACAAATGCGTGCACTGACTGGACTGGTCCACTTAATCTGTGTGGTTCTTTCCTCAAAATACCATTTCAGACAACAATCTACATGGTTCTCAAACATTATGCCCGATTTTTTATATACACATTGATATTGTTGAATTTTATATATACAATGATATGAGTTTTTACTTGTAAAGTATTATGTTATTTTAATTATTGTGAATGTGAGGACTATGTGGGTCATTGCTTTTTTTCTTAGTTAATTTTAATCATGATCTGGCAGTTTGAGTAATTTATGCGGCCTACCCAAATGTCCTTTCTTTGGTATTGTTCGTCGAATCGTTGAACTCCTTAAGTCCTAACTTCCTGAGTTGAGCTGCACGATTACTGACAAATGCGTGCACTGACCGGACAGGTCCACTCAATCTGTGTGGTTCTTTCCTCAAAAGACCATTTCAGATACCAATCTACATGGTCTTCACATGATCTGACCAAGATTATGTCTGGACTTTAAAAGAGACTGTGACCTCTGAGTTTGTTTCGGCCTTTCTTCTCAGAGTAGTCAGATAGGAAACGCTGACCTCATCTAGTTAAAAAATATGATTGACGTGTAAAAGTGTTTGCACAAACCTACTTACAGAAATAAAATCATTTATCATTTGAAACACATTGTATTGTGTTAATTATTTTTGAGTTTATCTATACTTCATTTGAAATAAGATCAGACATTTAAATAAACCTTTTTGACAGTCTGTTCAACCAATTTTGATTTCTATTGCGTTGGTGGCATGACAAATGGCAGCTGAAGTAAACAGTTGGTATTGTAATCAGGTTTTTGCTTTTAATGCCATCCTTATGCCTTAGGAATAGTAGCCAAAATCGGTTGAACGGACTGTAGAAAAGGTTTATTTAAATGTCTAATCTTATTTCAAATGGAGTATAGTGTAAGTATCTACATGTCAACCTTTAACGAAAATTAACCTTCTTCGTCTACGTCACAATAATCCCATATCGTACATACCTAATTATATATTTTTATTAAACCCTAAAACTTTACACCTTGTATTAAATCTTTGCGTTTTTTATCACAGACCCAATTTTTTATTAAATTAAAGAACATTAAAGAATATTTAGCATATTACACCTTCATTATTGCTCTTTTGCAATCACAATATATAATTAGGTATGTACGATATGGGATTATTGTGACGTAGACGAAGAAGGTTAATTATCGTTAAAGGTTGCAATGTAGGTACCTAAATAATGGTATTTTTCTTATCAGGTTTAAATTATTTTAAACTTTTTATTAACAAGTAATAAAAACTTATTTTTAACAAGTTTTTTTTCTTTTATTTTTATTTTTAACTTTTTAGTATTTTTGATGTTTGTTCATGTTGTTCTCACGAGTGTAGGACAAAAACGGTCCATCCCCCCAGAGGTCCATTGTAGGGGATAAGGGCTTCAGTACAACAGGGTTCGCCCTGGTACCTTGAGGCGCAATGTTAGCGATATGACATGTTTATACACCCTCATACTATTCAGCCCTCGGCACGTGCTCACCTTGGCATTGGGTCATCCATCTAATCCATTAAATCAAAGACAGAATTCACATTCATAACAAACGGAACAAACGAACTTATTTTCCCAAAAATGGGGTCCCATATTCACGTCCACCAAACCACCACCACCCATCAAAAACGGTCCATCCATCAAGACGAATCAAACTCGACTCGGTTGTGTCACATAATTACTGAGTTCCTATGGCCATCTTCCAGCTCCATCATCCGACCCTGGTTACCATCAAGCACCAAAGTACTCGTCAAGACGATTCATATGAGCCCAAACTCGATGGGGTTGTATCGTTTAATTACCGAGTTCCTATGGCCATCTTCTAGCTCCATCATCAAACCCTGGTTACCATCTAACACTAAAGTACTCATCAAGACGGATCAAACGAGTCCAAACTCGATGGGGTTGTGTCGTTTAACTACCGAGTTCCTATGCCCACCTTCCGGTTCCATCATCAGATCAGCTCCATGTCATAATACTTTTGCATTGTCATCCGATTTACAAATGCATGCAAAATTTCAGCTCAATCGGTAAACGGGAAGTGGATCAAATTTAACTTGCAAGATTACATTACAGACAAACATCGGGACAGGTGGAACTAAATAAATGCTTGTAAATTAGTTTTCATCTCATCTATTGGAAAAGGACGACTTGGTTCTCCTTTCAGTGCACCCAAAGGTGGTGTTTTCTATAAGAAACTTTTAGCGGGCAGTAATGAGTTTTTAATCCACTTTATAAGTGCGCCGCAATTATCTTTGCCGCGCACTTTTTGAATTTGGAACATCTTAGTGTTCAGCGCCAAAGAAATCGAACGCAAATATTGTTTGAATAAAGACTGGCTGGTATGATGGTCCTTAGTCGCGCCGCCGGCTGAATAACAAAAAAAACAAATAAAAAACGCGCGTTTTCGTCAACTTCACGGATTGTTAGAAATTCATGGTTTTGTTTTGAAAAATGAGTTCTTCAAGTGACAGTGAAAGTATAGAATTAACTCCTGAAAGTATGAGAAATGACGCAAGAAATGTGATGGATAATCTAAACTGCAAAATCCCGGCAGAAATATATGAAAGCCTAGGGTAATTTTATTGAATGGAGAAATGCAAGAGGCGCCAAGAATTTTTCAGAATCTGTGTTTGTGGCCTACTTCCAGTACTTTGAGAAAACTAAACAACCTTTCACTCTTTGGATTACCTACTCAATGCTAAAATCAACGGTCAGTTTTAATAACGACGTAAAACTGGACACATAGTTCGAAATTAATAGCGTATCTGAAGAGGATGTCTGATGGATTTAAACCTAAAAAATCCAAATTGATCTCAGTCAAAAACGTGGAGACTTTCCTTAATGAGGCACCCGACAAAGTCTTTCTTGCCGTAAAAGTAAATAACTATGTATATGGTGGATTAGTAAAGTATAACCATAGTGTTTTAAAATGCGCATTTTATTGTAACCTGTACTTCGATAGATACTTGTCTTATTCACATTCGGTTTTGTTACCAGGTGGCTTTAATTTTCGGGTACATAGAGCTTGTCGTGCCAATGAACTTTTAAAAATAACTGTTGATGATGTCGAAAATCACTCGGATGATTTACTGTTTAGTAAAGCTGACAGACACAAAAACTAAATTTGACCGATCCTTCGTAATCCGAGGAGAATACAAAACTATTGTACAGAAATACCTGGACCTGCGTCCTGCTGATATGAAGACCAATTGGTTTTTCATCCGTTATCAAAATGGCATGTGCTTCAAACAAGTTATGGAAAAAATAAAATTTCTAACATTCCAAAAGAAATCGCTACTTATTTGAAGTTACCAGATATCAAGCTGTATACAGGACATTGTTTTCGTCGTACTTCTGCTACTCTTTTGGCAGATTCTGGAGAGGACTTAACTGTTCTCAAGCGACATGGAGGATGGAAGTCGAGTGCTGTAGCAGAGAGGTATATAGAAGATTCCATTGAGAACAAGGCGAAAATATGTGAACGCATCGTGGAAAACATTAAATTGCAACCTTCAGTTAATCCATCCATGCCACTATCGCCGCGCCCATCTACATCCAAACAACGAGATTCACCGTCACATTTTCCTCAAAATGAGCCAGATTCGGACATTATTTCAAACACAGAATATAAAATCTACAATAATCTCTATTCCTAATAAAACTGTAACAATAAATTTTCATAATTGCGAAAATGTCTCAAATGTTAATATAAGTTTTTAGTTGTTTTATTATTAGATACTATTTAATTTAAATTTAGTTGTTACTCTATGTTTAATTAAATAATAATATTACAATAAAATATGAGGCGCCTTTTATTTTCTCATAATGGGTGATGAAAAGTAGAGTGTATCACTCGGGCGCAAAATATATTTTTGGCTCTGGCGACGTACTTTGAATCCCTCGCTACGTTCAGGATTCTACTAAAGAATCCCACGCTACGCTCGGGATTCTACTCTAGAATCCCTCACTGCGCTCTGGATTCAAAAAGCGCCCTCGCCGTAAAAATATTATTTTGCTCCCTTATGATATAATCTACTATTTTGGCATGTACTTTATTACAGTCATGGATTAGTTTGGGACTGAATACCCAACTTTGGTCTTCGCTCATTCATGCTAAAGACTAACAACAGCAAATTACTAAGTACCAAGCTATCTAGTACCTATTAGTTATGAACTAACTATTGGCATGATTATCTTATCATAGTCACCATGTTCACTAAACGGATTGGTATTGTCAGTACGTGAGTTTTGGCTTAAGCAGTAGTGTGTTTTCGGCACAAATATCGATTTGCCGCCGTTTTCGTCTTGAGTCCATAATATTTTTTTTTTTTCGTCAAGAGGTTAAAACAAATTAAGTTCCGACAAATCAATACTACTAATCATGACTACAAATAAAAGTACAACAATTAAGCGAATGCAAAAAATATCAGATCCTATCTTAATAAATTATGCCGTCATGAAAAATATAAAGTTTTTATTTATAATATTTTATTTTCTGCAAACAAAACCCTTTTTTAACCGACTTCAAAAAGGAGGAGGTTATCAATTCGGATGTATTTTTTTTTTTTTTATGTTCGGGCATAACTCCGTCATATATAGACGGATTTGCAAAATTCTTTTTTTGTTTGAAAGGGTATACTCTTGAGGTGGTCACATTGTCACCAAGTCAGAATCTGATGAAGGGATCCCATGGAAATCGAGGGAAATCCTCAAATTTCACAGGCACGCCTATAGCAATTTGGGTATTTTTTATAGTAACTCGTGCATTTGCTCTCGGAAAGCACCATTCAATGAAGTGTAACTGATAATGAAGACCAGAGGTGGCCACCGGAACTACTCAATTATAAGTATTTCACGGGTTACGATTCGATTACTTTAATATGGTTGCTAATCAATTTATCCTCGTCACAATGAATATGGCGAAATGGTGCTGATGGTGGCTTCACCATCAACTCCAGTTCTTTTGATTCTTACCAGGAGAACTCCTCAACAATTAACGTCCCTGCATCGGGAAAAGGAATATTTTGTAAAAGGTGATGAGTAGTTGACATTAGGCTATTGTAACTTAGATAAATTAATAGCTGACTCACTAAAAAGAGAAAAATAAAAAACTTTTTACAAAAAAATAACAACCGACTTCAAAAAAAAACACTACAAAGTGAAAAATAACTTTAATTTCGGAAGTCGGTGGCAAAAAACTAAAATACAAATCCAAAGACACCGACTTCCGAAATTAAAGTTATTTTTCACTTTGTAGTGTTTTTTTTGAAGTCGTTTTTTTTTTTGTAAAAAGTTTTTATTTATATTTCGGTTTTCGGCTGAAAATTCAAATCAGAAATCGTATTTCGTTTTCTATAGCCGACAGAAGGACCCAGTCCTATTTGTCTGTTTGTCTGCCTGGTCTGCACAGGGAACTAAACTGTAAAACTTTAATTTATTCAAGTTAAGGAAGGAAGGATGTAATCATTCACATCAACTGGAACACAATTACGATTAAAAGAATCAATGACAAATTGTAAGGCCATTGCTTTTGATAAAAACTTTTTAAATATAATTAAATGACAAATACGCCCGCATGCTCTTATCATACACAATTCGCGTAAATTGTATGCGGAATATCCTCGTGGATAAAAATAATATCATTCATTCATAAATAAAAGAGCAATGTCCGTTTTCCTGCACGTTACTTGGAAACTGATGAACACTTGTTAGAGGAATGTTTTGTCTGGACAAATTTTGGCTTAGTCGTTCCGATGCAAAAGATTTTTTGAGAAATTGGCATCATTTGTCCGTATTTATAACAGAAAAAAACCATCATAATTATAAAGTCAAGTCAAAGTCAAATCATTTATTTCAAATAGGCACATTAAAGGCACTTTTGAACGTCAAAATTTACAAAAAAATAGAATTGATTCTAGTTGCCCCTTCCAAAAGGTAGTTTCGTGTGGAGAAGAATGGGCAAGAAACCCCACCGTTACTCTTTTAAAAATGTTTTACAATATTATGTGTACATTAATTATATAATTAGGTATATGTGAAGACGATGCACCTACAATAAAATGACTGTACCACAATAGGTAAAATGAATTAAATATAACGCAATGACAGGTAAATTAATTATGTGATAGATACATGATGCTCACATATTTACAAATATTGAAAAGTTGTTAATTTTTCCAAAATTTTAACAAGTAATAATTTAGTGTGTGAGTTAAAGTAGTTACCTAATGTAAAAATCAATGTCATAAAAATTATAAATTATACAATTAAATTAGCAACCAGTTTGATTTTGTCTAGACTCTAGATTGTCCTATGGAGCAGGACCAGCATGTTTCCAAGCATTCTTATCTAGGATATAATCCTCTAATTTGTAAAATGCTTGTTTACAAACTGTACTTTTAATATTTTCATCCACTTCCTTGCAATATATCACAAGGTATTTTGTTGTAACATTTAACACAGTGCCCCATAAAAGATGTATGTACTTTAGATAATCAAAAAAATGGTTGATCTATTTTATAAATGTGAAAGTATAGACATAGGATATTTTTATCCCGGTTATCACACGGGAACGTGCCTACTAATACTTTCCCGTGTCAGTAGGTACGTTCTCGTGTGGAACGTATACTCCCGTGTGATCATTTTTCTGACCTCTACGCTGTATAATTTAGTTTTCTATGATTCATCGCGGCAGGCCGAGATGTAGATGGCGGGATGAGATTCAATAGGAACTGTTCCTTACTATCTAGGTTTAAATTAAGAGAAGTGGAAAGAGAGTAAGGATGGCTTTGCCCTGCAATGGGAAAAAAACACGTTTTAAATACCGTCAAACGGGGTAAATAGGGGCGAATCGTGACGAAACTTTGAAAGGGATTTTAATATTGAAATAATATAGTTTATTGCCAAAAAGGACTCTAATGGGTTTACTGTATTATAATTAACGATTATACGACTACTTTTATTACGACTATCTGTGTGCCTTATTCGTTCAGCCGTTTTTGCGTGATTAAGGACCACGTGCACCGCCAATTACTAAACACGTTTAGCGCTAAACGTGTTTAGTGATATGCGGTGCAAATGAGCCTGTGTAACAAACATCCAACTATCCAAACTTTGACATTTATAATATTATAGGTAGGAAGTCAAAATCAAACTCAAATAAACCAATAACAGGCACTTTTGAATTGTCAAGGTGTCGGTCAGTCAGAAAAATGAAGCTAGTTGCCCATTCCAAAGCGTAGTAGGTACTGTGGGGGTCCTACGTGTATTTAATAATTAACGCAGTACTCCTTAGAACGTAAATATATTTTATCAAGGAATTGTACACTCGCAGGCCCTAGCTCTGCCTGTCTACCTATTTTACAATCTACCATCACTTTTCCTATAAATCTTATTTTAAACTCACTTGACTGTTCGAGGCAAACCAACGATAATATATATCCAGCCAGTCAACATAAGGTTGACACATGCAGACAACCTCTACATGAGCTACGCCCACCCTTAAATAAAAGGATCGACGCAGTCGTGTTTTCAAACAAGACTTTTATTTACCACCTCGAACAATCGGACACTTCCTGCCTATACCTATAAGAATAATTACCTAACGCCAGAAATATATTATACAATATGAAGTCCAACTCTTACAAGAGAAGGCTTAAGGACAGGACGAACGATTTGCGTATCTGACTAAGATATGTGTCAGGTAAGAAAAACATTACTTTATGTTACCACATACATGAATAAATTAACATTCGCCATGCTTAAACCTCGTCGCGCCAAAACTGGCAAAAAGATGCGACGTGGCTTCCTAAAAACAAATAAATTGAAGTGACAAATTCACAACAACCCTGAAGGAGTTTAATGAAAAGAATGAAACTTAACATCGTAAACTTCGACCCCATCGGACGGTATGAGTCGGAGGGAGAAAAGGCTAAGAAGTCGGAGCTCATCAACAAACCTTTTTCAAGCACATACTCCAGAGGAAAAATCTCAAGACCCTATTCGATCTCACCATTTCAAACTCCATTAAGCATCAGCCAGTACTGATTGAACTGTGGGTTCTCAACAACATTAAATTTAACCATTGATGTTGACTCAACATCCTTTGCAAGAGCTACGCTCCTTTAGCAAAGTTGGTTACAACTCAGAGAGTATTCAATCCAAATTCGAACTGATGGTGTCAACACAACACCCTTTGCAAGAGCTATGCCCCGTAAGCAAAGTTGGTTCGAGCTTAGACTGAGTATCACCCCCCCTCTAAAAAGAACCACAGTTACCAAAAAATAAAAAAAAATCTCTTCACTCGCATTACTATGATCTGGAGTATGGCTATGCTATCACAGCCTAGTGAAATCCAACTATTATTGAAGACGAAGATGCCTTCTCCCTCAGACTTCTTGGTGTGGTGAGGTGTGACACCTCACACGCACCCAGCTGCGTCCGAAGATTGCTCCCCATATATGAAAAACATAAATGAAAAGGCATTAATACATTGTATCATATTATCCAAACTAAAATAATGAATTAATCTAAATGATGTTTACATCTAATTGACATCTATATGACAATAAATGACAATACAAAAAGACAATAAATTATTATAAGCTGACATGAAAAGGTTTTAATCTACATACATATAAAATATCCCTGAATCTCCTATGATTTAATTTTTTAAACTTATATTTTAAAAAGGAAAAAATCTTTATAAAATAATTATTCATTTCTCTAGACTTTTTTTTAAATTTGTTTATTTTTGGAAATAAGTCTTTTATTTTAGTTTTTCTAACATATGAGACCTTTTTCTTTACCCGAACTTTTCTTATTGTATTGTTAACAATACGCTGATGATATGATGGGACATTACGAAATCTTTTGCTGTGGTAAGAATGAATTATAAAATGACCACCTACAGATTTGACTATTTTACGAGTCAATGCATTTTTGACCAGGTCAACCACTATTTTTATTTTATTATCATTATTTCCGACAACATGTGACACCGCGTCATCCTCGACTATCTCATTGTCACCATCTAACTCTGAACCAAACTTTAATTTACAAATTTGCTCTTGAGTCACAGATAACTGCATATCCTCCTTTACTGTGGTTATCAACGACATATTATCAATTTCCTTTATATTGGAAAGTAAAATAAAATTATCCTCGTTAGATTGATCAACACCGTCGTTATATTTGTGTGATTCTTCGACGTGATCAATATCTTCGTTTAATAAGGACACATTCTGCTGTTCTGAAACATGGCTATACAATTTAATATAAGGATTAGTCTGACCCGATTCATCAAATTCGTCCTCGTGTTCATTCTCGAACACTTCGACTGGTCGTTCCTCATCATTCGCAGGTCTGCACTCTTGGCGGCTGCGCTCGTCATCAACATCATGGTCATCACTGCCTGCTTGGCAGCTTTGCTCATCAAATAATGGGTCATTATGTTTTTTGCTAGAAAATATAACAGTATCATTATCTAAATTAAAACAACTTTCTTGCTCGTCTTCATTGGTCATATCATGTGCAAATTCCTCTTCTTGCACTCTATGCCCTATTTTGGAAATGCATCTGCATGGGAACTCAGCTTTAAGCTGGTCACAGATCGCTACAAAACTCATACCTTCCCGGTATATAAATTTGTGAAAAGCTAGGGCAGCACCCTGAAAATATGCGCTCACTATTAGCGGCCAATCGCTTTCTCGCCATCCGTAGCTGGTGGCAAAATCCTCGAAAGCGTCTAAAAAAATCTCAATGCAATCGTGGCTTGAGCCCGTGAAAAAGTCTTGAGCCATCTCGCTTTTTTAAATCATAAAATTGATAAAACCACTTAGCTTTGAATTCCGGCGACTTCACTTTTGTTTCACCTTTTTATATTATATGAACTTCGCACAATATTAAGCTTTGTGCACGCAACACGAGAAACGAACTTGTGCAATATTTTATTTGGCTCTGCACACGCCTTAAAAATAATGGGAGCTTGCGTACTTTTGCGCTTCGGCGCCTCCACCAATTGTGGGGGTCCTACGTGTATTTAATAATTAACGCAGTACTCCTTAGAACGTAAATATATTTTATCAAGGAATTGTACACTCGCAGGCCCTAGCTCTGCCTGTCTACCTATTTTACAATCTACCATCACTTTTCCTATAAATCTTATTTTAAACTCACTTGACTGTTCGAGGCAAACCAACGATAATATATATCCAGCCAGTCAACATAAGGTTGACACATGCAGACAACCTCTACAGTACCTATACAGAAGAACGGGCAAGAAACTCCACGGACATCCTTATAAATCAAAATATTGTTACGAAAAATGGGTTCCATTATTCATATTGAAATATATTATACTTAAGTAGGATAGGACGAGTAAAACTTCATAAGAACTTGAATATTATTGTTAAGCCTACACAATCATGAATATTATAATATGATGCTACTTACCATATTATTACACCAAGTTTTCTTAGTATTGTAATTTGAATATAATGCTATGATTTAATGATGGATCGCTGAAATAGAGTCCCAGGAGGTGTATGGAACATTGTTTAGAGTTGGATTGAATGTATAAAAGAGGGAATACGAACTGACCATCTGGGGAGAGAAATGTTTTGAAAACTGGAGTAACCACCTTGGGAGTTTGGCCCTGGTCAATTCAGAGAAATACCTTATCGAGATGTAAGCCGTCTTTTAGCGTACAATTGATTCAAATTCAAACTCAAAGCATTTGTTTCAATTATAGGCACTTTTGAATTGTTAAAGAGTCGGCCAGTCGGTAATAGGAAGTTAGTTTTTTTTTTTTTTTTTTTTTTGGTTTATGGCTTCGCACGGTTTGTGCATTTAGCCAATGTCACGTTTAGTTAGTATGAATAAAACAAAGTTAGGGAAACGAAAATATCATTATTAAAAATTATAACGGGATTTAGGATAGGACGGATACATCTATAGGATCAGTATTATTTAAATACAGTGATATAATAAAGGATAATGAGCTAAATACAATGACGAAAAATTACAACTTAATATTATTTAAAGTAATGAATGAGACTATGCATTTATATACAGGAAAGCTATTTGTGCAAAGTAAAGAAAGTATTGAGGTAGGAAAAGGAGTACGGAGAGACAAGAGGTTACTGAGAAAGGATGAACGGTCATATAAAGGACAGGAGAAAAAAATGTGATCTAAGTCGCCTACGTCTGCGCCACACAGGCAAATGGGGTCGTTGATAATATGAAGTTTGGCAAGATGGGCTGGAGAGCAGACATGACCCAGTCTCATCCGTATTAGAATGGAGGTCTCCATCTTGCCAAACTTTGCCCTGCTAAACCACGGTTTTTCCGGAACGTCGGGTTGAATAAGTGAGAAATAACGACCCTTCGATTTGCTTCCGATATCCCAAGCCACCTTCCAGGTGTCCCGAAGAAAAGTCTTTGGTAACGTCACGAGGTCACAGCAAAAATTAGTATACGGAACTAAGTCCCCACACTGCACCGCATCACCGGCGAGTGTATCAGCCACTTCATTGCCTTGGATTCCAGCATGAGCCGGGATCCACCCAAATTGTAGTGAATTACCCTCTGAGATGGTTCTGTACGCAAATTCTCTTATTAAATAAATTATAGGCAACTGCGATTTGTGTTCGAATGGGGATTTATTGATGGCTAGAAGAGCACTTTGGGAATCAGTAAAAATAATAGTTTTTTTGAGCTTTAAAACACGGATATATTCTATGGCCTTTAAAATGCCGAAACATTCCCCCGTAAAAACAGAAGTCTCTGGAGGCAGTTTTATTTTTTGTACGATGTTGTATTGGGAATGGTAAGTACCTATTCCAACACAACCCGTCGGAGAACGCTTGGCAGCGTCCGTAAATATATGGTGGTACTCTAAGTGTTCAGCTAAAAAATTATTAAAACTTAAATGGCAATCGGCATCTGATTTACTTACACAGTTATATTTTATGATGGGACTGAATTGTAAACTCTCATAGCTACTATTAAATAGGGGAAGTTTATTGGAGCGGTGAATAGGGGAAGAAAGAGAAAGGAATTTTTTATAGCTTACAACTAAACAAGGAGCACGTTTATGGGACCAGTAATTTGAAGATTCAATTTGCAACACTAAAGAGTCCAATTTGGGAATGAGAGGATGGGTTGAGATCTGAAGAATCCGGAACAAATATTTGTCAGATAAGAATTGTCTTCTAAGATATAAAGGAGCTTCCCCGCATTCAACTTGGAGTGCATTAATGGGACTAGACTTCATGGCACCCGAAATAATGCGTAATGCCTTAGACTGGATGCGATCCAATTTTTTAAAAGCCATAACACTAGCAGGTTCTAAAACGAACAAACCATAATCCAGAGTGCTTCTGATGATTGCGTTGTAAACGAGTTTCAAAGAAAAGGGATGGGCACCCCACCACACACCAGAGAGGCATCTAAGCATGTTAAGGTGATTTTCACATTTGTTGACAATATAATCACAATGAGGAACACCACTTAATTTAGAATCGATTATTAAACCCAGGTATCTGAATTTATCTTTTACTGGAATAGGTATTTCCTTATAAAAGAGATTTACTTCGGGAATATTTCTCTTCCGGGTGAATAAAACAGCTGCGCTTTTAGACGTGGATAAATCCAAACCGTTTAGATGTAACCATGACTCTAAAGTAGTTAAAGCAGAATTGATAACAAAGGTAGCTTGTTCAACAGATTGGCTTGAAGAATACAATAACAAATCGTCGGCATATTGAAGGACCTTAACATGGTTAGTCAAGGAGGAGTCCAAATCAAATGTATAAATATTGTATAGAAGGGGACTCAGCACAGAACCCTGTGGGAGACCTCTCCACACAAGACGAGATACCTCATGATCTCCTATTAACATGTTAACAGAGCGTTCACTCAGGATATTAATAATGAAATTGGACAAATTTAATGGGACTTGTAAGGCTATTAATTTATTTTGTAAAACTGATAAGACAACATTATCATAAGCTGCATTAATATCAAGGAAAACTGCAACGGTAGAATGGTTGTTAGAGAAGGATAACCGAATATCGGACGTGAAAATACTTAAACAGTCAGTTGTACTTTTACCTTTTCTAAAACCATATTGTGATTCTGCCAAAAGACCCTTACTTTCAACATACCATTCTAAGCGATTTTTAATTACGTGTTCCGCTAGTTTCATTAGAATTGAAGACAAAACTATGGGACGGTATGAAGAAACATCAGATGAAATTTTATTTGGTTTAAGGAATGGCAACACCATTTGACGTTTCCATTCAACAGGGATGTTACCTGTATTCATAATAGAATTAATAAGCTGTAGATAATATCTGAGGATGTCATCATTTAAATTAGCAAAAAAGGAATACGGTATGCCATCAATGCCTGGCGCAGAATCCTTAGTTTTATGAATAACACCCTTTAATTCAGTGAGAGTGAATGGAAGACCTAGCGTCGTATGGGTGTCTTGGATATTGGATACGAGAGACAGGTTAAGGTTAATACCCTCAGGAACAAAAGGAGGAGCTAATTTATCTAAAAATTTACTGGCTAAAGAATCGGGTATAGGAGAAGGGTTGTTATAAATGGACCTAAATCTACGAATATTGCGCCAGACAATCGTAGGGTGAGTATTCGGTGAAATTGATGAGCAAAATGTACGCCAAGATTCGAATTTTTTCTTCTTAAAAACTTTATAAGTTTCATTTATTAAGTTAGTAACTATATCAAAATTAACATCAGACATATGAAGGTTATAATTGTATTCAGCCTCTTTACGTTTGTTAATCAATTCTGTGCACTCTGAGTCCCACCACGGAGGCGAAGGGATTGCAGTAATATTGTTATTTTTTACAGGAAATACTTCATCTGCCGCTGCAATTAAAATGAGTGCTAAAGCTTCAGCACAACTATTTTCATTACCATCAGAAATAACAGGCAAGGAGCAAAGTTTTCCGTCTACATTGTTTCTAAATTTGTCCCAGTCATTACAATTTCTATTAGGAAGTTTATGTTTTAAGCTTGATCTCCTTAGTGGTGTATTTGATTTGGGAAGAGGATAAGAAATAACTATTGGAAAATGATCACTACCATACGTAGAGGTTAGAGTATGCCAAGTTAATGAAGAGGCTAAGTTTGGAGAACAGATAGAAAGGTCGATTGCGCTTCGGTTCTGATTGGGATCTGAACGACGTGTGGCAGCTCCTGAGTTCAAGATGCATAAGTTATGTAAGTCTATTATATCTAGTAATTCATCGCCATAACAATTAGAAGTTGAACAACCCCATGATTGGTGATGGCAATTAAAGTCTCCCAATATTAAGAATGGCTTTGGAAGAAAGGAAAAAAGATTATTAATTTCTTGAAGAACAGAAGAAGAAGGGTGAGGAATGTAAATAGAAACAAGACAAGTATGATGCACTTTAATAGCTACAATTGAAATTTCCTCACTATGAGGAGGCAAGGTAATAATAGAGAAAGGGATAGAATTCTTAATAAGTATAGCTACTCCACCATACCCATCAGATCTATCCTCTCTAATGGTTAAATAACCGTTAATTTTAAAAATATGACTAGGTTTGAGCCAAGTCTCTGCTAAAGCAAAGGCAAATGGCTCATGTTTATTTAAAAGATATATAACATCACTCTTTTTGCTTATGAGACTGCGGCAGTTCCACTGGATTATTTTGGATGTGTTGTCCATTATGGGTGGAGTGAGAAACATTAAAAGAAGGGGCAACGTTGGACGGTGAAATGTTGAACTGAGACAGAAGATTGTGTAATGCGCAAAGAAAATCGTTTATGGAAAAATTTGTGTCTTTTGTTTCATTAATATGATTATTAGAAAAACCACAACCATTTGATGGTTGAGGAATGTCAAAATCTTTAATAATGGCATTGTGAGCCACCTTATTATAACCTTGTACAGATTTGGGAGGAGAGCGTGGTTTGAGAAAGACAGTCTTTTTATAGCTACTTGAAGCGGGCATTCTATTAGCTGAAGAGATTGAGGGAGAATCTGCAAATTTTTTGGAAGGTGAAGATAAAAGTGTATCAGCATATGATTTAGTTACAGGTGCATATACTTTAGCTGCTTCAGCATAAGATACTGAACTTTGTGCCATGTATGATTTAATTAATTTTTGCCTAGAAAATTCTGGGCAAGACTTATTAGTAGCATAGTGATAACCCGAGCAAAGGCAGCAAGATGCACTTTCTTGTTCTCTTTCGCAACTGTCCCCAGTGTGGCCTTGGCCACATTTATAACAACGAGGTTTCGACCTGCACTGAATTTTAGTGTGACCAAAACGACAGCAACTGAAGCACTGTACAGTAGGGAAAATATATAAATCTACAGGTAATGCATTATAACACATAAAAATCCTTTTTGGTAGAACCTGCCCATCAAAGGTAACAACTATGGATTGGGATGGTTTCCAAAGAGTTGTACCATCAACAATGGTTTTAAAATTGAGGCGTCTGACTTTTAAAATTGGACCGCAACCAATTGGTACTGTTATATTATCAATAACTTCCTCCGGAGACCATTCCGCAGGAACACCACGCACTAAACCCATTCTAGTAACATTAAAAGTAGGTATAAAAGCTTTATAATTATTTGTCTCAAGACTATTGTTCGCAATAAAGGAGTTTGCGTCCAGGAAATTTGAAAAAGATAGGGATATTTTATTGCGCCCTATTTTTTTGACGCTACCATTTATTACATTTTGAAAGGCATTGTGTTTTAAGAACTTGCCAAATGTGATTGGGTGCAATGTCGTTCCATCATCTGGTGAAATGGTTTTTTTTTGAACATGAATTACAAAAGGTGAGCTGTCAGTTTTATCATAAGATTTTCGACCTATCTGGGTGGGAACAATTATGGACGGAGCAGGAACATCAGATATTGTATTATTAGGCACATCGGTGGAAACAATAATTTCGGTGCAGTTAGGCTGTAATGTAGTAATTGGTGTTGAGTCCGTGCAACCACAACCCGAAGACTCAGAACCGTGGTTTTTACGGGTACGGCGGCGTTTATTGCAGTGTTTGCAAACATGCACACGACTTCTTTTTAAGTGACGAGCCGAAGACGACCCATCGGTATCCATGCCCGATTCATTAGAGATAGTAACATAATTGCCTGCCGGGGGCACAAAGACCCCCGGGTCAGGCGGCTCGTTCATTTTCCCGCTAAATAATAAAAAAGAAACTTACCACTATCGAAGAAACTAAACAAAACTAGAATGAAAATACAAGTAAAAGAAAATAGAACACTAAAAACTACAACTACTGATCTTATAAAACAGGTTTTTTTTAATTTTAAAATTAATCTCAAAAAGGACGCGTCCACCAAGTTGAAGTTTCCCGCGCTTTTTTAGGAAGTTAGTTGCCGATTCCAAAGCGTAATAGGTGCCTATGGAGAAAAACGGGCATAGAACTCAATAGAAACTCTTTTTAAATTATATTGTTACAAAATATTAGTTATATATATTAATATTTAATTTATAATTATATTGGAGAACGATGTAAAAGATGTGCATGTTAAAACCGTCCAGAGTACAATAAAATTAATCATAGAGAATTATTCAAAAATAATATAATTAATATAAAAGTTAAATTTAAAATTAAAAAACTCCCGAAACAAACAAAAACCTCTAAAAAAGGTTGAACAGATTTTTTATATTTTTTTCTTAGCTAAGAACACTCGATCCAGTCACTTTCCAAACAAAACAAAATCGGTTCAGCCGTTTGGGAGCTACGATGAATCAGACAGACACACACGTTAAACTTATAACACCCCTCTTTTCCGTCGAGGGCTAAAAATAAGCCGTGCCAACTAAGAGATGACCTGTCACAACTGACGGCACCTGTTCACAAACATGACGCATGAATCACCACGATTCAGCTCATTCCAAAGTGTTATTTAGGTTTTCTAGAGAGAAAATACTTAGTCGCAATCGACTCGAAAAGAAATGTTACCAGGATCATAAGCTGACCTATTTATCGGTCCTAATAAAAACCTCATGGACAGGGAATATTGCTACAATTACTCTTCACTTCTGCGTATCTCGTCAGGAAATACAACCCCAGCCGTATGTCCAATTTGTCTCAACAAACAATGCGCGACCCTATATAAAAACCTCCGTCTTTTTCGCTTCATATACTTTTTTGAATACAAGCGATTTTTTCTTGGATATCTATGCACAGCGTCACATTTCAAAGGTCTTATTCTTCTATATCTATAGGTAGTATTATAAAACAAAGTCGCTTTTCGAGTCTGTCTATGTGACTGCTTAGATCTTCTAAGCTCCACAATGGATTTTAATGAATTTTTATTTATGCTGGGAGGTTTAAGTGTGTGTATTAAAAGCTTTTTACAAAACAAGAATACAAACAACTTCCAAAAAAAACACTACAAACGGAAAAAATAACTTTAATTTCGGAAGTCGGTGTTTTTGTTTATGTATTTTCAGTTTTTGCCACTGAATTACGAAATTAAAGTTTTATTTTGGAAGTTGTGTTTTTTTTTGTAAAAAAGTTTTTATTTTTAACTTTTTAGTTGTGGGACCTACCCCATACAAATTCGTATACCATTACTTGATATGTAAATAACAGTGACAAGAAGTTATTAAAACATGATCAATACATATAATTATACTAAGTGGAAAAAATACGCATTATGATCTTGATCAAATTTATATGAGAGGCAGCGAGCTTTCAAATAAATAAATAATCATCAAAACCGGTTCACCTATGTGTAGAAAAAAGTTCTGAGGTAACACACTGAGGTACACATAAAAAAAATACAGTCGAATTGAGAACTCGACATTGAAATCGGTTAAAAATTAAACATCGCACAGAAATCTCGATGGTTTGACAAGACGTAAAACCCGTATAAAGCAGGGTCGGGTCGCTAGTTATTAGAATAAAGGGACTTTTTCACATGAATAATATTATACAATGTATATGGAAACACTGGCAACTTATAATGAGAAGGTCGGGATTGTGAACTTCGTACCTTATTGGCATTATCATCCGAACTCAATTCTTTATTCAAACAATTTCTCTTTGATCCGTCCTTTTTTTTTTTGTTAAAATATTGTAAAGTAATACAATAAAAGCTCTTTCGTGTTGCTGTGTTCGTTATGTATCAATGGAGAAGAGAAAGTCATTCTTATGGTAATTGAGGTTTTAGATGGTCTCAGATTGGTGCAGTTAATGGGGACGTGTGTTTCATATTATAAATGTTCTAAGGCTAGCACCCATTTGGGCGGGCTGCAACGTATTGAAAAAATTACTATCGTGCATTTAGTATAAACCATAGAAATATAAATATATCTATGGTATGAACTATCACACACCATAACGAGCCGAATTGGGTTTTTTTTTTGTATTTGCATGCGGTGCTGCCCTATGTGGCAGTATTATGTATTAGCCTTTAATTGGTTACTTTTTACGAGTAGAGACCTGCCTTAATTGAATAAGCTCTTATGTCATTTAAGGTGACCTGTTGGGTAATTACGTAACACACTAATAGTAGGAATGGGTTTCATTTTGACAGTTCACCAACATTCATTGCGCTGTTTACGTTGTTGAGCAGACAATTTTTTCGAACATATGAAGCAATGGATTAGCCGCATTCTTCAAAATGATTCGAATTGTGATTGATAGTGTGTTACGTAATTAGGGTGCTTATATAAGGTGGCCGGCACATCGAACACCCCTTCGTTGAAAATTTCGTCGGTAATAAAATAAAAAATGCTGTTTCATACATTTTGACCGCGGAGGTATTACACTTTTCAATAAAACAGCAGCGATAAAAATTTCTACGCTATGGAGTCTAGAATCATGTGCTGACTTCATGGTTATAGTTTGCACGTCGATGTCCCTGACACCATGTATAATGCCAAAGTCAAAGTCAAATCATTTATTTCAAATAGGCACATAAAGGCACTTTTGAACGTCAAAATTTACAAGAAATTAGAATTGATTCTAGTTGCCCCTTCCAAAAGGTAGTTTCGTATAGAGAAGAATGGGCAAGAAACCCCACCGTTACTCTTTTAAAAATGTTTTACAATATTATGTATACATTAATTATATAATTATATGTGAAGACGATGCACCTAGAATCAAATTACTATACCACAATAGGTAAAAATAATTAAATATAACGCAATGACTGGTAAATTAATTATGTGATTGATACATGGTGCTTACATATTTACAAATATTGAAAAGTAGATGATTTTTCCAAAATTTTAACAAGTAATAATTTAGGGTGTGAGTTAAAGTAGTTACATAATGTAAAAATCAATGTCATAAAAATTATAAATTATACAATTAAAGTAGCAACCAGTTTGATTTTGTCTAGACTCAAGATTGTCCTATCAGCATGTTTCCTAGCATATAATAGGATATAATTTGTAATATGCTTGTTTACAAATTGTACTTTTAATATGAGTTTTAAATTTTCTTTCATTTAATTGCATTATATCACAAGGTATTTTGTTATAACATTTTAACACAGTAAACACCATTGTAAAGTGTATAATACAGCTAAATAATATAAACCCTTTAATCTTGAGATAGAAACTTTAATCTTGAAAGCTAAGCAAATCCTTGTAATCTTGTTACAGTTACTGTTATCTTAAGTTAGTTAAGATAACAGTATCAACTAGTGTAGGTATAACAAATAAATAGTCCAAATAGAGAAACTTTGCTTATAAATAGTATTGAGATCTCAGTGAAAGTGCTTGTCCTTTGAAGTACTCCCATCATTGTTTTTGAAAAAATTAAATATGAAACAAAAATTATTAATTTAAAAAAAAATATTACAAAGTAGTTCCGATATCCTGATTAGGATATCCGAACTACTTTGCACATTTTATGTTTATGATCGTTGAAAGTAGTTCCGATTGGAACTACTTTTAACGATCATATAAAAAAAAAAATGTTGACTCGACAGTCCCCATCTCGGCCCTGATAAGAAATGACATAACAAAGTCACGTCTCAAAGTCTCTTTTAAAGTCCAGACATAATCTTGATCAGATTGTGTGAGGACCATGTGGATTAGTGTCTTAAATTTTCTTTTATGGAAAGAACCACACAGAATTCAGTGGACCTGTCTAGTCAGTGCAAGCACAGTAATCGTGCAGCTCAACGGAGCTCAACGACTCGACGAACAATATCACAGAAAGGACATTTGGGTAGACCGCATAAAGGACTCAAACTATCAGACCATCATTAAAACTAGCTGAGAACGATAAAAAAAAAAATGGAAAATCCAAAAATGCACGCCTCATAATCTCATTCAATTCTATAAAAAATATAGGTATACAAGGAATGAAATGTCCAGTCGTATTTTTATATTACTAATTACAATTAAACTACATTGAATTAGACCGTGATTTTCGAAAAGACTTAGTTTTCGATAACACTGAAGCGTTAAAAAAAAATGGACTCGTTTAGTTAAGTTTTTCGGGAGTTACCGTGACCACGCCAGGATCCATACATACAGACACATGGACGTCGACAGAATATTTTCCTTAAACAGTTTTTAATTATTTTAAATAGCAAAATGTCTTTTGAAAATAACATGAGTGTTGGAACGAGGGTTCATCTTGACGTTTGTGTGTGAATATTATTCTACAAGTGCGATATGAAGTAAATAGAGACATTTTTAGCTCAAGGAGTTACTTGTTCTTTGTAAGGCGAGGGTAGAGCACTACCTCACGCGCTTCGCTTATGAGGCGTGCAAAATACCCAGATAGACCTCACATTCACAATAATTATAATAATAAAATGTTTTATAATACTTTAGAAAGTAAATATTCATTTCATTTTGTATATAATATTCATCAATGTCAATGTCTATGTAAAATTATTTGTGTAGCCAAATAGCATTGCTATGTCAGTTTTTGAGATTGGCAATGCATCCCCTAATCCTTTGAGGTGAAGCAGGCGTCTATATCTAGAATAGCCTTTTCAATCGAGAGATGGTAGAAGGAGCGTTGGCAGAACTTCAGGCTTAGCACAAGGACCGTCTTGTCGACGGAAGAATAGACAAAAAAGACGTTTCGTGAAAACAGTACAACGGCAGCAAAGTAGAAAGTGTCAACTGCACTTTTTACGAAATTCAGTAATTTATTCACGTTTATCTTTTATTTTGCTTACATCTCGAAAATGATGAGTCCTATCGCAAAAATAATGAAAATTTCGACCCCCTTTAAGTAACCCTTAAACCCCTAAAACTCAACATGTAGGTAAACATTTTTCACATTTTCCGTACAAAAAGAGAAAAATTCCTTTTTTCCATTCCATTTTTATACTTTGTGGCCGTCGAGTAAAAAGTTTTCTACCGTCTTTAGCATGGCGATTAAAAAATCAAATTGTCTTCACTACCTTAGACAACTGTCTTCTGAAATAGTCTACATTAAAAAGGACCTAGACAACGATTGGCAGAAACGGAAGACAAAATGACAGATTTTAGAAGGATTTTTACGGTGCGAAAAATGGAGAAACGAAATGTCACATTGTATGGGAATAGCCGCTAAGCCCACTGCGGTGCTATTCTCTAAGGATACAGCCATAGATAATAGATAGAAAGTATATTAAGGATACAGCCATAGATAGAAAGTATATTTCTATGAATACAGCCTTGTGCACAGCGCTGCCGCAGCGACGAAACAGCGGCGAAACAACGTGGATCGTCGCTGCGGCAGCGCTGCGCGCAAAGCTGTATCCTTAGAGAATAGCACTCCAGTTAGGTATGTGGATGACCTACACAAGGTCGCGGGTAGCCCTGGTTGAGACTCGCACAGACCAGGGAAGCATGACACAAAAGGGAGGAGGTTTAGGTCAGCAGTGGGTGAAATAAGGCTACCAATGATAATGATGATGATCGCCTTTGATTCGGCCACTTTTTTTGTTCCATCTTAATTGTACGACTGCCTGACTACCTCGTTGGTCTAGTGGTCGCAAGCGCTACTGCTGAGCATGAGTTCCTGGGTTCGATTCCCGGGTCGGGCATAGTGTTATCGGGTTTTTCCATCTGGAATTTCTCGGTAGCAGCCTGGAGCAGTCTGGATTTGTGCCCGGTTGATGGCAATAGGCTCGCCCCCTATTACATGGGACTTAAAAATGACCTGCGAAATGTGGGTGTGCTATAGGTACACCTCTGCCTAACCCTTCGGGGTATACAGGCGTGATGTTATGTTATGTAATTGTACGATTAGCTTCTACCCGCGACTTAGTCCGCGTGAAATTTCTTATTTCTCCGACCCGACGCGTCGCATCGCATCGCCCGCCCGCGCTATTACTTCGTTTTCACGTAGCGTTCTTTCTGATTTTTTTTCATTTTGCGCGGCTCCTAAGGGTCGCAGCGTGATGTTTAGTATTGGTCTCAAGAATTAGGGGAAAAAAAAAAAAAAAAAATTAAAAAAAAGAAAAAAAAAAAAAAATTATTAATTATTATTATTTTTTTTTTTTTGGAATTAGGGTTAGGTTATCAAATACAAAAAGAATTGTTCAAATCCGACTGGTAGTTCCAGAGATTAGCGCGATCACACAAAAATAAAAAATAAACTTCGGGTAAAACATACAAACAACAGCACATAACAAAACAACAACACCATACATCCACACCTCACCACACACAACAACATTTCCATTACAAAATACAATTAAGTAGGTACGACTCAAAAAGATTTTTTTTCAATGTGTCAATCTTTTATACATTTCGAGAGGCTAAGCTCAACTGAGCAGCCTAATATTGAACCTCTTTGTACATCTCTTTCGATACCTCCAACTAAACTTACAAAAGCTAGGTGATTTACTTTTTTTGTTACCAAAAGCTGAGTATTTAGCCTTTTCAATAATACTGGCATCTCTAAAAGACACTATTTTAAAAGTTAACTCTCAGAGGGATAAAACTATCCCAGTTTACTTTTTGTTCTACAAAAATAACATCTTGTAACAATTCCATTCGTCTTCTGCAGTATTCCCCAGAGGTTGAGGTCAATAAACTCGGGTTAAAGGACAGTTTGAAGTTTAACTTTGCGAGAAATCTGAGTTTAGCAATGTTGAACTTTGACGCGAAGGAAATATTTTGACGAAACAATTAAATCTAATTTTTTTTTTGAAAAATCTCAACATACTATGATTACCTAGTTTTATTCATTTAAATTATATCAGCGACTTATACAGGATATTTTGTTAATACTCTGTAGCAAAGACATTCCCAGAATGGGAAAATGATGTACACGATATTCACAAAGACATTGCTGAAACATATTAACGCACATGTAAGACAAGAGGTTATCTAAATAAGAAAGCTAATACTACTGCATGGATGTCAAAGCACATGTTCTTCTTAACGTGCCAGTGGCAAAAATATTTCAAAGTTAGGTCAAATATTCAGCAATGTGAATACTGTTTGCTTACGCAGTGATAAGGTCCTTACGTGTGCTGGTGACGGGGCATGCGGGGCCATTGTACTCCGCATACACACGAAGTTCTGAACCCTTCCTGTGGAGTTTGTCTTTAGTGTGGCAGACCTGGGTACGAAGTCTATTTAAGGCGGAACCTTCAGGGTAGCCCGCGAAATTCAAATTTTGTTACGTTTTTTTGCAATTTGCAGGTCACTGTCAGTTTGTTGATTCGCGACCGTATCAAATATGGCTTTACAGAATTATAATCATTAGAATCAGCAATACATCTCTATAAGTTCATATTACACTATTGAATAATAATTTTATGAAATCATGACATTTGAGGGCAATTCTAACTTAAGGAGTTGTATTGCTGATTCTAATGATTATAATTCTGTAAAGCCATACTTGATACGGTCGCGAATCATATTTAGATCACCATACAACCTGATACTGACCTGAAAATTGCAGAAAACGTAAGAAAATTTGAATTTCGCGTCTACCTTGGCGCATCCCCCTTAAGATTTAATATTTAATACATTTGAGAAGAATGTTAGGAAATATATAATACTTTGTTGTATCAAATCTTTGGAAGACTTTAACACAGTGACGTATTATAAGTTGACAACACACAAAATCCAATAAAGCTTTTATAGCGAATAAAATCTAGGGAAGCGCTAAATTGTCGGGTGAACCCATAAGTCTTATCCTAAGTTTTGCATAGTCACGCATATTTTTATGTGCTACAGTAAAGATATGGGGAAAAGTAGTAAAACGGTTACAAAAGCTTATTAGATGAGTAGCACTAAAAACGATGATTTTTACACTACCTCGGGTCCTAATACACAAAAAATTGGGATTTATTAGTAGCTTATAATGTTTTTTCTTTTCATGAAAATGGGGGCAATTCTCACAAATGTTAACAACTCAACTCAAACGTTGATTCTACCAAAACCATATTGTACTTTATGCGTTTGAGAGCCAGGTGAACTTTCTCAGGATCTCATCAGGTCATGAACCATCTTTGGCCGTGATATATAAGCTATGTGAGTGGAAGCAGAACCCAACACAGTTAGGAAAAGGTTAGGTAAATGGTGATAAAAGCCTACCTGATGATGAAGTACTTGTAAGCAGTGGATGTGTTGTGACACTGGACTAGGTGCTGCTTCAGGTGACTCTAAGGCCCGTATTACAGAAGCTCATTCAAAACTCAAGCATTATTTAAAACTCGTTTGAAGACATTTGACTGGTTGAAACTAGTTTTAAGTAACGCTTGAGTTTTGAGTAAGATTCTGTAATACGGCCCTAAGTATTTGACATATAATTTATTTTGACCTTTGTACCTTCCAAAACACATTGTTTATTATTGTGTACAAAGCCAATGTTTTTCAATTCAATACAAGATTTATGTTGTAGACGTTTTACGATGTTCGATTCTGGCTTATTATTTACGGGTTTACTACACTACTATTATATTCCCGCCACAGAAATAAGACCAAATATCGTAAATTTTATGCTCTAGGCACAAAGGTCAAAGTTTTGGATTTTAGTTTATATATTTATTTTTATTTAACGACTGTGTAGTTCTACTAATTTACGATCAAAACAATGAAAACGTAGCCGACAAGTCTGAAATACAAACAATTAATTGAAAACAAAAGCGTTAGAAATATCTCCAAGATCTCAAATCCAATATCTCAAAGGAATCTTGTTTGTATTCAGTGTGTGAAGGATGGTTGAAATAAAACATTTTGTATCAAAAACTTGTTATCTTCTTCTTCTTATATATAATAATCAATTGCCGTTCGTTAGTCTCGCAAAAACTCGAAAATGGCTCGACCGATTGTGATGAAACTTTGGTATATTGTTGTGTGCACGCCGGAGAAGGGTTTAAAAGGCATTGCAACGCATACCGGGCATTAGCTAGTGGTAAAATTATTAGAAAAGAATGGGCATTGTTTATATTTTTTTATATGTTGTAATTAAAAAAAACATTTCGAGGAATAGCGTTACTGATGATTACGGACTAATTAGTCATGAAAAATACTCATATTTTATTGAGGGCTAAGAAGGTCAACCGTATTTTATCAAAAATTTATAAAATACGTTTGACCTTCTTAGCCCTTCAAATTACGTCAGCTTTGGCTGTACAGTTTTATATCTTTGCGCGTTTCCACAGAAAGTAAAATGTAAGAGGCAAGTATTGTCTACAATCTGTCAAGTGTCAAATTATAATATAAATGTCAAAAATATAAACTTATACTTTTACAATTATTATTCCTGCGACTTGCCTCATAATCTCGTATAAATTTCATTACATTATCTCAACATTCGACAATATTTAATTGCAGCAATAATAGTAATCATATTCCAAACAAAATATTTGTTCTTAATAGAGCAGATTTGCGAGAAAAGTGGTGTCGTGATGTAGGCGTGGAATTTTGCAAGGTTTATACAATGTATTGTTGCGAAGATCACTTTGATGTAAGTACTATTTTCGCCGCGTCGATTGCCAACGTAGTCTTACACGTTCATAGACCACTTTCCGTTTAAAATGTGCTACTAATTCGGTCGAAATTTAGAAAAATAAGTTTGTATTTGTAAATAAGTTAGGATAAGATTCGATTATGTATGACATCTATTGACAGTTTGATAGATGTGAGATGGATGACGGTGTGTTGACAGATTTAGATTTTTAATGATGTACTAGTGAGGCAACGGCACAATCATGATGTCACCTACCTTAAATATTTAACATATCAACAAAAAAAATACTGTTGAGCCAATCATTAAAATATTCAAATAAATTTCTCAAAATGCTAAAAATTTTCAAATTAAGTACTTAATTTTAAAGTTTTGCTTCAGCATTTTCCAAGGGTAAGAACTTTAATGCAAAATGTATGAAAATATATTATTATTGAGAGTACGAAAGAAATCTGTTCTGGCGAGTTTAAGTATATGCGTATCTACACTAATAATTTACAGGATGTCCCAGAAATCGACCGACATACTATAGGTGGTGATAGCTTGGTCAAGCTCTCCCAAAATAACAAAACATATGTTCCGCAAAATCTTATAGTTTTCGAGTTATAGTATGTAGGACGATTTCTGGGACAACCTGTACATAAAGCGGTAAAGTTTGGATGTACCAGATAATCTTTGGAAGTATTGATCCGCTTTCGAAAATCCACCACTGGCAGAAAGCTAGACTATTGTCAAGTGCCATTGTTTTATAGTATAGTAGACTACAACGCGGGTAAAGTCGCGGGCATAAGCTAGTGTCTTATATTTGAAAAAGAAAAAGCAAATATTGTTTAAGGAAAATTTTGAAAAATGTAGGCTTCCAGAATATGTTTTAATCCAATTTTTCACGTGGCGAACTTATACAGAGCGGTTAGGGGAGACGAAAATGGAAAAATGCCTCCATTTTCCACCTGAACGAATAATAAATCAAACCGTTTGATTTACAATCGGGAAACTTCGTAAATCCCGATCTCCTGTCGGCTTCCCTAAGAGTTTTATAGGAAAAGTCAAATGTAGTCTACTGTGATTGTGTAAAGAATTTTATAATTTACTAGATTTCGTTGAGTGCTTTTCTTTAGCTGTGAAAACTTGAATATTTTGGCAGAAAGGTTTATGGTAGATATGAAGTTTATTTAAAAATCGAGCAACCTTGCTGATTCGTTAATCTGTTCACTATGGTGGCACAGGTTACTCTCACATTCATCTTCATAATTATCTTGATCCTAAGCACAGGAAAAAAACCAAATTTACTTATTTCCAAATTATAATCACATTAAATTTTCTGTTAACCCAACACAATACAAGTCAATAATCATCTGTCATTAGGACATTGACCTCCAATACAGTTTCTTTAACAAAATAGTGCGAATATGAATAGACCTCTGATGAATGTTACTCATCAACTTGATGTCGCTCTCGGTACATACTATTATTATTTACTTATGTACTTATAATCAACTGAGAATCGGTCAAGTGTGAGCTTACCTCGCGGACTGAAGGATTCGTACCAAACGATGTTTGGACTAGGGGACCATCATTCATAGGCTGCCACTTATAAGTACTAAGTAGGCCTGCAACTAGTCCTGTGGACATAGCACTAACGCGCGAAGTAAACAAAACGAAAGTTCCAACAATAAAAAAAATGAAATACTCGTTCTGCACATTTTGGTAACTAAAACTGAAGGTATCCACAACCAATATTTAAATCATACTACTGTCTTGTCTTGCAAGTTCCAAAAATAAATTAAAACAATCTTAATTGGCAACCTTCAAAAATGCCCGATTGTTTATTTCGTTTTAAAACTTTAATTATTCATATCTATGGATGCTTGTCGCAAAAATGTTAGCCAAAATATTTCCTAAATAAAAAATAAAAAAAACAAATTTCGTTCGAACCTACGTCACGCATTCGTGCCAAGGCCTCTGAAACTTTTTAGCAAATGTCAAGTGACATTACTCGTTGCTGTCAAAACTTAAATTATTTTCAGAAGGAACTACGCATCATCGAAAATGAGGTAAGCTAAAAACTTTTCAAACAATGTCTGTATGTCATTTTTAACGGACGAATGGTCTCGTGATGACCTCAAAGGCTTTATTTTCTTTACTTTGCGGAACTCTATTTGTAACTAAAGCTGCTGTGTACTGATTGACTTTATAGTTGTCTAGGTACTAATGTGATTATTGACCTGCAGTTTAATGTGCCCTTAAGCGCTAGTTTTTGTCTTCAGGTAGTTCCGAAATGTTTTTCTAATGCTGTAAAAACTGGTTAGTGTTAACGGTGGCTGATATTAAAGACACTATTTAGATAGGCAAGCAGATTTTTGGTAAAGAATGACATAATTTTAAAGTTAAATGTTACTTCCAAGGGTTCATTCTTCATATGATTATTTCATACGTATATTCAGCTTTGTTAAACTTCAAAAACTTCGTATAAGGCAGACAGGCGGAACACGACAGCGCGACGCGACTCTAGTGGAACAATTTCTATGAAAACTTAATGGGAAATTGTTTTACGGGAATTGCGTTACCCTGTCGCGTCGCTCGCGTCGTGTCT
This sequence comes from Griposia aprilina, assembly GCA_916610205.1. Lineage (NCBI taxonomy): Eukaryota > Metazoa > Arthropoda > Insecta > Lepidoptera > Noctuidae > Griposia > Griposia aprilina. The sequence continues at coordinate 19,163,640 of OU744288.1, forward strand.
GACTGTGGGAGCCTTTACTTGATTATAATAACGTACGTAATTATAAGGATGATCAATATAACATGATAGCCTAATTGACAAGGACAACTTGAAGAGTCGGCCAGGATTTTTTTACGGCCTCCTATTAAAGCCCAGTATTTGCCACATCACTTTCTTTTACTACGTCTGAAAGGATCCTTTAAAGATTTATTGAACCAATCCTAACATTAAACAAGACCGTTCATCAACCCCGAAGCTCCAATCAGACAATGTTCTTTCCCGGTTCATGACAAAGTATTGGGGACAAAGCAAATGTTTTAACCAGGTAAGTGAAAACCGACAAGTGGTTGGCAAATATGTGTTATCACCGTTCTGGCTAGCTCATATGTTAATTTGATAGGCGCCTACGTACATGCTGATAAGATAATGGTGTCTGTTGCACTGTCAAATCTATATTGAGGTGTCATGGCGAATTCCATACTTCTATACCTTAGCGTTAAAAGCTTCTCGTGCCAGGCGATTACAATTTTGGTATCCAAAACTTGGTCCTAACGTAAAAGAAAGAAGGTAAAGGAACTGTAAACTGAAAATTATTTAGTAACTAGCAAGAAAGTGTTAAAAATAAATCACATAAGTAACAGAGGAAAAAAATAAGAAGAAGTGAAAGAAGAAAAGAGTAAAGAAAGAGAAAGTGAAAAGGAGAGAAAGGAAGGAAAAGAGAAAGGAGAAGAGAGGAGGAGAGTAAGTGAAATGAGGTAAAACTATATAGGTTTAGCCGAATGATCGATGACGAAGGACGTCGGTAAGATATTAAAAAATAATCTGCATTACACTACGCTGCCCCCAATAAATATGCAGAATTGCTCTGAAAGATTTACCTACGTAAATGTGAAACAACAAATATATACTTACCTAATTTATTACAGTCTTTCAGTTTACTCCCTGTAATGATAGTGATGATGAGTTAATAAATAAATAAATATATGTCCGCCGTCGTCCTCTACAAAAATCGTCCACATTTACAAACCCTAGAATTCTCATTGTGGCAAACCAAATGTAAAATAAAAAACTTTCAACAGTCTCCTTGGGAATTAAAAAATGGAGGTGTTTACATGATTGTGTACAAAACGAAAAGTGCAAAATAAACTGATACAAGTAGACCTAAGGGACACATAGAATTGGTGTCCTATTAGGTAAGAACTACATAGAGAGCATTTAGAATTAACATTGAATAACTAGATAGCATTCAGAATTTACATTGAAAGAAGTTGGTTAAAAAAATAGGGAACTGGCCATTATCGTAAACAGTGTCCACTTTTGAATGATTAAGCAAATTAGAAAAAACAGACTAATACTTAGAACGTTAGTTTACTTAGCGGAAATTTCAGTAAGAGTGATTGGTACTTGGATTCCCGAGCTAGTATGCATAAAGAAAGAAAGAAAGAAAAAACTTTTTTACAATAAAACAACCGACTTCCAAAAAGAACATTACAAGGTAAAAAATAACTTTAATTTCGGAAGTCGGTGTCTTTGGATCTGTATTTTAGTTTTTTGCCACCGACTACCGAAATTAAAGTTATTTTTCACCTTGTAGTGTTTTTTTTGGAAGTCAGTTGTTTTTTTTGTAAAAAAGTTTTTATTTTTCACTTTTTAGTGGGTTAGATAATAATTTATCTAAGTTACAATAGCCTAATGTCAACTGCTCATCACCTTTTACAAAATATTCTTTTTTTCGGATGCAAGGAATTGAGGAGTTTATTGTTGAGGAGTTCTTGGTAAAAACCAGACGAACTGGAGCTGATGGTGCAGCCACCATCAGCTCCATTTCACCATATGCATTGTGACAAGCATAAATTGCTTAGCAACCAACGAAAGAGCATTGCTAGAGGTAACGCGATTACGCAACTTAAATTCAGTCTTAAATTGACGCATCAGCATGACTAGTAGGTAGTGGTTGTCCTATGTAAAACTTCAACCTTAATTAGGTATTATTTTTGTACGAACTGAATATTTTTGCATATTGAACCGTATGAAGTAATCCCAACAAAAGGTAACTGCTGTAAATCGTTGAGGAATTCCCTTGACTGTCTATGGTCTCCATCATCAGAACTGTAATGGCACTTATAACCCATATGGGTGCAAAGTTCTCATCAATATAAATGAATTAAGTCCGAATACAAGGTAGCTACTGTAAACCGTTGAGGAGTTGCCTTAATTGTCGTTCGTCTTTATCATCAGACCCCTAATGACATCACAACCCATCTAGGTGTAAAGTTCTCATCAATATAAATTAATCAAGCCCAAACACAAGGTAACTGCTGTAAATCATTGCGGAATTCCCTCGACTGTCTTTCGGCTCCATCATCAGATCGCCTGCAGACCTTCATTAAATTGTAGTGCTTTAAAATACTTAATGAAAAAATTAACAAACGCACTAGTCACCCCTACGATTTTCGAAGGTTCCCCTCGGTTTCCTTATCATGGGACCACCCTTGGGATATCTCCTTTCCAACAAAAAAAGAATCATACAAATCGGTTCACCCAGAAAAAGTTCTGAGCTAACACACATAAAAAAAAAACATACAGTCGAATTGAGGACCTCCTCCTTTTTTTGAAGTCGGTTAAAAATAGGTTTATTTGTCACAGAAACACGTGCATACAAAAAAGATGATCAGCTCTGATAAAATGAAAAATAAAATCAAAAAACAAAATAGATCTATAATCACGAGCACAAAACAGAAATGGACGAATAGATGGAATGAATTGGATGAATTGGATTTGACTACGAATATAGTGGCTTACTCGTAGTCACGTAACGCAATATGTATGTTTTGTATGGAGATAATCAAAAAAAAGCCTTTGCAATTTGGAGTGGGCTGATGTATTTAGGAATATTTATCTTTATTACTAATAAAAATTCCATTCATCTTTATGTATGGACATCCATCTTGTTAGGCTTTTATCACCCAGCCTAACATATTATGAAACTTATAAGTTTCTCCAACTTTACGACTGGCACGTACTAAAACTTTACTCATTTTCTGAATGCAGTTTACGCGACTCATATCAACGGAATGGACTGTAAAAATATGAAATTGTACAAAATTGCAACGATGTTCTGTAAAACGGTGCAGATAAAAAACAAGATGAAAAGCTGTTGTTTATTTGAACGTAAAGTAGGTGCTGTCGCAAATTGAAACTTTTTTATCTACTGAATGTAATTCGGAGGGCCGCTTAGCAATAAAGTTGTCATGTTTTGCCAACTTCCAGTACATTTGGCTGGTTTCCTGAGCCGTTAGGCAATAGGTACGTTGTGAGATTATGAGTTCACTGAAATGGAAAAGAGAGTACTTTATCATATCTGTTACCTATATAAGTACATAACTTCTACATTGTTTTTCGCTTTTTCTCTGGTAGAGGGATCTAATAGTAAATTCGATTATGACGTCATCTTTTCGTTCGTTCGTTCGTTGGTTTTTGACCCATGTTTTGTAAAGTGCCTTTACTTGATACTTACTTAGTAGATAAAGAAGCTTGTTTTGTGTTGATAGCACGAGTTCCGTCAAAATACTTTCAGATCTTGATGTAGCTTATTTTAATAGTAGGTAGGTATAGGTAGTAATATTTACATAAACTTTAATATTAATAATAAAAACTATATAGTTACGTGTGCAGAACCAATAAAATAACGAATACTTATTGTAAAATTAAAGCTAAGTCTAAATAAAAAAAAAATAAAAAAACATTAAAAAGTTAACTATTATGCTTTCAATAGCAACTATGCTATCATAGTAGCTATCGAAAGTAATTGTGTTCGGATACGTAATATGCACTGAATGGTCTCAATATTTTTTTTGCAGATTACCTACAACAAGAAAAATATTTAAAAAAAATACCTTCTAAACTAAAAAAAATAAGTAAAAAAAAAACTATGCTCTATGAGATCGATCTCATAGAGCATAGTTTTTTTAGTTTTTTTTTTTACTAGCATAATAATAAATTTTTGACTAACAATATTATTCCTACATCTAACTTCAAACATACCGTTCCGATACTCGTTTCAAAGAACGTTTTTATGCATGCAACCAGTGTTTCTCATTCTAAGTGAATAATTGTATTCTGTTTTGAGAAATAAATGTCTTAAATCATATTGGTAGTTAGGTAGGGTAACTGCGCCGTTGATCTTGTGGTCGCAAGCACGACTGCTGAGCGTGGGGTCCTGGGCTTGATACTCAGGTCGATCAAAGTGTTATTGGGTTTTTCCAGAAGGAGTTTCTCAGTAACAGCTAACAGCCCGGAGTTTGGATGTTGGCGGTGTGATACCCCGTGCCTCGGAAAGGACGTTAAGATGTTGGTCTTGCGCTTGATCTCTCTCTGGTCGTGTCGGACTATGAGAGTGAAGGAAGAGGTAGTGCACCCGTGTCCGCGCACACACTTGTGCACTATAATATATCCCGCGCAGATAGCTAGTCTCCGCTGAGATGGGCTACTATGACCGAAATTCGGTTTGGAGGACAATTTTTTATTAGGTATATTCGACTTCGTAATTGATTTATCACCCTAAAGTTAAATGTCAGTTAGGTAAGCATAATAAGAAGACAAGTTCTATGTATTTGTTTATGTGACAGTTAGATAGTTTCAACCTTAGTGAAGTTTCAACTTCTACTGTTACAAGAATATCGAATGATGTTGACAGGGGGGCGCTGTTGGTAAACATGTGTGCAATTATTTTGTGTTGCCACTTGAAATGTACAGTCGAACAGCAGTTCAAGCTACACGAAACTGTCAAATTTCTCCAAACGATTTTAAACTTTAAAGTGTTAATGGTTAATTTCAAAATCGAATGAGAAAATCTGACAGTTTGTGGTAACTTGATGTACTGGCGATTGACGTATTCGAAAAACAAGATGGCAGCGTTCGTTCTGATTTTGGTCAGGCACTAAAACATGAACCCTGTAGCGCTATACAAGGAATTGTTGTCAAAAGTAGTAAAGCAATTTCAAAGGGGACTATACGTTGCCGACATCTGGATAATGAACATTCTTATAACAAACAAAATAGAACATTTTGCGACTAATGGCGCTTTCAGCGCTTGTCATTTCAACTTGAGTGCTACGCACATGTGCTTCAAGCATTGGCCATAAACTTTCATGCGTCGCTTCATTCACAATGATCATAGTTTGAACCTACAAATTAGGAAAGTCTAAATTACATTAAACTTACTCTATTAGTGGTTGCAATTAATGTGGTAAATCATATTAATGTAGTAAACTTCTCAAGAGTTGATAAACCGTACCAAATTTAGATTCCGCGACTATTTCATGAAGATTCTCATTACTTAAAAAAGATGTAAAGAAGGAGGTGTCCTGTGAATTCCTATATTCACTCCAGAACCATATAGCATAACCAACCCATAGACGGTCTCACTGCTGGGACACAGAGAGAAGGCATTATGGCATCTGTTTCACCGCCGATGAGGAAGCGACTAGCAATCAACTTCTTTTTCGCTCAAGAAACGTACAAAAGATTGTATAGTGCCACAGAATTATCTGGCGCAGTGATGGTGGCGCTGTCAGTAAACTATGAATGACAGACCTTGTCACTTTGCATAGTGATTTCATTAGTTCCAATTTAAGCCACCGCGCCAGATAAGCTTGCTGCACTTTTGTCCCGTGTTAGTTAAGTAGATACTAGCGGACCTGACAGACGTTGTCCTACCTGAACAGCGCCGCCTACCGGGTCCAATTGTGAATCTAAACCATCCAGGGACTCACAAAAACACACAAAATTTTTACAAAATCGGTCCAGCTGTTTAGGAGGAGTTCAGTGACATACAGACGTACAGAAGAATTACATATATAAAGATAGTGGATCGCTGACTGTTCATATCGGCCGGCGAGTACCCGTTTGTTGCAGAGACAAGAGAGCTATCAAAGAGTGTACTCGCTCAGAGAGGCTCGTTTGGTAGAACACTCACCGTGAAATAATATGCATACCAGCGAGTAATCGCTCGCCGCCGTCACGCACTCGCTACTCGTTGCTCGTCAACTCGTTTTTAGTGAGCGAGCAACGAGTAGAGCTCTACTCGTTTCTCGCTTATCGCCCTTGTCGGTGGAGAGATGCCTTACAATTCTCGGGTATTAAACGCTCAATACGATTACCAATCTGCTTTTTTGGTACTTATTCCCTTATAAAAGTGCTACAATAGATCAGGTAGGTACTAAGTTATACCGTTCATAGTACTTATGTTCTGTTACGGACATTTACCGATATGATAGAACTTATTTTTCTAGAAAACTTCCTATTTTCAAATAACAGAGTTCTTCTCGAAGGTGCAATTAAACGGATTTATCGAGTCGCTGAACATTTTCAGACCAATTTAGAACTTGGAAAAGATTTATTGGGTCTCTAACTGCTCGTTAAACAATAGGTGAACTCAGTGTGGTTGTTTTTGTGTCTTCTTAGATACCGAGGAAAATACCTAGTAGTTATAGTTAGTATTTCCTGGAAAATAGGTATTGCGATGAAAGAAGGAATCGTCTACAATTAATTTCTTGTAGTCACTTTTTGATTTTACACACCATGGAGGTATTTGTAGTCTCGTGGCTACATAATATAATAATAGCCGTACGGGATGATCGAAGGTTAAGCTACGTTTGCCGTCGTCGGTTCGTGGACCATTCATTACATACACCCTTCTGTGCCTCGAAATGCACGTTAAACCGTTGGTCTCGGCTGTCATTCGTAGATCTTTGACAGTCGTTACGGGTGGTTAGAAGCCCAAAAGTCTAGCAACCAGTCTTTACCAAGCTGTATCGTGTTACCCAGTAATTGGGTTGAGGTCAGATAGGTAGTCGTTTCATGTAAAATACTGGTATTCAGCTACATCTGGTTAGACTGGAAGTCGACCCTAACATAGTGCTTTCAGGGGTATTTCTTCGTCTTCTTCTCTCGTGTCGGCACAAACTTATACAGGGTGTAACAAGTCCCATCACAAAGCCGTTATCTACGCACATTCTATGTACATCAAACTAAGTTTTGTGTGTAACTAATATTCTGTGTGTTTATCGACTTTTATTTTATTATTATTTTAAATATTTTTTTGTTGTTAACATTTGACATTATATTGGTATATTTTTGACATTTAATTCATAAATAATATTAAGAAAAAAAAATTAAGTAATTGACATTGTATTAAAAATTACCTATCATTTAAAACTAATTTATAATTATTAATGGGGATATTAATTGTACTATAATTTTAATTTTTCTACACCGGCAACGGTAGTATATGTGAAACTTTTTATTAATATTAAGATCTTAATGTACCACGTACTGAGAAATAAATTATATCTTATCTTATCATAGGTATCATTGCTAAAAAAAAAACTGGGAAATTGACTTTGATTTTTAGTGTAAAAAATCGCAATTTAACGCACACAACACATTGTGCTTAAAGGTGCATGCTACAGTACAGGAGATGTGTGGGTAGTTAAATTTAAGTTTTTACACTCGTTGAACGAGGAAAGCTCATCTTGTGGATACAAAAGTAGCCAGTCATCATAGTTTTGGAAGACTAGACAGACTTTAAAGTTGATAGGAAAAGGTCAACCAACTTTGAAGACTGGTTAACTTGGTAGAAAGTTTCGGTTTTCTCCACGGCAAAGGAACTCTGGCCCAGGTGCTGTAGAGGTTTTCGCCGGTTGGCTGTGACCACCGACCTTCACGAACATTTTTTATTTTGAAAGCATAATAATATGACATAAACACTATTTTCATATTTAAAAGATATATAAATAAAATGAAGGATTCGCTTAGAGCTGACGGATTGCGTCATTATGTAAAATATGAGCAGATTGATTTGAACGAAATAATTACAAGTTCAACATTAAATAAGCCTTTCATTGAACGACCCCGTAACAGTACTCTATTTCGGAGCTAATTGTAGTCAGACTGCTAATTAAAATCATCTCTATTAAGGAGTTAGCGAGGTACGTTACGTATCTCGACCCACGTGAGTCTGTTCCGGACAGGACTGAATGAGAATTGCGTCACTCCCAGCGTCATAATCGAGCCGAACACTTTTAACTCATGAAAGGACCCTAAGCCCACGCATTTATAAGCACAGTTATAATATAAATAAGCTGCATAATTATAACCTCAAAATAAAACCCACCAAAGCCAGGCAATTTTTTGAACCAGTTATTTTTGGTGTGGCAAACAAACGCGTAAGCCACAGTGAATTTATTTTGAGCTTTTGACATCAAAGTAAAATTAATAGGCTCGCCCCCTAAACTTGGGACTTAAAAAAAAAAAGCGAAATGTCGGTGTACTGTCATATTCGTAAACGGGCGTCGTCAGTAGGAATTGGTCATCTCTTAGCTGCCACGGCTTATTTAAATTTATTTTAATAATTATTTGAATTGTGTTAGTCTTTTTATTACGGACGATTTTAACGTTCTGCATCGTCCTCACATGCATAATTTCAACATGAATGATGTAACCAATATTTTGTAACCATATTTTGATTTAAAAGAGTGTCCGTGGAGCTTCTTGCCCGTTCTTCTCTATAGGTACCTACTACGCTTTGGAATGGGCAACCAGCTTCATCTTTCTGACTGACCGACCCCTTGACATTTCAAAAGTGCCTGTAATTGGTTTATTTGAAATAAATGCTTTGAGTTTGAGTTTGACTATAAATATACTTCTGCCTAACCCATTCGGGGAATACAGACTTCATGTCATGTAAGGTATGGTAGTCATCTTTCGTTATATATTCTCACCGATTTCTGTCGGACCGATGACAATCGGTCGTCTGCCTGCACGCCCACACGTCGTCGTGCCAAAAGATTTCAAAAGGTTATAAAGGTCATCACATAATGTTTTCGCACACATTTGTCGGCCAGATAATCTTTTCCGAAAGATTTATCTTCCTTACTTTCCGGTTGACTATCTCGTAGCTACTGAGTACTGAGATACATCGCTCAAGAGATTAATGAATTTCGAAGTTCAAAGGACTTTCTTTTTGTTCGGTGATTCCGTAACTTAGATTTGGGGTTTGATTTAGGTTTTGGTCGTGTGAGTTTATTATCTCTATAATATCTACATTCGCTTTTGTTCAATGTTCGGTCACCTTTAAATATTGTTGGATATACTATTTTTAACCAGTACCTTAATTGCGTAACGCACTATTAATCACAATTTGATTCATTTTGAAGGATATTACCTACTAAATCCATTGCTTCCTAAGTTAGAAAATATTGTCAGCTCAACTACGTAAATAACGCAATGAATGTTGTTTAACTGTCAAAATGAAAGCCATGCCTACTGTTAGTTTGAAACGCAATTACTCCGCGGTTTAGAAAACATCTCCTGTATGCAAGATAGTAATGCATCCCCGTCTGTGAAATCTACACATATTTCTTCTAAGACGGAAGACTTTGAAAGGAGATCTTGATCCAAGGAAATTAAAATATAGAATTATTGATCATAATCTACCTACCACCTAGTCATCATAATGAGTAAGCTATTAAGATGGTAAAGTTCGCGCAAAACTTTATGAGCCCTCTGATCGTAGGCCCGAGAACGAAACCGTGAATGGTACAGTTGAGTGAGAGTGTGAGAGTTCCTTCGGAAACCTAAATTATGCATACTGCGCAGCCACTCGCGTGCAACTTCCGAGAGCTTATAAAGTTTTGCGTGAACTGTAAGTTCCTATAAATGCAGAGTTAGGCCAATACCGTTCGTATTGCCTAAATATCTTTGGTTCAAAGATACTTTAAGCTTGTAAGAATGTTTCAATCTTCGGATAGGAAATTATGAGCCTTTTTAGGGGCCGTTTTGGGAAGTATAATGTTGAATAGTGAAGTCATTGTCAAAATCTACCTTAAAAAATATTAATAAATATAACTTTATAGGCCTTCCGACAGAAACAAGTTGCATAAGCACTAAAAAGTTAATAGCACTTCTGTATCAGTAAGGTTATGGGCAATAAAAGTAACAAACTACAGATTTTTATCAACTCAGATTTCTGAGTAATTTTACTTGGTCACTTTATCAAGATTATTATGAAGATATAAATGAAAATATTCATCGGGAAGCTGTTATTGATCATCATGTGTTTTATTAACATTTGGAAAGTTATGATGTGTTGGTGAATGTTGTTGATCCATGCTAATAATTATTAACTATAAATGGAAAGGAACTTTGTAAGTCGGTCTGATAAAAAATATTATCTCGTGACTGAGAAGAAATTTTGAAAAACGGCTCAATAAGCGACCTCGGTAAGTGTGTCTAGAATTTTCTAATACCTTTTATAAACTTTCATATTGAGACACCAAGCAACAAAATACGATCTAAATGAATGTGGCCGCTTTTGTTTAGATCGAATTTTATTGCTTCGTGTCTCAATATGAAAGTTTATAAAAGGTATTAGAAAATTCTAGACACACTTACCGAGGTCGCTTATTGAGCCGTTTTTCAAAATTCCTTCTCAGTTACGAGATAATACTTTTTTAAAGGAATGGCGCTAGTGGACCCGTGTGCGCCCTCTTAACCGCTGTTCCAATTTCGATGATATTTGGCTCACAGATAGACAATGGCCTGGATAAGGATGTAAGATACTTTTTATTCCCGGTAGAAAGATCCCGCGGAACAATTTTCGACCTCCATGATGCCACGGGAAATAGCTAGCATTGATATAAATTGATTTTGATGTTGTTGATGCAAAGTGCGTTTGTTACAAATATGTATATGAGACGGGACAGTAGTTTGTCAGTTCGTGTTGGTCGGGTCAATATTTATGAGGAAATTGATTTCGCGGTGTGTTGGGACTTTTGGGTAGAAGTCGAACTATATGTTGGCTCAGATGATAGCATCGTATGTATCATAGAGCACGGAATCACCGACAGCTACTAGAGAAGAAAGACCAGCTGGTTTATTCTGTTATAATCTCACCGCGAAAACTTAGGTGAAGTAAGCTGCCATTCTACTGAAGTAATCTCATCTTTCATGGGGTAATGTTTAAAATTTTACAATAAAATACCTCCCCATATTCTTCAACAGAATGAAAAAAAAATATCTTGTATAAAATGTACACTATGCAGCCAAGCATATTATAAGTTGGGGGATTACATTGCTGATAAAAATGCTTGGCTCACCGCTGGTCCTGCTCCACAAGGGCGCATAAACTAATTGACTAATTTACTGTTGGAGCTGCTGAAGATTGTAAAAACTATCTTTGCATAGTTTAACTTCAATCTTTTAGTATTGTACGAGTATAATTGCATAGCACATGTGTGAGCACTATGTACCTACTATAAAGCTGACATTTACTAGGTTCGCCTTTCATTGTCTTGAATGTGCCCTGGCGGCTGAGAGTATGTCATGTTCACTCAAATGTTTCGCTGATGGTGGCGTGTGTGTTGGATCATTAAGTTCCCTTCAAATATTTGAGCTGAATGGCGCAAATCCATGCGTCATATTCGTGAATAAGCACCGTCAGTAGGGACTGGTCATCTCTTAGCTGCCACGGCTTATTTTAATTTAATTTAATATTTGTATTGTTTTTGTCTTTTTATTACGGACGCTTCTAACTTTCTGCATCGTTCTTATATGCACAATTTCAACATAAATGATGTAACCAATATTTTGTAACCATGTTTGATTTAAAATAGTGTCCGTGGAGTTTCATGCCCGTTCTTCTACAAGTAGGTTTAAATGCATACGTTCTTAAAAATACGAGAATTGCCCAAAATATCCACAGGTGGCTCTAAATGAATGAATCTGGGCTAAATAAACTTGCTCGTGCCATTTATAATAGGTACCTATTACTTGGTTACTAAGTAGTTAGCTAGTTGCGAGGTTTAAATATAATTATGTAAATACTTAACTACTTCTAACAATTACTTTACTACTAAGATATAATTACACACACTTATCATTATGTATGACATAGCTGTCAGCAGATATTGAGATTGATAGCAAAACTCATGTATTTACCCATAGGTAATTATGCTTGAATTAATCTTACTAGTCACAGATAGTTTGATATATACAACCTACAGGGTAATTGCGTAACACACTCACAGTAGGAATCGCTTTCATTTTGACAGTCCAACAACATTCATTGCGTTATTTACGTTGTTGAGCCGACAATTTTTTCGAACATATGAAGCAATGGATTAGCAATATCTTTCAAAATTATTCAGATTGTGATTGATAGTGTGTTACCCTATTAGCGTGCTGGGGCAGTAGTAGGTTTACAAGTCACAATAAAAAAATGCCAGATGAAAATTAATGTTGCTAAGTTCCTACAAATCAGCGAATGTGCTTACCTACTGAGAGGTAATAAGTCAGTGACATGGTTAGGGGAGTCGGCAAAAGTCAGCCTCAATAGGAATTTAATTGTCTATAAGCTTTGTTCCATAATATTGTTTCAATGTATAGCAACAAAGTGTGTGTGTAATATCACATTGGGTATTCGTTATTCATTTAATTATTGTAACTATACAGTGGTACTGTATTAAAGAACATAAATTGTAGAGAAACAAATGAATTCTTGGCGATGTAGGTACATCTTTTTGAGGCTGACTGTGCAATGGAATCTCATGGTAGCTGTTTAAGGCGGTACCCCGACCAAAACCTTGTCATAGTGCGTTATTCAGAGGCTATTAACTCATTCACTATGGGTAATACTGCATCTAAAAGCACATTATTAATGTTCGATATCCTATCATCACATTGCACTTTCTTATTTGTTTTTATGTGTTATAAATACATTTAAAATCTCCTTGTAAAAAAGTGACTAAAATTATTGATTGCATGCATCTTTTGCTAAAGGTGACGTTCTATTAATTTGAGGATTACACTGATGTATAGATAATTTTAAAATCTAATAATAATTCACGCTTTATTTTATTTCAAAACATTTTTTGTCTTTTTTTATTAAAATAATTTCATTTTTTTCGTGAATTCTATGATAAATTAGCGTGCGCAGGGAGCGAGACAGAGCGAGATTCAGCGACGGGACATAGAAGGACCGAACGCTCAAGGTCGTTTGGTCGGGGAAGCGCCTTAAGCTTCGTTCACACAAGACGATAAATATCCAGTGATGTCGGCATGGCCTGCTATATGAACGCCACGGGACTCGTTTAAAGGATATTTTCGTCTACATTCACGTCAAGAGTGGAATAGCCATTTTAAGGGCACGTCACGCGATATTGCAACACACGTTGCGGGACATTTGTCGCTCAGCGGAACGAGGCTTTATGAAAAACATAACCTTATCTTAGCTGTCGCGCAGTCGGGCAAAAAGACATGTAGGTATGTTTTAATTGCAATTAAACGTAAGTTTTATAATTAGTTGTTATCAGGATATGGCGTCGGGCTTGCCCCCATTAAAAATGGGATTTAATTTCGTCGTTTAACTGGGTGTGAAACGTTACCAACACTTTTCAATATGTCATTCAGGGAATGTGGAACATGACAGCAATTGTTTTTTGTTTTTGTGATCCGATACGCCTTTTCACACGCCTCGGTTAGCCCGCGATAGAAACCCGGTAGCAATGAATGGATAACCCAGGTGAAACCTGCCAGAAGTTACCTTATCCATACACTGATACACTACAATACGGCTGACATAAATTTAGGGTAAGCGTAATGGCATAGCATAATCAGCCTATAATGTTCCCACTGCTTGGACACAGGCCTCCTCTTTGTGAGAGAGACCAATCCGCACTGGGCCCGCGTGGTGGATTACGCGTAATCCACCACGCGGGCACAGTGCGGGTTGGTGGATAACATTTGTCTTCGAATTTTTGGTTCTAAGACATGCCGGTTTCCTCACGATGTTTTCCTTCACCGTTTTGAGAGCAGTGGTGATGAAATAATTTACACAAAGCGAAGTGTCTGCCTGGGGTCGAACCTACGATCTATAATTCGTAAGTCCTGGCCGTTTCTACTGCCACCACTGCTTCCAAGCGTAGGCGCATACTTGCTGAAAATTACGTGTCGTAATTATGTATGTATAATAATGTAAGCAAGTATTAAGTAATTAAAAAAGCATATTTTTAAAATATTTTTTTTACTTACCTAATCATTTAATACGATTAACATATTAGGTCAGGGAAAAGTTCTTTCGTATTTTATATACAAAAATGCAAGACTAAGAGCTCGTGTGACACCCAAATATCGAGATTTTTTATATACCCAGACTTTTTCAAATGGATCAAAATTGTTTTATGGTCAACCCCCAACTCTTCAGCTATGTCGTAAGTTCTACAAACACAACCATGCCTCCACTTTTTCAAAAATGTCATCTTTATCCGTAACAGGGCGACCAGAGCGAGCTGCGTCTTTGACATCAAAATTCCCAGACTGAAAATGGTTGAACCAAGTTTGTGCTACTCTTACTGACACTGTGTTAAGTCCATAAACGTCACATATTTTTTTCGCGGCTTGTGTCGCATTTTTCCCTTTTAGTAATAAAACATGTAAAGAAGCTAACATGAAGCTGGAGTTATGCACATTGTAAATGTATCGAATTTCTTCATTAGATTCACTCATTTTGGCGGACAGAAAAACAGTTGAAAAATGGAGGGAAATCGTTTTTACTTTTTATTTTTCCGTTTTGAATTGTCTATCTATTTAATGGTATCAAAACCAGCCACATACAAACAGTACAGCCAAACAGATTTCACTACAACTATATAGGTAAATATCTAGAAAATACGAAAAAACTTTTTCCCCGACCTATTATATAATGTCCCAGGACTCGCAGGCAGATTGTATAATTCGTCATTATACGTACGGCGCCGTCCGTTTGCATGTTATCGGCGTTATGTAAAATGCCTAAGGAAAAATGCAAAACGCCTAGGCTTTATGTAAAAGTCTTTGAAACCCAATTGATGATTCGAATGCCGTCTATATAATGCCTAGGCAAATTGATACAACTAGTTCTATTTTCTACCACTTGTGGCGCTGCTAAACATAAACAACAAAATTAGCTACGAGTAGTGTAAGTGGTTCTGAAAATAAAGATGAAAGCAAGTTCGTGCCGTACGAAACAAGTGATTTCAAAGACGTTTATATTACTATAAGCAACATTGAACAATTACTACGAATCTCAAACGAGATCATTAAAAAAGTCGTGGACTAGAGAAATATATTTTTTGAGGTTATCCAGCTCGTAAAACACGCTCAAGTAGCCATGCGAACTGGCGTTTTGCGGACTCCTCCTGCTAATAAATAAAGGGTAATAATTTTACAACTTTTATTTAAACATTAAGGAAGTTATTATGATTAGTTGAAAAAAAAAACCGGCTGTCATTTTATTTTTCAGCGCTTGGTAAATTAGGGTGAAATATTAACAGTAATACAAATAAATTGGTTGGTTATTTCATCATACAATGTCAGTTCAAAAAATACTGAAGTGGTGTTATAAATGAATGGATAGTAAAAATGTTGGTACGGGCAGTTAGGTAAATAGTTGGGCAGTTCGTAGGTTAGGTTGGAACTGTGACTAATTATGCGCGAGCCAAATTGGTCGCAGTAATAATGCCAGGGCAACCTGACCAAATGGGTTAGGTAAGGATGGAATTGTGACCAACCGCGCGCGAGCCGAGCGAGCGAAGCGAACGGTGCGGCGGCATGCGGCAGGGGCCGGCGAGCGCTACTTCCAAGTTAGATTAACTAGTAGTGGTGGTGATGGTGGTGGCGGCGGTTAGTTGTTTATATAAACATTTAGAATAAAGTGTAGTGTATTTATTTTATTTGTTTTTTTTTTGTTATTTTTATGTTTCGTATGCTGCACTAGTTGACGTGATCACGTCAACGCCGGCAGTCGCTGAAAACGAGCGCTGGGGCTCTGTCTCGCAAAGGGTGTAGCATTATGCTGACTGATTGCCGTATTGCGTGGACGTGACGCATATTTTCCCCCAACTCGTTCTTTTTTGTATTTGTGAAAGGTCGCTTCCAAGCTGCACAAATGCACACTCTGCAACCGTATGCCACGCCGCCGTGTAGTCCCGACAATGAACGCAGTGATGCATGCGATGCAGGTACTTCCCGAAGCAGCCGTGCCCCGAGAGCACTTGCGTGGTCCTAAATCATGGCTACCCTAACATATGACTCTTTATGAAATGGATGCGATCAGAAGCGTCATCAATTTACCTTAGGCATTATACATAACGACGACGGTATGCAAACTGAAGTCGCCGTATGTATAATGACATTAATGAATGACGCATCATACAATCTGCCTGCGACATATACACACATCAAAAGTGTTACACAAATAATAAAAGTTTTTGAAGGTTTTTATTGCGTAAAATAAACATTAGTAGTCTGTATTTCCGCCGCGCCGTTAACGCGTATTATAACAAATTCAGCGATTCGGCATACTCAATACGAGTAAGATGTGGAATGGCCGCCCACGTCCGTTGTAAAAGGCGAAAAAGATTTTCTGGTGTTTGTACGGCATTCATATTTGGCAGAGCTCTTTTATGAAGCATATCCCATGCGTGCTCATTCGGATTCAAGTCTGGCGATTGAGCAGGCCATGTTGGTATGTTGATATTACCTGCAGCAAGTGTATTTGCAACGACTCTGGCAGTGTGTGGACGTGGATTATTATGCATAAGCAGAAATGAAGCACCAAATTGGGTCCGCAAAGAAATGACAACATTTGATACAATCGTTTCAGCGTAAATCTGTGCATTGAGATTGCCTCTGATCCAAATCAGTTCGGTTCTCACGCCGATCCAAATACCCGCCCACATCATGATTGTTCCACCACTGTACGCAGCTACTTCTTGACATGATTTAAAACGTTCTTGGCGTCCAGGGGACCGTGTACGTCTAGTATCTGGCCTCTTACCAAAGCAAGATTCGTCAGAAAAACACACAAAACGCCACTCTTCTTCTGCCAAATTTTCTTTGTTATTTCGTATGGTTTGATCGCTTATTAACATCCCTGAAGAGCTATGAAGCCTCGTAAAAAAACATCTGAGTCATTGTACGATTTCGTCGAGCATTAATTTGTATGTAACGATCTTTTCTGTGAGTGGTGATGCGAGCTCATTCTCCATGTCACTCTGCCACGCTGCCAGTGATGCGGTAACTTGTCCAAAGTCGAAATATAACACTCCGCGTGGTGCCCAGAGCGAGTGCCGAGAACTAGCTTCTGACATTCCCACGGCTCTGATCATTTTTTCTCGACTCAAATGACGTCTTCTCACCATAATAACGTTCTTGTGTATTGATTCCACTCATATGTATGGCAGAAATTTTACTAATTTGGGCACAAACCCGTTGCCGGCGGCATACGACTTGATAGAAGATTTTCATCTTTTGACCGAAATTCAAAAACTATTCCCTTTTCAAATGACGAAATTTATTAATAAAGTACCTATGCGTAAGAGTTACAAAAAATATAATTAAAAAACCATATTTTTAGTAACTAGCAAAAACGTGCGTGATCCCTAGACACTTATGATGTGTGTGTGTACATTAGCAACTTCTTATAAGTACTTAATTAACTAACAAACTATTTAAATAATAAACTAACAACTAACTAATAACGTTTGTTTTTATGAAAATATGTATGTTTAGGTTAAGCTATTTTTCTATGGGCCTGTGTCACCTGAAATAAATGGTATTATAATAATTATTATTATAAAAAAAGTTCCGTTACGTAATTTTCGGCAAGTGGGTCGCTAAGCTACAGGGGTCAGTTTCCTTTAAAAGTTGCCCTGCATGATACAGGCTGATTTTATAATAACTTAATCACTCTATACTTAAAGTTTATGTTGGTCTACAATCCAAGTCTAAATTATTGCAAATCAAAGGATGTTAACCAGTTTGATAGGAAGTAGCTAGTTATACCTGCAATAAATTGATTGATCATCTTATATTGGTTTCGGAAGTCGGCAACAACAAAACTTTTGGCAAAAGATATCAAATCAAAGGCACTTCCGATACTGTTTAAACGCTCCCGCGGGCAGGCGCGAAGCGAGTCAAGAAGAACAATTTCCATAAAAACTTTTTGCTAGAATCACGTCGCGCTGTCGTGTCGCTCTGTCGCGTCTCTCCGTCGCGTCGCGCTGTCGCATCGCGCTGTCGCGTCGCGCTGTAATGTCGCGCTGTCGCGTCGCTCTGTCGCATCGCGCTGTCGCATCGCGCTGTCGCGTCGCGTATGTTTGTGGGGGCCTTTTCACGTTTATTTTTATTCAGGTCGCATTATTATTCCCAAAGCTTCGTTCAGGTAGAAAAGTTACTTCCACAAGATAAACTCAATAAGAAAAATAAATGTCAGTATCTCAGGGCTTAATGGAATATCCCAGTAATCTACCTAGCCACTAAAATATGCCCGACCTGGGAATAGAACCCCAAGCAAGCACTAAGTATAGGTAAAGCTATGTCGGTAAGTTCATTAGGTACTTAGATTGATTTACTGCCTAACACACTTTCACATAATATATATACCTACTATAAACATACATATATAAACTCACGCCTTCTTCCCATGGGGGTAGGCAGAAACTACAGAACGCCACCTGCTACGATCCTTACATACTCCTTTCGCCTCGTTTACGTTCATACATCTGGTCATACACGCACGCCGGTTGCGAGTACTACGCACCTGACCTTTCTGAACAACATCACAAATAAGGTCACTATTTATGTCCTCCTAGGGCGTCCCCTCCCGGCGTTTCCTATACACCTACTATACATATATCAGGATGTAAATAAAAATCTCTCACTAAAGTTACCTATAAGTAACACAAGCGGTACTTACCGATAATTCAGGAAGTTGTCAATTTGTTAATAATTACATAGTATGTACTAACAACACACCATGTTGTTTGTTTAACAATCTCTTTTAACTAGCTATAATAAAAATTAAAACAGTTTTTTTTTTCTGGGCAAACAGTTTTTTTTTTGAGGGCAATGTTGCTGTAGCTGCCAGCCCGTGTTTTGATTGCCTGATGTGTGAACCCAATTTGTAATACCTATGTTTTGTGGCGACACATCGAATGAATTATATACTTATTTCGGCTGACCAAGAGATAAGTATCCTGGGTCGCCGGATATAGTTAAAGTTTAGTAAGAAACCGATGAATGATTTCGAATAAAATTAAATAAAATTAATAGACAAAAGACTGGTTATTTATCAAATTAAATTTCATTCGAAAACATTCATCAGTTTCTTACAAAACTTTAACTATATCCGGCGAACCTGTATACTTATCTATTTTGCTGACTGTACTACAGCATTTTTTTTACTTAAGAGGAGAGTCCTTACGAAACGCCTGAATAGGGGTTTACTGTTTTCAAGATATCTAAACATTCACCGTATCAAATAATACCAAAAAAATAAGTAGGAAAGTTAATAGACCTGTCATCAGTTCCATTGCGAGATATTTCCAAAATTATCCAAAAAATCCTGCTAAAACCAATGTTAAAATTTCATATTCACATCGAAATCGACACATTCTATTTACACATTTTATCTTATTTTAAAACAATGATTGAAAATATTTTTCGTTAAATCGTGACACAAATGTATGATTATGAAGTTCCCTGTTTTAATTTCTAATTAAATAAACCCATACGATAGTAATTTACGTCTAAACATTCTATACTTTTTTACGCAAATCATTTTCCATTTCCCATACATTTTAGTATGGAGCGTACTCTCTTCCGCAATTTGATTTATATTCGAGCACGCGCCGAAAACTATTCAGTGCCGCCCTAGAACCCAAGGTGAGAACACGTCAATTTTTGATCTGCTCCGAGCTCGAAAATTGTTTACGCACACTTAGACACAAGGCCTAAGGGTGGGGTGCTAGTGTCACAGCGTAACCGATAATTTTCAAAAGACAACGCTTGACTGCATCTGGTTTTGGCAAAATTTGCAAAAGAGGCCTTATTAAATGCGGACCTCTCGTGAAAAGTTTGCTTCGTGGAGCAAACTTAGACCATGTAAAATCGCTACAGTACGGTAAAGATCACGAGCATATTGCGCTAGAACAATTGGCAGTTCTAAGAAGTGTTAATGGCTCTCCCTGCGTTATAAAAAGATGTGGCCTTTTTGTTGACCCAGTGTTAGGATATTTAGGAGCAAGTCCAGATGGAGTATTGGAAACTGATAAAATCGTAGAAATTAAGTGTCCATATTCTTGTGCAAAAATAGACAATGGCGTTAAAATGAAAAAGATTCGTTTCTGGAAATTTAGCCAAACAGGAGACCTGATAATAAATAAGAATCATGACTGGTATTATCAGGTTCAAGGACAGCTTCACATTACACAAAAAAATGAATGCATTTTTATGGTTTGGACTAGTATAGACTCAAAGATTGAAATAATAAAAAGAGATGATGACTTCTGGCGAAATAATATGGAACATAAATTAAAAAAGTTTTATATTGATTGTATGCTCCCGGAAATAATAGATTCTAGATTAGACAGGAAAATGGACATAAGGGAGCCCAATTATTTGATAGAGGCAATTAAAAAAAGAGAAGCAGAAAGAGAAACAAAAAAACGGAAAAGCGAAACTGTTATTAATTATAGCAAACGCAAAAAAAATATAAAAAAAGCTGTAACTGCAAACTAAATTGTGGCAACTGATCTAGCCCATACAACCGTAGAATTAGATAGTCACCCAGACACATTTACAAATAATTTACATAAATCCGCACACACACAGAGAGATACATGCATATGCGCCTGCACACGTACGCACGTGCGCAGCCACACACACACAAACACACACATACATACTCACACACACATACGCACACTTACACACAAGTCCACATCTGCCTGGCTTATTAAGGTGAATCCTCAGCTGCAGCTCGCAAAATTCAAATTTACTTTGGTTTTGTGTAAATTGCAGCCTGCTTTACGTCGTATGTTGATCAATTGTACGATTCGCTACTGTAGGAATGATATAAATTTACTGAATAATAATCTTCAATTTCATATCAATCGTCAAACAATTTGTTCTACCTAAGAATTTTCCTATGAAATATTCTTAAACATTCTTAGATGGAACAAATTTCCAAATTTTGACGATTCTAATAGATAAGTTTAGATAACAAGTATCAAAACCTGAGCCTGTGTTGTTACCTGAGCAATTTTTTTTTTGTATGCACGTGTATCTGTGACAAATAAACCTATTTTTCTTTCTTTCTTTTCAAAATGTTGTATAATGGCTAAATAAAGAATTTATTATTTATTTATTAATTACCTACCTACTTACTAATGTGATGTTAAATATATACTTATTATTAAACTTAATAAGTTATAGATAATTCATTTATCCATTAAATAATTTAAATAGTATGTACAATTACTTGTTTTTTTTTTAATTAGTCCTTTGCCTCTCTTACGTCTTTCACATACTTACCTTAAAATATCTATGAACAATATTTAGTAGGTATCAATTTATTCAAAAATAGTTAAAAGCAATCAATAATACAAAATTCTAAATAATAAAGTTATTAGTTAAATTAAACAACATAAATAAAGTTAATAAAATAATAACAACATAATTAATTTTATCAATCGACCTGATGAACACTGTAACCCCACCCTTTGGTGACGACTAATACGTAATACTGGAACGCAAGCCTCGCGATGCGGCGAGATAATTGCTAATACATTGCGTGTTTTCTGACACATACTTATAAATCCTTTAGGGGCGAACACGCATTGAAATTATAATATTTCCGTCGCGCCGTATGGTTTGTTATTTGTTTCTAGTTAGGTGTACACCATACGTAATTTATACTGCGCATTGTTGCAGTGTAAGTGGAAAATATCAATGTGTGCGTTCTAAAAGAAGTTCTCACGCTCGCAAACTTCCCTCTTAACGCACCAAATTATCACCAAATTATCTCTATCGGACACTCTTCTAACATTAATTTATCCCAACACGAGGAGCAGTGGTGGCCCAGTGGTATCGGCCCCGACTTACGAGTTGTAGGTCGTGGGTTCGCACCCGGACAGGCGCTTTACTTTGTGTAAATAATTTCATCACCGCTGCTCTCAAAACGGTGAAGGAAAACATCGTGAGGAAACCGGCATGTCCTAGAACCAAAAATTCGAAAGACATGTGACATCTACCAACCCGCACTGGGCCCGCGTGGTAGATTACAGCCCATTCCCTCTCGAAGAGAGGAGGCCTGTGTCCCAGCAGTGGGAACATTATAGGCTGATTATGTAACACGAGGTCCCATGCCCAACTAATACCGACAGAATTATTAAAAACCGGCCAAGTACGAGTCGGACTCACGCACGAAGGGTTTATTTTATTTTATTCAGGAAACTTACAGCTAACTTATACAGTATTCCTAAATAATATGCAATTGAAGGCCATTTACAAGTTTCCACTGATAAACACTAGAATTAGAAAACCAAAAAAGAGAAAAGGTTGGTACAAAATACCTTTAACATAAATTAGGAAATAAATATTACACGATTGACTAAATACAAACAAAGAATAATTTAGATGCAAACAATTAGTTTTCTGTAACGAAGCTTTTCACCTGCGGGTTAGCATGACGCTGTCTATCTTTTCAAAGAATAGACACGGCTATTCCCACACAAAGTGACATTTCGTTTCTCCATTTTTGACATCGCACCGTAAAAATCATTCTTAAATCTGTCATTTTGTCTTTCGTTTTACCGATCGTTGTCTAGGTCCTTTTTAATGTAGACTATTTCAGAAGACAGTTGTCTAAGGTAGTGAAGACAATTTGATTTTTTAATCGCTATGAACACCGTCCGTAGCAACAGCGAATTCGATGGGTGAAATTCAGAATGCTCAATTTATTCGAATCCGTATAGTATTGGGCATTCTGTCACAACAGAGCGTAGAAGAACTAGAGACTATAGGAAACTTTTTACTCCACGGCCACAAAGTATAAAAATGGAATGGAAAAATAGAATTTTTCACTTTTTGTATGGAAAATGTGAAGCATTATTACCTACGTGATGAGTTTTAGGGGTTTACGGGCTTCATAAAGGGGGACGAAATTTTCATTATTTTTGCGATAGGACACACCATTTTCGAGATATAAGCAAAATAAAAGATAAACGTGAATAAATTACTGAATTTCGTAAAAAGTGCAGTTGACTCTTTCTACTTTGCTGCCGCCGTACTGTCTTCACGAAACGTCATTTTTGTCTATTCTTCCGTTGACAAGACATTGCTTGTACTAAGCCTGCTGGCATTGAATATAATTATCTAAATCATGTTCACCAGACAGTTTATTAAAACTTCTGCTCGGCACGGATTAAAAACGAATTCTGCCTGTACGCGGACTTGGAATGAGGGACATGTAACAAGCTAGGTTTGGGAAATATTCTTTTATATTTTGTGTGGTTCCGTACCGTTATCTTTATAAACGGCAAAAAAGCACGTTTGGTGTACGGGAGCCCCCTTAAATATTTATTTTATTTTATTTTTAGTATTTTTTGTTATAGCGCCAAAGAAATACATCATCTGTGAAAATTTGAACTGTCTAACTATCACGATTCATGAGATACAGCCTCATGACAGAAGGACAGACAGACGGACGGACAGCGGAGTCTTAGTCATAGGGTCCCGTTTTTGCCATTTGGATACGGAACCATAAAAAACACTAAAAAGAGTTAAATAACTTTAATAATTTCGGAGTCGGTGTCTTTGGATCTGTATTTTAGTTTTTTGCCACCGACTTCCGAAATTAAAGTTATTTTTTCACTTTGTACTGTTTTTTTTTGGAAGTCGGTTGTTTTTTTTGTAAATACCTTTTTTATTTTTCTCTTTTTTAATGGGTCAGTTATTAATTTATCAAAGTTATAATAAAAACCTCCTTTTTGGAAGTCGGTTTGAAAAGGTGAATTAAAATAAGTCCTACCTACACTATGATAGCATGTAGTCTCCACAAAGGTGAAAAGGGTCACATGGAAGTTAGAACCAATCGAACTTGACAAATTCCTCGCGTAAAGTAATGTTGTTCTTCTTGTGTCACCCATCCTTTAGTTAAGTAATTAAAACTAACACATAATATCACGCCTGTTTCCCCGAAGGGTTAAGCAGATGTGTATCCATAGTACACCCACATTTCGCCAGTCATGTTTAAGTCCCATGTAATAGGGGGCGAGCCTATTGCCACCAACCGGGCACAAATCAAAACTCCGGACTGCAACTGAGAAATTCCAGATGGAAAAACCCAATAATACTTTGCCCGACCCAGAAATCGAACCCAGAATCTCATGCTCAGTTTAAACCATTTAATTAAGACTATTAAAACGTAAATAAAACTATTAATTAGGAATCATGTGATTTTATGTTCAGCTTTACTAAGCTCACCATAAAATGTATCTCAGGATTGGCTAACTGAGTTATTGTTGGGTATTTTAATAGCTAGTATTGCAACACCAACATTAAAAATGTAAATCATTATGAGATCTCTGGTAACACTCCCCTTCCAATTGTGACACTAGTCCAATACACACGTGAAAATTAATTGTCCGCCATTTTATTTCTTCTTCTTCGGCACCAACGTTACCAGCAAATCATCAGCATCCACTAGCACAAATACACCGCTGCACAGTTACAAAAACTTCTCAGAACATTCAACGTAAGAAATCGTTTCCGAAAACTTTATAAATGTGGTGTGAAAACTATAATGAAATTTTCTAAAACAGTACAATGAAACAAATAAACTTACAAAGTAACACTAACAAGCAATATTTTACGAGCAAAACAAAGTTCAACAAACAGAGAACACTGAATTAAAAGTATACAGGTGGAATGCTATGAATTCTATTAGAATAAATGAATGAAAATAAAGAACGTCTTAAAACCACCCCAGTTTAATTAAATCCCGCAGATAATTCCCACTTTTTTAGCTTTGTGTGCAAGCGAAAATAAACCCAAAAGAAATCATTGCGGTAGGTAAAGGAAATGCAATCGTATTTATGAAAGAATGTTGACGTTCAAAGAGGACACTTAACCTGGATATGCCACGGAACAGCTAAAGGAATCGAAATTCAAAAAGAATGGCACGACCGTTAGGGTTCCGATTTTTAAAACGGTCATTCAATCTAAGTGTGATCTTCCTTAATTGACTGACACGCAACGGTTGCAAAAAGATGGGATAGCGTTTGATAGAGTGACGAACCGGGAGCGTTCGTCGTTCATTTCACTTGTCGACTAACTGCGGCTGCGAGCGAACGCGCCTGTAGCCCTCGCAGATTCCCGCGCTCGGAAACTTTAAAAATATTTTCAAAAAAAGAAAAATGTTCCAAAACGACGTGACTTAAAATTACCAAAGAGTTTATGACTGTTTATCTTTTTTGTAGTTGGAATTTTTGTTGTTTTTCTTGCGAAATGGTGAAGTTTTAAAATAGTTTTATTTTGTTTGTTTATTTGTGAGTTTGGACTGACTATGTTGTTTTATGCAGTGAATACAACAGTTTCGAAATCAAGGCGGCAAAGTGTAAGTAATTAAAATGAAGTATTTAATTTACTAAGAACGTTGCAGTTTAAACCTTTATGATCAATTTTATATTACCTGAATTCCTTGAGTTATAAAGTTGTTGTTTTAATATACGGTAATTTTAAAATGCACTTAGGAAGGTAGAATATAAAATTAAAATATTGTACTTTAAAAATAATTAACATAAATTTAAAAATTATTTCACTCTGCAACAATTTAAAACTTTGTTTTGAAGACGGTTACAACTTTACACAAATTATTCCGAATGTTTAATGTAAATCAACTTTAAAAATAAAACCGAACCACAAAATAATTTACATTGTTTGAATGAAATGAACATCAAAAGAGCTTGTATTTAAAAATAAACACGTCGTATTCAGCACACATAAAATCACTTTGATATTTACGGGTTAATAAGTGTGTTAAGCTGCCATTTATTTATGTTTATTTCATTTAATTCTTATTTATTCTCTTAGTTATGAGTCTCTCGAAGTTTAAGGATGAAGTTTTACTAAGTAGGTAATAACTTAATTTTCTCTTTGGCATATTCTTGCAACAGTTCGGGAAACTTTCGGCGTAGTAATTGTAGATATAGAATTGTTAGTCATGAGGACACTTTGTTACTGTATTATAAGGAATACTATACATATTATTTGTTCGTATTGAAATTCCGCGTATACATAAAATCTTCTTTTTATTTTATATTTTAAAATGTTGTTTCCTTTTTTCATTTACATACAGCAACAATAAATTAAGCAAAT
Source organism: Griposia aprilina (assembly GCA_916610205.1). Classification (NCBI taxonomy): domain Eukaryota; kingdom Metazoa; phylum Arthropoda; class Insecta; order Lepidoptera; family Noctuidae; genus Griposia; species Griposia aprilina. The sequence goes on from OU744288.1 coordinate 19,189,878, forward strand.
TTAAAATTATCAGTGTCGTTTCATTTATTTATTAATAGTGTGTAAAATAAAAGAAAAACATTATTAAAAAAAATACTTTATAAATAAATGCCAAGTAATTCTTACATGTCTTTATGAAAAAAGAAACAGTCGGAAAGAAAACCATAAAAATAATTAAAGATTAAAAATGAAAGCTTAAGCACTGACTTTCGTGCTTGACTTTTCGCCTAGTTTACGCTTTATCTAAATGTTTCAGCAAACACAGTTTTCTGAGCCTGTTTAATGTTATAATGAAAACTGTTTAATCAAGTATGATCCCATATTTTCTTGTTAGTCACTTAGCGATACTTGAATCACTCTTTCAATTTCGAATATAGTAATCCATAATAATATTTGAAATTCAAGTTGCATGAATTTCGAATAACGAGTGCTATATTCGAAATTCAAGCAGAGGTTTCATATATCTTGCAACCGTCTCTTTAGCTGGAAGAGACAACTACAGGTTGCTCAATTTGAACATTGATACCTGCAATAAAGGCGATGTTCCACGAATCTTATGATTAGGGCACTTGCTAATATGTAGTTCATGTGTCTACTATAACACCTTATACTTTCTTGATTAAAGACACTTGCAACGGTTACGATGTAATATAGATAGGCAGATAGAGCGAGTTCTAAGTCGATATGAGTTCTAATTAAATATTATCTAAGTAAATTAAAAAACAAAAAGCTATCTATTAACCAAAAAAAATAAGATGTGAAAATTATACTCAAAATTCTTGCTCTTTTCAGGATTATTTTCCGGAATACTGGCAATTACAGAAATAGAGCCTGCCAATTCTTCTTGATTGTCATAAACTATTTTTGTGCAGGCAAATCTCGGTTACAGATTGGTCTAGCCATTAAAATATTGCACAACAAGACCCTTTCATCTTTATGAAACCATCCCTTAAATCCTATGAAAATGATGTAGCTGACATTTTTTATGTTTCTAGGTAAGTAATAGGAATATAATTTCTCTCAAGAAGATCCGTGCTTACGTGCCGGATTTCTAAAAGTATGTAAACAAGTAATTGAAGTTTTTATGTCTCAATTTATATTTTCCTTGGTTTGTCTGTCTGTGCTTTATTTCTAGACGCAAAAATGTACGTACTCACAGTTTTATAATTATATTATTCTAAAAGCTATGGAAGATAAATGGATCGTGATCGATGTATCGTACGAAGTGCATTTTTTAAATTCGATTTCACTAAAAGATTGAATAAATATGATGGGTGCTTTTATACGTAGCGCCTGCTGCTGGGCATTGATTTTATTTAAAAACGATAGTTTGAATATATTTTTATTGTGAGAATTTCTCAATCGTAGGCCCTCGCCTAAGTATCACTACTTCGACCTGCGGGGTAATTTTGTAACACACTAACAGTAGGAATGGCTTTCATTTTGACTGTTCAACAACATTCATTGCGTTATGTTGTTGAGCAGACAAATTTTTGGAACATATGAAGCGCAATGGTTTAGCAATAGGCTTCAAAATGATTCAAATTGTGATAGATAGTGTTTTATGCAATTAGGATGCGGTTCTGTGCTGCTCGCATCCAAGAGATTCCTGCGTACAATTCCAATGATATTTAACTTTTGATTTTGAAAACGCTGTTTGTTACTAAATATTAAGTTTGTTGTACAGAATACATAGACAACGGCTTTGTAATAGGTCGTTTAAAGGCGCCGCTCGTCGCACTACGAGCGGTGCCTTTGTATCGCGCGCGATTCGCGTCGCGTGTCGCGCCTGTTAGTAGGATCCTTTACACCCAGTATTTTTATTTATATTTGTATCATCAATAATCATACCCAGATGCGTTTACGGGAGATTGGTCGGAGAAAACAAAGCACAAGGAACATTGAAAGCTATAGGGGAGACCTTTGCCCAGCAATGGGACAATTAATGCTCCCGCATACAGGCGCGACGCGACCCTAGTAGATCAATTTCCATGAAATTTTCATAGAAATTGTTCTACTAGAGTTGCGTCGCGCCTGTTTGCGGAAGCCTTTAAGGTTGATAAAAAAAAGCATTTGAACACACTAATACAGAGCTAAATAAAATAATTCAGTCATGTGTTAATTAATCGGATTAAAAAAAAAAAAAAACTGAAAGGAAGAACTGTAAAACGAAAACGATTTTCATATCGCATAAGGCATTAAACTTAAGTGCAATAAAACAAAACTTAGTTGATTTTAGCATTTTCAAAAAATAAGTAGTTACTGAGAAAAAATAAATTCCCAATTGAATAACGGATTACTGCTCTTCGTTACTTTGACAATAGTTAATTGTGTGACTTCGCTAATTAGGACCCTAGTGGATTCGACGTTTATTTTGAGAATATAATCCCTGTAAGTATTTATTTATGTAATACTTTTCTTTCTTTCTTTATGTATGTAATAGGCTCATGACATTTTTCTGTTTCAATATTCTATACCTACATTGTAGCTTAATAGCTAACTTAAGCTTACATAATAACTTAAAAAAATGGACCGAGCAATTTTTTAATAGTGACATAGAATGTCGGCTTTAAATAGACCAATCAGTGTTATTAAAATCCAATTACGAGAGAATAAATTGTAGCATCAGAGTGCTATACAGCGTGTATCAAAAAGGTGTGGTCTTAAAAAAATTCAACTGTTCTTTATAAAACTTTAATACCTACTCGAACCAAATGTATGGGACAACTGATTATTTTTTCTCGATTACATTGTTAGTCCCATAGAGAACTTGGTTCAGTCTGATGGTCTGTACCACACCTTTAAACCTGACCACACTTTTCTGACACACCCTATATAACATAAGTTATTTTTCTTTGTAACATTTATTTTTATTTCGTATCGGCACTCCACAATCTATAAACAACCGATTACATTTAATTATGACTTCTGACTTCAGAAATTGATAAACGACTGGTATTTTGTAATTTATGTAGTAAATCGATAACGTTGGTCGTAATGATTGAATTCTTTTTAGTTTTTTTTTCACGTTATCTATGTACTCACGACTACATTTCAAGGCTATGACATCTCATTTTACGAAAAGTCTATACAATGCGAGGTGAGCTATAACTGGAAATGTTTAGCTTGATATGACGTCGTGTGTACGTTCATTCATAATATTGTTGGAGTTGAAGTGTCATTCAGCAAAATATCTCTGTAGGAGTTTGAGGTTTGGAATTATAACTGACACATGACATAACATTACGCTTGTAATCCCTGAAAGGTAAGGCAGGCAGAGATGTGTGTGTATTATATATCGTAAATAGTGAATTAGACCAGCCCGTCCTTTAACCTGCACCCTAATTCGGTAACACTATCTATAACAATTTGAGGCTTATTGCTAATCCATTGCTTCATATGTTTGAAAGTTTTGTCTGCTCAACAACGTAAATAATGCAATGAATTTTGTTGAACTGTCAAAATGCCATTCTTACCGTTAGTGTGTTACGCAACTACCCCGCTGGTTGAGAAAGAAATGGGTCAAGTATAGGTGACCAGTGGTAAGGCCTGAGTGTAGAAATTCTGCTTTTTTATCGACACGAGCTGAACCACAATATTATTTATCTAGTTCAGAGGTGATAAGGCTAGTATGCAATCACGAGCATTAATATGTACCTACGCATACAGAGTGGCAGGGACATCGACGCGCAAACCTAAATTATGAATTCAGCACATGTTTCTCGACCCCCTAGTGTAGTAACTTTGCGTCGGTTATAAAGAAAAATCTGATCCATATATTTTGACCGTGTATGTATTACATTTTTCTATGAAATAGCAGACTTTTCTATAAAACAGCTAACTTTTCTATGAAATAGCAGACTTTTCTATGAAACAGCTAACTTTTCTATGAAACATCTAACTTTTCTATGAAACAGCTAACTTTTCTATGAAACATCTAACCTTTCTATGAAACAGCTAACTTTTCTATGAAACAGCAAACTTTTCTATGAAACAGCAAACTTTTCTATGAATAAGCTAACTTTTCTATAAAACAGCAGAGGTATCGCACTTTGCATAATTTTATTATTATTATAATTATGAATGATCATGACAAACGATAATGTATATCGATTGTTTATTGTTATTGGTTACGTGGCGAGTATAAGGATCGCACAAACTATTTTTAATTTTATAATATCACCATGTGATAATTGTCTCGAGCAAATAAAAATCGAGTAGGTATCTACCGCCGATGGGGCTAAGACTGCTTTTCCACAAGAGATGTGCTATGCAGCTATGCTGCGAGCATGTGAAAGCTAACCTGAAAAACTATGTGACCGTTATCACTAATGCTAAGCTGTGTAGTCGAGCGAGTAAGATGTGCTATGGAGATGAGCAGCTCGAGCTATACGATGCATCGACAGTAGGGAAGGCACGGGGAGCGTCTGCAGCGCGTCTGCTCTGCACCACACGCGCATCCATCTGCAATCGATAGCACGCAGCCTTCCATATAAAAATCATAGCTTAGTTGAACCCGTTTCCACCAGTGCTATGCTCTGTGAACCAATGAATATGATTGGTGGATATCAAACGCATCCATAGCAATGAAGCATAGCAGACCTCTGGTGGAAAAGCAGCTTTAAGGTTCTAAGACGTAGCATTGGAAGGCCTCCTACAAGGTGGACCAATGACCTTGTGAAGGTCGCAAGAATTCGCTGGATGCAGGAAGTACAGAACAGGTCGAAATGGCGGTGCTTGGGGGAAGCCTATGTCCAGCACTGGAAGCCTTTCGGCTGAAATTATGATACTGAGGCTCCTACGTACAACATCAATAGCATTAGTGAATTTTGAGTTTTCTTTGAATATATTACATTGCGCTACATTAAGTTGTTTTTCTATTCATCGTGAAGTTTCAACGTTTTCCTTTGAAACCAAGAAAAATATAACTACTTTTGTCCTATTTTCCTTCCAAAAGGAAGCACACAACTATATGCAAAGTCAGGAAAATTTATTGTTAACTAAATTGACTACAACTTAAAGTCAATCATTTTCATTCTTCGATAGTTGTTTGAAAACGTTTTGGAATGGAAAATTGACGTACGGTGGCAATTAGCTTAAAAAATATTTCCCGACAGTACTTAGTAAAACAGCTACAAAAATAAGAAAAAGGGAAGTAATTAACAATATTTATTTTATAATAACGACAACAGTCTCGGTTTGGGTCCATTATGTTTATAATATTGCAGTCTCACTACATCAAGTAATCTGGTCAGGGTGAGGTGGACTCGAAAGTTTCCTTATTCATTATAATTATATTATTCATATACCTTGTTTACTTTGAGATTGTTTTGTTTTGAAGAACCGCCTTCACTTCATGTTATAACGTGGACCGGTTCAAGTCTAGATTTTTGCGAAATTAACGGCTTATTTTACCAAAGTCAGATATGTTGGAATAAAGGTGATGTCTGACAGTTCTAGTATGAAATAACTGTCAAAAATTGATTTTTTTTTCTCAGGATAAGACTTATTCTAGGTGTAAAAGTTTATTAAATTTGGCCCTAAGAAGGTTGAAGGTGAGTTTTGTCAAAGATAACTCAACATATTACATAACATCATGGTTGTAATCTCCAAAAGGTTAGACAGAAGTTTGCGGGTTGTCGAAGATATGGGTCAAAATATAGAATAAAAAATAAGAGGTCGAGTCAAGTAGTTTAAAAGAATTTCAAAATGCTTTTTTTCTACTCAGCAAAGTAATCGTACCATAGGTATTACCAATACTAGGTTGAATTAATAATTAATTAATTAGAGTACCACCGTACAATATTTAACACCACATATTTTTTTGAAATACTTTAGTTGAAGTTGAAAAGTTGAAAAAAATGCCGAATAAAACACGTTCTTGTATGGAGCCCCCTTAATTATTTTACTTTTATTTATTTTTATTATTTGTTGTAATAGCGGCCAGAGTAGTACATACTCTGTGAAAATTTCAACGGGCTATCTATTACGGTTCAAAAGGACAGACCCTGTGACTGACAGACGGACAGCGAACCTTAGTTATAGGGTCCCGATGGTACCCTTCAAAATCAAAAGTCATTTATTCAAACTATGATAAGGCTGATGGCTTCACACGATAACACACGAACACCGAAAGTGCAGCCATAGGTTTATCAAATTCATGGAAAAAGCAATCGTGTTTAACAGCTTAGATTAGTGTTAAAGTGCGTTGGTGTATTTCAAAGGCTAAAACCAGTAGATAAACTAAACAGGTGACCTTAAAAAGTAGTGAATATTCTGTTGCAACAATCCAAGAGAGTGGTTTTTAAATTGTTCACATCACCAATCTGCCGAGCTAGTTATGTGTTTTATGATAACATTCCCTGATATTTTTCAACTTAGAAAGAAAGAAAGACAAGAAAGAAAATACGTTTATTTGCGATAAACATGACGCAAAGAAAAACAAACAAATACCAAAAAAAAAACAAAAAACGAGTTACTTCATAAAAATGATAAGAGAGAGAGAAAAAATATTCTTCGCACTCACTATAAGTGTGCACTGAACACGGGTTCAAAATTAAAATACGAAATAAATACCATAAAATAATAAAAGTTGAGTGGAATACATCTGTGCTAACACTCTGGCAGTTATTTTTATAGTGCAGCCAAACCAACAAAATACTGCAGTCTTCAGTACTGTCAAGAAGACTGACGTTTAATACTGACAGTCTTATGGCTGATGATAATAAAACCGTGATAAAAGATAACACTAATGATACAACACCTTTCGAAGACAGACCGGTATCTTAAAACCCCAATAACGATGTCTTTAATAACCCAATCTTGAAAGAAGTCAATATCGATAATAAACAAGACAATTCTGCAAGAACACGTATAAAGAAATCACAAATTGCATTAGCATAAACCTGCGTGTATCTCCGTATAATGAATGTTGGTAACAATTTACATGCAGTACTGTTCATATTACCATCCGTGATATCGAAGGAATGTGATTCAATCAGAAGTGAATGCGTCACCGATATTCGATTCGATATTTTGGTATTTGATCGTGTTTTCTTTTGTATCTTGTTCATGTTGTGGGTCATGGGCTTTTGGGAATACTTTAAGCAGAAACGTGAAATCAGAAATGCAGGAAGTAAACTATTCAACTACACCAGCCATCAGCCCTTATTAAACCATTACTAGTCATGAGGTTAAAATCTAATTCACTATCGTGCCTTCGACATGACGAAGTAGAAGACTAGACATAAGGTCCTGCGGGGTAATTGCGTAACACACTAACAGATGCTTTCATTTTGACAGTTAAACAACATTCATTGCGTTATTTACGTTGTTGAGCAGACAATTTTTTCGAGCATATGAAGCAATGGATTAGCAATAGGCTTGAAAATTATTCAGATTGTGATATATAGCGTGTTAGGGTGCTGGGTTAAATCATCAAGTCGAGTAATTGGTTTTGGAATTTGGGCTCAATTAATTCAGTCTCCCGTAATCCAGGCCGCTGCCCAGAGTACCTCTGTCTACCCTTTCGGAGAAAACAGGCATAATTCTTACGCCGAAGCTAATTCCCGATTGGCAGTTCAGGCATGAGTGAATTAGCCACAAGACTGCGAGTGACATTTGAAAAACATAATCAAAAAATTTCGTTAAGTCACCATTGAATCTGGAACTCTGATAAACCGCTTCAACGATCATAAGGACCTGCCATAATCACTTAACATGGCTAGCACTCTGGCTGATAATATCTTAACTGATATTTTTTGATCGAAAAACAGGGATGTACTTGAGGATATTGATGAACTTATGATGCTGGCAATGACGGATCGTTTTGGGTACAACGGACAAGAACGAGTCAGGGACGCTTATCCCTTGCTTGTTATTATATGAAGAAATTTACAAAGAGACGACAGGACACAGTGTATTGATGAAGACATGTCTGTGTCACATCTACCTACGTCTAGTCCATGCCGTGTTTTCTGTACATTCCATCCATACCATCCATCCATAATAAATTATAAATGCGAAGTAAGTCTGTCTGTCTGTCTGTTAGATTTTAAAGATAGAAAGAAAGAAAATACTTTCATTTGAGCTTAACAGGATGCAGAGAAAGAACGTGAACACCAAAAAGAACAAGTTGGGGGAAAATATGTGTCTTATTATCGACGCAAAACGGCCATCGTTCAGAATAATGTACGTTTTGACCGTTTGGTACACATGTAGATCATGACCTGGCCAGGATATAGGGTACTTTTTATCCCTCTAGTACGTTCCCGTGGGGTCATTTCCAACCTCTACATGGGCGAAACCGCGAGCAAACCTAGTATACTTGTAAACATTGCTCTAAGTAACTAGATAAGCTTAAAGAAAACTTTTTTGCAAAAAAACAACCCACTTACAAAAAAAACACTAAATAAGTGAAAAATAACTTTAATTTCGGAAGTCGGTTTCTTTGGTTTTTGTATTTTCGTTTTTTGTAATCGTCGTAATTTTTCACTTTTTTTCGTTTTTAAGTCGTAAGTTGTTTTTTTGCAAAACAGTTTTTCTTTAAGCTTACCTAGTTGTGGTACCTAACCCACACTAATTCGTATACCACTACTTGATATGAAATAACAGTGACAGGAATTTATTAACATCATCATCAATATAAGCTTAGTGGAAAAAATATGCATTATTAAGGATAACTCAAAAAGTACTGGCACGATCTTGATAAAATTTATATAGGACTACATGAGAAGCACCGGCTTTCAAATAAAAAAAGAATAATCTAAATCTGTTCACCTAAAAAAAAGTTCTGAGGTAACACACATAAAAAAAACAGTCGAATTGAGAACCTCCTCCTTTTTTTGAAGTCTGTTAAAAAGGCAGAAATTGATATTGTGATTCTCGCCTGTCCATGTTTGTTCGTGGCCACATGCAATTTGATCCGTGTTGTTATCCCATCATATTATTATTATCTTTTATATCTCTCACGACTCAAAATTGTTTTAGATTTGTTTAAATTGATCGTAAAGTTGTTTCTACGAAGAACGAGGAAGTTCGCTCAATGGATCGTAATTGACGCTTGAGACAGGCTCGTTGTAAATCATTTAAAAGTATCTCGCTGTTGTGTGGTGTTATAAATGTAGTTTTCTGCTGTTTTTTTTTCAAAGAAGGAAGCTGTTGGCTCATGGCTGGTAACTATTCGATGTTTTCTGTAATTTGGTGGAGGTGCCTTAAGTACAAAAAGTTAATAAGAGAAAACACAATCATAATGAGTTTTGAGTTGAATTTTCAGCAGTTAGAACACTAACATTGAATTTCACTTTGAAGCCCATTACTTCAAAAATGTTAAATACTATTAGAAAAAGGCGTGAAGTAAACGTAACGTCAATTCGATCGATTTTTTATAGGAATTACGTTTAAGCACATTACATTGATTTAGTTTAAAGACTTTATTCACATCTATAGATAAATCTATACAGATATATAAAATTGGAGTTTCTGTTTGTAATATTAAAATAACTGTTTTTTACTAAATTCATATAGATGTATACACGGTACATATTCCAAAATAACATTTTTTTAAATTTTTGTCTCTCTGTCTGTTTGTTTCGGCTAATCTCCGAAACGGCTGGTCTGATTTTGACGGGACTTTCACTGGCAGATAGCTGATGTTATAAAGAGTAACATTAGTTTTTTTAACCCGGTAGCTCGTTCCTATAGGATTATTTCCGACGTCCACGCGGGCGAAGCCGCGGGCAGCTGCTAGTACTTAATATATCTTGTCGCTTATGTAACAAAAATGCCAAACGATGGTTTTCGATTTGAAAAATGGTTAAACTTTCCGTTACGTTTACTCCGGGTTAGGCCCTCTGAACTAAGTTCTATACAATAGAAAATGATGCCAGTCCTTTGCTTTCATTTAGCAACGTGATCCTATTCAGTAAATCTCTTGTGTTTCAACTGTATTTTCTTATCTCTGTATTCTAAAAAATCTTCATCAATTGTATCATCTGATTTGTAATACATACATTCTTTGCAAATAAATATATTCTATTCTATTTTATTCATGAGTCTTGATTTAAGCAAGAGTTGATTCTAGATTAGAATTAAATCTATCAGTGTTATCGAAATCCATGAGCATTGTTCAAATATAAAGGCCATGATTTGCAACTGATTGCTTGCTTTTTCTTGTTGCAAATGAAAACGATTTCGACATCAGCCTCATAAGGTCATAAGGTCCTGCCGGGGTCGCGGATTGTTCGAAAGAGTTACCGTAGCCCTGGCGCACAGGCAACTGAAGGAACACGGGTGGGTTTTAGTCAGTAAGAGTCTGACACGCCCTTCCGCTCCGCCCAGAGCGGGAGAGGTCATTTATGATGATTGATGATTTCAAAACTAAAAAAAAAAAAAAAAGGCTCATCATTTCAGCCGAAGGACGTCCATTGCTGGACGTAGGCCTCCAAGCACCGCCACGTAGACCGGTTCTCTGCTTTCCGCATCCAGTGGATTCCTTCGGCCTTCAGTTCATCGGTCCACCTCGTATGAGACCTTCCAACATTACGTCTTCCGGTACGCGGTTGTCACTCCAGAACCTTTTGGCCCCATCGGCCATCTGGGGGCCTAGACAAAATCCCTTTTCTGTAAGCGTTAACGCCAACGGAAAATCAAATTGTATGGAGTTGACATTTGCTTAACACGTAATATTACGTGTCCTTTCCACACGTAATGTCATTGCCATACATTTTGACGTTAGCGTCTGGCATTAACGCTATGAGAAAAGCTTTTGTCTAGGCCCCCTGTTCTGCGAGCAATGTGCCCTGCCCCGGCAACAGCTTATCTTTAATTATTTACTGGAGCAAAATGACTGCGACTGAATTGAAGGAGACTCGAATTCAAACTTCCGTACTAAGTAAGTCACAACAAGCTGTTGACTTTTCACTTCTTAATCATAAATATTACAACTTTTCCGCTTGACTGTGCGAATATTTCAAAAACTTATGTCTTCAAGTATAAGTTACGTCATAATTCAAGATGGCGATGGCGAGGCGATTATAAATAAAGTAGGTAAGCATGTCTTTTTGTCACAAGTTTCTTTGTATTTCGTTTTGACTCCTATTTATATACAGGGTGTTAAATAAATTGCGTGCCATAGCTTAGGGGTAGGTTCAGTATCGATAAAGGAACCCAGCAATAAAAAATAAAAAAAATAAAAAATTGCAAGGCCAACCTAATTTAGTACCTAGTAACTTAAAGTAGCAATCGTTTAGAATTTAAATTATTTTATTTGTTTAAATGTTTTAATTACGTACCTACTATCGAACGCGTTGACATTTTGTCCTTCACTTCTCGCGTCCGAATACTAAGGGCCGGCGCATTATTTGCTACTGAAAACGGCTCGCGACAAATGGCGCAAGATGTGCGCCCCTAACGCTACGACGCGACGGTATGTAAATTACAATTCCAATTTTCCCTCCGTACTTTAACGGGCTTAGGATCGTCAAAATACAAAACCTACAAAAAATATCTTGTTTAACTAGTATTCAACAGAAATACGAGTTGGTATTGTATTGAGGCGTACTTAAAATAATTTAAATTCCAAACGATTGCTATTTTAAGCTAGTAGGTGCTAAATTTGGTTGAACTTGCAATTTTTTTTTAATTCTGTTTGTTTTTTTTTTTTTTTTTCATTCTTGTTTTTATTTTTACGTTTCCTGGGTTCCTTTATCAATTATTGATTTCAGCATTATACTGAACCTACCCTTAAGCTATGGCACGCAATTTCTTTAACACCCTGTATATAATAGCGTTAGGTTATAAGAAAAATATTTCTTGATTTCTAAATAACAAATAAGACGTGTACAGGAAGTTGCTTTCCTTAAATATTTTTGTTATGATTTCATGACTTCAGAAATGTTTGGCAGCATGTGTTGAGAATGTTCTGAGAGTGAAGAAATTCTTGAAGAGCAGGAATAGTTGCTGTCATTCAATGCTTGATAGAATTTAGATCGTTCGTGGCTATCATAAGATATATTGTAGAAATAATGATCTCATTATGCAGGTACGCAGAAGTCATCTACTTGTAACAACACAAAAAACTGGCCAAATGCGAGTCGGGCTCGAGTTTTTTACCATGAAAAGACCAAAATTGAAAAAAAAAAACTATTCAAATTAGTTTTTGTAAATCAGGTGAGCTGTCTACCCGTTACGTTTGATCCATTATTTACGGATCAACCTGTATATGTAGATTAGTAAACATAGATGCTGGTAAACTGTGATAGCAACAACATTCTTATCCAAATAAGACTTAGGTACGTTCCGCTTCTGTAACTTTCCTAATAACATATTCATTAGTTTATCTTTCAATAATTATTTGAGACTGAAATAATTCGTTAAGTTCAAGCCAAAGTATAATTACTTAGTTTGAATCAAATTTTCGTGGTTTTCGAGATATTAATCATCGTGAAATTTTGATCTGAGGGCATTATTTGTATTTGCTCCCCACAAATTTTGAAGTGGTAGGCAGAGATGTTTCACTCACAATTCAGTTATGTTTCTTCATAATACGGTCAAATGTTAAAATTCTCATTTTCAAGGGACTAGAATATTGGAATTAACCGGGCACAAAGACGGGTTGCTTCTGAGAATTTCCCAATGGAAAAACCAAATGCCGCTTTGCCTGATCCGAGAATACAACTCCCTTATGCCCAGTAGTCGCGTTTGCCACCACAAAACCAACGATTCAGTATGTAGATTTGATTTTACACAAATACAACAGTACAAATCTGAGATCAAGACACTTCTGCCAAACGATTGTTATCTCGGAGTTCATTGTTTTTGTTTTGTGAGCTATCTGATCATGTCGACTCGTTCCAATAAGATTAGCTTTTACTTATTCTTGGCACTATGTGTACAATAATTTTTGCTGAACTGCCCCTTTGGTCTCGTGGTCGCAAGCGCGACTGCCGAGCTTGGGGTCCTGGGTTCGATTCCCAGGTCGGCCGTAGTGTTATTGGGTTCTTCCTTCAATTCCTTGGTAACAGCCCGGAGTTTGGAAGTTGGCGGTTTGATACCCCCGTGCCTCGAAAAACACGTTAAGCCTTTGGTCCTGCGTCTCATCTCTCCCCGGTCGTGTCGGATTGCCATCCAATCAGACTATGAGAGTGAGTGAAGAGAGGGTGCACCTGTGTCTGCGCATACTTATGTACTATAATAACTCCCGCACCGAAGGCTAGTCTCCGTTGAGATTGGCCGCCTCGAACAAAATTCGGTCTGGAATATTATTATTATACAATTATTCTGGTCAAAGATTCCACATTGTTCCGGGATTTGGGTTGGTTAACGCAGAAGAGGATCTGGTGAGGAGTACCTAATCTAGGATTTGTAGGGATTGAAAATTTTCCTTATCCAATAAGCTGCCGCAGCTAGTCATGTAATCTACGTTATCCTGAGACTCTTAAGGCAAAAACGAATCGGTAACTTTAGTTTGAAGTATCATAATAGCATAGAAAAAACATTTTTACAAAAAAACAACCGACTTCCAGAAAAAACACTAAAAGACGTGAAAAATAACTTTAATTTCGGAAGGAAGTCGGTTGTTTTTTTGTAAAAAAGTTTTTATTTTTCACTTTTTAGTTGCGGTACCTACCCCACAAAAATTCGGATACCGCTACTTAGTGTGTAAATAACAGTGACAGGAAATGATTAACACATCATCCATATAAACTAAGTGGAAAAAATATGCAGTATTAAGGATAACTCAAAAACGACTAGTCAGACCTTGATCAAATTTAAATGGGACCACATGTGAAGCACCACCTATCAAATAAAAAAAGAATCATTCAAATCGGTTCACCCAGAAAAAAGTTCTGAGCTAACACACATAAAAAAAAAACATACAGACGAATTGAGAACCTCCTCCTTTTTGTGAAGTCGGTTAAAAAGTAATGGTCTTGCTACACAATGGTGCTTCTTATCAAGCCTGTACCGTCATTGACCGCTTCGTGGCCAAACGAGACGCCTATGTATTTGTAGCGGTATCTACATCGCCACATGCGAGCTACGCGTCCTGCATCGCGCAAGCAGAGTTTACCGCGCAACTAGCATAATTATATACAACGTCCCGACTTTAATCGTCGGCCAGTTGCCCACCAGCCACGACACTCGTTTAGTCGCAGGATCCTCCCTTTTCTATGGAGGTTTGAATGAACTTTACACCCTGTTCCTTATACCTCTCTTTATGGAATAGAATATTTTATACAGCGTGTATGGGAAACGTGTAGTCATATTTTAATGGTGGGGCACAGATCATCAAGCTGAACATTTTTCTCCATGGGACCAACATCGTAATGCGAAAAAATAATCAGCTGTCCCATACAAAACTTTAATACCTACTCGACCCAAATGTATGGGACAACTGATGATCTTTTTGTTGTTGTTTAGTTTGATGGTCTGGACCATATCCTTAAAATATGGCCACACATTTCTTATACACGTTGTATGTATAAGTAAACTAGTCCAAAAATACGGTTGTTGTTGAAAAATATGTTTATTTTCCAACCCCGGTTTCAACGCCTAGGCTATTTTGATTAATATCATAATACATAATATGTAACAAGCGTGGGAGTATATCTACCAAATGTTTCCGCACAAGTAATTCGGTTGCCACCTTTCTAAATTCGGTTATTATGATATATTTTTGATAAAGTTAAAGGTCATACGTGTGTTGATACATCGTTAACGATATTAAATATTATTAGGAACGATCATACTTGTAGCAAGGTTGAGTTGGTCTTAATTAAATGTTACTTAATATAATTTCACTTAATTAAATGTCACTTATTATGCAAAATATTAAGGTAACGCTTAGCTTTTTTAGTGGGGTGATTATTAAGTTCTGAAATAAGCAATTAAAATAACACAACATAACATCACGCCAGTCTTTCCCGAAGGTTTAGGCAGAGGTGAACATAGGTGTAACATACACATATAAACACGAAACACACACACACACACACACACACGATTAAACATAACGGGTGAAATGTTGGTGTACTATAGAGTAGACCCACATTTCGCCAGTTATGTTTAAATCCCATATAACACAGGGCGAGCCTATTGCCATCAACCGGGCACAAATCCAGACTTCGGGCTGCTACTGAGAAATTCCAGATGGAAAAACTCGATAACACTGCCCGACCCGGGGATCGAACCCAGAACCTCATGCTCAGGAGTAGCAATAGCGACCACTTGACCAAAGAGGTAGTACTTACACACAAAAGGACAAGAACAACAAAGTACAATTAAAAGAGCTCCTGCTAGTCTCGCCAGCTCAGATGCTCAGAGTGGGGTTATGCCAATAGTTAAACGGATACGATTTTTGGATTGAAATAAAACATAATATAGTACTATAGAAGATATAGAATCTAGAAGATAGGTAAGTCTAGAAGATAAGTAATCTCTACGGGGATGTAGTAGTAATGAAAATACACTAGATAGGTAAATAATAAATTTGATTATTGTTTATATCAAGAAATGAACGAACAATGAACATTGCCGGGCCTAGCCCAACTTCTCTCTGAAAACAAAAACTATTTTAAACCATTTAAAAGCTTATTCCAAACTCGTTAGACTGTTCCAATTTATATATAGTTATTTTACTACCAGCCTACACAACATCCTGCCGGGGTCGCGGATTGTTCGAAAGAGTTACCGTGGCCCTGGCGCACAGGCAACTGAAGGAACACGGTTGGGTTTTAGTCAGTAAGAGTCTGACACGCCCTCCCGCTTCGGCCAAAGCGGGGAGAAGTCATTTGATGATTGCCCACCCAAAAAAAAAAAAACTGCACAACACAAGGTCGACTTTTGCAGACAACCTTTACCTTTAGCCTTAGAAAGAGACTGTCACATTAGTATGAGTGACTGAGACAGTGCTCTACAAAACCAGACTTTTTCTATAATTCGAGGAGCCATGTTTACTACTAGCTTTTGCTCGCGGCTTCAGCCGCTTAGATGTCGGAAAATATCCCACGGGGAGGTACTACTGGGATATAAAGTACCGTTTGTGTTAATCCAGCTTCGGATAAAGTTGAAGTTTAGTAACAAGCCAAAAGATGTTTTCGAATGAAATTTAATTTGATAAATTAACTGTTGGTTTTCTATTCATTAAGTTAAATTTTATTCGAAAACATCCATCGTTTTCTTACTAAAGTTCAACTATATCCGACGTTGTTTATCACTTTTAGTGACTGTACATCCAGACAAACAGACAAACGGGCAAATATTCTAAAAACTTGATTTTCGGACTCATTTATCAGACTCATTCTTCACACCGCGTCGCAATAACAATTTTCAAAAATATTCAATGTAAGGTTTTGACTTCGTTACTATTTTATTATTATGTTTAGAGTTATTAATATTAGACACATTAAGGAGAATTAAATAGAGTTGGGAGACCTATGCCCTACAGTGGGACTTCACAGGCTTTTAATAATAAAAATAATCGATAGCCCTCTGCCGCTTTTTAAGTTACGAGTATTTAGACGTAGATAAAACATTGTTTATTTATACCTTTACATTTGATAGACAAAAGTTTTTACTACTACTAAGCTTAAGAGGCTTAACTTTCTAAAAAGAAGTACTACAAAATCTTTATTGCTACAAAATAAATTCCATTAAAAGTAACTGAAAAGAACTAACTTAGGTAGCTACATTATTTTTTATCATAGATGAAAACTGTTGTCCTGGTGCAGATAAATGAAAATGCCAAGCACTATAACAGACATTCCTTTCAGCTTTTAAGTAGGTTCTTTGGCAGAACATATGAGCGTCTTCCGTTTACAATTCCACTTAAAAAGTTCTATAGAGTTTAGTGAAGCGGTATTGCAACGTAATTCTAACGTCACAATGACATACCGCGTGTGTTGCGTTACAGAACGCATAACGCTGCGGTGTGCGTTACCGTAGGTGTTTGTGTTAATTACGGCGCTTTAACACACATATTGTAGCCCCTACTTAAGTAATGAATATTCAGTATATCAGTCACCGAAAGAGTTAAGTAACCAGGGTCGTCGATATACTTGATATTTAGTAAGAAACCAATGAATGTATTGGAATAAAATTTAATCCCACCAAAAACATTTCGTGTAAAAAATGTTGCCAAGACGACCACATAAGGTTTGCCATGTGAAAAAGATATCAGATCTCATGTAGAGCCAAGCTTCTGAATCTACACGGCCTAACTCTGCCGACCCTAACTTCACAAATTCTACATATCAGTAAAAATCGCAAATCGCTTCGCCGTTTCGCTACCGTCGTGGAGGTGATGCGAATATTTAGTTTCTGAAGTAAGTAACGAAACAGCCAAGCCATACATTTTTAATGATATGTAGAATTTGTGAAGTTAGGGTCGGTAGAGTTAGGCCGTGTAGATTCAGAAGCTTGGCTCTACATGAGATCTGATATCATTTTCACAGGGCAAACCTTATGTGGTCGTCTTGGCAACATTTTACATGAAATGTTCTTGGTGGGATTTCAGTTCTTTTTGTAAGTTGCTAGGCAGTCTTTTTAGTGTTTATTTTTTTCTTCTTTTTTTTAAGTTTAGTGTAGTGTAGTTTTTTTTGTATACTGAACTTTGTTTACATACCAAATTTCGGCTTTCTAGAACTTCAGGGAGTAGCCAAACATTTTGATGATCATCAGTGTGTCAGTGTATCAGTGAGTGTTAGTGACGAAATCGGTGTATTTTAGATATCAATAAAATCTAAAGTATTAGAGCTATTCAATTGAGACTTTATATGTTTAATTAGTCTAATATTGACATAATATCCTGAGAATATGAACTATCTGGTACATCGGAAACCAACTCTATAAGGGTTCAAGAAAACGATGAAACACTTCGAGAAAAGGTAGGTAGTGCCCTTGCACTTCGCTTGGCTCGTCATGGTGGGGGCACTACCTTGCCCCCAGATTTAATTAATAGAAAACAAACAGGTCATTTATCAAACTAAATTTCATTCGACAACATCCATCAGTTTCTTACTAAACTTCAAATATAACCGACGACCCTTGTTACTTATCACATTTGGTGACCGTACGTACCATTATATTTCAAACTTAAGTTTCTTTTAACACTACGGAAAATTATTAAATGCGATTTTAAAAACCCATGTGACAGGCGAAAAAGCTTGTGTAGAATAAAAACTAACTCATACTACAAATTTATTTTCAGTGGTGCGAATAAAATAGAGTACATGGACACAATAAAAGTTTATTTTTATACCATTCAATTGTGATACTAGTCATCCATCACTCTCTGCAAAGATAACGCTTGTATGCATATCGAATCGCCAGTTTATATACAACCGTAAATTCGATTGATATCTTGAAAACGGCCACCCTTCTATTATTCCGCGAGTGCGAAATACAACCTATATTTTAAGTGTAGGGCAAATGAAAGCAGATCAAAGTACAGAATTATAAGATGAAAATTATTAACAATAAGATAAGATAAGATATTTATTTCGCAAATATGGGTACAAAACACGGTGAAATAAAACATATAATTAGCAACAGCCATATTTCACCAGAAGGCATGCAAAAGTACAGATACACGAGTGATATATATATATATATATTTTTTGTTGGGAAATCATCAAATGACCTCTCCCGCTCTGGGCGGAGCGGAAGGGCGTGTCAGACTGTTACTGACTAAAACCCACCCGTGTTCCTTCAGTTGCCTGTGCGCCAGGTAACTCTTTCGAACAATCCGCGACCCCGGCAGGCATCGGCCCTATCGGACCCCGTCAATTATGCTGAAACCTCTTTGAGGCGCGCGTGGAACACAACGCGCCATCGACCCGGGCCTGGTCCTTACCGGACGGCGAGCTGCCCATTGCTCGCCGTCCGCAGGCCCGCGCCTACGGTGGCCGGGAGTCGGCGATCGTCTCCCGACGCCCAGGGTGTCTCCTCCTGCGGCGACTAGGGGCGTGAGGGGGGGGGGGGGGATACTAAGAACATAATAATAAAGTTATACAATTTCCATAATAAAGGTTGAATAACTATAATTAAAATTTAATTTTGAAGTGCTTCAATAGTAATTTACATTATACACAACAGTCAACTTATTTTATATTAGAATTACATTAAAATTAAATAAAATAAAAATTAAATGTCAAATTTTCAATTAATTTTAGAAGTCATCAAGAAATTCCTTTATCGATTAAAAATTCCGTCACACTATATTACGCTTTGTGTACTAAAAAAATTCGAAGTTTCCTTTTAAATAACGTCAAGTTTAATTCTTTCCAACTCTTCGGTAATTTATTATAAATGACTGGCGCCATGTAGCAGACACCTTTGCGCATTAAAGTCGTTCTAGCACTAGGGAGACATAGCCTACTATTATCACGCCTATTTCGTAGAAATAAGTCACCTATACAGTCAAAACGATCAGGATTCAACTTTACAAACACTGCCATTTCTAAAATATATATGCATGGTAAAGTTAATAATTTATTCTGTTTAAAATATGGCACGCAGCTATCAGTTGTTTGCAGTTTTAAAATGGACCATATGCATCTTTTCTGTGCTTTGAATGCAGATTCTCTTTCAGTGGAGTTGCTCCAAAAGATAACACTGTATCGTAGGTGGCATTCAACTAAACAAGTAAGTAAGTATGCAGTCAGCAGCGCGTCCAGATTTACAATAGACGACAAAATATGTAACGCGTAAGCGGATGTGCTTAGTTTTTTGCAAAGTGACTCTATGTGTTGTTTCCGATTAAGTTTTTTGTCTATTTCTAGCCCTAGAAATTTAGTACTTAGTACATCATTAACTGTGTCATTATTATATTGCACATGCAGATTGCTCGTATCTGGCATGCGTTGGTTAAAATGCATTATCTTTGTTTTGCTTAAATTTATCCTTAAGTTATTTTCGTCTAACCATTTTATTATTGATTTTAAAGAAATATTTATGTCACTTTCGTATGTATCTACACTTTTCGAAGGTATTGTCATGGTACTGTCATCTGCAAATAGGGTCAATGGTTGGTCAATGGATTTCGGTAAGTCATTAATATATAATATAAATAGCAACGGAGCCACTACACTCCCCTGCGGTACCCCGTAACTAACTATTCGCTCGTCTGATCTAAACGTTTCGTCTCGTTTATTAGTTAAATTGATTCTATTAATTTCAGTTATTTGTCGTCTATTATGTAAATAAGACTGAAACAGGTCTAGAACATTACCCCTTATACCATAAGCTTCGAGTTTCTTCAGAAGTGTAGGATGGTGGACATAATCAAACGCCTGCGTCATATCACAGAAAATGGCGCAGGCTGGGTTTCGTTTATCAACATTATTAATGACATTCTGCATAAAATCAAAAATCGCCATATTTATTGTTATGCTGGGTCTAAATCCTTTTTGTTGTTCACACAAAATATTGTTTTTTTCTAAGTATTTGTATAGCTCTTTGTAAATAAACTTCTCATTTTTTTTTTGATATAATCGGAATCAATGAGATTGGCCTATAATTTTCCATTAACTCTCTATTTTCCCTCTTAAATATTGGTTTTATAATGGATGTTTTTAAAGCGTGTAGATATATGCCAGCACTTATACTAAGATTAAGTATGTAACTTAAGTGTACACATATCTCATTAGCTACAGATTTAAAAATACTTGTAGAGAGGCCATCGTAGCCTACGCTATTTGTATTTTTCAGTGACATTATTATTTTATGTATATCTTCTGGTATGCTTGGTGCCATGAACATTGACTGCCTTCTTGTGCCTATTTTCCTACTTGCTTTAGATTGGCTGCCGTCCATTAATTTGGGCTGTATTTTATCAACAAAGTAGTTATTAAATGCATTACAAATGTTCTTTGGATTGGTTATAATTTTATTACTAAATTGAATTTTATCAATACGCTGGCTGGGAATATTGTGTTTTTTCTGGTTTATGATTTGCCAGGTAGTTTTTGGCTTTCGTTATTTTGTAATTGTTTTGAGCCTTTTGTGTCAGGTTTATGACTTTTTTATACAATTTACAATAGTTTTCAAACTTGGTTTTATTTTTCTACTAGGATTTAACCTCAGTTGCCAAAGAAGGTGTATTTTCTTTCTGCTGCATAATTTAACACCTTTGGACAACCACTTAGGTTTATTTATAATATTAATTTTGACTCGGCTAATCGGGAAACACAAATCATAAAACAACTTGAAAGTGTCGATAAATGCATGAACAATGAAGGGGGTTTTCATGTGAATTAATTTAATTGGGACGGGCGAAACATGTAGTATAGGGAAAACTGGCTGGCAGGGCTTGAAATTCAGGTATTTATGGGTTCCGAAACCATTGGCTTTGGTGTCATACCGGTACTGGAGCAGTACATGTAATATTGGTACCGGTACCAGAGTAGTGCCTGTACTATTGGTACCGGGAGGTACCAGACGTAGTACCTACCTATACTATTGGTATTTCTGATCAGTATCGGTACCGTTACCAACACCGGTACCAAATAAATATTTCCATAAGTTAGAGTGAGACGACAGATAATAAATATATGGTAAACAGGATAGTTAATAGGCATTAAAAAAATAACTTCAAGCTACCGCGGTGGGTAACTAAATTTGGTACCGGTCTTTTTAGGTAGACTACCGGTACCAATCTGGAATCGGTACCCGTCTGGAACCGGTACCCATCTGGAACCGATACCGAAGTATCGAAATGGCAAGAACCGTTAAGTACCGGTACAGAACCTGTACCTACCCAGAACCTGTAACCTGTTTTTAAATTGAATTTACTATACCTTTAATAGCAGCTATTCCTCATCCTCATTCATATCTTGTGTCAGCTTTTGAACCATCTGCATTAAAAGTCATAACGTTGTTCTTAAGTGTTTATTCATACATCAGATCATACATCAAACATACAACGTTAGCGTAGCAACGCATTCTATTCAAGAACTCGTGTGTGACAGTGCGTTCAAGGTTTTCGGGGAAGACTATGTGCAGCTGTGAAAGTGTTTCCATCTGTTTTGTAAATAAATAGCACCATTCCAGCCTAAATACGAAACAAATTTAACTCACCCGAGCGTGACCCGTCACTTCTCGCTAGTTGCGCGACAACAACGCACGTACGCCATCATTTTGTTCCGACAACGCATTCCCGTTTCACGAACCATTGACCGTGTTAATTCGTTCACCCAGTTCTGTTATTGTTTACTTTTCATTCGTTCATTCGTTCATCCTGTGGTGTGTCAACTGGGATGTTCGTATTGATTTCGTTCGATTGATGAATTTTATTTTGGGGTTGCTATTTTTAGAGATTTCAGATAATTGAATATCTTTATTATTTATACGTATCTATTATAACTGGAACAGCAGGTAAGAAATTACCTTCATTATAATATGTAATGAAGTTTACAAGAAAGTTTTATAATAAGGCCAAAGTTAGAAACCATTGTTTATAAAATTTAGAGCTTCAAAAATTCACATCGCGGAAGTATAATATTATATTTGTGCCACCAGCTGTTGGGCTTTATAACCACTGGTGCGGCAATCGGCCATAGTCCTAACCCCAGAACTTTTCACCAAACTATGTTCCACCAAGAACATTTTTTATTATAACTTCGCCAAAGGACATCGCCTCCAAAACTTTCAATGACCTCTTCCTTACTGTTATCGATAATCTTAAGGGATTATCATAAAATACGGTTGTTGAACTAAGCTCGGATGCCAGATATTGATCACGTTCGTATCATAAGCAACATCTGCGACGTCATTGTCCTACTGGTTAATTACACCCTTTATCATAAGTTTGGGTCATTGATAGTTGGATTTAAAATGAGGAATTAGTTGAATATGGAAGAAAAGGGTAGGTTTTATATGTTTTCGGTTGTATTTTGTTTTTTTGCTATAGATATGCATACAATTGAGATTAAAGACTCCCGCAGACAGGCGCGATGCGACAGCGTGACACAAAGCCTAAGAATGAACTACTAGGAAACTCAAATAAAATATACGACATTTTATCGAGACAAATTTGAAAGATAAAATTAGATTCTGAAAATGAAATAACCTTTCAAAAAGTCAACACACACAAAAAATGTTCTTAATCCATTTAACTAAGCTCCAAACACATGAGGAAGAGTCCGAAAGTAGTTTCTGGTCCCTCGTTCCATAAAAATGTACACAAGCCTCAATATATCATCATAGGACCAGCTCATAACTGTGCATAAGTAATGTCTGACCCATCGTATGAGAGGCTATGACCTATTTCGCTTTGCTGAATTTTATTGCTAGTGGATGGATAAGCTGATAGTGTTTTGTTCCTGCATCATTCATTTGTTACGTTTGTTTACTTTTCTTTGTATTTTACTGTGTCGCAATTCGTTTTATATTGCAGTTGCGAATTGTTTTATTTGAACGGTAATTGGCTTGATATTTAAAACATGACAAAATGTAGTTTTCAAACAAATTTAAGTTAACCAGGGCTTAAAATACCGGCATTTTTGTGAACCGGTACCATTGGTCTTGGTGTGATACCGGTACCAGATTACTACCTGTACTATTAGTACCGGTACTAGACCAACCCACCCAAACCCACCCATACTATTGGTATTTCTAATCAGTATCGGTACTGTACCGGTACCAAATTTATTAAAAAATATATTTCCGTAGGTTATAGTGAGAAAACCGAATAGATATAGTAAGTCAAAAAGATAGTCAATAGGCAATAGAAAAATTACTTGAAGGTTGCCCACCTTATATGAGATATATGGTACGCGCCGGGTACCTGAATTTAGTACCGGTACTTGTAACTCAAAGGACCGGTACCCGTCTAAAACCAGTACCCAGGTACCGGAATGGCAAGAACCGCTAAGTACCGGTACAAAACCTGCACTTTTGATACCGATTCCAAACCCTGCTTGGAACTCGTACAATGCTTTTTGTTAGAATAGAATAGAATAATATTTTATTTGCTTAAAAACATGGTATAAAAATATGGTAAAATACAAAAATTTAAAAGCACATACATGTTTTTGCTTAACAGTCATAAGCGTACGTGTTTGCTCATATGTTTATGAATTTTAAAAAGTATTTACATTTATAACCCAAGAAATGTGATTTATCAAACTTACCCATGCTCTCAATCCAGTAGAGTTTTAGTTTAATTACCGTTATGACTTTCGGCTATTCAGTCTCTTCATCTACCTATATTTTGTACTAAGCTTGTCCGAATCGAGATACAAACATTTCCTACTCACTTCTCAAAACCAAGCAACGGACATACCCAGAACCGAGTCTTCACGATACCCGTTTTCAAATATCGTTTAAACGTTATAAATAATTGTTCCCGCAGGTAATTTAGAAACAGGAATGAATTCTTGCTATCCATGTTATTATTTTCTGAATCGTAAACTTAAAAAAAGATTTCCTGTTAGTAATAATCTTGTTTAATAACACGAAAGACGTTTTCATTATTTGCATCTGGCGTTTTGGTAAACATTTGTATGGAAAAGAGTTAATTATCAGCCAAGAATAGTTCGAACCTCTTTTCTGTATGGTGTCGTAAGAGACTAAGGCTGTGTTCACACAATACCCGTGTGGTCGATATCCGTGTTAGCTTGTTCTTTGTGCGTAAAATAACGAGTAGTTAAATTTTTAATGCAATCCATTCGCATAAATACGCAGTTTATGTAATGTAAGTCGTGTGTGTGTGTGTAACTGAGGATTAGGTAGGTACATTAAAAGGAGGCCGTATATCCTGAACCTGACCCAACTCCCTGCTTAAATTTTTAAATTAACCTGGAACCATTTTACCCAAATAGTTCCAGGTTAATTTAAAAATTTAAGCAGGGAATTGGGTTGGGCTTTGGACTTCATAGGAATGAAAAAGATGACAAAAATAAAAGATAATATCATAATTATATGAAACGGTTATGTTAACCACGAAAACCAATTTCTATTACATACACAGCCAGACGAAGTAACAAAGTGTTCGTAACATGTATTAGGTCCTTTAATCTTCGAAACTTGGAAGTGTAGCACATGGGTACATGGGTACTTGAAAATCTATGATTAATCGGTCGGCAATTTATCAAATACATGTTAATGTTTACTACCGGTGTTATGGATTTAATAGTGGGTTATTTATGATGGACATCATATTTTATGCACATCAATGTTGTAATGTTAATGTTTATTCCTTGCACATCTTTTAATGCAAATGTTCTGTTGACCGTTCTTCGGGTCGACTTTTAGGTGTTCGATGTGAATTGAGGTTAGAGAGGTAAGAGTTTAAAAAGAAGTACGTGTGGCGCACCATGGGCAGTCGGAAATAATACATCCACTATCTTGTTGACTTGCTTATGTTTTATTACATTACTAGCTGCTGCCCGCGGCTTCGCCCGCTTTGACGTCGGAAATTATCCTACAGGAATCCTACCGGGATAAAAAGTAGCCTATGTTACTCCTCATAACATCAGCTATTTGCCAGTGAAAGTCCCGTCAAAATCGGTCCAGCCGTTTCGGAGATTAGCCGGCACAGACAGACAGACAAAATTGTAAAAAAAAATATTTTGGTAAATGTACCGTGTATACATTCATATGCATTTAGTAAAAAGCGCTTATTTTAATATAACCAACAGACACTCCAGTTGTATTTATCTGTATAGATCAGCTAAGTTCGCTATCCTCATTTAGTTAGTTCGTGACCATACGAGAGAAAAACGACAAAAGCGCCATCTAAAAATGTATTAACTAAATATCGATATCGTTTTTTTTCGGTTTTTGTATAGCCAGATTCATACGTGATTACTAAGTCATTTAGTTAAGGCATAAATAATATGTACAGATTACGATTATCTCTTTGTTTTGGCTTCACCGTAGTCGGGTAAAAAGAATTGAGAGTTTTAGCTAATTAATCTCATTCATCCATTAATTAATTATACCTACTTTTAGAGTAAGAGAACATTTATCTTCCGAGAACTTGAGCACGTATAAAATAAAAGTAAAATTGAGTCAATTAAACGTGAGAAAAATGTCCTTCCGTTTCTCTCTATTAAAAACATTCACGGCTTGTGCTAATGAAAGTTATAAGACTAGATTAGTGAATAAAATATATTTTTAACGGTTAAATTATTTTCGTTACCTACTATCTAAATGGTATATAAGTCATGCGTTTTTTGAGTACATTTTATTATGTATTACACCCACATTTCGCCAGTTAACTGGTGAAAAACTGGTGTTTCTACTAGGTACATCTCTGCCTACCCCTTAGGGAAAACAGGCCTTATGATAAGTTAAGTTATATATTATTTATGTAAAACTTCAAAAGTCGTCTCTAAACTCTTTAAACTTATAATTTGATAGGTAATGGTTTGGGCAAACTCAAACTAAAACTCAAAGCATTTATTAAAAAAAAAAAAAAAACAATTACAGGCACATTGAATTGTCAATGGGTTAGTCAGACAGAAAGATGAAGCTAGTTGCCCATTTCAAAGCGTAGTAGGTACCTATGGAGAAGAACGGGCAAGAAACTCCATGGACACTCTTTTAAATCAAAATATGGTTACAAAATATTGGTTACATCGTTTATGTTGAAATTATGCATGTGAGAACGATGCAGAACGTTAAAACCGTCCGTAATAAAAAGACAAAAACAATTCAAATATTAAATTAAATTAAAATAAGCCGTGGCAGCTAAGAGATGACCAGTCCCTACTGACGGTGCTTGTTCACGAATATGACGCATGGATTTGCGCCATTTAGCTCAACCATTTTGAAGGGAACTTAATGATCCAACACACACGCGAGACATTTGAGTGAGCATGACAAACTCTCAGCCGCCAGGGCACATTCAAGTGAATGAAAGAAAAACCAAGTAAATAGTAGCTTTATAGTAGGTACATAGAACTCACACATGTGCTATGCAATTATACAATACTAACATCAGCATATCAACTAAGAAGAGAACATAAAGATAAGCTCGCAGTGAGTAATATACATTATTTAGCTTTACAGAGATATGAAGCTTTAAAAATAA
This sequence comes from Griposia aprilina, assembly GCA_916610205.1. Taxonomy (NCBI): domain Eukaryota; kingdom Metazoa; phylum Arthropoda; class Insecta; order Lepidoptera; family Noctuidae; genus Griposia; species Griposia aprilina. Next base: position 19,216,894 of record OU744288.1, read on the forward strand.
ACGAAGCTGAGAAGACAAATAAAGTCATAGCATGTTGAGTAACATTATAAAAATACATTGTATACATATTATGAAATTATGGGAAAACTGATTATACTGTTGCTCGTCTTTTCTTGGAGTAAAGAAACAAAGTAGCTCTTTGCAATGACGGTGGAAGAAGGAACGTGAGGGAGGGGTGATAATTTTTCATTAATTGATGCCTTATGTTTTATTTAGCTAATGTTGTTTAGGGGACTGCTTTGTTGGTCCAGTGGTCGCTAGCGCTACTGCTGAGCATGAGGTCCTGAATTCGATTCCCGGGTCGGCCAAAGTGTTATTGGGTTTTTCCATCTGGAATTTCTCAGTAGCAGCCCGGAGTTTGGATTTGTGCCCAGTTAATGGCAATAGGCTCGCCACCTATTACATGGGACTTGAATATAACTGGGGAAATGTGGGTGTACTATAGGCGCACCTCTGCCTAAACCTTCGGGGAATACAGGCGTGATGTTATGTTATGTTAATAAGTTTAGGGTTTGGGTCCCGGGCATCTTGTGTCTCGAAGTCCCGGTACTTTTTGTAAATTTTATTGTCTCGAGTCCTGAGACTTTCGAATCGAGACTCGAGACATTAGTTACCACAATAAAATCCAAGATAATTACCCAAAATTCTTGCAAAAAAAATCAAGAGCAATATTACAGAAGAAGTTTCAGTTGTTTGAAGCAACCGGAAAACGTACTGAAAGTTTGGAACTATTTTACAAAGCTTTAAACAATAAAATCGACACCTGTTGAAAACGAAAGAGTAACACTCCTTGGCCGGTGGCATTTTTACAAAAGTCACAAATAATTCGCGTTTAATATTGATACATCTGGCCCAATATTTAATCTAATTCTAAGAAGTCTAGAAGTCCCGGGACGTCTCGGGACTTTGATCGTCGGTTGTCTCGTGTCCCGAGACTTTGAGCCTATCCAGACTTCCCAAACCCATATGTAGTTTAAAAAAACTTGAATACTTCTAAAGGCTGTTCTAATGACTTCCATAAAGATTTTTTTAGTCAGAGTATATAAGCTATCGTAGGTAGTAACTATACTAATATATATTAACTAAAATAATGTTTTTTTTTTAGTATTTATGTACAAAATTGTTATTATCATTTTTATTCTTGTGTTTGCAGGAAATTTTTCTAAGCTATATTCTCTATTCTTATAACATCTAAATCTACAACAACACAAATAATAACCGAAATGGGATAAACCCACATCAAATTCCCTATAATTAAGAAAGTTCCATTCGACTGACCTTGTTGTACTCTCAATTGGATTGATTCCACGCGAAAATCTAAGCCTCGTCCTTCGATCCGTCCTTCAATCAAGGATGTATCCTTGACTTTTCGGTATGCAGGCTTAAAGACTTGTGGCAAGATATATGGGGGAATGGAATCGTACAATTATAAGGTTTTACATTGTCGTAAGGAAACCTGACCTTTGCTTTACACGGAAAACGTTGCAGCGGGAATTCGACAAGGCTTGAGGACTCGAAGGACCAATATAGTGTTGTCTTGATACTTTAGTGGTCCCTCGAGCCTGATTAAATTATTTTAGAAAATATTGAAGGATTAATTGTCAGGGTGAAATGATTTGGATGATTCAAATCAGCATTGTGTAGATGAAAATTGGAATGAAGTTAACTTTGAAGAATTTCCTTCTCGATTTGCGAGTATAACGTGACTGTGTGAACCCTTGCTTCGTTCGTTTTTTGTGATTTGTGAAGAGGAAAACGATTGCAAAATTTACCACTGGTTCATTGTTTTGTACCTACCTCGTGGGAAAAACTCGATTTATTTGAAGAATTTTAATTTTACATACATACATACATAAATTCTCACATTCTTTCCATGGGGGTAGGCAAAAACTATAGAACGCCACCTGCTACGATCCTTACATACTTCTTTTGCCTCGTTTACGTTCATACATCTGGTCATACACGCACGCCGGTTGCGAGTATTTTAGTATGTTGCAAAAAGCCATACGGAAATTTGCTTAGATTAGATTAACTTATATTTTACGACATTCATATCTTCCTTGCAAGGACATTTGTCCAATAAAGTGCCCAGTTGAATCCTATATTACACACTTTCCAAATTAATTTGACTTTCGCGGAACGATCGATCGATCGATCTTCATTTGTCAACATTGGATTTGCATTTCCAATTTGTAACCTAAAAAGCCCTCAGTTTTGGGATCCCCTATAAAGTTGATCGTTAGATCTTCGAGTCGGACTCATTTCACCATGATTCTTTCTCATGAGACTTTTTCAGACAGCCAATTTTTCATCTACTAAATTGGGGAAGCTAAAAATAGCAGAATTTCGTATTCTTAAATATTAAAAATCACAATATTGTAGGTACGTGACAATTTTCGTTCGTAGTTAAGATATTTTTTTGTAAATTTCGTTTTATTTAAATTACTTATTAAATATGTCTGGGTAATTTTAAATTCAACTCAAGTATGGAGGAATTTTTCGACGCCATATTTTAGTTTAGTTTTCCAACTAAACTAAAATATGGCGTCGAAAAAATATAATATTCTTATTATATTTTTATTTGATTAATTAATAAGGTATAAGTTTTTATTTATGTACCTACATTTCATTTGAATTCTAAATACATTTAAGTCGCCACGAAACTTTAAAATGATTTTTTACATCGAAATAATAAAGTTTGTTGCCAACAAGGGCACATAATCGTTAATTATAATACAGTAAACACATTAGTCCTTTTTCGGCAGCAAACTATATTATTTCAATGTAAAAATGTCTTTTATAGTTTCGTCTCGATTCACCGCATCCCTATTCGCCCCGTTTGACGCTTACGTCAAAATTGCGTTCTTCTGGAGCTAGACCAACATAGCTCAACTCGAAAATATAGTAATAGTAAAACAGATTACATACTGTGTCGCCAGCGCATAATGTGATAGTGGACATAAAACGTTTAAAGTTATTTTTATCTACGAGACACGTGTCGCATTGACCCTTCTATCGCTAGATAAAGTTAAAATCTGCTTGAGGCGTGAAGACAAACGACTTTTTAATGGCTTATAGCTTTTCACAGATGAAAGAAAATGTTGACATAATTTCCGGTGAATTTCATCGTATTAAAATTCAAAGGCAAATTCTTTGGTGATGAGACATTGTTTAAGCAAAACTTTTACGTTGTATAATTACTATGTTTTCTAACAATATTAGAACTTTTTATTCTGTGCCACTTTGCGAAGATGCTAAATCTTTTCGTGCATCGACCAAGACACCTTACATTTAATTTAAACTAACAAGCAGTTTGTAAAGCTAAACATTTTTCATTCCCGATAGACTTAAAATTATTCCCGAAATTTTAGATATTAATCGGTATGTTTTGCTTACCAATCTTATTGGATTACAATAAATTTTATTTAAATGATTATTAATTTGTAAAATATTATTGAAAGTGGATTTAAATGTAATTTTATTTGCTTACCAATCGTAACCATCTCTATCTCAATCGAAACAATTTTACATGTGTCGCTTTTAAATCATGAAAACTGAGCATTCAGGGTAGTGATGGCCCAGTGGTTACGGCCCCGACTTACGAGTTTTAGGTCGTGGGCTCGAACCCAGGCAGACGCTTTACTTTGTGTAAATAATTACATCACCACTGCTCTCAAAACGGTGAAGGAAAACATTGTGAGGAAACCGGCATGGCCTAGAACCAAAAATTCGAAGACATATGACATCTATCAACCCGCACTGGGCACGCGTGGTAGATTACAGCCCACTCCCTCTCGAAAAGAGGAGGCCTGTGTCCCAGCAGTGGGAACATTACCTATTATGAGCATTGATAATAATGAGGATAACACAGTATTAACAACCGTTGAGGCTTAAAATCGAGCATTAATAAAAATCCAATTAACTGATTCATGATTTCACGAAGGAAATGAAATTTCATATTAACTTTTATTACGGTCGTCGGTATAATTTCGGCACCACTTTCCTGTGTGATGTCATATTACTTCAACATCTGTTGCTCCAATATGTCATTGATTTATTGGTACAGTCATCTGCCATGGTGTAAATATGTTGATCCAGTCATCTGACATGGTATAAACAATTGCTACGGATATCCGGCGTTGGCGCAGATTCAAAGAGAACTTTGTTTATTTGGCATTAATATTATTGCAAATTGGTATTCGTTATTGGTTGTATGTATTTCCTTTGATTGTGTGAATTATTTCATGTGTTGTGTAATGGAAAGGGATAATACCGATATTATACTTAAGTCATAATCTGCCTAGACTTGTCCTAACTATTTTGTGGTCAGCTACCAGTCTAACCAGATGCAGCTGATTACCTTTAAAGAGAAACCTGTCTGTGAATGTGAGTTGCATGCAGGCTAGATTAAATATATGATTATTATTTTAATATTATGAATGTGAAGACTATGTGGGTCATTGTTGCTTTTTTTCCCTCTCAGCTAGTTTTAATCATAGTCTGGCAGTTTGAGTAATTTTTGTGGCCTACCCAAATGTCCTTTCTTTGGTATTGTTCGTCGAATCGTTGAGCTCCTTAAGTTCTGAGTTGAGCTGCACGATTACTGACAAATGCGTGCACTGGCTGGACAGGTCCACTCAATCTGTGTGGATTTTCCTCAAAAGACCATTTCAGACACAAATCTACATGGTTTTCACATGATCTGACCAAGATAATGTCTGGACTTTAAAAGAGACTGTGACCTCTGAGTTTGTTTCGGCCTTTCTTCTCAAAGTAGTCAGATAGGAAACGCCGACCTCATCTAGGTTTTAAAATATAATTGACGTGTAAAAGTGTTTGTACAAACCTATTTACAGAAATAAAATCAATTATTATTTATCATTTACCTGAGTTTTACATGGAGCGACTGCCTATCAGACCTCCACAACCTGGTTACTGGGTAACACGATACCCATTGCTTGTCAGACTTTTTGGGGGTCTGACTACCCGTAACGACTATCAATCCCCTTGAAAGTTCAGTTCAAGTAACGATTATTTTAGATTCAATTCAAAACAAGAACATTATCATGTCTTTTCTGTTTACAGTTGCCTTATTTTTAATCGCACGTTTTGCTCATAAAACCTCTTATATCGATTTCGATAATCTTTATCTTTATCCTCTAACGTATTCGACATTTCTAAACCCATTTTCATAGTTCATTACTTATGCGTGAAAAAAAGAGTAGAAGAGCTGAGGAGAAAGAATTCCGGTACGCTATTTTTCTAACAACACTGTTATACTCGGAACCGCTAAGAGCTTCAATATCCTGCATTTAGTGGTTTTGATTTACTCTATTTCCTTAGAGACTATTATCTATCGAGCACTGAAAGATGGTTGTTGTTTTCTGGTTGATAGAGGAAGATCGATAAGTTTATATACTTACCAGTGTTTAAGAAAAGTTGAGAATGAAAATGAATCTTTAAGTTTGCAAAGTTAAATCATTCGGATGCTGGACACATTGAGTTATAAAATATGTAGTGGGTGTACCAAGTGCACCTTAGTTTCACATTAAATTTGGGAGTAAATTTATGTTAGGAGTGAATTTTCGGTGTTAATTTTAAATTCAAGTTACGTTCGTCCATAAAAAGAAAACAGGACATTCTTTGCACAAAGGCCAAGCTGTCAGTGACTAACAGCCATTTTTATCAATATTATGGAGTTAATAGAAGAGCCAGCCAGTAGTTGTATAGTATCGCGTATTTTAATATTCAGGTTAAAAAGGTATTAGGATGTGATACTTGAACATACTTTTATAGCACAATAACACTAGATACTAGTGATAACAAAGTGAATAACAGTAGATAATATAGCCTGTTAACAATGATTACGGGTAAAGATATTATTAAATAGAATAGATAAATTGAAAAGGACACACAACAACAATACAACAACAACAACAACATCACAACAACAACATTAACAACACACAACATCACACACACACAGAAATAACACACAGCAACAACAACACCACAACAACATATTATACCTGTACCTACATTCATAGCAAAAGTTCTGATTCTGATTCAGACTTTTTCCCGTGGCGTTCCGTTTACACAGTGCTTTCCAGTAGGTAGTAAGTGGACTACCTAACGTTCGATACCTACCATAAATTACATCCCTAGTCAATGTGTAATTGATTCCGTAAGAGGTTTTCAGTTATATCAAGGACACTTTGTAGGTGTACATACTCGTAGTAACGTGCACGTCTTTATATATCGTTCTCACATATAATTATAAATTTAACAACTACTTATATTATAAGACAACTCAACAACAGCAACTACCAACCAACCAACCAACCGACTATTATTTTGTAACAATATAATTTAAAAGAGTGTCCGTGGAGTTTCTTGCCCGTTCTCCTCCATATGTTACTACTACGCTTTGTAATGGGCAACTAGCTTCATTATTTCTAACTGGCCGACACCTTGACAATTCAAAAGTGCCTGTAAATAGTTTAATTTAAATAAATGCTTTGAGTTTGAGAGTTTGTCCAGTTCGTTAATAATTTATTTATTTCAATGTCCCAAAACATGCAGATAAAAATAAAACAAACGAGTCAAAGTCAAATCATTAATTTAAAATAGGCACATTAAAGGCACTTTTGAACGTCAAAATTTACATGAAAAAAATAGAATTGATTCTAGTTGCCTCTTCCAAAAGGTAGTTTCGTATTGAGAAGAATGGGCAAGAAACTCCACCGTTACTCTTTTAAAATGTTTTACAATAGTATGTATACATTAATTATATAATTATATGTACGCCTGCCCTTCTACATTACTAAGATACCGAAAACATTATAACGCCACATGAAAAGATTTCAATTCGCTGAAACACCACTGAACTTGGGGTCAAGATCCCTTCTATATCGCAGAATATATTTCCCGGAGACCCCTCATGGAAATGATACCTTTTAACCTACTTGTTTACCCACTTGATTAGAATAATGAGACTGGCGTATTAGGCTAGATCCTTACAAGAATAATTATGGATGCCTTTTAGTGTGGTGTATTCTTTTGAGTAAAATGCTTTCTTTTTTTTGCGGTAACGGTTGAGTTGTATTGTGTTTTCGTTTTGCCGATTGGCTCGTTGGATTGGGTTGTGCAGTCCTGGGACCGAATTCCAGATCGAGCAGTGTTTTAAGGGTTTCTAATAGGAAGTTTTCAGTGGCAGTCCGGTGAATGGGTAAGTAGTAATATGCTCGCCCCAAATAGCTTATGTGATGAAAATTTACTACCAGGCCCTAGTCTCAGACCAAATAAAAAATCAAGTCAGCGCTGCGAACAATACAGTGAAGCATACAAAACTACACCTTGCTCTGTGCATACACGCTCACGCGCACACAGTTACAAACCAATTTACAACCAAACTACACCTTACTAAGTGCACACATGTGTACGAAAACGGCCTCACGTCACTCTTGACAGCACTGCACGCTGTCTTGATTTTTTTTTGGTCTTAGGGTCTAGTAAATACATTTATCTGCCCATTCCTTTTACAGTTTTTTTGATATGAAAAAGAAAATATCTCTAGCAAAGTAAACCTTTAGAGTAATTTAATTACAAGCCAGTTTGAATAAGTCTAGGCATTTTGTAAGCCTCCCTTTTATCTACCTACCTACATAATAACTGGTGTATTATTTCCACTTAATAATTTCGAACTTTATCCTTGTAATAAAAATGTTACTTAATTTACATTACATTTAGAATTCATTAAAATACAATTAGCGAAATGGGCTCTTGGTATTAATAGTAGGTATAATAAATAAAAAAAATGAAGTTTTAAGTCGCGTTATTAAGGCGCGACGCGACAGCACGACACAAAGGCGCCGCTCGTCGCACGGCACGCGGTGCCTTTGTGTACGCTGTCGCGTCGCGCCTGTTTACGGGAGCCCTTAGTAACAGACTTCAGATTTTTTGAACCCTTGGGCTTATTCAATAAGTCCGCCGCCCGTCTGCCCCTAAGACGACCCACTGACCGCAAGTAGGTATGTAGGTAATTAAGGGCCAAAAATTTCTACTCGAATAGAGCAAGACTATGATTGAGGTAGGTAGGGACCTACTGTATGAGGCCCTTTGTTTCCTCATAAGTCAGGTTTTGGAGCTATTTTTCAATTTTCAATTTACGAGGGTGTAAATTGAAAATTGAAAAATGGCTCAAAACCTGAGAACCTGAAACTTATGAGGAAACAGAGAGCCTCATACAAACTTAAAGTATATTAATATCACTTCCTCCGCATACACATACACGCACCCTTCCCACACACCTACATAAACTGCTACAACTATTATTATTAAATGTCTAGTTCTAATTTTATTATTATTAAATGTTTTTGTCTAGTTTCTACCTATAAGTAACCAAAATTGTTGTTATGGAACTCAGTTATTTTTCACTCCTAGGGTGGGGGCTAATAACTGCGACACAGTTACTAAACTAATGCAGTATTAACGTACACAAAAATTGTAATATGTTTTTGTTCCAATAAATATTTGTATTTGTCGGAAATACGTTAAATCAATCGTTTGACTTGACTAATCGGGACGCCACCGGTGCCACCGTGTGGCGCTGGACAGAGTCTATAACTTGACCAGAGTAAAAGCAGAGTTTGTTGTTGGCGGTTAAGCAGTGAACACGTTTAGAAACTGTTGCACGTTCCGTATAGTTGTGTCGTGTACCTACAGTGAGTGATTCGCTACCGTGATTAATTTGTTCGTAAATTATAATTTGATTTGAATTGCAAACGGGTTTTGTATTGCGCAATAACCAACATTACCCATAATACGCCCACAGTAGTTAAAATATAGCTGATAATAACGAGAGACATACCGTCTCCGTCATGTTTATTTTATTATTGCTTTTGGTGGTCATCAATGTCAGTACGGAAGGTGTCCTCTAAACGCTGTTCACAAATCCGAAACCTAAAAATGTTATCAGTTTAAATCAATTAGACAACCGCTGTTTTTCCGACCGTTGTTTCTGTCGAAGGCAAGGCCAGTCAGAGGGCCTAGACATTATGGCATTCGCTTCGGAGCGATTCTATTTCTACAATCGGTATCACTTTTGCTAATGTTTCCATCATACGAATCGAAAACTAGCGATAACGCTTGTCAAAAAGTGCCACTTGGCTACGCATCTCTATGGAAGTAATCGTTCGACGCTGTCGATTCGTTTCATAGAATCGAATGGTTTCATCGTCTAGCTAATTTCTATTCGTTGACCTATGATCACGTGGCATTTCTATAGGTTATGTCAACCCCATACATTCTTTGGCTTTTCTACTAGAGTCATCGCTAATCGAATGTTACTTTGTCTAGGGCCTCAGGTCATCGAAAGGCCATTTTCGACCCGATAGCCTGTCAAATGCCTCACGGGACAATGTGCCTCAATCAGTTGTTACAAATAAATCACAAAATCAATAGGAACCAAGTCCTTTGTTTTGTATGTTTGTTTACCTAAATCTCGTATTCGTAACTACGATGTGGCCGCTATAATTGTAAATAGGTCTATGTCTTGAACAAATAAATATTGTATATTGTTATTATTGTTATCTCATATCCGTAACTAAGATGGAACCACAAACACACAACAAACAAAATTTTCGACGTACCCTGCAATTATTTCATCCAATTCTGGTACAACCTCAATAGAATATAGTATTGTGCTAATTAAAAGGAAAACAAAGGTTCTATTTGGCGTCTGTCACCACGAGGATAGTTAATAAGTACATTGTGGAGGTAAATAAGCATCAGCTGTTAATACACAAGCCAAGGTTTGCCAAATTTGTGAATAATTTGATTGCACCAGGAGAGTGTGTAGAGAATGTATTTAGATTGTGCGAGGAGAGTGTGTAGAGAATGTATTTAGATTTCCTTCGGTTTGTGACGAAATATATTACTAACATAATATTACACCTGTATTCTCCGAAGGTAGAGGCAGAAGTGTGCCAAATATAGCACACCCACATTTCGCCAGTTATGTTTAAGTCCCATGTAATAGGGGGCGAGCCTATTGCCATCAACCGGGCACAAATCCAGACTTCGGGCTGCTACTGAGAAATTCCAGATGGAAAAACCCGATAACACTTTTCCCAACCCGGGAATCGAACCATCGAACCCAGGAGATTAGTAATAAATAGTTAATTTTGGATTACTGAGTCGGACTTCAAGCAAGGAAGTACTAGTTGAAAAAGTAGTAGATATCAAGGCAAAAAAAACGTCCCTCAAACGTAGTTTTCTTCTGGTTTTGGTTGGTTCATCCAAATTGATGATCAAAAGTGACTCGTGTAATATCAAATCATCATTACAGGCTGATATAGAAAAAAGTTAAAGTTTGTTAGTTATAAGTATGACTGGTATACAATGACATCGAAATTCCACTTAGATTAGATTATAAAACATTTTTTAAAACGATGCATCGTCATGAAACTCTGATCAAAATTAGATTTGAATTTAGAACAAAATCAAAAGTCATTTATTTAAATTAGGCCGAGAATCAGCACTTTTCGAACGTCAAAATGACATAAGACAGTCCCCCAAAACGACCGCCCTTCACTACTTGCTAGTGCTTTAGCTGGGGAGAAGAAATGGCGGAACAAACTGTCAGGCAGAACAGCTGTCTGTTCAGTTAGAAACAAAAAACTTGACTCTATACAATATTAAGTAGATAGTAGATAATGTATAATTGGCAGCGTTCTTTTATAAAAGCCTTAGTTTACATAAAAAAGTTAATAGGCTCGCTCTCTATTACACGGGACTTAAACATAACTGGCGAAATGTGGGTGTCCATCTGCCCAACCGTTTGGGGAATAGATACGTAATGTTATGTTGTAGTTTCAAAAAAGATATAAACCTCGAAAGATTATGATAAATATTCTAGAAGCGTAGAGACTGAATCTTTTGAGCGTTTGTAGGAGTGTTGAATAAGTAAATCCTTCTACGTATGAATCGGCCATCGATCATGCAACTGGAGTTAATAATAAATATCAAAGGCATACCCGCTGAGAACTGATGGAATTAGAAGCACCTGTCCCGTTCACTGTATTACGGTTTAAGCGTTTAGTTTACCTTATGCTTATTACTGCAGCGGTATAATCCTGTACGACTTTAACATAACGCATATATTGTACTATAGATACGTAGCTCATAACTAATAAGTAATTATAAACTAAGCAAGTCAGCAGTAAGAAAATTTGAAAGAAACTCAACATTGGGTAAACAAAATCAGCTGATTTGCTGGATAAGTACAGTCATCAAAAGTGATAAGTAACCAGGGTCGTCGGATATAGTTGGAGTTTTGTAAGAAACCGATGGATGTTTTCGAATAAAATAAAACTTAATTAATAGAAAACAAACACTTCATTTATCAAAATAAATTTCACGGCCAGCCAAAAAATCGTCGTTTTAAAAATATGATGTCTGTGTACCTCTGTACTTAGCAACATAATTTTGTCGCACTGAAAGGTGGAAATACGGATTTGACCAATAGGTACATGTGTTTTGGCAAGGAAATATCACATGATATGCTAAATAAAAACTTTGCTATTAAAATAAAAAGTTCATTAATAAATGCTTCTTACGGAAGTTCTACGAAAAGATGCTGATGCTGCTGCTTTTTTAATCCTGTGACCACACTGACATTTTTTTTTTAATTTTTTTTTATTCCACTTGTCTGCCACATATTTTTGATTTTTTATTTGGATATGTAGCCCTTTGCATGCCCACGTGACGGTAAAATATGGAGAACTTTAGTATATAAACACCTATGTACTTACTATACCCATGTTTGCAAAGAAATAAATGATTTGATTTGATTTGCTGACAGGCTGTCGATAACCGGTTGTTGGTTACCGCTGGCTAGAAATCCCTTGAAACTACTTAGCCTTCGTGTTAAGACTATGCGGATTCCGTCATCCGGGTCTAATTCCTTTGTTTAACCAAATCTTCCATATTAACAGCTCGTTAATTGGCTTTATCATCATCATACACATCAATATTGAAACAGTAAACAAATTATTGGGAAAAACACATACGTCACCCGTTTTTTTTTTGCTTCTATCTAAACTAATATTATATTGAGATAGTATTTGATTTTTATATGTTTGTTTGTTACGCTCTCACGCTAAAACAGCTGAACGAATTGGGTTGAAATTTGACACATGGGTAGACCATGAGATGGTTTAGGACATAGTATACTTTTTATCTCGATATTTCCTCGGAATCGAGACATATGCGGGTGAAGCCGTGGGGCGCAGCTAGTACATAAAATAAATTAAAGTCGCTTTTCGTGTCTCTGTGAGACCGTATTGTTATTTTAAACTACGCAACGCATCTCGATATGGTTTTCACCATCATTTAGAGAATTTATTCCGGTAGGTTTATGTGTATAATAAATTAATATTAAACTCACATTAATAAAGAAATCTCAATGTTTTGCCAAGTCGTAGAAACCTTGCGAAGCAGCCGCGGGTCTTCATGAGACAATTATTCACGTAGGCAATCGAGACTTCTTGTGTTTTGTGACATAAATTCAGTTGAAGAGAAGAAACAGGTTTGACTTCCTATAAACTCAATCAATCTACCTTTTCCCAACTATGTTGTGGTCGGCTTCCAGTCTAACCGGAGCGACTGCCTATCTGACCTCCACAAACCAGATACTGGGTAAAACAATACCCCTTGGTAAGACTGGTTGTCACGGAACTACTATCAAAGATCTACGAATGATAGCCGGGACTAACAGTTTAACGTGCTTTCCGAGCCACAGAGGGTCTTGATATGTAAAGATGTTTACCCATCCACGGACCAACTGTGGCAAGCGTAGCTTAACCTGATCGATCATCCCGTGCGGCTGTTACCAAGCCACAAGCTTCTAATACAAGCAAATTGTGTCAATGTAGTCAGTCATTCAGATTGATTGGATGTAATAAAATGTCTCATCTGGATTGTTTTTAGATAGACTCGTCTTTATTTTTCAGGTATTGTAATATAAAAGGAGCTGATTGAGATTTGCAAGTTGCATGAGACCAAATAAATTGTATAACTTAGGTATAAATTGACTATTGACGATCGAATTTGACAAAGGAATGAATATTTATACATACATATATAAATAACATCACGCCTTTAATCCCCGAAGGGAAGGCAGAGGTGTACCCATAGTACATCCAAATTTCGCCAGTTATGTTTAAGTAATATAATATGGGGACGAGTATATTGCTATCAACTGGGCACAGATCCAGGCTGCTATTGACAAATTTCCTGATGCAAAAACCCAATAACACTTGCCCGACCTGGGAATTGAATCCAGGATCACATTCTAAGCAGTAGAGCTTGCGACTTAAAATATCAGTACTATATAGCTAAACCCACGTTTAACGACCGTGCCCATACAGAAATATAAGTTCTATGAAAGTAAAGAAATATTTCACACATTTCTCTCAGAACCCGATCGATGTTTTCGAATAAAATTCTATTTAATTAATATAAAACAAACAGTTCATTTATCAAATTAAATTACAATCGAAAACATCCATCGGTTTCTTACTATAAACTTCAACTATATCCGACGACCCTGGTTACTTATCACCTTTGGTGACAGTACCTATAAGACTTCAAACTTTATGGTTCATGTTTATTAAGAGCTTTTAACTTCTTTTTAACTTCTCATAAATTGTCACTGGCCAGTTGCTTTTAGTGACGTGGATGCAGTCAGAAAATAAAAGTGTTATAAATACTTAAAATTAATAGTGCAGCAAACATTGATCTTTACGTGATTCTATTTAAAATAGGAATCTTTATCTTCCGCCATCTTTGAAACATACTTGTTTCTATTTTTGAAGTCTGGATACTTCGATCAATAGTCACTTTTGCTTTTACGACTTTTTTGCATCTTGAGTGTTAGCTTGCAATATTTTTGTTAATTTTAAGAAAAACCAAATATATCTGTTTTTTTTTTGAGAAATCAATCGCTTTTCTTAATTTTCTGTTAACTTTATTTGCGGTACTACAGCATTAGAGACAAAAATAAGCTACCTATTTCATTTGATATTTTCGTTTTTTATCTTTCTTTCATATTAATAACGGAGTCGTTAATTTAACCAATAACCTTCCGAAATATGGAAACCCGTCACCGGCCTGCACTATACAAGACAACTCACAACCTTTACCAGGTACAAATCCTACGTCATCGCACAAGGACACGTCCACGTCAGCACTCAACGAACAGCGTGCTATTAGGCTTCCTGTGCATGACACCGGAGCCGCACCGACGCGACGCTGCCGGACCGCATGTTTGTGTATACGAATGAAAATCACCCATGCACCGTACTCCGGCCGCACCGGAGCCGCGCCGGAACCGTGAGTACACCGCAGCACTAATGTCGAGTTTTATGTAAAGCAATGATAACAGTTCAGTAAAGCAATGCCAACGAAACTGTAAAGACTGAAAGTTATTAAACTCATTTTGAGATATTCTAAAAATGTTGCTTAATAATTTCTTAGTTTTTCAAAAAGTACTTGTATTTCACCTTTGTCTTCTCGGCAGGCTAAAACATGATGTATCCAAAATTGTCTGTTACTTCTATGAATTTGTATCTGTCTGCGTTTATAAATTAAGTAAGTGCATAAGTAACACTTTGTTTTTTTTGGTTGAAGTTAACATCATAAGTATTCATAAGTTATATCAGTATTAAAGTGAAAAGCAGACATCTTGACAGTTTCGTTGGCAATGCTTTACTGAACTGTGATCGTTGCTTTACTATTTAACTCGGCATCAATGCGGTTTACACGCGGTTCCGGCGTGGCGCCGCGTGTGGCGGCGGCGGTGCGGCACGTGCGAGATATTCATTCGTATATACAAACTTGCGATCCGGCGCCGGTGCGGCTCCGGCCTCATGTACAGGAAGCCTGACACTCTTAACCCCTTTTGACAAGTCCTCTTAGTATAATACGTACATTTGGGGACTCACACACGTAGACCAGTAGCACTTGATGGTTATACGCCATTTATCAAAAGTGATTCTGCTTTTAATGGCAGCTGACAGTAAGGAGAAAATGGTTCGCAGTTGGAACGTGCAATAGTTTTTAGACAGCTCCGGGTAGAATATAATATCAGTAGATATTTGAATGTGATCTTTATGTAAGGTGTATGTAGGTACTTGCATACATAGAATCCCAAGATGTTATAAAACGCACCATCGCTTCTTCCGGTTTGTTTGTCCGCAGGTGTGCTTATAACTCGAGAGTGACTGATCTGATTTTCATGATTCTTAACTTATTTCATAGATTTCTGTTGTCAGGGTAGGTTTGTGCGATAGAACATTACTATACGTATACCTTATATGTCCCGAGCGATTAGAGCACGTTAGATTGCAAATTGTGATACTGCAATGTTAGGGCCTTTTCTCAACTTTGTAATCAACTTCCAGACTGCATGAGGAAAAGGCTGAAAAGAGACTAAACGGCATTTTACACGTGGTGAGATTTACTTAATCTTCTAGAGCTCTAGAAGTTATCGATACCCTTGAAATACAACACAAAAGCATTGACGAAGAGACAACGGAGATATAAAAACAAAAGTTTGGTTTATAAAGTTATTGAAGCTTAATCAACTCAGCCTATCGCAGTTCACTGCTGGACATAGGCCTCTCCCAGGCTGCTCGACAACACCCTGTCCTCCGCCTTCCGCATGCAGTCTGTCCCAGCCACACTTTTAAGGTTCATCTAGCTGGGGGGCGTCCCACACTACGCTTGCCGATACGCGGCCTCCACTCCAGGAGTCGTCAGCTCCACCGGCCATCGGTCCTTCGACAAACATGGCCAGCCCATTGCCATTTCAGTTTGCTTACTCTGCCAGCTATGTTGGTAACTCCGGTTCTTTTTCGGATAATTACATTCCTGATTTTATCCTTCAAAGAAATTCCGAGCATAGCCCGCTCCATAGCGCGCTGAGCAAACTTAAATTTGTGGACCAGCCCGACTGTCAGTGTCCACGTTTCGGCACCGTACGACATAACGGGCAGGACGTACAACCGGCAGGAAGCTTAATGAAAACAAAATGTTTCAACAAACCAACTAGAATTATTTGAAAACTGCTTGTATTTCAGTTTAAGGCTTGTAATAATGCCAATAGCCTTGAGCATTTGGGCGGAGCTAACGAGCAACTGAATCTAAGGACGAGTGCGGGGGTGACGTAGACGCAGTCCTTAATCGGACGCCTTTTTAATTTATTACAATAAAAATAATACATATTTAAAAAAAGTAACCATTTCATTTTCCTTTGTATTGCAAAGCAGTAGATATTTTTTTAAACCAAATTACGTATTATATCATGTAGAATACTAACATTTTTTTTCAGATGTAATTTCTCTGTAAATGCCGATGAAAAGTTGCTTCATCTGCATGCTTTTTTCGAGCTTTTTTCGAGAGAGCAGCCTTAAAACAGTTCTGCAGATTATTTTACGTTATGCAAAAGTTTTAAGAAAAAGCAGGAATACATATTCGTTTTATATCCTTTTATAAGTTTATGCACTCAAATTAATACTACCTCACTAGCTTCTGCTCGCGCCTTCGTCTGCGTGAAATTTCTTGTTTCTACCTAAAATATATTGACACTCGGCAATACTGTAGAGCTTCCCATTAGCGAAAGAAATTTCGGAATCGGATCAGTACTTCCGAAGATTACCCCTACCTATATAGAAACTTACTTTAACCTATAATTGTAATAATATAAATAATAATAAATTTATAATAATATATTAACATGAACTATATTATTAATAGCTACTAATAATAACAAATTCTAATTAATTGTTTCAGGTTCTGCAGATGTATTAAAGCTGAAATGAGCACTAAGCAGACCTGACCTATGAAGCCGCATTCTGCAACCAATCGTAAGTTCTGACAATATATTATTATTTTAATAAAGGTTTTTTAAGCGTTGTGCTGCACGACGATGCTCAAAAGTAACCATTTAATTTTAGAATCCGCAACGACGATGCAACCCATCACATACTATAATTATACAGGTTTTAGGTTTTACAGGGTTTAGGTTTTAGGTTTTTTAGGGGTTTTTTTTTTGGGTGGGACATCGACTTCTCCCGCTCTGGGCGGAGCGCCAGGGCATGTCAAACTCTGACTAAAGCCCACCCGTGTTCCTTCTGTTGCCTGTGCGCCAGGGCCACGGTAACTCTTTCGAACAATCCGCGACCCCGGCAGGCATCGGCCCTATCGGACCCCATCAATGATGCTGACATCAGGGTAGCAGGAACATTGACGCGCAACCTGTTTCCATGGATTCAGTAAATTCCTTCCTTTCCTTCTTCGGTTATTAAAAAAAAATTGCTGTTCCATAAATTTTGACCGCGTAAGTATTGCACTTTTCTATGAAACAGCAGTTTTTTTTAACCTACGATTTTTTTCATGGTTTGAGTTGTCGATGTTTCTGCTACCTTGTATAATAACGCGTTGTCGCTTCGAGTACCGATCGCCATTGTAATATTAGTGCCGTGACATTCGGTCTACTCATTGGGTGATTTGAGTTTGTAACACGTTACTTTAGCAGCGTTGTGTACCCTCGGCCTTGTTTTTGCGTCGGTGACTAAAAGACAGCTGAGTTTTTGAGTCCATCTTGTGGAAGGAAACGATCATTCGTGGGTTATTTCCGGACATTTGAAAAGCTCTTTCGGCTATTTTTTTAGGGTTCCGTATCGAAAGGGTGCCAGCTCCGCTGTCCGTCCGTCCGTCACAGGGCTGTATCTTTTGAACCTTCATTGATGGACACTTAAAAATTCACAGTGTGATATGGCCGCTATAACAGCAAATAATAAAAATAAGGTGCTAATTAAGACAGCTTCTTTAAAATGTCATTCTCGTCTTCAAATATATTTAGTTATCTAATGAATTAATAAGTCAGCGACGAACTTTTAGCGTCTAATAAATGGTTTTCTGGCGACCATAATATATTGTAAAACGAGCTACTGTTAATATGACTCTGCATGGTGATAATTCTTAAGCAACGTTATGTACCAAGTGATAAATAGGGGCATTATTCATAATGCCCGCGCATTATGAATAATGACAAGCGTAGTCGACGGAGCCCCGCTCAGCGGGGCTCCTACTTCTGGGTGGTTTAAAAAATAATAACTACGAAGGCAGCCCTTTTAAAGTAACCTATCAGAGTCGGGGTGCTCTCGAGCTCGCTTAGTAGCTCACTTACAACATTAGTCGGTGAGTTATCAATTCAGAAGTAAATATATTTATCGGTAGAGTCATATTAATTTACGTTCGTAAATTGACGCTGGTTTTTTGATATTCTGTTGGAATAGTAAAGATGATGAATTAATATAATTGAAGCTGTTCTATTAACTCGTTGCCTACATATAAAAAAAGATGTTAGGTTGCAGGTGCTAAAGAAAACTTTTGTTGCTGCACTCATAATTTCCCATAAAAATAACGTAAAGTAAAAATTAAAGGGGTATACAAGAAACGTGTTTTTTTAACTAAAGTATTAAAAAAGAGTAGTGTTAAATATTGTACGGTGGTACGGAACCCTTCGTGTGCGAGTCCGGCTCGCTCTTGGCTGCTTTTCCACGATTGTATCGCTAGCCTGTCCACTCTGTAGGATTGTTAGATGTCGCGACAGAGTTTGGCAGCAATAGAGATTTTTACAAATTATGATCAATGGCCATCCTTCTTCTAATATGTAACAGTCTGTGATTAGAATGATTTACGCAACGAATAAAAAAATAAACATTCACTTCCGTGTTTCTTTGAAGACTGTTAGACAACATGCATTAGTAAAACTATTATTAGTCGCAAATATGAAATTCAAAAACATCGTTCATTTAGTTATTTCCTGGTTTTTCATGAATATTCCGTTTGGCGATATAATGTTTTCAGACGTAATATTTTATTTGACGGTAAAAATAAATTGACAAGCACAAACGTATATGGAAAGTGACGTAAAATGTGATTGATCATAATTTGTCATGTGAGGAAACGGGCTCTACAAAGTGTTGCTGAAAATAGGGATACTTACCTACTAAAAATATTAGAGAATATGGAAAAGTTTTTCTTTAATAGGTACAAACGTGTGGCTAAAGGTACAAAAGTGTGGGTAAAGGTACAAAAGTGTGGCTAAAGGTACAAAAGTGTGGCTTAAGTTACAAAAATGTGGCTATAGCTTGCATGATGTAAGCTGCTGCACATTACAAACTTGATGATGTTTGTTATCATTGGAAATCTTTCCTAATCCCGAGGTACATAATCAGAGATAGTTTCTTACTTGGCAAAAATTAGTTTGTTTCGGGATTACAACATTTTTGCCTCAAGTATTTGATTACATTTTGTCTGAAAGGATCGGAGAATTATTTTGCTAACTTTTGATTTCCTTATTATTTGGGAATCGGAAAACTAAGATTGTGTTTGACAGAAACCTTGGAAGTTTGTGTCCTAGCGGACTGGCCGGAATTGTGTGACTTTTGCATTGCGTTATCGAAGTCCGGTAGGTCGGACTTCATAGGTAAAAAACTAGTATTAGCTGGTCTCGCATTCTATTAAAATTTCGTACAACACTAGGCTAGTTTAAAGTCAAATTGTTACTACTGACGTGCCGCCTACTCTATACAAACCAAAATTCCTAAATCTCTGAAAAAAATCTGGAATTGTATCAAAGTTTGACAACACTTATAAGGATCAAAATTAGCAATAAAAGTTATACTAGTGACTCTGTAAGTAGTTGACCTCGCGAGTCTGTCTTTGCATAGGTTAAAACTGAATTAATGTTCACCCCGCACTTTACAACAAAAAGCGCGAACTGGCTGAAATATGTCTTTTTTACGTTTTCAACCTCCATATCTCCGCCAGTTTGAAAAATTTCGAAAAAATGAATCGACCCAGAAATTTCATATAATTATCAAACCTGCTCACAAAATTTCACGAGAATCGGTTAAGAAATACGACCTGTAGAGTAGAACAGCCATTCGCGGGACATCCGGACATATGAAAGCATTTATGCTAAAGCTGAAGCGCTTCGCTCGCGCTTCCTGCTCGCTCGGTGAATAAATGTTACAAACTTATTTATATTCTAAATTGCTTTATGTAGTTTTTGATGTGCATAATACATAATGTGAGAATACTTAATTTTGTAGAAAGGTACAGTCTTTACGCGTTAGTCGCTTACGAAAGAATTAGCGTGGTTTACTTAAACGTATACATAAGCGACTCAATTACCTTAATGTTTATGTGCGTAATATATTAGGCAAACTAAATTAGTGTAGAAAAGCATTATGTGAGAATTTTCATATACCTACCTGGAATATTTAGTATTAAGTCGAGCAATTTGTTTCACTGATTATCAAAATTTCTAGCGAGAAAGCTTAGCGTTCGTGATAGGAGTTATCTCTAATTTTTGCGAAGTGAAATATACAGTTTTATACAGCGTGTATCAGAAATGTGTGGTACTATTTAAAGGAGTGGTACAGGCCATCAAACTGACCACCCTTAAATTTGATCATACATTATCTGATACACGCTGTGTATAAAATAAAATGTTTACCGACTTGCTCACACATAACAAAAAAAGTACATAAATTATATCCCAGCATCTTTATGCTGAAACATTACAAAGCTGAACCGTTGCTGCCTAGTTTATATTTTCAGGCAACCTTCATGCCGTAACAACCTTATAGAGCGAGTTATTACAAGCTTTTATTTTTATCTTACATCAGTATACTACCTACTAAAAATTCAGCTCCCCTACTAAAACAAAACAAAATTTTTCGACGCCAGCCATACAAGCAGTTCTCTTTTATCTTCGCAGATAAACAAAAAACCGGGCTATGAATAACGCATGCTCCCAAAATGTTGAGCGCCCCTGACGATGACAGAAACTTGCTCATATTACGACCATAAATCTGTGGTGATAACGTAAAGGTTGGGATCAAATGGGACCATTCTGGCCAGTTTTGTGTTTTATTGGCGCTTTATTGTTTGAAACCCCTGGCAATTATACATGGAGGTGCAAATTGAGGTGATTAGTCAAAAGATGTGTTTGTTATATTGCAGGTCTTATCCATTCAGGTCATTAACAGCTAACAACCAAGGATTGGTGTAGAGATCTGCCGATTTATTCTGTTAAAATCTCACCGTGAACACTTTGGTGAAGTGAGGTTGCGAAATTCAAAAATACTTAAGTTTTTTGCAATTTACACTTCACTGTCAAGTTGTATGACATTCTAGGGTTTCTGTTCGCGGTGAGTTTGTAGTTTCCGACAGTTCAGTGGATATGAACTTAGAGAGATGTACCAATTGATGATTTTTATGATTATAATTCTATAAATAAATATTTGATACGGCCACGAATCATATTTAGATCAACATACAATCTGATACTAACTTGCAAATTGCAAAAAACTTAACAAATTTTGTATTTCGCGGGCTACCTTGGCGCATCCCTCTAATAAGTATTCTCAATCTTTGGCATTAGATGGAATGACAGCTCATTTTAAGCTCACTTCACTTGAGTTTTCACTATGAGATTTTTTACAGAATAGATCGACAGAACTCGAATTAGGTAGATACTCTTACATTTTCACTTGTACTTTTGACTTGTGTTCCCTCTCACCGAGAGGAGGCCAGCCTATCTCTTCTGTTCAAATGTCATCGTGAGAACATAAGTGAAGTGAGCTGATATTTCATCTAATGCTAGAGATTGACACTAATGACAGCTCACTTTAACCACACTTCACCCTAGTTATCACGGTGAGATTTTTACAGAATAGCAATACTGAATCCCAGCAGTGGGGACATTTGTAGGCTGATCATTGCTAGTGACTGTGTATTTATTAATTTAGCATTGCCTGGTGAAGGAGAAGAACCAGTGATTAACAAAGTTAGGTAAGACTAACATTTTCATATGAAACAATCAATTTATAACTTGAAAACGCGGATAATGTTGACCTTCTTTATTTCTGCCCGGTTGATTGCGATAGGCTCGCCCTCTATTGGGACTTAAAGAATGTGGGCATAAGTAGGTACTATACGTACGTCTGGCCAACTTTTCTGGGAACAAGGCGTAATGTTGTTTTGTGTTTTTTAAAAAAGGAAGGAGGTTCTCAATTCGTCTATATGTTTTTTTTTTTCTGTGTGTTAGCTCAGAACTTTTTTCTGTGTGAACCGATTTGGATGATTCTTTTTTTATTTGATAGCTAGTACTTCAAATCTAGTCCCATTTAAATTTGATCAAGATCTGACCCGTAGTTTTTGAGTTATCCTTAATATTGCATATTTTTTCCACTTAGTTTATATTGATGATGGCTTGATAATTTCCTGTCACTGTTATTTACTTGCCAAGTAGTGGTATACGAATTTGTGTGGGGTAGGTACCGCAACTAAAAAGTGAAAAATAAAAACCTTTTTACAAAAAAACAACCGACTTCAAAAAAAAAACACTAAAAGACGTGAAAAATAACTTTTATTTCGGAAGTCGGTGGCCAAAAACGAAAATACAAAACCAAAGACACCGACTTTTTTTTTGTTAAAAGGTTTTTTTATTTACCTCTTCTTTCACTTCTGTAGGTACAACACAAGTACCTAAATATACCTATGTATGTGTATATCCTATAAATTAATACCACCTTCCTGTAATCCACGGTAACCAAATGTTTTCATTTAATTTGCGTCATATTTTCATACGAGATTCCCTTCAGTAGGCGCAAACATTTTAACGACCCGAATAAATTCTGAAAATTTCGAGTTTCTGACATGAAAAGGGGCAGTTATCATGAATGCGTATTATTCCAAGTCGTTAAGGGGAAAGCGACATCGACAGGTTGCTTGCGAAATTCAAAATTTCTTACGTTTTTTACAATTTGCAGGTCAGTGTCAGGTTGTATGTTGTACAAAATATGATTCACGACGGTAACGAGTACCGTCGACGAGTATGTATTTACAGAATTCCAATCATTAAAATGTCATCAACCCTCTAAGTTCATATAATCCTACATTGATTGATATTTTATGAAATTGTCATTCAATAGGATTGTAGGAAGTTAGAGGGTTGTATTGATGATTTTAATGATTATAATTATGTAAATACGTACTTGCTACGGTCGTGAATCATATTTTGTACAACAAACAACCTGACACTGACCTGCAAATTGCAAAAAAAAACGTAAGAAAATTTGAATTTCGCGAGCAAACTGGCGCTTCCTCCTTAGAGGCATTTATTATCACTTGGGAGCAGGCATATTAGGCAGGTATTCTTTGGATCAAATTGGGTTCATACCATGCATTCATGCATTGCAAACAATTGCATTGTAAATGAAGTATGATGACGTTGATTGTTATTTTATTAACATGTTATGCAATTGATTTTTTTTAATTGCTTAATATGAATAGTTGACACATTAATAGTTTGACACGGATACCTTTTTTTTTTTTTTAGGCTGGGAAATCATCAAATGACCTCTCCCGCTCTGGGTGGAGCGGACGGGCGTGTCAGACTCTTACTGACTAAAACCCACCCGTGTTCCTTCAGTTGCCTGTGCGCCAGGGCCACGGTAACTCTTTCGAACAATCCGCGACCCCGGCAGGCATCGGCCCTATCGGATCCCGTCAATTATGCTGACATCTCTTTGAGGCGCGCGTGGAACACAACGCGCCGTCGACCCGGGCCTGGTCCTTACCGGACGGCAAGCTGCCCATTGCTCGCCGTCCGCAGGCCCGCGCCTACGGTGGCCGGGAGTCGGCTATCGACTCCCGACGCCCAGGGTGTCTCCTCCTGCGGCGACTAGGGGCGTGAGGGCGCAATGATTGCCTCTCCCTCACGCGCTCCGCCTCCTCCTTCGCGAGCATTACTGCTTCGCAGAAGGAGGTGACTGCTGCCCATGCCCTTTCGCTCCGTACCATGGCATGAACCAGGGCCGGACGCGAGAGATCGCCGCCGCCGATCGCCGCCACGAGGACACGGCGGTGCTCCGCCCAAGCCGGGCAGACCTCCACCGTATGCTCCACCGTGTCCTCCGGCGTTTCCTCCCGCCTTATCCGAAACAGGAACCTCCCGAAACAGCCATGTCCGGTGAGGACCTGCGTCAGGCGGAAGGTGAGGACGCCGTGGCGCCTCTCAAGCCACTCCTCAAAGAGGGGACTTACCGCCGCAATTGTGGCGTGCCCAGCGCTGGGTTGCGACGGTCGCACTCTCCATGCCGCCATGAGATCCCGCCGGAGCTCTGTCCGCGGTGCCGCGAGAAATCAGCGGAGTAACGCCCCGGCGTTGACACGGATACCTAAGTCATTAAAACTGATTTCTAAATTAGGTGACGATAACTACTTCAATAACTATAAATCGTTACGGGTACCTCGTCAGAAGCCAAAGACTCTGACAACCAGTCTTGCCAAGGGTATTGTGTTGCCCAGGTACTGGGTTGTGGAGGTCACATAGGCAGTTGCTCCATGTAAAATACTGATATGTGTGCCGAACAGTGGTGGCTCAGTGGTAACGGCTACGACTTACGAGTTATAGGTCGTAGGTTAGAATCCAGACAGGCGTTTTACTTTCTGTAAATAATTTCATCACCACTGCATTATAAACGGTGAAGGAAAACATCGAGAGGAAACCGGCATATCCTAGAACCAAAAATTCGAAGAAATCCATCAACTCGCACTGGGCCCGCGTGGTAGATTACGGCCCACTTCCTCTCACAGAAAGGAGGCCTGTATCCCAGCAGTGGGAACGTTATACGCTGATTACGCTGTAGCGGCCATCTTCAAACGCCATTTATGTGAACTACACGTATGCGTCACACCGACGGCAATCAAAATCCTGCATCGCGCAAGCAGAGTTTACCGCGCAACTAGCATAATACAACGTCCCGACATCTAACGTCGGACAGTTGCCCACCAGACACGACACCCGTCTGGTCGGTGGATATTCCCTTTTCTATGGAGTTACGAGTGAACTTTTACACCCTGTTCCTTATTCCTCTATAATTCTTAAAATGTTCCTCAATTCCAGTCTAGGAAGTCTAGTCATAGTGTGTAGCAGTCTGTCACTTAGGACTAGACTTCATGATCATCGACCTGCCCTTGTCCCACGTACTTGGAGCCGGCGCGACACGTTTTCATCATCCATTGTTCTTCTTCGATTGTTACTAAGACTAGACTTCAACATCATTAAATTGCGTCTCTTCCTTTAATTTAAATAATTATTTAATTTGTTTGTCAAAATACGTGGAGTCCTGACACTGTCAGCAGACCACGTAGAAGATGGCGGGACGAGCTAGAGTGATCAAACGACCAGTGGTCCACTCTAGCCCTGGATCGAAAGAGCTGGAAGTCATGGCGAGAGGCTTTTGCCCAGCAGTGGGATGATGCAGGCTAATAGTAGTAGCAGTTGTCAAAATAAATAGGTATTTATTTGATCCTGACTTTCTTTTTTTTCTAGATTTTTAAGGATTAAAACTGTTACCTTCAAGTTTAATTCTTAAAAAACTTGAAGAAAAAAGGAGGTCAGTATCCCATCTGTATAACCTGGTAACTACCCGTTGCCAGTTAGGCGTTGAAATTCCTCATGTTCCTGAAAAATACTAGCCCGCGTAAATGATATTGTAGGTAAATTGTTTTAAATGTAATTATTACCTATGGAAACCTCTGCGATTAACGTTTTCACGAAAAGGGTTGGTTTTAACACTTTCTCAGACAAACTGACGTGATTTAAATTGGAATCTGTTATGGACATACTTCATTGACTTAAAATAAACGAGTTAAAATAACAACGAAACATGGTGGGAGAATTTGGTAAAGTTGCACCAGAAACTGGAAAGAGGAGAAAGTAAACGTATTTCTATAATGTCGGTAGATTTATTATTTCTATACCTATTTATCTGTTGGGATTTCTCATCGGCAAAAATCACTAAATTGCATACAAACTTTCATCCTCTATAATCAGTAGTCCCACACAAAACTTCTCCAACTCGTTATTTTTTTTTTGTATTTGTGTGTTTTTCTTTGCGTCACGTTTACCGCAAATAAACGTATTTTCTTTCTTTATTTTTTTATTAATACCTACTCGACCCAAATGTATGGGACGATGATGTTGGTCCCATGGTGAAAGTTGTTTAGTTTGATGGTCAGTACCACTCCCATAATTTTGACCACACCCTTCTGATACACGCTGTATAACCCCTTAGCGGATGAATTTTCAAAAATCCTTCCTTAGTGCTCATCTTCGTTAAGGTAGGAAACGTTGGGCAAACTCTTTGGTTGGTTAGTCCGTTTGTCTATGGGCGCTTAAAACTTTAATCAAAATTGAATAATTTAGCCACGAATAATTAATTTTATTTTACTCGTGCCTTTAGTAGATATAACTTTAATAAAATGGACTCATTTCATAATTAATTTAATAAGACTGGGCAGAATTGTATAACAAACAAAAATTACGCGTCAGTACTTAAATACTAGGTATTCAAAAGTTTTTTTTGTTTTAGGTACACTGTAATTTTCTACATAGCCCGTACCTACTAGTTACTTTTTTATTAAGTTTTTATGTTTTTGGAACGAATGTCCTTATCGCACGGTAACGGACATGGCGGGTGGGGGCTAGGCGAAAAATAGTGTAAAAAAATTCCGTCACTAACTACTAGTTGGAATTCAAAATCTTTTTGTCTTGGATAGTCCATTTATCAAAGAAGGCTTTAGGCTATATAACATTACGCTACGACTAACAGGAGCGGAGCTTAAATGAAAAATGTTGCAAAAACGGGAAAATAATATTTCTATTTGAGAGCTTTCGTTGCGTGCGCTGCGTAAACGGTTAAAGTTCATGTATAACGGAATTTTTTCCCTTTAAAAATTCTAAAAAAGAATCCGCAACAGCATAATTATGCCTATCTTTTAAGGTTGACTCAATATAACCCTTTTTATGGTAATCAAATTTTTTCTATGGAATTTCTAAATATACTACGAAAGGTACTTCGTTCCAACCGAGTGTTCCACGACACTCACGCATTTTGATGTGTAAACATCTTAGCGCTCGGTCTACTGTTGGGGCTAGCTGGGACTTCGAGCGTCAGACGCGTAAGCGTAAGACTTCGAGCGTCAGATGACGTCAGCGTAAGACCCGTGTCTATGTGAGCAAACTGATGCGAGCTCACATGTTTACACAATTTTCGTGAGTGCCAATCCAACTCACACCGATATTTTTTTTATGATTTCTCTAATGAGAAATGATGTATTTTAACAAAATTATCAGATTTTCAAGGGGTTTCTTTCAGTATAAGTTTTATTAAATCAGTATTTTAGGCCATCGAAGTTAAATCAGATAAAAAAAGTGTGGTGCTTTTTAAATCAAAGGGGGTAAATCGTCTTATGGCCGACTTATCTATCGCCAGATATCCGAGGAATAATTCTGAATTTTTGAAATACTTTCCATACAAAACCTGTCAACCGTAAATCAGGTATCAGACGTTGAAAAAATCAGTCTTTATTATAATAATAATTAGTTAATTAGCCACCACGAGGGATCAAGGTTCAAAGTATGATATTTTATGTATTGAATATAATACCAGTATCAGTGCTCAAAAAAATTATCATCTTTGTTCCTCAAACCGATTGACGCCGAAACACGTCAACTTCATATGAAGTAGGGTCAGACAAACAAGCATCCCACTCATACAAATCTGTTTATTGAGGCTTCGTAACTCACACTCAGAACAGAAAAAAACAGTGGTGAATAATATATTAAAGAACGAAACGACTTTATTAAACGACTTCAAAAAAAGGAGGAGGTTCTCAATTCGACTGTATTTTTTTTTGTATGGTAATGGTACATTGATAAACAAAAAAATTGCAAATCGAAATGTGCTACTATATTTAACAAACGAATAAATTAAAAATCAGTTGTAGTTAAGACATCTACAATTTTTTGCGAAAGTTGTAGAATTTTCTTTAAATTATATGCGTAGATGCCTATTTATTGCTATTTTAAGATAACTTATATACCCGAGTGTCCTTCGGTTTTTTTTTGGGAATCTTGTTTTTTTGGTTTCGTTGTATTTTATGAGATCATTTACCATAGTAATGTATTTTTTTTTATACCATCAGAAAGTAGAGACTTCATAGAACAAAAAGCCCACCGACTTGTTAAACAAAGCAGATATCCTGACGTGAGAATTTTCGATTGAAAATTAGGGTGCTTTTTCGCTAGGTGATATAATAAATATTTTAAATTAAAAAAAATACAGTGTGTTCGGGACATAGAAAGGTAGGGTTTGACCAAATTTCGTGAAAAAGAACATTTCTTTGTAAAAGATAAAAATCAAAAACCAAAAGCTAGGTCATTTGAATTTCTCACATAAATTTTGAGGTTATGTGAAAAAAGTGTAAATAAAAAAGTTGTAGATCTTTTTATTACCTACAACTTTGCCATTTAACTTATTTCCATAGGACTTGTAGTTTTGGCGGAAATCGAGATAAACCATGTTTTTTACCCTTAAACCCCCCCACCCCTCACTTCCCGATCTCAGATCGCCCGTAAATTATTTTTTCTTTCATTTTTGTTATATTCTCTTCCTTTTCCAATGACTTTCATCCTACTATTATTTTTTTTGGTTTCAGAAAGTATCGACTCTGGTCTAAAGTGATTATAAGATAAATATCAAATGAATTTTATTTGAATATTTCACCTAGTCCCAAGCAATTTGGTCCTGAAGCCTGAGTTAATGCCTGTGTTTTAAAAATCTGGTTGTATCAAAGAAGAAAATTGATACATACTAAAAATAGTATGTATCAATTTTCTTCTTTGATACAACCTTTATCTATAAATGATGCAAAAGCATCATTTATAGATAAAGCATAAATGTGCTTAAAGTTGTCAAATGAACCGATCTACAATTTAAAAAAGCTTTCATCGTTTGAAAAAAAAAGCATATTATGTTTACGTCTTTTTTAAATCGTGTTACGTACATAAAAGGTGCTTTTCAATGAGATTCCACAGAATAATTCCCATTTAAAGCCAAAATTCTGTGCCACCTCAATGCTCAGAGCATTCCCAGTTACTACAACGAACTGTGAAACACGTTTTCCGACTTTAACGTTCAAGCCGTCCTGATTTAAGAGTCTTGGCTGAATCCTAACCGGCTTTCAACCAGTTACCCGCTCCCCGTTTTCGTTCTTCTTCGGACTGACCGTATCGGTAGAGGGGGGTGGTGTAGCCTTAACCTTATTAATCATTTCCCATCAAAAATTTTAGCTTCTTCTTCTGCCAATGAATGCATGGATATTCTTTTCCTCGAGGTTTGTGTCAAAGGATCTAGAACCGTCCTTCGTGTCATCTATTGCCCCCCCCTTCCATCGATAAATTCACTGAATTAGAATCGGCACTTGAATCTTTGGGTTCACAGTATGCATATCACATTGTTACGGGGGATTTTAACACCAACCTCTTTGCCCACAACTCCCCTCGGTCCCGTTAACATCTAATCGAGTCAGCCAGTCTACATGTTTTGCCTCTTTAACCCACTCATCATAATATAGTCGGTGATGATTTAACAAGTTGAAGCGTCCGCCTGTACCTTGGATGAACAGTGGAATTCGGATGGCAATGCGACGGAGGGACCGCGCGTTTCAGAAATTTAAAAAGGATCGCTCGGAGGACAATTGGGCCTTCTTTAAGTCTGCTAGGAATCGGTGTTGTCAGATGATACGCAACGCTGAACGCCGCCAAATCCAAGATAATATCACTTCTTCTTCTCTTGCCGATATTTGGAAGTTCCTTGGAACTTTAGACATCGACAAATCGCGACAGTCGGACCTTTCTCACGCAATTGATTTGGACGATCTAAATCGCCATTTCTCCACTGTTTCCACTCTAGATAGTTTAACAAAATATCAAAACCTCGACTACCTTACTGGTCGGACGCGTCCCAATGTTAACGCCTTTGTCTTCACCCCAGTCGTCCGGGGAGAGATCAAAAAGATTATCCTTTCCATTAAATCCAAGGTCGTGGGCTGCGACTTTATCAGCCGCCAAATTATCGTGGCAGCTCTTGATCAACTGCTTCCTGCAATCGCCCACATCATAAACTTCTCCCTTTACATCGATGTTTCCCTTCCCTATGGCGTAAAGCCTTTGTTCGGTCACTGCATAAGATACCCAATCTGTCTCATCCTAGTCATTTTCACCCAATTTCTATGCTTCTCTTTCTATCTAAACTGCTCGAGGCCAGTGTTCATAAACATTTTCTCACTTTATTCACCGCAACTCCCTCATCAGTCTATTTCAATCCGGTTTCAGGCCCGGGCTCAGTACCGTTTCAGCGCTCCTTAAAGTGACTGACGGTATAAGGCGGGGAACGGAAGACACTAAAGTTACAGTCTTAGTGTTAATTAACTTCTCCAATGCTTTTAATACCGTCAGTTACAAAGTCCTTTTATCTATCCTTTTCTATCTTATGGTCTCTTAGGAGGTATTTGAATGGTTTACCTCTTACCTTCAGGAGCGTCAGCAGTCTGTTCGTCCTAGAGACTCTTCGTTGAGTTTTTGTGTGATCTTGCAGCTGGCGTCCCTCGAGGCTTTATATTATCTCCTCTTTTGTTCTCCGTTTTTATTAATCTCATTACCACCGAAATTCGGATTGCGTATCATCTTTATTCTGATGTTTTGCAGCTTCACTGCCAGGCAAGTGTTGACAATATAACCGATGCGATTGAGGAGCTAACCCGGGATTAAGAAGTGGTTAAAAACTGGTCTGATCGCTTTATGGTGGTGGTTAACCCCTACCAAGTGTCAAGCTACCATTATAGGCATCCCAACAGAATGAGGAAGCTGAATGACTGAACAGTGTCACCTGTAATGTTTGACAACTCAGTGATCCCGTTTAGCTCCGATGTCTTGATCTCGGTCTACATGTCGACACTTATATTGACTGGCGCAAGCAGGTCACGACTGTTAGTAAAAAAGTCACAAGAATGTTGCGGTCGCTCTATCGGCTGAAAAACTTCTCCCATCACACATAAAGGCAATGCTTTTACAGTCCCTAATCTTTCCCATAATTGATTATAGTGATGTGTGTTACTATGACCTGAATCTTGATCTCCTCAATAAACTTGACCGTCTTCAAAATAATTGCATTCGATTCGTTTTCAATCTTCGTAAGTACGCTCATGTGTCCGCGCACCGGTTTTTTAAACGGTTACCCATTCCTCAGCGCCAAGAGTTGAGGGTTTTTTCTGTCTATGTTGTTTTTTTTTATCGATAAACCCACTTCTCCTTCTTACCTGACTTCTCATATTCAATACTTATGCTCCGCGCACAGTAAAAACCTTCGTTTCAGTAACAATCGCCTTCTACGATGTCCTTCTCCCCGCTCTGATTTCATTCACTCTTCTTTCTTTGTCCAGACAGTCTTTCGTTGGAATGAGCTCCCTGTGAACATCAGGATGGCAACCAGTCGATTATCCTTTAAAGTGAAGGCACATGAACATATTTGTAAGAAGTTGGCAGAATCATCCCAGTGCTGATTTGCTGGAGTCGTTTTCTCGTCTACCTATCGTTATTTCTCTTGACAAAGTTTATTTTCGTTATATGTATGTACGTATCTATGTATTAGTATTTATTATTTTTCGAGTTATCTATACCTTATGTTGCTCCTGTCATGTTTTGTCTCTGCATCACCCTAAGGTTGGCTGGTAGAAAATGCCTCGGGCATTAAGCCCGCCTTTGTACAGTATTTTTCTTTTACTTGTGCATAAAGATTTAATAAATAAATAAAATAATATCATGCATGAGTAGGCATATAATTATCACGATAAGTAATGTAAAAATCCTTTTATGTGGTTTCGGTGAAAGGTAATGATTTCTTTTGAGGATCACGCGACATTTTCATAGAATAATTATGTAGGTAGGTATAAGAATTTTATAAGGCCTATATTAGCTTTTGCCCGCGGCTAGCCCCGCGTGGATGTCGGAAAATATCCCACGGGAACTTCCTTCCGGGATTAAAAGTACCTACTTATGTGTTGCTCCAGGTTAACAATGTATTAATTCTGTAGTACATTGTTTTGATATAACTGTATTGGTTTACGCAGCGCACGCCAGTAGAGGACCCCGCAACCAGGCGCGACGCGACTCTAGTAGAACAATTTCAATGAAACTTTATGGAAATTGTTCTACAAGAGTCGCGTCGGGCTGTCGCGTCGCGTGTCTGCTAGCTCCGAATAGACATGATTTTTGCGACATCTTCAACAGTCATCGCCATATTTCAGCCAGTTTACACAAAACCTTAAAGAATAACACACATAAATCTTCCTCATGAATCACTCCGTTTATTGGTGAAAACCGTATGAAAATGCGTGAGGCATTTACTGAGTTCATCGCGTTCAGACAGACAGACGCGGCGGGGGTACTTTGTTTTATGTAGGGATTGGCCATTGAAACATTTTACATGTGACGACTTTCACGCGCTCGGTAGTTTCTCTCGTAATAAAAGTTTCGTGCTTATCAACACCAAGAGTTGAACTTTTTAAAAGGCATGTACTTAATCGAATCTCTAATATTTATATAATATAAACATTGCAACTCTTTTTGTCAACCTTAAAAAAAAACTATTTTGGGGTCCAAAAATACTAAATAGTCAAGTAACTGCGATCAACTTGGATGTAGTGCTCGCCGGCCGCCATTTGCGGCATCACTCGGCTCGCGCTCTATTCTTACCTTATTTCTTTGGTGACGAGGTGGAAATCCTCATGGATGTCCTCCGCCCTGGGGCGGACCGAGGGTCTGTCAGACTTCTACTGAGTAAAACCACCCCGTGTACCTTCGCACACTTGCACCGTGGGCTACGGGGACACTTAAGCACTCTTCAACGCAGCCCCCGACTGGTGCCAGCCCGCCTCTGCGGGGACCGTCTAGTCAAGCGGGGGGAGTGAGGTGTTTGACTCCTCCTTTCGCGATGTCTAAGAGGGACGTGTGTGGTACATTACGCGCCACCATCATTGGGCCATATGGTACGGAGCGGCGGGCGTCCCCGAGTCCGGCGTCGCTGGACCCATTTAGCGGGGCCAGAATAGGACATTATCTGCTCGCTGCCGACGCCCGGTGCACCTGCTGCAGGCCGGGAGAGCACTCAAAATCTCCCTCTCCCTTTTCGCTTCCTCTTTCTGCGACATGACATTTTCGCAGAAAAAGATCACTGCGTCCCACGACACTGCGACGCCGACCGTAGGACTGACGTACAACCGCCTGCAGGCGGTACCCGGGCCCCCGAAGTTAGGAAGCAGCATTGACAGCGCACCTATCGCACCCATCAAATTGGGCGCCAGTCGTCGAAAGTAGGGGCCGAAGTCCCAACGGCTGTCGAGTACCAATCCCGGGTACTTCATAGTTGACTCGACAGTATTCGGGCCCCTCCGACCACGATGTGTGATCCCGGAGGCGCGGCGGCGCCCGTTTGGGATCATGGAAAGCGATGGCCTCCGACTTGTTTAGGGTCACCTCCAGGCCCAGGCGCTGGATGCGGTTCACCACCTGTGAGACCACCACCGTAGTCAGCAACACTGCATCCCTGTGCGAGCTCCACCAGTTGGAGCTCGCCCCTCAATACCCAGTCTTACCCGATGCCCCACAGGAGCGGTCCTAGAACAGAACCTTGTAGGACACTGCACGATATCTCGCACCGGCCTCGCTTTGCGTCCCCTGTAAGTGACACATCTTCCTGCCAATTAGGCCCCGACCACGTGGCGGAAGTAGAGGCAGCCGTTGATAACGCAGCGCCTTCCATTAGGGGCCGCGTTAGCGAGGGGCTTTCAACACCCTGCCCTGGAATTGTATTAACAACTCCAGGATAGGGTGTTGAAGGCGTTGGATAAGTCCAAGGACAACGCCAGCATCACCCTCGCCCCGAGACATAACTTCCTCCGCCAGGACTCCCACCCTCATGATTGCGTCTATGGTGGGTCGCGCATGCTGAAAACCGAACTGATTGTCGTCCAGGTCCGGCCTATCTCTGCACAATTGGCTGACGAGGCGGTCCGCGACTATCCGCTCGAAAAAATTGCCCTTTCGGCACCTAACCTAACCCATTTGGTCGCGATACCCTAGCTTAATTACTGCGACCAACTGTGAGAAGAACTAGAAAGTTATAAAGAGGCTCAATTATTTTAAAAAAGTGTGCATCAGTAAAAGTGCAAAAAGTTTTTAGAGGTTCATTATATTTTTTAAAGTGGCCATCAAAAGAAGGTCAATATGTTTATGTGAGAAACACTTGAATATTTCTCTTTTTAAAATGTAATGATTTCCACACTCTCCGGAAAAAACAAAATAAGTCACACCTACGCACAGTTTAAAATACATAGAACCTTCAATAAAATTCGTGTTCGGGCATCCGCTTCGAGACTTTCGGAGCGGATCCCGAAAATCCGACAACATAATTCGTCGGGTTGAAAACATTCGAATTTCGAAGCAGTGACGTGCGCGCCGAGTTCAATTACGATTTACGAATACTACGCGATAAAACGTTTTGATTTCACGGCCAATGTTACGTTAGGACCTCGATACATGGACACGCTTTGCAGCCAGATTGTTAGGGAGATTTCGGCAACGTTTTGTTGATACAGGCTTAGGTCCGTTTTTCTGGCTCAAAGTTACTGAAAAAAGTTCCGGGTATTTGTACTCATTTCTCAAAAGCCTCTATTTTTAGCGTTGGATTATAATATATTAAAGTGTTCGGATTTTTTTTAATCAAGATTTTGTCTGTTACAAATAAACCGTCGACTTGTAATTTGAAATAAGACAGTGAATCGTCATGACTGATTTTTCAATTATGTAACTAATCATTGATAGAAACGAGGACCAGTTCATACGAGTATGTAGGTATTTTTATTCGTTCGAATACACAATCTTGAACTTAAGAAAATAATACAAAGTCAACTCCAAGGCATTACGACATTAAATGAGACGAGTTCCGTTTTTAAATGTAAATTGAAAACCCGAATGAGCAATAACTTTACTCGTGAGCTTTTGAGACGCAAATGTGAACACGTCCTTATAAAATGTTTGTTTTATTTGCACTTCTTATCGACGACCGAAGGAATGTACGCAACATCGTCAGAACAAATTGCTGTAATATTTTAGTAATATTTTGCTGGATATAAATAAGATAAAGACGATGTCGGATTATGTAAAAATAATAGACGATCGTTAGCACAACAAGAGATTTATTCTTAACAGTAACAACTTACGCGGACAGACTAAACTAGATAACAAAAAGGGAACCAGATAATTATAGCCGATCTATTATGTATGCTAAAATACTAAGAAGTCAGCTGTCAAACCCTAGCATCAGGTGCTCACTTCACCTAAGTTTTGACGGTGATATTTTTACAGAATATCATGGCTAAGTGCGAGCAAGATAAGTCTGCGCGCGTGTTTGGCCTTCAAGACTATAATTCCCTGCCAGCACTTTTAATCACTTTTAGCATAATGATGGCGATTATTTACTATGGAAAACACGGAACACAGCACACTCTCTTGACACCTGATATAAACTTCAAGATAAAAAAAAAAAAAACTAACTAAAACTAAAACTATTTATTGATTATTTACGATTTCGGAACGCGCACTCTAGTGAAAGATTTCAAAAAAAGGAGGAGGTTCTCAATTCGACTGTATGTTTTTTTTTAAGTGTGTTAGCGAAGAACTTTTTTCTGGGTGAACCGATTTGGATGATTCTTTTTTATTTGATAGCTGGTGCTTCACATGTGGTCCCATTTAAATTTGATCAAGTTCTGACAAGTAGTTTTTGAGTTATCCTTAATACTGCATATTTTTTCCACTTACTTTATATAGATGATGTTTTAAAAAATTCCTGTCACTGTTATTTACATATCAAGTAGTGGTATACGAATTTGTGTGGGGTAGGTACAAAACTAAAGAGTGTTTTAATATTTTTACAAAAATACAACCGACTTTCAAACAAAAACACTAAGAAACGTGAAAAATAAATTCGGAAGTCAGTGGCCAAAGACGAAAACACAAAACCAAAGACAGCAACTTCCGAAACTAAAGTAATTTTTCACGTTTTTTTGTGTTTATTTTGGAAGTCGGTTGATTTTTTGTAAAAATGTTTTTATAGTTACCACAGATAATAATCACCGCAGATATTCTCTGTAAGTTTGGCTTTATATATAAAAAAAATGGTATTTTCAACAACAGCCGGAAAAAAAATAAAATACGATTGTTTAATTAAATTGCATTTCAATTTATTTTTTAGTCCTTGAATTCCTCTTTGATTATTCATATTGTATTGTTGGTATTAGATCACCCCAATTCCTTAACTACGACGAACTTGTCTGTCCAAATAAATTGGGTTCTTTATCCAGATAATTTTACGAAAATCAATCCACACTCAGAATTTTATCAAAAAAGCCCCATTTTTTGGAATATTTTTAATGAACACTTTTCCTTCCCCTGGGAAATCAAATTAGGGGGTCCAATATCGAAGTATTAATTGGATTTAATTTCATTTGGTGACCTCATTTTAACTTGACATTATTTATTTTTGGGGCGTAATTGTTTTTGTCTAAATTAAAGTGACGAGACCTTTGAAGAATAGATTTTGAGAGTGGGGTAGCCATTCCTAATGTATGTCCGTAGATAATTAATGATCTTTGGGATGTAAAAGACTGAGGGCGAATTTCACCAATGCAACTGAACGCGATCAGCACATTTAAACCGTGTTTAAAAGCTGTCATTGTCAATGTTCAAAACAAATTATGATACTTTAAGAATGATTTCCACCAAATGGCTCGCATCGCATGGGATCGGAAAGGATACGAACGGATGCGGCGACAGCCGATCGCGTCCGGCAGGATGTCGACGCATACGATCGGCTCTGCACCGTCGCGTCGCTTGCGAACGTATACGTTTCTGCGCCTAGTCAAATAGTTTCATTCCTTCCGTGTTGACGTGTTCTAATTTTTGAAAATGGTTGAATTTGAAGTAGTATTGTTGGCTATTGCTAATGCAATAGCCATTTTTTTTTTTCTTCTGATGAAAAAAAGAAAATAATCATGAAACACAGAAGAGTAAAAGAAAGATACGACGACAGGCGAACGGAGCCGATCGCGCGACGCAGCATACTTTCGGCTACGATCATGTATCGCGGATGACGCCCGCGGTCAAGCTGCTGTGCGTGGCTTGGTAATATAGACTTTAAATACTGTGTACACGATTTAATAGAATAGAATACTCTTTATAACTACTCTACTACTACTTTACTCTTTTTGTTTCTCTTGTAATATCGTTTAAAGATTGTAAAATCCGTTCCGAACCGATGCGAAACGAGCCGTTTGGTGGAAATCACCCTTAACAGCTCTTGAACGTTCAGTTTCATTGGTGAAATTCGCCCCGCGAATCGAATGACATTGACACGAATGACACCTGAGTGACACTTGTTTGAAACAAAATCTGATAAAGCCAGGACGTTACGATAATCTGTTATGATTTCGAACATTCATTCGAACATTTTTTTTTCACCTCAATTGAGGTGAACGTAAACGTCAATGTCAATAATTATTGACATTGACGTTTACTTAACATTGTAGTCCATCATCATTATTCACACTGTCAAGTTCCAGAGTAAAATATAAATTTTTACTCGACGGTAAATAATTCCCATTTCCTAAGCGTAGCTTTGTAATTTCCGTTTAATTTCGTGTTTAACGTTCAATCGGTAATGTGTTGCTATTGTCTGCTAGGTAGGTGTAAGATAATTATGAACGTCTTCCTTTGTGTGTGTTATTTTATCTTCACAATGATGGAGCAAAGATGATAATGAGAATGATATACAGCGGCTGCAGAGCTGTGTTTGTGCCCATTACTTTCCATTTGATGAAATATTTAAATTATGAAAATGGTCCTTTATAGGTACTGATAAAGGACCATTTCCATACTTTAAATGTATATCGTAATTTTAACGTTTGTCTAGTTGCCCGACTATTGGGTTTCTAACTACTCATTCGATTCTAGTAAAAAAAATATTTTGGCGAAATGTAGACCTATGATTTTGATGCTTATAAAAATGAAGAGCGGTGGTGGCTAAGTGGTAACGGCCGCGACTTACGAGTTGTAGGTTACGACCTACAACTCGTAAGTCGCAGCCTTTACCACCCATGGTTCGAACCCAGATAGGCGCTTTACTTTGTGTAAATAATTTCATCACCACTGCTCTCAAAACGGTGAAGGAAAACATCGTGAGGAAATGTCCTAGAACCAAAAATTCGAAGACATGTGACATCTACCAACCCACACTGGGCCCGCGTGATGGATTACAGCCCACACCCTCTCAAAGAGAGGAGGCCTGTATCCCAGCAGTGGGAACACTATAGGCTGATTATGCAAAAAAATAAGAAGAAACGCTTTGTACTGCATATTCAGTATATCTATCTAGCCAAAGAGAAGGCGAAAATAAGCTGTTAGAAAACGATTTCGCGCAAAAACACATGCAATTAAAAATAAAAATAGGGAATCTGGTTCACAACACCACTA
This sequence comes from Griposia aprilina, assembly GCA_916610205.1. Taxonomy (NCBI): domain Eukaryota; kingdom Metazoa; phylum Arthropoda; class Insecta; order Lepidoptera; family Noctuidae; genus Griposia; species Griposia aprilina. Next base: position 19,255,472 of record OU744288.1, read on the forward strand.
GTGATATAGTGATGCCAACAAATAAATTATGAACGTCTGTTTCCTTAGTGACGTCACATGGAATATAGGCGCCTGCGCATATCGGAGCGTCGAGTGCTTTCATGTGATTGGACAGCCAAAAACGATTCTAGTTTTTTCGTTAGACTATTATAGACAGATTCGGACGTGTTAATGGTAATAGGACCAAAATAGGCACATTGGAAGTAATGAAAGATGAACTTGAACTGATATTGTTTTTATTGCTGTGGAGGCAGATGGCGTACGATACGTTGTACATACATTACATACGTGCATAGTAGGTACTTAGGACGATATCTCAGATGAGCGAGGTTTGTGCAAAAGAACCTACAGTTTAATAATTAAAATCTGACTACTAAAATAAGGAGCTTCATTGCTATCATGATCTGTTAATGAAAGATCATTAGGATCAAGAACATTACGTCGCCATCAATGTCTTTAGAAATGAATATAAGACCATAAGAATGAGTCAAATGAATAAAAAATATGGATCATTACATCGCTAAGTCAAGTCAAATAAACTTACTTTGCTTCGGAAAGAATAGTGCTTGTAAAAAAATGCGGAAATGTAATGTTTACATTGCTCTGGACTCGTCACAGTTTAAAAAAAGCTTTTATGACACTACATTTCTCATCACATGACAAATGTAAACCAGAAATACTTCCAGACTACACTCGTGTCATATTTATATGATCTCCAGTTTATTTATTATTTTAATTTGTCTGATATTATTTTATATGATGATGTATATATGGACGTTTAAACTACGTGTTGAGTACATGTCCGGTGTCACTTCAAAGATTCAAGTTTTATATTTGACATTACATAACTTTATGAAGTTCATTCGCAAAAGATGACCTATGTTACGCAAATAATTTAAATAAATACGGTGTAGACGCTTGTTATGAAATATTACTTTTTTCGTAATAACTTCAATTTAATATCAAGTGAGAGTCGTATTTAAATATGGACGACCTTTATCACGTAATCGCTTTGAGTTATATTTTATTGTGCAGTTTATATTTCTTGAATGTGTTCGAAATATAGGGTGGCCAGTTTTTCTTGGTCTTTTGTGACGGCGCGCGGCTGTAGCGATGCATTACTACTTGCAACCGGCATATTCGCCTCACATGATCTGACCAAGATTACGTCTAGACTATAAAAAAATAAGATTGTGATCTCTGATTTGGTTTCTGCCTTTCTTCGCAGAGTAGTCGGATAAGAAAAGGCACCTCATCTTGTTTAAAAAATATGTTTGACGTGTAAAAGTGTTTGTACAAACCTACTTACAGAAATAAAAACATTTATCATTTATGTTTCCAAATTCTCATTGCGGTTTGCATATTGTATGTGCTTTTAAAGTTCAGGACAGAAAAATATACGCCATTTAAAAAAAGACAACGTTCAGTTTTATTGCTCAAAAGAAGAAACATAAAATAAACAAATCTCAAATTGTATTTGTATTCATCCTAAATGTGCCATTAAACAATGGAAGTTACCAATCGGTTTTAATCAATGTCTTTGAAAATTAAGCCATGATATATCAGCTTTATTTCATAAATACACATATAAATTATATGATTAAATATTAGACTCACTCCATCGTCGACTTTGTCTCTGTCATCTCTCACCTAGACTAGAGTCAAGAGCAAACCCATCTAAAATAAAAATAAAATAAAAGAAAGAATATAAAAACATATAAAAATATGAAAATTCATAGCCTACCGGTATCGGGAACAGGGTTCAAGCTATCGGCGGTCAGGGCTCTGGAGAGAGGAACCTCCTAACAATACGAGCCGTGTCCAGAAGTACCGCTTTTTGAATCAAGCCCTTAATCCAGCTGCCGAACGAGAGCCTCCTCATATATCATTATAGTATCATTTATGATATTATTCTATGATATTATGGCTCCACTAATTTGTTAATTAAGTAATCAGGATCTTACAATGAATAATGTATTATAGAACTCAGTTTGAACTATCAAGCCGAGTTCAATGTTTTGTAAAGAAGAACACTAAAAGTATCAGTTCTAAGTTTTTATTTAGTGGCTGGGCAACTAAAGAGCTTAGGTTTAGGGAAAGACTTTTCGAGCTGTATGGCCATAAGCCTTATATGAACACGGAAACTTTTAATAAGTATGTTGCTACTTACTCTTGAACTTTTAAGAACACGTCTTGTAAGGCAGCTAAAGCCTTATACATTAGCAACAAGGTCAAATCAGTAGATAATAAAATAAAAACGGATTAGAAAATTATCAATAATGAAATGAACTGGAACAAAAAGCACCATTCTGATTACACACTGGAGACGTCATGTGGTCTTATTTGCGAAAACAAATAAGTTGCTCAAGAATTTGTAAATTTCTTTACCAGTATCCCACTTAAAACAACTGAAACCTCAAATTCCTCGTTTTCGCTCGCTTTCAGCCTGCCCAATTGAATTTAATTTCAAGCATATTAACCCCATAACAGTAATAAAAGCTTTTAAGAAAATCAAGATTAAATTGACTGAGGATCTTTGAGGAATGTCCATTAAAGTCTGTACCTCCATAATTGAGACTATAGCGCCTTACTTAACTTCAATATCTAAATTTTTGTGTGGATCAAAGAGTCTTCCCAGATCGAATGAAATACAGTAAGGTAATACCACTTTTCAAATCCGGGGACGGTAAAGACTCCAATAAGCCCCGTATCTGTGTTGCTGGTTTTCAGCAAAGTGTTTGAAAAGATAATGCTTAATCAAATGCTCAATAATTTTTATACGAATAAAATCCTTCACGAATAACAGTATGGTTTCACCAAAGGGTCTTGTACGGTCGACGCTGGTGTAACCTTATTACAACACATCTTTGACGCGTGGAAGCAGGTCCATGATGCCGTAGGAAGATTTTGGGACCTGTCCAAGGCATTTGATTGCGTTGAGCACGAAACCTTACTCTTGAAACTTAGCTTTACTGACTTAGAAAACCTGCGCTCTGTTAAGTAAAATCTTATTTAAATGATGGACAACAGCAAGTTCAAATACATGGTGAAATTCACTCGATTTAAACAAAATCTTTGGCCAAATGTAGTAGTGATTGTGAGAGAGTGTTGAATCAAGAGAAACTAGAATTCGTCGGTAAAACTGTTTTTCTGGGGCTCAAGCTTACTTCAATGCGGTTCTTATTTAACATCTCGCGCAGGACAGCTAAGTTCAGCAGCTTATGCTGTCAAAAAAATCCGTCAATTTACTGATGTAGATACCACGAGGCTAGTCTATTTTAGTTACTTTCATAGTATCATGTCTTACGGTATCTTACTTTGAGGACGGGCTGCAGACATCGAGTATATTTGTATTCTACAGAAAAGTGCCATCAAAGCCATATATAATCTCTGCAAACGCTATTCTCTAAAGGAGCTGTTTAAGTATATTAACATCATGACGGTACCTGGTCACTATATCTATGAAAATATCATGTACGTAAGAAAGAAATTGCATCTTTTTAGTAAAAGAGGTGGAAGACGTAATTATAGTACTAGAAATAGGGACCTTTTAGTTCAACTAGGTTTCAGACGGACTAAAGTAGACTCATCTTTCATGGGGTACTGTTTAAAATTTTACAATAAAATACCTCCGTACATACTTCAACTGAATGAGACGAAATTCAAATCTTGTGTAAAACACAGACTATGCAGGTATATTATAGGTTAGGGGATTATATCGCTGATAAAAATGCCTCCCGCAAATGCTGGTCCTGCTCCACGAACATAACTAATTGATTAACACTTGAAAATATTGTTGGAGCAGCTGAAGATTGTAAGACTATCTTTGCATTGTATAAACTCAATCTTTTTTGTATTATATAATGTCATATCAATAAAGTTATTTAATCCTTACAACTAAATAAGCTTCATAAAGCTAACAATGGAATATCGCAGCTTCAATATAAAGCATTTTAGTCGAAGAGACGTAAGCCTATGGCGTCGTCGGACTCCTTAGGTTCTTCCTCCTTCTTCTCCTGCTTGGCCTCGGCAGCGGGTATAGCACAGGTGGTTGGCAATAGCACAGGTTTTAGTGCTATAGAGATACCATTTACCGGGTAATATGTCTTTCGTTCACTTGAATGTGCCCTGGCGGCTGATAGAATTTCATGCTCACTCAAATGTCTTGCTAACGGCGGCGCGTGTGTTGGATCATTTAGCTCCTTTCAAATTGGTTGAGCTGAATGATGCTGATCCATGCGTCATGTTCGTGAATGGGCGCCGTTAGTTGGGACTGGTCATCTCTTAGCTGCCACGGCTTATTTTAATTATTTTAGTATTGGATTGTTATTTTTTTGTTTCTATTTCATGTACTCTGGACGCTTTTAACGTGTACGTCTTTTTTACATCAAAAATCAACAACATCATCAACATTAATGATGTAAAAAATATTTTTGTAACAATATAATTTAAAACAGTGTCCATGGAGTTTCTTGCTTGTTCTTCTCCATAGGTGCCTACTACGCTTTGGAATGGGCAACTAGCTTCATATTTCTGACTGACCGTTTCCTTGGCAATTCCAAAAGTACATGTAAATGGTTTAATTGTAATAAATGCTTTGAGTTTGAGTTATTATTAACTGAGAAAATATTTTTTTCTGATTAAAACTTTCTTACTTCGCCACGTTCAAGATACTATGGTCGCCCTATAATTTGGTCGCAACTTTGTTGTATTTTGACATTGACATTTAGATTCATTTCATAAGTATAAGGGCAATGTCAGTACCGTGTAATTTATTCTCCATTAATTTACTTTCTGTTGGTTTTTTTTTATAATTTAAGATTTTTTGGACTACTTTGAATAAAATGTAATAAGTCATTTTTAAATATTTGCACGTGGGTAATTACCGAGTTGTAGTGGTATAATTTTGAATCAGACAAGTACCACTTTGATTACCTGACAGATGGGTGGTCATTTTTTGCGTAACTTCGTAATTTACTGTTGCTGTAAATGATAAATGATAAATGATAAATGATTTTATTTCTGTAAGTAGGTTTGTACAAACACTTTTACACGTCAATCATATTTTTAAACTAGATGAGGTCGGAGCTTCCTATCTGACTACTCTGAGAAGAAAGGCCGAAACAAACTCAGAGGTCACAGTCTCTTTTAAAGTCCAGACATAATCTTGGTCAGATCATAAGAAGACCATGTAGATTGGTATCTGAAATGGTACCTATAGGTACCTGACTACGTATATCTATGCTACACAATCATAAGAAATAGTTCTAGTTTATATAATTCATATTATGTAAGTTCCTACCCATAGGGCTTGTTCGTTTTGGCGCAGGAAAAGAGTTCCCGGAAGGATTCTGGGAGGCCTTTGTCCAGCAGTGGGTCAAGATAGGCAAAAAAAGCGTGTAGGTATATTATTATTTATTTTATTAAAGTTTTTTTTATGTAATTCAGGTAGGTACCTAAAGACGAACAACTTTTTGAATGGTAAATAAAAATATAGAGTTCACAATCCCATTATTTTAATTTTAAAACAAATTAATTCCTTTTTTGATATGCGACGTTATTCCCACTGAATGAACGATTCCATCAAATATTTTCGGCCTAGCAATGAAATTACAATATTAATAAAACGATGTCTCATGAAAATTGCTTGTGGATTACCAACATAAATTACTTTTCGTAGCAAAAAATAGAACGACATTTCTTTAATAATTGATTTAATGTAGACACGTGTTGTTGTCATCTATCTACCTTTTGTTTCTGAATCTTTGCAGAAGTTACGAGATCGAAATTGCAAAAAAAAATGTCAAAAAAAAATCTTCACCTTCTTTCGTGTTTACCCGCTCCTTTATACTGTTTCCCTGCTTTGAAAAAAGTGGCATTTATAGGCTCTTCGCAGCATTTAACCACATTGAAAGTTAATTGTAAACTAAAGCGCCCGCATCAAATTCATAAATATTTTAATTGCCTTGTCGTTATATTATTTTTAATAAAAAATAAAATAAACAAGTCATTTATTCAAATTAGGTTGAGAATTAGCACTCTTGGAACCTCAAAATTACAAAACACAGTCCCCCAAAATGCCCGCCTTTCACAATTTCCTAGTGCTTTAGCTGAGGACAAGAAGTGCCGCAACAAACTGTCCAACAGCACAGCTGTCTGTTCAGTTAGAAACAAAAAAACTTGATTCTATACAATAATAAGTATGCAAACTAATTAAAATTACGAGACCAAGAACATTAAATCAAATTATTTGCCATATGTCAGCTAGCCACGCCAATATACCAACAAATACAATAAAAATAATACTCAAGCTAAAAATTTCAAAGTAAACAAAAATTAATACCTACATAAAAGCCTCCAGGCATACACGGCGTGACAGCTTACATTATATTCACATAGCTGTAACTTGAAGTCACAAATGATAAACTAGGACCATTGACGTAAAATAAACAAACGGAAAAATTATTAATAACAATAACAAAACTATGGTCAGCAAGACGACCAGTCACCACAAGCAGCGCCCGTTCACGAGCATGACGCAAGGATCAGCCATTACCCGGCTCGCCATATTTGAGGGAAGGAGGCAACCCGACCCCCGACGCTACCGCAAGCAGTGACATCTAAGGGAGCATGACGAGCTTGCTGCTGGTTGCTCAGGCAAGAATAAAATTATCAACTGTCGAGGTCGCTAGCTAACCACATATTGTAATACAACTCATTAAAAAAAACATTGTAATGAGTAGATCATGTCAATAATAAATGAAAATCAAACTAATACACAATTATATGAACTTACGAGTATATAACCTGTCAGTAGGTAAGCTAATTCTGGAGAAAAATTGAAGAAGAAAATCGAAGACTCGTAATTGGCTTCCTGCTGAATATGGTTTCCTTTTTGTTAACTTTTTAAGCTGTAAGCCTTCCATGTTTAAATAAATAAAAACCTTCGTGAAATAAGTGCATTGGTTTTTTGGACTCTATATTGATCTTGGTGAAAGTATTAGGTAGGATAAAGTTCACTGTGCTAACGTAATAAAATGTAACCTTGCACTTGTCTCTATTTGACTTACAACAAGAGGTCAGTTGTAAAAAGTACACTAAAACAAATCAACAACATTATATTATAGTGAGTGATAAATATTTTATATTATCTTGAAGCATCTGTTTATTTCTTTAAAGAATTTTATTTATTGTTCATAAAAGAACTCAGTATCGAATGTTTGGCGAACGGTAGGACCATTCGGGTCACGTTAGTATAAAAATAAACAGACAGACAACGCAAAAGTATTCATCATACATTCTTCTCTGAATACTATTTATAAAGACGTAGTACATCTATTTTTGTTATTATATAAGTGTTATACATATTTTGACTGCCCTACATTTATCATTTCTCTTAAAATAAATACACGGAAATGTTTTTATAGGTTTAATGGATTTTAATGGTGTTTATTATTATTTGTTTTTGCTGTGAAGTTTGGTCGGAATGCGTATTTCTATGCACGATGCAATCAAGTTGATACGTTACATCTGCTTGTGGGGTGTAATATTCAATGCCATGTTGTGATCAGTCTCTGCTTACATGAAAGTATGTTTTACATGAATCGATCTACGAAATCGTTCACATACCGCAGTGTCCCAAGGAGAAAGTCTTTGACTAGTACGTGTTTCTAATTACCTATGGCACTAAAACGTATAGTCGCTCATAATAGGTCTCATTAGAAGGCTATGCTATGGAGAGCGCTATGCCTGGAGTTTCCCTACGTGATCGAATCAGAAATGAAAAGATCCGCAGGAGAACCAAGGTAACCAACATAGGCATCGCTCGCAGAACAGATGGCCAATAGGACCGAAAGGTTCTGGAGTGGCGACCGCATACCGCAAGACGTAGCGTTGGAAGGCCTTCCACAAGGTGGACCAATGACCTTGCGAAGACCGCAGGAATCTTTCAGCTCAAATGATGATGATTATAATAATGCTCTTCTATACCAGACTTAATGTTCTGGATTAGGAGATCGCGTCGTGAAAAACTTCGACTACTAATCGATTAGACAGAGGTGTACCCTATAGTACACCCAAATTTCACCAGTTATGTTTAAGTCCCACGTAATAGTGTACGAGCCTATTACCATCAACAGGGTATAAATCGAGACTCCGGACTGCTACTCCTATTCCTTTATTTTTTTCTGCTATTCCTTGCGGAAAAACCCAATAGCCTCCTTGCACAAAGATAAATAAAAACAACAAAAAATCGACCATGCATTACCTCCTCGGTAACCTTCTCTCTACCTAAGAGTGCTTACACGGGTCCACTAGCGCCACTCCTTTAAAAAAATATTATCTCGTGACTGAGAAGGAATTTTGAAAATCGGCTCAATTAGCGACCTCGGTAAGTATGTCTAGAATTTTCTAATACCCTTTATAAACTTTCATATTGAGACACGAAGCAACAAAAATCGATTTAGACAAAAGCGGCCACATTCATTTAGATCGTATTTTGTTGCTTCGTGTCTCAATACGAAAGTTTATAAAAGGTATTAGAAAATTCTAGACACACTTACCGAGGTTGCTAATTGAGCCGTTTTTCAAAATTCCTTCTCAGTCACGAGATAATATTTTTTTAAAGGAGTGGCGCTAGTGGACCCGTGTAAGCGCTCTTAAGCATAAAGAAAAAGTCTATTACTTGTAAGCAAAGGAGAAACCCCAAGTACACACTGTAGAATTTTTCCGCCAGTAAGAAATTACTGATCATTGTATATATGACCAAGATTTCCGCCATTAACTGGTCTTGTGCGTTCAAAGGTTTAAGGCTGCTTGACCCCAAATTAATATTAAGCCGCATTGTGGTTCGTTAAGTGGCGAATAAGGAAAATTACCAGGGTTGCCAGTTAAGGGAAAGGGACTTTTCAGGTTGGCCATGTTTTATATTAAGTGTTTAGAAGGGTCAATATTTGCAGACATTGTTTTATTTGGGGATGACGTTCGAAACTTTTGCTGTTGTATTGTTGCATGTTTTTGCTGTGGTATTAAGTCTAGTTAGGTTGACTTATTTAACTATCCTCTTTTGGGACTCCAAACTAGGATTTTCCGTGAATGATGAATATGTTGGCGTAACTACATTAAATCTTATACAGTTAGTGGATATGGGTACCTTATAATATTTGTTGTTGCAAGAATCTAATTCCGTAGCATGAAAGCCAGAACAAGTTATAGGTATTGGGTGTACAAGGATGACGTAAAACGGAATTTAACTTCGGTTCCTGTACCTACTAATATTACCCATAATCAAAGCAAAACCTTCAGCTTACGCAACTCATACATTTTAAATCAGTAGGGATGCAGGTTGTTCAGATTGTACTAAATAAGTTCTGATTGCGTGTTGCTTTCTTAGAAATGTAATAATTTCCCAAAGGGCTTAAAGAGACGAATTAAATCATAGCATTATTTATACGGTTGCGTGTTTTTTCTTTTGACATTTCAGCAGCATTTAAAAAACTGATAAAGGGGAGTGAAGACGAAACACGTTCAACCCTATATAATCAGAAAGGTACCTACCAATCTTCAGAGTGTTAGATTAATTACATTCTTCTCTTACTGAGGTGAGAAGGTGATATATATATGTCGGAAATACGTTAAATCATTTGTTTGACTTTGACCAATCGGGACACCAGCGCCACCAGGTGGCGCTGGACAGAGTCTATAACGCTAACGCTTGGCCAGAGTAAAGCACAGCTTGTTGTTGGCGGTTAAGCAGGGAAGACGTTTAGAAACTGTCACGCGTTCCGTAGAGTTGTGTCATGTACCTACAGTGTGTGATTCGCAAGTGTAATTAATTTGATCGTAAGTTATAATTTGATTTGAACTGCAAGCGATTTTTCTATAGCGCAATAACCAACACTACTTTTAGTACGCCCACAGTAGTCAAAATATGGCTGATAATAACGAGACAGACATACCTTCTCCGTCATATATTATTGGTTTTTAGCAAATATGTTAATCTCATTCAGATTTAGTTCTTTTGATAGTAACGATTTGTTTTTTAATTATTTTGTAAGTAATAAATAGGTACTGTAATAATAATTACGGTCTCATCGTGTCGTAGATATACATATGGAAATAACATTTGGCGTGAACAAAAAAGTTAACTGAGCAAGACCATTCCAGCCGGAATCTCTATTTCATTCACGCTTTTATTCACTAATTAGTCCTTAATTAGACTAAATGAAAACATACTCCCATTTGCTACGAACTTTGAATTTCTAGACAAGGTAGCAACAACGTGATAATTATAAAAGAATTTGCAACATCAGTCAATTGTAGGTGGAGTTTAATTTATAAATGAAAAGGTCGATATGGGTCATTCTATTAGGTCTTTACCTATGAAATTGCCGTTCTGCAGTACTGGCCATTTCAAATCAAAATAATTTTTGTTTGGCTAAGAATTCTAATTTCAAATTAATTTTATTTTAAAAACATGGATTTTTTTTTCTAAAAGTAGTCATTTCTTTATTGATTAGTGTTACATTTTCATCGCATTTCAATCTTTTTCGTCATCATGGATACGTTAAAAATTCGAGTAATTATGGAATATGAGTACCGTCGTGGCAGCAACGCGGCACAAGCGGCACGCAACATCAACGACGTTTACGGAGCTAACACTACAAACCAACGCACCACCTGTTATTGGTTTGCTCGCTTCCGTTCTGGAAATTTCGACCTGAAAAATGAACCTCGCGGTCGTCCGAAGACTTTGGTCGACAATGACGAATTAAAGGCGATTGTGGAAGCTGATGATACACAATCTACGGCTGAATTAGCAGCAGCTTTCGACGTTAGCGTCAAAACAATATTGGTCCATTTGCGTCAAATTGGCAAGGTAAAAAAGCTTGACAAATGGGTGCCCCACGAACTCAATGATCGCCAGCGCGAAGTACGCGTCGAGACGTGCCTTGCACTGCTCAACAGACACACAAATGAAGGAATTTTGAACCGCATTGTTACCTGCGATGAAAAATGGATTCTGTTTGATAACCGTAAGCGCTCAGCAAGTTGGTTGGATCCTGGTTCAGCACCTAAACAATGCCCTAAACGAAAACTTACCCCTAGAAAAGTGATGGTCACTGTTTGGTGGTCTAGCGCCGGTGTGATTCATCACAGCTTCTTACCAAACGGGGTGAGCATTACTGCAGATGTGTACTGTGAAGAACTGAACACAATGATGGAGAAGCTGGCGCATCTCCAACCAGCATTGGTCAATCGCTCGTCTCCGCTGCTCCTGCACGACAACGCGCGACCTCATACTGCACAGCAGACGGTCTCCAAGTTGCAAGAACTGGGGTTGGAAGCTCTCCGTCATCCGCCCTACTCACCAGACCTTGCGCCTACAGACTACTACTTTTTCCAGAATTTGGATAACTTCTTGGCGTGAAAAAAATTTAATACCCGAGAGGCAGTACAAAATGCCTTTGAAGAATTTGTTGCCTCCCGTCCAGCTGATTTCTTTAAGAAGGGCATCAATAAACTGCCACTGCGATGGCAAAGATGCATTGATTGCATGGGTGATTACTTCGATTAATACAAATAAAAAATTCATGAAAAAAATTCGTTTAATTTTTTTCACACAAAACGGCAATTTCATAGGTAAAGACCTATTATCTACAAAACCAAAGGTCCAATAGATTCACCTCATTGATGAAGATTAGAATTTTTGACCGAGAGAGCGCGAAGCGCGAGTGAAATGTGTCCGTTTCAGCTTGTATTAATGGTTCTGTCAAATAAATGTTATGAATGCCTTATTTATAGTCACCGACGCGTTTGACGTCAGTAGGCGTCAAGTAGTTTTATATAATTATTGTTGACCAATCGAGTGCGTAGCGCGAGCGAAACGTCTCCGTTTCAGCTTGGGCAAAAATGCTTTCGTATGTCCGGATGTCCGGAGTAAAAAAAAACATATTCCAGACATTTCGCGCGCTTTTCGTTATAAGTGTTTTGTTTTAACATGTATTCAGTTTTAAGCTATGCAAAGTCGCGAGGTCTATAGCTAACAGAGCCACTAAATCGTGTAGATTTTTTGTTCATTTTTGGTGTGCCATCCACATTCCACTGGATTTATTAATAGACTAGCTGTTGCCTGCAACTTCGTCTGTGCATCATTTTTTTGTACAAATCCTGAATGACAGTAGCCTATGTTCTTCCCCAGGTCCAAGGCTACCTGTCGATCAAATATCGTCATAACGACCGGTTCAGAGATTTAGGCGTGAAAGGTAACTGAACAGGATTTCAAGGAATAAAGGCGAGGAGAACACACAAACTGTTTCAATTAGGACAATATAATTCACAAAAAATGTTTACAATAAGAATAGTCTACAGAAAGTATTATGGTTTGCTCGGTAACGAAACCATAGCGCGATCTATTTCGGTCTCAACGCCATCTAGGGAAGCGTCAGGTAAACTTTTGCACATATGTAATATTTAATATTGGGAAATTATATGTGCGGCAACAAAAGTTTTCTTTAGCACCTGCAACCTAGCGTCTTTTTTTATATGTAGGCGACGAGTTAATAGAACAGCTTCAATTATATTAATTCATCATCTTTACTATTCCAACAGAATATCAAAAAACCAGCGTCAATTTACGAGCGTAAATTAATATGACTCCGAGCTACCGATAAATATATTTACTTCTGAATTGATAACTCAAGTGACTAATGTTGTAAGTGAGCTACTAAGCGAGCTCGGGACTTAGGGCACCCCGACTCGGACAGGTTAGGTTAGAAGGGAATGGCGGGGTCTAAAAGACCCCGCCATCCCCTTCGTGGTTATTTTTTTTAAACCACCCAGAAGTAGGAGCCCCGCAAAGCAGGGCTTCGTCGATTACGCTGGTCATTATTCATAATGCGCGGGCATTATGAATAATGCCCCTATTTATTACTTGGTCCATAACGTTGCTTAAGAATTATCACCATGCTGCGTCATAATAACAGTAGCTCGTTTTACAATATATATTCGCTTGAAAACCATTTATTAGACACTAAAAGTTTGTCGCTTACCTATTAATTATTTAGACAACTAAATATATTTGAAGACGAGAATGTCATTTTAAAGAAGCTGCCTTAATTAGCACCCTTTAATATTTAGTAACTTTCGCATTTATAATATTAGTATGAATGGAACGACCTAGACTTAATATAGGTAACAATATTTGATACCTGCAGTGACCCATATGACATGAAAGAGAATGCTCCTGAAGGTCGCATTGTATTTGTGTCATAAGTAGACCCATTAGACTCAATTACTAGACAGGGTGAGTGGGAGATTTCGCCATAAAGACCTGGGTATATTTTTTCTTTCTTTGTTTCAAACAAATCCACCTATAAAAGGTGTAATTGAATTAACTGAAAACCTCATAGATAAGGGGTTATCAGCTTTAACTTCACGGGACACGCGAATAAAAAATCAGCTGCTTGATATATTTATGTTCGCATATCTCGACAAAATGTAGAGAACAGAAGATTTTTTTTCGCGAGTTTTTTGTTGGTCCCATAGCAAGAGTTCTTCATAATGATGAGTAAAATGATCCCATAAGATGTTATCAGTTATTTCAATTACACCTTGTATAGCCATTACACCTACAGACGAACTGAGAACCTCCTCCTGTTTTGAAGTCGGTTAAAAATCATGAAATTTTGAAAATATAATCGACTAACAATCAAATAGTAGATAGGTATAAATCAATTAAGTACATGAGACGAGACAATCCCAACCCAATCGTCTCGAACATCGCTCAATTAGGCATAAAGGCTCAGACATACAGGCGCGACCCTACATTGCGACTTTACTCAGTAGAACAATTTCTATGAAAGCTTAATGAAAATTGTTCTACCAAAATCGCGTCGCACACATCGCGTCTGTCTGCGGGCGCCTACAATTCTCGAAGTTTAGGCCTTAATTAAATGAAGCATGATAGGTAACGACAGGTTTAATGCTCTTTGATTCTCTAAGCCGAAGGAACTTCGTACATTTGTATTCTAACTAAGATATTAAATTGAAATCGTCTAAAATGCCGTAATGTATATTCAGATTTGCATAATAATTATAACGAGGTTTCTCTTGGAAAATTATTGAGGTTCGTTATATTTCTTAGACCCAAAAGTTGATAGTCCAGCGGGGTGATTGGGTAACACAGTAACAGTAGGAATGGGTTTCATTTTGACAGTTCAACAACATTCATTGCGTTACTTACGTTGTTGAGCAGACACATGTTTCGAACATATGAAGCAATGGATTAATAATAGGCTTCAAAATGATTCAGATTGTGATAGATAGTGTGTTACGTTATTAGGGTGCAGGCATAATGTACCTTTATCTGGATACCTACTTGAGAGGCTCGTAGCTGAACAATAACAGCCGCACGGGTCGATCAAAGGTTAAGCTACACTTGCCGCGGTCGGTTCATGGATGGGTGTCATTACATATCGAGACTCCTCCGTGCCTCGGAAAGCACGTTCAGCCGTTGGTCCCGGCTGTCATTCGTAGATCTTTGACAGTCATTACGGGTAGTGAGGAGACCAAAAGTCTGACAACCAGTCTTACCAAGGGGTATCTTGATACCCACTAGCTGGGTTGTGGAGGTCAGATAGGCAATCGCTCCATTTACAATGCTGATATCCAGCTCCATCCAGCTAGACTGGAAGCCGGTCCGAACATAGTTGTGGAAACGCTAGGCAGATTGCTTGAACTAGGTACCTATTTTTTGAGCACCTATCTTACCCAGCATCGCAACGATACAATGTGTTTTTACCCAACTGTGCCAGAAGGAGGGTTATGTTTTCCGAGTATGTATGTACATAATGTTGTATATATTTCTTTGGCACGTTCTGTATATAGAATTATTAATTATGCATTATTGTCTATATGTATATTGAACTTTGTTTTGTGTAAGTATATTGCAGGCTGGGATAAACTAATAACCTGAAATATGGTGTAACTTTTGTTTGTTCCCGCCTGCGATAAACTTACATAAAACAAAGTTCAATAGATAATAATGCTTGATTTTCTCTTTTCAGTTAGTTATTTGCTTTTCCAGTCGGGTTTATTTTTTTAAATAATTTTCTTTTTATTCTAATTCTTTTAGAAAATATATTTGTTTGCATAGTCTTCAGTTATTCACGGTAAAACTACACATTTTGATAATTTGTAACAGATAACTTGCACAGGTTTATCCTTTACTACACCGTCAACCCTCAAATTACTATGCGGCGAAAACTGACGAGTACAAATAAAGTTTGTATGCAGTTGAAATATTCTGAGCCTCAAACATATTACTGACTTGCCACACGCAGAATGACAAAAAAAAAAATGCAGTTTGAAAACGGAATTAAAGCAACCGATACTGGCCGCCACGTTTAAAAACTCTTTTATGGAACTGTATATTTTGTCTTTTTTTTCCATATCGCGTTGTCGGTATTGGACGAAGTTTCATACGGCCTAACCTTTTGTATAAAAAAGCGCTGAAGCATGTAAGTATAAAATGCTTCAGCGCTTTATTTTATACAAAAGGTTTTATGTGATTCTATACTACAGGTAATTGTGTATATACGTCGAGGCTTTTGAAGCTTAGAATGCCTTGAGGCGGCTTAGAAGCTCTACAAAAAGATTGTGAAGACAACATGATAGTTTTAGCTGACAATAAGATAATTTAAGCACTGTTTATGCTTGTGAAATTACTTTCATGTTTAACAACATTAATAGACGTGGTTAAGCACATCATACTTATTTGCTATTCATAATTTTAATTACAGTTTTCCTTCATTAGAAATTTCGATTGTTGAAGTTGAAGTTTCGATTTTCGATCGGGTGAAGATGAAAATCTCACGTCCACTATCACTGATAAGGTAAACCATACAAATATTTTTACCGTGGGGGTCTAAACCTACGAACAGTACCTATACCCGTTGAGTCGTGACGCCTGTCATTTGTGTCCTTATATACTCTGAAGAACATACAAGAAAAAATGCCTTAAGCCACAAGTGCATTCTTCAATTTAAATGTTCTAAACAAATTGCACTTACACATAAAATGTATGTGCTTAGCCTTCTTAAGCAGGGCTTAAGGGAGCAGCTTTAAGGGGATCACTATTCAGTCACATTTTACTGGAAAAAGCTTTCAGTGCATCTCTTACTGTTGCGGCTTCGAGTAGTTTAATTGTTGGGTTGGACGTGGACGAAAGATATCTCTTTAGTCAGGGCGGGCTTTTTACATTTTATTTTTTCGGTAAAGAAAAGGGAAAGGGAGGCCCTTCCCCTGCAGTGTAAACATAAAATAAAACTATTAAGTTTTTTTTTTGTAAAATTGAAATGAGATTAAATTACTGTCTGTATATTTTTATTTGTTTGCCTTTTATTTTTTACATAAATAACGTTAAAACATGCATCAATCTCTTTGTAAACAAGAAGTCCATTAAATACCAAAATAAATCCATTAGTGACGGATGTAAATGTAAGGGCCAATTTGTATTACCTAACTTTAGTAATACAAGTGAGTACAGAGTCCATAAGGACCAAAACAAATTGATCAACAATTTCAAACAATTGTATTTTAATAAAATAAATTGAAGGCTTGTTCATGTTATGAGTAAATCTAATTTCCAATTACTTAAGAACCGTTATTGGTTATTTAAATTACGACTCCTGACGAAATTTAATTAAGTCTGCTTGAAGTCGTTTACTTTGATACTTACTGTATGCTTCCGAATATTAAATTAATTTTATTTGGCAACGCGGCAGGAGGAGATGGCGGGAGGAACTCGATGTTTTTTTAGAAGGATTGGCCATAAACAGCAGTAGATAGGGATAAGTAGAAACAGGGAAGGCAGGCACTGCAGGGCTAAGGTCCTGCAGTGGGACACAAACGACTGATAATAATAATAATAATAACCCCACCGCCGTATCTCTATGTTGACGTCGTGGAGGGGCTTGCGCGCTGCGAAGTCTAGGTCTGTACCGGTAGAGTTTATTTTGCTGGAACAGGAGGAGGAGCTAGACCAAGAGAGATAGATAAACCTGCAGGGCAGAATGTGGAGAGCTGTTGGGCAGTAGCGACCCTATAGACCCTATCTCCCGGGAGAAGTCTTGTTCCTCATCTCTAGCTTGCCTTTATTGACCGGCTGGAGTGAACACTGACAAGGAACGGAGCTCCCTCCTCTTTCTTGTCTTTATTGGCAGGCTTGAGTGGAAATTCGCAAGAGCAAACGTGCTCGGAGGAAGGAAGTATTCTAGTAAGTACTGACCGCCTGTACTGTCGGGACCCCAGAGTCCTAAGATATGTAAAAGACACTTTAAATAATAATGTGGTAGGACCAATTCAGGATTAAAGTAAAATGACTTTTAGGTATTTTCACATAATAATCGAAAAAAAAATAAACAATGGCAGCAGGAAAAGTCAATTTTATGCAAATAGGATCGATTTTCTTCAGAATATCTTTTCTGAATGTACAAAAACACCTAAGGCAAAGTCACTTCTCCCTGTTAGTCTTACAAATATAAATAAAGCTTGCATTATGCAGAACAAGAATTCCTTCCACTATAATTCGAGAGCTCGCTTCGCCGACATGCATCGCCCCGCCGCGCCGCCTGCGGTTTTGCAATTAATACCCGCAGAGCTCAACGTCATATGACGTCATATGTTTAAACCGTTATTGTCTGCTTCTGGGTGCCTGGTTCTTTAGTAATTAGTTTGACGTGATGCAGTAGATGAGGTTTTGTACGATATGGGTAAAGAACATAACACATTATCACGCCTGTATTTCCCGAAAGACACCATAACACACCCACATTTTGTCAGTCATGTTTAAGTCCCATATAATAGTGGGTCAGCCTGTTGCCATCAACCGGGTACAAATCCAGCCTCCGGGCTGCTACTGAGAAACCCAAACACTTTGCCCGACCTGGAAATGCCCAACGTGGCAGCTGGGTTGGGCAAAGAATAGGCTGCTTATTAGAACTTTCTCGTTACAAAAAACCAGCAGAAAGTACTGGTCAAGGAAAGTACTACTTACAATTGTAATTGTCTTTAATTTGGTGTGATCTAGATAAATCTACAAGCCACAAATGGGGTGAATTTGACCGTCATCAATCATAATTACCGCCAGAGCAAGTTACAGAGCAGATTTCTCATGGGTCTTTCGCTCACAATGATTGACAACGGCTGAGGACCATCATTAGGGTCTAGCTATCATTTCTACTTCTCCATTTCTGTAAAACTTAGTTCAGGAACAACGCGTTCATATTTTGTTTGTAGGCATGTGTGTGTATCGCCAATTCGCCATTATCCTTGTGAACCAATAAGAGTTTCATGGCGTCTTAATGAACGGATTAACGTCGCCTTTACGATATCGACACGTAACAGATCAGAAGGTCGGCTCATACTAACACATATACACAAAAAACACAACAAACACACGCACACACACCACACAAGAGCATACATACACCAACTTCCCTCCATTTTACTTTATTTTAATTTTTATTGCATAAATTGTTAATGTTCCAAAACCAGGTGAAAACACTGACTCCTGTAACACAGGTACCACCTAGCTCAGAAGTCAGGCCTTCAATTGAAAATGAAACATTTTTTGATGTCAATAAAACTATTTTTTTTATGCAACTAGCGAAAACTCACACACACATTGACACGTTTGTTCTTTCGAGAACGAATGTGGAAAATGTCGTGAGGAAAGTTTTGAGTATGAATGAGGATGGCTATATGAGAAGGTGAAGACCAAAGAAACAATGGATGCACTGTGTGAAAGACGATATGGCTAGAAAGAGAGTGACTACTGAGTTGACGACTGATAGAATACGGAAGAAGCAGAAATGCTGCGTCGACCCTAAATAAATAAGGATAAGGGAATGATGATATGTTAGTCTCTTGCCCTAAGAGAATGATGATATAGGTAGACACGTTTCTCAAACGTGAGTGCAAGTGCACTCGTGACTGTCATTCGGTTGAAATTATCACAGGGACAATACCCGTTGGGCACGCCACAATTGTGGCGGCAAGTCCCCTCTTTGAGGAGTGGCTTGAGAGGCGCCACGGCGTCCTCACCTTCCGCCTGACGCAGGTCCTCACCGGACATGGCTGCTTCGGGAGGTTCCTGTTTCAGATAAGGCGAGAGGAAACGCCCAGGTGTTATCATTGTGTGGATCGACCGGAGGATACGGTGGAGCATACAGTGGAGGTCTGCCCGGTTTGGGCAGAGCACCGCCGTGTCCTCGTGGCGGCGATCGGCGGCGGCGATCTCACGCGTCCGGCCCTGGTTCAGGCCATGGTACGGAGCGAGAGGGAATGGGAAGTAGTCACCTCCTTCTGCGAAGTAGTAATGCTCGCGAAGAAGGAGGCGGAGCGCGTGAGGGAGAGGCAATCATTGCGCCCTCACGCCCCTAGTCGCCGCAGGAGACACCCTGGGCATCGGGAGTCGATAGCCGACTCCCGGCCACCGCAGGCGCGGGCCTGCGGACGGCGAGCAATGGGCAGCTCGCCGTCCAGTAAGGACCAGACCCCGGTCGACGGCGTGTTGTGTTCCACGCGCGCCTCAAAGAGATGTCAGCATACTTCACGGGGTCCGATAGGGCCGATGCCTGCCAAGGTCGCGGATTGTTCGAAAGAGTTACCGTGGCCCTGGCGCACAGGCAACTGAAGTAACACGGGTGGGTTCTAGTCAGTGTCAGTAAGAGTCTGACACGCCTTTCTGCTCCGCCCAGAGCGGGAGAGGTCATTAGATGATTTCCCACAAAAAAAAAAAAAACGGGGCAATGCCCGTAATTGTGAGAACGTTCACTGTCGGATCTCAGCCATAGTCTGTCAAAAATACCTCGAAAGCCCACTTGCACGTTCATGGGTTATCCTAAATAACTCGGAGTTAACAGCTAACTCAGGGATAATCAAATAATTCATCTTGCGCCACCAAGAGTTAGAGATAAACCAAGAGTTAAACTTTTGAATATTAAACCCACCGATGTGGGAGAGTTAAGTCGCTAAAGTCTGGGTTAGTGTTAGTAATGTCAAAATAAATTGACGTAATCAGGTACTGCTGATACCTTATCTTGTATTTTATATCGTTCGACGTTTTAGTAAGTGAAAATTCGGTACTATATCAGCAGGCAATATATTCATGAACACGTCATATAAAAATAAATACAAATTATAATAAAACTTTAAACATTTTTCCACAAATGATGTTTCCGTCAATCAATAAACATAATCTCTATGGAAACGACATACAATACGATTAAAATTAAATGTCATGTTATAAAATTCAAAGACAAGAAAGTATTACGTGTTCAAGAGATGGGTATAAAATTTCCGTTCATTGTTCGTTCATTCATTTTATTTTATGTTTCGTTGATTGAACTGCAATATTCTCAACATAAAAACACAAATATCAGGTTTATTAACCCGGTGTTACTTTTTAGGAGCGCAACGCGTATTAAGAGTTAAAATGTTAATTAGTTAACTCCGAGTTTACAAACTCTATTCAATATTACAAATTCTATCTATTATTCATTTAACCCGACTAAACGCGCAAGTGGGCCTTATTTACCAAAAATTGTGACAAGTTTTTGACATTGACGTTTCTAATTACGGGAATTGGTCTTCAGATCGCCGCATACGCCAATTGGCGCTCGTTGTATGGACCTAACCTTCTGTAGCTACTATTCTGTGGTTCCGTGTAATAATCGCAGCAGTAAACTAGTCAAATAGAACTAATAAATAATTGCTAGTTTATCGCCGAGGGACGTTATTAGTTAATGGTTTTCTTTAATTGATATTTACATGCTATCTTTTATTGTAGTGCGGGCGTTTGCTATCGTATCTGCGTTGGGAGAGGTGGGTCGAGCTCACTGCTTAGTGGATTATTTATGGGGTGATGGGCATCGGTTTATTGATGGTCTAAGACCTAAGTAATGCTAAAGTAATTAGCAAATGATCTGTCTAGTCTAGATTCACTTACACCTTTCAGAATTGAGAATTTGAAGTTGAGAACTTTGAAACTCTAGAACTTCAATTTTAGAAACCAGGAGTTCTTTAATCCGGGTAAAGTTTGAAATAAAAATTGGGAATTCCATTGCTTTATTTGTATTGAATGTGTGTATAATAAAGTATTTTGTGTTAATAAATTCTGTGTGAGTATCTGCTCGACCTGGTAACTTCTAGTGGTATTTACAATAAATATAATGTTCCCAGCAACAAATAAAAACTTTTGATTAAGAGATAATTGTCGGCTAGAATAATGAAATAACGATCAAACCACAAAGTTTACAGCGAAAGGGGCTATATTTAATTTCATCCTTTACTAAAACTTTCATAGTTTGAAACTTCTGAATTCTATCATGGATTTATAATTCTATTTTAAGTTAGTATAAATAAGACTCGAGCAAATAATAGAATATTTTGGTAAACACTATTTTTTTTTAAAGTTTTTATGAGCAAATTGAGATAGAAGTAATTAATTTCCATTTAGTAACAGACCAATACGATGGACAGAACAATGATGAAACTGTAGCTCTGATAAGTCAATCAATCTGCCTAACGTTTTCCACCTATGTTGGGGTCGGCTATCAGTCTAACCAGATGCAGCTAAATACCATTTTACATGGAGTGACTGCCTATCTGACCTCCACAACCCAGCTACTGGGTATCACGATACCCCTTGGTAAGACTGGTTGTCAGACTTTTGGGCTCCTGACTACCCGTAACGACTGTCAAAGATCTACGAATGATACCAACGGCTTTTTTTTTTTTTTCTGGGTGTGAAATCATCAAATGACCTCTCCCGCTCTGGGCGGAGCGGAAGGGCGTGTCAGACTCTTACTGACTAAAACCCACCCGTGTTCCTTCAGTTGCCTGTGCGCCAGGGCCACGGTAACTCTTTCGAACAATCCACGACCGCGGCAGGCATCGACCCTGTCGGACCCCGTCAATTATGCTGACAACTGTTTGAGGCGCGCGTGGAGCACAACGCGCGTCGACCCGGGCCTGGTCCTTACCGGACGGCGAGCTGCCCATTGCTCGCCGAGCGCAGGCCCGCGCCTGCGGTGGCCGGGAGTCGGCTATCGACTCCCGACGCCCAGGGTGTCTCCTCCTGCGGCGACTAGGGGCGTGAGGGCGCAATGATTGCCTCGCCCTCACGCGCTCCGCCTCCTCCTTCGCAAGCATTACTGCTTCACAGAAGGAGGTGACTGCTTCCCATTCTCTCTCGCTCCGTACCATGGCCTGAACCAGGGCTGGACGCGAGAGATCGCCGCCGCCGATCGCCGCCACGAGGACACGGCGGTGCTCCGCCCAAGCCGGGCAGACCTCCACCGTATGCTCCACCGTGTCCTCCGGTCGATCCACACAATTCCAACACCCGGGCGTTTCCTCCCGCCTTATCCGAAACAGGAACCTCCCGAAACAGCCATGTCCGGTGAGGACCTGCGTCAGGCGGAAGGTGAGGACGCCGTGGCGCCTCTCAAGCCACTCCTCAAAGAGGGGACTTACCGCCGCAATTGTGGCGTGCCCAGCGCATACCAACGGCTTAAAGCGCTTTCCGAAGCACGGAGGTGTTTCAATATGTAATAGACGGTCACCCATCTACGAACCAACCGCGGCAAGCGGGTAGCTAAAACTTCGTTATTATTGCCACGTGCCCCTCAAACTGTAGCTCTGCTAGGTAAAGAAACAAATGAACGTCCATAGTTTTAAGAACCCCCCTTTTTTATAAAATGTCTTGTTATGTCAGATTCATAAGTAGATAAAACATTTATGAGTAGTAAATAAAATACATAGAGAGATAGAGATAATATTTATGTGCTTAAACATGTGACATACATACAAGTAAAGACATCCTTAAAGGATGGTAACAACATTACTAGGTACAGACACGTTTGCCACATGATGTGACGTGCAAATGTCAAGAAATATTATTAATTAAAACATTCTCTTAAAATAACAGTAAATTAAGTAGGTAATTAAAGAATAATAATAATATTGTAATAAATTTAAAATAACAAAAAAAAACAGAATATTAAAAACAAAAATAAGTTAATAAGACATGTAAACAATAATCATGTCAAATCAAATAAGCAACTATGTCAATACAAATTTTTCCTCTAGGAACTCCTTACTGTTAAGAATATAATCTTATGATCATTTTCATTTCCGAATAATCATTACTCTAAAAATAAGAAAAACCTCGTTCAGAATACTATGCTGTATATTTTTAGCCGAGTGTCATTAACCCCACAATATTGTGTCTCTGAACACGCTGCATTTACATTTATACGTTTTGTAAGCGTCTGAATTCTTTGAATAACATACATATTTGTTGGTATCCTCCCTTTGGTGCTAAAATCTAGACGCAAAAATAGGTTGCAGTTGTCTCAGTCGTTAAAATTTGCATTTGTTTTAGTGTTGAACGTTAAGCTTGAAAAAGTGTCACTTTGTTTCAGAGTTTAAGAAAAAATATACTTACAAACATAAGAAAAAAAGCTCTTAATTTTTTTTTAAACATAATTTTTCTAAGTTGTAAGCTCAATAACCAAATAACCAATATTAATTTTTGTTTTGTATGTTCTGGTGTACAATGAAATATAAATAAATAGTAATTCCCGGTATCGTGGAAGTAATAACTCACAAAATTATTTCGCTTATTTGAACATGGGAACATAAATTAATAAACCATTGTAATACCAATTCATTAAAAGCCATTGAAGTAGAATCAATTAATTAGCGATGCAGCCTTAAAAGTATTTAAAACGATTAAGAGGCTTACAAGTGCTAAAGCGCGGTCACTGTCGGATTGCATAGAAAAGAAAGAGACGCGCGATGACAAAACGCTGGTAATTTATTGCAAAATATAAAGCAATTATGGATTTACAAAAAATCTATTCATTGGACTAAAAAATTAAAACACTATTACGTTAGTATGTTACTTGTAGAATAATCTGACAAAAAAACTGAATGTTTGCATGTATATTAGTATGGTTTTTAATTGTTTTTTTTTTTTTAGAGGTATATTCGTGATATTTTTCTATCATATCAAGTTAATTTTATTATGTTTTCAACACACTATCTAACTAGCATATATCCAGAACAATATCATTTTTTTTTTTCTGATTTTGGTTACTGCAGTGGATCACATATTTTTAGGCATTATACATTTGCGGTTAGGTCATATAGTCCCTTTAATTCAGGATGCAGTCTTGAAAGTATACCACTATATTCTTCACCAATTGTTATCACGCCAGCGTAAGAAGAATGATCACCAAACTTTACAGCATTTTTAAGATTCAGATATGAAAAATACTGAATTCAAAAAACTTTTACACGTCTTTCTGACTCCCCTTTAGATAAAAAACTTGTTCACAAGTTCTTTAACTTGTTGAAATAAATAAGTCTAATAAACGTCGAGATGCACAACAATTACGAAGAAGAATAAATAAGCAGGGATTACTGTACTAAGTCTTCATCACAGTTAATCTCCCAAATTGCGTCAAACTTTTCTTTAGATAAGTCTGCTGAAGAGTCAGGCGAAATTAAAGTATGTCTGGAAATGTACCTTTATTTATTTTTATATGCATTAAATTATTTAAAATATCTTTTGCAGAAGAAGAACATAATGGTGTCCTTCTTGAGTCTGTTTCTTCGTGTAATGACGTGATTAAAATCAGATGGCTTATAACAATTAATTATATTTAAATAGATACTCGTCCCATACATTTGGGTCGAGTAGGTATTGAAGTTTTGTATAGGATAGTTGTTTTTTTTTTTTCGCGATTACCATGTTGTTGCCATGGAGAAAGTTGTTCAGTTCTATGGTCTGTACCATACCTTACTTGTTATATATTTAAACATCAGAAGCTTTCTTATAATTTCCTATACGCTTCCATAAAACCGTTAACCCGCTTATCAGAAAGGGTAACAACCTTATTCAAGTGCTTTGTTTACTCTCTGTTGAACCATGGCATTGGTTCTGAGTGGTAATTAACCCTGATTTGAGAACAAAAGAACGTGGGCAGACATTAAGATCCATATTCATTTTATTTAGCTGAACGATTACCGACACTCTTCTAACTTCACCTTTGTACGTATTTTTCTGTCTCTTTCATCTTTTCTGTTCTTAAGTGTGTGCATCACTGGTTAAATAAAATAAATAAATAGCTTTACGTAAGGATTTTGTCACACTTCTTGGTCCTTTGAGCCTCTTCACACTTTTTGGTCCTCTGAGCCCCTATTCTCGAAGGACTTTACTATATTTCTCAATAGTTACTCGAGTAATTCAGAAGGGTATTTGGAGTTATTGCTGCGTATAAAAGGGAAAATATCTTTTACTTTCCTTGCAAAACATCCGTCCCCACAATAGATTTAACTTGTTTATATTTACATGTTTATCGCCAGAAATTTTGGAGATCGTTGAAGATTGCAACCATTTTACTTCTACCTTATCATAATTTCTCTTCTCCAAGGGAAATCAAGGTTGTCTTCACCGCAATTTGAAGAAGCTCATATTTCACAAAAGACGACGCAATATTTCGTACAAGGCCGGTTCCTTAAGTAAATGGCTGTGAAGACATAATATGAGTGAAACTTGGGACCAGGCTTAGGAAGGCAGGCCAAGTTAATTAGGTGGAATGGCTTAGGAGCTGAAAGCTCTTTGGCAAAGGAAGGGATTAGGAAAGTAATCTCTGCTTTTCCGGGAAATATAAAATGTCTATTAAAACATGTGTGAAGGGGATCGTCTATAGGTCCTGTAGTCCGGATATGGCTTAATTGAGGTAATTCCGATAGTAGTTTGATCGCTTTTGGTCTAGAGTTTTCTTGGTCCTTTTACTCATGAATAATTTTAGAACGTTTTCTTCAATGGACTGAATCAATACCTCTTTAATCCTCATCTTTGAAGTACGCATACTTAACTAATCGTTTTTGAGAAACATTAAAACTTAAGAGTTGGTAGATAGGCACTTAGACGCTGACTCAGATCCGTAAGAAAACTCGAGGAAAGCTTTAAAAGCTCATAAAACAAGTCTCCGAATAGATAAATATTGTCCCCACATTTTGATATTTCATAAAATAATGGTATTAACTGTTAATCTTAATGTTAAGCACAGCTGAAAAGTCATTAAACATCCTTATCACAACAAATAAAACGCGAAAGACAAATAAACCTGAGACATTTTATTTAACGTTTAACATTTTATGGTATCGTAAAATTATAAATACGTTTTGAGATAAAAAGCTTCATGCATCGTTTCTCACATTTCTTTTTAACAGATTATTCGGCGGTTTTTATTGGACGATTTCCCTTGGCGAACAGTTGACAGGCGAATACCACGTAATGCACCTGTCCCACAGCCGCGCCAGCGATTCACTAGAAGCGAGTAGAGCTAGCAACTAAAATTGACAGCCGATTACTCGCTGGTATGCGTATGGTGAGTCTCCAAGTGTTGTGCCTGCCAAGCGACCATCGCTGAGCGAATACTTTCTTTGATAGCTCTAGTTGCTGCGAGCTGTGCTGTATGCTGCTGTCCACAATGATCATATTTTTGTAACCTACCATCTAAGTTCACATGTGGAAGCAATAAATATATTGAGTATTGAGTACAAACGAGTACTCACCGGGCGGCGTTGTGAACAATCAGCGATCAACTATTAATATAATTATGTATATCAGGAAACGTACAAAAGACTGTAGGTCCCTTGTAAGTGCGGGACCTATAATAAATAATCTGTTGTACGTTTCTTGAGCGAGAAAATTGTCGATAGCTAGTCGCTTTCTCGTCGACGCGACGGTGTGACAGGTGCCTAACAGGGTAATAACGAGACAAGAAAAAGGATGGTGCTTTATTTTGAAACAAAGAATATTTCATTGACTGACACCTTTCTGAATTTCTCTCGAAGTTATTTTTGTTCCCCTGTGACTTTATTAAGACGTTTTTCGGAAATGGCAACAATGGGCAATTAATTGAATTAAAATGATCGAGTGTTCAATACCCTGGAATATAAATTGGCTCGCGGTATACAATTTGTGACATTAACAAAGACGTGATTTATGATGGCAATTTGTAAAATATCTTATATATAAAAATCTCGTGTCACAGTGTTTGTTAACGAACTCCTCCGAAATGGCTTGACCGATTTTTATGTTTTTTTTAAATATATTTGGTAGGTCTGAGAATAGGTCGTAAAGTATATTACACACCGCTGCGGGTGAGACCACGGGGCGCAGCTAGTCTAATATATAAAATCTCGTGTCACAGTGTTTGTTAACGAAGTTCTCCGAAACGGCTTGACCGATTTTTATGATTTTTTTTGTGTGTATTTGGTAGGTCTGAGAATAGGTCGTAATGTATATTACATACCGAAAAAAAAATGCAGAACAATGTTTGCCAGGTCAGCTAGTAATGAATAAATTAAACTATACATACAGGTTGTGCAAGTACGGGGGCACCCTACTTAAAGTGGATTTTATTCGCGATCTCAGTGTTATCCTTGATTCTAAGCTTTGCTTAGACCTCCACTTAAGATTGATTATCAAAAAAGCGTATCAACTATAAGGATTTGTAATGCGATCAACAGTCGATTTAAAAAAAAACCTTCTTCCTGTATTTGCTTGTATAATTCTCTAGTACGCTCTCAACTGGAGTATGCCGTGTTCGTCTGGAGTCCATACCACAAAAAGTACGTTGAAAAGATTGAGTGTGTTCAATACAAATTCCTGCGTACCATATGTATTATAGATGCTATGGATATTATTTGCCATACTAAAATTTGCTTGGAAAGCATAAGCACGCAAAACTGGAAAATAGACGAAAGTACTTAAAAGCCATGAATTTTATAATACTATCTTTTACCCGCGGCTTCGCCCTAGTGGATGTCGGATATCGTCCTACGGGCACGTACCTACTACCGGGTTACAAAGATCCTATGTCGTAATAGCCTATCCGTATGCCTTTCATTCAAATCCGTTCATACAGATAGACAGATAACAAATTGTAATACTCAACTTTGACCCAGTGGGTCTATTTTAATTAAATAAAGAGTAAATGTCATCTCAATATACATACGGACTATGACCATATTTGCAATACCTTAAATCTCTATAAACGAAACTAAACAAAAATATCAATATTACATGTGAATTTAAAAAGTTGTCTCCTATTTTTACCCCCTTGAGGGATGATTTTACAACAAAGCTATAAAACGCTTTCGTAGTATATTTAGAACATCCATAGAACAAATTTGATTACCATAAAAAGGGTTATATTGAGTCAACCTTAAAAGATAGACATATGCTGTCGTGGACTTTTTTTTAGAACTTTTAAAGTGAAACAATTCCGTCATACATAATTTTTGCGTAACTTTAACCGTTTACGCAGCGCACGTAACGGAAGCTCTCAAAAGGAATATTTTTTTCCCGTTTTTGCAACATTTTTCATTTATGCTCCGCTCCTATCGGTCGTAGCGTGATGTTATAGAAGCCTAAACCCTTGCTCAATAAATGGACTATCCAACACAAAAATATTTTTTCAATTCCAACCAGTAGTTCCTGAAATTAGCGCGTTCAAAGGGTCGTGACGGAAACTCGTAACGGAAAATTCTTACACTTCTTTTCGCCTAGCCCATCCGCCAAGTCCGTACCATGAGATAAGGAAATACGTTCCAAAATAAAACGACCTAGTGATTATTATTTTCACTGTTATTATGCTATAGTTAATCTGTGATCGACGTTGTGGGCTGCAATATTGTATATAAGTTTTGTGTAAGTACCTATAATATATCTTATTTCTATGTTTTATATTGCTGCTGTTTGTTGTACCCTTTTAATAAAAATAAAAATTATGTTCACAATATTAAATGGCCCACGACTAACGAACAAACAGTTTCCTTCCTGTAATAAACTTTAAAATAAATTAGTATTTATTTGTGATTAACCTTAAAAGCAAATTAAGCCCTTCAACTGATTTATAGCCTCTTAGTATTAACAACAAGTAACAGTACCCACTAATTAGCACGAAAACTGCAATACAGTTATAAATAGCACGCTTCATAAATTATCTGAAGGACTAAAGCGGTAACGGGGTCCCAGGGGTGCCACAAATCGTAAGATTATTCCAAGCGCTGGAAGTTTATGAAGGTTGCACCGTCTTAAGGGGGAATCCCCAGGTTGCCCGCGAAATTTAAATTTTCTTACGTTTTTTTGCAATTTGCAAGTCAGTGTCAGGTTGTATGATTCATGACCGTAACAAGTATGTTTTTACAGAATTATAATCATTAAAAGCTACAGCTTTTAATGATTATAAAAAAAAAAGTTTGTTGTTTATCAATACAACCTTCTAATTTCATATAATGCAACATTTTTTTTTTGTGTGGGTAATCATCAAATGACCTCTCCCGCTCTGCACGGAGCGGCAGGGCGTGTCAGACTCTTACTTACTAAAACCCACGCGTGTTCCTTCAGTTACCTGTGCGCCAGGACCACAGTAACGCTTTCGAACAATCCGCGACCCCAGCAGGCATCGGCCCTACTACTCGTACTGAATGACAATTTAATAAAATATCAATATTTTACTTCGAAGGTCCTATACTCGAAAGGTTTAGGTAGTTAAATAAAGGTAAACAAATCATAAAACGGGTTTTTTATAGTTGACACTTTCTTGTTTAAAAATACAAATAAAGTTAAATAAAATTAAAGTTATTTGCGATTTATACGATAGTTTCCTCTTTTATTAATGTATGTTAAACTTTATCATTTATTCGTAAACTATACTCTTCGTACATGTAATAACTTGAGCAGATTTTTTTTGTTAGATTTATAAAATAGTACAATATTTTGTACTCTGCCTATTGTAAAGAGCCCAAAAAGACAGGTTCCCTAAACCTTTTAGAAAATACAACGAATTAGATAACGTTGCTAAATTGAAGAGTACACCTGTGACGTAGTATGGCAACTGAAGTAGCAGATATGCCTTTTATGTTGCCACTGTGAGCTTAATTAAATTGAGTTAATATGGGCTCAAGTTAAAGGGTTTTGTAGCCGAGAAAAATAAAACTTTTAAAATGTCTGATCTAAACATTCTTTTGCCAGAGACATTTGCTAATGTAACTGCTGAGAATTGGAAAAATTGCGAAGGTCATGTAACAAAAGAAGAACAGAAAATGTTTAAATTAGACAAAATAATTGATGATACTTAATGTGACAGATATTTCCTCAAATTCAGATTCAGAATAGAGCCTATTATTATGGGACTCAAAATAATATGATTTTATCATTTGAAATAAAAGGTTTAACATCTATGAGTCACGTGTTTTTTTTTTGTTTACCTTTATTTAACTACCTAAACCTTTCGAGTATAGTTTATTTTTTAACCGACTTCACAAAAAGGAGGAGGTTCTCAATTCGTCTGTATGTTTGTTATTTTTTTTTATGTGTGTTAGCTCAGAACTTTTTTCTGGGTGAGCCGATTTGGATGATTCTTTTTATATTTGATAGGTGGTGCTTCACATGTGGTCCCATTTAAATCTGATCATGGTCTGACTAGTAGTTTTTGAGTTATCCTTAATACTGCATATTTTTTCCACTTAGTTTATAAGGATGATGTGTTAATAATTTCCTGTCACTGTTATTTACACACCAAGTAGTGGTATGCAAATTTGTGTGGGGTAGGTAGCGCAACTAAAAAGTTAAAAATAAAAACGTTTTTACAAAAAAACAACCGACTTCCAAAAAAAAACACTAAAAGACGTGAAAAATAACTTTAATTTCGGAAGTCGGTGGCCGAAAACGAAAATACAAAACCAAAGACACCGACTTCCGAAATTAAAGTTATTTTCACTTCTTTAAGTGTTTTTTTTTGGAAGTCGGTTGTTTTTTTGGAGAAAAGTTTTTGTAACTTCAAGTTACAGTTATATGAATACGAGTATAATGCAGCATTGCATATATGTGAGCGGGTACGGCCTTTATGCCTGGAGGCTTTTATTGGCTTTTCTTTAGTTATTAAGTTCCGTTAACGTTTTTATTATTTATTTCTGCTTGAGTATAGTTTTTAATGGTTTTATTGATATATTGGCGTGTGCTGACATAGGGCAAATAATTTAATTTAATGTTTTGTGTTTCGTAATGTTAATTACTTACTATTGAATAGAATCCTGTTCTTCCAACTGAAGAGACAGCTGTGCTGCTGGCGACTTTGTTCCCAGCTAAATCACAAGTATAAACTTTTGAGGCTATAACGGACTTGATACACACTTAATTATTTTACTGGCAACACTGAGTCAGAAGTTCCTTTGGTTTAGTGGGGTAGTGGCTTGGTAGTGGGGATTAGTCTACGCCGAGGCTGAAACGATTCCTTTGCAAGATTATTGTTCTGGAGTTCGTGGCGAGCAGTCACTCCTAAAAAGCCGACACGTAATGATTTGCTAGATATTCCTAGAAATAAGCATTTCTATTATAAGTTAAGGTTGTACTGTAAATTCAAATAATTTTCAGTCCTAATTAAAATGTTATTTAACGATCCTATTGTTTCAATTTTGGTTGTTTCTACATAAGGAAATGGTAAAGGGCGGGCGTTTTGGGGTGTTGTTTTCTTATGCAATTTTGTCCTTCAAAAAGGGATCATTCTCAGCCTAGTTTGAATAAATAACTTTAGATTTGATTTGATCGAGGGGACACGGTGTTGGAAACGAAATATTTTTCCTTTGCGGAGCTGCGGGTACAACCAAGTTGCTTTTATAAAATCTCTGACAGCGATGAGCACATATACACTTACAAAATTACAATTTAGAACGCAATCCATCCATTTAATAGAACGAGGAAGCCGGGACATACATACATACAGTTCTTAAAACACTTTATTATGTTCCTAGAACATAAGTAATGGAGGAAATTCATTTCCTTGTGAAACTACAATTCTTACTATTTAC
The DNA here is from genome assembly GCA_916610205.1 of Griposia aprilina. NCBI lineage: Eukaryota > Metazoa > Arthropoda > Insecta > Lepidoptera > Noctuidae > Griposia > Griposia aprilina. The sequence goes on from OU744288.1 coordinate 19,287,431, forward strand.
ATATGCAGACAAGGAGTAGTGTTTGAATGGTGTGTTAATACCAGGAGTGGTGATGGCGCGCCATTTATGTGACTGTCATAATCTTGGAGTTCGCTATGAATTAACGGATTTCCACTTACGCTTTTAATGGTTTCGCAGCATCCTACAAAACATGTTGTTTATGTACATTTCTAAATATCAAGATATACATTTCCAGTATAAGCTGATCTCGCATTGTATAGGATTTCCGTACAATGAGAGGTCAGCTTTTACTGGAAATGTATTGCTTGATATGTAGCCGTGTGTACCAGTACTGAAGTATTACTTACATATATTTAAATTACCTGGGTCAGTTACATTTATTTTCTTTTTTTCAAAATACATTTTGCTGGATTGTCATTGTTAGTTGATATGAAAATTAACCTCATTTTGTCATATTCGTACCTATCGTTCCAATCGTTTTCGAGATAGAAAAAATAAAGAGTAAAGGGAGAGAAAATAAGAATCCAGATTGTCGTTATTGTATGAGATCAGCCTGCACACGTATTTTGCTAGCTTTCCTACTGTTTCAATTCTTTCCATGCCAAGGTTATCTTTAAAACATCGCTGAAAACGATAGTATGAGCATGAGGTCTCGGGTTAGATTCCCGGGTCGGGCAAAGTGTTATTGGGTTTTTCCATCTGGAATTTTTCAGTAGCAGCCCGGAGTCTGGATTTGTGCCCGGTTGATGGCAATAGACTCGCCCCCTATTACATGGGACTTAAACATAACTGGCGAAATGTGGGTGTAGTATAGGTACACCTCTGCCTAACCCTTCGGGGAATTCAGGCGTGATGTTATGTGTGTGTCGATAGCAATCTCAATGGTACCACTTTGACTTTGAGCTGGCCTAGCGTAGTACAAAGTTTTCATAGATTTGAGGTTTTGTTGTTACTGATTTCCAACTCGACGACTAATATCGACTATACTTACGGTTTATTTTCAACTTAGTCACGTTGCAGCCGCTTCGTTAAAAGTTACATTCTTTTTCAGACGTTAACGTATCGGTGTATTACTCAGTCTTGAGTTTATTTATTACCTAGCCAACTAATGTGGGCCCCCGCACCTAGAAATCTAGATCATCCGGTGAATTAAAATAGTTGAACGTCTAATTTATGAGCATATTTTTATTTTATTTGCTAAATAAAATTTGATGATTTGTTTCCATTATGTTTATTATGAGGTTGGTTCATGAATTTCAAACAAGAAGTCAGAAATATTAATAATTAGTTTCACTTGTATAATCTTCATTATTGACAGACTTGTTTTTACTGCTGAGTGCAAGCCTCTTCCCTTTTGTGCCATCCTTGTGATAAATAATAAAAATTATAAACCTTTCTATATCGGTAATACCTTATAATACCTTTTGCCAACCTACAAGCTACTGGAAGAGTGTATTTTTTTTTGCTTCATGATAAATCTTAAAGCTTTGGGTATATTTATTTAATAAAACTTTACAAGTAAGAAAATACTGTACAAAGGCGGATTTAATATCGCTGTATGCTCAAGCAAATTACAACATACATACATAAACTCACGCCTTCACAGAAACTACAGAATGCCACCAGCTACGATCGTTATATACTCTTTTGTCTCGTTTACGTTCATATATCTGCAACCTAATTACAATTTAAGGTTATGGTATAGACCATCAAACTAAACAACTTTCTCTATAGGACTAACATCGTAATCGCGAAACAAATATCAACTGTCCCATACAAAACTTTAATACCTACTCGACTCAAATGTATGGAACGACTGATAAGTTTTTCGCGATTACAATATTGGTCCCACGGAGAATGTTGTTCATTTCACCTTTCTGATACATGCTACACTCGAGAGCAATGAATCCGGGTCACTTAAAGAATGTTAAAAATCTCGGAAACTAAAAATGATAGGTTAATGCAATAAATTGTATTTAATAGACAATGTAATACTCCTTAAATGAAAGTAAAAAAAATATGAGTCACCATACATTTTATTAACACAAAATTACATAAATAAAAAAACTGCTGATCTCTCCTTAAAACAAAAATAGGAAACATGAAATTTTTGAACTTTATTACGATTTTCTTGAATTTTAATACTTCGTATTGCCTCCTCGTGCTTCCATTACTGCGTTTACGCGGTTTGGCATGCTGTACACCAAGTTCCTTATACGATTTTGGGGAATATTCTCCCATTCCTCTGTGAGAGCAATTTTGAGCTCACGAAGCGTGATTGGGGGAGGGTTTCGTTGTTTTACGCATCTGCCTAGCTCGTCCCAAGCATGCTCGATCGGGTTGATATCCGGGCTGCGCGCTGGCCACTCCATACGAGTAATGTTCATCTCTTGAAGGTAGTCATTCACAATCCTACCTGTATGAGGTCGGGCATTGTCATGCATAAATATAGCATCCTCACCTAAATTGACCATAAATGGACCAACGTGATCATTGAGGATTTCTTCCACATATCTTACGCTAGTTAAAGAGCCGTTTTCTATGATCACCAGCTCTGTGCGACTTTCAGAAGAAATTCCGGCCCACACAAGTACAGACCCACCACCGTAGGCTACTTTTTCTTCGATGCATGCTTGCTTGAATCTTTCCCCTGGTCTTCGATACACTCTGTGTCTTCCATCGTGCTTGTAGAGCATAAATTTTGATTCGTCGGAGAACATAACTTTTGACCAATCTTCAATACTCCAATTTACGTGGCTCTGGGCATATCTTAGTCTTGAAATACGATGCCCACGCTCCAGTTTAGGGCCGTTTGCAGGTCTAAGGGGTTTTAAGTTAGATTCAGCAAGCCGACGTCTTACTGTCCATGCACTTGGGTTACTTCCTCCGAGGCGTCGAAACTGATTTGTGAGTTCAGTTCCTGTGAGAAAGCGATTTCGAAGCATGGTGTTCACCAAGTATCGGTCTTCTCGTGCTGTGGTACACCTGGTTCTGCCCGTTCCTGGTCTGCGTAGGTTAGAACCAGTTTCTTCGTAACGTCGGAGAACTCTTTGTACTGTTGACAGCGACACACCGACAGTCCTGGCTGTATCGCGCTGACTCCGGCCGGTATCCAGCATTGTAAGTATTCTGGTGCATTCTTCAGGCGTAAGCGACATAATTTCAGCTTGAATAATGAATATAGAGCACTATCAACATGGTTTATGTACCCACATAAATGACAGATTACAAACAAAAGCAAAACCAAATGCTGTAATTTCGTAGTTCCATCTTCGAAAGTGGCCCTTTTTCAAATTTGATTTTTTTATGATATAACTTTACAATAACTAAGAAGTTTTAATACCTTCATTTAAGGAGTATTACATTGTCTATTAAATAAAATTTATTGCATTAACCTAGCATTTTTAGTTTCCGAGATTTTTAGGATTCTTTAAGTGACCTGGATTCATTGCTCTCGAGTGTATATACGTGTATATATTGAATCAAAAGTTACTTACTACTGAAATGTATCTCGTATTGGTCATCGGAAACCAAGCAGCCTACCTACCAATTTCCATAAATATCAGTTAAGTAGTTTAGCCTTGACAGAGAGACATACAGATTAATTCGCGCACTTATTAATAATGCTTTACTCCCAACAAACGATTAATCTCCGCAAAATTTAAAATAAAATATTCTAACAGGACAGTAAAATAGTGTATAACATTGTAAACGAAGCATTAATATCTTTACGAGCGACGGTAGGAAGATAAATATTAAAAATGGCGACTAAAATAAAGTTTGTTCTAATTTCAAATCCCGGTTAGCGCAGAGTGAGTTATTGATCTTTATTCAAATGATCATCAGAATTTTTATGATTCTATGAGTGATCTTGATGATTATTATGATCACTCTTTTAGGAGAGTGGGATTGGACTAGTTTTATCTTAAAGGCTACATCAAACACATCAAACAGGCGCGACACGCGACACGAATCGCCCGCGACACAAAGACATCGCTCGTTGCGCGATACGCGATGCCTTTGTGTGGCGTGAGATTCGCGTCGCGTGTCGGTCCTGTTTGAAGGAGCCGTAATAACAAGCCGTGTGCCCGATACAAAGTTCCATTAAAAATTTCATCCAATATTAAACTCCTTTAGGGGATGAATTTACAAAAATGCTCCCTTAGTGCTTTCGCACTTTCGTAGTATAAGGAATGTATTTAATGTTTTTAGATCTAGATTAGGGCTGTGCACTGTCTGTCAGTGATTAATATTTTTATGAAGACACAAAGTCATTGGTTTCCAAAAAGAAAGATGCTACCACTCTATTTTTTAATAAGATAAGACAGGTGGCCGAGACACTTCCTGGGCCCTTAGTCCTGCTATTTGAAGGTAATCGGCCCTACTACCCTTAACCTAGTCCTAACAAGAATCTCTTCACCGTGATAATATTCTATTCCCATAGCTCTGGATGACACGAAAGAATATAAATCGCAATTTTTCTTCATGACCAATTCATATCTCAAATAGTTTTTTCCACAGGTCAAATAACCTTCTAAACAGTGAAATAATTACCTTAGCTAACCCACGAAAGTATTATTTTTACATAAACTATAAAGTTCAAAGAAAAGGTTGCATTAAAAGATGCGCTTAGCAACATGAGGACACCGATATTAAAATAATTCGCTGATCATTCATGACCAAAGGGCGACCCAAAAATATCGGCGATGTAAAATGGCCAAGTTCAAGCGGCTACGATATTATTAGCAACTCTAGGGCAAGTTCAACGCCATGGTGGATTCAGAAGCCGATGTGGATTTAGATCGGAAGAGTTTTGTTGAAGGCTGAAACTGGTGAGTGACCTTTATCAGTCTGAAAGCTACGAAAAAAGAAGACTAGGTCAGAAAAGTAACCTATTATTCAATTCCCGTAATTTTAAGAACGTCGCATTCTCTAATGTTTCAATCTCAATCTGTCAAAATACCTCTGATTTCCCTATATTTTGAAAAGTTTTTGTCATTGATTGTCGATAAATTATGATAAGATTCCTACTACATTTCGAACTAATTTAAGCAAAAATATCTACTTTTCATAATCGTTCATAAGCAAGCACATAAAAATTTACGGGCAGAAAATTCAACAAATGTCTTTAATATAAAAACTTTTTTCCAAAAAAAATAACTGACTTCAAAAAAGAAACACTACAATGTGAAAAATAACTTTAATTTCGGAAGTCCGTGTCTTTGTATGTGTATTTTATTTTTTGCCACCGACTTCCGAAATAAAAGTTATTTTCACTTTGTAGTTTTTTTTTTGAAGTCGGTTATTTTTTTTGGAAAAAAGTTTTTATTTTTCACTGTATAGTGAGTCAGATAATAATAAGTCTAAATTGCAATAGCCTAATGTCAACTGCTCATCTTTTACAAAATATTCCTTTTTCCTACGCAGGGACATTAATTGTTGAGGAGTTCTCCTGTTAAGAACCAAAACAAATAGAGCTGATGGTCAGCTGGGGGTGGCTGGTGATCAGCTCCATTTCACCAGATGCGTTGTGACGAGCATAAATTCCTTAGCAACCATATCAAAATCGAATCGCAACCCGTGAAATACTTATTATTAAGAAGTTCCGGTGGCCACCTCTGGTCTTCATCATCAGTTCCACTTTACCAAATGGTACTTTCCAAGAGCAAATGCACGAGTTACTATAAAAAATACCCAAATCGCTATACGTGTGCCTATAAAATTTGACGATTTCCCTTTATTTCCATGGGATACCCTCATCAGATTCTGACTTAGTGACAATGGGACCACCTCAAGAGTATACCCTTTCAAACAAAAAAAGAATTTTCAAAATCGGTCTACAACAGACGGAGAAATCGGTGAACATACAAAAAAAAACACATACAGTCGAACATATAACCTCCTCCTTTTTGGAAGTCGGTTAAAAATATAATAACCAAACCTAACTAAAACTATTAACTAACTTAAATATGTAGGTACTTAATTGGTAAAATGAAATAATGAAGACAGTTTATTACCTGCCTGTCAATTAAAATAATTAAGGCCACAAAATAGTTGTTTATATTTTTGAACCGAAATTATTTTAATTGACATTGTAATATTATATTTATATCCTAAGTAGTAAGATGGCTGTAGTATTTGTTATATCATTACGCCTATCATCTAAAATATTATAGTTAATGGAATTTTGAAAAACAAAAGACAATTTTAACTTTCGACGAATAAACCGCCTTTTTCTGTGTGAAGTGTATCTATTTAATAGATGTGTAAACACTGTCTCATTCCATAAGAGGGGTAGCTGCCGTCACTATTGTCATGTGTCAGTCACGAGGAATGGCGGGAAACAGATACAGTGGAAGCAGGGTTTGCACGATAGAGATTGGTGTGGTAGTGAGCCAGTGAAGTGATAAATTCAACTTAAATGCGGAATCAACAGGATTCTAAACTGTGAAAACGAAAAAGTAACTATTGTTGTCAGGTCGTTACAAAAGTAGATCATTTATCAATCAACAATAGTCTTTATAAATAATGGGCTGAAGAAAAATAATCTAATGAATTGATTGATTGTTAGAAAATAGTGCCAATATTTTTTTAAAGGGCGTGTTAGAAAACATGACGAAGAGGCGTGTTGACATTAGGCTGCCAGTTGTACTATATAGTACTTACTAATTCCATGGCTGCCAGATACATCGAATGGCACCAAAAAGAAAAAAAGAAAACAATTATGAACGCATCTAACGTCAAAACAGAGAATGTTTCATTCATGCAAGCATTACGAATGGGACGTATACTTCTTCTTCTTCTTGTTTCTATACTCAGAGTGCGTAATGCTTGCATGTTACACATATGTGCAATAAAAAAGAAAGCAAAAAAAATCTGGTATCACTAGACGCTGTTTAAAAACGCAGTTGCTTCAAGTAATGGTATGCCACAGGCAATTTAATCGCATCTTGTAAATCAGGCTTCATTCTCGACAAAAGTTCGTCAAAAATATTTAAAGAACGATATTTATAACAAAATTGATTCAAAAATACAATTCAAATATTGTAGAAATCAAAATCATAAATAAATTGTATCTCTTCATTACCATTAATAACATCGCAACACTCAAATTCAAGACACGTGTCATAGTCATATCTTCAATGAAAAATTCATACTATCTTGGAAAATCCCTAGCGCGTCCAATTTTCAATATATGACAGTTATAATTCACAGTCCGCGTATTAAACATGTCTTTCAGGACGTTCACCTTTACAAAGAATAAAGTGAAATATACGACCCTTGATTATGTCACATAAATGGCGAAAAGATGTTTTATTTGATATTTCTTTAAGTTAGAAATTGGTGATGATTTTTCAGAAAAGTCAGGTGCGTGGTACTTGCAACTCGCGTGCGAGTATGACCAGCACCCTAATTACGTAACAGACTATCTATCACAATCTGAATCATTTTGAAGTCTATTGCTAATCCATTGCTTCATAAGTTCGAAAAATTTGTCTGCTCAACAACGTAAATAACGCAATGAATGTTGTTGAACTGTCAAAATGAAACCCATTCCTACTGTTAGTGTGTTACGTAATCACCCCGCTGCGCTGGCGTATGAACGTAAACGAGGCAAAAGGAGTATGTAATGATCGTAGCAGGTGGCGTTTTGTAGTTTCTGCCTACCCTCATGGGAAGAAGTCGTGAGTTTATGCATGTATGTTCTCGATATATAAAAAAAAAAAAAAAAAAACGTTTTCTTTCAACTTGTGCGTAGACCTATTAGGTGAATGGAACTTAATACCAACTTCTTCCAAATAATGGGTATCAAGTTTGTCTTGTATGTAAGATATATTTGTTTATTTTTGTATGCCAGTAGTCCCCGAAAAGTAGGTAGACCCACATATATTTATTTGTCCAGTTTTGTTATAAATACAATGTAATGAGGGCAAGCCTGTTCCTTTGCTTAACTTCAATCACTTGTAAGCAATGTATTGTGGATGTGCTATGTTTTAAAGTTGTAATTTTATTTTAAATTTAGTGAACAATTTCATTAATTTTTGCATGCCTTAGATAAGGTAGATTGTACAAGGCTCACCCATCTTATTGTAACATCTTATTTTATGTACCTGCAATCGATGCAAATAAAATTTACTAATGTGGAAAACTATATTTTTACTGATACTATTTATTTATTTACAGGTTAATGTATTCCTGTCAGCAATAGGTATGTAAACCTCCTGAACCTTTTATCACATAAAACTGAAGAGAAAAGTCCCAATTCCTTTACCTGGTGCCGCAAAAAAGCATTCGCACCTTGGATGAGGCTCATTACGGGAGTGGCAATACAAGACTACCCCATTGTATTCTGGTATTGCTCGTGCCGAATCAAAGTCTAGCAACTGAGTGTTAAGTAGTTAACTCCGGTTACATAATCAAAAACGAATCCACTAGGGAAATTATCCCAAATTAATTAACTTTTTAAATATTGAACAACGAATTTCCAGTCTCCCAAATCTGGAAACCGGAATCATAATTTCATGATCCATTCGTAATTTTCTTGTATCAAAGTTCAAATAATTTAGATACATAGATAAACCATTTATTTGGTGCACACAAAAGAAATAGCAGAACACAGAAAAACACAATAAAATGATCGCAAATTATGTACATGAATATAGAGAAAATACAAAGTGCCAATTTACAAAAAAAGAAAATCTTCTTTCGTCATTTAAAAGACCTTGAAAGGTGACCACCATAAAGTCACAGCTGTGCCAGTAATATTTTTTTTATATGAAAGGAGTGTCGATGAGAAATTGACGTTTTTATAGAACTTAATATTCGCACGCCCGAAGGGACATTACACACGTCAATTTTGGAATCGCAGACTATTAAATAAAATATTACTGACACGCGATTGTAAGGGTCTAGCGAATTGAAAAAGTCATAATGGATTTAATACTGTTATTACAAAAATGGGCCCATGTCGTTTGACATAATGGCTACATTTATTTTAGAATTACACCTTAGGTTTCAGTATTTTCTTTTCAGACGTGTAATGGATGTTGATTATAGGATTGCTTACACCTAAGTATTTTTTTTATTTATCAAAGAAGTTCTGTTATTTATTAATTGTAAAGGTACTTTAAAACCTAACACACGCACACAACACATAACTGGCGAAATTTGGAAGTACTAAGGTACACCTTTGCCTAATCCTTCGGGGAATACAAGCGTAATTTTATGATGTTATGGACTTCATAAAACACTTACCACTATGGTTAATTACATTTCCAGAAACTGGCAATACTCCTAGCCAGATTTGTGGCTACTTACTACTTTGATACCTAAGAGCCTTTGTATTCATAAACAACTTCGGCAGTTAAAGTTTTTCTAAGTAGCTTTTGACAAGGGTCCTATTAAACGTCCCTTGTCAAAAGCTACTTTAAAACAAATGTAACGACCTAAATAAAATTATTCGATTGTTCTGAAAATAGAGGAATCGTCGCTTTCACCTCACCACGATAGATTGAAAGATATATAGCACAGAATGGTACCTCTCTATCTATATTAGGAGGTGTTACAAATCAGTAGCGAATGGAGCGAACAAGAACTAGGATCACTGACCTAAAGATGTGAAAAAAGGGCCAAACATTCTCAAAGTAATCAGAATCTCAACGACTCCTTGTTAATCAAAGTCCAGGAAAATACAAGAGTACTTTCTCGCAATTTCTTTTTTGTTCTCTTGAGAAAGTATTTACTCACTTATTTCTATCTATACTTTACTTTATACAGTATTGTTTTTCCCTTTCTCACAAACAATGAACAAAATTGATCAAGATCAGTCGATTTCATGCACGGCCCTTTAATTGGTAAAACTAAAATTATTTTTTGAAGACTGTTTATTACCTGTTTGTCAATAACAATAATTAAGGCCACAAAATAATTGTTTATATTTTGTAGCCATTATTATTTTAATCGAGATTGTAATATTATGTCTTAAGTAGTAACACGGGTGTAGCATTTCTAACACCATTATGCCCTTCATCTAAAAATGTTAATGGATTAAAAAAAAAACAAATGACAATGTTTTATTTCGACGAATAAACCGCCTTTTCGGCCAATATAATACAGTGAAAACGAAAAAAGTACTATTGTTGACAGGTCGTTACAAAAGTAGTTCATTTATCAGTCAACAATATAGTCATTATAAATAATGAGCTGAAGAGGAATAATCTAATGAATGGGTTTATTGTTAGCAAATTGTGCCAACATTTTTTGAAAGGTTCATTTATGAAAACATGTCAGAGAGACGTGTTGACATTAAGCTGCCAGACACATCGAATGACGCCAAAAAGAAAATATTTTTTTGAATTATGAACGCATTTAACGTCCAAAATAGAGAATATTTCAGCGCAGATTCTACGGGCCGCGCCGTAACGCTACCTACGCATTGCAAAAATCTTCTACACTTTCGTACAATTTCTATGAACCAATGCACAGTACAGGGCGGGCCGTACCGTACTTCACTTTTTTGTATGAAAATACGTTACGCTGTGGCCCATTGCCGCTGTAATGAGCGCTTTGCTTAAGGCACATTTATAGATACAATAAAATTGAAGCAAAAAATGACTTGCTTCGCTTAACACTGTTTAGACGGTGCAACTTTTATTGCTGCTTCAAGTTTTGGTATGCCATTTTCGAAAAAAGTTCGTCAAAAAGTTTATAATACGATATTTATAACAAGATTTATTCATTTGAAGACGAGTAGCGTCAGCACATAACACATACACACGCACACTCACTTCCGACTTCGCCGTTGTCTCGGACGGTACCAAGAGCTCCTGCGCTTACACACACATTGACAGCGTGTTTGTACACTTGGTAACCATAAGTAAAGCGCGTGTCGTTTCGTGAGATAAAAATACTATAATATAATAACGCTGAAGAGTTTGTTTGTTTAAACTCTGAGTCGGTTTTGATAGCCCATTTCTTGAGGAAGGTTATAAGCTATTACGCTACGACCCTACGAAGCCGAGTGAAAAGAAAGAAAGAACGCTAAGCGAAAAAGAAGTCACAGCGCGAGCGGGCGATGCGATGCAACACAGTGCGTCAGGAACCGAGGGAGTTTTATAAAAATGTTGCTGTTATTTTAGTATATTGTGTTTCTGTTGACTTCCACGCGAAGGAAATGGCGGGCAGAAGCTAATGTTGAATAAAGTCTCCTACAAACCAGCGCGACACGCGACGCGACGCAAAGGCACCACCTGTCACGCGACGAGCAGTGCTTTTCTGTCGCGTCGCGTGACGCGCCTGTTTGAAGGAGCCTTAAAGTTAAATGGCGACTGATAGTAACTTATATTGGTGATTTGATTAGTCCCACCGCGCCGCCGCCCGCGCCGCCCTCGCCGCCACCAGCCGCCGGTGCCATCGGTAAATTAGTTTGTAAACATTTAATTAATACTGAAGCAACGTAAAGGGGTTTGCAGTTTGTTGTTACGCCGTATTGTGTGGTTATTAACTAAAAGGTAAATAAAATAATAACTTATATAAGCAATACAAAATTCTGAAATAATTAAAGTAATCTTGCACTATTTTACCCACTGTAACGGCTAGGGCTTTGCAGGTAGACTACGCAGGCCGATAACTAATAAATTAGTGTTAAGAGATAAAAGAAACACTTATGAAAGGTTCATACATATGTTTATACTTAGTAGTAGTTCACGGCTAGGTCGTGGGTCACGGTCAAGGTCACGATTCACTATACTGCGCACCCGCACTTAAAGTTTAAGAAGGATACCGTCCTTGGTTTCATGGGACGCCGGAAGACCTGTCAGCATAGGCTCAAATAGAGTCCGGTCAGTCTTTGGAAGGCCGCTGATAGCAGACTGTAGGACTCCGTAGCGCACAGCTCAACCACTCGTGTTCTCAGCTCAACCACTCGCAGTTAGGAGCAGCGTGCAGTAGTTAGATGCCCAGCCTCAGCCTGGACGTAGAAACTTGGAAGGCGCTTTATGAAGTGCATGCCAGATTTGGTGCGAAATCAGGAAGCCGCATGCGATGTACCCAGCTTCATTCCCCTTTAGCGACCAAGAACGGTATGAGACTTCGGATAGGCAGAAGCTCAACACATCACAGCGGTTTACAGGCGGAGAGTTTGAAAAGACAGCGTGTCACAATGACAGATGCAATATGAAGTTAGGTATGTGACACGCGAGCATAAAATACAAAGTAATACAATGATTTTAGCAGATGGCTCGCTATATCGCTTATAATATATAGTGAGGCCTTGCACAGCTCGGATGCAGAAGTAATACATATATATTTTAGACCCTTGAGCATTGGACAACCTACAGCTGCGTGGTCCGACATTGACACCCGCGAAATCAGATACTACATATGTAGGTGATGATATTAACATAGGTTTTCAGCAAAGGGGGTCTGGTTTAAATAACAAATTAATGAGGAAATCACCCTATGCTGGGGCACAAAGAATCCTGTAGGTCAGGGAATAGCTCTGCCAGCTAAGCAAGCGGAAGTTCAAATGGCCGAGTGTTCTTAGGAAATTAGTGTTGTTCCATGATTTTAGTGATGTGCTTAGCAACTTAATAATTGTGAAATATTTAGTAAGCATCACTCGACTATTTACCGTTGAGACTCCTCACGACGCTACACCATATCCAGAACACTATCCATAAGCCATACTTAATGAGATGCCGTGAAATTTAGTTGGTCAAAGATATATAGATACCAATAATTTTGCATCTACAGTAATAAATAGAAGAAATAAATGCACCATCCCCATATTTTGAACTTAAAAAATTACGGGTAGCTCATTAATAAGTTACAATCGCCATCTGTCATTACGTTTACTTATACCCTTTCACGACCACGTATATTTTATGACATCATATTCCCCGGCGATGAAAACCCTGCCCATTTATCACTTAGGTAACCTAATTACTTAAAATACATCACTTAATTTAGTATCGAATGGCCATCAATCTGAATTTAATGACTTCAAATAGTAATTTGATCCGAGTTTCATTAATTGTTTTACTTCGAATTTATGGTTTGGTGTATTAGCAATAAATATTCACTGAAAATGATTAGTACGACTGACACTTAGTAGTATAATTTTATGTCATTTGAAATGAGATTTTATGGAGCTATTAAAACTTTCGATTGTGTTGAATTATCTCTTACAATCATCATTATTTTGTATCGTGTTGCCCAGTAACTGGGTTGTGGACTTTTAAAAATCAGTTGCTACATGTAAAATACTGGTATTCAGTTTCATCTGGTAAGACTGGAAGCTGACCCCGACGTAGTTGGGAAAAGTCAAGGCAGATGATGCATCATGTTTAGTTTCATTTTATAAAAATATAGTGGTCCCGCTACTCTATGACCTTATCAAATCCCACGGAATTGAAAGAGCTTATTGCTATTCACTGGAAACTACAATGAATCACGGGAAAAGGATTTTTGTTGGATTTGTTATAAAAGCTTTGTTTTTTTTGGTTGGGAAATCATCAAATGACCTCTCCCGCTCTGGGCGGTGCGGAAGGGCGTGTCAGACTCTTACTGACTAAAACCCACCCGTGTTCCTTCAGTTGCCTGTGCGCCAGGGCCACGGTTACTCTTTCGAACAATCCGCGAATTATAAAAGCCTGGAACAATATTATGTAGGAGCAGCCTTCCTCCCAACCACTTTGACTAGGGAAGGAAATTTTGCACAAACAAAAACATGTTAAATGCTTCTTTTAGCTTTTTTGGCATCAAATTCCTAAGTGAACATTATTTTTCCAATAATCGATGGTTTACGAAAACTTATAACATAATATCATCGATATTCGTAATTTTTTGGATGTGGCAAATTCTCAACGCTCTCTTGGACGCTAAACTTGACTGTGATCTGTTCGCGGACGAATGGAAGACGATCATGTCAGTATGCTTGGAGTTCTGTGGGATGAGTGTAAAAATCGTGTCTAATTTTCTTTAAAATAAAATAATTATCTTCTCATAAAAATGATGAACAGAATATTGAGTTACATATATACCTACACATACAAAACTCACGCTTTTTCCGCGCAGCGCTTTGTGGGCAGAAACTACAGAACGCCATCTGCTACACGCACGCCAGTTAAGAGTACTACGCAGCCGACATTTCTGAAGAAATACCCAATAATATAGAGTCGTCTACTGCGAAGACCATCAATAGTAGAAAATCGGGATCCCAACCACGAAATTCTACGTGTTCATTTTTCACGAACCATTTCCATCCCCTAGTCGTCGGGCAGATGATAATGTCCAACAGTGAACTACGATACGCCGACTCGATTGATTGACTGATAAAGGGTAATTATGATTGATATACTCATCTATGGAGCCCCTTGTTTACCTACAGATGACAGTTACGAATTGATGTAGTAATATTGTTATAAACCCAACATAACTTGAGTCAGATTACATCTTAATTGAACTCTTGGGGTTAATTCAGTTGTAATCAAAAAGTCTATGAGAAAATCATAAAAAAAGCGGACAGTGCGAGTTAAACTCGCAGACGAGGGGTCCCGTACCACCGTACAATATTAAAACACTACATACATTATTTTTAGGTTTTCGTACCCAACTTGGGTGCCAACGGAACCCTATTACTAAGCCTACGCTGTCCGTCCGTCTGTCTGCTAGCGGGTTGTATCTCCTGAACTGTAATAGGTAGACAGTTGTATTTTGTAGTTGAAATTTTCAGAGTGTGTATTTTATAAAATAAAATATATTTAAAATTACAGGAGTCCCGTTAATTTTTAACTTTAACTTTCTAATTTTTTGGTTGTTGTAGCAGCTATAAATAGTACACACTTTGTGGAAATTTCAAATGAAAACCTACTATGGTTCAAAAGTTACAACTCTGTGACAGACGATCGGATAGCGGAGCCTTAGTATTAGGGTCCCATGGCACCCTTGGGGTACGTAATCCTAAAAACAAAAATAAAAACCTCGTTACTTCGTCCTTTTAATATAAAAAGAAACATTAATGCTATTTAGAACCTACTCAACTTTAGATTTACTACGTGCAATGTAAAAGTGTTTACAAAAGATTTATAGCCTAGAAAGAATTTACTTTTGGTTCAAGTATCAACTTTGTTTTTGCGTTATATCTTTTGAAGTAAGAATAAAAAGATCGTAAAATCCTCTTTAAAAATAAAACTTGACTTAAATAATTTGTATTATTAATGAAAGAACTCGGTTAAATATTAGCAATAAGAAATGATTGAATCGACCTGTCATATTTATCTTTTAAACCAGTGCAGTGATGCATCGAGTTTTAAGTTGTATCCAAAGATATGGTCTTCCATGAGATCGATCACAATGAGTTATCTGACGACCCGAATTGCGAAATAAATACGATTTTAATTTCTTTAGAAATGTCGACGTGGAGTGCAGCTGAAGTGTCCAAGTGTCCATACCTGCACTTCTGAGGACCTAAAAGCTTCACTGATGCTGCGATTAGTGTAGTCATCTATTACGCCCTCACTCATTTAACATAATAATATATTTTCGTGTACCGTCAAACGGGGTGAATAGGAATGCAGGGGTGAATCGAGGTCGGGGTCGCGGATTGTTCGAAAGAGTTACCGTGGCCCTGGCGCACAGGCAACTGAAGGAACACGGGTGGGTTTTAGTCAGTAAGAGTCTGACACGCCCTTCCGCTCCGCCCAGAGCAGGAGAGGTCATTTGAAGATTTCCCACCAAAAAATAAAAAAAAGGGGTGAATCGAGACGAAACTTTAAAATCAATTTTAATATTGAAATGATATAGTTTGTTACACTAAGTGGCAAATTGCGTATTATTGAAGCTAAATGAAAAACTACCGAAGCAAAGTTAATACAATTTATATGGAACCACCCCGGGGCCATACCTTATGTATTAAAAATAATTTTCGAAATCAATCCACAATTGCCGGAGATATCGCGTAAAAAACATACAGACGAATTGAGAAGTCTCCTGAAAGATGCCTCTTTGAAGTCGGTTAAAAATACTGAAGGGTACAGTCCCCAACAAAATTACCAACCCACGAAAAACCATTTTTTCCGATATACCACCAAAATTATAATTAAAATTTTATGTGACCAACATTCGACCATCATACTTTCACCGCTCTATTATCCGTAATTGGTTCTGATGATACGACCCAGCCAAGTGCTAGACTACATTGTGATTTGATTGAGCATAAAAGCCAGTTCACACCTACGGGTCATAAAAGGTAAGGAAAAAATACGCGCTATAAACTGTGGTATATGTTACGAGCGGAGGCGTTAATGGATTAGTTAATGGTTTGGACAATTAATGGTTAATCTTGATATTACGTGATTATCGGTGCTGTGACGTCTTTCGGAAATCACTTTAGGATTACGGAATCTCTTAGTTTAGCAAGAGTAGGATAACAGTTGCTGCTAGATAGCTACTGAATTTCGGTTGCTTAGTGGGTCTCATTCCACACTTGGGAAAACTTGAATAGTGAAAACGTTTGACCGATAAAGAATGATAGCCGTAGACTGTGAACTCTATTCTAGACATCAGTAACAAATTATTAAAGTACGACAAAATAATCCATTTTGACCCAATTACTGTGAAAAGTCATTAAGGTTATTGAATAAAATAGTTTATAATACTTTTTAATAAGTACGCCATAATTATAATAGGTCTTTACCTATGAAATTGCCGTTTTGTATGAAAAAATTTAAACGAATTTTTTTCATGAATTTTTTATTTGTATTAATCGAAGTAATCACCCATGCAATCAATGCATCTTTGCCATCGCAGTGGCAGTTTATTGATGCCCTTCTTAAAGAAATCAGCTGGACGGGAGGCAACAAATTCTTCAAAGGCATTTTGTACTGCCTCTCGGGTATTAAATTTTTTTCCCGCCAAGAAGTTATCCAAATTCTGGAAAAAGTAGTAGTCTGTAGGCGCAAGGTCTGGTGAGTAGGGCGGATGACGGAGAGCTTCCAACCCCAGTTCTTGCAACTTGGAGACCGTCTGCTGTGCAGTATGAGGTCGCGCGTTGTCGTGCAGGAGCAGCGGAGACGAGCGATTGACCAATGCTGGTTGGAGATGCGCCAGCTTCTCCATCATTGTGTTCAGTTCTTCACAGTACACATCTGCAGTAATGCTCACCCCGTTTGGTAAGAAGCTGTGATGAATCACACCGGCGCTAGACCACCAAACAGTGACCATCACTTTTCTAGGGGTAAGTTTTCGTTTAGGGCATTGTTTAGGTGCTGAACCAGGATCCAACCAACTTGCTGAGCGCTTACGGTTATCAAACAGAATCCATTTTTCATCGCAGGTAACAATGCGGTTCAAAATTCCTTCATTTGTGTGTCTGTTGAGCAGTGCAAGGCACGTCTCGACGCGTACTTCGCGCTGGCGATCATTGAGTTCGTGGGGCACCCATTTGTCAAGCTTTTTTACCTTGCCAATTTGACGCAAATGGACCAATATTGTTTTGACGCTAACGTCGAAAGCTGCTGCTAATTCAGCCGTAGATTGTGTATCATCAGCTTCCACAATCGCCTTTAATTCGTCATTGTCGACCAAAGTCTTCGGACGACCGCGAGGTTCATTTTTCAGGTCGAAATTTCCAGAACGGAAGCGAGCAAACCAATAACAGGTGGTGCGTTGGTTTGTAGTGTTAGCTCCGTAAACGTCGTTGATGTTGCGTGCCGCTTGTGCCGCGTTGCTGCCACGACGGTACTCATATTCCATAATTACTCGAATTTTTAACGTATCCATGATGACGAAAAAGATTGAAATGCGATGAAAATGTAACACTAATCAATAAAAAAATTACTACTTTTAGAAAAAAAAAACCATGTTTTTAAAATAAAATTAATTTGAAATTAGAATTCTTAGCCAAACAAAAATTATTTTGATTTGAAATGGCCAGTACTGCAGAACGGCAATTTCATAGGTAAAGACCTAATATTAATTACAGATAAATCAAAAAGAAAATAAATTAAAATGAAAATGTTGAATTTCTTGGTGTTTCAGCTACATCTAGTTTAAAAAATATGATTGACGTGTAAAAGTGTTTGTACAAACCTACTTACAGAAATAAAATCATTTATCATTTATCATCCCAACGTTCTAACGATAAACATAAACTTCAATTTGAGCTGAGTTTATCGAACGACCTCAAATCTACACGATCCAAATTGCCAAGTAATTTCACTCTACGGGTACAAACGAAACGACAGCCCATCACACGCTATCGCCTATAACTTGCTCCCTTTATTGAAAGTCTTTACGATGAGTCAGCGGGTTACTGTGTCGTTACGTCAAAGAAATTGATCACTCCCAGTGTCTTGACTTGACACGGCCGATATTAGAAGGTCAAGTTATAAAAATATTTTTTATTATTTATTCTATACTGAATGAAAAGTATCAAAACAGTTGCTCCGCCTACACGGTGCCTAAAACACGTCAACAATACGTCATATTGGAAAATAGATTGCGTTTTGTTTTTGTTGTATTAATTTTATTTTGAATGGGAGAGAAATAACCGAATTGGAAACAAGTAAACATCGTGATTGCTGGTTTGCAAAGTTTATGTAGATAGAATAAAAGACTATGAATGAACGTTGTTACAAATACTTTCATTGACAATATTAACTTTGTCTGATTTTGTACTTTGAAGAATATATTTATCACTTTGTGATAAATTTTTCTGTGATTAATAAATCACAGTTTTTTTTTTTTCCTGTATACCATTTGAGGGGTGAATTTGGGACCTATATGGCGTAGGTTTTACATAAGGAAATAAGAAGCAATACTGAATTTTAGATATTTATTTCAGCTCACTTTATTGCCACTATCATAAACCTGTAGTTTTGTAAAAACAATCGCTGCGTATTCAATTTTGAAACTTGTTCTAAATTCGCTTGAGTGATCGAATGCAACCAGAATCATTTTTCTGCCAGTCTGCATGATGTAAGGTTCCCTTTTAACTGACCAGCATCATTCAGAATGACAATAAAGATAGTATCATTCTTTTTCATTGACAAAAACCCTTGAATTAACGATATAAATGAAACGAACTTTACGAAAAGCATCGAATATCCGAGACGAAAACATGTCGAAAGTTTCAGTAGTAAGCTCGTTTCGAACAAAATGCTAGGTACTATAAAATAAGTAGTTTTAAAGTATTAACTAGGTTAGTAAGGAGAGATAAATTAATGTGCTTTATTTACTAGCAAACTGAGGAATCTGAGATGACAAGCCTATTTTCTACTTTGTAGATTGACACTTTTCAGAATAGCCATAATTAATATCTGCCAAATGTATACATTGTAGATTGGGGTATACAATTCAGTACTTTTTTAGTATTTTACGTTACTGATATCCTGATAAAAATTAAGATAGATTGAAACATTTTTGGGCCTTTGAAGTCTGACATGTAGTGCCTCGGGCATGTTTGCCGAATTCTAGCGTCGACTGCTTCCATGCAACGATGCGTAAGCGGAGCGCGTGTCTGGTGCGCAGGGTGTGCGGCAGCCCCAACAGGGTTCTGTTGATGATAGCTGACAGGCTCGACTGTCCATACATACGACACTTGCATGTCACCTACCGTTGTCAAGCATTAATGTAAGTGTAAATGTTGAAACTACGGTGGTTTTTGTTTTGTATTGTTTATTGTATATGTAATGTATTGAATATTGTCTATGTGTCTTTGTAACTTAAATTAATAAAAGAAATTAATTAATTATAAGTATCGGTTTATCAAATATCAAGGGTTTTATCAAGGAGTATCGTGTTATCTGGTAACTGGGTGATGGAAGACAGATAGGCAGTCGATGTAAAATACTGGTATTCAGCTGCATCTGGTAAGACTGGTAGCCGACCTCAACATAGTTGGAAAATGGCCAGGTAGAAGAAATATCAAGGATCGTGCTAACTGTGGTAGGTACGAAATATTCTTAATTTGTAGATAATCATTTAGAAAGCCATTTACTCAGACTGACCGTAGATTGATCTGTCTGCGTTTTATTATTACTTTCTATGTCCTCGACCTTTTTGTCAGTTAAATCTTAAAACAATAGTATATTGTTACACAAGGGGTAAAATAACCCATTATATACGAGGTAGTTTTACTCCTGAGCTTTGGCGAGGGAGTAAATAGAAACCGAGTTATAATGGGTTTTTAGCGCCGTGTGTTACGCTCTACTTTTCACTACGATTGCGAGAAAATAAAATAATCCAATACAATATTAAAAATAAATTACGGTCACCAATTCAATTTGTAATGAGAGAAAAAATCTAAAGATATATCGCACCAGTGCCTTTTTTAATTTCTTCTGTAGCCGCACCGTTTGCACGCATTCTACCAAAGAGATCGCCGCATTTAGTGCCTTTTTCAAAAATAAACTGTTGTTCTTTTTTATGAAACAGTAATAAGTCGAGTCTTTATTCATGATTATTCTACTTATGAATAAAGACTTTTTCATTTTGGTAGGCCCGTTGGTAACAGACAAAAATAAAATAAAATAAACTTATTTCCTTAAAATATCCTATTTTATTCCCGCTCTGGTACGCAACAATGACGGACTTTTTGAGCAAGAGGAGTGAAAAATTAATAATCGTTCAAGCAACATAGGACTTCTACTTCAAATAAAATGTAGGTACTATATTTCTATTAATTTAGTTTTTTGGCAGCCAGGATAGAAAGTTCCTAAGTTATCTCTTCTTTGATAAAAATGGTGCCTAGGACTAGTTTCATCACAAAGTTTGTTGGCTACCAGATTGTTTGACATACACGAACTCTATGATTTGTGGTTGTGTACGATCAAACTTCTGGAATATTTTTGGACAAAGTTAGTATGGCTATCTTTCAATATCGAAATAAAGTATCCTACACTGAATAGTCGGTACAGTAAAAGATTCTTCTCATACAGATAAGTTGAACAACAATGCTACTTTAATTAGTTGGCAAAACTTCACAAGCGGCTTGGGTATTGATAACAAAATAAAAAAACCTTAAAAGTTACAAGATAATAAGCCAAAGTACTCTCCCAAATACACTGAAATAATGAGTGTAAAAAAGCCACTTAACGAAGCCAAGAGTTACATGTACTCCCAGTCATTGTTTTTTTTTTGTACTGGTTCTTACCTGGGTACCCTATGGCTATGGAAATATTGAAGGTGAAAATTCCAACTTATACTGACGTTTTTTCATGGAAACAAGTTTTTAATATTGTAAGTATAACACAACTTTAAATAGACATTTACACGACCCCTGTACCGTTGTATGCACCCATAAGCACTATGTTTTGCGTGTGTTACATTACATTGCGCACTTACCGCAAAAAGCAAATAATCACGCCAAAAATAAAAGTCGTTTCGCAGCAATTATTTTTGTGCAATGTTACTTAGTTTGATTTACAGAATGCTTAAGAAGCAGAAGGCTATGTGATGGGTCTTTTTACATCCTGTATACATTCTAACATGAAAAATAACTCAACACGAGCACATGCCAAAACAAAACATTTGGTCGATTTCTCAAGAGTTAAGGCTCTCTTGAGACAGGCGCGACGCAACTCTACTAGAAAAAAATCTATGTTGTTTTTGTTCTACAAACGACGCGTCGCACCTGTTTGCGGGAGCCATTAATCAATAATTGGAGTTGGATTCAAATTAAAAGCGACATAATTAATCTATCAATATATAGGCTAACGACGCAGCAAGGAATGCAATGAGCAGTTTGATCCGACTGCTTTATTGTATAAATCACCGTTCAGAGTTACGAGCTGAGGTAACTTTGAGCTCGTGTGGTCGTGAATTTACATACTGAATCAAAGGAGTGATACAGCAGTGGTGGATGGGATCTGTTCAATATCGTTCATTGAGTATGTTGGAAGCTACCGTTTCACAATTTCATGTATATTGAGCGGACTTACACAGGCATATAAACTTGCGCTTTCTTCCCATGGGATAGACAGAAACTAGAACGCCACCTGCAATCGTTACATACTTCTTTTGCTTCGTTTACGTTAGGCTACGGAAAACTTACGTATCATAATTACGTGATATAAATGGTTGATCATGAGAGATAACGAAATGTTATGTATGTGTGTGTGTGTGCTAATTTAATTGTATAATTTATAATTTTTATGACTTTTTTTTTTACATTATGTAACTACTTTAACTCACACACTAAATTATTACTTGTGAAATTTTGGAAAAATCATTTTCTTGTCAATATTTGTAAATATGTGAGCACCATGTATCTATCTCATAATTAATTTACCTGTCTTGCGTTATATTTAATTATTTTTACCTATTATTGTGGTATAGTAATTTTATTGTAGGTGCATCGTCTTTCCATATAATTAATGTATACATAATATTGAAAACATTTTTAAAAGAGTAAAGGTGAAGTTTCTTGCCCATTCTTCTCCATATGAAACTACTTTTTGGCTGGGCAACTAGAATAAATTCAATTTTTTTTTGTAAATTTTGACGTTCAAAAGTGCCTTTTATGTGCCTATATTTGAAATAAATGATTTGACTTTAACTTTGATAAGTTGAGCCTAAAACGTACCACTGAAGCAATGACTGTTATAAGGAATTTCAAAGTATTTTTTCACGTACATCATGTGTTGATCTGGTCAGTCGATAGTAAAGGTAGGACTAATATAAATGCAGTAATTTATTAGCTGCGAACAAAGGCTGGTGCTTTTGCTGCAATTCACCTGCGTGGTTGTTGGAAATAATCCTATGGGGACGAACGTACTACCGGGATAAAAGTAAGTATGTTCTGTCTTAATCCAGGTCTATCCGTGTGCCAAATTTCATCCAAATCTATTCAGACAGAAAGTTGAGGGTCCTCCAATTAGGCGCTACACGAGACGCGAATAGCACGCGACACAAAAGCACCGCCCGTCGCGCGACTGGTGGTGCCTTTATGTCGCGTCGCGTATCGTGCCTGTTTGTAGAAGCTGTTACTTTCGCTTTTATATAATTTATTTGGTTCTTTGTTTGATTCACTCTCGGTTCTTTTTGGGTTTTTTTTTTTAGTTTAATGGGTTTACAACCTCAGAAGTATTTACGAAATAACAGAAAGGTCTTAATGATAGATCGCCCGGAGTCCTGCCAGCCGGACTTTGAGTGCTCTGGAAGGACGCAACTTTTTTCGGTCACGGTAATATTCAGCACAAAGTTCAAATTTGCACGAAAAAATTGAATATTCTTGTCTCTTTCGCATTATAAAAGAAACGGTGCCTTAACACAACTTGAACTTTAATTAGCAAGGGATGGCGTCTGAATTTTCACGCGGGCAGCGCGTTCGCGCTCGCACGTCTTGTTTCGACGCCCGGGTTCCAAAAACGCATGGAGTCGTAATCTATTTAAGTAACTATAAATATGTCATTTTAATAAGCATTTAAATTTGTCAAAAAAAAAACTTAATTGCGTTGAGATACCGAAAAGTTTTTGGTATCTCAACGCAATTAAGATTTTTACTCCCCTGATTTTAATTTTTTTGTGAGTATCGCGTCACTCACGTCTTTTTTAATTAATTAGTAACCACACAAATTTAAATGCTCATTAAAATGACATATTTATAGTTACTTTAATAGATTATTCCTACAAAAAATAATAGATAAATGTGCTCCTATATAATTCATCATAACATCATAATCAGCCTATAATGTTCCCACTGCTGGGACACAGGCCTCCTCTCTTCGAGAGGGAGTGGGCTGTAATCTACCACGTGGGCCCAGTGCGGGCTGGTAGATGTCACATGTCCTCGAATTTTTGGTTCTAGGACATGCCGGTTTCCTCACGATGTTTTCCTTCACCGTTTTGAGAGCAGTGGTGATGAATTTATTTACACAAAGTAAAGCGCCTGCCAGGGTTTGAACCCACGACATACAACTCGTAAGTCGCGGCCGATACCACCGGGCCACCACTGCTCTATATAATTCGTCATTTATTAAATACAAATACATTTATTAGAAAATTTTGGAAAATCCAAAAGTGCACGCCTCATAATTAATTCAATAAAAAAATTTGAAAAAAATTAGAGAATAGAGAATTAATTGATTAAAAGAGTGGATGAGATGTAATATCCAGCTACTCAGCTATTTTTTTCTGATTTTTTATGACTCTGCGAGTTTACTTGTGAAAAAGTTGAAAAATAACATTTAAAAAAAACTACATTGAATTAGACCGTGATTTTCGAAAGGACTTAGTTTTCGATACCAATGAATGAAGCGTTTAAAAAAACTGGACTCGATTAGTTAAGTATTTCGAGAGTTATCGTGACCACGCCAGGATCCATACATACAGACACACGAACGTCCAAAGAATATGTTTTTAAACAGTTTTTTCATTATTGTAAATAGCAAAATGTCTTTTGAAACTAATATAAGTGTTGAACTAGTATTTTTTCTTGACGTTTGTGTGTGAGTATTATTCTAAAAGGTGCGATATGAAGTAAATAGAGACATTTTTAACTCAAGGAATTACTTGTTCTTTGTACTGCGAGAGTAGAGCACTACCTCACGCGCTTCGCTTATGAGGCGTGCAATATTATTATTAAAATTATGAAAATAATCATGTAACTTTTACTTTAATTCGCACTGACCAAATGCTTAAAGCTTCGGAAGAGCACAAGTTCAAAATCAAGGTCACCATACTGCTGAAGGACTAGACAAAATTTCATACAAACTGCGTACTGCTAGCAGGACTGGCGGCAGTCTTCCGGAAGGACGGGTTAGCTGAGCGAGCGCTAAGCGTCTGTGTTTCAGCTTGAGCAAAAATGCTTTCATATGGCTGGATGGCTGTTCTCCTCTACAGGTCGCATTTCTCAATCGATTCTCGTGAAATTTTGTGAACAGATTCGATAATTATATGGATTTCTTTTTCCAGTCAGTTCTTCGAAAAAAATTAAAATGACGCAGATAGGTACGGGGGTTGAAAACTAAAAAAATCATATTAAAATCAGGTTTTGTTCTATGGTGCATGGTGAATATTTTTTCAGTATTGAGCTATGCAAAGACAGACTCGCAAGGTCTACAGGTCACAGAGCCACTAGTAAATTGAAGTTTCCACCTCTGTTAACCCAAAAACTTACAGGCGTTTTTACTAAACACAATATTATTTTATTGACTGCCTATTACATGGGACTTAAATGTAACTGGTAAAATGCGGTTCTACTACAGGTACCTCTGCATAACCCTTCGGGGATAACACGCGTGATGTCATTTTGTTATTATATTACTCCAAAAAAATGAATTACGTAGTTAGCACACTTTTTTTGATAAAGTGAATGAAATCAGAGCCGACTATTCGACGAAGAGTTTCGTTAATTACCTTTTAACATAGCTGTCTGTTAATTAATTATTTTAATTGTACTATTTGCGGGTTGCGGTCATTTGTATTAGCAGTTCTAATTTCTAAAAACTTAATTAATTCATGAAAATAAAAATAATATACTAAATAAAAGCATTCTAATTATAAAATCAAATAAAAGTATATCTATTCTATTCTATTTTTCTCTATGGCAATGGTGCTGATGTCGCCAATTCTCCCAATGTTTTAAGAGAAAACGTGCGAAATAGGAAAAAAAAATAAAAGCTAAAAATAAAAATTATTTAGGTATAAATTTGACTCAGCACGTTTCGAATGTTAACAATTAAAATAGAGTCCCGAAACGCCAACGCTTCGCTTAAAACGTATAGCTAGAGAGATATTAGTCTTTTTTTAATAACTAAGGGAAACTTACATTTTCATTTATTATTTAGGTATACTATAATATAATTTGAATGATAATAAGGAGATAATACCAGAACCTTTTTACGGTCCATGACTCAGTGAAAAGAGAACTGAATAATTTGTGAAAAATATACATAGGTTGGTACGTCTACGTCTACACATGATATTCTAAAAAAATATATGTTTTTAAGTGTTCCATAGTTAACACTGTGTACTTGAAAAATAAGACTGGTTATTTTATTAACCCTGGTTGACATAAGAATGAATTTTACGACCTGAAGTTTAGAAGTCTGAATTTCAACGTCAAAAAAGTGATGATGAAGTGAGCCTTATTTCATATTTAATAAATGATTTTTGATTTTGTGGAGTTTAATAAGGTGGTTTATTTTTGGTTCTATCCTTGTCCTTATAGTAGTCGCTCAGGACATTAAATTAGGTAATTTATCGTCTATTTAATTCCCTTGTCTTCTAAAGAAATATATTGCTTGTTCAATGAAAATTCTCCAAATTCGTGGCCGAGTTAAAGAGGAACCAATTTCAACGGCAAACAATTCGACTTTTAGTGAACGAAATAACATTGTCGGGTTGATTTTGTTGGTCTTTATGAAGTCATTGAAAATACAAGCGTCAATTTCGTAATATTCCTTGATTGTGTAGATTGTATACATTTGATTTTCAAGTTTATGGTGCTGTATTATTTAAGTATTTTTTCTGAGAGTTCTATAAAATTATTTGAGACCTGACCAAGCAAACCAAACATTATCAAACAATATGCACTTTTAAAGACAGTTAACCTAGGAATTGTGTTTGCGCACTGACCATCTTGTTTACCTGCCATCACCATCACCCACAGCCTGACTTCACCCATTTTTCTTGTGCCAGTCTCCACGCTACTGTACCAGCTTCATCCAGGTTCTATTAACCTATAGTGAGATTATATTTTTAACTTCATCATCATCATCAGCCTACAGCAGTCCACTACTGGACATAGGCCTCTCCAATTGCACGCCATTCAGCTCGATTCTTAGTAACTCTCATCCAGCTGCTAACAGCCATCCTGCGAAGATCGTCGCTACACCTAGCCTGAGGGCGTCCTACCTTATGTTTGCCGATTCGTGGTCTCCACTCAAGAACACGTCTACCCCAACGGTTCTGCG
Organism: Griposia aprilina; assembly: GCA_916610205.1. Taxonomy (NCBI): domain Eukaryota; kingdom Metazoa; phylum Arthropoda; class Insecta; order Lepidoptera; family Noctuidae; genus Griposia; species Griposia aprilina. Next base: position 19,314,310 of record OU744288.1, read on the forward strand.
GCTAATATGGCCGGCCCATTGCCACTTCAGAGGGCCTAGACGAATGTCATTCGCTTCGGAACGATTCTATTTCTGCAATCGCTACCGCTTACGCTAATATTTGGCATCATACGAATCGAAAACTAGCGATATCGCTTGTCAAACAGTGTCACCTGGCTACGCATCTCTATGGAAGTAATCGTTCGATGCTGTCGATTCGTTTCATAGAATCGAATGATGTTAACATTGTCTAGCTAATTTCTATTCGTTAACCTATGATCACGTGACATTTCGATAGCTTATGTCAATTCCATACATTTTTGGCTTTTCTACTAGCGTCATCGCTAATCGAATGTTACTTTGTCTAGGCCCTCAGCTTGCTTAATCGAACGAACGACTTTTAACTTTATCACATACTTATTTGTTTCTAACCTGCACACTAATTGCGTGACCACTATCAATCACAAATTGAATCATTTTGAAGAACATTGCTAATCCATTGCTTCATATGTTTATAAAATTTGTTTGCTCAACAACGTAAATAATGCAATGAATTTTATTGAACTGTCAAAATGAAACCCATTGCTACTGTTAGTGTGTTACACAATTACCTCGCAGTATATATATCTGTGTCATACATCTGTCAGCAACATTCATAAGTTGGCCATGGATTTATTTTTCATATTACCCCGATACTGCGTGTCAAAATCGGAGGTACGTACAAGCTTTCGTGGCCATCGTTGACATTTTAAAACTTAATTTTCAACCTTCTTCGGCTTCGAGCTTTCAGACTTATCCGACAGTTAGCCGATAGGTTTCCTAGGAAGACGCAAATTTCCAAATATCACCGTTTTATTGAAAACATAAAAAAAAATCTAAACTTAAAATCCTATTGATTTTTATAACAGCGGGGTAATTACGTAACACACTAACAGTAGGAATGAGTTTTATTTTGACAGTTCAACAACATTCATTGCGTTATTTACGTTGGTGAGCAGACAAGTTTTTCGAACATATGAAGCAATGGTTTAGCAATAGGCTTCAAAATGATTCAGACTGTGATAGTTAGTGTGTTACGTAATTAGGGTGCTGTTTTCTCGCCATTATATTTTTGTTTACTGGTGGTTGTTTGTCGTAGTAAAGGCTCCTTCAAACAGGCGCGATGTGCAACGCGAATCGCACGCGACTCAAAGGCACTGCGGTCGCGCGAGGAGCCGTGCCTTTCTGTCACGCCTGTTCAAAGGAGCCTTAACGATAGCCAGCTCTTGCTATTTTCAATTCCTCATAAACCACACAATATTCAGTTATTTATTCTCAGAGTTAAAAAGTTGATATATGAAACAGTTGATGTGTTGCGATTTCTTACACATTATTTAAACAATGTTTATAGCTGTTAACGCGCACGCGGCGTGATTCGCACGCGACACAAAGGCTACGCGGTCGCGCGACGTGCGATGCCTATGTTTCGCGTGCAATTCGTGTCACGTGTCACGCCTGTTTGAAGGAGCCTTTATTCACATCAAACATTGTTTTTCACGTGAGAATTTTATTACTTTTCTGTTCCAGACTGTATTTACCAAATCATAGTCCTCACCTTGGTCTATTTCATTAATTACCCTTTATTTTAGCTCTATTAAAACAGCTGCGCCTTGTATTCTGATAATTAGTTGATCCTATAGCCCTATTCTTTATTGACAAAACAAAGATTACATAAACTAAAAGGCTTGTATTTCCAACGCCTTATAATTACGAGTATCAGCTAAGTAGATCATAAGTGTCGCATTTCTTTCTATCGCAAGAATCTAAAGTAAATTAAAGGCTCCCACACACTGGCGCGACGCGACAGCGCGACAAAAAAACCGCGTGTCGTGCGACGAGCGGTGCCTGTGTCGCGCTGTCGCGTTGCGCCCTTTTGTAGGAGCCTTAAAACTACATCATTATATTCTAGTTCTTGATAAAGTTCAATAATATCAAGAATGCATGATTTTACTTAATCATGCACTATTTTGTTAGTCGTAAGGTGTTAACTGCACAACCTAAGGATAGTTTATATACATTTTATAACTATGAAGTGCATGTTTAGCGGTATTCTGAGTAGGAACATATGATAAGCAATAATTCTTACATTTTCCAATATAGGTAGGTAGGTAGGTATGCAGGGGTGCGACCGCCCGTATTAAGGCTCCAACAAACAGGCGCGACACGCGACGCGACACAAAGACAACCCTGGTCGCACGACAGGGGGTGCCTTTGTGTCACGTCGAGTGTCGTGCCTGTTTGAGGGAGCCTTTAGCATTTCCCCCATACTTACCTCACAACATTTCGCAATCCGACTGAAGTTTATAACTCAGTTTGTTTAACTGTGCAGTAACTGTAACAGTTAACTCAGCACGTGTTACTATTATAAAATTATTCACAGTTTACAACTCAAAGGTGCCGGGGATTCCTCATGCTGGTGTAAAAGCCATATAAATCACCGAGATTAGCCGAACGATTCCGATGTTTACACGAGGTACCACTGACAGCGGGTTGGACTGTATACTAAATTGTTTTATATGGGGTATTAACTTCTTCTCGCGACTTCGACCGCGTGAAACTTCTTGTTTTAACATAAACTATATCCTATGATACTACAGTACTGTAGATTCCCATTTGTGTAACAATTTCCGGAATCGGATCAGTTGCCTTACTATGACGTGCTAATACTATCATGGTTCCATTGAGAAAAAGGGATAGTGCTATCGGTCATATATAGCTCCGTCTCTCTTTCACGCTGGAACAATGATGGGTTTAACACGTCATAGTACGGCCTCTGTAGTTCCGAAGATTACCCCTACAAACTAACTCACAGATTTTACCTCTTTATAATATTATTATAAGTATAGGTTGCGGTATTCGCGAAGGAAATACTTTAGTCTTTAATGAAACTATTTCACAGGCCTTATTTTAGTTTTCGCTAATGATAGATAGCGATGACGCTAGTAGAAAAACCAGAAAATGTATCGGGTTGACTTAAGCTATCGAAATGTCACGTGATCATAGGTCAACGAATAGAAATTAGCCGCTCGAACGACCTTGGGATGGAATGTATCCCGAGTTTTTATACTATTAAATTGTTCAAGTGCTTGCGTGTAAATCCATTAGCTTGCCCCAAGTGATCTTCCACGCGCCGACGACAATATTAACATCATTCGATTCTATGAAACGAATCGCCAGCGTCGAACTATTGCTTCCATAGAGATGCGTAGCCAAGTGGCACTTTTTTAAGAGCGTTATCGCTAAGTAGTTTTCGATTCGTATGATGTAAAAATTAGCGTTAGTGATTGTAGAAATAAAATCCCCTAGGCCCTCTGGATGGTTTAATTGAAGAAATTACATAATCAAATTAAAGTTTTCGTCAATAGTGTAATTTTTTGGTAACTTTGGTTCACTTTTAAGATCTTATTTTATTTTTTGAGAGGCTTACAAGAGCTAAAGCGCGGTCTCTGTTGGATTGCATAGAAAAGAAAGAGACGCGCGATGACACAACGCTGTTAATTTATTGCAAAATATGAAGCAATTATGGATTTACAAAAAATCTATTCATTGGACTAAAAAATTAAAACACTATTACGTTAGTATGTTACTTGTAGAATAATCTGACAAAAAGGCCGATGGTTTGCATGTATGGTTTTTAATCGTTAAAATGTTTTTTTAGAGGTATATTCGTGATTTTTTCTATCTTAACAAGTTAATTGTATTAGGTTTTCAACACACTATCTAACTAGCATATATCCAGAAGAATATCATATATTTTTCTGATTTTGGTTACTGCAGTGGATCATATATTTTTAGGAATTATAAATTTGCGTATAAGTCATCTACGAGTAGTCCCCTTAAAGCAAAATAAGGAATTCATATTAATTCATTAAAATAACTGGAATAATTAGGTATGATAAATAATAAGGGAATAGAGGGTGTGTACTTAAGACCACACGATATAAGTGAAAACTTATGACTGGAGCTGAGTATACGTGATTCAGCGTCACCGACCCACTGGAGCCGAATAAACCCGATTCAGCGTCACCGACCGACTGGAGCCGAATAAACCCGATTCAGCGTCACCGACCCACTGGAGCCGAATAAACCCGATTCAGCGTCACCGATCGACTGGAGCCGAATAAACCCGATTCAGCGTCACCGACCCAAGAGTGACAATTCAGTTTCGTTCACTGTTAAGAAAGAGCGCAAAGTGCGTCTACAGAAGTTTTCACTTCAAAAACTAAATCGCTGCCACTTCCGCCATACGCACGCAGTCACACATTTAAAAGTTAACGAGTGTTTAACTTACACCATATTCAAATGTACACAATAAAATTAATAATAAACTCATCCACAAGCCCTTACATTCAATTAGAAATGGCGGCTTTGCTTCGAATTCTTCCCACACAGGCCCGGCAGCACGGCGGTAATTTAATTTTATATGGAGTTTACGAAACATCAAAGTTGACTATAACAAATATTACACGAATAAAGGCGCAAACAGGCGCGACGCGATTCTGGTAGAACAATTTCCACGACGTTTTCATAGAATTTGTTCAATTAGAGTCGCGTCGCACTGTCGCGCCGTGCGCGACGGCGACGAGAGATTACTCGTAGGTATGTAGTTTCTCAGCGAGTGTGCTGCCCGCCAAGCGAGCGTCGCTGGGCGAGTAATGTCTTTGATAGCTCTTGTTGCTGCAACAAACGAGTACTCGCCGGCGGCGGTGTGAACAGTCAGCGATCAACTATTAATATATGTATCTCTTTTAGTTACGCGGGACGTACAATCTTTTGTACGTTTCTTCAGCGAGATAATCGCTGATCGCTAGTCGCTTCCTCGTCGGCAGGGGGACAGGTTCCTTTAAAAGAGTGTTTTACGAGGTCTTGTGATTCCATGTAGTGTTACTTATACCCTATAAAGAATAATGAGACGTTTCAATAATGTCAATAAAACGTTACACCTAATGGGTTAATGGTTTTCCAGTGAAATTGGATGTTTTCAATAAAAACAAGAATTCTGAAGAGCCTTCCATTTTCGTCTAAAATGTTTTAATAATTCAACATCATGAAAAATTATAAAAAATGTAGAAACCCAAGTCAAAGAAAACACATTATCAAATTGTATTCAACATTTTTGGTTCTACAGTTTGTATTCAGAAAATTGTTGACAAAGAAGTACTTACTTATAGTTTACATTAAAATACTACTACAAAAGAGCTTAACTATCCTATCAATACCTAGTAGGTACCTACTTAAAAACATTCATACAAAGAAACATTTTTCTACCTTTTATTAAAAAGGGTCTTTTATTTTGTGATCCCACGTAGTTTTACTTATACCCTATCTATATACATACATATTATAAACTAGACGCTTTTCGTGTCTGCTGTGTGACCGCGTTGTTCTTCTAAACTACGCAACGGATCATGATGCGATTTTCACCATCATTAAAGGCTCCCGCACATTGGCGCGACGCGAGAGCGCGATAAAAAGGCACCGGTCGTCGCGCTACACGCGGTGCCTTTGAGTCGCGCTGTCGCGTCGCGCCAGTATGCACGACCCTTTATGCTCGGTTCCTATAAACAAAAACGAATTGTTTTGCTTACCAATGTGATAGCATTTTTTATTGCCAAGCTGGGCATATGAATAGATTCGTGAAATTATTTTACCTGCGATAGTTACTTCCTTAGGGGAGGATCTACTATGCAAATCTATGAGGTCATTGCTTCATTATTGGTAAAGATACAAGAGTCTTAATTATAACCAATAACGGTCCGTAAATTATAGGAATCGATCATTAGGCGGTTATCACACTGCACGGGACAACGCTCAGAGGGCCTAGACAAAGTAACATTCGATTAGCGATGACGCTAGTAGAAAAGTTAAAATGTATGGGGTTGACATAAGCTATCGAAATGTCACGTGATCATAGGTCAACGAATAAAAATTAGCTAGATAATGTTAACAACATTCGATTATGAAATGAATCGACAGCGTTGAAAGATTAGGTATTTCCACAGAGATGCATAGCCAAGGGACACTTTTCGACGAGCGTTATCACTAGTTTTTGGAATCATTAGCGAAAGCGATAGCGATTGTAGAAATAGAATCGCTCCGAAGTGAATGCCATTTGTCTAGGCCCTCTGGTGTGCAACTGACAGAAGTAGTCTATAATTAATTAAATAAAACGATACATCTTTACTGTACGAATCTATAATGAGACTAAGCTTACGATACAAAAGTGACGTATCCTAATGTTTGGTTACATACGTAACTCTACATAAGACTGCCGCGTTCGGTCGCCAGCGCTACTGCTGAGCATGAGGTCTAGGGTTAGATTCCCGGGTCAGGCAAAGTGTTATTGGGTTTTTCCAACTGGAATTTCTCAGTAGCAGCCCGCAGTCTGGATTTGTGCCCGGTTGATGGCAATAGGCTCGCCTCCTATTACATGGGACTTAAACATAACTGGTGAAATGTGGGTGAACTATAGGTACACCTCTGCCTAACCCTTCGGGAAATACAGGCGTGATGTTATGTTATGTTCTGTGTCTACATAAGTGTGGCTGTCACGGCCTAATTCCAATACAGAGTAATATTACGTTACGATGACATAAGATCGGTCGTATGAACGGATGCACTGTTACTTGAAATTGAGACTACACTCTAGGAATCAGTTTCAAATGACCTTTGGTTCGCAGGCGACTAAAGATTCGGTTTACATACTCGTACGCGGCCAATAATAATTTCTAACCTTCAATATTAACACGTTTTCATATAACGGGTATTAAAAAAATACCCTTAACGAAGCCAAAAGTTACTTGTTCTTCCCGATAATATGTTTTTTTTTGTACTGCTTTATACCTGGGGGCCTGGGAGATACTGAAGGTCAGAGTCCCTTTTTTAACCGACTGCACAAAAAGGAGGAGGTTTTCAATTCGTCTGTAAGTATGTTTTTTTATTTTTTTTATGTGTGTTAGCTCAGCACTTTTTTCTGTGTGAACCGATTTGGATGATTCTTTTTTATTTGATAGGTGGTGCTTCACATGTGGTCCCATTTAAATTTAATCAAGGTCTGACCAGTAGTTTTTGAGTTATCCTTAATACTGCAGATATTTTCCACTTAGTTTATATGGATGATGTGTTAATAATTTCCTGTCACTGTTATTTACACACCAAGTAGTGGTATACGAATTTGTGTGGGGTAGGTACCGCAACTAAAAAGTGAAAAATATAAACTTTTTTACAAAAAAACAACCGACTTCCAAAAAAAACACTAAAAGACGTGAAAAATAACTTTAATTTCGGAAGTCAGTGGCCAAATACGAAAATACAAAACCAAAGGCACCGACTTACGAAATTAAAGTTATTTTTCACGTCTTTTAGTGTTTTTTTTGGAAGTCGGTTGTTTTTTTGTAAAAAAGTTTTTTTTTGTACTTCTGTATACCTGGGGGCCTGGGAAATACTGAAGGTCAGATTCCCTTTTTTAACCGACTGCACAAAAAGGAGGATGTTCTCAATTCGTCTGTATGTTTTTTTTTTTATGTGTGTTAGCTCAGTACTTTTTTCTGGGTGAACCGATTTGAATGATTCTTTTTTATTTGATAGGTGGTGCTTCACATGTCGTCCCATTTAAATTTGATCAAGGTCTGACCAGTAGTTTTTGAGTTATCCTTAATACTGCATATTTTTTCCACTTAGTATAAACTAAGTAAAAAAAAACAACACAACACACAACAAAACAACACACAAAAATACAAACAAACAAACAACCACACACAACAACAACAAACATATAAATGGATGATGTGTTAATAATTTCCTGTCACTGTTATTTACACACCAAGTAGTGGTATACGAATTTGTGTGGAGTAGGTACCGCAACTAAAAAGTGAAAAATAAAAACTTTTACAAAAAAACAACCGACTTCCAAAAAAAACACTAAAAGACGTGAAAAATAACTTTAATTTCGGAAGTCGGTGGCCAAAAACGAAAATACAAAACCAAAGACACCGACTTTCGAAATTAACGTTATTTTTCACGTCTTTTAGTGATTTTTTTGGAAGTCGGTTATTTTTTCTAAAAAAGTTTTTTAAGCTTTGTTTTTTTATAAAAAACCAGTTTTAAATGTTATAATTTAACATGAAATACTCCCAAGATCCCTGTAACGTTGTAGTTGCATGCACCTAGCACCCATAGGCACAATTTTCTGCTTGAGTTACATTGCACACTACCGTAAACAGCAAATTTTCACACCAAAAATAAAAATCGTTTCCCGTGAAGTGGGAAGGTCGGGCATAGCTAATTATAGATGGCGTGCGCTGCGGCAAAGCTCCTACGGAGCCCGGAGTAAGCTTACGTGCCGCAAAGCCGAACACCCCGGTGTACATCTCCCGCCTACACTACACCACTAAGGCGGAGGACATCGTGGAGTACGTGCGCCAGAAGACGAGGTACTCGCCGAGGGTGCAGTTACTGGAGTCGCAACGCAACGTCAACTTCAAGGCGTTCGTGGTGCGAGTACCGAATTGTTACCTGTCCGTCGTCATGGTAGAAGACTTTTGGCCGCAAGACGTAGTGTTCCGTCGCTTCCGCGGACAAGTACCACAAGGCAGCTCAAGGACAAGCTAGTGAAGTGATACTAACATAGTTTTAAGTTATTTTTTTTAACAAAAGTTTTGTTTTATATTTTATGTATGTTAGTTTGTAAGGTATATGTCTATGGGCCATTTTGCCTGAAATAAATGATTTATTATTATTATTATTATTATTATTATTATTATAGCAAGGTCCCTAATGCTTACAATAAATTTGACATTTCGTTCATTAGTTCCACTTCGTGTTCATTTATGAGTTTGGTTTTATTTCAATATTTTGTTATTTTCAGTGATTTCAATATTTTAAATCAAGTATTTGACATGGAAAGTGTCAGAATTTTAAACCTTAAATATGTCCTCGTAATCTTCAAAATGATTCCGACAGAACCATGAACTATGTTTAATTTAAAAAATGAACTCTACGAATAAGTAGCTTAAAGGCTCGTGCACACTGGCGCGACGTGACAGCGTGACACAAAGGCACCGCGTGCCGCGCGACGAGCGGCGCCTTTGTATCGGGCTGTCGCGTCGCGCCTGTTTGTGGGAGCCTTTATGTCACCCGTATTTTTACATAGGTAGTTAGAATATTAATTATTTTTATTACTTATAGTATAGTTAGGTACTCACAAGTTCTTTTTACAAGGCCAGGTTTAGCTTTGATGAGTATAGGTAGGAAAATACCTATTTAAATTTTATTTTAGTATTTTTGTTTTGAGTTACCATAGACTAACTATAAGTAAATATTATATAGTAAGATTTTGATTATGTAAACAACAGGGTACTCGTACATACTTTTTTATTTGCTCAATTACGTAGTTACTTAATAATAAATAATAGAGACTAAGCAAATTAAAGTATAATAATGTAATAGACCAAGAGCCGAGGATAATAGTTTTCTTATCTACAAACTACTAAGTAAGTACTTAGCCTAGGTTTATTTGAAACGTCATTTGTTCACAAAAGTAGAGTAATAGGCACATAACTAGTAATTAAATATTTAGATTAATTATTATTTAAAATAAGACAACCCTAACGCAGTCAGTAGAGATAAGAGTACCGCGATAGAAAGAGAGGCAACTTCTAGGTGAATATTACTGTAGGCAGTTAGCGCTGTGCGACCTGAGGGCCTAGACAAATGACATTCGCTTCGGAGCGATTCTAGTCCTACAATCGCTATCGCTTTCGCTAATGTTTCCATCATACGAATCGAAAAATAGCGATAACGCTTGTCAAAAAGTGCCACTTGGCTACGCATCTCTATGGAAGTAATCGTTCGACGCTGTCGATTCTTTTCATATCATCGAATGATGTTAACATTGTCTAGCTAATTTCTATTCGTTGACCTATGATACATGACATTTCGATAGCTTATGTCAACCCCATACATTTTTTGACCTTTCTACTAGCGTTCTCGCTAATCGAATGTTACTTTGTCTAGGCCATCTGAATTGCACTTTATTGTGTTGTAACATTTAATGAAATGATTTTGCTGAGTGAATCTTCTGTACTATTATGTATTCTGTGGTGATGGGTCTTTTGATAACCTGTAAAAAATACACATATGGGATACGAAATTAAGGTAGGTATAACAATACACGAATGAAAAATCTTCGACGAACCTACTTAAAAAAAACTGGTACGACAGTTCCATTATAACTTATTTTTGGAACTTACATTTAGTTTTCATTAATCTATTAACGGTATATTACATAGTAGGTTTGACTGTGAATTTCCTAAGTTCCTGCACCCTTGGGTAACACACTATCAATCATAATCTGTATCATTTTGAAGGATATTGCTAATCCATTGTTTCATAAGACCGAAAATATGTCTGCTCAACAACGTAAATAACGCAATGAATGTTGTTGAACTGTCAAAATGAAAGCCATTCCTACTGTCAATGTGTTACGCAATTACCTCGCTGTTCGTTGATCATGTATTCTGTTTCAGTGTCAGTTTGTACATACTGTGACTGAATTTCACTTCACTTAAATTGAGGCGAGAATTGACTACCTGTTAGGCGTAAAATGCGCGCAAATTCTGGGAACCATTTTGAATTCCTCGTTCGATAGTACGCCAAACGATTCCGGAACGTTTCGGTTTGTCGTGTAATTTTCCAAACTACGGTTTGGACTTCCACTATGTACCGTTCTGGGGTTGATTAATAGAATAGCATACATGATTGCAGGAATACAATGGCATCTAAACTGTTCAGAATAGTCTGTAAATTATAATTTGTAGACTCATTGCTCGTGGCTAAATAAAACAACCGCAGGGGTCGATCGAAGTTAAGATACGCTTGCCATTACATCCATTACATATCGAGACCCCTCCGTGCGTCGAAAAGCACGTTAAGGCGGTACCCCGACCAAAACCTTGCCATAGTGCGTTATCCAGAGGCTATTAACTCATTCACTATGGGTAATAAACTACATCTAAAAGCACATTATTAATGTTAGATATCCTATCATCACATTGCACGTTCTTATTTGTTTTTATGTGTAATAAATACATTTAAAATCTCCTTGTAAAAAAATGATTAAAATTATTGATTGCATGCATCTTTTGCTAAAGGTGACGTTCTATTAATTTGAGGATTACACTAATGGATAGATAATTTAAAAATCTAAATAATTCACGTTTTATTTTATTTCAAAACATCGCTTGTCTTTTTTTATGAAAATAATTTCTTTTTTTTTTGTGAATTCTATGATAAATGAGCGTGCGCAGGGAGCGAGACAAAGCGAGACTCAGCGACGGGACAGGGAGGGACCGAACGCTCAAGTTCGTTTGGTCAGGGAAACGCCTTAAGCTGTTGGTCCCGGTGTCATTCGAAGATCTTTGACAGTCGTTACCTTGACAACTAGTATTAACTAGTATCGTGTTACCCGGTAATTGGATTGTGGAGGTCAGATAGACAGTCGCTCCATGTAAAATACTGATATTAAGCTGCTTCTAGTTAGACTGGAAGCCAACCCCAAAATAGTTGGGCAAAGGCTAGTCAGATTGATACTTACCACGCTTAATGTAATTCCTATTGAAATAATAATGAGTGCTATGTGCAGGATGTGGGAAGCACATTAAAAATGCGATGTAGGAGACTAAAACTTGTGTAATGATCAATGATCAAGTAGTTTTCGTAATTGTGTCGCGGGCGCTGGATCGCCATACTGCCGTAAAGTTAGCGCTGGTTCAGAGCGTCGCTTGCCTCACTTCAGTCCCCTCGTTCGCCCACAAAGTTTGTATTGTTAACGTCCTCTGCCCCTTCGAAGCCGTGCTTTCAAGAAGCTCTGGATCGTCAATTGGCAGAAGGCAGACTTTGTTTAGAGCATGATACATTGAGTAAGTCAATGAAAGTATGATTGAGAAAGTTAACTGGCCTGTAAAACGCCCTACCTACCTAGACAAACTTAGCACCAATTTCACCAAACTCTGCTGTTACTAAATGCTAGGCTAAGCATTTTGACGGACAATTTTTCGTAGTGAGACAATCCATCAAATGGCATAACGGAGCATTTAGAATAAACACAGTATGGTGAAACTAGCCCATAACATCGCAAAATCGTGCTAGAATCATAAAAAACCTACCTTCTCAGCACATAAAAGATCATAAAATAAACAATGAACTTTTTACAAGTCACGTTGCAAAATAGCATAGGAATTGATCTAAAATTTGCAAAGAACAACGAGAAATTACAATTGCTAATGCTAACGGGGAACGGAAGAAGGTTGATGGTACCATAAATTAACCGAAGTTAGGCGAATTTGATCAGTATGCGAGTGACGCTACTTTATTAACGTAAACGGGTAAGGTAACACCTTAACTAGAGTTAGTGGACGATGAAGAACGGGTCCTCTGTTAGTTTGTTGGGCTGTGGTGCAAGTTTTAAGATGCGAGGCGTTATTTTAATGTGATTTGTGCTGTAGATATTTTTTTTGCTTTTGAACGTGTTTAATCGTAGATGATCCAACTTCATTTCTTTTCTGTGTGAGATGAAGGTTTAGCCCTAATAGTAGTATATTATATTACAAACTGGTGCACAATGACTTGCGTACTTCGTTTGTCTTAACGTTACCTCGACCAACATCGATCAATTTGCCAACCATAGTGAAAGTGATTATTAAATAATGTGATAGTTATCATTTTTTTTTTTTATTAAATATAAAGATATTTAACAAAAATATGGTGATTATTTAATAAATTCAAATAAATGAATCTGAATTTATTACACATTCTTATTTTGTTAATACTTTCACGTAACTGTTTGTGCCTAACCTAATCAATTGATTCTCTACAAATACAGCACAAAAGCAAGCAACAAAACACAAGCACAAGCTTTGATTAATTATATTCTACTAGCTTTAGCCTCGCCCACGTGGAGGTCGCAAATCATCCCACGGGAACGTACTACCGGGATAAAAAGTCTTATGTGTTAATCCAGGTTATAAACTATCTGTGTTCCAAATTCCATCCAAATCCGTTTAGTAGTTTTTGCGTGAAAGAGTAACAAACATCCATCCATCCATCCTCACCAACTTTCACATTTATGATATTATATATAATATTATTAAGATAGGATAGGATAGCTATATAGGATATAATTAATCAAAGCTTGAAACTTGAACCACAACAGGAATAAACAACTAAGTTAAAGTTGGACAATGTGGTGGAATCACGAACTGGCAGTATTTATGTGTGAACAGTCTGTTTTAGCACTAAACAAGGCGTGAGAATTTTATTCAATACTGTTTAAAGGAAATTGTATAGACAGTGGGATTAGTATGGAAGGATTGAGTTTTAATAATCTATCAATACGGTCATAATACTCATAATTTATCGATAGACATCCGGTATGTATGGTCAATCAATATTTATTTTTAGTCAGACTTTATCTTCGGTTATGGGGTGCCATCATGCATTTTGATCATTTATGTTTTTTCTAGTGATTTTTTTGAAAATGTGAAGTAAGACTGGAGTTGATACGCATAATAAGCATTTCAATGACAGCGAATTAACTAAGTAATTACCTAACTTTATGTAATTTATCTCATTTTATATCTCTTTGTCTAATTTAGTTTAATTTCATTTCATCTAATTTATTTTGTTTATATAATTTTGTATTTGTTATTACCTACTAGTATTGACCAATAACTTATATTGTGGTTCAAACTGTAATCAAAAGTTAGTTACTAATAATAAATAAATAAGCGATTTTTTTTGTAAGTACCTACCAACTCGCGTCTGAAAGACTCATGGATTCTCTTACAATAATAACAATTTTGTTTCTACATCCATATTGTTAATTAGATTTTGTCAAAAAAAAGGGAGCATTTTTCCTTTGAGAAGTTAATGCGTGAAGTTATTGAAGGTCGGGAATTAATGACACGTGCCCGAATTATAAGGATAACTTTCATGGCGTTAATTTGACACGTGTCGACATAATAACGGGATAAAAAAGCAAAGTGAATATTTGAGTTGGATTCTATTTCTTTTTTCAGTGTTTGTATAGCTTTTGCATTTTGGATTGATTTCTGAAATAATTATGCGTAAGTAACAAGTTATCCTTGAATTTGTCCTTGTAAGTTCAACATACTAGGTAAGGTAAACCAAGGAAAATTGTGATAAAATCAATGACTGAAACAAATAAGTAACATGAAATTAGTGCACGAGGTCAATTATCATTCAATTTATTGAGCAAATTCTCCTCAAGAACATAACCTCTAACCTCGTTAAGGTTAATCCTCAGCAGTAGCCCGCAAATTCAATTTTTCTTTGTTTTTTTGCAAATAGCAGCTCTGTTTTACACCGTATGTTGATCAAAATGCGATTGCAACTGTAGGAATTATATATTTACTGAATAATAATTATCAATGTCATATCAATCGTCGAACTTTGGAAATTTGTTCTACCTAAAAAATTTTATATGAAATATTCTGAAAAATTCTTAGGTGGAACACGAGACAGACATTTATCTACATATATATCCTCACAATTTAATTTCTGTCCGCCGTTTCTCCCGAACTATTTATTAAGTTTGACGATTGGTATGAAATTGCTCCGGCTGTCATTCGCTGATCTTTGACCGGCATTACTGTTAGTCAGAAACCCTAATGGCTGACAACCATTCTAGCCAAGGGGTATCATGTTACCCAGTAACTGGGCTGTGTAGGTCAGAGACGCAGTTGCTTCATGTAAAATACTGGTATTTAGCTGCACCTGGTTAGACTTTAAGCCAACCCCGATATAGTTGAGAAGAGGCTAGACAGATGGATCTCGGAGGCTGGATTTGAACACGTTAACGAATAGGCACGTCCTCTAACACAAGAGCCTTACACATAACTAAGCCCCACTGCTTACCCTTTCGGGGATACAGGCATGATGTTATGTTTTGTTATGCCACTGACCAAAACTCTCACCTTTAATTTCCTACTGCCATTTTATGAATACAAATGAGGCCGTGATCATTATGGCGCTGTCGATATTAACACTTAATAATTTGTAAATATATTTCGCGAATAATTAAGACCCCTGGAGGGGGTATCGAGTGGCCTATTACGGTGTCCTATTTTTGTCGATTGAATCTAATGATTTTATTTCTGTAAGTAGGTTTGTACAAACACATAGGTAAACATGTCAATAATATTTTAAAATCTGGGTCTTGTGTTGTGGGTGTTGTCTTGTCGATATACAAATTTCTTAAATCGTGTTATCTATACTAATATTATTATAAAGAGGTAAAAGGAGATGTTAGATTTTGGGCTACCACTATGTACACTACATAGAAAAATAGGAAAAAAATAAGGGCTTTTCATAAAAATACTAACAAATTAATGTGAAGAAGAGTAAAGGCGTACAAAAATGATCATTTGGGAAGCTTTTTAATATGATAACCCTATTTTTAGGTTAGCCATGTATGACAGATATTTTCGACGTTTGACGACTTTGACAGTTTCAAGTTTCGAGAAGTGACGTATTTGTTTGCTTTGACTTTGAATTGGACGAGTTTCGGAGATTTGGTGATTGTTTTTGTTTTGCGACCCAGTTTACTACTAAGGACATTGATTGATTGCTTCTCTGTTGACATCAGCTTTGTTATATGGTTTCTGATTCAACTGTGATTTGGGTTTCGTCGTATAGGTGGCATTGTACAATAACAAGTTGCACTAGGGTTGCACTTATTTTATCATTGCTGCCGCAATCGAGTAGACTGTAGTCTTAAACATAATAACATAACACCACGCCTGTATTCCCAGAAGGGTTAGGCAGAGGTGTACCTATAGCACACCCACCCACTGTAGTCTTATTTTACTATTATAACGAAACGCATGTATTTTCGGAATTCGTGTGTTATTT
Source organism: Griposia aprilina (assembly GCA_916610205.1). Lineage (NCBI taxonomy): Eukaryota > Metazoa > Arthropoda > Insecta > Lepidoptera > Noctuidae > Griposia > Griposia aprilina. Next base: position 19,330,258 of record OU744288.1, read on the forward strand.
TTTTTTATCGTAGATATTACATATACACGTCAATCAAATGTCATTGCCAAAATGACATTTCGCGTATTACTGAACTACCATATTTGTGTTGTGTTCTTCTCCTTGAGCAAGTTCAAGTTCGAATGTACATTGAAACGAAGTAAACTAATAGAAAATTAACATAAAAAAATAGTTACTATATTGTATAGCGATATTTACATATACACTATATGTAAATATCGCTTTACAATATAGTAACTATTACAATATAGTAACAATGGAGCTAGCCTAGGCTACATACATTTCTGGAACATGTCCTGTGTTTTCACTCCTCTTGCTTAAACTCAAACTTAACTCAAACTCAAAGCATTTATTTCAAATAAACCAATTACAGGCACTTTTGATTTGTCAAGGGGTCGGTCAGTCAGAAAGATGAAGCTAGTTGCTCATTCCAAAGCGGATTAGGTACCTATGGAGAAGAACGGGCAAGAAACTCCACGGACACTCTTTTAAATCAAAATATGGTTAAAAATATTGGTTAAATCATTCATGTTGAATTTATGCATGTGAAAATGATGCAGAACGTTAAACGCGTCCATAATAAAAAGACAAAAACAATTCAAATATTAAGTACTTAAATTAAATTAAAATAAGCCGTGGCAGTTAAGATATGACCAGTACCTACTGACGGCGCCCGTTCACGAACATGACGTACGTAAGTTAAGTTAAGCGCTAATTGTAACATACTGAGCGGGTATAAAATAGCATATTTTCCTCTAGGGGAAAAAGTATTTTTATTTTTGACAGTTACCAACGAGCCTACAAAAACGAAAAAATCTTTATTCATAAGTAGTATAATCATGAATAAAGACTCGACTTATTTCTGTTTCATAGAAAAAGAAAAACATTTTATTTTTGAATCTGGAACTAAAGGCGATGATCTCTTCGGTAAAATGCGTGTATTGCGTTGCGGCTACAGAAGAAATTAAAAAATGGCATCGGCTTAATCTTTAGAATTACAAATTGAATTGCTGACCGTAATTTATTTTTAATATTGTATTTGATTATTTTATTTTCTCGCAATCGAATCGTAGTGAAAAGTAGAGTGCGCTAAAACCCATTATATACGAGGTAGTTTTACTCCCGAGCTTTAGCGAGGGTGTAAATAGAAACCGAGTTATTTTAGTTATTAATTATAACCCCTTGTATAACAATTTACTATTGTTTGTAAGTTTGTATGTAGGGAGTATTCTCTGAAAAAACCAGTTGGAATTAAAAAAAAACTTTGTGCATTTGATAGCCCAATTCTTGAGGAAGGGTATAGGCTATTTAATATCACGCTAGGACCCTTAAGATCCGAGAAAAAAGAAAAAAAGGCAGAAAGAACGCTAAGCGAAAACGAAGTAATACCGCAAGCAGGCGATGCGATGCGGTGGGGTGGGTCAGGGAAAGAAGAAATTTCACGCGGACGAAGTCGTGACCAGAAGTTAGTGTATTGATAAATTGATTCTAGTATGATTTACTGCCTAGACTTTTCCCAACTTTGTTGGGTTCAGCTTCCAGTCTAACCAGATGCAGCTACCCATGCCCATATTTTACATGGCGCCACTGCTTATCTGACCATCACAACCTAGTTACTTTGTAATACAACGGTAAAATTGCCTCAGTATACCTCAAAGTAAATAGATTCTTGCTTCTTTGCTTATAATAATAGGTCTTTACCTATGAAATTGCCGTTTTGTATGAAAAAATTTAAACGATTTTTTTTCATGAATTTTTTATTTGTATTAATCGAAGTAATCACCCATGCAATCAATGCATCTTTGCCATCGCAGTGGCAGTTTATTGATGCCCTTCTTAAAGAAATCAGCTGGACGGGAGGCAACAAATTCTTCAAAGGCATTTTGTACTGCCTCTCGGGTATTAAATTTTTTTCCCGCCAAGAAGTTATCCAAATTCTGGAAAAAGTAGTAGTCTGTAGGCGCAAGGTCTGGTGAGTAGGGCGGATGACGGAGAGCTTCCAACCCCAGTTCTTGCAACTTGGAGACCGTCTGCTGTGCAGTATGAGGTCGCGCGTTGTCGTGCAGGAGCAGCGGAGACGAGCGATTGACCAATGCTGGTTGGAGATGCGCCAGCTTCTCCATCATTGTGTTCAGTTCTTCACAGTACACATCTGCAGTAATGCTCACCCCGTTTGGTAAGAAGCTGTGATGAATCACACCGGCGCTAGACCACCAAACAGTGACCATCACTTTTCTAGGGGTAAGTTTTCGTTTAGGGCATTGTTTAGGTGCTGAACCAGGATCCAACCAACTTGCTGAGCGCTTACGGTTATCAAACAGAATCCATTTTTCATCGCAGGTAACAATGCGGTTCAAAATTCCTTCATTTGTGTGTCTGTTGAGCAGTGCAAGGCACGTCTCGACGCGTACTTCGCGCTGGCGATCATTGAGTTCGTGGGGCACCCATTTGTCAAGCTTTTTTACCTTGCCAATTTGACGCAAATGGACCAATATTGTTTTGACGCTAACGTCGAAAGCTGCTGCTAATTCAGCCGTAGATTGTGTATCATCAGCTTCCACAATCGCCTTTAATTCGTCATTGTCGACCAAAGTCTTCGGACGACTGCGAGGTTCATTTTTCAGGTCGAAATTTCCAGAACGGAAGCGAGCAAACCAATAACAGGTGGTGCGTTGGTTTGTAGTGTTAGCTCCGTAAACGTCGTTGATGTTGCGTGCCGCTTGTGCCGCGTTGCTGCCACGACGGTACTCATATTCCATAATTACTCGAATTTTTAACGTATCCATGATGACGAAAAAGATTGAAATGCGATGAAAATGTAACACTAATCAATAAAGAAATGACTACTTTTAGAAAAAAAAAAATCCATGGTTTTAAAATAAAATTAATTTGAAATTAGAATTCTTAGCCAAACAAAAATTATTTTGATTTGAAATGGCCAGTACTGCAGAACGGCAATTTCATAGGTAAAGACCTAATATTAACATCTCAACAACCCAAGACTAAGTAGGTACTTAATGCGCATGAAAAAGTTGTTGTTTTCTTTAGAAGATAGATACTAAACAAAACTTGATGATAAAAATTCAATCATCGCCTCAGAAGAAAACAAAATTTTGTATCTAAATAATTTATTCATGAAAGTTTCTTAAGATATAAATTCAAATATTTCTTTTTTTATGCCTACATAAATAATAAGTACCTAAATAGTAGATACTTTTGTAGATACGTAGATAGTTTCGGTTGAAAATGGATTCAAGACAAGGCAATTAATTACCTACATTAAATTTTATAACCCAAAGATATCTCTCGATTTTTAACTATAAAAACTTTTTTACAAAAAAACAACCGACTTCCAAAAAAACACTAAAAGACGTGAAAAATAACTTTAATTTCGGAATTCGGTGTCTTTGGTTTTGTATTTTCGTTTTTGGCCACCGACTTCCGAAATTAAAGTTATTTTTCACGTCTTTTAGTGTTTTTTTTGGAAGTCGGTTGTTTTTTTGTAAAAAAGTTTTTATTTTTCACTTTTTAGTTGCGGTACCTACCCCACACAAATCGTATACCAATACTTGGTATGTAAATAACAGTGACAGGAAATTATTAACACATCATCCATATAAACTAAGTGGAAAAACATGCAGTATTAAGGATAACTCAAAAACTACTGGTCAGACCTTGATCAAATTTAAACGGGACCACATGTGAAGCACCACCTATCAAATAAAAAAAGAATCATCCAAATCTGTTCATCCAGAAAAAAGTTATGAGCTAACACACATAAAAAAATAAAAAAAAACATACAGACGAATTGAGAACCTCCTCCTTTTTGTGAAGTCGGTTAAAAATATCGAGCAGTTTCAGCAATAGCCACTCTGTTCGCAAAACGTGCTCTGCGTACAAATAAATAGATAATTTCCTGAGAATGCCGCAACTGTTTTACATAATTACACAATAAACATATCACTTACTACAGATTTCGTGAATGATAACCCTGCATTTGGATACAGATTAATTGCAAAACTATGTGCATTACAATTAATTGTTTTGTTTGTGTATTGTAGTTTGAATTGAAAGTATATACTTAAGGCGGCACTTTCACGGTAGCCCGCGAAATTCAAATTTTGTTACGTTTTTTTGCAATTTGCAGGTCACTGTCAGGTTGTATTTTGATTAAAATGCGATTCGCGACCGTAACAAATATGGCTTTACAGAAGTATAATCATTAGAATCAGCAATACATCTCTATAAGTTCATATTACCCTATTGAATGACTATTTCATGAAATCATGATATTTGAGGGCAATTCTAACTTAAGGAGTTGTATTGCTGATTCTAATGATTATAATTCTGTAAAGCCATATTTGATACGGTCGCGAATCATATTTAGATCACCATACAACCTGATACTGACTTGCAAATTGCAAAAAACGTAAGAAAATTTGAATTTCGCGGGGTACCTTGGCGCACCCCCATTAATAGAATATAAAGCAGTTTTAAAGTGGTTTAAGTATATTAAAGCTTTTAAAAAGCTTTATCTGAGTAGGTAACTACTTTCAAATTTATTCATGTTTTAAATAGATAAAGAATAAAATGTCTTTATTCAATTATTGGTGATAATTGAATCTAATCTTATTAAATAAATTAAATGAATGCTAAAAGAGATAACTAACTATACAAACACATACAAAAACAGCAGGACACTTTCCAATGAGGGCTACCGCGTTTGAGTTCGCCGCTAGAGGCGCTAGTGTAGAGTAAGGTCTCTAATTAAGTCAAATGTACCGAACGTTCACTGTTTGCGGGATTGTTTATCACGAATTTTAACTAATGATTCATTTGTTGTAATGGTTGCGCCCATTCCTGATTAATTATGGAATATGGAATAAGATTTTAAGTAAAATGTTAGGATCTAATTTGGTAGCACCTAAGGAAGAATGATATTTGTGTGCAATTTAAATATTCATTTGAAGTTTTAAAATGTAATAAAATAAACATATTACGAATTTATGGGAAATTTTAACATCAAATAAAACTACTGACGGGACCATACTAGCCAGTGGTGCCAACCGGTGAGCACAAAATCGATAGCCCCCTTTGGGATACCCTGCTGTTTTATTTTTGTTCAACAAAAAAGACTTATATATTAATTTCATGTTTTTAATTAAATTTATGCGTGGATTACTCCTTGCTTAGTTCTTAACAATGGACATCAAGGTCTTATCCTTAGTATTATCTTTCTGTTTCTGAAAGATATGTGAGAAATCTGTTCTGTCAATCTCATGTCAAATAATATGATCGATTTATTGTTATTTCCGTAAACCAATCGCTAATTGACTGATTTAACATTAGATTGCTAATCAGACTGATCAGCCTATCAAACTCAGGATGGAGGGGACAAGCCTTTTAAGCATATGTGGTGTATGTATAGTTAAAAGGTTCACTAAGTTAATTCGACGATAGAATTATAAATATTTATCTTGGAATCACCCATTATCTTGACGTATTCAGGAATAACGGAAATCTACCTCCGAATTTTCCATTAAAACTGCGTAATACAACAATCGTTAAATCTGACTTATGTCTGTTTAGAGAGTATTAAATGTGTATTAATATCCTTTACATTGATTTATGACTGTACGAAGAACTCATTCATTCATCGATAACCCCTTTTGAGTTATTTCATTTAGTTACTGAAATGTAGGACTTGCCAAGAATGTAACGTGTTAATCTAGATTATTTGTAGCTGTTCTATAAAATCGTTACCCTTCGGATATGAGCTACACGCTCAAGTGACATGCGTCTTGCGACAACGACTGCGGAGAAAACAAACTAGTCACCGCGGTGCGACTTGCGAATCGTCGCGGGCGCTGCGCCAAACAGTTGACACGCACGCGTGTCACTGGTCGCAAGTCGCATCGCCAGAGGTCGTGAACGGGCCTTAGCTAGAGTGGGATCTGACAGGCTGTCACATAACATTGGAGCTGTGAGCCAAAATTGTTACGCTCTGCGCAGAGACTATAGACCGTGAAAGAGATGGCGGGATGCGCTGGACAGATTCGTGATTGGCCAACACTACTTGCATCGTATCTAAATGTGGGAAAATACGGGTTACAATGTTGCAATATTATTGATCTTCTGGATGCAGTTTATATTAATGAAACTGTAGCTGAATTATGAACATAAAATGGACTGGTTTTGCATATTTCTTTAAATCTAATTGTAGTGACATAAACTATAGAAGGGCTTGAATGTTTCATACCTGTCTTCTGAAACAAATTGGGTAGATAGATATAACGGTAATGGCATGAATTCTAAGAATTACTGTTAAAATACAGGGTCAAATTAAATTAAATAGCGAAACTCCGCGGACGTGACGGGTATACGATAAAATTTAAGTAAAAAGAATTGATGTTTTTTTCTTCAGGGGTCAACGACCGCTCGTAATGTTACTAGATACGTGAAGTATAAGTTGAAAAAATATATTTTATCGTGTTTAGATACCGATAGGTACCAATCACGTGTGTGAAGTTTACACAAAAAAACCGTTTTTTTTTAAACTGATATTTCAAGTCAATACTAATACTAATAGAGGTCGATGACCCCACAAAAAAATCATCAAATTAATTTCGTTTTTGTTTTATCATGTTTAGATATCGATAACCATCACATCTGTGGAGTTTCGGTAGCTAATTTAATTTGAACCTTTAGTTTCTTACTGTTGAGTGTACTAGGAACATATGCCTGTTCCATTCAATAATTTTATCAAGTAATGCGTCTAAAAAATATCAATGTTCCTGCTTTGATCTTCACACGATTCTTCATTTCTTCCACATCGTCAGTTACATTCATTCAATGTGATCATAATTCTCTTTTTTTATTCCCAGATTTATATTCATGAGTACCTACTACTGGAAACTAACTCGAGCATAAAATACGAAAGAAATCATTAAATTATGTTATCCGGATCGCAAAAGCTAAAATTAAACTGAATGGGCTAAGTCTAGTCTAGACTAATTGCTTTATTTACTTCGTGGATCAGCTTCTCCAATAAATAAATTATTTATCTTTTCTTAAGCTTAAATGTCCACACTGACAAAAAACACAATAAAAAAATACTTAAAAGACGTTAGTACTTATATCCTAGGATGTTAGTAACAATGCGGCTTACGATCTATGTTAGTACGTATACTCTACGACAGACAGTGTTGTTTTGATGAGATGTCTCACTAAGGGGCTCTCATCAAGCCTGTCAGCTATCACCTTCAGGAGGATGTTGCCACTGCCACGCAATCTGGCGAACAGAGACGCACTTTTCTTCCATACAATAGCTGAGAAGCTGTCGACTCGGGCTTTTGTGTACATCTCTGACGCACTGCAGTAACGCGGCAGCCGCATCAGCACCCTGAAGGCGTTGTTATATTGGACGCGCAGCTCCCCGACGGCACGTTTGGTACAGTTGATCCATAGGGCGCTCGAGTACAGAGATTTGCAGTCTGCTTTATATAGCGTGTGTTTGACCGCTTCTGTACATCGAGCGAACCTACGGGCCAACATGTTCGCCCGTACCGCTAGTGCTCTGCATTTCCGTTCAACATCAGCATCATCTCTAAGGTTGTCAGCAATCAAATGTCCCAAGTGATGTACCCGACGGATCGGGACATCGTTAATTTTTATTGGTGGCACATTTACTGGACATTTACTGCCAACAGCCTTAAAAACCATGAGTTCGGACTTCCTCACATTATATAGCAGCCCATGGCTGGCAGCCTAGTTCTTACAGATTTCGACAAGTTTTCCGAGTGCGCTGACCGAGGGAGTCAACAGCACCATGTCATCCGCATAACTGAAGTTGTTAAAACACACCCCGTCAACAAAACACCAAATGCGTACTGCTGAGTCCCTCGATCAATGCATTCAGATAAAAAGCATTAAGTTAAAAAGATTTGGGGAGGTTAAGCCCCTCTGCCTCACGCCACACTCCAACCTGTACGGTATAGAACAGCCATTCCCCCACCTTACCATGTTAGTTTGATTGCTGTACCAGTACCTAAAAACGTTCAGCAGCTCATTGGGTATCTCTGTTCCCTTTAATTTATCCCAAAGAATGTCGTATAACACCAGGTCGAAGGCCTTAGATAGATCCAGGAACGCCGCATAAACTGGTGTACTCCTGTCAGCGTAGTACCCGACAGTGTGCTTAAGGCACGCTATTGCACTTTCGGTGGATAGGTCAGGTCGGAACCCAAATTGCGCATCGTGTAAAGATATATATTTATCTAGCTTTACGTTAAGCACACTGACAAGCACCTTCGCGACAATCTTTGCCAGAGAAATTGGCCTATAATTCAACCTAACCTAACCTTTGTCTTAACTAATATTATAAAGAGAAAAGACTTAATTTTTTGTATGTTTGTTTGTTACGCTTTCACGCTAAAATGGCTACGCGGATTTGGATAAAATTTGGCACACGGGTAGATCCTGACCTGGATTAGACATGACCTGGATACTTTTATCCCGATATTCCTATGGGATCGAGACTTATGCAGGTGAAACAGCGGGGCGCAGCTAGTTAAAAATAAGAAATGCGTGAGTGTCGTGGAACACTTGGATGGAACGAAGTCTCTTTCGTAGTATATTTAGAACATCCATAGAACAAATTTGATTACCATAAAAAGGGTTATATTGAGTCAACCTTAAAAGATAGGCATATGCTGTCGTGGACTTTTTTTTTGAACTTTTAAAGTGAAACAATGTGGTTATTCATGATTTTTGTGTAACTTTAACCGTATATGCAGCGCACGCAACGGAAGCTCTAAAAAGGAATATTTTTTCCCGTTTTTGCAACATTTTTCATTTATGCTCCGCTCATATTGGTTGTAGCGTAATGTTATATAATCTAAAGCCTTCCTCGATAAATGGAATATTCAACACAAAAAAAAAAAACAATTCCAACCAGTAGTTCCTGAGATTAACGTATTCAACCTAACAAACCAATAAAGAAAGGGTCGTGATGGAAACTTGTGCCGGAAAATTCTTACACTCTTTTCGCCTAGTCCCCATCCGCCAAGTCCGTACCGTGCGATAAGGAACTTCGTTCCAATAATAAATAAATAATAATATCCTATGACACTCGGCACTTCTGTAGCTTCCCATTTGTAAAAGAATTTTCGTAATCGGATCAGTAGTTACGAAGATTACCCCGTACCTACATACGAACTCACAAATTATAGATACCTCTTTAAAATATTACCTATGATAAATAGTACTCGTAGATTGGTTTGATCTTTTACTATAAATAAACGTGGCCTAGCTTTCTAGTGCTTTAATCTAGTATTTCCAATACAAGGTATAAGATTTAAGTGCTTTTATGTGTTTACATATTATTTAGTCTGAAATAACAAGAAATTCGGGTTTCGGGATCACGTCTATATAGGTCCTACTTCTAAACAGTATTGGCTGCTGTTACGAAGTAATTTAGGGTGTCGGTCCAGTACCCTAACTAACCCTACACTGTCAATCACGATCTGAATCATTTTGAAGTCTATTGCTAATCCATTACCTCAACATGTTCGAAAAATTTGTCTGCTCAACAACGTAAATAACGCAATGACTGTTGTTGAACTATCAAAATGAAAGCTATTCCGACTGTTAGTGTGTTACGCGATTACACCGCAGGATTGTGTGCCTTTATGTAGGTAGGTAGCTAATCAGACTTGATTTGGTTTACTTACATGTTGAATAATAGACTAATAAATTAATGTTCAGAATGCTTAAACAATTCATTGTGTAATAAATAAGCCTAAATTTAATTGTTATACATATATGTATGACGGCGCAGCATATATGGCGTCGTCTAGTTTTGATACGAAGTTACTGGTACCACCGAAAAGGTCGGATAAGACACTGAATGGTGACCATAGATATAAGAATGATGGTGACAGGCACTCTGGTAGAGCGTCGCATCTATGGTTGCGTGAGAGCTGTTTTCTGATGTCAGGGAAGCTGCTGTCGTACCACGTCCAACTCAAACTGCTATATGCCGGCAGAATCCTGATAATGTTGAAGCTGTTGAACCACTAAATACGGTATCCTGCGCCGTTATAAAGATACTTATCTAAAGATAAGATCTCACTAGGTGTACCAACTCTTTTCTTTAGGGTTCCGTACCCAAAGGGTAAATTGGGACCCTATTACTAAGACTTTGCTGCCCGTCCGTCTGTCCGTCTGTCACCAGGCTGTATCTCGTGAACCGTGACATTGAAATTTTCACATATGATGTATTTCTGTTGCCGCTATAACAACAAAAACTAAAAAACAGGATAAAATAAATATTTAAGGGGCCTCCCATACAACAAAAGTGTCTTTTTTTTGCAGTTTTTATATATATAATGGTACGGAATTCTTCGTGCGCGAGCCTGACTCGCACTTGGCCGGTTTTTTAGTAATAATCCGCCCTGTTTGCAAGTTCAATAATTAAAATTAAATTAACGACTCGTTTGAAGTTGCTAATTGCTATTCAGATGGTATAAATAAATGTTATTTCTATCACATCAATTCTACGATATATTAACCAGAACCCTAATTACGTAACACATTATCTATCACAATCTGAATCATATTGAAGCCTATTGCTAATCCATTGCTTCATATGTTTGAAAAATTTGTCCGCTCAACAATGTAAATAACGTAATGAATCTTGTTGAACTATCAAAATTAAAGCCATTCCTACTGTTAATGTGTTACGCAGTTACCCCACTGGAATATTAAATTAATCCTTGCCACGTCTAAAAGTCCTACCAGTTATGACTTACGGAGCCGAAACGTGGACACTCACGGTAAGACTAGTCCAAGGATCGGGCTCAGTGGCGTTCACTAGGAGAGGCCTATATCCAGCAGTGGACGAATATAGGCTGATAATGATGATGATGACGTTAAAAATGAACACGTAAACACGATTACGTATATCCTTGTAAAGTTATAACAATCATCGAAAGGCAGTACCTCCGTCTCAATTCCGTCCGACCTTCTAATATTTGTCTAAACCGATCGAAACCTTGTTTGGAATCCGTCCATATTAATCTTCCATCTTGTTAGGAATTAGATATATCTTCATAGATCCGGATTGTTACGCAATAATTTATAAGGGTTTACTGTTCAGTGTTCATTTGCTAATTGGTACAACCGATAGGGTTGATGTTGATCAAAGATACAATATAAGGATCCATCAAACAGGCGCGACACGCAACGCGAATCGCACGCGACACGCAACGCGAATCGCACGCGACATAAAGGTATCGCTAGTCGTGCGAAAGGCGGTGCCTTTGTGTCGCGAAGATGTGTGTAGACGTTACAAAATACGATAAGTTTTGCTCATAGATTACTCCAATACTCTGTCTACTTGATGTCCCCCTAATCCCTATGTACCTGGATACTTAACTATTTTACGAACTAGTAGTTTGTTTCAATAATTTAACTAGGATTCTGATAATATCATCATTATGGTATTTGACGCTTAGAAAATTTAGTGAAAACAACATCCAAATAACATTTAGTCCGATAAAGATGCCATCACTCCAAAGTACTTATAACATTTCCAAATAATACGAGAGATGAATTTATTCAACGAATTTGTCAGAAAGTCTGCAGTAACAAAAATAACAAGCAACTTCCATTACCAACTGCGTTGTATTTCCAGATAAGCTAAATAGCGCGATTCTGTGAAACTCACGTGTACCTTACCCTCGCGCCAACTAGAGACTTTCCTTCAACCTAATTTTATCAAGATGGATATAGTTTCTAATACCACGTTCCTTTCCAGAATCTAATTTCTGCACAGTTTATTACATAAGAAGTTATTAGAATACAAGCCGTGTGCCCGATGGGAGTTCACACCGGCAAAAATAACGAGCTTCTATACAAACTTTCATCCCCTATTCAACTCCTTTAGGGGATGAATTTTATAAAACCCTTCTGAAGTGTTCACTTTCGTTAAAATCCTTCTGAAGTGTTCACTTTCGTTAAAATCCTTCTGAAGTGTTCACTTTCCTTAAAATCCTTCCACAGTGTTCACTTTCGTTAAAATGTTTCCGCAGTGTTCGCTTTCGTTAAACTCGTCATTAATAAGGAACTCTTGTGCAAGAAATCGTGCTTCTAGACCTCCGGCGGGATCTCATGGTGGCATGGAGAGTAGGACCATCGCACCCCTAGTGCTGGGCACGCCACAATTGCGGTGGTAAGTCCCCTCTTTAAGGAGTGGATTGAGAGGCGCCATGGCGTCCTCACATTCCGCCTGACGCAGGTCCTCACCGGACATGGTTGTTTTGGGAGGTTCCTGTTTCGTGTAAGGCGGGAAGAAACGCCCGGGTGTTCCCACTGTGTGGATCGACCGGAGGACACGGTGGAGCATACGTTTCATTTGAAAATAAATGCTTTGGGTGGAGGTCTGCCCGGCTTGGGCGGAGCACCGCCGTGACCAAGCGGCGGCGATCGGCGGCGGCGATCTCTCGCGTCCGGCCCTGGTCCAGCCATGGTAAGGAGTGAGAGGGCATGGGATGCCGTCACCTCCTTCTGCGAAGCGGTAATGCTTGCGAAGGAGGAGGCGGAGCGCGTGAGGGTGAGGCAATCGTTGCACCCTCACGCCCCTAGTTGCCGCAGGAGGATACACCCTGGGCGTCGGGAGTCGATAGCCGATTCCCGGCCACCGTAGGCGCGGGCATGCGGACGACGAGCAATGGGTAGCTCACCGTCCGGTAAGGACCAGGTCCGGGTCGACGGAGCGTTGTCTTCCACGCGCGCCTCAAAGAGATGTCAGCACCATTGACGGGGTCCGATAGGACCGATGTCTGCCGGGGTCGCGGATTGTTCGAAAGAGTCACCGTGGCCCTGGCGCACAGGCAACTGAAGGAACTCGGGAGGGTCTTAGTCAGTAAAAGTCTGACAAGCCCTCCCGCTCCGCCCAGAGCGGGAGAAGTTATTTAATGCCTTCCCATCCAAAATAAAAAGACCTAGCGTTACAGGGTGTGCGATATAATTATGTCAGTAAAGAAGACTCGTCAAATGCGACCCAGGCCCGGCGCAAAAAAGGTGTATCTCATTTGTTTCATTATAACTAATAGAATAAATACACATAAAATATATATTTCAACTAATTTCAGTGGCTATCATGCAAATGTATTGCTATGAGTTTTTATTCTGGAATAATATGTATTTACTTAATTTATCCAAGTATTTCTTTCGTGATGGGTGCAAAATCACTAAATAGTTTATTTTTTAATACCAGGAGCTTTTTTTTTTTTTTTTTGGTGGGATATCATCAAATTACCTCTCCCGCTCTGGGCGGAGTGGAAGGGCGTGTCAGACTCTTACTGACTAAAACCCACCCGTGTTCCTTCAGTTGCCTGTGCGCCAGGGCCACGGTAACGCTTTCGTACAATCCGCAACCCCGGCAGGTAATACCAGGAGCTAACAAAGTTACTGAATAGTGTTATTTTTTAATTCCAGGGGCAAATTTAGTAATATGTTTTTATTGATTGACTTTATAGAGATTTCCTTCATAACTAATATTTTTTTTGAATATTTATTAAACTTACATAATTATAATAAATATCAGAGGCTTATATTATAATATTACCATGCGTTTTTACTAAAACAACAGATCAGTACTGAAATTAAAAGATTTTTATTAAGTAGATTTTCGTATGTAATTACTAATTAGTAATTAAAAAATCGCCGCACCGCGCCGCGTTTAGTGTTTAAATTGTACGTAAATGCTCTAGTGTAATTACACGAGAGCATTTAGGTACAATTTAAACTATCGTGTGTACTGTTAACCGGCTCGTTGGGCCAATGGTCGCAATTACTGCCGAACATGAGGTCCTGGATTCGATTCCCGGATTAAACAAAGTGTTATTGTGTTTTTCCATCTGGAATGTCTTACTATCAGCCCAGAGACTGGATTTGTGCCCGGTTGATGGAAATAGGCTCGCCCCCTATTATATGTGACTTAAACATAACTGGCGAAAGGTAGGTGTTCTATGGGTACACTTCTGCCTAACCTTTCGGGAATTACAGGCGTGATATTATGCTATGTAAAACTCAATTATTTTACTGTTTTGGACTTTGGTTAGGAAATCACTTCTAAATCGCATCGTTTTCGACCCTTAGTCTTTGGGATATTGCACATAGAAGCTCTCTGCCTTTTTCTTGGCGGAGAAATCTTCAAAAGGCACTCAAAAGATGATTCTGTACATCTTGATATAATGCAGTCTTTACCTATTGATATTATTACTACCCTGCTTCGTACCGTTTTTACGTCTTGACTAGCGTTGCCGGAGCGAAATATTCCGAAGTATTCCCGTCGAATTATTCGCGAAACATTCGGAAGTATTGAGTAGTATTCGGAATTATTCCCCGAGAAGAAATATCTAGCTAAGTACATGTTTGGCCACGCATAGAGTAGGTAGTTGTGTAGGTAGTTAGTGGTAATGAACCTGCTGCGAGTCGCGGGGCGGGGTGGCACTGCCACGTGCAAGTGTTCGACTATTGATCGCTAGATGGCGACGCAATTACCATTGCAAATTACATATGTTCCGCGTTAGTGATTGTGTATTCATACCCACGAATCTTCCTTCCTTCCTACCTTCCTAACCTTGGTCACTGCAGCAGCAGAAAGCGCACGCAGGCGAGCACTACTGATGGAAGTTGTACAGTTACAGCTTTTACGTTTACTCGTTAGAGGGCGTTAATGCCCGTGGCTATATATATATTACTACGCGTTCATTAATAAAAATGAGTCTAATACGATTTGAAAACTTCCGAATATTTCCTTTCATCTACTTAGATATGTACTTACGTAATAAGTTTTTTTATGCGGTTTAGGTGTGCAAGTGATGTTTTGTGAGAATACTATGTACATAAAGGTAAATAATAATATATAATATAAACTCATCTTAGTACCTACTAAGATGAGTTTATATTATATATTATTATTTACCGAGATAAATAGTAAAACGGTACCTATTACCTATATTATTTCAATTGTTTCTTTATGTATGTACTTTAGTAAGATTTCGGTTGAACACTACCTATTCTAAAAAGAAGGAGATAATCTTTTTGGTAAAACATCGTTATAAAAAAGTACGTAGGTAACCCTAACTTCTTATTTTTTTTTTTAAACCATTAGGTAGGTAAAGTACTTAAAAACATTTTTACGCTTGTACATAACATCCGCACAAAATCGACACAGTTTAAACTCATCCATACTAAAATAAAATAATAAGTACCTAGTCATAAGCAGATAACTACTTACAGGGAATTATTCCCGCATAGTAGGTACGTAGGCATCGAATAATACTTCGTTGATTATTGAATGAAGTGCTGGCGTCGCCGTGAGACTAACGAGGGAAGTTCTCCATTTACAGTTTTACTCTTGCTCGCTAGATGGCGTTAATTCACGTAATGCACCGACGAAATATCTAATACACGGCGAGTCTCCTCAAGCTACCTACGCATACATTCGTAACTACTGGGAATAATTTAACTCTTAATAAGTAATAAAACGTAGGTCATCTACTTCATCCTTACAATATTTATTTTACTCTGCATTCTTGCTGCGGTAGTATTCCTTCCAATCGAAGTATTCTTTTGAATGTTTCCGAATTATTCCGAATACTTCCGAAGTTTTGCAACGCTAGTCTTGACCAAGCATAGAGATCTCTTTATTATAATTATACATACATACATAACATCACGCCTGTATTCCCCGAAGCGTTAGGCAGAGGTACCTATAGCACACCCACATTTCGCCAGTTATGTTTAAGTCCCATGTAATAGGGGGTGAGCCTATTGCCATCAACCGGGCACAAATCCAGACTCCGGGTTGCTACCAAGAAATACCAGATTGAAAAACCCAATCACACTTTGCCCGACCCGGGAATTGAACCCAGGACCTCATGCTCAGCAGTAGCGCTTGCGACCACTAGACCAATGAGGCAATAATTAAGACAAAAAAAAATGTAAGTTTAATATACCTACTATATATGTACATAAACCTTCCGAATTTTCCTAAATGATGGTAAAAATCGCATTAAAATCCCTTGCGTAGGTAGTTTAAAAGAACACTGCGCTCACAGAGATATATCTACACGAAAAGCGACCTTAATTTATAAATGTATAGACTAGTGGGATAGTTCACAAGTCTAATTAAAACATACCTAATTCTTAATTACCCAGCTTCCACAAACACTATTACGAGCAATACGTTTACCTTACGTTCACGTACAGACTCGCTCCTATCAAATTAAACGCTACTAGTTTCTGGCAAGCAGAGACACGCCGTGATTAGAAAACGTTTGACTTTGAAATCAAAGACCTAGGGTGTGCTGCGAGGCGTACGTATAGTGTGTCGTTAATTACAACGCATTTTTTTTTTGTTTTTTTTTTTTTAAGTTTGTGGTTTGAGTGTTTGTCGTTTTCTTGGTAGCAAACCAGTGTTAATTTTTTTTTTTTGATTTGTTATTTTAACGAGTGTAAATCATAGTTGCGAAGTTCCTTACTGCGATGTACGTTACTGCGAATGTTTATTATCACGACGTTCGTTGTCGCGAAAATTCTATACTGCGATGATTGCAGTTTCGATAACACGCTATTGCGATGGGGGCGCTATGGAGGTATGGAGGACTAGGTACCACAAAAAAGTGAAAAATAAAAACTGTTTTACAAAAAAAAAACAACCGACAAGTTGATGGCAAAAAACGAAAATACAAACCAAAAAACACCGACTTCCGTAATTAGTTATTTTTCACTATTTGTGTTTCTGGAAGATTTAAAAAAAAAAAGTTTTAATTTATGATATCTATGGTCTGGATTACTTCTATAAGTTCACTATCATCATCTGCCTTTTCCCAACTGTGTTAAAGTCGGCTTCTAGTCTAACCGGATACATCTGTATACATGGAGTCTATCTAACCTCCATAACTCAGTTACTGGGTAACACGATCGCCCTTGGCAAGACTGGTTGTCAGACTTTCGACTACCTGTAACGACTGTCAAAGATCAACGAATGACAGCCGGGACCAACTGCTTAACGTGCTTGCCGAGGCACGGAGGGATCTCGGTATATAATGAATGGTTACCTATCCACGGACCGACCTCGGCAAGCGTTGCTTAACCTTGAAGATCAACCGGTGCGGCTTTTATTATTAAGCCACAAACCTACACTTCATTACACATATTACTACACTGAACTAAATGTTGCTAACCGAATCGCCGGTAATCACCACCCAGCGGGCCTAGACAAAGTAACATTCGATTAGCGATGACGCTAGTAGAAAAGCCAAAAAATGTGTGGAATTGACATAAGCTATCGAAATGCCACGTGATCATAGGTTAACGAATAGAAATTAGCTAGACGATGTTAACATCATTCGATTCTATGAAAAGAATCGACAGCGTCGAACGATTACTTCCATAGAGATGCGTGGCCAAGTGACACTTTTTGACAAGCGTTATCGCTAGTTTTCGATTCGTATGTATAATATAATATTAGCGTAAGCGGTAGCGATTGTAGAAATAGAATCGCTCCGAAGCGAATGACATTTGTCTAGGCCCTCTGAACAACGCAGTCAGGGCCTGCTGATGGCTAAAAGTTGGTTACTTCTTGAAACTATATAGTCCTCCAGACCGTATTTCGGCCATAGCGGCCAATCTCAACGGAAACTAACCTTCGGCGCGGGAGATATTATAGTGCACAAGTGTGTGCGCAGACACAGGTGCACTCTCTCGTCCCTCACTTTCATAGTGCGATGGGCAATTCGACACGACCGGAGAGAGATCAGGCGCAGGACGTGCTTATCACGGGGCACGGCACGGGGATATCACAACGCCAACTTCCAAATTTCTGGCTGTTACTAAGAAATTACTTATGGAAAAACCCAATAACACTTTATCTGACCTGGGAATCGAACCCAGGACCCAATGCTCAGCAGTTGCGCTTGCAACCACGAGACCAACGGAACAGTTACTATGGCGTATTGAGACTACTAAGGAGTCATCAAATTGATATTAGGTATAGCATTCTTCAACCAAAAAAACCACAATATTTTTTCTTCTTCAATGTAACTCTGAATGGTCGTGCCTTCTCTGCAAGAGAAGACGCCTTTGCCTTGTTGTGTCATAATAATAGCTGGTATTATAATTATTCAGGCATATTAATGTAGTCAGAAGGTAAATGTGGTGTGGTGGGTGATCACAGACCACATCTCACACATCAATTTGATTGGTAGACAGGGTAAAAAAAGAGAAAGGTTAGAGCGATGTGGTTTGTTTCTCGGGACCCCAAAAACATACTATGATGTAATGAAATAACTTATTTAATTGAATAACCTATAATTGTTTGCGTATAAACGGAATAACTGAAAATTCGGGGTACATCCAATTTCAATGTACTTAAAACTTTTTTAATCTGACATACCCACAGATTTTGATGTTACAAGGCCTGCGAAAATCGTAAACGCACATATATACCTTGTATGAAGTTCTTGTTCAAGTGGGTTACATTACATTTTGTACCGTAATCTACCATTCTTTTTCTTTTCGAGTCGATGGTACTTTTTAGATTAGATGGTAATTGGTACTTGTTTGAGTAGTAGGTTTTTTTAAAGTTTGTTTGGGATCTACGATATACAGTGAAACTATTTTCTTAATGTCCCTCAGGAATCATCGCATTTCCGAATACAAACGAATGCTAATTTCCATGTCCATCAATTATTAGATTTATCGTGTATAATAATTTGAATTCAGAACTAAGTACTTCATTGTTGTTTTGATTTCCGTGTGAACTATATAAACAAAACAACAATAAAGTACTTAGTTCTTTTTTAGTTAAAGGATTCTAATCTTCTGCTCGGTAAACACTGTTACTGTTAGCCCGTATCATCTCACTGCTCGGAAATGGCCTCTCCCAATGACATCCAGTGCTTGCGATCCAGGGGGCCAAGTCTACTAATTTACAAACGTCGCAATGGTCTCTGCTTTGTAAGTTTTTGACGGATTTGCCATACAAAATCTGTCAAAAACTAACAATTACGAGACCATTGTGACGTTTGTAAATTAGTAGACTTGGCCCCCTGGGCTAATGTAGACCACTGTGGTTGTTTGTTTTGCAATGATTTTTTCTTCCCATGAATTTCACGGTAGGATTACACCTATCGACTGATCGATCTGATCGTTGTAAATGAATAATAAAATGGCAACACACAAGATATGACGGAGAATATGGGTATGAGAACACCGCGAAAGGGGTTGGGAAGACGGATAAGATGGACCACGATTATTATAAAGACGTAAGGTGCACGAGAAAACTATAAAAATATAAAAGAAGTTAAAGGACTAGTTTTCCTTTTTTATTTACAATGATCCCTACTTATGTTTAATAGACCAAGCCATCGAACTCTCACTTCACAATTTCCGCACGTTCCTGTCCAGATTATAAAAATAAATAGCTAGGTTAAATTGTTTCTGAAGAGCCTAGTTGGAACGGAAAGCTAGACTCTGCAAGAATATTTATTAGCCTCATTAGATCGAAAGTCATGTATAGAAAGCATATGGCTGTTCGTGTAGATTTCACAAATACTTTGGAAGTAGATAATAGATATAGTGATTTAATTGCTTAGATGGTTTAATCATGTTGCGAGGATGAATGAAAGGCGACTGACAAACTTTATAAGGACGTGTGTTAAAATGCTGGGAGGGGACGCCCTAGAAGGACATTATACTGACCTTATTGGTGATTTTCTTCAGAAACCATTGACCATAAGGTCAGGTGCGTAGCAATCGCAACCGGCGTGCGTGTATGACCAGATGTATGAACGTAATGAAGCAAAAGGAGTATGCAAATATCGTAGCAAGTAGCGTTCTGTAGTTTCTGTTTTCCCCCATGGGAAGAAGGCGTAAGTTTATGTATGTATGTAGATGATGACAAATTAGAAAGTAAAAATGACGATCGTTTTCTTGATGGCTTGTTGAAACTTGACCTTTAGTTTAGGAATTTGTGATTGATTCTAGAAAAAACGTTTGGTTAAACTGTTGATCTAGTTGTTTTTTTTTACAAGCGTTAATAATGGTCGTGTAATTATCTTCTTTATAGATATCTTTGAGTCCGGTCAGACTCAAAATGTTAATAAACCACGACAGGCGATGTATTTTTGAACACTGAAACCAGTTCATGGGTAGGTAGTAGAAGTAGGTACTGTAGAGGTTGTCTGCATGTGTCAACCTGATGTTGACTGGCTGGACATATATTATCGTTGGTTTGCCTCGAACAGTCAAGCGAGTTTAAAATAAGATTTATAGAAAAAGTGATGGTAGATTGTTGAATAGGTAGACAGGCAGAGCTAGGGCCTGCCAGTGTATAATTCCTTGATAAAATATATTTACGTTCTAAGGAGTACTGCGTTAATTATTACATATACGTAGCACTCCCACAATTGGTGGAGGCGCCGAAGCGCAAAAGTACGCAAGCTCCCATTATTTTTAAGGCGTGTGCAGAGCCAAATAAAATATTGCACAAGTTCGTTTCTCGTGTTGCGTGCACAAAGCGTTATATTGTGCGAAGTTCATAATAATATGAAAAGGTGAAACAAAAGTGAAGTCACCGGAATTTAAAGCTAAGTGGTTTTATCAATTTTATAATTTAAAAAAGCGAGATGGCTCAAGATTTTTTCACGGGCTCAAGCCACGATTGCATAGAAATTTTTTTAGACGCTTTCGAGGATTTTGCTACCAGTTACGGATGGCGAGAAAGCGATTGGGCGCTAATAGTGAGCGCATATTTTCAGGGTGCTGCCCTAGCATTTCATAAGTTTATATACCGTGAAGGTATAAGTTTTTCAGCGATCTGTGACCAGCTTAAAGCTGAGTTCCCATGCAGATGCATTTCCAAAATAGGGCATAGAGTGCAAGAAGAGGAATTTGCACATGATATGACCAATGAAGACGAGCAAGAAAGTTGTTTTAATTTAGATAATGATACTGTTATATTTTCTAGCAAAAAACATAATGACCCATTATTTGATGAGCAAAGCTGCCAAGCAGGCAGTGATGACCATGATGTTGATGACGAGCGCAGCTGCCAAGAGTGCAGACCTGCGAATGATGAGGAACGACTAGTCGAAGTGTTCGAGAATGAACACGAAGACGAATTTGATGAATCGGGTCAGACTAATCCTTATATTAAATTGCATAGCCATGTTTCAGAACAGCAGAATGTGTCCCTAATAAATGAAGATATTGATCACGTCGAAGAATCATACAAATTTAACGACAGTGTTGATCAATATATGGAGGATAATTTTATTTTACTTTCCGATATACAAGAAATTGATATGTCGTTGATGACCACAATAAAGGAGAATATGCAGTTGTCTGTGACTCCAGACAAAATTTGTGAATTGAAGTTTGATTCAAAGTTAAATGATGATAAACAGATAGTCGAGGATGACGCGGTGTCACATATTGTTGGAAATAATGGCAATATAATAAAAGTAGTGGTTGATCTGAATAAAGAAATATGGTCTCGTAATCGTAATAAGATCAAAGCTGTAGGTGGTAATTTTCAATTTCATTCTTACCACAGCAAAAGAAGTTTTCGTAATGTCGCATCATATCATCAGTGTATTGTTAACAATACAATACGAAAAGCTCTAGTAAAGAAAAAGGTCTCACATGTTAGAAAAACTAAAATAAAAGACTTCTTTCCAAAAATGAATAAATTTAAAAGAAAGTCTAGGGAAATGAATAATTATTTTATAAAGACCTTTTCCTTTTTAAAATATAAGTTTAAAAAATTAAATCATAGGAGATTCAGGGATATTGTATATGTATGTAGATTAAAACCTTTTCATGTCAGTTTATAATAATTTATTGTCTTTTTGTATTGTCATATAGATGTCAATTAGATCTAAACATCATTTAGATTAATGCATTATTTTAGTTTGGATAATATGATACAATGTATTAACGCGTTTTCATTTATGTTTTTCATATATGGGGAGCAATCTTCGGACGCAGCTGGGTGCGTGTGAGGTGTCACACCTCACCACACCAAGAAGTCTGAGGGAGAAGGCATCTTCGTCTTCAATAATAGTTGGATTTCACTAGGCTGTGATAGCATAGCCATACTCCAGATCATAGTAATGCGAGTGAAGAGATTTTTTTTTATTTTTTTTGGAAACTGTGGTTCTTTTTAGAGGGGGGGGGTGATACTCAGTCTAAACTCGAACCAACTTTGCTTACGGGGCATAGCTCTTGCAAAGGGTGTTGTGTTGACACCATCAGTTCGAATTTGGATTGAATAGGTACTCTCTGAGTTGTAACCAACTTTGCTAAAGGAGCGTAGCTCTTGCAAAGGATGTTGAGTCAACATCAATGGTTAAACTTAATGTTGTTGAGAACCCACAGTTTAATCAGCACTGGCTGATGGTTAATGAAGTTTGAAATGGTGAGATCGAATAGGCTTTTGAGATTTTTCCTCTGGAGTATGTGCTTGAAAAAGGTTTGTTGATGAGCTCCGACTTCTTAGCCTTTTCTCCCTCCGACTCATACCGTCCGATGGGGTCGAAGTTTACGATGTTAAGTTTCATTCTTTTCATTAAACTCCTTCAGAGTTGTTGTGAATTTGTCACTTCAATTTATTTGTTTTTAGGAAGCCACGTCGCATCTTTTTGCCAGTTTTGGCGCGACGAGGTTTAAGCATGGCGAATGTTAATTTATTCATGTATGTGGTAACATAAAGTAATGTTTTTCTTACCTGACACATATCTTAGTCAGATACGCAAATCGTTCGTCCTGTCCTTAAGCCTTCTCTTGTAAGAGTTGGACTTCATATTGTATAATATATTTCTGGCGTTAGGTAATTATTCTTATAGGTATAGGCAGGAAGTGTCTGATTGTTCGAGGTGGTAAATAAAAGTCTTGTTTGAAAACACGACTGCGTCGATCCTTTTATTTAAGGGTGGGCGTAGCTCATGTAGAGGTTGTCTGCATGTGTCAACCTGATGTTGACTGGCTGGACATATATTATCGTTGGTTTGCCTCGAACAGTCAAGCGAGTTTAAAATAAGATTTATAGAAAAAGTGATGGTAGATTGTTGAATAGGTAGACAGGCAGAGCTAGGGCCTGCCAGTGTATAATTCCTTGATAAAATATATTTACGTTCTAAGGAGTACTGCGTTAATTATTACATATACGTAGCACTCCCACAGTACTTAAGTGCTCAGAAATCTCATATATTTTTTTACTGGCAGTCTATTAAGAAACAAATCTATCCACAAAACATAGCAAACTTTTAAAAAGTAATTAATAATAATAATAATATTATTATATATTTTTAAATGTTTTTTTATGGTTTTTTTAAAATACAGGGTTAGTTTTCAAAGACCAGCCAAATTTAAGGATGTGGTACAGACCATCAAACTGAACAACTCTCTCCATGGGACCAATATCATCATCGCGAAAAATTTATAAACTGTCCCATACAAAACTTCAATACCTACTCGACCCAAATGTATAGGACCGCTGATTTTTTTTTCGCGATTACGATATTGGTCCCAAGGAGAAAATTGTTCAGTCTGATGGTCTATACCACACCCTTAAATTTGGCTGGTCTTTGAAAAATAACCCTGTATTTAAAAATATGTATATTATAAGAAATAAGTATGAAAAATAAATAAACAAAATAATAATATAAATTTTATTTCAGATTTAAATAATCCATAAGCACCAATCAAATAGTAATAATAAACAATAATAATAAGCATAATAATATAATAATAAAAAATAAAGTAAAAAATATTATAATTAGCATAATTAAGCACCGACCACGATAGCCCAATTACAACATGAAACCCTCAGACCACAAAATCCGGCGATCGTCCTACATAAGATACTATTTGAGGAAGCTGTGGTAACACTGAAACACTTATTCAATAAACATTCTGTTAACAAACATTTGCTTTACGTAAAAATCTGTCGTACCAATAAATACTTCCCTCAAATACTTACAAAATTCGAGTGTTTTTGCTTGTTTTTATGAACCAAGTGGGATTTCTTTATTTGTTTGAACAGATAAGTGATTTGTTTCATACATTTGTGAAGTTATTTTTCAATTGAGGAAAAAGCGTGCATTTTTTCAGGAATTTGAGTTTTGTAAACAATTATACGGCTTTTAACTAGGTATTTAAATAAGTCTGTTATTGTTGAATGAAAATATATTCTACTACTGTTTGCTATTTACAGGGTAGCCTTCTAGCCATCTAGAGTGATTTTTTGTTAGGTAATTATCATCATCTAATATGAAATTAGTTTTAATGTCTTTTAGTTAATAACTGTGATGTGTTTAAAACATTAGTACCGTCAAACGGGGTGAATAGGAACAACATTTTAAAAGGGATTTAAACATTGAAATATTGAAAATTTGTTGCCAACAAGACCACTTGATCGTTAATTATAATACAATGAACACATTAGAGTCCTATTTGGCAACAAAATATATTATTTCAATGTTAAAATCCTTTTTAAAGTTTCGTTCCGATTCACCCCTGCGTTCCTATTCACCCCGTTTGACGGTACCTCATTACCCTTCTTTTTTTTGTGCTGGTAAATCATCAAATGACGTCTCCCGCTTTGGGCGGAGCGGCAGGGCGTGTCAGACTCTTACTGACTAAAACCCACCCGTGTTACTTCAGTTGCCTGTACGCCAGGGCCACGGTAACTCTTTCGAACAATCCGCGACCCCGGCAGGGCCTTATTACCCTAGGTACATAATCACGTAATAATGACTGAACCAATTCCAATGGCACCAAATATTGATATTATACTATTATGTTCCAACCTAGAATTAAATTAAGGCAAAAAGGATTTTTATTGGCATTGGATAGCATAGGCATAAGATTAATCAGCCTATAATGTTCCCACTGCTGGGACACAGGCCTCGTCTCCAATGAGAGGGACTGGGCTGTAATCCAACACGCGAGCCCAAAGCAGGTTGATAGATGTATTTTCCTTCACCGTTTTAAGAGCAGTGGAGATGAAATAATTTACTCAAAGTGAAGCGTCTGTCTGGGTTCGTAACTTCGTACCTACGACCTACAACTCGTCAGTCGCGGCCGGTACCACTGGGCCACCACTGCTTGGTACACATATCAGTATTTTACATGGGGCAAATGCTTATCTGACCTCCACAACCCAATAACTGGTAAACACAATACCCTTGGCAAGACTGGTTGTCAGACTTTTGGCCTTCTGACTAGGTACTCGTAACGATTTATAGTTATTTAGGTAATTATCGTCACCTAATTTAGACATCAGTTTTAATGACTCGTAGATATCTGTGTCAAACAATTCAAGTAATTTTCTATCTAAACATAAACATAAAATAGTACACCCACATTTCGCCAGTTATGTTTAAGTCCCATGTTATAGGGGGCGAGCCTAAAAAAAAAAAAGCCTAAATAAGTACAAATTAATAAAATTCAATAACGAAATATCTAATTTATCCAATAAGTATTATTTTCACTAAATTAATTCCTAGTTCTCCTTTCATTTGTATACGAGTATTCAAAGGTAGTTTACTGATAAAGAACAAATATTCACAAAAGAAATCCTTTGCGAATATTGCAATCCCTGTCAATACGGTATATTGAATTCTTTGTAACATTAAGTAAATAAGCGAAGAGTATCGTACCCTTGTAAGCACATCAGCGGAATATTGTGAAAAGGGTAAAAGTCGGCCCCTATTGGTGATTTTGTAATTTGCGTAGTTACAAAGATTTCTGTTTTGGTTTTCTGTTGGGAACAAACAAAATTCGGGTTTTGTATTTCGTTTTTTCGTGGGGTTGTTGGGTTCACAAATGATAAATAAATGATTTTATTTCTGTAAGTAGGTTTGTACAAACACTTTTACACGTCAATCATATTTTTTAAATTAGATGAGGTCGGCGTTTCCTATCTGACTACTCAGAGAAGAAAAGCCGAAACAAACCCAGTCTCTTTTAAAGTCCAGACATAATCTTGGTCAGATCATGTTAAGACCACGTAGATTGGAATCTGAAATGGTCAAAGTAAAGTGAATAGTCGAAGTACTTAACCGTTTCTGTCTGCCTAACAATCGCGGGCCACAAAGTAGAAATTCTCCAATCGGGATGAGCAGTCGCCAAGTACGTGATTCTCAATGACCTCTAAATAGAACAAGCAATCTGCCTAGTTTTTATCCAACTATATTGGGGTCGACTTCCAGTATAACCGGATCCAGCTGAATACCAGTATTTTACATGGAGCGACTGCCAATACTCCACATCCTAGTTACTGGGTAACACGATACCCCTTGGTAAGACTGGTTGTCAGATTTTTAGGCTTCTGACTTATAAAGGACGGCCGGGACTACGCATGAAGAGGTGTCGATATGTAATGGATGGTCACCCATCCTCAAACAGACCACGGCAAGCGTAACTTAACCTTTGGTCGACCCGTGCGGCTGTTACTATTTAGCCACAAGCCCCCCAAATTATAAACTGAACGATCAAGGATATTGCCTTCGTGAGTTTTCTTTCGTAATGCAATTTCCTATTATGAGGTGTACTCATATCGAACTTAGTTTCAAACGGCTTCAAGTGTTTAAGAGTGACAACTTCGCACTAGTTTCTCTTAACGTCGCACAACTAAAAGCAATATCGGTAGTTGTAAGTGATTTCAAAAACTTAAGCGGACGTTTTATGTCAAAATGAAATTAGTTCGGAACGTTACCGCACTAATGCTGTACACACCACAACACATAATACACCGTGAGTGTGTACCCCAGAGCATGTAGACGGGGACCCCTCGGCACCTGCTGCTACAGGCGGCACTGTCATCTCTTTTCATACAATAAGATAAAGATAAAGATATGTTGGAGAAGGTACGTGTCTCTCATTATCATCAGCCATATTTTAACTACTGTGGGCGTACTATGGGCAATGTTGGTTATTGCGCAATAGAAAAACCGTTTAAAGTTCAAATCAAATTATAATTTACGAACAAATTAATCAACCTAGCGAATCACACACTGTGTAGGTACACGACACAACTATACGGAACTCGTGACAGTTCCTAGGGTAGAGGTACTGATCTCCTCGAAGGCAAAATGGTAAGTGTCCACTCTTTCCAGCGCTCCTCCATCAGGCTCTGTCATAGCACGAAGTTAGCCGAGTATGCACGTCATCGCGACGGTGCTGCCACCTCCCGGAACTCGTGCTGCGCTGCGTTTAGTGTCCATACTAATGACCGTCTCCGACAGATATATTTAGTTGTTTGTAAACATGTGTAACATTATACATATAAGTACATGCAAATGAGGTTGTAAAAGTGAAAATCTGAGAGTTTCAACATGTTTTGCCACCATTGGCTTACAAAATAAATTATAGAACTTGAAATATAACATAATTAAGAAAGAAAAAAAAAAAGCATGACAAAATTAAAATATAACGCAAATAAATTAGAAACTAGGTATCATTTAAAAAATCTTTAACATAGTAGTAACATTTTTCCGTAAGTATCTTCTTACGTTCTCTTTTGAATAAGTTTGGCTGGTTTACAAACCAAGACTTCTATGACGTACCTATGTATGCATAGTATGACGGATGGAAAACATAGTATGGCGGAATTCCAGAAGGTATTGGTATATTAAACACTTACGGCGAGGTTACAGTACTGTAGCGGTATCTACATCGCGACATGCAAGCTACACGTCACTCTGACGTCACGAAAAATCCTGCATTGCGCAAGCAGAGTTTACCGCGCAACTAGCATATATACAACGTCCCGACATCAACCGTCGGGCGGTTGCTCAGATGCGCACCAGACACAACACTCGTCTGGTCGGAGGATCCTCCCTTCGCAATGGAGGTATGATCGAACTTTACACCCTGTTCCTCATACCTCTATAGTACTTTTTTACTTTCTTAAACCTTTGCAAATCTAGCCAAATGTAAGTTTTGCACAAAAATAATTGAATTATGCGGTCAAGCGCTGAGTGAAGACAGAAACGTGAATTATATTTGGCTGGATAAAAGAATTCATAAAGATGACAAATCGCTATTTAAAACGTGTAGTGCACCTTGAAGAGATTTTATCATGAAATCACGTAAAAGTTATAATAATATAAAAAAGATAACGTTTATTGTTTTTAGGGCATGTTGAGAACACATTTTATAAAAAAAAATATTTTTTTGAAATATATGACGGAGAAGGTACGAGTCTCTCGTTATCATTAGCCATATTTTAACTACCGTGGGCGTACTATGGGTAATGTTGGTTATTGTGCAATAGAAAAAAACCGTTTGCAGTTCAAATCAAATTATAACGTACGATCAAATTAATCACACTAGCGAATCACACACTGTTGGTACACGACACAAATATACGGAACGCGTGACAGTTCCTAGGGTGGAGGTACCGATCTCCTCGAAGGCAGAATGGTAAGTGTCTACTCGTTCCAGCGCTCCTCTATCAGGCTCTGTCATAGCACGAAGTTAGCCGAGTATGCACGTCATCGCAACGGTGCTGCCACCTCCCGGAACTCGTGCTGCGATTCGTTTAGTGTCCATACTAATGACCGTCTCCGAAATACATATAAAATCTAGCAGATCAAGCGCTTGCACACCGCACTACAAGAGGGCCGTAACATATTGTGCTCTGTATGACTTGTGCCGGTACTCAGAATCGTTACTTGTTAATTAATCATTCACGTTAATCGACAGGTATAAATTCTAATTCTGTGAGTCAAAATATGACACTATAGAGGTATGAGGAAAAGGCTGTAAATTTCACTTATCCTCCATAGAAAAGGGAGGATCCTCCGACCAGACGGGTGTTGCGTCTAGTGGGGTACTGCCCGATGATTTATTGTCGGGGACCGTTTTATTATTATGCTAGTTTAAACTCTGCTTGGTCTGATAAATGGTACATATCCAAATATACTCGTATACAAACGCCCCATCATCACCCAGTCACCTACCAATCGAACACAAAAGACAAATTTTACTGAATGACGCAGTTTCAATGGAAACTATATTTCATTGAAAACATTTATACACGTCGTATGATAGAGTTTAATTCCAAAACGGATACCGAACTAGTAAGTAAACAGTATTTTTGGATCATCATCATCATCAATTCAACCGAAAGACGTCCCCTGCTGGACCTAGGTCTGCCCCAAGCATCGCCACATCAATCGCTTCTGTGCTTTTCGCATCCAGCGGATTCGTGCGGTCATCACAAGGTCTTAGGTTCACCTTTTGGAGGCCTTTTAACGCTACGTCATCCGGTATTTCCGGATACTGACAAAATTCTCGGGAAACTCCCGTAATATGAACTAAAACCGGCTGTAACTAGATACAACCGGATATTGCTGTTAAAATATGGGTCAAGAGAGAAATGTATGGCGGTGTTTGGGACAAAACCACTTCGGGTGAAATAGAATAACAATATTATTACGAGGGAGACAAATGTTAATTTGGGAGAATCGCTTTTCGAAGAAAAATAGTGATTAGTTCCCTCATATCAATAATTTACTTCCTATAATAATGTGGCGAAAACAAGAAAAAAAACAAAAAAAAACTGATCTATTAATACGCATTCCATATTTTCTTTGTATGGTTTGTTCCAAAAGTGTTTCATGAAAGTCTAAACAACCCCAGTACAGATTAAGTTCTTGCGTAATCACTCACTAAAGGGAATTATTAACACATTCAACTGTATTTATTTAGATGATTTTCAATTTTATAATATCTTCTCCAGCAATTTTGTTTGAATAATATTATAAAGTTGTATGAAAAATCGCCGACGAAACTTGAGGTTATAAAACTAAACTCAATTGTCAAATAAAAACTACCTTAAGGTTATTTAAAATCAGAATTTCTGGCAGCCAAGCAAGCCAGGTTGCTAGTCAAGCATCCCTAATGAGACTCAATTAATTATCTATTGTTATGGCCCTGTAGCGGTCACCTCCGGTCTAAATAATTAAATCAAACCACTCAATTTGTAAGTGGCACTACAAATTGCCATCCACAGTAACGTTTTGTGATCCATTTATTTACATTTTCATCGGAGAGTTTTGGAACAGACTATAAATGTTATCTTCTCTAAATGTTGGTACGAAAACCACATGGAAAAACGTAGCCTTTTATCTAAGTTTAGCTCAACTTAACCCATATAGGGCCCAATTTTAGTATTTTACGTGGATTAAATGGCATCTGACCTCTTCATTCCAATTACTGGGGTACGGATAGGCAATATCGTAGCTAGACTAACGACTCATTGTTAGGTTTTTGGGAATTTGACTGTCCGTAACACAGTCGTTTGGCATTCAAACGTTTCGTGAATCTATTAGTTTCAATTTCACTGTTTCTTGCTTGTACGAGTATCTGTAAATTACCCACCATATAGTTTAGTCCCGAACGTCATACATAAAGGTACATTAGTGATATCGTTGGTAGATACTGTTTGTGCTCAGCGCGGTAACCAGAATGGGTCGAATAATTAAAAGATTTGCGTCATTATCTCTATCAAAGAATCTAATCATTTTACATGATGACGCGCTCTGCCAGCTCTCTTACTTTTTACTAATCTTCTAAATTCGAATTAGTGGTTATTTCATATGCCATCAACTTATACTGGTTAAATACTCCCGGAAGTTGTTGTTGTTGTCCTCTACAGTTAAAATTAATGTAGAGAATCTTACTTTAAAGTTAAGAATAGTTAGGCCAGGGACACACTGTTTCGATCAGTAGGTACGATATTTTACTGTATTATTTTAGGAAGACATAGCAGTATCATACTTGCATTTGTTTTGTTTTCGTATGAATAGTGGAATGTTGATCCCAACTTTTTACCGCTAACCGCCTAATTGACGATGAGCGTGAAATCTCATCTCACCCCAAAGAGTAGTGACCTCTATCAGACTACATAAGAAACTAGCTGACTACTCTAGTGTTACAATAGGCTAGTGAAGTAGTGACTGACAAGTTGTCAACAGTACTGTTATAGATGGCGCCACCGAAACCTGCATCGCGCAAGCAAAGATTGCATGTACTCAACATGATACATGTATAGATAGGGTTTGGGTCCCGGGGCGTCTCGTGTTTCGAAGACCCGGGAATGTTTGTAAATTTAGTCCCGGGACCCGAGACTTTCTGGTGGTCGATACTCGAGACACTGGCTACCACAGCTTACAGTCCCAAAATACGTTTTTTTTACTTCAAATTTAAGTAATACTGCACTTATTGCTTTAGCGAAAGAACCGTTTTGTAGACTTCTTAATAATATCCCTCGTATCCAAACGTCATATTTGGAAATAATTGATGTTGAACCTACTACCAGTAGCTCTACAATACACAACGAACCCGACGCGAGTCATTTCAAAGTCAAATGAAACAGGCAATCAAAAAAATCGAATTAAATGTACCCGAAATTGTTGCAAAAATCAAGAGCAACATTAAAAAGGGATTTGTTAGTTAGGGGATTTGTATTAAAAATAATATTATTTTTTATAAAAAATATTTTTTATTGATACCTCTGGCCCAAAATTAACTCGATTCTAATTTTATTCTGAGAAGCCTCGAAGTCCCGGGGCACCCGGAGACTTTGATCGTGTCTCAAAACATTGAGTCTGTCGATACTTCTCAAACCCTATACATATATGACGTAACCCCGCAGGTTTGAGAGGAGTTATTTGCTAGATAAATATTTGCCTCTCTTCAGAGGCCTTACATTGATGAATTAGACAGCCAAGTGGGAAAGAGATAGAGCGACACAGGACTTATCACACCATCCCTTTTTAGCAACGAAACAACATTGGCTTTAACACTTCATTGAACAGACCCAGGTGTTTTGCGAAAGATTGTTAATAACCCAATTGAAATGAACTAACGACAGACGTGAATTTTTAGTAAGTGTAGGCGGCATAGGATACGATTTGTAAGCAGAGCGTGATTACCACTGTATACCTAATTGTTTACGTATACACTTATTACGTATATACTATTTAGTAAGTAATAAAGTAAAACAGCTGCTAGGCTGCTATAGATTAGAAGCACTAAAACCTTTGAAAGACGAGACTAAACTATTCAAGCAACAAATATGAACATTTGCACTCGAAGAAAGTACCTACTTACTCTTTTAAGTAAATATTCTCTGCATTTCACTAGAAACGACTCATTTTGCTTTGCAGTATTAATTATAGTTCGTTTAAAAGTATTTGTTGAAAGCAACTTTGACATATTAAAACAACTTTTAATTTTAACACTTATTTTGTTAAAGTTCTTAATTAAAACTTGAACATTTGCAGACGGAGAAAAATTTAACTGAACAAAATAATTGAAGCATGAACGTTCATACTTATTAGTTGATTTGTAGAAGGAACTTATTGTGAAAATGGAGAAAAACTTTTGAAGTATTCAGAGCTATTAATTATAATTCAACATTGGTTTACAATAATAATTAGTAAAGGTATAGTAATACCTTTACTAATTATTATTGTAAACAAGTGTAAACACAAATTATACATAACGTTTAAAAAGAAAATAAATGGGACAGAATGTGCTTGTAAATTGAGTGTATTTAAACTAAGTAACTTCAATAAAATAAAATAAATTAGAATACAATTAATGAAAGGCATGAAAATGTCATGGAGCTATCAGAGTAACAAACGTTTTATTTATTTATTAAAGGAAAAACAAACACTAGCACAATAAAAACAGTCAAAATGTCATAAATATACTATTTTAAACAATTATGCTACCCCCTACGTTTCAATTCAATTCTCAATTCTCAATTCTTTATTGCGTACCATAATGTATACAGTTGGTAGGGAAATAATTATACTAGTCACAATTATGGACCCTGTCGGGCACAGCATAGATCAGGTAGGAGAGAGGATGAAGAACACTGGCGGTTTGATATGATACATTTTATTATTAGTTGAGTAGTTAGTAAGTTATATTGTTTTATAAATTATATACATTTATTTATTAATTATTATTATTATAATTATTCATTATTGTTTTATTTACTTATTATTATTTTTATTTATTACGTAATTAATAATTATTATCGTTAGAGTAAGTTATTTATTTGACGCATCAGAATTTATTATAAAAAAAAAGTATTATTAGTACAGGCGTATCTTTAATAGTGAGTATTTTGTAGATACAAATACATAGGTACGAAGTTCCTTACAATTTATCATTTAAGTATTCGCTTATACTATAGTAGCATTTGCTTTCAAGAAAAAGCTTCAATTTATGGATAAAGATGTTATATGTATTTAAATTCTTTATTATTTCGGGTAACTTATTATAATTTTTTATGGACATGACAAAGGTACTATTGGAGTGCATTTTTAGTCGCGATATTGGTAAGTTTAGTCTATTTTTATGTCTTAAAATAATTTTCGTTTGTATGTCCCCTCTTTTTGTAAAGAATTCTGGGTACTTACGCACGAACTTACAAACTTCAAATATATAGAGACAGGGTAGGGTTAAAATCTTTATTTCCTGAAAGTGGGGTTTACAGCTATCGGTGGCTTCAATATTTACTAAGATTCTAATTAGTTTTTTTTGTAGGGTAAATAGCGTGGGCGCGTCAGTGCTGTTGCCCCATAAGATGATACCGTATTTAAGCCATGCGTAGGCGTACGCGTAGTACGTTACTAGTGCAGTTTTAAGGTCTGTAGTTTTTTTGATCTCGCGGAGGGCGTATGAAAATTTCGATAATTTTCCTCTTACTTTCTGAATGTGTGACTTCCAATTTATATGTGTATCAATGTTTAGGCCTAGTAGGGTAAATTTATCAACTGCTTCCAATTTATTATTTTTAAAGTTAAAATTTATATTTATTGGTATTTTTTGGCTAGGGTGGAATGATATTATTTTAGTTTTATTGAAGTTGATTTCTAGGTTGTGTTCAGTCATCCAGTTTATTGTAGAATCTAGTATGGAATTTAATTTATCATTTAAATTGGTGTTATTTTCGCATGAGGTAAGTATAGATATGTCATCCGCAAACATGACACATGGTTCATTGATTTTATTAGGAAGGTCGTTTACGTAAGCAATAAATAAGAAACACCCTATTACGCTTCCTTGCGGGATTGAGGCGGTGATTTGTTTGCTGTCGGATCTGATTAATTTTATTTCATTTTTGCTATTGTTGTAATATTCGATTTCAACTATTAATTGTTCTCTATGTGTCAAGACCGAAGTTCACAGATTACAGTAAAAAGTATTTAAAAACTGGCTAATTTTTAAATACTTTTTACTGTAATCTTTGGAGACTGGCTACTGCCCACTGCACCTGCACCTGCTGCTACTGCTGGTGGCTGGCTGTTTACTGGCTAGTAACACAGAAACAATATCTAAAATAACATTATCCTAGAACTCATATCTGGATTTTTTAATTTATAAAAAAAGAAAAAGTAAATTTGTGTGCATACATTATTAAACATTACGTCATTGTATAGAAATACTCTTTATTATGTCCACCATAAACTTACAAACATAAATGTAGAAAATTTACATACGGTGATACAATGCGCGGTCTTAACGCTAAAAGCGATCTTTACATAATAATAATTTAATTATTATTAATAATAATTAATAATTATATATATATTTTTTTTTTTAATTATAATTTGCCTGACTGTACCTATTAAATTCCATATACAAAACGAAAAAGGTACATAGTTTTTTTGTTAATACCTACGTTATCGTTTCCATCATTCCTAGCTCACGCACCATTCGCTTCTTCATCCCTCGTCAGCATGAGTCTTAAAGGCAATGAATGTCCTTCCAGGGCCGACCGGTAGTATGTAAACCTTTCAAACTGCTAATTAAGATAAACTTCGCTATTCATCCATGCTCTTCATTAGCAGTATGACATACATATTTTGTTAATACAAACTATCCTTTGAAAGGTAATTTTAGCCTCGCACATTAGACAACAAACACACAACCAAACAAACATAATGACACGAATACCTTCTATGGCAGATAATATTATGTAACCAACCTAATGAGAGGAATAATCCTTGGCCTTGCCCAAGATTAATTGACACAAAGTAAGGCCTTTCATGGCCTGCCTAGTGATGAAAATTTTTTTTTTTTTTGTTTTCTTCATTATGTGGCCAGCGTGAATTTTGATTACAACCATCATTCGCGACGAAATAAAACCTTTTAAGACTTCTCTGCATGTTTAATGAAACTTTTCTTTTTTTGTTCTTTACTTTTAATCTCGTTTATTTTGTCCTGGCTTATAAGACAGTGGTTTTTGAAGTGATAACTTCTTTAGGCGCGTTGAGCACGTTTTGGGTGCACAAAAAACATGGAACTCGCGTCATCGTCACCGAACGCTTTCTATGAGCTACATGTATGTGCTGTGTGTACTCGTATATGTGTACTTTTTGGGTAAACAAAAAGCGTGAAACTCGCGTCATCGTCACCGCACGCTTCGACAATACAATTCACAAGTTACTTAGGTTTCACTTCTATCGGCAGTCCCCAAAGACTGCCCCGCATTTTTTTTTTTTGTGAGGTTTCTGGATTGCAATAGAATTTTTATTTATAGAACGTTTGTTATTGGTAAATATTTCAATTTGAAATTATGGAGGCCCTCAGGCTAGGTGGAGCGACAATATTTCGCAGGGTGGCTGGTAGCCAGCTCGCCGTCCGGTAAGGACCAGGCCCGGGTCTACGGCGCGTTGTGTTCCACGCGCGCCTCAAAGAGATGTCAGCATAATTGACGGGGTCCGATAGGGCCGGTGCCTGCCGGGATCGCGGATTGTTCGAAAGAGTTACCGTGGCCCTGGCGCACAGGCAACTGAAGGAACACGGGTGGGTTTTAGTCAGTAAGAGTCTGACACGCCCTTCCGCTCCGCCCAGAGCGGGAGAGGTCATTTGATGATTT
This sequence comes from Griposia aprilina, assembly GCA_916610205.1. Taxonomy (NCBI): domain Eukaryota; kingdom Metazoa; phylum Arthropoda; class Insecta; order Lepidoptera; family Noctuidae; genus Griposia; species Griposia aprilina. The sequence continues at coordinate 19,366,247 of OU744288.1, forward strand.
CCCTCCCAAAAAAAAAAAAAAAAGGGTGGCTGGTAGCAGATGGATGACAGTTGCCGAGAATCGAGCTGAATGACGTGCAATGCTGTAGGCTGATGATGATGATGATGAAATTATGGAACACTCAAGGAAAAAGGTTTTGCAACTTTAAATAGGTCATCAGTTTTTATTAGTTTGCATAGACTGTCAACTGTGATGCGGGGAAACAAAAGAACTTCTATCATTTAGTTCTACGTGCATACCTACCTATCTGCATTATGCTGTGCTTTATATGTAAGCTGTCACGCCGTTTATGGCTGGAGGCTTTTATGTAGGTATTAATTTTTTAGCTTGAGTATAGGTTTGATTGTATTTGTTGGTATACTGGCGTGGCTAGCTGACATATGACAAATAATTTAATTTAATGTTCTGTGTCTCGTAATGTTAATTACTTTGCATAATATCTACTATTGTATAGAATAAAGTTTTTTTTCTAACTGAACACACAGCTCTGCTGCTGGAGAGTTTGTTGCGCCACTTCTTCTCCCCAGCTAAAGCATTAGGAAGTGGTGAAGGGCGGGCGTTTTGGGGGACTGTCTTATGTCATTTTGAATTTCGAAAAGTACTGATTCTCAGCCTAATTAGGCTTCTTTTTTTTTACTAGGCTGTAGGTACCCAAAGCTCAATGCATTTCTCAAAGCTAGGTGTAAACATAAGCCAAGGTCACATTAAAAACAAATCCATCTGCCTAAATTTTTCCCACTGTGTTAGGGTCGGCTTCCTGTCTTACCGGATGCAGTTGAATACCAGTATTTTACCTGGAGGAACTGCCTATCTGACTTCCACAACCCAGTTACTGGATAACACGATACCTCTTGGTAAGACTTTTGGGCTTGTGACTACCCGTAACGACTGTCAAAGATCTACGAATGATAGCCGGGATCAATAGCTTAACACACTTTCCAAGGCACGAAGGGGTCTCGATATGTAGTTGATGGTCACCCATCCACGAACTAACCGTAGCAAGCGTAGCTTAACTTAAATCGACCGTGTGGCTGTTATCATTCAGCCACGAGCCCCTCATCATTTATTAAAAACGAACAGGATAATATTTTCGCATTAAAAAAGAGGTTTTCGTTATTATCCGTCTTGTTTATTTATGCAATATGTAACGGATTTACAATGTAAAACGCTTCAGTTAAAGGTACCGACCTTGATTGTTATGTAATTTGTAACCTTTGAAAACTGTGGCTAAAAAAAATTCCGGTTATAAAATTAATTAATTTATCATGGCGTAAATGACAACAATTTAATTTAAAAAAATATTATGTGTTGCAACTCAAAGTCATGAATATTGATTTGTCACCAACAACATAATCTCACATTTTCAGATATAAACTTACTTTTAGCAACGTTATTAGAAAAAAACCGGCCAAGTGCGAGTCGGACTATACAAAATGAAGGGTTCCGTAGTTGAGATGAATTTATCTCAAGAATAAACTTAACTTTGTAGTTGAAAAAATGGTCTCCGATACATCGATATACGTCACATTCAATTCTCCAACTGCAAATGTAAGTTTGTAATCGCCAAAAAAAGTATGTTTTTATGTAATAAAACTACAAATTAACAAATTAACTTTTCCTTTATTTGTGCTGTGAGACTTTGCTTCTTGCTAAATTTCATGATTCTAAGTAAACGGTAAGTACTTTTAAGATTCTAATTTATTTGCGAGTATCAAAATATGTCGCTTAAATGGCCGTATTTTTTAATGCGTTGACTTAGAAACTTGATTTTTTTAGGGCTCCTAGGGACTGTAGACTTACATATTAGTTATTAATTTTAACTTTAAACTTCTACGCGTTCCTGAGAAAAAGGGTCTTGGCTCTTGACAGACAGACAGATGGACGGACAACGACGAGATCCTATGAGGGTTCCGTTTTCTCCTTTTGAGGTACGGAACCCTAAAAATATGTTAACTATGCAATTTATTTGATTTGCCTCATTCATTTTGTAACCAGAATTTGATCCTTTCCTGTCAGTAAATTTGGGATGCACCAACAAAAAACAAACTGTTACGTTTTCACCTGAATTAAGTTCATGACGACCTGACGACTCGTCTCTTATTCACAGTTTCAGTTCTCTTCTTCAAGACCCATATCATTATGTACACGCACCCTATATAATTTTCAGTACATACTTACTAAAAACACACACTGGTGCTTACGTACTGGTTAAAAAATGGTTGTCTGTAAATGCGGTTTACGGACGATAATTTTACGTGATAACGTCATGGTGGAACGTGACCAGGAGTCATGCTTTTTCGTGCGTGCAGCGCCGCGTTCATCGTGTTAAGTATAAGACGTTATCTCATCAAAAACCCTTATATATGTATATTTTATTGTATAATTATGTAAATGGTACACCACTGACTACCTGCAGTAATTGTCGCTCCTTCTCCCTATAATCCATACAAAGGTTGTCTGTAATAGATTGTTTTTAGCCCCCCCCGACCCTTGCTCGACGACGCGCCAGCCCGCGCCGTAGCTGAGCCTGTAGTTTTAAATTCCCCAGTTAATAATAATATAATTTAGATCCAGCCTGTCCAATCTTGCTGCCCTCCCCTCAGTGACGCCCTAAGCCGAGGTTCGTACCCCACAGGGGGTGCCCTTAGCGTGCGGTCACCTAATTTTTAAGTATTTTTCGCCCCTGGCTGGAGGCTTTAAGTTAGTAGCTTAAGGCACCCACAGGTTTGCCCGGTTAAGTAGCCAGGACCTTAGTGGTCACAACTACGAGCTGCCAATTAGGAAAAAAAAAAAAAAAAAACGTTTTTAGCGATAAGACCGCCAATTTTGTCACCCTGTGTATAATTTCTATTATTTATATCCATAGTTTTATGGTGCACATGAAAAACAAATACTGTACCAAGGCGGACAAATATTTACAATCTGCCTCAAATATTTACCAACAGCGCCCCCGAGTCAACCTCATTCGAGTGCTAAAAGATCCGTATCAGTGCATTTGAATGTTGGCATTTGTGATCAGGCAGATGTGGGGACGTGCGTACATATTGCCGACCTCCAACCTACTGACGGGAAACAGTGGTGATTGAATCGTGTTCAAAGAGCCTGCGCGAAAATCTTGCGTTGCTGCAGTGCCAAGGTAACGCAGCAGCTTTATGCTGAGCGGATGGCTGACTGTGCTGTTTTGGCAGTGCGTGCGACATGCAATATAATTTAGTGATTTTATCTTTTCATAAATATGTTGTCTATGTCCAAGTGTTGTAGACAAAAGTTATTTTCTATTCTTTAGTTCCACATAGCGGTTTTTGTAAATTTTGTTATGAGCAATATTAATGGGGGCCAATTCTGCCGGCTCCTGTCCTAAAACTGTCCCTAAGAAACCTATACTTAAACAGTCTTTGCAGACATGCTTATACACAATTGCGTATCTTAATATCATGTCGAGTCAGTAAGCTTTCAAGAGCGTGTGGCAGTAGGTAAGAAATGGGAAAAAAAAAAGTTTTCACCTTACTTCCACCCATTCTTAAACAGTATAGTATAATGAAGCTGTCACAACTGTCTTGGTAAGATACTATCCTCCCTTATGTGGGTACTTTAAATACGAATAAAATAAAAATTAAAAAGATTATTTTACTTATTAGAAGTTCATCACATCCGCACCTACAACCGGTTTTCGTCTTAAAGAAATTCTCGTGATAAACCTTGGATAACACATTTTTCTATTTTTTTGGCAAAACTGTTTCATACTTTAGGGATCTCGGATCGAAGACCAGCGTCTGTATCTGCGCTGGTCCTCAATGCGAGTGAAAATACACGCCGTCACGCGGTCCAAAACCGCCCCGCGCCGGCGCGTAGCGACTGAAACATTAAATTGCTTTTCATAGGCGCGTAGTTACCTATATTTACTCAATAAAAATCTTAAATTTATTTTCACTAACAGACAATGAACGCACATCTGAAACCGCAGTGTCTAGGAAGCATGAAATTTTTACAAGAGTTTCTTATAACGGGTGTAAAAAGACACTTAACGAAGCCGAGAGTCACTTGTACTTCCCGTCATTGTATACTTATTTCTTTTTTGTACTGTACCATACTTGGGAACCTTCTGGTTACAGAGATATTGAAGGTCAAAATTACCAACTTTTATTGACTTTTATTTACGTAAACAAGTGTTTAATGTTATAAAACAACTTTAAATACCCACACGACCCCTGTACCGTTGCATGCACTATAAGCACAATGATTTGCGTGCGTTACATTGCGCGCTACCGTAAACAACGACTTTTCGCACCAAAAATAAAATTCGTTTCCTAGATATTGTTTTTGTGCAATGTTATTTAGTTTGATGTACAGAATAACTAGTGTAGAGTAGTAGTGTTATGTGTCTTATTACACCCTGTATAGCTAAAGTTGACAATATTGAACCATGTTTGACAATTCACTTCCTGAGGTCTTAGAAAGTTTGTAGGTATAGAAGTTCGTTGTTTTTGCCGAAGGGAAATCTCATCTAACATACGGCTTGTGTATATGTAGAAATCGCTAGTAGATGGTAGCTATTTACTACATGGTTCCTTAAAGCAAACTATATCTCTAAAAGTTTCAGATTTGTCCATGCTGATCAATCTTAATAGATCATGCTGTGTACATTTTCTATGTATTCTGGTATCGATTGCTTGGTCCCTTATTGCTCTTTTTTGGCCAAAATGGCCGGCATCAATAACTCCCGCGTACATCGACAGTGACACCCTGCGCCGACACAAAATAAAACTGCAATAAAAGAACCTGAGCGTTCACGTTGTTTGGCCCTGTCCAGTTTCGGCGTCACCTCGCTGAGTGACGACCTGACATTGTATATGCTTTGTTGGGTGACTGCAGGAACTAATGAACGTTTCCTACTGAAAACACTAAACTTGTACAGTACAACTACTTTCTTAATTTCCCTCGGCAAACTTTGTGTTTCGTCGGTCGTCGGATTTCTATCAGCTGCCCTTTGCATTTGGTGCAGACCGGACGCTCTCAATCGACTTGGAAGTATATTCAAAGTGTATGTGTATTCCTTCACGTTTTGTCTGACTGACGAAACACGAAGTTTTCTGAGGGAAATTAAGAAAACAGGTGTACTGTACCTCAGTTCTGGGCTGATATAGTATAGGTTGCTATCAATACGCTAACATGTATTCGTATGTCTGGAGTATTGTCAGATGACAGTATTGACGGTCGTGCAGTTGTATTGTTTAAATTATAGTATTTTCCTTTAAGTAATCTAATTGGCCGTGGCCTTTTTATGTCAAATAAATATATAAGAAAAAATAATGACGTGCAGTGTGCACTGTGTTCTTATTTGTACATGAAACACACGCTCACATTTTGTATTGTTGACCTATTCACACGTTAGTTCTAAGTTCAAATTATTAAGTATTCCACAAACTAACAAAAACCCGTGTCAAATTCAAATTCAAAATATTTTATTCCGCATAAACCTACATGGGCACTTATGAAACGTCAGAAGCTAAGTGCACGGTTCCAATTGGTAATTTCCTATGGAGAAGAGCCGGCAAGAAACTCCACGGTTACTTACTCTTTAAAACAATAATTGTCTTTTACAATGTTTTAAATTACGCTGATAATAGGTATGGGAGGACAGTATACGCCTTTCAACAGGTACCATGAATGTCCAGATATTCAGTTATACCTTGCTGACGTGCTTCTATTTTTGCCACGAAATAGAGCCATTCTCACAAAGGTCGCATTGATACCTACTCGTGAAGACGAAGATGAATCATGTTCTAAATCCAAATCTTCTTTTGTTTCAGGATTATGGCACTAGACATCATGATCGAAGAGTTTGAGCAGAGGACGACGCCTCGCACGTCCTATTTCACCACAGTCATTATGCCTGATGATGACCACGGTCCCATCAAGAATGCTACAAACGCCACCGCCGAACTCAATATTTATTACTTTTATGATGTGAGTATTCATTCATCTTCAGTAACTTTCTTCTATGCTACCTATGGTAATAATATGTTAGTATGATGGCCAGATTCGCAGATTGATTACAATCTGATGTACACGATGTGACTTAATTGCCTGTGGCATACTACGAGTATAACAATAAAAGTTGTACCGTCTAAAGTCTAAACAGTGTTTAGACGATACAAGTCATTTTTTTTGTTCAATTTTTTTTTATGCCACTAGCAACATACTTGCATCGTGCAAATGCGGCTTAAGTCTAAGGTAATGCTAATTTATCAGGCCATTACCTATGTTATTGATTGCTTACAAAAGCATAGTTTTGTAGTTGTACTTGTAAGTAGGTACCTAGGAACATGGATATGCATTTTGGTCAAAAATTATTGAAATCCAAGTTACAGTAGTTGTACCGACCGTGCCGACTCTTCGAATGAATTCATATCTTTTTCGAGTTTTTCGAGTCGTTAATCTTATTTATTTTATTTTTCTTCTCATTTCAATAAGTAATCAAAGTAACATTGTTGAAAAAACATTCCATAAATATCTCCTGAGATTCGATACGTGCTTTACATGCACACTTATGCTAATAAGTATCTACAGCGTATCAATATTGTAATTAGTATAAAGGGATAGATTGAGATAAAAAACGAATCTATATAAATATATATAATTATTTACGTCGGAAATAAGTTAAATCAATCGTTTGACTTTGACTAATCGGAACGCCAGCGCCACCAGGCGGCGCTCGACAGACTACAACATAACACTCGACCACAGTTAAAGACTTCGTCGGTGGGCGTCAAGCAGTGTATACGTTTATAAACTGTCGCTCGTTCTATAAAGTTGTGTCGTGTACCTACAGTATGTGATTCGCTAGTGTGATTAATTTACGGCAAACGGTTTTTCTATTGTGGAATAACCAACACTTCCCATAGTACGCCCACAGTAGTTAAAATATGGCTGATGATAACGAGACACACGTACCGTCTCCGTCACATAAATATATTAGTTTTAGTTAATACCAGGCTTATCTAAACTCATTTATATTTAGCTCAGGTTCATCGACTTCGACTAAGTCACACAATAGCAATTATGTTGACTTCAAACAAGTATAAAGGTAAATCAAACAGAATTTCCGTAAATTCGTCGAAAGTTTTGTTGACATGCATAATGATGTGTGTTATGACTTATTATGAGTTATGAAGCCCTACGCAAGTAAATTTTTAATAAGAATAATAAATCCATTTATTTTCAGGCGACACAGGCCAATAGATGCTTTAACCTAAACATTTTTTTTGTGTTTTGTTTGTTATTAATTACGAAGACAATTAAATCATATGAAAATTTAGTTTGAGTTTAGAGACACTGGGTATACGTAACTAGTGAAGCAAACTAAAGTTTCAGAGCTATCTGTGTAACAGAATACTCAATGTGTTCAACCTTATTACACTAGGTACATAATCACGAACCTAATAATGACTGAACCAATTCCAAAAGCACCAAGTGTTGATATGATTAGTATGTTCCTACCTAGAATTAAATTAAAGCAGATCGGATTTCTATTAGCATTGAAATCGATTGAAAAGGAATTCTATTAGCACTGAGCGAGAAGGGTGAAATTGCTACGCTGATAAGTGCCCAGCATTTAGGATTTGGTAGGATGGGATACTGTGATTTTGTATTAGTGTTTCTCAAGGATTTTTTTAAACTGTGCAAGGTAGAAAAATCTACGCAAGTAAAATTGGAAAACATAGTAATCGAGTACAAACACCTAACAAATCTCGTCCCACCCACAACATTTTTATCGGATTATGTTGTATATTAAAACATGAAAGGTTTTAATCGTGTAATGGATATTTTGGGGTTAACGTCATCGAATATCGAGAGAGCCTGTCGTGATAACACTATCAAACACGACGATACTACGATACTTCAGCCTTTTAACACTAGTTCGACCTACATAACGTTACATACAATTTTAATATTTTTGATAAAGAATATTTTTTGTGTTATCGTTATGTAAGGTTTGATGTTACCTGGTTACATTGAATATTATTATTTTGATGAATACAAAGCGATTGTGTGTATTGTTTCTGTTTTTAATTAGTAGAAACTTAAAAGCGAAACTTGTTTGGTTGAAATATTGTAAGATTAAAAAAATTCGTATAATCTCAATCAAGCGTGTGTGCGGATCCCGCACAATGGAGGGTTCCGAAGATGGGATGAATTTATCACAAGAACAAACTTAACATTGTAGTTGAAGAACATGTTCTCCCATATATTCCAACTGCAAATGTAAGTTGGTCGACTATTACTCGTTAACATGTAATGCCTACTTAGCTACTATAGTTTTCCTTTCTAGTTAGTTTTACTTTTCTTCTTTTTTCTTTTCTAACTACGCATCACATTGGCGTCACGCAAAATCCTGCATCGCGCAAGCAGAGTTTGCCACGCAAGTACAATATAAACAACGCTCTGACGTCAATCGATGGGCAGTTGCCTATCAGACACCACAGGTCCGAGGATCCTCCCTCTTCTGTGGAGGATGAGTAAACTCTGACCCTCAATCAAACCTGCCGTGAAATTTTCACATATCCAAAAACAAACGATTTGCTGGCGGAAGGGGTGGGACAATTGACTAACACAAAAATTTGCACTTTATACAATCGAATTCATGAATCGAAAAATGGTTTTCACACACCTGCAATATCTTTGAACGGCCTATCTAATGACAAAAAAAAGAAAAATAAAAACATAATGAAAAAAAAATAACCACATTCAAAAATAAAACACTACAAAGTGAAAAAAAACCATATATATCTATCGTATCTTTGGTTTTGTATTTTCGTTTTTTGCCACCGACTTCCAAAATTAAGGTTATTTTTCACTTTGTTTTTATTTTTCACTTTTTAGTTGTGGTGGTTTTTTATAACCGACGAAACATTTCTACGCTTGAGAATCTAGAGTCAAATACTGAATTCATGGTATCAGTTTGCACGTCGATGTCCCTGCTACTCTGTGAAAATTTATGGCCTATCTATAGCTATTTTAAATAGGGTTATGTCTAGGTATATATACCTAGACATAACCCTATTTAAAATAGCCAAAAACCGTAACTATGATATTCAATTTAATTCAATCACAGTACCCGAACCGATCTGCTAGCCTTCCATTTGCATGTATAGGATTATCTCCAAGTCTGCTGGGTTTGATACAGTTCTCACTACAGCTTAAAACTTGGATGAAAACCGTTGCATTTTACATGGAATGGTTTCATTAAAATAGAGGGCGTTTTCTCTGAGGAGAACAGAAAAACCGAAAAATACATGAACGGATCTTCCGCAAATTGTACCTAGTATGGCATTCCTTTCTAATGTTTTGAATCATAAATATAGGCATTTAAAAGTCATATCATAATATACCTGATTTGGCGAACTACATTTTCACCTTTCTAGAAAGAAAAAAGAATAGTAGATTGTTATACAAGGGTCGAAAGGAATCAATTCCCCTATAGTCCGAGCAGGAATTGATGACTTTCACCGGTGTTAAACACTCTACTTTTCATTTCGAATATGTGGAAAGTAAAAAGTAGGAGATTTTCTAAAATATTTATTGATAATAATAATATGAGACTCATCTTTAATCAAATCATATAATCATATCTATGTAATCGATATTTTGAATTTCGGTACGGCTTACAGTGTTAGTATCCCGCCAAATTATATAGTCTTTTTTTCAATTTTAAATATGGAACACACTGCGACACCGCCGCGGGCCGCCGTCCCGCTTAGTAAGTATTTTTTTTTATTCACACTAGCTGTTTATACACTCACAAGACCGCAGCATTTTTTTTTTTAATTTAATCGATTTTTTTTTAATTACCTGTATGTAAAATTTTTCATAGCCGACTTAACCAAAACTTCTATTTTTAAATTTAATTCCCGCCCTAGAGAGGGAAGAAAATACTATGAGTCTTTCCCGCCCAAAGATGGGGACACACTAGGATCAAACAAGTACTACTTTCCGAGTATGAGACATGAAAAAATAAATTTGTTCTGCACAAATAAGACGCACATTATAAATATAATAAATATAAAATACACACTTTCTCATACAGAATCAATATTTTGCAAACAAAGCCTGGAGTAAAAGATAAAACATACCTACTTACATAAATGTAAAGTCAAGTAAAACATTAATTGCTTATCAAATGACTACCAACTTAAATATTGTCAGAAGCGAGTTGACTGTATCAATTTGATTAACAATTAATTTCCCTGACTGTCATACTTATTAATTATATACTTTTTGAATGTACCGACTCAATAAGAGGCATTAAGAGCCTCCTGATTAAATGTGAATTAATTTTCTAACGAAGTTTTTGAAGGGAATGATTAATGGAAGCTTACTTTCAAATACATTTTACTGAATTAATTTTTCGTTGCTAGAGATAAAATTATTTGTTGGAAATGAAAGTTAGGTGAAATGTTAAATTTGAACATTGTATGGGAAATTGGTACACGCATTTGTAAGTAAAATCGTCAGGCTCGACTGTAAACTAAAGTGTACTTACTGACTGTCAGTGAGTTAAGTATATAATGCCTATGTACCTAATATCCATTTTTCCAACATTAGAATCCTTAAGAAAGATTTATCTCGAAACTTAAAATTATATTTGACGGAGATGCTCCATCTCTCTCGTTATTATCAGCCATATTTTAACTACTGTGGGCATAATATGGGTAATGTTGTTTATTGTGCAATAGAAAAAAAAACGTTTGCAGTTCAAATCAAATTATAATGTACGATCAAACTAATCACAGCAGCGAATCACACACTGTAGGTACACGACACAACTATACGGAACGCGCGACAGTTTCTAAACGTCTTCACTGCTTAACCGTCAACAACAAACTCTGCTCTAACTCTGATCAAGTGGTAGCGTTATAGACTCTGTCCAGCGCCACCTGGTGGCACCGGCGTACCGATTAGTCAAACGATTGATGTTACGTATTTCCGACATATTAATAAAATAATTGTAAAATTAACCTCATAAAAGCCAAAGTCATTTCTGTTATTGCAAATAGGCTTTTTCAGGGTCATATGCAAAATCAAGTACAAGATACAGTACGCCCTTGGTTCTCCAAAAGGCCTAAGGTGTACCTTGTACTTGAACAAAAAACACTATCCACTCTTCTCATGAAAGACCATGTTCAAATTTATCTTACAATTTTGATATATCAACTTAGAAAGTTGCAAACACTTTATTCTACATGGTTTAAAATATTTTCTGAGTATTTTGAATTTCCTTTACCTTAAGGGGGATGCGCCAAAGTACTACGCGAAATTCAAATTTTCTTACGTCTTTTGCAAATTTCAGGTCGTCGTCAGGTTGTATGTTGATTAAAATATGATTCGCGGCCGTAACAAATATGGCTTTACAGAATTATAATCATTGGAATCAGCGATTGGCCTCAAATGTCAAGATTTCATGAAATAGTCGTTCAATAGGGTAATATGAACTTATAGAGATGTGATTATAATTCTATAAATAAATATTTGCTACGGCCGCGAATCATATTTATTTCTTCTTTTTTTTTCTTCAGAAAAATCGTTGCCCCACACTATGAATTTCTCCTGTATTGTGGGTGCGTTTACAAACATTTACACTCACATACACAAACAGCCAGACCCGGAACAACTACTTGTAGGTCATACAAATATTTGTTCCGTGCGGGAATCGAACACGCGACACGCAGCGCAGCAGTCAGTCGCTTAACCACTGCGCCAACCGTGCCGTCAAATTAGATCGACATACAACCTGATACTGACCTGAAAATTGCAAAAAACGTAAGAAAATTTCAATTTTTGGGCTACCTTAGCGCATCCCCCTTAACTTACACGTAGCTAAGCTCACCTCTTTATCTTCCAGTCGATCCAGTTCACGGTGATGTGGGTGCTGTTCGTGGCGATAGTGGTGCTCAACGCGTCAGTGATCGCCGCGTTGCTCTGCACTAATGCCCGGAAGAGTCGCATGAACTTCTTTATCATGCAGCTCGCTATTGCTGGTAAGTTTATCTATGTTATGGGTAGTTTTAAGTGGATTTATTTTGAGAATAAAGTAGTACTGCTTCAACATATTGGTGGTAGATATTTTGGAGTGCATTTACAAAAGCCTCCACCAGTAAGGCTTGCTACATCCGAGTGCTTTAATTAGTACCTTTATTCTGGTCCTTAAATTTTCTCTTGATTTAGCGGCAGAAGTTTCTCTTTGGGAGTCACAGTTTAATTCAAAGTGAGTTTGTTTGTTTGTTTTTTTCACGCCAAAAGGGCTGAACAGATTTGAATAAAATTTGGCACACATATAGACCATAATCTGGGTAAGGACATAGACTACTTTTCATCCTGGATTGCAGATGAAGTCACTGGCATCAGCTAGTATTAAATAAAAACTATTAAATAAACATCAGCAATTTCTTTTTTGTCTTTTCGGGCTCTGCATGGTAAAAAATATGTCCGATATTGTAATTTTACTTAGTTACTAACAATTTATTGAATGTAAATTATTCTGAAATAAAATAATTAATAGTAATCATTGTCCCGTAGTCTAGACCGAAATTCCTTCTGACTACGAGTACCTACTGAATAGTATTCGCATGACAACAGCACCATCCGATTTCAAATTGTAATAAAAACTTTTTTCAACTTCACAACTTCAACAAAAAAGCACTACCCAGTGAAAAATAACTTTAATTTCGGAAGTCGGTGTCTTTGGATCTGCATTTTAGTTTTTTGCCACCGACTTCCGAAATTAAAGTTATTTTTCACTTGGTAGTGTTTTTTTATTGAAGTCGGTTGTTTTTTTTTTGTAAAAAAGTTTTTATGTATCACTTTTTAGTGAGTCAGTTATTAATTTAGCTAAGGTACAATAGCCTTATGTCAACTGCTCATCATCTTTTGCAAAATATTGCTTTTCCCGATGCAGGGACGTAAATTGTTGAGGAGTTCTCCTGGTAAGAACCAAAATCACTGCACCATATGCATTGTGACGCGCATAAATTGCTTAGCAACCATAATAAAATAATCGAATCGCAACCCGTGAAATACTTATTATTGAGTAGTTCCGGTGGCCACCTCTGGTCTTCTCTCTGGTCTTCATCATCAGTTCCACTTCACCGAATGATGCTTTCCGAAAGCAAATGCACGAGTTACTATAAAAAATACCCAAATCGATAGCGATTTACGACTATACGTAAATCGCTATAGGCACACGTATAGAGGTGTGCCTATCAAATTTGAGGATTTCCCTCGATTTCCATGGGATCCCCTCATCAGATTCTGACTTGGTGACAATGAGACCACCTCGAGAGCATACCCTATCGAACAATAAAAGAATTTTGAAAATCCGTCTATATATGACGTAGTAATGCCCGAACATACATAAAAAAAAATATAGAAACATCCGAATTGATAACCTCCTCCTTTTTGAAGTCGGTTAATAAATACAGAATTATAAACATAAAACAAACTTCCACTGACCTTGGCTAATCAAAAGTATCAAACTTAATTAATTTTAGTCACCCTCGCGGAAGGGTTAATGCAGTCAAATTCGTTTTTAATACGATACCTTAGTTAATTAACTGGGCCAAAAGTCGGTTAATTTATATCTATGTATGTTTCGGAAATTATTGAAGTCATTAATTCAGAATGTTTGTTTGGAAACAGGTCACGTGTTTTTAAAAGAGTCGGAAGTTACCTTGACTTGTGTTTAGCTTGTCAAAGATATTGCTTGTTAGCAGTATAGGTATAATTCCTTTAGAAGTTCTAAGGTTCCGTAGCCGCAGGGTTTTGATGTGATTCGGCTAGACTGTCTGTCCATTTGTCACAAGACTTTTGATATCACTTACTAGAAGTAAATACCTAATCCCATTATCCCTACTAGCATCTTCTTACGTCATGAATTTGGACAAACGTCGTCACCATCTTAGATCACTTTTCCATTTTTTACATTGGTAATAATGTGATTACATCGGTTTTTTTTATAATACTAGTACATTATGTACATATTATCATAATAACTCGGTACTTTCTTTATACTATGCCCAGCCAGATGCGACTCAATATCAGTCCTTCCGAAAATATTACCTAATGCCCGGGATACACAAGGCTAGTTTTTCAAGCTAGAATCGCAAACCAATAATATTCTGGCTAACTATCCTGGCTTGGCACTTGCTAGAACGGTATTGCAGTGCACAATCCAGGATAGTAAAATCAGTGTTGGGAGTGCTAGAAGCTCAAAAATAAAACACCATCCTAATAAGCTAACACAGTAGGGTACTATCTTTGTCACTAGCTTAATAACCTAAAAATGAGGATAGTTCTGTACCCACATAGGCAGTGACTACTCTATACAGTGATAAAGCTAGCAAGAAATGCACTTTCTCACTTTTAGAAAGTGCAACACTTTCTGAAAGTGCAACACTTTCTGAAAGTGCAACACTTTCTGAAAGTGCTGCACTTTCTTACTATCCTAGCCTGAAAAGCTAGCCTGGTGTAACCCGGGCATAAGACCTCGCAGACAATGTTAGCTAGTAGCAAACTGTTTATTTATTCGTGTGTTCATCAAATATTAATGATGACGTTTCTTTACCTAGCTTGTTTGTGAGCTCCTTAAATTCAGCTCTATATAGACGCTACAATGAAAACAATGGAATTCTTAATTGCTATGAGAAATGTTAGCAATTGTCTTTGGTTCGAATATAAATCAAAGAATTCTATATTTAGGTATGGTAAATTGATTACTACATAGGTTCAATTGATGGCAATGACAGTTAAATTTCATAGTCCCTTTTGTTATTGTTCTAATATATATAATTATATTTTTTTAGTTTTTTTTTCGATGCCGGAAAAAGAGCGGATAGAAAGAGTCAACCATAATGGCTGATTTTCATTAGTAGCGAGTCTAGTTCAAGTAGCAAATAATGTGTCCAAACGGTTACGGTATACCTAAGTTTATTCTAACTATTTTCAAGACAACTACGGTTGATTCACATGTCGCACATCCTCTAAAAAACTGTCGTAACACAGAAAAAAATAAGAACTCAGATAAAAATACAGTCATAATACGTTTTTCATCTTCTATAAATGAAAAAAACCGCAGTAAGCGTAGTGTGAAAAAAAGCTACTAGATGGAGTAGTGTCAGTTTTTTACGGAACGAGAACGCGCGCTCTCTCCTCGACAACAGTGACGTATCAAAGCTTGTGTCGTGTGAACGTGTGGCATCTCTCTAAAAAATCGCCCTAAACTGTCTTGTGACAATATTTTAGGTAAGTTTCTTTGCATTACTTGCTAATTTAGGAGTGAACACTGTAGTATTATAATATGATACTGTCTTTTCGATGGTTATTTGAAAAGATGATATCTTTTTACTGTAAAAAAGTGTCATAACATAGGTTATAATACTATTTCACTCAACATTGGTTTATATTTACGTCTTAATCTGGAAAGAAAACAATTGTAATCTGTGTTGTGGCACTTTTTTACATTATTTTAGCAAAATTTTGGTATTGGATGTTTACGAAAATAGGCTGGAATAGCTTATGACTGTTTTTTACACATACATACATAACATCACGCCTGCACTCCCCGAAGGGTTAGGCAGAGGTGTACCTATAGCACACCCACATTTCGCCAGCTATGTTTAAGTCCCATGTAATAGGGGGCGAGCCTATTGCCATCAACTGGGCACAAATCCAGACTCCGGGCTGCTACTGAGAAATTACAGATGGAAAAACCCGATAACACTTTGCCCGACCCGGGAATCGAACCCAGGACCTCATGCTCAGCAGTAGCGCTTGCGACCACTAGACCAACGAGGCAGTCGAGTTCGAGGTTTTTTACATGTCTTTGATTTTACTTTGAATTAATTGGCAGTAGACTTTTGTCACATCATTGTGTTATGGCCGTTTTAAACTAATTCAAGTATGTATTTTATTATTGCAATACTACATTACTTTATTGTATTGTACATAAATATTAATACCTACTGCAATATTGGTGTACATACCAACCTTGTACTTATTTGTTTTAGAATAAAAATGGGTGACAGGTTTAAACAGAGTAGTAATCTACATGTCCAGTTTCATCGCAATCTGATCAGTAGTTTTTACGTAAAGAAGTAACAAACATGCACACACACACAAACTATCACCTTTACAATATTAGTAGGATAATAGAGGCAAGGTTTTTGTGTCACGTTTACGGTGAGTTCATTAAAATAATTATATTGGTTTTTTTTACAGAAGGTCACGAGCAGATAATAGAAAACTATTCCAATGAATGTTTGAGTAAGTTTTTTAATAAATCATTTAAGTTTATTAGTAAAAAGTAGTTAAAAGTACCTGCTTATTAGTTTATGAATTGGTAACTGTTTTATTTCAGAAAATCTAGATAACGATACAATTTTGGAAGGTAGGAAAGGCGCTGAGCCTATTGTCCATTGCAGTTACAATCCGCCTGAAAACAAACCTGCAGATACAAAGGCGGCTGCTAATGATTATTTATCGGAAGATGAAGATGACTCTGTAAAGGATCCTAACTACAATTCTAGTTCCTCCAACAGATCATCTAGTTCATCTAGCACTTATTCTAGCAGTTCTTCGAGCTCTTCTACGTCAACTGCAATTACAAATAACCTACAAGTATTTTCAAGTAACGATCAAGTTCAACCAGTTTCAATCCAGGAATTTGTTGAAATAAATAACGAAGAGAGAGAAGAAACAGTACAAAATGAGAATGAATTAATAAACCAGGATGAATTAGTCGAACAGACTAATTCTTTGAACGAAAGAGAAGATAATAGTAATGTTAAGAAAGGTAGAAAGCGTGTTGCCAGAGTTGAGGAGTGGCCTACCAATAAAGCGAAAAAATTGCGAAATACGGGAAAATCGTATGTTTCAAGATCTAAAACCAAGAAAATTGTACCAGCGCGTTCTTTGAAACCACCTTGTGCCGATAAATGCAAAATGCAATGTTCTACCAAAATCGACGACGTTAACAGGAAGAAGATTTTTTTTCTAAATATTGGGAATTAGGAGATGTGACTCTTCAAAGAAACTTTATAAACAGTTCTACCAAAGCTATAGTGCCCGCATTTCGTTTCTCTGGAAAAGAAAAACCTAGAGGTTATAATAATGCTTTCTATTTTGTTCTAGAAGCAAACCTAAAATAAAAGAAAATAAAAAGAGAGACCTCTTAAGTTTGGTACAGAGTAATCATATAGCGCATTTCTATGCCAACTTTTACACAAGTTTGTGATAAGTTTTAATTTTTGCAATAATAATCCAAGATGCCTAATTAAAGAGCGTTGATTTAATAATGACTGTGATTCTAAGTGTATTTTTTAGCTTTTCCATAAGACTGATTATAATATTGTGAAAGTTCCTAAAGTAGTAAGTAAGTAGTAAGAAAGAACTAAGTATAAATAAACAATATTATTTGAGTTACAATGTGTTTTATTTCATAAATTATGTTACAATATTATCTAAAAAAGTGTCACATTTTGGGTATTTTTACAAGTTTTTTTTTTATTAAAAAAATCCATTCCTTTCATAAATATATTTTTACATTCTGCAAATAGTTTGATAAATCCTTTGTTGATTATAATAACAAAAAGCTAAAAATCTGTAACCTGAAAGTCACATTAACATTAGTATAATGGAAAATAATTAAAATCGGCTTTTTCTCAAAACTTGTTTTCGGCGTGTTACGACAGTTTTTTAGAGGATGTGCGATGTGTTCATAACGCATATTGGTCGACTCAACTACTGTTTACCTTACTTAATGTTGATTAAACTAAAATTAATCGCACTAACGAACGATTAATCTAATAGTTTTTTTTAAGATATTTGATATTTCAACTTTATATGAAATACCTAATGGACTGATGTTTCGACGGTTACGATTTATGTAACCGTCCAAACATCAGTCCAAAAGTGACAGTCTTTCATTGTGAAATGTCACGTATAGACTGTTTATTTTATTTTGTTACATATAGTACCAACCATTAACCCTGACTTGATTTCCGTACGTCCTTTTTGGGTAACCACTGAAAATCAGCGCTGTGCTGTGAGTCCCCCATAGCACAGCATCATGCTGAGTGGAAGCCTTCTTGTCACAGTCATGACGTGCAGCTGTCGATTATTTCTGTTTTGTGCTCGTGATTATAGATATATTTTATTTGTTTTTATTTTTCATTATTATCAGAGCTAATTATCTTTTTTGTATGCACATTTTTCTGTGATAAATAAACCTAGTTTTCTTTCTTTCTTCTTTCAAAGATTGAGCTCGCTACTAAACTAATGCAAATGTAATTCAGCCTTTAGGCAAGTGATTTAAATATGGCTCATACAAATAGGACATCTTAGGCCTCTTTAAAAAACTATGGTCAATCTTAAAACAACGCCATATTCATGAAAACTATTATCATTAGGCCCCAATTAATCTTTCTGCATTAGATATTGCACGCTTCAAGGTATGTAGTTCTAAAATTTACACTCAATTATTTTAAATTTCCTACTATCGCACTCCATTGGGTTTAACCCTAATATAAATAGTAAAAGGATTGTGTAATAAAAGTGCCAGCTAAGGCAGTAAAACGAACTTATTGCTCTGGCTTTTCAGGTTTCGATATTCCTAGACTTTTGGCTAAAGCAATTTATCTACTGAACTTATTTTACGCCTACTTCCGCCACAAATCACGTATTTAAAACAGCATTCGGTCTCTGTCATCTTCAAACAACGAACAGAAACAGAACGACGTTTTAAATTTGGTTAGCGCTAAATGCATTTAATTATTTGTCGGAGGGGCTCGTGACTAAATAATAACAGCCACACGGGTCGACCGAAGGTTACTCTACGCTTGCTGTGGTCGGTTCGTGGATGGGTGACTATCCTTTACATAATCCAGACCCCTCCGTACTTTTGAAAGCACGTTAAGAGGCTTACAAGAGCTAAAGCGCGGTCACTGTCGGATTGCATAGAAAAGAAAGAGACGCGCGATGACACAACGCTGGTAATTTATAGCAAAATATGAAGCAATTATGGATTTACAAAAAATCTATTCATTGGACTAAAAAATTAAATCACTATTACGTTAGTAATACTTGTAGAATAATCTGACAAAAAAACTAGTACGGTTTTTAATCGTTAAAAATTTTTTTTAGAGGTATCTTCGTGATTTTTTTCTATCATATCAAGTTAATTGTATTATATTTTCAACACACTATCTAACTAGCATATATCAAGAAGAATATCATATATTTTTCTGATTTTGGTTAAATGATAAATGATTTTATTTCTGTAAATAGGTTTGTACAAACACTTTTACACGTCAATCATATTTTTAAACTAGATGAGGTCGGCGTTTCCTATCTGACTACTCTGAGAAGAAAGGCCGAAACAAACTCAGAGGTCACAGTCTCTTTTAAAGTCCAGACATAATCTTGGTCAGATCATGTGAATACCATGTAGATTGGTATCTGAAATGGTCTTTTGAGGAAAGAACCACACAGATTGAGTGGACCTGTCCAGTCAGTGCACGCATTTGTTAGTAATCGTGCAGCTCAACTCAGGAAGTCAGGACTTAAGGAGCTCAACGATTCGACGAACAATACCAAAGAAAGGACTAACTGTGAAAAAAAATGTATGTCAACTATAACTCGCTCGACTGGAGGACTGGACTGGGTGGAGGTCTGTATGCTCGCTGTGCCTCAAGACGAGTGAAAGGAATTCAGGCGGCGACTAAAACATACATACATTGCATAGGCAAGTAACGTCATTATCACGCACATAATTATATGAAATCTAGTGCTACTGTATTTTTTATGAAATCCAAAATATAATTATGAGGCCTATTAACAAACCGGCAGGCGACAGGTGACAGGCGTTACCGCGACAATTATAGTACAAGTTTCTTTCCTATATTTCAGCTTTAATAAACAGCACTTTTCGTGAAAATACGTTTGACAATGTATATCACATTGTCAGTTATAATAATTGGCCCTGACAGAGAACCAATAATATTGTTAAATATAAAACCAGAAAAACGTAGAAGAAATATTCTCACCTTCTTCCCCTGCCACATAATAGGACTATCATTAGAAAATTTTGAACAACTAACGTAGATTAAAAGAAGGCATAGTAAAATGAGATACTCCAAAATATCTGTAAAAGTGATGGAAATATGAAGCTACACGCTTTTATGTTTTTTGAAAGGATTATTGCCGTCCTTGTCGCGCGGTACTGACAATGTATGGCTCTAGTATAAAGTTACATTGATAGTCGTGACGTCACTTCTGTGATAGTGCCGTTTTTGTCTAGCAGTTATTTTAAAACGTTTATAACTTGGCAATTTCTTAAATAAAATAAATAAATTAAAATAAAATAAAATCTTTTTATTTCAGGCATACTTGGCCCATAATATTGTTAGTAGAACGACTTAAAAACTATGTTAGTTCATTTAAAAATTTATTTAAGTATTTGCCGCCGTCTGGGGCCGCGGGCACACGCACTTGTGCTTGAACCCAGTGCCCCAGAAGGGGGCTGTCCAGCTTGTGGCTGAGCTCGCTTAAGCTTTTACACTTTATATATTTTGTTTGCACTGTTTACAAACAATATTTTTTTAGAGTTTAAATATATATATATATATATATAATAATAATAATAATAATAAATAAAATAAAATAAATAAATAAAAATAATAAATTGTCATCATCCTTATTAAACGCGGACTATAAAGTTCGTATTTCTAAATTAAATCTCTTAGAGAGACGCAAAAGTTCAACTGCAAACAGGATTTTAAAGCTTATTTCAGTGTTGTGCACACAGAACATTTTTTGGAACTAAATTCTTTATTTGCTCCGTTTTTCGGTACGGCTGGGGGAATAAGGCCGACGGCAGTTTGCAATATTCCATTTGTTCATGTGCAATCAACAGAAAACTGTTAGCAGATTGTATTGTGGTCTCCTGTTCACTGTGCCACAATTGGGAATAGAAATGGTGATACATTTGTTGCAGCCTGCACGGTGTGGTTCACTATATGCATAGATAATTAAGAAAGAAGGAGATATTATGCTCAGTATTTGAAAATTTATTGGAACTCGGTGTCTCCAGTTTGCCCCTACCACGCGCCACTACTACACATGCAGTTCAGTAAAAGCAAAAGATACGAAGTCGCGCACACACTCACAATTCATAAATCAGAATGTACTACACAATCAATTTTAAACCTAATCTTGTCAAGCACAGCATGCATTTAACATGAACCGTAAAACTTACTCACACAAACACATCGGTCGCTATCGATGTGCTGTACAAAAACAATTTATTTTACATATACGCTAGTGATTGACTAAATCGGAAAGTTTTCGAATCTTCCATGTTTATGTACAAAAAAGAAACCTGAAAATAAAATAAATAATGAAGTAGAAAATATTATATTATAAATAAAGAAAATGTAGCTAATAGTACAGTCGTAACAAAGTTTTAAAACAAAAATAAAGTAGTAAAAGCAAGAAATATTTTATGATTTGTTGTTTTTCATGATTTTAAAGACTTATTAGAATATTAAAATACTTGTACTTAAAAATGGTAAGTGACATGATTGACAAAGTTTTTGTTTTGGCTTAGGTTTTTACAAGAAACCACTGAACAACACGGCATTCTTATATTTTGTAACGATCGCAGTCGAAAGCGCACTAATTCGCGGAGACGGCCATTTGCCTGTGACATGAGCAGTTTGAACATTACGCGTGGACACAGACACGCCCCCTTACCACTTCTCCTGTTTTTTATATTTCTATGACTATATGTCTATATGTCGCAGATGGATTGTCGAATCCACTATTTTACATAACGGCTAGCCGTTTTACAAAACAGCTCCGTTATGTAAAACAACTAAATGACGTTTAAGGATTTTCCATAATTAAAAAAAAAACAGAATTTCTTCAACGTTTTGCGTCTATCAAAGCAGCGGGTCAACGATTAAAGGTTATGTAAAACAACGTGAAATGAAACGTCAAATTGCAGATTTCAGCTCTAAATTTTGACGCTCGAAGCTCTGCCAAGTCATCTGCGAAGAAATAGCCAAGTAACTGCGATCAATTTAGAAGTAGTGCTCGCCAGCCGGCTCCACGGCACCGCTCGCTTCGCTCGCACGGCTCGCGCGCCGTTGGTCACATTTCTAACCTTACCTAAAGCAATTGGTATGGGTGCGCAACCTTAGTTACTGCGACCGATTCGGCATTAAAAGCCACACCGAACGCTTATTGTAACTACAGACAAGCCATTCTGCATTACGTCTAAACGTGGGTAGCAGTTTTCTTAAATGTAACGTAATGACAATCCAGCTGAACGGTGTTGAGCTGTTTTACATAACGGAGTTGTTTTGTAAAACGGCTAGCGGTTATGTAAAACAGCGGATTCGACAATCCAGCTGCGACATATATATAGGTCCCTTATTTATTTATTTATATGACAATTGCTTGCTGCACTTACAGTATACACCAAAGCGCGCAGCAAGCCAACAACAACTCATTTAACTAAAAAACTTCATACAAACATTAAACATAGATTTATGCTATACATAAATATGCCGACATCCAGCTCCTAAGCAATCAGGGCGTTCAGCAGATTGATTGCCTGGGTTGTGGGAGCATATCGAGTAGTATGGGTACGCACTGGCGGAGCTGCGAACAGGCACCGCGAGGCACAGGTGCGCGACCGCCGCAGCCGGTCCGGGGCAAACAATGAACAACGAGCTAAAGTAGTCGCGTCATCGATCTTGTTATTAATAACAAGATCGATGAAGCGACTACTTTAGCGACTGCTTTAGTTTTACTTTACTTACTGCTTAAGCAGTAAGTAGTAGTGCATCAACAGTGCACACTTACGTCTCACTCCCAACGTGTTGACGCCCACCATTCCGGCAACAAACAGAGAAGGATACAAATAGGGATAATACCCATATATTTTTTTATATAGGTAGCGAGCAAATTTGCGTTGGACCCTTTCAAGTAAAAGTATGATTGAATGTCTCGTCTTACAATCCCTATGATTTTTGACATATTTATACTCTGCTCTCCTTAAAGAAACATCTGTCATTCCTAATAATATCAGCACCAAAGCATTCACTGTTAAACACGGATACGGCCCCCCAATGAACTACATTACGTAGAAATACAAAAGCGTATTATTTTTCGACAAAAAACACAATACAAAGCTTCATGTATGAACCTACTCATTCAAAATTGAACTGCTCATAAGTACCTTGAGTTATTTTTCAATTGGGTAACCCAGTAGGAAATAATTTATATAAGAATCCGAAATCAAAGCACTTCAATATAAGATTTTTACATTGATATCGTAATTCCATTTGTGTTCGAGAGTTCTGTGGAATGGAATTCTTTGTCAGCTTATAGGTTTCTTTGAGCTTACGTTAAACGATATATTAATTCAGTGTTCACGTTATTTCCAGGGTAGAAAATTAAATGTATTTGTGCGTTCCATTGATATTATGATAAGATGGGTAGATAGAAGGATAATGATTGTAGCAACTTATTACAGCTTACGTCCACACAATTTTGCCAACGTATTTGATTTTGTAGGAATTCGGATCACTATTGATTTCACACCATAACCGCATTGTCAGTTCTGTTGTGAGTGTCGGTGTCCATGAAAATTTAGTTACTTTGGTCCTATAGTCCTTGGAATTGAAAATATGCTCTTTTTTATTACCTGCCTAAATTCTTTCTCTAGTATTTTGACATTTGACTCAAGTAACATGAAATTTAACGACACTTACAATATATTACCTTTTCTTTTTTCGTCGTCTTGTTGATGGCACCACAGTGTATTAAAGTTTGTTGGCCCAAAACTTCGCCACTTCCACGGCATGGTCGGTAGGAGCGCAGAGCTGGCTATGGCTGCATTCTTGAGGCACAAACTGTCGAACCTCCTATCCTGCCTGGACATAGTTTGCGTCACAACTCCACATCCCATCCTGCGGCCGTACATTACATTAACTTTACACTTCATGCAATCATGCTAACTTATGCGAACTGAAATACCAAAGAGGCTAGTAAAACTATTATTCCATTAACTCCACTTACCCGGTAAGGGGTAAAAAATGAGGGTACCACACTTTTTGTCCGACAAATGAGCCGAGTTACAAAAAATGTTATCCCCTTCCCATAAATAGCGTAAAGGAGGGTTAATCGCAACTTAAAATCAGACCTAACTCTTGTTTTCGTGAAGTTTCCGCCGGATATAAGGCCCACTGCACATCGAAGTATTACTCAAATAAAAATCTCACGAAAAGTTGAAATGTGGTTGACCAAGCTTGCATTAAGCTTTGGATTTAATTTTTGTAGAACTTATTACCTCCGTCAAATGACGGTATTTAAACAAGTATGTCCACCTGCGTGAAAGATATATACTTGCATGATAGGAACAGGGCATGAAAAGGAACTCTACTTCATACAGATTAACCGAATTGATTAGAATTGAGCCAAAACATTTCATAACATTTATCTCAATCCAACCCGAGGGCCTAAACAAATGACATTCGCTTCGGAGGGATTCTATTTCTGCAATCGCTATCGTTTTCGCTAATGTTTCCATCATACCAATCGAAAACTAGCGATAACGCTTTTCAAAAAGTGCCACTTGGCTGCGCATTTCTATGGAAGAAGTCGTTCGACGCTGCCAATTCGTTTCATAGAATCGAATGATGTTAACATTGTCTAGATAATTTCTATTCGTGACCTATGGCCACGTAACATTTCGATAGCTTATCAAACCCCATATTTTTTTTGGCTTTTCTATTAGCGTCATCGCTAATCGAATATTACTTTGTCAAGGCGCTCATTTTCGTAAAAATATTACTATTTTTCAGACGTTTTATAAACTTTGTTTTTGGTCTTTTGAGTTTTAGAATTTCAGAGTCTCGTTTCTCTCATGTCTTTTGTGGTTAAGTATACATATATTATGCTCTATCTGTCAGTCATTGAATGACATAACATAACATCACGCCTATATACACCAAAAGGTTAGGTAGATACCTATTAATACACCTATATTTCGCTAGTTATGTATAAGTGGTATGTAATAGGGGTCGAGTCTATTGTCACCAACCGGGCACAAATTCAGACTCCGGGCATTCAGACATTAGCCAGAAACAAACTGTTTTAAAAAGGTTTAGGCACCGAGTATGAACACACCTCTAGTGCATATTGACATGGCAGATTTATGTGGTGTCCTCTACCCCGTGACGGCGCCCGGCTTGTTCGCTGTTTGTGCCAAAAGGCTAAAACGTACAGTCGAATTAGGAAGTTGTTTGACGTTAAAGCTCGCAAATTTCTTGATTAAAATATGAACTGCGACTATGTAATTTAACTTTGTACCGTGAATTAGTATGGTAGAATGTGTGCCAGAATATTTATTTAGGACAAGATAGATTATGTGACATTGAAAAATAGAGTAACTATGGACATTATGGATAAACAACAGCTGTGGTGAACAATTAAACATTCCATAGAGATTAATCTGGAAGAACCGATGATCTTCGGTGACGGTGACGTAGTATTTTTTTTTAAAGAATTGTAACTCAATTTCTAATAAATTAGACACAACAATTACCAAGTTTGTCATACCAATCAGTTTGTATTAAAACGTATCACCGATGTGCTTAAAACTAAAGACGGAACAAACTATCAATCACCCACCAAATATTTAAATTTCTCAAAAACCTTGACCTGTCTGTCCGTCCTTCATCAGTATGAGAAGTAGCTTTAATAGTTTCCGCCTACTTCTATTTCTATCATACATTACAAATAGTTCACGAACTTTGTTATAAAAATGAAGAAACGGACGTGTATCTAAACAAATCATCGTGTTTGCAAAGCTTAGGAGCTGACACACTCTTATTTGCGGCCTCGAAAACACATTTCATTCTATTTTCAACCTAATTGTTTAAGCCATAGAAGTTCTAACGTAGTTTGATGGTGCAATAATAAGTTGGCTGTGAAAGAAAAGATTAATGATAGTCCGTCAGTCAGTGCATATGACTGTGTATAATAAAAGTGCTCATCTGGTCAAATTTAAGTCGCACTCGTTTCTAAATCTTCGAATAGAAACTACAGTACTTAAATCGTGACCCAATTTCCGTAGTCATCTCAAAAGATTAACAGCAAAAGGGTATGGTACCATCGTTAATTCTGGATACGTTAATGAAACGAATATATTAGATTCATCAAAATAACTATTAGGCAAGTTTTATGACTTAACATCCTACCATAAAATCCAGAAACTTCCAAATCTTCGAATAAAAATTACAGAACTGACATCGTGACCCAATTTCCGTATTCATCTCAAAACATAACCAGTAAATGGCATGGTGGCAATCAATTAATTATTTCTGGACAAGTTAATGAAAAGAATATAAAATTCATCAAACTTACTGTTATACAAATTATGGCCCACGGAAACGCCTCGGTGTTGCTAGAGACGGTACTGCCAATACTTTTATACAAAACAACCGTGTCAGTAAACCTCACCGTTTACTCATAGAACCTGACTGCCCGTGACTATTCTAACTATGCCTTGGGACAGCTAGCTTGCGCTCAGTAGCGCCGAATTTGGACACGCATATTATACGTATATGCGTCTCTATTCGCTGCCAACATGGCGAATTCATGCTCTGTGCCATGACCTAACATCATACCTTAAATACAGGTACCATTTATTATGTCACTGAACATCATAAAAAGATCACTCCTAACTGCAAACATGGCGCTAGAATCTAGTCTACCAAACCGACAAAAGATACGCTGTCCTTACTCGTTTTGGATTTCAATGAGACATTAGCCTAATGGCATGATCGATAGATTAATAGCTCCCTATTTAAAACAACTACTGTACATCATTACCCTCGAACCGTTTGTCCAACGTGCTCTGCATAGTAAGCAGCTTCTTTATGGCGCTCCAAAATCCAAAGGTGGGAAGGAGCATACAGATGCTACTAACTTCAAAGATAAACATCATCAAATGCCTTTCAAAGAACCATTCGCACCTTAATGTTCATTCTCAACAAGATTAAGGAAAAAAGGTCTCCTCACTGCAAATATTAACTTTGGAAAAGAAAAACAAATAATGGGGTCTTCGGTTTGCCATGTCCTTATCTGGTTACGCACTCACTTCCCCTGAACAAACGACTTTGGGAAATACATAAATGCTTGGGGTTTTCGATAACAGTCATGGGAAAATATATTATAAGTATGAGGTATGACCCATATTCTCGTAACGATCTCACGCTCGATACACGTCATAGGCATCAGCTAAAAGTCTGGCTTAGTGGATTTTTTTACGACCCAATGTTTCTAAGGATATTCCCATAATGGCAACGGTAAAAAACTTAATGATTAATAAAATTCTATACGGACGTAATTTATGATGAGAAATATTAAAACTTGGGTACAAGAATTTATACAAGGATTCCGAAATTTAGAAAACCTAAATGAGGTGACCTACGATTAGTACTGGAAACCGATGATGCAGAAAAAATAGCTAAGACATAGTTCAAGATTAAGGACACAGGTCTACTGGTATAGGTACTATCATTGGAATGGCCCAGATTAATGTTAAATATATAATTAATATTATATATCTGACAAAACCATTGGAAGCTGATGAGCTATTTAAATAATATTTGACTAAACTAATACAATAATATTTTCGTAATTCTTATGATATTATATACCACACTTAATTATTTGCAAACCTTGTCTCACCTTGACCTAAATCGCAAGATTTTCCTGTTGATGCTTACAATTTCAAACACACCTGACATGAGTCAAATCGTCAAACTGACCACTAATTCATATTAATTGGAGATGTGTTGGATGGATTAATTAGTGTATATGAACAAAGTTATCTCCAATCATTATAACGTACCCCTGAGATTTGCTACTGTGGCCTTGTTTTGATCACTTAAGAGTGAGTAAGCAAAGCGCTATCATTAATCATAACGAAGGACAAAGCCCAATGAAACTAAAATCAAAACTTCTTTCTACTCGTACCTCTCTTCGTCTCTTCTATTTTTTTTTAAATATCGCTGCATTATGCTGAGATAGGAGCCTTTTTGTCTCGCACAGGTCTTTTATCTGTTGTTTTTAATGTTAATTTTGTTAGTTTTAAATGCTCCTTTTTTATTTTTTATGTTTTGATTTCCTGTGCGTGTCCCAAATAAAATATTTTCTTTTCTTTCTTTCTTTTATTTCTTTTCTTTCTATTCTTTCTTTCTTTTCTTTCGTTCTTTCTTATATTTCATGTCGATGCAAAATGTTTAAGCCAACAATCATGATCATCATTGGCAATCTTGTTCCACCCTCTGCTGCATGCTTCCCTGGTCTATGTGAGTCTCATCCATGTCTTCCCGGCTATCTTCTGTATTCAACACACCTGGTTGGTCTGCCAACGCTGTTTCTGTCCTATCTCGGCAACCATTCCGTTAGGGCTCTGCTCCACCTGCCATAACCTCATTTAGACAAGTGGCCTCCCTGCCCACTTCTATTTCAAAGCCGCTACCCGTAGTTTTGAGCCTTAGTCCTACTTCGGATCTCTACGTTACGGACTCGGTCATTCAATAGTTGACTTAATATAGCGTGCTCCATAGCCCTTTGTGCAACTTGGACTTTGACTTGGACGGCTACATATCAAGCTATACATTTCCAGTTTCAGCAGACCTCGCATTGTATAGGCTTATAGAGGTATGAGGAACAGGGTGTAAAGTTCACTCATACTCTATAGAAAAAGGAGGATCCTCTGACCAGACGGGTGTTGTGTCTGGTGGAAAACTGCCCTACGGTTGATGTCGGGACGTTGTATGTATGCTAGTCGCGCGGTAAACTCTGGTTGCGCGATGCCGGATTTGCGTGAGTGACGTCAGTATGACGTGTAGGTCGCAAGTGGCGATGTTGATACCGCTACAGGCTTTTCGTACAATGAGAAGTCAACTTATACTGGAAATGTACAGCTTGATATAATAATAATAATACCATTTATTTCACGCGACACAAGCCCATATATATAATATGTAGTGTATCTATGTGTGTGTATATGATTGATATGTTGACGTGCGTACACAGTCTCTATAGTAAGTGTCAATTTTTCGAAGTCGTTGCAAAATTATTATTCTGTCATCAGGTTGCGCGTTTGGCAATACGGCTGACCGGACGTACCTACATTTGGGTAGCGCCACTTATGAATGTATTTTAATTCACTACCATAGGTATAATTATTATTGACTGCAAAGTTTAATTATTATTTTCCTTTCCAGATCTCTTCGTTGGCCTGATCTACGTGTTCCCAGACATAGTTCAGAAGATAACCATAGCGTGGTTAGCCGGAGAATTTATGTGCAAATCCGTGAAATTTCTACAGGTCAGCTGAATTAAATAAATATTGTCTATGTTTATAAACAAAACCCGTCTGAGTAACTATCCTAAAAGTGGGGAAAGCAGAAGTTTTGTAATCCATACTAATATTACAAAATTGAAAGTAGCTCTGTTTGTATGTTACATTTTCACGCCTAAACCACTGAACGGATTTCAGTTTCAGACAAGGAGATAGATGGCATCCTGGGGAAAGATATAGGCTACTTTTTGTCTCCAAAATAATCTGTCTTTTAGTATTATTTTTATAGGGGATGAAAGTTTGCATGGGAATTTTGGCATTTCTTAAGTTAGGGATATGAAAATTTAAATTTATGCTATTGATAAGATATTAAAAAAAAAATGCTTCAGCGAGTTTGTACTTGGGGTATAACAGGGTATTTTTGTCCCGGTAGCACATTCCCGTGGGATAATTTCCGACATGCGCGCGGGTGAAGCCGCGGGAAGAAGCTAGTTTTATATATTTCTTTGAAGATTTTAAATTATATTGTTTATTCTGGAGTTGCATGTCTATTGATGAGAATAAAATGAGGTTAACTCGAGATTATAGTACTTGCAACTAAGCGTTGGGCTGTAAAAATATAAAAAGGCACGATTATTATACAAATACATTTTAAAGAAACTTTTGACTGCCACAACACTGGTTATTCAAATTGCTAATAAAATATTTAAGGGATAAATGATAATAACTTCGCATCATATTTTTTCATAGTGTAAAAGAGAACAGGTACGTAGTCCAATATGCAAATGAGGCAGACGTTACACTAAACAAATGTGATGGGACAAACTTTCTAAGTAACGTCCTGCAAACTAAAACCAATATTTTATCTAGTAAAGATGTCTAGAATTTCGAAAGACATTCGGTTCACCTGCGACCAAAAGTGTTTGTTTTTCCACGTTCGAAATTTGAAGGGAACAGACATCAATTTTTACATTAACTTTATAATTTACATTGAATAAAAGCATGACACTTAAAAAGTCTGCTTCATAGAATTTAGTATCACAAATTCAAGCCGTTAAACATTTGGTACCTACTATCACCACGCCACACCACACGAAAACGTATAAATGTTTTTTTTCCAATGTCTTTTCTGTCTATCACAATATACGAGTATACGTGCGGAAAATCCATTTTCAAAACATGAAAACAGAAATGGTCGCTTTTCCCCAAAAAAATATGTAAATTCATAACAACAGTTATGACTCGATACAAAATAGAAAAATGAAATCTTCCGCTACACGAACACAATCATGAATAAAATGTAGTAACAACATCAGCTGACTATACAATCCAGTTCTAAAAGTTAATTCGGTGCTAAAACAAACAAAAAATATTTAAATCAGTTAGCACGGGCGTTCTGGTTACCGATTGTAATAACAAACATATGAATTAACGCACATGTGTTGTAGTTTTCTTAAAAATTTACTCAAAATGAATGTACAGACAAGTCTAAACAACATAATAATTAAGTCCCAAGATATAATAAAAAAAACTACAGATTATGTCAAACATGATTAATCATGTAAATAAAGTACGCTTGATTTATCGAAAAAGTGGGCACGGACAAATCTTACTAACGATGAAACTTGGCCTCATGAGACGGAACATTTTGACATTTAAATACAAAATCCGGGGACTGGGCTGCTCTTTTTACTACATAACATATATTCACGCCTGTATTTTCCGAAAGGGTTAGGCAGAGGTATAACTATAGCACACCCACATTTCGCCAGTTATGATTAGTCTCATGTAACAGGGGCAAGTCTATTGCCATCAACCGGGCACAAATCTAGACTCCGGGCTGCTACTGAGAAATTCCAGATGGAGAAACCGAATGACACTTTGCCCGACCCGGGATTCGAACCCAGGACCTCATGCTCAGCTGTAGCACTAGCGACCACTAGACAATTGAGGCTGTTTTAAGAACGTACGGTCACAGATAAAAAGAAAAGAAAGAAAGAATGAGATAGATGAAGGACAGAAGAAATAAGAGAAGTAGAAGAGAAGAAGAAATCTCTATCTATCTCTCTCTATCTCTATTCTCTTTCTGTAGAAGAGATAGTATCCAAAGGTTGACGGTGAAACCCTCCTTGAGACTCTATGGCACCCAGAGATGGCCCCTAAAAGACCACAGGGACCAAACTTGCCAGTGTAGTAATACGAATACGGATATGAATATTACGACTTTAGAATTTTTAATTGATAAAAATATACAACAATAAAAAAAAATGTAAATGACATATTATATCAGAATGGCATATTAGTTGTTAATTTATAGAATGGGAACTGTATCTTTTTAGTTTTATGACATTGCAAGCCGTAAGGTAGAATAGCGGAAACTTTACTCATGTACCATCTGATATCTGTACCTACATTGTTGGCAAATAAATGAATCTGAATCTGAACGATTATACTCACTGTAATTACACACAGTTAATCAAATTCACATGGGAGAGGTTCTACGCTCATTTGAAAGACACCTACTTACCTAATTATATTCGCATTATAATCACGTGCTTATCGTCGTGTGCCAGACCCCTGAGGGACAGGATTACCTTCATTATAGGAACCTGTCAGGATTTAATTAGGGAGGAATCAAATTATTATGACCACGCAAAATATGATCACTTTAATAACGCACCTTTCATATCTAGACGATATTATTTCAAACACCAGTTCAAAGTTCAAATCAGTCAGCATCATTATATATTAAATATCCATACTAATATCATACATTCATTCGAAAGAAACTCTGTCTGTATGTTACCTTTTCACGCCTAAACGACTGAACGGATTTCCATAAAATTTGTTTAGGAGATGGATGGCATCTTAGGGAAGGACATAGCTTACTTTTTGTGCCAGCAGCTCGTTCCCTTGGGATAATTTCCGACATCCACGGGGACGAAACCGCAGACAGACGCTAGTATTTTTTTTTTCATAGCAAACGTCAACACTTCATCACGTCAACGCCGGCTATCGCTAAAAACCAACGCTGGGGCTCTGTCTCGCATAGGGTCGTAGCATTATGCTGAGCGATTGCCGTTTTGCGTGGATGTGACGCATATTTTCCCCCAACTCGTTGTTTTTTTTTTGTATTTGTGTGTTTTTTCTTTGCGTCATGTTTACCGCAAATAAAGGTATTTTCTTTCTTGTTCTTTCATGAAGAGGCTATATAAAAGTCTGCCTCTGAAAACGTTAAGTTGGGACATTGAGACAATTTTATAAGTGTGCTGCTAGTTCAGAACTTAAATGACCACACGAGTAATGGAGCTTGAGAACTAACCATGAATAGTTTAGTGAAGTTATTAATTAGGTAAGGTAACTTTAGATGATGACGTTCATTATTACTGCCTTGGTCAAATTGGTTGATTTTAAAAATCACTAGCAGCTGCCCGCGGCTTCGCTCGCGTGGATGTCGGAAGTTATCCCACGGGAACGTGTAACCGGGACAAAAACTTATGTTACTCCTTATCATGGTCTAAAAAAACAAGGTCTGGCATTCCGGGAGTGACACATGCTTACGTCACTATCCGCTTGCCACTTTATTGCAACAAAACATGAATTATGGAAACATTTTAGTCACCATTCTGTTAAAAAATATATATAAACCATTTAAATTGTCGTTTCATTTTTTTAAACTAAGGAAATAATTCAATTTAAACGTGTACCGAAGTAATTGTTAGTTAAAACCTCTTAGTTTTATCTGTTTTGCACAGGTAATAAAGACGATTGGGGAGTTATTATTACACACTACTAGTAACATAGCGGTGATGACGTAGGCTTGTGTCACCCCCGTGACCGGAATGTCTGGCGAAGAATATTATTATACCATGCTCCTTATAACATCAGCTAGATAGCTGATGTAGTATAATAATATGAATTCAGAACTAAGTACTTCATTGTTGTTTTGTTTTGACGTAACAACAATTAAAGTACTTAGTTCTAAATTCAAATTATTATATACGATAAATCTAATAATTGATGGACATGGAAATTAGCATTCGCTTGTATTCAGAAATGCGATGATTCCCGAGGGACATTAAGAAAATAGTAGTACTGTAAAGGATTCCGCCACTGAAGTTGACAGCCTAGATTGTCCAAATCAATTACCTAATATATTCGATATTTGGGCACAAGATTTAGTGACTACATAAGTAATGTCCCTATAAGTTTAAATTCTAATGTTTCTTAATGCCAGATTAACATGTAACTCTGATTTTTATTATTTTTCAGGCTGTGGTGATGTATGCCTCTACGTACGTACTGGTAGCGCTCAGTATAGACCGCTGTGATGCCATCACGAATCCTATGAACTTCTCTGGAAGCTGTGAGTATAGCATATCTTTTTTGTTATTTGGGACCGTGTCTTAACCGAAAGCAATGGAGTTTTTGCGTGAAAGAGTAACAAACATCCATTCATCCATCCATCCTCATACACTTTCACATTTATAATAGTAGTAGGATTTATAATATTACCTAGTAGGATTATAAACCAATAATGTCAATTATAACTATGTTGCCAAGAAATCAATTAGAATTTCTATTTTGCATGATGTAATTAATTATTATTAATGTGATGTAATTATTTATTTCCTATCTAGTGGCACTCGTTATCATATTTTCATTTGTTAATATGCGGATAATGTAGTGGGCTGCAATATTGATAATATTTTGTATTATATTTTCTCTGTTTCATCACATATTGTAGCTGTTTATTGTCCCTGAATAAAATAAAATAAAATAAATTAGGACACATTAAGTGGATACGAAATTATAATTTTGTTACCAGTAACAGTCAAACATTTTATGGGTAACGAAGTAACTGATATTCCAAATTGAATATGTTGAATTTGAATTTCCTACCCATACTTATTGTTTCTTGAAAAGTGATAATGTTTGAACTAATAGAAATTTTGTTAACTTCTTAATTTTATTACTAGAAATTAAAAAACTTTGTGGCAGAAGTAATAAGAACAAAAGTACTTAAATTATTATGACGAGCAATGTTTTTAAAATGTTGAAGAGTTTTAAAGACTCCTTAATTCAAATTTCCTTCTAACATGTTATTTTACTTTTACCCAATTTATAGGCGAATTGAAAATCCCTACTTTACATTCATAAGCATTATTTAATTTAGAGATATTTTATTATTCGATAAGATACTTTGAAATTCACAGAATACAGATTTAAAGGAAAAGTTGAGTCTTCATTTCCATGATTTATATTTTTGTAAGGAAGTAAAATGTTGGAACATCAAAACAAAATAGATATTTTGACTTCTGCGAAAAAAATATTTTGCGGAAAAGAAAAAAATCCCTGATTAAATTCCTTTTAGATAAGTTTTTGCTACCGTGAAATCAAGCGATACCCACTTTTCCTTGTAAAATTGTATTACAATATTCTTTTTATTGAATTTCAGGGAATCGGGCTAGAGCTCTTATTGTATCTGCGTGGCTGATCAGCATCGTCTTCTCAATACCGCTCCTAATTTTATACGAAGTGAAGGAAGTTCAAGGTGAGCACACTTTGATAACTTTTCGAATTAAGTTACTTTGAAAACTTGAGGATTTTGGAAACTATTTAGGTATTAGATATACTGGAAAGGATATTTTAATTATTTTAACTAAGTTTCTTCAGAGGGTATTTTGTAAACTATGTGGTAACTTGAAGCCCAGAACCATCCCAATTTACAATCATTTATACTTTCTCATTTTTCCCACTGGTGTCGTGTCTTTTATTTATTAAATTAAATCCCACAATAGCTTCACTCCGGAAGAAATCAAACCAATATGGGCCGGTTCCATTTTTTACTGTTCGGCCGCAAGAAATGAGAAAAGGGTCCTTAGAGCAATATCATGGTTAATGAAAAAACTGGTCCAGTTTTAGATGTTGACCCACTTTTGTATCGCTTCCCATCTCAGTAAACAAATTGACTTTTGGCGACATTAATAATTATTTATCTTAATAATATTGATCTTGCTATGGCGGAGATTGCATTGCATTTTTTTTTAAATTATGTTTTATTAAACCAATACATTTATTCGATAGCAACAACTATGTACCTATAATCTATAAATGTGTTTGGTATAGGTAAAATCGTCAGCATATCAAGTTCCCACAAACTGTCAGATTTTTTCATTCGATTTTGAATTTAACCTTTAACATTTTAAGGTTTAAAATCGTTTGGATAGATTTGACAGTTTCATGTAACCTGCTGACGCCTGTACAAATAAATACCTACTGGTAAAAATAAATAATCTTTTCACTACATACACTGCCTCAATCTTCCTGCCTTAACCCAATTTTGTTGGGATCGGTTTCCAGTCTAACTAGATGTAGCTGAATACCAGTTTTTAACTGACTTCAAAAAAAGGAGAGAGTTCTCAATTTGGCTGATTTTTTTAATCATGTTACGTGATATCTCCGGAAATTGTGGATGTATTTCTAAAATTCTTTTTTTAATGTATAGGGGGTGGTTCCATATAAATTTTGTTAACTTTGCTTGGGTAGTTTTTCAGTTAGCTTCAATAATACGTATTTTTTCCACTTAGTGTATGTTGATAATGTTATTATAATAACTTCCTGTCACTGTTATTTACATAGCAAGTAGTGGTCTCAGATCAAGTAAAAAAAGGTAGATACCGCACGTGGAATAGAAAACTGTAACCATTTTTTTAACTATGTGTGAGTCAAAGAAGAGTTGCCACTTCTTTTTTTAAAAGTCCCTGAATATTACGTAATAATAAAAATAGGTATTATGCGAATGCAAAAGTAAATCTGTCTGTTTGTTTGTTTATATTTTTACATTTCCCGGAAACAATATTCCTTAACGTCAAAAAATCAAAGATATGCTAAACGTATTTCCTACGTTCAACATCTCTTTGAATTTTCACACGTTTTTATCACTTTATAAATAGATAGTCCAGGGGTTGTGAGCAGGGAGAAAAAATACAACAAAAAGTAAAACAATTATATATTTGAAAAAATATCTTAATACAAAAAAAAACGGAATTAATGAGTTAAAAACAAACCACACTAAATGAGGATGGTTGCCATTGTGGTTCATTTCGGCCCAGTCTTATAGCAGCTACCCATTCATCTCTTATTAAAATGTTCCTTGGAAACCTAAAACCATAATATTTCATAGTAAAACAGAAGGTATGTAAGTAAGTACTCAAGAATTTAAACAAAAACATAAACAAATTACAAAATAAATATTTACCTTGACTTCAATTAATGTAAGATAAAATCACGTGATTAAAAAAAAACAACTTTCTGTCCACTCTCTACTTAATTATTTTTGTATTACTGCCTACAATTTACTTACCCACATTTTGGGCTAATAGAAATAAGAACTACTAGCAACACTCTCCCGGTACGTCATTTCGGGACATTGACATTATCTGTTCCGAATAACCTCAAAACTGTGTTGGAATGACAAAAAAAATATAGTTTTATGTGTTCTTACGTGTGAAACGATATTCCTTCAGACTTTTTGTTCACTTTTGTATTGTTTTTGCACCATTTAATTACACAGGACGGCATTTTGTAGGCAAACTAACTGCACGGCGCCTCATGAGATACTAACGAAAAAGAGCTTAGTTTGATGCACGTGTGTGCGTGAGCACGTGTGTTTACTTGGAGGAGCTGAGTTTTGTGGCTTCACTAACAACAAAGGCCGCGCGTTATCTACCTTTTTTTACTTGATCTGAGGTAGTGGTATACGAATTTGTGTGGGGTAGGTACCGTAACTAAAAAGTGAAAAATAAAAAATACCGTCTTCCAAAAAAAAAAAACACTTCAAAGTGAAAAATAAATTTTATTTCGGAAGTCGGTGGCAAAAAACGAAAATACAAAACCAAAGACAACCACTTCCGAAATTAAAGTTATTTTTCACTTTGTAGTGTTTTTTTTGGTAGTCAGTTGTTTTTTTTTTTTTTTTAAGAGCGATTTTATTTACATGTAGCGACTGGCTATCTGACCTCTACAACCCAGTTACTGGGTAACACGGTACCCCTTGGAAGACTGGTTGTTAGCCTTTTGGGCTTCTGACTACCCGTAACGACTGTCAAAGATCTAAGAACGACAGCCGGGACCAACGGCTTAACGTGCGTTCCAAAATCATTAAATACAGTGGCAATATTCATTTTAATTGTGTGCGTATTAACTTTTTACTGAGATAAATAAGATTGATGTTTAAGACTACACACACAACGCCGTTTTTCAACAATTTCCAGGGCAGATGCAATGCTGGATTGACCTGGGCACCCCTCAACGGTGGCAGATCTGGATGTCCCTCATCTCGATCATGATCTTCGTACTACCAGCTTTGACAATAGCAGCCTGTTACGCGGTCATAGTCCTCACTATATGGACGAAGAGCAAAGCAGTGGTCATGAGCCCACCTATTAACTCAAGGAGAACGAAGACTTTACGGAATGGTAAGCATTTGAATAATATATATTATATATATACAGGCTGACCCGACAGACGTTGTCCTGTCTTAATGAATGTCATATGTCGTTTAGTTTTAGTTTTGACTATTGACTACGACTAAAACTATCGACTCATTTATCAACCGATCCATCTGTGTTAAACGATATTTGCAGCGCGCATTCTGTCAATCGCTGACAGTTATTTCAAACAACTGACAGTTATGTAAAATTAATATTGGCGTTAAGTTTTCTTAAATTTTGTAACGTTCCGCTCAACTTCCTTATTTTTTTATTTCATAAAATTCTTCTCGTGACCATAACGAACACAACAAAACAAAATTTAGTGAAATCAGTCCAGCCGTTCACGCGTGATGACGTGACCAAAGGAAAGAGGGATTCATTTTTATATATATATTAAGTTTTCTTAGATTTTGTAACGTTCCGCTCAACTTCCTTATTTTTTTATTTCATAAGATTCTTCTCCTGATCATAACGAATACAACAAAACAAAATTTAGTGCAATCGGTCCGGCCGTTCACGCGTGATGGTGTGACCAAGCGAAATAGGGATTCATTTTTATATATGTATAGATATATATAGATATAATAAAATTATATTCAAAAATATAAGGTATAACATTAAATACAGCTTTTCTTAAATCTATGTCAAGTTCACCCATGATTTGTGCCTGAACTAGGTAATCCTGTGTTTCAGGCGATTGGAGGTAATATTAATTGATTAAAAATCACATATCATATTAATCTTATTGGTACATACATTTAAAAAGGTATATAAAATTATAGTTTCAAATAGTAATAGTAATAGTCCATTTATTTGTCAGAATATTGTTACATAGTTTTTACAGTTCATAATATTCTGCCGTTTCCGGCGTACAAATACATTTTCGGGTGTTGGTTGGCTTATGAGATATTCATATATTCATATTCATATTCATATCTTTATTTGCATTCCATAATGTAGGTATAAGGTGTTATAAAGGCTTAAAGCTAAGGTACAATTACGGACCCTGACATAGGGCACAGCAAAAATTATAAAATTAGTTCATAAAATCAAATAAAATAAAATTAAAAATCAAATAAAATCGAATAAAATTAAATTAGAGATAAAATTAAAATAACAAATTAAAGTAACAAACAAAACATTTTAAGTATGTTCTTATCATTAATTGAGATCCGTTAATAATAATTGTTTGATAAGGTCAATAAAATTAAACATAATGTCATATTATAATATTTATCTATGTCTGTATGAATAATAATAAACAACACAATGACACAATATGACATTGAATTAAATGAATTAGGATAAAATTCAAATTGCAAATTAGTCAAATCTCAGAAATAGAAATGTCAAAAAGATTGAATTAAGTCAAAGAGATTATAAGAAGAGAATAATATAAATAAATGCTAATATTTAAGTCAACTTTTTCATTCTTAAAATCATTAGTCGAGTAGTAGCATTTACTTAAGAGATAATTGAATAATTTACGTTGAAATGTCCTAAAGTTAAGAGTTTTAAAACAATCTGGTAGTTTATTATAAACTTTGGTCGCCATACAAAATACATTATTAGAAAATAGTTTATAATTTTTTGTTTATTTTTGTTTGGTAATTTTTATAGTGTACCTAATAAAGAGTATTCTATTCGATTCTATTCTATTATTTCGTCTCGGTACACGAAGCATGTGAACCTTGCGGATAAGTCTGGATACAACATCACTATACAGATAAAATTCATGCTTATTTAACATAGATATATTTAGGAAAATAGTTTAATGTAGTGTTGCGCAGGCGCTGTATTTAGAATACATAACACTACATCACGCCTGTATTCCCTGACAGATTAGGCAGTGGTATACCTATGGTACACCCACATGAAATTATAAATATATGGTTGTTAAATTGAAATTCATTTTTATTAGGGTATTTACAAATGTGTGGTTATAAAAAGTAACGTCTAAAAAACAAAAGCAACGCTACGTACTATTACATGTTATATTTAAACATTGTATAATAATACACGCATCGTTTGATCGTAAATCAAACAACGGCATATTTCCTCGATCATGACCTTCTAAATCGCTTACCCGCTCAAAAACGATCTTGAAACATTATTTTTATCTTCCCGTCCTTTCAAACACCAGAAACGTTAACGGGCGAATAACTAAAACTCACAATAAAACAAGAAAAGCACTTAATCCGCCACAAAGAGATACAAGAACCAGATACGGCCGACAGCTGCTAATGATTCCTCTAAATAGAATTCATGAGAATTAACGTCTAGATTCAAATGTGGTGTATATTTATCTTTTTCAGGTCAGGTGGAAAGCGACCCGGATTCGCGACGAGCCAGTTCTAGGGGACTAATTCCTAGAGCAAAGATCAAAAGTGTCAAGATGACATTCGTTATTGTTTTCGGTTGGTATATTTAGATGATATAATGTATTTTAATACGCTCTATTTCTTTGATAGTTAGCTTCGGTTCTGTTGAGCCATTGGCCGTGTTATGGAATTGTAATCTATTTTTGCTAACGTATTAGAATGTTTTGTCTTGTGAATAATCTTTAGAAATAATCAATGGTGTAAAAAATCTTTATTTAATTTTTCGAATCAGTCAATCTGCTTAGTCTTACCCAACTATTTTGGGGTCGGCTTCTAGTCTAACCGAATGCAGCTAAATATCAGTTCTTTACATGGAGTGAATGCCTATCTGACCTCCACAACACAGTTACTGAGTAACACGAAACCCCTTCGCTTTACAACTAGTTGTCAGACTCGGCCTCGAAGAGGTCTCGATGTGTAATGGATGGTCCCCCATCCACAAACCGACCACAGCAAGAGAATCAATCATCTCTTTTATCGAACCCAGTCAAGCTAAAATATGTTTTATCTTTTAAATATGTTTCGTTTCATGACTTAATCAAGCCTTAAACTACCGTAATAATTTGAAAAGCAAACATGATTAAGCAATTAGGTACTCATTGATATTCGGAAAGTTCATTACGGCCTTATTAATAATTTATCAGGCTAACAATTCAAGCGGATAAAGCTCAGAATGTTTGTTCAGTTAATTGTTTTGCGATATTAACCCAACTTTGTCGTTTAATTATTCTATTATAGTTTATAGGCTACATATCAAGCTATACATTTCCAGTATAATCTGATCTCGCATTGTGTAGGATTTCCGTACAATGAGAGGTCAGCTTATACTGGAAATGTACAGCTTGATATGTAGCCGTGTGTACCTACTGTTTTAATGTGGAAGCATTTTGTCTACGAAATTAGGTAATTAGCATACGTTGCCGTTTGTTTTATATCCTCCCAGTAAATTAAATCAGAATAATATTATCGGATATTATTGTATCGAATGAATGAATATTTTGGCAGTATGTCTGGAATATTGTGAGATGAGCGTATGACTGTCGTGTAGTTGTTTACCATGTTATCTTTTTGGCCTATTGGCCTTGACTGCTTCGTGTTTTTTTTTAAATTTATTATTAAAGTGAAACTTTTATTACATCGTCTCAAACTTTTTCGTCTGTGTGTTGCATGTCGCGTGACGGTCGGCCGCGGAGTAGGAATAAAGTGAAAGGAAGGAGGTTTTTAGTTAAATGTCTATAATGTGAAAACAGTTTCACTTTTACCGTGGTTTCATAAAACCACACAATCCTTTTTGTTTTACGCTACGAATTGGCTTAAAAATTGAAATAAATGTAGAACAAGTTATCTACCACATTTCGGCCAAATTGAATCCTTTAGGTTTTCCTAACTCCAGATAAAATCCGAGAAATAGTTTTGAATTTTTGACATTTAAATGTTTTCCACGGAAAAAAACACGTTGGAAAATCAATCGCCATTTTATTTATAAACATAAAATGAACTATTCTGACTGTGTAACCTTTTCTTCCACAGTGTTTGTGCTCTGTTGGTCACCATACATCGTGTTTGATCTCCTACAAGTATACGACCACATACCACCAACGCAGAACAACCTGGCTTTAGCTACGCTTATCCAGAGCCTCGCGCCATTAAACTCGGCAGCAAATCCTTTAATAT
The DNA here is from genome assembly GCA_916610205.1 of Griposia aprilina. Lineage (NCBI taxonomy): Eukaryota > Metazoa > Arthropoda > Insecta > Lepidoptera > Noctuidae > Griposia > Griposia aprilina. The sequence goes on from OU744288.1 coordinate 19,408,237, forward strand.
GCTGCATGTTCTCCCCCCACATTTATACCAGCCTCAGGTATGTAAAGAAATATTGAAAGGTTTCTTTTTTAATTTCCTTTATGCACCATAAAGTAAATCATATTAATCAAGACATATTATAATTTTTAGTTACATAGACAACACAAACAAAATTTATCTATTTATTTATTGTATTGAAAAACACAGAGAGAGATCTATAAACATAACTAAGCGCGTGCTTTGGCTTAGACATGTTCCCGTTTCTATCTTGCACTTGTAATACGACAGTTGTGCGACAGTGACAGCAATAACGTTTAGCCAACGTAAATAACGTTTATAAATCTCGATCCTAGTTTTGATACAATTATGTATAATGTTTATCTTATCAACACCGCCTAATGTTTATTAAACAAACTACAATATGAAACTGAACTTTTACAATAACCAACATTACACTACATACAAATTCGTACTCAATTTCAGACAAGTAGCACCGTACAAGTGGGTATAACTTTGATTGCAGACGGGTTCCACCTTACAAGTGGTTGTGGTGCGGCCGACGACGCAAGCGACATGCGCGAGGCACCGTCCGCTCAAGATCCGACTCGACAGCCAACTCTGATCTACTAAGTTCCACTCACACGAAAAGGTCACATTCTGTTGCAACGGTAAATATTATTTAATACCTTATTTTCATATATTTATTTAAAATAGAATCAATATCAATATCAATATTTATGAATCATTTCGAGTCCCACACTGGGCGCCAATAATAATTTTGGCGCCCAACTGGATCCAAATTGCTAAATTGAATTTGTCGATTGGCGTAGTTCTTATTTGGACAAGATTTGCTAACTACAAAGACTACAGTGTTTTCTTGAGTCCTACCCTGGGCGTCAACAATAATTTTGGTGCCTAGCAAATAATGTATCCAGCGCCAAAGGTAGTTTTCACGATGCAAAATAAAATTATTATTTTGATATATTTACAGATACTAAACCGAGGCCGTAGCAGTAGTTTGTCCCGGGTGCCCGCAGACGCGCGCCGCACGCAGCTGCTGGTGCTGGTGGCGGCGCGCGACTGACAGCGCGCCGTGCCCGAGCACGCGCCCGCTCGTGACGTCATGCTCTAGCGCCACTGCACGGCGTGTGCGCGGCCGCACGCCGCCAGTGTGTACAGAGCGAGTAGCTAACTCTCTGTACCGTACGTAGTATTAGCACAGACTAAAACTTAAGGAAAATTTATTTCACTTCCCATGTACACACCAGCATCACCTTTGTACTTCTTTTGCTGTTCCTTTCTTCGTGTCTGGTTTTATTTGTGTACATAAATGGCAAAATAAATAAATAAGTTTGTTAGTATTTCACCCATATAGTTTTATACCCACAGCGATCGCGAAGGCATACTTCTTGTGAAAGTCTTTGTAGTTTCTCGGTAAATGATTTGTATGAGACCGAGCCATCAATGTAGAACATATCAGGAATGTTCTTCTGTATTTTCTTGGCTCTGAATATAATATTATTGTAAACGCGTTTTTGGCATGCTTTGAAATAGTGTGTGACACAATTACTATTCTATTGTTACCGAACTTAATAAGATCGATTAACACATGAGGGGATAATAAATTATGCTTTACTTTCTTAAAACTTGTTGAAATAAATCTTTACAAAAATAATGCTCACTAGAAGAGTGCTTCACAAAGATGGACGTTAAAATGAGGCTTACTTAAACTATTGCCTTTAGATACTAAAAAGCAGAATAATAAAATTGTGGGATTTTGATTTGTAAACATAATTATTTCAGTTAACATTTTCATTTGTACCCACACACTTGAGTCAAATGTAGCATATTCAGCGGTATGTAATCATCAGTTCAAGTCTAGTCATACACTGTTAAATTATTTATTTTTATTTAAAATACTAATGTAAGAAAATATCGACGCATTTATTTTACTTCATCATTTAAACTAGCAATAAGTAACATTTTAAGAACAGTCGTTGTTTGCCAAAAATGTTAAGGGACTTCCGGAATTAAAATGTATTCTAGAAAAAGTTTAAAAGTAGTCTCTAATTAAAATATATTGAAATAAAAATGTAACATGTCAGTTTCTTAAAACTTAACGATTGATAGGAGTTGACTTAGGGCGAATTTTCTCAATGAAACTCAACGCGATCACATCCAAACCGCGTTCAAGAGATGATCATCATGAGATGAGATCATTGTTGTGGAATTTGTAGGTCAGAGGAAAATGCTTAACTAAGTGGAGTTTTCTATTAGAATATAAATATTCATTAAATGTATATTGGGACGATGAATACGCTAAGAAAATAAATGCCAAATTTGAATCGGATAGTCGTAAGATAAATAATTGAGAATATTATTTAGAAGAGTGAACTGTAAGTAATGAGGAACTGAAAAATAAATTATTATGTCATGTAATTTAAGAATTATGTTTTTAAGTCTAATTAGTACCCGTTTAGAATAAGTATTATCGAGATTTGTAAAATTAATATACATACATAGTTATTTTATAATTATATAGTCCTGTAAATTGTAAAGAGGCTTTTATCAAATCGCGTAGTTATAAATGTACAATTATTTTTGTACTGTGAATAAATTATTGTAATGAATATTGTCTTAAAGTAAGTATATTATTAGAGAAGCTATTAAATGTCGTATCAGTGAACTTTATTGTTTTACTACCCTGACAGTCTTTTATCTAAATCAATATATATATCTATCTATCTTCTTATATGTATATAAAAATCAATTGCTGGTCGTTAGTCGCGCTATAACTCAAAAACGGTTTAACCGATCTGAATTTCTTTTTTTTTTGTTTTGTTCGGTAGACCGAACTAAAAATAATAATAAAAAATCAGATGGGTGGCCCAGGCCCGGGTCGACGGCGCGTTGTGTTCCACGCGCGCCTCATAGAGATGTCAGCATAATTGACGGGGTCCGATAGGGCCGATGCCTGCCGGGGTCGCGGATTGTTCGAAAGAGTTACCGTGGCCCTGGCGCACAGGCAACTAAAGGAACACGGGTGGGTTTAAATATCCCAATAAAAAAAAGGGATGGTTTGAAAAAAAGGCGTTTAAAAACGCATTGCACGGCTTTAGCTAGTTATGGATAAAAATATGATATCTAATTTCGAGAAGAATATATATACCTCCGTACCTGCTGGTTTGACTCATCAAATTTCGTTCAACTCTCCATGACTCAATCAGTTATAAATCCAACAATTTGTGACATTGGATTGTGACTTTAAAAAAGACGTTTTGTGCCACGATGAGGACACCCATCTTCAGGCACTCACTGCTTGGCGACTCCTGGCCCATCTATCCTGATGTATCAGACAGTTAGGCACCCATTCCCTCTTCCAGCCTAGCAGTTTATAAAAGCACTTAGGTAGTTAGTTTAGTTATAAATGAACCAAACAAAATTATCTCGTAACAATTTTTGACGTAGGTATTTCTTGTCAGAAAAAGGTGGATCTTATTTTGTGCCAGCATTATTTTGAACACTACGAATAACGCCATCTATCTTAATGTGCCTGAACTAAGGCAAGTCCTACATGGTGTCTGTCGAGTTCATTCAGTAAACGAACACTGATTCCAGGCATTGAAAATAGCTATGTTAGCGTGGTGTTAGGTTTCAGTCGTCGATTTTTTAATGCAAAAGGGTTTAAAAAAATACTAAATCAGTTTTAATATTTGGTAGAGATAGCTTATACCCCGAGAAGAGACGTAGACATACTTTGAAAAACCTTAAGGAAGAATGAGTACAAATTCACGAAGAATGTGTCGTGGGTAAAAAAAAACTAATCCTCTATTTACTTATCGTGTGTGAGACCGCGACGTGTCTAGACTTCAGCACACAATTTAAAGACTGGATCAGAATGGAAACTAACGAATAAAAATAGTTTATACGACTGTGAAAGTTTCATCATAGCATTATTTGATATGATGGTTGACGATAATAAAATATCTTAATGCTAGTGGAATTATTTTTGTATTCTTTGATTGAAGATCTTGTTTCTTTTTTCTTAAAAATAGATCATCACATTTCATAACAGATTGCTTGACAATAATATAGGTATATAAAACATAAAAAAATTATACTTCCTCGATACGCCAAATCTAATGCAAATATCTTTCAAAGTAAGTAAGATGTAAGTTTGATTAAATCTATCGCTATTTTCAGCCATATTCGTTTACTCCTAAAGTACATATTCCAGTAACATTGCTACTTAAAACGTACAGTAGGTCAAATCTCGAGAGAATATTGATAGTGTGTGAGAAGTTGCTATAAATAATAATATAAACAAATATAGGATTAGGGGATCACGTTATAAAACGCAGCGTAAACCTGGACCGAAATTAAATAGAGCGGTTCGAAATATTTAAAGACGATTTATTTTAAGATGTTTAGTTTTTGTTGAAAAACGAGAAACATGTATAACTGGAGATTTGGCTTGTTTAAACTACTCAACAGTAATCTTAACAAAGTGTGTCCAATGACCATGAATTTGATCAATGGTTTATTGTATGAAAAGTTTGAACTATTAAACACCTAGGTATTTATTTTTCTTTTTATTTTGTTTTGACCCGCTGCAATGATCAATTAATTAAGTTGATAACATCGAATTGTTTAAAAAATTATTTACTATAAAATAAACGGAATTCTAAAACATACTGCCAGTTTACTATTACTTTACTAGTATGGCATGTTTTCGTAGGCACTGCGCTACGAGGCTACGAACGCTACGGCCTACGAAATCATATGCTACGTACTTTAGTCATATTCTAAATACTGCTATATATTGAGAGGTCCTGGGTAGCTTGGTATTATTATACCTACATTATTTCACACACATGAGACTAATTTATTATTTCGCGTCGCCGCTCGCTAGGGGGCGGCACCGGTGACTGAGAATTCCGATTAGGAATGTAAATGTATGAACAAAAATAGACAGGATCCGTGAGAATATGGCTTTCATTTCCTTTTTATTTCTATGGAGGATGGGTTATGGAGTATTTTTCGTTACCCCTTAGTTATTTTTGCATTATTCATTTCTTTTGGTGTTTTAGGTTGTAGTTGGAGGTCTGGCACGAAATCCATAGTTTTCGCCAATGTTACGGGCGTTTCCTACTCCGTATCGCTTACGGACATAAGATTAGTTTGGGGCCCGACCTAAAAATGAATGACACCACGATGTGGCAGTTGTCGCTACTCCCGATGTGTTTTTATCTGTCCGGAAAAGTTAATTAATTGGGTGTAGGGTTCACTTCAAAGTTTCAAACTACTTTCGGACGGGCCCAGATTTTCGTTGACGGACTTAGAGAGTAGGTCACCAGATAGGCAGTCGGTCCACCTAAGATACTGGTATGCAGCTGTATCTGGTTAGCCTGGGAGCCAAACCCAATTATAGTTTGGAAAAGGCTAAGCAGATGATGAGAAACCAATAGCAAACGCAAACGGTTTGTTAATCTCGGTAATAATTTTATTTTCGACGTTTGTTGGATAATTTTGGGTTATATAACAAGGGTTATATACTTTGTATGTAAAGGAATATCACACTGCTGTATCATTCCAGTTTGTACTCAATAAAACTAAACTAACACGTCGCGCTAAACCTTGCAAGCTTAATAGGTTTTAAAATTCTTCCTAGAAAAGTTACGAAACTCCGTTTTAGATAAACTTGGAGATTCTCTGCAAAGTTGTAAGGCCACTCAACTCTAGAGAATTTCAATTTAACTATTCACATACACTGAGCATTGGAGCCAAGAACGACGTGCGACGTGGGATTTTGTCGAATCCGTCGGGGGCAGGAATGACGTACCTATGGTCTGTTCTAAAAGTAACAGATGAAAGTATAAACAAACCCAGTTCAGAATATATTTTTACGCAATCACTCACTTAAGGCAATTAGTAACAACTCATTTGTATTTAGAAGGTTTCAACTTTATATCTCACCACTTTTTCCACCAATTATTAATTGAAATTAATTGATTATTAGATTGTAATTTTAAAATCATCGACAAAAATTAAGATTAATTGATTAATTTTTGTCGATGATGAATTTTATATCAAAAAATTGCGGTTCATTCTTAACCTTTGATATAAAATTAGATTTTCGGGTTGAAGTATTCAAATAATCAAACAAAAGCACAATTTGTAAGTTGCACTAAAACTTGGCATCGTTTTCTGATCCATTTGTTTATATTTCCATCAGATACCTTTGGAGCAGAGTATAGATACGGCGCGGGATTTCGTCGCGTCGTCGCATCGGTCGTGTTGCATCGTATCGCGTAAGCTAAGCGTTCAACCAGTGACAGCTTTAGAGGTGCCCGTGTAATAAATAAGATGATTTGAAATGCATCGGATTCTTGAACCGAGTTCATAGGTTTATTTTATTTATGTATCTATTAGAATCTACAAAACATTCGGGTTTGGGGATTGTTTAAAATGAGTGTATAACTGGAGGGAATGTTTGAATTTCATGACATTAAAATTGTTAGACATAAATTATTAGCAAAGCAAGAATAATTGCACGACTCATGATGCGAAGCATCAGAGTGCTTTACGATCGAAAAAAAATTTTCGCCTCATTTTGGCGGCTATTTTTATTATTATAGCCTTGTTAGTTCACGGAATCAAGATATTTTGCATACTATTGTCGAGATAATTTAATGGAGATTAATTTCATACTTTTTAAAAATTGATTTACTGCAATAGAATTGGAAAAAAACACCAAAATAGGTCAAAAAAAAATCCTGTCCGTCATGTGTGAAACCCGGAAACACTGTAAGTTGTGAAAAAATCCATTATTTGAGTTTTTTTTTTTTTTTTTTTAATTCTAATCGACAATTGTAGGTTACTGAATGCAAATGGCTAATTAATTCAGTGTCGTTTAATTACAATTAATAAAAAACGAAAACTACAAGACTGTACATCTATTTATATTTTTATTTTTTATAGAATTGAATGAGATTATGAGGCGTGCACTTTTGGTTTTCCAAATTTTTATGTTTATTAACGATAGTGTTTTTATCTGAATGTTGAAAAATTAACTGGTTTTATTTTATCCAATTTTAATTAAATGGTTATTGTTGTGAAAAAGAAAGAAGTATTGCAATATTAAAAATATTATTTGTAGTTAGATGTATGGCAACACAGACTTCCTCTTCCCTTATTCTCAAGAGACGCCATCATGCGTGTGCACGTTATTATTCTGTCTGTATATTTTTCCATAATAAACTACAGTAAAAACAATACCTGGGACTTTCCACTTAACCTCCACTTGCAACAGTTATCTAATACAAAAGTCTTACCAGTGACACAAACAAATCTTTATTCTAAATAATCATTTTTAACAACGTAAATAATTTCATCAAAAAATCAAAAAGATTTCGAGAAAATCGAGTTTCCAAAATTCTCTAGCATTCGACATTTATGCATCTCGAGTAAGTTTGTACAGTTTTCATCTAAGTTTATTGCTTAAGTTGCAGTCAGACACCCATATCGCTGTGTAATATATTACTATTCGAGTATGTGGATGCGAAATCGACAGTCCTTAGAACGATATTGCACTTTGATAGTTCTATTTACATTGAAGACGAATATTTTTAAATGGTTTTAGGATAAGCGCTGTCGAATTCAACAAAACATTTGAACGGATTAAATTATGACTTGGCTATTTAAATATTTTGTCTATTCGACTAAAAGTTTCTGCTCACACTTTTGCAAATCCGCAAAAAAATACTTAAAAAATGAACTAACCTATGCATAGTGTCTCATTGTCTTTTTTAATAGCTCCAATGAAATTCCAGAAAAGCTGTGTTTTTGTTATTGTTTATACCTCCTACTATCTAGTCAACTACCGGAGGCACTGCCGATGGTTTTTAAAAACAAACAAAAGAGTCTAGTCGCGAAGGCGTGTTAATACAGACTATCTAGAAACCTAAATCTAATAGAACGTTCTTAATGCCTTAATTCTTAAGTCCTTATCTCTACGGTTGCGTGTCGCTGGGTGCTAGCCATAACATCCCGATGCTACCAGTAATGCTGTATCAGGATAGGCCGTCCAAGCTCGCCGTCCGTTAAGGACCAGGCCCGGTTCGACGCGATGGCGCGTTGTGTTTGACGCACGCCTCATAGAGATGTCAGCACACACTGACGGGGTCCGTCAGGGCCTCTGCCAGCCAGGGTCGCGGGTTTGTCCGGAAGGGTTACCATGGCCCTGGCACACAGGCAACTGAAGGAACGCGGGTGGGTTTTAGACGATACCAGTCAGACACGCCCTCTCGCTCAGCCCAGAGCGGGAAAATTTATTTGATGTTTTCTCAACCAAAAGAAAAAAAAAGTTTTAGGCCATCCAAGGCGCGTACCAGCTAACACAATGTTATAATATTAGGGGTCGATACAGCATGCATAACTACCTATTAATAAATGCTTGTACTTTGTGCCTTAACAATTTTTTGTCTTATGACATGGCTAGTTACATTATTCGCATTCCAAAACTGCCTTCACCCATTATCTCATCATCCAGAATTTCATTCGTAAATCGTGCCCATGTAAAGTTCCTCCACAGGCAAATGACACCGGAGTCAACCCTCAGATTACGGGTAAACTATTTCAGATGGAGGCCGGACTAGGTCATTAGTACCCCTGTCGGTTATATAATAGATAAAACTTAATTGTAACGAGTGGGTTCACTTAATTTGTATTAGATTTGATTTAGTTAGTTTTTGATACGGATTTACTGGCACTTAGAAGTTGTTAGGAGTTTCAGGTATCATAAACGGTGGGTAAGTTCTAGAAGCTTATAAGTGGGTTTTTGGTCTGCTCCAGAATAAAAGCCTCGTCCTTGATCATTTCCTCGATTTTCTTTTTTTTCCTTTAAAACCCAAATAGAAATATCAACTTCAATATTGGACCTATAAAAAAAAACTTTTAATTCAGACTATTTAAATGTCCATATTTTGTTAGTATTACATTATTACTAACTATGTTAGTCATTTGGAGATCAGTATTAATGTATTTTTAGGTAACATAAGAAATCAAAATAAATTATTGAAAATAAACGAAACATACATTTAAATAATTTAAAATTAATTTGAAATAAATTAAAATGTATTTGCAATAAATAATTGAAAATAAACGAAACATAAATATAATAATTTAAAATTAATTTCAAATAAATTAAAATGTATTTGAAATAAATAAACTAAAACATAAGTAAATAAAATTTAAATAAATTATTTAATTAAAATACAAAGAATCAGGTAACAAGCAGCCTGATGAGCCTTCCCACAGCTGCCGATACTGGTCTGCCTGCAATCTTCCTTAGGATTCCGTTGCCACTCCCTTGAATTTGGCGAATTAGTGAGGCTGACTTTTTGCGCACAATTATGTCAGTGGCTTTTCTAGAACGCATGAATTCTCAAACACCTTTTCTATGGTTCACAAAATAAAACATTTAGTAAAATATGGGTCCGTACTTAATAACTCAATATTTTAAAGCACACATCAAAATGTCTTTATCTAAAAACATTCAAAAGCCTTTTAAAAAAATCTTACGTTAACACTTTTGCGCGTAAATGTATTCGGCAATCGAGATTTAGTAATAATTTATTGCACTGCAATCAAACGCACTGGTTCAATCTAAAATATTGGCCGAACCCCGCTGAAATAGGGCGAAACTAATAAATAACTTCTCGAACATTTTGCTGTAACGGTCACATTTCAGACAAATGTGTCCATAATAAGATTTATAGCGATACTCTTGAAGATCATGGACCAATACACAGAATTGGGAAAACCTCGGGAGGCCGTGATATCTGGGAGTTCAAATATTGTATTGCTACCTTTTGCCTGTGGCTTCACCCACGCGTAGGTCGGTAATAATCCCACGGGAGCGTACTACTGGGATAAAAAGTATCCTATGTCCTATTCCTTATCCAGGTCTTGATCTATCCATGTGCAAAATTTCATTCAAATCCAGACCGACAGACTGTCAAAGTTACTTTCGCATTTCTAATATCAATATTGATTATTTTGTTTAGGTTTGCTCCTACAAGATTGGCTGTCGACCTAATACAGTAAGGAGGTATAGAGGTATGAGGAACAGGGTGTAAAGTTCACTCATACTCTATAGAAAAGGGAGAATCCTCCGACCAGACGGGTGTTGTGGCTGGTGGGCAACTGCCCGACGGTTGATGTCGGGAAGTTGTATATATGCTAGTCGCGCGGTAAACTCTGCTTGCGCGATGCAGGATTTGCGTGACGTTAGTATGACGTGTAGCTCGCATGTGGCGATGTTGATACCGCTACAGAGGAATCTGCAGGATGTGAGCAGCACGTGTGAATTATGAATGGTTATGCAGACAGTTTTACCAAAATCAAAATAGTGCATAGAGAGAAAAGTATACTGGGCAGCATGAATAATCCTGAGAGAGGGGTACCCATCTTTAGGGGTTTGGAGTAAATATGTACTCTCTCAGTTTATCTTGGACATCACTGTCATTGGTAAAGGAAAACATCGTTAGAAAACCTAGACTTTATAGTTAAATAAAAATATAAGTCTGAAATTGTCAACCCAGTCCAGTAAGAGCATTAATCACCACGCTTTTGGTTTTATTTGTTTATTTTTCGGGGTTAACTGATTATTTCTTTTAGTGCCAGTGATCCTATACTATCAATTAACAATTCTGATCATTACACTGTTATGTCAGCCTGCATCATCCCAATGCTGGGCAAATGCCTCCCCCCATGACTTCCAGCTCTTTCGATCCAGGGCGAAAGTGGACCACCGGTCTTTTGTTTTCTCCAGATCGTTCCGGCATCTTCTACGGGGTTTGCCGCAACGCCTTCTTGCTGAGTTAGGGCTCCATGTAATGTTTATTTTAGCCCACAGCTCATTGGGTGTACGGCAGACGTGGCCAGCTCAGACCCACTTCAGCTTAGCGGTTTTTTGAGCGACGTCAGTAATCTGTGTTTTTGAGCGCAGTGTGGTGTTCGGAGTATGGTCTATCAATTTGACGCCTAGAATATGCGCTTCATTGCACGTTGGATAACCTAGAGTTTGGACTTTTGAATGTTTTTGTTGTTGTTGAAGATGGGAAGGTCTATAATTTTTCATTTAGGTGACAAAGGAAGGTTGCCTTTCATAAACTCTTCCAGGCTTTTTACTTTTCGTCTTACGACTTCCTTGTCTGGTTTGGACTGGAAAGAGACTAATTGACCCAAGTAGATGTATTCGTGGACATCTTGCAATTCCTCACCATTCTCTTTGATCCTATGTTTAGTGGTGTTTGACATCAGCTTGGTTTTCGACGTGCTCATCACCAGTCTAACCTCAAGGCTTGCATCACTGAGTTGGTTTAACATTAGCTCCAGTTCTCCCACCCAGCGCCGTGGCCCTCCACGGCGCTGGGCGGAAGAACTGGAGAACTGGTTTTGCTGAAAACGTTATCGTATTCTCCGGAATACGAAAACGTCTTCAGCGAAACCGTAAAAAAAAAAAAATGAGTATTCGAAAATGCCATCAATTAAGGCTACAGTTAGGTCTGTTTGAAAAGTGCTAATAACTCATATAACGAAATTGCCCAATATCACGATTTAACCTAATCCTGGCCACTTATACGATAAAAAGAAAAAGCCTTTTACGGCAAAGGAATTAATCAAATCCTTTTATTGCCTCCGTCTACACCCAACAAAAAAAAACCCTTTGTAATTGCGACACAAAATGAAACCTAAAAAACGGTATGAATATCTGGCGAATCCTTTTATCTCCTGAACTCAAAACCATCGATCGCTTTCTGAAACATTCAATCAGTATCTGTTTATGTTACCGAAAACATTCCTAGGAAACTCATATCGAAATCTGAAAGGCAAACTTTCTTGCAGAGTTTCTTGCCTGTTCTTCTCCATAGGAACCTACTACGCTTTGGAATCGGCAACTTAATCTTTGTGACTGACTGATCCTTAACAATTCAAAAGTGCCAGTGTTTGGTTTGATTAAATAAAAAAGTAATTAGTTTGAGTTGTTTGTAGAAACTGGTTACCAAAAAATGTATGAAACCAAAACCTTCGCTATAGATACACTGGGTTATTTTAGAATATCATAGTAATTAATTTAAAATTAAAGAAGCTGAACTAAGAATTGGAACACTGCACTAACCGCCATTACGACACCACATATGAGGCAATAAAGTATTATCGTATCGTATTTTCTATTGTTCCAAGTTAGGGTACACTAATAAAAATGCTTTGTTGTATCAGTAATTTAATAATTAAAATAATAAGTAATATAGTAAGTAATTTAGTGTTGTATAAAACGCTACTATATGCAGCCAAGCATATTATAAGTTGGGGCATTACATCACTGACAAAAATCCTTGACTCAACGTTGGTCCTGCAGCACAAAGTAATTGATTAGCATTCGAAAATATTGTTGGAGCTGCTGAAGAGTGTAAAACCATATTTTCATTGTATAAATTAAATCTGTTAGTATTGTAATTTCATAGCACATGTGAGAGCACTATGTACCTATTATAATGCTCCATTTACTGGGTACGTCTTCCGTTGACTTGAATGTGCCCTGGCGGCTGAGAGTATGTCATGTTCACTCTAATGTCTCACTGATGGTGATTTGTGGGACATGTGTTTGATCATTTGGCTCCCTTCAAAATGGTTGAGCTGAATGGTGCTAATCCATACGTCATGTTCGTGAACGGGCATCGTCAGTAGGTATTGCCCATCTCTTAGCTGCCACGGTTTATAAAAATTTCTGTTTTTTTTTTAATCTCTTTTATTACGGTCGCTTTTAACGTGCACGTCTTTCTATATTGTCCTCACATGTATAATTTCAACATGAATGATGTAGCCATTTTTTTGTAACAGTATTTTGATTTAGAAGAGTGTCGGTGGAGTTTCTTGCCCGTCAACGAGTTATTTGGACGTTATAATGGCGTGATCAATGAAATTACAATTTACACCAAAAAAGGTAAGTAAGTAAGCACCCATCATAATTCGCATTAGCTCATTGTACACTACATCGTTATCTATAAATAAAATAATAAATAATATCTATTTATATAAAACAAAGTTGCTTTTCGTGTCTGTCCTAAGTATGGAAAATGTATAATGTACAGTCTGCAGGAAAATGGGTAATTTTCACAAAAAACTTTCTGTTATGCCCATCGATCATGTTTCATAATTAAAAGGATTAAAAATCTCTGTTGGACCAACTGAGGTTTGGGTACTATAAAAGTCAGAAATCACAAAAAACTTTTCCCATACATTTCATAGGAATTGAGACTACAACTTACTTTTTATTATGGATAGACTAACTGCTAAAATGAAGACTAGCCGTGACAAAAAAAAAACCGGGCAAGTGCGAGTCGGACTCACGCACCGAGGGTTCCGTACAAACCTGTGATAATAACCAAAAATAAGATATATAATAAACGCATTTAGGTTATTCAGCTACATTCACCAAAACATCCGGATTGAATGACGATAACTTCGTCTGTCCCATTTGAAAATACTTGATACCTCTACGCTTTCATGAGCAAAAGGGTAATAAATTTCTAATTATTAAAAAAAATATGTGACGTACAAAAAATTTAAGGTTTTCGGAATTTTTCCTTTCTGTGTGCTATAAAACGTTGTTTCATGCCAAATTTCAAGATTCTAGGTCGACTGGAAGTATCCGTTAGGTTTTGATTCCCTTGTGAGTAGTTGCGAGTTTCAAAATATGCGGCTTAAATTGCTGTTTCTTTTGATTGCGTTGACACAGATGTTTGATTTTATTACAGCTTAGAAGTATTATAGACTTGAGTATTTTATATGAATTTCAATGTAATAACACTTCGTGTTCATGAGGAAAGGGGTAGTAAGTTTAAAATTAATAAAAATATTTTTATTAAATGATTTAATTAAAAATATATACGTTTCGCAATTTTTCCTTTATCTGTGCTATAAGACGTTGCTTCGTACCAAAGTTCAAGATTCTGAGTTCACGGGAAGTACCCTGTAGGTTTTGATTCCCTTGCGAGTGTCGAAAATTTGCGGCATAAACGACTGTATCTTTTGATTGCGTTGCCTTAGAAGTTTAATTTTTTCACAGCTCCAAGGGACAGTAGACTTGAGTATTTGATTTCAGCTTGGTACCTCCACACGTTCCTGAGAAAAAGGGTCTTGACAGACAGACAGACGGACAACAAAGTAATCCTATAAGGGTTCTGTTTTTAATTTTGAGATACGGTACCCTAATTACCTCTGTAGATGAAGACGGCGCTCCGCTGCACAACAGCCGTCAAACCCGTTCTAATTTGAACCGGCAATTCGAGAGACAGTGGATATATGGACATATGGTCCTAAACCGTGGCCACCTCGTAGTCCTGGTCTCACGCCTCTGGATTTTTTTTTGTGGTGCTATAAAAAAAAATACTTTATAAAAAGAAATACGTAGTGTTCTGGAACTCATAGATTCACTTACCACGATTCTATAGCCTATGTTACTCCTTATAACATTAGCTATCTGCCAGTGAAAATCCCGTCAACATCGGCCCAGCCGTTTTGGAGATTAGCCGGAACAAACAGACAGACAGACAAATTTAAAATAAAAAAATATTTTGGTATATGTACCGTGTATACATCCATATGCGTTTAGTAAAAAGCGGTTATTTTAATATTACAAACAGACACTCCAATTTTATTTACCCGTATGTATGTATAAATGATCGATTGCCATAAAAAAGTCATTGTGAAAATTGCCCATTTTCCGGCTGACTGTACATTATTTTCAAAATCTGTGATAGCAAATCAAAATTTCTCAAAAAGTTAAGAAAAGTCTCCTCAGATCGTTTTCCTGTAGCTACAACGGTTAAAGTAGCTGCCTTTGCTGCCCCATCTCAAAAATCCACCCTGACTAGTAATAAATGATTTATTTCAGATTCATCCTACGATTACATCCATTTGTTAGTACAATTGCGAGCTTCCAAACTAGCATTAGTAATAATTAATAATTGATTGACATAAAATAATTATTTAATTAAATAATATACATGACGGAGAAGGTACTTTTCTCTCGTTATTATCAGCCATGTTTTAACTACTGTGGGCGTACTATGGGTAGTGTTGGTTATTGCGCAATAGAAAAACCGTTTGCAGTTTGAATCAAATTATAATGTACGACCAAATTAATCACACTTGCGAATCACACACTGTAGGGACACGACATAACTATACGGAACGCGCGACAGCTTCTAAACGTCTTCACTGCTTACCCGTCAACAACGAACTCTGCTTTAACTCTGGTCAAGCGTGAGCGTTATGGACTCTGTCCAGCGCCACCTGGTGGCACCGGCGTCCCGATTAGTCAAGTCAAACGATTGATTTAACGTATTTCCGACATATAATAATAATAATTTTATTTTATCCTATTTAATTAAACAGTTAGTGGCAGGTCCGGGTGGAGTCCCATATGATGGTGACAAATCACTATACGACTGCGTGCAGCCGTATCCAGCGAGGCAGCATCGGAGAGGCCCACCGATCCGCCAGCGCGCGCAGGATGGTGTTGGAACTGACGCGCGTGCGGTGCATGATAGAAGCACACCGTTTGCGCATAATGGCAGCAAAGCCGTCAGTGTCAACTGGCGACTGACAGTACGCCTTAAAAAGCGCAAGTTTGACAGTCTCCGTGCAGCGTGAAAATCTGCGATCCAATATCGGACAGACAGCGTTCTGCGCTCGCTTTCAATATCCACACTATCCTTAAGGTCCTCAGTGACCCAGTTGCCCAAATATAACAACTTACCTACATAGCTTCTAATAAATTTAATAATAAGTAATTTAAATATTCCAAATTTAACAAAATAACATAACTTCTAAATATATCGCGACGCAGAAGAGATTACATAAGCGGAAAAATAATGTTGTATGTACTCTTACAATTTTATCTCCGAGTATAAATCAAAGAAATCTAAACAAATACCAAAACGTTTTTATATAAATAGAAACGTTTTTATAAATTGATCAAATGTAGCAAAAAAACCGGGCAAGTGCGAGTCGAACTCACACACGAAGGGTTCCGTACCACAAGTCAAAAAACGCCGACACGTTTTTTGTATGGAGAACTCTTTTAATTACCATACGACGTAACGCAAAGGAGGGTAATAAATTTATTTTTATTATTTGTTGTTATAGCAGCAATATAAATAGGTACGCTCTCTGTGAAAATTTCAACTGTCTACCTATTACAGTTCATGAGATACAGCTCGCTGACAGACGGACGGACGGACGGACGGACGTATGGGCGGACGGATGGACGGACGGACAGCGGAGGCTTAGCAATAGGATTCCGTTGGCACCCTTTGAGTACGCAACCCTAAAAAACCGTTACCAACTGAGATACAGCGATTGAAAGTAACGATATTGGAAGACAGAAAATGTGAATGGAAATTGTTAGGAGCGGAATCCAAGATGGCGGCCTGTCCTTTTGACAGATCAAATCGATCCTTCAAATGTTTAGATAAAAATATCGTGTGATGGGATTACGTTTATAAGGCTGTTTGAGTGAAATTATTATGTTTTATTAAGTACATAAGTTCTCGATTCGGTTGCTAGGTGTGGTAAAAATTATTTCCATTGCTTTGAATAGGTAGTTTATTTTAACGTATAATCATGTTTTTCTAAGTAAAATGGAATATTTTTAATCACTGATATAAATTGAAATAAAGCCGTTTCAGTTTGGTTTTCCTTTGGATACTCATAGGGTAGACCTACGGGACCTACGGGATGACCGTTAATATGACAACAGTCCAGTTATAGTATTTTTATCTTACGAAGCGATGCGCGCTTTACTTGTGGTAACCAAGTGTACCAACACGCTGTGAATGTGTGCGTTGAAAACAAGTAGTGTCAGCACAAACACACACACACTTCCAACTTCACCATTGCCTCGGACGGTACCGAGAGTTACTGCGCTAACACACATTCACAGCGTGTTTGTACACTTGGTTACCACAAGTAAAGCGCGTGTCGCTTCGTGAGATAAATTCTGTATCACTATACAGCTATATGAATTAGGCTGGGATGTTGAAACTAAATCATTTCTGGAATTAGGTATGACGCTGAATATGATGAAACTTACATAATTTTCAGACAGAGATTGAATCCCAGACTTGACGTGCTAAGAGATTGTTGAGAGCACTATTTATATCGGAAACGAATAAAAGATGTAATAAAAATAACATTAAATAAAGAAAAGTTAGTAGTGGCATTTAGAACTCCCTCAGTCGGCCAATAATATAATTTAAGATAATTTTATTTACTAAACGGTAATGACTGAAAATGATGAGGAATTGGAGAAATCTTATCGTCTTTCAATATAATGTTCTTTTTAGTTGTATGTTGCAAGTAAAATAATAACTGCGGATTACAAAGTAAGGTTCTATCACCGGGTCAGGCAAAATCACTGGTCAAGTTGGTGTTTTGAAATAAACATAATAATAAAATGCATGATGCACAAGAAGTTGGCCGAAACTTTTTTCATTAATGTAAATACTGCAAGGAATATGGTACAATCCTAAACGATACAGCAAATTGTTTCTATCAACGTCGATTTCTCAAACGATATAATCTGAATGACGTACTCATTGGGGCAGGAACTAAGTTCAACAATATTCATCCAACATTTCAAAAATTAGATTCAAATACAAAAATACATACATAAACTCACGCCTTTTCCCCATGGGGGAAGGCAAAACAACAAAATGTAGATATTAGAAACGTAAGTACAATATCTGCTTACTCCCTCAAGGAATATAAGCTGCTTTATTCTCTTACAAAAATTGACCCTTACCAACCTCTTCACACATCCAACCGCAAATTAAGCCATAAAAAGTTCAAAGTACGTAACACTTTGACCTTCAAGAGTGACCCTCTGCCCTTGGGGTAACGGGTAACCACTCCGAGAAATCCGGGCTCTGGGCTATGTCATTACAATATTGTCAGCCGTGCATCGGCCATTTTACTGATAGCCTGATAGCCTCCGACCCCTTTTGTCTATGTGTTATGAAGAGCGTGTATTTGAGCTCAGGATTTTCATGTTGTAATATTTTGGTGTCATAGATATGAAAGGAAAAATAATCCGATACCAAATGTAGGTGGTCGGAGATTATCTACGCTTCAGATTGGATTAATATTCTCATTAATCATTGGTTTGAATAGCGATAATAACAGCGATAATAGCGGTATTTAGTTTTGTAAGAAGAATAATTATTTTGTAAGATAATAAGATTATACCTTATGTTTTATATAATGTCCACCTTATCCATCGATGGACTTTAACCAATTTTAGGTACTTAAATACCTACCTTTGCAGTTGACATAAAATACGATTTTTATTATAAGATGAAGACTGAGTTTTAAAACATTTAATTTCTAATAAAAAACGATTATATAAACCAAATCAACCAATCCAAGTCTTCTCCCTAAGTTGCATAGCCGAAAAACATCTGGCAATGCACAAGAAAGTCTACTGTGCTTTTTATGAATTGGAGAAGGTTTATTACAGTGTGCGGAGGGAAGAGCTGTGGTCGACACTATCCTTGTACGGTGTGGACTGGCGCTTGGTACGGGCACTGAAATATTTATACAAAGATTCCAGTGCTTGTGTTGGGATAAATGGGGCACACACGAACTGGTTCTGCATCTGGAGGGGTGTTAGACATGGTTGTGTAGCATCACCGTGTCTGTTCAACTTGTACATGGATAGTTGTTTGACAGATTTGAAAGACGGCGTGTGGGGTTTGACGATACACCACACGTGTGTGTGTTAATGAGTTGCTTGTCAAATACCTTCTTCTTCCTTCTTCTCTCTTCTTCTTCTTCTTCTTCTTCTTCCCATTGTGTCACCCTATGTAAAATTTCTACTTTTATATCTGTAATTTTTATGGTGTACATAATAAAGAGTATTCTATTCTATTCTATTCTATGATCAAGTTCTACTTGCATCATCAGCAGTACAGTTGCAAGGCATGGTGACTGTGATGGATGAAGCATATAAGATGAAAAGGATAAACATAAATGTGAATAAGAAAAAGGGCATGGTGTTTGAAAGATAAGAGGATGTATCGGTGTGTGATGTGAAACTAAATGATAAGAGTGTGGAGCAAGAAAGTGAGTTCGTAAATTTGGAGAGTCTGTTTACAAGGGATGGAAAGATTGATGGAGATGTGGGAAGGAGGAAATAAAGTGAATGGTGGGTGGTGGTGAATTGTGGTCATATGCAATTGTGACCAACCAGTTCATGCCCAAAAAGGCAAGACTGTCTGTTCACAATGGTGTGCTGGTGCTTACGCTTATGTATGGAACAAATGTTGAGTATGGTAAATGAAGCATGAAAGTAGAATAAATGCTGTGGGAATGTGATAATGCATCGGCGCGTTTTAAAAAAAGATGTGACAAAAATTTAAAAGAGTATGTTTAGGTGGTTTAGTCATGTTGAGAGGATGAATGAAAGGCGACTAACAAGGCATATTTCTAAGGCAGATGTGAGTGGAAATGCCGGGAGGGGACAACCTACGAGGACATAATGTGACCTTATTGGCGATGTTCTTCAGAACGGTCAGGTGCGTAGTACCCAGCACCCTAATTACGTAACACACTATCTATCACAATCTGAATCATTTTGAAGTCTATTGCTAATCCATTGCGTCATATGTTCGAAAAATTTGTCTGCTATGGGGGCCTAGACAAAATCCCTTTTCTGTAAGCGTTAACGCCAACGGAAAATCAAATTGTATGGAGTTGACATTTGCCTAACACGTAACATTACGTCTCCTTTCCACACGTAATGTCATTGTCATACATTTTGACGTTAGCGTCTGGCGTTAACGCTACCAGAAAAGTTTTTGTCTAGGCCCCCAGCAACGTAAATAACGCAATGAATGTTGTTGAACTGTCAAAATGAAACCTATCCTACTGTTACTGTGTTATGTGATTACCCCGCAGATGTATGAACGTAAACGAGGCAAAAGGAGTATGTACATAAGTTTCGTTCAGGTGGCGTTTTGTAGTTTATGCCTCCCCATGGGAAGAAGGCGTGAGTTTATGTATGTATGTATATAAATAAAAACATAGTGATACAACCGGAAACCTTCCATAAACATAAAAAAGAAAGTTAAAAACGATTTTATGGCTCTCAAAACACGGTATTAATATTTCTAAATGCTTTTATTGGCTGCGAAGCAGTATTGCCAAGAAAATGTAGTATAAACAAAACGATTTAGCACTTTTATAGCTGTTTTAAACGTGCTTTAGACTAGCTAGCTGAGTGAGGAGCTTAAAATAGCGGAAATATTTTTGAAGATTTAAGTTGCTGCCAACCCATTTTGAGCAAGTGTGGTGATCAATGCTCGTGCCATCTTTGTATAATAAGAGACCTTTACCCTGCAGCGGGACAATAAGAGGTTGGTATTATTACAATAGAAGCTGTTGCAGTTATGCTGAATATAACTTTATTTTCAAAGGGATTATAATTTCTGGTAATAAGTTCTGTCATGGAAGTACTTAGGCCAACATTTTGCTCGATCTTTTATCCTCTTTGAACCTTCTCTTCTTTTTTACCTTCTTTTCTTCTCTTCTTTTTTTATTTTTTTTATCATGTACAGTAAAAAAAAAATGTACAGTAGCCCACAATTTTTTTCAGATTTGAGAGCTAGCCTTAAAACACGGGTGGCACTTGCGTATGCATCGTATACCAAATTCATAGAAAATTATTTAAGAACCAATCCGCGTAATTTCTGCAAACATATTTCCAGTTTATGTTCAAACAATGTGGTAAAAAAGGTTCAGGTGTTCATGTGGCTGACACCTTTGCTGATTTCTTTGTTAGCGTTTATCTTCCCAATGTTCCGCTACTTGATGCTGAAAAGGTTTCCCTTTGTGATACTAATGTTAGCAGTAATTATGTAAATACAAGCTTTTACCCACGGTTTCACTCACGTGGAGGTCGAATAAAATCCTGTAAATAAATCCTTCTCCATTAAAAATATATAATTATATACTTACCTATGTGCCAACTTTCATGGGTTCGGTCAAACGGTATTGGAGTTTATTCCAGACTCACAAAATAAAAAAAAACTGTAAACACACTACTAAAGCCTTTAATAATATAATTCAATCATGATCCGAAAGACACGGCGCGCCATCTAGCGTCCTAAAGCAATAAATTATGACCGTCGACAGTTATTGTTCTTTCTCTCGGGAACAGTATATTTTATCTGGATGAAAGGTAACAAACAAACAAACTCACCTTCGCATTTATAATATTAGTTACGATATTAATTAAATTCACTCCTCAGTATGTCATATCAGGAATTGATAAACTCATACTTAGTATATCGGTAGGGCCTGACAACATTCCTCCAGAAAATTTGAAAAGTTATAAAAAACACTTTTGCTTACCTTTATTTTGACATTTTTAATCTATCCTGAAAATACAGAATATATCCATCACAATGGAAGATTTCAAGGGTCACTCCATTTCCAAAGAGTGAATTTATTGACACTCTGGAAAAGGAGTGTAAATGGAAATGGGACGGAATTTTTCTACTATTGTTAAAACATTCTACTAACTTCACAACATTAGTAGAAGAATTCCGTCCCATTGCCATTTTGTCATCACCAGCTAAAGTTTTTGAAAACATAGGTACTACATAATTCTATTTATTCCCAAGTTGAAAAGTATCTGAGTAACGACCAACATGGGTTCAGAGCAAAAATAACAGTAAATACTAACCTTCTTACCCTAGTAGACTATAATAACAAAACGTTTGAACCGTGGAGGCCAGGTCGATGTCTTGTACTTTGACTTCCGGAAAGCATTTGATAGGAACAATAATGATATTCTGCTGGAAAAACTATGTGCCATCGGATTTCCGCCAGGTCTCTTACGGCTCCTCGCTGACTACCTCCACGATCGTGAGCAGTTTCTCAGATTGGGTCTTTATGAATCCCAGCCCTATCATACGCGTTCTGGAGTCAGTTAAGGATCAATCTTGGGACCGCTTCTTTACTTGATAATTATCGACGACCTTCCTTTAGTTATTCATCACGCCAGAAATCTATTGTAGGCAGATGATTTAAAACTCTATGCCGAATTTCACTCTGAAGTCGATTGTCTGACACTGCAGTGTGATATTGAGGCGATATTGGAGTGGAGTGTTAAGGAGAAAATGGGATTTAATTCTTCCAAATGTCATGAGTTTTACACCAGCACGAAACCTTATCACATTTACTTATAAAATTAATGACAGCACATTACTAAAACAACTGGAATGGAGGATCTGGGTGTCACATTTGACCACAAACTAACGTTTCATGATAACATGGTATCGATAGCAAAAGATTAATTTAGGCGATTAGGTTTCATACTACGCAATGCTAAAGATTTCAGTAAAATCAGCGCTATCAAATCTATTTTTAATGTACTTGTTCGCAGCAATCTGGAGTCCAGTGCATGCGTTTGGAACCCACATGAAAAGAAGTACACTTTACTCTTATTATAAAAGATACAAGAAGCTTATCTTAGGTATCTATATAAACGTATGAATGGATATTATCCTTTTATGTACTCTTCGAACTTTCTTTTAGGCTGTTTAGGGTACAATTATCTTGAGATGAGAAGAAAAAATTACCAAATTATTAATATGTGTCAGATCCTTCACGGAACCACCGATGCTCCTGAAGTGCACGAAAAACTGTCCCATCTTTTTTATAAATTATAGCCGTTACAGGAGGCACAGATTATTCGCCGTACCCTGGGAGTCAAACCGTTGCTCAAACCCAATCTCCTCGGACTCGTTCTTTTTTGTATATATGTGTTTTTTTTTTGCGTTTGTTTACCGCAAATAAACGTATTTTCTTTCCTTCTTTCTTTTTTTCCTTTCTTTCTCCTGTCCCTCGCACACTCTGCGCTGAACGCTCTCTTGGACATCAAGCCTGACTATGACATGCTCGCGGAGGAATGGAAGATCTTGTCAGTATGTCTGGAGTATTGTGAGATGGGCTTATGACACTGTCGAGCAGTTGTATATTTTTCGTTATTTTACTCAACTTACGTGTTTGTAATATTTTATTCTAATATTAGATTATGTCTCTTTAGCATGGTTGCAAGTGAAACAGTCTGCACTACCTTCGAAACCTCGCTCTTTTTGGAGCTCCATTTCAAGAAGTCACGTCCAAAAGTTTATTTCAATAAATTACTATATGAACGCAGATATATGGCTGTGAAACAATTTAACTTGAGCCATATTTTAAGCTGGTGAAACTGCCGCGTTTTAAAGTTACAATTCTGGTGATATATCAACGACTTAAGTTAGTTTCGAAAGTTGCAATTTGTGAAACCACTTTACTATTTTGAGTGCACTTTTTAAACGTGGTTAAGTTCAGTTTCGAAATGATTTATTGGTCAGTGGGTCGTCTTAGGGGCGAAGTTGTAGAAGTTGCAGTATACGCTTAGAGGCACTAAGAGCAGAAAAGAAAAAAAAAAGTTTTAACTATGGGTTTGTTTTTCGAAAATCTACCTTTCGGGTTAACCTTGACCATAGAAACCATTTAGGTTCTGAGAAGCATCGCCCTACGAACGACGTAGGTGGAGTCGACGGAACCCCGCTTTTTTGTTTTTTTGTTTTAGTGAGACGTTTACTGAATAAAACCCACCGGTGTTCCTTCAGTTGCGTGTGCGCCAGGGCCACGGTAACTCTTTCGAACAATCCGCGACCCTGGCAGGTATCGGCCTGATCGGACCCCGTCATTTAGTGCTGACATCTCTATAAGGCACGCGTGGAACACGACGCACCGTCGACCCGGGACTGATCTTTATCGGACGGCGAACTACCCATTGATCGCCATCCGCAAGCCCGCGCCTATGGTGGCCGGTAATCGAATATCGTCAGGTCGTCCCAGGGCGTCTCCTACGGCGACTAGGAGCGTGAGGGCGCAATGATTGCCTCACCCACATGCGCTCCGCCTCCTCCTTCGTGATCATTACTGCTTCGCAGAAGGAGGTGACGACTTCCTATGCCCTCTCGCTCCGTACCATGGCCTGGATGGTGCTCCGCCCAAGCGGGGCAGACCTCCACCTTACGCTCCACCGTGTCCGCCGGGCGATCCACACATTCGTAACACCCGGGCATTTCCTCCCGCCTTATACGAAACAACAACCTCCCAAAACAATCGTGTCTACTTGTCCAGTGAGGACCTGTATCAGGCGAAAAGTGAGGACGTCGTGGCGCCTCTTAATCCCCTCCGCACAGAGGGGACTTACCGCCGCAATGTGGCGTGCCCAGCACTGGGCTGCGACAGTCGCACTCTCCGTGCTGCCATCAGATCCTGCCGGAGCTCTGTCCACTGTGCCGCTATTTCTCGCGGCGGCAGAGTTACTCCCCGGCGTTTTGCCTCCTCGCGCCTGTCCCATAATTATGTGCGCGGGGAATTTTGCCTCCAGATCCCATGGCGGCAATCCGGCAAGGAGGCTCGCCGCCTCACCGAAGACCGTGCAGTATCCCTGGACAGCCGGGTTGCCATGACCCTCTGGGACGAGTTCAAACGGTGGGTTGGTCGGGACCTCAATGAACGCGCCCACACCAGTGCCCCGTAAAGAGCCAAACCCCGCTAAGCGGGGCTCCTACTTCTGAATGGTTTTAAAAAAATAACCACAAGGGTATGGCGGACCACCCCCTTTGAATCTAACCTGTCCGAGTCGGGGTGCCTCTAGTCCCGAGCTCGCTTCGCTCGCTCTTGCATCCTATCCATCCTATTCTAAAATGATCCCTTTGACATCATTTTTACGACAAACGGTTGGTCGTACATAAAAAACACCAAGACGCCTTTAGCCTTACATTTAGGTGTTCTTTACGATACAATAAAAAAACTAACGATTTGCTAAAAACAAGCATTTTTCGTTTAAAAAGTTATTTTTTCGTCAGTAAGTTAAAAAAATATTCGAAGGCCTATTTCTCGAAAACGGGGTAAATGGTTTCTATAGATAAGGTTAACCCGATACTGCAATAAAATTGGTAAATTTCCGAAAAAAAAGTACGATAACTAAGTCCTCGTTCCATAGCGCCCCTAACGCTTCACTCCAATCGAACTATTTTTGGACATTAGTGTTGATGATAAAAAAGCTCGTGGCTAAATAAAAACAGTCGCACCGGTTGATCGAATGTTAAGCTACGCTTGCCGCGGTCGGTTCGTGGTTGGGTTAACTATATATTACATATCGGAACCCCTCCGAGACTCAGGTCTCGGCTTTCATTCGTAGATCATTGACAGTCGTTACGGGTAGTCGGATGCCCAAAAGTGTGACAACCAGTCTTACCAAAGGGTATCGTGAGTTACTGAATCAAAACAATTATTACCATTAGCAATTAGTGGCATTAGATATCTCAACAGTTTTCCTGAAACTATTTTCACCAGAAAGGGTTAAAAAGGAGAAAAATGGCAATAGACTGGGCAGAGAATACAGGGGTGAACTGTTCCATGTTGATGATAGAATCAAATTATTTATTTCAATTTGACACACACACTACTTCTTAATTTAAACACTTTTGAAAGTCATCAAGAAAATAGAATTGAATTGAATTGCCCACTCCAAGAGGTAATTTATATTAAAAACAAGCTGACGCGACAGACGTTGTCCTGTCTTAACTATGAATGTCATAATTATGTCGTTTAGTTTTAGTTTTGACTATTCACTAAAACTAAAACTATCGACTCATTTATCAACCGATCCATCTGTGTTAAACGATATTTGCAGCGCGCATTCTGTCAATCGCTGACAGTTATTTCAAACAACTGACAGTTATGTAATATTAATATTGGCGTTAAGTTTTCTTAAATTTTGTAACGTTCCGATCAACTTCCTTATTTTTTTATTTCATAAGATCCTTCTCCTGAAAATAACGAACACAACAAAAAAAAAATAGTGAAATCGGTCCAGCCGTTCACGCGTGATGCCCTGACCAAGGGAAATAGGGATTCATTTTTATATATTAAAAATGCCTTTAAGATGAGTAGGTTAGATACCTTCATATTTCGACTTTTCCTAAGATCTAGACAATAACCATATTTCAGACTGCCTAAATCTAAAAAATAAGTGTTATCATTCTCAATTTTTTCACAAAATTCCTACCTAAACTTCTAATAAAACACATTTAGTATAACCGTTTTCAACTTTAGATCACCATTTATAACCCAATCTAAAGCCATTTTAATAACCTATAAATTCTCATCCTTTTCTACGGTTCCTTTAAATTTTAACTAGCTATTTCCCCAGTGATTACTTGCTTGAATAAAAAGGACGTTGGTGCCAGTTGAGCTCTTGCCAGAATGTATCTTGTGGCGTTTATTTATGGTTTAATATTACCATTTTATTTAACTACTATTTAATATTACTATATTAAAGCAATTTTCCCCATACTTAGTTAAACAATGGAAATAATTTAATTTTTTGGTTAGTAGGTATATAAAATGTTCTTACTCTTTCATAACATTATTAGGTACTTAAATAAAAATAAAATTCATCTAATTCAGAAAAAGTCAAATACATAAGCTAAACTAATAAATACAGAACAAAACTTCACTACAATACTTCAAATAAAATTTCACACTAATTTAATCTTAATAGGTTAAAAAAGAACCAGAATAGATTGAAAACAAAAATGTCAAAGCAATTAAAATAAACGAATGACCTTTTATTTTTTTAAAGATATTTTGAGAAATTTGTCTTTTTTGAGTAAAAACACACTAAAGATCCTATTCCTGTCCATTGTCCCATAGGTACCAACTAAGTATTTCAAATCTCTTTCTATTACATTACATTAGCTGGCATATCTTTATTACTTCAAGAGAGAAAGGGTTATTTATCCCCTGTGACCATTTATTAAACCCTTATTTAAAAATACCTGACATTTACATACGCTTCAAAATGCTACCAGCCCATGCCATTATCACAGCAAAATTAGAGAAAGACAGAAAAGGAATTATTTACAACTTTGGGTTTGAAAAACGGCAGAATGATTGTTATACCTTTATTTGTTGATTCTCGATATACAAGACAACCGTTCCTTGTCAAACTCTTTAATGTAGCCCACGAAATTCATTGCAAATAACGTAAGAAATTTTGAACTTTGCAGGCTGCATTGATCGAATCACCTTAAGTAATGCTAAAGAAGACCTTGACAAGATTCAACTTCAAATTCTCAATTCAGAAACCGGGAAGGTAATTGCGTAACACACTAACAGTACAAATAGCTTTAATTTTGACAGTTCAACAACATTCATTGCGTTATTTACGTTGTTGAGCAGATAGTTTTTTCGAACATATAGAATAGAATAGAATAAATTTATTTGCTAAGCTTACATTCAAGTGGATTGAATTCCTAGACCTCACACAAGGATTCTCTGTGTTGTGAGATCCAGGCTCCTTCGTTCAGTTCACAATTTTGCACAATATAAGGTAGGTACTAATTAATATATATAGCATGTAGTTACGAAGCAATGGATTAGCAATAAGCTTCAAAATGATTCAGATTGTGATAGATAGTGTGTTACGAAATTAGGATGCAGGTGTATATCCTCTGGTAAACGAATAGAATAGAATAACTCTTTATTACGTACATACACCATACAAATTACAGATATTATAAACAGCTTAGATCATGATTAATATTCCTACGTGCCAGTCTAATCCTATCAGCTACATCATCCTGATGTACTGTATGTTATGCGATTAGTGACGCTTGAGTGATTTCGTTATCCTTACTGGTTGAATGCAGATAGTTGAATGGAATCTTGCAGATACATCAATTAGTATACTTATGTGTGTTTTTGATGTCGATGTAAGTAAGTATTTAGATAATGCTTGCTTTACATATGACGGCGCGCGATGATTTAGTCGATTTATTGTAAAACTTTTTAAACGTTGTAATTGATTATTTTTTAATCTGTGGTTTAGAATTTAATTCTATAGTAGTATTTTTAACTTAGAGCGGGTAACACCGAATGGGGTTGTGAGTATCATGGCGGCGGCGGCGAGCACTTTTTGATGCGATTGTAATGCGGTGCTTACGCACAAATCCATTGGCTCTAATTGCAAGTTTTAACAATGATTGTGATTAGACTTAATCAGTGTTAATCATTGTAATCATTACGTTTTATAGTTAAGTCTCGTTGCGATATTTGAAAGTAAATTAAGTGCGTTATTTTGCGGTTATTATTTTCCAAACACCTGCACGCACACGCCCATGTTGAAGGACCAACAGATGACGGATCAGCAGCGACACGTGGTGTCTCAGCCGCTCGAACATCCCGTTATAATTATATAATAGGCTTGAAAAGAAGAAAAAAGGGCTTGTGAGGACTCTAAATTGTGGCCAGCGGAAAATAAGAACATCTTCTGAATTTTCAATAACAGGGATATAATTCCTACGTTTATTAAAGAAACGGTGATTATA
Organism: Griposia aprilina; assembly: GCA_916610205.1. Lineage (NCBI taxonomy): Eukaryota > Metazoa > Arthropoda > Insecta > Lepidoptera > Noctuidae > Griposia > Griposia aprilina. The sequence goes on from OU744288.1 coordinate 19,436,751, forward strand.
TAAATCTATGAAGCAATACACTTTTGAACGTACCTTCATAATTTTTTAATTATATGCTTTTTATCGTGGAACGACCACCCAGCTTTTTTAAAGTTACCTACTACAAGTTCCTATGACTCAAGAACTATCGGTCGTTAACCCCTTTCGCATAAATCCGTGCTAAAACATCAGGACATCGGCTACACGTCGTCTTGACAAAGAAAAACTCTTAAAGAACAGTTTGGACGCCCCTCCCCCTGCACTCTTCTGTGGTCCCCGTCATCCCTGTTTGGTCCTGTCATGTTCTCATCCCAGTCAAGAGTTATGAAGAGTCCATTTATAATACTTGTGGGCGTGCGTCGAAAGGGTGCTGTTTCCAACCGGAAGAACTGTGAATAATATTAGAGCACAGCAAAATTTTTTTTGGTCTACATATATTCCGGGCTAGTATTAGTCAGAGATGTGTTTGTAAACGCACCCACGATACAAAATAAAAACCTTTATGACGCCACAAAGCATTTTTTTTTTTAAAAATCATTTCTCTTTGTTTACTGAACCTTACTTACTAGGTATAAAGCTTGCACTCATTTCAACTAGCGTACTAATTTCAAATCCTGCTTTTACCCGGAATTGCCCCCACTTTTCAAAGAATCTATCTAATATAGTTCCAAGTTATAATATCATAACAATTCTCTCTCATCCCGTCGCAAGAGTATTACGGTTGCTATAAGTTCCCTGCAGACCGCGTGATAACCGTACTGACAGTTGGATGACCTTCGGTAACATTGTAACCGCTACGGATATTACTGTTGACGTTCGAGTGCTCCATTTTACCAGCATATTATTGAAGCACTTAGTTATAGCTGTGATTTCGTTTATAGATATTTTTTGCATCTTCTAATAATCTAAAGGTATCATTATTATACACTGACAATGGAAAGTTTCGGCAATGTAAACATGTGGACGTGAAACACGTGTATTCTGTGTAATTTTAAAATCATCGTTTACATAGGGCCTTTTAGTGCCTATGCAACTTATGATCACACGAACCTAAACCATTTTTTTTTTGGCCTGTTTAAATTCTCATGGATGTCTGATGAGGGGTCTTTCAACCGATAAACCACACAATGTTTTTCATCTACTTCTGACCGGAGCACTGTAGTGTTTGAGCAGTTCTTCACGGTCCCCGGACCAGATATTGGTCCACATGACCTACATGCGGTTACCGTCACCACAACCGCAATTTCTCATGAGAGGCGCAGAACACGGCGTACCGCCACCTCTCAGGTCAATACAGCCTAAAATTAAACTGGCAAATTAATCCCTATTTAATATGGTTGGTTGGCTGGTTTATGGAGCAGTGGTGGCCTAGTGGTATCGGACCCGACTTCCGAGTTGTTGGTCGTGGGTTCGAACCCAGGCAGGCACTTTACTTTGAGTAAATAATTTCATCACCAATGCTCTCAAAACGGTGAAGGTAAACACCGTGAGGAAACCGGCATGTCCTAGAACCAAAAATTCGAAGACATGTGACATCTACCAACCCGCACTACGCCCGCGTGGTATATTAAAGCCCATTCCCTCTCAAAGACAGGAGACCTGTGTCCCAGCAGTGGGAACATTATAGGCTGATTATGCTTATTATGCTAATATGGGTTTGTGCATCCCATGATTTTCAACATCAGTAATGTACCACAGACAAAAAAGAAAATGGCTCACCATGGGTTCACAAAATGAAACCACGTCAAACCTCGGTGGGCAATGTATATCATTCATGATTAACGTTATTAAGCCTGTTTATATAGACGATGGCTCGTCAAGTAATCTCTTCCTTAAATTAAACTGGGAATATTCAAAACAGGGTCATTTGCAATTTTTTTCGCTTTAAATGGATGAAGGGAGAATATATTTCTATGGGTTTTAGAATGAATTGGTGATATATTATAGGCCATTACCAGTTATAATAAAGTAGGAAAAGCCACTGAATTTGCTTTGATTCGATTTTTATATCTTTTAAGAATTGGAGAGAAGTAGCGCAGAATCGTGAGCGGTGGAAGAAATGGAGGCAAGTCTTTGCTCAGCAGCAGGGCTATTATAACTAGTAATAAAAATAAATAAATAATGGTTACAATAGGACGATAATATCATCCTAAAAAATTCTTTCAGCCGCTAATTGAAGAAGTTATAACATATTTTAAATACCTGATAACGGCCGTTATGTTGCAACTAAGTTTTGATAAACATTACTATTATATAAGAAATTAACAAAACAGATGTACAGAGCCAAATAAAAACGAAATTGTTTCATGCATTGGACAAAAACTAAAAAAAAGCGGCCAAGTGCGAGTCGGACTCGCCCATGAAGGGTTCCGTAGCAGTTTATTATTAAAAAGAAACTACTTACTAGATCTCGTTCAAACCAATTTTCGGTGGAAGTTTACATGGTAATGCACATCATATTTTTTTTTTAGTTTTATCATTCTCTTATTTTAGAAGTTACAGGGGACACACACACATTTTACCACTTTGGAAGTGTCTCTCGCGCAAACTATTCAGTTTAGAAAAAAATGATATTAGAAACCTCTTTATCATTTTTGAAGACCTCAACGTGTGGGGTATCTATAGATACCCCATACGTTGAGGGTTTGATGGGTTTGATGAAAAAAAATCTCGAGTTTCAGTTCTAAGTATGGGGAACCCCCAAAATTTATTGTTTTTTTTTCTATTTTTGTGTGAAAATCTTAATGCGGTTCACAGAATACATCTACTTACCAAGTTTCAACAGTATAGTTTTCATAGTTTCGGAAAAAAGTGGCTGTGACATACGGACGGACAGACAGACAGACAGACATGACGAATCCATAATGGTTCCGTTTTTTGCCATTTGGCTACGGAACCCTAAAGACAAGTCCATTTGTTTTTGCAAAACAATTATTTTGTCGGTATTTTGCTTTATCATCTAGGCTTTTGTACCAACACCAAACTTTTTGAAATATCACTTGTTTTTCACTTAGTTTCGCTGAGAATGAATCACCTATATTTTTTTTTCTTATATGGAATGTTAACGAAGCTTAATGAAGTGACTACCATCTTGCTTTGTCAAAAATAATTTCAGTTCTAATTGTTACTTCAACAATCTACACGATTCGATTACAAAAAATTACATTAATTGTTGATTTTTTTTTGTGACTGAGGACTAATAATTTAGAATTAGAATAATTCTGCGTTAACATATCTATTTAATAAATAATTTGTGGTGCAAGCGAGCCTACGTCTACCAGTTTTTTTTTCTTTTTTTACTTTGACAATCTAGAAACTAATGTACGTAAGGATTACATAATTCAATATTTAATTTTGTTCTTTAAATGTTATAAGCATAAAGATTACTATATATAACAGAAATAACTCACTAAGCGAACCAATTATCGCTCCATAGCCTCACAGGCCATAACAGGGCGATAACCAAGAAATTTACACAAGCAACTGTCTAGTGTCTACTCCACCGGACTTTTAGTACCAAAGTTCGTGAATTGATCCCAAGGCTCTTGGGTTTTATCCAAAAGTGAGAATAAAGAATCCATGGAGCTGTATGGGAATGGGGTTGAATGCTGTGACGTCATGAAGACATGAATCAGAGTTGAAATACGTCTGTGTAAGAGATAAATCCTTTGGTAATGACTGCGTGGCTTGCTAGTGCCAAGACTATTGTTTTGGTATGATTTATTGTGAAGTTTTGAATTTTATACTGACAGTAATGGTGAGTGAATGAAAGGGAATTACATGTTACTGTTCGCGTAAGTACTCGAGGTTTGTTTTTCAAAATTTTGCCAGGGTTTTAGCAATGACAGAAAAACATTTGCGAAAATCTTTTTTTTCTATGTATATTTCCGTATCTGTTCAATTTCGTTTGAAAAGTAACTGTTTCACAAACCAATTCCTCTTTTTTCGGTATGTTTATATTTCATCAACCAAAATAACGGTAAAATCACGGGCCCAACTGTCAATAAAAATACGCTTGAGAAAATCGTGCCAAAATAATTCGTTTCCCGCTTGTAACGCGACTTATTTTAAACTAAGGGATCACAAGATCACAAGAAAGTAATTTAATTCAAAAAGTCCACGACATTAAACCATAAAGACTAGCAATAAAAAGATACAACGTCCAATTCCTACGACTTTTAGGAAGTTGGAATAAAAATATTCAGAATGGATTTTCTTTATCTATTGCTTAACTTTTTTTAAGCCGGCAGTATTCGAGTTATGTAACGACTAAAGCATTGTATTAGATAGATGTGTCTGGGTTGGCAGGAAGTCCTGGGGACCCGGGCTCTAACTTTCGTCATCTTGTATTCTTGTAGTGCTAAATTAAAGTACTTTGTAAATATTATAAGATTAATAATGCCTATAAATTAAATAGTACATAAACTCAACATAACATCACGCCTGAAATCCCCGAAAGGTAACGCAGAGGTGTACCTATAGTACATCCACATTATCCACATTTCGCCAGTTATTTTTAAGTCCCAAGTAATAGGGAGTAAGCTGAAACATAAGCCTAAATTAAATAATAAGTATTTATTTTGTATTTTATATCCAGCCGCGGATATTTTATTGAACTTTTAAAGTACCTGATTTTTTTTAAACGAACTCAAGAATTTTTAACGGAAAATCCGCACGTACAAGGCACATATCAAGCTATACATTTCCTGTTTTAACTGACCTCGTATTGTATAGGGCTTTCGTACAATGAGAAGCCAGCTTATACTGGAAATGTATAGCTTGATATGTCGCCGTGCGTACAATATAATTATAGTCTCACTGAAGTATGAAAAAGGCTGGCATATTACCTAATTGACTGAAAACTGAAAGGTAGTTAAATGAAAATGTAATTGAAAATTCCTACTTCACAACTTTTATTTTACTTGTAATGTTAATCAGCCAAAATAATGTTCATTATATGCCATTTTATGGCATATTTATAAAACTATATTTTAATGCAAAAACAATTAGAACTAGCTTTAGAGTACCTACATCATGCAATTGAAATAGTTTTAGCCATAACACAAGATGTTTAAATGTTGTTATAAAATTAATTTAATAAAGGCCTAACCATTTCTGCAACGTAGGTATCTCTTCCAACCTCAGCCTTTTTCGGCCTAGAGCAAAAAGCTCCGGGCTTCACAACGGGCAGTAGACTGTGGGTAATCTCAAAATTAATTAAGTCAACTATATTACTTACAGTACATCGTAACTCTTAACACCTCTATCGCCGCGGGATACTTCCTAATTGCGGGAAATGAACGAAAATTTTTATACGACCGTAAAAGTCCTTGTCGTAATAAATTGCTACAGTTCATTGCACCCTCAGTATTTGTGATAGTGCTTTTTTAGGGTTCCATATCCAAAGGGTCAAAATGGGATCTATAGCGTGCGGCAGAATGTAAACGTTCTCAAAGAGATGTCAGCATAATTGATGGGGTCCGAAAGGGCCGATGCCTGCCGGGGTCGCGGATTGTTCGAAAGAGTTACCGTGGCCCTGGCGCACATGCAACTGAAGGAACACGGGTAGGTTTTAGTCAGTAAGAGTCTGACACGCCCTTCCGCTTCGCCCAGTGCAGGAGAGGTCATTTGATGCTTTCCCAACCAAAAAAAAAAAACATTGTCACCCAGAGTGATTATCCGGCCGCCCGACAGAGGGCGCCCGCGCAAGCTCTAAGTAGTAAGTTAAGTTCTCATGGTAATCGTCAGTCAAGTAAGCTACCAACCTGCGAGCGAATGTGCGCTCGCTCTAACCCAAAGGTTCTGTTAGATTGTAATTTGTGTGATCTGTGTAATTATCGTGTAACTCTTACGCACCTGCGTTTCTCTTACACCCGTTCCCCGGCTACAGATCGTATTCCTAAGTCTACGCCGTCAGCCTGTCTGTCACAGGTTGGTGGTAGGTATGTATGTGTTACGTCTTTGTTAGCGAATGAGGTAGCATTTTTTTTTAAGTTACAGGATTCGTGTTAGTATGGCATTCATAATGGTAAATGATAAAAGAGAGGCAAGCTATACAAGTTTTTGTTGGTAGGTACTTAAATATGTAACCTTCAATGCCCGAGTCCGACTCACGCTTGGTAGTTTATTTTTTTGTTTATTTTTGCTTCAAACATTCTTTTGTTTTTGGTCTCCGCAGTTGGAGGGTTGATTAATACAGCGTTCGTTCGTATAGAGGAGAAAATGACTTTATTAGAGAAGATCGAATCTTTATTTTATAGACGACGTTTTAAAAATGTAGACGAGATATTCATAGTAGCATTAAAATGTTTTTCAGTTGAATTAAATTTAAATTACAGTGCCGACTTTGTTATATATTTTTTGGACACTCCTCCGTTCCTCTCTGCGCTTAGTCGATTTATAAAGTACAAGCCGTATGGCCGAGGGGATTTCCCATCCGCAAAAATTACAAAATTTCATACAAACTTTTATCACCTATTTAGCGTTTTTGGGGATGAATAATTGTGAAAATGAATCCTTCTAGTGCTCACCTTTGTTCTATAGGGTGGCGATTTAGCTACCTGCATCCGTCAAGGGGATGATTCTACCCGTAATTTTAAAAAACTTTTGCTACGCCACTTAACCAGTTGGTGAAAAAAAAAAAAACTAATTCCTATACAACAGTAGACAGACTATTTCGATGCATGTATTAAATTTTGTTTCTGGTTTTTACAATAAAATTCGTGTTTATAATGAGTTTCATAGTGGAAGATGTTTAAAATGACGTGTATAATCACCCCCTTGGTGGATGCAAAATGGAACTCTGGTGCGAAATTTCATGTCTTAGACCCAGCAGTTTAGAATGTGCATTCTCTGTCCATAAATTAATTAATTAAGCTTTTGAACCGATTGCAAAAAGGAGAAGGTTATCAATTCGTCTGCATGTTTTTTTTTTTGTATGTTTGTTTCGAGATATCTCCGGCAATTGTGGATCAATTTCAATTTTTTTTTTTAAAGATAGATTGTGCCTTAGGCGTGGTCCCATATAAATTTTATTAACTTTGCTTTGGTTGTTTTTCAGTTCGCTTTAATAATAATATGTTTTCCACTTAGTGTATAATGATGATGTTATAATAACTTTCTGTCACTGTTATTTCCATAGCAAGTAGTGGTATACGAATTTTTGTGGGGTAGGTACCTACCACAACAAAAAACAAAAAAAATAACTTTTTAACACGCTTTTATTTACATAAAAAAATAACCACCTTCCAAAAATAAAAACACTACAAAGTGAAAAATAACTTTAAGTAATTACAAAACCAAAGATACCGAATTCCGAAGTTACTTAAAGTTATTTTTTACTTTGTAGTGTTTTTTTTTTTTAGAAGTCGGTTGTTTTTTATAAAGTAAGAAGATCTGCGGTGGTGAAGAGTTGGCCGATTCTCTGCAGGGTACCAAGAAACTCTGTCTTAGCTCTTGCTAATAAAATCAAAATTCCTTGAAATCACAACCGCCAATTTACAGCACGATTTTTCCATTGAACATAAAAGCTTTTGACTAATACTTCCATTAATAAATGAAATGTAATCTGCGGTTGACAGCCTCTTTTTTATCTCATGTCCGATCTTAAGGGTCAGTACTGCTTTGTATTGCATACCGTCAAACGGGGTGAATAGATATGTAGGGGTGAATCGGGACGAAACTTTAAACGGGATTTTACACATCACATAATATCACGCCTGTAATCCCCGAAAGGTTAGGCAGAGGTGTACCTATAGCACACCCACATTTAACATTAACACATTTAACATTGAAATAATATAGTTTGTTGCCAACAAGTTCACGTAATCGTTAATTATAATACAGTAAGCCCTTTTAAAGTTTCGTCTCAATTCACCCCTGCATCCCCATTCACCCCGTTTGACGGTACCTACTAATACATACATACGATTTCTTTTAGACAATAATTCAAACCAGTCAGAAGTACATATATACAAAAAATATTTCACGCCTTTATTTCCCGAATGGTTAGGCAGTAATGTACCTATTTACAGTACACCTACATTTTTTCACTAATTTTTAAGTCCCATGTAATAGAGGGTGAGCTTATAGAGGGGGATATTTAGGTAGGTCTACTATAAATTAATATATTATGTAAGTAACGAAAGAAAAAATCCATCATTGCTGACATCATATAAAACTAAAATAGGTAACTTACAAATAAAAAGCCTTTTTCTAAACCCTTTCGATAAAATAACGTAAAAATTCGCTGACGTTAAGATTTTCATACCACGAAAACTACACTTTACCAGCATTATCTTAAGGGGAAGTTATGCGCCCTTAACCTTGGTCGCCCTTGACTTGCAATCAATTCCGGTGGCCGGGTATGTTGCCAACAGGTTTTACGGTTCATTTTATTGCCCGGATTTGCCCGGGTCACGGATATCCTCAAGTTTCCTTGTTGCCGACAAAAACAAGTTTTCAATAAATAAGACTGTTAGCGTGTCTTTACAAGAGAGATCTGCTAAGCTGTGTAGCGAGTGATGTGTTTGATATCGACGAATATGATCATTCGACTTACATAGTTTAGCTTAGCTCTCTTCAAAAAGGTTCATCGAATCTAGTTTTTCATAGCAAATCTTACCCACTCTGTCACGACTAAGCTTTGGTGGAATTATCTTTAACCTCGCTCACCACTTAGCTACCTCGCACATCTCTGATTGAAAGGCACCCTTAGGGGGGAGTTCGATCCAGTCGGATTACGATCTAATGTAATAGTATTGGGTGTGGGATGATTAAGTTGTTCCGGAACAGTATGTTTTTGTCAGTTTTGTTTAGGTAAACAATTTTATGGTTTAGTGGTTACTGTTAACTTTCAGTAAGTGGCAATTTAGGCAGATTTACGTACTATAGAGGTCTTGTTAAATGGTATTGATTTTGTTACTCGACGGATTGCTCTAAAAGCTTGGTACAGTATCACAAAGGATTTCCCCTTGGTTATAAATGGAAAGTTTGTGCAGCTCCTTAGAAGTTTTAATTGATTTATCTGGCAGAGAATATCACAAGCCTGTAGCATTTTTTCATTTATCAGTTCTTATCTGGATACTTTAAACTCGGTCCAAAGAAAGTACAATGCAGTGCATCTGAAAATAATATCGTTTCATTCCCAAGGCCATACAATCATATACTTTATCATCTTGCCTTCTATTCGGAAATGACTCTGAGAAAATAATACCCACCACATCCGAGCAACTCAAGCCTTTCTGCAGGAACGGAGATAAGAGTGATCGAGAACCTTCTATAACAATTTGAACTTAGTACCTCGATGTTAGTAAATAATAGAAAAGGATAGTTTTTCATTTTCTGTTACTTTCGTCCTGGGTCGACGATTTGATTTCTCGAAGGAATGATTGGGTGTATTACTCGTAGTTTTAAAAAGTTTGTAATATATTGTTTTTGTGATTTTCTACGGGTGAAGTCTAAAAGTCTATATGAGGTAGGAAATGAAATGATGTAAGAGATTAAAAAACAATATAAAAAAGGTAATTTTAGGCTTCAACGACCACACGAAACATACTTTCTTTATTATGAGATCTTGAGATATGCATTAGTGTACATAAAGAACAATATTTTATTACTGTTTGGAACAAATATAAATTGTAACCAATTGCCCGCATTTATAAAAAAATATTTTACGAAACGTGTACAAAATCAATAGGCTAGCACAAGGCTTAAGTAACTAATTAATTATAATAAGGAAATTGTCTTTATTTTTTCAACATTTCCTCGAAAACACAATTCACAATAATCGTGTCAACGCAACTAATTTCCAATTTAGCGAAAATGACTGTAACGCACAACTCTCAATCATGGCGTAAACCGCACCGACCTACTACGGGACCTAAGCCGATCTTAAGTGAATAGTTTCAATCTCAAACGGGATTATCTTCAAACAATGGAGCGCAGCTTCTTTGTAACTGAGTGTTTACAAATCCTTATCACAACGACGCAATGAGATGAAGAAATTGAAATTGATAAAAATTGGCGTAGATTTGGCGATTGTAATGTATGGTGATTGACTCTCGTTTCTTACAGGACCAACTCATGGGTAAGTAGGTATATACAAAGCTGAAGAAAACCATACAAAAAGCCTATATACCGGCTATAACCAATCACATTAAGCATTAGCTCTACGGACATTCAAGTAATTATCCGAGAATCTGTAATAGAATTATTACACAGTATAAGACGGTTCAGTTAAAAAAAAGTCGGGCAGATTTATCTACCTTTTTAATTTAAATTAAAGAAGGTATTTAACTATAGTGAGTTAAATTATAAGGGTTAGTCCCGCTATGGTATGGTCCCGGTATGGCACCCTCTTAAAATACCTATCAAAAAGTCCCGCTATGGTACCCATCTTTTAGATCTACGTTAGACAATAGAAGGTACAACTGAAAAGAAAAGTGTATCTATAAATAAATACTTTTAGGAGTGTATCAATAAAACGTCTGTTTGCGATATTAAATCAGTCTTTTATTAATTCAAAATATTTATAAAAAAATATCAAACAGTAAAACGAAATATTAATTGCAATGTAATTTTTAAAATAATCAACAATATTAATTACAAATAATCAACATGGAGAAAAAGGCGCAAATTGTAAACATAAACTACAAAAAATAATAGCTTGTTCCCAACGAGTCACACCTCAACGGGTAACAGTGTGACTCGTTGGGAATGTTTTGGATAATAATTCCCAACGAGTCACAGTTACTGTTACACTGTTACTCGTTGGGATGATCCCACCTTGATTTAGGGTATCAATACATCTATCGCCACGAAATATTTTCGTTCTCAGATAAACAAAAATTGTTCCCAGGTATTTGGTACAACTTGGGGCACCCCGACTCGGACAGGTTAGGTTAGAAGGGGACGGCGGGGTCTGAAAGACCCCGCCGTCCCCTTCGTGGTTATTTTTTTTTAAACCGCCCAGAAGTAGGAGTCCCGCGAAGCGGGACTCCGTCGGCTATAAATTGTGGAACTGATTTTGCATTGTTTGGTGACTACATTTTGGTGACAGATCTACTATTTTGAGGACAAACCCTATTATTTAAGAAACACAAAACTAATTAAATTGGTGATAGCTTACTAGTTAAGAAAAGATATTTTTTATTAATACTATTTTTTTCTTAACGCATTGTATAACTTTTCTTTACAACAGTACCAAAAACTGAAGGGTACCATAGCGGGACTTTTTGATAGGTATTTTAAGAGGGTGCCATACCGGGACCATACCATAGCGGGACTAACCGAATTATAAGAAGGCACTGCAAACATTAAAAGAATAATCTTTATGTAAACTAGAACGAAAAGGTTACTAACCTTTTAGTTTCACTATCTCTATTAGTCTTAACAATGATAAGCTTTGTGTCTACAGTAGAAACTCCAATTTGAATAAACCTTAGGCCTTTCAGTACTTAGTTACGTTATTGTTTTAGATAGTTGACAAAAAAGTAAAGTATTTAAATCAAGATCTTTATCTGTATTCAAGAGTTGAGACTGTAGAGGTTTGAGGAACAGGGTGTAAAGTTCACTCATAACTTCACCATAGAAAAGGGAGGATCCTCCGACCAGACGGGTGTCGTGTCTGGTGGGCAACTGCCCGACGATTCATGTCGGGGCGTTGTATATTTGCTAGTTGCGCGGTAAACTCTGTTTGCGCGATGCAGGATTTTTGTGTGACGTCAGTGTGACGCGTAGCTCGCTTGTGGCGTTGCCGATGAAAAAGGTTCTAGGGCTTGTTACATTAATTTTATTTGTTATAACGGGGTACCTATACAAAGGTATTATACTAATCATGAATGGTTAGGTACCTACATACTTATCCTTTGGCGCATTGTACTCTAATATAATAATGGGGAAAATAATATTATAACAAGTACTTTGGAATAGTTGAACACATACATTATAGTCATTGAAATTAGAAACAGTTTTCATCGTTTAAATCAGACAACCAAATCAATTGAGGTAAGTAGTATATCATGCAGACACAGCAAAGGTAGAACTTCCGGCAAGATTTCATTACACACAGAAAACATGGCTCCTTTTTTTCCAAAACCATACGAGACATTACTTAAACCTTACAAAATAAAATTACAGCCATCAGAACAAATGGGCTCGACCATTTGGGAGCTACATCAATTTCTGTGAAACCTATTTCTGTAGATGTCACAAAAACTGAGGGTTACATTTGTTCAGTTATTACAAGATTTTTTCGGGATATTGTTATTTCGAATAAACTTGGCAAAATGACGCAAATCGTTGAGCAGACTTATATGTTCATAATTCTTTTTCAAATTTCGATACATTCCTTCTTATCGTGGGCATCATCTTTTCAGTCGACAGACATCCACTGCTGGACATAATATGTCTCCCCCAAGCATCGCCACTCCGTTCAGTGGTTCTCGCATCCAGCGTATTTCTGCTGCCCCCACAAGGTCATTGGTCCACTTCGTGGGAGGCCTTCCAACGCGACGTCTTCCGTTATACATATTTCTCGATTTAAAACAAAAAGTATAAGGATATGGAGACTCCATATACATATACTTTTTGTATGTCAGGGGTTACCTTGTGCCTGGAAATATTCACAAAACCTGTCCTCATTAAATGGCCATATATAAAAAAAAAATGTCAGCTCAGGTTAGGTATGTGTGTATGTATTCGGAAATGCTAGTAATGCTAACCAGTTGCTATGATGGCCATAAATTTAAAAAAGAAGTTTTATCCGTAAGTAACTTCAAAACAGGTATTAATATTCAATTCAATAATTACGCCACAGAGTTCAAAAGACAATACGCTAGTGTAATTAGGTGAACTTAATTATACCCATATCGACGATTAATTATAAATATTTAAAATATTCAAGCACACTCGCTTCCGGGACTATCAAGTTTCCACAACTACTCATAAATTCACAATGTTGTGTCCTATTTTGAGAGCAGTTGTTGTTGTTATGTAATAAATCACTCAACCGTTTTATGTGTATAAACAGTGTCTGAGTGGCTCTTTAATGAAATCTATACTAATATTACATAGAGGAAAAAAAATGAGTTTGTATGTCGCGGCTAAACCTTGGAACTACTAATCCGATTCCGACAATTCTTTCACTAATGAGAAGCTACATTGTCCCTGAGTATCATAGGACAGAGAGGATGTTTTTTTGTTAAAACAAGAAACTTCACGCGGACTATGGTCTGTAATCAATAAGTGGTGTATCTAATAATATGGTATTAGATTGGATCAAACTTCGATTACGAGAACAAAAAACATATTTTGACTGGATCCACTGCACCATTTGATATTAGCCCCGTCACCAACCTAGCCGATTGGCACGACATTAGCATGCCATGGCAAGATTGCCACATAGATATAATTATGTACAATTAAACTACCACGTCACGAGAGTGATAGATTTGTAGACCTTTTTATATTTTGTTGAGTACCTGTTACTTGTTGACAGGCCTACACTGTCCTCCCATATCTATCAACACTGTAATTTGAAACATTGTAAAAGCCCCTTATATTTAAAAGAGTAACCGTGGAGTTTCTTGCCGGCTCTTCTCCATAGGAAACAACCAATTGGAACCGTGCACCTAGCTTCTGACGTTTCATAAGTGCCAAGTGAAATAAAATATTTTGATTTGATTTGATTTGATTTGATATTAGTAATATTCATCATCAAACATAAGAAAATTTGACTGTTGAAACGTATAATGGCTAACACTCATAATTATAAAAAAAATCCAATCAAAAATTATAGAAGCAAAACCGAAGCAGGAACCCAGTCCCCAAAACCAAAGCAATCAATCTCTTAGAAATAAGAATCGATCATTATTTTAGGAATAAATAGCTGTTGTGAACAGGCCCTCATTCTTTATGAAATAATTTGTAATATATTTTGTGTGGGCGGCAATAACGTAACGCTACATACTTACTGCGTGATCGATGGCATACTGATTGATATTCCTACTGACAATTTATGGAGTACATCAAGGTCTTTTTTTTTTAGTGCCGTGTCTTGGTTGGCGCCACTCTTCTTAATTCGTTATAAAACCTTCATAGTAGTGTCATGAACTGAGAATGTGGAAAATGTCATGGGAAAAGTTTTGAGCATGAATGTGGCTATAAGACTAGGGAAAGATCAAACAAATGTTAGAGGGACTGTGTGAAGGATGATATGGCTAGAAACGGGCTCATAGAGAAGTGTGGAAGAGGAAAATATGTTGCGCAGGCCCCAAATAAATCGGGTTAAGGACAAGAGAATGATGATAGGGTCATTATCCTTTCTTGTTATTTTACTAACTATCTGATAATAGTAAAATATTGAGAGATCCGAGTTTAAATAATTATGTCAGAAATACTTTATTAAATCAATAGTTAGACTTTGATTACTCGCGACGCCAGCGCCACCGCCACAGTTGGTCGGTGGCAGTCAAGCAGTGAACACGTTTAGAAACTGTCGTGCGCTCTGTATAGTTGTGTCGTATATGTACTTTTTCTTTTTTTTTGGGTGGGAAATCATCAAATGACCTCTCCCGCTCTGGGCGGAACGGAAGGGCGTGTCAGACTCTTACTGACTAAAACCCACCCGTGTTCCTTCAGTTGCCTGTGCGCCAGGGCCACGGCAACTCTTTCGAACAATCCGCGACCCCGGCAGGCATCGGCCCTATCGGACCCCGTCAATTATGCTGACATCTCTTTGAGGCGCGCGTGGAACACAACGCGCCGTCGACCCAAGCCTGGTCCTTACCGGACGGCGAGCTGCCCATTGCTCGCCGTCCGCAGGCCCGCGCCTACGGTGGCCGGGAGTCGGCTATCGACTCCCGACGCCCAGGGTGTCTCCTCCTGCGGTGACTAGGGGCGTGAGGGCGCAATGATTGCCTCTCCCTGACGCGCTCCGCCTCCTCCTTGCGAGCATTACTGCTTCGCAGAAGGACGTGACGGCTTCCCATTCCCTCTCGCTCCGTACCATGGCCTGAACCAGGGCCGGACGCGAGAGATTACCGCCGCCGATCGCCGCCACGAGGACACGGCGGTGCTCCTCCGCCCAAGCCGGGCAGACCTCCACCGTATGCTCCACCGTGTCCTCTGGTCGATCCACACAATGACAACACCCGGGCGTTTCCTCCCGCCTTATCCGAAACAGGAACCTCCCGAAACAGCCATGTCCGGTGAGGACCTGCGTCAGGCGGAAGGTGAGGACGCCGTGGGGCCTCTCAAGCCACTCCTCAAAGAGGGGACTTACCGCCGCAATTGTGGCGTGCCCAGTCATGTATGTACCTACAGTGTGTGATGCGCTATTGTGATTTGTACGTAAATTTTAATTTGATATGAACTTCAAATGGTTTTTCTATTGCGAAATAGCCAACACTTCCGAGAGAGATGTACCTTCTCCGTCATATAGATAAGAGCGTTAGAAAATAATAATATTATTAGTTATAAGTATATTATATTTATTAAACGAGTACATGCTATTGCAAAAGTATAACTCTAACTTACTAGATTATGTTAGATAAGACGCCTTATTATGGTACAGTATCTTGTATTAAATAATATGTATTTTTGGACTCTATCCAAAATGAAAGCAGTGTCATTATTCACAACAAACTTACCAAGACCTCTCCCGCGTTAACTGTCCTTTAAAAACAACTTCTACAAAGGGATATAGTTTGTCGATGTACCTAAGTGTCAAATTATAATGGTCTTGAAGCAAATAGATACTGTCAAAAATAATGTAAAATTAAATATTTCAAACAATACTTGTAGGAGGAGTTTTGATAACCGACGTCTGCTTCGTATTTACGACGTCATTCAAGGTAAAAATTGTGACCCAAATATGTTGGAATCGTGAATTCGTGACAAATACAAAAGGAAATTATGTTTGCTTTCCAACTTTGTAATTAATTTCTTTCTTTTTATTTTAATTAGCTACTTTCCGTCGGGGTCATAGAAAACGGAAATATAATATGATATGGCAGCACTCTACGCGTGTAAAAATGGCAAAAATAAAAATCCGTTTGCAAAACAAAACAATGCGTATCAATCTCAATATGTTTCCTTCAGTATATTTTTAAATCGAACTCACAAGGAGCTTAAATCATTCCAAGAAAGCTTTAATTCGATTATCGTGAAACACTTGAATACATTTTCCTCAAAGTAAAAATATGAATACATTTTTCCTCATTACAATTTGTTTAACGAAAATCATGCTCAGTAGAAAAAAAAATGGCAAAATTGGGTTTTTGAAACCCTGGTTTTTATGTTAGGCGTTGGATTCAACACCAGAGTTCGATTTTCAAATAGTCTAAAATGATTTGATATGTTTGAAATTCAATAACAAAAAGTAAAAGAGAAAATCATATATTTTTCATACACGTCAATTATATTTTGAAAACTAGATGAGGTCGGCGTTTCCTATCTGAATACTCTGAGAAGAAAGGTCGACACAAACTCAGAGGTCACAGTCTCTTTTAAAGTCCAGACATAATCTTGGTCAGATCATAATTATGAATACAATGTAGGTTTGTGAAATAGTCTTTTGAGGAAAAACCACACAGATTGAGTGGACCTGTCCAGCCAGTGCACGCATTTGTCAGTAATCGTGCAGCTCAACTCAGAACTTAAGGAGCTTAACGATATGGGGCTAGACTCTTTGAATAAGTAGTCATTTAGAACTTAAAACACTATATAAATTTTATGCGTGAAAAAGACAGTGTTAGTATCACTTTCTCATGTTTATCCAGACCATACAGGATGTCTCAGAAATTAGAGGTCATCTTTAAGGGTGTGCAGACTATTAATCTCAGCAACTTTCTCTATAGGACCAACATCATAATCGTAAAAAAAATATCAGCTGTCCAATAAAAAACTTCAATACCTACTCGACCCAAATGTATCGTGTAAACCACACATTTCTGATACACGCTGTATTGCAGTATTGCAATGACTCAAACAAATCGCTCCATTCATATCGGACTAATATTGAAATGTCGACCATTTGACACAGATGTGTTATCTGACAAACAAACGAGCATCGCAAATGCATTACGAGAAAGTCCAGTTAGTGAATACGTGACGTCATAGCACTTTATACCGATATATAAATATCTTCTAACAGACATTTAGAAGGATGAAGGTTTTAATTGAAACCCGTGTGTCAAATATCAGAAATTATGCACTACGTAACAAGACGACATTTTTGTCTTCCTGAAGCCACATAGTGAAGGAAAAATTGGTGTTACATACTATTAATTTTCCATAATCCTTGTGGCGCTAATTGCCTACCTGTGACTTTCATAAAAGTTGGCCAAGGGATTACGAGGTCCATCAAAACAAACATTGAAAAGAAAGAAAAATTGTATATTCGTCACAAACAAGACGCACATTACAAAAGACTATTATAGACAAAATATATACACTAATAAAAAGTAGCCAAAATTGTCGTACTTACAACTTTAAAAGTTTGACAATGTTGTCAATGTTGTTGTTGTTGTGTTGTTTTTTTTGTTGTGTTGTTGTTGTTTGACAATGACAACCTTCTTGCTGAATCTTCTGCCAGTCTAGATGTTTCTAACAATTTCCTCCTTTCCTTCATAGCAGAGGATGACTGTTTCAGTGATGAGCATGACTGGTCAGTATCTAGTAATATTTTCGACAGTGATAATTAGGTATTATTTATTTAAAATAGCATCCACTAGCATAATAATATAGGCATTGATGTATAATTTTCCAGATTGAACATGTGGAAGAAAACTTTGACACCCATCAATGACAGCTTGGTCAAGGAGTATTCTTTCGAATTTGAACTTTATTTCAATTACAATAAGAATGTTGGTACGTCACTTTGAAAAAAATACGTTTCCTTGGGTACCTATACAGTAAATTTTAGGGCCTCACAGGTTTTCTTTTATCCGGAAAATTAATCATCTTTGTTAAGAGGTATAAGTTCTTTTCATGATATTTTCTTCAGCTACATCACAGCCGCACGGGTACACAGCTCGCCATCCGGTAAGGACCAGGCCCGGGTCGACGGCGCGTTGTGTTGAACGCGCGCCTCAAAGAGATGTCAGCATAACATAATTGACGGGGTTCGACAGGGCCGATGCCTGCCGGGGTCGCGGATTGTTCGAAAGAGTTACCGTGGCCCTGGCGCACAGGCAACTGAAGGAACACGGGTGGGTTTTAGTCAGTAAGAGTCTGACACGCCCTTCCGCTCCGCCCAGAGCGGGAAAGGTAATTTAATGATTTCCCAAAAAAAAAAAAACACGGCTCGGTTGAAGGTTAAGCTACGCACGGGACGTCAGAGGCCCAAAAATTTAACCACCTATCTTACCAAGATGTGACGTGTTACCCAGTAACTGGGTTGTGGAGGTAGATAGGCAGTCGCTCCATGTAAAATACTGGTATTCAGCTGCATCAAGTTACACTGGAAGCCGACCTCAACATACTTGAGATAAGGCAGTCAGGTTGATTTTTTCAGCTTAGACAAAGCTATATTACCAGAGACTATTCCTACATCAACTATAAATTAAGAATGCGTGCGGCGTTTATAGTGAATAATAAAACGACAGTTAACAGTAAACCAACTATGTCAGAACATGGTTACTGCTTTACGTGCTAACTGTGACCTCGTTTATCGTGCTATCTAGTTTTATTTACTAGGTAGTTATTTTATACTAGATCCCGTTTATCTTTTGTAGTCTATCAAAAGCGAGAAATTATATTAGTTTTCCGGGCGGAAACAGAAAACTCCGCCATGTTTCTTAAGGTAAGTATTTCAACATCGTCTAAATAAATCTCAATCATTGTTTTATTTTTATAGTTCACGCAAATACGAAAAAATACGGCAATTGATTGATGACAAAATCAATCATCACGCATGGGAAAATCAATAGGTGATTGCAGTTTGTTGTCATTGAAAACCGCTAAAGAGCCTTAATTTACTTAATTAAGGCGCTTCGCCGACCAAACGACCTTGAGCGTTCGGTCCTTCTCTGTCCCGTCGCTCAGTCTCGCTCTGTCTCGCTCCCTGCGCACGCACATTTATCATAAAACTCACAAAAAAAAAAAAGACAAGCGATGTTGTGAAATAAAATAAAACGTGAATTATTTAGATGTTTCAATTATCTATCTATTAGTGTAATCCTCAAATTAATAGAACGTCACCTTTAGCAAAAGATGCATGCAATCAAGAATTTTAGTCACTTTTTTACAAGGAGATTTTAAATGTATTTATAACACATCAAAACAAATAAGAACGTGCAATGTGATGATAGGATATCGAACATTAATATCGTGCTTTTATATGTAGTTTATTACCCATAGTGAATGAGTTAATAGCCTTTGAATAACGCACTTTGGCAAGGTTTTGGTCGGGGTACCGCCTTAAGGCTCTTAGGACACGCGACGCGACGAGCGGTGCCTTTGAGTCACATGCGAGTCGCGCCCTGTTTTAAGTAGCCTTTAATTTTATTGTGTTGTTAGGCCTCGTACAGACGACGATGGTCATTACGATATTGTACTGTATGGCTATGACATCATACAATAAGAACAGGGATCACATGGCAGTTTCATAGACGCATTTATTTTACCTTATGAACAGTGGGATTTTGACGTGTGATCCCAAATTTTTGCCGTAAAATATCCTAATGATTATTGTTGTGTGAACCCCCTTAGGGAAAGCATGTAATGGCCGATTTTCAATCTTTTACTCAACAAATATCGATCTGTGGTTCAATAGCCATAACATGAACGAAAGCGAAGCGCCACTGACACTCATCACGAATGGACACAATATTATTACAAAAGGCACATTACGACTTACACTATTGAATACAATAGAACTCTCTCACAATATGTCTTGGTTTCTGAATGATATCGTTTCGTGGCTTTGTATGGAACATATGTTATGTATCAGTCATAATAGTATTAAGTTGACCTAGTCCCCATTCAGTTGTTTTTGGAAGCATAAAGACTGGTTTGTTTATTAGAACACGATTCTGAATACACAGGCTGGTTGGTTGGTTCGTCAACGAAGCAAAAGGAGTATGTAAGGATCATAGCAGGTGGCGTTCTGTAGTTTCTGCCTACCCTCATGGGAAGAAAGCGTGAGTTTATTTAAGTATGTAAGTTGGTAATTTTTGAAACACATACGAGTATTAGGGCTATGCGCAAACCTAGCCAAGACTGTCTCCAGAGAGACTATCGCTCTATGAACACAATGCATGACAGCGCGCACACTTGTCACAAAACAAAGTGAAAAACCTATTACGATTATGACACGGAACAAAACTGTTTGTTTTACAATACCCTGACCCTAGACTATTTTCACTCTGGTATGGAAATTGTCTGACATATTAACAAGCAGATAGACAAAGGTTTTTCACTCAGGCGACTAAAACAATAAAGGGAAAGATATTTAACAAAAAATATATGACAGCAGTATTTTCTCAAATCAATTTTAATAAACTATTCCCCCTCAAAGAATAATTTTCATACAAAATATTCACTATTATAAATATAGGGTGAGACGGCAAATTTTCACGGTGATTTAACGTCACAACTTCCAGAACCCCTCACCATACAATTTGCGTAACCATAACATTATTTTCTTCCGTCAGTTTTTCCACACCATATACCATGGTACTTTCTGAACTTTTCGCATATATTTGGCACTAGTTTTTCTCATGGTTTTGCCCGCCTGAAAAGTCGCCATTTTTTTTTGATGAGAATGTTTTTAAAGCCTCTTCCAAATATGATTAAGCTATATCTATTTTGCTAGCAATTTTAACGAAATCGATTCAGTGGTTTTGCTAAAAACCTTAGCAAATACACAGACAGATTTACGCTTTTCATTTTTCATGATGTTAGTGTGGATGTGTTAACAAAAAAGCGAATGTTCTATCTATTCCCCCGTTATTGTTATTCGTGGTGATAAGTTTTTATGTAGGCACGCCATTGCTTGCCCTTCTCCTTGACTGGCCTTGACTCCATGTTAAATAGCGTTCCGCAGGATATCAGGATGTTTGGGGAAGTGAGAGGTCAATGACATGGGATGACGTAGGGACAGTGTTTACTTATATGTTTGCTATCGTGGCGTGATTCTGTGTGTTCTCTCTTTTTGTGTAGGAAAGTCGTGCTTGAAAAGAAGCGTTAACGGATCTTTTTCTGATAACATCGGAGTAACCTCAACTTACGCCGTTCAAAGTTCTTTCTTTGAAACTCAATACTGCAACGCACACTTATCAGCTATGGTCAGAATCGTTTGAAAAAGACACATTGCAATTTCTCATAGAGATTCTCGTCTTTTAGAATTGGTTTAAAGAAATTGACTTTTTATGGATGTTAAAAAATGTTCACCTTCTGAAAACTGATAGTGACATGCGTAGCCTTATATTCTTGATCATTTTGTATAGTCAGAATTAAAATGAAATTTACAGGTATAACAAGTTATATTTAAGAGGGCACACAACGAACGGTCCACAAGTGTCACTCTTTTATTTATTTTTTATCTCGTGGCTGAGAAGGAATTATGAATAACGGCTTGTACTCTCGGTATGTGTGTAGAATAGAATAGAATAGAATACTTTTTATTATGTACACCATAAAAATTACAGATATAAATGTAGAAATTTTACACAGGGTGACACAACGGGCGGTAAACTTTCATATTGAGACACGAAGCAACAAAATACGATCTAGAGTAATGTAGCCGCTTTTCTTTCAATCGAATTTTGTTGCTTCTTGTCTCAATATGAATCTTAATAAGGTATTAGAAAATTCTAGTCACACTTAGCGAGGGTCCTTACAAGTTGATATACATAATTCCTTCTCAATCACGAGATAATATTTTTTTAAAGGAGTGGCGCTAGTGTACCGTTGTGCGCCCTCTTTTATTCATCATTATCTGCATAGCGTTTTCCCAACTATGTTGAGGTTGGCTTCCAGTCTAACCGCATGTAGCCGAAAATCAGAATTTTACATGGAGCGACCAGTTATACTTAACTATTATCTTAATCTTATTTAATCTTAATCTTAATTAGTATCTATCTCATAATTAATTTACCTGTCATGAGTTATATTTAATTATTTTTACCTATTGTGGTATAGTAATTTTATTCTAGGTGCATCGTCTTCACATATAATTAATGTATACAAAATATTGTAAAACATTTTTAAAAGAGTAACGGTGGAGTTTCTTGCCCATTCTTCTCCATACGAAACTACCTTTTGGAAGGGGCAACTAGAATCAATTCTATTTGTAAATTTTGAAGTTCAAAAGTGCCTTTTATGTGCCTATTTGAAATAAATGATTTGACTTTGAGTTTGATTAATTAATAAAATTGAAATATAATATCCTAACTTAACTAAAACTGTTTACTAACTAAAATATGGCATCGAAAACCCCTCCGCATCGCTATCGTCAAACAGCCGTTTGGAGATTTTGTTAGATCATATTAAATACGGTTGTACGCACAGTTCTCGTTTCGTCACGATCCTTTTACATAATGAAGACAAACATAACCTACTCTTTTTGAGTTACAATTACTTTGACTTAAAGTTAGACCACAAGAGTTTCATTCAAATTGAAATCAACAAGTTCAAGTATTGTTTTGATTTCCTGTGATTGTTTCTGAAATATTAATTGTTGAAGGTTCCACTCGAGCGTACCTTGAGTTATTATTTCTAAGCATTATTGGGTGACGCTCTGATCCGGAAATAATTAGAATTAACAAAACTGATGAAGCTTTTTGCATTGACTCGATTGTGACTCTCAGGAGTGTGGTTACAAGAGGTAAACTACACTAAAATCAATGAACAAATTTAAAGGGAGTAAACAAATAAGCATTATTTATATTTGTATAATAAATAAATAATAAATGAATAGATAGATTTGCATATATAAAGTTAAAAGAATAAGTAAATGAATAGAAAGATATAATACTTAATAGGATATTAAATAATTCAAACATAATATCAAGGAAAATTAATAAGGCGCTATTCCTCTCTCAACTTATTTAAAAAATGGCTGTGCCCGACAGGGTCCATAATTGTTTCTATAATATTCTATTTACCACCTGTAAGTGTACATTATGGATTGCAATAAACGATTTGAGATTTTGAGATTTGAGATTTAAACTAAAAGTTCATGTGCGTAACGATAGTTTAATATCATAAATTGTTACACTTTTAAATATAGCTGGAGCTAATTGGACTCCTCCGGCATCGTAATTAATAGAATACTTCTAGATGATTTACAAAGTGAATGAGATGGAACTTCGGAAAGAAAACTAAACAACAATATAAATTGAGAGGCATTAAAAAAGTATGCTTTTTCTTTCAAAGTGCAGGTTCGTTTTTTTAGTTTCAGTATTATTCAGAACTCGTTTCCGAAAAATACGAAGCTTAATTTTATGTGTCTTATTTAGTTACTCATTATATTATGATCAGTTCTTTCATATACATACTTAAGTAAACTCACGCCTGCTTTCCATGGGGGTAGGTAGAAACGCCAGCTGCTACGATCCTTACATAGTCCTTTTCCATCGTTTACGTTTATACAACTGATCATACACTCACGCTGGTTGCGAGTACTATGCACCAGACCTTTCTGAAGAACATCATCCATAAGGCCATATCTGGGTACCATAATACTAGTAGACAGACACCAAAGTAGTCTCAATAAAATAACCGCTAAACGCACTAAATCTGGAAGTCGCAACAATCAGTCTCGGTTTCCGTTTTATTGCCCAGTAGTACGAGTATTGGCGACGACCAAATAATGTTCGCTACGGTTTTAAGATTCAACCATAAACCAAAGTTCATCTTGACAGACAATAGAATGTTTATTGCAAGCGATTTTAACTTTTACAAGTGCGTTGACCGAAAGCGCTTGGTTTTTACGCTTTATTTCTTCAATTTTCAGTGATGAGTTGAGATGCGTAGTTTCAATGGAAATCTTGCCAGTAAATCAAGATTCTTAAAATTAAGAAAATTGTGTCCACTTACATTGATTGTGTGTATGACTGTCTCTCTGTCTCTAGTAGTTTTATGTGCTTTGCCACGAGGCTAAACTACTCGTATAAAATAGAAATTGTTTCTGATATTAATCAGTTAAAACTAAAGTGTTTGAATATAATATTTTTACATAATTATACGGTAGACCAAGACGAAGTTGGAGGGAGGAATTTGACTTCTATCGAAGGGACTAGCCCGCAATATCAGCGGACAGACGTGTGTGGAAAAGGTAAGGAAGCTCTTTGCCCAGCAGTGGGTCATTACGAGCTAAATATACATTATACAGTAATAGATAGATTGAGTGACATAATTACAATTAATCCGTAAGACTCGGACATTACTTTTTTTTTGTAAATAATTATCTAAGCCAAAAGGAGATTGCAACTTTGCATATCGACGGTATAGTATCAATATCTTATAACTAAAAAAAACATGATTTTACAGGAGGAGAAAAAAAACGTTTCATTTCTATAGTTTTTAACAATTGAATCAAAAAGTTACTTATATTTAGAAAATAGTAGGAAACGCTTGTGATGGTGATAATGATTTCAGACCTGTCTTTGCAAATACTAGGTCTTTTATATTTTACCTACGACTAAGCAATAAAGTGAAAATCACTAAACTGTTAGATTTTGATATTCACCATCGATATGCACATGCCACAGTCTACATTACAATATTATCAGCAAATTTATAACATACAAAACTGACAATATCATTGCTATTCATAAATCCTGCCAATACCAGCCACCCAATTCTAACACTGCTAAATACATTGATAAATATCGCGATACCAAACCATACATCAATTTGATCGAACTCCTATCCAGAAACTAGGTCAATCTGCCCAATATTATACATATCTTTGGATTCTGTGAGGCATTTTGATCCTATCAAATGGTAAGATTTGATCGGAAAATAGTAGGATAGTACTTCTTTATGAGGTCGAAGATGACGTCATCGGCCTTTTGCCCTTTGCCCTGTGGGCACGAGCTATACGCTCAAGCGACATGCGTCTTGCGACAGAGACTGCGGAGGGAACAAAAATGAAAGAAGTTATTTAGAGCATGCCACGAGTGACAGCGAAGCGGCCTATGGCGTGTCCAGACGTGTGTAGTGTCAAACCAAAGACTGACTTGTAATGTTACTTTGTAATGTATCATTCGCGGCGAGCGCCGCGTGCTCCACTCGAATGTCGGTTTTTTTAACCGACTTCAAAAAAAGGAGGAGGTTCTCAATTTAACTGTATGTTTTTTTTTAAAGTGAAACTTTTATTACATCGTCTCAAACTTTTTCGTCTGTGTGTTGCATGTCGCGTGACGGTCGGCCGCGGAGTAGGGAAAAAGTTTCACTTTTACCGTGGTTTCATAAAACCACACTATCCTTTATTTTTATGTGTATTATTAGCTCAGAACTTTTTTCTAGCCGAACCGATTTGGATGACGATTTTTTTTTTAATTTGAAAGCTGGTTTTTTACATGTAGTTCCATATAAATTTGATCAAGTTCTGACCAGCAGTTTTTGAGTTATCCTTAATACAGCGTATTTTTTCCACTTAGTGTACATATCGATGATGTGTTAATAATTTTCTGTCACTGTTATTTACATATCAAGTAGTGGTATGCGAACTTGTGTGGGGTGGGTACCACAACTAAAAAGTGAAAAATAAAAACTTTTGACAAAAAACAACCGACTTCCAAGAAAAACACAAAGAAAACGTGAAAAATAACTTTAATTTCGGAAGTCGGTGGCCAAAAACGAAAATACAAAAACAGAGACACCGACTTCCGAAATTAAAGTTATTTTTCACTTTTATTTTTTCTTTTTCATTTTTAACGTTTTCACGAATCCGTTTGAGTGTTACATTACAAGTCAGTGCAGACCTAGGCCAGTCTACCTCTACGTTTGCTATTTTGAGTAAAAATGGAGCACACTTGAACCAAGAGCTCGAATGGTACATTACAAACACACGCTACAAGTCAGACTGGGTCGCCGTATTGTAACAAAATCATCTCGAATGGTACATTACAAACAAACGGTACAAGTCTGTCTCCAGCTTAATATGTCGTGTAGTGTAATGCGAATAGTGTGAACGGCATACAATCTCGAATCCTTTAAGTGTTTCACTGCGAAAGCCTTTGTGTTCGCGCTAAAAACTGACAGCCGATGGATCAGCGCGAGCGTTACATGTAATGCTCGTAATCCCGTCCACACGCAGAATTCGCGTTACATTACACATTACATGCGTCTGTACACGGCTTATAAAACTGAGCGACGGACAGAAACAGGAGACGCGCACGCGTTTCGGATTACGGGCATCAAATGAGTCCCCGACGATGCCGATGCTCCGAATTACATGTTATTATTGGGATGCTTTCAACGGTATCTATATTGTGGGTCACTGATCCAAAAATGAGTTTTTGGGTAAAGTATTTCTGTGTTCGAATCTAATTTTAAAATTAACTAGTACGCGGCATCGCCTTCGTGGTGATAAAAAATATCCGAAGGGAACACACTGTTGGTATAAAAATATTCTAAGTTTAAACCCAGGTTATGGTCTTAACGCATGGAAAGGTTAACAGACAGAGTTAATTTCGCATTTATGACACGGATTATGTACCTACGGATTCTGAAAGAAAATCGTGAGAAAATAGCTACTATTTTATTTTTTGATTTCAGAATTACTGTTACGTAGATGAATTTTGTTGTAGTTACGACTTAGGCTCACTTGCACCGTCAATTACTAAACACGTTTAGCGCTAAATGAGTTTAAAACATAATTCCGTTTCTGTCAATTTTTGCAGATGACAGAGACAGAATGATGTTTAAAACTCGTTTAGCGCTAAACGTGTTTAGTGATTGGCGGTGCAAGTGGGCCTTAATGATTTCTTGGAGGAATACGTCATTCAGTGCTGAAAATTGCGTTTGAGAAATCGATGTTGATAGATACTGTTTATTGTATAGTTTAGGATTGTGCCATAAACTTTGCACTAACTATTTACATTTTTGAAATAAACTAGGTATTTATAAAAATAAATAACTAGGTGTGTTTACAATATAAATCTTTTAACGAAATTGTAAGGTACTCAATGAGTTGAGGTGTGTAAGAGGATAAGGGTTCTTAGCAAACTGAAAACCTATCTTTGATGTGGGTTCTTTATGACAGCCATTAAATGCCCCATGGGAAAATACAAGTGTTAAGGAACATTGATGTCCCAAAATGTTCGCCAATAATCCAAACTTTGTTACGAATGTTTGGCCAAAACTTATTCTCTTCTCTTTCCTGTTGGATTTCTTTGAATTTTAATGTATTAATCTCATTAATAGTTTAGTATTATTGTGATTCGAAATGTTATTAAGAACATTATGACGTTTATATGTTTCAACTTAAAATACATTTTTAATTTTCGTACCTAGGCGGTAATAGTATAAAGGTCTGGCCTGGCTGGTCTGGTCTGGGTCTGGTCTGGCTGGTCGGGCTGTTTGTGTATGTGAGTTTGAATGTTTGTAAACGCACCCACAATACTGGAGAAATTCCTAGTGTGGGGCAACGTTTTAAAAAAAAAAAAAAGAAAGAAGAAGAAAGAAAGGTATACCATGTAACATCACGTGCCGCACCTAATGTCTTGGGACCACGTGAAATCTTTCATGTAGTCCCAACCACCACATTTCTCATTATACACAATGTTATGTAGGTAGGTACACACGGCAACATATCAAGCTATACATTTCCATTTTTTTTTCTGGTTTGGAAATCATCAAATGACCTCTCCCGCTCTGGGCGGAGCGGAAGGGCGTGTCAGACTCTTACTGACTAAAACCCACCCGTATTCCTTCAGTAGCCTGTGCACCAGGGCCCCGGTAACTCTTTCGAACAATTCGCAACCCCGGGGCAGGAAGTACATTTCCAGTATAAGCTGACATCTCATTGTACGGAAATCATAAACGATGCAAGATCAGCTTATACTGGAAATGAATAGCTTGATAAGTACCCCAAATTAGGTGGCACCCACTAAAATGAAGAGGAGATTTCGTAACTGTTTCAATTAATACATTTTCATTGTCAGGTTTTTGAACACGGACGCATAGTGTCCCTGAATTGGCTATATTTGCTATTTTAACATGTTCCTCCGATTGTGTAAACGAAATTGCATTAATTTGAAAATGGGAGATCCTTTAAATAATTTGGGATTGAGAATTGATTTAAGTGTCGAGATGTTAGTATGTCTGGGTTATTTAATGTTGAACAACTACCTCCCCTCGACTACTTCGTTGGTCTAGTGGTCGCAAGCGCTACTGCTGAGCATGAGGTCCTAGGTTCGATTCCCAGGTCGGGTAAAGTGTTATCGGGTTTTTCCATCTGGAATTTCTCGGTAGCAGCCCGGAGTCTGAATTTGTGCCCGGATGATGGCAATAGGCTCGCCCCCTATTACATGGGACTTAATCATAACTGGCGAAATGTGGGTGTGCTATAGGTACACCACTGCCTAACCCCTCAGGGAATACAGGCGTGATGTTATGTATGTATGTATGCAAATAACAAAAAAGGGAATAATTCGAGCATGACACTATCTTATTCCTTTTTATCAAACACAGCACATGAACTCGAGTGACTAAAAAATGAATTATCAAAATCTGACTACTCTGTAAAAAGCTATGCGTGGTCATACATAAAAAAAAACAAACGGGTCGACTTGAGACCCTCCTCCTTTTTTTTCGTCGGTTAAAAATACCACGACAGATTTTAACACTATTAAATCTTCTGTACCTAATATTGTACGAAACAATTTTCACATCACGTATTGTTCACTAATGTAGCCACCGTGTAAGAGATCGTATTGTTAACTTGATCGCAAAAAGCTCTTAGAGCTATCTCAGGCAAGGGACATAAGAATTTGGTCCTTATTTGGTCCTTCGATCCTTGAAACAGATTCTAATCGATCGATGTTTGCATCTAAACGAGACGGGACGTTTAGGGTCAGATTTTATCGCGGCATAAATTATTTTGTGCCTGCTTTTGGGGAGTACGCAAGTATTTTTGTGGAGATCATGCATTTTCTTCTACTTTTTTTCCTGTAGGTAGGTATAGAAGAAAATCATGAGGTTCTTCAACTTTTATAATCCATTAATAGCCCGTAAACTTTCCCAGCTAATCACTGGCCAGTCTTTTAATGTCGGTTTAAATGAGCGTGTCTGTAGAGAATAAAAACTAGTATTGGCAGACGGAGAGGTGACAGCAGTTTGGTAGCAGGAGATCCAATTAAAAAACAGTTTTAGTACCGAAAGAAAAATTACATTTTAAGAGCACGATACAATGTCATGTAATGTAGTATGTGAAGTAAATCCCTAAACAACTGCCTGTCAAAGTTTGAAAATAGTGTAGTACTTAGCGTAGAAAACTCGCTTAGCTCAACATATCCCTCGCTCATCTTTGCCCCTCTGCGTCTATTTCTAATCTACGATTATATGATGACAGTTGACGAGTAAATCCGTCGCCCGATTATGTCCAAACGCTGAAGTTAATTACATCCGTCTAAGACGTCATAACCCGTAATTATACGTCAAATTGATATTTCGGCGCAAACGTCTGCTATAAAGATGAAGGAGGTTACTTAGCACTTCATTTTACAGCTTCCACGAATCTGGTGTTTATTAGCATAATGTTAAGGCTTTTATGTTATATAGGCTTAAGTTTATTTATATACAAAATATATTGTTCAGAAAATATGAAGATACTCTGGAGTCTAGGATAACTAGTTTTGGTCCTAGAGTCCAATTTGCTCTAGAATTTTAATAGGAATTTAGTAGATTAAAATTGTACCTACATCTCTGCCTAAACTTTCGGGGAAAACAGCCGTGATGTAATATTATGTTATGCTTATTTAGTAGTAGTATTTTCAATGAAGAGCAGGCGCCGAATTGGGACCCATTATAAAAGGGGCGTACCTACTCAATTAAGACAGGTGTCTGTACAAATTTTTTTTGGACATTTTAAGGTCCTCTTAGTGAAGAAACTGGTTTACCTTCTTATCTACTGTCCAGCGCATTTTTATATCAGTGGAACTAATAAAAGTAGGTACATTATTACTATTCTTTCTGCCAGGCAGACTCACCCTTTTCAGACTTTTATCTAAAATGTTTTGACTAGCTATTTAGAACATAGTAATTATCACGTCATCTGACTCAATTCAAAATATTGAGTAGACTACACCAACGACTTTGATCTCATTTCAGAACGTTGTTTACGAAATATTTTAAACAATACGAGGAACCAAAAATAATGGTCGCATCTATTTTAATGAAAATATTCTAAGTAGGTAGGTACTTTATTTTTATTTTTAAAACGTACGGCGTGGCTTACGGTTTTGGGTTCAAGAAATAAAAGTAAGTATGTCCTACTCTAATGAATATAATATTTATTTTTTAAATTTTCAGAATTAATTGCGTTTTTAACATTTTAATATTATGAATAATACGATACATAACATAACATCACGCCTGTATTCCCCGAAGGGTTAGGCAGAGGTGTACCTATAGCACACCCACATTTCGCAGTTATAATTAAGTCCCATGTAATAGGGGGCAAGCCTATTGCCATCAACCGGGCACAAATCCAGACTCCGGGCTGCTACTGAGAAATTCCAGATGGAAAAACCCGATAACACTTTGCCCGACCCAGGAATCGGAACCAGGATCTCATGCTCAGCAGTAGCGGTTGCGACCACTAGATCAACGAGGCAGTCAAATATGATATTTACTTCAAAATTATAAAACCCAAAATGACAACGACAAATCACATCCAATTCATGCAAATCAAAAATCAAGTCAAATCATTTATTATTTGTATCCATATGTAGGTAATTAGAAAAAATAAATACAGTTTTATTATTCTTAATAGATCATGAACCTACAATTAATATACATTCCCAATGAAATCGTCACACACGTGTACAGTCGATATGTTAAGCGTCCAATACGCTGCGTACAGACGAGACCCGTCTTCACTTCAGTTTTCAGCGTATGAGCGACTCTGAAACCGTCAGCCGACAGAGTCGGACGGACGCACTGCCCAGACACAGTCGCGAACTCCCGATCATTTAGACAAACTTTAAATTAAATATAATCATATTTCTGTGTAGTATACTAAATTATGTATAAATAATTGTCGTGTTAAATTTTTTTCTGTGTGTGTTTGTGTAGTGGCTATAACTTTTCGTGTAGATATAAGATTGAAAAAGTTGGGAAGCCGACAACATTGTAAGTACCTTGTTTCTTCGTCGAACATACTGTGAAGTTTGTTATATTACTTTTAGAGAGGCCGTTAAAATGTTACGTAGTTTTTTTCTTGATTTAGTTGGGTTTTAACGCACTTTACGGAATGCTTTTTTTGACGCGATGTTAGTATCGTGCGTGCGTTTCGTTCGGTTAACTTTTTTAATGTAATAGTTTGTGTATTTGTTTGCTGTTTTTTCAGTGATTGTGTGTGATGGTTTTGTTTTTTTACATAGCCAGTGATATAAACTTAAAAAAAAAATGTTTTGATCAGTTGACATTGGCCACAAATCGCGATTTTATTATATCACTAATTGGACGCGGTTATAATTTATTACGACAACTTAAAAAAAAATCTTAAGTAATGAATTTCAGAACTATTATAGCTAGGTCATATTAATACAGTTCAGGAGACGAATACACATTTTCATTAAAACTATTTTTTAACCGACTTCACAAAAAGGAGGAGGTTCTCAATTCGCCTGTATATTTGTTTTTTTTTTTTTAATTTGTGTTAGCTCAGAACTCTTTCCTGGGTGAACCGATTTGGATGATTCTTTTTTTGTTAGAAAGAACATACCTCAAGGGTGGTCCCATGATAAGGAAACCAGGATCTGATGATGGAATCCCGGAGAAATCGAGGGGAACCTTCGAAAATCGTAGGAGCGCCTAGTGCGTTTGTTAATTTTTTCATTAAGTATTTTAAAGAACTACAATGTAATAAAGGTCTGGAATCGATCTGATGATGGAGCCGAAAGACAGTCGAGGGAATTCCTCAATGATTTACAGCAGGTACCTTGTGTTTGGGCTTGATTAATTTGTATTTATGAGAACTTTACACCTGAAGGGTTGTGACAGTCATTAGGGGTCTGATGATGAAGACAAAGGACAGTTAAGGGAACTCCTCAACGGTTTACAGTAGCTACCTTGTGATTCGTTTTAATTCATTTATATTGATGATAACTTTGCACTCATATGGGTTATAAGTGCCATTACAGGTCTGATGATGGAAACCATAGACAGTCGAGGGAATTCCTCAACGAGTTACAGCAGTTACCTTTTGTTGGGCTTACTTCATACGGTTCAATATTCCAAAATATTCAGGTCGTACAAAAATAATACCCAATTAAGATTGAAGTTTTTCATAGGGTACCCACTACCTACTAGTCATGCTGATGCGTCAATTTGAGACTGAATTTAAGTTGCGTAATCGCGTCATTTCTAGCAATGCTCTTTCGTTGGTTGCTAAGCAATTTATGCTTGTCACAATGCATATGGTGAAATGGAGCTGATGGTGGCTTCACCATCAGCTCCAGTTCTTCTGGTTTTTACCAAGAGAACTCCTCAACAATAAACTCCTCAATTCCGTGCATCGGGAAACGAAGTATTTTGTAAAAGGTGTTGAGCAGTTGACATTAGGCTATTGTAACTTCGATAAATTATTATCTAACCCACTAAAAAGTGAAAAATAAAAACGTTTTGACAAAAAAAACAACCGACTTCCAAAAAATATACTACAAAATGTAAAATAACTTTAATTTCGGAAGTCGGTTGCAAAAAACTAAAATAAAGATCCAAAGACACCGACTTCCGAAATTAAAGTTATTTTTCACTTTGTAGTGTATTTTTTGGAAGTCGGTTGTTTTTTTTGTCAAAAAGTTTTTTAAATGGGAAAGATTTTCCATTTATATACTCAACTACCTCTACTTTGGGAAGCTCAACATTTAATAACCCAGACAAACTATTATCCCAACAAATAAATCTATTCTCAATCCCAAATGATTTAAAGTGTCATCCCTCTTCACAAAGAAAATGATATAAATAAACATTTAAGCTAAACCTTCCTATATTTTCAATTGATCTACCTCGATCAAACAGGTAGCTTACCTAAATTGACGTGAAAGGGAAATTTAACGGCGCGACAAAGCGAAGTCACCCTTCCTACCTTTTAGACAATCATAACCTTATATATATTTGTTTTATTTATTGGAACCATTTCTTTACTCGGTTGACAACATAATGGGCGTCGATTTTATTGAATGGTATAGAATCGATGACTCGTGTCTTCATGTGTTATGAATAGAGATCGGATATTCGGATGCATATTCACTTAAAGTTGTGATGTTGGCTAATATGGAATGCGCTTTTGTTTTTTTTTTAACTTTAACTAGTGTTAGTTAAAGTGTGTGTGTACACCACCCCTCCTCGTACACCCTACATACTTACACATATTTATATCGGAGGTTAAACAATAATTTTAAATAGATATGCATCTGAATAGTTGCAATCCAAGAATCCCGGGTTTTATTTTATTTTAAATTAGTAATATTTTAGAAGTTTCTTCTATACTACACACCCGATTAGTTAAGCATTTCCGGTGTTCCTGGCATCCCAGGTTTTTTTTTTACAAAAACATTTTAAGATGCCGCTTGCATACTTTCATAGCTAAAAATTAACTTCAGATAAATATACATCTAAATAAGATTATGAATTTATTTTTTGAGAATTAAAAGTTATTGTTGCATTATGGATAAAAGATTTCGAGGGGCTCATGACATAAGCACATAACAGCCACACGGCTCGACCGAAGGTTACTCTACACTTGCCGCGGTCGATTCGTGGATGGGTGACCATCCATTACATAATCCAGACCCCTCCGTACTTTTGAAAGCACGTTAAGCCCTTGGTTCCAGCTGTCATTCGTATATCTTTGACAGTCGTCAGAAGCCTAACAGTCTGACGACCAGTCTTACGGAGGGGTATCGTGTTACCCAGTAACTGGGTTGTGGAGTTCAGATAGACAGTCGCTCCATGTAAAATACTGACATTCCGCTGGGTTAGACAGGAAGCCGACCCCAAAATAGTTGAGAAAAGGCAGGCAGATTGATTATCGATAAACAATTTCGTCTTTTGAGCCCTTGTTATTCAACGGTGAGGGTTTATCTTTTGACAAAGTGCGAGCGTTACTTATGAGTACATTAACCGAAAGCGTACGATTCGCCTTCGGAAACATATTTGTAATGATCCATAAAATTATCACCATCTTCCTGTCCTTGTCCCTTGTTAAGGCTCCTACAAATAGGCGCGACACGCGACGCGAATCGTACGCGACACAAAGGCACCGCACGTCTCGCGACAGTTGGTACCTTTGTGTCGCGTCGCGTGTCACGCCTGTTTGAAGGAGCCTTTACTTGAGCTCGGCACAACGCGTTTTCTTCTTCCATTCTCCCCGTCAACCATTCACTCCCTTCTCCGTCATATCATTCCTCACTCAATCCATCCATCTGTTCTTTGGCCGTTCTGTCATCGATAAAATGTGAACCTTAATACTTATGTATTTTTTACACATTTTGAATAGCACGAGTAATTACTCGTGCTATTCAAACTCGCAGTATAATAATGTAGGCAACATGTTAGTCGGACTTCACTTATGGGTGAGCTAATAAATAAGTTACTGATTCATGATTTCGAACCTGTATAGCTTTTCACAAACATTCGATACGTTTCCGTGCCGAATCGAACATCAAAGTGTTCTCTAAACGCTGTTAACAAAGTCGAAACCGTAATTTTGACAGTTTAAACCAAATATATGACCGCTATTCTTGCGACGGCTATTTGCTCTCGAGGACTAGGTAAATCAGGTATCCAAAAAGTGTCATTTTTAACCGACTTCAAAAAGGAGGAGGTTATCAATTCGGATGTTTGTATTTTTTTTTTTTTAATGTATGTTCGGGCATAACTCCGTCATATATAGACGGTTTTTTTTGAAAGGGTATACTCTCGAGGTGATCCCATTGTCACCAAGTCAGAATCTGATGAAGGGATCTCATGGAACTCGAGGGAAATCTTCAAATTTTACAGGCACGCCTATAGCGATTTGGGTATTTTTTTATAGTAACTCGTGCGTTTGCTCTCGGAAAGCACCATTCGGTGAAGTGGAACTGATAATGAAGACCAGAGGTGGCCACCGGAACTACTCAATTATAAGTATTTCACGGGTTACGATTCGATTACTTTAATATGGTTGCTAAGCAATTTATACTCGTCACAATGAATATGGTGAAATGATGCTGATGGTGGCTTCACCATCAGCTCAAGTTCTTTTGGTTTTTACCAGGAGAACTCCTCAACAGTTAACGTCCCTGCATCGGGAAAAGGAATATTTGGTAAAAGGTGATGAGTAGTTGACATTAGGTTATTGTAACTTAAATTAATAGCTGACTCACTAAAAAGTGAAAAATAAAAACTTTTTTACAAAATAAAACAACCAACTTCAAAAAAAAAACACTACAAACTGAAAAATAACTTTAATTTCGGAAGTCGGTGGCAAAAAACTAAAATACAGATCCAAAGACACCGACTTCCGAAATTAAAGTAATTTTTCAGTTTGTAGTGTTTTTTTTTTGAAGTTGGTTGTTTTTTTTTGTAAAAAAGTTTTTTATCGACTTGAAAGCTTGTCGAATGGTTGTGCGTAGCTATGCTGTAATTTTATTGCTCCACCTTAGTAGATTGAGCGTAATAAAAGTTGGAATATTACATTTAATTTATTCAAAGATTGTTTTACAACCAATATGCAAAATTAAAAAGAAGCCTTAAAATGTACTAAACAAATAAAAGCCAGAAAATCTCTACTCTTCTTATAAGCGAGATAAAATTAAATCTACTCATATAGAAAAGGTCTGGTGCCATATTTCCACATAACTTAACGTATGGAGTTATGCATGCTATCCGCGTAGGGGACGGTGGCGTTAGCGGGACACTAGAGGTATTAAATTCTAATGAGGCTCTTAATTTACGGGGTAAAGTAACTCTATTGCACGGAACTTGGGTTTGTCTTGAGAGCGGCCAACCCGTCATACTTGTCATACAAACGCTCGTACGTGATTATGGCGTTGTAACTCATCTTTCATTGTTTTTTTTTTAACTAATAGGTGTGCACTATATCTATGTTTTTATGCAAGCAAAAAAATTTAATATGTAGAAATAAATTCAGTATTAGCCTCTAAAAATCTGCTTTTTTGCACTAATTTTACCTGAACTTTGGCCGTTTATAATGTAGTCATAAATTGTAAAAGTAAAGAACATCTTTGCATAGAAACCTCGCATATGTAATGGAGATTCTAAATTACATTTTTTTTTTGCAAAAACTTTTATGTTTTTTTCAAAAACACGTATTTCCTGGTAAGAGTTTTTTTGAAATCTTTGCGCGCCAATTCTCGTTCGATGTTATCGTGTTCTCACTCTTGCTTCGTTTTCAAACATTGCGTTGGATGAAACAACAAGCTTTTTAATCATGCTCGCATTGACGATAGACGGACCGGGAAAGGCCCTCTTAAGAACTACTTATAAGAAAACTGTATACAACATGTCGCGGAATTAACGTCCAAATGTCCAAACATCCCAATTAGAATATTATGTTATATCATAATACACACACTG
The DNA here is from genome assembly GCA_916610205.1 of Griposia aprilina. Taxonomy (NCBI): domain Eukaryota; kingdom Metazoa; phylum Arthropoda; class Insecta; order Lepidoptera; family Noctuidae; genus Griposia; species Griposia aprilina. The sequence continues at coordinate 19,473,495 of OU744288.1, forward strand.
CATTTTTACGATTATGTATACTCGTAACCGACATAGCCCGAAGACTAAGCAAGCTGAAGTGGCAATGGGCTGGTCACATCTCTCGCAGAACCGACAATCGTTGGGGAAAACGAGTGCTAGAGTGGAGACCGTGTTTGGGGAAACGTAGTGTAGGACGCCGGCCGGCCAGATGGAGTGACGACTTGCGAAAGGCGGCTGGTAGAGACTGGATGAGGAGAGCCGAGTATCGGGCTCAGTGGCGTTCACTAGGAGAGGCCTATATCCAGCAGTGGACGAATATAGGCTGATGATGATGATACTCGTAAAACCATCGTGGGAGAAAATTGTGGTCACATTACAAATCTACGGACGCATACAGTCACACACGTATAATAAGGGTCTAGCGTAGTAGATACTTCGTCCATTTTGATTTGTTTTGACTGAACAGCGGAAGTGTGATTGATTTTTACGTAGCTTTAATAGTTTTTGGGATAAAAAATCACCTAGGTCTATTAAAAATGACATAAATAATAAACTACTTTCATAAAGTGCATTAATTCAGTTACACATTGTAACTGTATTGACTGCAGTGGAATAATACGTATTCAAATATTCAAAGAAAATTATAAGTATTCAAATCATAACTATCATTCTTTGACGTAGCGTGTCAATTTGCTTTACATTTAATTTCCTTGACTGTATTTACTGGCTTCAGGGAAATAATCGTAAACTTCTTTATTATTCAAACTCATGAAGTCGTATGATAAATAGGACGCACAAAGTTTTTTTTTTTAAACATTGCCCAGCAATTACTTACTAAGGGAGAGGTTTACCAAACTTTTATTCCTAGAATGAGTATTATCTTGAGAATAAATTTTGAATTTTTGACAGTTTTTGCAAACATGTCAATTTTATTCCACGGATAAAATATATCTGACTTTGATAAAGTCAGCCCTTAGCCCTTAAAACAACTTAAATTAGCCCTTATTATATAAATATATAGATAGGTACAATTATTAAGTTTGGTCATCGTATACCCAAGCTGTGCAACTCTCACTGGACACCAACATTTAATGATAACGATAAATTATGACTATGAAAATACTGGGTCGCGTATTTTTAAAGCACATTGTAACGACTACCCAGTTTGGTGGCCTAATATTTTAATATTTAATGATTACACAAAATCCTGTTTCAAACCAGCGAAATATTGCAGTAAATCAGACCTTCAAAGACAACAGCACAATGTTAATGTCTCCACATTTCCTGCGAACAGTCGTTGTAGCTGAACGACATCAGTTTATAGGTAGTATTTTGGCAATAGGCCAATTTTACATAAAAATCCTATACCACGCAAAATAAGGCTTGAGTTTCCGAATTGGAGTATAATTTAGAGTTATTCGTATTGGTGGTGCCTAAAGAAAAGATATGGCTAAAGAGAGTGTATGATAAGACTTGAAAGAAGCAAATAACGCACTAAAGCCACTCAAGCTAAGCTCACTCCATCGTCGACTTTGCCTCTGTCAACTCTGACCTAGACTAAATTCAAGAGCAAACTCAAATCAAATAAAAAATAAAAAAAAAGTGCCAGAAACATAGATCAAATGCGCTATGCGCTAGTCAAGCATCGCTAATGAGACACAATTGATTTATCTATTGCAGTGGTTCCTAACCTTCTTGATCTTGTCACCCATTTTTTTTTTTTTTTTTTGGGTGGGAAATCATCAAATGACCTCTCCCGCTCTGGGCGGAGCGGAAGGGCGTGTCAGACTCTTACTGAATAAAACCCACCCATGTTCCTTCAGTTGCCTGTGCGCCAGGGCCACGGTAACTCTTTCGAACAATCCGCGACCCCGGCAGGATCTTGTCACCCCTATGACTTAGCTAGGGAAACTGATTTACCCCCCCCCCCCTCTTCGTCATGTTACCAATGAATATAGTACATATAAACACAAAATGACTTTACAATACTCAATATATTTATTGCTTCCACGTATGAACTTAGATGGTAGATTAACAAAAATATGACCATTGTGGACCCTGTCGGGCATAGCAAAAGTAGGAGAGAGGAAGAGGGCTAAATTACAAAAAATAACTAGGCTGGACTGGACTTGGGCTTTGGGACTTAATTAGACATATAATAATTGCACAAAAATATTGAGTAAATTCTTACAATGACCTCACACAACTAGGCATTTTTTTTTTTTTTTTTGGGTGGGAAATCATCAAATGACCTCTCCCGCTCTGGGCGGAGCGGAAGGGCGTGTCAGACTCTTACTGACTAAAACCCACCCGTGTTCCTTCATTTGCCTGTGCGCCAGGGCCACGGTAACTCTTTCGAACAATCCGCGACCCCGGCAGGCATCAGCCCTATCGGACCCCGTCAATTATGCTGACAACTCTTTGAGGCACGCGTGGAACACAACGCGCCGTCGACCCGGGCCTGGTCCTTACCGGAAAGCGAGCTGCCCATTGCTCGCCGTCCGCAGGCCCGCGCCTACGGTGGCCGGGAGTCGGCTATCGACTCCCGACGCCCAGGGTGTCTCCTCCTGCGGCGACTAGGGGCGTGAGGGCGCATTGATTGCCTCTCTCTCACGCGCTCCGCCTCCTCCTTCGCGAGCATTACTGCTTCGCAGAAGGAGGTGACTGCATCCCATTCTCTCTCGCTCCGTACTATGGCCTGAACCAGGGCCGGACGCGAGAGATCGCCGCCGCCGATCGCCGCCACGAGGACACGGCGGTGCTCCGCCCAAGCCGGGCAGACCTCCACCGTATGCTCCACCGTGTCCTCCGGTCGATCCACACAATGCCAACACCCGGGCGTTTCCTCCCGCCTTATCCGAAACAGGAACCTCCCGAAACAGCCATGTCCGGTGAGGACCTGCGTCAGGCGGAAGGTGAGGACGCCGTGGCGCCTCTCAAGCCACTCCTCAAAGAGGGGACTTACCGCCGCAATTGTGGCGTGCCCAGCGCTGGGTTGCGACAGTCGCACTCTCCATGCCGCCATGAGATCCCGCCGGAGCTCTGTCCGCTGTGCCGCAATTTCTCGCGGCAGCGGAGTAACGCCCCGGCGTTTCGCCTCCTCGCGCCACTCCCAAATGTGCGCGAGGACTTTTGCCTCCAGATCCCATGGCGGCAATCCGGCAAGGAGGCTCGCCGCCTCGCAGGAGACCGTGCGGTATCCCCGGACCAGCCGAATGGCCATGACCCTTTGGGACGCGTTCAAACGGCGTGCTGGTCGGAGCCTCAATGAACGCGCCCACACCGGTGCCCCGTAAAGGGCCATGGACCGCACGACCACCGCGTAGAGCCTCCGGCAGGAGGCGTTTGGACCACCTAGATTGGGCAGGAGCCGCTTCAATGCAGCCCCGGCCCGGTCCAGTCTGGGAGCCAAACGTCGGAAGTGTTCAACGAAGTTCCACCGGCTGTCGAGGACGAGTCCCAGGTACTTCATCGTCGACTCGACGCCGATGTGAACCCCCCCTGCTGTTATTTGGGAACCCGACAGTGGCGCGTTCCGAGGACCATGAAAACACATGGCCTCGGACTTGTGCAGGGCCACCTCGAGTCCCAATTGCCGGATCCTCTCAACGACTGTCGCAACCCCGCGTGTCATTAAGTCGGCCGCCGCCTGGTGCGACCTCCCCTGCGCCAGGACTAGCGTATCGTCAGCGTAACAAACGACGCTGACGCCGCTAGGGAGGTCGGCGCGCAGCACCCAGTCGTACCCGATGTCCCACAGATGCGGCCCCAGGACCGATCCCTGTGGAACACCGCACGACATCTCTCGCCGGTTCCATTCTCCTTGGTGACCAGGGTAGATGACGGCCCTGTCCGTCAGATAGGCCTCGACTATACGACAGAGGTAGGTCGGCATCCGGTGATACCGGAGTGCCTCCCTGATGCAACTCCAAGGCAGGGTATTAAAGGCATTGGCGATGTCTAGAGACACCGCGAAGACGACCCCACCCCGGGCCACCGCATCCCCCGTCGTGAGGGCTCGTACGCGCATGATGGCGTCCACCGTAGAGCGCCCCCTGCGGAAACCAAACTGATTCTCCGCCAAATCCGGCCCCACCCGCACCAGCCGCCCGACGAGGCGGTCTGCAATGACTCTTTCAAAGAGCTTGCCCACCTCGTCGAGCAGCACGATGGGCCGGTAAGCGGACGGAGTGTCCGCAGGGCGCCCCATCTTCTTAATGAGGACCAGTTTCCCCGTCTTCCAACGAAGTGGGAACTGGCCCCCCTCCAAGCATGCGCTTAGGAGCCCTCTAAGTCGAGGCCCGAGAGCCTCTAAGGCCAGGACCCAGGCTTTTCCAGGTAGGCCGTCGGGTCCTGGGGCGGTATTTTTGGCACTCAGCCTACGTACCGCCACTCTCAACTCTACCTCAGTCACCTCAGGAGCATCGTTGTCGTCGTCCGTTGTGTGGTCCACAGTGAGCACCGCAGGAGGCGGAGCCATGGGCGGAGGAGTATGCTCCCCTCGCGAAGGGAACAGAGCGCCCACCACGCCCTCCACGAGCTGGGGCCGGAGACTCTGCGTCAGCGGGGGCGCCCATGGGCGGAGTTTCTCCCGCACCAATTTATATGGGCGTCCCTACGGGTCCCTGTTCAGAGTCCCCAGCGACTCCTCGCGGGCCAGTCCCCTGGCCCGTAGGATCTCCGCTCGGAGGGCGGTCTTCGCCGCTCTGTAACCCTCGTACAGCTCCGCCTGAATGGACACAACTAGGCCTGGAAGTGCACTGGCGAGCTAGATTCAGTCTTATTGGTCTAATCTTTGTTATATATTACCAGCTTATTACCCCCGCCGAATACCAGTTTTACCCACGCAGGGGGTTATTGCCACCAGGTTAGGAAGAACCATAGATCTATTGTAATGGCCCTCTAGCAGGCCACCTGGGGCCTGACTAGAACCAAGATGATGACTAAAAGTGAAGTATGGAATTAAACGACATGTTGTGCTGACCCTAAATAAATTGGGATGAGGAGGGAGAATGATGGCGGTGATGACGATGATGGCTTAATTAACATTTCAGCGCTGAAATAGATTGCACTGATATATTCTCAGTATACAGGGTGCCAGGGACATCGATATGCAAACTGTAATCAAGAATTCAGCACTTGATTCTAAACACCCTAGCGTAGGGCATAACGGACAGTCCTCTATGCAGGGCTTGCATGGAGGCTGAGGAAACCAATGCGCATGTGCTGTTAGAATGCACAGGCGTTACCCAGATTAGGACACAAACCCTCGGGGCACCCATATCCTACACAGATGATCTCAGTCATTATCAACTTTTAGAGGGAGGTAGGCTGGTTGGAATAACCACCGACGGCCGCCATGGCCCACGCACAATGGTCCACATACAAAAACCAAAACTCCTAAAGAAAAAGAAGACATCCTAGCATAGAAATGTATCGTAGGTTATCAAAAGAAAAATCTGCTGTTTCATAGAAAAGTGTTAACGCAGGGGGATCCATAATCATGAATGAATCCATGGTAACAGGTTGCGCGTCGATATAGACGAAGAAAGGTGGATAGCATTACAAAAAAATTGGTAGATCTATATTGGTATTGCTATTACTTACCTTACAGAAACATACTGGAGTCCCTTGTCTGACTTTGCGAATTTTAACCAGATATCAGTAACAAACCCATTACCCATTCTACGACAATAAGCTCGCCTCTATTACGTGGAACTAAATACCGTCAGCTGCAAAGTTTGAATGTAAAAAGGTATAGAAAACCTTTTGCCTCTCCCTTCTAGGAAAACAGACTCATGGAGTATATTTAATTATGAGAATACACAGCCGTAATGATTTTATAATCTCGTCGTACTTCGATTAACTTCTACCCTGTTAACGGTGTATGAAAATTCCCAGAAATATATACTCGTATATACCTATGATATAAAGTTCAAAATAATTATCAATTTAATATTCGCAGAAAACTCGTCCTTAACTGCGGTTACTTTTGGGCGTGTGTATAAAGTTATTCAAAAAGTTTGGGTTGTCATAAAGGCGATTTAGAAAGAAAGAAAATACGTTTATTTGCGGTAAACATTACGCAAAGAAAAAATACAAAAAGAAAGAGTTAGGGGAAAAGATGCGTCACATCCACGCAAAACGGCATTCGCTCGGCATAATGTACGACCCTACGAAAATTAAAAATAAACAAAAAAATAAGTAATAAAATAAATACATTATACACACATACACATACATACAGCCACACCATACACACACGTTCGTACATACGTACATTTAGGATCTGGCCAGGGTCTTTCTCAAGCTCATATCTTCTTATTATAAAACGCTGAGATGACCAATCCACGTGCCACATCTGGTGATAAAGGCAAAAGAAGCAGAATACGTTGCTGATAATATTGTGAAACTTAATAGACCTATGTTTAGCGGTTGATTTTTCCATACTACATAATGTATGTATCTTCCTACCCATACACACAAACATTTGTTTGTTTGTTTGATTATTTGTTTCCCAAAAAAATACACAATATATAGGGGTGTCCCGCAATTAATGGATCAAACGTAACGGGTAGGTTGATTTCCAACAACAGACTAATTTTAATAGTTTAAAAAAACCGCTACGGTCTAAATTTTTCTTCAAGATATTCTTTTTTTGAATTTTTCCATTTTTTCTACCAGAATTCAGTTTTATAACGCCGTCGCTGCAAATGATAACATTTTTAGGTATGATTTTTGTTAAATATTTCTGAAATAATTTAAATAGCTTACTAATATAATAAGATACCATCTTTGTAAATAACGGTTTATTGGCCTTATAAAAAAAATGTTAAACAGAAAAGTTTTTTATTACAGTAAAAAGACCAAAATTGAAAACAAAAATTAAACTATTCAAATCAGTTGTTGGAAATCAGGTGAGCTGCCTAACCGTCACGTTTGATCCATTATTTAAGGGGCACCTGTATAATAATTGTCCTATGTTCAGCGGTTGATTTTTCCATACTACATAATGTAGGTATCTTCCTACCCATACATACAGACATTTGTTTGCTTGTTTGATTATTGTTTCCCAAAAAACTATACAATATACAGTAATCAGCATTTGCCAAACTGCAAAACAGTGTGTCGACATCACTTGATGCATCGTTTTTGAACGACTGGGTATTGTGATTCATATTTATATTTCCAGTGAGCTATCTATTATTATTTAACCCTTAATTGGTCGCGTCTAAAAAGTTACATAAACGGTCGCGTGGGGTGTGATACCCTAAATTTGATCATAGACATAACATACGAACTACATGCTGAATCCGTCTTTCTTGGATTATAATATTTTTACTCACGTATTAATTAATTAACGTTTAAACATGTTTTAAACATAAATAAACAAATAGTATCTTTGAAACAAGAACATAGATATATATTAGTTTTCTTCCCCACATGTTTACCAGATAACAATCATGTGGTCATTGCACACATGTTTTCGACATTTTAAACGCAAACAGTCTTTGTTTTCATTCTTGGACATACGTGACTTCCTTTACATGAAAGCGTTCTGCCGGTTCCAGAAGATGATTCTTGATTCTCAACTTCAATGTCTCCTGTTAGGCGCTTTTGCACAGGTCGAGTTAGTGTTGGTATGCTAGATCTCAACTTTAAGGTTCCGTACGTCCTAATGAAAAAACGGAACCCTTATAGGATCACTCGTGTGTCTGTCTGTCCGTCCGTCAGTCACAGCCAATTTGCTCTGAATCTACTGGACACAGAAATTCATATGTGTATCAAAATTCAAATTAATTAATTTGAATTTTGGTACACATATGAATTTCTGTGACCCAAACACAGACGTGTTATATAAATAAATTAATTTTGAATAAGGGGGTCACTTTTGGGGGCAAACTAAAAAATTGAAAACATTTTTTTTGTAAAACTATACCGTATGAGGTATGAAATGAAAGGGCTTGATGTGAGGGTCTCAAATATATGTTTGTATAATTTTAAAATAAACAGTTTTGAAGTTATATATGAAAATATATGAAAATTTACCTTTGCCCCACCTTATGTCCGAACCTATTGAGCCTAAAATTTTGAAACAAATACAGAAATTAGTTCTTTACTTATAAATTACAGCGAAACCTATCAAAAGTCTATGGTCTTAAAATAACAAGGTTAATCCTTCAGCTTTAAGAGTACAAACTTACAATTGCAGTTGAATTGTATGGGAGAACATGTTTTTCAACTACAATGTCAAGTTTGTTCTTGGGATCTGGGGATCTGGTTCTTGGGGGTGATAGTATCCCCGATAAGACGAGCCTAAAACAAAAATCAAGGTCACTAACTACCCTACCTTTTCTCGAAGTGATTCATCGTATTTTTATACCGTCATAGCTTCGGCCTGGATAATGCTAGAGCAGCTCAAATTCTCAGGAAAACATTTAGGTAGCAGTTTTTTAAAACACACTAAGTTTCATGTGTCTAGGTTCTATGCTTTGGATTTTATTAATATCTTAAATACGTCGTCACTGACTGACTCACTCACTCGCACATCAAAACCTCTAGGGCACTTCCCTAAGTATTAGAAAGCTCAAATTTGGTATGCAGGCTAGAATTTGCACACAAACAATAAAAATGCCCCAACAAACAAATAACCCCCTTAAACGAAGTTGCAAGTCTGTATTTCTTACGGATAATCGGTATACCTACTTCCATTTCTTATGAAAGCTAAATATGCATGTATATACACAACAAAGAAGAAAGTCTTTTTCGTTGGCTATGAAGAAAGTAAATGCTGGCGTGCTAGAAATACGTTTTTTATTCTACTATGCTAGAAGTAAGGGTTATGATTTTAACATGTCTATGTAATATCAGTACAAAAGAATCTCTAAAATAAAATACATAGAGCACCCTACAAAAATAAATAAAATCCCACAAAAAAAAACATGTACAGTAGGTTACCAAGACTTACATAACGCTTTCACTATTAAAAAGTTATCAGATCTAATGTAAAGCCAAGCCCATAACTCTACAATCCTAATTCTACAAAAATAACATCTTGGTCAAAATGCATGGCTTGGCCGTTCCATTGAACTATTGCGTGATACAACTTTAAAGACCAGTGACATAATTTCTTACCGTAAGCCCATAGGAGAGTCTGTGCGACGGCCGCGAAACGGCCAAGCCGTACATTTGACACCTCACCCGTCTGGTCCGAAGATCCTTCCTTTTCTATAGAGGATGAGTGAACGAGACACCCTGTTACTCACACCTGTATACTAGTGACGCTGAGTATGAGCGTCAGCGCGGCCTTCGTGCACCTACTTTAGCGTGACGTCATCACCATCACTTCCTGAAGCTTTCGAGCGGCGAGTCACATAGCCAGCCAGCAACCACGCCTTTAACGGGTATCCTGACCCCCAGCATGCAGTGGACCGCATTCCTGGTCATCACGCTCAGCCTCATCAGCAACCTTGGCACTGCAGACTGCACTATCGGCATACGCAGCGCCACCCCGACTCACTGGTGAATCAACGCAGACCCACTCACCGTGAACTATGCGCCACCTGGTTCCCACTCACTGGAACCTCAACTGGCCCTGGCAAGCATCGCAAGATACACGACTCAGTCCACTATCAACCTCCGGTCTCCAGCGCTGTGGTGGCATCTACATCGTCACGTGCGAACTACACATCACACAGACGTCACACATAATCCTGCATCGCGCAAGCAGAGTTTAGGGCGCAACTGGCATATATACAAAGTCCCGACATCAATCGTCGGGCAGTTCCCTACCAGATACAACACCCACCTGGTCGGAAGATCCTCCCTTTTCTATAGAGAATTAGTGAACTTTTCACCCTATTGCTCATGCCTCCATAGTAGAGTTAAGCCTTGTAGGGGCTTCCTCTAGATTAGATCTGATATTTTTTAACAGTGAAAGCGTTATATAAGTTTTGGCAACCTTCTTTAAAATATAAATAATAAAATTAGGAATTAGAACGAGTGTGACTCTTTCGGATGACAGAGAGAGACTAATGAATGAGACCTCGGAATTGCGCGACGGGGCGGTTGGCCCTCATCAGCGATATCCGAGACTGGAATGCTGAGAAGTGCAGGATGGACTTCTCTTAATTATTTGTTTTTAATTTATTAGCAAGTCAGGTTTATAATAGTACGGAACCCTCTCCATGCGAGTTCGACTCGCACTTGTCCGGTTTTTGTTTATATGGTTTAATAATTGGTGACCAAAAATAATATCATGCTGTCATAAAATTATCACAAATGTAATAAATAGTCATTATAACACTCAAAATCTAGTTGATAACTACCACATTGTGTAAAAATAAAACAAACGATTATAAATTTACCCGAAATTATAACCACGTAAATAGTCGATTGAGTTATTTTACACCCCAAACGCGCTCTCCTGACACAACTATAGATGATCGAATACTGCTTGCTACTAGATCATAAAGGATATGCGTTTGTACGATGCCACTCAACTGCCCGAAACTACAAAGTCACCAGTTCAAAAAACCCTAGAATGCCTGGACGCACAAAACTCACCACTTGAAAATGACAGCGGACCGCGCGTTCCCGAGTCTTAGTTTTTTCGTGGGTGGCTAACGGGAATAACAGCGCAGTAAATTCAAAATTTTAAAGAGTTCTTTACCTTCAATGAGGCACTGGAGTGTCACACCTAACGCTACCAATTATGGGTTAAACAAACAGTAACCTAGGTACCTACTGCAGGCAAATTAAGCAAAATTTTCAACTCGTCGACTCAAGACAAGAAAATAATGTAGTTGCAATTTACTAAAATGTCTTTAGAATGACCTGAAAAAGATTCTGAACGTTTTCGTGGGGTGGAAACAGGCCACGCGACGTCATGGCGACGTTGCACCTGATGTAAAAAGGGTAGCGCAGATTAAACTACTGCTAAGTGCTGGAACGCTCAAATAGAAAGTTGAAGCCCGTAATTTTATAGCCTTTAAACTACAGAGCAATAAAGGAAAAAATTATTAAATATTTGCCACAAAAGCACGTGCATATAAAAAGACAACTAATGTTGCTTGCTGGACACATAATTTCATTAAAATCTTGGTAGATATTACTAAGAACTTTAACATTACCTTAGCATATCCGTCTCCTTATGTGAAGTGTGTGTAACCTTCTTTTTTAGGGTTCCGTACCCAAAGGGTGCCAACGGAACCCTACTACTAAGGCTCCGTAGTCCGTCCTTCTGTCTCAGGACTATATATTTTGAACCGTAATAGGTAGACACTTGAAATTCCGGCACTTGAAATAAGTCTATGGCCGCTATAACAAGTAAAAAAAAAAATGTAAATTAAAGGGGTACTCATACAGGAAACGTGTTTTATTCACAAAAGTATTTTTTTTAATGTAGTGTCAAATATTGTACGGTGGCACGGAACCCTTCATGTGCGAGTCGAACTCGCATTTGGCCGTTTTTTTCTAAATCATGTTGAAAACTTATATGTTAAAGAAATATGATTGGTGAAATTAATTTTCGCCTCCACAAAAACGCGAGTCATTCAACGGTAATAAGCAAGTAATTTGTAACCAAAGAACGCGTTTGGACCAAATTTATGAATCAAGACGCGGCGGTGGGTGAGTATAAAGTAACATTTTGTGCCTACTTTATGTCATAAGTCATAATACGAAATTATCTTCCACGTATGAGCGGCGAACATTGTATGGAATAACTTATTTAAACGACGAAAAATTGGAATTTTGGTACTATATTCAAAAGTTAAATTATTTTTAACCGTACATGTAAATTATTATTGATAAACTGTGTGCCCGCCTGATGGGATTCTCATCGACAAAAAATATAAAATTACAAACAGACTTTCATTCCTTAATTAATCCTTTTAGGGGAACGATTTTCAGAAATCCTTCCTTATGGCTAAAAAATATCTTGAAAACATGTAATAAAAAAAAACATGAAAGAACATCGGCCACGGCCCATATATGCTATGACTATAAAATGTCGCGAACATGAATAGTGTATGGATTAATTCGTTCCCCTAGGCTCAATCATCAACCATAAATTAAAAAAAAGGAAAATCCAAAAGTGCACGACTCATAACGCTCATTTAATCAAGAAATATAAAAAAAAAAAACTTAAGTCGTTCAAAATTAATTGCCGAAAAAACAGCTGTAGTAGGAAGAAGGTACTGCACAAGCGCCCCTGGTGGAATAAATGTACATAATATCTATAGATATATCACCATCCATATGTTAATTTTCTATGGATATAAGTAGATGTACAGTCTTGTAGTTTTCGTTTTTTATTAATTGTAATTAAACGACACTGAATTAATTAGCCATTTGCATTCAGTGACCTACAGTTGTCGATTAGAATTAAAAAAAAAAAAAAAACTCAAATAATGGTTTTTTTCACAAGTTACAGTGTTTCCGGGTTTCACACATGACGGACAGGATTTTTTTTTGACATATTTTGGTGTTTTTTTCCAATTCTATTGCAGTAAATCAATTTTAAAAAAGTATGAAATTAATCTCCATTAAATTATCTCGACAATAGTATGCAAAATATCTTGATTCCGTGAACTAACAAGGCTATAATAATAAAAATAGCCGCCAAAATGAGGCGAAAAAAAAATTTCGATCGTAAAGCACTCTCTGATGCTTCGCATCATAAGTCGTGCAATATATTATTTAAAGGCCGAGGATCATAGAACTTTACAAGTATTTCGTAACTTTTGAGGTTATTAATGTAATAAGTCTGCTGCCATGACTACAACCTCAGCTAAAATCGTAAAAATGAATCAATAGCCTTTCTAATATTTTCAGTGTTATGTATATAAGACAGGTGCAGCGCAATGTACATGAAACAGGGTATGATTTTATGATGAAACCAGTTCTCACTGTGTATCATTGCCAAACTATTGACAGTTAAAAAAATATAGCATCGAGTCGTCAGGTGTAAGCGTTATCGGTGTCCAGGGATCAATATCAGATGGTCGTCAGAAGTTTTATTTTATTTATTATGGCACAATAAACAGCTACAATATAAAATGTTTACAAATAGCAATACTAGAATTAACAATATTGCAGCCCACTACATTATCCGCATGGTAACAAAATTAAGATTAGGTAAAAAGTGCCACTAGATTAGCAATACTCAGATAAAGAAAAAAAAAAAAAAAAAGATTATTAAAATACAATACAAAAATCAAAGAAAAAAAGATCAAAGATCATTCGTTGAAAGAGTCCGTAATAGTAGCCAAGTCACAAATAACACGCTAAAACCACAAGAAGTGGCCCAGTACGCAACAGCTCTCATGTCATAATACGAAGATACGTTCCATTATATTTATTAGTACATTCTATCTACCTATCATGTGCAACTCTTTTCGGAATACTTAATCCATATCGCTATCTAAAACTGATGTTATTGAAAAAAAAGAAAAAGAAACTACTGTAACATCTAGTGTTTATTAAAGTAAATGCATAGTGATAGTGTTATGATGAAACGTGTACCACAGATAAAAACGGGACAGGTTTTCGATGTGTTCAAAACCTACAAAAAGTAGGAAGGACGAGGGGACGGGGACGGGGGGTGGGGTATATTACGAAGGTAAATTCTTTTACCGGCTCCAATAAAATAAGCTGAACCTCATAATTTAATTTAAATATAAGACACTATTTTCTGGCATATCAATGATGGTCGTTTCATATTTTGGTCAGGTTATATTTGACCGATGTTCTTTGTTCCACCTAAAATGAAAATTCTTAGGTAGAACAAATTTCCAAAGTCTGACGATTGATATAAAATTGATGATTATTATTCAATAAATGTATATAATCCTACAGTCGCGAGTCGCAGTTTGATCAACATACGACGTAAAACAGAGCTGCAATTTGCAAAAACCCAAAGAAAATTTGAATTTGGCGAGCTACAGCTGAGGATTCACCATAAGGGGATAGGCGATGTAATGTGTGTGTGTGTGTGTGTCTTTAGAAAAATAATTGACAAAGACTACGCGCTACAAAGTCACAATACCGGTGGTTCTTGTATCATCAGTTTGATTGCAAAACGTTCAGAGTTTAAAATGATTTCAAAAGATAACATTCTATGTAACATTTGATCCATTAATAATAATTATAGGGTCACGCTTGACAGCGTGACGACCCTATAATGGAGGAAGTATTGAATATGATATTCAATACTTCCTCCATTAGGGAGATAAAGTAATTGGATTGATAATGATACTCCGAATAACCCATACCTGTAAGCGACACGTGTAAGTCAACGTACTGTAAGCTACTACACGTGTCGCTTACAGTACCGTGACTTACACGTGTCACGGTAGGGTTACCACGGTTATATTTCCCAGGTTAATTTATTTAGAAAATATTTAACTGATCCTCTAAAAACTTATTGACCTTTCAATCATGAACAATTTTTTATATTAATGAAACTCTAAAAACTTTTTGTGCTTCTAAAGATTTTTTTAATAAGTGAGCCTCTTTTTAAATATCTCGCCCATTTTTACAGTTGGTCGCAGTACTAAGCTAGGATACGCCGAATAAACGTATCAGGTTAGGTTAGAACTATGACTAACCGCTACATCCAACTTTATCGCTGTGTATTGTTAGGTCCACAAAATATAAATTATTAGCGGTTCACAAAAAGAGGCGCAATCATTGTATTAGAGTATTCAATATATTTTTTAGGAAAGCAATATAATTATGAATTATTTGAGGTTCGATTAAATACGTGGTACTATATTTTCCCAGTGTAATTATATTCCTCTGGAGGAAACTTGATTCAATAAATAATTAGGCAAATACGTAATTATGGATGCGTGGTATGTATTACAAACGTATAATTCATATTCAATTATTCACGTTACATTTGATTTGACTGTATTTATTTGTACTTATGTCACATTTCGTCGTTATTTTAAAACTAGCTATGATGTAAATTATTTCTCATTTTATTTAACGTCGTACCAGTCTACAAAAAAAAAACCATGTCGAAGACCGAAAACCGAAATATTTTCACACACAACATACATTTTAATACAACGTTAAGTTTAGGTGAGTCACAGAAATAAATCAAATATTTAACCCATTAACAAAACCGAATAAGCAAGATTTTGGTACAAAACATTTTCTCTACAACAGTTTTTCTTAGATTATCAAAACGAGAAGCCCATTTCTCACGTATAATTAACACAATCGAATAAATAACATTATTAAAGGCAATAAATATGTCACATTTTACCTTTCATTTTGTGGAAGAAAAAATAAATTACATTAATTTTCGAACAATTAAGTGCTGGTACACATGTAATATAATTATACGTCGAATCTAAAAGCGCAATTAATATTAATGTTTAAAAAATATGTCAATTGGGGCTAGGAATACACTTAGCAGTTGGTGTAAATTCGTGTATTACAGCTGATAGTTTATCGGACACGTTAATTTGTATAAAGGTGAGTTTTCGCCACAAAAAAGAAATCCTCCAGATCGAATTTCGGCCATAGCGACAAGTCTCAGCGAAGAATAGCCTTCGGCGTGGTAAATATTAAAGTGCACATACACAGGTTCACGCTATCTTCCCTTACTCTAATAGTCCGATAGGACGGCAATCCGACACGCCCGGAAAGAGAACAAGCGCAGGACCACGTGCTTTCCGAAGCACAGGGGTATTTTATCCACAACACAGCGATGATAAAAATTGTGGAGTTTTCGTTGGTAGGACTCCGACGTTACCCTTCGTTCTCCCCAGATGAAGGTTATCCAAGAGGATTTCACGGACAACGCAAAAACAAATTTTAAGGAGAATAAGAAAGCAAGCTGATTGCCTGATAATCAATATTTTTTTGCAACTGTAATTATTATGGTCATCGGTAATCAGTGTAACATAATATGTAACATGAACGTATCTACTTCATAGACTCAGGAAAACAAAATGTCGCCGCGTTAAACCACAACATTCTCCCGCGGTTTAGTATCGCAGTCTCTCTATTGCACTATTATTTAATGACCCAACCATGTACGCCCCAATTAGTTTTTGGGACAAACTCAACAACACGTTGTCTTGATCTCTTTAATATACTCTCCTATCGGAGGTAGGCTGGAAGAGATTTCTTTAGAAATAAGCATCACCTTTGTACCTATTTTTCTGTTCCTTTCTTCTTGTCTGTTTATATATTATGTGTTTAATGGATAAATAAATAAATACTAAAGTTTTCAAGTAAGAGAATTTGAGGAAAACATTTTTTTCTCATTCTGTTTTCGTGCTGCTCAAATTAATTAATCATTTTTATTATTTCATAGAAGATGGGATATTTTTAAAGTGAAGAAAGTTCAGACCTTATAATGAAAGTTAAGTAAGTATCATAATTACCAATGTGGGTAGGACCCAGTTTCTTTCTACTTCAAAAATGGTACGGTGTGCGGGTAGATAAAATTATCTTTCCTAGGATTCTGTACCCAAATGGTGTCAAGGGGACCCAATTACTAACGTTCCACTGTACGTCCGTCTGTCTGTCACAGGACTGTATCTTTTGAACCGTAATAGGTAGGCACTTGAAATTTTCACAGAGTGTGTACTACTATAGCCGCTATAACAATAAATAATAAAAATAAATTAAGGTCCATACAAGAAACGTGTTAATGAAATATGTTGTTATCATGCCAATTTACAAGATCGCGCCCAGGATCTGTTTTGCATTTTAGAAGCATCTGTTCTTGGTATACCTACCTACCTATTTTTGTTACTAAAAATTGTCTGAGATTTTAATGGCTTTCACATATTTTAACCAGAATTTTAAATAATTACCTGTTAATTTTCTAAGATTTCAGTATTTTTACATGATATCTGATTATTTTATAATTTCAGTGCCTAAAGACTTGCCTTAAAAACATTGTATTTAAAGGCACAGTTTGTCATGGACGTGGCATGACCAGTGGCTCCCCTGATATCATCGCTGTCATCCGACGACAGCCGCCACGCAACCATCGATGCGATGCTCTGCTAGAGTGCCTGTCACCAGCCAGTGTCTGTCTTATTCGACCTTTTCGATGATTCCACTAACTTAGTTACTAAACCAGACGGCGCCACTTGCTGCACCGTCATATTCAACAGATAGATAGATCTAGGCTAATGTTTATCTATTGATGGATGGTTCGCCTTGTTTTTAAAACGAAGAATTTTAATTAAGCGATATTGTTGTCATTTTGAAGGACAATTTAGAAGAAAAATGTAGTGTGTGAATTTTCCTTCACGACCTTGCTTTGTCGTCGTCGTATTGTTATCGTCAGCTCCATCCTGAAAATTGGTATTTTAAGTATTTTTAGAACAAAATAATGGTTCTGAGAATAGGTATAAATTAAATGCTTTGTACTAGGTATCTTAAAGTGTTATTTATTCTTTGGGTTTGGGTAAACAGTTGTGTAGTAGAGCAGTGGTGGCCCAGTGGTAACGGCCCCGACTTACAAGTTGTACGTCGTTGGTTCGAACCCAGGCAGGCACTTTACTTTGTGTAAATAATTTCATCACCACTGCTCTCAAAATGGTGAAGGAAACCGGCATATCCTAGAAACAAAAAAAAAAACCAAGACATGTGACATCTACCAACCCGCACTTGGCCCGCGTGGTAGGGCTACTCCCTTTCGAAGAGAGGAGGCCTGTGTTTTAGCAATGGGAACATTATAGGCTAATTATGCTGAACAGTTGTAGGAGTTAAAATGCTTGCCGACTGATCGTCATGTATTATCGCAATATAAATACTGCGATAAGGTAGAGTCGACTTAATCCATATTTAGTATTATAATCTAACGGGAAGTGAAGTTTGCTAGTCTCTCACCAGAAATCAACGTCCTGACACCTTTATGATCATGACTTTTTCACTCCTGAATACTTTTTAGCACCCCCCAAGGATCTTTCATTTCGAAAAGAATGTGAACTGAAAATTAAGTTCTTATTTAACTTGTTAGCCCAAAAGCCTGGAGCAAAACAAGTAGCAAAGTATCTAACATGAATGCGTAATTTTTATATAACTGTATATACTTCGGACATAGTTTCTAGAGATACATCAATCTTGCGTGGGCTGACGTTGTAAGAATTTAATTTTGTATTGTACCTACAACAAAATGCTTTCAGTATCCATATGGGTACGGGCGTCCCATAAAAGTATCAATTTATTTATTTATTTTATTACTTATGTACACCTAGTACAATAGATACAAATACGGCAAATTAGCATTGAGTACAGAGGTGCTTATTTTTTAAGAAATTTCTTCCAGCAGACCTGCGAAAGGAAAAATGAAAAATAAATGGAGACAATAGTGACAGAGAACAAGAAGAGAAGAATCTGATTATTTATAAAATTATTTCAATTTATTAATATTCATTTTGTAACTTCATTTTTAAGTTTGAAGTGTTAGTAATTAAAGGGTTACACTATCTTATAGGTTTGTATAGCTCCCTTAACCTTCTGCATCTGGTTAGCCTGGACCATCTGGTTGGACTGGAAGCCGACCCCAAACTAGTTGAGAAAAGGCTAGACAGATTGGAGTATATTGTTTTGGAGGTTCTTGGCACCCATTAGGTACATAGTGTAGGCAAATATTCTATACTGTATGACCGTAAACGAAGCAAAGCAAGGACTATGTAAGGATCGTAGCAGATGGCGTTCTGTAGTTTCTGCCTACGCCCATAGGAAAAAGGCGTGAGTTTATGTGTGTGCATTTTCTGTACTATACGTACCTATTTTATTTATGTTTTCTGCTCAACTTCAAGCTAGCAATTTCAACAGAGGCTTTTCTTTTGAGCCTGCGACGAGATTGCTTGAGGTACTCGTAACTTTACAAAACATACCAAAGCATACGTAGACTAGCTTCAATGCCATACAGTTTTCTGTAATTTCTACGTTCAGGTAAAAACCTGGGCTGACGGAAATAGAAAACAGAACGCTATTGTTATATGCCCTAGTACAGAGAAGGCTAACCAATGGCACGCGTACCTTTGGTGGCACGTGACGAAATAGTTTGGGCACGGTATCGATTGAGGATTTTTGGTACCTAAGTCACAGTTACAAACATAGTAATCTGAGCGCAATATTTTCATCTACCTATGCCTGTGAGTCGTTATTTTCAGAAAGAATAACATATAAGACTCGCTAGAAACTGTTTGTCAGATGATTCCAGTTCAGCTAGCATACTGTTAAAAGTATTAAAACATGAATCTGATATTTAATAAATTTTTTGCCATATAGTTTGCGATTGCAGAAATTGCACTTATTTGTTGTTTCGTTTAAATAAAATAATATTAAACTGGTAATGCTAAGATTTCTATATGTATTTTTATTTGTAAAGATCTATTTCTGTTTGCAAAGAGTAGGTATTATAGTGTTTTTTTTTTTTACAGTAGTCACTATGCAAGATAGTTAGTCGCCACGTTATAGAATAGAATAAAATAGAATTTTCTTTATTCGAGTAACCAAGACTACAAGATTGCTAGTAAAACTTACACAGGCTGCACGTGTAAAAAACAGTACAGTAGGCTCGAAAGAGCGTGATTTTAACAGAAAAAGAGCATCGTGCAAACCTGCGGGCCAGCATGTTCGCTCTAACCGACAACGCTCTCCACTCCCGTGCAATGTCATCATCGTCTTTGAGGCTAGGAGTCAATATATGACCAAGATACTTAAACCTGTAGACTCTCTGCAAAGGTGTACCATAAAGTAGTACAGGTGGCAGTTTATCAGGACTTGTACCCCCCAGCCTCAAAGACCATGATCTCCGACTTTTTGGAGTTGTATACCAAGCCATGAACTTTAGCATACGCCTCACATTGAGCAACCAATTTTCTCAAGCCGCAAACTGACGCGCTCTGCAGTACTGCAGAGCGCGTCTGATATTATTGACGCAGGTACCGTCTATATAACATCCGACCCTGGTACTGCTGAGCTCGCCAATCAACTCGTTTACATAAAACATTAAATATTATGGCGACATTCAATATTTATTTAGAAAAAATCACACGTAGATGTATAGAGGTTCGACATCCCTGCCCTAGTAAATACAATTTTATATTTAATCTGACTGGCATTCTAACATGACAAAATATCACGCCTGTAATCCCGAAGAGCTAGGCAGAGGAGTACCTATAGTACATCCACATTTCGCTATTTATATTTATATTTAAGTAATATGTAATAGGGGGCGTGCCTATTGCCATCAACCGGGCACAAATCCAGACTCCGGGCTGCTACTGAGAAATCCGTGATAGGAAAACCCAATACCACTTTGCCCGACCTGGGAATCGAACCCAGGACCTCATGCTCAGCAGTAGCGCTTGCAACCACTAACCCAACGAGGCAGTCATAAGTCAAAATGCATAGATAACACGTTCGTGATCATACATACATAAACTCACGCCTTCTTCCCATGGGGGTAGGCAGAAACTACAGAACGCCACCTGCTACGATCCGTACATACTCCTTTTGCCTCGTTTACGTTCATACATCTGGTCACACACGCACGCCGGTTGTGAGTACTACGCACCTGACCTTTTTGAAGAACATCACCAATAAGGTCACTATATGTCTTCCTAGGGCGTCCCCTCCCGGCGTTTCCCACTCACATCTGCCTTGTAAAAACCTTTTGTTAATCGCCCTTCATTCATCCTCTCAACATGACCAAACCATCTTAGCATACTCTTTTCAATTTTTGTCACTACATCTTCTTTTAAACCGCACCGTTGCCTTATCACATCATTCTTCAGTCTATCATTCATACTCACACCACACATGCTTCGCAAGGAACGCATTTCCACAGCATTTATTCTACTTTCATGCTTCTTTTGCCACACCCAACACTCACTTCCATACATAAGCGTAGGCACCAACACACCAGTTCGTGATCACAATAACTTTCATATTGACAATACTTCAACAATATTTATTGCGCGATATATTTTGAAATCCGTGGTCATGATCCAGCTCTCTAATTGCGTAACATACTATCAATCACAATCGGAATCATTTTGAAGCCTATTGCTAATCCATTGCTTCATATGTTCGAAAAAATTGTCTGCTCAACAACGTAAATAACGCAATGAATGTTGTTGAACTGTCAAAATGAAAGCTATTCCTACTGTCAGTGTGTTAAGTAATTACCCCGCAGTTATCATAATATGTTCCGCAACATAATTATGATAGCTCAATCATGACCACGTATCGGATCGTTGCGATCTGTCAAAATTAAAGCGATTGTGACTGTGTATGCATCCAATCAGAGTGATGGTTATCAATTCCCAGTATTTTATAAAGAACTAACCTAAAAAGAATCATTTTTCCAAGAACGGTGTACCTACTTACTCGTAAATAAATTAGTTTAGAATAGTTTTATGAAGGCGCCTTTCTTTAGGTAAAAGAAAACACGTAAAGTTCATACTTTATAGACCGCGCACAAAGTTAACAATGTGAAAAATAGACACGAAACTGTGTTGATTTTAGTATGACTCATCAAAGACAGCTGAATCTTTCTAAGTATTTTAGATCTGTTTCAACGATGTAGTTTAATAGTAAATGAGTCACAAGAAGGAAGACATGTAGTGACCTTATTGGTGATGTTCTTCAGAAAGGTCAGGTGCGTAGCACTCGCAACCGGCGTGCGTGTATGACCAGATGTATGAACGTAAACGAGGCAAAAGGAGTATGTCAGGATCGTAGCAGGTGGCGTTCTGTAGTTTCTGCCTACCCCCATGGGAAGAAGGCGTGAGTTTATGTATGTATGAGTCACAACATTTTCTGGATATTAATGACGTCTCAGAATTTTCAAAAAGTTGAAAATTGTACTTTGCTGCAAAACTAATTGTCCTGGCAAAGACCGAGGCGACGACGTCAGAGTGTTTAAAAATGTAGAGAAGCCTATTATAATTACGACTTATTTTTTTTTGTTAAATCACAATTTTTTGATATTTTCTGCAGTAAGTGATTGGACGATTTTAAGTAAGTGATTAGTACCTCCAGCATTTAAATTAAAACCGTATTTAATTGGAAAAGTTGAAGTGAAGCGTATAAGTATTGCATCTTTTCTCATTTATCTAGCTTGTAAGTTAAAACGAATATCCAAAGAAAATCTTTAAGGAGAGAAATATGTCTTTACAAAGTACTTTTTATTTACAACCAGTCTGTATAATAAATTACCTCCATTCCCTTTTGACTTGAGCCGTAGTACGCCAACAAAAGCCTGGTTTAAGTTACTGAGAAACTAATTTGTATCAGTATGTCTCACATAGAACTATTTACTGAGACTAAGAGAGACTAAATCTTGGCATTTATTTAGTCGTGCCCGACTAAATGACGTATTTAGTTACTCGCAGGTAAAACATGCTGTATATCATTTCTTTGACTTATGTAGAAGATTATTCATTGTTAGTTGTTTTTTTTTTTTTTACTGATGCTGTCTCGTTGGTCAATTAGTTGCAAGGTCCTGGCTTCGATTCCCGGGTCGGGCAAAGTTTTATTGGGGTTTTCCATCTGGAATTTCTCGGTAGCAGCCCGGAGTCTGGATTTGTGCCTGGTTGATGGTAATAGGCTCGCCCCCTATTACATGGGACTTAAACATAACTGGCGAAATGTGAGTGTACTATAGGTGCACCTCTGCCTGACCCTTCCGGTAATACAGGCTTGATGTTATGTTATTTATTTATTTTATTTTTGTGGTTGAACTTTTTGTGATGACGACCATGATTAGCTAAAGTCTTGGTTTTTGCTGACAAATATTTGTATTGTCTATTACTGTTGTATAGGTGTTTTTTTTGTCCATGAAAGATGTATGGCTGTTTGTTGTTCTGCGAGTATACAAAAAAAAATCGTGAGTGTAACGTCGTTTAAAACGAAAAACAGGCCACTAATCTATTAAGCTACGGTTTCTAACTAAATACGTAGAAGATTATTCATTGTCAGTCGGCTGTTTCTTTTAGTTTTGTTTAGTTTTTTATTTCTGAAGTGAGCAAAACTTTTAGTGGCGACGACCCAGATTGGCTAAAGGCTTTGGTGTTGGAACAAATGTAGTACGGCCGATAATTGTCGTTTAAGTGTTTTTGTTCATGTTCAATTTATGGCTGTTTGCTGTCCTAGATTTTCTTTTGTGGATACAAACTTGGTTCGCACGGACGTAAAAAATTTCGGTGGGATTTTATTGCGAACTGGATTTTCAATTCATGGTGTTGAGCCGAGCGTTGAGAATCTAACAGGGTATATCCCAGAGCGTCAAAAAAACACCGTTGGAATTTGAACTCTCAGCGCAAAGCTGAGCGTTGAAAATCCAGTGTATGAGAAAATCCCGCCGCAATATTGTGCGTCCGTGCAACATCAAAATCAAAATATTTTATTTCACATAAACCAACATGGGCACTTACGAAACGTCAGAAGGTAGGTGCACGGTTCCAATTGGTTGTTTCCTATGGAGAAGAGCTGGCAAGAAACTCCACAGTTACTCTTTTAAAAATAAGGGGCTTTTACAATGTTTCCAATTACAGTGTTGATAGATATGGGAGGACAGTGTAGGTCAACAAGTAATATGTACTCAACAAAATATAAAAAGGTCCACAAATCTAGTCTACAAATTAGGTCTACAACGTTCTCTCATTCACAAAATATAAAAGAATCTATATAAAAATAATAGCCTATTTAGACTAAATGACATGATTGCCATTACTACTGTAACAAACAAACAAACGTGGGCTAACTTCGCTTAAAAAAAGAAAAACAGGTCACTGGCCTTTTGGATTGACTATATTTATAGACAACCTCAATTTCTTTCCAAAAATAAGCCTCAAGTTTAGTCCGAGAATTAAATTATTATAAAAAATTAAAACAATCCAATAACATTATTTAGCTACAATACATGGTGGCAAGGACATAGACGCGCAACCTGTTACCATGAATAAATTCAGTACATGATTCTGAACCCCACGGCGTTGAAACATTTTGACAGTTATTTTAAAAAAAAGTTCGCTTTTCCATACTTTTTGCACGCACAGGTATTGCAATTTTCTATGAATCGGCAGTTCTTTTTTATAAACTACGAAAAGTTGCTACGCTAGGGGGGTCTAGAATCATAATATATGCTGAATTCATGGTTACAGTTTGCGCGTCGATGTCCCTGACAGCCACTGCCCGTTTTACCCACTCATTTAATTAAGAGGCTTACAAGAGCTAAAGCGCGGTCACTGTCGGATGCATAGAAAAGAAAGAGACGCGCGATGACACAACGCTGGTAATTTATTGCAAAATATGAAGCAATTATGGTTTTACATAAAATCTTTTCATTGGACTAAAAAATTACGTTAGTATGTTACTTGTAGAATAATCTGACAAAAAATCTGAATGTTTGCATGTATATTAGTATGGTTTTTAATCGTTAAAATATTTTTGTAGAGGTATCTTCGTGATTTTTTTCTATCATATCAAGTTAATTGTATTATGTTTTCAACACACTATCTAACTAGCATATATCCAGAAGAATATCATATATTTTTATGATTTTGGTTACTGCAGCGGATCATATATTTTTAGGCATTATAAATTTGCGTTTAGGTCATGTAGTCCCCTTAAAATCGTCCTCACACACAAAAATAAAGAAAAATTATACCAGTTTCGGTATAACAAAAATGAAAACTAGGTAAAGAGGCCCTTACCATAGATATCAAAGGCGACGGTCCTAATAAATATTCTACACAATTGTTTTTACTTGACGAGTCGATTACCATAATAAATGCGTTCACCCTACTTATGCCGCAGTATAATTTATGCAAGAACCTTGTTTCGGAAACAACGAATTTTGCTAATCCACAGCCAAATAAATAGGAATATTATACACAGAAACTGAATAAATTTGACATTAAAACTAAATTGTCTCCTTATTTGACTTAGGTTTTGGTTACTCTGTTCCTAGTTTGAAGTCACATATCACGGAGACGCTTCGGCAGCCGAAGCGGCGATTCCGTACTCTGTGGTTTAAAGTACTAGATTTGCAGATGACTGGTTTAATGGCGCAAACAGACGCGACGCGATTTTAGTAGAACAATTTATATGAAAACTTCATGGAAATTGTTCTACAAGTGTCGCGTTGGGCCTGTCTGCGGCAGCCTTAAGGCCCGGTAAGAAGTTTTTTTTTAGGTAATTGACAATAGCGCATCGCGGCAACAAATAAGGTTCAAAAAAGCGATGCGTTTGGTGTTAGTTAAATCGAATGACCACCAAAATAAAAATAATTTTGCAGTTTTAATTAAATCAAAAAAATAAATACAAAATTAAATCAGTGGAATAGTTTTTAGGTATTTCTTTAGTTGATTGAATTCCCTTTATAATCATCACATCAAATATGATTTTACGCTCAAAATTTAGAAAATTATGCGATGACAAATATTTTTTGAGCTCTGTGTTACGAATGTTTTATAGGTACTATTTTTTTTTAAAATAAATATTTTTGAATAAGTGAGTCTTTCTTTAAACACTATTTTTTTTCTAGCTTGTAAAACAACAACATACACAACATAACATCACGCCTGTAATCCCCGAAAGGTTAGGCAGAAGTATACCTATAGTATACCCACATTTCGCCAGTCGCCAGTTATGTTCTAGTCCCATTTAATAGGGGGCGAACCTATTGCCATCAACTGGGCACAAATGCAGACTCCGGGCTGCTACTAAGAAATTACAGATGGAAAAACACAATAACACTTTGCCCGACCCGGGAATCGAACCCAGGACCTCATGCTCAGCAGTACCGCTTGCGACTACCGAACCAACGAGGCAGTCCAGCTTGTAAAATGTACCAATACGCCTAAGTGTGCGACAAAAAACTGAGCATTTTACGATGTCCTTCGGTTGGACAGCGCAAATTCTATATAAATAAAAGCGGCCACATTCCTCTAGATGGTATTTTGTTTCTTCGTGTCTCAATATGAAACTTTATAAAAGGTATTAGAAAATTCTTGACACACTTACCGAGGTTCCCTACTGAGCGTTTTTCATAATTCCTTCTCAGTCACGAGATAATATTTTTTTTAAAGAGTGGCGCTAGTGGACCGTTGGGCGCCCCCTTAATGCATTCTTTGATTGAAAATCACTACTAAAGGACTAGCCATTCCTACTCAGTGGAAGATGTTTAAGTACCTACAGACTTTTTGAATCCCAATTAAAATTAGTCAAAGTCAAATCATTTATTTCAAATAGGCACATAAAAGGCACTTTTGAACGTCAAAATTTACAAAAAATAGAATTGATTCTAGTTGCCCCTTCCAAAAGGTAGTTTCGTATGGAGAAGAATGGGCAAGAAACTCCACCGTTACTCTTTTAAAAATGTTTTACAATATTATGTATACATTAATTATATGTGAAGACGATGCACCTAGAATAAAATTACTATACCACAATAGGTAATAATAATTAAATAAAACGCATGACGGGTATATTAATTATGAAATAGATACATGTGCTCACATATTTACAAATATTGAAAAGTAAATAATTTTTCCGAAATTTCACAAGTAATAATTTAATGTGTGAGTTAAAGTAGTTACATAAAGTAAAAAACAATGTCATAAAAAATATAAATTATACAATTAAATTAGCAACCAGTTTGATTTTGTCTAGACTCTAGATTGTCCTATTGAGCAGGACCAGCATGTTTCCAAGCATTCTTATCTAGGTTTTTACATCTGTTAACTGTCTTATCTTGCTAACAGCATAAGCGGCCGAGCTTAACCGCCCCGCAAGAGTTGTTATATAGGGTCCCCATTGTAATTTCTCGTCTAGCGTGATTCCCAGGAAAACCGTCTGATTAACAAATTCTAGTTTTTCTCCATTCAATATGATGTCACATTCGGTAATTGAAATCTAATGCATTTGGTTTTTTTTCAGTTAGTACCAAATTATTTACCATAAACCAATATTGGACCTGAAGAATAGAGTTATTCACGTCGTCAAGATTTTGTGACCGTCGGCCTACTTTATAGATCAATGATGTGTCATCTGCAAATAACACTATCTTCGGTTGATTCTGCAGTAATTGAGGTAAATCATTAATGTAAACTAAAACTCATTATTGTAAAAACATAAAAGTGCAGTGAAATGCGTCGTAAGTACACGATCATGATTATTATTCATAATTGATAATTAATGAATGATGTAAGTAGATACATAGACGTGATTATAAAAATATATTGATTATAATTGACAATAAATTAAAATAAATTGTTAATAAAGAACTACAACAGCGGCGAAAAATACGACAACAATGTCAATTTACTCAATCTAAGCAACCTAACCTTACTTGAAGTATCATTTTACCATCTCCACCTGGAAAGTTTCCAAAAACATTCACAGAATTGATTTACAACAAAATTGTCGGATCATAAGATCCCATCCGAGTCCTCAAATTGAAGTGCCTCGATATAAATCATGTCACTTGAATTTGAGGAGACTGTCACTGTGGGGGGGTTAGGGGGGTTTATCTTAAGCGCCCCCATGCAATTTTAGCTGCCGGAGCTGCGTCAAAATATTTAAAATATTTTTTTAAAAATATCGGTTAATCACTAACTAATGCTTGAAACGGAACTTAAAGGATGTCACCAAAATCTGCCCAAATGAAGTACCGAGGTACACTTAGTGGCATAAAATACACTAGATTACACTGAATAATATTGCATTTATATAATTTTGTTATGGTTATCCGGGGACGAGAACAAAATAACTTTTAACATAATAAAAAGCACGCCATTTTGGCATTCTATCATCGGCACAAGCACAACTACCTTACTTATTAAAAAAAACTGTCAAGTTGACAGCTGTCTGCGGTCGGGTTCAGCCACTGTTGTTACACGAACGAACTGAATGACATGTGAATGACATTTACGAAATAATGTCAACCCGAGTGTCAACCAAATGAAACGCAATTGTACATACTTATAAAATAATTGATTATGTAGTTTTAAATTATTTAAGGATGAAATTACTATTATTTTCGAATTCCTCTATTTTTTATCTACGATTTGGTGCACGTGTACCTCGAGGTACATGTTTGGGCAAACTTGTATGGGCTTTTGTTGACCTCCTTTGAATAAATTCTTAAGTTTTATATGTTGCGTCTGTCAAAATGCTTAAAATGAATCGCTAGGCCGCCATTTTCTTGACACTGACAGAGACAGGTATAGACTACTTGACTTCGTATTAAGGCTCGTACACACTGGCGCGACGCGACAGCGAGCCTTTATTCCGTGGCTTCCGAGTTTGCGTGAATGTGCCGCCTCTGGCTATAACAACCCGGAGAATTTTGGTGATGCAATAGTGGAGTATTTGTGGTGGCGGAATATTGTGAAATATAAAAAAGATCAATTTTTGGAAATGGTGGAGGCTATTACATATATTTACATATTAAAGTAATTATCAAAGTTAACATTTTGGTGTTTTATTGGGTGCAAAAGCGAGCGAAGCGAGCGTGGGACTTGGGGCAACTTGATTCGGACAGGTTAGATTTGGTCGCTTCGCTCGTTCACCAGACCCGCCATCCCCTTCGTGGTATTTTTTTTAAAACATTCCAAAATAGGAGCTCCATCGACTACGCCTTGTATTGCTTGCTTCCTCTCCCCCTCTATTAAGGCGATTTTTCTCAGAAATCATTAAAAAAAAATAAACTTTAACATTTAATATAAAAAAATAACACCACCGGCAGGGGGAAAAGGTGAAGGCGACTCTACACATATTCCCCCTCCCCCTCTGCCCCGTCACCCTCCTATTAAGGCAACTTGATTAAAAATGTTACCCAAATTGTTCTTAGTGGTCTTGTAAATTGTTCCCATGGCGATGTAAAGGAGTCAAACATGCGGTAAATTCGTTCCCAGTGGTTTCATAAAGATTTACAGTGTGGTACGAGTGCCAGCATGACATTAATCAAGTGCGCGCGCAAGGGAGACGTGCCTTAAGTTTACGCTTGTCGTGTGTGTTCATGAATAAACTAATGCTTGCATAGGATTGTTAGCAGTAAAAAACAAAAGCAGTACGTTTGAAAATAGAATGTCAGTCTTCTTCTTCGTCGTTTCCATGATTCTTTTTTATATAAGCTTCGCCCAGAATTCGGCCACTTTGACGGCGTTAGCGTTGGCCTCGCAAAGGTCTTCCATAGTGCACATGTTTTTACTTAACATCTCATATGTTTTACACTATATCACTATACTGGCACATCACCACACCGAGCCTCTAGTGCAGGCACGCTTCACTTTCAACTGTTTCCCGCCATTCGAAGTGAACTGACAGTTGATATTAGTGACAGCTACCTCACTACTGATGTGATATCATACATACAGATACATATCCATTAAATATATACACTACAAGGACCATAACCCTTATTTATAACCCAATTAGTCTGAAGTATTTCCTACCAATTTAGGGAAGTAGTATGTACCTACTTAGGTATTTTTACAGATGACAGACGTAAGTCACATAATTATCTCCCTGGAGGTAAGACCCTGTCAATTTACCTCACCCAATACCAAAGACCTACATATACTTACGATAGACGGGACAAAGCGAACAACTTCAAAATCTACTGGGTATCATCTACAGGTCTCACCTCGCTCAGTTTTGTTCCTAACTCGCGTCATACGCCCCACATGACAGGTCGCATTGTGGGTAAAAGAAAATTATTTTTACATTGTGGTATTGGAAACCTCGTAGTGCGTACAATGACTGGACTTAACTACGGTTTACTTTCGTTAAAAAGCTTTATAATTTATCGAGTATTTAGATAAATTAAATTATTTTGTTAGATATGGCAAACTATCTGCGGTTGGTAATCAAAGGTCGGTGTTGGTAAAAGTGTATCGTTTCATACATGGCTATTAAGTTATTTTGTTATATTATGGTATAGATGGCTTCACTGAGACCTGGGATCACAGTTTGTCTATGATATATCTTCTGAAAGCCTCTCTATAGTATCTTTAATCTATTCGCCCTATACCAAGTATTTTATTGAGTTTCTTTTGACAATTTTAATAGATTAGTTTATTATTTTCACTATTTTGCGGTATGAATATTTAAAGAAGTATCTCAGTAATTTCTCCAGCAGCACTCGCCACAAAGGCATTCGAATCCTACGTACCAACCGGACAGTATGATGAATCGTTCCTAGCACTAGATTCAAGGAAGCAATTTAGAGGCCTAGGAGTCTCAACTAGTCAAATCTTAAGACTAGATACCGAACCCTCTTTCAGTCTTGTCATAATCTGGATAACACTATTAATACCACAGGCTCTGTTTGCTAATTTGATTTGTTACCTCTGATATACAAACAAAACACGTATGTATATAGACGAAGCTTCTATAAGTAGGTTTCTACCTACATCAAATATTCTACCCTCATTCTAATATAATAATATTAAATGAACTAATATTACACGGAACATGAAGTAAATTGGAAAAGGACTTGTCTTTGACATGATATAAAATGTTTCAGCGCTGAATATTTTTAACCGACTTCAAAAAAAGGAGGAGGGTCTCAATTCGACTGTATTTTTTTTAATGTGTTTTACCTCGGAACGTTTTTAGTGAACCGATTTTGATGAGTCTTTTTTATTTGAAAGCTGGTGCTCATGTGGTCTCATATAAATTTGATCAAGATCAGACCAGTAGTTTTTGAGTTACGCTTAATAATGCGTATTTTTCCACTTAATGTAATTATATTGATGATGTTTTAATAATTTCCTGTCACTGTTATTTACATATCAAGTAGTGGTATAAGAATTTGTGTGGGGTAGGTATGTACCAACTAAAAAGTGAAAAATAACTTGACAAAAATCGGAAATACAAAACCAAAGACATCGACTTCCGAAATTAAAGTAATTTTTCACTTTTTAGTGTTTTTTTGTAAGTCGGTTGGTTCTTTTGTAAAAAAAATGTTTTTGGTTATTGCAATAAGTAATTTGTGTTTCAGTGTTGTCTCAGAAAAAATCAGATACCCTTACCTTAGGTGTAGATGAAGTAGCAAGTAGGTATGCCTAGCTACCGATGGTTAACTCTCTAAACAATGATGTCGTTGTGTCTAGATGGTAGGTACGTACCGTGTTCACCGTTGTACCCTTGATGATTAACAAGAATTCCCTCGATCTACGTAGTTTCATTGTTTTCTTTCATGTAATTGACAAGAAGATCTGTTGGTGTTGATGAAGGTAACTTAAGGTAAACCAAAATGTTCAACTACATTTTAAAAGTCGGTTAAATGCGAGTCGGTCTGGCATACGAAGAGTTCCGTACCACAAGTAAAAAAACGCAGAAAAAAAAACCGTTTCTTGCATGGCTACCCCCTTTAATTTTTATCTTTATTTTATTTGTATTAATTGTTGTTATAGCGGCAATAGAAATACACACTCAGTGAAAATTTCAACATACTACCTTTTACGGTTCATGAGATACAGCCCGCTGACTGACAGACGGACGGACGGACGGACAGCGGAGGTTTCGTAATAGGGTTCCATTGGCACCCTTTGGGTATGGAACCCTAAAAATGACGTGTACCAATTATATTTTCACCGGTTTCCAAACTCAAATAATCCACCAAAAGAAATAAATAAAACAATAACGCTGCACAACAATTCTTTTTTTCAACTTTTCGAACGTGGATTCACTTTTTCCTAACTTTTTTTATGCAAAAAAACTATACAGTTTGCTAACTACTTTCAAATACTGCAAAAATATTTATTCCTAACTGGGTCAGTTGTCGGTTCCAGTGAATTGATATTTTCTAGGTGTGTTTTATGTCAGCTTCAGAATTAAAATGAAGTAACCTATTATTAACCGGTAACGCAGTAATATTGAGACATAATCAAACAAACCCATAATATTTATTATTTAAATCAGATACACGCAACTTAATGGTAAATACGAAAAATGTCACAGAGAAACTAAATATCAGAGGAATCTTACCAAACGTCAATACAGTACAACTATATTATTAATGTCCCTCGGAAATCATCGCATTTTGAATACAAACGACTACTAATCTCCATTTCCATCAATTATTAGATTTATCGTGTATAATAAGTTGAATTCAAAACTAA
Organism: Griposia aprilina; assembly: GCA_916610205.1. Taxonomy (NCBI): domain Eukaryota; kingdom Metazoa; phylum Arthropoda; class Insecta; order Lepidoptera; family Noctuidae; genus Griposia; species Griposia aprilina. The sequence continues at coordinate 19,505,588 of OU744288.1, forward strand.
GTACTTTAATTGTTGTTACGTTAAAACAAAACAACAATAAATAATAATAATAATCCAATTATTTTAGGCGACGCAGGCCCATAGAGCTTAACCTAAACATACATATTTTTATTATAATAAAACTTGTGTTAATAAATATCGCTTAAAACTATGTTAGTAGCACTTCACTTCACTAGCTAATAGTCCTTGTGCTGTCCTATGGTATTTGCCCGCGGAAGCGACGGAACACCACGTCCTGCGGCCAAAAGTCTGCTTCGAAGACGACGGACAAGTACCAATAATAATAAAGTACTAGTGTGTAGTATATTTTTCTTTCTTTCTTTCTTTTTACTTAAGTAAGTAAGTGTAAGTAGTAGTAATAAAGTACTTAGTTCTGAATTCAAATTATTATACACGATAAATCTAATAATTGATGGACATAGAGATTAGTAGTCGACATAGAAATTAGCATTCAATAGTATTCAGAAATGCGATGATTTCCGAGGGACATTAAGAAAATAGTTGTACGAGTCTAGATTTGTGCCCAGTTGATGGCGAGAGGCTCGCCCCCTTAGTATTACGTGGTACTGAAAACATAACTGGAGAAATGTGGGTGTTCTATAGGTACGCCTCTGCCTTACCCTTCGGGGAATATAGGCGTTAAAGGGGGATGTTCTAAAGTAGCTCGCGAAATTCAAATTTTCTTACGTTTTTCGCAATTTGCAGGTCAGTGTCAGATTGTATGTTGATTAAAGTATGATTCGCGACCGTAACAAATATGTTTTTACAGAATTATAATCATTAGAATCTGTAATACAAACTCCATAGGTTAGAAGTGGCTTCAAATATCATGATTTTATGGAATAGTCATTCAATAAGGTAATATGAACTTAGAGAGTTGTATTGTTGATTTTTATTATTTTTTATATAAATATTTGATACGTCGGCGAATCATATTTAGATCAACATACAATCTGATATTGACCAGCAAGTTGCATAAATTTAAGAAAATTTGAATTTCGCGGGCTACCCTTGCGCTTTCGCCTTAAGGTAAATCTTCAGTCAAAATTTCTTTGGTTTTTTGGAAATCGCAGCTCTGTTTTACGTCGTAAGTGGATCAATATGCTATACGCGACTGTAGGAATGATAGATTAATTGAATAATAATCATCAATTTCATATTAATCATCAAACTTTGGAAATTTGTTCCACCTAAGATTTTTCATATGAAATATTCTGAAAACTGATTAGATGGAACTAATTTCTGGCCAAGATGCCACAATGGTAGGCGGGACACCTTCATTGAACATACAAGTTTAAAGTTTAAACATTCACTCATCAAAATAAACCGGGTTGGCCTCAACAAATTACTGACAACCTTGACCAGGTTGCAGAACCCAACGCCTCATTGTTGGGACAGCCTTACTGTGGCCACCTACTGAGCCCAAATAATTTGATAAGACGTACGATCGATACGAAAGAAGAAATATTCCTGTCTGTGAGAGGAAGTAGGCCGGAATCTACCTACCACACGGATCCAGTAAGGGCTGTTGCCATTTTGTATATCTTTGAATTTTTGGAACTAAGAGGTGTCGGTTTCATGACCAACGTTTTTTTTCCTTTGCCGTATTTAAAACAGTCGTGATAAAATAAAGTGGCGTAAAGTGTCAACCCTAACAGAGATGCGATCAAGTTTTGATAAACTTCGTGGCGACGCAAGCACACAAAAATTTTGATTGTCTGTTTTTAGAAACTATTCTATTAGCACTTTAGCTGCAATCCTGAGATGTTATTATAAAAGTTATTGCTTTATTTCCTAAAACCGCTTATATTATATTGCTTATATTTAACCGAATAATTCTCTCCACAATAATACTCTATTTTCCTTGTAATAGCTGTCAACTGATTTATTACGAGAAAATACTATTATTATAAAGTAACGAGGGTAATAAAAAATACCTACAGACGTAATAAATAAAGTACGGTATTTATTGTCAGCACAGACGCATTTTAGTAATTTAGAACTTAGTCATAAGACTCAGTTCATTTTGAAGGGAATATTAAGATATGAACTTGTTTTACGATAGTTAGTTTATTTGCTAGGTTAATAATTTTGATCAGAATATGTCAGCAGAATTTGAAGGTGCAGTTTGAATAGATTTATTTTTATATTTACCTAGAAAGTTCCCAATGTAATTTTTTCTCTAAGATTGGCTGATAAGGAGTACTCTCATAGTAAATGTTGTAAACAACTGTCTGCTCCTGCTGCTGCTACCTTGGTTTCCTTACGTCGTTTTCGGGTGACCACTGAAAATCAGCGCTATGCTGTGGGTCCCCAGCATCATGCTAAGTGGAAGACTTCTTATCACAGCCTCGACGTGCAGCTGCCCCGACTATTTTTGTTCTGTGCTCGTGATGTTTTTTTTTTTTTTTTTTTATTATTCGAGTGATCTTATCTTTTTTATGTACCAGTTTCTGTGACAAATAAACCTATTTTTCTTTCTTTCTTTCACGTGCCTCTGCCGTCACACTAAATAATTTGATAGTCATCTTGAGCCTCTCAGCCGTACGGATAACCTATAGTCACATACATAGACCTCACTCAAACATAACCACAACGACCGGTCTCACGTTTCCCTCTCCTTTTCTCACGTTTCTAATTTGAAATGTAATTACTGATTGTTTTCGTTCACTCACTTGTTAAATTACCTCTAGCCCAAAGGAAGTAGGTACTGAAAAGTTTTTGTCCTGAAAACTGGTTGCTTTTCTGATAATTACAAGAATATCCGTGCGAAATTCAAAATCCAGTGTGCATTTAATACCTTTTATCTGGATTAAGTGTATGGAGTTTCCCTCCGTGATCGAATCAGAAATGAAGAGATCCGCAGGAGAACCAAGGTAACCGACGTAGCCCGAAGAGTTGCTAAACTTAAGTGGCAGTGGACAGAGCACATTGCTCGCAGAACAATGGCCAATGGGGCCTAAAGGTTCTGAAATGGTGACCGGATATCGGAAGACGTAGCGTTGGAACGTGGACCGATGACCTGAAGGCCGTAGGAATCCGCTGGATGCAAGAAGCACAAATCTACAAGAAGTGGCGATGCTTGGGGAAGGCCTATGTCCAGCAGTCCACGTCTATCGGCTGTAATATTTAATGATGATGATAATGAAATTCATGGTTGTTATTAATAATTACTATTGTTTTTAATTCAACCATACACTATTACCTAAAATGCCCGCAAAAAGAATGACAACGCCAATAATGTTCCCACTGCTATCAGTCATGTCTCCTCTATCTTAGGGCGAATTTCACCATTGAAACTGAAAGCGATCAGGACATCTAAACCGCGTTCAAGAGCTGTCATTGTCAATATTACATAACAATAATAATTATTATTTAATTGAAGTAACAACACTCATAGTCTTAGTAACAATATGCTTACAAACTATGTTAGTAAAACATTAACACAGAAACAATTTGTGACAACACTGCTGCAAGTTGACAGGCCCAGCCGATACCTTGCAGCAGTGGTTCACAAACGCACAATCTAGCCTGCTTGCTACCATAGACCGGATGCTGTTGATGCTACCCCGCACCCTACTAACCAGGGATGCGCACCGCTTCTGCATCACAGTGTAGAAGGTGTTAACGCGCGCTTCAGCAAACATCCCTGATGCGATGTAGTATTGGGGCAACCCCATCAGCACCCTGAATGCGTTATTGCATTGAACACGAAGGGCGCTGTATGATTTCTGAGTATAATGAGCACACAGACGTCAAGAGTAAAAATACGTGCAGTAAGCACTAAATATATTGCGCTTGACCTCTTTATAGGCATGCCTGAATCTGCGGGCAATCGTGTTAGCTCTCACACACAGCGCCCTCCGATCCCTGTCAATATCCTCATCATCTTTGAGTATATTGACCCTAAATTAAATTTAATAAAGAGATAAAAGGCAGCTCTTGAACGAGGATTAAATGTGCTGATCGCGTTTAGTTTTATTGGTGAAATGCACCCTAAGAAGCATTGGGCCATATCCATCGCCCACTACGCGAGCTCAGTTCGGGATGTCACGATGTCTGCGAAAATTCGGTTGACATGTCATTTTCCTGACGATATTTTCGTTTACCTTTTTAAGAGCATTAGTGGTAAAATAAACTGTAAAAGTAAACTTCATGCTTGCTTCGGTTCGAACATAGGAAACGCAAAGGAAGTCTGCGATCCTAATCCACTCAACCATATAACCTTTAAGCACACACCTCTTACAACCGATAGAGGTTCTTCGGAAGACAAACATATGCGTCGAATGGATTTAACCAAAGATACACACGCAGTTTGTTGGTAATAATTACCATAGGATGCGTGAAGTTTGTCTACTTCCGGGTGATCATCTTCTTTGCCGATGTTCACACACGTAGCAAGGAGCAATTAGTTAACGTACACTAATTGGTGGTTCGTGTGATGTCCTGCGGGCTGTGAAAGTAAGTTCTCTAAACGTGGTGAGAAAGTTATTTCGATAATTGTTTGACCTTTCTGAATGTTCAGTACCTATATTTTTTTTATTGAGAATAGATTGGGGAAAAATATGAGCACTTTTATGAACTGTGTTAAAATTAAACTATTTGGAGCCACTCCTGCTCACAAAAAAATATTATTAAATGATAGGTGCTTCCATGTCGCTCTTCATTTATTTGATTACTGACAAAACTAAATGTGCGTAGGAATAATACCAACATTAATAACTACGTTGATAATACAGTAGAAACAAAAAAAAAGTTCTTGAAAACATACCTCGGTAAACTTATATTCTTGCACCCGTTTTCTCCATTCCCTCTCCACAATCACAACATTGTCAGCTTTCCCAGAGATTGCACAAAAACTAATCTAAAGATTCCATCTCCTTAATCCGATACAATGTTTCAAGAAATAACATTTAGTTTCACACAAAAGTGAGCAATAATAGGATCCAATCAAGAAAGAAAACTCAATTTCAAAAGTGTCTCATTTTTTCTTTTACGTGTTATCTTTAGAGGGATATTTTCTTTAATGTTTGAGTTATGAGTGAAAAAAAGAAATAAATGTGGGGATTAAAGTACCGAACATATGTGTTTTATATTGCCTATCTGTATCTAAATAAGACATGCTTCAGAAAATATCTTCTTTCTTTCAAACTGAGTTGAAAGCTTTATTCAATTCATTACACACAAGAACCAATTTCTCATTTATATGTTTCATTGCATTCATGTATCTTCATAGATTACCAAGATTAATTAAATGCATCTGGCATTTTATCTCACGATATTAATAGGCGAGCAAAAATGTCAAATGCCAATGTCTGTATGCATACGTGAATATTGAATAGACACGTATAGCATAGGTATTCATGCAGGTGAACGTGGGATTCCTAATAGACTAGGACCTATAATGTATTCTCTTGAGGTGTGGCTATAATTTAGATGAATGTCAAACGAATTAGTGCGTTGTAACGTGTTGTCTAAGCATAGGTGGCGTAGCGTGCGTTACTTTTGGGTATAATTTGATTTGGGGAATTACTGCGATATACGGTTTACTGTTTGAATTCATTTATTTCTAAAGATTACAAATCACTTGTACAGAAATAAATACAAAATATTACTTAATTTATACATTTTACATGCCACATGTTATTTAAAATAATATTACAAAGAGAAAAGATTTGATTTTTTGTATGTTTATTTTTTACGCTGTCACGCTAAAACGGCCCAGCGGATTTAAATGACATTTCGCACATAGGTAGACCATGACCTGGATTATGACATAAGTTATTTTTTATCCTGATATTCCCGCGGGATCGAGACTTAATGCGGGTAACACCGCGGGGTACAGCCAGTAATAATTATAAAGAAACTGCGTTTTAATTTTGTAGGATAATAAAGTCGGTATTAAACTCGTTAGACATGACGCTAGACTTCTTTGTGTTTGCAGAATGGTTTTGTTAATTATCAGTCCACTAATCATGCACATAAGTTCGGCTGAAAGCTAAGTTCATTTGAACTTAGGTTGATTACAGAATCAATCTTGCAACTTGAAGTTGAACAAGCTGAAACAACCGTAAAGATTGAATTCTCCTAATTTTTCAGATTCCGCTTTCCACAGTTCTAAAAGTTTACGCCACCAGCTAAAAATAGAAGATTTTCATAAAACCGAGGTTTGAAACAATTCAGTTCAAAGCCACACATACCATCATCCTTTTAACCTATTTCTGGTTGCACTTCACTTAGTATTCTGAAACTATCTTGTACTGGCATTCATACAAAGGAATTTTACAGTCGTTGAAAAATCCAATTTGTCGTTTGATATAGGAGATGAGATCGTGTGGAATATTTAAAGTGGAGGTGTAAGATGATATGTAATGTTTATTATTACAAGCTTTTATTTCACTTGCCTTGTTGGTTAGTTAGTATGTATGGGTCAAATTTTGCAACTTAATTTTATAACAGTTATCGCAAACTGGTTGAGCTGAAATTTTGCATACAGCTTTGGTTCGGATAACAATGCACACTTAGCTATGTGACATCATTTTAAATCCAATATGGTAGACTCCCAAAGATGGCGGACCAATTCATTTTTAGTACAACTGAAATATTGAACAAGCTTGTTTTTAAATTAGTAATTTTATTTGACTTGTAGGGTCATGGTTTGATTTTTTTTCCGGGTGTGTCTATGTTTAATGTTAGTAGTTATCGTGTTAGTGAGTACGTTGCCCGATATTAGCAGATCGGGAGGCAAAGTTAGGTACGTTCTGGTGTACGACGATCGCTTACGCCAGAATCCTCAAACGATAATTAACTTCAGGATAGTTTGTTGATCTGTTCCTTAATTTGCTTTGCTCACAAACATTATAGTCAGGAGACATATTGTGTAAGTTAGTTCTAAATAAAAGAACAGTGAACTTTGCACTACAAAACAATGAAGTCATATAAAAGTTTTGATAGTCCAAGCTTTGCTTTTAACTCTTCATATTCATATTTCTTTGCTTCAAATGTGAAAATAAAGTAGTTCGCTAATAAATTTACAAGTAGTTTTGCAAATCATATTTTAAAAGAACAATCTTGAAATAACACAGAGTTGGAATCAATACCACTTTACTCTTATATTGAAACAAGAACAATATCAGTATCCATACTATAATTATACAAATTCGAAAGTAAATCTGTCTGTATTACCTTTTCACGCCTAAACCACTGAACGGATTTCGATAAAATTTGGCAATAAAATAAATGATAAAGGAAATAAATGATATCCTGGGGAAGGATATAGTCTACTTTTTGTCCCGGTAGTACGTTCCCGTGGGATAATTTCCGACAATCACGCGGGAGAAGCCGCGGGCAGAAGCTAGCTAGTATAATATAATATTTTAGCTCAAAGCCAAAGCCACAGTGAGTTTGCCCCTTTATTTTGCAATGAGCGTTCAGTTTGCGTTCGGAAGTGCTCGGTCATTTTCGTTAGCATTCGGCATTCTGACTTGAATAATAATGGCGGCCTTTGCGTTGCATGCACGATTTGATCCAATTTTGGATTGATATTATATAATGTAGAAACTATTCTTAGCTGAAGTAATATATCTTTGTATAAAAGACGCTTTCCGTGTTGAGAAGTCAAGAAAGTCTTATGGTCCATTATTTTATTTTATTCAGCACATTTTCCAAACATGAAAATTACCTTGTATTTTGTCACATAAATTTTTCAGTTACAAATATGGTTTTATTTGACGTCTTAAGACTCTCTTATTCGATCAAAAGATTTATATTAATAAGTAGATATTCCAGGAAAATGTATTCAGTTTCATTCAAGGTGAAATTAATATCCTCATACAGCAATTTCTTCCCTGCAATTTCAATTTCGAAGGAATTCACGCAAAATAACAAATAATTTTATATAGCGAACACGTAGAAACTAACTCCACACTAAATATATACACCGACATGGCTAAATAAATGAGACTTGGCGCGACCCAGAGGTTTCCCGCCCGGATTATGGCGCCGAAATATTACTCCGAAAATTGAGGATTCGCCTAACATAAGCTAAGCGTAATTTTCATAATTTGTATTTCCGCGCGTGTTAGTAAAGAGAGATATTGAATAATTTTATTTCATGACGTCATACATTGAGTAGCGGCGAAGGTATACATTTTCTAGGTCGCTTATTAAAATATAGGCATGAATAACAAGTACTAAAATACTAAAATACTCAAATTAGTATTTCTTAAAACCTTTTTCGTACCAAATAACTTGAGACTTGGTACGGCTATCAACAATAAGGTTCCATAAATACTGCTAATTCTATAGATCATCTAAATTGATACAAAATAATTTGATAATCTGGTTTTTAGCATTTCAGATAGGTAAGAGCTAAATTCAATTATGAAAATATGTATGTAAGAAAAAATCTACATTTTAATAAAAAAAGTGAGACCTAATTTTAATAACTACTAGAAATAAAGATAAAATGGATTAACCATTTTTCAGATTAGCTAAAGTACATACATCTTTCATGGAGTACTGTGTTAAATGTTACAACAAAATACCTTGTGATATATTGCATATAATGAAAGAAAAAAATAAAACTTATATAAAAAGTACACTTTGTAAACAAGCATAATACAATTTAGAGGATTTTATCCGGGACAACAATGCTTGGAAACATGCTGGTCCAGCTCTATGGGACAATCCAGAGTCTAGACAAAATAAAACTGGTTTCTAACTTAATTGTATAATTTATTATTTTTGTGACATTGATTTACATTCTGTGATTACTTTAACTCACATAAACTGACTAATTACTTGTTAAAATTGTTTTAGGAAAATCGTATACTTTTACAATATTTGTGAATATGTGAGCACCATGGATCTATCACATAATTCATTTATCAGTCATTGCTTCATTTTTAATTATTTTTACCTATTGTGGTTGTATAGTAATTTTATTCTAGGTGATGCGTCTTCGCAAATAATTATATAATTTATTAATGTATACACAATATTATAAAACATTTTAAAAGAGTAACGCTGGAGCTTCTTACCCATTCGTTTCCATACGATATGACATTTTGGAAGGGGTGACTAGAATCAATTATATTTAAATGTAAATGTTAACGTTCAAAAGTGACTTTTATGTGCCTATTTGAAATAAATGCTTTGACTTTGAGATAATATTCTTCAAATTTCACTAGTTATAGTTTAGGCTAGGTTTATAAAACTGAAGTGTTAATCGACTTCGGTTGCTGACTGTACCTATTTGAATCAACCATCAAGTCAATCAATTATCCTTTTCATTATATGCTAACCTACATAGGAGCTAAAAGGTCAAGTTCACACTCACTGATTCCATCCCTATTACCTTTGTACATATTCATTTTCAGGCCACTTATTGTACGAGTAATACATATTGCCAAACATCGGAAGTAACAACGTTCAATTAATTAATATTAATCACTTTTTCTTCACTCCCAGTACACAAGGACAAGACTACCTTGATCCATCCATATGTAGTGGCATCTACAACGCCACATGCGAGCTACGCGTCACACTGACGTGACGCAAAATCCTGCATCGCGCAAGCAGAGTTTACCGCGCAACTAACATAATGTATGCAAGGTCCCGACATCAGTCTTTGCGCAGTTGCCCACCAGATACGACACCCGTCTGGTCGAAGGATCCTACCTTTTATGGAGGTATGACTGAACTATACACCCTGTTCCTCATGCCTCTAAATTACTTATATATCTTTTACTAGCTGTGCCCCGTAGTTACATCCGCATAAGTCTCGATCTCGTGCCTATGTTCTCATCCAAGTTATGCTCTAACCATGTGCCAAAGACGATGTTCCAGATATGTATGGCGCCTGGGCAAGCACCATGTACACTATATGTGACTAACGCTATACAATATAGTAACAGTTTTTCAATTTCAATATTACTTCGTTTCAATCTCAGATCAAGTAAAAAAAGGTAGATACCGCACGTGGAATAGAAAACTGTAACCATTTTTTTAACTATGTGTGAGTCAAAGAAGAGTTGCCACTTTTTTTTTAAAAGTCCCTGAATATTACGTAATAATAAAAATAGGTATTATGCGAATGCAAAAGTAAATCTGTCTGTTTGTTTGTTTATATTTTTACATTTACCGGAAACAATATTCCTTAACGTCGAAAAATCATAGAAACGTATTTCCTACGTTCAACATCTATTTGAATTTTCACACGTTTTTATCACTTTATAAATAGATAGTCCAGGGGTTGTGAGCACCCGGGTCGACGGCGCGTCGTGTTCCACGCGCGCCTCAAAGAGATGTCACCGTCATTGACGGGGTCCGATAGGGCCAATGCCTGCCGGGGTTGCGGATTGTTCGAAAGAGTTACCGTGGCCCTGGCGCACAAGCAAATGAAGGAACACGGGTGGGTTTTAGTCAGTAAGAGTCTGACACGCCCTTCCGCTCCGCCCAGAGCGGGAGAGGTCATTTGATGATTTCCCACCCAAAAAAAAAAAAAAGGGGTTGTGAGCAGGGAGAAAAAATACAACAAAAAGTAAAACAATTATGTATTTGAAAAAATATCTTAAAACAAAAAAAAAACGGAATTAATGAGTTAAAAACAAACCACACTAAATGAGGATGGTTGCCATTGTGGTTCATTTCGGCCCAGTCTTATAGCAGCTACCCATTCATCTCTTATTAAAATGTTCCTTGGAAACCTAAAACCATAATATTTCATAGTAAAACAGAAGGTATGTAAGTAAGTACTCAAGAATTTAAACAAAAACATAAACAAATTACAAAATAAATATTTACCTTGACTTCAATTAATGTAAGATACAATCACGTGATTAAAAAAAAACAACGTTCTGTCCACTCTCTACTTAATTATTTTTCTATTACTGCCTACAATTTACTTACCCACATTTTGGGCTAATAGAAATAAGAACTACTAGCAACACTCTCCCGGTACGTCATTTCGGGACATTGACATTATCTGTTCCGAATAACCTCAAAATTGTGTTGGATTGACAAAAAAAAATAGTTTTTTCACAAAAAGTGAAAAATTAAAACTAATTTACAAAAAAACAACCGACTTTCAATAAAAAACACTAAAGGGCGTGAAAAATAACTTTAATTTCGGAAGTCGGTGGCCAAAAACGAAAACACAAAAGCAAAAACGAAGACACCGACTTCCGAAATTAAAGTAATTTTTCACGTCTTGTAGTGTTTTTTTTGGAAGTCGGTTGTTTTTTTGTAAAAAAGTTTTTTGTTATCTATACACTTAAGGTGTAAAAACTACTGACACTATTTTTCAAGGGATGATTCTATCCATGAAACTGAACAACTTTCCCCAAGGAACATAGACCGAAAAATTAAAAAAAAAACGTCTTCCCATAAAAAAATGCGCAATCAGTTGATTGACTTACCTACTACGAGAAAAGCAACTTTATTTTTCGTATTTTGACTCATGTTCCTACAATGTAAACTTTGTGTCTGTACATCAAAAATATTCAAGGGGATGAAGGATACGTGAGAGAACACATTAGAATCATTTTTAATAATGTTTTTTTTTTTAAATATTTTTTAATCTTCTAATCATTGATATACATACCTACCTTCCATTTTTCTAAAGAAGAAACCTACACCGAACGTATACACGAATATATTTATACATTCGATTTTAATTTATTGTTCATTTTTAAGTATTTTCTGAGTTTCATTTATAACTTAACTAATAGACCACAGCATAAAATATTTTTCCCATTAACTCGGGTAACAGTTGAGCAGCTGGTATCACAATATTCACGCACACGAGTTGTCAATGTCAACTGACAAATGTCAAGTGGCGATGTCTTACACACACTACAATAATGAGTTGCCGCATTCACGGAGCTATTGTTTTTCGATAGCGCGGTATCTAGTCGAGCGCAGCGAGACTAATCATTTATCTATGGTTATCTTATTAAAAAACTTCCCAAATGATCATTTTTGTACGCCTGTACTCTTCTTCAAATATTTTGTTTAGTATTTTTATGAAAATCTTCTATTTTTTTTTTTTTTTCTTATTTGTCTATGTACATAGTGGTAGCCCAAAATCAAACATCTCCTTTAATCCAAATCCGTTCAAGCGTTTTAGCGTGAAATAATAACAAACAAAAAATCAAATATAATATTAGTTTAGATAAATGCGAAAGTAACTCTGTCCGTTTTCCTGTTACCTTTTAAGCCGAAACCACTGAACCGATCGTTATGAAAGACAGATAGGTATGGGGCCTAGAAAGGGATATAGGCTACTTTTCATCATGGTTGACATAAAATGTTTAATGTTCCTATTAAAAATAAAAATAACAAAAATACACGGAGACGAAGTCGCGGGCAGCAGCTAGTCTGAAATAAGCCAGAACACCTACTGCGTTCGGAAATTAATTAACTGGAACAATTAATCAGCAATAAACATTTAATATACGTTTTAATAATAACACCGTTGAAAGCTTTTCTCTGATTATTTTCGAGAAACGTTTGAAAATTCAGAAGCTAATTAGATTCTCGGAGAAAGCTTAAAATATTATGCTATGGGGAAGACTGGGAATAAGAAAGTAAACTAAGGTAATCCAACTAAAACACTATTATCGTAAATTTAAGGACCTAATTCAGTCCACTTCTTAAAGTTTTGTAACACCTAGTGCCCAAATGTCAAAGTCGTCATTTCTTCCTGAGTGAAAAAGAGCGCGTTATACATCGTATATAGCTCCATCTCGGTCTCTCATGAGCCGAATGGGATCGCTTACATCACAAGTCACAGTTCCAGACTAAATGAAAGTTACGTTTACGTCACGTTTAGTTACGTTTTGGTCTGAGTCTCTAAATGTCAGGGAGCAAAATTATTTGCTACTTTGTCTTTTTTATGTACTTATTTGTGAACCTAATGAAAATATAACGTGTTTAGGAACTGAATATTTTGGGATACTGTAATGTTTAAAATCAAATCAAATCATTTATTGGTTTGCAAATATGGGTATTTAGTAAATAGATAGATAGATGCTTTATTATTTAAGAGTCCTCCATGTTCTACCGTTACATGGGCATGCAACTCATATTATTATTTAATTTACACAAATTTAAAGATATTATAATTATAAATAATAACTAGGAAAATAAAATAATACAAAACTTTTTTACAAAAATCAACCATCTTCCAAAAAAAAACACAAAAAAACGTGAAAAATAACTTTCATTTCGGAATCTTTGGTTTTGTATTTTCGTTTTTGGCCACCGACTTCCGATTTAAAGTTATTTTTCACGTTTGTTGTGTTTTTGTTTGGAAGACGGTTGTTTTTTTTGTATACCAATACTTGATATGTAAATAACAGTGACAGGAAATTATTAAAACATCATATAAAATATAAATATATATAAATATATATTATATTTATATAAATATATTATAATTATAAAATATAAACAATATAAACTAAGTGGAAAAAATATGCAGTATTAAGGATAACTCAAAAAATACTGATCAGAACTTGATCAAATTTAAATGGGACCACATGTGAAGCTGCCGCTATCAAATAAAAAAGAATCGTTCAAATCAGTTCACCCAGATAAAAGTTCTGAGCCTAAACACGTAAAAAAAAAACATGCAGTCGAATTGAGCACCTCCTCCTTTTTTTTAAGTCGGTTAAAAATACAAATTTATGTCAAATCGTTTGAATAACCATTAAAATGTCACAATAATAAAAAAATGTCAGTCAGTGATTCATCATTAAGGAAGTCGTCAATTGTGTAATATTTTTTTTCAATTCGTGAGTGAGTAGTATAGTAAAGTTCGCTGTGTATATTTTTGGCTGGGAAAATGCTCCACCTTATCATACATTTTTGTGCCTGAAAGAGTTATTATATGCCTATAAAGGCACATAATTACTTGTTCAGCTATTTCACGACGACAAAGTTACAAGATTAATGGATGAAATTGGGCTGGAGCAATAATTAAAATTATAATTTGTACATCGAGTTAAAGAGTAAAGTTTTTTCTTTACATTCTTTTCACATTCAAAAACGTAATTATTATTAAAAAAAACTAAGTAAAACTACAGTTTTTTCATCTCCTAAATTAAGACAGTCCGTCATTTTCGCTAGATATTTCATCGCCGAGAGCGTCATAAAAACTTTTTTAAATCCAGGCAAAAATGCTAAGCGAGAGCAAGAACTACGCCCCAAAAACAATAGTGTCTTGTTCCCTTCAACCTATAACCTTAAAAGGAACTGCTTATGTCAGTGATGGATTTGCTTTCCGGGCAAAGTAAGGAACGTCGACTCTGCCCGTTTTTCTTAGTATGTTTTGTGTTGCTTTATTTCCTAAATATATTGCCTTTTGTCGAGTGCCTTGATTCAGAACTCTATATTTAGTACAAACTTAATATAACATTTAATACGATACATTAAAGGTAACGAATTTCTGTCCTTCCTATATTAAACAGAATTTTCTGAGCAAATTAATGAAATATAATTATTCCACTTTCCATGTTCTCTCTTTTCAAATTAAGGCGAATATTTGTTATGTAACTGGCATTCAAGATTTCATAAAATCTTCTTTTCATCTAGAAACCAAAGCTATATTAATAATATCATCCTTATGTACTGTGTATTACCACTTACTTCGCTACTATTACTTACAAGTAATATTAAGCACTTTTATTGAGTACATGACCCAGCTATATTAATATAATCGCCCTCAGTGACCGACCAACACAAGTGCTATCGCAAATATGGCCTTTCCTAGCATTTCATTAGCAACAACAGAAATACGGAATCTTATCTGTTCTTAAACAGTCTGACCGGTTAAACGAGGGACATACTCGAGGCCATGGTAACTTCTGCTTACAAGTAATGAATAACAACATTAATAAATAAAAAATTAAAACAAGCATGAATCATCCACAAAAAACCGCAGAATCTGATTGTATTAGTCAGGGTAATTAATAGTTAAGCAAATTGGGACCTTATGTCAATTTGCTGTGTCAGTCAAAGCCATGCCATACAACTGAAAAATAATATCAGTTGTGATTTTAATATACGGACAATTTAAGTTGGAACTCAATTTGTTTAATAATTAATTTCCCTCTCTTTACATAATAATATGTATAAGCGAAGAAGTGTAGGATAATCTTGCGTGGGCGATCGCATCGATCTTGAACGAATAGAAATAGCCTTAGATAAGCCAGAAGGTTTGCTCCATACTTTAAACGGGGTTGAGCGTAGGCAAAAATGTTAATTCCCACACTTATTGATAGAATACTCTGGTAATAGAATACTAATAGAATACTCTGTATTATGTATACCATAAAATTACAGATATAAATGTAGAAAAAAATGTGAAAATTGAAATGATGATGATGTGATGTATGATAATCATGTGATGTATGATGATGATGTGATGTAAAATGTGTGTAAATGTATGTGAGATATAGATGTATGTATGTATGTATGTATGTATGTATGTATGTAGATGTTGTGTGAATTTTATTGAAAAAACTTTTTTACAAAAAAACAACCGACTTCCAAAAAAAACACTAAAACACGTGAAAAATAACTTTAATTTTTGGAAGTCTGTGTCTATGGTTTTGTATTTTCGTTTTTGGCTACCGACTTCCGAAATTAAAGTTATTTTTCACGTGTTTTAGTGTTTTTTTTGGAAGTCGTTTGTTTTTTAACCAACTTCACAAAAAGGAGGAGGTTCTCAATTCGTCTGTATGTTTTTTTTTTTTTTTTTAATGTGTGTTAGCTCATAACTTTTTTTTGGGTGAACCGATTTGGATGATTCTTTTTTTATTTGATAGGTAGTGCTTTACATGTGGTCCCATTTAAATTTGATCAAGGTCTGACCAGTAGTTTTTGAGTTATCTTTAATATTGCAAATTTTTTCCACTTAGTTTATATGGATGATGTGTTAATAATTTCCTGTCACTGTTATTTACACACCAAGTAGTGGTATACGAATTTGTGTGGGGTAGGTACCGCAACTAAAAAGTGAAAAATAAAAACTTTTTTACAAAAAAACAACCGACTTCCAAAAAAAACACTAAAAGACGTGAAAAATAACTTTAATTTCGGAAGTCGGTGGCCAAAAACGTAAATATAAAACCAAAGACACCGACTTCCGAAATTAACACACATAAAAAAAAAAAAAAAAAAAAACAATTATTTATTATGGTTTTATTTGGGTGAGAGAGTTGAATACTGAATAAGTAAAAACTAAATGCATTTGATGGTTGTATCATAATCATAATTCATACAGAGATTATAATTTATTTTAAAAGCATTGTTCTCATGTAAGTGACTCTATGACATTTTTGATCTTTAAACCTATAAGTGAATAGGTAGTTAGTTACCCTCCCAGAATATTTAAATTTATCCATGGTTTAACCAGTCACCTTGCACACTATAGATACCTCTATCTAGCCTTTGGTAAGCACTACTTAGCCCGGACTTAGCCCTACGCTTTAATTCAAAGTTACGAGTCGACTCTTTCGTAACGGCTAAGAATAGTCCACGAGTACAGTACGATTCATACTTAATGGCGGCTGTGAAGTGCGCTATTCACTGCGCAGTACCTCACCCCTCACCCCCGCTGACACGTGAATTGGTTATTGCGCAGCGACTCGCCTCATGTTCCGAGCCGCCATTAAGTTTGAATAGTACTATACTGCACCTTTGTTTGGCACGGGGCGTACATAAGATTATTGTAATCTGCTTCTAATTGTAGAGGGCGACCTGTGTAGATGTTGTTTTGTTTCATAAAACTGGTGTTACTTTTATGGCTTACTTTGTACAGCTGTTTGGGTAGGTACGTTGTAGGAAGTGTTAGTTTTAAGCTGGTTTTAAATTGAAATAATTTTTGTACGAATAATCAAAATAATCTTTAAAATTGCTGAAAATACATAGCTTGAGAAGTTGTTACCTATTGGATACAATTCCGTCTAGGGCACACACAAACACTAGGGCCGTGGGATCCGAGTGCTCATCGAGTATTTCGGGACATCGCCGACCGATCGGTCGACTCTTCACGCGACTCGCCTTTGGCCTATTTTTAGCCCAAAAAAAATGTATTGCCATCCAACGTGGCAATGCTGCCAGCCTTTTGGGCACTTTCTCAATTGACAGCGATGCGGAAAAATTTTTTGATGCTCAATGGGCGCTTCCTTTTTTATTATATACCTGTATATAATTTATATATGAGCTTGTATATCCAATCATACTTTGAAATTAAATTACAATTACTTAAAAAATAATCGTCTAAGGATTATTGTGATCAATTCAATGGATCTAAAAAAAATGCCTTAAGGCTCCAGCAGACAGGCGCAACGCGACAGCGCGACGCGACTGTTGTAGAACGATTTCCATGAAGTTTTCATAGAAAGTGTTCAACTAGAGTCGCGTCGCGCTATGGCATCGGGAGCCTTTATAGTACGCGGAACAACATTACGTATTCAAAAACTTTCACAATCAATTCACAACTATTGAAGAACACGTCCTACAAATGGATTCACAAACTGGCATAAAACTTGGACTCAATCCCGATTTCTTTCTCCAAAACTTCAAAAAGAACAACTAGTTCTGGAATAAACTTTTCCGTTTGTATTTCCCTTACCCTAAATACACTTAGATCACTATTTTATTGTATCACGCTTTGACTATACAGAGTGTATTTTTGAGACGCAGCCGTAAGCGCAGATACCTTAACCGTTGTAGCTACGAAGACAGTCTTAGGGCCCGTTGTTAGATACATAGTTAAAAATTACCAATAGTCAATTTAACCATTAGTCACTTGACAATAGTTAAAGTTTAACTACTCTGTCTGCGCATGGTTAACTTTCATAGCAAATTGACCTTTTTTTAACTATAGTTAGCTTAACCATTTGTCAAACAACATACTTCTGTCATTTTTAACAAATTGTTAGTTTAACTAACGCATTTTAACTATTAGTATGTTTGACTACTGATCAAACAACGGGCCCTTAGGAGACTGTTCTTAACTTTTTTTAAACATTTTCGTCCGCTTTCGCAGATTTTGATAAAAATATGCAGTCAGCAAGAAGATTTTCTTTTTTTAATACCAATCGATCCTGCTACTAAAAAGGAATAAAAAAAACTGTATCGAACCAACTGAGGTTCCAGTACTAATCTTGAAAAGTTAGAAATCATTAAAAAAAAAACCATCCGTTTCGTAGGATATGACACTCCATCTTACTTTTTTATGAAGAAAAGCAGATCAAAATGTCGCAAAAAGTTAACGTAACGGTTAACGTCCGTTACTGCCCCTCAAAAATCACCCTGTAAAGTCCCAATGCCAAGTCCGTAACGTATATCTTAATTAAACGAACACTGGACGCCAAGGTTCGAGAAATCAAGAGCCACTATATACCGTAAAAGAGCTTACACAAATTGAATTTGTTAAAAGAAATCCCTACCAAGTGCGATGAATGAAGACAATGCTTGTGGATGAAAAATACAGGACAGTATTGGAGATAAAAAGAGAGCATTACCTTTCCATTTAACTGTTAGAATTTATATATTTATATATACGTTTATTTCTTTTAGCATTAGTATTTATTTAAGTATATGTCATTGTTATTTATTTTTGTATTATATGTAAGTATATTTAATATCCTAGTTTAAGACGTCACCAATAAAATTCTTCTCTTCTTGTTCTACACACTATTGTCTACATTTCTTTTTCATTTCTCCTTTCGCAGTTCTGCTGGAAGAAATTTCTTAAGAAATAAGCAGTACCTTTGTACTTAATACTAATATCTGTATCTATTTTACTGTGTGTACATACATAATAAAATAAATAAAACGCGTTTTGTGGAACGAAATATTCTGATATGTCGACCTCTTTCTTGAGCCTTCAATCTGGTACGAATGTACAAGATAGCGTCTTCAACAGTGAATGTTGTAATAAATTTGAAGACTTAATTTATAAAGTCAAATTAAATTAGCTAGGGTAACTCCACAGAGTAGATAGGTATCGATGTCTGAACATGATAGTACAAAATCAACATCGACCGGAGGTACTAGTTTATCAAACTCAAACTCAAAGCATTTCATTAAAACTATTACATTACAAAATTTACACTTTTGAACTGTCAAGGAGTCGGTCAGTCAGAAAGATAAAGCTAGTTACCCATTTCAAAGCGTAGCAGGTACCTATGGAGAAGAATAGAAAAAATAAATTGTTACAAAATATTGGTCACATCATTCATGTTGAAAATATACATGTGACAACGACGCAGAACGTTAAAACGTCCGTAATAAAAAGTAAAAAAAAAACAATTCAAAAATATTATTTAATTAAAATAAGCCATGGCAGTTAAGAGATGACCAGTCCCAACTGACGGCGCCTTTTCACAAACAGACGCATGGATCAGCACCATCTAGCACCACCATGAAGGAAACTGAAAAATCTAAATATACGCCACCACCAGTATGCGTAGCATGGCCTCTATAGAAACAGAAGAAACGGAAGAAAAAATGACAGATTGTAGAAACATTTCTACGGCGCGATGTCAAAATTTTAAAAAAGAATGACGTTTTGTTACGAAAGTGATTTGACTTCTCTTCGTAGAGTAGAGATAGTGATAGAGATGTTCAAGCTACGCATGCAGCGAGACATTTGAGTGAGCACGACTATACCCTTAGCAGCCAGGGCACATTCAAGTCAATGATAAACGTACCCAGTAGCTTTATAGTACTCGCACAGATGTTATGCAATTATTTATTACTAAAAGATTGAATCTATACAACACAAAGATAGTCTTACAGTTTCGTTTAGTCATCGATACCCATAACGTCTGTGGAGTTTAATTTGACCCTTTATAAGTACAGTCAGCCCCAAAAAGATGTATACATTGACTAGTAACCATTTTATTGTCAACAACCTTAGTTCCATAACATTATATCCACCGTTAAGTTAAAAAACATAGTATACAATTTATTATACCAAAACAATGTTCATAGAAATAGTTCCAAAACAAGGTAAACTAGACTAACAACGTCATACGCCTTATATCAAATGACATGTATTTAACTTCGTTTAATCGAAGAACCTGAATATTATTTTTGTCCTCCTAACTTCATACATGACGTCATTGACGTGTCATTTGTTTTCAGATTTTTGATTTGAAATACAAATAGGTAAATCTTGATCGTTGTTTAGGCTTTTTAATGCGGTTACTCGCCTGGTACTCGTGTCTAATTAAAATTTCATGATTAATTTAGAGCATTGTATTACAATACTGCGCGAGCTCGACGTTTTCGACTACGACTAAAGAGCGTTCGCTTTTGTAACCACTCGAACTGTGATGATACGTACATGTATCATCGATTTAAGTATAATGCTTGGTTTTCCGCACTCACTACTGCAATTTTACGAATTAAATCATTATAATTATACGCTTTGTAATGTTCGCCGGGACGCATTTACGAATGAAATACTCGAATCTGAACTGTTACATTACACGCAAATGCTCCCGGTGAGTGGCTACCTTAAGACGTGATTGTTGTCATGACAATAAAAAATGATGTCAGTCTGACGCGTTAAAGTAAATGGCACTTGTTTATGGCATCGCATTTTCAACTAACACCTCCACTCGAATTTAAAGTTTTGAATTGAATGAACTTTTTTAGTTGTTTACCTCGTTATTGAATGATTACTGTATACATATTTGTGAGATTTATGTAGATTACCTTGTTTTGGTCACAGGTTGAATAGATGTTTTGGAACGAAACTTTTCCTTTGTTTTGGTAAAATAAATTGTATACTATGTTTTGTACCTGTACGGTGGATACAATGTTATGGAATAATGGTTATAGACAATAAAAAGGTTCCTAGTCCGTGTAAACATCTTTTAGATAAGATAAGATAAGATAATTTATTTGTCCAAAACATGCACACAATATATGCACACAAACATACACACAATAACATAGCATGCAAGATGTTACATCAAATTAATCACAGTCATGTTTTGCCTCAACGGGCGGCGTACAAATATAAATAGGTAAACATCAAATAATTACAAATTTATCCATTATTCAAAGCATTACAAATTAGAACATAGAAATTAAAATATACTATATCATAGTGTCATAAAATCAACTTATTAGAGAAAATGTACAATAAAATAGCAATTAAATGTCAAAGTAAATAGGAACAAAATCTAGATATATCAAACAAGTCAGAATAATTTATCAGTCCGAAATTCGTCAGTGCTGTAATAGGCTTTCTCTAACAGACGGCTTTTTAACCTACTTCTTAATTTTCCTTTTGAATATTCCCTCCAATATTTTGGCAACGTATTATAAAGGATCGGCGCCATACAAAATATACTTTTACGCAGTAGAGCTGTCCGGGATCTAGGAATGCAAAGTTTGCTATTGTCGCGTCTGTTTTGAATAACTTTATCTGACAATAGGGGGAATAGGTTTCGGTTCGATTTGACAAACATAATGGTCTCTAAAATGTACATGGATGGAAGGGTTAATATTTTACATTTTTTGAAAAATGGTTTGCAGCTGTCAATAACATGAAGTCCAAACATAGTTCTAAGGCACCTTTTTTGGGAATAACTGTACCTACTTCGCGTTGATCTATGACTGCCTCGTTGGTATATGGTTACAAGCATGACTATACTGAGGTTATGAGTTCCATATCTGGGTTTAGCAGTATTATTAGGTTTTTCCTTATGGATATTTTCAGTAGCGGCCTAGAGTCTGGATCATTGCCCGAATAACGCATAACTGGCGGAGTTTTGGAGAATACATGTATGTAATTAATACATTGTGTACTAAGTTTGAATGGAAATAAGTTATCATACAAAGATGTACTGAAATTACAAAAGGCTCTTATACTCACAAAGACGAGAAAGATCAAAAGTTGATACTACAGGATGTGTTAAAGTTTTAATTAACAATGTTTTTAACAACCTGATTTCCTTTAGTGATTAAAATAGATTGTCAGATAAAAAGTTTTCGCCTGACAAAATAAAGTACAACTTGATTAATTATGAAATCTTAATTACTGAGAGTAAATTGTGTAAGTAATACTTTACATTATTACTAGCCTATGCCCGCGGCTTCACGCGCATGGAGGTCGGAAATTATCGCACGGGAACGTAGTACCGGGATAAAAAGTATCCTATTCTGCAATCAGAATTTGAATCATTTTGAAGGATATTGCTAAACTATATTATAGCTAATAAATAGCGCAATTAATATTGTTTAACTGTCAACATGAAAGCCATTCCTACTGATAGTGTGTTACGCAATTACCCCAGAGGTTATAAACTATGCGTGCCAAATTTCATCCGACTTCGTTTAGCCTTTTTTGCGTGATTGAGTAACAAACATACAAACATTCACATTTATAATATTATTATAGTAAGATTTAAAAGTTTATTATAAACGTGGCCTTTGTTAAAGGATTGGAGGTGGCGTTCGAAAATAAATTAGAAACAATGTAGGACATTATGCTATTATCAAAATCAAAATCGTTTATTTTTGCCAACACGGGTAGGGAAAATAGATGTTATACATGTTTTGATAATGTTCTCCATGCTCTGCCGTCATTTGGGCATGCCAAATTTTACACATAAATTAACAATTTACTATCAAAATACCATGCTGAATAACAATAAATATTATTAAATTGGAAAATTATTTTAACCGTTTTATTTTTCAATGTCAAGAAGTATCTAGCAGTTTAAATTTAAATAAATGTCATAGTAAATAGTGAATAAACAAATAAAAGCCCTAGATAAATAATAATTGTATGTTACAGATTTGTAATAAAACTCCTTCACTCCAGTATAGGTATTAATTAATTTAGTACTACAATATAACAACTCCGTATATATGCAGATGGAAACCAAGAATGTAAAAATACCAATTGTGCGTCCGACCTCAACGCCACAACCGAACAACCCCCCTTATCATTTTCGCTCTCCCTCCATTACCTTTTTTTTGACAGCCTTTCCAAAGAGAACTACGTGTTGGTATTTCCAGCACAATTGGTCGATTACAAATAATCGAATACAAGAATAAATTACATTAAAACTTTGATCACAATAAATTGCGTCAAATAGTCCAATTATAAATCAAAACCTAACACATGTCATTTCTATTATTGAATATCTGATTAATATTATTGGCCATAAGGATTCCCTTTTAGATACTCCTTCACACTGTAATAAAAAAAAGCTTTAATATTTCCCAGGAAAAACAGAATCTGACATTACAATATGTTAATATGTATCAATATGTTAAGAACTATTCCAAATTATTTAAACAAGTTTGTAGCGAAGCTAAGTGTCGCTATTTAAGCTCCAATATTAAAAATAGTCAAAATAAAATAAAAACCACTTGGGAAATTATAAACAATGAGACTGGAAGAGACAGAAAGCGTAGTAGTGACTACAGCCTTAATATTAACAATAAAGTTATTAAAAAAGATTTAGAAGTTGCCACAGTTTTTGAAAATTTCTTTGCCGATATTCCAGTCTCAACCACAAAAACTTTAAATTCTGCACCCACTGTTGCCGAGTCCCTATTGAAAGAAAATGTTGATATTTGTAACCATGTATTTAATTTCGACTATGTTAGTGCTCGAGATATTATTAAAACTTTCAATACACTTAATGTAAAAAAAACTGCTGATCTATGGGGAAATTCCGTAGAGGTTGCAAAATGTATAATCAACACTGTAGCGCCTGAATTGGCAATTATTTTTAATAAATGTATTGACTATGGAGTAATTCCTGACTTAATGAAGAGTAGTAAAATAATACCTTTGTTTAAATCGGGAAGCACATCAGACCCCACGAACTTTAGGCCAATTTCTGTGCTTCCCACCTTCAGTAAAATATTTGAAAAATTGATGCTAGATCAATTGCAGAAACATTTTAATAAACATAAATTATTAAACAGTAAACAATTCGGTTTCACAAGGGGTCGCTCTACTACCGATGCTGGCGTTGAGCTTCTTGCACATATTTTTGAGGCCTGGGAGAAGTCGCATGATGCCCTAGGTATTTTTTGTGACTTGTCTAAGGCTTTCGATTGTGTTTCTCATGATACATTGGTCAGGAAATTACATCACTATGGTGTTAGAAACACTGCCTTGGATCTTCTTATTTCTTATTTGAATAATAGGATCCAAAGAGTGGACTTTAACGGCAAGCGATCCGCGGGATCTATTGTCAGTATGAGAGTTCCACAGGGCTCAATTCTTGGCCCGTTTTTATTTCTCGTATATATTAATGACCTACCTTACCTTGTAAAGAATAGTCATGAAATAGTGTTATTTGCAGATGACACATCACTTTTATTTAAGCTTAAACGACAACCGACAGTTACTGACGATGTAAATAATGCTATCGCTAAAATAGTGCATTGCTTTAGTGTTAATAATTTACTTTTAAACGAGAAAAAGACTAAATGTATTAGATTTCTGACACCTAACGTTAAACAGGTGAAAACCAATGTACTAGTAAATGGGACGGAATTGGATCTTGTGGACACCACTGTGTTCTTAGGTGTTACTTTGGACTCGAAGCTACAGTGGGGCCCACATATAACCAAATTGTCGAAGCGGCTAAGCTCTGCAGTCTACGCGGTCTATAAAATCCGTCATTTGACTGATGTCGAAACAGCCCGATTAGTATATTTTAGTTATTTCCATAGTGAAATGTCGTACGGCATTTTGCTGTGGGGAAATGCAGCCGACATTCAGGCTATTTTTGTGCTGCAGAAACGAGCCATTCGAGCAATTTATAACCTTAGTTGTAGGCATTCACTGAGGGATAAATTTAAGGAAATAAACATAATGACTGTCGCATCTCTATATGTATATGAAAACTTATTTATGTAAAAAAGAATATTAATCTATATTCTAAACACAGCGACATTCATAACATAAATACTAGATACAAAGATTTACTTATTGTGCCCTCGACTAGGCTCCAAAAAATTAGTAATTCATTTAAGTGCCAAAGTATACGTTTTTACAACAAACTCCCAAGTCTTGTTAAAGAACTGAGCCTCAATAAATTTAAATCATTTATTAAACAGAAACTCTGTCAAAAAGGTTTCTATAAAGTTAAAGATTACTTGGATGACAAAAAGGCTTGGGATTAATTAAGCTACTTCAATGTACCCCCAAGCAACAATCCATTTTATACTGTGATTAAGTGTTTTAGAATTAATAATGTCATTTTTATTGAATTACATGACATAACATATTATGATTTTTTGATGACATTTAAAGAGAAACCTGTCTGTGAATGTGAGTAGCATGCAGGCTAGATGAAATACATGATATTCATTTTAATATTGTGAATGTGAAGACTATGTGGGTCATTGTTGCTTTTTTTTTTCCTTTCAGGTAGTTTTAATCTTAGTCTGGCAGTTTGAGTAATTTTTGTGGCCTACCCAAATGTCCTTTCTTTGGTATTGCTTGTTGAATCGTTGAGCTCCTTAAGTTCTGAGTTGAGCTGCACGATTACTGACAAATGCGTGCACTGACTGGACAGGTCCACTCATTCTGTGTGGTTTTTCCTCAAAAGACCATTTCAGACATAAATCTACATGGTCTTCGCATAATCTGACAAAGATTATATCTGGACTTTAAAAGAGACTGTGACCTCTGAGTTTGTTTCGGCCTTTCTTCTCAGAGTAGTCAGATAGGAAACGCCGACCTCATCTAGTTTTAAAATATCATTGACGTGTAAAAGTGTTTGTACAAACCTATTTACAGAAATAAAATCATTTATCATTTATCATTTATCACAAAATAAATAATATTTTCCTGACATTCTAAATGCTTTAAGCTGTAATGCTGCATTCTAAGTGCGGACATGCCGGTTTCCTCACGATGTTTTCCTTTACCGTTTTGAGAGCAGTGGTGATGAAATAATTTACACAAAGTAAAGCATCTATCTGGGTTCGAACCATACTACCTACAACCCGTAAGTCGCGACTGTTACTATTGGGCCACCATTGCTGCAAATGCTTTAAATCAAATCAAATCATTTTTATTTCAGGAATATACCCATATAGAAATTAAACCAGATTACAAATAAATTATTAAAAATAAATTAGATATTAAATTAATACAAAACAATGATATAAAATAAAATAAATTAAAACATTACATTACAACAAAGCAATAGATAAGTATTATTTAAGCTGGAATATTTTACCTCGTATAAGGCTTTAAATGCGATAAATTAATTTTCAATCTTGAAACGAGTCAATGCTACAGAGGTTAAATGCAAGGTCAAACCAACTCAAAACCATCTTGTGCACCTGATTCAAAGATTTAAAAAGATCCTATTACTTACATGTCACCAGCCAGTATTCAGCAAACATCTAATAAAATAATCTAAAAGCAATTTAAAACACATTTAGCGTATCTTGATCATGCTGAAGATATTCATTTATCAACGAGTTGATTCAGAGATCCAGACAGCGTTATGTTCTGTGTAAATTTATTCCTTTCTATCCTCCCGGGGGATCAGTTGGTACTCGTACTTTATCTGACCGTTACCATTACAATTGGGATGTTAGAGGTGGAATGGGAGATTTAGGTGATTTGATTAAATCAATTGATATTGATTCCAAATTAGCTTAGCTTTAATTTATATATTATAAGCGGAAAATGATTTTAGAGGTTCATTAATTTAAAAAAGGGTCCATCATTAGAAGGTCTATAAGTTTTTAGGAGATCAGTTTCCCTTTATATTTTACTTCCCACTAGAACGCTATATGAGCTGTGTCAGGTTCTTACTGTGAGGTAGCTTTTTGTTTATCAAGTATCAGGTAAGTATCAGGTTATTATCAAACGGCATGTGTCTATTCATTATGATCCGGATAAATTAAGCAGCAAACGTACTATTACTAATGTATTTGACTCAGTAAAAGCTCGTACTGCATTAGCCAGACGTCAAAGGCGTTTTCTTTCTGTGCATATTTACAATCAAATTAATAAAATCTTAAACATTTACCCGCTCTCTTTTCATGAATGCAAATATAAGGTTAAGAACTGGCTTCTTACTCTTAACTACGAAGAAACGGAAAAATATTTTATTCGGTACAGTGAACACACTCTCACACACCCACACATACACCCACACTCCACATCCACACACTACATTTTCAATACCCTAAAGTACTATTGTAATTTCTGCATGCTCAAAATTATCATGTTCATTAAAAATATTAATTGGTATAAAAAATATAATGTAATGAATTGGGAGAAGGCGCTGAAATCTGACATACAGGTTTTTGCCTAGTTTGGACTTCAGAGGCTTAATAGGTTTTGTAACTCTTACCTTATTTCAATAAAGATTATTATTATTATTACTTCATGGTTATATTTTTTGTATCAAAAATATCTACAGGTTCATTAAAATTACACATGAGGACACAATACAGTAGTTCAAAAACTTCAGTTTATTTCAGGGTCTAGGTGTAGCTACTTTTTGAAAGAACTATTGTTTCACATACCCAGATTTCCCACAATACATTTCTTTTTTTAACTTTTTATTGTAGGTACAACTAAGTTTGAACGCCTGTGCTGAAATTAGGTCTTGTTCACTTAAGTACCTATACACTATTATTTCTTACATTGTTGATTGTTATCTGAAAGCAATTCCCTCGATAAACGACAACAACCAAAATAACAAATAAATATTCCAAATAGAAATATAATTCTGTCAAAGGCAGAAATACGACCCAATTATACCAATTTGTCGCAAAATATAAGAAAAGTTCAGTCGCAAATCAGGCCTAATCCTCTTACGAATTAGTTACGACATTCTTATATTATTAATTTATTATAGAAAACTTTTTCGTTTAGCTCCAGATATGGTAAAAGTCTCAAGAGATTTTTTGGAAATCATTGAGTACCCAAGTACTGTATTTATTAAGAAAAGTTAGTGTTTATTACCTTACTTTACCATAATGGTCTCAAATTCAAATATAAAAGTAACATCATAGCATTACGCCTGTAATTCCCAAAGGGTCAGGCAGAGGTTTACTAATTGTAACACCCAAATTTTGCCAGTTATGTTTTTTTAAGTCCCATTTAATAGGGGGCGCGCCTATTGCCACCACGCGAGCACAAGGAAGGAAGACTGAAGGAAAAACCCAATAACACTTTGTCCGACCTGGGAATCGAACCCATGACCTCAAAAAAGTTAAAAATGAAAGAAAGAATGAAGGTTTAAAAATGTTATATTTATATAATGTTGAGTTGGAAATGAATAATGACAGAAATGAATGGATGATGTTTGCAATAAAATAGATCATTATTGGTGGCAGTTTTACTCAGTTTTTTTTCTTCTTCTAGGACCACAAATTCATCAAACCATGAATATAGAAACGAGTTATAGCTTCGATTAAATGCTACACACGTACGAATATTTCACCTGCACTTTATGGCTATCGAAATCCAATTGCCCGTTTTTTTTTTTAAAACGGGCTGCTCTTCGTCCAAAACTCCAAACAAATTGATAACTGCGTCAAACCAATTTGCATTGTGTCGTGCAAACCTGCAAGGTTGCTTGGGTATCATAATTTCAACATGAATGATGTAATCAATATTTTGTAACCGTATTTTGATGGAAAAGAGTGTGTCCGTGGAGTTTATTGCCCGTTCTTGTTCATAGGTATTTACCACGCTTTGGAATGGGCAAGTAGCTTCATCTTTCTGACCGACCGACCCCTTGACTATTCATAATTGCCTGTAATTGGTTTGTAGCGATATCTACAATGCCACATGCGAGCTACGCGTCACACTGACGTCACGCAAAATCCTGTATCGCACAAGCAGAGTTTACCGCGTAACTAGAATATATACAACGTTCCGACATCAATCGTCGGGCAGTTGCCCACCAGACATGACACCCGTCTGGGCTGGCGGTCCTCCCTTTTCTATGGAGGTATGAGTGAACTTTACACACTGGTCCTCATACCTTTACAGTTTTATTTGAAATAAATGCTTTGAGTTTGAGTTTTTTTTTTGAGTTTTATCAAAATAGTAATATTACCCATGTAGGTAGGTAAATCTAAGTGCGTACAGACGACGACGGCATATAACGTTATATACCGGCCCGTCCAAGAGTAGTAGGATTCTTCGGAATGAACCCTACTCCCGATTAATGTTTTTCAGACGAGCAAAAACACATTGGGAGTAAGGACAACCGTCAATTCGTGTTGTCATTCATTATTAATTCGGGTCCCAACCTACTCTTATGTCCGAGGGTGATATGGTGTAGGGAACAGCCACAATTTCGGCCGAAACTACGGATTTCGTGCTTAGTGACCCCCTGCTTCAAAAGTATCTCATGAATAGTAAACAAATGGATCAGAAAACATAGGCGCATGCCAAGTTGTAGTGCCACTTACAAATTGAGTGTTTTAATTTGTTCGTTTGAATACTTAAACCTGAAATTCTAATTATAACCTTAAAGATGTTTTTCATTTGACAATTATTGATGTTGATTTTATAACCTCAATTTTTGTCGATAAGTTTTCAAATACAATTAAATAATGTTATTCAAACAATAATTGGTGGAAAAAGTGGTGAGATATAAAGTTGGAAAAAGTGGTGAAATAAAAAGTGGTGAGTTATAAAGTTGAAAAAAGTGGTGAAATAAAAAGTGGTGAGATATAAAGTTGGAAAAAGTGGTGAGATAGAAAGTTGGAAAAAGGATATAAAGTTGGAAAAAGTGGTGAAATAAAAAGTGGTGAGAAATAAAGTTGAAACCGACTAAATACAGGTGCATCTAATTCCCTTTAGAGAGTGATTGCGTAAGAATTTAACTTAAACAGGGTTTGTTTACACACATTATATACATACATTTCTAGTATAAGCTGACCTCGCATTGTGAATGCTTTTCGTACAATGAGAGTTAAGCTTACGAGAAAAGTAAACGTAGCTTGATATGGTAATCATATCTTACTTGATATTGTATGGTATCGCTTGGTGCACCAAGTCATATCGAGCTACACCTACTTTTCTCGTATAAGCTTATAGAACCTTCGGTATTATTCATGGTCTAGATCCCAGTGATTCTATCTGACTATCTCCAAGATAAATTGTATCAAACGTCGATCTTTGTTGTTCTATATTATTTGAGTTAAACCGAGTCCTATTCAAACCTTGAGCAATTTGGTTTCACATGTTTGTTTGTTTGACTTTACTGGATCGTGGTTTGATGCTTCTGCAGTGTTTACTTCAAATAATTTAAAACAACATCTCTTAATTACAACGTGATTGCGTATGAAGTGGGTAACGTTGTTTGTGCATTCATAAATAATACTTGTATATCAGCGTATACAAACTATAATTTTCACACTTGAAATGTTGGCGGTAAGTAGTCAAAAATAAACTTAGATTAATGCACGGTGCGGTGCGGCTGGCAGAAACTGGATGAGGAGAGCCGAGGATCGGGCTCAGTGGCGTTCACTAGGAGAGGCCTACGTCCAGCAGTGGACGAATATAGGCTGATGATGATGAGGATGGTGAAAATAATAATTTACCTAAATGCTTCGTCTTTTTATTCGGGAATGGACGTATGTACCTACACGTCAAAATGCTGCCTTTATTTTCTTATTATTCCAAGAAGTTGCTAAAAGTATACAAAGTTTGTCTGACGTCATAGTAATATGCTCTCTACCGTAGTAAGTAATCTTTCTTCCAACCGACTGGTTCATGAATGAAGTATATTTTTTGTTGAAAACACTTCCACTACTTATTTCATACTACTCGTACATGAAAAGAGATTCTTCCTTCACATGAAGTAAGTAAAATATTAGGGGAAATATTGATGATTTCTTTTAATATAAGTCCAAGTTTTTTATGTAAGGGTAAATACCTAATAGAACGTACCGACAGTCACTTAAAATAATTTTATAACAAATATTGTTTTCCTTTTAAGAAATTCTGTCAGAGATTGTGCAGATTTTCTCTTTTTCTTTTTCCGTTACAAAAATACTGAGTTTATTGGAGCTGTTGCTGACAGATAGCAAATTTTCACCAAATCTGTACTACAACGTACACAATATTTCTATTAGTTTCCTGTACGTCATGCCAAGAAATGGAATAGCTTTACTGAATAGATAAATTACGAAAGCTATATGCGTAGATGGTGAAAATCCTGCCAATTTTGGGAGGTATACTTGTTTCGTAACCACAGTACTCCCAGAGGGAAAATATTTCTGAATGTTCTACTTAATTCACTTGTCGGTTAACCAGATTCCTGCTAAAACGCTCTCATGATACACGGAACTGTGATTAGTCTTTCCCTAACTGAACTGGAACTAACTTTGACTAAAGTTCTTCATGTAACTTTTGAGTCTAGAGTCTTGTGAAACCTGAATACAACATTTTGAGCTTACATTGTGATAGTTTTCAAAATTGGAACAGATTCATTCAAAATAATTAAAAATTAAAACATGCATAGGTTTAATGGATAATATGGATATATACATAATAATAACACATGAACAAAGTGTTTCTATTATTACATTTAACAGACTCTAAAAAAGTGGAACAGACTTTTATAAAATACAAATCGACAATAACCTAAGTTTAAAAAAGTATCACATACAAAATTAAGTTAGATTAAAATAGCTTATTAATCTTATATGCAATTGTAATTAATTATTAAAAACCAGGTTTTTATTTTCTTTTTGTTGTAATGGATTAATTATGCAATTGGTTAGTGGTCTAAGGATATCAGTAAAGAGCTTGAACATAAATAAAAACATATTTATATAACCACAAATAAGGTATTTTGCCACCACTAAAGCTCTTTGACACTTCATTAAAATAATCGCGAACATAAAACATTATTCATTTGCAAAAACAATTTATAAAATTCTTTAACAGAATTCTCATCTTGTCAATAGACTTTATCTTCATCATTATTTACGTTATCCATGAAAAAAACACACGAAGGAAATTAAGAGGAAATTAGGAGGATTTAAGGGGTCCCCCAAGATCCTCAGCCAAACTACTGGACGTTTTCCTTTTGCCAAAGACCAACATTTGTTTTACCATTATGTTTGTTTTAGCAAGGCGACGGGATTTGCGTCATTTGGGGTATAACAACTTTGTTAGTTTGCTTGCTTTCTCTGAATTCAATTAGAATTGGTCTATTGCGTCGATGTGCATCAAACTTTGTGCATCGGTTTTAGCGATAAGACCGTTCAATGTGTCACCCTATGTAATTCATATTATATTTTGGTTAATGTGAGAGCGTTGTAGGCATCTTAGACTGTAGATTTGTAGACCATTTTCTAGTTTGTTAAGTACCTGGTACTTGTTGACAGGCCTATACTCTCCTCTTATACCTATTAACACCTTAATTTGAAGACATTGACAATTATTTTTCAAAAAGTAACCGTGGAGTTTCTTGCCGGCTCTTTTCCATAGGAAAAGACCAATGGTAACCGTGCACCAAGTTTCTGACGTAACCTTAGGTGGCCCTTGTAGATTAATGTGTATTTTTTTTTTTATATATTTTCCTCTTTGGTCTAGTGGTCGCAAGCGCTACTGCTGAGCATGAGGTCGTGGGTTCGATTCCCGAGTCGGGCAAAGTGTTATTGGGTTTTTACATCTGGAATTTCTCAGTAGCAGCCCTGAGTCTGGATTTGTGCCCGGTTGATGGCAATAGGCTCGCCCCCTATTACATGGGACTTAAACATAACTGGCGAAATGTGGGTTTACTAAAGGTACACCTCTGCCTAACCCTTCGGGGAATACAGGCGTGATGTTATATTATGTTTGGTAAAATATTTTGATTTTAATTTTCATATGGTGTACCTACATAGATTAGAATAGAAGAGAGAGATTTTTTTTAAGACTATTAATAGATGAAAAAAGAGAGAACATGGAGAGGGGGTGGAGTGTAAAAAGAGTATTTTATTCTATTCTATTCTTTATATAAATATTTCTTAAAATAGCCTCGAAGAACTTATCAAACGTTCAATAGACAAAAATTAAATAAAACTCCTTTTCAAAGTTCCAACGTAACCCAAAAATTAACCAATAATTATTTCAGAATCGAAAAAAAACCCACCCAAATACCGACCCTTCCGCAAAAGTTTGAAACAAAACTCGCCAAAATAATTGAAAGCTCGTTTGGAAATCACTAATCTAGATTCGATACTGGTGGTAATACATCACAATACTAAACCACACCTGCGTTGCCTACAAGGCGCATTAATTTAAAGCTTCGCGGATAAATTTTGATAAATTAGATCACTTTCTCAAATACCAATTGAATTGCTGTCCAATTGATTGATTGCATTAGACTTTATTTCACAATGCATTCAAATATCCACCTTAACTTTTAAGGATAAGGTCGCGAATTCATGTGATTTTTTTGAATAGGGTGAGAACACCTGTGTTTTGATTAAGGGCGCCATTTTATAGGTTATTCAGGAGTCATAGTGAAGTTGAGTAGTTTATCTTTGTCGGTGTTTGAGAACTGCTTTGAGGTTTACGAGGACATGCTAAGTGAGGACGATGGAGTTGATTTAGGTCCAATTGCTGGGTTAGTTCTTGAAGGTAATAATGATAATATCGAACGCTTACCTAGACCTATGTTGGGTTACGATATATCAGGATTGTATCTACTTTTCCACTTAGTGCTATTAAAAGCACCGTACCTATACAAGGTGTAAGGAATAGCTCCGCAAACTAACAGGGTGCAATCAGCACCTTATTTTGAATCATATTCCATCGGAAAATTTACAAGTTTTTAATAGTTTTTTCAGTTACTATTAATTTATTTCAATGTAAAATTACAGTCTCTGTACGCAGTACTCCATTTATGTAAATACTACAGCTGAAATAAAAAAAACAGCAATGGATGTTGAAATAAGTCACGTGGCGCGAGGCGCTGCCGCATTCCGGCCGTTCGCTACGTGCGTTTTGCCGCGGTAACGATACATTGCGTGTGAGGTAATAAACAAATCAGGTTTATTGGATTCCCATAACGTTCCTGAATTTTTTTTTATGTACCGGTCATCTTAGTATGATATACTGAATTCACTCCCTCAGTCTGCGGAGGGCTGCCCTTACACCCTGTATATACCTACGTATTTTTGTCAGAAATCACACATTGAATAAAAACATTACCCTCTTCGTGGACTTCGCCGCAGATGGATAAAAGATTAAATTTACGAAATCTTTTAAAAATGTTCATATTTATTTCAAATAGATTCATGTTTCACTTTGCTGCTACACATACACTCGAGAGCAATGAATCCGGGTCACTTAAAGAATCCTAAAAATCTCGGAAACTAAAAATGCTAGGTTAATGCAATAAATTGTATTTAATAGACAATGTAATACTCCTTAAATGAAGGTATTAAAACTTCTTAGTTATTGTAAAGTTATATCATAAAAAATCAAATTTGAAAAAGGGCCACTTTCGAAGATGGAACTACGAAATTACAGCATTTGGTTTTGCTTTTGTTTGTAATCTGTCATTTATGTGGGTACATAAACCATGTTGATAGTGCTCTATATTCATTATTCAAGCTGAAATTATGTCGCTTACGCCTGAAGAATGCACCAGAATACTTACAATGCTGGAAACCGGCCGGAGTCAGCGCGATACAGCCAGGACTGTCGGTGTGTCGCTGTCAACAGTACAAAGAGTTCTCCGACGTTACGAAGAAACTGGTTCTAACCTACGCAGACCAGGAACGGGCAGAACCAGGTGTACCACAGCACGAGAAGACCGATACTTGGTGAACACCATGCTTCGAAATCGCTTTCTCACAGGAACTGAACTCACAAATCAGTTTCGACGCCTCGGAGGAAGTAACCCAAGTGCATGGACAGTAAGACGTCGGCTTGCTGAATCTAACTTAAAACCCCTTAGACCTGCAAACGGCCCTAAACTGGAGCGTGGGCATCGTATTTCAAGACTAAGATATGCCCAGAGCCACGTAAATTGGAGTATTGAAGATTGGTCAAAAGTTATGTTCTCCGACGAATCAAAATTTATGCTCTACAAGCACGATGGAAGACACAGAGTGTATCGAAGACCAGGGGAAAGATTCAAGCAAGCATGCATCGAAGAAAAAGTAGCCTACGGTGGTGGGTCTGTACTTGTGTGGGCCGGAATTTCTTCTGAAAGTCGCACAGAGCTGGTGATCATAGAAAACGGCTCTTTAACTAGCGTAAGATATGTGGAAGAAATCCTCAATGATCACGTTGGTCCATTTATGGTCAATTTAGGTGAGGATGCTATATTTATGCATGACAATGCCCGACCTCATACAGGTAGGATTGTGAATGACTACCTTCAAGAGATGAACATTACTCGTATGGAGTGGCCAGCGCGCAGCCCGGATATCAACCCGATCGAGCATGCTTGGGACGAGCTAGGCAGATGCGTAAAACAACGAAACC
Source organism: Griposia aprilina (assembly GCA_916610205.1). Taxonomy (NCBI): domain Eukaryota; kingdom Metazoa; phylum Arthropoda; class Insecta; order Lepidoptera; family Noctuidae; genus Griposia; species Griposia aprilina. The sequence goes on from OU744288.1 coordinate 19,541,076, forward strand.
CTCCCCCAATCACGCTTCGTGAGCTCAAAATTGCTCTCACAGAGGAATGGGAGAATATTCCCCAAAATCGTATAAGGAACTTGGTGTACCGCATGCCAAACCGCGTAAACGCAGTAATGGAAGCACGAGGAGGCAATACGAAGTATTAAAATTCAAGAAAATCGTAATAAAGTTCAAAAATTTCATGTTTCCTATTTTTGTTTTAAGGAGAGATCAGCAGTTTTTTTCTTTATGTAATTTTGTGTTAATAAAATGTATGGTGACTCATATTTTTTTTACTTTCATTTAAGGAGTATTACATGGTCTATTAAATACAATTTATTGCATTAACCTATCATTTTTAGTTTCCGAGATTTTTAACATTCTTTAAGTGACCCGGATTCATTGCTCTCGAGTGTAATACAATTTTTCTAAAGAAACCCAAGCATTCATTAACATCGTTTTAGTACACTCAACGAATTCCTAAACGTCCCTAAAACAAATTACGGAATGTGGGTCTGAAATAAAATCATCTGGGAACGAATTTATGTGTTCTTCTTGTTTTCTTTAGTTTGTGGAAGCATTAGTATTCTTTTCCGTACCGAGTGACGAATGGCCATTATGTGTGAAAGATTTCTAAGAGATTCTTTAGTCTTTGTCCTTTTTTTACTTAAAGAAAATAAAGAAAGAAGAAATATCAGGAAAGAAAAAGTCTTCGTAAAAAATATTTCAAAGACATTTATTTGTCATCGGCTAAACAAGCAAAGTTTAGAAGAAATTCGTAATAATGTGATTTTTCTAACTAACCTATTTAATTATCTGAGTGGATGATAGATAAGTGATAACTTAATTAATTTAAATGGGATTTAAGCGTTGTCCTTCAAATAAACATTTTTAAATAATAAATGTAAGTGAAACCCTTTTTGAATAGGTGTCCCAAGTGTTAGTTTTTTACTTTTCTACACATAGGTAAAGGATGATCCGACTGACAAAAAAAATATATTTTACATTATTCGTATGAATCTGACATTATTATTATTTGATTATATTGATTTCAAAATACTGTATTTTTTATCCAAATTAAAAAGCTTAAGGCCTGAAAGCCTCCTACGCTGATGTCGGTCGCGTATGGTCGGTCGCGTACTAGTTAGTTGTAGCAACGTACGCGCCGCTGACGTCAGCGTCGCAGTGTGGTGCTATATCGAAAACAATGTTTATTCGTAGGTATAATTGATACATATTACAAGCCAGATTTTTTTTTAGTGTATTGTCAAATGTTCGGAGAAAAGACTTTTTCAAAAATATTTCATAAAAATAATACAGTATCATTATAAAAAAATCAGAGACAGAGCTCAAAAATATATTTTTCGTCGCATAATTCTCAACATATTGAGCATAAACTATCATATTTTATGTAATTATTAATAAAGACAATTCAATCAACTAAAGAAATACCTAAAAAAATCACTGAGCCGTGCATTTATTTTTTAATTTAATAAAACTGCACAATTACTTTTATTTTGGTGGTCATTCTATTCAAGTAACATAAAATGCATCGCTCTTTTGAACCTTATTTGTTTCCGCGATGCGTTATTGTCAATTACCAAAAAAAATGCTTCTTACGGCGCCTTAAATAAACTTTACATTCAAAATTAATGTTTGGGTAATCCGATACTTTATTTACCCTGCGAAACAATTTAAGCCTCGGTAAGAATAAATATAAACAATGCAAAGACCAATAAATTAATTACTTCTTACTTAACTTCCGAATCAAAAATACTTGCCGCGTGTTTCGCGGAAAACCTTAATATAATCTTGAAAGTATACCTACACCAAAAACTTTTAAATTAACATAGAAAATTGCGAAACTTAGGCATTAGGTATTAAAAGATTTGAAGGCAAAAACCAGTTTAGACGGGAATTTAATTTAACTTGAACGGCAAAGAATCGTGAAGAAAATTAAAATGATTAAACTTTGTATCAACAATTATAGTAAAACAAGACGGTTGACGTGTGTCGGGCATGCCACCGTCCGGGTGAGTCCATCAGACATATTCTCTCTGATTGTTCTCGTCTAGCTAACGGCGAGTACTTGCACAGGCATAACCAAGTAGCCAGGATTATTCACCAGCAACTTGCTTTGAAATATAAACTAGTGGATTCTGAGGTACCGTATTACACGTATATGTCCAACCTAGTTTTTGAAAATGACCATGTCATGTTGTGCTGGAATCGGTCTATCATTACTGACAGGACTATTGTCAACAATACACCTGATTTATTGATGATAAATTGATTCGTGCGCCGCACAATTATTGTCGATGTTACCATTCCACATGACGAGAACCTCGTGAAATCTGAGAAAGAGAAATAAATTAAATAACTCAACTTAGCACAAGCGGTTGTTGACATGTGGAATGTGAGCTCGGCTTTCATTGTGCCGACTGGCGTATCGGCTAATGTCCTGATGGCCGAAAGCCTCGATCAACATCTCTCCAGGCTCACGTTAAGCGGTTGGATCAAGGACCTGATTCAGAATGCAGTACTCCTTGATATGGCTCGCATCGAAAAGAGGTTCTTCTTTCTATAGCCCTGACCACCGGCAGCTTGGACGCTGCTCCTGATGACGATGGGCCAATATTTTTTAAATTTTTATATGTTTTATTTAAAAAGATTTTTATAAAAATATTTAAAAATGTAATCAATATGACTGTATGTATGTACATGTAGTAAAGCAAAATAATAATAATGTTTTTTTTTTTAATTAGATCTAACTCATGCAAAAAACAACAACAAACCGCTAATATTGGTAATGTTTCACGATTCAGAACAATCTTTCGCTTGAACTACACTTGAAGCAACAAAAATGTTTTAAACTATAGTTAAATATGTAAGAAATAGAATAGTCTTCCAACCGTTCGGACCTAAGTAAGCCGCTGCAAGCACAATCTAGCGAAATTGGGGATTATTGACCAAACCGACTCCCAGTGCGAATGGTGCTCCTGACCAAACTATGATTTGGTCAGGAGCACCGCATTCGCACTAGAGAAGTGCAGGTGTATGGACACTAAATGCCTGCACAATGCGTATCCTTACACCTGCACTTCTGAGGACCTAAAAAACGCTACTGATGCCGCGTTTGGCGTAGTCACCTACTTCAGGCTTAGCATGATGCTTTCTATTTCTACGAAGAATAGACAGAGCTCTTTCTATACAAAGTGATATTTCGTTTCTCCACTTCTGACATCGCTCCATAGACATCCTTCTACAATCTGTCATTTTATCTTTCGTTTTTAACGATCAATTTCGGTTTAAGTATATTATTTCCGAAGAAAGTTTTCTATCCCAAACTGTCAAAATCACACTGACAACTGACAGTTGTCAAAAGTAGTGAAGACAATTTTACAGGACAGCGTTTTGAACGCAAAACTGTGATAATTAATAAAATAACAAAGCTATATTCTCCTTTTTTACATCATTTAGTTAATTGTGCATTACCAAGGACATGGTTAAGGCCAATACTACTGTAATTGCTTTTTTTGTTCCAGAATACTGTAAATCGACACTTTGAGAAAAATTGTCGTAGTTGTCTTTATATACGTAACTTAATACTCGTATCAATAAAAATTGAGAATCAAACAGAAAAAAAATCCTATGACAAAACAAAGAATTCTGAGTCGAATTATGTAAAAGAGTGAATTTCGTAAAAAGTGCAGTAAATTTGACTCTTTCTACTTTGCTGCCGTCGCGTCGTACTGTCTACAAGGAACGTCATTTTTGTATACACTTCCGTCGACAAAACGGTGCTCGTGCTAAACCTGCTGGGCTCAAAGCATTTAACAATCTACTATCGACTCGAAAAGATGAAGATCGTTTGTTAATTATATCAATTCAAATTATTTAGTTTTAACAAAATTGTTTCAACTAAAACAGTATATTTACGTTTCACTAAACGAGACAACCTTACCGTTAAAACTGAACTATAATTGTTATTTCCACCATTACACACTAATCGTTCGAGAGTCCTCCTGATCCTTTGCCTCGTCTAGATCCTCTTGTGTGTCATCTATTGTCTAGTTAATATCATCTAATATTTAACGAGCGATGACGTAAATTTTAATTTCAGGTAGGTATTCATATACTGGTTGGCCAAGTCGTCAACATACAACATTAAATCAAGTTTTTATTGCAAGTGTCAATTAACAGGTTTTTTTCGATGATTATATTACTCACGCTTGGCAATTTCTGTATAAAAAATAACATCTGCAAAACCACAGCCTTAAGTACCATAACTTTTCATCGCATTTTTAATAAATTTTCTGCATAGGTAGTTTATGAAGTATCCCACTAAAAGAGTTACAAATATTCTGCGTTTAGTGTTCAAGATTGACCACGTCCCTTTAGATAACCCAATGGAAAAAAGTCAGGACCTGTCGCGAAATCAGCGGTGATAAAAATGGTATTCGTTACATAGTTCTTTTCTTAAAAATTTATTCGTTATTTGTTGAGAAAAATTAGGTCGTTTTCAATCCTGAAGTTAATGTGGTGGTCATGGTCTTAATGGTCTATAACGAATTTGCCTTGTTTTAATTAAATAATGAATATAAAATAACTGCAAAATGTGGCACAAAATCAGAATGGTGGAATGGTGGAAATACAGTTTAATCCCACCACCCATGTATACTCATAAATTGGGATAAGTTAACAATCAGCGTTTATTGTAAATTCTGAGACTCAATTAGACACATATTATAACGATGGGTGTTCAAAACTTTATTTCTAATGAATTACTGTTCTCTTCATTCCCAAAAACATTGTCATCTGTTCACATAAAAGTAATGTCAACATATTGCAAATAAACGTCTATTCAAAATCCACTATTATTTCAGAACATAGTAGTCTTTAATTCCATAAAGTGTTTTAAAGTGAGCTAAAACTGGATACTTAACGTTACAATACTACAGTTCTCTGAGACTTAAATTCTGTCCATTACCCTTTATCAAAGATTTCATTAGAGATACAAGATTAATTTTGGGATGAATTAAAGATTAAACTTGGGGCGACATCGCATATAAATATTGCTTTTATTAGAACATGGGTGTTCTTATAAAGTTCTTGAATGTATTTTACGTGTTATATATGCTTTAATTATTCTTACTATTTTAGTATTTTGATTGTCTTCTTTATTTATTGGATCTCCAAAAGAGGCTTCACAATTACATGTGAGTATACACAGAACAGTGAGCAGTGGTGGCTCAGTGGTAGCGGCCCCGACTTACGAGTTGTAGGACGTGGGTTCATACCCTGGCAGGCGTATTACTTTGTGTAATTTATTTCATTACCACTGCACTCAAAACGGAAAAAAATCAATACATGTGACATCTACCAAACCGCACTAAGCCCGCGTGGTGTATTGTAGCCCACTCCCGGGCACAGAGAGGAGGCCTGTGCCCCAGCAGTGGGAACGTTATAGGCTGATTATACAGAACAGGGACAAATAGAACTGTGCGCTTCTAATTATAGGAGACCACATCATTTACTTATAATCTAGATAGGTACAGTAAGTTAGACAAGGTAAAAATATTAAAATAAATCAAAAGTATTGATCACGAAGTGACCAAATATTCACTCAAGCCTTTGAATTTTTGGTGGAAAAATGATTTTCGACGAAGGAAAACCTGCGTTTGATGGTTTGTCACAGTAGGTGGCATTCGCGTAATTTTGTTGGCTCATCCACACAACCAAAAATCCATAGTTGAAATTGACGGCTGACGTTCTAAGCTCGACATCCAGTTTGTATTAAAAAAACATCTTCAGAAATATTTTCAGTTGAGTTTGTATTTGGTACTATACAGGTGTTGCGCCGCTACGTCTTTAAAAAATAATTTATACCATGAGGTTTCGTGTTTTCCAGTAAATGGGTTATGGAGCTCAGATTGGTTCGCCTCCATACTGTATTCCGCTGCATCCGGTAAGACTGGACGACGATCCCAACATAGTCTGAAAAGACTAAGTAGATGATGATTGTGCGTATAGTGTCATCATCTACTTAGCCTTTATGAAAAGGCTAAAACCCGCCACCCTAAACCCCAACCCCTAAACCCCACCCCCCCTAAACCTTTGCGATCCTAAAATAGTATGAACTATTTTAGGATCGCAAAGGTTTTAGCTTAGCTTAGATCAGATCTTAAGAGCGCTTACACGGGTCCACTAGCACCACTCCTTTAAAAAAATATTATCTCGTGGCTGAGAAAGAATTTTGAAAAACGGCTCAATAAGTGACCTCGGTAAGAGTGTCAAGACTTTTCTAATACCTTTTATAAACTTTCATATTGAGACACCAAGCAACAAAATTGGATCTAAACAAAAGCGGCCAAATTCATTTAGATCGTATTTTGTTGCTTCGTGTCTCAATATGAAAGTATAGAAAAGGTATTAGAAAATTCTAGACACACTTATCGAGGTCGCTTATTGTGCCGTTATTCAAAATTCCTTCTGAGTCACGAGATAATACTTTTTTAAAGGATTGGCGCTAGTGGACCCGTGTGCGCTCTCTTAATCTTACATCTATATTGGCAAACTGGAAGCAAAACAACAATTTAATATTGGAGCTCTCGTAAATTCAAACTCAAACTCAAAACCTTTTATTTCAATTAAACCATTTATAGATACTTTTTAACTGTCAAGGAGTCGGTCAGTTAGTCAGAAAGTTGAAGCTAATTGCCCATTTCAAAACGTAGATCTCTATGGAGAAGAACGGGCATCAACATACTCACACCAGTTTAAATCAAGATATTACAAAATCCTTGGTACATTATTCTTGTTAAATGTGAGAACAATGTAACAAAAACAAATTCAAAATATAAGGTTAAAGATTCGTTGTGGCAGTTAAATAATGATCAGTCTCAACTGACGGCACCCGGTCATGACGCGTGGATCAGCACCATTCAGTTCAATCATTTTGATGGAAACCGAATGATCCAACACATGCACAACCATCAATGAGACATCTAATAACGGTTTTTCCTTGTCTCCAGGTACATCAAAAACAAAATGTGAATAGCCACATCATGGAGGACGAATACTGTTACAACTGCAGCCTCTATGCAGAGATCAACGACACCGTTTACAGGAACATCTCCAAGAATGAGACCACCATCAACAAGTTTTATTTCTATCAGGTAAAAGGATTCAAAATCTTTTTTTTTTAAGTTCGATTTAATCGCGTTAGGTGTTCCACAAACCATGGGACACTTTAATATCCTGTCCAGGGTGTCCTGTTGTCTGCACATCATGGGAACTGATTGACGCTATTAAAGGCGTCAAAGTCTTAGCCAAATTGTGGGTCGACTCAATTAAAATTGCCATCGACACGCTAAGAGTAAGAAGATGATCAGGTGGAGCGACGATCCTCGTAACTTGGCTGATAGCAGCTGCATGAGAGTAGCTGAGGATCGAGTAATGTGGTGTGTGTGTGTGCGATTGGAGAAACTTCTATTCAGCAGTGAACTACCTTCTATAGATTTATGACGACCTTAATAAAAACTTGAAAAATTATCCGAATGATAAGTACACGAAGATCACGTACAAAAGATACCGAAACTTTTGTAAAGACTTATTGAAAACAAAAATGACAGGGATACGAGAAACAGGAGATTCGTAGCGCAAAGCATAATAGCAAAAAGCTTTGGACGGTCATTAGAAAAATTACTGACACCGATAAACCTAAGCTCAGGAACTAATACAAGTTAAAAACCCCCTTATCTGTCAATGAGGTAAACGAAGTAGTTTAGCTCATTGACAGCTATTGGTAAATCCCTCGCTGAGAAGATATTAAATCATCACGTATCTGCCCCTACCACTTTTCAGTCGCTCATCCACTTTCAATGATTTTTCTTCTCACAGATAAAAAGGAGGTTGACTCCCTCATTTGTAACCTTAAAACCTCTGAAAATGTTGACCCATTTCTGCTCGATTCCCCGAAAAACTACTTAGTTCTCCCACTTACCCAGTTATTTAATCTAGCATTTTACACGGGAACATTGCCGTTACCTTTAAAAAACCACTCGTACATCCCATCCACAAGGCTGGTGACGGAGGCTATGTCAACAAATTATTAGAACGTCTCATGAACAACAGACTTACCGGATACTTTGAACACAATAACCTCGTTTCACAAGGTCAATTTGAGTTCAGGGCTGGGAAATCTTGTGCAGACGCTGTTCATGAGCTGACAGGTCATCTTGTTAACGGTCTTATAGTAAAAAGAAGGCACTTGTCATATTCCTTGACCTGGCCAAAGCGTTTGACACAGTCTCTGTACCCAACCTACTAAGCAAATTGGAAAACATGGGAATCAGGGGGTCTACCGTTAAAAAAATCCAGGACCACTTATGTGGTCGGTTCCACAGGCTTCAAATAGGAAACTACGTTACTGATGATTTACCTATCACTTTTGGTGTACTTCAGGGAAATGTGATCAGGCCCTCCCTCTTCCTTGCTTATATTAATGATTTCTGTAACCTACAGCTACCCCATGGTAAAATCGTATTTTTTGCCGATAATACCGCACTAGTTTTCACAGCAAGAATCACACATCGGCACAGCAGCGTCGAGAATCCGCAAATTAATCTTTTTTTCAAAATTTCGTCACGTTGCTGACGTGGAGGTTATTAGGTGGGTATACTAAGCCATATGTCAATCTCTTTTGACATACTGCATAACATTATGGGGTGGTACTCCAAAATCGAACATCTTAAAACTGGAAAGAGCGCAACGGGTGGTACTGAAGATGGCCTCTTTTCTGCCATATTTGTATCCTACTGTAGATCTTTACAAACACTTCAAAGTCTTGTCAGTGAGACAACTTTTTGTTTTATACACTCTTCTCAAAAAGCACTCCTTCTTAATATTTGATCGTCCCTCAATCTCAGGAAAAAGCAGAAAATACTGTCTGCAATACTGCTAAAGGTCTAAGAACCAGCTTCTGTCAAAGATCATATACTTTCTTAGGTTCCCACTAAAATGATAAAATAAATCGTATCTATCACCTAACAACAAAGGATTGTAAGACTGCTCCAGATAAATGGCTCCATAACTTAGAATATAAAGCAACTGACGAATTACTAACTCATCCAAAATAGTCCATCCCGCTAATTTCCCTACACATAATAGATCAGCCTCTTTTCTCCATTTAGTTTTATTGTTTTTAATCTGTGAGTTTATCATTGATTTTTAAGCCCCACCCCTTCACATTTACTAAATAACTGATTATGTTTACATACCGTGTGGTGGGACCCTGCTGATCTGCTATACAGGTATTCCTAGAGCAGACACCAGTCTTTCACAAACTAGCGTCACATAGTTTTTAAGCTGGTCTAAATGAATATGATGCCATTTTGTAAAGAGAAAATAAATTATTTGAATTTGAATAACGATGAATTTAGCTTTCACAACACGTGGTCACCGTTTTCATAAGTGGACAACACTAATTTGGCATTGTGGATGTTCAAGAAATTTTATTACGGATCAGCCGTGTGTCTGACAGAGTTTCCCATTGGTAGAAATTACGAACATCCACACATACTTACGTCTCCTATTTAACCCCATTTGGAGATGAAATTACAAAAAATCTTTCTTAGTGATTATTTTTGTTACATAAGGAACTCCTGCGCAAAATGTCATGCTTCTAGACCCAGCGGTTTAGGCCGCGCGTTGTCTGAATTTAAGATTGTTAAAAAGTAAGATAACTAATTTTCTTTTATTTGTAAAAGTCCCAAAGATTCCAATTCGCTCTGCAGCAAAATGGCCACAGTCCTTAACTTTCTTTTGTTTTCAAGTTACCTCAAGTACATTTTCTTAATGAATTTTCTCATTAATTAAAGCGCGTCATTAAACCTAATGGCCTGTCAAACTGTCGCGGCAATAAAATAATATAAATGAACGTGATATGTTAGCAATGGGGGAATGGGGGAGAAAGGGGGGTGGTAGTTAAATTGTGTGAAAGAAGTAACGTGTGAAAAGGGGTCTAGGCGACGTTTCATAATTTTACTTTTGGCTTTGATAAAATTTTATAAACTATAATGTTTATTATAAGAAATTAATAAATGTTTCAAACTTTGTTTTCGGTGGTGATATAGGTTTTAGTTTTTTTCTTCTTAAATATGAAGAGTAGGTAATGATTAAGTTGAATCCTCAGCTATAGCCCGCCAGATTCAAATTTTCTTTAGTTCTATGCAAATTGCAGCTCTGTTTTACGTCGTATGTTGATTCTTAGGTGGAACAAATTTCCAAAGTTTGGCGACAGATATGAAATTGGTGATTATTATTCAGTAAATATATCATTCCTACAGTCGCAAATCGCATTTTGATCAACATATGACGTAAAACAGAACTACAATTTGCAAAAAAACAATGAATTTGGCAGGCTACAGATAACGATCCCCCTTAAGGAAAATGTTTCGGATTAAATACGTATAAAAATGGCATTCCTAAAAAAACAACAGATATTTCTCCAGTATCTTTGGTAAAATTTAAAGATATACTCAGAAACCAATGAGCTGAATTCATTAAGGTGGAGTGCAGGATTAATTGCGAGAAATGTTCTCCAAACTAAACTATGGGTCTAGACTCACTCTCTGTTTTCTAATTTGTTTAAGACTGACTTAATTTAAGGGCTATGAAATCACTTGGTTTGTGTAGAGGGGTTTTTATATTAATATCGTTGTATCTCTCCCAGCCTTTAATTAATCGACTTCAAAAAAGGAGGAGGTTATGTATTTGGCGGGTTGTTTTTTTCATGTATGTAGGTACCACGTTTTCTCCGTGGTCCGTTATAAGTTTTATAAACTTTTTTTGTGAAGTTTTTTAGTTAGATTCAATAATACGTATTTTTTCCACTTTGTGTATTTTGATAATGTTATAACAACTTTCTGTCACTGTTATTTGTATAGCAAGTAGTAGTACATACGAATTTGTGTGTATACCACAACAAAAAAGTGTAAAACAAAAAAACTTTTACAAACAAAAAAACTCGATAAAAAGGAAAACAACTTCAATTTCGGAAGCCGGTGGGAAAAAAACGGAAATACAAAACCAAACACAACGACTTCCAAAATTAAAGTTATTTTAGATTTAAGGGCTAAGAAATCACTCGGTTTCTGTAGAGCTGGCTTTTTGTATTAATATCGTTGTATCTCTCTCAGCCTTTAATTTTTTTGTGATTCTTGAAATTATGTACTATTAGTATTTTAGTGATAACTTATTTATGTAGATTAATTCACAAAAATACTTAAATTTTGACTTAGAGTTATGGGTACGAGAAAGTTGGCAATGTCGCAAATCGTTCTAAAAACGTTATAATTCAGTAAAAGAATTGAGTTGGCTGTAAACTCATGAGAAAATAACTGACGAAACAGAACTATTATAATAAATGTAGTGAAATAAGTAAAACAAATTATACTAAGCAAACTTTTAATATCTTTTTAAAGATACAACGATATAAAATAAATTTCGCAAAATGTTTTTAATCAGCAATTTTTCGCACCAAGAAATTTTTAACCAAACTGCCTATTTTACACATTACCCTCTTAATTAATATCAAAAGTTGTAGACTGGTCTGTACGAAATTGTAAGACATTCCGAGATCCCAAATGCACTATATAGTTTACTAGAAATTACTTCAAAGAACTATTCACACCAAATACAGCGCAACTTTGATACTCAGACCTGACATTTAAAAGTAACAGTTTAGCAACACTTTTTGTTAAAATTGTATAATTTACTTTTCAAACTAGAAACAAAATAGTAAAGATAACAGAAATTAAAAAAAAACTTCTTGTACATATCTAATTCCTGTAAATCATAGGTTTTCGTTTAATAATCATAATTAAAAACGTTTTTATTTTATACTAGCTGACCCGACAGACGTCCTGTTTTAACTATGTATGTCTTTTAAGTCATTTGGTTTCAGTTTTGACTATTGGCTAAAACTAAAACTATCGACTCATTTATCAACCGATCCATCTGTGTTAAACGCTATTTGCAGCGCGCATTCTGTCAATCGCAGATAGTTATTTCAAACAACTGACATTTATATTAAATTAATATTGGCGTTAAGTTTTCTTAAATTTTCTAATGTTCCGTTCAACTTCTATATTTTTTTCTTTCATAAAAACCTTCTCCTGACAATAATAAATTAACACAACAAAAAAAGCGAAATTGTTCTATCCGTTCACGCGTGATGCGATGACCAAGGGAAATAGAGATTCATTATTTTTTATATATATAGATTAGCGAACATCCTTCTATAGGATTTTTTGTCCGGCTGCCACTGAAAACCAGCGCCGTGGCTGTCTCTCAGTGTCACAGCAGCGTTATTCTGAGCAGTGGCGGTGGCCGTTTTGCATGGATGTGGCACATTTTTTCCCATATTTTTTATTTTTTTTGCGTTTTTGTGCTTTATTATGTCATTTATATTTTTTTTATATTTAGGGTTACCGTTGTCAGCAAGCTCGATAGATGGCGCTGTACCGTTTGTACCGGCCGGCTGAATCACGCTATGGTTTCGTTACCACGACTGGGATATAACCAAAATAATGTACCGATTTTATAATCCCCCCCCGACCCTTGCTCGACGACGCGCCAGCCCGCGCCGTAGCTGAGCCTGTAGTTTTAAATTCCCCAGTTAATAATAATATAATTTAGATCCAGCCTGTCCCATCTTGCTGCCCTCCCCTCAGTGACGCCCTAAGCCGAGGTTCGTACCCCACAGGGGGTGCCCTTAGCGTGCGGTCACCTAATTTTTAAGTATTTTTCGCCCCTGGCTGGAGGCTTTAAGTTAGTAGCTTAAGGCACCCACAGGTTTGCCCGGTTAAGTAGCCAGGACCTTAGTGGTCATAACTACGAGCTGCCCATTAGGAAAAAACGATTTTATAAATACAAATATGACTAAGAGGATTGGAAGAAATAATAAAATTATTATCAACATTTTAGAAAAGCCAGTGTTACAGCTGACTTATAAAACATAATCTAGGATTTGAGACATCCACAAATGTATTTTTCTCATTTACGTATAGAGCGTCGTATTTCCGCTGAGCGCCTCGTAGTCACTCATGACATGTAGCGACAACTAAACGTGGACAATAGAAATGGAAATATAAAATGTCAAATTACTCGAAAATGGTTGACATTTGCACAGGGGTCATCAGGGGTCATTCGGTTGCAAATGACCTCTCCTACATCCCCTTAACGGATTGCCGACATATAACCAATAACTATAAGAATTGCCCGCTGATAAATGTTCTTCATTTCTGTGCAGTCTTCACAACTGGCGATCCTATGGATGCTGCTCGTGACGATCGTGGCTGGCAACGCAACGGTGGTACTTGCACTCCTGCTGACCAAGGCCAGAAAAAGCAGGATGAATTTCTTTATCATGCAGTTGGCAATCGCAGGTTAGTTTTGTACTATTTGAATCAGCGCTGTGCTGTGGCTGCCCCCATAGCACTGCAGCACGCTGAGCGGAAAATGTCGCGTCACAGTCACGATGTGCAGCTGCCAACTACCTTTATCCGTGCTTGTAATTATGTATTTGTTTTGCTTCATTCGAGCTAACGTGTATTTTTTAATACATGCACGTATTTCCGTGAAAAATAAAGAGTTTTTTTTTTTCATTTTTACTATTTACTTGAAGAAAATCCTTTAAGACGTTGACTTATGAAATAATCTCGCCACTGGACATTGGACATGAACTTTTACTTTCCTTAATATTGTCCTTGTATAAGTGCTTGATTTAGTACCTCTAGAATTTTGACCAATGGGATTGTGTGCCTTAACTGTCGTACAACTTGTACCCAGAAACAGAATTAATGCTAACATCAAATTTCGTATCCCCAAGATTCTAATCACCTATTTGACAATTCTACAAAAAGATTTGTAGTCATGTTTCAAAGCAAGTGTCCTATGAGATCATTACGTAACAAGTACATTTCAAATCTACTCACAAGACGATTTTTTTCCAGATTTATTAGTGGGACTAATAAGTGTTCTGCCGGATTTAATACAGAGGATAACGATTACATGGCTGGCTGGGTCCATCACGTGCAAAATGATGAAGTACTTACAGGTAAGCTATGAGAAAAATAAATGAAAAAAATTAAATTAATGTTACATGATTTTTATTATGAAATTTTTCCAATATTATTAAGAACAAGTTGGGATTTTGAGATACTCATTAAAAGAAAACAAGATGATGACGATGATGATGACGTTCTAATAATTTCAGCGTTATTATTCGTTATATAATGAAGCTTCAAAAGAAATGCTACTGTGATAGTGCTTACATTTTGGCGTGAGTTGAACCGCCATGTTCGTGAACGGGCGCCGTCAGTAGGGACGGGTCATCTCTTAGCTGCCACGGCTTATTTTAATTTAATATTGAATTGTTTTTGTCTTTTTATTACAGACGCTTTTAACGTTCTGCATCGTTCTCACATGCATAATTTCAACATGAATGATGTAACCAATATTTTGTAACCATATTTTGATTTCAAAGAGTGTCCGTGGAATTTCTTGTCCGTTCTTCTCCATAGGTACCTAGTACGCTTTGTAAAGGCAACTAGCTTCATCTTTCTGAATGACCAACCCCTTGGCAATTCAAAAGTACCTGTAATTGGTGTATTTGAAATAAATGCTTTGAGTTTGAGTTGATGAGCAGATCTTGGAAACTTGGACGAGAATAAAAATCAAAGGATCTGTGACGATGTTAGGAAAACTTACATCACGCCTGTATTACCCAAAGAGTTAAGCAGAGGTGCACCTATAGTACACCCACATTTCGCCCAGTTATGTTTGAGTCCCATGTAATACGGGCCAGCCTATTGCTAACAACCGGGCACAAATCCAGAGTCTGGGCTGCTACTGAGAAATTCCAGATGGAAAAATCCAACGAAACTTTTCCCGACCCAGGAATCGAACCCAGTAGTCAGAGGTTTCATGCTCAGCAGTGGTGCTTGCGACCACCAGACCAACGAGGCAGACGCAGACGCAGAATTGGGAAAATTTATGCATATTAAATTAACATAGACCAAGTTTTCCCAACGATTTTAATTCAAGTCGTCACAGACCCTTTGATTTTTTAACTGGCATCCTGTACTAAGCATTCCCACTACGAAAATAATAATTAAAAAAAAAAATACAAGTAGTCACCAACAATAAAATAAAAAATAAAATAAATATTTTGTCGATAATTATTCTGGTACGGTTTTAGGGCGTCGTCACATATTCCTCAACATACGTGTTGGTGGCACTCAGTGTGGACCGGTGTGATGCAATCACTCATCCAATGAACTTTACGGGAAGCTGTGAGTACCCTTCCTTATATACATTTATAAATCCGAAAGTAAGTTTGTTTGTTTGGCTTTCACGCTAAAATGGCTGAATGGATTTGGATGAAATTTGGCACACAGATAGACCATGCCCTGGGTAATGACATAAGCTACTTTTCATCCTGGACCACAGACGTAGGTAGTCGCGGGCAATAACTAATTTCTAATAATTGCAATTGGTTTTAAGGCCAGAAAAAAGGGCCCTGTGTGTAAGACGACATTAATGTACATAGGTAGACAAGTATAAATTACTTTATTTTTATTGAGACTTGAGGACCTGAGAGCCAATTTCCGTATGTTTTTTTTTTTGCATTCTAATATCTGTCTCAATCTGTCAAAAATACTTCTATTGTCGATACGCTGATATTTCGACTAGATTTTGAATTACGGAAATGGATCTTCCAATCGGTTACTTAGCTGGATTCTAAGTAAAGATCACCGACCAGGGGCTCATCGAAAGATACTCCCAACGGTTTTCTTAAGAACATTTTGTATGAGGAGATGTGAAATTGGGACATACGTGTCTCGAGCCAACAAACTTCATTACAAAGCTACATTCACTTTTATTACATTGCAAAAAGTTCGTGAACTTCCAACTCCACTGTCCAAAAATAGATACGTGACATCCAAAACTTGGAAAGAAGGAAAATGTCTATTTGTTACGGCCATTTTTCTGATAGATATCACTAAGTAACATTTTTCTGGACAAAGCTTGACCAAATAAAATATAACAGCTGATCTTATATAAGATAGGGATGTCCTAGAAAAGTTCTCAAGTATGTCTTAGCACTCACAGAGGATCATAACTTAGCCTGAGTTAAACTTAAGGTATAACTTTGACAAACTCCAGGCAAGTGTCGTTGCATATTTTGCAAACTTTGCTAGTAACAAAGAATTTGTTCCGGTAACACTGTTACCAGCTTTGTTTGTTATTACGTAGTCAATTGTTTTCTAGAACTGAATTATTTTTATGAAAAGAAGATGGAGTGTTATTCTTTTGTTTTGTGTTCGTTGTCTTGCTAAGTAATGAACTTCTTTTGGGACTGGAAGACGAGACGGTTTTTTTTTCTCCTAGATGGTCTAGCAAATTGTCGTTTTATTCTGTATGTAAGAAATCTGTGACGTGTTTTGTAATATTATTTATTTTTCTCACAGGGCGCAGAGCTCGTGCTCTTATCTTAGCAGCATGGTTCGTCAGCTTCCTATTCTGTGTCCCGATGCTGTTTCTATTTGACGAAGCCAATGTTGAAGGTATGTATCACCACATTAAAACAATCTACCTCAACACAAGAAAAATTAAAGCCTCAAAAAATTTATTGCAATCGGATCATCAGATAGCTAGAAAATAGGCTAAGATATTCTATTTTTGAATGCAGTTACTATAACTTAAAATATGTTAAGGAATTGGTAGGTGTGTCCTATGATGTTCATACTGAAGATTTTAAAACTAATCTAGACAAGACTACCCACGCAGTATGTGCAGACAATCTAGTAGTCTGGCTTTTAATAATACTGTAAGATCTTACAACTTAATCGGTTTTATTTTACGAGGGTTCGGATGAAAGTCTTAAAGTTACGATAGATATCTTGCATGAAAATATTGTGCTACACTTTCAAAAGTATGCAAAACTTGGAAATTAGCATGGCCCTCGTTTAAAGCGTTTAGATATCCTTATTCAGCATAACTATTAAATTCCCGACTAAATAATAGAAATGCTGAGCGAAAAGAATGGAATATGGACAGCATCAGGGAACAATTTAGATTACTGGAGTATTATTTTATTATGAATTAGCGAAAAATAATAAAAATCTAAATAAAAATTTCATGCACTTGTTTGAATTGATAAACAAAAAGAATTTTGTCTACGAAAGGATACCTTAATAATTCACAAAAACAGAACGGACTTCAATAATTACTTCGTAGCTTATGGAAAACGCTCTGGGTAGTAACGCAAGTTATTTATAAAACTACCCCATATACAAAAAAAAATACCTAATTATTAAGCCTTTTTATAAAACAAGTATGAAAATGTATAACATGCTAACAGGTCAGTATATTCCAGGTATATACCAATGCTGGTCAGGTATCAGCAAGCTCCAATGGCGCATATGGATGACCAGCGTCTTCGTGTCCCTATTCGTAGCCCCAGCGCTTACAATATCCGCCTGCTACGGTGTCATTGTGGTCACAATACGACAGAAAAGCAGCCGGGTGTTGGGCAGACGGGCTACAGCAACGAGACAATGTAAGTATTTGTAGTTACTCTACATAAACCTACGGCCTAACTCTCTCGTGCGTTTTACCGAGATACAAAGTAGCCTATCGTCGGCCTAATTCGTTAACCTGCTAAGTCCATTTTTTGACAAAATTACTTTTTATACCAGTTAAAAAGTTCAATCTAATATCTACCGTATCGTTTAAGGAATAACTGCGATATTAGCCAAAAAAGGTGACAAATGCTATGCCCGAAAAACTGCTTTCTGACCACCAGTCAATCTCCACAACGCAAACCTGCTAAATCCTGTTGGGACCTCAGTTTTGTACTGACAACGTTCCCAGCCCCACGTGGGCCGTTTGCGACGTGTCAAAATCTATACACCATACTAAATTTAAATAAAAAACTGCTAAGTCCTCAAGCAAATTGAAACTTCACCTCGACAAACTGCTAAATAATTGTTTTTCTAAATTTTATTACATGTGTATAAGTTATGCTGCTACATTATATTGTTAAAATATCAAGAAAAAATATAGGAACCAACGGGATTTTCAGAATTTTGATTGCTAAATTAATAGAGGTATTATTCAGATTTTTCTTTGTCCTTTAAACTATGTCAAAATGGACTTAGCAGGTTAACGAATTAGGCCGACGCTATGTAACTTTCTAGCCCATAAACTATTTCCATGTAAAAAAATACGTCGATATATATATATATATATATATTGTTCCGTTGCTGCGTAGAAGATGAAAAAAACAACAGATACACTTAAGCATTTATAATATTAGTTAGACAGAGTTCTGAGGCACGATTAAGCAGGCAGGCCACTCTCTTGATGGTAAGTGGTCACCGTCACACAAACATCTGCAATATCAGAGGCATTGCATGTGTAATGCCATCATGGAGATTAAGGGGGATGCGCCAAAGTAGCCCGCGAAATTCAAATTATCTCACTATTTTTGCAATTTGCAGGTCAGTATTAGGTTGCATGGTGATCTAAATATGATTCGCGGCCGTATCAAATAGTTATTTATAGAATTATAATCATAAAAATCATCAATACATCTCTGTAATTTCATATTACCCTATTGAATGACGATTTCATGAAATCATGAGCAATTTGAGGCCAATTCTAACTTAAGTAGTTGTATTGCTAATTCTACTGATTATAATTCTGTAAAGCCATATTAGTTACGGTAGCGAATCATATTTTAATCAACATACAATCTGACAATGACCTGCAGATTGCAAAAAACGTAAGTAAATTTGAATTACGAGGGCTAGCTTTGCGCATCCCCCCTAAGCTGAAATGTCTTATGTGCCTGTGATAACACCAGTGCTCATACCCTTTCAACCAGCCGATACTTATGTATATTCAGTAAAAAGCTCACCGTGAAAATTAAGCTGTTAAATAGTGTCAATCCCTAGCAAAATAATGTCAATCCCTGTGGAGCTCACTTTTAAGACAGCTGTCAGCCAGTATTTCAAAAACATAAAATTCTACCCCTGTCATGTTTATATAGTTTCGAAATATGTATTTTTACCAGCGTGTTGCGTGGTTTAGTTTTTTTTTTACCAGCGTGCCTATATGACCAGATGTATGAACGTAAACGAGGCAAAAGGAGTATGTAAGGATCGTAGCAGGTGGCGTTCTGTAGTTTCTGCCTACCCCCATGGGAAGAAGGCGTGAGTTTATTTATGTGTGTTTGTGTGTGTATTTTTGTTAAGAGAAACTACAATTTATTTGAAACCAGCACTGATAGGCCAAATAGCCGAACACGGCATAAAGATAGACTTCGGTTGCCACCAATAAAACTAAAATTATTTAAGAAAAATGTATACTGCATGTCGATTATTATTGACAATCACCAATTTACCAAATAGTTTTCAAGACATACCGCTGACAATGTTTAAAAAAAATAATCTTTTCAACGTATTACTTTACTATTTATAAGATATTATACCATTAAAGAATATTTAGAAGACAAATCAATAGAATCTGTAATTTGTAAGTTAGATTAATTGACATCGCTGATTATGAATACATTTGCACGCCATGTTATGGCAGGATATGCTGAAATTAATTTACTGTAACACCTTATCTACCATATTCTGGCAAATAAATAATTTTTGATTTGATGAAAAGATTTCATTTCAATCTCAATTCACTTAAGTTTTTACGGTGAGATTTGTACAGAATAGAACCGCTGGTCACTGACAGAAATAAGTATGGGGACGAGCTCCTTCACAAAAAGCGCCACTAACAGTCTTTAAACTAAGTTTTAGCGAGTCACACTTAATTAATTAAACTAAGTAAGTAAGTAATTAGACTTTTTTGGTCATCCCTAAGTTGTAATTTGGGTGAAAGTTTGCGAGAATGTGATTGGTTGGTTTGTGTTATATACTCGTAAATAGTTGTTTTATGTAGGCGCAATGTAGACTGAATTAGATTAGTGCTGTATAAATGTGTTAGAGGTTTTATAACTGTGATAATTTTCCCGGCTCACGTGTTACGGTGTTTTTCCACTGGTGCCATACGAGAAAGATCGTAATGATGGAATGTCAAGGTAGCAGTATTTTAATACTTTTCATTGATTACATTTAACCGAATGTCTTGGTAATAAACAGAACTACCTACCAGTTTATTTATGACTAGATTTAGCCCGCGTGGGTGTCGGAAATTATCCCACGGGAACGTACTACCGGGATAAAAAGTATTCTACGTGTTAATCCAGGTTATAAACTACCTGTGTTCCAAATTCCATCCAAACCAGTTCAGTAGTTTTTGCGTGAAAGAGTAACAAGCATCCATCTATCCATCGATCTATCCTCACAAACTTACACATTTATAATATTAACAGGACATTTACAAAAGTATTCGTAAGCGTCCTGTGCAATACTACCCCTTGATAAATGGATAAATATAATATGATGACTTCCTTTTTACGATATGATGACACGATACTGTACAGGGTGGCAGGGACATCGACGTGCAACCTGTTACCATGGATTCAGTACACGTTTCTGAACACCCTTGCAAAGAAAGGACCCTTGAAAGGAGATTTTCATTTTTGGCTAGCACTTGTACATCATATCAAAAAACGGGGAAAAATACAATGAATTTAGGAAAAATACTAATCCGAGAATTTGAGAATGTTATCTTTGTTGTACACACACATTAAAGTTTTACAATTATTGCCATTGTTGTCGTTATGGCCACACTATGGTGGCTTCCTGATAACATACGTTCTGAAATCAGAATGGATCTGAAATTAATGTGAAACCGTAAATACAAAAATATTAAATATAATTATAGAAAGGTATTGCTGTATTATTAATTCATCTAATACACCTATTTCTAATGTGTCACTAATGAAAACATGTAATAATATCCTAGTTCGATTAATAAAATCTACTTGGCCAGTGTAGGTACTTCCGATTTCCGAACGTTTTATTTTGACATACATTGTCGGAACTGTCGTTGTCAATCATAAAATATCCCCGTTTTAGGTTATTGAAAGATGACATTAATGTCATTGTCAGCTGTCATTATGTCTCCATTTTTCTCACAACAAATGTCAAACATTTTCAATTTTATTTTTGTACTTCTACAATACAAATAAATTCTATAAATCATTGCCTGTTACATGTTTATAATTACATTTCACAGATTTTCTGGGAATGTACACGTCCTAGCCAAAGTTCCATACAAAAATGAAACGTCTCCTTTATCGATGGTTATTAAAAAAATAAACTTTGTCATAAATTTTGACCGCGTAGGTATTGTCGCACCCTTCTATGTATGAAACAGCAGTTTTTTTTTTTTAACTGACTACTGATTTCTACGCTAGGGGTCTACAATCATTTGCTGAATTCATTGTTACCAGTTTGTGAGTCGATGTTCCAAGTAAGTGTTGTTCAAGTAGGTAAGTTCAGCCCAAAAAGTTGTACCTACCGCCTTATTTACAAGTGGCAAATAAACAAAAGGCAAGCAAATTAATCTTTTCCGAATAAATAAGCCTCAACCAAGCGAAAATAACAAAATATTGGCTAAATTCAAGGGCAAAACCGGTGAACGTGCCGAAACTGTCGATGTCTGAGGTCCATAAAGTATAGACTGCAAACCACTCCGGATTTATGTGGAAAATAAAAGGTTATCCGTTTCTTATTGAATAGTAAACGAAGGTTAAGAAAAGAAAACGATAAACGAAGTTGTGGAGGATTAACTTGAAATGAATATCAACTTTGGGAGTTATCAACTATTGTTGAAATGTAAACAAAGGACATTAAGGGCAAATATCGACAATGAAACTGAATGCGATCAGCAGATCTTAACAATGTTCAGAAACTGTCAGTGTCAATATTCCACAACAGTCATGACTCTGACAGCAGTTGAACACGGTTTAGATGTGCTGACCGCATTCAGTTTCATTGATGAAAGTCGCCCTCAAATCTCTAGGTACTCGTACTTACTTAAGAATCTTGTGATCCTTTTTTTTACCCAGCATAATCAGCCTATAGTGTTTCAACTGCTGGGACACAGGCCTCCTCTCGATGAGAGGGAGTGGTCCGTAATCCACCACGCGGGCTCAGTGCGGGTTGGGAGATGTTACATATCTTCGAGGTTATGGTTCTGGGACATGCCGGTTTCCTAACGATGTTTTCCTTTACCGTTTTGAGAGCAGTGGTGATTAAATAATTTAGGTACACAAAGTGAAGGACCTGTCTGAGTTCGAACCTACGTCCTACAGCTCGTAAGTCGTAGCCGTTATCATTGAGCCACCACTGCTCCTACCTCCTGATTACCTCCTGTTTTTTTACCCGACTGCTTCAAAAGACATTATCCTCCATCTTGATGGAGTTTTAGGTTTTTGAACGAGCATGTTTAGTTGCTGTAGCAAATTACGTGTTCGTGAAACTATGAAGCTTCGCATTTTTAACATCTAAATTATACTGCAAATCACATTTGACATTTAATTTTTATAAAAATAATAATTGGAATGGTAATATTATGTTTTGAATTAATGCGAAATGTAAGCTTGGTAATGTTTCATTTCCTTTTATTGGCGTGGGTCGCAGTTGTTGTGGGTGTCATAATAATTACGAATTCAGATATAAAGAACGCCTTTTAAGAAGAGCTTTTAACAATGGAGACGCCCACACGAAAACATAAATAAAATTGTTTATTTTTAGCGAAGGACTCGGACATATCAAAAACTTATTTCAAGCGTAACGTAGGTGCGTAGGTTCTAAATGCCAAAAATATTAGATAATTAGCTTTTGCTAGCGGCTTCGCCCGTGTAGATGTCGAAAATTATCCCATGAGAACATACTACCGGAATAAATAGTAATATTTTTGTTAATCCAGATTATAAACTGTGTGCCAAATTTCATCCAAATCCGTTCAGCCGATTTTGCGTGATTGAGCAACAAACATCCAAACTTTCACATTTATAATATAAGTAGGATTCTTTTTATATGCTAACTAGCTTCTGCCCGCAGCTCCGCCCACGTAGATGTCATAAATTTTCCCACGGCAACATGCTACCGGGTTAAAAAGTAGCCTATGTCCTTCCCCATGATTCCAAATATCTGCTTGGCAAATTTTATTGAAATCCGTTCAGTGGTTTAGGCGTGAAAAGGTTACATACAGACAAGAGTTACTTTCGAATTTAGGTATAATATTAGTATGGATTAATTGTACACCCTGGTCCCCCTACTACAGAGACTCTTTTTTTCATTATGTCCATTTTTATTTGTAACTTACCTGTAGCAACAATAGGTAAATTATATTTTACTCTATAGTAGCTTTTGCCCGCTAGCGGTATGAAAGTATATTATGTCCTAACCTAACATAACCGATCGACCATGACCTGCATGGTCGATCGGTTCGGCCATTTTTTTTCCAAATCCTGTCAGCTGTTCAGGCGTGAAAAGGTAACACACAGACAGAGTTACTTTTGCATTTATTTATTTAACCATTTATGTACACACATTTATAAACAGAACAAAAGTGATGCTTATTTCTAAAGAAATCTCTTCCAGCATACCTGCGGTAGGAATGTAGATATAGAGATGTAGATAGCGCGTGCAAGAGTAAAAGAGAAAATAAAATACATAAAATCAAAAACAATTCACTTAATACAATAAAACAAATAATATGAAAATATACTTACATTCTTCTAAAATAAATATCACTAGAATATTAATAATAAATATAATATAATATTAATGAGCCTATTGTTACTTGATAATGAACAATAAACAAAAATAAATAAATGTAACTCAAATAATAAATAAACGCAACTATGACGAAGTGGAAAGATAGTATTCTTTCACTCTTCGTAATAATGGACCCATTTTTGCAAACAATAACCAACCCACAGCAGGTTGGTTTCGAGAAAACGAGACTTGTAAACAGTGTGCAAAATGCATACATACGAGTAGTAGGTATATTAATGAATGAATACTTGTGAACCTTATATGGGATACTGTAGCCTATCTAGGAATATCAGAATTATAAATTTTATAAAATTACTGTAAAGTAAATCGTTAAAAACCGGTTGGTTCTTTCTTGCAAAAACAAATTTTGATACTTAGTTCCTTCTTGCAAAATGGACATACGATTTCATTGTTGGAGTATTTATAAAAATAAAAGTAATTCTTTAGAATTAAGATACTTTTTTAATGCCATTTATTGGAATTTTCTTACATCTAATACAAAAAAAAAATCCTTGCTCCTCAAACTTCTTGGTTCTATTTGGTTATAAAAATATTGTAACTTTTTATTCTAGATGAAACCAACCAACATTGTTTCTGGTTTGCATATTTAAAATGCTTAAGTTGTAAAGGTAACAAGGGGCATGGGTCTGTTTAACAATTCAATTCAATTCAATTTATTTTATTCTGAACAAAAATACATTTGTGTCGAATACAGGATTAATACAATAATAATAATCAATAAAAGTTACAATTAATTACAAGTTATTAATACACGGAATAATAATAATAATCAATAAAATTTACAAATAATATGGATAAAAAGTCAAAAATAAAATAAGAATTCAACTCAATCAAAAAAAAATCAAGAAAAATAATAATAACATGTCAAGAATGAGACTTAAACGATAAACAAGTTACACTGTGGCATTATTTTTGTCCCTAAAAAACTCTTCTATACTATAGTAGCACTTCGTCAATAGGAATGAGTTTAATTTGAATTTAAATATTCTTGGATTATTAATCATTTTTAATTCTAATGGCAATTTATTGAAAATTTGTACAGACTGTACTTTAGAGCTATGTTTGACAACATTTAATTTTGGCTGCAAATAATTAGGCAAATCTTTCCTGCGCGTTTCCACCCTAGTTACCCTTTCTTCCTTTGTCTCGTATTTCTCTAGGTTTTTTAGAAAACTACTTAGTAGGACCAAAATATAAAGACAAGGTACAGGTAAAATCTTTAATTTCACAAAATGCTCTCTACAAGATTCAGTTTGCTCTATGCGAAGAATAGTTCTGAGGGCCCTTTTTTGCATAACAAAGGCTGCATTTATATTGTATTTATAACTGTTCCCCCATAGTTTAATACTGTACCTCAGCTTGGACTCAACTAAGGCAAAATAAACATTTCGTAACTGAGCAATGGTTAGTTCGTCCCTTAAACTTCTTAAGGCATAGCATGCACTGCTCAGAGTATTTGTGATTGCTTCCAGTTCTTGTTTCCAGCACAAGAGCTCATCAATTTGTATTCCTAAAAATTTTAAATTTTGCACAATTTCCACTTTATTCCCCAATGAAGCTATTTCAATACTATCATTATTCCTCACAGTTGATTTGAATAGCATACATTTAGTTTTCTCCACATTGAGTTTTAAATTGTTAGTGGAAAACCAATGTTCAAAAGCAGACAGTGCATGATTCACTTTGTTTTCTAAGTCCCTTATAGAGATATCGTTCATAACAGCACTTGTGTCATCAGCAAAAATAACCATTTTGATGTCTGGTACTATCTTATACATATATTTAGCTAAGTCGTTAAGAAATATTATAAAAAATATTGGACCCAAGACTGAGCCCTGTGGAAAAAATTAGTTTTAATAAGTGTTTAATATGTTGTATAGTTCTTTACAGTTTTTTAAAAGGTGGCCAAATTGAGTTGGTTCTGCAAGTGACAGTGTCTCTGTTGTTTGTCGGTAAAAGGAACCAATTTTTTTTGGAAAGATAAAATGCGTAATTTGAGCGCCATCTATGTTCTAAACTCAATTTCACTCAAACTGTGGGTTGGTTCTTATTTGCAAAAAATGGGTCCGTATAAAAACTGCAACAGTTTGGCAGTCCTTATGTCAGGCGGAAGTGAATTCCACAACCGCACCACGTGCACAGTGAAGGAGTAAGAGTAGAAGTCGGTGAAGTGTAGAGGGAACTTAAGGAGGTTTCTAAGATGCG
Organism: Griposia aprilina; assembly: GCA_916610205.1. Classification (NCBI taxonomy): domain Eukaryota; kingdom Metazoa; phylum Arthropoda; class Insecta; order Lepidoptera; family Noctuidae; genus Griposia; species Griposia aprilina. The sequence goes on from OU744288.1 coordinate 19,567,106, forward strand.
ACCTGCGAGGCACATCTGAAGGACTTACTTGTTGACAGGCCTACACTGTCCTCCCATATCTATCAACACTGTAATTGGAAACATTGAAAAAGCCCCTTATTTTTAAAAGGGTAACCGTGGAATTTCTTGCTGGCTCTTCTCCATAGGAAACAACCAATTGGAACCGTGCAGCTAGCTTCTGACGTTTCATATGTGCCCATGTTAGTTTATGTGAAATAAAATATTTTGATTTTGATTTTGACGGGCTTTGTGAAAAACGCTCCCGCAGACAGGATGGCGTTTTAGGATTGTGAAGGAGGTTGAATAGCAGACACAATATCCATATTAATCAATATGTCGGAAATACGTTAAATCAATCGTCTGACTTTGACTAATCGGGACACCAGCGCCACCAGGCGGCGCTCGACAGAATCTACAACATAACACTCGAACAGAGAAAAAGCAGAGGCGGTGGCGGTCAAGCAGTGAGCACGTTTAAAAACTGTCGCGCGTTCTGTATAGTTGTGTCGTGTACCTACGGTATGTGATTCGCTAGTGTTATTAATTTGATCGTAAATTATAATTTGATTTAAACTGCAAACGGTTTTTCTATAGCGCAATTACCAACGATTCTCATAGTACGCCCACTGATGATAACGAGAGAGACGTACCTTCTCCGTCAAATATAATATAATTATATTACTATTAGATACGGATTATTTTCTAAACATCTTCGACCATTGCAATCAAGCTTTAGTATTCGAGCTAAGCACCAACGCACATACTTCCTGTGTTGAGCACTGGACTATAGGTTTACTATCAAAGTGATAATGATAATAAAGCAAGGTATTAATGGTATATTTTTATTGCAGATAGTGACGACCTGGACAGCCGGCGTGCGAGCAGCCGCGGCATCATACCAAAAGCCAAAATTAAAACTGTCAAGATGACCTTTGTTATTGTCTTTGGTAAGTGATTATTAATTTATTATTTAGGACCCCAAATGGCAATTATTTGATACAGTTTTATTTTGCAATGTCAAAGCATTTTTTGAACACTAGGAACTAAAGCACTATAATGTTAGTAGCCCAGAGTCTGAATGTGTGCCGGGTTAACGGTAAAAGAATCACCCTTTATCTATGATTGGCATAATGTTGTTGTAGCTCAACGAAATGCACCTTAGATAACGAACTTAAAATACTTACGTTACGTGTTTATTGTGAATAGTATAAAAATAATTTCCACAGTAAACATGTTATTTTTCGTTTTTTTTCGGAGAATATAAGTTATTTACGTGTTATTTTTAGTTCGTCAACATGTAGTTTAATAACTCATTCGTGTTATGTTACAAAAACACGTCACAAGTCACGCTGACGGATAGACACGTATGCATAAACATGGGAAAATGATATTATTAGAGCGTCAATTTCGACGTGTGTGGTAGAAATAGTACATTAGAATAGAATAGAATAGAATACTCTTTATTGTGTTTTTTTTTACATTACTGCAGCGGCCCACAATAGAAGCATTGATACATAAGTGAGTCCATCAATGTCTGGTTGCGGCGAAGGCTTGTATAGTACCGTTTTCAAATAATGCGCGGAAATTCAAACTAAGTAAATTAATTATACATTTCAGAATCAATGACGAACAACGATAACTTTTCTCGTATCAATATGTTCATTTGTTTCTTTTTCACTTCAAACAGCCCAATTTGCTAAGCCAGTTCGAGAATTAAATTAAATCTTTGATATGTTACTTCCTTGCTTGCCATGGGTTAAAGTAAAAAGTTCGTTCCATTTTTAAATTATATGAATGAGTTTTCATAGTAATTTATTCGGCCGCTAAACACGACATATGGATTTTCATATTAACATTGCCGGCCACTAAACACGACAAATATGGATTTTCATATTAACATTGCCGGCCACTAAACACGACAAATATGGATTTTCATACTAACATTGCCGGCCGCTGCTCGCATGTATTTGACCAGTACAGCGTTTTCGATTTATCTCGAACAAGGTTGTCAAAATAATACTCGAATTTCCAAGCATGTTTGAGGAAATACTATAGAGAAAAATGTTTATCAAAACTTTAGTGCTATTTAGAGCCATGAGTAGATATCAACAGTTTAATTTCAGTCAAATTATAGGTACCTATGTTAAACTACAAAGAATTGTTGGGTACAATTTAGGGGGTTTATTAAATTTAAAACATAATTAAGTTTAACACTTCTAGCATCAGTGTCTACTTATGACTAGCCGTTGATCAGTTTGGTACACATTTAAAATACCATTAAAATGTGTCAAAAAGTGAAACTTCTTAGGCGGCGATACAATAATTGGGCGAGAACTGAGAGTGAAATTTCAAGAACGCCTCACGTTTAGGTACATTTCGTTACACGAGAGAGAAGAAAAATATGTCGAAGTCTCTCACCCGAAAATCTCACTAATTCTTTATTTTTTAAGAAGTTTCATTTCTATCATGTGTACGGTGCTGCACGTGCATTTTTTTTCAAAAAAGAAACTTGCTGCTTTTCTGTCCAGGTAACTAAATGAATCAACTTAATATAAGATCGCCATGTTCAGTCATGCAAACAAAGTGAGCACAATTTGTTAATCAAATAATAGCTTTGTAAAATTTCTTTTGCTCTACCCGTCGGGGTACATGATTGTTCTTATCTTAAACAAATGTTTACCACTTAAGCAAATAAATTGTGGATTGCAATAAAGTATTGAGTATTGAGTTAATGAACACACGAATTGTATAAAATGATATCTTATATTATAATTAAATTAGCTCTTCCTAAACAAATGTTAGTTCCAGTACATAAATTCTAAGCGATACAACGGTTATTAATGGCTGATGCCTCAGAAATGGAGGTATTGTTAAGCTTTGTATTAATATAAATTAAGATTAAATAGGAGTGGATTACCCTCAAGTTTAGTCTTGAGGAACTTCATGTAAAGAGACATCATGATGCTTTCAAATAGATTCCTCTGTAGTAATTATCAGTAAAAGCCTAAGACATAACATAACATCACGCCTGTATTCCCCGAAGGGTTAGGCAGAGGTGTTCCTATAGCACACCCACATTTCGCCAGTTATATTTAAGTCCCATGTAATAGGGGGCGAGCCTATTGCCATCAACCGGGCACAAATCCAGACTCCGGGCTGCTACCGAGAAATTCCAGATGGTAAAACCCAATAACACTTTGCCCGACCCGGGAATCGAACCCAGGACCTCATGCTCAGCAGTAGCGCTTGCGACCACTAGACCAACGAGGCAGTTCCAAAAGCCTAAGATAGCATACAATGGTATGTATTAGGTACAGTCAGGGATATTGTTTTTAGGGTTCCGTAACTCAAAAGAAAAAAACGTCGTCGTCGTTGTTCGTTGTCCGTCTGTCTGTCTGTATGTCCGTTAAGAACCTTTTTCTCAGGAACGCGTGGAATTATCAAGTTGAAATTAACATCAAATAAGTACTCTGAAATCCGTTGGAGCTGTGAAAAAATGGAACTTCTAAGTTGACGCAATCAAAAGATACGGCCGTTTGTGCCACATATTTTGACACTCACAAGATAATAAAAACCTATCCTGTTGACCTAGAATCCTGAAATTTGGCAAGAAGCAAGGTCTGACAGCACAAGTAAAGGAAAGAGTCAGAAAATGGTTAATTTGTAGTTTTATCCCATTTTTTTATGCGATTACAGTCTTATTTTTGAAGTTGGAGATTTGACGATGTATGGGAGATTTTTTTTTCAACTACAAAGTTAAGCTTGTTCTTGGGATAAATTTATCTCAACTACGGAACTCTTCATTGTGCGTGGTCCCACACGTACTTGGTCGGTTTCTTTTTTGTTATGGTTTTTTTATTGACACAAGTGATTGGAATATACCGAAAATTTAAGTTAGTAGTCAGTTTGTTTGGTTTTGCGTGGATGGGACGCATATTTTCCTCCAACTCGTTTTATTTTTTTTGTATTTGTGTGTTTTTTCTTTGCGTCATGTTTACCGCAAATAAACGTATTTTCTTTCTCTTTCTTTTTTCTTAGTTTGCTTATTTCACTAACTTTACCTATTAGAGTTATCTTAATTTTAGAATTCTATAATTTTAGGAAGGTTGGTCAAATTGATTAATTAACAACGTGCAAAAAAATATAGTTCGGTACGATTCTATTTCTATCTGGCAATCTCTGAATCCTTACAGCAAATCGTTGAAGTCCCTCAACCACGTCTGCGGACAGTAAAGTTCGTTACGTCACAATACATAAACAGCCTATGAAAGAAATACTGCCTCCAATCCTTAGAACAAATAAGACAAGCTAATAATTTTCCTAGATAAGTTTAATTCCAGATTCTTTAACCTTATAAAACTGTTCGTAATATTCTATCGTGTATTTGTGTAACTTCTATACTTACTCGTACCTTGTCAAATTCAAAAGATGTCTACAATTAAAAACGTATTATAAAAGTTTATTAGTTGGTAAAACATAGTTTGTAGTAATTTCTAGAAATGAGCTAGGTTTTCTTATTTCCTTTTTGGAGTTGCTTATTCAGGCTTGACACTTTTCTTTTCTCCATACTCAAAGGTTGAACAAATCTCTTAGAAAGCTATAAGAAATGTAAGAGCCATCGCGATATGACGAGAGGCCACAAAAACTAGCGACAATAAAAACTGTTTACGATCCCCTCCATCATGTCTAACTGGGGGAAATCGTTATCTTAAACATCCCAAAACCTGACGTAAAATAGCCATAAATAAATTAACGCTCAAAATGTTTACTTTGGGTAAAGATCAGGGTGAAGTTTTGTTTAAAATTGTGAGGAGGAATGTCCAGGAATCCCTTAACCTTGATCGTTGACCTTGTTTTCTGAAATTTCCTCAAAATTTTCCGGTTCTTTGACCCGCCCTTATAGCCTTTGTTTAAAGAAAACTTTGGATTCTTCTTGTCATCTTTGAGTTCTGGATCTTGTCAAAGATTGGACTAATGATCAATTAATATTTGATCCGAATATTTATTAATAGGTAAAAAGATGCTTACATCATATTAGTTAAGCACCGACAGTTCTTGTACATTTTATGCTATGAAAACTTGAATTTTTAACTAGGACTTACCTAGAGTCTTCTTTTTATTACCTAGGTCTTATTACATTTCATAATTATTATTACTAATAATCTGTGTAATTAATATCCTTTTATACCAAACCATGTCCGTCTTTCTTCCGATTTTAGGCAAAATGTTGATGGAAAATGTGTCACCAACATTAATGTTCATATAATTTTATTCTAAAGAACGATCGATCGGTGCGCCCCCAATTTCCTTTATCTTCGTTTACTTGCCTGATGGCATGAATTACCATAATATTATTATGAACAGATATCTAATCTGATCTACAAGGCTTTGTTTTTGTCTAGATTTTGTGATTATGTAGCGTTCTGTTTCGTTGTTGGAGATTTTGGAACACGGCAACGTCTTGGCACGTATCGTCAACGAGCAACGTTTTTGTCTCGTACGATTTTATTGGTAACATGGAATTATTTCACCATTGTTCTTTAAAAAAATACAGGGTGTCAGAGATATCGGCGCGCAAACTGTAACCATGAATGCAGCACAAGATTCTAGACCACCTTTTTCTTTTTTGGTTGTAAATCATCAAATGACCTCTCCCGCTCTGGGCGGAGCAGAAGGGCGTGTCAGACTCTTACTGACTAAAACCCAACCGTGTTCCTTCAGTTGCCTGTGCGCCAGGGCCACGGTAACTCTTTCGAAAAATCCGCGACCCCGGCAGGCATCGGCCCTATCGGACCCCGTCAATTATGCTGACATCTCTTTGAGGCGCGCGTGGAACATAACGCGCCGTCGACACGGGCCTGGTCCTTACCGGACGGCGAGCTGCGCATTGCTCGCCGTCCGCAGGCCCGCGCCTACGCTGGCCGGGAGTCGGCTGTCGACTCCCGACGCCCAGGGTGTCTCCTCTTGCGGCGACTAGGGGCGTGAGGGCGCAATGATTGCCTCTCCCTCACGCGCTCCGCCACCTTCTTCGCGAGCATTACTGCTTCGCAGAACCCTAGCGCCCCCCTAGACCCCTAGCGTAGACTTTTTGTCGGTTATCAGAAAAAAAAAACTGTTTCATAGAAAAGTGCAATATCTACGCGATGAAAATGTATGAAACAGATCTTTTTTTTTCATAACTGACGAAAATTTTCAACGCAGAAAGATTCAGAATCATGTAGTGAATCCATGGTAACAGGTTGCACGTCGATGTCCCTGCCACCCTGTATACTTGTCTAAATATGTATACAATAATAATCGTGAAACAAGAGCAAATAACAAACAAAAAAATTAAAGAGAGAGATATTGTTTTACATATAACAAATAACTGGATACAACAACACACACAACAATAACAATACACAACACAACACAATAACAATACAATACAACTGTATACAATAACATAAGAAGAGGCAGAGAAGAAAACCACCGTATTACAATGCAAAGTATAATAAAACATTTACTGCTATTCATATTATCAACAATATTTACCTAAGTAACAAAAAACTAGGTACTAGTAGAAAAGTTAACCCTCAGTAAAATTCTCCATCCAAAAACTTCAGAAGCTTCTTTCACTGAATCTGCTCTCTAAACTTCCCTCGATGACAGCTTCCAGCTCATTGCTATCCTCGTATCAATATGAAAAACTCTAGAACTGGAAGATTACTTATCACCCGTGACGCAATAATTCCGTGACGTCATAATCACTCCCCGGCGAGAGAAACTTTTGAAAAGTTTAGTTGTAAAACTGGACGATTTTATTGGATAATCCCGAAAGAATATTGTAAGAGCTATAATAATTTGTGAATTTTATTATCTTAGCGTTTATGCTTCCTTATGTTTCTATGAAATCTAATAACTTATTTGATAGATATAGAATTTAGTACAGTCCAATCACCAGTATTACAGAACTAAAATCATTCTAAACAGTTAGTCTTAAAGTACCATCAAAAATATTTAAACCCTCATCAAATTTTAACACATCTTTTCTGATATGCAGGTATCATAAACAAAACGTTTTGTTTCAAAAATGAATGTGCCACAAACATTAATACATCTTAATTATCCACGGCCATTGTTTTTAAGCCCCTAATATTACATCTCTCGTTAGTCTTTATATCTCCGACCCATGGTTCTTTCCATAGCAAATAAATATAATTTTCGCAAATGCTCCGTCACTTTAACCCTCGTTTAACACGCCATACATCTTTCAATCGAATAGCTAACGAGGAATAAAAAGGGTCACAGAAATAATCTGGCAGTTATGTTCACAAAACAATGATATGTTGTTTGCGATTTGTGTTTCGGCACAGTTATTTTTGTGTTCTGAAAAAGAAAACTTAATAAATGTACTGGATTTGACAGTTTTTCTTGGAAAGCAGCGCCGCTATAACGTGCATAAAGTGCGTTGGTCTATAGATAATTCATCCCAAACTGTAGCATAATGGTGATAGATCGATTCTCACAAATACCTCTTTTGCACACTACCGATTTCGGAACGGTTAATTACAAAATTGTTAGCAAATTTAGTGAACCGAAATTCCAAAAAAGGGTTAAACAATTACACGATCTGGTAAACAACATTTAATCATCCAGTTCTCTTCGCTTTGTTTGACATGGTTTGCAGATGAAACAAATAATGTATATGAACTAAGTCCAATTATTTCGTAAATTCAACCTTTATACTCTAATTAAAAACCCAAGTCACAGTATCTCCAATAAACGCTAGACAGAATAACTCCGGCTAAAGTGATTCGAGCTTCTTTTTCTGGATAAGTACCAACCTGTTAAAGTAAAAAAAATCCATGATGTGCCCATTAATGTAACCATTTGTTACAGTGTTCGTCCTGTGCTGGTCGCCGTACATGATCTTCGACCTGCTGCAAGTCTACGGCTACGTCCCGGACACACAGGGCAACATAGCCATCGCCTCGCTCATACAGAGCCTAGCACCGCTCAACTCTGCAGCCAACCCCGTCATATACTTTATATTCTCGAACAGGATATTCATTAGTCTCAGGTGAGTTTTTTATATATAAGTGTGATTTCTTATTTGTGTCCCTTTCTAAGTTTTTCAGTTTTTACCGTTATTTTCTGTACGACGACGTAAGTATTTACCGTATCAAAGCTTTTAATGATCTTGAGCGTTCTGAACAAAGGAATTCATATTTGTACATCATGACAGTCTACGAAAGTAAGTTTTTCATAAATAATAGAAGTGGAAGAGAGGAGTCTTAAACCCTGTGTTTATTATTATTATTATTAGAGTTATTTTCAAAATAAATAGCGTAGAGTCATCTCAATTACCTCCTTCCCTTTTTGTCTATATATATAGTATATGTATAATGTAGATATATATTATAGTAAATATGTATGTATGTGTATTATAAGTTTATATTCTGTTTAGGTACTTGTATACCTATTTTATTTATAAATACTTATGTTATCTTTTTAATATTTATTATTATTATTAGTAATGTCTGTTATATAGAGCACCTGCCATCTTATCTCTTCACCACCCTTGGTTGACTGGTAGAGAATGCCTAAGGCATTAAGTCCGCCTTTGTATACTATTGTGTGCGAGAAGTTTTAATAAATAAATAATAAATAAATTAAAAAAATAAACTTACAAAATACTGTACAGGTAAAAACAACACGGATTTTAGTAGCTTATTAGTACCCAAATCTTGCTTGGAACAAGTTGTTCGATTAACTCTACAATGATCCCTCAAAAATTCAGCAAGGTGACAAAGTACCCAAAACTAACAAAAAAATTCTTCCTCTTGGGATCAGCCTAGGCCCGGGCGAAGTCTTTTTAAAATTCAGCCTAAGTATAAAATAAGATATTTTATAAAATGAGCCTTTATAAAAGTAATCTTGCTAGTACTGAAAATGTTTTGCGTAAAAAATGTTCTGCGGAGAAAGTAATGATAAGTAACTCGCATAATTTGCAGATTTCACGAGAAAATGTTATGGTTTTTATGAAATGTGGCCTGTTATATATAATTTTAAGTTAATAAAGTTGTTAGGCCATTACCATGGAAAAACAAGATTTTACACCTATTGAGACCTAGGGTCTCAAGGGTCTAAGAATATGGCGTTAAATAATATTTTTTTTAAATACAAAACTAACCTTTTTAGAATAACTTATATCTGTATATATATATATCAATATTAGTAACGATATTTACCAACAAATTTAATTATTAATTCTAAAAAGCAATCTATACTTGATATAATCGAAACTAAACTCAATACATCGATTTAGAACAAAATAATTTAAAACAAGTAGGTACCGACAATAATTCAAACAAAAACATTTGACAATATCAGAATTAATCATTGTTACAGTCCATTAGTTAATTATTTATCCTGTAAAACTCATTACTCGTAAAGTTTCCTTCGTTCGTCAGTTCCAGTGATTTGTTGAGAAAGGTCAGCACCGAAAATTTTCGTCGTATAATTAAGAGAACTTGCTTAAAGTCCAGTTATTTAGTTAATTATGAAGTATAAAATAAAAAGCTACATATTTCTGAAGTGGTCTTGAATTTTAAGGATATTTTTTGGCCGCTTGTTCGCGAAAATAGCAGTTTTCCAAGGATATTTTTCCTTTCTTTTAGTGAAATAATAAATTATAGACAAATCAGAGTAATTGCAATTTAGTTTTTCCAACTTTAAAATAATTAAAGAATATTAATATGTTAGCAGTTTTGAAAATTCTTATAACAAAAGTTTCATGTTTTAATCGGATTTTTATAATCGACAAATTCTGAAAGTATACGGCCTTATGTTATATTTTAGGTACAACTTTATTGCACCACTAAACCAAAACTAAAACATTTAGCCACAAAATAAAAACGTCCAGCTAGCAAAATCTACAACTCTCAACGATAAACACATTTTCCTCCCCTCATTTGATACGAACACAAAAGCTGGATAGTTTTTCTGGAATGCCCGCTTCCATAAATATATACAAGAACAGCTTTTTTCGCTTAAAAATGTCTCTTAAAAATAACAATAGGTCTTTAACGACGCCATCTTGGTTCTAACATGGTACTCAATTTGAGTTAGTGACGTCAAAGTGCACTTAAGCACTAAACGGTTTATGCTTTAGTCATAAACATAGTCTTATTTTAGTGCGGTTTAAGTGACTATCTGTTGCTTGTTTAACGGCTTGTTAAATATGGTGATGTACAATGAGGTTAACGTTTAGAGGTATTGTTTTTAAATATGGTGATGTACAATGAAGTTTACGTTTAGAGGTATTTTCTTGTTAAATATGGTGATGTATAATGAAGTTTACGTTTTGAGGTATTGTTTTTTAAATATGGTGATGTAGGTACAATGAAGTTTACGTTTAGAGCATTTTTTTTGTTAAATATGGTGGTGGTATTGTTTGTGAAAAAATCTAAAATACGTATTTGTTATAATGGTTGCCACGTTGGTCTAATGGTTGCAAGCTCTTCTACTGAGCATTGTCTTGGGTGAAGTGTTATTGGGTTTTCTATATGGAATTACTCAATAACATTTCAAAAATCGGATTTGTGCCCAGTTGATGGCCAAAGGTCGTCCCCTTTGACATGGGACTTAAACATAAATGGCGAAATGTGGGTGTACTATAGATACACCTCTACTTAAACTTTCGGAGAATACGGGCGTGATGTTATGTGATGTGTTATTATAATGGAAGTTTATTACATAAATTCTATTACGATGCGAAAATAACGTCAGAATTAACATCAATCGTGTACAGTCAGGTTTTGTTTGTCATCTTGAATTCAAATACCAAATCGCAAAAAAGCCCTCAAAATAACTTCTCTGATTTGAAATTGTAATAAGAATCTTATTAATAATACGAAAGTTAATTTGAGCAAATAATATTGTTGTATAATAATATAAAATTTTCATCATAATTCTATTAATAAGCACGTTAGTAAATTATAACTTTATTAGAGAAACGAAATTAAGACCAGGTTCGCACGAGCGATTTTTTATAGCGCACTGGATTTTCAACTCTCGGATTTGAGCCAAGCTTTGAAAATCCAACAGAGCGCATCCCAGCGCGTCAAAAAATACTGTTGGATTTTCAACTGTCGGCGCTAAGCAGTGTGTTGAATTTACAGTGCACGAAAATAAATCACCTCTGCGAACCGAACTCTAAGTCAAACTCAAACACTCCTAACATACAATTTTTGAAGTGATGTACTAATGAAACATTAGGGAAACATTTCTGGCATAAACGTACACGTTAAATCTAATTGAATTGTTATAATTGGTGTGTGCTCCGCAACTTTCTTCACTGACTTGATTAAGCCAGTGGATTGAAAATTATTAATTATTTTAATAGGTACGTACGACTACATATCAAGCTATACATTTCCAGTATAAGCTGACTTCTCATTGTCTGAAAAGCCTATACAATGCGAGGTCAGCCAACACTGAAAATGTATAGCTTGATATGTAGGTAGCCGTGTGTACATGCCGGTTGGTATTTGCAAGTAGTTTTTTTATTTGGATTGTATTTAGAGAAGTTTCTTTTTTTTCTTTAAGTTCTATTGGTCTTTTGACCTATCAAGGGGGATACAGTCGAACAGTATTTTCTGTCAGTCAGCTGCAAGCCAATAAACAACAGAACCTGTATCTGATACTTATAAGAACGGCACGATGATGGTGCAACCTAAAGTACCCAGCGAAACAAGGCCGCACGGTGTTTGTCTGGGGTTTTCACCACCTCGTCACACCAAAAGCAAATGTCACTTTATGAAGAAGATATCCTTTACGTTCCTATAAGAGATGGCAATAAATTCACTAACTAACAATAACTTCCCTCAACAGGAACATTCCACCATACAAATGGCTATGGTGTTGGGTGAGGGCCAGCGATAGTCCTGCCGGGAACGAATCACGAGCACACACGGAACTGCTGACGTCATCACACAGACGGACTCGACATGAACTAACTATACGAGTAAGTTAACCTCCTTCTCCCCTTTTATAATTTCTAACCTCACTTTATTATCGAGGAGGTTCACGTCCACGTCCATACAATGTATGGAAATACGTGCACATTAGAACGTTATCGTGGACGGATATTTAAAAGCGTCTTCATAAATTTATATAAATTTGACTTCCCTGTGTTATCGTGATAACGTGACGTGGTCGCGTCCACGATAATATCGTCACGTTTGAAATTATAAAAGCGATACCTAACAGCCATTTATATGGTACATCGAGTTTCAGAAAAAGTTAGACTTTCATTTGCTGGACCATCGTTTCTGTCACCAACTCCTACGGGACAGTCTTTTTCTAAAACTCGATTTGCTATATCTATATCAACGCTAGAGTACTGTTTTTATACTTAATAATTTATTTATTTCAGACATAATTCTAGTCCACAGTTTTACACTCATACATTCTAAACATATAAAAATCCAAAATAAAAGTGTGATTAATTAAATTTAAATATTCAACAACTCATTAAAAAATAATACTTAATTAAAATTGACAAATTGTAAAATGTTACAAAAAGTTCAAAGTATTAAAAATAAAAATTATATAAATATACTTATATACATTTTCGTAGCGACAGCTTTCTATTCTGTAAATCAAACCGAACGGTACCTAATCACTTCATTCTCACCCCACACACCGAAACATTTGTGAAACTAGGGACTATAAATGTTAAAACATAATTACAATGACAACAGAATTCACTTCACTTAAATTACGACTAAGTTTTTACAGCATATTAGGATCGAAATAAATTATTATAGAGAAGTATTCAGTATATGAATAAATGAAATGAAATGAAATGAAATGAAATGAAATAATTTATTTGCTATGAATGTAGGTACAAAAATATGGTGTTAAGTAAGAGAAGGATCCAGTACATTCTACCGTGAGGCATGCAATTTTTTTTTTATAATTTAATTAATTATGAAATAATTTAAAAAAAACAAACATTAAACTTATTTTCAAATGATTAAAAACGTCAATAAAAATATAAAATCATTCAATTTGTAAATTCGTTCAGTGGTAAACAATGTAAAAGAAAAAAAAATAAAGCTATGCATATGCATACAAACTCGTAAGGTTGTGTTTTCAAGAAAAGCGCGGCATTTTTACTGAAGCATTCGAGCATAATAATGTCGTGGGAGTATAGTGGGAGTAGTATCCAGAGTTCGAGATATTTTCAGAAGCAGTCACGTGCGCTCGGGCGTGATTCAGTTGCAAGCGAGAGTGACGTCAAGCAAGAAGCTTCGCAGGAATCGTTAAACATCTTTTTAGCCTACGAAAACAATCGTGTGATAATTTAGAGAGCAAAGATACGGAGCATCGCTGTGCGGTGACTGCTGTATGCTAAGGCTTGCAAACATTGTGACGTACGACATGAACAATATATTCACAGACATCCAACGAATACGGGGGCAGCATTTGTTCGATGTAGGTCTGACTTGACATGTTGCACCATCTGTCACTAACTTGCACGCTCAAGCGCGCAACATAGGCACTGTACGAAATTGTCAAACCTCACCTTGTCACTAAAATTATACGCTAAGCTCGGTAACTTGGGCTAGTTCACATAACAGTTGTACAGTACTGTAAAGCTATAAAAAACTCACATGAAGTTATGGACCGTTATTGAAACAAAAAATTACGTCAAAGTCATCGAGGAAAATCGGTCGGTGGACCGTTAATTTTCTAACAAGCTGATAGGCATACGAAATGAATTATTTATAATTTAAAAATAAAATTAGCCACCACTTTATTATTAATATCATAGATTCAACATTATCAAGATTCATCAATTGTAACAGTCGCCCCAACCAATTTCTTCTCGTCCATTTCTACTTTGAAACTTTTCGCAAATTATTAAAAATTCCCAAGACTTGCCTTCCAGACCCAACTGTTTTATTACTTTGACTGGAATTGATTGATGCCTCATAATAATATTTTTTTATATTGGATTTCTAATTTCTATTCTTATGATCGAATAATATCGTAGTACAAATAATTTTCGATGTCTTTCGGCCAAAACTTGGTTAAAAGTTTGTAAGTTTCATTTGGTACGTGCGTCTTCGTCACCAATTCTATCATCTTAACAAAGTCTTGACTTCGAGCATTCGAATTCGTTTCTGAACGTTTGAACTTGGTCGTTAAAATTTCCTAGTTTTTGCTAAAAAGCATTGGTACATTAACTTCCTTCCCTTCCTGCCCTTTGTTATATCGGTCGAAGCTGCTGTTTTACCATTCTACATCCATTCTGCATTCATTTTAGATTTTCGGGTTAGCCAGTTTAAATTGTGGTTTAACCAGTCAATCCACATTGCAATATGGATTTCTGAGAGATTATGATATATTATCTAAATATGTTTATTCAAATAACTTTGTTCTTCCACACAGTTAAAGGATGACAGCGTGAAGTTTCCAAAGCAGCGCCTCCACCAATGCAACAGCACAAACTCCAAAAAGGTCCGTTTACACCTGCCAGACCAACAAATTAACAACAACTGCCATCTACCCCAAAGAAGAAGAGAAGATACTTTCTTGTAGGCAGTCTGAGATTATACCAAAGTCTTAGGTCTGCATTTTAGAATGATGCACAAGCTTGAATCTCGAATAAAACTCAATTTATGTAGAGCAAGGAACATGTCGGATCCTTATCGAGATCGAGATTCATAATTCACGGTCGTTCCAGAATACAATCTCATATACTATGTCTAAAATTTTATATGTACGTACATGTATACTGTGTAATTTTAATAAGTGTGAAATATTTTAGAACTAAGATTACATTAAACGAATTGGTTACGATTAAATTAAACGTGTAATTTAATATTAAAAACGAATTCATTAATGTTAGTTTTAAGTTGTGTAAGAATTTGTAAGCCTAGAGTTTGTGATTATTGTTGTGTACATCTGCCTGCATCTGGATGTGTGCCCTATTGATGGCAATATTCTCGCCCCCTATTACATGGGACTTAAATATACCTGAGGAAATATGGGTGTACTATAGGTACACCTCTGCTCAAGACAAATTTCCTCTTTGGAGGAACAAAGCGTCTTGTTATGCTATATTGTTTACAAAAAAAAAGCGACAAAAACGCTTATTGAGGAGGCTTTTATAGAAACTGATATGTTATTGAAACTACTGGTAATAAATTAAAGTGTAGAGCGAACAGGAGAAACGGAGAAGCGAATGTTATTTTACGACAACAGCAATAACTTCTTTAGAATTCAGTCTAATAATACAATTCAAATAATTGGACTCTAACAATTGCAAAAAAAATATAACGATGATTAAAGCACCTTCGATTCTTCTTGTTCTTTGTTTCGCTTTTAGAAAGAAAAAGAAAGAAAGAAAATACGTTTATTTGCGGTAATTTGCTTTTGTCTGAGCTGACAGAGCGGTCGTGGTCACGATGAACTCTGTCCAATCGCAGGTGTAGTCGTTGCTCGCCTAACGATCTCTCTCCATGTGATTCTGTTTGATGTCAGTCTACCGCATTCATTAAGGGGACTACATGACCTAAACGCAAATTTATAATGCCTAAAAATATATAGGTATGATCCACTGCAGTAACCAAAATCAGAAAAACATATGACATTCTTCTGGATATATGCTAGTTAGATAGTGTGTTGAAAACATAACACAATTAACTTGATATGATAGAAAAAAATCACGAAAATACCTCTAAAAAAATATTTTAACGATTAAAAACCATACTAATATACATGCAAACATTCAGTGTTTTTGTCAGATTACGAGTATTCTACAAGTTACATACTAACGTAATAGTGTTTTATTTTTTTAGTCCAATGAATAGATTTTTTGTAAATCCTTAATTGCTTCATATTTTGCAATAAATTACCAGCGTTGTGACATCGCGCGTCTCTTTCTTTTCTATGCAATCCGACAGTGACCGCGCTTTAGCTCTTGTAAGCCTCTTAACAGGGCCTCCAATCGCGGATTTTATTTGATTCGTCCTCCCAGTTTGGGACCTCATCGGGGAACTCCCGCGTAGCCTATTATCTTCCACTCTGCCCTGCACCACTAGAGTCTCTATAAAGATGAGTATATTGTCTTGGCTAATCTTTATTTGCTTCAAAGATTAGAGCTTTTGAAATAAATCGTTTTTTTTCTTTACTTTAATTTGAGCAATCTATACAGTTTTTGTATTTTCTATCTAACCTTTTTCATATTACTTTTTTTAAAACATCCTCTTAACGACGATGTCATCTTTACTCTTTGATCATTTCTGGTCATTTACTTATTTAAGACTATTTTTATTTTCCCTTGCTGGGTGTGTTTCCTAAGTCGCCAATAAATCTTTCTCAACTTAATATGTGAAAAGTTCTGTAGTATATATTATATCTTAGTGTGTTCGTCACGCGGTAACTTTGATTTCCTTCAGAAATCTAGAAATCAAACTGAATAATATATTTTTTATTCTTAGTTCTAATAAAAACTGGTTTTAAAATACCTCTAACCACTGTTCTTCCTTTTAGAAACTTCTAAAATGTATTATTTTAAATTATGTAGATGCATTAAAATTGTTCTTAATTTCTTGCTTGGTCTTCATTTGTAGTTTATCGTGTGATAAAAATAATGAAATATGTTTTATTGTAAAGTTAAGTAGCGAACAACATACAGGGACTATTTAGAGAAGTATCTACATTTTCGGTCTACTATTTTGTACGACGTTCTAGATCTCTTGAACCAAACGTGTTGTATATAGTTATAACGTTAGTACAGTACTTACCGACCTATTCTGTTAGAAAACTCACCGTGGAAACTTACGTGAAGTGAGCTTAAAGTGATCTGTCCACAGTGTCAATCCCTAGCGTCAGCAGACCCGTTCTGAAAAATCTCACCGCGAAAACTTAGGACAAATCAAATTCATTTATTTGCCAGAATGTAGGTTTACAATGTACCGTCAAACGGGGTGAATGGAAACGAAACTTTAAAAAGGGATTTTAAGATTGAAATAATATAGATTGTTGCCAACAAGTGCACTTAATCTTTAATTATAATACAGTAAACACATTAGAGTCCTTTTTGGCAACCAACTATATTATTTCAATGTCAAAATCCCTTTTAAAGTTTCGTTTCGATTCACCCCTGCATTTCTATTCACCCCGTTGACGGTATGGTCTTAAAACTATGGTGGCCCCTTTACATTCTACCATTACATAGGGTGTGCAAATATTTAATTTTAACGTGCACAATAACGATGTGACGTGACATGTTTTAGTGTAGTAAGCTATGAATAGTTTCAATACCTCGCTTCAGGTGAAATGACACTTCACTTGAAGCTTACTTCACCTTTATGCGTTCACGGTGAGATTTTTACACAATATACCAGCTGGTGGAATGAAAGCTCATAATATGAAGCTCACTTCACGCGCGTTGTCACGGTGAGTTTTTTTTACAGAATAGCACGAATAGGCTTTAATGTGCCATATCGAGGTTTAGAAAGAGACTGTCTCACCAGTACCTATGAGTGACAGACACGACGATCTACAAATCCAAACTGTTCCAAAAATACAAATCAATCTTCCTAGCATTTTCTAAACTATGTCGGGGTCGGCTTCCAGTCTAACCAGATGCAGCTGAATACCGGTATTTTACATGGAACGACTGCCTATCTGACCTCCTCAACCCAGTTACGGGGTAACACGATACCTCTTGATAACACTGGTTGTCAGAATTTTGGGTTTCTTTCTGAATACCCGTACGTAACATCAGTCAAAGATCTACGAATGACAGCTGGGATCAAATGTTTTACGAGGCAAGGAAAGGTTTCGGTGTGTAAAGATGGTCACCCATCCACGGACCGACCTCGGCAAGCGTTGCTTAACCTTGAAGATTGACTCGTGCGGCTATTATTATGTAGCCACGAACCCCTCCTAGGTACTTTTCCTAAAACACGGTGTGCCATACTAAGAGCCATGTAGGTACTGTAAAAAATAGTTTTAAGGTGGATATTGTATGTTCAAAACATTTATTATAACGTCTAGGATAAAGGTGCCAAACCAGATTAGAGTCAAACTCTACTCACTTTGTTTTACGTGTATTTTTCAATGTATAATAATGAAATTCGAAAAGTTGGCCGAACACCGTCAGTTTTCTTGAAGTAAAGTTTTGATTGAAATAACTGCCGCAAAATAATAAGTTCTGGAATTTTAAAACTAATATAATATCTGTTTGTTTGTTAGTAAAAAAAACTTCATTATCAGGAGCTAACACTATTTCAAAAAGAAAACATTAGAATAAATGTATGGAATCTATTTGTTTGCTTTTCATTTATAATTTAGCCCCTGAACCTTTCGAAATAAATCGGCATGCAATACTGTTACAAAGATTAAATATATACTAATTTAATAAGGGATGTTATTAATTGCATATCAAATAAATAATCACCTATCAATTTATTTCCATCATTTAAATACTGACTGCACACCAAATTAACCAGATCGTACATACTCGTATATAATACTCACACTCGGGATCGGTACAAAATGCAATATTACCGTACTAGACGAATTTAGGATGCAAGAGCGAGCGAAGCTAGCTTGAGACTTGGGGCACCCCGACTCGGACATGTTAGGTTAGAAGGGGATGGTGGGGTGTGGAAGACTTCGTCATCCCCTTCGTGGTTTTTTAGTAGGAGTAGTAGCAGTAGGAGCCTCGCCAAGCGGGGCTCCGTCGACTACGCCTTATTATTATTTCCATTCAGAAATAGGATAGCATAGTAGACAGAGGTGCGCCACGAATATAAATTGTTGCTTATTTAGTTATATTTTGAGTTGCGTATTTTGCTGTGCAATCAGTAATTGTGATTGGAATTCGGATTATATTTGGATACAAAAAGTATTTTTTTTATTTGCATTATATACTACCCCTATAATAAAGCTGTGGAAAACAAAATCTACATCGCCACATGCGAACTATGCATCACACTGACGTCCTGCAACGCACAAGCAGAGTTCGCCGCGTATCTAACAATATATACAACGCTCCGACATTAATCATCGGGCAGTTGCCTACCAGACACAACACCGATCAGCACCCTAATTACGTATCACACTAACTATCGCAATCTGAATCATTTTGAAGCCCATTGCTAATCCATTACGTCTTATGTTCGAAAAATTTGTCTGCCCAACAACGTAAATAACGCAATGATTGTTGTTGACCTGTCAAAATGAAACCCATTCCTACTGTTAGTGTGTTACGTAATTACCCTGCTGGTCGGAGGATACTCCCTTTTCTGTGGAGGATGAGTGAACTTTACACCCTCTTCCTCATACTAAAGAGTTTGCTTATTTTTTTGTTTGAATGCGCTAATCTCTGGACTACCAGTAAGATTTGAAAAAAATGTTTTGCTTTTGGTAGCCCAATTCTTGAGGGGCCGAGCAAGAAGAAAAAAGTCAGAAAGAACGCTAAGTGAAAACGAAACGGGCGACGCGATGCGACGCGGTGAATCGGGGCCCGAGGGAGTTTTATAAAAATGTGGCTGCAGTGGTCCCATAAAGAAACAAATTATGCAAAGATTTTTCAAACATAATCTCGGCTGCCATCCAATCACCCAAGTTAATGTCACCTTACCATTAATAACAAAGACAAAAGCAGATTAGGGAATATATCCACAATAATTTATTATAGGTATGTCAAGTTGGAGCATAATCTTAGAGACTTTTAAGAAGATAATTTATCTGGGAATGTGAATGCTTTTAATAATTCTAGTGCAAACCCTGTGGTAATGAAAGTAACAAGTTGTAGTAAGAAACAGGAATATGATGACGTGAACTAAAAGTAAGTATACAGCGTGTACCAGAAATGTGTCATATTTAAGAGTGTGGTACACACAATCAAACTGAACAACTTTCTCCATGGGACTAGCATCGTATTTGTGAAAAGGATATCAACTGTCCCATACAAAACTTCAATACCTACTCGACCCAAATGTATGCGACGGCTCATAATTTTTTCGCGAACACGATATTTTGATAGGTTGTTGTTTTGGTAGATTTGTTTAATAGTTTGTACCGCACGTGCACCTTTAAATTAGACCATATCTTTTTGATAAGCTATACAGCGTGGCGCTATAATGGCGACATTAATTTAACACATGGATAGGGCTAGTGGCCAGTAACAATAAAAATATTCGTGAAACACAAAATACAATTGGCAACAAAAAATAATCTTATCCACAACAGTGTGTGCCTCACGGCTGTGCCAAAAAGGTTCATTTCAGCATTAATCAAATCAAATCAAATCATTTTTATTTCAGGAATACACCCATATTAAAATTAAACAAAATTACAAATAAATTATTAAAAAATAAATTATTAAATTAATACAAAAACTTTCTTATTATATTTTTATTGTTACTGGCCACCAGCCCTACCCATGTGTTAAATGAATGTCGCCATTGTAGCGCCACGCTGTATAAGTAGGAATAGCTCGTGGCCTGGTAAAAATTGTCACACAAAAGGGTATCCATGATGTGACCACCCAGGTTATCGCCGTACGTTGTAACTAGAAATCTGTGAGAATAATTATTAAAATCAAAGCTCGAGATATGACAAATGAATGTAGAAAATGTAAATTAATAATTAATAGGTCACTCACATAGTGCCCCTACTCATAATCAGTACATACTAAAATACGAACTCACGAAAATTACCAACCAGCACCCTAATTACGTAACACACTATCTTACACAATCTGAATAATTTTGAAGCCTATTGCTAATCCATTGCTTCATATGTTCGAAAAAATCGTTTGCTCAACAACGTAAATAACGCAATGAATGTTGTTGAACTGTCAAATGAAACCCATTCCTACTGTTATTGTGTTACGTAATTACCCCTCTGTTTTCCCATGGCATACTATCTACTATGGCTATACTAGCTTCTGCTCGCGGCTTGGCCCGCATGGATGTCGGGTATTATCCCACGAGAACGTGCTACCGGGACAAAAAGTAGCCTATGTCCTTTCCCAGGATGCCATCTATCTCCTTGATTTTTATCGAAATCCGTTTAGTGATTTAGGCGTAAAAAGGTAACATACAGACAGAGTTACATTCGAATTTACAATATTAGTATGAAAGTATGGATTTACTTTCAAAGTATAATTAATTTAATGAATGAATACATTCCATAACATA
Organism: Griposia aprilina; assembly: GCA_916610205.1. Taxonomy (NCBI): domain Eukaryota; kingdom Metazoa; phylum Arthropoda; class Insecta; order Lepidoptera; family Noctuidae; genus Griposia; species Griposia aprilina. The sequence continues at coordinate 19,588,324 of OU744288.1, forward strand.
ACCATAACCTAATAAACATATCTTTATAAAATATGAAGACGACAATACGACAATAAATGAAAATACTGGCAATACTAACGCAATGTATTTTGGAATTATCTATATCGAAATAAAATAAAAAAGATTTTTTCAAACAAAATCCAAACGATCATCATTTTTTCAAGTGATGGGCTGACTATGGGTTTTGCCAATCAGCCAACAAGGTATAGTGACTAAACTATCGGATATATTGAATAGAATATATGATTGTATGCATACTGGGAACGTCATTAGATATACGAACTTAAACGAACTTCAAATTAATATCGTATCGTCATCCCCACATTATATAAATAAACCTAAAGAATGTCGAATCTACTTCACCAAACAAAGTTAAAAATACATTACCACACTATTAAAATCCAATCCACTGTAGCGGCGGCGGCGCGCGGCGGCGAGCGACGAAAGAGCCAAGCAATTTTTGTGAGATATTGCGTTTTCCGTAAGTAATTTTCATGTCAGAATGTTGGTTGTGATTTTTAAAAGTAGATTTAACAATTTTGTGACGATGTTCCTTGATTTTTAAGTGTAGATTTTTGTCATTCATTTTATTAGTCGAAATAATAACGTAGGTATCTTTTGCCTTCATTTTACGGTTTGTTATTTTTTTTGTTTTTTTGTTTCTGTAACTAAACACTACATAACTGCTAACCATAATTTGCAATAGGTAAGTATTTAAAAAGTTTTCTGCCGTAATAAGCAACATCCCATATACAACAACAAGCAACAGAAACAAGCAAGTAACAGAAAGGTGTGGTCATTTTAAGGATGTGGTACAGACCATCAAGCTGAACAAGTTTTTCCATGGGACCAACGTCGTAATCGCGAAAAAATTATAAACTGTCCCATACAAAACTTCAATACATACTCGACCCAAATGTATGGCACTGCTGACTACTTCCCATGGACAAAGTTGTTCAGTTGATGGTCTGTACCACATCCTTAAATATGACCACAAGTTTTTTGATACACACTGTAGATAACAAAAAAAAAAAAAGTCAGAAAAGCAAAATAGAAAGCAGCAAGTTCGGGCAGTGCTCGGATGGAATGAGAAAACACTAATGTCAAAAAAAAAAATTGTCTTGCTGCTCACTGTCCTTCAATAACCACCAAATCAAGGATACTGTACATCCTACTATCCTACTAATCCTACTAATATTATAAATGTGAAAGTTTGTGAGGATGGATGGATGTTTGTTACTGTTTCACGCAAACATTGTTGAACGGATTTGAATGAAGTTTGGCACACAGATAATTTATGAGCTGGATTAACATATAGCATACTTTTTATACGGGTACTACTTTCCCGTGGGATAATTTCCGAACTCCATGTGGGCGAAGCCGTGGGCAAAAGCTGGTATTATAAATGTGAAAGTTTGTATGTTTCTTACTCAATCACGAAAAAATGGCTGAACGGATTTGGCTGAAATTTGGCACACAGGTAGTTTATAAACTGGAGTAACTTATAGCATAATTTTCATACCGGTTGTACGTTTCCGTGGGGTACTTTTTTAAATCCACGCGAGCGAAGTTGCGGGCAAAAGCCAGTCAAACAAAAAAATATAATAGCAATCATGTTTGAAGGGAAATTTGATTAAACCGCGACTCTAAGGATCTAGACTACTAAAATCCCGCAGCGTAAAGGCTCCTGCAGGCAGGCACGCCGCGATGGTACGACGCGTTTCTGGTAGAACAATTTCCATGATGTTTTCAAAGAAATTGTTCTAATAGAGTCGCGCCGCGCCTTTCTGCGGGAGCCTTATAGGCGTCGTAACACAAAATGGTTTCAAATAAAAGCCCTCACTTTTGCTCAAACTATATTGTGTGTCTGATTACTTTCACTGATTCTTTGAAATGACAAAACATATTTGAGTCGACCACAGGCCAATAATATTTCAGCTATATTTTTGAAGTTTGTAAAGATATTTCACATAACATAACATAACGCCTGTAATCCCCGAAGAATTAGGCAGAGGTGTTTACCCACATTTCGCCAGTCATGTTCAAGTCTCATGTAATAGGGGGCGAGCCTATTGCCATCAACCGGGCACAAATCCAGACTCCGGGCTGCTACTAAATAATTACTAATGGAGAAATCCAATATTACTTTGCCCGACCTGGGAATCGAGTCAGGACTCAGGACCTCATGCTTAGAAGTAGCAATTGCGACCATTAGACCAACGAGTTGTAAAGGTTGTCCAAAAATTTGTTGTTAGTCTTTCCACGGCAATGTTGGTAAAAAACATTTAAGTTTTTCTGAGCTAAATTTAAAAATATGTTTCATTGTGGACGCAGTAGGTACCTACTTTAAATATGTAGTTCAGCTGTAAAAAAAAATAGAAAGCAAAAATATTATTAAAAAATAATAAAAAAGTAAACAACAAAAAATATCCTAAATCCAATTATTCGATTAACTTAAAAAGATGTGTTGCTAGTAATAAAAAAACCGGCCAAGTGCGTGTCGGACCACGCACAATGAAGGGTTCCGTAGTTGGGATGAATTTATCCCAAGAACAAACTTAACTTTGTATTTGAAAAAATGTTCTCCTATAGTTACATCCATATACGTCACGGTCAATTCCCCAAATGTAAAAGTAAGTCTTACATCTATAATAATTCAATCAATATATTTTATGTAATTAAACTCCAAAATAACGATTCCCGGACTCTTTCTACTTTTTCTACTAATTTCATTATTCTAGATCAACGGGAAATACCCTATAAGTTATGATTTCTTTGTGAGTATCAAAATATGCGCATAAATGGCCGTATTTATTTTATTCCGTTGGCTTAGAAGGTTGATTTTTTTTTAAACTCCATGCGACCGTAGACCTACGTATTTTTCAACTTGATACCTCCACGCATTCCTAAGAAAAAGGGTCTTGACAGACAAACAGACGGATGGACGGGCGACAAAGTGATCCTATAAGAAGGGTTCTGTTCTTTTCTTTTTGACAAAAATAAAAGAAACAAGATTCAAATTTTTTTTTAATATTTTTACGGTTGCTTAAAAACCTAAAAAATCCTTACCTTATAAACCAGGCTCTTCCCCGTTTTCACTAAAACTAGACGAAACCTAAAAGTAATGCCTAAGTAAAATCCGACATTCCAATAATGAAACATACATAACATTCAGGCGTCGTCTAGCGTTAGTGAAAATGGGCATTAAGAACCTTCAAAGACCATTGTTTCAATCTCCACCTTACCCACATATCAAAACTTAACTTTTACTTTAGCGCTCAGGTACACACGACGATATATCAAGCCATACATTTCCAGTTTTAATGTTAACTGAAGTCGAATATTATTTTAATCCGTTTAGCTTCAATTCACTTCACTTCAATTGTACCCAATTTAGTTGACCTCGCATTCATTTGGCGTTTCGTACAATGAGAAGTCAGCTTATACATGATCTGACCAAGATTATGTCTGGACTTCAAAAGAGACAGTGACCTCTGAGTTTGTTTCGGCCTTTCTTCACAGAGTAGCCAGATAGGAAACGCCGACCTTATCTAGTTTTTAAAATAGGATTGGCGTGTAAAAGTGTTTGTACAATCCTACTTACAGAAATAAAATCATTTATCATTTACTGGAAATGTATGGCTTGATATGTCGTGCGTAGACGAGCGGCACGTTGCCTTTATCCACGGCAGCCGCCGACGCCTCTACTGCTGACGCCGACTAGTGTCGGCGACTGCAGTTGCCTCTGCCGTTTGCAACGTGCCGTTCCTATATTTAATTATGAGCATTTACCTCCATCGTAGTCAAGAGATTTTCCGAAAATAACTGACAAAATTATCACAAAGTTCACAAACAAATTAGTTGCGTAGGCGTCGATGTAATAATTGACAATACATCACCCCAATCTAATCTACTATAATCATAACTAGAACTATCGTAACTCAATCCTGTAACTACTACCAACAATATTATTTACTGATCCGATGTCAATAAATAATTGCCTACCTAGTGTCCAGTACGAAAACAACAGTGTTATATGATAAATCATACATCTAGCAGATTTATACCCATACTTTCCATTCTAATATTATAATTGCGAAGGTAACTCTGTCTGTGTGTTACCTTCACTAAACCGATCGTTATTTTTGATAGGTAAGTAGCCAGGGACTTGGAAAAGAACATAGACGGATTAAAAACCAAACTGGAATATACATTGAAATTTAAATTATTTATTGAAATAATTTATATAAATATTTTACTAATGCGGTTTTTTTACATAAATATTTACATTAAAGTTAGCTGTCAATTGTGTCAATCCCTAGCACCAGGTGAAATAGTACTCACTCAAAGCTGACTTCACCTTAGTTTTCACGGTGAGATTTTTACAGAATAGACCTGCAGGAGAATGACTTTGGCGGCTACTTTTTGTATTAAAAACAAAATTGGAATATAAATTCAAATAGCTTATACAAGTGATTGATTAGCAAACAAAATACAATGATAGGCTTTGTAGCCACCTGACGTCCGACGGTTTCAAAGACTAAGGGGAATTTGTTTTTAAAAAAATCTGACCGTTTAAAGTGGGTTAAAATCGCGCCCTAAGGAGTCGGTTATAAACATACAAGTGAAGCTAATATAAAGCGTGTAATTATCCGTTACTATGCACGCGACGCACCTATGTGACCATGTACTTTTCCCCTCCCCCGCCAGTACGAGGGTCTGAAAGTTCTTAGAAAATCAAAAACTGAATAAACTAGCAAGTTTTTAAGTAGTTTTATTATAACTTTTCAAAATAGTGTCCATTTACATCAATACATCGCTGCATCCGATGGATCATCGACGATCATACACAATAATATTGGCAAAGAGTTCCAATTTTAAAAGCTGTTTTTTTATTTTTATTATATCGTTTACAAGTGGCCAGTTCTAAAAACCTTCAGTGTCGCCCTTGTACGTGCCGTGCGCTCGGCTGTTCCAGACGTGCGCGCATTTAAACATTATAGGTAATTATATTCCGCGTGCGGTCCGTGAGACCGACATCAGGTACCTACCTAGTTACGTTAGTTTTGTTAGAGTGTATATTTTTTTGTTATCGTAGGCTTATACTGTCTGATTCAGAGTCGAAAAACCTGAGTGTACCAGAACTTCCGAATGAAGATTGCAGTGACGTAGAAGATGTTGCAATAGATCACATCATTGAAGGTGAGTGTCAGTCCGAATCAGAAGAAGGTGGCGGATCTGAGCTTCAACTTACTGAAAATGAAAATAACACCATGCCACCGACGGAAGATTCTGATTTTCTGATGACGATGTTCCACTGGCAAGGCGCAGAAAAACGTAAAAGCGCTTATATGTTTTGGGTGGTTTTACGGCGCTTCCCCGACCAAACGACCTAGCGTGCTCGGTCCTTCTCTATCCCGTCGCTGAGTCTCGTTCTGTCTCGCTCCATGCGCACGCTCATTTATCAAAAAATTAAAAAAAAAAAAAAAAAAAAAAAAACATGCGATGTTTTCAAATAAAATAAAACGTGATTTATTTAGATTTCTAAATTATCTATCCATTTGTGTAATCCTCAAATTAATAGAACGTCACCTTTAGCAAAAGATGCATGCAATCAATAATTTTAGTCACTTTTTCACAAGGACATTTTAAATGTATTTATAACACATAAAACAAATAAGAACGTGCAATGTGATGATAGGATATCGAACATTATTATTGTGCTTTTAGATGTAGCTTATTACCCATAGTGAATAAGTTAATACCCTCTGAATAACGCAATATGGCAAGATTTTGGTCGGGGTACCGTCTTAATGCAGCCAAAAAATGTGCTTTAGTTCTCGCCGCAACTTGTGAAAATTTGTGGGTAGTGATTTTGTAATAATTGTGCCTTAATCGTGCCAAAAAATATTTTATGTTAGAGATTATTATATATTGAACTTGTCGTAAACAAGTAAAAACTACTAAGTTTTAAGTAAAATTTCTTACTCAGATCTCAGATTTTCGAAATTCCTAGATGTTTTTCCTTAAATTAATATATTTATGTTAGCTATTATTTATGTTGCTTACTTTAAAAAACTTATGATGAATAAAAATATAGTGAAAATACAGATGTGACTTTTATTTATTGTAATATTTTAAATAATGGTTATTAAGGGAACTACAGGACCTAAACGCAAGTTTTATAATGCCTAACATTATATATGATCCACTGCAGTAAACAAAATCAGAAAAATACATGATATTCTTTAAGATCTACGCTAGTTAGATAGTGTGTTGAAAACATAATACACTAATATGATACAAATTAAAAAAAACACGAAAATACCTCTAAAAAATTATTTAACGATCACAAACCCTACTACTATTTTTGTCAGATTATTCTACAAGCAACATATTAACGTAATAGTGTATTAATTTTTTAGTACATTTTTTTTTTTATTTTTTATAAATATATACTTGTTTCATATTTTGCAATAAATTACCAGCGTTGTGTCATCGCGCTTCTCTTTCTTTTCTATGCAGTCCGACAGTGACCGCGCTCTAACTGTTGTCAGCCTCTTAAACAGGAAATTACGCAAGCGGTCTCCAGGACCGAAGTCAGGTGGTAGTGTAACTAAAAACACGTCAGGTCGGTAAGGGTTAACTAGAGGTATATAATAATTGAATTCCACCTGAACTACGAATACCCACCCCAGAACCTGTACTCTTGTATTTCACACAAGTTGACGTTTAAGTTGCAAACAAAGTCACGAGCAAAACCTAGTCTAGTATGCGTATGATAAAGTGGGCATAAGATTGAGTTATGGCGATATTGACCTTTTCCAAGCATTGTTTGCGAACTAGATTGGGCATTGTCCAGGGACGGACGACTTGTTTCAAAAGGTTTCCAATGAAGTCGGGTAATATTGTAGGTAAACGATACATTATTAATTTAATTAAGTCACATTGTGTTTGCTTATTCACGTTTCGTTGCTTGTTGTTGCAAAAAGCTTCTATACACTCTTGCTTGAAAGAGGTTTTTGAGAGAGTTAGATAGAATATTTCTTAAATTTACATTGAATTCTTTTCAATATAAATAATAATAACGCTGAAGAATTTGTTTGCTTTTTTGTTTGTTTGAACGCGGTAATCTCTGGAAGTACCAGTGGGATTAATAAATTGTATAGCCAAATTCTTGAGGAGGGCTATATATAACATCACGGTACGATCCTTAGAAGCCAAGCAAAAATAAATAAAGTTAGAAAGAACACTAAGCGTAAACGAAATCCCCCGCGGGCGGGGGATGCAACGGGGTGGGGCGGGGGAACAAGAATTTCACGCAGACGAAATCGAGGGCAGAAGCTAATTATATTTATACGATTCTAATAAGCTACTTTTTTTTTTTTTTTTTTTTTTCCTTATCCTAGGGTTCAGCAATAGGATGGACCCTAATCTTATTACAATCTAGCCTTATAAATAGACTAATAAGTAATTTAATTATAACCTAAGCTATTAAATTGTCTTTACTAAGAATGTGTCCTATAGCACTTTTCTTATTGTCTCTATTAAGGCGAATACACTTCGTTCGTGTGTTTGTTTGGCACTTTTGTACTTTACACTATTCACTAACACTAAACACTAGCTCGAACGGTTTTGTTCTTTTAAGTCTTCTAACTATGTTTGTGTGGTCGAGAAGCTGGATTGCCTCGACGTTCACATGCTGATGAAGTCTCTTATCGTGAGCTTCTGCAAGTTTCTGGATCACTTTTTCGATGAACTCAACTTTTAGGTCCCGGTGGAGTTCATCATTTCGTATGTACCAAGGTGCATTTACAATTTCCCTTAGCACTTTGTTCTGGAATCTTTGTATAATTAATATATTGGTCTGTTTGGTGCAGCCCCATAGCTGAATACCATAAGTCCAAACTGGCATCAGGACTTGTCTGTATAGCAACAATTTGTTTTGTACGGACAGCATGGAGTTTCTTCCAAGCAGCCAATGCATTCTTTTGAATCGGAGGTCGAGTTCATCTTTTTTCTTCTTGACATGGGCTTTCCAGCGTAGCTTTGCGTCAAGGGTCATACCGAGATACTTGTCTGTATTCTCGTATGGGACTTGTTTATTGTTAATGTAAACAGGAGAATACTGTTGTTTTTTGTTGGTAAAATCTATGTGAACAGATTTGGATTCATTAAGTTTAATCCTCCATTTTTTAGTCCAGTCATAAACTTGATTGACAGCCGTTTGTACCTTTTCTACTGCTTCTTCGTGGCTGTTTCCTACAGCCATTATGGCTGTATCATCAGCAAAGGTCCCAATCGTGTTTTTCTCTAATTCAGGAATATCGCAAGTGTATAGTAGGTACAGGACCGGACCTAACACACTTCCTTGCGGTACGCCAGCTTTAATTTCTTTCAGTTCTGAGTAGGCGTCTTCTTGTCTTATTCTAAAGACTCTGTTCAGAATGTAGGATTCTAATATATCTGCAAACTGCTTTGGTAACAGGCTCTTCAATTTATGTATAAGGCCTTCATGCCATACTTTGTCAAACGCTTGCGCTATGTCCAAGAATACAGTAGAACATACTTTCTTGTCTTCAAGGGCGTTTTCTATTACATTTGTGATCCTATGCACTTGATCGATGGTAGAGTGTTTTTCTCGAAATCCAAATTGGTGCTCTGGTATTATGTTTTTGCTATCTATTATTGGTTTAAGCCGTTTGAGTAGCAGCTTTTCAAATAGCTTGGACATGATTGGTAGCAAGGAAATAGGTCTATAAGATGATGTTTCGTGAGCCGGTTTCCCTGGCTTAGCTATCATTATTACTTCGGCCACTTTCCATAAGTCTGGTACATATTTAAGCCTTAGTGCGGCATTGATTAGGGTCGTTAACTTAACCAGACCCTTTCTTGGGAGGTTATGAAGTACTTCTCCTGTTATTAAATCGTAACCTGGCGATTTTCGTGTACTTATATTACGTTTAATTTCTTGTGCGACTTCTCTCGGTGTTACTAGTTTTATGGTAACTTCATTTTCTGATATCACCATATTAGCCAAAGTGAGATCTAAAATGATTTCCCCGTCGTTTGGTTGAAAGATATTTTCTAGGTATTCTGCAAACCTCTTTGCTTTTTGCTCGTTAGTAACCGCCCATTGCCCATTTCCACATTTGATAGGTGGGACTTGGGTAATCGGCCTTTTTAGGTGCTTAGTAGCCTTCCAAAGGGAGTAATCTGTCCTTTGGTCGTTGCTTAGGCTCTGAATATAGGTTTTGGTTGAGTCGTCTTTAAAGTCTTGGATTAGTCTTTTTACTTTTTTTGTCAGGTTATTTAGTTTTCGTTTATCATCAGGGCACCTAGATTGATGCCATGTTTTTCTCTGTCTTCTTTTCTTCATAATGAGCTGCTTGATTTTGAGCGGGTATGTATTTCCTTTCGTCCTCTTGTTGGAGTCGGGTGTATTTTCCCACGCCGCTTGCTGGATGTGCATTATGAACTTTTCTACTTCGATGTTTAGATGTTCGGGTGTTTTTAATTGTATTTTAAGGTCTATTTCATTATTCAATCTAGTCTTGAAGCTCTCCCAGTCTGTACACTTATTAACGAGAGTGGGTCTGGTTTCTTTATACAAGATGTTTTCGCTAATTTCTAGAAAGATTGCGGAGTGATCTGAGTTCATGTCATAGCTTTGTTCCGATTTTATATAATTGGTTGATAGATTCTTAGTTACAAAAAAATCTATTAAGTCCGGAATTTTATTTGGATCTGTTGGCCAATAGGTGGGCTTCCCAGTTGATATGACATCACATTTCAGCTCTTTTATGGCATTCAGTAGTTCTTTGCCTTTAGTAGTTGTTAGTCTGGAGCCCCAATACGTATTTTTAGCATTGAAGTCACCTCCTAAGATAAATCTACTTCCAAGACGAGTTAGAAAGCTCATATAGTAGTATTTTTTTATCATATACCGAGGTGGACTGTAGATGGCAGATACTGTTACAGGATATTTTTTTGTTTGTAGACAAATCGCCACTGCTTGGATGTCTTTCTCTTCATATTTAAACTCTTCATAGTGCTGTAGGTTTTCTTTTACAATAATGGCACTACCGCCTCTTGCTGAATTGTCTGGATGAAGTGCATGGTATACTTTGTACCCTTTAAACTTAATGTGAGATTGCTTTGTGAAGTGAGTTTCAGATATCATGCACACATCAATTTTTTCTATGTCTAATACTACTTGTAACTCGTTCTGATGTTTTTGTAACCCATTTGAGTTCCACGCCATAAGTTTTAGTGTAGTATTCATTTTTTTGGCTTAAAAATAGCAGCTTTGTTGCTGTTTTCAATTTTTTTCAATCTCTCGTCAAATGATGACATAAACTTTAAGATTTCATCCAACTTTTTGTCACTGTTCATATCAACTAAAGGCGCCTTGGCTATGCCTGTAGCTACTTGGGCATAAGACACGTTTTTAGTTGTAGTTTTAATAGTGCTTTGACTTCGTTTGAGCTGGCTGGGCCTACGACTCTTCCAGTAGATGTATTTTGTTGAGGGACAGTAGTATTGCCCTTTGATTTTTTGTTTCGAATCTGCTGGATTTCTTTGGCTACGATACATCCCCTGTAGTTAGCTGGATGTGGAGCTCCACAGTGAACACACTTTGGCTTCTCTTCTTTTGATTTTTTGCAATCCATCGTCAGATGTTTGCCTGTGCACTTCACGCACCTCGGTTCTTTGGAGCAGTACTTTTGCGTATGGCCATAAGCCTGGCATCGTTTTCACTGAGGTACCAGTTTTGTGGATTTTATCGGTTGTATTTCCACATTACATCCCAATACAGTTTTGATGTTATATATTTTGCTGGTTTCTTCCTCATTTGAGAATGTCAGCATGAACATGTTGAGTGGCTCTTTGGTTTTCCAACTCAATTTGTTGACTGCTTCTAGAATTTTGTAGCCTTTGCCACGCAAGTCTTCAACAATTCTCTCCGTAATGCATGTGAAATGCAATTTTTTTGCCATAACTCTAATTGGTCTCTCTTGCTTGTTCTCATAGGAGTGCCAAAGGCAATTGTTTAGTGAGAGAGCCTTTGTAATTGCTCGGTACGAATCTTCGTTTTTGGCATTTACTTTGACTGTATCGCCGTTCATCATTTTGATGCTGAACGCGTCAGCTGATTGGCTTTCAGATAGAAAATCAAAGAATTTCTGGTAGTTGTCGATACCATCGACTACAATAGGTGGTGGTAAAGGAGTTTTGATTGTTTTTTCCTTACCTTTATTCTCTTCACTTCCGTGTTCATGCAGACTGGATTGGGCGGGAGAGGTGTTCAATTTTCTTTTCTTCCTGCTTTTTTGCCTTATCCATCCAGTTTCTCGAGCTAGTTCTTCTTCGTCCGTGGTATATTCAACACGCGGAGGAGAAGTCTCAGTGGCGCTTGTAGCGGTTGTAGTAGCTGATTTCGGTGGGTTATCCGCTTGATGTTTCAGCTGTTGCTGGAGATTTTCTATTTGACTTTTTAGATCATTTATGCATTTTTGAAGCTCTTCACGCTCTTTTCGTTCTTCACAAAAGTGCTTGTACAACAGCTGTTCAGTCTCTGTTTTTAAGTTTACACTAATGGTGTTCAATGTTAGTTTTTTCGAACCCATTGTAGAATTAAGCGAGTATAAACTTCGCCTTAACTAAAAATATTCACTGACAGCCGTCAGCATTACACAATAACTAGGTCATTGCGGTGCATCCGACTGGACGGCGTTATTTTGATGCGTAAGCACTTTTACACTGTGGTACGTGCGCGGTCACATGTAACACAACTGCTCTAAGCAAAAATCGAACGATCAAAATGAATAAACTACTTTGAAAGACTTGCCATACTCCAAGAATAAATTATTAATACTTAAAGCCTTGGATACACTAGGGGATAAATGGAGCAACATGTTGCGGAACATGTCCCTCAGCAACTACGTGGAATGTCCCGAGACATAATGTCGCGGAACTTTGTGCAAGCCACACTAATCAGTGTTTATAGAAATGTCACCCGAGGAGGTTGTGGCGATTAGTGCTGCGTATTGCGTTTATTTGGAGCAGTTTAAGCGAAAAGTAATCGAAAAAAAACTTTTTTACAAAAAAAAACAACCGACTTCAAAAAAAGAAACACTACAAAGCGAAAAATAACTTTAATTTCGGAAGTCGATGTCTTTGGATCTGTATTTTAGTTTTTTGTCACCGACTTCCGAAATTAAAGTGAAAAATAACTTTAATTTCGGAAGTCGGTGTGTGGCTTTGTAGTGTTTGTTTTTTTTTTGTAAAAAAGTTTTGAATTTTTCTCTTTTTAGTGAGTCAGTTATTAATTTATCTAAGTTACAATAACCTAATGTCAGCTGCTCATCACCTTTTATAAAATATTCCTTTCCCCGATGCAGGGAAGTTAATTGTTGAGGAGTTCTCCTGGTAAGAACCAAAAGAACTGAAGCTGAAGGTGGAGCCACCATCAGATCCATTTCACCATATGCATTATGACGAGCACAAATTGCTTAGCAACCTATTAAAGTAATCTAATCGCAACCTGTGAAATACTTATTATTGAATAGTTCCGGTGGCCACCTCTGGTCTTCATTACCAGTTCCACTTCACCGAATGGTGCTTTCTAAGAGCAAATGCACGATTTACTATAAAAAATACCCAAATCGCTATAGGTGTGCCTATACAATTTTAGGATTTCCCTCGATTTCCATAGAATCTCTTCATCAGATTCTGACTTAGTGACAATGGGACCACCTCGAGAGTATACCCTTTCAAACAAAAAAATAATTTTGCAAATCCGTCTTTATATGACGGAGTTATGCCCGAATATACATAAAATATTTATATACATATATAAACATCCGAAATGATACCCTCCTCCTTTTTGAAGTCGGTTTAAAAGGAGGTGGTGGATGCGCAATTACTACAACGAGAAAAAATAATTAATATTTTAAGACAGAAATAGCGCGACTCTCACGCGCAACACGTGCGTTCGCTCTCGGTGCGGGAGCTAGGAACATATTCCCCGTCACGTAAATGCGTCTCAAGATGTTGCGCGGCATGTTGCGGGACACAGGGCAACGTTGTAGCGTCACGTAGATTGAGCGTAGTGTATTCGCGGTTTTAAGAGTACTTACTTTACTCTCCATTTAGCCCTATTCAATAAGCTCATTAAAATATCTAAATATGTATATTTCAAAATAAGATACTCTAAATCCCCATAACTTCTTATCGAATAATATTAGGCACAGCTTAAATTAAATCCAGGCACTTCAAATAATTATGCTCCATTACCTACTTCATTCTGACGCCATGTCATACACTATTATGATACCACTTATCTATAATTATGATAATGTTATAGGCCTAAGATCAACTCTACCCACTGCTAGACTATCATTAAACACTATTATTTTAGCTACGCTATGTACCAAATGAGTATCAAAGATCCTTGTAATTTGTAAAGTTCACTCGTGTCACTATAAAGATACTGTCACTAAACTGAGTCACAATTTTGTACCAACCATTTCGTATGAACGCCAATAAACCATCCACAATGGTGCCGATTATCATGTCACACGATTCTCTAAACTAGACGGTAGAGACGGAGAGACGGAGAGTATAGCGGTATTTACATATAGTGTACATAGTGCTAGCCCAGACATCCTGGGCGTCGGGAGTCGATAGCCGACTCCCGGCCACAGTAGGCGCGGGCCTGCGGACGGCGAGCAATGGAAAGCTCGCCGTCCGGTAAGGACGCGCCTCAAAGAGACGTCAGCATAATTGACGGGGTCCGATAGGGCCGATGCCTGCCGGGGTCGCGGATTGTTCGAAAGAGTTACCGTGGCCCTGGCGCACAGGCAACTGAAGGAACACGGGTGGGTTTTAGTCAGTAAGAGTCTGACACGCCCTTCCACTCCGCCCAGAGCAGGAGAGGTCATTTGATGATTTCCCACCCAAAAAAAAAAAAGACTCCATATATTTATGGAACATCTCCTTTTACTGTTTACATAAGGTCTGCACTAGGTAGGTTGGTGGTCCGCCATTAAGTGACTCCTGCTTTAGAGCATTCATGCGTTAAGCAACCATAGTTGCGACTAATGCCATCTTCTTCATAACACGCATCTTTCTTCACAACGTAATCATCCGACATCCGTTTTCTAAAATTTCTGAAGAGATTATGGGCACATAGCAGTATCCAGTGTTTGTTTACCTTCTGGCTTTCCAAAGAAGCGAAGATTTATCTATAGTAAGTAGGTGTAGGTATGTGCCTACCGAAGAGACAAAAAGTCACGTGTAGACATATCAAATAAATTACCTACTTTCGCATTTCCCTTCTTCTTTGACCCTCAAAGTGTTACATGTGACCAAAAAAAGAGCAATTGTGTTTAGCACGTCCCGCGCCCGAAAGTGCGAAATAATGTTAGTCACTTCCTTGGAATTGTGTAAAAACTTCGTAAAAGGACAGTCCCAAACCGCAACTACGTGCTTCTTCCATCCTGGTCGGAATCACTCTGACAATGAGCAGTTGAAAGATAGAAGGTGAGTTACATTCGCGAAGTTTCAGACTTGCTTTGAAAAAGCTGTACAGTCCCAGTGCCTTGCCCACGTCGATAAGGCGTGCTCAAACTTTGTCCACTTTTAAAATTCTGGTTAAAAAACATTTCCTCTCTCCTTAAACATTGTCATTACATTTAGTTTCCTTACTCTTGTTTCATGTTTATTATTGTATATATTATATTATGTAGATAAGTATATGTGTTATGTATGTATGTATTTGTTGTATATATAAATGGTACATCACTGACTACCTGCATTATTGTCTCTCCTTCTCCCGTGAATCCATCCAAAGGTCGTCTGTAAAAGATCGCTTTTAGCGATAAGACCGCCCATTGTGTCACCCTATGTAAAATTTCTACATTTATATCTGTAATTTTTATGGTGTACATAATAAAGAGTATTCTATTCAATTCTATTCTATTCTACAGTACAATAGTTTCAATCCCTAGCATCAGATGGAGTGACAGCTCAATTCAACTAAGTGTTCACGATGAGATTTTTACAGAATAGAACTACTAACTGAGCTGCTATCGTTTTGACGTTTAAACTTACTTCCATTATCTTGACTTAATTACAATCAAAGAGCTCATCCAAAGCCAGGCATCGCTTTTTCGCAGAATGAATATTCGATTTTTGTCGACAACGTTACTATATGTTTTAATAACCTCTCAATCGAAAGTCTCGATTGAAAGTCTCGTGAAAGAAAACCATCTGGGAAAGGTGGACATAGCATAGCTATTCACAACCTTTCGATATGCTTACGTGCCAAATCGAACATCAGTCAATGTTATCAAAAGAGTCATCTAAAGGCAGTTCACGAATGAAAAACCCGAAATTTTGTCAGTTAATATCAAATAGATGACTGCCATTGTTCTGACAGCTATTTGCTGTCGGGCACAAGGCAAATTAGTAATTGAAAATGTGTCATTTTCCATTCGACAGGTTGTCGAATGGTTGTGAATAGTAATGCAGGTAGGTATGCCAGAAACGAAAACACACTGTGGTCGTCTTTCGCACATAAGGAGGGCCCAAGAACCTTCAATACACCCAATTCGTGAAACAATTCCTACCTTCTGCATATTTTCTACCCCTTGTCTCCAAGCCTCATTTACTAAGAAACTAACCGTAACGTAAGAGACACGCAGTCGTGTATAGAGCGCTTTAAAGCGATGCTGGCTTTGGAATAGCTTGAAGTGCATAGAAGTAATGATATCTTTGTTTAGCTTAGTATGAAGTTGTTGTGAAGTGCTTTATGTGCTTTATGCGCTCTAGCGCTTTACTTTATTTGTAAGTGGTTTATTTAATTCAGCTACAGTTTAAAAGTTTATTGGATAGCTAATATGCGTATGTTACAAAAAACAGTATATGTGTATTTAAAAATATTACCCAAATAGCAAGCTTTGAATATCAGAACAGAGGGCCTTGACAAATGGCATTCGCTTCGGAGCGATTCTATTTCTACAATCGCTATCGCTTTCGCTTATGATTCCAAAAACTAGCAATAACGCTCGTCAAAAAGTGTCCCTTGGCTATGCAACTCTGTGGAAGTACCTAATCTTTCGACGCTGTCGATTCATTTCATAATCGAATCTTGTATACATTGTCTAGCTAATTTTTATTAGTTGACCTATGATCACGTGACATTTCGATAGCTTATGTCAACCCCATACATTTTAGCTTTTCTACTAGCGTTATCGTTAATCGAATGTTACTTTGTCTAGGCCCTCAGAACAGCTACTGATCATTTACTATTTATAAAGGTTCTTTTAAATATGGTTTGTAGGGAAAGGCTTTTATGATGTAAAGCATAGAAAGACAAGGCTAGACATTTTTTTTTTTCAATTAGCCTTGTCTGTAATTAATGAAAAACCTAGTCATCCGGTCGCAAAACTAGGTCTTCATGGACAAGGAGGACAAGAAACTAAATGGAAAAATATAAAATTATTACCAACACATTTCTTACATTGCCATAAATTTTCGTTATCTTAAAAACAGTTAATTCTATCTCTTCGACAATGGTCCAAAGAACTCAGAATAATAGCAACATAATAACAACAGCTAGGACAAGAACATGAATATTCCATTACACAGTTTAAAACATTAGCAATATATAAGGTATAATGGTGCCAATTATCTTGTCACACAATTCTTTAAACTAGACTAAAAATCACCAACATTTCGTTTATTCCTGTCAAACGACAATTCCCATTTACTAAAGTGACACAACATAGTTTTAAATATAGTTTGACAGCACTAATGTCATTTAGTTATACAATTTAGTGGAAATGGCATTTTGCTATTCAGAATTTGCCGTTTTTCACCTAAAATTTTCATTGTCAAACTAAATCAGACTATTTTTAGTCGCGATTAAAAAGGTGTGGAATAAAATTAGTTGTCATAATGGGCTGTAATCTACCACGCGAGCCCAGTGCGGTTTGGTAGATGTCACATGTCTTCGAGTTTTTGGTTCTAGGTCATGCCGGTTTCCTCACGATGTTTTCCTTCACCGTTTTGAGAGCAATGGTGATGAAATAATTTACACAAAGTAAAGCGCCTGCCTAGGTTCGAACCCACGACCTACAACTCGTAAGTCGGGGCCAATACCACTGGGCCACCACTGCTCATTTCTCTACTAGTTCTTGAAAGTTTGGATAGTTATGAGTTTGGAAATCATATGGAAGCTTATGTGATTACAGTTGTTGTCGGTTCACGACATAACAAACAGATAGACTCAGACAAATACAAGATGTCCTTGAGAGGGCTTTCCTACGGCGACGAGAATACCGGAGATATTCAACTTACTGAACGAAAAACCGGATTATCTTTTCTCGAGATCACATTTTTATTAGTAAACTAGCTTTTCTCGCGGCTACGCCTGCGTGGAGGTCGGAAAAATCCTGTAAATCCCTCTCCATTAAAAATACATAAATAAGTATATACTTACCTATGTGCCAACTTTCATGGTGTTCGGTCAAACGGTGTTGGAGTTCACTCTAGACTCACAAAATGTATTACTTATATTATTATTTTTTACTATTAGCACACTGTTAGAGTTTCTAATAATATAATTCAATCATTCGAAAGACACGTAGCGCCATCTAGCGTCCTAAAGCAATTGTGACCGTAGACAGTTATTGTTGTTGGAGTTCACTCTAGACTCACAAAATGTATTACATAAAAATTTTTTTTTACTATCAACACTGTTAGAGTTTCTAATAATATAATTCAATCAAGATTCGAAAGACAAGTAGCGCCATCTAGCGTCCTAAAGCAATTGTGCCCGACGACAGTTATTGTTCTTTCCATCGGGAACAGTACTTTTTTTTGGTTGAACGGTACCTTAGATTATTTTCTGACAACGTGTAGGTATGCTAACTTTCACGGTTTAGGCGTGAAAAGGTAACAAACAAACTTACTTTCGCATTTATAATATTAGTTAGGAAGTTAGGATTAGCTTTATTACGTTGAAACAAATAGCAAGATAATCATGCTATCTGAATACATTTTTAAATGCTGTAGTTTGTCGATTTAAAAGTTAAATTAGAGGTATTTTCCTTATTGAAAACCGAAGAAATGTCTCAGAAGTTACATTACAAATACGTTACCGAATACAAATTTAAAAAACATTCATATAGTTTTACGTCGTCGATAAAGGTCCCTGTATTTCATTTTAATAATTAGAGATATACAATTAATTATAGTTATTTTGATTTTCCTCAGGTTTTCTTTTGTACTTTAGATCATTTCGTTTAGTCACTCTTTATTTTAATTTCCGAGAAATCTTGCTGTATGGTCTGTTCCACTCAACTTCGCGACTGTCAAATTCGATGTCAGACGTGTCAAAATTGTTTTTAAGTTTAGAGAATCTTGTTTGCGGAATAGCTTTCAAGATTCTCTTAAGCAAAAATAAGATAGTCATAGTTTAGTTTAGTTCGATGTACAAGGAATCGGCACGAATATCAAAATACTTAATCAACGTGACATCTGGTCGATCTATTCAACATAACAACGGTACTAGAACTAGCCAACTGAACATCTACCGAGCAACTGACTCGATACTTCTTGGAATTGGCAAGCGAACCCGGGGCTTAGCCCCCCGGCCGCGGATGTAACACGGTGGTCCCTAAATACGAGCCGCTTATTGTAGTTGCCTCCTGGCAGTAGAATTTGAGCGCGCGCGTTCCTTGCGCGCGCCCTTGTGAGTTACTGCTACTCAGGTATCTGTAAGCGAGTTGCGACGCTGTTACACAGCGCCGCTTTCTTCACGACTCCTCGGCGGTCTGTCACCGCCAGGTGAGACCCTCAGTTACCTGGGGTAGACCCGGCGAGGGACGACCAGCGAAAGGGATACCGCTGACTCTATAATGTCATTACAATCCTTTTTCTAACCTACCGACGTTTTATTCTACGTTAAGACGTATAGATATTAATATGTACCGCCATTTTAAACCAATTACAGATCATCACAAATTTTGGCTTAATAATTTCCAACACAGGTCACAAATCAAACACAACAAACAATCAACAACAACAAAATTAGTGTAGTAACAAAGTTAGTAGTGAAACCGTTTTAAAACATTCTAAGGTAATTAAGCAATATAACAAGAGATAATTCGTAATTCTTAGACATAATTCATAAGAATATCAACATCAACTGACAGTATTGTGCCAATCGTTTCAAACAGCCTATATACTGTAAGCATACAATATAAATAAAACACATAAGTAATTTGTTTATATTATAGTCTCATATATTGCGAATAAACAGTACACAGCAACCATAGGACATAAGTAAGCTGACTCACCTCTGTACGGCCCACCGGCCACAGAGACATTTTGTAATACACAAAGTAGGCAAATAAAATTGTTAGTCTGATTCTGATTCTATTATATTAAAATAGCAATATAAAATCTACGATATACTACAAGTATAATTAAATATTACTTAATCATTTAGGTATAATATTAAAATAAAAGTGATTTTTACAAGTTATGACTGTTATTTTTATAAACCCAAATTAGGCACTTCTACATTGGTCCCAAGCTTCATAAATGTGACAGACGACGTTATCCAACAAAAAATATCATAATTATATCAAAATCAACTATCTAACACGTACATAATGACTACAAGTAAGCAAAAGTCAAGGATATTTATTTATTTTACTTTAACATAAAATGGCTCTCCGCCAACTGCATTAGTTAAAGAAAATTAGACAAAATTCATGATCGTTTTCCATTCGTCCGCAAACACATCGGAGTCACGTTTAGCGTCTGAGAGCGTTGAGCACGGGGAGAGTATGAGGGACAAGGGGACTGGGCTCGCACGGCAGTGTGACTCACAGGCGCGGCGAACAATGTATGTTAATGTCCTAATGCGTCTATATTTTACGGGGCACAAAGTTGGGAAAACTTGTCAAGCAGATCACAGTCATTGGTTTTTCCATGAAGGACTTTGTACAAATATTTTTTGATGATAGTATAAACTAATAAAGATTATGTGGTAAAAAAGTATAATTATCACTTTTAAATTGGCTTCACGTTTGGCACATGAAATCAAAACAAAAAAGTGAAAAATAAAAACTTTTTTAAGCCGGTTTTTTATTTTTCACTTTTTAGTTACAACTAAAAAGTGAAAAATTAAAACTAGCACGTAGCATTATACGCACGCTATGTAAATATCAGTGACAGAAACTAACATCATCAATATATACTAAGTGAAAAAAATACGTATTGAAGCTAACTGAAAAACTCCCGAAGCAAAGTCAATAAAATTTATATGGGACCACCCCTGAAGCGTACACATTCTATTAAAAAAATTATTTTCGAAATCGATTCGCGATTGCCTCCTCCTTTTTGAAATCGGTTAAAAATAAGTAAAAAAGAGGTAGGTATGAAATTATTATGCTACATTTTTCACATTCGAATCTACAGTCCTAAAGTTACACAAAGCAATATAAATTCAAAGAATCGTGTAACAGTGCCCTTTAGCTCCGAAATAGCTCTTCGACGGCAAATGGGAATTTATTTTCATAGTTCATTGTATCACGAATCGTCACCAACTGGGTCGGCAGACCTATGTTGTTTCGAACGCCGCTGTTGCGACACACGCTGTTGCGAATTATTTTTCCACTGCCTCACAGGTTCGAAAGCTCATGGACTCGAATGAAGTAGTCGCGAAAGACGCTGTTTCGAAAAACATTTTCACTGCCTCATACGCTCGAATGCTTGTGATTTCGATTTATTTAGTCATAAAGTGTACAGAAAAGTATTTAAGCAGTAATTAAATAAAATCAACAAATTCGGTGTCAACATCAACATTTAATATTATTATTAAAGTTACGCACTATACTACACTGCAAATAGCAAATTGCAGCATTATTTGCTAGTAGCAAATAGTTACTAACTATTTGCTACTAGAAATCATAGGCGAGGTACTATAAATAATGAAATGGTGACTAATATTAACAGTAGGATAGGATGCAAGAGCGAGCGAAGCGAGCTCGGGACTTGGGGCACTCTGACTCGGACTGGTTAGGTTAGAAGGGGATGGCGGGGTCTGAAAGACCCCGCCGTCCCCTTCGTGGTTATTTTTTTTTAAACCGCCCAGAAGTAGGAGCCCCGCGTAGCGGGGCTCCGTCGGCTACTCGATGCCAGTTTAAATTAAAACAAAGCTAACAACTGATTATTAAGCTGCTACTTTCTACTTAAAATTATTCTTCACTGTAGCTGCCAACCTACTATTTTTTGCTACCGGCTTTAATTATTGATGGTTGGTTGATTGGTGATTGTTACTTTGTTAATAATAATATTAAATGATGATGTTGACACCGAATTTGTTGATTTTATTTAATTACTGCTTAAATACTTTTCTGTACACTTTATGACTAAATAAATCGAAATCACAAGCATTCGAGCGTATGAGGCAGTGAAAATGTTTTTCGAAACAGCGTCTTTCGCGACTACTTCATTCGAGTCCATGAGCTTTCGAACCTGTGAGGCAGTGGAAAAATAATTCGCAACAGCGTGTGTCGCAACAGCGGCGTTCGAAACAACATAGGGGACCCACTGGGTCAGTTACTTTTATTAAGGTACCTAACCTACAATTCGAAGTCCCTTACTATTCGTATTTAATTAAAATATATATTTGAAGGTAGGTAGGTAGGTACTTTAAGTAGGACATAAAAAACGATACTATACATGGATTGATTATAGATTTTTACTCGTGAACAGTGGTGGCCCAGTGGTAACTGTCGTGACTTACGAGTTGTAGGTCGTAGGTTCGAACCCAGGCAGGCGCTTTCCTTTGTGTAAATTATTTCATCACCACGTCTCTCAAAACGGTGAAGGAAAACATCGTGAGGAAACCGGCGGTCTTAGAACCAAAAATTCGAAGACATGTGACATCTACCAACGCGCAATGGGCCTGCGAGATGGATTACGGCCCACTCCCTCTCACAGATACGAGGCCTGTGTCCCAGCAGTGGGAACGTTATAAGCTGATTATGCATGTCATGCACACGTTGAGTTTAGTTTGCTTGGTGTTGATAATTTACTAGCTAAAGAGGGGCTCATGGCTAAATATTAACAGCCGTACGGGTCGATCTAAGGTACGCTACGATTGACACGGTCGGTTCGTGGATGGGTGACCGTCCATCACATATCGAGACCCCTCCATGCCTCAGAAAGCACGTAAAGCCGTGGGTCCTGGTTGTCATTCGTAATTCTTTGACAGTCCAAAAGGCTGACAAACAATATTACCAAGGATATCTATCGTCTTCCCCAGTTACTAGGATCAGGAGGTCAGATAGGCAGTCGCTTCGTGTAAAGTACTGGTATTCAGCTGCATCTGGTAAGACTGGAAGCCGACCCCAACATAGTTGGAAGAAGGCTATTAGATAAACAACTGCCGGCTACAAATTAAGATTGTAAAAGATAAAGTAACTAGAATTACAAATACCTACATAATATTTAGTAGGTAGATAGTGTTTCGAAAATACAACAAGATCCTTAATTAATAAATAGCGTACAGTCATCTCAATTTCCTCCTTCCCTTTTTGTGTCTAAATCGACACCTGCAAGGGATAATATTGTAACTAATATTTAGTAACTTTACAGGCGTCAACGATTTAAAAAAATCTCTCAGAGTTTGGTTAACTCTGCTAGGATAGAAGTATGATAGGAAAATGTAGCTATTCCCTCGTTGACTCATATTTTCAAGGTTGGTTGGCATTAAGACTTAACCGAAATCTGACCTAAATATTAGTTACAATGTTATTCTTTACAGGTGTCGATATATAGTATATGTATAACATTATGTATTATAGTAAATATGTATGTATGTTTATTATAAGTTTATATCCTGTTTAGGTACTTGTATACCTATTTTATTTATAAATACTTATGTTATCTTTTTAATATTTTATTATTATTATTAGTAACGTCTGTTATACAGAGCACCTGCCATTTTATCTCTTCACCACCCTTGGTTGACTGGTAGAGAATGCCTAAGCCATTAAGTCCACCTTTGTATGCATTTGTGTGCGAGAAGTTTAAATAAATAAACTAAAAAAAGCGAGGGCGTCCCCGGGTCAATTAAATAAAAATAAAGGAAAAACAAATGTTTTTTTAAACACTGTTCTGCGCGCACACACCACGCTGCGCGCTGTGGGTGTGTGCTGTGCTGTGTGTGTGTGCTGTGTGCTGTGCTGTGCTGTGTGTGTGTGTTTTGTTTTTTTGTGTTGTTTTGTATTTTTAGTAGTGACTTAAAAAGAACTAAAAAGTTTTAAAACATTGTATTTCGAGTGGAATTGGATTTTAGTTTTCAAATAAAAGCCTGTTACACCCTTTTTTTTCTCTTTTGTAATTAAAACGCCTTTAGCCAGAAGGTGGCACCGTGGGAGGAGGCTATGGGAACTCTGTAATAAAACGACTGTATTTAATAAATACAATTTTAATATTATTTATTTTATTATTTAGAACCAGAGTACTTATCAAGACGAATAAAACGAGCCCAAATTCGATGGGGTTGCGTCGTTTTATTATAGAGTTCTCATGACCATCATCCGGCTCCATCATCAGATAAGCTCCATGTCATAATAATATTGCATTGTCATCCGATTTACATGGGCATGCAAAATTTCAACTCAATCAGAAACCGGGAACTGGGTCAAATTTTACTAGCAAGATTTCATTACAAACACCAGGACAAGTGAAACTAAACAAAAGCTTGTAAAAATCCATGAATTAAATTTTGCTGTATGACCCATAAATCATGTTTTCGCTAAACTAAAAGCCTACCTACAAGGATTTCATAAATAATTGTTTATAAATTGAACTTATCAAGAAGACTTGGAAGACTTAACAAAACACCGGTGTTAATTAAGAGTAAGTAACCTTTCATTGTCCGTAACATGAGTTTATGCACGTGTGAAGAAAATCAGGGGCGTGTACGACCCGTTTATTACGGAATCCGGAGTTCCGTAAATATTTGTCATGCGTACACGTGGAGTAGGGGCAGTTAAGGGATTCGTTTATAAATTCTAGTTGCGACAAGCGTCCTTGATATAATGTTGTGAAGAGTGACATTCATTGTTTTTTCTAGATGACGATGACGTTACTCAAAAATTTAACAATATTTTTCAGTCCTGCCCCGTGGCGAAAATCCATACTGTATTTTGAAAAACAACAGTGAGACAAAGAAAAAAAAACTTTAAATTACCACTTTCTTTCAAAAAAAGAACTCCGCCTGCCTCATTATTCTGTTTAAGAACTTAAATACGTACAGTCTGCAGAAACAATCGTCTATTCCAGTGTACAAACAAGCATCTGTGACAGATTGCTATCACATGCTTTTTTGTACACTGGCATAGAAATTAGAACAAAAATTTCATAAACAATAAAAAATGATTTGTTTTAATTTTTGTTTCGAATACGGTTTTTATTTTTCTATGATTGAGATAAGTTTAGTTTGTGATCTACTTAAGCGAGTCCCAGTAAACACGTCTTCATTATTTCTTTCTTTTCTATGAGAACAAAATTTTTTGAATAGATATTATAACTTGACGGAGAATGACCCATTTTTTTTTGGTTCCAGTAAATAAATAAGAAAATAACGTATTCTTGCGAAACATTACATTTTTATTTTTACTTTGACATTAAGCCCAAAAATGTATGGCTGCTGAATGATGATGTCCTTTGTTTTTCAACTATCTCCACTTCGAGCATGCAACACGAAAATTTAGTGCCGCTTTTATGAGAGGTTTCCTAGAAACTGTAACTAAATGAACGCTTAATGAAACTCTGAAAAACATGTCTAGCTACTACAAGAACTAAAATCTCGCTGCAACAAACATTACAATGACATCAAACATGCGTATTCACATGCCTTAGTTGATTAAAATATACAAGGTGGAGACGACAGTAAATTAATTTGCGTACCTTTATCTAACGTCGTTCCCAGTCTGCATACGAAAATTCAATCAAACATGTCCAAAACTGTAGTCACTATAGCTAGCCAAAGAAAGAAAGAAAGAAAATACATTTATTTAACACAGACTACAAGGCACACAACACGACTTTATAATATTACAAGTAAAAAAATAAGTATGAAAATAAAACAAATAAAAAGTGCTAAGTGCTTTGTGAGAAATTAGCAGGAAAATGTGCCTCGCCGCGGCGCCAAATAGGCCCAATTTAGCAAATATGAAGAGCAGTGGCAGGATGGTGGCCCAGTGGTATCGGCCCCGACTTACGAGTTGTAGGTCGTGGGTTCGATTCCAGGCAGGCGCTTTACTTTGTGTAAATAATTTCATCACCACTGCTCTCAAAACGGTGAAGGAAAACATCGTGAGGAAACCGGCATGTCCTAGAACAAAAAAATCGAAGATATGTGACATCTACCAACCCGCACTGGGCCAGCGTGGTAGATTACAGCTCACTTCCTCTCACAGAGAGGAGGCCTGTGTCCCAGCAGTGGGAACATTATAGGCTGATTATGCTTATGCAGCAAAATTGCCAGACAACTAGTGCCTGACGCTGGATTTCAGATGGACCTGAACTGTGCGATGAGGGATGTACATAAGTTCATTTACTTTTTAGTGTTTGTGTGTGTGTGTATGTGTAAGATTGGCAAAACCCTCAGTCGGCCCATCACTACTATTTAGTTTGTTGGAAAATACAACTTTTTTTATTTCGATGTTAGTATTTATTTGATAGTTCCAAAATACTCAATACGCATTAGTATTGCCAGTCTTTTAATGTATTGTCGTAATGTTGTATGCATATTATACATTAGAAATTAATATTTTTAGAAACATCTATTCGCACAAAAGTCTTATTGGTAAAAGCTCCATAATTTTTCTTTTTTTTTTTTTGACTGCTCGTTGGTCTAGTGGTCGCAAGCGCTACTGCTGAGCATGAGGTCCTGGGTTCGATTCCCGGGTCAGGCAAAGTGTTATCGGGTTTTTCCATCTGGAATTTCTCGGTAGCAGCCCGGAGTCTGGATTTGTGCCCGGTTGATGGCAATAGGCTCGCCCCCTATTACATGGGACTTAAACATAACTGGCGAAATGTGGGTGTGCTCTAGGTACACCTCTGCCTAACCCTTCGGGGAATACAGGCGTGATGTTATGTTATGTGTGTGTGTGTCCATAATTTTTTATTTTTTTGTTGTCTTTTTTTGGTAGGTTCCACCAAACAATCTCAGAATATTCCATGCCATTCTGGACAAAAACGTCCTTTGAAATAGAATTCCGAATAAAGCCTACATTTTATTTAGTTTCAAATAAGCTCTTCATTATTCTGCCCACTTAGGTATTACGCAGTACGCAATGAAACTAGAAACATTTTTATTATTATTTATTAAAACTTTATGCACAACTAAAAAAATTCTGTACAAAGGCGGACTTAATACCTGAGGCATTTTCTACCAGTCAACCTTAGGGTGGTGGGTGGTGATTTGTCTCTACAAAACATGGCAATATACGGGATAGTTATCTCGGAAATAACTATAAAAACAAGAATAAATACTAATACATAAATAATAATTCATACATACATAAAAACATATAAAAAAAAAAACTTTGTCAGGCGAAATAACGATCAGTAGAGAAGAAAACGAATCCAGCAAATCAACGCTGGGATATGTGGATGTGTTGGCATTTTTGGAAGTAGATGTTAAATAAAAAAATGATTTGAGGGCGTCAAGTTATGAATTTTAAATGTTTAAAGAATTGTAGATTGTTATACAAGTGGCTAAAATTACCCATTATTTATGAGGTAGTTTTACTCCCGAGCGTCAGCGAGGGAGTAAATAGAAACCGAGTTATAATGGGTTTTTAAAGTCATGTGTTACACTTTACTCTTCACTACGATTGCGAGAGAATAAAATAATCCAATACAATATTAAAAATAAATTACAGTAACCAATTCAACTTGTAATTAGAGAAAATTTCTAAAGCATTCGCGCCAAATTGCATCTGTAGCTTCAACCAACGCAATGCACGCATTCTATCGAAGAGATCGCCGCTTTTAGTTCCATTTTCAAAAATATAATTTTCTTTTTGTTTATGAAACAGTAATAATTCATGATTATTCTACATAAGAATAAAGACTTTTTCGTTTTTGCAGGCGTGTCGGTAACAGACAAAAAATAAAAAATAAACCTTTTCCCCTAAAGGAAAATATGCTATTTTATCCCCGCTCTGGTACGCTACAATGGCGAACATTTTGAGCAAGAGGAGTGCAAAAAATATTTTGCCAATACCTATATCTTTTCCACTGAAAACACTGCCATGGCTTTACATAGAATTTTAACCGGAATTACTTAGAATATCCAGTTTATCTGTTCACACGGACGTAGGGACTGATATATATACATCTGCCTAGCCTTTCCCTTACTATGTTGGGGTCGACTTCCAGTCTTACCGGATGTAGCTGAATAAATAAATTAAATTTATTTATTGCCAGAAAAACAGGTTATAGAAAAATGTGAGACCCTGGCTCCAGAGCTAGTAGAGAACCTGTATTTCAGGTGGCAAAATTAATACCAGTATTTTACACGGAGCGACTGCCTATCTGACCTCCACAACCCCGTTACTGGGTAACACGATACCCCTTGGGCGTAAAGATGTATTATAGATTATACAGATAGGATAAATGACATAGATTTTTGTTTTTTAAATCCTTTCATCCAAAGTTGAAAAAACCATAACAAAGTCAAGCAAAATTACAACATTCGAAGCTGTTCAATAAAATGTAAATCCCCGAACATAAAGGTAGGTACAGGAATAAATATGGCAAAGACACTGATACATTCTGCCCTGAATTATTCAATATTGGAGCATATCAAAGCTCGCCCCTATTTTGTTTGGAAAAATATAATATTGTTGATATTTTCCTGTATATTTCTTACGAAAACTTTGTGTTATTTTACTTTCAAAACAGTAAATAGAAATTTACTTTTGACTGACATATTATAGTGTCTACTTTTCACTCAGCAGACTGTCAGATACGGAAAAGATTAAAGATCCAAGAGGCCTAATTTACTGTTCGTGAAATAAATGCAATCAACTTTATATAGCCAATAAAAGTTACAAACCACCAGTCCCATAAGCACTTCCTAGTTCTAGCTGGATCAAAATGGTGTAACATACACCGCACCAACACGTCTCTGTCTATAGGTAAGTCCAAGGGCGGATCCAGGATGGGCACATGGGGCAGATGGATAGGATAGATTTTCTTTTGACTATTCATACAGAAATTGGAGTTCCTTGGTCGATGTATGTAGAAAAGTTTGATAATTAAGATAATGTTGACACGAGCGAGTGAAGCCTGGTTGAAAATTTAAGTACGCCGCCTCGGTTACGTTGTCACGGTATGTAGAAAAGTTTGAGAATTAAGAACATACTGACAAGAGCGAGCGCAGCGAGCTCCATAATTTTAGCCTACCTATATTTATATTTTGCATACGTACGGGGCCTCCAACTCAAAACTGGTTCTTACTGAACATATTTTGACCTTGTTTAGGATTTGATTAAAAAGTATTTCTCAAAATTTGGGGCCCCCTAGAACCGGAACGGGGCGGATCACCCCTGCCATCCGCCTGTAATAGGTAGTAAACTTTAAGAATTAAGACAACCTGCGCTGTAAGAGCGAGTGAAGCGAGATTAATAATTTTAGCCACCTCGGATTGGTTTGGCTAGTTTTTACCATTCACAGAAGGAATTAGCTAAATATTTTTTATGAGTTGAGGGAAGCTGCATAACCTTCGGAGGCGCGAGGCCCTTCGGACCGCGCTATCTTTTTAGCTTTATACGTTATCCTCAAATCCTCTCACTGACTGAGGCTCTAGCCCGACACATTAGAAAAGTTGGCTTAGAAAACCTCGGGCCCGACTACGAACTGGCTGCACCACTTTACACCTTAGTAGTTACGCCACTACTGCTGAAGATATACAGTAGGTAATTTTTCAGCGTTCGTCAATGAAGCATTTTCTTGATGCATTAAGGCCAGTTCATTCAGACTATCTTTTTCATACTGCTGCTAAGATATGTCTTCAACCAGCATATGATGGAGAAAGATCGCTCGGCCGTGCTGGATGTCACGGGAAACGTGCACTAGTTTTTTATTTTACTTAATCCGTTTAGGGGGGGCACGTGCTCCTGAGCCACCCCGCCCTGGATCCACCCACGGGTAAGTACGTATAAAAAAGAAGGTACCTACAGCCAAGGAATTTCATCTACCTTCTTTATAAATAACATTGTAAGTTAAATAAAAGCTTGTAAAAATGAAATGATGTTCGTTGGTAAGTTATCACTTTAGAACGAGTGGACTAATTTGGCTATTTTTATTTTACAATGTTCGTAATAGTCCGAATTAGATTTTTATGGAAAAAAAAATTGGAAAAGGTTCCCGGAAAATTTTCAAATTCGGGAAAAACTAAAGGTTTTTATTTTCACAGGGTTTTTTTTGAAAATTCGGGAAATTCTGAAAGTTATATTTTCTATAGGATTTTTGTATAAACTATTGATATTTGGACAGGACGAAGTGTGTCGGGACAGTTAGTTGTGAAATAAACATCAATTTGCCGTGTTGTAGCCATTTCATAGATAATATACGCTACAGTATAAAAAGTAGCAGTAGTCCTATTTCATCTGTAACGTGTACCTACTTTCTGTGCAAATAAACAAGTATTCTATTATAAATACAAAAAAAAAAACTATGAGCGCTTTCAAAGAATTATGAAAGTTGTGATTTGATCCGGAAAAAATAATTTGGCACCTAGTCAGTTTTGCTTAACAATTAATTTACCTTACTTTACTCAGCCTTTGTAATAGAAAAACACTAATTTATAATTTAACATTCCACAAAACCTCTACGAACAAATACTCCATCATTTATTACACGCTACAGCATTTCAAAACTTGGCAAATCATGTCCTTTGATTTGAACAACGAGTGTCTGACATTAGTATTCGAGAGCAGACGCTCTCGTGACACGGGTCTACATGTTGCGGCCTGACCGCTAGACTGTAGGTATGATTCTACGAGATTAAGTCAACTTTACTCTATAGATATTTATTGAAACGTGACGATGTTTCAAGATATGTTTTAGAAATTATTTGTGGCCTAACATTTTGATCTGAAAGTTAGAAACATAATATTTAGAATTGTTTATGATTTTATGTACTTAGTTTTCCCTTCTACTCTTACAAACGTTGTCTAATTCTCTTTTAATATACTCACCTATCGTCGGTATGCTGGAAGAGATTTCTTTAGAAATAAGTATCGTCTTTGTACGTATTTTTCTGTTCCTTTATTCCTGTCTGTTTTTATGTGTGAATATAAATGGTTAAATAAATAAACATAGTTTGTATTAAAACTTTAGAGCTTGTAATAATTTTTCGTTTTATCATAACGATACTTTATTATCACCATAAAACTGTCTCAATGAATATTCAAAAGTGCTCACATTCCTAATAGGCTTGATATCAAATCTACACCCATGATGCTGAAACTGCATGATCCTTTGAGTCGAAGTTGATATTTTTTTCATGAGCCGATCTTTTTATGGGTTCTATTTATCTACTCTTAAATGGACACAGCAATGCTGCAAATTCTTTAAGGAATATATATTTTAATTTTTTTTGTCAATGCGAAGATAAAAATATCGCCAAGATTAAAACAAGAAGTAAACTCGAACGAGATCACCTCAATGCATCGCCCAATAGCTTGCAGTGACATCCACTTCAAAACATATGAAGAAACCTCCCAAAAAACCACTGTAATTGAAATGCCGCCACATCCAAAGAGCGCAAAATACACAAGATTGACAATTTTCTGTTTCAATAGCACCAATTTAGATACAATTTAGATAAAATCTGTCCTCTCATACAATTTTGTATTGCTTTGATTAATATTGAATTTGTACTCCAATATAATGACTAGGGACCTAGAAAATTATGGCTGTCTGATCAAAGTGACTAAATTTACTATCATTGTGTTGTGACACATGTTTTACATATCAATCGTCTTTAATATATAATTCTGAGAATCATTATTAACAATTACATCACTCTTGACTGATTAGTCTCGATTGTAGGGATCGTGAGAGTAGGTTTTTTAAATATATCTTTCAGTAGCTTCTGTCCGCGACCTCGACCGCATGAAATTTCGGCCCCCGACCGATCGCGTCGCATCGCATCGTCCGCCCGCTATTAATTCGTTTTCGCTTAGGATTCTTTTCTTTTTGCTCAGCTCCTAAGGGTTATAGCATAGCTTATAACCTTCCTCAAGCTTCATCATGCTGAGTGGAAGCTTTCTTGTCACAGTCATGACGTGCAGCCGTCGACTATATCTGTTTTGGGCTCGTGATTATACAGGGTGTTTGGCAGAACGTTGAACATACGAAAATGGTGGATAGGTGGCGTCATCTGCTACTTACTCAGCCCTAATTTATTTGGCCCTGGCACCCTGGATATGTGTCCCCTGTGACCATGAATTCAGCACACGATTCTAGACCCCATGTTTTGTCAGTTATCAAAAACAAATTCTGTTGTTTTATAGAAAAGTGCAATACCTACTCGGTCAAAATGTATAGAACAGTAAAATTGCTTTAAAAATTCGAAAAATTCCAGAATCCTATACTGAGTTCATGGTAACAGGTTGCAGGTCGTTGTCCCTGCCACCTTGTATATTATACTTATATAATAAAGCTGAGCTAACAATCTATACAAGGTTTGTATAGATTGATGCTTAGTCTAGCAGCTGCAAGAGCAACATTGATTCCCGAGTAGGGTATGTAAGTAATACCTCAGTGCCAATAACAATGGAATAATCACAATAGGCTAGCTCCCTTTTGGACAGAATTGAATATACCTCTACAGTCATAGTCCACGCATACCCTTTCGGACCGAAAACAAAGGATAACTTTGCATCTGACGTTGGTTGACGTCGCGTTGACGCCGAGTAATCGCTGCGCTAGCTTTGCGTAGTCATGATTAAAATAATTAAGGTATAAACGGGACTCAGTGACAAGAGAGTACATTTTATGTATCTTCCTATATTCTCCATCAAAGGGGAACTAAGAGAATAATCAAATCAAATGCTGTGTCCCTTTTTGTCCAAAAATCTTTTACAGAACAAAATTCTCATCAGGTATGGAAAAATTTAATTATATTCAACTTTTCATGTTGTAATTGAATTTTTTAACGATATCGTACAATATTTATCGTCAGCTAAGTAACAGTCCCCAAAGGGATCAAATGGGATACGTTGTTACAGTTCCCTAATGGGGTATTGGGTCCCGATATGAGGCCATCATATTATATTAAGCCGTAATCGGCTACTGGTGAACATGGTCTGCCTATCGACTGTATTGGAGACTTATAATATGTTATGCCTTGACCGAAGAATTGAAAAACGTTAATAACTTATTGTCTCGTATCAATTAGCAACATTATTTAATGAAGCAACCCAGTCCAATTTTTTGCCAGACACTTTCGTTTCATTGAAAATCTAAAAAGTCATATTAGCTAATGCAACAGAGCCAATAGATTCAAAATTAACACTTATCTACAACTGTATAAAATCTAAATTCAAATGTACCAACAAACCAATATCATGAACCAATGACATCTAAGTCTTCCGCTAGAAAAATAATAAGTTTCAATACTATGAAAGAAGATAAATCAAGTTTGTTCGAGCAATCGACAGAGCTCATGTTGTCGCAGACTAAAGTTTAAATTGAAGAACTGAATCGTGTGGAAAGTTGGACATGTCACTGTAAATTGAACGGTACGATAAACTTTCCATTCATTCATTAATTTAGATAAATGTATAGTTAGATGGAAATGGAGAAAACAGTTGTGAACATTCTTGACTGTTGATCAGGTTAACTTCAAAACTTTAGGTATTCTTTAAGTTTTAACATCTTAAGCTTTGAGTTTTAGAAAAACAGCTGTCTCATATCTTTTAACAAAAAGATTCATTAAGAGGGTCGGCAATAGTTTTTACAAAAACTGCGATAGTAGATGACTAGGTATTATCAATTATTGTACTGTAGCGGTATCTACACCGCCACATGCAAGCTACACGCCACGCAAATCCTGCATCGCGCAAGCAGAGTTTACCGCGCGACTAGCATATATACAAAGTCCCGACATTAATCGTCGGGCAGTTGCCCACCAGACACAACACCCGTCTGGTCGGAGGATCCTCACTTATCCATAGAGTATGAGTGAACTTTACACCCTGTTCCTCATACCTCTATAGTACTATTTTAATCCATGGATAATTTTCAAATAGCTGCTTGACAGCATTTCCAACTTATACAAGGAGGAGAAGACAATACGGCGATAAATTAAACTTCGTATATTTAATGATGTTACTAGTCTGCATACAAAAATTCAACCAAATATATCCAATAGTTTAGCTCTATAGCTAGCCAAAGATTGGCAAACCCCATAGTCGGCTCGTCACTCCTATTATTTCGTTTGTTTGAAAAAATCACGTTATCAATTTGGAAGTTAGGATTTATGTGATAGTTTAAACATAATCATATTCGTTAATAGTTAATGAAAACAGTGTTTTCATTTAGGGACCGTTGTTTTATCAGTAGTCAAACTTACTAATAGTTAAAATGCGTTAGTTAAACTAACAATTTGTTAAAAAATTACAAATGTTGGTTAACTACCTATATAGTTAGCTTAAACATTTGTCAAACAATACTTCTGTCATTTGTAACAAATTGTTAGTTTAACATTTTAACCTTTTTTTTTTTTTGCATTTTATCTATTATTATGTTTGACTACTGATCAAACAACGGGCCCTTAGTGTCGTATTTTCGTCAACACGTTGTATATTTTGCATATTGTCATTTTTACCACACTAAAAAAACGGAAACAAAATAAAATAAAGTTATTTTTCATAACCCCAGTAACCTAATTCTTCAGCTGGTATTTTTGTGTAATCGGAATGCAGGGAATTTTTATATTCACGAAGAAAGCTCATCGTTTCGTCAAGTCACGTTTACTTAAATATTTTCGCTTTTGTTTTATTTTCAGTCTGTTTGTTTGTTATCTTTGAATGTGACAAGGATTGATTAGTTGGTATTTTAATTTGGAAAGCGCATTTTTATCGTCTTTTGTTTTGCTTTGGGTAAAATAACTACCTTAGCTTGGCTCTCTCTTCTGTACCCTAATTGCGTATCACACTTTCAATCACATCTGAATCATTTTGAAGGCTATTGCTAATCCATTGCTTCATATGTTCGAAAAATGTGTCTGCTGTAACAACGTTAATAACGCAATGAATGTTATTGAACTGTCAACATGAAAGCGATTCCTGCTGCTAGTGTGTTACGCAATAGGGAAGATGCAAATATAATATTTATGAAATTTTTATGATAAAAACGTTAAAAAAATGTAAAAGAAGGACCACTGCAACGTTTTTATTTTACATAATGTTGTTTTTTAACAATAATTACGAATTAAAAATGACTTGAAACAAATCGTATTTTAAAACACCAATCAGCGTTTAATGACGTCACTCCTGTTATGACAACTTATTTGAGCTTATGGTTGTAAAAGTGAATATTATTTTATGGGAATATTAATTGCGTTTATTTAACAAAAATGGAAGTAGGGTTTATCAAAGCAGACTCCAGGAATTTACCAAGAGTTATTGTTGACATGGTTGTAACTTTTTTTGTCGAAGTGCAGTGGTTAATGAACACTCTGAAGATGGATCTGAAACATGAAAGAAATAATAATATAGTTCTTCATTAGAAAGCATTATCCTTATATTATAATAAATTTGAAAGTTTGAATGTTTGTTTGTCTCTAGTATAAGAATAAATCTGAAAGAATAAATCAAAATTATACCCGGTGAATTTTCAGTGCTCTCAAGAATTTCACGTTTTTCCTTTTCATTATTATTGATCTAGGTTTCAGTGGCATCATTCTATTTTGGCATTC
Source organism: Griposia aprilina (assembly GCA_916610205.1). Taxonomy (NCBI): domain Eukaryota; kingdom Metazoa; phylum Arthropoda; class Insecta; order Lepidoptera; family Noctuidae; genus Griposia; species Griposia aprilina. Next base: position 19,623,365 of record OU744288.1, read on the forward strand.
AAAAATATGAGGTACCACATCTTTTTTCCGAAAAAGTTTTCCTTCACACATTTTAAACTTTATTCAATTTTCGACGTCGTTCTCCAACCGTAAAATAAAAAATATGAAGACAGGTTTTGTAAGTATTTGGTAGGTTACTAACGCGTTTTTACGTACACGCAGATTAACTAAGCATATAACAAGGGTTCACCCTTGCTTGGTATAACAACTTTTGATGTAATGTTACTAATTCGAACAACGTTTAAGAAAATAATCAATTTTTATAATAACGATTAACATAATTTTCATTTCATCGAATATTTATTTGCGATAACAACATTTGCACTATTGATCAAAAGGAATAATGTTCATTTGATGTAGTGTTCAGGTGGTATAACATGTATTTTATCGAATATTCAATTGGTGTGTATTCTTCTGTTGGGAGTTGAACACAACGAACTATGCCAATAATTGCGGGTGCGATATAAAAAACGTCATTATGGTTAACACCCCGACTCGGATAGGTTAGGTTAGAAGGCTAAGTCCCGCCTTAGCCTTCGTGGTATTTTTTTTTTAAACCAACCAGAAATAGGAGCGCCGCCAAGCGGGGCTCCGTCGACCTATCTTAGCGCAGGTGGTGGTTTTTAAGTAGGCGTTTTCATCTTATTAGACCAAATAAGTTTTATACATAACATTAGTTTAAATAAAATTAGTGCATTTGAAAATTCGGTCAAATGACATTATTTCAAATAAATAAATATGCTAAATAAAAATCTACCAATTAATTATTCGGTCAAATGAATAATTTTACGAAATGACTTTAATGTAACTAAAATTAGCCGGAGCGATTTTCGACAAAACGTTGTTAAACCAAACAAGGGTGAACAACAACCAAGCAAGGCAAGCAAGCAACCAGGTGGCAAGGGGTGGGTGACAAGTATATTCGCCGACTTACGTCAAAGTGATCTTCACAGCATCGATTCTATTTGGAGAATAAGTAATTGTCATTTCTCTTCGCAGCTTGAAACCACTTTTTTCTCAGTTTTGTGTCAGAAGGTCTAGTCAAAAACAATTTATTTAGGAACTTTGTTGAAGTAGATGGACACATTGGCACAAAACATGAGTCAACACGGCTTTTTTTTCGGAATATTAGTGGTATTGTTATGATCACCTGATGCTGATGGATAGTCCATTTTAAATGTTTACAAAAAAATATCTCAAGACTCGAAAAAATATTCAAAAGTATGAAAGCCGAAGAACAAGTACGACCAGTGACAGACAGGAGTGACGTAATCGGAACCATAGGTCTATTTTCACACGAAAATTTAAACTGTCAATTTAATACCGCATTTTTTCCGATAAATTACAATGTTTTAATTTTTTTATATATTTGTGGTCTATTCTACATGGAATTCATTAAAACGAAAACAAAAATAAAAACATTGCATGTTCCCTATTTATGCATAAGGCACCTGTCCCAACGCCGACATGGAAGCGAGCTAGCTATCGACTCGCTCAAGAAACGTTTAATACGAGTAGATGTAGGTCACGCGTCAGTAAAAGAGGTACATAATATTAATAGTTGATCGCTGGCAGTTCACACTGCCGGCCGGCGAGAACTCTCTCTCTCCACTAGTTTGTTGCAGCGACAAGTTATCAAAGAAAATACTCGTGCAGGATGTCCACTTGGTGAGCAGAACTCGCTGAGGGACTCGCTTGGTACAAACTCGTACGCATACCAGTAAGTGAGATTGGGCAGTCATCCTACGGGTCCCACTTGCGCACCGCTCATAGGCCAGCGATAAAAATATCCGAACTACATACTCGCTGCTCTTTGCTCGCCAACTGATTTCTAGTTGCTAGCTCTACGTGAGTAGAGCTTCTCACTAATCATCTGCGGTGGGACAGGTGCCTTAAATGGACTTATCATCATTACAGTCTCAACCTAAAGACATCCACTACTGTTTGCGTTCATTGCGTTATTTACGTTGTTGAGCAGACAAATTTTTCGAACATATGAAGCAATGGATTAGCAATAGACTTCAAAATGATTCAGATTGTGATTGATAGTGTGTTACGTAATTAGGGCGCAGGTTGTAAATAGACCAATCACATAGCCGTCATCTACGCATTCTGTACATCAAACTAAGTACATTGACCAAAAATTATTACTGGGAAATGAGTTTTATTTTCAATGTGATAAATCGCTGTTTACGGTAGCACGCAATCAAGCACACGCAAAACAGTGTGCTTATGGGTTCATGCAATAGTACAAGGGTCGTAGGGTATTTAAAGTTAAGTGAGGTGGCATTTAAAAAAATGTTTTCGTAAAAAACGACAAAAACAGTTGGAATATGGACTTGAACAGGTATGGTCCTGTATCTACAAAAAGAAACAATAATGGGAAGAACACGGCATCGTAAACCATCTTTTTACTCCCGTTATGTTTAAAATAGGTACTACTTCTTATGAATTCGGGAGCTTTAAGGTAGGTACTTCGGCAAAAAAATATTTCACATTCATTGTGTGTGATTTAGACTTAGACGACAATGCAAACCCCTTAAAATCACGATGAGTAGGAGACGCATTAGATTCTTGTTTGATAAGAAATATCAATATTACTAATAGGTACTCCGAAAACGTTTGCAAATATTGAGACTATCAGACAACAGAATACATATTATGTATATTGCATCGTAGGGTTATTGAACAAATGTGTAAATGTCATTCCAAATCGTCAGAATATTGCCGATTTATATCTAAAACTAATATTTACTAAAGGGATGCAGGCTTATAAGACGTAGTATAGACACACTATTTTGAAGATATTTAAGCCCTTGGTATTTAATCTGCAGGTATTTACGAGTACTCATAGGTATTTCAACAGGCTCGACAATTGAGATAATTTTATGTTTTCGGTATTATAAAAATATTTGGTATATTTAATACAAAAACATCCCTTTTTTAAATTATTATTATTATTTGTGTATAGAGGGATTTTTGAGATGGGGCAGGTACGTGAGAATTAACGGTTTCCTAGCTGACTGTACCGATATTGTTTTTTTAACCGACTTCACAAAAAGGAGGAGGTTCTCAATTCGTCTGTATGTTTTTTTTTTTTTATGTCTGTTAGCTCATAACTTTTTTCTGGGTGAACCGATTTTGATGACTATTTTTTTATTTGATAGGTGGTACTTCACATGTGGTCCCATTTAAATTTGATCAAGGTCTGACCAGTAGTTTTTGCATTATCCTTAATACTGCACATTTTTTCCACTTAGTTTATATGGATGATGTGTTAATAATTTCCTGTCACTGTTATTTACACACCAAGTAGTGGTATACGAATTTGTTTGGGGTAGGTACCGCAACTAAAAAGTGAAAAATAAATCTTTTTTACAAAAAAACAACCGACTTTCAAAAAAAACACTAAAAGACGTGAAAAATAACTTTAATTTCGGAAGTCGGTGGCCAAAAACGAAAATACAAAACCAAAGACACCGACTTCCGAAATTAAAGTTATTTTTCACGTTTTTTAGTGTTTTTTTTGAAAGTCGGTTGTTTTTTTGTAAAAAAGTTTTTTTCAACTGTGATGTGATTACAGTTAGCAGTTACTCAAATAAATAATGTTTTCCTGTAACTACTGTTTTCTTTTATTTTTCCTGTTCAGGTATCGACCTTTACTGTCCTGTCTCTAAAACACACCCTATATTTCTTGCTACGTATACTTATATTTGCCGCTACGTTAACTATTTTTGAATACCTCTCTCGTGCTGAGATATGGATAACCTCATCATACATAACTAACTTTTATGACATTTAACCAAATAACCTAGATACAAAGTCAATCAATCTGCCTAGACTTTTTTCAACTATGTTGGGGTCGGCTTCCAGTCCAACTGGATGCAGCTGATTACCAGTATTTTACATGGCACGACTGTCTATCTGACCTCCATAACCCAGTTATTGGGCAATACCCTTTACTACGACTGGTTGTCTTGGTTGACTTTCTGGCTTCTGACGTCCCGTTTTTATTGATTAATAATAATAATAATAATAAATCATTTATTTCAGGCAAAATGGCCCATAGACATATACCTTACAAACTAACATACATAAAATATAAAACAAAACTTTTGTTAAAAAAATAACTTAAAACTATGTTAGTATCACTTCACTAGCTTGTCCTTGAGCTGCCTTGTGGTACTTGTCCGCGGAAGCGACGGAACACTACGTCTTGCGGCCAAAAGTCTTCTGCCATGACGACGGACAGGTAACAATTCGGTACTCGCACCACGAACGCCTTGAAGTTGACGTTGCGTTGCGACTCCAGTAACTGCACCCTCGGCGAGTACCTCGTCTTCTGGCGCACGTACTCCACGATGTCCTCCGCCTTAGTGGTGTAGTGTAGGCGGGAGATGTACACCGGGGTGTTCGGCTTTGCGGCACGTAAGCTTACTCCGGGCTCCGTAGGAGCTTTGCCGCAGCGGTTCTTGTTCGTTCGTGACTGACGCTTCCTCCTTTGCACAGTCACAAAGTCCTCAACATCAGCCTTATTCGGGGCTTTGTTTGGCATCATAATCGTTGCGTTGGCCCTTATTGCTGAAGAACTAAACACAAGTATAATCTAATAGTATTAAAAACTTAAATCTAACACATCGGGTTCCGGTTTAGTGATCAGCGTGTCCTGTGACACATAGGCCTCTTCCAGCTGTTTCCACTCATTTCTGTCTCTAGCTTTTCTAGACCAGCTAGCGCCTCCAATGTTTCTTATGTCGTCTATCCATCTCTTTGCCTGTCTTCCCCTTTTCCTTTTGCCATCGCGTTGTTGCCACTCTATTATAATTTCTGTCCATTTTAACTTACGAGTACTATCTCTCGTCATGTGTCCTGTCCATCTCCATTTCAACTGTCTTACTTTTTTTATTATATCTTCCACTTTGGTTTTGGACCGTATTTTACTGCTCTTAACCGATCTTTTTTTGTGACACCAATCATGCTTCTCTCCATTCCCCGCTGACATGATCTCAATTTTAAAAGATGTTTTTGATTTAGGGCCTAAATCTGAAGACCCGTAACGACTGTCAAAGATCCACGAATTACAACCGGAACCAAAGGTTTAACGTGCTTTCCAGGGCACATAGAACCAGTAAAACACTTCCCTTATCGGAATAAGTCGGTACTTATAACTATAACGATAACGATAGTAACCGTTATTAGTCTCGTTACTAACCGAAACTCTTCCGAAACTACTTGATACAGTAGTTATTTGTAACGATGTTAGGAACTGTACTGTATATACAAGTGTCTAAGCACCACAAGTTATTGTCTAGACAAGTAGTTACGCTACGTTATTATAATGGCTTTTCATTTATTTGGTAATGGGATCTAGGAATGTTTCACACCAATTTCTGAAGTTAATATTACCATTTTTGTGACAAATTACTGTCGTTCAAATGAAAATTATCAAAGTATTTATTAATATTACATCATTGTATAAATTAGTCAGATTATACCCTTTACGTTGTTACGAATGAATAAAACTTTGGAACAGGTAAATATTAAAAAATAAAACTAAAACTCAGAAATGATTCACGTCTGTAAAAACTGTTATGTACTGTCTGATCTGGCAGACGTTGTCCTAGCCAAATAATAATTAGTAAAAATCCCATAGATTTATTTCCCGAATTTGAACATTTTCCAGGACACTTATAAAAATATAGCTATTACGAACACTAATGCGCTTACCAACGTACAGCATTTCATTTTTAGTAGGGATCCGTCTGTCCGTCCGTTTGTTAGTCTGTCAAGATCCTTTTTCTCAGGAACGGTTGGAGTTATCAAGTTTTAATTAATATCAAATAAGTAGGCCTACGGTCCCTTGGGGCTCTAAAAAATCAAGCTTCAAGTCAACGCAATAAAAATACGGCCATATATGAGACATATTTTGATACTCGCTAATAAATCAAAACCTATAGGGTACCTACTTCCCGTTGACCTAGAATCATAAAATTTATCAAGAATCAAGGTCTCACAGTACAATGAAAGGAAAAAGTCCAAAACTTTAGCACATTTTTTTTTTACTATTTTAAACTTACATTTACCGTTTTGAGAATTAACCGTGACGTAAATCAATGTCTGGGAACACTTTTTCAACTACAAAGTCAAGTTTGTTCTTGGGATAAATTCATTCCAACTACGGAACATGCACTTGGCCGGTTTATTATATAGATTTTTCTTTTGAACAACTCTCTCGTGACTTAGAAACAGGCGGATTATTAACACCCAATTAGAAAGCACGTAATAATCAGATTTCAAGAAATAAACGTCTTTTAATTACTCTAGCTTTTACTTTCGTCAGAACCTTGGGAAAATTAATTAATATTTTCACCATCCTTAGAAGATAGGAAAAGGAAAATATTGAAGAATATAATAATAATCCACAGCCGTATCATTACGTTGACGTCGTTGTGGCGCTTGCGCGCTCCGAACTCTAGGTCTGTGCTAGACTTCACTTTGCCGAAACAGGTCTAGGGTGAGGAGCCAGACCAAGAGAGATACAGAAACCCGCAGGGCAGAATGTGGCGTGCTTGAGTGGAGATTCGCAAGAACAAACGTGTTCGGAGGAAGGAAGTATTCCAGTAAGTGCTGGTCTAGTTGGGATCTTCACCATCTTCCGAGCTCTGGTATTGTTCGGATAGCGTCCACTCTTATAGCACCTCAGGACATATTGCCTCCTTGTCTCTACGTCACTATGTGCTAGCGACTGTTCCCGGAACCCATTCTTCTTTCTTCTGTAGGGCGTCTTGGTTTCCACACTTAGTCTTTCAAGTGGACCATTATGCGTGGCCCGGAACCCATTATTGAGTGTGCAAGTCACCCCTTGCCATTTTATCCGAGTATATAGTCCTTCCATAGTTCTTGGTAAGCAGTCCACCTTAGCCACCCAAACCCATAGACCAATATCTTCTTTTTCCATATCCTGCAATAGTTCTACATCAACCGGGGATTTCCTTGGGTGCACTTGCACAGTGCATACAGGGATAAGCGTCGGCTGGTGCTTCATTTCCTCAAAATTGTCTAAGGGGAGTTGGCGAGTTGGCTTAAGCCCCTCGTACACCTTTCAAAGGGCCGGGACACCATGATCTTAAAATATTTTAACATAAAAAATCTTATATTTTTTCCTCTCTTCACAAAAGTTCACACTGATACAACCATAGAGACAAGAATTTGTTTGTTTGTTTGAACGCGCTAATCTCTGGAAGTACCTGTCGGATTTGAAAAAATATATTTGCATTTGATAGCCCAATTGTTGTGGAGAGCTTATAGGTATATTTCACATCACGCTACGACCCTCAGGAGGTGAGCAAAGAGAAAAAAATCAGAAGGAACTCGAAGCGAAAACGATGTAATAACGCTGGGGGGAGTTAGGACGCGATGCGATGGATCGGGGGCCGAGTCTCACGCCAACCGTAGCCATAGTCGCGGGCAGAAGCTAGTCCTAACTAATATTATTATAAATGCGAAAGTAAGTTTGTTTGTTTGTTTGTTACCTTTTCATGCCTAAACCACTGAACCGATTATCCTGAAATTTTGCATATAAGTTGTCAGGTGCACAGAAACGGACATAGGGTACCTTCCATCCCGAAAAAAAGTACTGTTCCCTAGGAAAACAACAATAACGTTCCGATGATAATAGATGGCGCCACGTGTCTTTCGAATCATGATTGAATTATAACCCGAATTTATTGTCAGTCTAAATTAACGCGAGCGAAGCCGCGGGCAAAAGCTAGTTCGGATATAAATTCAGTAAAATGTTGTCGTATTAGCAGAAACTACTTATCCATAGACTGGCTGTAAAATAATTCCTTAAGACGAATCCCTTATTATGAAACTTAATCGTAAGTTGTCCATTTTAACAATACGTTTTTTTTTGGTGGAATAACTTCTCCCGCTTCATCTTCTTTTTTTATTTTTTTTATTAATGTTCAGAATCTTGTACATAATTTTTGTTTTTATAATTTTACTCGCCTAACTTTATAGTTTGATGGCGAGAAGCCCCTGATAATAAATACTTTTTTTTTAAATATACTATAAATGTGACCTTAAAACTACAACAATGTTAATAATAAATACAATGGAATGTTACAAGGTCACTGGCCGGTGTGAATTTATTTCTCGGTACAGGCTGAGTCCTTGCAATCGAGAAATAAACTCCTTCATTTAGATTTTAACATACCTTTACTTAACTTGGGGTTTTGTCTTAACATGTCTATTTTTTTGTCTGGGCTGAGCGGGAAGGCGTATCAGACTTTTACTGACTAAAACCCATCCGTTCGTTCAGTTGCCTGTGTCAGGGGCCAGGTAACCCTTTCGGACAAACCCACGACCCCGGCAGGCATCGGCCCTAGCAAACCCCGTTAGTGAGTGCTGACATCTCTTTGAGGCGCGCGTGGAACATAACGTGCCGTCGACCCGGGCCTGGTCCTTACCGGACGGTGAGCTATTTTAACAATCCATAAAAATCATCTCATTTACATAAAACTGATACGATAGCCAAAAACGTATAAGATATCAGGCATGCTCGTAAACAAATACAATTAGTGACAGATGCTCACCCATGACTTGCAAACGTCGTAATATACGCTCTCGCCCCTTACACACATTTCTTATAGACTTTTACAACGGGAAAGACGAGAAAGAGCTAGGTTTATAATATTTAGTAAAATCGCAATGGCAGTGGCAGACATGTGTGAAAAAGGGAAAGAGAGCCCTTTGCCCAGGCGTGGGAAATAATGGGTTAAACAAATGGATAGAAGTAGATAATCGCATCGATGTTTAGATCCAAAAATAGCTTTAATTTTACGCAATAATTAAAGGTTTAACAAACTCTTCATACTTAAAAGAAGGCATCTACAATTTATTTTTGAAAGTAACTGTCTGTATGTTACCTTTTCACGCCTAAACCACGGAACGGATTTCGATAAAATTTGGCAAGGAGGTAGATGGCGTCCTGGGGAAGAACATAGGTTACTTTTTGTTCCGCAAGCACGTTCCAGTAGGATAATTTCAAACATCCACGCGTGCGAAGGCGCGAGCAGAAACTAGTATACTTATTAATTTAAGAAACTTACTTAAGGGATGTTGGACCATAATGACATGAGTCGGTGCTTCCTCGAGATTTATACAATTCACCAGGTAGTACACTCTTAAAGTGTAGTCACCACAAGAGATAAGTAATCAGGGTCACCGGATATAGTTGAAGTTTTGTAAGAAGCCGATGGATGTTTCCGAATGAAATTTAATTTGATAAATAACATGTTTCTTTCTATCTATTAAATTATTTTTTATTAAAAAACATTCATCGGTTTCTTACTAAACTTCAACTATATCTACGACCATGGTTACTCATCACTTTTTAACCTACTTCAAAAAAAGGAGGAGTTTCTCAATTTGACTGTATGTTTTTTTTTAATATGTTTTAGCTCAGAACTTTTTTCTGGGTAAACCGATTTGGATGATTCTTTTTTTCATTTGATAGCTCGTGCTTCACATGTAGTCCCATTTAAATTTGACCAGGTTATGACCAGTAGTTTTTGAGTTATCCTTAATATTGCATATTTTTTCCACTTAGTTTATATTGATGATGTTTTAATAATTTCCTGTCACTTATATTTACATATCACATTGATAATACAATACTGTTGTAACTCAAAATGTCACTTTTTCAGAATCGATGTAAAAATTATTATTCACTTCATTATTTCTTTTAATATGATGTTATCTCAAATTTTACACATTTTGAGTTACAACAGTATTGTGTTATCAGTGCGATATCAAGTAGTGGTATACGAATTTGTGTGGGGCAAGTACCTACCCCAACCAAAAAGTGAAAAATAAAAACTTTTTTACAAAAAAACATCTGACTAAAAACTCCAAAAAAAAACACTATAAAACGTGAATAAATAACTTTAATTTCGGAAGTCGGTGGCCAGAAACGAAATTACAAAACCAAAGACACCGACTTCCAAAATTAAAGTTATTTTTCACGTTTTCAAGTATTTTTTTTTTGGAAGTCGTTTGTTTTTTTGTAAAAAATCTTTTTATGGTAACTGTACTATAGGCATCGAACAAATTTATTAGAGTAAAGTGAAAAAGAAACATATATCGGTGCTGGGTTCGTTGCATGATGAAAACACGCTGAATATTCATTATATTCAATTTTCACTGCACCCACCGCACACATGTATGTATACTTGGTATTTCTCCAAAAACTATACGGTCTACCTCCACCTACTTACTCTCTTTGCCTACACCTTTGTAGAAGTACCAGTTCATGCTTTAAGGAGTGGTTCACGGTCCATTGCTCAACAAACGACGTTCAACTAACGGCAGGACACGAGACAACTTGTTATTGGCTGCACTTTCTATTCAAATACATTTGAGAATATGTACGGGTAGGGTGACTATAGTTTCGATGAAGGGTAATTTTAGAAAAGTGGATGAGGATATATGAGTTTAATTTCAATCAACACAAAATTAATGAGTAGTGTTTTTTCTGAGATCATCCCAGTACCGGCACTCTAATTGGATTATTCTGAAGTTTATTACCAATACATTGCTTCATATGTTCGAAAAATTTGTCTGCTCAACAACGTAAATAACGCAATGAATGTTGTTGAACTGTCAAAATGAAAGCCATTACTACTGTTAGTGCGTTAAGCAATTACCCCGCCGGTCGTGAATATAACATATCGTGTTTTATAGTAAAAGTTCAGCTTTTTAGAGGGTTATTTCATTTGAAATCACTGTAACTGTAGGCATAATAAATCAATGAATATTTTGTTAAGGCTCCGGTTTCCTGGAGGCGCCACATCTCGACGGTAATGATGGGCTGTAATGAAAATGAGGCCACCGCTCTTCTTCGAAACCATAGCTTTACTATAATGCCGGTCACTCACATTCGCACGAATACGCGAACCCGCAAGTGTCCAAGTCGTGTCGGTTTTGACGCACATCAAAATGTGCGACCCTCGAACGAATGTTTGCATGTGAGGACCGGGGTAAGAAGAATATTGCAACTTATGGAACGCTATGGTTGATTTTGCGTACCATGAACGTTTCATAACTGTTATTACGATCCGATTATTTCATAACTGTTATTATTATCCGATCAAATGCCTATTTGATGTTTGTTGATTTGTTAGCTTTTTGTAAAGGCGTGAGTGCGACCCACCCACAAACATCAAAACTAGCAACTCGAAATAAGGCTTGAAAATCTATTAAATTGTAGAAACAGTTTTAACGACACCTTTATGATAAACTAAGATTTTTTCTCTCCTCTTGCTCAAAAAGTCCGTCATTGTAGCGTACCAGAGCGGGGATAAAATAGCATATTTTCCTCTAGGGGAAAAGTTTTTGTTATAAGTTTTGTCTTTTTACCAACGAGCCTACAAAAACGAAAAAGTCTTTATTCATAAGTGTAATAATCATGAATAAAGACTCGACATATTACTGTTTCGTAAAAAAGAAGAACATTTTATTTTTGAAAATGGAACTAAAAGCGTTAATCTCTTCGGTAGAATGCATGCATTGCGTTGCGGCTACAGTAGAAATAAAATAAAAGTTTTTTTTTTTTTAATGTTTTGGATTATTTTATTTTCTCGCAATCATAGTGAAAAGTAGAGTGTAACACACTAAAAACCCATTATAACTCGGTTTCTATTTACTCCCTCGTTAAAGCTTGGGAGTAAAACTATCTTGTATATAATGGGTCATTTTAGCCCCTTGTATAACAATGTACGATTTAAAAAAAAAAAAAGATTTTATCCGTACCTCACCCTAAACTCTTATCACCCCATAGTCCCTCGTCGCGCATACAATATCTAGACAGTTTTTACAAGCACCGCTCCGTAAGCATCGGACATAAATCTCGATGTGCTCTACGAATATTCTAGATCTTGAACAGTACTCCTAAACTCAGCAAAACTTTACACATGAAATAAGTTTTCATAGAAGTCATAAATATTGATGATAAATTGGTACTTGGGATTATTAGGACTATGTGTTTTTGCTGTCTAATAAATTCATCATGTTTGTAGATTTGAATAAGCATGTACATGTTTATACGTAATAATTATGTGCGAATTTTCTGTGATATTTTGTATTGTTAAAGCCAATAAAATAAAATAAAGTATATAATTATATTGTATATGTCGGAAATACGTTAAATCAATCGTTTGACTTTGACTAATCGGGACGCCAGCGCCACCAGGTGGCGCTGGACAGAGTCTATAACGCTAACGCTTGACCAGAGGACAGCAGAGTTTGTTGTTGACGGGTAAGCAGTGAAGACGTTTAGAAACTGTCGCGCGTCCCGTACAGTTGTCTCGTGTACCTACAGTGTGTGATTCGCTAGTGTGATTAATTTGATCGTAACACTGCAAACGGTTTTTCTATTGCTCAATAACCAACATTACCCATGGTACGCCCACAGTAGTAAAAATATTGCTGATAATAACGGGAGAGACATACCTTCGCCGTCATATATATATTTTCGTAGCCTTTTTCCAACTATGGTGGGGTCAGCTTCCAGTCTAACCTGATGCAGCTGGATACAATGGCAGTATTTTCCTCAGGCAGTAGTATCCTCCACAACCCAGTTGTTGATTTACACGATACCCCTTGGCAAGCCTGGTGGTCAGACTTTCAGGCTCCTGACTACCCGTAACGACTGTCAAAGATCTACGAATGCCAGCCGGGACCAACTGCTTAACCCCCCTTCCGAGGCACGATGGGGTCTCGGTATGTTATGAATGGTCACCAATCCACAGACCGACCTCGGCAAGCATTGCTTAACCCTCAAAATCGACCTGTGCAGCTGTTATTATTCAGCCACGAGGCCCTCAAGAGATAAAATAAAATAGTCGATACTAAGACAAGCAGTGGTCACCTCAGCCTTTATGATCTTGTTTAAATATTGATTGAGAGCATATTTAACCTTAGGTTTGAGTTGATAGGTACATCAAAGACTTTGCGATCTACTAACATTAAGCACCATCTTAATATTGATCAGTTGAAAGATCTTCTTCTTAGCGTGTCGATTTAAGAAATAACACGAAAATATATATACAAGGTGACTTGTAATTAGACGTATTCCTTCCAGGACGTAATAGTGTGACCCATTTTCAACAATTAAGCACCCCATAGAGCCTAGGCAAAAATTCATGGGATTCGAGAAAAAACAGAATTCGTCATTAAATTTTATATCACTTTTTTCGAAACTCTTAAATTGAATAGCCTTCATTTGTATTTCATTGAATACCTAATACTCTACTTTAACACACCTTTCGATGCAACCAAATTTTCTAAAGCATCAAATTAAAAGTTAAAGGAACAAGTTTAGTAAAAAAAATCGTATATGAACTGGTATCTCAAAATTTTACTATAGTATTAATTGTACAAATTACGGGGACGACATTTTCATTTAATCAGCCATCTAATGAGGTATCTAATAGCGGGATAAAAAGTATACATAAAAAATACATAAACTCACGACTTCTTCCCATGAGGGTAGGCAGAAACTACAGAACCGCCACCTGCTACGATCCTTACATACTCCTTTTGCCTCGTTTACGTTCATACATCTTATTTCCTAATCCAGGTTATGGTCTACCCGTGTGCCATATTTCATCTAAATCCGTTCAGCCGTTTTTGAGTGAAAGCGTAACAAACACCATATTCAAGGAAACATTTTTTTGATTGACAAAGACTTGACCAGGCTGCCTTGTATACTGAACGTTTTCAGTTATGTTATTCTTCGATTTCTTTATATTTTTTTAAGTATATAATACTCAAGCTTAACTCAGATTGGAATCAATTCAGTTTTCCTTTGAGCTGCGCGCTTTGAAGGTATTTGCTATTTTTCTTTGTATTTAATTGCGTCAATTCAAAGAATAAGTTTTATTTCACATTTCAATAATTGCGTTGAATTTAAAAAGTAAAAGCGGTCATCAAACTATTTAAAACGTAGCTCAAAATACTTATCAACAGTTATTTTTTCCAAACACCACACACTATACTATTGTGGAACAGTACAGATAAGGATAGAGCATTTATTGCACAAAAAAAATGCATCAGGGCCATTTGTGGAATTCATCCTGATGAGTCCTGCGAACCGTTTTTTAAAAAGCTAGGTTTATTACCACTTCCCTCACTTTACATATACGAAATCTGTAAATTTGTGTACAGTAATAAGGGATTGTTCAAAAGAGCGTATGAAGTAATCTCTCGACCAACAAGGGATCCACACAGACTTGTATTAAAGGATAATCCTAAGTCAGCCAAGTATGCTAAAAGCTGCCTTGTGATGTGTGTACGTATATACAATAATATACCAAACGAAATAAAATTATTAAATAATGCTAACTCATTTAAAAATAAACTATATAAATGGTTGAATGTACATAACTTTTATGACATTAATGATTTCTTTAACTTAAAAATATAAAATTTGTATGTACAGGTATTAATGACAGTGTTTATGATGTATGATCTGAATGACTATTATTGTATTACCAATTAATCTGCGACATTGTATAGTTCACCTTTAACTCGTGTATTCATTATTTTGCATGCAATGGATACAAAATTCTGTATAGCTAAACATGTGGGCATTATATCAAACCCGACTGTAACAACTTTATACCATGTTTAAAGCAAATAAAGCCTTATCTTATCTTATCTTATCTATATGTAGTTTTCAGAAAAACAAAAAGTCAGAGACAGATTACACGACAAAACTTTTAAAATTACCGAATTTTTACAACACCGTAAACCACTCGTTAACTAAACAAGGTAGTAAAAGGAACGGTTAACCGTAGGTATAGCACGCACTAGACACGATGCGATATCGTGCTTATACGACGTATTTACGATAACATCACTCACCAAGTTACTACATAACTTTATTTGTAAATGTTGGGGTTGAAAATTGAGAGAAAAAAATATTGCATTATACAGATCGATATTATGGCTGCAGTTTTTGGTGTGAGGTCTTGGGTTCCATGTTTTAGTTCAGTGGAAAGAATCAAAAGAAGAACACTTAACAAACATAACATAATATCACGCCTGTATTCTCCAAAGGGTTAGGCTGAGGTGTACCTATAGTACACCTACATTTCACCAGTTATGTTTAAGTCCCATGTAACAGGGGGCGAGCCTATTGCCATCAACCGGGCAAAAATCCAGACTCCGGGCTGCTACTGAGAAATCCCAGATGGAAAAACCCAATAACACTTGGCCCGACCCGGGAATCGAACCCGAGACCTCATGCTCAGCATTAGCGCTTGCGACCACTAGACCAACGGGGCAGTCAAGAACACTTACTCCCTCTTAATAATAAACGCGGAGTTAAGCTATGTCAAACTTTAATCTCGAAAAATGTTGGTTAATCTGATGATCATACTGGTTATTACTTAACTCTGCGTTTAATAAGGGGGATTTAATATTATACTTTAGGAGCTCAATTCCTGACTTTTAAAAGCCTACTGTTACGCCTATTTGAAACTTTACTGAATAAATACTTTTTAAACTTAGATAATATATTATATTTTGTCCAACGCCTAAGGTCAAATCTGAACCATTTACAATATAACTTAGCAACAGACAAAATATTCCAAATAATCCTTACTTCCTAAATAATATTATGAAATGTGAAAGTAAATTTGTTTGTTACCTTTTCACGCCTAAACCACTGAACCGATCATCTTGAAATTTTGCATATACGTTATCAGGTGTACAGAAATGGACATAGGTTACCTTTTATCCCGAAAAAAGTACTGTTTCCGGGGAAAACAACAATAACGTTCTTATGATAATAGATGGCGCCACGTGTCTTTCGAATCATGATTCAATTATAACCCGAATTGGTTGTCACAGTCTAAATTAACGCGTGCGAAGCCGCGGGCAAAAGCTAGTAATAAATAAGTGAGTAGATCATCCTTGCCATTTTATTTAACAAACCATACGTAAAGCTTTGAAGACCACATAAAAATATGGTCAGTTTTCAGCACATACCTACCCAACGTAGCGACATAAAGGTCACTGTCAATCACATCGTAAATTTCAACCAGGCTTTTTATGATTCACTAAATTCTGCCCGCGGCTTCGCCCACGTAGATCGTGTTCTTAAAAGTTTTACTGAAAAACTTGGCTATGTGTCGTAGTCCAATAATTTATTTAATATCATCATCATTTAATTTAAATGGTTACAATGAAAATTCAACAAAATTATTAAAAAAGTGAGGTTATAAAACTTTTATAAATATAATAAATAAATAAAAACCTTATTCAGGTCAGAAAAAAACAATACAATATTTAAAAAAAACTAGCAACAGATTACATAGGAGTGGATTTATTTATTTAAGGCATACCAAATACACAGCATTAACCCACAATCTCAATCGTATGTGTAAAGGTCGTTTTGTGTCATGTACCATTAGATGGAAATCAAGCAGATGGCTCTACTGATGGAAAGTGGTCACTAGAACAGCTATGGGCATTGGACATCAACCAGAGACATAGCTGGGCTGTAGCCATCCCCGGAGATAAAGCTGAGTGGCACTTGTGCACATAATTATGTTGACACCCATACCCGAATCACAGCAACGCAGGCAGCGGTTCAGGAGAAAATTAGTAGGTACCTTCTCAGAACTGCTCAAAGAGAATTTGAAATCGATTGCAAAGAGGGGGGACGTAACACACAGACATACTATGGGCTTAACAATATTAGTAGAGATACCAAGAAAATAAAAAATGCCCATAGGTTTATTACGTAGTGTGAGTGCCTATGTCCAGTGATATCGGTTTGTGGTCGTTTTTCCCCGTTTATGACCCGTAGTGTTGTTGACCCCACAATGTTTTATGACCCGAAGCAAGTGGCTTTTTGGTAGGTGAAGGTGAAAACCAGTTTGATAGTAGCTGATTGAGCAATGGATGTAAGAGTACGGATCTTAAAATGCTGGAACAGTTGTAAGATTTGTTTTTAAAATGGACATTTTTGTTTGCGGTTCTCAAATGAAGCCCTAATATAATATATATACAAACTTTTTTATTTTCAGAAATTCTTAAATCAAACATGCTGTCTAAATCATCTGTTATTAATGTTTGCCAAACCAAAAAAGACAAATTAGAAAAAAATGTGTAATAATAAATTAATTAAAAGCTTTAAATCAAAACTACCATTGTAAAATAACATGGAATCCTAGAGACATCCCAAAAATATAATAATTCATAGTCACTAGAGGACATGGGTGGTGAGTATCTGAGATGATTGATTTTCCAGATAGAACGTGCAGGATTAAAACTGTGGGGCCCATTGTCGGCTATGTGTGCAATAAAATACGATAAGCTTTCATGGAGACGTATTCTTTCTACAAGTTCTCATCTAAAAATTATATTTTAATGGTCAATACATATACAATAAGTATTTACACTAGCAGGCAGAGACAGACCACCACATTTTTGTAATATATCGTCTTAAAATTTTGTACCAATCCTTCAGAATGCAATCAGGATAAAGACGTTGCAGAAAAATTCTGAGGCATTTGACTCAAAATGTAGCAATGCAGTTATTTGTAACGAGTTTTTGGATCCTACCTCAGATCTTACGTGAATGTGTAGTTAGACATAATAATTTCAAAGACGTCTGATTTCATCTGCCGTTAAATTTATGAAAGAAAACGTTGTTGCAAAAGTGTCCTAAACAGTTTACTGTTATTTTTTTTATCATTTTATAAATCTATAAAAGATATAGACTTCCAAGTTTTGATAACCGGTATATAAGAGTTGTTAAGTCGTTATTGCTTATTAAGTTGATCATATAATGGGGCTATGAAGATTATGGCGTTGCTATAGTACATATTCATACGTAAACCCATGCCTTCTTCTCATGGGAGTAGGTAGAAAATACAGAACGCCTCCAGCTACAATCCTTACAAACTCAATTTGCTTCGTTTATCGTTGATACATCTGGTAATACACGTACGCCAATGCAATACTTATTTATAAACTTATCTTCTCTCTGCTTCACGCTGTTTTCCAGTAAGTACTAGAAATCATTAGATAGACTCTCAAATAATCGTTCAAATGCTTCGAAAGAGTCCACAATGATCATGTCTTTGTAAAATCCTACCTAGTTCACAATGTGGAATGCAATAAATATTTATTGAGTATTGAGTAATGCATGTCATTTCAAAATTAAAAATTATAATTCAGAACAAAAACTAATTTTGAAACTTGAACGATTTTCCTTCAACTGTCCAGTTACTGACATACTTTCTTTTTCAGACAGAGATCTTGACGTCAATGATGTCACTGACACCGAGTCATCTGCGTCAGAGTCTTCTTCATCAATAGAAGAAGGATTATTCAAGGCACACATTCCTTTTGTCCTGGAACTGCATGACATTAGGAAGGATAATCCGTCGAAGTCTGCATCGCAGCCCAATGACTCTGCACCTGTAGGACCTACAGTCGTAAAGATAAAGAAACGCAAAAAGAAAAATAAAGTTCCAGGTGCTAAAGATACGAGTCATACCAGTTTGTCGACTGATAGTCTATCTGCCGCTAGTTCTGTGGCTCCTTCGTATACAGAAGTTAAGGAAGAGTTCTATGATGCCCATGAAAGTTATCATGCTATACCTGGTGAGATTTTTTTAACGTTCGCCACATTGGTTTGTTTCATATAAAGAGGTAAAATTTGTGTGTAGGATCTTCGGAACTACAGATCCGATTCCGAAATTGTTTTCACTAATGGGTACAGTATTTCCGAGTGTCAAATAATATAGTTTATGTCGCGGGCAGAAAATAGTACGATTTAGTATGACATTTAAAAACTCGAACTCCCAACTCGTAGGGCAGGAGTCATTTGTAGAGCCACTGCGCTAGCTGAGTCGATAATAGACATTTAATTAATATGTATAATTTAAATATCTAGATATATATTATAAATTAAAGTCACTTCGTGACTGTCTGTGTAACCGTGTTATTCTTATAAACTAAGCAACGAGTTTTGATGCGTTTTCCACGATCATTTTCAGAATTTATTACGGAAGGTGTATGTGTATCATAATAAAACTTACAAATAATAAAAAAAAAAACGATGTTTTGTCAAGTCGTAAAAACCGTGCAAAGCACGTGCGGGTCACTAGTGAATAATGAAACCAACATAGGTGGTCACTAAAAACCAGTTTCATAGTCACCTTCAAGACTGTAACTAATCATCGATGTTATCTTATTTCACAGAAAACCAAATACCGGTAGCCTTAGCTGCAAGGTTGGTAGGCCACTCGGAAACCAACCAAAACCCCAAGGCACCCAAGCTGACGTCATCGTCTGAACCCACAACCACGCCAGTCACGCACAAGGAAAAACCATCCCCTATTATTGTGAATATTGGAATTTTTTTTAGCTCAACGTTTTTTTGCAACCATTTAGAGGCTATGTCAGCCCCAATTTACACACGTTTTCCTGCCCCTACAGGGTCTCTTCCCTTATACGCCAATCTTTCCAGCTTTGTGCCAATTTTGTACGGATATTTGGGAAACGAAAATAGCATCTGATAAAAGAGACTAGGTCTTCTTACTTAGCAATAAATAGTCATAATATTATTAGATTGGCTTCTAACGCATATATAGATACTAATTCACTGAATTTTAGAGCCACTGAACTATAATATTTAGTAATTTCTAGGAGGTTCTCGATAAAAAATAAACACTTAGAAATTTCAATAAAATAAAAATATACACATCACATTCTACTATCACGTCACTATGTAGGCTGAAAAGAGATTTAAAAAAACAAACTATTTCCAAGAATTATTTTCAGACATAAAGAAGCGTGTGGGTAAATAGAATCTTCCCACACCTTTTCCAAGACAGTAAGCATCTCACAATATACAGGACGATACAAACATACGCTCCATTTGATTCCAATACTGAAGGAAAGCACCTGCACATACAGTTTTATAAAAAGATAAAAAAATTCAAAAGATCTTTCGAGTAAACTAATCGTGTTTATTTTATTTGCAGAAACCAACCGCGCCACTGTAATAAGCTGTTTTACTGGTACGTTACGATATTTAATTTTTGTTATGGAAATAATTTTGGAAATACATCTTTTGTGAATGAGTCTCATTGAGAGAAGTGGACTTTGGATTTCCACAAACTCATCATCAGCCTAGACTTTCCCCAACTGTGTTGGGGTTGGCTTCCAGTCCAACCAGAAGCAGCAGTATTTTACATAGAGCGACTGCCTATCTGATCTCCACAACCCAGTTTCTAGGTAAAACTGGTTCTCACACTTTGGGGCTTCTGACTACCCGTAACGACTATCAAAAATCTACGAATGACAGCCGGGACCAAAGGCTTCACGTGCTTTCCGAGGCACGCTCAATATGTAGTGGGTCCACTAACTAACCGCGGTAAGCGTAGCTTAACTTCGATCAACCCGTGCGGCTATCATTAGTTAGCCACGAGCCATGGACGCTACTGAGTGCACCAAACTCATAGCCAAATTCTGGGCTGTCTCAA
Source organism: Griposia aprilina (assembly GCA_916610205.1). Lineage (NCBI taxonomy): Eukaryota > Metazoa > Arthropoda > Insecta > Lepidoptera > Noctuidae > Griposia > Griposia aprilina. The sequence continues at coordinate 19,643,935 of OU744288.1, forward strand.
TTCAGAGTGCTATCGACACGCTAAGAAGAACAGACTAGTAGTGAACGAAAGTTGATCTCTCAATGATTATCAAACTGAAGAGTTAAACGAGAATGCCACAATACTTGGCAGACAGATTAGTGATTGAAGTATATAGTTGCTGTTATCTGGTCACTTTCAGAAAACCCCATAAGCTAATTAACGGTCGGTAAATCCTTTTGGATGTCTTCCGCCCTGTCTGTCAGACTCTCTACTGAGTAAAACCACCCCGTGTTCCGTCGCACACTTGCACTGGGGGCTACGGGGGCACTGAAGCACTCTTCAACGCAGCCCCCGACTGGTGCCGGTCCGCCTCTGTGGGCCCCGTCTGGTCAAGCGGGGGGAGTGATAACTTAACTTGCCGTAACTCATCATTCTTTTGCCACCCATCTTCTGAGTAATATTGGATGGAATTACTTTGATTGAAACGGGGAGATATATTTTTATGGGGATTTTTTTTGGTCTTTTTTAACAAAGTTTTTGTAAAAATAATATAACTTTTTTGTATCTCGTCAGATTACTCCGTATGCAGCCGACTAATAAAGCAACCGACTCCATTAATTTATCTTTTGAAAAACATGTCTGACAGCAAACACAAATATTATTTTCAAATGATCTAAATATAGTAACAATTTCAACTCCAAACTGTTTTTTTTCTTTTTCCCATTTCTGTCTTTAAAAGAAAGAAAGAAAAAGTATTTATTGGGACTCGCATAGGAAGAACGCAGAACAAAGTGGTACGCAAATAATAGATTTCGTCGCTTCTAGGTGTGGTAAAAGATGGTCATGCGATTGTTAGGATAATATATAAATAGGTCTCCACACCAGGCCATGGCGTGCAATCTCTGCGGAGACTAGCCACCAATGCGGGAGATATTATGGTGCGCGAGTGTGTGCCCCCCCCCCCCCATAGTCCAATGGGACGGCAATCTGACACTACCGGAGAGAGGATCAGGCGCAGGATAATAATATAACCTGTAGTATCATTCACGTTGCATGCCCCGAATAGGCAAGCGGACGTGTGTGATGGTAAAAGTGACAAAAAATTGTATATTTTGTCACATAGACCAGCGGGGTAATTACGTAACACTAGTAGGAATGGCTTTCATTTTGACTGTTCAACAACATTCATTGCGTTATTTACGGTGTTGAGCAAATAAATTTTTCGAACATATGAAGCAATGGATTAGCAATAGGCTTCAAAATGATTCAGATTGTGATGGATAGTGCGTTACGTAATTAGTGTGCAGTTACAAAATATAACGAAAATGAAATTAACTAGTTTTAACCATGGTTTTCAACATGTTTTAAAGTCATTATAGCTGTATGTAGCTTTACCTACACTAATTTAGTAAAGCTGAAGAGTTTGTTTGTTTGTTTGAACGCGCTAAACTCTGAAACTGCCAGTCGAATTGTTTTTTTTTGCATTGGTACCCAATTCTTGAAGAAGTTTATAGGTTACTTACATGGTTAGTTGCTTAGTTAAACCACGCTACGACCGAGCAAACAGAAAAAAAATAAAGAACGCTAAGCGAAAATGAAGTAATAACGCAGACGGGCGATGCGATGCGACGCGGTGGGTCAGGGGAACATGAAATTTCATGCGGACGAAATCGCAGGCAAAATATATGTTTTACATATTCCAAATTCTAGCTTCTATCAAGAAAACGTGGCATAAACTCAGTCAAAAGGAAATTATGTTTCTTACGTAGAAATGCAAAAGAACGTTAAACTTTTCTCAAGAACTCTGTTATCCGCGATATTTGTATAATTTTATGACTGTGCGCTTATACAGCTAAGAACTGTAAAGCTTGACTCAGACACGTCGACACGACACTTTCAATCAAACGTAACACGTAACAACCAAAAACGAGATGATACATTGCAAGGCATGTTTGCTGTACAAGTCTTTTGGCGTGTGGCCAAATTCGAAACTAAAGCCGCCATTTTATTTCTTCAATACATTTCACAAAACAATCTTCACAAATGTTTACCAACACTGCCCCCCTCATAGATAAAAGACTAAAGCCCAGTTTTACCGGCAATCACTAAACACGTTTAGCGTTAAGTGAGTTTAAAACATAGTTCTGTTTCTGTCAAATGATTGAAGATGACAGAGACAGAATTATGTTTAAATCTCGTTTACCGCTAAACGCGTTCAGTGATTGGCGGTGAAACTGGGCCTTAATGTCTGCGCCAGCAGGTCAAGCTACACGAAACTGTCAAATTTCTCCAAACGATTGTAAGCCTTAAAATGTTGATGTACAAGTTCAAAATTGAATGAGAAAATCTGACACCTTGTGGTAACTTGATGTGCTGGCGACTGAACAACGTCATTCGAACGCCAAAAGATCTTTGGAGCAGTGTAAGTTGTATCACTAATGATGGAGGAAGATTATTCTCAGAATAATGATTGAATAATAAACTATCCATTTTTTTTTTAAACTCTTAACTTTGTGACATTTAAACGTAAATTATTCAATTATCTCATAAGTAGATGGCGAACTTGACTAATGATTTTATGAATGAAAATTAAACTTAAATATTAGGAATTATCTGTATTATTCTCTTCGCATTATCTCTTTGACTGAATTCAATCCTTTTGACATTTCTATTACTAATATGTGACTAATTCGCCATTTGAATATTATCCTAATTCATTTAATTCAACGTGATATCTGAGAAGCTAACCAACTCCCGAAAATGTATATGTACGCCGGAAACGTCAGAATATTATGAACTGTAAAAATTATGTAACATCTCTGTAACAATATTCTGACAAATAAATGGATTACTATTACTATTAAAAAGAAATCATTATTAATTGAATAAGCATAATGGTGCTTTTTACTTAAAGCTTCTTAACTTCATGAACTCTTTCCAAAACATGTGATTCATAATGAGACTTTGATAACATAGTAAAAATTATTTTGTGTGGGTGAAAAGTGGTCAGTCTGAGTCAAACAATAGAGCATTACACTCTAAAGAGGTTTACTGCTCACTCGATGCTTCAAACTATACAACCTCTTTCGTTGCATAAAACCATAAACTATATGACTGTCACTGTCATGGCGCCTGTCAGTAATACACAGTAATAGAATAAATTCCTAGTGTCGCTATGCGTAAGTACGATAGCAATAATTATTTATTTATTTACTGGAAGTCCCACTTTTAGGGACTTCCCGAGGCTAACAATCGAGTAAGTATGATTTATATTATCGTCCTGATCTGTTTTAGTCAATTTGAGGAGTTCCGATGCGTTTATCCATCATGTGAGCTCAAATCGTAAAGAATTTCTACACACCCCTTTCTAGCAGGTAAGTATTTTCAGGACATGTTTTTAACATATTAATTCTATTTAAAACATTAAATTTATACTTTTTGCTGTGCCTACAGGGTCCGTAATATACCTTAGCTTTAAGCCTATTGTAAGATCTTCACACATATTGGCATGCAAGTAAAGATATGAATATTAACACGATTCCTCAAAGGATTTGGCAAAGTCGTATAATATACCCATATTTCGCCAGTTATGCTTAAGTTCCATGTAAGAAGCGAGCTTGTTGCCATCAACCGTGCACAAATCAGAAGAAGAATAAAATGTTGTTGTGTTGTTCAAAGTATTGTTCAGAGTACGCCAGATTTTTTGATGGCTTATGAACTCGAGATTCATTTCATTCATTTTCAAATATCTTTAATTAGCAAGGAACAATGAAAAAAATGCACTTATCCTAAGTTACATTAACTCCTTATAATTGAGGCTAGTGATTCACCTTTCAAAGCCTATAACAAATATGTAGTATTAACTGCTAGCAACATAAACTTAACACACAATAATCTTGTACCCATGATGACAAGTAAGCACATTATTTAGTTTTATAATTTACTTTTATAAATTTAATTGCCGACTGTTATCACTAGGTACTTACTGTCAGCCTGTGTCATCCCACAGCTGGGCAAAACTGAAAAAAATAAACTGGCAGTATTCTTACTGCCAGTTTTTTTTTTTGCTAGTCAATAATATTCGAACTTTCTCAAGAACTTTTGCCATCGGTGATACGCTAACCAAAAATAAAGTTAAAAAAAATAAACACCTCATTGCTCATTACAATATTTAATTACCTGTAGCTGTTTGCAAGTGCCAAACGCACAGGCAACACTTTATTTAAACAATCTTTGAAATGAGTCCGCGTATCACTGATCAGGAATTGATGAATCTGACGGACACTGGAAACCGTCCAATAAAAACTGACTAACCAACGCAACAGGCTAATTAAATAAACTGACGAGTGAGGGAAATGACACGCGGACTCTTTAAAATACATGCAAACGAACAACAAATAATTACAAGACAATACGTCAATCATCATTAACATCATCAAGAGACAGACGTCTAAAGCTGGACATAGGCAATCACTAAAAATTCTATAGCGTAACAGCTTTAAAAAAATTGCAGAGGGAACATTCCACGAAGATAAACATTCAACATTCAACATCCCATACTCGATGTACTAAGTAATTATTATTTGAGCACGACCTCACCAAGTAATTTGCCAAACAAATTAATTTGTTCCTCTCGAGCCAAGAGTCTGGGGAACCGAGCTTTATTCAATTTTCGATGCGCGCCAATCTGCTACCATCGGCAGATATTAGAGTTGCCTCCACCGAAAATGTTATGGCAGTCAACCCCTCATTTGATTTCGAATCATTTGATATCGAATTTTGACCCGTAATTAAAGGGGTGATTTTGAAAATTGTGGTTTTTATCGTAGCCATTAGCCAGGGTTTGGTCTTTAAAAATAGCCAGTAACAGGCTGACGTGGCACAACCACGTCAGCCTGTTAATAACTTTTGAAAATAAGGTCAACTACAAAGGTACTAAATTATTACTTAATACTCCCTTTTGATTTCGCCATTGTCAGCTCTCACATAATTCTGGCCGCTATCTTTGATGTCAAAAATATCACATTAAATGTTCTTAAATAAAAATAATTAAATACATTATTAGAATATTTTGAATACTCAACGTAAATAAGCTTCAGCAGAAATACTCGAATATAACCACATTGTTATGTTTGTACAGTAATGTATTGAATTATGTTGGAACATTTCGTTAACTTTACATTTCAATGTTTATTTTAGGAATTCTATATGAGCTCGCAAATAATTTTATGAAAGACGAAGGCGTGTTAGATTTGGTATGAAAGATAAGAAGATATCTAAAGTTTACTTTACGTCAACTTTCTATTTGCAGCCATGGAAAAACCTGCACGCTACAAAGCAAAGAGTAAAAAGCCAGCCGCGAAACCAAAAACGGCAAAGAAACGTAAAAGTGATGGTAATGAAACTACAATATTTTCAGTAACTTTAGCTCGGACAGCAATCCAAGCAGCAACCAACCCGCAAACTTATAACAACGAGAATAAAGATCAGTTTTTGATATTGATAGTGATGCAACATCAGAGATAAAAAAACTGGAAGGACTATAATTAACCGATCTTCTGTCGATATATAAACAACCATAGATGGACATAAACCTCTCATTGGCCGGTTTTTTGAAGACTTGGAGGTAGTATAGCCACACGCATCGCGTTTGGTATATGATTGGTGATCTCAGGCTGCTGTTAGTAGCTGGAAATCTGATGCTACTGTCCGTCTTGTCCACATAAGTCCTGCCTTGTTTGATACCCAACGTGAAGATAACATTAATACACTGCGTTGCAAAGGATTAGGCAGAAATTTCATATACAAGTCCCACATTTCGCCAGTTATGTTTTCAGCCCCATGTCATAACATGGGTGGCTCCCCATTGGGGGTAAGCCTATTGCCATCAACTGTGCAAAAATCCAGGCTCCGGGCTACTACTGAGAAATTCCGCATGGAAAAACACAATAACACTTTACCCAGAGAACTATGGTTTAAAACCAGACTGCAATTTTATTTATAAAATCTATCAAAAAGATTCCCATTCACAGCTATCACTCCCTGTTAAATAACATACTGTTAAATAATAATCTAAGGACAATTTTTTGAGGGTTTGAATATTTGACGATCATAGATTAACATTTTATCCATTATAATTTTGTATATTTGCAGAGTTGGGCATTTAAATATTATTTTATGGTCTAGCTCTCGAAGGTGTATTGTAGCGATTTGTTTTTTCATCTTTCATGTTTTTTCCTTCTCAGGTCCTACTTGTTCGATGTTCTTAGCAGAATTAACCAGAAAACTGGCTTCCAAAAGGAAACAACAAGCAGAAGAACAACCTACAAATGTTATCCGTAAGTATAAAATCAGGTTTATTATAATAATAATAATAATAACCCCACCGCAGTATCTCTACGTTGACGTCGTGGTGGGGCTTGCGTACTCCTGAACTCTGGGTCTGTACCGGTAGAGTTTACTTTTGCCGAAACAAGGTCTAGGGTGAGGAACCAGATCAAGAGAGATATAGAAACCCGCAGGTGCATGTGGCGAGCTGTTGGGCAGTAGCGACTCCACGGACCCTATCTCTTGGGAGAAGTCTTGTTCCTCTCCGCTGGCTTGCCTTTATTGGCCGGCTGGAGTAAACAATGACGAGGAACAGAGCTCCCACAGAGCTCCCACCTCTTAAGGCTTGAGTGGAGATTCGCAAGAGCAAACGTGCTAGGAGAAAGGAAGTATTCCAGTAAGATGCTGGTAGGGATCTTGACCGTACTTCTGGGATTATCCTGATAGCTGTGGGATACCTCTCCACTCCTCATAAGCACCTCAGAACATGTTGCCCCCTTGTCGCTACGACACTATGTGCCAGCGACCTTTTTCGGGGGCCCATTATTGAGTGTGCAAGTCACCCCCTGCCATTTTATCCGTGTATTTTATATATAAAACATTGGTCAGGCAGGGGCCATAGCCGTTTCATAGTTCTTAACCAGTCCATCTTAGCCACTGAAACCCATATTTTGGTTCCATATCCTGCAATAGTCCAACACCAACCGGGGATTGTCCTTGGGTGCACTTGCACAGTGGATACAGGGATAATCGTCGGTTGGTGCCTCATTCCATTTAAAATTGTCTAAGGGGCCTCTGCGAGTTGGCTTCGGCCCCTCGTAAGCCTTCCAAAGAACCGGGATACCATGGTCCCGAGCTATGGTAACATATAAAAATAATAATAATAAATCTTTATTTTCAGACCAGAGATCCATAATACACGAAAAAACAATTTGGCACTTACTAACTAAACTAAAACACATTTAAATAAACTTATGATTTTACATATTTGAATAACGGTCTGTGAGCCGCCATACTGTGACTTATTATTGGGCCATCCACCCTGCCGGCTACAGTAGCCACGAGGCTGTTGGGGCTGTCGTGCACCCGACGCATCAGTGATGCGATTCGCAGACACAGCAGCGAAAGCGTGCGTCCGCGAAAATCCTCGACGCGCTACAGAAGCGCGGCAAACCCAGCATTACCCGGAAAGCATTATTATATTGGACTCGTAGCGCAATGTACGAGCCCTGTGTATAACTGACCCACAAGGCGCACGTATACAGCGACTGGCAGTAGGCCCTGAACAATACTATTTTAACCTCTCGCGTACACCGTGCGAACCTGCGGGCCAGCACTATGTACCCTACATATAATTGCATAGATTCTTGTGGCACTCGTCCAGATACAAAATATAAAATAAAAATTAATGTTTATTTCAATTGAACATAAGTTCGTTTCTTTACGACCTTTAGGGTCACCTTTTAAGCAAGGAATTGCTTGTAGTAGGAGACTCCGAAACTTCCACGTGGCATTTTCCAACAAATAAACAAACGGTGTACACAATAAACAATATAGTTGTGCCTTCGAAGAAGGCCATAGAGAGTTGATAGTAAAGTAAATTAAACTAAACGTAAAATTAAACAATGAAAATGGTTATAAAACTTGAAGGCAAATCGGTACACTAGTGTATGCAGTGTATGTGTAAGTATGAAAGGGTGTGGATGTGTGAAGTATTGCAACGAGGTGGTTCTACCAGAACATATTAGTCGTAGTACATAGTTAGCCCTGCGACATTGTCTAGGGATCGGAATGGGCCCAAAGCAGCCTCCTCCACTTACTATGATCGCCACATCGCGATTATAAGTCATTGAACCGTTAAATCCATGGCGTCGATATCGCTATATCTTTTAGCCTTCCGCCATTCAGTAACACTTTTTAACAGTCACGGAGCTGCAAAGGGTATATTATACAACACGTAACTCTTTGTTAGCAAGGCTGTATATGTGGGTGTGATAGTCTTGCGGACTGTCTTATAGCGAAGACAGATCTAACTGCGACAGTTGGAGCTACTGCGTAATTTCTTCTACTGCTTAACTTTATGGTATCGTACGGGAGGAATGTGTGTTTCCTTAGAATGAGCTGAAGTATTTCTTTTTCTTATAGACAGAAAGTTAGATGATACTTATTGGGTTGGGAATCTGAATGGTTTAAAGAACATAACCTTGAGCAGCGATCTCTACGCTCTCTCTAGTTCTAACAATTAAATTTTTGGAACCCCCTTAGCACGGTAGACAGTGCGTGACGATTGATTGGGCCAAAGAGACGTAGAAATGATTGTAATACAAACAAATTTAGAAAAGTAATTAAAAAATATGAGTACCTATTTATGAAACAATAATAACACGACTTTTTTATTTCTAGAGACAATAATAGACAGCATCACAAATGCCTTACCCATCATGGTTTCAAAAAAGAGCTCTCCACAAAAATACCCGTCTCTTATGAAAATAGAAGCATTACAGTCATTTGCTCCAGAACTGATGCCTAATGACATGTTAAATTACATGCCCGTTACAAGCAATTGTGTCGAAGATGATGTGTGTATGGAAGAAGTTCAAATAGCTTCAGAAAAGCCTGGAGCGTTCAAAATGCCTAAAATGCCAATAGTAAACAGCGAAGTAATAAAACAGGCGGTACTTAAGAGGAAGAAGATGACAATGCAAGACCAAGGAGTGAACACTGGAGTGGAACTCGATGTAGCTGCTGAGATATCTAAACATGTTAGCACGTTAAGGAAAATATCGTTGATAGCCGAAGAATTTAATCAAAAAACCGGTAGGAATAATGTTTCCTGTATTCTGTACATATTTATTAGAATAAGCATATGTACTCCGATAGTTATAACATGATTGTAAGATAATTATGTATTTCTCCAGTAATTTTCAAAATTGTATAATACAAGGGGCATTCAATGTATTCTCGGTATGAGAGTGATTTACTAATGATTTGGGGAATTGGACTAATTAATGACATTATCTAAAGGGTATGAAGGTAAAATTTCATGTAGTTGTGATCCTTAGTTTGCTAGTTATCCTGTTTTTGTTAATGGGGTAGAAATCCTCATGGATATCCTCCGCGGGAGCAGTGGTGGCCCGGTGGTATCGGCCGCGACTTACGAGTTGTATGTCGTGGGTTCAAACCCTGACAGGCGCTTTACTTTGTGTAAATAATTTCATCACCACTGCTCTCAAAACGGTGAAGGAAAACATCGTGAGGAAACCGGCATGTCCTAGAACCAAAAATTCTAAGATATGTGACATCTACCAACCCGCACTGGGCCCGCGTGGTAGATTACAGCCCACTCCCTCTCGAAGAGAGGAGGCCTGTGTCCCAGCAGTGGGAACATTATAGGCTGATTATGTGTCCTCCGCCCTTGGGCGAGTGGAGGGGTCTGTCAGACTTCTACTGACTAAAACCATCCCATGTTCCCTGGCACACTTGTACCGGGGTCTACGGGGGCACTTAAGCACTCTTCAACGCAGCCCTCGACTGGTGCCGGCGGGCCTCTGCGGGCTCCGTCTGGTCAAGCGAGAGGAGTGAGATATTTGACTCCCCCTTTGACGTCTAAGAGGGGCGCGGGTGGAATATTACGAGGGCTGCACTAAAAGTATCGGGAATGGAATATTTCCACTGTTCCTGTCATATTAAAATCTTTTTAATTGAAAACTCCTTGGTTTTAAAAATCGAATACCATTTATTTATTTAAAAAAAGATTCTCGGTCTTGTCACAAGGTTTTGTCAAACTTGTTTAGTCGTTGAGAAAATGGAATTGACTCGAGAAAATTCAAGAGCGATGATTTATTATGACTTTCGAAGTGGTTTAACACAAAAACAGCGTATTGACCGGATGATTTCTGCATTTGGTGATGAAGCCTCATCCAAAACCACAATTTATCGCTGGTTTGCTGAATTTCAACGTGGACGTGTCAAGTTCAGTGATGATCCCCGTCAAGGTCGTCCAAAAACTGCAGTCACCCAAGAAAACGTTGATGCTGTGCGTAAGCTGATTGATGAAGATCGACATGTGACATACCGCAAAATTCAGGCAACTTTAGACATTGGCATGAGTCATATACAAATAATCTTGCATGAACAATTAGGTGTAAAAAAGTTGTTTTCCCGATGGATACCGCATTCGCTCTGTAAAGAGCAAAAAGCGGCTCGCGTTACTTGGTGCGTCAGAACTCTCGAAAGATTCCACGCCGGATCCTCAAATGCTGTATACAACATCGTATCAGGTGACGAATCCTGGATATATGCGTACGAACCCGAAACAAAAAACCAGTCACGAGTTTGGATGTTCGAAAATGAGTTAAAGCCAACAAAAATTGTTCGTTCACGGAATGTTGCAAAAAAAATGGTGGCCACGTTTGTCTCCAAAACCGGCCATGTTACGACTATTCCTCTTGAGGGACAAAGAACGGTTAATGCAGAATGCTATGCTAGCATTTGTTTGCCACAGGTCGTTTCTGAACTCCGTAAAGAGAACTGCAACCGCCGCATCATCCTCCATCACGACAATGCGAGTTCTCACACCGCGCACAGAACAAAAGAGTTATTAGAGCAAGAAAACATAGAATTATTAGACCATCCGCCGTACAGCCCCGACCTAAGCCCTAATGATTTCTATACTTTCCCTAAAATAAAGAATAAATTGCGTGGACAGAGATTTTCATCACCTGAAGAAGCTGTGGACGCAATGATGACACCGAGCTTCTGGCTCCCTGCTTATACATTGCATGTACCTCCCAAAGCAGCCGTGCCCCGAGAGCACTTGCGTCGCCCTAAATTATAGGGAGCTGTGTCTCTTCTCGAGTCAGTCGTCGAGCACCGGCCGGACCGCCCCGATGGTGACCAGGCCGATGGTAGGGCGCAGAAGCCATTCCCACCATTCCACCAACAAGACCTGACGGAGCTCGGACCGGCGCAACGTGATCTGCCGCTGCACCAGTACCACGCCCCGCGTCCGCGCATCTTCACGCCACCGATGCAGTGACACGAGGGTTCTCGCTTCCAGGTCCCACGGCGGGGATCCGGCCAATGCGCAAGCCGCCTCGTAGGTCCTCGTGCGATACCGTCTGATGCCTCTGACGGCCAACGCTCTCTTCGGTACTCACAACACTGCGATACTCCGGGCCGTCAGGTCAGCTGCCCACACCGAGGCCCCATGCAAGGCCATGGATCGCACGATCTCCACGTACAACCGCCTGCAGGTGGTGCTCGGGCCCCTCAAATTGGGAAGCAGCGTTGATAGCATCCCCGCCGCGCCCATCAACTTGAGGTCAGCTGCCGAAATTGGGGACTGAAGTCCCAGCGGCTGTCGAGCACCAATTCCAGGTACAACAAGGAAAAAGTCAAAAAACTATTCACAAAGACATGGTGGCTGTTTACCAAAATTCTGCACCTTCGTTAACTACGGTTCAAAAGTGGTCAAGTGAATTTAATAGAGGTAGAGAGAGTATTGAAGATGATACTCGCTCGAGCAGCCCTGTTACTGCCTCTACGGAAGAAAACTTGAAAAGAGTTTGTGAAACTTATACTGGAGGATGCCCGAATGTAGAATAAAATTACTACCTATGGTGGTATAGTAATTGTATTCTAGGTGCATCGTCTTTACATATCATTTTATAATTATGTATGTAAATTTCAAAAAGAAACTAACTTTACTTCTATTGATTAAATGTTACTACTCTGTGTCGGATTTTATAGCTGATAAATTTAAGTTGTGTATCAATGTTTGTATGTTTGATGATGAACTGCATCAATGTTTGCATGCCAAAATGGTAGAATGTACAAGGGTTCTTTAATATTATTATACCCACCATATTGTAAATACCTACATTCTGAGCAAATAAATATTCTATTCTATTCTATTTCTACACATATTATTGTAAAACATTTTAAAAGAGTAACGGTGGACTTGCTTGCCCATTCTTCTCCATACGAAACTACCTTTTGGAAGGGGCAACTAGAATCAATTCTATTTTCATGTAAATTTTGACGTTCAAAACTGCCTTTAATGTGCCTATTTGAAATAAATGATTTGACTTTGAAACACAAGTGCGAATCGAGTGCTGTAGAGAGTTTTCTGTGGAGAAGTTCCATCAAGTAATTTTCGATCGAATTTCTGGAGATGAAACGTTGGTTCATCATCATGAACCTGAAAGTAAGCAGAAGCCCATGCAGTGGCACAAGAAGGGTACTGCGCCCCCTAAGAAATTCAAAGTCATTCCGTCTGCCCTAAAAAATCATGGCCACAGTGTTTTGGGACTCAAAGGGAATTTTGATAATTGAGAACACAACAAAAGATGAAACTGAATAAACGCAGCATGGTACGTATCCATTTTTCAAAATTTACGGGAAGCAATTAAAGAAAAAAGACGAGTAAACTGACCACCTGAACCGATCTATTGCTTCTTCACGACAACACCCCTGTCCACACGGCGCTTGTTTCCAAGGCTGCTGTGCGAGATTGTGGTTTCGAAGAAATTAACCGCCCACCCTATAGCCCGGACCTAGCCACAAGTGATTATTCTTTGTTCCCTAATTTGAAAAAAAGACCTTCGTGTGAAACGATTTTCCAACAATGAAGAACTCAAGACCGCAATAAATGCGCATTTTTCAGAGAAAGGGAAATTATTTTTTACAGGGTATTGAAAAGTTAATTTCGAGATGTAATAAATGCATTGAGGTTATGTAGTCCGGTCAAAATAAACATTCAAGGTTAAAATAATTTACTTATAGCTGAAAATTGGTATGAATTTTGGGAACACCATTATAATTGAAATGTCAAAAGTCCCCATCGATCCCACATCTGCAAAATAATATATTCAAGGACAAAGTTCGCAAATATGGGTTTTTTGCATTTTTCAGCCAAACCGTAAGTTTTATAATAAAAATAGGTGGGAAAAAAATGTAGATCATGCAATTATCTATAAAAATGTTGTGACACTTTTTTCCAATGAATCACCATTTCTGAGATGTAGCGATTCAAATGTTTAAAAACTTGTATCCTCCTTATTATGCACACGTTCCCACGCCACCTGCGAGGTAGTGTACTTGGCGTGTTTTTTAACATGGTTTCCTCAGTAGGCCTATTCCACGATCTTTTGTGGTCCTGTTTAATTAAATAAATAATACTGTATTAAATAAAAACTGGTAAGTACCTATTACTGGTAATGATGAAAGCGGTTTAAATTATGAGTAATTTTGAAAAACTATTCGTGTCATTGATAATAGTAGTAAAGTAACAGCAGCAGTGCACTAGTGTAGTAGTAGTATAGTTGTTAAGTTTATTTTATTGTTACTAACACTGTATGAGTCTCATGGTTACTCTCAATTTTTTTATTTTTTTATTTATAATATAATAATCTAAAGGAACTTCAAGTGTAATAATTCCATTAAAATCATCTAATTACATTGAAGAATAAAAATATATTCAATTGTTTTTAAGTTCTTTTCATCCCGATACTGAGAATACATTGAACGCCTCTCGTATATGCCTTGTAATATTTTTAATAAATATAATGTTGTTGCAGCTAAAAACCTAAAAGAAATAGTAGACAGTGTCCAGGAGGATCTGATAAAGAAATTAGCAGAAATACAAGCAGAGCAGAGTTCAGAGAGAGCATTTCATATTCAAGAAGAAAGCGATGATTAAGCAAGAAGTTTCGTTATAATTTTAGAAGAAAACATAAATTGTCCAAATACTCTTTGGAAGTGTCAAATTTCCAGTGTCAAAATAAAATGCAATAATTTTTAGTTAGGAATTAAATTAATGTTGTAAAAAATAATAAACAAAAACAAAAGGTTTAGCTTTGGTTTTCTTTATCGTAATTCTGTAGATAGAAAGAAAGGAATTTTACTGGGAATTTGTGAATTTTACGGATTCCTTCACATACTGCATTGGAAACTGTGGAAGAACAAGCATTAAAATTTTATAGTGGAAATGTGAACAGCACCAACAGTTGTTTTGTCGGTAACAGTATGGGATGCAAGCGCTCATTTAACAGAGAGCATAATCAAGAGCAATTTGTCTTCAAAACAAATTCTAAGTAATCAGTAAAGTAATAAACATATAAATACAAGTGATATTAATGTTAACAACACAATGGAAAAGAAGGCACAAGATGAAAGTTCGAAGGAAACTTTCAAATTATATTCCGACTCCTCACATATAATAAGAATAAACAAGACCAACTCTAAAGAAAAAATAATTAACGGTATGATAGCTTCAGTTTTTAATACCTCATCATCTTCCATGTTAATTGGAGTCGGCGAAATACGTATTCTTCTTCCTTTCTCTCCTGTGAACCGTCACATTATCATCCCTTCTCTTTCATATCTCTCCTCACACCATCCATCCATCTTTTCTTTGGCCTTCCTCTGTCTCTCCATCCATCAACATTTATATTCATCACTCTTTTAGCCACATGCGTTTCCTCCCTCCTCATCACATGACCGTACCAAACCAAACGATTTGCTTTCTGTAAAACTTTCCCTTGTTTACTCATATCTTACTTTATCGATTTTGAATACCTATCAGTAATATTTATCTTTCATAAATTTTTAGATAGATTTATCCATTGATAATATTGTTTACATCATGTAGGTACTTATACAGCCTGATTTTTGTTTCACCATTAGGGTCTTTGAGGCCTGTCATAAAACGATTGTTTTTTTTTTAGTATCATCATGTAGTATCATCAGTATGTAGTATCATCATAACTAAAATAACTTGCTACCCGCCATATTTTCACGAGCCTAGGACCGGCCAAAGTCAGAAGGCTTGTGGTGTTCACTGTGATTAAAATAATGATAAATACGGTAGATAGGAACTTCCCTACCTTTTGCAAGTCCTCAAATGGAAACAATTTCCGTCTAAATTTTGCACGTTTTGGCACATTGTTGTTTAATGTGCTTAACACTTTTCACTTAGTCAAATGCACGCAAAATTTGCGAACTTTGAATCCCTGGTTTCAAAGACGTGAACACTTTCTGCTTAGTAGTTTCTGGCTCTGTGCAAAGGACATAGCTATATAAATTATGGGCGACTGTCCTGTGCATGTAATGAAAGGAGATGTTTCAAAATGGGTCAGGTCTATGTACAATACCTCAAAAAAAAAGAGAAAAATCCGTAGAATTTGGCAAAAATACAGAAAGTTCATTTAAATGTATACTGTTGTGGTAGATAATTGGACCTAATTATTAGGTCCATGCAACATGGTGTCACACCGATTTAGTTACTCTGTGCTTATAAACAGTGACAGTAAACCATAGATCGACCAATGATCATAGAAAGAGAACTGTCAGCTGTAACAATAGCGTCAATAAACATGTCAAACGTCATTAATCAATCAAAATTACAGATTACCGCCATGACGGGTTTTTGTTGTGTTGCAATTTCAAGTATAATTTCTTGTAGTTTATCAGCAAACAAAGCCATTTTAAAGTAATTGGACATTTGAGAACTGTATTAAATATGTTTCCCTATTTTTAAGTATAGTGTACAAGGACCTGGTCTAGGCTCCATACATTTTGAAACATCTTCTTTGCCACTAGCTGCGGCAGGCTCCGGGCGGCGCGGGCGCACGGGAAGTTAGGAACGTAACTCGGAAGCGAGGTTGTATCACGTAGGACAAGGATCTTTATTTTCGTTATAATAGGATTGCTATTGAGTTGCTCTATCCGAGGCAAAATAATTGTTAATGGACAGTATATTTTTGGTTTTGCCTAAATAGTGTCTTTGATTGATACTAACTTGATGCCTGTAAAAAATGGATTGGATGGTGAGATAAAATCAGGCTTTACAGTGAACATTTCAGTTATATCAATCTATTACTTCATAAATAGCCAGACAAAAACTACACTCATGGAAAAATTTAGAGGAACGCAAAAAAGTGTGTACCTATAGAATAAAATATCATGGATATTTGACAATAAAATTAAGTTTATTAATTTGGATGTTGCTTATTATTCGTCGATAAAACAAACGATTAAATGACAAAAAAATACCAAATTTAGAGAAAAGAAACAAAAATACAGGATTTCTTTTAAAACACAATATATTTTTGAACGTAACATATTTTTTTTTTTTGTAAATATTTATGAAAGGCTATAATCAGTACTTAGTGTTGCCCCCTCTAGCTCTTCGAACTGCTTCGATTCTCCTTGGCATACTCCTAATCAAGTTATCCATAAAATGTTGAGAGATTGCGTTCCATTCCTTCTGTAATACGTTTTTAAGATCTCCCAAATTAGCGGGGGCAGGATTTCTTTTCTTAATTTGTCTTCCAAGCTTATCCCATACATGCTCTATGGGGTTTAAGTCGGGCGATCGCGCTGTCCACCCACCCATAGCATTGATTTCAACGTCTCGAAAGTATTCGACAATTACGGCCGCAGTATGGGGCGTGCATTATCATGCATAAAAATAAATTATCTCCTATATAAGGAGCAAATGGCACAAAAACTTCTTCCAAAATCTCAGTTATATATCGTGCCGCTGCCGCGCTGGTGCGCCCCCATACCATAACTGATCCTCCACCATAATATGTCTCTTTTCCAATGATATTGCACTAAGCGTACCTCTCTCCCGGGTGTCTCAACACTTTAGTCCTTCCATCATCTGGCTTCAGGCAAATCTGGACTCATCTGTGAATAGAACTTGACTCCTACCTTCGTCATCCCAATTTTGGTGATTGCGAGCAAAATTAACTTGAGCTAGTCGATGGCATGTTGCAAGGGGCCTCTGGCAGGCAAGTGTGAATTTATTCCTGTCGATTTCAGTCTTCTTCTCACAGTTTTTGTGCTTGCTGTAGCCCCTCGAACTTCTTCGAGCTTCGCTCTTACCTCAGAAGAAGTTAACGTCCGGTTTCTGAACAAGCCGGTAACAATGAACCGGTCATCTCTGGCCACAGTTTTCCGTTTTCGTCCCAGTTCTGCGAGTCTCGTAATCTGTACAGTCTACCGATACCTCTTCACAACTCGGTGTACCACAGATTTTGATACTCGTAATGTTCGGGCCACATTTTTGTAGGTGTGCCCAGTTTCAATTCAAGTAACAGCCCTAGCAACTTGAGTGGCGTATAGATCTGGCATTCTCAGTTTATTTGCAGCAACAATTCACAGTTAACAAGATGAACAAGGCAGCCAAGGCAAAATTGAAACAAAACCTAAAGAACAATGGCGAAATTTTATCTATATATCTTCTATATAAATAAAAATCAATGTTTGTTTCTTTGTCCTCTGTGGACTCCGAAAGGGCTGTACCGATTTTGTTGACACTTTGGTGAGTTTTTCTAGGGTAGGGGTAGGACACCACGCGAACGAATTTGCGCCGGGCAGCTAGTATGAAATAAAATTGAACGTCTAAAAGTGACACTTATACGAAAGAAATTCAATTAATTTTATACGTTTTTTTTAAATGTCCAGTTCTTTAAGTTCATCTATCTATTTGAAGCTGAGTAAAAAAATAATGTTTAATGAAAAGTTATTCGACTATTTCGTTCTAAAAGAATAGGAAATTGGTGGTTGGATTGGTTTAGTGTTGCCGTTTTATATTTATTTTCCTGAATATTAAGTGTAGCCTCTAGTGTAGTGTTTAGTGACTGCCTCGTTGGTCTAGTGTTCGCAAGCGCTACTGCTGAGCATGAGGTCCTGGGTTCGATTCCCGAGTCGGGCAAAGTTTTATTGGGTTTTTCCATCTGGAATTTCTCGGTAGCAGCCGGGAGTCTGGATTTGTGCCCAGTTGATGGCAATAGGCTCGCCCCCTATTACATGGGACTTAAAACATAACTGGTGAAATGTGGGTGTGCTATAGGTACACCTCTGCCTAACCCTTTGGGGAATACAGGCGTGATGTTATGTTATGTGTGTATTAAGTGTAGCGTAATTATCGTGGTGTTGTTATAATTTTTATTTTGTTATCTTATTAACATGGAGTAAATTAATAAATAACACATTTATTTTGTTATATCTATAACTTAATTTATTCTGTGTTCTTACTTAGACAAGAATATTGCAGTAAAGTGGAGAAAAATATCAAATGTTATAGCAATTCTAAACTAAAAAGACTAGTACCTATTCAAAGTCTTAAAAATATAGCTTGGTTGTTGACATTGACAACAGTTGCGAGTTTACAACTATTGACCACAGAGTACATTTATATACGGAGATAGAGACGTCACTCGAAAATTTCATGGCGCCCTCTAGGAACAAGCAAAAACAACACTCCATGAAGCAATATATAGGTACGTATAGCTAGTAGCTATACGTATACATAATGCTTCATATAGCTTTATTAGCTTGAAATCTGCAGTAGGCCCTGTCCTATTTCCTTCCATTTTAGTTAGGTTTTTTTTTTACACAATATCGGTGCGTTTCACAAACAAGTAAACAGTCCAGATTTTTGTGCAGGGGTCGTTTCGAGAAAGCGAAGTTATCCGTATCCAATACTTTTCGGTCAATGATTAGAAGCGGAATCCTAAATGTCCATACAAATTACAAGCAAAAGTCGTCAAGAATAATACACAAATTAATCGAATTGCATCCATTAATTTTTATTGTCCCCTATTCGGAAAAAAAAAAACATTACAACATATTTGACAATTACGCGAGTTGCGTTCCTTTTTTTCGAGTTACGTTACTATATGATTTTATCCATTTAAACAAACGTTGTATGGTAACACAATAAATGTAAAAGGTGTCTCAATCCCTTAAATATTTTTATTTGTAAAAAAAAATGTTGTTATTTTAAGAAAATCTGAATAAAATAGATTATATTATATTTAGACCTGTTTATACATAGTATCTATAAGTAGTCTGTGGTTTAGACGAAACCCATGAACATTTTGAGAACAGCGCCATCTACTAATAAGTGAATTCATCTTTGATATTACTCTACTAGTAAATTAAAAATCTATAGAATTGAGTAGTGTATCTCCAAAAGCGGAAGTCTACTTAAACTGGTCGGATATGATTCCCATACTTTGTTCTAAGCTACAGCACCGTACTCTTGACCAGAAGTTTGCGCTCTGTCCTGTGTTGTTCAACAAAAGTTCAAAGTTCAACACTAAATATCTCCACCTTTAACAAAAAATCTTGCACAAACTAGCTGAGAAAATGACACTGATTTTAATAAGATATTTTTCATTTAAAGACGTAGTAATTTAATTTCTAATAAAACAATTAATGGGAAGCTGCCATTGTTCTTTAAACACATATTAAAAAGTTGGCAACAAAAAAGCAGTATGAAAGAGCGCAATAATTACATAAAAACAAATTAAATTGGAAACAAAAACACTCCAAAAGTTTCTTTTTTTAATAGCATTTACTAATGTTTGTGGCCAGTACGCACCATAATTACAACAAGTGAAATCAAACCTTTTTTTGCGTTCCTCTTGTCCACGAGTGCATTATCGCAACGATTACGTAACTATACACAAACACACAGTAACACAGTAAGCATAATCTACCCCTACAACTGACTAGACAGGTCTACTCAAATGTGTGTGGTTTTTTCCCCCAAAGATGATCTCAGACACTAATCTACATGGTCCTCACATGATCTGACCTATACAAGATATACAAGATTATATCATGACTTTAAAAAGACTGACCCCTGAGTTTGTTTCACAATTTCTTCTCAAGGGTAGTCAGATAGGGAATTTCGACTCCATCTAGCTTATTATTATTTTTTTCTATGATGTGTAAAAGTGATTCCGATATCCTACAGAATAAACAATTTCATTAAAGATTCAATGATTTTTTTTGTTGATTTTTTCGCTAATCATAAATGATTGAATACAATAGAACTTCATCCCAAACAGATCAACAACAAAAAGTAAAGAATACCAGCAAACTGCCAAGAATCGTTCGTATGCCGTCAAGATACTACCAACCAATTGAAAATTCCACCAAATCGAATGACGACTCCGGCAAGTTGAAGATATTTAATATTCTTATATTAGTTTGACTTCCAATATTTGATTAGAATTCTATTTTAGGTGACTCGTTGCCCGGCCCAAGTAAATTGGAAGGCTTTTCAGTGAAATTGGAAAAAGAGGATATTATACGTATGTATCAGCTATATCATAATATATACGTACATCTAAATTATTCCGTTAATTTGATTTATTCACATAGGTTGCCCTTGTTGAAATCATCTTTCAAGAATTGTGTTATTCGTTATCTACATTATCATTTGTTGCATTGAGATTTTGGTTTGGTATATTCTCTATAAATTAGCTAGCGAAACTCTGCAGACGGGTATCGATATTTTAACCCGTTAAAACAACAAACAAATGATTTGATAATTTATTTTTTGTGGTGTTGGTATTGAGTTACTTGAATTATGAGTTGAGAAAATCAGTATTGTGTTTTTATCGAATTTAGATGTTAATAATACCCATTACGTCTACGAAGTTTCGCTACCTGATTTAATTTGACCCTGTATTTTTATTTTGCATTATAATAATTAATAATTCTTACTATCTTAATTTTAATGTAGCTGTAAAATTAAAAATAAGCCATATACCACGGCTAAAATCCCAAAAGGAAGGACCCAAAGAAAACAACGTACGATCGAAAAAAAGTGGAGCTAGCAGCAACCAGTTTATTCCAGAACGTAGAAATGTACAGAGAGTGAACATCTTGATCAATCCAGGTACTTTTTAATTTTATTTATTAGTCCAGCTTTTCAATTGATTGGTTAGGAACCAGCAGCAGTGGCAAAAATATATGCCTTAAAATTAGGCTAGTACTTCTCCTAAATCAGCCAATCTCGGCTTTTACTATGATGATGATGATAAGACCTAGAATACAATAATATCCTTCTAGTAAAATTTTGATCACGGCGGCCAATCTTAACGGAGACTAGTTAACTACACAGGAGATCAATTATAATGCACAAATGTGTGCGCAGTCACACACTCTCCGACTATCATAGACTCATTGTTCAATGGGACGGTTCCAACTGTCACGATCGAAGAGAGATCAGGAACAGAACACGCGGCTTTACATGCTCTTCAAGGCTATACATCTGCACGGTATACAATGCTAAAAACACATTTGTTGTCAATCGAAAACTTAATATTACATTTATTGAAAAGACAATCAACGCAAAAAAGATCTAGACCCCAGTTCAATTTCCCAAAAGAATACTTTTCAACATTTCTGCTTCATTATTTTGATTTTCAGAATTTTGTCCAGATGATCGCGCTCCACCCGTGTCCATACAATCAACAAGACCTATACCCACCCTGGGGTATATTTATGGCCATATGAATATAATTGATAATGATCGACTCAATGGTAAAAAGTTGATATATTATGTGGTTTCGAAATACTATGTCGGAATTAAAACATTTGATCTGAACCCTGGTATTATCGAGACCGTAGCAGCATTATTTTTTTGTAGGACCATCATTTTTTAAAGAAATGTTGATTATCTTATAATGCAATTTGAACAGGTAAACCGGAAAAGGTGCAGGCGGTTCGGTAATCTTCGTGTTTCCGAAGATAGACAAGCGCATACTTTTCTTGGGAAATCTGTATTTTAGTATCGAGACTCGATAAATAAGTCGCCTGTTTTATAATTGGTCACTCCAGCGCACTTATAGATTTGTTTTACAATATAGCCACATTTTACACTATACGCAATTATTTTACCAGAAACATGTTGAGGCAAAGCTACGTCATTATAAGCTAAAAAGGTTAAGGGGCTACTAACCTGTAGCAACTATAAGCCGGCCTCTGGATCAACGTCAGCCCTTCATCCAAGGTTAAATCAAAGGATTTTTGAAATTTTCCCGTTCAACACATAATTATGAATTCAAAGAAAATTTTGTGAATAACTTTTTATGTTTATATCAACTTTAGACTGGTTTAT
The DNA here is from genome assembly GCA_916610205.1 of Griposia aprilina. Taxonomy (NCBI): domain Eukaryota; kingdom Metazoa; phylum Arthropoda; class Insecta; order Lepidoptera; family Noctuidae; genus Griposia; species Griposia aprilina. The sequence goes on from OU744288.1 coordinate 19,666,154, forward strand.
GGAATTGAGAACGCCACTGAATTCTATAAGATCATCAAATGGTAGAACCATGAATTCCAGTGGTCCACAAGACTGTCATAGTTCTGGCTCAAGTACGGGTTAGTAAATTATGTTTTTACTAATTTATATTTAAACTAAATATAGTGAGCGGGTTACGCGTAAACCCCAGAATTGTCTTGGCAAGCGGTTTGACGAACGCAGCATAGATTTATTTAATACCAGATAAGCTGTTCATTGTAAATGGCAGAGTCTATTAGGCTGACTAGTATTCATATACCTTCTCTTCTACGATTTCTAAGTCTTTTTCTGCAACAAACAATCTGCTAAGAAGGAGAAAATAAATATAATTACCAAATACATCAATATATTATGAATGGTTCTTCACACTGTAATAATATTTTTAAAAATTGAGTTCGAAGATTTTTTATCGTCGATTGCAGTTAAAAAATTATGTAGACATACACATACATAAACTCACGCCTTCTTCACATGGGGGTTGGCAGAAACTACAGCACGCCACCTGCTACGATCCCTACATACTGCTTTCGCCTCGTTTCGCTCATACATCTGGTCTTTCACGCACTCCGGTTGCGAGTACTACGCACCTGACCTTTCTGAAGAACATCACCAATAAGGTCACTATATGTCTTCCTGGGGCGTCCCCTCCCGGCGTTTCCACTCATATCTGCCTTGTAAATACCTTTTGTTAGTCGCCCTTCATTCATCCTCTCAACATGACCAAACCATATAAACATACTCTTTTAAATTTTTGTCACTATATCTTCTTTTAAACCGCACCGTTGCCTTATAAGATCATAAAAAAATATATAATAATATATACATATATCATAACCATTATTAAAAAATTATATGACATTATTATTATAATTAAATAAACGTCTTTGACATTATCTCGGGACCCTGGGGTCCCAGTCCATTGGAAGGCGTACGAGCGGCCGAAGCCAACTCACAGAAGCCATATAAGCAATTTTAAGTAGAATTAGGTATCAACCGACAAATCCCTTTTTGCACCATGCAAGTGCACCCAAGGACAACCCCCGGTTGGTTCAGGACTACATTATTAATATAGTATATTTTATTCCTTTATAAATATAGATAATTTAAACACAGTCAGATTTCCTGCGACTTGCCACCAAGAAGACCTTCAACAAAGGTCCACCATAGCTATGGAAACAAACAACAATTTGACGACTGGCGTAAAACCTCCTCATGACAATGCCAATTCAGCCGGTGTGTGGCAATGTCCAGATATGGAGTTCCCTACAAAGGACAATGACTCAGGTTCGTAATCGTATGCAACTAATTATAGAGAAATGTGACACTATGGTTCAGTACATTCATACAAACATACATAGGTACATAAACTCACGGCTTCTTCCCATGGGGGTAGGCAGAAACTACTGAACACCACCTGCTACGGTCCTTACATACTCCTTTTGCCTCGTACACACAGCAAATACATCACACACACACACACACACCTCATCACACACACAAACTCACACACGTCGTTGGTCGAGTGGTCGCAAGTGCTAGTACTGCTAAGCATGAGGTTTCCAGGTCGGGCAAAGTGTTGTCGGGTTTTTCATTAGTAATTTGTGAGTAGTAGCCGGGAGTCAGGATTAGGGCCTGACTAATGGCAATAGGCTCGCACCCTATTTCGTGGGACTTTACATAACTGGTAAAATGTGGGTGTACTATAGGTACACCCCTGCTTAACCCTTCGGGGATTACAGGCATAATGTTATATTATGTAAATGATTACTATTTCTAATTATTTAGGATATAAAACAATTAGCCTGAAAAAAAGCCAGAAATCAAAGCCAATATACCTTAAAAAGTCACAGCAGTCGCAGGAAAATGAAGGGATAACGATGAACAAAAACCAAACATATTGCGTTGGTTTGATGGATGCAGCTGTAACATCCTCAATGCCCAAGAGGTGCGTGGAATGTAGCACAGGTCAGTTAACTTCTTTTATTGTTTCAAAACACGTAAAGTTTATAAGTGTATAGCAGTCCAGTGCTGGGCATAGGTCCTCCAATCGCAAGCCATTTAAATCAATTGTCAGCTACTCTCACCCGGCTACTACCTTATCAGCCACCCTGCGAAAGATCGTCGCTCTGCTTAGTTTGAGAGTGTCCTTCCTTTTGCCGATTCACGGTCTTCACTCAAGAACACCTCTACCCAGACGGTCATCAGTTTCACGGCTAATGGCTGACCCATTGCCACTTCAGTTTCCTTATTACTATTCACTACTTTGGATCTCTCTCGGATGACCTCATTCGTGTCATCAAACTATTAATATGAACGAATCTGAACAAATGTGTCAAGAAAATACTTAACTGTTGTGTACCGATTAATTTTGTACACCGAACTAAACTAACTAAACTATCACTAAAATTCCTTACTTTTGGCTATGAGAATCTTAAAGCTATTCTGCAAAAAAATATCTCTAAATTTAAAAATAATTTTGACGCAACTAAAATTTAATTTGATAATCGCGGCTCCACGTAATACTTGTTTGCCCCTACTCCGTGATTTTTTTTTAGAGCCGGAGGCACGCGTGGATGCAGCCTCGACGTGTTTTATATGGTTTTTTTCACTTTTTGTATGGAAAATATGAAAAAAATATTACCTACATGTAGGATGTTAGGGGTTTAAGGGTTTCATAAAGGGGGTCGAAATTTTCATTATTTTTGCTATAGGACACACCATTTTCGAGATATAAGCAAAAAAAAATAAAAAAAATTATACAGTACTGTTTTTGCAAATCGAGGTGTTCTGGTGAATTTTAGTTCGTGACAACAAATTTTATTCTACACCTTTTTAATCGCGATTAAAAATAGCCAGATTTAGTTATATAATCAAACTTATAAGTGATAAACGTCAAATTCAGAATAGCAAAATTGGCATTTTCACTAAACTAATAATTCAATAGTTCTTAGTGCTGTCAAACTAAAATACAGTTAAGTTGGGTCACTTTAGTCTATTTCAGAATGAGAAATCGTCGTTTGACAGGAAAAAACTAAATTTTATTAATTTTTAGTCTAGTTTAAATAATTTTTGTGACAAGAGAATCGGCACCATTGTCAACCAAATTTTCGTTGCTGATCGTAAAGTAGGCCGCACGTCAGTTTTAACAAACCAGTCCAAGCTGTCGTCATATTCTATTGAAACTCAGTACCTTTACGCCAGACGGACACAAGGTCAAAGTATTACCACCGATGTGTGTTCTTCCATAGTTATGAGTTAGTAGTCAATGGTGCCGATTCTCTTGTACACCGAACTAAACTAACTAAACTATCACTAAAATTCCTTACTTTTGGCTATGAGAATCTTAGAGCTATTCTGCAATAAAATATCTCTAAATTTAAAAATCAGTTTGACGCAACTAAAATTTAATTTGACAATCGCGACTCCACACGGTACCTACTTGTTTACCCTACCACGTGATTTTTTTTTTAGAGCCGGAGGCGCGCATGGGTAGCAGCCTCGGCGTGTTGTCTATGGAATTTTTCACTTTTTGTACGGAAAATATAAAAAAAAAAAAATACCTTCGTGTAGAGTTATATGGGTTTAAGGCTTTCATAAAGGGGGTCGAAATTTTCATTATTTTTGCGATAGGACACACCGTTTGCGAGATATAAGCAAAATTAAAAAAAAAAACAGTACTGTTTTTGCCCCTGAAGTCGAGGTGTTGTGGTGAATCTTAGTTCATGACAAATAATTTTATTCCACACGTTTTTAATCGCGATTAAAAATAGCCAGATTTAGTTAAGACAACCAAAATTTTAGGTTAAAAACGTCAAATTCAGAATAGCAAAATTGCCATTTTCACTAAACTAATTATTCAGTACCATCTTAGTGCTGTCAAACTAAAATATAGTTAAGTTGTGTCACTTTAGTCTATTTCAGAATGAGAAATCGTCTTTTGACAGGACTAAACAAAATTTTAGTGATTTTTAGTCTAGTTTAGAGAATTTTGTGACAAGAGAATCGGCACCAATGAATATGAAAGGAGATGTTTTATTTTTGGCTAACACTTGTACATTATATCAAAAAACGCGGAAAAAAACACTGAATTTAGGAAAAATATTAATCCGTGAATTTGATAATGTTATCTTTGTTGTAAACACATATTTTTTTTTTTTCAATTATTGGCATTGTTGTCGTTATGGCCACACTATGGCGGCGGCGGCGTCCTGACAACATGTGTTCTGAAATCAAAATGGATCTGAAATTAATGTGAAACCGTAAATACAAAAATATTAAATATAATTATAAAAAGGTATCCCTGTATTATTAATTCATCTATTACACCTATTTCTAATGTGTTATTAATGGATACTTGTAATAATATCCTAGTTCTATTTAAAAAATCTACTTGGCCAATAGAGGTACTTCCGATTTCCGAACGTTTTATTTTGATATACACTGTTGGAAGTGTTGTTGTCAATCATAAAATATCCCCGTTTTAGGTTACTGAGAGATGACATGAATGTCATTGTCATTTGTTATTATATGTCTCCATTTTTCTCACAACAAATGTCAAACATTTTCAATTTTATTTTTGTACCTCTAAAAAACATAATAATTCTATAAATCATTGCCTGTTACATGTACATTTAACAAGATTTTCTGGAATGTACACGTCCTAGCCAAAGTTCCATACAAAAATGAAACGTCTCCTTTCGACATTCAGACGCATTTAGACAGATTGGATACATTCTTGATCTTGCCTTTTTACCCAACTGCCTCCCCACAAGGAGGTCAGTGTTTTTATTTATGTAACTGTTACAGACACAAGTTCGTTGCTAAGACAACAACCGACCATGGTACTATGTGGAACTGGAGCTGGACCCCCGCAAAGAGTCGAGGAAGGCACTGTTACTTCCAAAAGTTATGTTTCTGTAAAACCGACACGACTATCAAAAACAACAGGTGCCTAATGATATTCACTTATATTCTTGTGGAACCATCGGAATCTAATCAGTTATTGGACTGATTATTGGAGTCATTGATTCTATGAAATATTCAAAAGCAATGGTTGAAAGGATGTAAACCACAACGTGCAAGTACCTACTTTTCAGTTTAGGCACCAAGAAGAATGGCAGGATTCCATGCAATCAGGTGCCGCATTTAGACTTCACGTATACTAGTACAAATACTATCAATAGATAGATGTCGGTCAAGTTAAGATAAGATAAACACACCATATTTTTTACATTAAGTTTCACCACAAAAACGATGTTTTTAAAGCACTGTTGGCTCCGCTTATACCGACCCCTTGGTAGTAAACCAAAGAGTATATTATACAATCAACAGTATAGTTCCAATAATGAACACTTAAGGGGAAAGTGTCACTTGTAGCCGAATCAGTATAATAAGCCCTCGACACAGTGGCCATCTAGAAAGCCGTCATGTCGAAGAACAGCCATAATAATGCATTGAAAAGACGGATACAGACGGATTTTTAGACTTACACAATGAAAAAAGCCAAATCTAAGAAAAGTTCGCGATGTTAGTTGAAAAAAAACCCGGCCAGGGGTATGTTCAACATTTGCAAGGCACGACACTTATTTTGCTCTTACTGCAAATCTACGCACCACGATTAACTTAGTATATCCAGTATCATGTCTGAACGGACAGGCACGTATGGATAATGCGATTAGGGCTTCAGACAACTGTCAGTCTTGATGTCATGCGCAAGTGTGGCGGATACGGGAATGGTAGTAGACCGTTGAATCAACCGATCAGGATCAATGACAGTGACGCTGTCGGTGAACAAAAACTGACAGACATAGTCGCTTTTGTACTTTTTACAGTGATTTCGTTAGTTCCAATTAATGCCACTGAGTCAGATAAGCTTGCTGGACTATGGCCACACTCCACTCATTTAATTATAAGTGACTTTTAAATTATACAACTACGTAAAATAATACAATTAAATGCATGAAACATTTTATTTTTTATATGCAAGAATCAACAACCATAAAACACCACAGAATAAAGTTAAAAAAAAATATGTTTAAAAATAGTGCTCCGCCCGAAGCGAGGTGGTAAACCCAAGTTAACGGTGTTGTATTTGTTTGTGTACATACAAAGTTAAGCGAATTGCTTCCTAGAATGTACATATTCATTCATGAACGCTTCTGAAATTAAGCGACACCAAAACTGCCATTCTTCTTTGCGAGGCCTTGAAAATGGTTAGCATTAACTGTAAAAAAAAATGTAGTAGTTATAAAATACAATACAGGATGGATTTTTTAGGTGTGGCAGTAAGGGCAGCTACCTTAACCATTATAGCTACAGGAAAACGGTCTTATGAGACTTTCCTTAACTTTTTGAGAAATTTTGATTTGCATTCACAGATTTTGAAAAAAAGTACAGTCAGCAGGAAAATGAGCAATTATCATAAAAAACTTATTTTTGTGCCAATGGATGATGTTTCATATAAGGATCAAAAACCTCTATTGGACCAACTAAGGTTTGGACACTAGAAAAGTCAGAAATCGCAAAAAGCTTTTCCCATACATTTCTAAGGAAATAAGACTACAACTTACTTTTTTATTATGGATAGACTAACTAACCGCTACAATGAAGACTACTCGAAAATAAACAAAAAACATATAATATAGCTTCGAATTTCGAACGATTACGCGTCATATTTTAATTTGCTTTGAAAACAGAATCGAGATAGTTTGTTGCCTGGTTGCTTATGATTTCCGAAATTCTGTGACAAAAATGACCTCTGAAGATGAAGATGGCACTCCGCCACACAACAGACGCCAAACCCGTCCTAATTTGAACTGGCAATTCGGGAGGCAGTGGATAGGAAATGGTCCTATACCATAGCCACCTCGCAGTCCGGATCTCACGCCTCTTGGTATTTTTATGTGGGGCTATTAAAAAAAATAACTTATAAATAAATACGATAGTGTTCAGGAACTCAAACATTCACTTACCACGATTATCTATGGCATTCATCCTTTCACATTATCAGCTGCTACCCGCTTTGCAGTAAACAGAGTAAACCTATGCCTACGTCAAAACGGCTACCATTTTGAGCACCTTATAAATCTTACGCACAAAAGTAAAAATTATAGGCGAGTCCAAATGTTAAGTTTCAAGTTCTTAATTTTAAGCTGAAATAATACTAAAAGTAGAAGTTATTATTTTTCATTTGTTTTTCGATTATTCTTTTTTGTAGCTGTCAGTTTATCGATGGTAAAACAGTAAGTTGTAGTCTCATTTCGTACGAAATGTATGGGAAAAGCTTTTTGCGATTTTAGACTTTTCTAGTACTCAAAGCTCAGTTGGTCCAATAGAGGTTTTTGATCCTTATATGGAAAATGATCGATTGGCACAAAAATAAGTTTTTGTGAAAATTGCCCGTTTTCCTGCTGACTGTAATTTTTTTTCAAAACCTGTGAATGCAAATCAAAATTTCTCAAATAGTTAAAGAAAGTCTCTTAAGACTGTTTTCCCGTAGCTACAACGGTTAAGGTAGCTGCCCTTGCTGCCCCATCTCAAAAATTCAGTCTGTATACATAGTTAACATTGTAGAAAACCCTAAAGACAAAAGCGTTTTTCAACTATTTCAGAAGCAAATAATAACACATGTTGTTCAAATGCGAATCAGACTGTAGTAGCCCCCGTAGCTCGGGTGGTAGTACCGTCCTATACTGATTGTTTTTCAGAGGTATTGCAGAAAACAACCAATTTTGAAGTTATCGAAGGTAAGCCTTGTTATTCAATCTTCTAAAAATTATATGTAAGTGTTATATCATTTTGAAAATTCTTTAGCCAAAATATAAATATAAAAGCAAAGTTTCACCAGCTGAAGATTGATATAGAAAAAAAACGGAAACGCTTTCAAATTAATATTTTCGCAGCAACCAAATCATAATTTGAATTACGAACGTATTCATTGAAATGTGAAGCCTCATTTACACGGTACGAGTTTCTTGTCTGTGGTATAAAATAAAATTGACCCTGACGCAAACAAGTCAAGCCCACGCACGTAAGACGCCGCTGTGCAGGGCTTCCCTTTCGCTTTAACGACTATGCATTCGAGGCATAAAAGAGGGAAAGCGATAACGCAACCGCGACGCTCACGCGCCACCAGCGCCATCGACACTGGGGCAGTTGACGCATGGCCGCGCCCCAACGCGCACAGGTACACGTCACGAACCGCCGTACGCGCTCGAGCTCTAACCGACACGCGTTTTCTTATATCGGTTTAGTCTAGATTATTATAGTTCCTGAGACAGTAAGTATACGACATTTAAATTACACGAGTGTTTAACTCCACAATTCACTTCAATCCAATATGGACAATTACAAAAAAGCAATAAATCTTGCATGGTCTAAAAAATGTTTCGACGATGAAACTTTTATAGTTGGTTCAACTTATGGCATGCCACAAGCAATTAAATAGCACCGTGTACATCAGGCTTAATAAAATGTATGCATGTGTTCAACCTAATCCATCAACTAATATTCATAATTAATTTTAGGAATTGAACCACCAAAGACACCAAGCTTTGGTGCCGTCATGGATAGCAGATTGCGCGATAACATATCTATTTTAGAAACCTCTAGAATTGCCATAGATGAATATTGTGAAGTAGATAATTCAACAACCATAGATAGTTCTCAAACGAAACAAAGCAAGTCGAGCGACAACACGACGTTTCTGAGGTCTGATGCTACGGTCACTGAATGGTCCTGCAAATATCGAAGCGAGCATAGTGCAGGTAAAACTCTCCGCTGTTTCCCCACAGTACTAGGGGAGGGCTTTCAAGGCTCATGCCGCTGGGCATAATGCTCTTAATCAAACACACAAAACGAACATCAAAGACAACAACAGAAAATTAAACATTATTCTTTCTTTATTTCTGATCACCAGACTATACTCCAAAATCTGAGGTTTGGAGCAAACTTTTTTCTGTACCGGACAAAACAAATTAAAACATTAAATTATACTTACCGTTTTTAATTTCAAGGTGCAATAGCTAAAGAAAGATACTATGGCTGTTGCATCTTCTCTTGAAAGACGTATATAAATTCGTGATTGGTCATGGCGGAATAAAAATATTTCACAATGCAGATACAACAGTTCAAGGATTGTACGGCGCGTGGCCAACCAGAACTATCACGGCCATCGTGTTTTTTTTTTAAATACAGTTTCTGTGACAATTTCCCGAATTTTGACTATGATTTTTACCAACAACCCCTGTCAATGTCATTCAGGTGTCAAAAGATCCTTGTTGCACTGTAGAAGTAAAATTAAACTTTCTTTTTTTAGAATACCGTTGTCGAGATAGCTGCAACTTTAGACGCGAATTGGGCAGGAGGTATTATGATGACAGCCTCCATAATGAGATGAGGGGACGTTGCAATAAGTGCCACAGGTTTAAGAGGTTTCCCAGCACCCGGTATAAATGTAAGTTTTTTACAGGGTGGGACGTCAATACGACAGTAAATTAAACTTACAGGGGTTTCATTATAAAGTTTGCAGTTAAGTGACGTTTAAACGTCAAAAGTGTATGATTAAGCAGTCTAACTTTAAGGGGGATGCGCTAAGGTAGCCCGCGAAATTCAAATTTTCTATGTTTTTTGCAATTTGCAGGTCAGTATCAGGTTGTATGTTGATCTAAATATGATTCGCGGCCATATCAAATATTTTTTTATAGAATTGTAATCTTAAAAATCATCAATACATCTCAGTAAGTTCATAATTACCCTATTTAATGACTATTTCATGAAATCATGACATTTGTGGCCAATTCTAACTTATGGAGTTGTATTGCTGTTTCTAATGATTATAATTCTGTAAAGCTGTGTCGTGTTTGTGTGTGTGTTCTGTGTATGTGTTGTGTGTTGAATTTCGTGGGCCACCTTGGCGCATCCCCCTTAAGCAACTATAAATAAAGAGGCGTAGGTATATCTTCTACCAACAAATACCTACAATAATATCCAATGAGTCACTATAGTTAATCGGCTTATTGACAAAACCAATCCTTACTAATATTATAAATGCGAAAGTGGATATTTTGTTTGTTACGCTTTCATGGTAGAACTGCTGAACGGATTTGTATGAAGAACCTGGAGAAGGATATAGGATAATTTTTATTCTAGATCGCAGACATAGTCGCCGGCAACAATTAGTAGTACTGTAAAGATGGTTTGAAAACATTTTTATTTTATTTCTATGTTTAGATTTAAGTATTTGATGATTTCAAAATACTCCTACGCACTAGTATTTGTTGCCAGTGTTTTCATTTATTGTCGTATTGTTGTCCCCATATGGTATATCTTGTAGAACTTTCATTTTAACGCTTTAAAGGAAGAGTGAGATATACAACAAACACAGAAACAAAACTATAGGCTAGTTCATTTCTAATGTTGCTAAATCCCTTTGTTAATCTAACCTTTTATTGGTAAATACGTGCTACGTCTGTCACCATTGTTCCTATGCAAAACGGGGTATTGCTGTAAGGTTTTCACGTCTTAAGAGCGCATACACGGGTCCACTAGCGCCACTCCTTTAAAAAAATATTATCTCGTGACTGAGAAGGAATTTTGAAAAACGGCTCAATAAGCGACCTCGGTAAGTGTTAGTTTATAAAAAGTATTAGAAAAATCTTGACACACTTACCGAGGTCGCTTATTGAGCCGTTTTTCAAAATTCCTTCTCAGTCACGAGATAATATTTTTTTAAAGGAGTGGCGCTAGTGGCCCCGTGTATGCGCTCTTAATACGGCCCGTGCGGGGTAATTGCGTAACACACTGACAATAGGAATAGTTTTAATTTTGACAGTTCAACAACATTCATCTATATAAAAAATGAATCCCTATTTCCCTTGGTCACGCTATCACGCGTGAACGGCTGGACCGATTTCACATTTTTTTTATTATTGTGTTCTTTATTGCCAGGAGAAGGATCTTATGAAAAAAAATATTTAGGAAGTTGAGCGTAACATTAGACAATTTAAGAAAACTTAACGCCAATATTAATTTTACATAACTGTCAGTTGTTTGAAATAACTGTCAGCGATTGACAGAATGCGCGCTGTAAATATCGTTTAACACAGATGGATCGGTTGATAAATGAGTCGATAGTTTTAGTTTTAGTCAATAGTCAAAGCTAAAACAAAACGACATATGACATTCATAGTTAAGACAGGACAACGTCTGTCGGGTCAGCTAGTTGCATTATAAAGTTTAAGTTGTTGAGCAGGCAACTTTTTCGAACATATGAAGCAATGGATTAGCAATACGCTTCAAAATGATTCAGATTGAGATTGTGATAGTGCGTTACGCAATTAGGGTACTGGTCGCAAAGACAAAGCGTGTTCTCATACCTCGACTCTGTATACTGATTGTGGAGACATCTTAACTAAACTAATTTCAACAACAACTGTTGAGCAGTAGGTTACCAGAAACAACACCCGTCTGGTTGAAGGATCCTCCCTTTTCAATGGAGGAACTCCGCACCTTGTTCCTCCACCATCAATTATTATGCTCCACATTGCTCTCTAAAACGTCCTAAACTACACACGATGTATAAATTAGTAGGTATTTTAAGAGTATCAGAGTAGGAATGAAGAAGCTCATTCACAGTAATTTATATGTGGGATGAAATGAGCTAACAGCAAATCATTATTAATTTATAAAATAGATTATTACGAGAACTATTATTAAATACTCGTATCAAACCAATTTGTTTTGCAAAGGAATTGTAGGAAAAAAATATCGCACTAAGTCACAAATAACATTTTAGACGAAGTCTTTTAATGTAGGAAACCAAATATTTAATACCTACTCTGGAAAATTTATGAGATGCTACAAAAATAAATTGTCCCAATTTCATTTCAGATTTTTCCATTTGTCCCACTTATTGTCTGGTGTCGCGGAATTATCTGAAGCTTTCAGGTGCTGGGCTTAAATATCAGCTTTATAAAAATGTTTTTACGTTAGAATTTTTATATTTACGTGTATTTCCAACGCAGTACCGAGATCGTTCGGGTCGTGGAGAAGTGGAGGCTCAATCCGTCGATTATGCTGCCGACGATGGAACCACGTGTGGAAGAAGACTGCTGAGCGATGGGCCATCTGGTCAACCAGGTCGCCTACTAAGTCAAGAAGGTGTAAGTAAAAATCTAACACAAACTGCATTACTTACAATATACCCTTACATCAAAATGTATCGGCAATCATTGTCTAGCTTCAATCGCCGAAGCGCATGCTCTTTGGCGATTGAAGCCTTAACATTGTTTTGTCACAAAATTCGTTTATAGAACCAATTACTACTGTATCTGTAACTCAATCTAAGCTTTAGTGAGAAGAACAATGCAAGATGTGGTCATGCATAATAATAATAAGACGAACGTTGTTTTCCGCACAATAAAGAGGAACTGTATAATATATTTTTTTCATGTACTCACCTATCAATCACTATATGAACACAAATTGAACGCTGATAGACTTTTACTTTTCGCTTTTGTTTCAGTTCACGCCATGGAAAATCTTGTACAATCGGTTATTTGGGAAAACGTTGATGTACAAACAAATATTCAAATTTACAATGAAACAGGTAAAACCAGCGTCATAGTGTAGATAGGTTTTCCGCCTATAAAGTAGCTAAACATGTTTTAAAAAAGTTTCAGTTGTGGTAAGCTGAAGCTAAACTATCATCATCTATTTGCTTTAAGCTATGGTTCGATAGTTATTTCAATGTGAAGTGAAATGCCTTTTTTTTCCCGAATATTCCCAATAAAAGCTAACACCATTTTAACTGTCTGTGAGCGACATCTACATCGCCACAAGTGAACTACGCATGCCACTAACGTCATGCAAAATCCTGCATCACGCAAGCAAAGTTCGACGCGCGGCAAGCATTATACAGGGTTACTGGTAATTCGACGTATTCAACTAAAATGCAACAAACTCTAAATCCACATTTATGGTCAGAAAGTCAGTTAATTTCGAGAAATTTTAATTTTAAATCATCAATCTTTTTTTATCCTATTTTTACTTATGATTTCAAACTATTAACCATTGTGGGGTATTTAATTGTTTTAAGAGCTTCGTTTAACAATCAACAATCAATAAAAAATTATAAAAAGTTCATTCAATCAGTTTTTTACTATTAAAAAGGCTTACATGTGAAAATCTGGGTATTTACGTGAAAAATCTTGAATTTAAAATATCTCGAAAGCAACTGACTTTCTGACCATACATGGGGAGTTAAGTTTGTCGCATTTTAGCTACTTTATCAACCCCTGCAAGGAATACGTCGAGTTATCAGTAACTATGTATACAACGTCCCGCGTCCCGACATCAATCGTCAGGTAGAAACCCACCAGACACAACACCCGTCTTGTCGGAGGATCCTCCCTTTTCAACTTAGGTTGAAGAACTTTGCCCTGTCCCTCATACGTCTATAAACTCGTAATACTTCTACCAAACAGCAGACAATCCTATAAATTGCTCCAAGCCTCTTAAAAGCTGATCAGAATCACTCTAAGTCTTAATATACGACCTATTTCCTCTAATCCAAGTACAGTCACGGCCATAAATAACTTACACTTATAACAAAATTCAACAGCGATTTTCTCGTGTCATAAAAATTACAACTTTAAGAAAATACCAATATCGTAATAGTATGGTTTCAATTCAATTATTCTTTATTGCAACCCCTATTGTATACATACAGGTGGTAAGTATTAATAAATAGAAACAATTATAGATCTTGTCGGGCACAGCATAATTTTAAATAAGTAGGAGAGAGGAAGAGCGCTTTTATGATTTTCCATAACTAAATAGTTTAATGCAATGCTGCCAGCCTTTTGGGCACTTATCCCTTTGACAGCGATGCGGATGAATTTTTTGATGCCCTAAGAGCTCTTGCCTTACATTATACACGAGTAAATAGTAGGTATATATATATATTAGTTTTAGCTTGTATATTGTAATCTGTTATTATTATAATTTTATAATTCCTAATAAATATTACAATTGTTAAGTATAAGTACTTAATATTTTAATTAATTTTATAATTAAGTTTCGAAAATACTATGTTCGTTACTAAACACCATACAATTTATATCAATAGTTACGAAGAAAATCCTTTTAAAACTTTTGTACGGATAAGGTATTTATAGTCGTGACTGTACATACGTGTAAACCTGCCAGTTTAAGTACTTTCCTCCATAAATCTTGGAAAAACTTCCCGCTCAGAAACACCCTTTTTTTCTAGGCACAAATAGTGCGTTGAAGGAGGAGAAATCTGCTGCGATCAACACCACGTTCAATATGGGCATCTTGCAAACTATCCCCAATATAGCTGATTCAGGTAAAATATGTTTTAAAAGTTGTCCATTATTTAAACCCTCGCCTTTCTTACTGCGTAAATGCGTGGGATAAACTACTTGCTATGATCCCTACATTTGCAAGGTCAAAAATTGTTAGCATACTCCGCAGACTTGTCGGCTATTGATGATTAAACACGACAAAACAAAAAAAAACTCATGTTCTCAACTCATACGCCAGTTATACGAACATAAAGTTTTTTTTTTTTTTAATTGATGTCGATTTTGTCAGTAACTAATTTAATTTGACCCTGTATGTATATCTTTAGTTTTTGTTAAGAGCGCATACACGGATCCACTAGCGCAACTCCTTTAAAACAATATTATCTCGTGACTGAGAAGGAATTTTGAAAAACGGCTCAATATGTGACCTCGGTAAGTGTGTCTAGATTTTTCTAATACCTTTTTATAAACTTTCATATTGACACGAAGCAACAAAATTTGATCTAAACAAAAGCGGCCACATTCATTTAGATCGTATTTTGTTGCTTCTTGCCTCAATAAGAAAGTTTATAAAAGGTATTAGTAAATTCTAGACACACTTACCGAGGTCGCTAATTGAGCCGTTATTCAAAATACCTTCTGAGTCACGAGATAATACTTTTTTAAACGAGTTGCGCTAGTGGACCCGTGTGCGCCCTCTTAACGCTCTGAAAATTATACAGCAATTATTTAATTTGTAGGTTCCAAGATGAGCAACAAATTCAAGCACGTGAACTCAGGCCCGTCTATGTTTCCCTTCTTCTTCAATACAAGTAAAAGATAGAATAGAATAGATTATTCATACTCACTCACTCATACTCTATATATAAAAGATTTTCTTATTACCTAAAACAATCCGAAATGAGATCACATCATGATAAAGATACATTCAAGATTGTTTTGTTATTGCCATACCTGTTCATTGCATCCAAAATTAATTGATGTTCTTTAAAAGTGGAACGTAAAGCACGTACAGAAATCCCAAGAAAAGTATGCACTTCGGGAAACTTCGTCGTCTATCTTCAGAAATATGAACGCGCGATGACGATATCTAATATAGAGCTATTACCACCATGGAAGTGCTTGCCTTATTTTGCATTACCTTGATTAAAAAAGTATAAGTTAACAACTTTATGCAATTCCAAAATACTTTTGAGAGACAGATGACGATCTGCGACCGGTGTAGATAACCCGACAGAGTGAAAATTTCTTAAAAACGCGCAATGATAGGTCCACTAGTACAAAGCGCGGCAGTACGAAACTTAGTAGCTTTACCTCTGTGGGGATTTACTCAGTGGCGCGACGGTCGTGTTAATTCGGAGACACGAATATTACCGAAGCGCATACCTTGTCTGGTTTACCTGTAATACACATGCCTGTAACTTGCACAAAAGTAAGAAAGTAGCTAGCATGCCATTGTGACATTCACCAATCAAAACTGCTTCTGTTATGACACAACTGCCCCGTTTGGTTTCGTGGTCGCAACTGCTGAGCAACGAATCCTGGGTACGATTCCCAGATTGGGCAAAGTGTTATTGGGTTTTTCCATTACGAATTTCTCAGTAACAGCCCGGAGTTAAGAAGTTAGTGGCGTTATTCCCCCGTGCCTCGGAAAGCACGTAAAGCCGTTGGTCCTGCGCCTGATCTCCCCCCGGTCGCGTGTCAGATCCGTCGCGTGCCGTCACATCGGACGATGAGAGTAGAGGAACAGAGAGTGCAGCTGTGTTTGCGTACACACTTCTGCACTATAATATTTCCTGCGTACTTCGCTGTCTGTTGAAATTGGTCGGGAGGATAATTATTACGTTATGGGTTACGACACAGTGACCTGCACGCAAGCTTACTCGCTTACTTTTGTGCCAGTTACTGGCATGTTTATCTGCGGCATGAGAAACGGGAATGATGCTTTAAAATAGCCCACTCAATAGTTTTAATAGCCAATAAACATAATAATATCAACCTTATATATTTTATTACACCTAAAAGATTTACCGAATTTTTTATTATGAGAACATTTGTAGTGCCCACTTGCAATAATTATTATGGTCGAAGGTGTAGATGTTTTTTGGTCCCAACGATTTTCAATAACCTTCCAGTAGATATAAACAGTAATTGTGTCACAAAAACCTCTTATAAAAAGAAAATAAATAAGTACCTACTTAATGTAATTTGTCAAAGCCTCACTATAGGAAATATTTAACTAAATGTTATGAAAAAATAGTTTTCGTCTATGCATGTATGGGTGGAAAAGTGTAACAATTGGGATACTATGTACATAAAAAAAAGGAGCTACGTCTGCCAACAAACTGCTTTGCAGTTTGGCAGAGGTAAATTTTGTATAAAAAAATTGTTTCTGTGAATAAACACTTTTTCATTTTCATTTTTTTCATTTTATTATTACAGAAGGAAAAACTTCTACTATTCAAACTACGGATAAGAATTTATCGGGTTATCAGTTTCCCAACTGCCAACAGAATCAGTGTACTAGTTATACGAAGAATTTAACTTGGAACGCTGATGCAGCCATGGGCCTCTGCAATTCAGTTAAAAGTTGTCAATATGAAGGTAAGCCTCACTACAGCGATACAAGGTGTTTTTGGCGCGTAGTCAAAATCAGAACAAACGCCGCCATTTCTTTTTCAATATATTATTTCTCTAAATAATTCCATAAATGCTTAACAACAGCGCCTCCTGTCAATGTCATGCGAGCGCCAAAAGATCCTTTTGGCTGACTAGAAGCTTATAAAGTTGATAGATTGAATAAGATCCTAGCTCTCATTTGAACGAAGTGCAATTGTGCATACTAGGTGGCAGAGAGACATCGACGCACAAATTACTGTAACCATGAATTCAGCACCTGATTGTAACCCTCTAGAGTAGACATTTTTCGTCGGTAATAAAATCTTAAACAGACTGAAGTAACAATAAATAAAATTAACTACAACTTCTATTAAACTGCTTCAGGCAAAATGTATGGAACAGCATTTTTATTTTTTAATAAACGTTGAAATGTTTCAATGCACGGGGTTTCAGAATTCATATACTGAATCCATGGTAATAGGTTTTTTTTTTTTGGGTGGGAAATTATTAAATAACTTCTCCCGCTCTGGGCGGCGGAGCGGGAGGGCGTGTCGGACTCTTACTGACTAAAACCCACCCGTGTTCCTTCAGTTGCTTGTGCGCCAGGGCCACGGTAACTCTTTCGAACAATCCGCAACCCCGGCAGGCATCGGCCCTATCGGACCCTGTCAATAGTGCTGACATCTCTTTGAAGCACGCGTGGAACACGACGCGCCGTCCACCCGGGCCTAGTCCTTACCGGACGGCGAGCTGCCCATTGTTCGCCGTCCGCAAGCCCGCACAGGTGGCCGGGAGTCGGCTATCGACTCCCGACGCCCAGGGTGTCTCCTCCTGCGGTGACTAGGGGCGTGAGGGCGCAACGATTGCCTCTCCCTCAATCGCTCCGCCTCCTCCTTCGCGAGCATTACTGCTTCGCAGAAGGAGGTGATGGCTTCCCATTCCCTCTCACTCCGTACCATGGCCTGGAGCAGGGCCGGACGCGAGAGATCGCTGCCACGAGAACACGGCGGATGGTAACAGGTTGCGCGTCCATGTCCCTGCCACCCTGTATGTAATAGTTTCTAAGCACTTACGGTCCGCACGATGTCCGATGGTCAATAGAGCTGCGCCACGCCGCTGTACCCCTCTCGTCGACTCGCACGAACGTCTGGCTAGACTCTGTCGAAGCGTGCCAACTTCACACTTACCTTTCTTTATCAAATGTCAATTGACATCCCGTACTCATGACCCTTCCTATATATAACTAAAAGATTGATCAAAATAAATATTGATGGATGGAGAGGGAGAGTAAGACCAGATAAAAGATGAATGGATATGAATGAAAAGGGAGTGAATTATAGCATGACAGTTGACAGTGGAGAATGGAAGAGAAAAAGGTTTGCGCTGACTCCAAAATAAAATTAAAGAAAGACAAAGATAAGCTTTTTTTTTAAATTCCAGGTTTAACAGCAGTACAAGAACAAACAACAAGTTTGGAGCATGAAGTGAAAGTTAATTTGGCTGAACAACCTACAGGTACTGATGATAATATTTATATAATTGATTTATTAAATCACTAACAGGTGATTGTAGCCACAGTAGTTTTTGCCTACCCCAATGGAAGAAAAGTGTGAATTCATGTATGTATACAGGGTGTCGGGGACACCGACGCGCCAAAACTAAAACTAAAACTTTTACGTTTTGGGTACGAGGCTTTTGGCTACCTTGTATGTCTGTAGTTTTAATGTCATTTATTTGTAATGTGCTTTTTGTTTGTGCAGAATAAACTATTTTTCTTTCTTTCTTTTTTCAAACTGAAGCCATGGATTGAGCACATGATTCTAGACCCCCAAACGTACAAATTTTTCGTAGGTTATCAAAAAAAAAAAACGTTTCATAGAAAAGTGCAACACCTACGCGGTCAAAATGTATGGAACAACTTTTTTTTTTTATAACCGTTGAATAATTTCAACGCAGGGGATTCAGAATCATATATTGTACTGAATCCATGGTAACAGGTTGCGCTTCGATGTCCCTGACACCCTGTATATGTAAATCACTAGCTTTTACCAGCGGCAGGGACCGTATCTTTTTTCGAGATAAAACTTAATGTTACTCGTCTTAAATCAGAAAAAAAAATTGCTACTCGGACAAATGTCACGCGACATAGCACGTTGTCGCTGGTTATTTGTTCCCCAATGAATAGCTACAGGATGTTCCGAGCGGGAACCCACGACACGTGGTTTACCACAATACCACCACTTTGTTGCTATTTCAACAGACATCCTAATCTATTCCATATTCAAACTTTGTAGTAGGGTAAAATTAAGTTGATTTCAGAATGTTTAGTAGTAGAAGAAAAAGTCGTAATTGTTTGTTGTTGAAGCGTATTCTGGACTTTATTTGTGGATGTTTAAGTATTTTTTCCAAAAACACATATTTGTTTACATGTTGGGAAACTAAAACGGGAACGGTCTATACCTTACTTATTCACAGATACCGCAGACCTACCGAGCTATACAACCGATCTGAAGACGAGCACGGTCGCGCCACAGCCGCCGCCGGCGCCGATACGATTCACTAAACAAATATTACAAATCAATAAAGTTTCTTATAAAAAAAAGGACGCAGTTCCACAGAATGTTATCATGTGTCATAATGCAGGTAAATAATGTTCTTTTCACACCACACCTTCTCGAAGATGTCAAATTTTAAATTATGCAAACCTAACCTGAAGTAAGTCAATTATAGCCCTGGGATCTACCTGAGTAATAATTAATTTGTACTGAATGATAATAATACATTTCTAACCCAATGGTCAATAATGTGATTTGAAATTTTGAATGCGACATTATAATTTAATTATTATTATGCGTGATTCTAAATTATAATGCCGCATTCAAATCAAATTAGTAAAAAAAAAATAACAGGTGGTTTTTATTATTATAAAAATAACAGGTGACTTATTAACATAACACACCTGTTATTTTTATCGTGGTTTGTTTGTTTACCTACTTAAAATTCTTTAGGGATCTGTACCCAAACAGGACCCTTTTTCTAAAGTATACGCTGTTTATCACTGCTGTATCTTTACCACTTTAACTTCAATTCTGAAGATTATCGTACAAGTTTTGGAAATATTTTTTTCTATTTAATAATTGGTTATATTCAATTGCAATGCCCGAGATAGTCCGACTAGTTTCGAACCAAACCAAAACCAATAAAAAGCTGAGATATCCGCTATTGACCCGTTACAGTCCTGTCTATAATGAGTTTTTTTTTTGTGATTTAAAAACGATATCTATGGTCTACTATGTAGCCCAGGAAAATTAGAATTCGTCTGCGATTAAAATCCTAATAAATATTTCTCATTTTTATTCTTGACTCATAAATTGACGTGAAACAAATGTTTTACGAAAGATTAGCAAGAAACTGATTTTCTGAACCTTTTGTTTTCGCACTTGGTGTCTGAATGGACTTTTCACACAAGATTTCTAATCTTCTATAAATATAAAAATGAATTGCTGTTCGTTAGTCTCGCTAAAACTCAGAAACGGCTTGACCGATTTGTTTTTTTTTTTTTGTGTTTTATTCCACTCTTTACTGGAGTGGTTTAAAAGAAAAAAAATATAGGAAAAACCCAAAGGAAAATTTTTGACAGGACAACATCTGACGGGTCAGCTAAGTAGGTAGCTAGGTAGATTAGGTAGGTAGGTAGTTAGGTAGGTAGGAAGGTAGGTAGGTAGGTAGGTAGGGTAGGTAGGCAGGTGGTAGGATAAGTAGGTAGGTAGGGTAGGTAGGTAGGGTAGGTAGGTAGGTAGGTAGGTAGGGTAGGTAGGGTAGGTAGGTAGGGTAGGTAGGCAGGGTAGGTAGGTAGGGTAGGGTAGGTAGGTAGGGTAGGTAGGTAGGTGTAAGATACTTAGTACTACCTGTGCGAAGCCGGGCCGGGTAAAGCTAGTGCTTTAATAAAGATAATCCCAGTGAGAATTCTTTACTAGTTTTTTTCGCAATTTGCTTTTATCTTGAGCTTATTTTCCTGGGCTACAAACAATCTGTTTATGTTACAGAAACAGACGTGAAGTTCCCGTTTTGTGGCGGCAGCTCTTCGATGACAGTACCTTCTGACACCGATATAACTTATTACAGACCCGTGGCTGGGTCAGGTAAGATTTAGAAGGAGATATAAATTTATTGTAATAGGGATAATAATGCATTTTTAGCATTAATAATTCTGTAAAAAAATCAAGATTGTCGATAAAAATAAATTTGTGCATGCGTAAATATTCATCCCAAATCCCGACTACGGACCCCTTCACTGTGCGTGGTCTGACACGCACTTGGCCAGTTTTTTATTAGAAGTTATTTTTGTGTTTATAGTGCCGCATTTTATCTTCTCATTTTAATACGCGGTTTATTGTCGCGAATAATTTTTCAATATTATCGTCCTAATTTAAAACGATTAAATTATTTTCAGATTTAACACAACTAATTAGTGAAACGAGAACTCAGCAAGCATTATTTCCTATAATAAAAAAATATTTCTCAAACGCCGCTTCTACTATGAATAAGGAAAAGGATAACTTAGGTAAATAAAAACACTTACATAATTCCCTATAAGGTAACACTATAATATAGTATTGTTTTCCTATGAGACAGTGAATTATGAATCAACTACTATTAGTTGATGCTTATTTCACTGTTTCATATTTTTGAAAATTCATCTGCTCGATAACGTAGATAACGCAATGAGTACAGTGGGCTTCGCACAAGGACCGTCTTGTCGACGGAAGAATAGACAAAAATTACGTTTCGTGAAGACAGTACGACCGCAGCAAAGTAGAAAGAGTCAACTGCACTTTTTACGAAATTCAGTAATTTATTCACATTTATCTTTTATTTTGCTTTTGTTTCGAAAATGGTGTCTTATCACAAAAAATAATGAAAATTCAAAAATTTCTAACTCCAGTGAGTGCCCCAGTTCACGGGACGATTTTCGAAAAACCTGATACATATTATTCTTTATTTTTGATCTTAAGTATAAGTACTGAGTTTCGGATTAATCGGGCCGCGCATCAAAATTCTTTCATACTAACTTTGACACCCCCCAATCCCCATTTAGAGGGAAGTCCAGAAAAAAAATACAATCTTTATAATTAACTATCTAAGTTAATTATAAAGATTGTATTTGTAACTGATTGTAAACTTACACGTGCTTTTTACAAATAAATATATCTTATCTTATCTATGACATAGGCATCTGCTAATAAAGGGTTTTTGGAAATTCGACCTTTTAGGGGGTGAAAAGGGGGGATGTCGTTTGTATGAAAAACCTTATTCCTTGAGTTAATAAACTTGAAACTTAGCACAATACATATGTATTGTACCAAGTTTCAAGTTTATGATGTTTATAGAATGATTATATAAAAAAAAACATGTTTTGCCTAGAAAGACGTACAAATACAATAATATAATACAAAGTACTAAAATCTTAAAGTTACATTAAATTAATAAAAACTATAATAAAAATGTCTAAAGTATAACATTTAAATAGTCGTCAACAATATAGTAGCATTTATTTAATGAAAGTTTCTTCATGCTTTTATTAAAACTATTAAGTAATATTCAAATCTTTGTATGCCTTTGCTACCTTGTTGTATAATTTTGGGGCCATGCAGAATACACTCTTACGCATGAGAGTTGTTTTAGCACTATGTGAACGAAGTCCCCGTTGAATTCTTTGAATTCTTTCACGTTGAATTCATTTGGAATCATCTGAAGACTTCGGAAGCAGTTGGGGATTACTTTTAACAAATAATACCGTTTCTAATATGTACAAAGAAGGAAGTGAGAGAATTTGATGTTTAATAAAATATGGTTTGCAACTGTCTGTAATTTTAAGACCAAACATAGCTCGTATGCATCGTTTTTGCAATCTAAATATAACATCTTTACGTGTAGAGTTTCCCCAGAAAATAATACCGTATCTAACGATCGATGCAACAAGTCCCTGATATGCATTAGGCAATCTATCGGTATTTACGATTAGGGCGAGTTTATGCAACGCGTAGGAAGAACTACTCATTTTTTTACTAATTTTTTCAATGTGATCTTTCTAATCAAGTTTTTTGTCATAATTATAATCGTTCAGCAATTACAGCTATGTGTTGATAGATCAGTCAGTCAGTCATGGTTTCCTTTTATATATTAGGGATTTTTTAGTATATAAATAATATTAGGTCTGGGAAAAAGTTTTTTCGTATTTTTTATAGTATACAAATTCAAGACTAAGAGCTCGTGTGGCACCGTGTGGTTTTTATATACCCCAGACTCAAATGGGTCAAACACTGTATTGTGGTCAACCCCTCACTCTTCAGCTATGTCGGAACTACTGATATGCGGCATCTTGCTCCACTTTTTCAATAATGGCATCGACTTTATCCGTAACAAGACTAGAGCGAGCTGCATCTTTGATATCAAAATTTCCGGACTGAAAACGCTTGAAGCAACTTTGTACTACTCTTAGTAACATTGCCTTAAGCATCGCTAATGAGACACAATTGATTTTCTATTGTTATGGCTCGCTAGTGGGCCACCTGGCGCGTGACTAGAGTCCATAAACATCACATATTTTTTTCGCGGATTGTGAGGCATTTTTCCCTTTTTTAACCGACTTCACAAAAAGGAGAAGGTTCTCAATTCGTCTGTATGTTTATTTTTATTTTTTACCGATGAACCGATTTGGATGATTCTTTTCTTTATTTCATAGGTGGTGCTTCACATGTGGTCCCATTTAAATTTGATCAAGGTCTGACCAGTAGTTTTTGAGTTATCCTTAATACTGCATATTTTTTCCACTTAGTTTATATGGATGATGTGTTAATAATTTCCTGTCACTGTTATTTACACACCAAGTAGTGGTATAAGAATTTGTTTGGGGTAGGTACCGCAACTAAAAAGTGAAAACGAAAAACTTTTTTACAAAAAAAAACCGAATTCCAAAAAAAACACTAAAAGACGTGAAAAATAACTTTAATTTCGGAAGTCGGTGGCCAAAAACGAAAATAAAAAACCAAAGACACCGAATTCCAAAATTAAAGTTATTTTTCACGTCTTTTAGTGCTTTTTATTGGAAGTCGGTTTGTTGTAATAAAACTTCAAAATATAGTCAATTTCTTCGTTAGATTCCTAGTATAACAGTATACTTCGCCAGCTATAGCATTCCAAGACATAGTGGTCACGTAGGAGACACAAGTCTATGTCATCACCGCTGTGTTACCAGTAGTGTGTAATAATAACTCCCCAACTGCCTTTATTACCTGTGCGAATCCGATAAAACGATGAGGTTTTAACTACCAATTACTTTGGTATACAATGTTTAAATTAAATTGTTTCGTTTGATTAGAAAAATGAAACGACAATTTAAATTCTTTATATATATATTTTAACAGAATGGTGACTGAAAATGTTTCCATAATTCGTGTTTTGTTGCAATAAAGTGGCAACTGGATAGTGATGTAAGCATGTGTCACTCCCGGAACGCCAGACCTTGTTTTTTTAGACGATGGTTAGATTCTCAGAACAATAACTTAGATACACTCATTTTGACGGGCAGAAAAACCATTGAAAAATGGCGATATGAAAATTTTATTTGTCTTTTTTTAAATGCCCCCTATTTAATGGTATCGAAACCAGCCAGATACAAACAGTACAGCCAAATAGACTTTACTACAATTTTTTTACCCATAAAATACAAAAAAACAAAATTTTCTCGTTTTATTTTTCGGAGATAATTCTTATCCTGAGAATAAATTTTGAATTTTTGACAGTTTTTCCATACTAGAACTGTCAGACGTCAATTTTATTCCACGGACAAAAGATATCTGACTGGTAAAATCAGCCCTTAGAGATTGAGACCCATTAAAAGAGGAGTTAAATAAAAGAACTGTGTGACGAGTGACTGCCTCGTTAGTCTAGTGGTCGCAAGCGCTACTGCTGAGCATGAGGTCCTGGGTTCGATTCCCGGGTCTGGCAAAGTGTTATTGTGTTTTTCCATCTGGAATTTCTCGGTAGCAGCCCGGAGTCTGGATTTGTGCCCGGTTGATGGCAATAGGCTCGCCCCCTATTACATGACTTAAACATAACTGGCGAAATGTGGGTGTGCTATAGTACACCTCTGCCTAACCCTTCGAGGGATACAGGCGTGATGTTATGTTATGTTATGTTAAGCAAAAGAAAAGTTTCTACCATAGGTAAAAGAGTAGATTTAGTCAAAAAATACTGGTAATTTTCTCTTTTCAAAGGTTTCTTCCTCTTTTTTATGCCATTGAGTGCTGAAAAAACAACATCTCTATTTTAAAACTTCTTTCTCCTAAAGTTGCAGGCACTGGAACCCAAATATCATCTGAAAAGTCTGTAGAAACAGCATCCATGGGCGTGAGCACCAGTAACCACTCGCTGACTGAAAACACTACCAGCTTTTCTGATAAGGCCATAAACGGTAACTATTTTTATCTAATTTTATCTAACAAACATTTAAGAAAAGAATGTTGAGTCTTTGCAAAGCTTGTTTCCAACTAATGTTTTTTCCAATTACAAATATCAATGTTATAAAAAGTGGAAATAAAGTCAAATTCACGACGAGAGAGTGGAAGTCAGAGTCAGGATTTCAGAAGAAACTATTGGAAAGGGCATAGAAAATCTAAGTTGTAGCGCAAACTGAACTTTATGTGTGGGTGTTAAAGTAAAATTTCCAAAAACAAATATTTGAATTCGTTTTGTATTATTGCAAGATAGAGTACAGAACCATCCATCCGTAGCAAACATCTCAATCAAATATTTCATAAGCAGGAAATAATATCTTTATACAGGGTGACTTGTAATTTGACGTATACCTTCCAGGATATGATAATGTGACCCATTTGCAGCAATTAAGCACCCCATAAAGCCTAGGCGAAAATTCATGGGATTAGAGAAAACCAAATTTTTATGTATTTTTGAAAAATAAACATATTTCGTCACTAAATATTACTTTTCTCTGAACTCTTAAATTGAATAGCTTTTATTGGTATTCCATTGAGTGCTTAATACTTTAACAAACATTTCGATGTAAAGAAAAATTCTAAAACATCAAACAGATAAAAGTTAAAGAAAGAAGTATATTTTCAAAAAACATCTACGTAGATAAAATTTGACACCAGTTATTTCAAAAATTTTGTACAGCATTAAGCGTATAAATTACGAGGAAGACATATTCATTTAATCAGCTGTCTAACGTAGAACAAAAGTGAAAAAAAAAAAAATTTGAACGTGCCGATGAAAAAGTCGACAATGCTGGCAAAGGTTGAATTTGCAAATGGTTGAAATATTTAAAAAAACTGTGTGATAATCGTATTAATTAACTTCGTAATGCAACCTAATAAACGTGGAGCGCACAAAAATTTTCTAGAATGAATGAAATAAAAATACTATGAATGGTCAAAAATGTAAATACGCACTTTAACCGAGTCCTCAAAAAGAAGGAGGTTCCTTGAAAGCTGGTGTTTTTCATGTGGTCCCATATTAATTTGATCAAGTTCTGATTAGCAGATTTTGAGTTATTCTTAATACTGCGTATTTTTTTCCACTTAGTTTATATTGATGATGTTTTAATAATTTGCTGTCACTGTTATTTACATATCAAATAGTGGTATACGAATTTGTGTGGTGTAGGTACCACAACTTAAAAGTGAAAAAAAAACAACCGATTTCCCAAAAAAGCACAAAAAAAGTGAAAAATAACTTTAATTTCGGAAAGTTGGTGTCTTTGGTTTTGTATTTTCGTCTTTTGCCACCAACTTCCGTAATTAAGGTAATATTTCACTTTTTTTAGTGTTGTTTTTGGAAGTCGGTTGTTTTTTTTTTGTAAAAAAGATATTGTTTTTACGTTTTTTCCACCGACTTCCGAAATTACTCAGTTATTTTTCAGTTCGTAGTGTTTTTTTAGAAGTGGGTTGTTTTTTTCTGTAAAAAGTTTTTCATACGAATAAACCAATTTTGAAAACATTTATGCCACTCCTCCGTGGTGACCTCGGAAACATGTTTTTCATACAGTCTTCGACAGTCTCTTCTGGTGTTAAAAACCGTTGATCGCGTAATAAGCTCTTCATATTTGTAAAAAAAAAAAAACCACAAGGTTCCAGGTCGGGACCGTATGCAGGATGGCTCATAAGTTCTACGTTTTTCACCTTCAAAAATTCGTTTGTCTGTTTAGCCGTGTGAGAACTGGCATTTTCGTGGTGCAAAATGTTACGGCGTTTACGGTTAGTTTTACGGAGTTCGTTAATATCTTCCGGCAAACAAATGGTCGTATGCCAATCACTATTCACGGTACGACAATTCTCCAAAGCAACAGTAGCCACGTGTTCAGTTTTATTGAAAAAAGAAGCAAAACAAATTTGTTTGATTTCAGCTCATCTCGAAAAACTCATACGGTCGATTGCTGCTTTGTTTTAGGGACGTACAATAAATCCATGTTTCATCCCACATCAAATTCGACGCCCTTCCTTGAATCTGGTAAGCATGGCATTGCACCAAGTGATGTGGTCCGTTTTTTGAGCATCAGTCAAATTGTGTGGGATCCACCGCGAACATAGCTTTTTCATACCCAAATGTTTGTATAAGATTCATTGTATTTGACTCATGTCTATGCCTAAAGATGCCCATATCTCATGGTATGCATGCATGTGTGTTTCGACCATACAACGCACATCATCGATCGCTCACTGTCAATCACAATCTGAATCATTTTGAAGGATATTGCTACTCCATTGCTTAATATGTTCGAAAATTCGAAAAAAAAAGCTACCAAATTTCACAAAAAATCGTAGAAATTCATACTACGAAAAATTTTACGCGTTAAATTCATGGTGATGAATTTTTAAAATGACGTCGCAATTTAAAAACAATTGACCCATGAAACAGACTGTATCCAACAGCCAAAAAGTTCCATTTTCAAATGTTGTAATTACTTTTTAAATATTGTTTATGTAAGTGGCCAGTTCCAGAAACTTATAGTGCGCCCTACGTACTTCCTAACCTCCCAGCAATCCATCCCACGTTACGCACCCAGGTCGTCATGACCAGGTTACAAGTCGCAGAGAGTCTTTTAAGTTTTTAACATGACTCACGGTCTACTTGTGGTTTAGTTTTCGTGTATACACGTGCGCTGTAAACATACAACGCACGTTCATACTCTCATAAAAAAAATAGTTAATTAATTCGAATATCACACAATTTTAAAATATTTCAACAACTTGGAAATTCGATCTTTGTCAGCATTATCGACTTTTTCATAAGCACTTCCATATCTATTTTTTTACTTTTATAGATACCTTATTAAATAAAGATGTCTTTCCTGTAATTGTACGCTCAGTGCCCTTGTGAAATTTTGAAATAACTGATTTCAAAGTTCATGTGCGTAGATTATTTCTGAAAATGGCTATTAAACTTCTTCCTAAAACTTTTATCTGTTTGTTGTTTTAGAAAATTTGGTTACATCGAAGGTTTTATTTAAAGTATTTGGTACCTAATGGAATTTCAATAGAATCCATTCAATTTGAAAGCTTAGAGAAAAGTAATATTTAGTGACAAATACTGGAAGATTTTCAAAAATACATAAAAATTGGGTCTATTGAATCCCATGAATCTTCGCCTGGGCTTTATGGGCGCTTAATTGTTGCAAATGGGTCACACTATCATGTCCTGGAAGGAATACGTCAAATTACAAGTCAACCTGTATAAAAAAAACCCGCCGATGCAGTCCTAATTACAAATATTCTGTAAATAATCAACCAGATGAAACTTCATCTTTCGAACCGGACCAACGGTCTATAAAAAATAGGGTATCGTCCCTTTGGGTTACGGGATCTTAAAAAAAAGTAATTCCCATGCTAACTAAATTTACAGGTCCTGCCGATAAACTTGTTGATTTTGCTGTTCAAACTGAAGAGTTCCAACCACAACCTGCAGAAGGTATTCTTTATACATTATAAAACACAACGTCTCTCTGTATATTTATCCGTTAGCCATTAAAACTAAAAAAAAAATCGTTGTACTTAGTTGTGCCCTTTTTGAAATAATTCGTTTTGAGGACGTTCTCCAAAATTCCTTTTTCTACCGCCAGCAACTGTTCAAAGGGTTCGGGTATAATTACAGGCACTTTGAGTCTACTTTGCTTCATTTTAGATCATCATCCTCTTGCTCTTATCTCAATTTATTCGAGGTCAGCGTAGCGCATCCTTTTCATTCAAACATCTCAGTAAAGCTACAGTTTCCTAGCCACATTTCCTAGCGACCGCTCTCATGAAAATAACAGCACCGGTGTTTGACTATGCGATGTCAAAAAACACTCTTTAGGGTATAGAGGTATGAGGAACAGGGTGTAAAGTTCACTCATCCTCTATAGAAATGGGAGGATCCTCCGACCAGACGGGTGTCGTGTCTGGTGGGCTACTGCCCGACGGTTGATGTCGGGATGTTGTATATATGCTAGTCGCGCGGTAAACTTTGCTTGCGCGATGCAGGATTTGCATGACGTCAGTGTGACGTGTAGCTCGCATGTGGCGGTGTAGATACCGCTACACAACAAACAACAACAACTTTGCCCCCAACAAATTGCAACTGATGGAGATACTGAAGGTAGCTAAAACTTTAGCGCCATCAGGATGGAATTTGGTGTGGACAATTGTGCAATCATGCATGTAAAGCGAGGTGAGATTATGGAATCCGAGGGAATTTAACTTTCGGATTCCATACACCTTAGATCTCTCTCCTCATCCGAAAGCTATAAGTATTTGGGTATCTTGGAAGCGTTAGGCATCAACGTTGCTGAAATGAAGCAATCGTTGAAGGAGCGCTTCTTTGGTCGCCTGAAGAAGGTATACAAGGGAAATACATCAACTTCTTTTCATAAATAACGTTTCAGTGACGTCGTTTAAAAGTGAAGTTTGGACGCTATGTGGCGGCCACCGTATTCTTAGGAAACTGTAGCTTTAGCTGTTAATCTAAGAATTCACTTTCTTCCTAGTTACATCACCTTTTACTCAATCCTGGATGGATTGCCTTATTTTGGTCAGCTTTCTCTTTTAGCCATACACATTTTCTCATACCTCTTATTTATTCGTATCATTTCGGCGCTAAGTAATACTAAAGAGGTAGGTAAGTATTACCGAAAGGTGATTGGGGCAGACTGGATACGGAAGGCGAAGGACAGGGTACTGTGGCGCAGCCTGAGAGAGGCCTGTGTCCAGCTGTGGACTGCGATAGGCTGAGTTGAATGGTTGATTTAAGTATTTCTGCGTTGCATTAGGTGAAAGTCACCTCTTAGCATCAGGTGTGCCATCTACCAGTTTCGTCAAGTACTCAACGAAATCAAAGCTATTAACGGTTTATAGTTATATATTTATACCGTTTTTCTTTAGAAATAGAAACACAAATGACTCCCGTGAAGGCGGCTAGTGTAGTATCGGAGGGCATCACACCTTCCCTCATTGGAGAAAAAGATGAAGTTTTTATGTCAGGTAAGATCATTAATTAGTTCAATTTGCGATTCGATTCTCTCCCAAACCTTTATCTATAACGTCACTCACTCTGAATCGATTTTAAACTGACAGAAATCATACTAATTCCAACTCCAATATGTTTTAAAAACGAGATTCAGACTCGTACAGACAACGCGAGGCATATGCCGCGAATGATTTGCCTCGCAATCTTGCATACCTCAGGTTCTGTAGACGGGCTCATGACTGTCAAGTACAATGCGCTTTCTGAACGCGGTATTCATAAATAACGCAACGTATTGTAAAAGAAATTGTTTAGGTAATCAAATCAAATGAAATCATTAATTTACACAGGTAATCTTTTAGTTCGGCATTGATTTTGTTATAGAATGTGTTCTAATGTCTACCGATGCGGAAAAGGAGAATTTGGCTGTCCAGACGCGCCCAGTTGTACCGAATCTTGCATTTACAGGTAGGTCTCTTTCGGATAAATCGCCCGTAGTGCCTTTAGTTAGAAGCTCGAAAGCTTTGTTCCGAAGAAAGTCGTGAACGATCACACGATACCGGCTATCCAAATACAGAGCGTTTTTTTACACCTCAATATTTATTTATTCATTTATTTTATTTATAGTTAATTAACACGGTACAATACCAATTCCATTAACTAACATAGAAACAAAACAAAACTATACAATGCAGACAATTGTGTCTTATATAATTATTGGCTACTTACTAACATGGAACAGTGGACACCCTCGCGTACTGTTTCTCACAGAACATCAGACGTACGCGCTTAATTTTACTCCATTAATCTGCACACACATCACGTTCAGGGTTGGCCATCAGGAGGGCATCGAAAACGCCATAATGTCAAATTACTAATTAATTACTGGTGAAAATTACAGATTTTCATGGCGGCTGTTATAATATGACGGGACCGCTTTCCTAGGAAACCAAAACTTTACTGAAGGAAACAAAATTAATTAATGAAACCTTTGTTTGTCCCGCAGCAGTGGTGAGCAGAAAAGAATATGCGTCATGATCCTTTCATTAAACAAAATCTTTTTTTTTCAGGCCCAACGTGTGTATCCATATCATCACAAGAACTGCCTCATCAAACTATTCCTGTAT
Source organism: Griposia aprilina (assembly GCA_916610205.1). Classification (NCBI taxonomy): domain Eukaryota; kingdom Metazoa; phylum Arthropoda; class Insecta; order Lepidoptera; family Noctuidae; genus Griposia; species Griposia aprilina. The sequence continues at coordinate 19,697,763 of OU744288.1, forward strand.
TATATGCAGGTAAAAGAATTATTGATTTGGGTGTTATCTCAATTGCCTACAAAACAGTAATTAATCTTATCTTCTATTCTACTTCTATCATGCCTGAGTCCATCTAAATAAAGGGTCAAATTAAATTAGCTATAATTATTCTGAAAGTTGGCAACGTCGCAAATAACAGTCAAATGTTTCGCTGTTGACAAATAAATCAATATTAGGTAATAAATGAAATAGCAAAATATGGCTCTCATCATCATCATCATCATCATCATCATCTTCCTGCTCTTGTCCCTTGTTACTTGGGGTCAGCGCAACACGTTTACCACTTCCATTCTTCCCGTGAATATGTGAAATAAGGCTCTGTAAGGCACTTTTCTTTTTTTGGTTAGGAAATCATCAAATGACCTCTCCCGCCCTGGGCGGAGCGGAAGGGCGTGTCAGACTCTTACTGACTAAAACCCACCCGTGTTCCTTCAGTTGCCTGTGCGCCAGGGCCACGGTAACTCTTTCGAACAATCCGCGACCCCGGCAGGCATCGGCCCTATCGGACCCCGTCAATTATGCTGACATCTCTTTGAGGCGCGCATAGAACACAACGCGCCGTCGACCCGTGCCAGCTCCTTACCGGACGGCGAGTTGCCCATTGCTCGCCATCCGCAAGCCCGCGCCTGCGGTGGCCGGGAGTCGGCTATCGACTCCCGACGCACAGGGTGTCTCCTCCTGCGGCGACTAGGGGCATGAGGGCGCAATGATTGCCTCTCCCTCACGCACTACGCCTCCTCCTTCGCGAGCATTACTGCTTCGCAGAAGGAGGTGACTGCTTCCCATTCCCTCTCGCTCCGTACCATGGCCTGGACCAGGGCCGGACGCGAGAGATCGCCGCTGCCGATCGCCGCCACGAGGACACGGTGGTGCTCCGCCCAAGCCGGGCAGACCTCCACCGTATGCTTCACCGTGTCCTCCGGTCGATCCACACAATGACAACACTCGGCGATTCCTCCCGCCTTATCTGAAACAGGAACCTCCCGAAACAGCCATGTCCGGTGAGAACCTGCATCAGGCGGAAGGTGAGGACGCCGTGGCGCCTCTCAAGCCACTCCTCAAAGAGGGGACTTACCGCCGCAATTGTGGCGTACCCACTCTGTAGTCCACTAAAATATTGCTTTTGAATTGCAATATTAAAACTGAATTAGTTGTCGTGGATATACAGGTTGTCCCGGAAATCGACTGACTTGCTGTAGGTGGTGATAGCTTTGGTCAAGCGCTCCCAAAATAACAAAACATATGTTCCGCAAAATGTAATAGTGTTCGAGTAATACTCGATTAAAAAAAAAAATGCAAGATAACCGCCATGCGTCATTCTTTTGACTCTCATGTGTAAATAAAATAATTTTATTAATAACTTTTGCCATACAAAATATTATGAAATAATTACTCTATCCGTAATTAACTTTGATTCTCCATATAAAAACTTAAAAATTCAACATAAATTCACTATTATTTGATTGTTTTCCTCAAATATTGCTTTTTTTGAAAATCTAGTATACATAAGTCGAAAACTATCGATCCCGCAAGGATCTGTGGCCATGCTGGATAGATTATAAGAAGGCCTACGACACGGTGCTACATACATGGCTCATGAGGGTGCTAGAGTTGTACAAGATAGATCCAACTCTACGCACCTTCCTTAAGTCGTGTATGGGGCAATGGACGATGGTTCTTTGCAATCTAGGGTGTCGACAGATCCAGGGGTATATTGAGCCTGTATGGATTAAACGGGGAACCCACTTTGGTTCTGCTTAGCCCTGAATCCTCTAAGCACACTACTGGAGGATTCAGGTCTAGGTTACCGATTGAGGAGAGGTGTTCAAGTCATATTTCAGCTCCTCTACATGGATTACTTCAAACTTATAGAGGTATGAGGAACAGGGTGTATAGTTCACTCATACTCTATAGAAAAGGGAGGATCCTCCGACCAGACGGGTGATGTGTCTGATGGGCAACTGCCCGACGGTTGATTTCGGGACGTTGTATATATGCTAGTCGCGCGGTAAACTCTGCTTGCGCGATGCAGGATTTGCGTGACGTCAGTATGACGAGTAGCTCGCATGTGGCGATGTTGATACCGCTACATCTCTCCCCCCCGGAGACCGGAGGTCGATAGTGGGCTGAGTCTTGTATCTTGCGATGCTTGCCAGGGCCAGTTGGGATTCCAGTGAGTCGGAATCGGGTGTCGCATAGTTCGCGGTGGGTCGGAACTGTCTGCGAGGGTTTTTCCCCAGTGAGTCGGGGTGGCGCTGCGTTATGCTCCAGTGCCTCGGATGTGGTACAGCGCCGGGTTGAGGCTGACTGCTGGCGTCGACCAGGAGAGTGTTTGAAGGCTCTGCTTGTGGACCGGCCGAGAGTGCAGTGTGCTGTGCCAAGGTTGTTGATGAGGCTGAGGGTGATGACCAGGTATGCGCGGTCGCTGCATGCTGGTGGTCAGGATACCCGTTGAAGCCGTGGGTGCTGGCTGGCTGTGTGACTCGCCGCTCTAAAGCTTGCGGAAGTGATGTTGATGTGATGATGACGTCACGCTGATGTACTTGCACGAAGGCTGCGCTGACGTTCATTTTGGGGTCACCAGTATAGAGGTATGAGGAACAAGGTGTAAAGTTCACTCATACTCTATAGAAAAGGGAGGATCCTCCGACCAAACGGGTGTTGTGTCTGGTGGGCAACTGCCCGACGGTTGATGTCGGGACGTTGTATATATGCTAGTCGCGCGGTAAACTCTGCTTGCGCGATGCAGGATTTGCGTGACGTCAGTATGACGTGTAGCTCGCATGTGGCGATGTTGATACCGCTACACAACAAACAACAACAACTTTGCCCCCAACAAATTGCAACTGATGGAGATACTGAAGGTAGCTAAAACTTTAGCGCCATCAGGATGGAATTTGGTGTGGACAATTGTGCAATCATGCATGTAAAGCGAGGTGAGATTATGGAATCCGAGGGAATTTAACTTTCGGATTCCATACACCTTAGATCTCTCTCCTTATCCGAAAGCTATAAGTATTAGGATATCTTGGAAGCGTTAGGCATCAACGTTGCTGAAATGAAGCAATCGTTGAAGGAGCGCTCCTTTGGTCGCCTGAAGAAGGTATTAATTAGTCTTCTTTCAGGCGGAAACAAGATGCGTGCCTTCAACGGTTGGGTCATGCCGGTTTTGATGTACTCTTTCAGCATACTCAGATGGACTCAGACCGAACTTGACACCCTGGATAGGAGAGTCCGTACACTGCTGGCCGCAAACCGGATGCATCACTCACGTTCATCAGTGATGTGACTGTACATACCGCGCAAGTGCGGGGGTCGAGGCTATTCAAATGCAAAGACCCTCCACATCCGCGAAGTGTGCAGTCTCAGGGAATATTTTTTAAAAGCCGAAGTGGGTATGCACCGTAATGTGGTTGCAGTGGACAAGGGACTCACCCCGCTCTCAATGGCTAAAGAGAACTGGCGCAAACCTGAAATACTTAATACCGATGACCGCAAGGAGGTATGGCAAAGCAAGGAGCTTCACGGGCGCTTCTATCGGGCTCTTCATGAGCCCGGTGTAGATTTCTTAGCGTCCGTATCCTGGCTACGTTTTGGTGACCTTTTCGGGGAAACTTAAGGTTTCGTCTGTGCAATTATGGACGAAGTTATCTTGACGAATAACTACCGGAGACATAATTATGAAAGACGGGACGGTTCACGTATGTCAGGCATGCCATCGTCCGGGTGAGACCATCAGACTCTCTGGTTGTTTTCGTCTGGCTTACGGCAATTACTTGCACAAGCATAATCAAGTAGCCAGGATTATTCACCAGCAACTTGCTTTGAAATATAAACCAGTGGTTTCTGAGGTACCGTATTACAAGTATGTGCCCGACCCAGTTCTCGAAAATGACTATATCAAGTTGTACTAGGATCGGTCTATCATGACTGACAGGACTATTGTCGCCAATAAGCCTGATATAGTGGTGATAGATCGATTAGCGCGCCACTGATGAAATGATGATTATCGATATTACCATTCTGCATGACGAGAACCTCGTGAAAGCTGAGAAAGAGAAACAAATTAAATATCTCGACTTAGCACACGAGATTGTTGACATGTGGAATGTGGGCTCGCCTGTTATTGTGCCGATTGTCGTATCGGCCAATACCTGATGGCCGAAAGCCTCGATCAACATCTCTCGAGGCTCTCATTAGGCAGTTGGGTCAAGGGCCTGATTCAGAAGGCAGTACTCCTCGATGCGGCTCGCATCGTTATGAGGTTCCTGTCTCTGGAGCCCTAACCACCGGTAGCTTGGACCCTGCTCCCGATACCGGCGGACCACTATTTTTAGGGTTAAACGGAGTTCGAAGGGTAAAACGGGGGACCCTATTACTAAGACTCCGCTGTCCGTCCGTCTATCTGTCTGTCTGTCACCAGGCTGTATCTCATGAACCGTGTTAGTTAGACAGTTGAAATTTTCACAGATGATGTATGTCAGTTGCCACTATAACAAAAAATACAAAAAAACAGAATAAAACAAATATTTAAGAGGGCTCCCATACAACAAAAGTGATATTTTGCTTGTTTTTGCTCGATATTGATAACGGCAACAGGTAGACGCTTGAAATATTCACAGAATAATTAGTTATATATTCACTTTAAAAATAAATAATTAAATTAAAATAAAACAAATCTTTAAGGGATACATACAACAGACAAGATTTTTTTTAAGAAGAGACTCGCACTTGGCCGTTTTTTATATTTTAAATATATTTTCAATGTTTTTATAATAATAATATATAATATAATTGCGACGTTGTCAGCTTTCGGAATAGGTACACCCTTTTTCATTAACGTTATTCCCGCCTAACTATTATAGATTGTTTGTTTTTAGCACAAGAAAAAGCTCTTGAAAGCAATGTACCTATAACTTCAAGTTCAAAGTCTGTAGGAAGCAGTACAGCTGCAGATGAGGGTGATGCAATGGCTCAGGGAAGCAAAACAACTATGGCTGCAGCTGTAGGAAACAATGCACCTATGACTTCAAAAATTAGCAATGCAACTGAAGTTTCAAAGACTAGTAGCAGTAATGAAAGTGTTTCTTCAAAATGTCGCTGCAATCTTGCTGATGCTTTTTTCAGCGGGCCTCGTGAAGTCGTTTCGTGTGGTAAGATAATCTTTATACCTATTATAATTCTTATATAATTATTTTGTACATGTATGTGAACTCCTCCACGGCTAGACCGATTTTGATGTTTTTTTTTGTGTGTGTGAGTGGGTCTTTGCATGGTTCAGATTCACAATCGGACCCAGTAGGTGGCGCTGCGATCGAGTTCAGAGAGTCAGCTAGTCACATACCATCCTATTATTTCTCCACTGCTGGGCAAAGGCCTCTTCTCAAACAAAGAAGGCATGAGCATTGATCACCTCGCTGGCTCAAGACGGGTTGGCGATTTCAGACTTATCATTATTAACTACTAGCTGACCCGACAGACGATGTCCTGTCTTAGCCATGAATGTCATATGTCGTTTGGTTTTCGTTTTGACCATTGACTAAAACTAAAACTATCGACTCATTTATCAACCGATCCGATCCATCTGTGTTAAACGATATGTGCAGCGCGCATTTTGTCAATTGCGGACAGTTATTTCAAACAACTGACAGTTATGTAAAATTAATATTTTTCCTTAAATTTTGTAATGTTCTATTCGACTTCCTTAATTTTTTTTTTCTTTCATAAGAACCTTCTGCTAACTACAAAAAACAAACCAAAACAAGAATTAGCGAAATTGTTCCATCCGTTCACGCGTACTGCGATAACCAAGGGAAATAGTCCATTAGTCCAGGTTTCCTCACGATGTTTTTCTTCACCGATATCAGTAATATCCAAGATAAACTCAGAAAGTACATATTGAAAAGGACACGTTAGTACTTGCCCGGATTTGAACCCACAACCTCGTGCATGAGAGGCGAGGTCTTTAACCACAGGGTGAACACACATGAAATGCGTAAGCACTCCTGCATCCGGCTAAATGTAGCAGGAGAACACCGTGTGGTTTTAGTCATTAATAGTCTGACTGACCCCTCTACCCACCCCAGGGTGGAGAACATCTATGAAGCTTTCCACACGATAAAAAAAAAGGGTCAACACACATTCGGTGGTAAGATAAATCAAAAAGGTTTTTTTATTCTAACTTTCTCTTTACATCTGTTAAAGAGACCCTTTTTAACGTAAATGCTAGGACTCATTAGCATATTCGTTACATTAACTAAAGCCGCGAGTGCACTGCTAAGGCGAGAGCGTTAATTTTACTGCTTAAAATATAATACAGGGTTGTGTTAGTCTTTTCGCTGTAGCGATATAGTGTGATCGCAGCTTAACAAAAGTATAATAATATGATAACATCATTTTACTGTTCCAGTTTTGTACTTTAGTTATGTCCAAATTATACATTAAAAAAACTGTGCCTATTCTAAAAAAAGAAAATTGGATGTAGGCTTAGATAGGCGAAAACTACAATGCAAAGTTAATTTGCCTTAAGGGGGATGCGCTAAAATAATCCGCGAAATTCAAATATATTACGTTCTTTGCGATTTTCAGGTCAGTGTCAGGTTGTGTTGATATGTGTATATATTATTTTATATATGTTATGTTGATTCAAACAGAATTCGCGGCCGTAACAAATATGGTTTTTCAGAATTATAATCATTAAAATCAGCAATACAACTCCTTAAGTTAGAATTGGCCTCAAATGTCCAGATTTCATGAAATAGTCGTTCAATAGGGTAATATGAACTTATAGAGATGTATTGATGATTTTTGTAATTATATTCTATAAATAAATATTTGCTACGGCCGCGAATCATACTTAGATCGATATACAACCTGATACTGACCTGCAAATTGCAAAAAACCTAAGTTTTTTTTTGAATTTCGCGGGCTACTCTGTCGCTTCCGCCTTAACAATAAATAATTTTATTCTACTTACTTGAAACTAAGGAATAGTACCTACTTTTTATAAATAACACAGGACGCAAACACGCAAAACGTTTTAAGTGTCACAATTTGTATTTACAGAACAACATGAATTGTTGTCGAGTAAAGACCAGTCGGTTATCTTTTAAAGTGAACGCACGTGACCAACTGACCGTATCCGTCAGAAGTTGGCCGCGACATCCCAGCTCTGATTTGCTGGATTCATTTTCTGCTCTACCAATCGTTATTTCTCCTGACAAAGTTTATTTTGTTTATACATATACATATATGTATGTATTAGTACCTATGTATTAGCATATAATCTTGTATTTTATAGTTATTTCCGAGCACGTATCACGTGCACGCATTACGTATGTTGCACCTGCCATGTTTTGTCTCTGCATCCCCCTAAGGTTGACTGGTAGAAAATGCCTCAGGCATTAAGTCCGCCTTTGTACAGTATTGCACGACTCATGATGCGAAGCATCAGAGAGTGCATTACGATCGAAAAAAAATTTTCGCCTCATTTTGGCGGCTATTTTTATTATTATAGCCTTGTTAGTTCACGGAATCAAGATATTTTGCATACTATTGTCGAGATAATTTAATGGAGATTAATTTCATACTTTTTAAAAATTGATTTACTGCAATAGAATTGGAAAAAAACACCAAGATAGGTCAAAAAAAAATCCTGACCGTCATGTGTGAAACCCGGAAACACTGTAACTTGTGAAAAAATCCATTATTTGAGTTAATTTTTTTTTTTAATTCTAATCGACAATTGTAGGTCACTGAATGCAAATGGCTAATTAATTCAGTGTCGTTTAATTACAATTAATAAAAAACGAAAACTACAAGATGTACGTACATCTATTTATATTTTTATTTTTTATAGAATTGAATGAGATTATGAGGCGTGCACTTTTGGATTTTCCAAATTTTTTTTTACTTGTGCATATAGTTTTAATAAAATAAATAAAGTAGCCTATCCACGGTCCATCTGGCTTTTATTCCGGCCAAGGTCATGAACGATGCACCACGAAAAACGACAGTGAATAGTTTCGAAGTCGCCGATAATTATTATTAATTGCTTACTGGATTTGCATCTTTATTAATATTATTCATTTGAGTACACTCTGCACGTTTATGATTTAAAAAAATCATACAAAACCTCTTCCTATATTTTTTCTCTCTGCTGCTGCTGACAACTTTTGAGGAACTCCTATTTTTTGGCGTTTTGATAAAACTGGTGGCATTTTGATTTAAAATAAATAAAACATGTTCGCTCATTTAATTTTTTCGATTACATCCAGCTAGCTGGATCTGCACTCGATAGTTTTTATGCTACGTCCAGCACCGCAGCCTTAAGCGGACGTACAGCTGGGATGTATCGTAAATAAAGCTCTTAACAAATCAAAATATTTTGACGTTGACATAACAACGTCAAACGTCAAAATATGGGGATTTGTTTCCAGATTTCTCACGAATTAACACAACGCTCCAAATTACAGTACTACTATTTTCTTAATGTCCCTCGGGAATCATTGCATTTCCGAATTAAAACTAATGCTAATTTCCATGTCCATCAATTATTATATTTTTCGTGTATAATAATTTGAATTCAGAACTAAATACTTTATTGTGTTGTTACGTCAAAACAAAACAACAGTATAATACTAAGTTCTGAATTCAAATTATTATACACGATAAACCTAATAATTGATGGGCATGGAAATTAGCATTCGTTTGTATTCGGAAATGCGATGATTCCCGAGGGACATTACGAAAATAGTTGTACTGTACACTGTTCGGGTTTCCTTTGAAAATAAATATTCAAATCACATATTAAATTCTCTTTCTAATTTATTCATAAGACTGATAAAAACAAAATTTAAGGAAAAATAATTTCGCTTTAAAGATTATTCTTTACGGAATAATTTTGCGTCGGCTTCAGATTGACATAGCTTTTCCGTTTGCCTAACTTATTTTAACAGCATTTCAGATTCATGAAAATTGCCTGGAATCCTTTTATCGGCCCTTACTGGTTTAACAGGTTCTTCAACAAACATTATGATTAAGATTTTATTGATCTTGGTAGTATCTTAGATTACTGGGTACAGACAAAAATTCTGTTTTTCATAACATATCATTCGTGAGACGTATTCTTATTTGTATTATTGTTTACTAAATTATGTTTACGGTTTTATTAACATCAAAGTTAACCTCAGTACGAGTTTAAAAAAAGGCGATCAAACGCAAAATAATCAAGTAAATAGAACCGAAGTTATTAAACTAAAATTCTGATTTTACTTACTCCGGAAATGTTGGTGTTTTGAAATAGTATAATATAGTCTCGCTGGCATGATTGACAGTACTTTTTTCTTTGTTTTTTTGGGTAGTCATCAAATGTCTACTCCCGCTCTGGGAGGGCGTGCCAGACTCTTACTGACTAAAGCCCACCCGTGTTCCTTCAGTTGCCTGTGCGCCAGGGCCACGGTAACTCTTTCGAACAATCCGCGACCCCGGCAGGCATCGGCCCTATCGGACCCCGTCATTGGTGCTGACATCTCTATGATTGACACTACTTAAAGTCAAACCGATTATTATAAGAATCATCACTTTGGTCAACAGCATAAAGAGCTAAAAACGGGCATTGTCTTTATTAACAACTAGCTTCTGCCCGCGACTTCGTCCGCGTGGAATTTCTTGCTCCCCGACCCACCTCGTCGCATCGAATCACCTGCCCGCGCTATTACTTCGTTTTCGCTTAGCTTTCTTTCTGACTTTATTTTTGCTCGGCTCCTTGGAGTAATAGCGTGATGTTAATTGAGATTACCTTCTATATAAAAACTTACAAGCAAACAAAAAAAAAATACCTTTTTGTAATATTAATATAATAGGTCTTTACCTATGAAATTGCCGTTTTGTATGAAAAAATTTAAACGAATTTTTTTCATGATTTTTTTATTTGTATTAATCGAAGTAATCACCCATGCAATCAATGCATCTTTGCCATCGCAGTGGCAGTTTATTGATGCCCTTCTTAAAGAAATCAGCTGGACGGGAGGCAACAAATTCTTCAAAGGCATTTTGTACTGCCTCTCGGGTATTAAATTTTTTTCCCGCCAAGAAGTTATCCAAATTCTGGAAAAAGTAGTAGTCTGTAGGCGCAAGGTCTGGTGAGTAGGGCGGATGACGGAGAGCTTCCAACCCCAGTTCTTGCAACTTGGAGACCGTCTGCTGTGCAGTATGAGGTCGCGCGTTGTCGTGCAGGAGCAGCGGAGACGAGCGATTGACCAATGCTGGTTGGAGATGCGCCAGCTTCTCCATCATTGTGTTCAGTTCTTCACAGTACACATCTGCAGTAATGCTCACCCCGTTTGGTAAGAAGCTGTGATGAATCACACCGGCGCTAGACCACCAAACAGTGACCATCACTTTTCTAGGGGTAAGTTTTCGTTTAGGGCATTGTTTAGGTGCTGAACCAGGATCCAACCAACTTGCTGAGCGCTTACGGTTATCAAACAGAATCCATTTTTCATCGCAGGTAACAATGCGGTTCAAAATTCCTTCATTTGTGTGTCTGTTGAGCAGTGCAAGGCACGTCTCGACGCGTACTTCGCGCTGGCGATCATTGAGTTCGTGGGGCACCCATTTGTCAAGCTTTTTTACCTTGCCAATTTGACGCAAATGGACCAATATTGTTTTGACGCTAACGTCGAAAGCTGCTGCTAATTCAGCCGTAGATTGTGTATCATCAGCGTCCACAATCGCCTTTAATTCGTCATTGTCGACCAAAGTCTTCGGACGACCGCGAGGTTCATTTTTCAGGTCGAAATTTCCAGAACGGAAGCGAGCAAACCAATAACAGGTGGTGCGTTGGTTTGTAGTGTTAGCTCCGTAAACGTCGTTGATGTTGCGTGCCGCTTGTGCCGCGTTGCTGCCACGACGGTACTCATATTCCATAATTACTCGAATTTTTAACGTATCCATGATGACGAAAAAGATTGAAATGCGATGAAAATGTAACACTAATCAATAAAGAAATGACTACTTTTAGAAAAAAAAATCCATGTTTTTAAAATAAAATTAATTTGAAATTAGAATTCTTAGCCAAACAAAAATTATTTTGATTTGAAATGGCCAGTACTGCAGAACGGCAATTTCATAGGTAAAGACCTAATATAAGTAGACAAAGTCATAAAGCAACGAGGAACTATTTGTAATGATTAAAAACAAAAGATGTTTTTTTTTTTTTTTCATTTTAATTTAGGAATTTGGGTGTAATTATAGACTCCAATCTTTCGTGGCGTGCTCAGGTCAATGAGGTCAGTCGAAAGGTACATTTCTCCTTTCATTCGCTGAAATGCCTTCAAAATCTCTTGTCCTTGAAGACTAAAATTTCTTTGGCACAGACACTTATTCAACCGATTATAGATTATGCTGACGCCTGCTACTTGGATGCTACTGAGGAGCTATTAAACAAGCTTGAGCGCTTGCAAAACTTGTGCATTCGCTTTGTTTTTGGTCTGCGAAAGTATGACCATTTTTCTCACCTTCGCAAGGAACTCAAGTGGCTCCCGATCCGCTTTCGCAGGAACACTCGGATTTTATGTCTGCTCTTCAACATCTTACACAACCCGTCGTATCCTTCCTACCCGCGTGAGCGATTTTCTTACGCTCGCCCTAGCGACGCACCGTGTAAATCTCATCTTAGATCCCTCCTCAAATCCCATCCTCATAAAACAAGCTACTATTCTTATTCCTTCTCTGTTCATGCTGTAAGATTATGGAACGCACTCCCGCCTAGCATTCGAGATTTAAAATCTATTTCTCATTTCAAATACCGACTAAAAGAGCATTACCTTTCCATTTAACTGTGAGAATTTATATATTTATATATACGTTTATTTATTTTAGCATTATGTAGTTATTTAAGTATATGGTAGTATATATAATATTCTAGTTTAAGACGTCACCAATCAAATTCTTCGCTTCTTGTTCTCACACACTATTGTCTACACTTCTTTTTCATTTCTCCTGTCGCAGGTCTGCTGGAAGAAATTTCTTAAGAAATAAGCAGTACCTTTGTACTTAATACTAATATGCCGTATCTGTATTTATTTTACTGTGTGTACATAAATAATAAAATAAATAAATAAATAAGAAATATAAAAACAGTTATTTCTTAAAAGCAACTTCTTTATTATGTCTATATTAAAAACCATTTAATTTTAACATGTATCTTTGAAAACAGGCACAAACCCGACCACGACGGTCTTCAGTTTCACCAGATCTACTTCAGCACAAGGACTGAATTCCTATTATGATACAGGTAAAATACAAGAGTATTCTATTCTATTCTATACAATGGAGATCACTGTACAAAAAAGAAATAACTATGCACGATGCTTTGCAACTAATTCGTTATCTTTTTGTTTATTATCATCGGGATTGAGCTCAGGATGGATCCACAAAAATAAATGCCAATATGGTCTCCGACATACGACTCCCTTTGCACGACAACATCCTTGTTCCACAAAGGCTTCTTCTTCGTGTCGCTGGCACGACTTTTTTCAAATCTTGTTGGCCCAAAACTTCGCCACTTCCACGGCGTCATCGGTGGCAGCGCAGACGTCACTTTGACTGCAAGTTTTGGGACACAGAGGGCAAGATACAAGTGAAGCATAGCCACAAAGGCTGAAAAGCTGAAACAGTTTTTTAAAGTATGTCGTACCACTAACTGGCGAACGATCAAAAGAAAGAATAAAGCTGTGGCGAGACAGTGCTTCCTTACCCAAACCATTCGTTCCACCCACTGAAGATCTCCCACCTGGACATAAGTTGCCTTGGGTTACCTGGAAGTCTTTCAACACACTTTGGACCCAGGTTGCATTTAGTATCAAGTATCAAGAATATAAAAAAAAAATATAACTCGAAAACTATCAAGAATCGCGGAACACACATTGGGTATTTTCGGATATCGGTATTTAAATCGCCACATGCAAGCTACGCTTCACACTGACGTCACGCAAAATCCTGAATCGCGTAAGCTGAGTTTAACGAGCAACCAGCATATATTATATACCTACAACTTCCCGACATCAAACGTCGGGAAGCCCACCAGACACAACACCCGTTTGGTCGGAGGATCCTCCTTTTTCTACGGAGGTATGAGTGAACTTGACACTCTGTTCCTCATACCTATAGTTATGACCTACTAATCAGACCTACTAATTTTTAATCTCGGTAATTTGAGGCACTTTTACGAAAAATATTAGTTTTTAGTAGTGTTTTAAAATAAAAAGAAATGCACAAAATAAATCATGTCAGGTTTCTATCAATATAAACAAATGAGTGCTACAGAAAAACTTTAAAAAAAACATTTAACGGGAGTGTCTATTGCTGACTGAAACGTGAAAGTTGCTCTAACATAATAATAATATAACAATGTCCCCGCCAACTAGCTTAATAGGGAACATTACGCAAAACTCTGCGTAGAGGGCGACACTAGCACAAACCGTAAACAAACCACCATGACGCATCATGTCATATTTATTAGTAACAAATAATTAGTGAAAACGTGTTAAATTATAATAGTTTTATTACTATTAATGTATTAAAAAACCTATTCTGTGATATTATGACATCCTACGGACATTTAAAAGTGGATGATCTAAGAAAACTCCTTTGAAGGACTTATCAAACAACTGTTTACGGTTAGTGCTAGTGCTGCACTCTGGCGGCAGAATATTGCAGTAATAGTCATGAGTCATGGGCATAAGGTTTTTTTTTTATGATGTCACTATTTCGACCAACCTGTATAAATAGGACAAATATAAAATAAAACGGATAGTACCTACCTACTCTTGCAAATCTCCTACTTACTCATGAAATCAGTGCATATATGTGAAAGTTATGCTAGAACACAAATACGGTACTACAGACGATTTAAGAAACAAATCTATTTGATGTTGTCTTTTTTTTTCTTCAAATAAATGGTTTATTGATCCATGAGGATAAAAACCGACAGTGATTTTTCGGTATCACTGTACTTTACAAATGGGACCTTTTGCTAATAGGACATACTGCTCGTAGGTGGATTTGCTAATTAGCTAATAGGACATTCTGCTAAAGTGTCGTTTTGATTAAAGATCGTTTTTCTTTTAGGACTATTTGCGTTTAAGACTATTTGATATGGAAGGAAAAAACATCTAATCAATTTTTTATTTTATTTAATCGAGTTTAGATATCCAAACCCATTACGTCTGCACAGTTTCGCTAACTAATTTAATTTGACCCTGTATTAAAGTGATTTGTTATTACAGAGATATTACTGAACAATTTGATCAAGAAGGCGTTAATTGGCACTAATGTGGGGTCTCATCATATACATTCAACTAACAAATCGGACTGTAGCATCAGTAAGTAAATATAATTGAAGAGAATCGGCTGATGGATTCCACGTTCATTTGAATTACACTTTCACCCGATATTCTTTGAAATCTCTAGAGCTCTCAAGCTAATGAACAATAGCATAATCGCGATAAGCGTGCCCTCAAGGCCAATCTGGAGACCAGAAAATTATTTAAGATTATTTTGACTATATCATTTCTAAGGGCCCGTTGTTTGATACAAAGTTAAACATGACCATTAGACATTTTAATAATTAGTCACTTGACAATAGCTATCAAAGTTTAACTAATATGTCTGCGCATGATTAACTTTTATAGCATTTTTTTTTAACTATGGTTAGCTTAACCATTTGTCAAACAACATTCTTCTGTAATTTTTAGCAAATTGTTAGTTTAACTAAGGTATTTTAACTATTAGTATGTTTGACTACTGATCAAACAATGGGCCCTAAGACACTATCAATCAGAATCTGAATCATTTTGAAGGATATTGCTAATCCATTGCTTCATATGTTCGAAAAAATTGTCTTCTCAACAACGTAAATAACACAATGAATGTTGTTGAACTATCAAAATGAAAGCCATTGCTACTGTTAGTGTGTTACGTAATTACCCCGCAGTAGTGTTATTCTATAAAAATCTCACCGTGAAAACTTAGATGAAGTGAGTTTGAAGTGAGCTGTCAATGCCTGGATTGACACTATTGACATGTCACTTCTACTTACTGCACCTACATTTTCACGGTGAGATATTACAAAATAGACCGGCTGTTCTTTAATAGTCTCACCATGCAAACTTAGTTGAAGAGAGCTAGAAGTGAGCTGCCAATAGTGTCAGTCCCTATCATCAAGTGGAATGACAGCTTACTTCAATCTAACTTTACCTAAGTTTTCAATGTGCAATTTTCACAGGATAGACCGGCTGCAATGTCGTAAAAATTGAAACTGAGTTGCTTACACATCACTTTAAAAAAATATGTAAATGTATGGATAACGCAATAAATGAGCGCGCGATATGAAACTCATAAGCAGAGATCGGATATTCGGATGCATATTCACCAAATATGGAATGCGCTTTTGTATAGAAAAAAATCTTAAATTTAACTAACACACACCACCCCTCCGCTTACACCCTACATTCACATATTTGCACCGGGGGTTAAATATTAATTTTAAATAAATATGCATGTGAATAGTAATGCAATCCAATGATCCCGGGTTTTTTTTTTAATATTTTTTTTTTTAGAAGTCGCTTCTATGCTATACACCCGACTAGTTATGCATTCCCGGTGTTCCTGGCATCCCGAGAATTCACTATAAAGCCGCCTCCATAGAAAAAATCGCGAAAAAATAAATTAGGTAAATATGCATCGGAATATCCGATCTCTGCTCATAAGTCATTGTAAGAAGGTATAAAATGGAATGATTGACGCGCGTTCGTGAAATGTAGCATCTACTTGGTACGAGTATAATAATATTTTCAGGAAGCCGACATAACATCATATACGTGACAACCAGCACTAATACAAACGTCGGAACACTAGAAACCAAGTCAATAGGACCCACTGCCTCCGACATGAGCAAACTAATTGGTTTATACAAGACAGATGCTGAGATCCAGTACATTGAACAAGTAGAGAAAACAGGTCAGTGCTGTTATTCTTCATTCTTGAGTGTTTCAGCCAGGTAACTGTCATCATCAGAATTTCAGGCTTAAATCTGGAATTAAAACCGATCCATCGAAATCTAGTCGCAATATTCAAATCTCAGTGGCCATCAATGTCAAAAATGTTGGTGGATCAGAGGCGTTTTTGTCAGATTGATACTGAGTTTAGAATGTGAACGTACAGTCGCTAGCACATAAAATTACCACAAACTGTCAGATTTTCTCATTCGATTTTGAACTTAACCATCAGCATTTTAAGGTTTAAAATCGTTTAGAGAAATTTGACAATTTCGTGTAGCTTGACCTGTTAGCGACTGTACTTAAAAATACAGGAATTGCCCCTTAGATCTCCAGCTTCAATAACGCTTTCTTTTAAATTCAGTGCAGTTTTTGACATTTGATTCTCAAATTGTTCATTGTTGTAGCGCTCCACGTTGAATAGTTCTTCCCAGAATTTCTTCCACAATACTTATTTTGCATAGTAACATTGCAGTGTCAAGCTTATCGGACACATGAGAAGCGTTCATGCTGTCTGTCAGATTAGGGGGGGTTAAGCTATCAGACATTTTATGAGCAAGCTGGTATAGATTTCTGGTAATCAAATCACAATTTACTAAAAAGCAAATGATAAATGATTTTATTTCTGTAAGTAGGTTTGTACAAACACTTTTACACGTCAATCATATTTTTTAAACTAGATGAGGTCGGCGTTTCCTATCTGACTACTCTGAGAAGAAAGGCCGAAACAAACTCAGACGTCACAGTCTCATTTAAAGTCCAGACATAATCTTGGTCAAATCATGTGAAGACCATGTAAATTGGTATCTGAAATGGTCTTTTGAGGAAAGAACCACACAGATTGAGCGGACCTGTCCAGTCAGTGCACGCATTTGTTAGTAATCGTGCAGCTCAACTCAGGAAGTCAGGACTTAAGGAGCTCAACGATTCGTTCAACAAAACGGCATCGTGCCGCAAATCAGCTTTACCCTTTCTTTCCTGTGTATGTTTCTTCAAAACAAATATTATTATGCAGACTTGTAAGAAGGTTACATCAGTCATAAATAACTCTTCCTTTACAAATGTTCGTAACAGTTAATAAATAGCTTGTTACTCCGAGGCTAACCCTCTGCACGCCATGTTATGTGACATGTCATAAATACGTGTATTTGTATAATCCATTTTGTTTGAGATTTAAGTATGTCAAGGGAATGTATGGGGCACGGATTTGAAAGGACTTAGGAAGGCCTGTCGTATGTATACAGGGTTAAATTTTGAGTAACAAAATCGTAAGATGCTCCTCTATCCTTAATTTAGATACTAAATCACTTTTAGTATTTACAGCTTAAAAAGATGTATTCATCTGCAAAACCCATGATCTTATCATTAAAGACACTCGAATGTCATGTCTGGGTTAAATTCAAAATTATTATATTTCACATAAACCTACATGGGCATAGTCGATTCCTATGGAGAAGAGCCGGCAAAAACTCTATGGTTACTCTTTTAAAAATAGTTGGCTTTTACAATATTTTCAAATTACACTGGTAATAGGTTAGGGACGACATTGTCAATGATTTTATATGGGTCTAGATCTATACAGACTGTATCCATGAATTCAGCACATAATTTTTTGCATGTTTTGTTGCTAGGGGGCTAGCCCCTAGCAACAAATTACCGTCGGTTAAAAAAAAACTGCTGTTTCATGGAAAAGTGCAATACCTACGCGTTCAAAATGTATGGAACATCTATTTCTTTTTATAAGCAAAGAAAAATTTCAACGCAGGAGGGTTCAGAGTCACTTTTGAACGTCAAAATTTACAAAAAAAATGAGTTGATTCTAGTTGCCCCTTCTAAAAGGTAGTTTCGTATGGAGAAGAATGGGCAAGAAACTCCACCGTTACTCTTTTAAAAATGTTTTACAATATTATGTATACATTAATTATAATTATGTGAAGACGATGCACTATGTAATATGCTTGTTTACAAAGTGTACTTTTAATATGAGTTTTAAATTTTCTTTCATTTACTTAATTGAAATATATCACAAGGTATTTTGTTGTAACATTTAACACAGTACCCCATGAAAGATGTATGTGCTTTAGATAATCTAAAAAATGGTTGATCTATTTTATCTTTATTTCTAGTATAAAAATTATGTCTATCACTTATTTTATTAAAAAGATGTAGATTTTTTCTTACATACATAATAGTAATGTACTGAACCCATGGTTACAGTTTGCGCGTCGCTTTCCCTGCCACCCTGAATATAATTAGACTTACATATATATAATTATACTTACAAACATATAATTATATAATTAAGCCATTTAATTTATCACTAGCAACGTTCTGTGTAACGTAATTACTTTTTTTGAAACGCTTAATTCTTACTTAGACACTTTTTTGTATACCCTGAACGATATATATTTATTTTGGAGGCATTCATGCCCAATATACGGCACGAAATACTGGGTTGATAGATCGACTCAACTTGATTTATAGTTTTTCTTCATAGCCAGTGACAGTCAATCAATAAAATGGGGGACCTTAACCGCCACAATAGACTAGCGTTACGTTAACCTATAATATCTGGCCGTTTTAACACATCGAGATTTTTCTTAAAGTTCGGCTTTGTCGAACATCGTCTCCGTGTATGTTACGTCAAAACAAAAAAAAACAAAAAAGTAAGTACTTAGTTCTGAATTCAAATTATTATACACGATAAATGTAATAATTGATGGACATGGAAATTAACATTCGTTTGTATTCGGAAATCTGATGATTCCTGAGGGACATTTATTTATTTTAGTTGTAGTGTAAGTTGGTGTATTTTCCTAGATAGCGTTTTTAATACCGTAAAGTCAAACACCGCTGCCATCATTTTCATGTCAGCCGTCACTGTGGCCGTTGTGTGGCGGCCACCGCTCTCCTAGGAATCCGTAGCTTAACCCATACCTGTCTGACAGCCTCTTTCTAAAGCTTAGCACCAATTTCACCAAACTCTGCTGTTACTAAATGGATACTAATAAGCATTTTGACGGACTATTTTTCGTAGTGAGACAATCCATCAAATGGCATAACGGAGCATTTAGAATAAACACAGTATGGTGAAACTGGCCCTCAGTGTGTCATATATGCCCGGGCACTGCAGAAAATGTTAATCATTAAATCATTCTTCTTTTTAACCGACTTCAAAAAAAGGAGGAGGTTCTCAATTAGACTGTATTTTTTTTCTGGGTGAACCGATTTGGATGATTCTTTTTTTATTTGATAGCTGGTGCTTGACATGTGATTCCATTTAAATTTGATCAAGTTCTGACCAGCAGTTTTTGAGTTATCATTAATACTGCGTATTTTTTCCACTTAGTGTATATCGATGATGTGTTAATAATTTCCTGTAACTGTTATTTACATGTCACGTAGTGGTATACGAACTTGTGTGAGGTAGGTACCAAAACTAAAAAGTGAAAAAATAAAAACTTTTTGACAAAAAACAACCGACTTTCAAGAAAAACACAAAAAAAACGTGAAAAATACCTTTACTTTCGGAAGTCGGTGGCCAAAAACGGAAATACAAAACCTTCTCACGTTTTTTTTTGTGTTTTTATTGGAAGTCGGTTGTTTATTGTAATTTTTTTTTATTTTAGTTCAGCTTTAAGCATGTTTTTATTTGACTACAAAATATTAAGGTGAATATAGACTAGAGCATTTACTTGTAATAAAACATCGAGCCGTTCTAATGTGTCAACCTTTTACGAACTGAACAATTGGCACGACGATCAACACTTTATTACAACTTAATTTTGCAAACAAACGAGCGAATTTGTGTAACATTTCATCGAGCAAAGACGCGAGTTGCAGATCCGACATTTTAACGATTAGTAAACGCTAAATAGAAACTAATGTTATTGGTAGATGCTCATTTGCCGTGAGCACTTCGCACACCTTGTGGAGCATTCGCAGGAACGTTACATTAAATGGAACTACTCGGGAAAATGCTCTAGTGTATTCTCACCTTTAAACAATCAAAGATTCTTCGTATTTTTTTTCTAAGAGAATTAACACGCTCTGAACATTAATGCCGTTTTAATGACAAAGTGTAATTTATTGCCTTATAAAATGGAATACACAACAACCATGACCCTCTTCTTTCTTAGCTTCAGAAGATGGTCAAGACCACATCCTATCCGAGTCCCAGCTGAACCTGATTACCACTGAGGCCCTTACACAAACTGAAGGATTTGAAAAATTCGAGGGTGAGTTTATATAGGTTTAATTATACTTCAACACACTATCAGTCACAATCTGAATCATTTTGAAGCTTATTGCTAATCCATTGCTTCATATATTCGAAAAATTATATGGTCAACAACGTAAAAAACGCAATGAATGTTGTTGAACTGTCGAAATGAAAGCCATTCCTACTGTTAGTGTGTTACGCAATTACCCTGTAGTACAACGCAAACAATACATGAAATAAATTATAGTATGGAAAACAAAACTTATTAACATATTAACACTGAGGATATAAGGCAAAACTTCTTTATCTTCCTGCATGCTATCTTCCGTCACGGAAGGAGAAAACGTGTCGGTGCAACATGGTTGTCTTCATCCATTCTCCCCTGTCAACCGTGACGCCATCATTCACTCCCTTTTCTTTCATATCATTCCTCACACTTCTCATCTTTCTTTTCTTTGATGTTCTTATCCCTCTCCACCCATCATCAATATGAGGCGAAACTTCTTAATAAATATTAAGCCAATGAACAAAAATTCTCAAAGTTTCCTTGAGAATGCTATAGAAGTCTATACAAACACGACCTTATCATAAAAAATGCTGGTAATGACAAAAGTTGCAATGCAATTTATACATAGTAGAGACGTCAATAAGCGAATAAATTAAACTGCGTATATCTAATGACGTTCCTAGTCACATACAAAAACTCTATCAAATATATCCAATAGTTTAGGCATCACTACTAATTAGTTTTGTAGCGGCATGTACGTCGCCACATGCGAACTATGCATCACACTGACGTCACGTAAAATCCTGCATCGCGTAAGCAGAATTTACCGCGCAACTAACTTATATATGACGGAGAAGGTATGTCTCTCTAGTTATTATCAGCCATATTTTAACTACTGTGGGCGTACCATGGGTAGTGTTGGTTATTGCGCAATAGAAAAACCGTTTGCAGTTTAAATCAAGTTATAACTTACGATCAAATTAATCACACATGCGAATCACACACTGTAGGTACACGACACAGCTGTAAGGAACGCGCGACAGTTTCTAAAAAGTCTCCACTGCTTATCCGCCAACAACAAACTCTGCTGTACTCATGTACTGTGTCATGCGTTAGCGTTATAGACTCTATCCAGCGCCACCTGGTGGCACTGGCGTCCCGATTAGTCAAAGTCAAACGATTGATTTAACGTATTTCCGACATATACAAAGTCTCGACATTAATCATCGAGCAGTTGCCCACCAGACACAACACCCGTCTGGTCGGAGGAACCTTCCTTTTTTAAAGAGGATGAGTGAACTTTACTCTATATTCCTTATACCTCTATACTGGTAACCCTGAGCATGAACGTCAGTGCAGCTTTCGTGCACCTACTTCAGCGTGACATCATCATTAGCACTTCCTCAAGACACAGACTCTGACATGCAGTGGAAGTAGTTATCACCCTCAGACTCATCACTTTGAAAAACTCACTTTTGATGATAATAATAGGTTTTTACCTATGAAATTGCCGTTTTGTATGAAAAAAATTAAACGAATTTTTTTCATGATTTTTTTATTTGTATTAATCGAAGTAATCACCCATGCAATCAATGCATCTTTGCCATCGCAGTGGCAGTTTATTGATGCCCTTCTTAAAGAAATCAGCTGGACGGGAGGCAACAAATTCTTCAAAGGCATTTTGTACTGCCTCTCGGGTATTAAATTTTTTCCCGCCAAGAAGTTATCCAAATTCTGGAAAAAGTAGTAGTCTGTAGGCGCAAGGTCTGGTGAGTAGGGCGGATGACGGAGAGCTTCCAACCCCAGTTCTTGCAACTTGGAGACCGTCTGCTGTGCAGTATGAGGTCGCGCGTTGTCGTGCAGGAGCAGCGGAGACGAGCGATTGACCAATGCTGGTTGGAGATGCGCCAGCTTCTCCATCATTGTGTTCAGTTCTTCACAGTACACATCTGCAGTAATGCTCACCCCGTTTGGTAAGAAGCTGTGATGAATCACACCGGCGCTAGACCACCAAACAGTGACCATCACTTTTCTAGGGGTAAGTTTTCGTTTAGGGCATTGTTTAGGTGCTGAACCAGGATCCAACCAACTTGCTGAGCGCTTACGGTTATCAAACAGAATCCATTTTTCATCGCAGGTAACAATGCGGTTCAAAATTCCTTCATTTGTGTGTCTGTTGAGCAGTGCAAGGCACGTCTCGACGCGTACTTCGCGCTGGCGATCATTGAGTTCGTGGGGCACCCATTTGTCAAGCTTTTTTACCTTGCCAATTTGACGCAAATGGACCAATATTGTTTTGACGCTAACGTCGAAAGCTGCTGCTAATTCAGCCGTAGATTGTGTATCATCAGCTTCCACAATCGCCTTTAATTCGTCATTGTCGACCAAAGTCTTCGGACGACCGCGAGGTTCATTTTTCAGGTCGAAATTTCCAGAACGGAAGCGAGCAAACCAATAACAGGTGGTGCGTTGGTTTGTAGTGTTAGCTCCGTAAACGTCGTTGATGTTGCGTGCCGCTTGTGCCGCGTTGCTGCCACGACGGTACTCATATTCCATAATTACTCGAATTTTTAACGTATCCATGATGACGAAAAAGATTGAAATGCGATGAAAATGTAACACTAATCAATAAAGAAATGACTACTTTTAGAAAAAAAAATCCATGTTTTTAAAATAAAATTAATTTGAAATTAGAATTCTTAGCCAAACAAAAATTATTTTGATTTGAAATGGCCAGTACTGCAGAACGGCAATTTCATAGGTAAAGACCTAATATAAGATTTCTTTATTTGTTAATTCATTTATTTATTTATTTATTTGGTACACCAACAGCAGTACATACAAAAAATTAAAACACAACAATAACATAATAAAAGTACTGGTATGTATGCCTATTATAGGTATACACAACATTCACCACAAAACAATTAACAAAAAAGATACTTACAAAAAAAAACATTAATTGCTAATAGAAAATAAAATTAAAATAAGTGACAAACAAAATGTTACCACGAGAGGTGGAAGGTGAAAGGGAATGAGTGTGAGTGATATCTAAGAATATTCATTGTATGCATTCCCGTACATCAGAGACTGATCTTCTAAACTTATTAAGTGACACACCGTGTAAGTCGGTTTCTGATGATTTACTAAAACTGTTGAAACTGCACATTCGGAGCAAGGGAGCGTTGAAACCTAGATTGGATTTGCGGAAAGGGATATGAAATAGCCCGGTGATGGGATGTCTGGGAGATTTTGAAGGGACTGAATATTCGATATGCTCAACAAGATCACTACATTTTACAAATCCGTTTGCAACTTTGTAGAGGAAAATTAAATCACGCGAACGGCGACGGTCTCGCAGTGTCTTTATATTGAAAAAATGTAAGCGCTGCTCATACGGACAGCGATGGCTAATTTTCTGGATGTAAAGGGTAGATGTTTAGTAAATGCTCTTTGTATTCTCTCAACTCTTTGCGAATGAACTGCATAGAACGGATTCCAGGCAACACTAGCGTATTCCAACCGACTTCGCACCAGGGTATTGAACAACACTATTCTGGTCTTTGTCAGTTGGAAGCCCCGGGTATTCCTTTTTACAAAACCCAGCATCTGTGCCGACTTCTTAACAGTATCGTTGATGTGTGGCTTGAAACTTAGTTCATCGTCAACCAGAACTCCTTGATCCCGTATTTCACATATGTACCTTAGACAACGTGGTGGTGGTGTGGTAATGGTGGTGGTGGTGGTGTAGTAGAAAAGGATGACTTTTTTTTTGAGAAAGGAATAAAGAAACATTTTCGCGCATTTAAGGTCATATTGTTAGCTATGCACCAGTTTTCAATATTTGTTCGTTAACAGCACTGTGACACGAGAGATTTTTATATATTAGAAGAAGATAGATGGAATTTTGACATTATAACATAAAAATATTTTCTAGTAAAAGTTTCTAAATTATAAACTTTGTAAGGGCTTAGTCTAGGTAATTTTTCGATTTTTCTTATTGTTAATTCTTCTTAATTTCCAGTATTAGCTGACCTCTCACTGTACAGAAATCATATACAATGCGAGATCAGCTTATACTGGAAATTATAGCTTGATATGTAGCCATGTATACGCTGATGCTTACGGCTAAACATGATTGGACTCAAACGATGTAATATCTTGCGTGCTCTAGTATGTATACAATGAAGCATTCATCAATTATTGTCAAGCTTTTTTGTTTGCTGATGACTTAAAGATTTATAGGAAGATCACAGGGTCTGCAGATACTACCCTCGTGCAAAGCGACTCGAAGAATGGTCATATCCCGTCTCTTACGCGGTACAACGTCCTTTAGACGTGGAAACGATTTAATTTCGATGTTAGGATTTACTTGATAGTTCCAAAATACTCTTATTGTTTATTGTTGTTTTTATTGTTAATTTTGTTAGTTTTAAATGCTCCTTTTAATTTTTTATTTTATATTTTACTCTTTGTATTTCCTGTGCGTGTCCCAAATAAAATATTTTTCTTTCTTTATGCATGAGTATTGCCAGTGTTTTCATTTATTGTTGTATTGTTGTCCACATATTGTAGAAGCCTTCTTGAACTCTTTTCAACAAATGCCTCAAATTACCATAAAAGGCCCTTTAAATATACACAAGATTCCATCATGCCATATATTTTCTGCCCCTGTATTTTTAAGGGGAGTTCGGTAATTTTTCACGGCACTTATTCCGAAAGCCTTTTTACAATTGTGTGTAATGACATGGAAGCATTCGACTTGTATGGGAAATAACACGTTTATGTAACGCTTATCTTTCAATGCTTTGCTGCGAAAATTGACGATATTTCAAAGATTTTATATAAGTGGTTTTTAGAGACTCTTAGTATTTTTATCTTGCCTCTGGCTGTAGCTATGTAATTGATTTGAAAATCGATTCAATAGCTTAATTATTTCTTGGCTTTCTGACTTCATTTTCTTGGCTTTCTGACTTCATTTTCTTGGCTTTCTGACTTCATTTTCTTGGCTTTCTGACTTCATTTTCTTGGCTTTCTGACTAAATTTTCTTGGCTTTCTGACTTCATATACAGGGTGGCAGGGACATCGACCATAACCTGTTACCATGGATTTAGTAGATGATTCTGAAATCCGCCGCGACGAAACTTTTGACCAGTACAAAAAGCACTTAGCTCTGCCATACATTTCGACCGCTTGTATTGCCCTTTTCTATGAAACAGGTGATTTTTAACCCACTTCAAAAAAGGACGAGGTTCTGAATTCGTCTGTATGTTCTTTTTCTTTTATGTGTGTTAGCTCAGAACTTTTTTCAGGGTGAACCGATTTGGATGATTCTTTTTTTGTTTGATAGCTGGTGCTTCAAGTGTGGTCTCATTTAAATTTGATCTAGGTCTGAGCAGAAGTTTTTGAGATATTCTTAATACTGAATATTTTTTCCACTTAGTTTATATTGATGATGTGTTAATAATTTCCTGTCACTGTTATTTAAATACCAAGTAGTGGTATACGAATTTGTGTGGGACAGGTACCGCAACTAAAAAGTGAAAAATGAACACTTTTTACAAAAAAACAACCGACTTCCAAAAAAAACACTAAAAGACGTGAAAAATAACTTTAATTTCGGAAGTCGGTGGCCAAAAACTTTTTTTTTTTTTTTTTGTAATAACTAGAATCATGTGCTGAGTTCACGATTTAAGTTTACGCGTTGATGTCCCCGCCACCCTGTGTAGGAACTAGATAAGGTCAAAGAGCAATAATTTGAAGCATTTTAAAAACTAATTCCGCTCTCACATAGAGGGCGCATGTCACCTTTTCAAACTGTCATTTTCATTCAAAATGTTGCTAATGACATAGCAGGAAAAAATACACAACTGTACACCGTCCCCTCCCCCGGTACAACTGTGGTGGCTAGTTCATGTCACTGACTCTTTTAAAAGCCTAATCAATCATGTCACTTTTTGTATTAGTCAAATCGTCGTTCGATGATAAAAAGTGATTTTATTAAGGTTCGGGTTTTCCTTTCAAGGTTACCCTATCAAGCGAGCTTTACCGATGCGCCAACAAGAACGCGTCTTTTTTTGAAGCGGTAAAGCTCGCTTGTGTATAGAATCATAAAGCCCCATTCACACGGTGCAAGTAAAATTAAAGCAACTAATGACTTAAATCGTCTAAACACTGTTTAGACGGTGGAACTTCTATTGTAGCTTGAACTTATAATATGCTACAGACCATTAAATCACACCGTGTAAGTTAGGCATTATAATCTAAATGTTAAACTGAAAAAAATGCTTCTAGTATCAACCCTGCAGAAGAGTGCCGCAATGATGACGTCATACTGCGGCCTTGCCGCGGCCATCCAAGTGCCGACGATGTCAGCGATGATTGTTAAGAACGATGTCTCCAACAAGAGTGGTCAGTATTACAAGGAATTCTAATATTAACTAGATTCCCTGCTTCACACGGGTGCAATCTATAGCAGGCTTAGCATGACGCTTTCTATTTCTACGAAGAATAGACACAGCTCTTTATATACAAAGTGACATTTCGTTTCTCCATTTTTGTCATCGCGCAGTCTGTCATTTTGTCTTTCGTTTATGTAGACTATTTCAGAAGAATTTTTTCTATCCCAAACTGTCAAAATCACACTCACAACTGACAGTTGTCTGAGGTAATGAAGACAATTTGATTTTATAATCGCCATGCTAAAGACAGTAGAAAACTTTCTATTAAATTACTACACGGAACGTCATTTTTGTCTACTCTTCCCTCGACAAAACGGTGGTCGTGCTAAGCCTGCTGATATGGCGATATGCGAAAACATCGAGGTTTCCGTGCTATCACATAACATAACATAACATAACATCACATCACGCCTGTATTCCCCGAAGGGTTAGGCAGAAGTTTACCTACATGTAGTACATCCACATTTTCCCAGTTATGTTTAAGTTCCATATAATAGGGCGAGGGCGAGCCTATTGCCATCAACCGGGCACAAATCCAGACTCCGAGCTGGTACTGGGAAATTCCTAATGGAAAAACCCAATAACATTTTGCCCGACCTGGGAATCGAACCCAGGACCTCATGCAGTGGCGCTTGCGACCACTAGACCAATGAGGCAGTTCTAAAATAGTAATGAGCGGACAAAACTCTTGTCCCCTGTGTAACACCTGCAATCTGGTGACCTGCACGCTACAAAATTTTGGGGCTTTATAAATAATGTAACTACAGTTGTGGACATATACGTATAGGTAATTAGGAACGACTGATAACGAACTAACTTTTGGATAAACAAGTTTCTTTTACTTTTGTATCAACTTATAGATAACAACTTCGAACCACATAAAACAATAACTTTATGAGTAGGTTTTAATGATTCATACACAATAATCAAAATAAATTGCACTTCCCTATAAAAATCAATTTGTCGTTAATTGACTGTATTTCTAAAGTACTGGCTGGACAAATATAAAAGAACGCAAAAAAATGTTCTCAATCTTGAATTTCGAAAACAAATAGCACATTTTTAGATTTCCGAATAGACGATTTTTCAGTCATAAGTGCATAATGAGATTTTTCTGAAATGACGTTCCCTAGGTGGCAACACTGAGACTTCGGGTCCGGGCACCCGTCAAAAGTGTCAAAGGGCCCATATTTTCTTTAGTTGTGACAGAACGATGAACGAATAAATGATACGAATGATGAATGGCATTGTATATTTTATATTCATTGTGGAAATGGAAGTCCTCTTGTCAAAGTAGTGCCAACTGGTGGCGTGAATTTTCATGAAAACCCTCATTATTTCAAAACCATGGGTAAAAAGGAAAGTTGTAGTCCATCAACCCGGAAAACGATTATGGCACTGTATGAACGTGATTGGTCGTATAAAGAGATTGCTGGAGTGCTCCAAAACTAAGGTTTATAACACTGTATCACGTCAAGAAATTCAACACTACCAATAATGTTCTTCGAAAACCTAAATCTAGAAAAACGACACCGCGTGAAAATGCTTTGATTGTTCGTTCAGCGAAGACTGATCCATTTAAGGGTTCTGAAATTATAAGAAGAGAAGTTTTTGGAAACAGAGGAGTATCAGCGCATACAGTACAAAGACGCTAAACGGATCCAAAGTTATTTGGAAGAATTGCCCGAAGAGTGCACCTTCTCCAGAAGGTGCACCTAAAAGCAAGATTAGATTTCGCTAAAAAGTATAGCGACTGGACAGCAAGTCAATGGAAATATAATATTTTCTGACGAAATGAAGATAAATAGACTAGTCTATTTATCTGTTCTGACGGTAAACAGTAAAGGCGTCGACCAGCTAATCTGGCATTGAATCCTTCGTTCACGAAAAAAAGAGTAAAGCATGGGGGTGGAAACATAAAAGTTTGGGGATGTTTCTCAGGCCATGGTTTTGGGCCAGTTAAAAATATTGAAGGCATTTTAGACCGATTTCAATACAGGCAAATATTAGAGGAGACTATGCTCCCTCATGCTGAGAAGACGTTGCCTTTAGATTGGACATTTCAACATGAAAGTAGTCCCAAACACGCAGCTCATTCAGTGAAAAAGTTTCTTAGTGATCAACAATTCACTGTGTTAGAATGGCCTGCAAACAGCCTAGATCTTAATCCGATCAAAAATCTAGGAGGAGAAGTAAAGAAGAGTGTGGCTGCTAAAATAGCGAGTAATTTTCATTAACTGTATCATGATGCAGTTTGCAGGACGGCTAAGTTCAGCAGCATATCAGCAATCGATTTTCCCACCCGTACGCAAAATACGTGTATTGACGTGGAGTTGCGATCACCAGCCCGTATTACCTATTACCTATTACCTACCGTGAGGCTAGTCTATTTCATTTTTGTATCTGTGTTTGTATTTTTGTATGTTACTATGGGGACCGGCTGCAGATACTGAGTTTATTTTTATTCTGTAGAAAAAAGCCATCAGAGCAATATATGGCCTCGGCAGGCGCGTTTCTATAAGGGAACTGTTTAAAGATATTAACACCATGACGGTACCTTGTCAATATATCTATGAAAACATCATAAACGTAAGGACAATTTCATATATTTTCATTATAAGAGGTGAAAGATACAACTATAGGACTAGAAATAGGGACCAATTAGTTCAACCATGGTTTAAACTGAAGTAGAAAACTAGTAGAAAACAAGTAAAACACTAAAGTAGAC
The DNA here is from genome assembly GCA_916610205.1 of Griposia aprilina. Lineage (NCBI taxonomy): Eukaryota > Metazoa > Arthropoda > Insecta > Lepidoptera > Noctuidae > Griposia > Griposia aprilina. Next base: position 19,727,273 of record OU744288.1, read on the forward strand.
TCATCCTTCATGGGGTACTGTTTCAAATGTTACAATAAAATACCTCCCCACATAAGCCAATTGAATGAAACGAAATTTAAATCTTGTATAAAACGCACACTATGCAGCCAAGCATATTATAAGTTGGGGGATTACATCGGTGACAAAAGAAAAGATCTTAAAACTACATATATTTACATTCTATAAATTCAATATCTTAGTATTGTATAATTGCATAGCACATGTGTGCGCACTATGTACCTACTATAAAGCTACCATTTACTGGGTTCGTTTTTCATTGACTTGAATGTCTGGCGGCTGAGAGTATGTCATGCTCACTCAAATGTCTCGCTTGTGGTGGCGTGTGTGTTGGAACATTAAGTTCCCTTTAAAATGGTTGAGCCAAATTTTGCTAATCCATACGTCACGTTCGTGAACGGGCGCCGTCAGTTGGGACTGGTCGGTTCTTAGCTGCAACGGCTTATTTTAATTTTTGGATTGTTTTTAATGTGCACGTCTAAAGCTAAATCGTTCTCACATGTATAATTTAACCATGAATGATGTAGGTAAATCAAAATATTGATTAAAATTTTATGTAACAATATTTTGATTTAAAAGAGAGTCCGTGGAGTTTCTTGCCCGTTCTTCTCCATAGGTACCTACTACGGTTTAATGGGCAACTACCTTCATCTTTCTGACTGACCGACCCCTCGACAATTCAAAAGTGTCTGTAATTGGTTTATTTGAAATAAATGCTTTGAGTTCTGAGTTTTACTATTATCTTTTAATAAATGAAGTCATTTTACCCGTTCCTAATAATTTGTCCACAGATAGGAAGATTCGAATAGGTAGTACAAATTGACCACAGTTAAATTATTAATCTGTTTTGCGTATCTTGTACGTAAATAGTATTAAAGCCTATTAAAATTGATGTTGAACCATGTTGTTAAAAGTTATTATTAGTAAATTGATACAAAAATAACAGCAACTGGTTTATCGAAAAGTGACTTCGGTATCAGTCGTTCCTTATTATATGTCCACAACTGTATATTCAGTTACTAGCTTTTTCCCGCGGCTTTGCCCGCGCGGATGTCAGAAATTATACCACGGAAACGTACTACCGGGATAAAAAGTATCTTCGATGTTAATCTGGGTTATAAACTATCTATGTTCCAAATTGCATCCAAATCCCTTCAGTAGTTTTTGCGTGAAAGAGTAGCAAACATCTATCCATCCATCCATCCATCCTCACAAACTTTCACATTTATAATATAGTTAGTAGGAAAAAAGCGTATTGTGAAAAAAAAGCTCTTTTCTCAAAATAAACATACAAGATAAAGTGCCGGACAGGCGTGAGCGTCGGACGCGAAGGGTGTAGGGAGTGTGTAAGCCTGTCCAGGTGTATCCCTGTGTGTGTGTGAGGATAGGCCTCCCTGTCCAGACGGCGCTGACGTCCTGCACCTATAGGTTGCAGATATCTTCAGACGGCTGCCAGCTGCTTATCTTCGTGACTGTTTCCTGCTTCCCATCTTCCAGGTGGCTTCCTGCTTCTTATGTATACCAGTGTTTTTGACTATTCTGATTAAAGGAATACGTTTTGACCATGTTTTTGACGCTCTCTGCTTAATTATATTTACCTGGGTGACTGAATAATAACACAAGTCTTCATGAATTTTCAGGAAGTGATTTTCGGAACTTATGTGAAAAACTATTTGAACTATTTTTAAGTATATAAGACAATATAAATACTCTGCCGATGACTACGAAATTTCTATGTTTTACATGTTTACTAACGTACTATCAAACTTTACTTTAACGAGAACCGCTAATTACTTCCTGATTCAAAGTTTTTATTACACGAAATTTTCATCTGACATATGTAACATTAAAGCTTATATACACGTTATTTACTATTAATACATAAGGCATGTTACATATCAATGAAATCCTTAAAAAACTACCTATCGTCTGAGATATCTATAACAACTATATCTGTTTCCACTGAAAAGTTATTTCAGGGGAAACAGAGAAAATATTACAATTTTCGATATAAAAGTGTTTGTCAGCTGTTTTTCTCGGAAACCGCTGAACCGATTTTCAATTAAGTAATAGATACCTCAGGCCAGTCTATAGCACTAAAACAATGCAATATTTTAAACATTACAACTATAGTTTTCAGGGCGTGACGCGCCCTGAAAGTATGTTTCATTAACCAAAACAATAAATAATTCATAAACTATCGCAGCACTACATTCAAACCCAATTATAAATGGGCTTATTCAAAGGACTAGATATACAAAAATTAGGTCCAGGGCTAGGTCTTGGTCTAGGTTACCTGGACACACTAAACAAACTACGGTTTTCGACTATTTAGTCCACTTAATTGAGGTTTGAATGGGTTGTACTTACGGTTTTATGCACTAAACAACATATTATAACTGTTTATATGGTATAACTAGCACTGTTATCACTGAATTTAAGTTATCTTACAAAAAACTATCCAAATACACTATAAGTGACGCATCATCGCGAACAGAAATAACATTTTAATTATTTTTCAGTTTTACCTCCGTGTTCCAGCAATATGCTATGCTATGATATGGAAACTAACACAAACTACAAACAAGGTCCAAGTAAGTTATCATGTAGCTATGGTTTGCATTCATTTTGCTAGTTACGTTTAAATCCCATTTTATATACATAACAACACGCCTTGTTTCCCCGAAGGGTTGGGCAGAGGTGTACCCGTAGTACACATATCCCACACCACACACACACATACACACTGATACACATGCATACACACACACGCTCATACACATACATACACACACACACCCTCACACACAAACACAAACAGATACACATACACACACACACCATTTTATACTGCGAGCATATAGCCGTCAACCGGGCGCAGTCCAGATTCTGGGCTGCTACTAAGAAATTTGATAATTAAGAAAAAGCCTAATAAAACGTTTCCTGACCTGAAGGCCAATTCCCGTATTCGACAATCCATGTCAAAAACTTGCCAAAAATTTAGGTAAGTTACAGTTTTGATAGATTGCAACTGAGATTATAATGCGACCGTTCTTAAGAATACGAGAATTGCCCCTGGGGTGCGAACCGTACCACAGCGTTGGTGACTTTTAGACCTATATGTAGCAATCATAAAAGGTGTAAAAAGACACTTAACGAAACTGAGAGTCACTTGTACTGGGACTTCATTGTTATAATTTTTTTTGTACTGGCCCATATCTGGGAACCTTCTGGTTACGGAGATATTGAAGGTCAAAATTCCAACTTCTACTGACGTTTTTTTACGAAAACAAGCTTTTAATGTTATAACACAACTTTAAATACCCCCACGACCCCTGTACCGTTGCATGCAACCATAAGCCCAATGTGTTGCTTGCGTTACGTTGCGCACTACCGTAAACAAAGATTTTTCACACCAAAAATAAGATTCCTTACCCAGCAATTATTTTTATGCTATGTTACTTGCTGCATGTCCAGAATGCGTAGTTGACGGCTATGTGATATGTCTTTTTACACCCTGTATACTCCTATCAGCTCAACTGTCCCTAATGAGACACAATTACTTTTGTGTTGTTACCGAACTTAATTAGTTCGATCGACAGATGAGGGTTCGTAACCCACTCATGTCTCAAGCAAGAAAAGCTATCGCGTAGACGTAGAGGTTGAGTAGCTACGGCGTAGCTGGCATGAGCTACGCCGTAGCCGCTACGATGTTCTACGAAGAATACTGTGCCGTTTCAGATGTTTACGTCTTCTTGTAATATTAGTTATAATGAAATCGGAGTTAAGTTAAAACATTATTTGCACTTTTTTATTTTGTTTTTTGTATCTTGTGTTTCACGAACTGTGTCCAAATACAAGTTATTCTTATTCTTTATTTGTATGCCAAGGTTAAACTTCGTAAAATGTATGGTTACTGTCAAGCTCATACTGGTGCTAACTCTGTGTTTATAATTTAGCCCCGTAAAACAATAAGGTATTTGATTTTCAAAACCAAGTAAAAATTAAGCCACAGTGTTTTTTTATTTATTTATACTAATATTATAAATTCGAATACAACTCTGTTTGTTTGTTACCTTTTCACAGTGGCTTAGCCACTGAATGGATTACGATAAAATTTTGCAAGGAGATAGATGGTATCCTGGAGAAGGACATAGGTTATACTTTTTGTCCCGGTAGCACGTTCCCGGCGGATAATTTCCAACATCCACGCGGGTGGAGCCGCGGGCAGAAGCTAGTAATTCAATAAATGGCAAAGTTGTATGCGTTTTAAAATCTATTGCAACCAGAGTCAGCACTACTGCGATCTGACGTCACACCACAGGAATGCCATTGTAACTTCGAGCCATTCAGCACAACGATCGTTTTGCGTTACAATGTTAGAAGAATAATTTGAATAGCGTGTAACGTCTCAATTTTTCCACCGATTTTATTGTTTTGTTCATAAATCGTCTTTTTTAGTAACATCTTTAAAATAAGTACAAATTCGTGTATATTGTTGATAGTAGTCAAATACCCTATTAAATGTTTGTTCTGAACAGTTACGGAGAATCTCGCGCAAACCTCCATGCTTCAGACTACGCAGAAGTCTTTGGAGGTGAACATCTTCAGGAACTGCTCGAGTAAACCAGTGAACTCAAAGACCGAGCTGAAAAACAGTAATCACTATTATAATTCCTAATTTTCCTTCATACGTTTCTGGACTGAGTTGTCATGTACCGTGTCCACTAGGAGGCGGCACAGGGTGGAAACATTATTAATACAAGATGACTTATACAACATTCAAAATTAAATACAATTAACATCATATGATCTTAGTAACTTTGAAGAATTACTTTGGCTGTCAATAATTAAAGAGGGGCGGCACCCACTTTTTCGGTGGCACTGAAGTTGCAAAAAAATAATTGCTGAGGGGTCCCATTAAATTCTAGGCAATATCGCGATAGACCCAGACGAAGATGGAAGGATGAACTTGACTCCTACAGAAAGGTCTGGCCCACAATAACAAAGCACAGAAGTATGTGGAAAAGGGAGAGGAAGGACGTTGCCCAGCACTGGGACGAAACAAGCTATATTTTAATTCAGAATCTTAGATAATTTACATTTATTACCACTTAATCAACTATTAACTTTAGGGTTGTGAAATCTAAGTTGACTTTTGAGTGATAAAAAGGTCATTTTTTTTTTGGTTGTAACGGAATTTGAACTTTCTCATGTATGACATTGAGTTTGTGGTCCCCAAACTTCTGAATTGAAGTTCGAATTGTTAATTCACAAAAAAAATCCTTACGGATCGCACATTATTTTTCAGATATCAACAACCAGTTACTTACCCTATCCCGCCTAATCGGTAAAAAGAGGACGAATTCTAACATCAGCTCGCAGGTGGCCGAAAAATGGATAGATGTGCACACAAGTTTGTATTTTATGTTACAAATTTGAACCAACATAAAATAATGATTTCTTTAAAATAATGGGTAGCGGTATCCCTATTTTGGGTTATAGCAGCAAACTACGGGCGCTTTTTTCTGCCTTGTGGTGATTCTGACAAAATTACTTTTAACTGTTAATTTGATCAATGTTGCGGTTATTCGGATGTTCCTAAGCTAACAATATCCAATCCAATCTAAGATCCAATAGTGGATATTTGCCGGTTATTTTTCTCGAACCTATGTACCATTAGTCGATGATAAGAGGCATACCAAGACAACAGAACACCAAGTATATTGCACAGAATTTTTCTCCAGTAGTAGTTAGGTTTTTCCTAAGTCATCCTCATCCTCCTGCCCAGTACCAATTTATTTTGGAATTATTTTGTCTTCCCCTTCTCTAATAGCCGTCATTTCAAGTAGTCGCCTTCTTACTTGCCATAATATCATCATTCACCAATCCATCTGTCGTTTTACAATAGTTTATTTTTCGCTCTAAAATTAAACTGAATTTTCCGTCTGTGCGGTGACGACAGGCTAGTCGTACAATAAAGACGATATTTTTCATAAATATGAGGCACGATTAAATATCATCCGTGATACTTTTCCTGGGACAGGTAGGAATATAATTCGTCAAACGATCGTCACGTCGTAGAAACAGTGTATTAGGCCGCTGGTTCACAATACGGTTTCTATCCGGCACGATGCCGTGTCGGCCCAGTTCCGGTTAAGTTTGTTTACAAGTTCGTACTCGGTTTGTTTGTAGCCACTGGTCGGCCTCTTTCATCTGTTCGCCGTTGGCCAGTCCGCACGTCAGTTCAATAATCATGCTAAATCATAGCTAAAAATTTGGAAAATCCAAAAGTGCACGACTCATAATGCTCATTTAATTATGAAATATAAAAATAACAAAAAAACTTAAGTCGTTCAAAATTAATTGCCGAAAAAACAGCTGTAGTAGGAAGAAGGTACTGCACAAGCGCCCCTGGTGGAATAAATGTACATAATATCTATAGATATATCACCATCCATATGTTAATTTTCTATGGATATATATAGATATAGTCTTGTAGTTTTCGTTTTTTATTAATTGCAATTAAACGACACTGAATTAATTAATCATTCGCATTCAGTGACCTACAATCGTCGATTAGAATTATTTTAAAAAAAAATTAACTCAAATAATGGATTTTTTCACAAGTTACAGTGTTTCCGGGTTTCACACATGACGGACAGGATTTTTTTTTGACCTATTTTGGTGTTTTTTCCAATTCTATTGCAGTAAATCAATTTTTTAAAAGTATGAAATTAATCTCCATTAAATTATCTCGACAATAGTATGCAAAATATCTTGATTCCGTGAACTAACAAGGCTATAATAATAAAAATAGCCGCCAAAATGAGGCGAAAAATTTTTTCGATCGTAAAGCACTCTCTGATGCTTCGCATCATGAGTCGTGCAAAAATAAAAATAATATATCGTACAGAAAAATTTAACTAAGAAGAAGAATTTTTGGTTAAACGGCAATCGAGAAAATGTGAGCAAATTGCGTCCTATTTTCGAATGAAAAGAGAATCATTTCAAAAGTATATCATTATATTAAACACTAAACTGAAACGAGAAGATATATAATTAATATGCGGGACAGCAGACCTATGTCTGGCTAGAAAAAATATGATTGCATTTATATTTTTTTCTCCTCAGGTCCTCATCCAACGAAGTCTCCAAATTCTTTCAAATATAATTCCAACAATGGTATGTTCCACGTTTATTTTAATTTTATTCAGTAGTTTCATTCTTGTTTTTAGTAAGGGGTGTCGTGTTACCCATTCACTGGGTTGTGGAGGTCAGATAGGCAGTCGCTCCATGTAAAATACTGGTATTCAGCTGAATCCGGTCAGACTGGAAGCTGACCCTAGTTCGGAAAAGGCTACGCAGATTTATTGAGTTTTATTCATGGTTTAAACCCATTTCGTAGATAGGGGCGCATTAGCTGAGTGTATGTCCAACTTTATCAAGGCGTCATAGATTGGCTCGACCATCCGGCGTGAAGCAAGACGTTAGCCAGCGCAAGACGCCCATAAAATCTTCTTTCTTTTTTTTCTTTCTTTTTTCTTTGTACAGTTTACAGCCTACCGTCTGTAGCTCAAGAAAAAAACCGTTTCATTGACAAGGGACACCGCGACAAGCACGTCAAGTTTCAAACGTTGCTGATGTACAATAAAACATTTTTAACTTTGCAGTTTTCGAATCAATTATAATTACTGATGACGAAAATCAAATAAAAAAACGAAGCAATTTTTCCTTGAAAACTGATACTGACAATCCAATACCTTATGGTTAGTTCTACATCATTTTTCTTTTTTCTTATTACTTGGCCTACGTTCACCCTCTCTAGACAATCAGCCCCTTACCAACCTCGATGATTTTTAATACATGTTGATAATTCAAGATGTAGTAAATAAATAAACTGCCCAGGAATAATTTTCCGGGCAATTTATTTGTTTTTAGACAATAGTGCAATGACACTTTAAAACATAAAATATGAATTGAAAATCCTTTTTTTTTCAGAACTCCCAACATTAATTTTATCGAAGGATAGTCTAGCAGATGTATTACCCGTTATAAAATCAAAAGCTATTTGTAATGAGAAATCAAAAGCTGAACTCGAATTTAATCGACTAATGGTTGACCAGTTTACCTCAGGTATGTTTAATTCTAAAAGTATATAGTATTTAATAAGCTAGTGTAAGTAACTAAAAATCAACGAGGATTTTCCAATTTTAGATAACTATGTTTCCAAAGATGTCAAAGAATCTATACTTCAAGCTTGCCCAGAGATTTGCGATACAGGTACTATGATGCCTTACAATAAATTTGTTTTTTTTCTTTTGTACAAAAAGTCATTCTAGTTAATTTCTCCCTAGAATCTCCATGTCGGTTCAGCAAAGGGTCCAAATTGAGTATCATTGTAAAGCTGGACAGTTATATTAAAAGTAAATGTGTGATATCGATAAACTTTACAAAATCGAAGTGTATGGAATAGGTGGGCGGTTTTTTTACATGTTATTTTGATTTAAAATATTTAATATAGATTAATAGAATTTGTAACATTATTACGTTCAAAAAATTTCAAGGCAATATTTTTTTTGGCCTCAAGCCTAGTTAGTATTAATATCTCTCTATCTCTCTCTCTGCCTAACCCTATCAAATCTCATTTTGAATCGACTCTTCTCGTAATTCTAAATGTTCTTATTCTAATGTAAATTTATTTCCCTAAAATAATTCGCATGTAATAATGTTACACCTAGTATCCATGGTAACCGTTTACATGCTGGTTTAGGAACGCAGTCACAAAGTCCAACATGCTCAAAGAAGTCTGCGTACGTGTTGACGACTCAATGCGTCCTACCTCCCCCTCCGCAGTGTGGAGGTCAATCGTTTACGTCACAAAGTCGTGGTAAGATTTATTGAATATAATTTACTTACATAACGCACCACCACCAAGGATATTTGTGTTCAAAGTTAGCAGGGGTTAGTCTTACTTTGTTGGGGAGTTGAAAGAAATATCAGATATAATATCGAAGTATGCAGTGTCATATGCAAAATAATAGAATAAATTTCCTCCTTTTTTACCCCACAGCGGCAAGCCCAAAAGAGTGTAATTAAAAGTTGGTTTTAATTATACACTCCCTTTGGGAAAATTCAATCCGCAACCAACTTCCCAGAGACAAAATAACACATACAATCCAGCGCGTTCTTTTTCTTTTCATTTTTTTTTCCGTTTAATTTTGTTTTTATTTGTATAAGTTTTATATATCTTGAACAGGCTCAATAACTAAAAAGCAAATATATAACCTGGGGAAGGGCGGAGCATCCTAACACAAGCAAACTATTTGCTTAAAAGGATCCTCCTCATTGTAATTAAAATAAGTTATTTAAGTTGATGCAATAAACATTTATTATTTATTATTATTTATTTATTTAATATCTGTGGTGCATTGCATACTTATGCATTCTACATATAAAACTTAAAAAAAAACTGAAACACAACTACAACAAAAACGCCAAATAGGACAAGACATCACAGACAGACAAATTAAAAGTCCGGAGTCACACGTCATGTAATTAAAGCATACATCAAACAGATTACGTGTGCTCGTTTTTATTTCAGTTATTTTGGAATTTATGATCATTAAAGGTAGGTACCTACTCACTTCTTTGGTTTTGGAATATTCAGTAGTAGTATTCAAAAACAGTAAAATTTTGGGTTTATGTAAAAAATAATCATAGGTAAGCAATATATTTTCAGAAAGTACTCTTTTAGACATTTCATTAGATAGTAAAAACAATAGGTATATTAACCTTCATTTCTTTTTCGTTAACTATTTTCATCCGCTATAAACCGCAATGTCGAGATTTTTTGTAACGTTTATAGCCAATAACCCGCGGAACAACATAACCCTTCCAACTATACTTCGTTTGTCAAAATACGACTAGTAGTTTAGGAGTTATTAGGGAAAAGATGAACAAACATACATATATACATACCTACATGCCTGTTAAAATAACTTTAACTTCTTTGGCTTTGCCGGGTAGTCTAGTGGGGTAAAAAGACGCGTCTCTTTTTTGCGAGCAAAACCGACCTTATAGCCCTATTCAACCACATTATGGTTTCTCCAGATTGTGTGTTTTTGTACGGAGAACCTCGATGTGTGGTCCACAATGTGGATTGCGACGTCGCCGCAACCCCGCTTGATCCTCTGGCCCATAAAGGTAAGTGACCATTTCTTGAATTTTCTTCATCTTAGCGTATCGAAGGCAATCTAAATGGAGATGGCCTACAATTCGGCTACGTGGTTGGCTCCATCACTAGCGTCCATCAGTTCTTGATTCAGATATATTTCGAGATAAAATGGTGTTGTTGAGATATATAATCTGATTGTCCTACTTCAAACGTTATACAATATATCTGACAAGTTATTTTTTACTTGTAAACATTGTTGGCTACTGATATAAGGTGGATTAACATTTTAATAAGAACCCTTCTTCAAAAAAAAACAAAAAGAACTGTTATCTGCTCAAAAGTCACAGACAGAATACAAGTTAAATCTCGGTTGCACAACAAGATGTTTTTAGAAAATTGATTATGTTCTCAACTCGTAGCCCGTTACCTACGCCGTAGCAATGGCATTATCACATCAGCTACGCCGAAGCAATGACATCACCACGTTAGTTCTGCTTTAGCAAAGACTCCAACACGCTACGTTGTAGAAAAAGTACTAGTGTAGTGGCAAACTGACAACTTGTAATTATTTTTTGTAGAAAGTTTATTATTAAGTCAGTATTTTAACACAACTATAAATTAATATGTCACCATTTCTTAGTCTTCTTGTCTCCAAAATTAATAAAACCATACGAGACAAACAACAAATCCTAACAATACATTTTCTCTGAAAACTAGAACTTACATAAAATAATAAATCACTCAATCGAGTTAATCTACTAATGTAGCGCACACAGCATTGTCTACAAATAACATAATTCAATTTCAGAATTGAATGTGAGACAGGACCGTGTTACTCATTCCGTGGGGCAGCTGACATCTCACTGTTCTTTGCGGGGTGGTAGTCAACGGAATCCTATTATTATTTTTTTAGTCAGCGGGGTATCCTAGCGCGCTTATTAAGGAAGTTCTTTGGTCAAAAGTTAAAGACTACTTGGTTATTATTTGACTTGATATTTGCATTAGAGACTACAGCAGTTTGGGGAGGAAATCATTTTTTTTTTGTACTATCATTAAGGTGAATGTATTTTCTTTATTGTGTTTCACTTTCCATGTAAGGAAAGAAAACACTTAAGATTTTTTGAATAAAGTTTTAACAGTTTATCTAAGTGGCTCTCATGGCTTGTTCGCAGAGATAAAACTAGCTTTTCATATTAATTAAATCCTGAAATAAGTCATGTTTATTAACACAAAACGGCAATCTTGCTTTCAACATTTTATTGAATGCTATGTGACAACCAATGGGACAAACTCACGAACCACTGGGTCCCTCTTAATGGCAATCGATACTGCGGCAGACCCAGACGGAGATGGAGGGATGAGCTGGACACCTTCAACAAGAACTGGTCCTTAGCAGCTTTAAATAGAAAGAAGTAAAAAATTAGAGTATGCTTAGATGGTTTGGTCATGTTGAGAGGATGAATGAAGGGCGACTAACAAAAGGTATTTACAAGGCAGATGTGAGTGGAAACGCCGGGAGGGGACATCCCAGGAAGACATATAGTGACCTTATTGGTCATGTTCTTCAGAAAGGTCAGGTACGCAGTACTCGCAACCGGAGTGCGTGTATGACCAGATGTATGAACGTAAACGAGGCAAAAGGAGTATGTAAGGATCGTAGCAGGTGGCGTTCTGTAGCTTTTGCCTACCGCCTTGGGAAGAAGGCGTGAGTTTATGTATGTAGGTATGTGTATGTATTTAAGTACAAAAGGAGATTATGGACGTCATTTCCTTGCAGCGGGACATCGCAGGCCTTAATAGCAGTGACAAAGTTATTAGTTCACTCTATCCATTGTGAAAGCGCAATAAGCAAATAAGACTACTAATAACATAACCCTCCCTTTTTGCTATGCCGCAGTATGCTAAAAATCTCGCTGTAATTTGTGCTTACGTCCTTTAGCTAAAGTACGACCCTATAAAATAATGGAACATAAGGTTTGTGGTAGAATGCCAGCGCCAAAACAGTATGTTATTTGCCCTTTATCATTGGGATAGTGCCCTAAAATACGCCCTCAAATACTTTAGCGCTGATTTATTAAGCGTTGGCAAGAAAGCTACAGCATTGGCAAGGAATCAACGGCTTTCTCTGTGTTTTTAAGGAAACGAGGATGTTTTGTTCATAAAGTATTTAGAATACTGACACGGCAAATCGCCATGTAAACATATATCATTTAAATTAAGCCTTTTTTTCCAAAAAAGACGAATGGAATAAAATGAATGGCGAAATCTCGGTGTACTATTAACTCTCTGGCCCGAATCGAAGTTGCTGCCCGCATGAAAAGTTTCCTTTTCCCAGATTTTATGAAACGAAACACTACCTGTACCAAATAACAATCTACCCCTCTGCATATTAGTTTTTCGAAATTTACCAACTCGTAATTAGAAGTGTTTTACAGTGAATTATTTTGGTTTATTTCTAACCTTTTCGTTTAGTATACAAAGCTCCTGCCCCTGTCGCCCTGTGGCCCTGTAGGTACCAGTCGCTGCCGGCCGTAGTGAATGCTATGGTCGGCGGCGAGGAGTCCTGGGACGCGGTGGTATCTTTCTGCGAAACAGTCATTTCGCAGAAGGAGGCTGTGGAAAGGGAGCGAGAGATCTCATCCTCTCACCCGGCCCGCAGCAGGCGCACCGGGCATCGGCCGAGGGCGGACAGCGCCCTCTTCTCTCCTCGCCTTCTTTCCTTTCTCTTCTTCTTCCGTAAATGGGTCCAGGGGCGACGGACTCGGGGACGTCTGTCGCCCTCCACATATCAAGATCCGAGGTGGTGGCGCGTAGTGTGCCACGCGCGCCCCTTTTAGGCGTCGCGAGGGGAGTCAAATACCTCACTCTTCCCGCTCGACCAGACGGGGCCTGCAGAGGCGGGCCGGCACCAGTCGGGGTTTGCGGAAGAGTAGTACGTCCCCGCGACCACAGGCGTAGGCGTGAGATGGAACACCGGGGTGGTTTTGAGTCAGTAAGAGTCTGTGACAGACCCCTCCGCCCCGCCCGAGTGCTGAGGACATCCATGAGGATTTACCACCTCGGATCAAAAAATAAAAAAGGTCAATTATTACACTGCTGCCCAAAACAGAAGTGTTATGCTTTCAGGGTTGATTATGTTGGGCACGCAACAATTGCGGCGGTAAGTCCACTCTTTAAGGAGTGGATTGAGAGACGCCATAGCGTTCTCACCTTCCACCTGACGCAGGTCCTCACCGGATATGGTTGTTTCGGGAGGTTCCTGTTCCGGTTAAGGCGGCAGGAAACGCCCGGGTGTTACCATTGTGTTGATCGCCCGGACGACACGGTGGAGCATACGGTGGAGGTCTGCCCGGCTTGGGCGGAGCACCACCGTGTCCTCACGGAGACGATCGGCGGAGGCAATCTCTCGCGTCCGGCCCTGGTCCAGGCCATGGTACGGAGCGAAAGGTCATGGGAAGCTGTCACCTCCTTCTGCGAAGCAGTAATGCTCGCGAAGGAGGAGGCGGAGCGCGTGAGGGAGAGACAATAGTTGCGTCCTCACGCTCCTAGTCGCCGCAGGAGGAGACGCCCTGGGCATCGCGAATCGATAGCCGATGGGAATCGGCTATCTGATTTTCTCGTTAAGGTGTATGCACTAAGGTAGCCCGCGAAATTCAAAAATTGCTTACATTTTTTGCAATTTGCAGGTCAGTGTCCAGTTGTATGTTGATTAAAATAAGATTCGCTATCGTAACAAATATGGCTTTACACAAATATAATCATTAGAATCAGCAATACAACTCCTTAAGTTAGAATTGGCCTCAAATGTCATGATTTCATGCAAATATAGTCGTTCAATAGGGTAGTATGAGCTTAGAGAGTTGTATTGATAATTTTTATGATTATAATTCTTTAAATATATAATTGATACGGCCGCGAATCATATTTAGATCAACATACAGACTAATACTGACCTGCAAATTGCAAAAAACGCAAGAAAATTTGAATTTCGCGGGCTACCTTGGCGCATCCCCCTTAACAAATGCACAGAAGCCTTTGAATCGGTGCGTAGCTTAGAAAATCGTGAAAAAAAGACGGCTCCATTATTTTGGAACGAAGTTCCTTATCTCACAATAAACTCTGCACACATGGCGAATGACAGTTAGACAGATTATAGTGTAACATTTTGACCGCCACGACACTTTTGTTTTTTCATTTAGTTACTCTCAAAAGTTGTTAATTTATTTTATTGTGCCTGGTATTTAATACATACCATATAGCGAAAGGAACTTTGTTCCAATCGGGTGTCCCACGACACGACACTTCTCGACTTTTTGTCTCCATCGATAGACCGAAATAATGTAATTTTCGTCTCGACGTAGCCGTAAGTTTATAATTGAATGGAATGAGATAGAATTCACTTTAATTACCTAAATAATGTACATTGTACCCGAGACTGAAATCATACGGCACGTTTTTGATTACCTACCTACACCTGACATTTCATTGAAATATCTTACGAATGTTTAGCGGAATAACTAATCCAGTCTTTGTGTAGGTAATCTATTATAATCAGTATATTCATATACAGCGCGTAGGTGTTGCCAGAATGTCTATTCAGAATTTATTATCATTTGATTAAATAGATAAGAGAAATATACTGTCAAGCAAAATTAGCCAGAATAGGCTTCATTATATACTAATAATAAAGGAGAATCGGCAAAAATTCATGGGAGCTAGGCACCAATAACATCATCAGACCAGATCGATGGTGCCATATTATTTTACTATCTAAGGACTGCATACATTTGCGAATATTCAAATTAAGACCACCAGAAATGATTCAATATTCAAGTGTTCCGTTATCTAGCGTCCAGATACGTCCTACGAAACATCGCCATAGTTTTCTTTCACACACTGATTTGAAATGAGCCGCCATATTAGTTATTGCTCTTTATTAAAACGCCTATCTAATGACATTTATATGTGGGTGTTATTGGTTGTGGGGACCATTTTGTGCGGTCGTCTTTAATAAATTATGTATGTGTAACTTTAATTTTAATTCAGCTTGATTATGGTTAACATTAAGAGCGCTTACAAGGGTCCACTAGCGCCACTCCTTTAAAAAAATATTATCTCGTGACTGAGAAGGAATTTTGAAAAACGGCTCAATACGCGACCTCGGTAAGTGTGTCTAGAATGTTTTAATACCTTTTATAAACTTTCATATTGGGACATGAAGCAACAAACTTCGATCTAAACAAAAGCGGCCACATTAATTTAGATCGTATTTTGTTGCTTCGTGTCTCAATATAAAAAGTTTATAAAAGGTATTAGAAAATTCAATCAACAATCAATCAATCGTAATCTCTTGTCGCATGGCGAAAATCAGTACTAACGCCACCATCTCGTTTTTTAATTTCAACAATTTCACAAATGTTTTATTTTATATATAATATTTTATTCTGATTTATGTAAAGTTGTTAATATCCACCACGCTGGCCCAGTGCGGGTTGGTAGATGTCACATTTCTTCGAATGTTCCGTTCTTGTACATGCCTCACTATGTTTTCCTTCACCGATTTGAGAACTCTCTTTGCTTTGTTTACTTATTGCATTGCGTGACATTGGGCGCCTTATCCGATACTGTTAACAACGACATTGGGTACAGCGATGCCCCTTTTCATTTAAGATGTTACAAAAACTAACTTTAGAACGTAGCATAATTATATGCATAATTTTGTATTGATACTTTACGACAGTCTGAATAAAGTTCGAAGATCGAAGAGTTTTAAGCATCATTCTGTCTCTGTCATCTTCAAACATTGGACAGCAACAGAATTATGTTTTAAACTCGTTTAGCGCTAAACGTGTTTAGTGATTGGCGGTGCAAGTGGGCCCTAAGGCAGAACCTTCAGGGTAGCCCGCAAAATTCAAATTTTGTTACGTTTTATGCAATTTGCAGGTCACTGTCAGGTTGTATTTTGATTAAAATAGGATTCGCGACCGTAACATATATGGCTTTACAGAATTAGAATCATTAGAATCAGCAATACATCTCATATTACCAAGTTCATATTACCCTATTGAATGACCATTTCATGAAATCATGGCATTTGAGGGCAATTCTAACTTATGGAGTTGTATTGCTGATTCTAATAAAGAGTATTCTATTCTATTCTATAATATTTTCTTATGTTTTTTAATGTTTCGTCTAGAAGTGGACGCAGTAAGATTCGACATGCCAACACTAAAGACAGCGAGTGTGTTGACATCCGAAGCCGTGGGGAGATCCCAGTCGAGCTGTCGATGCCGAAGCAGAGAATCTCATTTTAGTGGGTATTATTATAGTCCGACCGAAGGTTTAATAGCTCTAAGAAATTCAGTTCAAGATAGATAGGCCAACAGTGAATAAAATAATGTATTATTTTAACTTTCACCTAATTTATTTTGATTTAGGTACTACTGGCGACCACCGCCCCCCGCCCCCCGCACGTCGCCATTTCCATTGCGCTCTCGCGCATTCGTAACAGTTCGTTCAATTTCGGCGCTAGAAGCCTTCGGCTTCGGCCAAAACTTCGGTCCATTTTGGCCGAAGCCGAAGCTTTTGCTGAAAGTGTTTTTTTTGGCAGAAGGTGGCCGAATCCGAAGGTTCGGTCTTACACTAGGTATTATTGATGTTTATATAGAAAGATAAGTTCCTAAATCTTTTAGGTAGGTAACCTAGTATGGGCTTCTTCAAGTAAGTCATCATCATCTACCTGCATTTTCCCAACATAGTCGGGGTCAGCTTCAAGTCTAACCGGATGCAGCTGAATACCAGTATTTTACATTAGGGATTATGGGAGTATGGGATTCGTCAAGTCTCGGAAGTAAAAAAAAAGCGAGGATGACGTAGTCGGTTGTACTTGAGACTTTATTACTAAGAAATATACTACAATGTGCCGATGTAGTATTAGATATCTATCCCACATACGTATTAAAGAATCATGATTGAATTTCAGAACACGGACTGCTGGTTGAGAGAAGTGAGGAATCCCACAGGGCTTCTTCTGCGAGCTACGGAGAATCTAACGAAGGTAGCTGTTATCGTTTTAGGTTCTCTACTCTAGGGCAGGGTAAAAAGTAAAGTAACTGCGCTCAAGGCAGAGAGAACACGGGCAAAAAAGAAAGAAAATATGCTTTTTTGGTATGTGTTACAAATAAGATGGATGAACGACAGACGAGACATAGAAGGCTGCTGGAAGCAGCACGCTATATGCTGCCTCCAACAGCTTTCTTTATCGAGTCCAGCGGTCCGCACTGCGAAAGGCCACGTTACTTGGAGACGTGTCGTGTCATATGTAGGGAATGCAATCTCGAGTCGAGATTGGCAACTCGAGATCTCGCGTGAGAAGTCTTGTGTCGAGATTGGTCGTTCGAGGTCTCGTGCGGCAGCCATGCAAGCACTCGTTTTTGAGATTACCGAATCGACACTTCGCCTACTTTTTGAAGCGATTTTTTTAGTCAAAAATTCCTAAGTTTACCTAAAATTAAAACTGCCCCTACAGAGGAATTATAATCATTAAAATATATAATCAATACAACCCTCTTAAGTTCATATTACCCTATAATATGTAAATTAATAACTAATAATTAATAATTCTAACTTAGAGAGATATACTGATGATTCTAATGATTATAATTCTGTAAATACATATTTGTTACGGTCGCGAATCATATTTTGATCAACATGACACTAGACACTTTTTTTTTTTTTTTGGGTGGGAATTCTTCAAATGACCTCTCCCGCTCTGGGCGTAGCGGAAGGGCGTGTCAGACTCTTACTGACTAAAACCCACCCGTGTTCCTTCAGTTGCCTGTGCGCCAGGGCCACGGTAACTCTTTCGAACAATCCGCGACCCCGGCAGGCATCGGCCCTATCGGACCCCTTCAATGATGCTGACATCTCTTTGAGGCGCGCGTGGAACACGACGCGCCGTCGACCCGGGCCTGGTCCTTACCGGACGGCGAGCTGCCCATTGCTCGCCGTCCGCAAGCCCGTGCCTACGGTGGCCGGGAGTCGGCAATTGACTCCCGACGCCCAGGGTGTCTCCTCCTGCGGCGACTAGGGGCGTGAGGGCGCAACGATTGCCGCACCCTCACGCGCTCCGCCTCCTCCTTCGCGAGCATTACTGCTTCACAGAAGGAGGTGACGGCTTCCCATTCCCTCTCGCTCCGTACCATGGCCTGTACCAGGGCCGGACGCGAGAGATCGCCGCCGCCGATCGCCGCCACGAGGATACGGCGGTGCTCCACCCAAGCTGGGCAGACCTCCACCGTATGCTCCATCGTGTCCTCCGGTCGATCCACACAATGCCAAAAACCCAGGCGTTTCCTCCCGCCTTATCCGAAACAGGAACCTCCCGAAACAGCCATGTCCGGTGAGGACCTGCGTCAGGCGGAAGGTGAGGACGCCGTGGCGCCTCTCAAGCCACTCCTCAAAGAGGGGACTTACCGCCGCAATTGTGGCGTGCCCAGCGCTGGGTTGCGACAGTCGCACTCTCCATGCCGCCATGAGATCCCGCCGGAGCTCTGTCCGCTGTGCCGCGATTTCTCGCAGCAGCGGAGTAACGCCCCGGCATTTCGCCTCCTCGCGCCACTCCCAAATGTGCGCGAGGACTTTTGACTCCAGATCCCACGGCGGCAATCCGGCAAGGAGGCTAGCCGCCTCGCAGGAGACCGTGCGGTATGTATATATCCGTGCTCGCACGCGCATGATGGCGTCCACCGTAGAGCGCCCCCTGCGGAAACCAAACTGGCTGTCCGCCAAATCCGGCCCCACCCGCACCAGCCGCCCGACGAGGCGGTCTGCAATGACTCTTTCAAAGAGTTTGCCCACCTCGTCGAGCAGCACGATGGGCCGGTAAGCGGACGGAGAGTCCGCAGGGCGCCCCGTCTTCTTAATGAGGACCAGTTTCCCCGTCTTCCAACGAATTGGAAACTGGCCCCCCTCCAAGCATGCGCTTAGGAGCCCTCTAAGTCGAGGCCCGAGAGCCTCCAAGGCCAGGACCCAGGCTTTTCCAGGTAGCCCGTCGGGTCCTGGGGCGGTATTTTTGGCACTCAGCCTACGTACCGCCACTCTCAACTCTACCTCGGTCACCTCAGGAGCATCGTCGTCGTCGTCGGTTACGTGGTCCACAGTTGGCACCACAGGAGGCGGAGCCATGGGCGGAGGAGTATGCTCCCCTCGCGAAGGGAACAGAGCGCTCACCACGCCCTCTACAAGCTGAGGCCGGGGACTCTGCGTCGGGGGGGGAGCCCATGGGCGAATTTTCTCCCGCACCATTTTGTATGGGCGTCCCCCCGGGTCCCTGTTCAGAGTCCCCAGTGACTCCTCACGGGCCAGTCCCCTGGCCCGCAGTATCTCCGCTCGGAGGGCGGTCTTCGCCGCTCTGTAACCCTCGTACAGCTCCGCCTGAATGGCTTCCGTATCCGGAGGGCGGATACGGAGCCTGCGGTGCCTGGTGTACAGGCGTCGCGCAGCAACGCACGCCTCGCGTAGAGTTGTTAACTCCGGCGACCACCAGTACACCTGGCGCCAGGCGCGTCCAGGCTGGACACGGGGCATTGCCACGTCACATATTTCGGACATGGCCTCCCGGAACCACTCCGCCTCGTCGTTAATATCAGCAGGCCTGTCCGGTGATGACACCCAGGCCTGCACGATCGAGGCTTCCAGGAGGAGCTCCCGGTCCAGCCGCTTCAGCGCCCACCGCGGACCACTCGGGGCCTGTCGGACCAGCGCGCTCGAGGTCTGGGGGAGTCGTCAAACCGGATGTACCGGTGGTCGGAGTGCGTCTCCACCCCCTCCATGACGCGCCAGTCAATGACACGCGGCGACAGAGCGGGGCTGGCGAACGAGATGTCCACCACTGACACACCCCGCATCCGCACACACGTGGGGACAGAACCCCGGTTTAGGACGACCAGGCCTGTCTCCAGAGCCCAGTCCTCCACCATCCTGCCCCGCGTGTCCGTATACCGGGAACCCCATGCCGTGTTCTTGGCATTGAAGTCCCCGAGCACGAGCACGGGGAGGGAATGGTACCCGACGACGACGACTCTCAACTCCGCAAGGGAGTTGTGGAACTCGGCGAGAGTTCTGTTCGGGGAGAAGTATACCCCTACGACAACAATCTCCCCGAACCGTGCTGCCACGCAACCCCGTCCCCTCTTGACTGCCTCGAGCGACGGGGTACCGGCGGCGGCCGACGAAATTAGGGTCACTGAGCCGCTCAGGTCCTCCACCCAGTCATCCCTGGGCGGGACAAAGTACGGCTCTGCGACCACGGCGATGTTAATCGATCACTGCGCCATGCTCTGGAGCAACAGATCCTGAGCAGCGACGCAGTGGTTGATGTTCGCCTGGAGGAGGCGTAATGGGGCCATTATTGGCACTCCATATTAGCCCCCTCCCGAGGCCCTTGTGAGGGCCCTGCCGCGGTTTCTGCGGCGGTGACGACGATGGAGGCGGCAGCGGCTGCGGCAGTGGCGGCGGGTGCGGCGGTGACGGCGGTTGCGGAGGGTTTACCTCTGCCCCTGGGTTTGGCGG
Source organism: Griposia aprilina (assembly GCA_916610205.1). Lineage (NCBI taxonomy): Eukaryota > Metazoa > Arthropoda > Insecta > Lepidoptera > Noctuidae > Griposia > Griposia aprilina. The sequence continues at coordinate 19,748,040 of OU744288.1, forward strand.
GTGGGGCGCAGGCCTTACTCCCAGCCCGGTGATCGGCCGGCTTGCCAGCTGCCGCACATAAAAAGCAGTACGGCGTGGCATTGCACGAGCCGGCCTTGTGCCCGGGCTGACCGCAGCGGAAGCAGTGATCGCTGCGGTCCACCTCCGAGGTGCATTGCACTCCCACGTGGTTGCCCACCTGGCAGCGGAAGCACCTCAGAGGTCTGGGTTCCAGCAGTTTCATCTGCGCGGAAACCCAGCCCACCAGGAGCCTTCGGCCCTCCCCAGCAACTTTTCTGGCCGCCGACACGGGGCAGCTCACCGTAATGGCTCGCATTCCCGTGTGGTCAGGAAGAATGGTGCCCGCCCTCACCTGCTCGGCAGAGCACCCCCCAGTCCTGACGACGGCGGCCACTATCTCAGCCTCCGTCACGCAGTCGTCCAGGCCCAGGATTCGCATGTCAATGCACTTGGTGGGCCTGGAGACTCGGGCCTCGTCCGCATTTAGGGACGCCCTAAGCCTTTCGGCCAGAGCGTCAGCGGTCGGGCCGCTGGCCGCACCAGGGACCTCCAGCATCCGGGCCCCAGTCGCAGTAACCCTTACCCGGATGCCATTGGTGACACCAAGCTCTTCGAGGTTCACCGCCGCCCTCGCTTTCGTGAGCACGTCGCGGTAGGACACGCCCTTCTTCTCCGCGTCCGGCTGTAGTGTAATCACTACAGCTGCGGACTTTGGAGCGCGGAGCCTAGCCGCGACGCTTCGCTCCTTGCGCCGCTGCCGCCTCTCCTTCCTTTTGGCCGCCCTTGAAACCTTACCCGCCTTCCTCTTCTCTCCGGCTACTTGCCATTCGGCATCGGCCGGAGGAGCATTAGGAGGCGGGGGGGGCGGTCGTCGCGCCGCCAGAGCTGCGGCCCTCGCCGCCTGCGTAGGCCCCCCGCCATTCTTGGGCTTGGGAGGTGCCGACTTCGCCGCGGGCGGCCCCGCGGATTCCAGCACAGGCCCGCCTTTAGAGCGCCCCGTCGATCCTGTCTTGGCCGCAGCGGCGGCAAACGAGACCTGCCGGCTCGCCGCTAGCGGGGGGCGCAGGACAATGGCCTCCAGAGCAGAAAACCGACAATTGAAGGCAGCCAGCTCCCGCCGCACCAGGGTCAGAACCCGGTCCTCAGCAGGCACCGGCACGGGCAGGCCATGTCCATGCTGCGTCCCCTCCGGCGATACTTCCCGGGGACCGGCTGCCCGGAGGCCGGCCAGATCCGCTCGGAGCTCCTCATTCTCCTTCCGGAGAAGCTCCATGGCGGCTGTTAAGCGGGTGACCTCCGCCTGCATCTTCGACATTCCGTCCGAAGGAGGCCCAAGGTGTAAGGCCTCCGCTGCCGCCATAATGGAGGCCGTGGCAGTGGGTATGACCTTGTCTTTAGAGGACTGAATCCTCTTTAAGGCCACACCCCTGATCGCGGCTACCACGACCTCCTCAAACCTAGCCACTCGCTCCAACTTGGAGGCGCCAGCGGCATCCGGCTCACTGCCGGCCGGCACGGCTGGGCTGACTCGGCTCGGCTCACTGTCCTCCTCGGTGGTGAGCCCTCCGCTCGTAACCCGCTCGTGTACACCACCCTGCCGAGTAAATTTTCTGCGGGCGGCGTGCCTCCCTCCATCAGAGGACGACCCCTGGCCATCCCCTGATTTGGGGCGCTTCTGGTAGAGCCTTCGGTTCTTCTCTGCAGGCCCAACCACTACGCGCTCCGGGCTCTTGAATGAGCCCCTTCACCCGATGCGGCGTCGGAATCCGACCCCGCATCACTCCCCTCCTCTCCACTACTTTTTTGTATGTTTTTTGTGTTATATTTTTCCATATTTGATCCCACGAGTGTGGGGGATGTAAAAAGTCCATCCTAAGTTCACCCCCTGTCCCTAGGTAAGTGTACATTTATAACCCAACCAGAGGGTCCACTGGTACTCTGGCTGGGGGTGCGCTAGCGACTGATGGCCACCTACAACTACAAAGTTGTAGATGACACTACTCCTCAGCCATTCATACCCTCGCCACGCACCAAAACTTGATATTGGAGGATTTTTTTTATAGAGGTTATCTTCCTCGCGGCCCGGGCGGTTAAGCCAAGACCCTCGACCCCCGTCAAAAGTCAGAGACATAACCTTGACAATCTTCGGGGCTACGAGACTAACGGTGGCAGAAGGAGAGGACTCCTTCCTGCCTGCCCGGCGGCAGAGTTAGTGCACACCGAGCCCGCTCTTACTCCGCCGCTGTGCGTCTCTGCTTAAACAGAGAGACACACGTTGGAGCGTTCCTCCGACAGGATATTAGCGTACGGGCAACTAGACCCATTAGGCACACAATACCTAATGGGGAGTCATTGCCCGCACCCCAGGGTGCACCGTCCCGGTGACTGGCCTTTCCCCCAGACGCATCTAAGGGAAACTCCAGCCCACGGGCACACGGGGAGGTTTCCTGTGCTAGCACCCCATGACACTAGACACTGACCTGCAAATTGCAAAAAAGTAAGAAAATTTGAATTTCGCGGGTTACCCTGGCGCTTCCCCCTTAGGTTATAATCACCGACACTACGCATACCTAGCTACATAACGCAACAAATCAGCACACACACATCACGCACCCTATAAATCCATGAATTATTATATTGTAAATAGCTTCTCAAGAAGCATAGTATGTATATAAGTTATACACGTTCGAGATCTCGAATGAGATTTCAAGAACGAGATTGAATCTCGAATAAAATCTCGAGATTCGAGATCGACATTGCATCCCCTAATCGTATGTGGTCGCGATCCTCAGCTGAAAAGGAACGACATCAACAAGATGGCAGAGTTTACCTTTATAAAAACTGAAATCAGTCGTTGTGAAATACCTATAGCTGTTGTTTTAAAAAAAAACCTTGTTTCGTCAAAACATCGAGTTCGAGTGCCTACCTAAGTATTCAAAATGGAAAGCAAATGCTTGTATTTCTGTAACAATGACACAAGTTTTCTTTCTTTCTTTACCTATTTCTTTCTTATCTTTATTTCTAGATAAGTAGGTATAACAAATCTATATGAATGTTCTAGATTGTTGTGAGGCTTGCATGAGGAGACATCTGGTTACTTCGTGTCGTTACTACAGCAACTTGCTCACAAAACATCTGGGTCGCGTCAAACACAATTGTAAGTAGCTAACATCGTAAATTAACTGTTGTGATAAGTGGCCATTAATCTAATTTCATCACCATTTATGATATAATAATAGTCCTCCAGGCCGTATTTCGGCCATGGCGGCTAATCTCCACGGATACTAGCTTTCGGCGCGGGAGATATTTTACCTAGTGCACAAATATGTGCGGAAAAACAGGTGCACTATCTTTTTCCTCACTCACATAATCCGATGGGGCGGCACGTAAACCGACACGACCGGAGAGAGATCTGGCGCAGGACCAACGGCTTAACGTGCTTTCCGAGGCGCGAGACTGCCCCGTTGGTCTATGGTAGTAATCGCGACTGCTGAGCGTGGGTTCGTGGGTTCGATTCTCAGGTCGGGCAGTGTTATTGGGTTTTTCCAATAGGAATTTCTTAATAACAGCCCGGAGTTTTGAAGTTAGCAAGACTATGACAAGAAACAAAAAAACCCTTAATTAAATTGGAACTTAAATAATGCACGAAACTCCGACCATAGTGCATTACCGATTTTTGTTCCTTACGAAAGACGTATTCATTGGAAACAATGTTGAACAACAATCGCGCAACATTACTGCCAGCAACATAGTATGATGTTGCGGGATGTTTTTTGTTTGCCACATTTGATGTTGCAGAATGTTTTTTAAGCCTCGTATCCACTAGGCAACACTTGTCGCTCAACATGTTCGGCAACGTTGCACAACAACCCGCGACGTTGCCAACTAGCGCGCAACATGACAAGGTTATTAAACAAATGTTCCTCGTTGCTGTTCAACATGATGAGCAACATTTTGTGCGTCATTTCACGCATGAAATATTGCCTTGTGGATAGGAGGCTTTAGTTTACCATGTTTAGGGAACATTAGCATGTTACCAGCAACAATACATTACATTTTGCCGGAAACAAATTGTTAGTCGCAACACCAAAACCATGTTGCCAACACATTGTTTCCCAATGATTACGCGGCTTTATTTTAATCTCCCTCTTCGAAATAAACCAGTACACGTTCTAAAGAAAATGCGTTAATTTAGTGACGAAACACCTAGCGCCATCTATGGAGAAGATCGAGCGACAACCTCAACCCAACAATGAAGCTTGCACCATGAAACCTAGCGGCCGAAACGTGTTCGCCAGCCAAACACTCAAACATAGCCCTTATTACAATGCAACAAGGCACTTGTCTTATGGCATGCTTTCCCCTGCAACGAGCTTAACAAATATTTGTAAATACGACAAGGCTCATTTAAAGTCAGTGTATGTCATGCTATCCGCCATCGAGGGGAGGTTGCGGAGACTAAAGTTGAATTCTCCGAGTACGTATTGTCAATAGATGTCACTGTTTTAAGTTTTTCGATACCCGCCTGTTGATATGGAACAAGAGTTTTAGCAAGTACCTATGAGTTGTAGACCTTCGCCGCTGTCACTCATTCTCATTCATGTTTCTTAAAACTCCATCTGCCTTATCAAAGGCCGTGTTCTGTGTGTTCATAATAAATTGAATTTATATCGAATTGTACGTTTTCAAAACTCCAGTAGATGTCACTTGTTTCGCATTTAAACCGCATATTTTCACGTCCTATGAATTATAAAAAAAAACAGTAATTTTGATCAATGAAACTCATTTCAAAATATTTTGTCAATGTATAGTTTTCAGTGCCTGATTGCACGATAAGAAGTAAAATAAAAATCTTGGTGTTTGTAATTATGTTTTATTTGATACGATTTATACTCTGTAGCAAAATTTAAAATGTTATTTAAATTTAGTAAAGTGTTGAAATGAGATAAAACAAATGAAAGTTTATGTCCAGTTTTTGACGGAACGCGTTCTCTTACTTCACCAGCTATAAATTACACCTTTTTTTGTTTCAATGGCTGATCACAAAGAAATATAGAGATTTATATTAAATTCTACAAAGGAGCATCATGCGGACTCGTAAAAAGGTACACACGGCTACATATGAAGCTGTACATTTCCAGTTTTCGCTGACCTCGCATTGTATAGGCTTTTAGTACAATGAGAAGTCAGCTTATACTAGAAACGTATAGCTTGATATGTAGTTGTGAGTCCAAGAACTTATAAATATTTATGTGTCAGTTATTACTAAACAATATCCAATAGTAACAAGCTAGCTATAATATACAAAGGTTTGACACCCTGTGGCATATACAATTCTTTTAAATATACAATAATAATAATATATATATATACAAACATAGTATTTACAATTGAAGAGAATAAAGTGCTAAAGCATTTCTTGACAATAAAAACTGGCAACAAAATTGTTGTTTGTAGCATTTATTTTTTACATATACATTTTTTTTGTTTTTTTAATATTGCAACTTGCTTTTCGCCTCATCTTCCAAACGGAGAATAATAAAATACAACTGTGTTCTGCCCTATCAAGTTTTAATATTATTTAAACAAACACCAAAAGCGTACAGTAAAATCTTTATAATGTTTAATGTTACGGGCAAAGTTCAGGGTGTGTGAAGTTACCATTGCCCGAGCAGTCGATTTTTCAATGCTAATTCAAAATATTTAATTTCTCATAAACCTACATGGGCACTTATGAAACGTCAGATGCTAGGTGCACCGTTCCAATTGGTTGTTTCCTATGGAAAAGACCCAGAAAGAAACTCCACGGTTACTCTTATAAAAATATTGGCTCAATGCGATGTGTGATTGCTCATTTTAAACTATGAAATTAAATATAAATAATGGGGCTGTGTATTTCACATTGAGATTTATAAATAAAGTCTGCCCAGGCAATGCTATACTTGGATCCCTTTCGAGGTATGCCTGCCCGTAAGTATTCTTAATAGTTGTGCCACTTTTTTTAATAATATAAGTGTCCGCGTAGCCTAAGGAATAATCTACCACCATATTTTAACGGGGTAATCAATCAATACATTTCATAATTAACTATTGTTGGTTTATAGTAGCTTAAATATAACATTAATTTGATGTCGAACTTAAAGTTTAAAGAGACCATGCTACCATCACAATAGTCTGTATTTGTTTGCTTAAATTATAGTCGATATAAAAATACAACAAAAAAAAAAAACAGTTGACAAAATATAAAAATGAATGTAACACGTAAGTTAGTACAAGCGATAATAAACTTTAATACGTTAACATAAAGTCTAAAATAAAATGCACCTTGTTTTAACATATAACAGTATAATATAGGCGTAAAATTCAGTCAGTACATAAAACTAATTCGTATAATATTGTGTTAAGTACAGCTTTCACAGAGTTTGCGTAAAATATTACAAGCGTAATAATAATAAAATCACATTTAAGCCTTGACTAAGGTGTATCGAGTACTTATTCAAAATGGGAAAAACTTTGCATAATTGCATGTGTGTGTGCTAAACACATGCAATTAGTATCAAACCAAGATAACTACCGAGACGACGACTAAAGGCTCGTGCACACTGGCGCGACGCGACAGCGTACACAAAGGCACCGCGTGCAGCGCGACGGGCGGCGTCTTCATGTCGGGCTGTCGCGTCGCGCCAGTGTGCACGAGCCTTAATAGAGAAGTATTGAAGAAAAAGGCTTGATGTTGTGCCGACATATAAATTGGGATAAGAACAGCGGGGTAACTGCATAACACACTAACAGTAGGAATGGCTTTCATTTTGACAGTTCAACAACATTCATTGCGTTATTTACGTTGTTGAGCACACAAATTTTTCGAACATATGAAGCAATGGATTAGCAATAGGCTTCAAAATGATTCCGATTGTGATTGATAGTGTGTTATGCAACTAGGATGCAGAAGAATAATAAGTATCAAGCCAAAAGTAGCATGGAAGTGATCATACTGATATCATAATGTTTAACCATCGAATTGATGTGCAGGAACAACCAAATAGCGCTTATGGTAAATGGCGAAACTATTCAATATATAAAAGACTGCGATTAGGCGAACACTAGCCATCAAATTATGATTTTTTGACTGTCTACTGTATGTCCTTGACAATTTCTTCATATCCTTGCACATGCAAGTAAGCAAGCATAATCAGCTTATAATCTTCCCACTGCTGGGACACAGACAAGAGGGAGTGAGCTGTTATCTACCAGGCAGCCCCAGTGCGGGTTGATAGATGTCACATGTCTTCGAATTTTTCGTTCTGAACAAACCGGTTTCCTCACGATGTTTTCCTTCAACATTTTGAGAGCTGTGGTGATTAAATTATCGAACCCGCGACCTACAATACGTAAGTCGGGACCGTTACCACTGGGCCACCACTGCACATACTATTTTAAAATAAAACATTACCCGTCTTATTCATAATAAAGCCATTCGCTTCATAAACCTATTTTAGTTATAGAACTGTTTTGTCCCTTTCTGTCAAGTTAAAATGAAGTTTGACAGAAAGTGACAAAACAGTTCGATAGCTAAAATAGGTTTATAAAGCGAATAGCTTTAAATTATTAATAAGGCCCTAATATTTTAGCGAATACACCTTAGACAAAGCATTACCTAACTATCCTTAAGATTATAACAAATAATAATTTACAATACACGACTCTTCTATCACCAAAAACCTCGATATCCCTGTTCACCGTTACCTGCACCGAGTGAACGCTTGCAAGCGATTATGACCCTGATTGTCTTCGCAATAAACACTATAATGGTTTGGCACGATACTCCTCCACATACACTTTCAGTTTAATCACAGACCATCCAATGAATCCTGAAACAATACGTTTTTCTCATTAAAAAACATGCTTCTTACTTTTAGGCCCACTTGCACCGCCAATCACTAAACAAGTTTAACGCTAAACGAGTTTAAAACATAATTCTGTTTCTGCCAAATGTTTTAAGAGGACAGACACAGAATGATGTTTATACTTCTTTAGCGCCCTCTTAGTTCAGATAACCCTATTGAAAGAGTATTTTGCATGAAATATCAATCAATAGGGTTATATGAACTGAAGAAAAAAAAATCCCTATAAAAACGAAAATGAGGACTAAGCAATTAATTTTTAGAAATTTGACCCCTAAAGGGGTTAAATAATAAGGTATCAAAGTTTGTATGGAATTTCGTCGTATTTGTCGATAGGAAATCCCATGCGGCGGCCACACGGCTTGTATTCTAATAAGTTCATAAACTACTCACTTCAGACACCTTTCTCAGACCAAAGAAGTAGGTGTAAAAACGTGGAGTAGCGAGTTCCATCCGCAGTCGGCTATCTGATGTGGCCTCAACGCGTTCCAGGCCAGTCCATTCGTGAATTACAATACTTATATGTTTGTATAAGGACTATGTAAGGATTGTAGCAAGAGGCGTTCTATAGTTTCTGCCTACCTCCATGGGAAGAAAGCGTGAGTTTATGTATGTATGTGTATGTTTCATAGATATACTCACTTCAGAACCATTCTCAGGCCAAAGACCTAGGTGTAAACACGTGGACCAGCGAGTCCCATCCGCAGTCGGCTATCTGATGTGGCCTCAGCGCGTTCCAGTCCAGTCCATACGTGAATTCTGAGTGATGCCTTATCGTTTCTAGAGGCTCACAGCCGCGTTTGAGGTCCCATATCCTGGGGAAAATGAGATTTTAATGAGTAAATGGTAAGCAAGGGTTGCGACATGTTGAATTTATTTATTTAACTATTTATTGTCATCATTATTTGCCAAAAAAAATCCCAACTAGGTATTTTTGGGGTCGGCTTGTAGCAGTACAGCTGAATACCAGTATTTTACATGGACCACACGACACACGATACACGATACCCCTTGGTAGTTCTCAGAATTTCGGGTTTCTGACGACCCGTAACGACTGTCGTAGTTCCACGAAAGACAGCCAGGACTAACGGCTTAACATGCTTTCCGAGGCACGGAGGGGTCTCGGTATGTAAAGATGGTCACCCATCCACCGGCCGACCAAGGCAAGCGTAGCTAAACCTGATCAATCAGCCCGTTCAGCTGTCATTACTTAGCCAGGAGCCCCTAAACATTTTATTATACACGAAACAAAAGGGACAAACATTTATTTAAAACTAGTGTACAATAGGCGAGATGCGCGATTTTTTTTCTTGATGCATAGCTAACCGCTTATAATTTTGTACGCAATACCAAAAACACTATAAATTTTACCATAAAGACATCTACTGCTATAGTATTTTTTTATCTCACGAACCGACACGCGCTTTACTTGTGGTTAACAAGAGTAAAAACACGCTGTGAAAGTGTAAGGGCAGAAGCTCTCGGTATCGGTACCGTCCGAGACAAAGGCTAAGTCGGGTGTGTGTGTGTGTGTGTGTGAGGGTGCGTGTTTGTGTGTGTGTGAGGGTGCGTGTTTGTGTGTGTGAGAGGGTGCGTGTGATTGTGTGAGGGTGCGTGTGATTGTGTGAGGGTGCGCGTGGGTGTGTGTGAGGGTGCGTGTGTGTATGTGTATGTGTATTTGTGTGAGGGTGCGTGTGTGTTATGTGCTCACGCTACTCTTCTTCAAGCACACATTCACAGTGTGTTTGTACACTTGGTAAACACAAGTAAAGCGCGCGTCGCTTCGTAAGATAAAAATACTTGACGTTACTAATACTTCTTTACGTTACTCGCTGTGATGCCCCAGATCTTAGGGCGCTTCATTCTCAAGAACGATGTTGCAGGATCAAAATCAGGCAAGTTAACGTATACCAGTAAAGCTTAAAGAAGGATACATTGAAAGAGGTTTTAATAATTACCTTGTAGTAAAATCATAGGATGCAGCTGCTAAAATGGACGGCGAGTGAGGAGAGAACTGTACTCTTCTTACTGCACATTCACATCCTGAATTAAGAGATACAATACATTAAAATAACAAGAATAAGAATGCTAGGAAACAACTTCTATTAGTAAATGGTACACATAACATAAACTCACGCCTTCATCCCATGGGAGTAGGCAGAAACTACAGAATGCCACCTGTTACGATCCCTACATACTCCTTTTGCCTCGTTTACGTTCATACATCTGGTCATACACGCACGCCGGTTGTGAGTACTACGCACCTGACCTTTCTGAAGAAAATCACCAATAAGGTCATTATATGTCCTCCTAGGGCGTCCCTCTCCCGGAGTTTTCATTCACGTCTGTCTCGTAAATACCTTTTGTTAGTCGCCCTTCATTCATCCTCTCAACATGACCAAACCATCTTAGCATACTCTTTTAAATTTTTGTCACTACATCTTCTTTTATTGGTAAATAGTACTATTTTTATCAGTCAATTGCATTTGCACTTCATTTTATGATCCTCAAAGAAATTTATTACCGTTCATGAAGTAACACATAACATAACATCACGCCTGTATTCCCCGAAGGGTTAGGCAGAGGTGTACCTATAGCACACCCACATTTCGCCAGTTAAGTTTAAGTCCTATGTAACAGGGGCGAGCCTATTGCCATCAACCGGGCACAAATCCAGACTCCGGGCTGCTACTGAGAAATTCCAGATGGAAAAACCCGATAACACTAAGGAAGTATGAAGTAAGTATATTGTTTTAAATCATCTAATGGGTGACAGTTACCAATACTTGTGGAAACTGTCCAGCTAGTGTTTGGTGATGTCATATTTACAAAGACTATGTAAGAGTATGTGATGTGAGTATCCTAAAATATACAGGTTGGCGGGGACATCGACGACAACCTGTTACCATTAGTACATGATACTGGATCCCCCTGCGTAAAAATATTTAGTCGGTTATTTAAAAAAAAACTTTTCTATACATTTTGACCGCGCAGGTACACACAGCTACATACTACGCTATACATTTCCCGTACAAGCTGATCTCTGGCATTGTATAGTATTTCCGTACAATGGGAGGTCAGCTTACACTGGAAAATTATAGCTGGATATGTAGCCGTGTGTACCTATTTTATTTTTGTAGGAGACAGCAGTTTTTTTTTTTTAAATAACCGACGTGACATTTCGGGATCCAGAATCATTTACTGAATTCATCGTAACAAGATGTGCGTCGATGACCCACCCTGCCGCCCTATATGAAACAGAAACAAAAAATATATATTACCTTTGAGAGTAAACATAGGTGAGGTGAGCCTCCTCAGGTCCCACCCTCGGATGAGACCGTCAGATCCAGCCGTGGCGAGCGCATGCGTTTCTGTTCTACTCCAATCACAAGACAGTACCTGGAAATTCAATGAAATTGTTAGAACATGACATTTGTTGAAAGAGCCCAGTGGTAACGGCCCGGCTGTTACTACTGGGCCAGCGACCACGACCTACAACGCGTAAGAGTAGTCAGCTAGGAAACGCCGACCTCATCTTGTTTAAAAAATATGACTGACATGTAAAAGTGCTTGTACAAACATACTTACAGAAATGAAATCATTTAAGTCCAGACATATTTTTTTAAACTTGAGTTCGGCGTTTCCTATCTGACTACTCTGAGAAGATAGGCCGAAACAAACTCAGAGGTCACAGTCTCTTTTAAAGTCCAGACATAATCTTGGGCAGATCATGTGAAGACCATGTAGATTGGTATCTGATATAGTATCTTTTGAGGAAAGAACCACACAGATTGAGTGAACCTGTCCAGTCAGTGCACGCATTAGTCAGTAAACGTGCAGCTCAACTCAGAACTTAAAGAGCTCAACGATCCGACGAACAATACCAAAGAAAAGACATTCGTGTAGGCCGCATAAATTACTCAAACTGTCAGATCATGATTAAAACTAAATGAGAAAAAAAAACAATGACCCACATAGTCCTCACATTCACAATAATTAAAATAACATAATACTTTACAAGTAAATACTCATTTCATTATCATTGTTTACAGCGTGGGGCTACAATGGCGACATTAATTTAACACATAGGTAGGGCTAGTGGCCAGTAACAATAAAAAATATTCGTGAAACACAAAATACAAATAATCAAAACAAAAAAAGTGTTAACAGTGTGTGCCTCACGGCTACGCCAAAAAGGTTCATTTCAGCATTAATCAAATCAAATATCAAATCAAATCATTTTTATTTCAAGAATACACCCATATTGAAATTAAACCAAATTATGTACAAATAAATTATTAAAAATATTATAAAAATAAATGATTAAATTAATACAAAAACTTTCTTATTAAGTATATTTTTATTGTTACTGGCCACTAGCCCTACTCATGTCTTAAATTAATGTCGCCATTGTAGCGCCACGCTGCGCTGTATATAAAATTCATCAATGTCAATTTACATTATACTCTATTAAAAACACCATAAGACTCCAATTACCTCAGCATCATGCGCCTTCACAACCGCAGCAGGTCTGGAAGGTTCGGTACACGTCCATAGTTTGAGGTGTCCATCTCCGGACACTGATGCGAACGTCGCCGGCGAGTGAGGCGAGAAAGCGGCAGTGTAAACCAGTTGAGAATGACCCACGAATGTGCTGAGGCATGCTTCAGATTCAGGGTCCCACTGAAATGGTCATATTGGATTAGGGTCATAGGAGAAGTTTTGGGTTACCTATATGAGTTGTTTTGTCTCAAATTATGAAGGGTTAATGGGGGTAAATTGGGTTAGTAAACCAAATGGTGTTACAGATTTGAACATGTTTAAAAAGCATGAAATCTGCTAAGGAGTACTTATAATAAATATGGCAATGAAAATTTATTTCATAAAATAAAAATCAGTATGCGAAAAGTGGGTGTGCTATAGGCACACCTCTGCCTAACCCTTCGGGGAATACAGGCGTGATGTTATGTATGTATGTACAAATCAGTCTAGCTCAAAGCTCGAATCATCGAGGTCACCGTTGGTTAATATTTTTATATTATTCTTATTATTACCTCCTTGTGCCCCTTGGTTTAGAATACAAGCTATCATTTAGCAGTGCACTCCTCTGTTTGCAATCATTCTCAATTATAATTAATTTCATACTACATACACTGCATTTACAGTTCAAAATAAACAAAACTTGCCAACATTACTTAATGCTTTATTATTCATAAATGAACAACTAATTGTATACCGTATTAGTTTCTTGAATCATCAAGGCCACCAACAGACTGATGAAAATATTATAATAATAGGTCTTTACCTATGAAATTGCCGTTTTGTATGAAAAAATTTAAACGATTTTTTTTCATGAATTTTTTATTTGTATTAATCGAAGTAATCACCCATGCAATCAATGCATCTTTGCCATCGCAGTGGCAGTTTATTGATGCCCTTCTTAAAGAAATCAGCTGGACGGGAGGCAACAAATTCTTCAAAGGCATTTTGTACTGCCTCTCGGGTATTAAATTTTTTTCCCGCCAAGAAGTTATCCAAATTCTGGAAAAAGTAGTAGTCTGTAGGCGCAAGGTCTGGTGAGTAGGGCGGATGACGGAGAGCTTCCAACCCCAGTTCTTGCAACTTGGAGACCGTCTGCTGTGCAGTATGAGGTCGCGCGTTGTCGTGCAGGAGCAGCGGAGACGAGCGATTGACCAATGCTGGTTGGAGATGCGCCAGCTTCTCCATCATTGTGTTCAGTTCTTCACAGTACACATCTGCAGTAATGCTCACCCCGTTTGGTAAGAAGCTGTGATGAATCACACCGGCGCTAGACCACCAAACAGTGACCATCACTTTTCTAGGGGTAAGTTTTCGTTTAGGGCATTGTTTAGGTGCTGAACCAGGATCCAACCAACTTGCTGAGCGCTTACGGTTATCAAACAGAATCCATTTTTCATCGCAGGTAACAATGCGGTTCAAAATTCCTTCATTTGTGTGTCTGTTGAGCAGTGCAAGGCACGTCTCGACGCGTACTTCGCGCTGGCGATCATTGAGTTCGTGGGGCACCCATTTGTCAAGCTTTTTTACCTTGCCAATTTGACGCAAATGGACCAATATTGTTTTGACGCTAACGTCGAAAGCTGCTGCTAATTCAGCCGTAGATTGTGTATCATCAGCTTCCACAATCGCCTTTAATTCGTCATTGTCGACCAAAGTCTTCGGACGACCGCGAGGTTCATTTTTCAGGTCGAAATTTCCAGAACGGAAGCGAGCAAACCAATAACAGGTGGTGCGTTGGTTTGTAGTGTTAGCTCCGTAAACGTCGTTGATGTTGCGTGCCGCTTGTGCCGCGTTGCTGCCACGACGGTACTCATATTCCATAATTACTCGAATTTTTAACGTATCCATGATGACGAAAAATATTGAAATGCGATGAAAATGTAACACTAATCAATAAAAAAATGACTACTTTTAGAAAAAAAAAACCATGTTTTTAAAATAAAATTAATTTGAAATTAGAATTCTTAGCCAAACAAAAATTATTTTGATTTGAAATGGCCAGTACTGCAGAACGGCAATTTCATAGGTAAAGACCTAATATTAAAGAGCATAATATACCCGCCTTGTCCTCTTAGCTTAAAGTATTCAAGTTATCATTAAGCAGTGCATGTCTCTATTAGTAAGCAATTATAATCAAAACATTTCAACATCATCACCACCCACAGCCTGACTTCACCCACTGCTCGGCACAGCCCTCTCATTGCTTCGCATTTTACAATCTTTAAACGATTTTAAATAGTGTACACAGTATTTAAAGTCTATATTACCAAGCCGCGTACAGCAGCTTGACCGCAGGCGTCTTCCGCGACACGTGATCGTTGTCGAAAGTATGCTGCGACGCGCGATCGGCTCCGTGGGCCTGTCGTCGTATCGTCGTATCGTCAACACGGTAGGAATGAAACTATTTGACTAGGCGCAGAAACGCAAGCGACGCTTCGGAGCCGATCCTATGCGTTGACATCCTGCCGGACGCGATCGGCTGTCGTCGGCTCCGTCCGTATCGTTTCCGATCCGATGCGATGCGAGCCGTTTGGTGGAAATCATCCTTAACAATAACTCATTTGCTACTCACCAACTTAACAGTAGTATCCCAGCTCGCACTCAACAGATGAGTCCTAGGCCAGTCCACGGAGCACACCTCGCTGGTATGTGCCCTCAGCACCCTTAGCGGAGCTGCACAGCCCACCCTCCACACTATGATAGCACCGTCACCGGCGCCGCAGGCTGCTGCACTCTCTGTTGTGCCTGACCATGTCTGAAAAATTGTGGACATGAATATCAAAAAATCTGTAGTAAAACACCTACTGCTATATATACAGGGTGTAAAGGACATCAACGTGCAAACTGTTATCATGAATTCAGTAAATGATTCTAGGCCCACCAGCTTTAAAATTTTTTGTCAGTTATCTGCTGTTTCATAACACTTTGACCATGTAGGTATTGCACAGCCGTTTATTTTAATAACTGACGAAGATTTTCAAAGCTATTCAAGGAACAGTTTGCATTGCAATGTCTCATACACCATGTATTCAGGGTGGTAGGGATAACGATTCTGAACTCCCCTTCATTAAAATTTTTCATTGGTCATTAAAATTAAAATTTGCTCTGCCATATATTTTGACCACATGGTATTGCACTTTTCTATGAAAGAGATTTTTTTTGTTTTTATAACCAATAAAAACTTTATACGCTAGGGGGTCTAGAACCATGTGCTGAATTCCTGGTTTCAGTTTGCGCGCCAATGTCTTTGCCACCCTGTATATGATGAAAGCACGTTCATAAGCCAGGTACTGAGTAAAAATATTACTAAAAGCATTATCTTTGATTTAAGTATCAAGAGGACTTATACCAAAAACTACAACCCCCCCTTTCTGAAAGGATATTGTTATTATTATATTGTGAAACATTTATTGACTTTGAAAAAACGGTAACAGCTACTATGAGATTAAACAATGGACTTACTAATCAGGAAGGATCTAGTAGGTGTTTGTCACCTTATTCTGCATGTATAAGACGCTATTTTCTGGAAAATAGCCACATGACTAGCTATTCAGCAACATGTCAAATTGCACAGTTGAACAAGCATTGTCTAACTAAATACGTCAAGGCAACATGACTGCTGAGAAATTAGAACAATGCCTGTTGAAGTATTGAGTAACAAAATGAAAATGACATTAACCCAGATTTAATTTTTAAACCCACAATACAAACCGAATGGCATACTAATCCCACCCGTGACACAGTTGTGGTAAATCTAACTAAAGTTAAAAATCTTTAATAATAGAACCATACATTCTCTAGGTGTTGTTCCTCATTGATTCATACAGAATTATTTTCCATTGTAGAACACTGTATCATTTTTTTGCAGGTAAAATACAATTTCTGACTTAAACTAACTGAAAGTAAACAAAGAAACCCTCAAAGAAGAATTCAATTGCTTGTTTACAATTTGTGTACCATATATATGTGCATTTAAATACTCAATGTGTGTAATATGGCTACCCGTTATAACAATATTATAGAACAAAATTTTAATTTATTGTAGTTGATGTATATGTCATCTTTTTGAGGCTGACTGTACAATGGTATACCATACCAACATTAATACACATTGTAACTAGGATACTACAATAAGTAAAATAATTTAACATAGTCCCAAATCTAACCTCTTGTTACATGAAAAATCCCATACTTAAATTAACCAGGAACTTAACTCAATTGTCTATAAATAAATAAAGTAATGCTAACGCAAAAGTAATCCAATTATTTGATGATGCAAATGTTAAGTAGGTAGGTAGGTAGGTATGTATATGTGTTGTGGGGCTTCTGTTTGTGAATACGGAGCTGTTTGTTTTTTTAATGATATTCTCTTGGTTATTTTTAGGACTATGAATATGGAGACTGTATAAAGGCAATGTTATTGCAGTGATATGCTTTGTAAGATGTCTGAATTATAATAATAATACATAACTTTAGGCTTATGTACTTTATTGTAGAAGATGTATTACTTACTCTTTTCTAGTATTAGAATTCATACTTAATATTTACTAGTTAAAAGAAAATTAGAATTGAGATATGTCATTTTAGAATTGATAAAAGAAGAATTTTAGAGGATTAGTGTAGGTGATAAATTGTCCAGCAATATATGACTACAATTTAGTAGCTAGATAAAAACCAACATACCACATCAAACAGTCCATCGCTCCACTCTAGTTTCTGAAGTTCAATGAGCGTGCTACCATCAGGAGACAGCTCTAAGAAGAACAAGGTTCCACCACCAGCTAAGCCGTAATACTGGCTGGTTGCAACCGCTAGGGTATCCGGCCTTGTCCGAGAAAAACGGACGCTGTAGCCGTGACGGCCAGGCGTCAGGAACGTTGGCATGCTGATGGTATAGCTAAAAAAGAAAAAGAAACAGTTCTGAAAAGCATCTAACAATAAGCTGCAGAAACACCGTCAATTTAACTTACAATTTTCCAACCCAACACGTCACATTGCTTTTCATAAAACTGTATATATACTAAGTTAGGTATCTAGGTCAAGTTGTATTAGAATCCTATTAGTTTTCGCTGTGTAAATAATATTATAATCCCTAATTAACGCTACATAACCTTTCGAGGCTGTCACAACAAATGTCAATTTTTGACGTTTGGTAACGCAACGATTTCTCACCTAAACTTAGTGAGGGGACATCAAATCGATTCCAATGCGAGTATGCGTCATACGGCTTAAATCTTATTAGTACGCCTACGAATAAAATCCTATTAGCCGGTTAACATATTCTGCAGGAAACCTCACATGTTACCTATATATACGCCACATTTCCTGAACCAAATCATTTCTGGTGAACACCTCAACCTTCACACTCAGTTTATTCAAACTAACAACTTGAATAAGTTATTTCTTCTAACTTATTTCCCTTTACTCATCCCTTACTACAAAATCCAACAAAATGTTGGACTACTTCGCTTTGGCGTTTGTGGTTGCAGTAAAAGTATTTAAGAAAACTACTCCAAATGGAAAAGTTACGGTTTACCTTGGCAAGCGTGACTTCATTGATCATATGGATTACTGCGATCCCGTAGATGGAGTTGTGGTGGTGGATACCGAATACCTGAAAGGAAGAAAAGTTTACAGCCAGGTACCTACCAAAAGTGCAGTGTTCAGTGAAATTTAAATAAAAAGTGGAGTGTGAGGACATCAGTTTTAGCCTAATTTTGTTACTTGTTCTTGTTCAGCTCGTGACCACGTACCGCTACGGTAGGGAGGAGGATGAAGTGATGGGATTGAAGTTCTCCAAGGAAATGGTGATCGGCCAGGACCAAGTTGTACCAATGATCAACTCTAAAATGGAACTAACACCTGTGCAGGAGAAGCTGCTGAAGAAGCTTGGGCCTAATGCTTTTCCTTTTACTTTTAACTTCCCTGAGCTCGCCCCAAGCTCGGTAAAACATTATTTTTTGATAATTTATTCACATTTTTTAATGACATTAAAAAGGATTACTAGTAAAAAATAACTTTACTCTTTAGGTAACACTACAGCCCTCTGAAGAAGATCAAGGCAAGCCCATGGGCGTGGAATACTGCGTCAGGACTTACGTCGCTGAACAGGAAGACCAGAAGAGCCACAAGAGGAGCTCAGTCACCCTTGCCATCAAGAAGGTATTTAAGAAACAATTAGATTCCAACACGGAAACTGTTTGGGGTTTCAGACTAGACAAATGATCTGTTTATCTTTTATACAG
Source organism: Griposia aprilina (assembly GCA_916610205.1). Classification (NCBI taxonomy): domain Eukaryota; kingdom Metazoa; phylum Arthropoda; class Insecta; order Lepidoptera; family Noctuidae; genus Griposia; species Griposia aprilina. The sequence continues at coordinate 19,766,731 of OU744288.1, forward strand.
CTTCAACATGCTCCAACTTCCCGTGGACGTCGTCTCCCTAGCTCACTCGTGAGCAAGGGATTCACTTTCAGCAATGGAAAGATCAACCTCGAAGTCACTCTGGATAGGGAGATCTACTACCACGGAGAGAAGGTCGCCGCCAACATCATCGTGTCCAACAACTCCAGGAAGTCTGTCCGCAACATCCGCGCTATGGTTGTGCAGCATGTCGAGATTACCATGATTAACTCCCAGTTCAGCCGTCACGTGGCTTCCTTGGAAAGCCGCGAAGGATGCCCCGTTACTCCTGGCGCCAGTCTGTCCAAAACATTTTACTTGGTGCCTTTGGCTCGCAGTAATAAGGACATTCGTGGTTTGTATAAATAATGCAACATTATTCTGACACTTTGATTTGACCATCTTCTGGAGTGGCTGTTTCTAATTTAATTGCTTCAACAGGTGTGGCTCTGGACGGACATCTCAAGGAAGACGACGTCAACTTGGCCAGTTCTACCCTTGTACCTGAAGGCAAATGCCCAGCTGATGCCATTGGTATCGTTGTCTCTTACTCCGTAAGGGTCAAGTTGAACTGCGGAACTCTTGGAGGAGAACTCGTTACCGATGTGCCTTTCAAACTGCTCCACCCGGCTGAAGGTAAATTTTCTTAAAAATCTGTAGGATGATCTTAGGTAGATAGTACCTGGTGAACATTTTTAACATGTTTCGTTAAACTTTCAGGCTCTATTGAACGTCAACGCTTCAATGCGATGAAGAAAATGCAATCCATCGAAAGACACCGTTACGAAAACTCTCTTTACACCAATGAGGAAGAAGATAACATTGTTTTCGAAGACTTTGCTCGTCTTAGGATGAACGAGCCCGAGTAAAGCCTAATTTGAACTCAACAAAAAAATCAGAAAAAATATCAGAAAATACAAAAAAAAATGTAATCAAGCAAGTCAGTATCAGAGTATTTCATTGTCATTAACATCAGACGAAATATATAGGATATAAAATCTTCAAATAGATCAGCAACAACACGATCGCATCTTATAACTTAAACTGTAAACGTCATTTTCATCAGATGTTGTGTATTCAATCATTCAGTTTTATTACTTTATTCTACTAAAATATAAAAATGTATCAACTAATCATCATAAAGAACACATTATACTCTCGTGTTTAAAATTGTGCGAATATAAAAAAGATTTCTGTACCTTCCTGTAATCCTCTTAAATAAATTAAACTTCACCAGAAATTCTCGACTTTTCTTACACCCTCGACTTTACACTGATTCTAATAGTTCGAAGTATCTACTAGCACGTCTTGTACACCACTGACATAGGACTGAAGATGCAATCCAACCTACATGCGTTTTTGCATAATCTATTGTTGCTCGATTAAAAGGGGTTTTGATTTCCCCGCCCTATTTGGTACCCCATGCATAGATTATAAAAGACGATTATGCAAAGGCGTTGTAGATGTCACCCACGGTCCGGTCATGTGCATTCGGCTTATAATTCAAGCTACTGATCATAACTAAAAAAACTTTTGAGTTGGTGGTGATTGTGACTTGCTTAAAACATAACTGAGAAACAGTTTTCATACATTAAGATAGACATTATTATTATTCTCTTTTATCACACCTAAAAGATTTCATAAACACAAATATAATTTTAAATCGAGATCACTGCTATGCATGAGATTTTAGCCTATGGGACAATAAAAGTAAGTTAGGTAGCCCCAGGTGGAATGAATCCCTACATTGACATACTTAATAGTACCGACTTAGGTTGGTATTTACATCAGCCTGTGATGAAAATTGAAGAATAAAAGTAGACATTACTTGGGTAGGACAGTATAGGTGATATCTCATAATCATACTCCTGTTCCTTTTTTTTTCAATGTGTTTCGCGCTGCTCGTCCTTATTTTAAATAGGTAGGCATCGATACGGTACACCTCTATCAGTTAAATCATTCTTATACCACCCATCGTTTTCATGGTCTCGCTTATAGTCATACCTACTCAAAACTTTTCTCACCTCATTCCTTCCAGTCACTTCAAAATCGGAATAATTGGAAACCATGATCATCCAAAACGATGCCGGTGGGTTTGTGTTCACAGTAGGTACCTACATGCCTAACGTGGAAACCTTAACTACAGCTTCCTACAACCTATCAATGAACTGGTACAACTGTCTGCTTACAGTTATGTTCCCATTACCTAGGGATCAGTAGATAAAATAGGAATTCTCTTGGATGAAATTCCATAATGTCTAACAAAACAGTTGCGTATTGTATCAGATAGATTAGAAGTTTATTTGTGGGAACCAACTCGTTTTATCTACCTATTAAAGAATTTGTCCCGTTGTTCTACTGTCCACAAAACTTACTCGTTTACCCGTTTTCGAGCACAAATCTTTATTTACTTATTTGGGATCTCCAGCAAGGGATACACAAAATATAAATGACAGTAATCAAAAAGGTTCTTTTGCGAGTGTTCTTTCAATTACAGGAGACCACAGCATGCACATTATTTTTATTGCGGCTGTTGTACTACATGCCATTATTACTTAAAGTTGGTTTCGTCAGACCATACAATGTCACCCGAAAAATTCGGGTTCCGGGCAACTTCTCCTAACATGTTTTGAAAAAAATGTTGTCGTCTCTCACGATCTCCAGGATGCAATTTTTGAACCAACCGACCATCACGAACCGATCAACATTTGGACGTAGTTAAGCAGAAAGGACTCAATCCACACATTGGCCAAAATTGAGTTAGGTATGCCATCGTACTCCTGAGGGTCGAATCTATCATGTAGTGAAAACCCTATTTTTAAAATGTACACGGAAACTAGTTTTTCTCGCTACCCCGACTCAACCCACAGTATGAATAGCACACAAAATATATTTGCTGAACGAACTCAGTCCGCTTGAATTGTTTCTGAGTATTGTAAAATCTATGAGTATGTTCTTAAGGTCAATAAACCTGAATAAACTCAAACAGTTTGGATCCTTCCTAAGAATTAGTTTTGATTGGAAATATTATTTTATCAAATATCTGAAACGACTCAAACAGGTTGGGTCGTTTCTGTGATATATGTTTACTGACATAAAATATTTCTTTTTGTTTATCAGAAACGACTCAAAACACTTGAGGTATTTCAGAAAAACAGCTTTTGATGAACAGCACATTTAATATCAATTATCCTAAATCGACTTAAGCAGACTGAGTCGTTTGTAAGGAATAGATGTAATGACTGACACAAATACATTTAATAGAATTAAAACGACTTAAAACATTTGTGTCATTTATGTGTTATAAGTATTAATCATATTTAATCAATTTCTATTTTAATTGGAAGGACTCAAACTACCTATCTCCTTTATGTGAATCAGGCCAAGTATTGTAACGAGTTTGAAAACAATTGTCTGAAATAAATTATTTCGTTTTGCGTTGTTTTGATGTATTAAAAATATGACCTATAATACTTTCCAGAGATATTTTATAGTGGCAACATTTTTTTGGTAAATTACTCTCAAAAACTTGCAACTCTGCCATTTTCTCGCACTCTTGACTGGTGAACGCATGTTTTGTTTTATTTCGTTTTTATAAGTGAAACAAAACAAGTGAATTGAGATGCGACGAATTGATCGAATTTTGTTTAGTGCCTTGGGACATGGGATTAACGAAAAGACTGCGTTATTAGATGGTAAGTAATGTTTTTCACCAGGCTCATTTCTAACCTCAAAAGTATTTTGCTCTTTCATATATGGATACCTAAGTAAATGGCGATAAGGAAGATACTGTAAAGATTCCTTATCACTATTTTATTGTAATCATAACTTAGACTGGTTCTAACGATCTGATGTAGCTAACATATTACAATGAACAGAGAGCGACTCGGAAGAGATTTCTGCGGCGAAGACCCCGGTGCAGGCACCTGCTAAGGATGACGTATTTCCATCAGGTACATACAATACCTATTTTTATTTTATACATAGCTAACTAATATTTTTAGGGTTCCCTACCCAAAGGCATATATTGTTCGCAGAGATATAACTTTGTTTTTCATAGACTTTCTGTGAAGAAACTTAATTTTACTACAGATAATGAATTTGATTAAAAAGTAAAGTAAGATGTTGATATGAAACATTTTTTCCAGCTATAAAATGACGTGACGATCAATCGACATACTGAGTACATTTAGTTACCTACCTATCTAGGTACTTCCGTCAATTTAATCACAATCTACCTGCGTAAGAATTGTTAGTCACGTATTATTATATCGTTTGTTGCACATTTTAATGAGCTTGCACCTTTTTGGTTTGCGGTGTTCATGATAATATTAATCATGTTTTAATACTGATTATTTTCCAATTAATAAAGCATGGTCCAGCAGTAAGGGCACAGGGTTTAATGGGTGTGGTATTTTGTTGTACTAAATGCTTTTGTTTTGTTTTTGCTTTTGTTTTGGTTTTGTTATATCTTATTACTCATATCTAATGTCTCATAAAATTGCACCTACTAACCTATTCTTCTACTATGACAACTCTCAATTTTTAGATGGAAATATACCTGAGACTCCTTCAGGATTTAAAGCAGATGCGTCCAAGGACATCAACTGCGAAGGTACTTGAAATAAATTGACTAAGAAATTAATTAGAGACCTAAATGAATGGCAGAATTGAGTGATTAGTGCTCTTTTCTATATTTTCAGATGAAGGATTTCAAGATACTAGTAATGCTTTGTGCTCTTCAGCGACTCTGGCTGTAATTCAACTAAATGAAATTGTGGGATCAGGTAAGTATATCACTTTCCTACATAGCACAATATTGTAATTGGTGTAATTTATGTAAGAAGTGAACTTACTTTTCTATACCTCACTACCTACTTTCTTTCCTCAACCAGATGTGGAGTCTTCTCCAGCTGCTCCTGTGTACTCTCCACTGACTCCGCTTGTGCAACAAATGCCGTTCACAACGACATAACGGTTGGTGAAATTATTTCAATGTGTCAAGACTCTGATACTGAAGCTATTCATCCCGAAGCTGAAGCCGCTCATCCCATTACTGTATACAATGACGCACTGCAAACTATGGGCCGCTCCAAACGTGGACGCAAAAGAAAATACCCATAATATTGTCTCTCTGAGAAGAAGCATAGGAAATACATGAATTTACCATATCATGTCAAAGACAAACTAGTAAGATTGAAAGTATTCTGTGATTATACGTGCACCTGCAAGCAACGCTGTCACTTACTTGTTCCAACAGAAACACGAAAACAAGAGTTTGATAAGTTTGTAACATTGGGGTCATACGAAGCTCAGCTGTTATTCATTTTGAATAATGTCAAAGAATCTGAAAAAGCTCGATCATATACCTCAACCAAAAGCAAAACCGGTAAGAAGAAACCTAGACAGTACAGAAGAAATTATTATATTTGCGAGAATGCCGTTTGTAAGCAAATGTTTTTGAAAAATTTTCAAATATCGTCTAAAAGAGTTGACATATGTTTGACCAAAAAGCGAACAGATGAAACTTACAACGACAAGAGGGGCCAAAAGCAAGGTGGTTGGAATAAGACCCCTGAAGAAGATATCGATTTCGTTAGAAATGTCATTAATTCCCTCCCAAAATACGAATCTCATTACAGGAGAGAACGAAACAATGGCACGCAATATTTAAAACTAGGTATGACTGTCCAAAAAATGTACGACATCTATCTTACTGAATTCAAAAAAGTATACGGCAGCGAGAAGAAATACGTCTCTTTTGCTACCCTGAAGCGCATATTTTATACGAATTTCAATCTCCGCTGTAAATCCTTGAAGAAGGATACTTGCAAAAAATGCGATTTATATGCCCTTGAGCTTAAGAGGTGTTGTGTACCAGAAGAAAAAGAAATGTTGATCCAGCAAAGAGATGTTCATCAAATGAGAGCGGAAGATCTTCGTAATCAAATGTCTCAGGACATGGCGCGTGCTAAAACAGATCCCAAATTTGAATGTCTTACCTATGATCTCGAAAAAACTTTACCGTTGCCCCGTATACCTACTAACGTAGTATTTTATAAACGCCAGTTATGGGTTTATAACGCTGGGATCCACGTTGGCTCTAACGATCAAGGGCGATGCAATATCTGGGTTGAAGGGGACGCCGGACGAGGAGCCCAAGAAGTTGGCTCGTGCCTCATTAATTTCATTAAAAACGATCTGAGGGATGGCGTAGAGAATTTAGTCCTTTGGAGCGACTGCTGCGGGGGACAAAACAGAAATATTAAAATAATCCTCATGCTAAAAACTATACTTAACAGCCACCCAAATCTTAAAAAGATAACTTTTAAATATTTAGAGACCGGTCATTCCTTTTTGCCTAATGACACTGATTTCAGTAAGATTGAATGTGAGCTTAAGCATCACGAGCGAATTTACACCGCAAAAGAATACATGCATATCATGAAAATCTGTAAAAAGAAAAACCCCCTTCAAGTTACTAGGATGAAAACACAAGATTTTTTAAGTACAAAAAAAATAGAAAAAAAAATAGTTAACCGCAAAATATGTACAATTAATAAAGTTAAAGTAAACTGGCTAAAAACTAAACAAATCTTATTAAAAAAGGAAGATCCATACTTAATTACTATGACGTCAGAGAGTGGAGATATTCAAAAGCTGGATTTGTCGAAAAAAAACAGAGGGGTTACAATCCAATTTTCAGAAGAAGATTTTGAAGTTCTTTGGCCCCAGGGAAAAGCCATTCCTCAAGCAAAGCTCGAAGATCTCAGATCTATGTTTACTCTAATACCCGAAGACTGTCACGCATTTTATAATAGCCTTAAGGGAAGCAGCTCTATCAACTAGGATGTTGATGGATACGGGCCAACTCTTGATTTTGACTTGGAGGATGACGGAAATTAATATAAGCGCTCATTATTGCGCTGTTTTTTCTAGTTTTTAAATTTTAATAATGACATTTTTACGTGATTTTGTTTATTTTATGATTAAGGTCAATAAATATATAACTTTTTTGTATTAATACTTGTTTTATTTTTTTTAATAACTTATTTTCTAGTCGATGGGTAGTTTTGAGTCCATTCTGAGAAAGCAAAAAAAAAATATCTGTCTTTACAAACTTTAGTTTAATTGTAAGGACTCAACCCACATTTCAGTTAATATCTTGAAATCTATTGCAAAATATATAACTATTTTGATGAACAAATAAAATATAAACTATCTTCTTAATAACAACGGGCAAAAATTAAAAAATTCAAAACTTTTTGTTGGAGAAATTACAGCTGAAACTTCAAACGCCCATAACTCAAAAGTGACTTATTGTGGATTGAGTCCTTTCTGTTTAACTACGTCCATTTATAATCATACTTTTTCAGCACATTAAGTAGGTACGCGAGTATGGGTGGTTACAATTTCTTCGGCAGCTTCTCTGCTTGAAGCCTTGAATATGCTTCGAAGTATGTTAAAACACTTAGATCAAAATCATGTCAAAATCGGGATAGTCCTGCCGAGGACGTTGCTGTCACGTTTTGTAACTACCAGCATTTTTTTAAATTATAATTTTTAACTACCATTTCGTTCAAAACGAATCGAGTTGGCATTGTCGGTACCGATATCTCTCTCCATACCACCGCAGTGCTAAATTTACATTTTTCTCACTATATCAAATTGTTCTTGTTAAGCCATTATTACGGTTAGTTGCTGCAGCTGACAAATATGAAATAAATTGTAAAAACACTCAAATGTGAATAACAAAAGACTATCGTTGCAGGGCGTCATAATTCACTATGTGAATTCCATTTTCAAATGTAACATTCCACAAATAAATTACCTACTTGTGCCTCACGCAGTTGTCACATTTAATAGTTGGCATTATACATTACACGTGCAAATTGCAATCTTCCTAAATATTTATAAAGTTCGTCGTCATTTTCATAAATAAATGACGTCAAACATAAATGTTAATTAGGTACTAACATAAGTAATTTGATGGTCCTTTGAGTAAAATTGCTCTAAATTGTCCCATTGAATATACAAGTTTAGATTTCATGGCTTTCATTTCATTTAATTTATCATGTTTGTTAAAGAGATTTGATTATTATGAGTGACCCTATCGATTGACGACATTAAAGTTGAGGATGTTATTTTTCGGATTTTAGCCGGTTCGATTCCAGAGTGAGGCAAAGGAATTTTCGAAAATCTTTAAATGCAGATTTGTTTCTTTCTACAAATAAAGCAATGCTTCCTTTGAGTAAAATTTGCTATCTCCAGTATTTAGAGTACTTTCCCTCCGGTGAGTTTAAAAAAATCCAGCCTGTATCTAGGTGTAAACACGACTAAAATAAAAAATAGAGAAAATAAATGATGAATGATGAAAATGGAAAAAAAAAGTCAAGATTGAGCATCCACATTGCAATTGTTTAGTTTATTATATTTATAACATTAATGCCTATTAAATATTACCTAGTAATTTGACTAAGCTAACTATGTTCCAGATCACTAAACATGCACTAAATACCTCAACATTGAAGTTGTAACCACAAAAATGTTAAACGGTGTGGTTGTAATGTGTATGTTGTAATAATGTTCTTACAACATAGGTAAGTACATAATTATCATGTTCTTCTTACGTACCTACATAACTCATTAGGCAGGTAGCTTAGGTATCTACAAATTTAGTTTATAAACCAAGAAAGATGACCCGTTGGCCATCTAATAATTTCAGCAATGTTTCGACTAGGTTTAGCATAAATTGAAGTTGTTTCTGGAACGAGGATATGCCAGTCTTAAAACAGTTTTCTTGACCCAGTTTGAAAACTTAAGGCACCCTGAATCTCTGAAAAAAATGCCGGTATTTTTTTAACCGACTTCACAAAAAGGAGGAGGTTCTCAATTCGTCTGTATGTTTTTTTTTTTATGTATGTTAGCTCAGAACTTTTTTCTGGGTGAACCGATTTGTATGATTCTTTTTATATTTGATAGGTGGTGCTTCACATGTGGTCCCATTTAAATTTGATCAAGGTCTGACCAGTAGTTTTTGAGTTATCCTCAATACTGCAGATTTTTTCCACTTAGTTTATATGGATGATGTGTTAATAATTTCCTGTCACTGTTATTTACACACCAAGTAGTGGTATACGAATTTGTGTGGGGTAGGTACCGTAACTAAAAAGTGAAAAATAAAAACTTTTTTACAAAAAAACAACCGACTTCCAAAAAAAACACTAAAAGACGTGAAAAATAACTTTAATTTCGGAAGTCGGTGGCCAAACACGAAAATACAAAACCAAAGGCACCGACTTCCGAAATTAAAGTTATTTTTCACGTCTTTTAGTGTTTTTTTTGGAAGTCGGTTGTTTTTTTGTAAAAAAGTTTTTTACCTAAGTAACGATCGCTGAAAGTAGTTTAAACGAAAGGGGCAGACAATCGCACCGAGGGTCCATACAATCAATGGCGAAATAAAAAATATTTACTGTCTATTACTACTATCCTTTAACATCGCAATACATGTTTTGGACAATGGACTAGGGAGATACTGCCCTTACGTCTTCAATTGCGAAACGGGTTCGTCTAAAAACCAGTCTGACCAGTTCCTGGTGTGGAAAAGGACAGTTTTAGCAATGATCCTTTATTTGCATGCTAAGCTTTTCTGGTGACATTTTAGGGCAAGAATATCAGACCGCGTTTTGAATTTACTTTGCTACGTAAAGTTAGCGTTTCATACGAATATAAACTTTGTAAATAAGGAACAAATGTTCATGTCACCGTATGATTGTGAACACCGTTAGTTTATATCTATCCTGCGAGATTGTAAACTCTCGATAAATTGTGAACTGTACCATACTGCTTACAATATAACGTATTCATTTTCGATAGTTTATAATCTATCCATGTCAAACCGTCAAATTATGAATGAACCTCTGCTTACCGACACGGTTCACAATCTGTCCGATTTTATCACCCATAAAGTTGAGAACCGTCCCTGATTTATCGATGAAATTTTGATACCAGTTCACATTTGTCGGTTTGCCATGGACAGATTATAAACGATCGGAAAATAATGCGTTAAATTGTAAATGGTTTCTTGCAGTTTTAAATTTTTCGATCGTTTATAATTTCGCGAGATTTATTAACTAACGATGTTCATAATTATACGGTGTCATTTACATTTCTATGAGCAAATGTGAATAAGATTTCATATCAATAAAAACCTTATTTTCAAATGGTATCAATATTTGTGGGTCTGCTAATTTTGCTCGAATTTTCTCTATACATTCTCTCCTCTTGTGTTATGTTGACGCGTGCATTGTTTTACTGGATATCAAAGACCGTATCGATTGCATACCGGTAGGTTGGTTTATTATTTTCCGGCATTCAAGGTAATCTTTCAAAACATGAATGCCTTCAGGTCTTGTAACAAATCATCAGTTACTAGCTATTTCATCAGTTTTATTGATAGTCCCAATACCAATTTTGTTTTTTTATTTTTATTTTACCCTCCTTTTAGGCTTTGCCGCGGGTGGGTAAAAAAGAAACAGTTTTATTATTTGGTCACCAAGTCATTAACTATTCCTCAAAATCTTAGTTGGTACCTACCTGAAACTCTACCAAAAATCTTGTAATTAGGTACCTTCCGACTCAGGTAAAAATAATTACCACTTATTAATCTCTTTTCTCATCACAAAACAAGTCGGACAAGTTTTGGACAATGGACTAGGGAGACACTGTCCTTACGTCTTCAATTGAGAAACGGGTTCGTCCAAAAACCAGTCTGACCAGTTCCTAGTGTGGGAAAGGACAGTTTTAGTAATGACCCTTTATTTGCATGCTATGTTCCTTGCGAATGCGACACACGGACGTGAAGTTAGTGGAGCGTGTATCGGTTCTGGATTTTTATTTATTTTGTTGTTAATTAGTATATAATTACTAGATTTTTCCCGCGGCTCGGGGATTAAAAGTACCCTATATCAATCCAGGTTAACCTATCTGTGTGCCAAATTTTAACCAAATCAGTTCAGCCGTTTTTGCGTGATTAGGTAACAAACACCTAAACGTCTAAACGTACAAACTTTTACTATAATTTTAGTAGGGTCCTCTTGATTGGGACATCATTATGCTGAGAGAGCTTAAAGGAAAATGTATGTAAGGTCTTCTTGGTCATCTATTTCAATACAAGTAGGTTTAGTTAGTATCTTTGTTTTTCAGATTCGACATAAATTTAGGTATAACAAGTAGGTATAAATTTATTCAGCACTTAACTTTATTATTAATCTTAAATATTAAAACGTTTCTAAACAAAACATCCCCATTCAAAGTTAAAATAACACACTTTTAAAACAATTTAGCTTACAAACCATATTTTTTTTTCTTTCACCCCTTCCTTTACGGGACATCCCATTCACGGTTCACCCCTTTTAAGAAACAAGTGCCACACAAGGGGTCACACACAAGACAAAACAAATGCCATCCACCTCGGGCCGTAATATTTGCAAAGAAACTGGACAATGGTTCCCACGTTGCAACTGGTCAAACTGGTTATTCCTGGTTTCTCGAGCCGTCCGTGAGGGGTGGACACCCTGTGACCGTCTTGGGTATTGTCTGATTGGTAGGTACGTGACAGCGGATATTTTGCAAGGATTAATGTGTGGGAAAGTTTGATGGCCGTTACATACCTATCTATGTCTGTAAGGGAAGTAATTAGGAATAAGGGAAATTGTGCAAAAAAAAAAACTCGTTGGTAAATTACTATTTCTTATAGTAGGTATTACAGTTAGACCGAATTGAGTTACGAGCTCGAAGTCCACGTCTTCGTAGACTTTAATTGTTTTAATTCAAATTAATTAAATTTACTTAAATAAATTGGATTATTTCAAAATTTTGCATGCCGTAAGGTAAAATGTATCGGTAGGTACAATTATTATAAAAAATCCATCTTATCTGTTGATAAACCTACATTATAAGCAAATAGATGACTTCTATTTCTATAGCATTTATTTGATCAAGGAACTATAACACGCCTTCATCAGAAATCCTCTGAAAACGTTGATCATTATTTAATCTGGGGGCCATCTATAGATCGTTACCTACACAGTCATGTCTATCGAAAATCTTAACATTTTATTTTTCTATCTTGGAAATGTTCACAATACTTACTTTTACTGAACCTTTTGAACCGTGTGTCGCCTAATTTATCGAAGCGTGGAACAGAACAAGAGCTAGCACTTTTGAACCCGATGTTACGTGGCCATCACGCCACGGAAGTATTAGTGCCGCCACGCCTCGTACTGAACACCTGGTACCGTAACGAGGACAATTTGTCTAGTGTTAAATAAAACTACCTTCTATGTAGGAACCTACGTATAAGAGCAACGACCGATTCCTGATGCTTTTTACAGTTTGAAAAACTTCTTTAGTCGTTATGATAGATTCAATTTTGCGTCTAGTCATCTAGTACAATAACTATGTGGAACCCGGAAGATTATCATTTTAATAATTTCTATCCGATAGACTTTGCCGGTAGATCAGAGAATGAGGTAAGTAGGTAACTTATATTTTTTTTAAATTGTTCTACTGTCAGTATTATTTCCGTCCAAACATAATACCAATAATTATAATTCTGACATCTGGGGGCCTACATTTTGTAAGTCCGTCAATGAAGATACGGGCCCGTCCTAAAGTAGTTTGATCCTTTGGAGAGAACCCTACACTTTTTCGGACAGGTAGAACCACAGCGGGGGTTGGGGCAACTGTCACATCGTGGTTGGGCCCCCAATCTTATTTCCGTAGGTGTTGAGGAGTAGGAAACGCCCGTACGTCGGCCAAAACTACGGATTTCGTGCTTGGAGAGTAAACTCCCTAATTTAGGAGTAGTAACGCTGACCCTTATAATGCTAATGACACTGCCCTCCTTGATTCCTGACATAAAACATACAAGTTTATAGCTATTTAATCACTAAAAAAACCCACTGGAAATTACATCCACATACTTATTCTTTCCCGTCGAAGACTCCGTTGAAGCAATATTTTATTGGTATCAATATCAAAGACCCCAGCATCAATATGCCCACTATGCAATAAAAGATGCACACCTATTCACTAAAGTTGTTCATTTAAAGGTGATGAAATATGAAATTTCACACTAACATTGCACTTAGTACAATGAAGGGGTTCCGACACAGCAGCCCTTATATTTTTCTTCTCGTCCCTTATTTTTTTTTCCTCTCAGTCGCGTGCCCACTTTGCATCCCTATACGGATAGATCCAAGGAGCATTGTGTTCTCCCCTGGTCCAGGGGGCAAAAAATCAACCTGTTTAATTTATTTATAATTGTATACAAAGATTTGTGGAGTTGAAGAAGTATCATGTTTAACGTCGTGATTGGTTAAGTACATTAGAGATGGAAATGAGGTTTTATTATTGTGTTCCAGAAAGTTCCTCGTCGATTACAAAAAAAGAATCTAAGATAACTTAGATACTTTTTTTGTTTGATGGGGTTTTGGGTTTTTTTGTGCTTTTTTTGTTGTTGTTTGTGGTTTTTTGGTATAAACTAAACGGATCTCTATTTTATTTCAGGACATGCTTAGAGATGATTAACATGTTACAAAATCTTTCACCGGGAAGATTTTATCAATATCAATCAATCTATTGATCTCGACGTCGTGATATCAACCGAAATTTAGCTTCTATGATTTGATTCAAAATTCGAAGCAAAAAACTCATCACCCGCATCCGACAAATCATCAAACAGTTACAATATGGCGACGATCAAGATTATCTTACAAAACCTGTCGGTCCACTAGGGACAGCATGGGAAACCACTGACCCTTCTGAATAACCCATTCAAAAGGACCCTGGTGTGTGACCCGATGAATACGTTAAAGATACCTTATGAGGGTTTATTGTCATACAAAGGTGAATACACTTTGAATGTGAATAAAATACTGTTAAAGAACCGTACCTTCTCGGATGACGATGTTTATGAATGAAATGGAATTCGATTTAAGCTTGCAATAAAGTTAACATTCTAAATATTTGATGAGTTCGTGGTTATTGTTTAATAATCAATATTCTGTAAATACTTACTTCTTGACTGCCTCGTTGGTCTAGTGGTCGCAAGCGCTACTGCTGAGCATGAGGTCCTGGGTTCGATTCCCGGGTCGGGCAAAGTGTTATTGGGTTTTTCCATCTGGAATTTCTCGGTAGCAGCCCGGAGTCTGGATTTGTGCCCGGTTGATGGCATTAGGCTCGCTCCCTATTACGTGGGACTTAAACATAACTGGCGAAATGTGGGTGTGCTATAGGTACCCCTCTGCCTAACCCTTCGGGGAATACAGACCTGATGTTATGTTATTTATGTTGTGTTACTTACTTCTTATTAATTGAAGTCGTTTGTCGTGTCTTACCGTGTGACCGCGTGTATTTTTCTAAACTTCACAACGGATTTTCATGCGATTCCGGAATATAAATGTGTAAAAAAAGAAAAGAAAGAAAATACGTATATTTGCGGTAAACATGACGCAGAGAAAACACAAAAATACAAAAAAGAACGAGTTGGCGGAAAATATGCGTCACATCCACCGCAAAACGGTAATCGCTCAGCATAACGCTACGACTCTATGCGAGACAGAGCCCCAGCGCTTGTACAATATATTAAAATTAAACTTACATATTATATTATAAAGAAATATTGATGTTTTGTCAAGTCGTAAACATCACGCAAATCAGGGACGGGTCGCTAGTCAAGAATAAACTTAGGTACTGCTTTTAGATGGTTGACTATAATATCATAGTGACTAATTAAGACCGCCCATTGTGTCATTGTATGTAAAATTTCTATACTTATATCTGTTATTTTTATGATGTACATAATAAAAAGTATTCTATTCTATTCTAATCTTCCTGATATATCTACCATTTGTATGTTTCACTAGCTTTATTAAATAAACCTTACTAATTATCATCAAAAGAACTATTAAAAACAATGGCTCTTATTATACCAATGATAAAATAGCTACCTACAGTACCTACTAACGAATGAAATAACTACCTAGATCGTACTTCAGCCTAGGCGGATCTTAAAAGTAAAAGTAGAAGGAACCCAGCAAGACACGCATATTGATAATAACTAAGTGTAAGGTGGTATGCAGATTGTATCAAGAGCAAAAGATGACGTCACAATGTTATAATACGAGCTATGTAACTCGTCTTATGTAACGTTAATAATATTCTTGCCCTAAACCCGATACGGAATGGTACAGTTATTATTTGTGGTCACACTCTTGACGCAAAAGTTTTTACGAACCAGAATGAAATTCTACTTGAATTCAACACAACAAAAACAAATGAATGTAGATGAGATTTGTTGAGTTGTTGTTCAGGAGGCCTACTCTCTAAGTCCGTCAACGAAAATATGGGCCCGTCCGAAA
The DNA here is from genome assembly GCA_916610205.1 of Griposia aprilina. Taxonomy (NCBI): domain Eukaryota; kingdom Metazoa; phylum Arthropoda; class Insecta; order Lepidoptera; family Noctuidae; genus Griposia; species Griposia aprilina. Next base: position 19,782,153 of record OU744288.1, read on the forward strand.
GTAGTTTGACACTTAAAGTGAATTCTACTCCCGAATAATTAACTTAAATCGGAAGTAAGGACAACTGTCAAATCGTATTATATTTAATTTTTAAGTCAGACCCCGGACAAATGTTAAGTCCGAAAGTGATACGGAGTAGGAAACATCGACGACGGACTACGTGCTTAGGGAGTAGGCCCCCTGACTATTAGAGCTACAATATCATTAATGATTTGCTAAAAAAACTTTCTTGATCAGATGAGAAAATATAGCTATTTATTATTGTCATCATAAATATTGGTCATCGTTGTTTTTGCGTTCTGTTGTGGAGTGACTGATGACTGTCCAATGTCCAATAAAAAAAAAGGTTTCACAAATAAAACAAAGTTCTTCAGTAATTGCGTTCCGTTTATAGGAAAGCTGTGGCAAAAACTGAATCTTTAGATCACGTCCCAAGAGCATTGAAGTTTTTTCAGAAGATTTTTATCTTTTATCTAAACGGTACTTTATCCCATAAATATATTTTGAGCTAATACCAACACAGTTAACACGATTTTCCTAAAGTTATTAACTGGAAAGCTGGTTTCCTTTCCTGTCTAGTTATCCGACTTGTTAGGGCTTTACTTTCCAGCAATAAAGACGTTAATTTGCTCATTTGCATTAAGGGGAATGCGGTAAGGTAGCCCGTGAAATTTAAATTTACTTACGTTTTTTTGCAATTTGCAGGTCAGTGTCAGGCTGTATGTTGATTAAAATATGATTCGCGGCCGTAACAAATATGGCTTAACAGAATTATAATAATTAGAATCATCAATACAACTCCTTAAGTAAGAATTGGCCTCAAATGTCAAGATTTCATGCAATAGTCGTTCAATAGGGTAATATGAACTTATAGAGATGTATTGATGAGTATTGTGATTATAATTCTATAAATAAATATTTGCTACGACCGTGAATCGTAATTACATCGACATACAACGTGATACGGACCTGCAAATTGCAAAAAACGTAAGAAATTTTGAACTTCGCGTGCTACCTTAGCGCATCCCCCTTAACTGCAGAACTTGTGGTTCATGGTTTTACGAGTGTATTCAACTGGAGGTAAACCAGCGTAGCGATAAAACGTAAAATCATCAGATAGGATAACCTATGACACAAGAGGTTTCCCTGTATATAATTATTGATATTTGCTTTCTGTTTGTGTCACTATAGTTCCTCGCACTGACAAAAATTAAGCAACGACGGGAATACACTCATAGCTAACAAAAGCCAGTAGATAAAGTAATACCAGAAATGACAACACAAAATAACAACAACAGAACTTTAATTATAAAAATAAATAACTATAACAAAACTACATTACTAAACTAATTTGTGAGTACAACTTTCTAATTGTAATTATTACGCGGCGCTATAGGCTGCAATACGTAAGCTTGGCCTGTCATTCTGTCAACGACATGACCAGTTGAAGGTTCTAAGAAAAGTCTTGGGACTGTGGTTGCCGCACTTACTTCTGGTTGCTGATGCTGTCTCACTCCTGCCCCTCCTTCGTATGGTACAAAATGAGGTGGTTCTAGATGCTGCTTAGGAACATAGGGGAGCTCTGCTTGTTGCTGCGGCAAATACTGTGACAATTGAGCTTGATTCTGGGGTAAATACTGGTTCGGTGGTGGTTTATTTTGAGTCAAGTATTGTGACTGTCCAGGTTGATTTTGAGGCACATACTGAGTTTTTTCTTTCTCTGCATCGTCTTTGTGACTCACTACTAACACTATTTGATTCTTTTCCTTTTGTTTTGTATCATCTTCTTTCTTTCTGTATTGTTGACGCCTTGGCTTTGGTTTTTCATAAGATTCTTCCTCTTGTTCATTCTCATATTCTTCTCCTTCAGAAGTGTCACGTGCGTCTTGTTCTTCCCTGTTTTTGTGGTTTTGTTTTTTAGGTCTAGATTCTTCCTCAGATTCTTGCTCGGATGATTTTAGATGTTTCCTTTCTGACTTGCGTACTCTTTCTGATTTAGGATAGGCTCTTTTGGCCCTTTCTCTCTCTTCGTAGCTAGATTTTTCTGGATCATAATCATCATTTTCGTATGATGGTGTGCCATCATGGCTGTAGCTTGGAGAATTGTTACTGGGCTCATCGTAGGGATCGCTATTGTTATCCTCGCGGTACGAACCATCATCACCATCGTCTCCGATGTTTTCAGCATTTCCTGCGTGGTTCAGATCCCAATAATGTTCTCCATACCCTCCCTTTTTGTCACCCCATCGTACCTATGTTCAAACAATAATGTTATTAATTTATCCTTTAAATCAAACTCGACATCATTAGATGGAGTTATAGATTAGACTTAGAGTATGTTATTATTAATCTGTTTAGTCATAGACAGAAATATAAAATTAATTAAAATGCCTGTAAAGCTTATTAGTAAGTACACAAATTCATACAAAAAATAAATGTGAATATAATATAAATAAAGTTAGCATTACAAGATATCGTCATAATACATGTCGTCATATATATTAATACATGTAGTTCATGAGTTTGAAAATTATTAGCTAGAGTTATTGAAGAAATAAATCAAATGCACAGATTATAAAATATGAGATAAGTAAATAAATATAATTTTCGCAGGATTTTCCTTTAGTAGCAAAACCATCATGGTTGAAGTATTAGACAATAGTTTGATTTAGTTGGGAACATAATTTATTACAATAAATGGGAATACCTTTACTCAAACAGAAATTCCTGCGATTAAGTTAATAATAATATGAAGCATAGAAAGCATACTTTGGCAGAGAACACTCCTTCTGAGGGCTTGGCCCTCTCATGTCTTTCAGTGAAGTGTCGTTCGTTGCCCAACCGATGTCCCTGATCAAACTGGTCAGCTTTCGGCAAGTGTCTATACCTTCAGCCAAGCGAAGCAAAGCGGGAAAGAGAAAGAAAATAGAAAGAGGTTAGAGACAGAGCGAGATAAAGGATGGTTTTTACTTTTCCCATGTCCCTGTGGTTCTTAAAGTCTTTCTTCTCGTAACGCTGCTCCCAAGTGTTAGGGTCCTCGCAGACGTGACCGAACTCTATCTTGTATGGACTCAACTGTACTGAGAAAAAATCCCTATAAAGCAAAGTATTTTCCATCCTTACTTATAATATTATGGAAAGATGCAATATAGAAAGATCGTAATACACGGCTTCTAAAGTGTCTGCCAACCGCCCGCGCCGCGGCAAAAAAGCGGAAATTTATTTTTCTAAAATATGATTAAATTTTCAGTCCCCCTTCGCCTCTAAAGACATTATTGAAAATGTTTCAAAATCTGAGCATAATCTTATTTAGCATTAGTTTAACGTATTCAATAGTGAATGGGATGAGGACAAAAGGAACATTTTGGTCACCAAACCCCTTTCTCTAATTGCCATAGCACAAAGTGTGTCAATGTCTGGCTGTGTTGAAACATATTTGCATACCAGCGACAATAGAAACCAATTAAGTCGAAGGTGACACTGAAGTTAAAGTTATAAAACAAGGCTGTTTCACGACAGCTAAATTAGTCATTATGTGAGTGGACCTAAATTATTTTAGTGGCATGAAAATACTGATACTAATTGATCAAAAAGTGAAGAGAAACTATCAGGTAATCCACAACTGGTCATGATAGAGGACCTCTTAAATTATCTGTTCTTAAGAATATCTAAATATAAGTGATACAAAAAGAGATGAGGGTGATATAGAAGTAGTGTGATGTAGAAGTACTTACTGGAAAAACTTGGCCTGTGCTTCAATAGTGGAAGGATCGCTAGGTGGTGTCCGAACCGTGACTGGCCGCGCTACGCCCCAGACTGACGCAGCATGAAGTAATAGTAAGCACCAGAGCCATTTCTGAAAAATCCAAGAAGTTTATGTCTAAAACAAAGAAGTGTCACTCTTGGAGTATAAATTTACAGGTAACCATGAAACGACTGAAATTCGTGATCTGAAAGGTTTATTAGATATAAACACCAACAAAACCACACAAAATTTTTGGAGCGATGATCAAAAACTATTTCAGTTCAAAAACTCAAACTCAAAGCATTTATTTCAATTAAACCATTAACAGGCACTTTTGAACTGTCAAGGAGTCGGTCAGTCAGAAAGATGATGCTAGTTGCCCATTCAAAATATATAGGTTCAGGCTACAAACTCAAACCATGTCAATTTAAAATGGAAAAACAAAACACTGTAGGGTAAACACTGTATCACTTTCACTAAATAAAACCATGTTTTTTCAGTTTTGATTTAATTGAAATATTATTTGTTTTGAATAATAATTTAATTCTATAGTACAATATACCGTATTGTCAAGACGTTGTGACATCTTGGCTGTTTGATCGAAGGTTTGTGTTCAACTCTGCTGGTAGTACATTTATAGACAAGACTGTTACAATTCGCTGTATGCAGTGGTTGACAACCGTTATCCGATTACCAATCGATCTATCGTTTGTATCTTTAGAATTTGAGACATGTCAAGGAAATGTAAAATTGTTTAGAATTTTTGGAAAGTAATTGACATTGGAAACCTACCTAATTTTCTAAAAGTAACGTCACAGTGGTATAAACCTCATTTGATACCGCTTTGATTTAAAGGCTATTGAATAATGGGGAGACAAGCAGTCGGGCATAGCGCAACCTACTCTTTTAGCGATAAATTAAATATTTTAGATAACGTTTTTGACTGAAACTTGCTTTTATAAATCAAACTCAACTCAAAGCATTTGTTTCAAATAAACCAATTACAGGCACTTTTGAATTTTCAAGGGGTCGGTCAGTAAGAAAGATGAAGATAGTTGCCCATTCCAAAGCGTAGTAGGTACCTATTGAGAATAACGGGCTAGAAACTCCACGGACATTCTTTTAAATCTAAATATTGTTTAAGTACATCATTCATGTTGACATTATCATGTGAGAACGATTAAGAAAGATGTGCACGTTAAAAGCGTCCGTTATAAAAAAGATACAAACAAAAAAAAACAATTCAGAAATTAAAATAAGCTGTGGCTGCTAAGAGATGACCAGTCCCTATTGACGGCGCCCGTTCACGAACATGACGTAGAGATCAGCACCATTCAGCTCAAACATTTTGAAGGGAACTTAACGATCCAACACACACGCCACCACCAGCGAGACATTTGAGTGAGCATGACATACTCTCAGCTGCCAGGGAACATTCAAGTCAATAAAAGACGTACCCAGTAAATGGTGGCTTTGTAGTAGGTGCATAGTGCTCACACGTGTGCCATGCACTTATACAACACTAAGAGATTCAATTTATACAATGCAAAGATATTTTTTACAATCTTCAAGCATCTCCAACCATATTTTCGAATCCTAATCAATTAGTTTATTCGCCCTTGTTGAGCAGGACCAGCGTTGAGCCAAGCATTTTTGTCAGCGATGTAATCCCCCAACTTATAATATGCTTGGCTTCATAGTGTGCGTTTTATACAAGATTTTTAATTTCGTTTCATTCAGTTGGATTATGTGGGAAGGTGTTTTATTGTAACATTTTAAACAGTACCCTATGAAGGATGAGTCTACTTTAACCGGTCTGAAACCTGGTTGAACTAATTGGTCCCTATTTCTAGTCCTATAGTTCTATCTTTCACCTTTTTTACTGAAAATATTTAAATTATTCCTTACGTACGTGATGTTTTCATAGGTATTAACAAGGTACCGTCACTATGATAATAAGTTAAACAGTTCCCTTAGAGAAAAGCACCTGTGGAGGCCATAATTATATTGCTCTAATGGCTCTTTTCTGCAGAATAAAAATTGAGTTGGTATCTGCAGCCCGTGCCCATAGTATAATACCGTAAGACATGACACTATGAAAGTAACTGAAATAGAGTTGCCTTGCGGTATCCACATTAGTAAATTGACGGATTTTTCTTACAGCTTAAGCTGCTGAACTTGCAGTTTTATCAACGAATTCTAGTTTCTCTTTCAATACTATGTCACAATCACTACTTTTAACATTATCAGTGAATTTGAATTTATCATTAGCAGTGAACCAATTTTGTACTCGCAGTAGGGAGTTATTTACGTCGCATCGTCACTATTTGATGCACGTCTATAATGTGGAAGACAAAATTACTACCGCTACATAGCCATAGGAAGCTCTTGTATGAATTCTTAATTCTAAACTAGGTACCGCAGACAATGCTTACTGAGACGCCTCGGCCTCGGTCAAGGAAATAAACTGTTTTAAAATATGAATGTTTACATAGCTACAGTTTGAAACCATAGAGAGTTAAACAAACCTTATTGTTAATTGGCTTGTCTATTGTTCACCTACAATTTTGCTATGTCAAAATAAATGTTGGCTATCTCTGGCAATCTCAGATGAGCCCGTTACGAACCGTGCCGCGTCATTGACTTCCAAGTGTTCGGCTTTCCGTGGCCAATTGTGAAAATGTCTATTATAGACTATTATTATGGATTAGGATGTACAAAAACTTTTATCTATATTTACTCAACAAATGGCAAAAGAAATTGATTCATATTTCTATTGCATTGGTCAAGGAATTTGGCTAAAGTAGCTACTTACAATTTGATGCACTTCAGCTCAAACAGATAATTATAACCTAGAATCAAAGTGAATGATTATATGATTACAAAACACAAGTACCTATAACTATTAAATACAATCATAAATGTAGAATTTGGCTCCTAAAATTCTGTCCCGAAATGATAAAAGAATAGACTTGTCCAAAGAACTAGCAGTATATAATATTTGATTGATATAAGAAATTGAGATAAATAATCAAAATCAAAATATGTTTTAAGTTTTTTAAGGAGAAGAGCCGGCAAGAAATTCCACGGAATATTTCCAAATAACAGTGTTAATATTTATGGGAGCACAGTCTACGCCTTCCAACAAGTAACAGGTACTTAACAAAATATAAAATGGGAAAAACAGTTCAAAATCAAAGAAAACCTTTACCAATTTAGCCTCGTAAAAAATATTACTCCTAGAAATGACGCAACTAACAACGATAAAGTTAATCATTAAATACAAGATTGAGTAATCCAATGTTTCAATGATTGAGTAATCACTGATTAGCGTTTCGAAAAAAGAGTTTATAATCACTTTTATAAGGTTGCACGCGATTAGGAAGAAATGGAGCGAACGAGCTAAATAATTAAGGTCTATTTCCAATAAGATAATTATTATTTAACAGTTTCTTGCTTGGTCTCTTCTACTCTCTTTAGAATACAAATTTCTACACTTTTATCTTATATGTATTTACCGAATTATTATTTTGCTCTTGTATTGCGCGTTTTTTGACTCAGAATAAAGTCGTCGCCATCTCTTTGCATAGGAGTACTGAATGATCGGTAGCTGTATTAAATAAATCATATGCATTATATGCAAACCTCTGCACCATCATCACATCAATTACCTTTAGGGTGCATCTTCAATTATTCCAAAATCGCTCTAACAAGCAAATTCATAATTCTAATCAGACCGCTTCAATATATTTTACGTTAACCTCGTTCATTTCTCGCTTAGCTTCCAATTCCATTACGATATCTTTAATGGAAAAATAAATAGTTAAAACAAAGTAATATCTGAGTCGTTCACCGTGTAATGAGATAGTTGAAAATTGCGTAATCTGCTGTAATTATTGAATTTGTCTTAGGTCTGTGACACAACTGGGGTAGGTGAATTACTTTTGAGATTACAAATAAAGAATGCGGCCTCTGATTAATTTCTTCTTTCTTTAGAAATTCTCAAGCGATAATGCTATAGTGCCTGTGTTCTTTTTTTTATGAATTCTTCAAAGATATTGCGTTGTTTCTAAAGAAAGAGGAACCGCCACCCCAAAGAGTCCGTTTGCAGCCACCTTAAATATCTATTGAGACGCACTAATGACCATAATAATGATGTCACATGCAACGTGAATATTTTGCCAACAACCTATATATACGATAACACAACAAAATTACATATAATATGATGAGTATTTGATGTCACATCATTGTCAACCCTATTTTGAATTTTCAGAGCTGCACGTTTCAGGAGGTCTACTCTCTTAGTCCGTCAACGAAAATACGGGCCCGGCCGAAGGTTGTTCGAAAGTTGATCAGTCAAAACAAGTGAATAATTAAATTCTTCGAACGGGAAAATACACATCAGGAGTAGGGACAACTGTCAAATCGTGTTTATTATTAATTCTTAGTTCGGGCCCCGAACTAATCATATGTTTGTAAGAGATACGGAGTTAGAAACACCAGTAACTTCGGCAGAAACTACGGTATTCGTGCTTAAGGGGACTACATGACCTAAACGCAAATTTATAATGCCTAAAAATATATGATCCACTGCAGTAACCAAAATCAGAAAAATATATGATATTCTTCTGGATATATGCTAGTTAGATAGTGTGTTGAAAACATACTACAATTAACTTGATATGATAGAAAAAAATCACGAAGATACCTCTAAAGAAATATTTTAACGATTAAAAACCATACATGCAAACATTCAGATTTTTTTCAGATTATTCTACAAGTAACATACTAACGTTATAGTGTTTTAATTTTTTAGAGTAGAGATTTTTTGTAAATCCATAATCGCTTCATATTTTGCAATAAATTACCAGCGTTGTGTCATCGCGCGTCTCTTTCTTTTCTATGCAATCCGACAGTGACCGCGCTTTAGCTCTTGTAAGCCTCTTAAGGAGTAGACCCTCTGACGAAACATACATTTTTTACAATGATTGTCGCAATGTGTGTATTATAGAAACCTCGAATAATCGCCGTTCGTTAGCGAATCAGTGCCGTGTGAAGGTACATTATAAAATGATAAAGCATTGTTTGTTTGTTTCGCCATTTTATTGATACGAGCCAGTGATGATGATGTTAATGACTTTATTACTGTGAGTGATTGTTATTGGTGTGCTTTGTGCTATTATGAACGAGATTTTAATGAGGTCAATTACTGGGTTAAAAAAAAAATATATATATACACAATCGTAATTTTGTGAATACTGTCTGTCTTAACAGTATTCATCAAATAAGAATTGTGTGTTTTTTTTTCAACATAATTATTATATTGTAGTGAAAACAAAAGGAGTATGTAAGAATCGTAGCAGGTGGCGTTCTATAGTTTCTGTCTACCCCCATGGGAAAAAGGCGTGAGTATATGTATTGTGTGTGTAAGTGAAATTAAACGGCATTTAAAAAACTCCATAGGAATGAAAAAAAATACAGAAGTTTTTGGTCCTTATATTCCTAAACGGTACCAAAAGACGATTTCTTGTCTACGCCAAACTTAAATGTTTTACTATTCTAGCTAACATTGAAGTCCATTCAAACACAAAACAGTCTTGGTATACCAACCATCATACATGAGTATTGTCACAAAAGAAGTAGTTAGTAAGTATATTATACTATATATGATAGCTCCTTACGGAAATGCACTAACAGTAAGAAGGCTGCACATAATTAAATCCGTTTAGTGTCTAACTAAGACGTTTTGGTGCAAGTGGCCCTAAGGCCGTTAATCACTTAACACGTTTAGCGCTAAACGAGTTTAAAACATAATTCTGTCTCTGTCAAATGTTTGAAGATGACAGAGACAGAATTATTTTTGAAACTCGTTTAGTGCTAAACGTGTTTTGGTGATTGGCGGTAGCGTTAGGCCTTATTGTGATCGTTACGATGTGAAATATACGTAACATTTTATTAAACTTTCTAACCAATCACTCATTAACTGATGTGGACAATAGTGCTGAAGCGAAATGAATATTATGAGTTTTCTATCAAGAATTTAAATAACCGCTGCAATGGGTTGCCGCCTGCTGGCAACTTCCTAAAAGTTAATTAGAAAGACGGTTCTTTTATTTGTTTATTATTTCACTTCATGTTAATTTACAGATTCTGTAGTTTCTGCCTACTCCATTGTTAAAAGGTGTGAGTGTGTAGGGCATTTTATGTACCTAGTTCTCTTATGGACTTAAGGGACACGTGTCTCGTTCAGTGTCCTTCAACCGATTAAGCTCGAAACTCTATTATCTCATCATAGCATTGGCAATACCCCTACCACCGGATAAAGTAGGACAATATTGACACAATGATCATACTGCAAAGATAATCACAAACCAAACAAAGGCTGCAAATGTGGAACAGAAAAAGGCAATTTAATAGAAACTCCCGTTCCTTTGTTCTCAGTATCTTGAGCCTATAAGAACCAGAAGCTTACAAAAGGGTACAACTTACAATATGGCGTTGTGAAACGTGGTCTTCAGAAAAGTATGTCAGTCTAGTACAACTGTACGATTTCCGATCGAGCCACATAGGCCGACATCACGATCCACGGCCTAATAACAAATGATACCTAAAGCTGTCGCAAATTATAAGCGAACAGCGAAACGATTAGGGCTTTCTATAACACACACAGTCCTTTTCTTCAACTTTTACATCAACCATTGTTTTTCTTTTGAGATTGTGTCGTAACTAACTGCTGTTGTTTAATTAGTGATGATCCATGATACATTATTATCATGCTACAAAACTAGGACTTCATCTATTCTTAACACCCGACGGAAAAAGAGGCCCATTACAAGTTTAACATGTGTATCTCTGTGTCTATCTGCGGCATCGTAGCTCCCAAACGGCTGAACTGATTTTGTTTATTTTTTTTTTGTTTGATAGTTGACTTGATCGAAACTGCTATAGCTCTTTCGGTCAAGTCATTTTGTTATTTCATTTTTTTTTTATCTTATAAGATAAAAAAGAAATAACAAAATCTGTACAGCCATTTGTGAGGTTTTTGTTTGTGTCGGGGATATAAAAAAAAAAAAAAAAAAAAAATGCAGAGATAAATATTTAGGTACCGAAACAAGGGATTTTTAAAAAAAAAAATGATTTTCATTACTTGTATAGCTAATTTCTCGTTGCTCGTGGCTAAATAATAATCACCGCATCTTGGCTGATCGAAGGTTAAGCTACGTTTGTCGCAGTCGGTTCGTGGATGGGTGACCATCCATTACATATCGAGAACCCTCCGTGCCTCGGAAAGTACGTTAAACCGTTGGTCCCGGCTGTCACTTGTAGATCTTTGACAGTCGTTTCGGGTAATCAGAAGCCCAAAAGTCTGACAACCAGCCTTACCAAGGGGTATAGTGTTACCCAGCATCTGGGTTGTGGAGGTCAGATAAGCAGTCGCTCCATGTAAAATACTGGTATTCAGCTTCACCCGGTTAGACTGAAAGTCGATCCCAAACTGGTTGGTAAAAGGCTATGCAGATTGATTTTAGCGAATTTCTTATGGCTTGAGGCACCAAAACATGTTTATTTAAAAGCCGAAACTAATGTTAGTTGACCTCTCAGATATACGCATATCTTCACTAAATCGATGCAATATTGTACTTGGGAAAGTCTATGAATTTTGGTCAACATCATTTAGGCCACGATCATAGAGATCATGAAAACATGGAATCGTGAACAAAGATTTTGTTTAGAATGGGACCGTTGTACAAAAAATATGGAAAATTTGAAGGCATATTGTCAAGGTGAAAGTTTACCAGTTCAACTAAGTACACAATCGAACTGTCAGTAGATGAAGCGTGCCAAAGCTTCAATAAGAGGCTTTTCGTAAAAACCTTTAATGATACAGGAGAAATTGAATTGGTCTTGCTCTCATAACTATAAGAACCATAGGTAGGTACTGGTGCTACCAGTTCCTGCTATTGTATTCATAGATTGGTGGAGTTTCTAACTTGACGTAAGAGTGCGGAACTAATGCCTTTTAATCAATGCAATCCTTAGGAATCTAAGATTAAAAGTTTGAAACCAAAGTGATACCGCTGGAAAATAATATTTAACTCGCCTTGAGAAATGGATGTCTGTGAAATAAATGGTCCACACTAGGTACAATCGACGGCACCTCGTTGGTAACACTTTTACCTTGAGCTGACCTAGCATAGCACGGAGTTTCAATAGAATAAGGGGCCAGTTTATATTAGTTTGGTCAACACTAACGTGCGGCTATACTTAGCACGGTACTAATCTGCTGAACGACTAAAACCGAGTGTTTATAATTGCAAATAACACACATTAACTATATTACTACAAAGTATCAGGAATGCACAAAAACATTTCAAAAATTAAGAAATTAACACTCAAATATTTGGCATTGATGTTTCATTAAAAATCTCCCTTCATGCCGATTTTCGAAATAACGCATGTAACCGTAAAAAATATTGTTTTTTGTTACTCAGAATAATTAAACAGTTTAAAACACATTAGTACAAATTAATGAGTAATGGATGCTGCAATATTCAAAATGAATTTACTAATAATAGGATTACGTGAGGTGTTTACTACACTTTCAGTTTTTTCGAGGCGATTGTTCATCTGTGAAGTCATTATACACAGATTTTTTTCTTCGGTACGTCAGTATACCGGATTTTAGAGTTCATTGATTAGTTTTTCCGCGTAATCAATTTTCTGGCTACTGAGTTTTGTGTTTCAGAAGTATTTTGTTTTTTTTTCTGTTAGATAATGTAGATTATGATGGTCTTACAGCATTTAAATCGGAAGATGGTGGCATCTAGACAATGCTAAATATGTCTTGCAAAGTAATTGCACCTGTTTGGTTGGTGCAATGCTGCACAGCACACACTGATCATCACTTAGCGCATACTCCATTGCTGTTTCCAAGACAGAAAATCTTTACGTAGATAGCCTAGAATGGCGATGGCTACAAGAGTAGGGGAAGACCAAAAAAAAACGATGGATAGAAGGTGTAAAAGATGATATGGCTAGAAAGGGGACCACCAAGATGGCAGCTAATAGAGAAGTATCGAAAAAAAACATATTCCGCGGACCACTAAGGGCGGGAGAATAATGGTTGGGTAGCCTATTGTGGAAACAACAAACCAGCTACCATTAATGAAATACAGTTAGGACATTATACTCGCTTGGAACTCATGATAAAGCAATCGTAACAGTTAACATTTCTTCGTTTATATTAATTTATAAACTGCGTGTCTTCAATCATACAATTCAGTTTCGAATAAATCTACGAACGATTAAATATTATTCAACATTACTTAAATTTATTGTATAACTGGCTCTTAGATAACTTTTTTCGGTTACAACGGTTAATAAAAACAAACCTATGTCAATTTCTAGTTTAAACTAGATTCATGCATGTTATAGTACATTTTCATCTTTCGAAGAGGACTATTTTGTATTGTCCGATTCGTCAATCTCAGCCGTATCGACGCGTCCGAGCGTAAAATCGCCGCTAGAAAGTGTTATAAATTCGTTTTCTTTCTTATTTATAAGAAGCTGATTGACACCGTGGTCGTCATTGCTATCGGGTTCACTTGCACTATAGTACATGAGTTTAGAAATGGACACCAGAATATTGGTAAGTTTAACTTTTATAACATTTTAGTTAAAATGGAAATTGTCATGTTGAGTTTCTTTATCAAGAATTGTTTTAACTTTACCTGTTTTAAAATAAGTGATTGTTTTATAGCCAATTTCCGACCCGCGGACCCGTTCCTACTTTGCACGGTTTTAACGACTTAATAAAACGCTAAGATTTTTAGACAAACCTACCGGAATACATTTGCTAAATTTATATATTTCTTATGAGAATCGAGTTATCTCGAATCTCAAATTATTGTGAAAACCGTAGCAAAATCCATGGTGTAGTTTAGAAAAAACAGGGGGTTACACAGACGAACACGAAAAGCATATATTAGATAAATTCAAGAAGTCCCATTCCCAATTGATATTAAAAAAAAAAAAACACAGATACTACACTAGAAATCGCAATAAACTCGAACTCAGACCACCCAGAACTAATTACGGGAAGAAAAATATTTTATACGAAGGTGCAGTACTGTTTAAAAAGTTGTCAGTTATGAATTTATGATAGTCAATGCAAAAAATAAAAAAATATGTTCAGAAACAATGTAGAACCTAGCTATAGGAAAAAAAAGTTGCCCGCTTATTTATGATAAATATAACCTTATGATTTATTTAGAATCTTTAGAAGCCCAGTAGACTCACGCTGTCATTATGTTACTTTATAACTGCATGATTTATTTATATATATATCTCATATGCTAAGTGAACTGTTCGTAAACGTATTTTCTTTCCTTTTTTCTTTCTTTGTGTGTTCTTTATTAGGATAAATTCCTTTAACCGAAACCGAAGTCCCTTCAAAAAGTCTGCCCTAGCAATATGTGTCAAGTTTTTTGTATTACACATAATTAATTAACTATTAATTCATAATTTGCCTACTAATTCAATTAGCATATTGCATAAATCACATGATTGCAATTAATCAAGTTATGAACGTTTTAACAGCTTGCGGCCATTGAGATAAGGATTGGGCAATTAAATTGCAATTATTCGTGCATACATTAATTTTAATGTGTAATGTTGATGCCTGTAAAAGTAGTTTCTGAGTTTAGTAATTTTTAGACCTAGGCTGCTATAAATGATAGATGATTGTATTTCTGTAAGTAGGTTTATACAAACACTTTTACACGTCAATCATATTTTTAAAACTAGATGAGGTCGGCGTTTCCTATCTGACTACTCTGAGAAGAAAGGCCAAAACAAACTCAGAGGTCACAGTCTCTTTTAAAGTCCAGACATAATCTTGGTCAGATCATGTGAAGACCATGTAGATTTATGTCTGAAATGGTCTTTTGAGGAAAAACCACACAGAATGAGTGGACCTGTCCTGTGCTGTATCTGTGGGTAGAGTAACTTTTATTCCCAGTGATGTGCCCTAACAGGCGTTGGTCAGAGGGAGTTTCAGATCGGTATTTTGAGAGAGAACGGTTCCTCCTTCTATGTGCAGATGGTGCTCTTGGGCCGGCCGTCTCGACATAGATAGCAACGCTGTCACAAACTAGCGATCGCTAAATATTAAGGAGATAAGCCCAAAAAAAAACACCCGCCAAATTCAAATTTTCTTTGAATTTGACGATTGATATGAAATTGATGATTATTATTCGATAAATTTATAATTCCCACAGTCGAGAATCCCATTTTGATCAACATACGACGTAAAACAGAGCTGCAATTTGCAAAAAACTAAAGAAAATTTGAATTTTGCGGGCTACAACAGAGGATTCACCTTAATATTTAGCGATCGGTAGTTTGCGACAGCGTCGCTATCTAGTCGAGACTGCCGGCCCTGGGGTGGTTTTAATGAAGTTAAAATCCCACTCTCGCCGGTCCTATCCCCAAAACTCAGTCGCGTTATGAAGGAGGAAAAAAAACAAAGAAAAAAGGATTCAGTAACATTTAGTAGTGCGTTTATTTTCTTATTATGTGTATCATCTCACTTTCAGGAAGTGGCTTAATATTCTGCAAATGGAAACCTGACGATGTTTCTGGGAAAGGCTATTCAAAATCATCTCATGAATTAAATAGAATAGAATAGAATAGAATAGAATACTCTCAACCCCCCCCCCTCTCTCCCCTCTCTCTCTCTTAATCGAAAAAAAAACGTCAAAACCTACATTTAATATCAGTAGTTCACATGTTTAAAAGTTTAGTAGGTTTTTAAACCTTATATCATAGTGGTCAATTATCTTAACGATGAGTATTAATTAAGTTAACTCAATTAACAGTTATAAACTAGATGTTTGTTATAGTAAGATATGTGATAGCCAGCATATCGCGTTACTTAGAGTATTGTAAACTTTCTAGATTTACTATTCTATCAGTTCCTGGATATTTTTAACACTGTTTTAAACTTTCAATTCTATTCTACACTCAATACATTGTTTTTTCCTTTTCATTTTCTCCTTTCTACTCGACTATGTTATAGGTACAGAGCGTTGTATAAAATCAAATATGAATTATTTTTGACGTTTTTATCTAATATTGTATTTTTCCTCCTTCCAGTTAATATTATCCTGTACGATCCTAGTGACATCAGCATGGTCCAGACCTTACTACCCGGTGCCCAGAGGACCGATGCGGTTCACTAGGTTCGCTCCCCCACCGCCCGTGCATGTGCGTCAACATCATCAGCATCATCCGCAGTCACTTCAGCAGCTACATTCGCAGCCGCATGCGCAGCCGCATGCACAGCCGCATGCGCAGCTACATGCGCAGCCGCATGCGCAGCTACATGCGCAGCCGCATGCGCAGCTACATGCGCAGCCGCATGCGCAGCTACATGCGCAGCCGCATGCGCAGCCGCATGCACAGCCCCATGCGGAGCCTCATTTGCAGCTGCATTATAAAACACCAGGTACCAATCTTCTCCTTCTTTTTCCACTACATAAATTTGCAAGGACTGAGATCATATTTTACAGCATCTCCTTCACTACTAAAAATCTTCTGTTCTCTTAATTTACGTATTTTATATTATGTTATCTCTGTTACCATTAATTGCTCTGACAACCACTGATTTCTAAAACTAACAACATCAACACATAAAAACTTATTACTAAAAAAAACTTGATCTCTATTTCAACAAATAACTCATTCAAACCCAACCTTGCCCTTTCAGTCGAGTCAGCAGAGCTAGAAGAGCCAAAATGGGAGCGTCCGAAGCGTGGTCACGACCACCACGATTATGACCATCATGACCATGACCACAGAGGAACCAGTGGGGTCACAGGCCCTGTCCACACATTTGTCAAGACAGACAAAAATGCCAACTACAAATGGGGGGTCCGACACCACGTGGGGGACAAATACGCATCATAAACCCTAAATTCTCCTCCTTTCAAAACTATTCTTATGTTATTTATTTAGTTGTACTTTTAGATATAATTGTTGTGCTACTTCATTAGATTTATTTAAGTTCAAACGCTGGTCTACGTGAGTGGGCTATGTCTGATGCAACAACGGTCGAATAAAAATGTTAATGTAAGACTGTGGAATTCGGAATCTGGCTTATCTAGACGATTGCTGAGATTCTTGTTCACAATTCTACATCGAGTTTTTTTTTTATTGAGACAAAAACTTGTCAGTGTAATTTCAATGTAAAGTAGAGCAATTGGAGCAGTTTAAGAACTTAACGAAAAAGTGTTATTTGCTCTTTATCTACTTCGGTGTGATAAACATTGATTTCCTACACGAGCTTATACGGACATAATTGGAAACACTCCGATTATCCCATATCAATAGGTGTATTGCTCTGAATAGCAGTTACTCTTATGAAACTGCAATAGCAGGGTGTTCATTTCTCAGAAAGCACATGCCAAATCTTTCGCATTACACATTCTCTTTAAACCGAGTTGTATTGTAACTCGACTTATTCGCTCCAGCGGTCGTGTCGACCACGCCCGGTCGTTGCACGTTTCAACATCTTGTATGTTATAAGCACGTCTGTTCTAAAAGTGTAAACAACCTCAGGGTTTCAGGTTAAATTAAAAAAGTAAAAAATTAAAAAAGAAAATAAAAGAAATTAATAACACATTTATCTGTATTCTTAATAGGTTTAAACTTTATATGTCACCAGTTTTCCCTCCAAATTAATTGAATAAATTGAAAAAAATATCGACAAATTTTGAGGTTATAAAATTAACCACAATTGTCGAATGAAAAACATCTTTAAAATTAGAATGTAACTAAGTATTCAAATAATAAAATCAAGGCACTCAATTTGTAAGTGGCACTACAAATGCTAATTTGTAGTGCCACTTACAAATTGAGTGCTTTCTGATCCATTCCTGTTTTCACGAGATACTTTTTGAACCCACTTTATTTGTTACGAATTATCACTGATATTGATGGTAGATGATATAATTAAATCTACGTGTGCTTGTAGTGAGTTACGTAAGTATTTACTTAGATCATTTTAAAATTACAAGCGAATGCATTGTGCAGTCCACCATTTTTTTATTGAACAATGCCATCTTTATGGGGCTGGAATCATTATTTAATTTGTCTTATAACTAACCAAAGCCAATTTCAAATTATTGACGCCAATCCGCTTTGAATTAGTGTAGTGATCAATGCTCGTGCCTTCTCTGTATGAGAAGAGGCGTTTGGCGTGCAGTGCGACAATAAAAGGCTACTACATATTTTTATTATTGAAAGATTTCTATGAATTTAGCATTAGCTTGTACTTCAGTCAGTCGGTGATTATCACTGAATCCTTAATGCTCAGATCAGGGAAAGTTTCTTTTTTGTAGACATCAAAGATAATGTCAAAAAAAAACTTTTTTTCAAAAAACAATCGACTTCCAAAAAAACACTAAAAGACGTGAAAAATAACTTTAATTTCGGAATTCGGTTTCTTTGGTTTTTAACCGACTTCACAAAAAGGAGGAGGTTCTCAATTCGTCTGTATGTTTTTTTTATTTTTTTTTGTATTTTCGTTTTTGGCCACCGACTTCCGAAATTAAAGTTATTTTTCACGTCTTTTCACGTGTTTTCTTTGGAAGTCGGTTATTTTTTTGTAAAAATGTTTTTATTTTTCACTTTTTAGTTGCGGTACCTACCCCACACAAATTCGTATACCACTACTTGGTGTGTAAGTAACAGTGACAGGAAATTATTAAGACATCATCCATATAAACTAAGTGGAAAAAATATGCAGTATTAAGGATAACTCAAAAACTACTGGTCAAACCTTGATCAAATTTAAATGGGACCACATGTGAAGCACCACCTATCAAATAAAAAAAGAATCATCCAAATCGGTTCACCCAGAAAAAAGTTCTGACCTAACACACATAAAAAATAAAATAAAAAATATACAGACGAATTGAGAACCTCCTCCTTTTTGTGAAGTCGGTTAATAAGGAAAGTTCACATGTCATTGATTTTTGCCTTAAATTACTTTACTTCAGTTAAATTTTAATCAGAAAGTTGGAAAGTCACAACGGAAATATTACTTAAACTCTTGACTTAATTAGCTTTAAATGTTCATTTAAAGTACTTTATGACGCAATGGACCGTTTTTATGTTACTGCTGGTACTTCAAAACTGTTGGTGCTACAGCGGGTCGGATTTCCGACTATCCAATTAGGGCATTTTAAAATGTATAGTTCTGCTAATTTGATTACGCAAATCTTGAATATTTTAACGAGAGCGGAAAGGTTGACAAGGATTCAATAATTTATTCTTAGGATATGTGTGCACTGAAGTTCGGGCATGTATCTAAAGTAAGCCCGTCTAGATCTCTCTTTATTCATATAATTATAGTTATTTTTTAAATTCCATAATATGCAATCTCACGGAAGTATAGTTGTTTCAAGATGTCTGTTCATTAAGAGATCTTGAACTTAGAGGAAGTAAAATCAGTAGCACAGTCAGACAGTTTTATATCCCTTATGATGTTGGGGCCATAAGCCAGTTTCATAGTTACCAAACTGGCCTTATCATAAAAACAGCTGCACCATATCATACGCATACTAATGACCGCACGTGCAAAAGGATACTTAATTTATACCATCTCTAATATCTCAGTAACAAATAACTAAACGAACACAAATATTATCAGCTATTTTATCTTAACATCCAAATGTCAAACTGAAAGAATTAAGATCACAAGGTCAGATTGCATTTAAATTACATTGCATTACATTTAAAATGTCCCCTAGTTTTTATCAGCATTTATTTACACGTTAGTTTATGAAAAACACTTCATACTTTCACTTGTTTAATGGAAGCAGTATGTAATTATGAGGTAATTTATTCCTCGTGTATTGTCACTGCCAGCACGATTCCTTCTTTTTGTTTCGTTCATTGTGTTTGTTCGATATTTCAGTGTTTACCATTCAACGAATGAAGGTTCGTGATTTGAATATCACAGTCGAAAGGCAGATTAAAATAGATCATTTTGGATAGCAAAATATTACATAGTGAGGTTATCACAAAAATTATGATCAGTTGAAAAAAATAACGGGCAGTAATTGAATTTTTCGAAGGTTGGTGCTTAAATTTGTGTGACAGTAAAACATGAATGTGAACAGTAATAGAAAGAAAATTGGTTATTTCATCCTATAATGTCAGTACAAAAAATACTGAAGAATGGCCAGTACAAATGTTGGAATGGGCAGTTAGATAAATAGTTTAATAGTTTCGGTTGTTAATAGGTTAGGTTGGAACTGTGACCAACCACGCGCGAGCCGAATTGGTCGCAGTAACTAAGCCAGGGCACTCCGACTAAACGGGTAAGGTTAGGTTAGGACTGTGACCAACCGCGCGCGAGCCGAGCGAGCACGGCGAGTGGTGCTGCGGTAGCGGCCGGCGAGTGCTACTTCCAAGTTATATTTCTTACCGACTAATTCCGATTTGTTAACTGCCCATTTAGTTATTTTACTGCTTATTTATTTATTTAATTACTCATTTAAATATTTGATAAGACTCATTTTAATTTAGTTTACTGATCATATTTTGCCGCCGAACTTGTTAATAATCACGTATTTTATAATTTTTTATTTACCAAAACTACAATAAACATCTGTCGCTTTAAATCAGTTCCTAATGTAAACTCCAGTTTAACTGAAACGTGGGAAAGTAATCCAATGCTTAGTCGGCTTTCGTGAAAAGTATATTTGTATTTTAAATAAGAAGAGATGAGAAACACCTATTCAATAAACTCAACAGTGATTTATAACGTTACAAACGACGTAATAGAGCTGCAGTGTATACGGCTGTTTATTTGATTCCTTTAATACCATATTTTACACACATACATAAACTCACGCCTTCTTCCCATGGGGGTAGGCAGAAACTACAGAACGCCACCTGCTACGATCCTTACATACTCCTTTTGCCTCGTTTACGTTCATACGTCTGGTCATACACGCACGCCGGTTGCAACCCAACCACCACACCATACCATGTTTTAAAACCAATAAACTAGAAGCTAAATGCAATATAGTCATACGTGCATGATCACGTATGTAAAAATATTCACACGAAATCTCAAACAACGCCCTGGTATTACACACTAGACTAGTACTTATCTAAGTCCGCTCTAAATTAGGTTATTACTTACAACTTAAGTCTTATAACACTTATAGGTAGTAGCGTGTTCCGCAACGTATGTTCCGACCGGTTATCAGTTACATATGACAAAAAGTCGGCCATATACTGTGTGCAACCTACTTGATAAATTATATGTGTAGGTATGGTTTTGTGCCGAAATTTAAACTTATTAACTTCCAAAATAAAACTAAAATGAGACTGCTCTGCATACGCTATAATAGCTTTGTTTTTTAATGAATACATCAAATCGTGTAGTTTTGGGCAAAAGATATAAAGCCCTGTCCTTCTTGTCGTGGGCATGGTGATTGGCAACCATTTTGAGATCACTTTCATTTTCCTGCCCATACATAGGGATTAAGGCAAAATTCTCTGATGTAATTACCTGTGTCTTTCAGTTGCTAATGAAAAGTCCCTTCGTCAACAGTGAACATTTATAACGTGTTGATACAATGGGCAAAAATACGAGGACAATTTTGATGTGTAAACATCTTAGCGCTCGGTCTATAGTAGGGGCTAGCTGGGACTTCAAGCGTCAGACGCGTAAGCGTAAGACTTCGAGCGTCAGATGACGTCAGCGTAAGACCCGTGTCTATGTGAGTGCGTGAACCAAACTGATGCGAGCTCACATGTTTACACATCAATTTTCGTGAGTGCCAAACCAACTCACACCGATTTTTTTTTAAATATGTTTTAATGTTCAAGTAAGACATTATTGAGTAATAGTATAATATTTACATAATTTAAAAACTAAGTCTTAAACTAATAATAATAGTATGTAGAGATCGCCCAGTTTAAATGATAAATGATTTTACTTCTGTAAGTAGGTTTGTACAAACACATTTACACGTCAATCATATTTTTTAAACTAGATGAGGTCGGCGTTTCCTATCTGACTACTCTGAGAAGAAAGGCCGAAACAAACTCAAAGGTCACAGTCTCTTTTAAAGTCCAGACATAATCTTGGTCAGATCATGTGAAGACCATGTAGATTGGTATCTGAAATGGTCTTTTGAGGAAAGAACCACACAGATTGAGTGGACCTGTCCAGTCAGTGCACGCATTTGTCAGTAATCGTGCAGCTCAACTCAGAACTTAAGGAGCTCAACGATTCAACGAACAATACTAAAGAAAGGACATTTGGGTAGGCTGCATAAACTACTTAAACTGCCAGATCAAGAATAAAACTGAAACAATGATGGCTCATTGTATTTTCATTATTGTGAATATGAGGACTATGTGGGCATAGTTCTCACATTCACAATAATGAAAATAATATAATACTTTTTACAGTAAATATTCATGTCTAAAATAGTTAGCAAATTAAAATGAACATTCACCGTGTAAATTTATTGGAGCAGCTCAATCCGAAGCCTTTTAGTCCTCAATATAGTCTTTCACAGTATAATAGGCTTTCTGGCATAGTTTCCGTTTTATAAAAGATTTGAATTTATTAAAGCTTAGATCTTGAATATGACTAGGAAGTTTATTATAAAAACGTATACATTGGCATCTAAACGAGCCACCTATTTTCTTGAGCCTGGTTGTAGGAACAATAAATTTGTGTTTGTTGTCGGTGTCTTTAGTTTTGTATTTGCGTTTTTGGCCACCGACTTCCGAAATTAAAGTTATTTTTCACGTCTTTTAGTGTTTTCTTTGGCGTCGGTTGTTTTTTTGTAAAAAAGTTTTTATTTTTCACTTTTTATTTGCAGTACCTACCCCACATAAATTCGTATACCACTACTTGGTTTGTAAATAACAGTGACAGGAAATTATTAACACATCATCCATATAAACTAAGTGGAAAAAATATGCAGTATTAAGGATAACTTAAAAACTACTAGTCAGACCTTGATTAAATTTAAATGGGACCACATGTGAAGCACCAGCTATCAAATAAAAAAATAATTATCCAAATCGGTTTACTCGGAAAAAAGTTCTGAGCTAACAATCAAAAAAAAAAACATACAGACGAATTGAGAACCTCCTCCTTTTTTTGAAGTCGGTTAAAAAAGGTAGGGGAAAGAATCATAGGGCATTAAAAAATCGTCCGCATCGCTATTAACGTTCAAGTTACTACAGACTTTATATTATAGCAACAATTAAGAAAAGCAATTTTGCTGCAATGTCAACGGTTTGATAAACCCGAATGATTTTAAAGATCTTTAAAATCAGTCGGCTTTATCAAACCATTTTCCTAAGAATCTGCCCACACAACCTTCAATCCATTCGATTCATTGATTGTCTTTCTTCCATAAAAACGCAATGGTTCCTTCAGTTCCGTATCCTAAAACGATATTTTAATGGCGCTATTCACATGATTCCGGTGAACGAAGAGCAAATTACCGATTCATAGGAAATCGTAAAGAAAGAGTTTAAATTGTAATAACATTAACTTTTATGGCGGCAATCGTGATAACTTTGTGAATATTCAAACTTCGAAAACAATTATTCAAATTCTGCCTTGTTGGTCCAGTGGTCGCAAGCGCATGAGGTCCTGGGCTCGATTCCCAGGTCGGGCAGTGTTATTGGATTTTTTCATCTGGAATTTATCAGTACCAGCCCGGAGTCTGGATTTGTGCCCGGTTGATGGCAATAGGCTCGCCCCCTATTACATGGGACTTAAACATAACTGGCGAAATGTGGGTGTACTATAGGTCACCCTCCCCCTCTCCCCCCTCTCCCTCTCTCTGTCTCTCTGCCTTACTCTTCGGGGATTACGGGGGATGTTATGCTATGTGTAATTCAAATTCTAGTTCAATGAAGTAGGTAACGTTGGATGATATATAAAGAAACTAAGGAAAATATATCTAGATTTTTTTAAAGAGGAAGTTTGTCCATGTACCCTTTTTTTTTTGGTGTATGATGTTATGGATAATCTTCCTTTCAATGGGCTATTTGTATGGCTGATACTGTGATCAAATATTGTTTACGGCTTTGTTGCTCTAAACATGTTTTTGCCACATAAGTATCAATAATGAAGAACTGTCTATATCAGGTGGCCTACTCTTTCAGTCCGTCAATGAAGATACGAGCCCGTCCGAAAGTAGTTTGAAACTTTGGAGTGAACCCTACACCCGATGAATTAACTTTATCGGACAAGTAAAAAAACATCCAGAGTAGGGACAACTGTCACATCCTGGTGTCATTCATTCGCAGGTCGGGCCCCGAACTAATCTTATGTCCGTAGGTGGTACGGAGTAAAAAATGCCCGTAACGTCAGCAGAAACTATGGATTTCGTGCTTAGAGAGTAGACCCCCTGCTACCATCTGTATCCGTGTTAGGGTAAAGTTAGATTTGACAATGCATCTGGTAACCCTTTGACATTTTAAATACCTCCAATATAGGGTGATAAAATGTTAGTTAAGCAGAACATTCAATTTAAATTATTTTACGCAGGGATTTCTTTTCGAATCTTCGGTAGTGTAAAAGACATCAACGCGCTATTTATCGAATGCAAATTATTTACTTTAAACTTTTTAAACTATTTTTTTTTTTTACTTTAATATTATAAAGAGGTAAAATTTGTTCGTCTGTTTGTAAGTTTGTATATAGGGGGTGATATTTGGAACTACCGGTCGGGCTTGAAAAGTCAGAAAGAACGCTAAGCGAAAACGAAGTGATAGCGCGGGCAGGCGATGCGATGCGATGTGGTAGGTCGGAGGAACAAAAGATTTCACGTGGACAAAGTTGCTAACAAAAGCTTGCCATTAAAATAATGTCCTGAATGTTCAAATCCACAGCACAATGCTTTTAACAAGTATGTAGCAATCACAATAAAATCTAAATTAACCATTCTCGTCAAGGAACATCGTGTTCCATACTTTTAGCATATCTCGTTGTGTACTAGATGTACAATGTTGCGAGCATCTGCACGATGCTGACCCGAGATTGGCTGGCCGTGTAAATGTCAGGCTGTTATACCTAGTCTTAGTATTCCAACCTATTCCGGTTCAATGTACGTACCAATATGTTGGTGCATACACCTACCTAGAGCCATTATCTGCCTAGCCTTTATCAACTATGTTGGGGTCGGCTTCCAGTCTAACCGAGAATACCAGTATTTTACGTGAAGCGACTGCCTATCTGACCTCCACAATCTAGGTACTGAGTAATACGATACCCCTTGGTAAGACTGATTGTCAGACTTTTGGGCTTCTGAGTACCCGTAACGACTGTCAAAGATCTACAAATGACAGCCGGGACCAACGGCTTAACGTGCTTTCCGAGGCACGGAGGGGTCTCAATATCTAAAGATGGTCACTCATCCACGGACCGAACTCGGCAAGCGTAGCTTAACCTCAGATCGACCTGTGCGGCTGTTATTATTTAGCCACGAGAGTACCTTCACATATTCACATACATAGGCTATTTACTACTGACCCCCATTTCGAATGACCCTGAAGCAATCATTTACCAGTTACTGACTGCATTTAGATACTTTATTGCTCTACTGTGTAAAACTAAAATCAATAAGCGTTTAAGGGGGATGCGCTAAGGTAGCCCGCGAAATTCAAATTTACTTACGTTTTTTGCAATTTGCTGGTCAGTGTCAGGCATGGACCTAATATACAAACTGGACTGAGCTCTCCAAAAATCGTATCATACAAAAATGAACCACAACTGCTACATACATTTAAGGTTTACTTTTGTTATGCTATCTTAGCCGAGGCAAAACGAGCCGAGAGAGATAGTCAGAGCAGAGGCTGTTTGTCCCTTTTTCTCAATTGTCAGAAAATAAAAATGTTATAGATGGTAGAAAATATTTCACCAACTGCAAGTAAAATAAGTAATGTATAAATATTTTTAGCTTTTAGATTAGTTTTAAATAATTTTATATAAAGGTTTACAATCTGTACATAGTAGTAAATAAATTAATTTAAATAAAATAATCAAAATAATAATTGTTTGGTAGTTATCATAAAATTACTCTTGTAACTATAATTTGACATGCGAATGACTTTTTCTGTTATTTTGTGAAGACGCATCGCATTTAAACTTTTAGCTACGGTTCTTTTGTAATTTTTATGGTGGAAAAGTGTTGTATCAAAACATTTCATATATATATTTTTCATTTCATTTCACATATCATAACATTTCATTCATTGGTAAGGAATTACAAAGATTTTGCTCAATATATATGTAGTATGACCATGCTCTAGAAGTTTCGTAGACGGAAGAAACCAACGCTTTAGTGTATTTCTGATTAAAACTATTAATATAATGCGTATAATAAATACAATTTGCACCTATGTATCGCATGATTGAAATAGCATTATTTTTATGTTGGTTACAGCTTTCCATCATAAGGAGAAATTAAGCAAAAATGGTTGGATGTAATTCCCGAATCACAAACAATTACCAAAAATTCTGTTGTGTGCAACGTTCATTTCAAGCCGGCAGATTTTTCTATTGGTTTATTGGTAATTGGTTTACTTATTTGAAATAAATGCTTCGAGTTTGAATTCGAAAAAATGTTTGTCACACACACTTAGTTTTATTTCCCTTTACTTCATTTAAATAGCTTGCCTACTTCATCATAAACCACGTATACGTGATCATATTTGATGATTTAACACAAGATATGTATCTCCTCAACAATATTGTAGTCTAGGTATCATAACTTCTTTTTTAAAACATGGGTACATGCACGATTCAACACCGACATAGTATACAACAGGCACACGCTAGGAAATAATAATTTTAAAGGGTCGCCGTTATCGAAATCGATAAGGAGGACTATATATATAGTATACAACAATGTCAGTTTCAAATAATCAGCTTTCGAGAAAAAGTGTTTTCCGATATGTATAGTTTTTAAAGGTTTAATTTTCTTTTTTTTCATAAATTATTATTTCACTATTTGAACATCAAATAGTGAATTAATAATTTATTACAAAAAAAAAATTGAAATGTAGTTACTTACAATGAAGTTAAGTAAGTTACAAACTATAGAGGTATGAGGAACAGGGTGTAAAGCTCACTCACACCTCCATAGAAAAGGGAGGATCCTCCAACCAGTAGGCGTGTGACTAATATATCGGTATTAGTCAAGAGATTAGTAATATTCTATGGATTCACGTATTAGTGATCCGACGAGCTGTCATATGCTAATATTTAATATTCACCTAATCTGGGATTCGTTTCACACGGCACGGATCGGATTCACTCCACAGATTACTATATTACTATAATATTAGTGGCACTCTGCCTGCTGTTCGTGAAGCGAACGAATGCCAAATGTTCTGCGGATCGAATATCTACGGGCGAGAAAAAGTCATGATGGTGGTGATTTTAAAAATTCATTTCAAACATTAACACTTGGTATAAAATGTCTTACGCTCTAGTTGACTTTCATACATTTATTAATTGTAATTTTGAATATTATAATATAAATATTGAGCATATTATTATTATAGCAATAACTTCTCCAAATTTGCTACTGACTTTTAGTATTTTACAAGATGAACTGGACGGATGTGAATGAATGAGAAGTCTGAGTTTTAAAATCACAATATTTCTATGTGCCTCTTAAACTCGTACTGAAAATAACTCGATAAGTACCTATCAAGTTTAGTTGAAAATTATTTCGATTAGATTATGCTGTGGTGTTTATTTTTATTCTTAAGTTCTAAACACTTTCAAATAATAAAAGGTTCATTGATAGGTAAGTACTTGATCCCATTTTGAATGTAAACAATAATTTGACTGTTTGGGTAGTAAATTGAGGTGTGTTTACTTACATTCTTTCTACTAATACATAGCAACGCTAGTTCTGAGAATTAGTAACTATTCTGACTTTATAAGTACAGTGTGTGTGTGTGCAACTCTTAACAAAATACCGAGATACCGTCTATTCAACACTAATTTAATACGGCTGTGATACATAATATTAGGTCTTAGTTAAATATCACTAATACTCAAATATTAGTTAAGATATTATAATATTACTAGATGAATATATTCATATTAGCTAATACTGATAAATATCGGTATTAACCCATCTTTACCAACCAGACGGGTGTTGTGTCTGGTGGGCAACTGCCGGACGGTTGATGTCGTTGTCTAAATGCTAGTCGCGCGGTAAACTCTGCTTGCGCGATGCAGGATTTGCGTGACGTCAGTGTGACGTGTAGCTCGCATGTGGCGGTGTAGATACCGCTACATTACTCCCCCCCGGAGACCGGAGGTTGATAGGGGGCTGAGTCCTGTATCTTGGGATGCTTGCCAAGGCCAGTTGAGGTTCCAGTGAGTCGAAACCGTGTGTCGCATAGTTCGCGGTGGGTCGGAACTGTTTGCGAAGGTTTTCCCCGGTGAGTCGGGGTGGCGCTGCGTTATGCTTCAGTGCGTTGGATGTGGTACAGCGCCGGGTTGAGGCTGACTGCTGGCGTCAACCAGGAGAGGGTTTGAAGGCTCTGATTGTGAACCGGCCGAGAGTGCAGTGTGCTGTGCCAAGGTTGCTAATGAGGCTGAGGTGATGACCAGGTATGCGCGGTCGCTGCATGCTGGTGGTCGGGATACCCGTTGAAGCCATGGGTGCTGGCTGGCTGTGTGACTCGCCGCTCGAAGGCTTGAGGAAGTGATGATGACGTCACGCTGATTTAGATGCACGAAGGCTGCGCTGACGTTCATGTTCGGGGTCACCGGTATAGAGGTATGAGGAACAGGGTGTAAAGTTCACTCATACTCTATAGAAAAGGGAGGATCCTCCGACCAGACGGGTGTTATGTCTGGTGGGCAACTGCCCGACAGTTGATGTCGGCACGTTGTATATATGCTAGTCGCGCGGTAAACTCTGCTTGCGCTCTGCAGGATTTGCGTGACGTCAGTATGACGTGTAGTTTGCATGTGGCGATGTAGATACCGCTACACGTTAATTTGTCTAGGGTAATTTAAATAGTTTATGTCAAATCCCTACCAATATAAAATTTCCTTATCGTCAGAGAAATTTATTAAAAAAAATGCATTTTACACCAAATCATTTGGATGAATATAGGGTGAATAGTTTTGATTTCACGTATTTTTGATCCAGGCGCGTACGATAAAGACTTTCTGTGACAGACTGAAATTTACGCGGGCGAAGACGCGAGCAAAGCTAGTATAGGTATATATTGGTCCTTCAATCGGGCATCGATCGCATGGCAAACGAGAGATTCTCACCTTATAAGTGCCTGTCAAGGAAGTTATGCTAGCTATGCTTTAATAAATATGCACAACCTGCATACATAGAAATAAAAACAAAAAATAATGTTATTATTACAGGCTTACCTTGCCAATAGAGTTGGTAAGTAAAAAAAATGTTATTCCTGGTTTCAAAACTGATAAATTCAAACATCCATATACAAACAGTCAAGAAAAATACAGTCGATAACTGCGTGTCATATTTCACCGTAAATAAATGCGTGGGAGCTTCTCGCACCGTCCGAGTCTTTACTGCGGCTCCCGCGCGACTGTTGAATACTGGTGTACACCGAGATTTTGAGGCGCGTTGTTTCGGCCGATTTGTAAGATGACCTAATACTGCTTACTTTATTATACTGTGCCTAAACTCTAACCATCTTAAACAGAATGACAACTTTCTTTCTTTCAAATTGCCGTAATTTACAAATAAGAGGTCAGTAATGACCTCTCTACCCTAATGACTTATGACATAAGCAACCACAACCACAACCACAGATGGATTCACGGATACTTACAAAATTCACTTATTTTAGAACAAACGTGCTGTGAATACAATATTAGAAATACGTGCATTATTTTGTCATAAAGTATTACTAACCTTACTACTTACTTTCCATAAGTTAACGAGACGTAATGCTGCTAGCAGATGGTCCACAAAGATACAGGTACATTAGAGGTCTATAAATATGACATTATAATAAAGATTTAGTTAGGTGATTGTTCTTTTAATACGTAGGGTACTGGTTTTGTCAAACTTTCTGTATGTAACTCGAAAGAAATTAATTTTTAACCGCATTGCATCATCATCAGGAAGCCCTCAATAGCAGCAAAGAGTCGTTGCCCAGTTAATGACGATAGACTCGATCCTTACCACATGGGACTTACAATAGGTATAGCTGGCGAACAGTGGGAGTAGTATAGATACCCCTGTGCGCATCACTTTGAGGAATAGAAGCCTGAATAGTGTGTTATGGTGCACCAAATTGCTAGTTTTCGACAGCCACAAAAGAAACATCAATGGTGCCGATTCTCCTTGTCACAAAATTCTCTAAACTAGACTAATAATCACTAAAATTTTGTTTAGTCCTGTCAAAAGACGATTTCTCATTCTGAAATAGACTAAAGTGACACAACTTAACTATATTTTAGTTTGACAGCACTAAGATGGTACCGATTAATTAGTTTAGTGAAAATGGCAATTTTGCTATTCTGAATTTGACGTTTTTAACCTAAAATTTTGGTTGTCTTATTTAAATCTGGCTATTTTTAATCGAGATTAAAAAGGTGTGGAATAAAATTAGTTGTCATGAACTAAGATTCACCACATCACCTCGACTTCAGGGGCAAAAACAGTACTGTTTTTTTTTTTCTTTGCTTATATCTCGAAAACGGTGTGTCCTATCGCAAAAATAATGAAAATTTCGACTCCCTTTACGGTACCCTTAAACCCATATAACTCTACATGTAGGTATTTTTTTTTTAATATTTTCCATACAAAATGTGAAAAATTCCATATATAACACGCCGAGGCTGCCACAAATGCGCGCCCCCGGCTCTAAAAAAAATTCACGTGGTAGGGCAAACAAGTACCATGTGGAGTCGCGATTGTCAAATTAGTTGCGTCAAAATGATTTTTAAATTTAGAGATATTTTATTGCAGAATAGCTCTAAGATTCTCATAGCCAAAAGTAAGGAATTTTAGTGATAGTTTAGTTAGTTTAGTTCGGCGTACAAGAGAATCGGCACCAATGCCTCAAAATTACACTTAATCACTTAAATTTAAAAACTCCACAAAGTAGTGAAATGGGCATTGAAGCGAACCCATGGTTATAATAAACCAAAAAAGAGCGTTGTGAAAGACATAATCCAAACTGCTTTATTAAGATAGGAGAACAATAAAATTATTAAAGCGTAATGAAAGCTTTTATCTAATCCAGACTTGTACCGGACACAATCCATCACCACTGCAGACATTAAGTTGACCATCTACTACTGTGTAGACTTTGCACGGAGAGATTACCCGCGTTAGCTGCGCAGTTCATTTCTTTGCCGGCCACGCATTCGTGCGTACCAAGGACGACCCTGCCTCCATTTTTATACAAAGCGAACCTAAGTAGCTTAGCTGTGGGCTGCTGTGGAGCAGCGCCTTTAAAATGCTTTCTCGAATAAACTCATGTGACTAGCCTGAAGCGATGTTACATAGATGCCCACATCTGTCGTATTATCGTGTATCACTGTATGTTACAAGGTAATTAAAATGTACCTACTAGTATGTTACATTTACGTAACAGTAATAAATAGTTCTGATTTATAAGTAGTGACTCACTTTTATGGACGCCGAGTTGCAAAAGCTTGCTAAAATAAGCCGCGGGGCTTTTTTCGAATTGTAAACTTGATTTGTACGCAATTTTGTGTTCTACAAATCTGATTTAAATATCCTGTCTGATATTTAGGGTCCCGTTTCATTAATTTGTTACTTTTAGATTCTTGGCTAGTGTTGTCTATATTGTGTATATGAACAATATTTATTTCAATTCAACCAATTACGAGTACTTTTGAATTGTCAAGGAAACAAGATAAAAGCTGTTGACTTTGCATTGAAAGGGAGAGGAAACATTGAATCATTATCTAACCGGCTATCGAAAGGTCATTATGATCCATCAAAGTTAATTCCATCAGAATCAGAATCAGAACTTTATTTGCTATGAATGTAGGTATACAGTTATAAGATGTTGTACATAAATTAATGAAATTGAAAAATCCATAAATATATATTTATAACATTTTTAATGCGCTATTTTATTTTATTTGTTTAGTTATATTTAATTGACATTTACACAATATTTCTTAACAACTATGTTAGTAAGCTATATCAGTAGACTATTTTTTTTCAAGTTTTCTAGAATTGCGATTCATTTAGTAATAGTTACCTCTGAATATTACATTACGAAGGAACGCCAAATTCACGACTGACTCAAAAAAACTATACCAATAAGTATCTATACATATTACAAAATAGGAACGAAGAATTTTTGTCCGTTTGTCTGTTTGTCTGGATATATATGTTCCGGATTGACGCAAACACGTCTGAATGGATTTGGATAAAATTTGGCACACAGATAGGATAAGACAAAGATCAACATATAGGGTACATTTTAATCCTGGTCGTACGTGCCCGTGGGATATTTTCTGACAGCCACGCGGGCGAAGCCGCGGGCAAAAGCCAGTTAGTATCATAATATTACTTTTAAAACAGAAATCCTTCAACTGCCACACTTAAAGATTCAATTGTCTCCACCCCTAACAAACCAGCACTAAATACATACAAAGGTCAATTAAAATCAAACAAATGATTATAAAATAAAACAAAAGTGAACGCATTTGAGCTGTTGAGCTATTGATATTTTGTGGATCTGAGAGTGCATTGGCATTAAGTACGATGCAAGGCCAAAACCATACAATGTGCACTTAGGAACCTATTCAAGTATTATCTAGGTAGTAATTTGGTTTCATTATGTTCTATATATGTATAGAAAGTTAAAAGTAACGCTAGAGAGAAAAAACTTGAAACGAAATCGTTTAATTTAGTATGGGCATGTGATGAGGAGGATGGAAACGCATGTAACTTAAAGTCATGAATAATAATAGCACATGTGTGAGCACTATGTACCTACTATAAAGCCATCATTTACTAGGCTCGTCTTTCATTGACTTGAATGTGCCCTGGCGGCTGAGAGTATGTCATGCTCACTCAAATGTCTCGCTGGTGGTGGCGTGTGTGTTGAATCATTAAGTTCCCTTCAAAATGGTTGAGCTGAATGGTGCTGATCCATACGTCATGTTCGTATCGAACGGGCGGCGCTGTAATTGGTTTATTTGAAATAAATGCTTTGAGTTTGAGTTTTTTTGAGTTTGAATATAGATTTTGAAGGATGGAGAGGAAGTAAAGATGGATGGATTGTGTGAGGAATGGTATGAAAGAAAAAAAGTAAAGGAAAGCGTGTCGGTTGACAGGGGAGACTTGAAGAGGGAAACGTGTTGCGCCAAGCCCAAGTAACATGGGAGAAACGCACGAAGACAATTATGATGTTCAATTTATAGAACTAAATGATTTATTTATCGATTCGGAAGTGAGTGAAGCTTTAATTTCAATGTCTAGACTGTTTTGTCATAATGATAATTATGTCACTGTACATAATCTATCTTTAAAAATAAAAATCAATGTTTGTCTGTTTCTTCTCTATGGACTCCGAAAGGGCTGGACCGATTTTGATGTAACTTTGGTGAGTTTTTCTGCATACGTCCGCGGTAAGACACCATGCGAACGAAGTCGCGCCGGGCAGCTAGTAATTAATAACTTAGGTTATGTTCAAAAATGCTTTTTAATTGCTTTCACACTTTGTTAAAAAAAAACCTGGTAGAAATCCTGGTAATCAGCTACATCCGGTCAGACTGGAAAGCCGACCCCAACATTGTTGTGAAAAAGTTAGGCTTATGACAATGACGAAGAACTTAATATTACTAACTATTAAAACTTACTTATTACTTTTAAATCTTAAATTCACTAACAAAACAACGCACAGCCTACGCCGTTAGCCCTAAAAAGCATGAAATTTTGAACACGACTGCTTTTTATGGCAAAAGTTGGCACTAAGGATTTTTTTTTTATATATGTCCCACAAAAAGGGTTTTAAAGGGGATGAATGTTAGATTAAATGAAGAGTATGGAAGTTCGTATTTTGTCTTCATAACGAAATAAGATATTCATTGGCATTAACTGCTGAACAATATTCACATAATCGGAAAACGGACTTTTACTATCACGATAGAGGACGCTCCCATACCATTGACATTGTATACAAAGGGCTACAAAGAGATCTATTGTAAGTTAGCTAATGACGTCATTAGGTCAAATGTCATGGGGACGAGTTTATCGATCGATATTAATTGGGCACGTTTTCAATGAGTTTATTACAGAGATGAATAGTTGCTGCTGCCTAACCAGAATACTGAAGCCGTGACCTCTGAACACGTTTGTACTTAAGTAAATAGTACGTACAGATATTTTATACAGGGTCTGTCGACATAACACATAACATAAATACCACACCTTGTTTCCTCGAAGGGTTGGCAAAGGTGTACCTATAGTACACCCACATTTCGCCAGTTATGTTCAAGTTCCATGTAATAGGGGGCGAGCCTATTGCCATCAACTGGGCACCAATCCAGACTACGGGCTGCTACTGAGAAATTCCTGATGGAAACCCAATTACACTTTGCCTGACCCGGGAATCGGACCCAGGGCCTCATGCTCAGCTAAACTATGTGTATGTATGTAGACACCGATTCCAATGACATAGTAACTGATGCCGATTAAGATCAAAAAGGTCTCCATAGACGCCATCAGCAAGTATGCAAATAATTTCAGATTGCATTGACAGCAATAACTGCACTAATTAATAGCACTAGGAAGGGATATCTTGTACTTACCTATAACTAGGATACCAAGAGCCATGTTTATGTTAAATAAATAACTAACAGTTTTCATCGCAGTTCTCCCCAATTTATGCTGACCATCGGTTATCGCTAGTTTTTAAATACATATAAAAATCATAATGCAACGTAATTTTTTTGATTATTAGACTCACCTAACGAAACATGCCGCTGCACTTTCCAAAAAAAATCTTGTTCGCTCTGCATTTTTTTTTCCTTTTAATTTAATGAACACACTATAAAACAAACAAATCCATGAGCACATTCAAAAAAGTCTGATGCTTTAATTTAAATTTCGAATCATACGCACATACGTGGATTTTGCCACACCACCACTCCCGCCTTTACCACCTACGAGCTAGAAGGGGTGCCCCTATATATAGTCACAGTTACTTACACGCACCGCATGATACCTACGTAAATACGTCGCGAGTGCAGTGGCCATTTTGAGTTCTTTATTTGAAATAAATATTTTTTGTGTGTGCAACATGTTACGTCAGTGTGTCACGTTGGCAGTATTGGGGTGTGTTTTGGCGGTTCCCGCGCCTCAGCATCAGTACCAACCTCAGCATCAACAAGTAAGTTTTTTTTAAATTTATTTTTAATTATCATACTTCAGAAGTTCTCAGTTCTTGAACCTTTACAATTAAATAGGTTTTTTATCGTAATTAATTTCATTATTTTGTACTAAAAAGTATTGTAAACCTATAAATCAACCCTTTACTTTCTAATAAATTAACAAAAAACATTTTAAAAGCCTTTCATTGCCTATTAATTGGCAAAGTAAAAGATCATAACTGAAGTAGTTTTTCAGATTTTATTTAAATAAATACAGCTTTTCTTCACATTGCAAGCTTTTACAATGTGAACTACTTAATTAACCCATTCCCTATAATGATGTAAATTACACTTAAAATGTTAATGTCCTTTACCTAATCATTGTTACTTGTTTCATTTTAAAACGAAATATAAAAGTAAAAGAAAACTTTTTCCACGGGAAAAAGAGTGTTTTTTTTTCACTTTAAAGTTTTCTGCATTGTAACCAGCAAATTGCACTAGAATTGTCACAAAGTATATTCGTAAGGTCTAACGTGGGATTAACCTTTAACTCGGCGTGTCGTTCACCGCTGAGGAGTGTAGGCCACCGACAAGCAACTATATCGAAGCTATTGTTAAAGATTGAGTTAGTCCCAGCCTCAATTTCTAAATAACAAGGACCGTTGTTATTTGGGTGCCATAGATCGCGTGAACATAATATTTTCAGCTCAGATTTGTGATCAAACTTGCAATGTCAGCCTTATATTTCATGAATGGATTTATTTTCAAAGTTAATGCTCCATTATTCCATATCATAATTAATTCAGAACACGTATGTCTTTCCTAAATTTATTTTAATTAAAGATAAAGCTCTTACTCGGTTAAATTGATACCAATTACCAAATATTTTTTTTGCTATATTTTTTATTCTTTTATTTTACATAAATTTTGACATTTTGATAATTATTATATATACAATGTCATGACAATTTACTTTGTGAAGTATAGTTTTATTATTTAATTATTGTGAATTTGAGGACTATGTAGGCAACTTTTCTTTTTTATTTTATTTTTTCACTTTCTCAGGTAATTTCAATGTTAATCTGGCAGTTTGAGTGCTTTATGCGGCCTACCCAAATGTCCTTTCTTTGATATTGTTCGTCGAGTGGTTAAGCTCCTTAAGTTCTGAGTTGAGCTCCACGATTAGTGACAAATGCGTGCACTGACTGGACAGGTCCACTTATTCTGTGTGGTTTTTCCTCAAAAGACCATTTCAGACATAAATCTACATGGTCTTCACATGATCTGACCAAGCTTATGTCTGGACTTTAAAAGGGACTGTGACCTCTGAGTTTGTTTCGGCCTTTCTTCTCAGAGTAGTCAGATAGGAAACGCCGACCTCGTCTAGTTTTAAAAATATGATTGACGTGTAAAAGTGTTTGTATAAACCTACTTACAGAAATAAAATCATTTATCATTTATAATGTAAAATCTTAAATTGATGACAATGAGTAGAGAAACGAGAGATGAGAGTGTAAGAAAAAAAACAAAATAAAAAATCTTTAGGAATACCTGTAATCCTATACAAGCCTGAAATAACTTTAAAGCGCCAAACAATAGCAGACGATGAAATTTTATTAATACGTAGATACTAATCCGACTGCATGGCCATTGAAAGATTTTAACAGATGAATGAATTGTTAAAAGCATAATACAAAAGCTAGTACACGGTCAATGGAAAGGTGATCGAATATCGGTTTGCAAGTTTTATCTTTCACGTTATTTGAAAGAATACTATTTCCACACAAATTTCGTTTGCTAAATGTTTGCTCCTATTATGTTACATCATTATAATTTTCATTTTCTTCCTCTACTTTCTTTCCATTTTAATCCTTGATATTCTTTAAGCTTTTCTTTTTTGTTTCTATCAATTTAACATCTGTCTCATACTCGAAGATGTTAGCTCAGATTCATCAGATCAGGTATTTACTAAATCCTAACTTATCCAAGTGTCAGGTCAGTATCTTTTTTATTTATTTCTACAAGATCTCTTTCCCCTTTCACATCCAAAGAAGACTGCTCATATGCGTTTTCAACGGTTGCAATGGTTATTACTTCATCCTTTTCAAAATCTTCATTAGTATGAAAAACTGTTTCTTTGACCATGCTCGAAGCTTTTGTAGAAAACTAGGTCAAGGTATCTCTCTTTTGTTCTTTTATTTTCGCTAATATCATGACTTAACGGATGTCATTGTAAAGTGGTCTTCTTTTGTTTATATTCAAACATTTTCCGAAGTTTTGCAAAGAGTTGCTCCTTTGGTATCTAAATTTGGTGTAGGTAGGTATCTATCTAGGATATAGAACAATCTCTATGATAGCTATACTAATCCAAATAGGAAAATCTTAGAGCCCTAAAAGTAATACAACATAATAATTCACAAACAAAAATCTTAGCGTGATTTAATTATCTTCGTATGATCTAACTTTACTGACATGCAATGCTAGCAACAATCTTTAGCAACAATAAAAAAAATGTAGCAATCAATCAAATCTGAAAGTGGCACATCCGACATCAAATCGCAACACATGTGACCGAATGAAAGGTGAAGCATCACCGAACAACATAATGAGTGCAAACAGACCGGAAAACTGAACATCGGTTTTTACACAACAAACATGCACACACACAAACACACGTGTTTTCGGCAACCCATGACAAATCGAGCGAGACGTAACAGGGTACGCCGTACGCTATTACAATGATGTTGCTTGTTACACTTTTGACGTTTCGTAATGTCAGTGGTGCGTTTTATTTGAAACGAGCTATAATTGGATTAATGTTATGTAAGCTCTTGATCGCACTGATTAACGCGACTGTACCTACTTCATAGTTAGCAGTTTGGCTTTATTTTTCTAATGGTTGGTAATACAACGGCGTAAAACTGTGTCTCGTCGTCTGGAGTTAATTGGTCGTGGGTAGTTGATTGTTGTTATGACTGTAATGTGTTTTTAAGTACATAATTATGTGTTTTGTAGGCGTTTGTTATAAAAGAGTCAAGGCTATGTAACTTAACATGTCCATGCTTATCATACGGTACTAAAACTGTCATTACTACATAAACTAGTACTATACAGTAGCTTTAAATAAAAGCTTTTCCCATTAGTCATTGTGATTTCATTAAAAATTCATCTAGCAATGCCAAAAACATTGAATTACCTACACAACACGATGCAGCGATACTCAATTTCATCTCTTGTTTCTCACAACTTCACCTCACGCATATGATTTAATTTTTTTTGGAACTTCACTATTTAAACAAAAACTTTTGCAACTAATCTTCTCTACTAAGTACCTACTATAACAAAAATTAACCAGGCCCTAACCACTTCCAATTTTGGAACATCAGTTGGATAACAACTACTTTATATAACTAACACTATCGTAACAAAATATGCCAGGCTACCCCCATCCTCACTTAATACCACTGTCCTCCACTAACATACCAACCGATAAACCACTCATCACCATCTATTTCTATCAGCAGGCCGGAGGCTTTGACCCACACCTACTAAGACAGTACCTCGCCGACCAACAGGCCGCAGCGCCCGCGCAGACACAAGTCCTTCAACGGCCACAACACGTACAGCAGGCAGCACCTAGACCTGTAAGAGCATCTTAATCTAACATATTAAAACATTACCTAAGTACATGAACACTTATTATTAGCGAAGACTATAAAATAACAGCAAAAGCTGTAAGTAAGGCAATGGACAATCGAGCTACTTATATTACTTCTACAAATCTGAGAAAGGTATAGCACTACCTAATTGTATTTTCCCGACCGAATATCGGCCCCAGGTCCGATTTCCTTACATGCTCTCCGGGGCAAGCAGGGAGTCTCGGACACCTATCCATTGATAGCACAGCTAAACCTCGCAGTTCTATCAATCCACACGGTTGTATGTTAGCCACGAGCCCCTCAGAAAGAGAGCTCTACTTACTGATCAATGTTCATCGAAAGACTGTTGTTGAATTTACTTATAACACAAGACAGCATAATATGAGTGACTATATTGAAAAGAAAATCTCTAAGTCTTAACTTAATCAACATCTGAGGAAACAGCAAGACCACTCTAATTTATACGGCACAAACTACTGTTTGTAAGCATTACACTGTCACCAATTTACTATAAGCTGATAGGTATTGCAATAGATTTCTGAAAGTATTAGTTATAACCTAATCTGAAAGTAACTCGATATCTCTCGTACGCAAAATGCGCAGTACAACTTGATATAGTCTACCTACACCAAGCTAACAATGTTTTCTATCACCAGGCTCCCCAACAATTGTATTCGGTCCAGAGCGAAGCGCAATACCAGCCCCAACCCCAACACCAGCCCCAATATCAGCCACAGCCGCAACAGCAGCAATACAGACAACAACACCAACAACAACAACAACAACAACAGCAGCAGCAGCAGCAGTACCAACCACAGAGACAACAGGAACAGCGCGAACAAGAAGAGACGTATGACGTAAGTTGAAGAATATTTCACATCAACGTGACCTACTGTAGATGGTCGAAAATCAGGGTCAATACCAACTCCAGTGAACGCAGAAATACGCAAAAACAATGTAGGCAGGAGAAGCGGTGGTAGTCTGGTAAGCAAGGAAATTGTAACGTTTGTAAGTAGACGAGACTGATGTACGACGGTGACGACAGGGGAATGTCAGGAGTCAGGACCAACATAATTATAATATCATCCACTATCTCGAGGTGGTGGATGATAACATCGACATCAACTAGATGATGTTGTCGTTGTTTCTGATAGGTAGTCAAATAGTCAAAAACTTATGGTTACACGGCCAAGTAAAATTGTGTCAGCCTTATTATTTTCTTGAATAGCCTAAATTGCTGAAACATTATATTTCAACGTTTGATTAAAAAGATTAAATAAAATGGCACTGACTCGTATTTAGGAAACAAACTGCAACCGCTAGAACTAGGTTACCTTAATAAAAATAACAGACAAAACTAGGAAACCTCATCTCATTTTATTTTCTATCTAACGGTAAACGTCAGACAATTACAATTTAAAGTAACAGTGAGGCCGTTCCGCAATATTTTACTGCAACAACTATCAAAATACGTAAACCGACTCCGGAATACATCCAACCTAGTTTGCTTCTCATTTCCTTATAGCCTATACAGTGTCCAATGTATAGTCAACACGGATGGATCAAATTAACAAGAGGGGGACTACAACCGGCTGCAACTTTCACTTAGAGTGCGCGTATAGGTAGTCGCTGTTGAATTGTAGGTAAAGCGCTTTAGCGGACTCTGCGTGAGATCGGTTAACGATAGCTGATGGGAAATAACTTTCTTTGATCATTGCGTGGTGATTAATGGTTTCTTTTCAATCTTTTGTTGGGTGATGAAGTATATTAGTGTAGGAAATAGGAATAGGAAGCATATTTATTATGTTTGGATCATAAATACTAACAGAAACATTGAATCTTTTAGCTGCACTTAATAACTTTGAACATAAAACAGTTTCTGCATTCGTTGAATATTTTGCAATGAATCAACTGTCGGATCTCCTTTAACTATGTAAATTTTCTGTCCAGTACCAAGTTTTCAAACATTGCTTACCTGGGTAACTAGGTACTTGTTCCGTAAAATCGGTAGCTGCAATCATAATTTAGGTATTTAGGTACAGAACTCGGTTGTTCTACTACTGATAATATGATTCTACTCTACAACTGGTTGTTTCTTATTCTCTCTTCATTAAAACAACAATTCTTCAATAAGCAAGATTAATACTAAAGTGAAGCCCACGGTCCCCAGTATTGACACTCGTCGATGACCAATGTTTTGTTACCCAACATGACTTTAGTGTCTCCTGTACCACAAATAACTAATCTACTATCTTCTTGCAGTCCAATCCTTCCTACCAGTTCGGTTTCGACGTAAACGATGACCAGTACACCAACTACCAGAACCGTAAGGAACAGAGAGACGGCGACACCATCAAGGGTTCCTACTCCGTGGTCGACAGCGATGGTTTCATCAGGACTGTCACCTACACTGCTGATCCCAAGGAGGGTTTCAAGGCTGAGGTAGGAACTTGTATTTATAAGATTATTGATTTTCAGAAATGGCTGACCGGCAGCAAAATGGTCGGACGATCTTATTCTAAAATCTGGATGTGATTACCAGGGTAGCATGGCATAGAACGAGACTTGTAAAGTCCGCCTTTGTACAGTATTTTTTTTACTTGTGCGTAATTTTTTAATAAATAATTAAACTACCTACTTAGTAATGGATGAAACAAGGCTCCCAAAATGTGGAAGACTTTCAGTAACATAACATCATTTCCGTATCCCTGAAGAGGTATTCAGAACTGTTAGTTTTCATCCACCCATATTCAGCGAATATTAGTTTGTCTATGTTTTAGTCCAAGGTAAGAGGATAAGCCATTTGCCATTAACCGGCTCAAATCCAGACTACGAGTTACTAATGAGAATTTCTTAAAACGAAGACTCGATATAACTTTGCTGTAACTAATGATTTTCAATGGCTTTATTATTCCTCGAAGATAAATAAGATAAATCTTAAATTGGAAGACATGATATCAGACGAGATGATAAGATCGATTCATTGTTGTAATACAACAATTCGGTTCTTTCTAACAATAATGGTCAAGTCAGACTTGATTCACAATAAGTAAGTAGGTGAACCAGATCTTTAATGCGATTAAATAATGCCAACTAAGTGTGCCCCTGGGCCCTGGCCTAGTTTAAATGGCTTAATATGAGAATATGATTTGTTATGTATTGTTCGGCTACAATCGAAACTTTAGTGAATCAATTTTGTAGAATTTCTACACTATCATATTCTCATAAAAGCTTTTTATTCATTGGTGAAAAAGTGCCAATGCCACGACGATCTCATAAAAGATTATTTATTGACATAATAAGTAAACTACTGATGGTTGATGTCGCTAAAGGAACAGAAATACAGATGCTCTTGTTTATCACTTATTTTTGCATTGACCAAAGCAATAGGATAGATAGTCAATTAATCTAACGGTAAAAGAAGGAACATAAACGAAGCAAAAGGAGTATGTAAGGATCGCAGCAGATGGCGTTCTGTAGTTTCTGCTATATATGTATGTGTGGAGTACATACCTACCATACTATTTATATATTTATTTCTATTATAAACAACACAAAAACCATCATAATATTTATTTAAATCTTCATACATATTCACCGGCATTCGGTTGATGATGAGCTACTGCTGAACATTGGACTCGCGCACCGCTGATCTACGTCACAATGACGCATGATGTATGTCTATGAAGGAAGATATCTTCCTACTTTTCTTTCAAATACGTGTCATTATCATCATCATTAGGTCTACTAGATAATTATGAAGATACTAGCATTACTTAACTAATATTAAAATTCATTCCCCAGGTTTCAAGGCAGCCCACAGACATCGTAGTAAAGGTCCCCACCCCCAAACCGCAACAGCTGATCCAGCCCCAAGTTCAGCACGCAGCGCACCC
The DNA here is from genome assembly GCA_916610205.1 of Griposia aprilina. Classification (NCBI taxonomy): domain Eukaryota; kingdom Metazoa; phylum Arthropoda; class Insecta; order Lepidoptera; family Noctuidae; genus Griposia; species Griposia aprilina. The sequence goes on from OU744288.1 coordinate 19,824,894, forward strand.
GCAATCCAGGCCGCAGCAGCCACAACACCTACCCCAACCCCAACACGCCAACCCACAACAGTACTACCGCTACGAGCAATAAGCTATAGAATAGTACACTGGTCTACATATTTATTGTGTTTTAGGGAAATTAAGACGAATAAAAAAACTATGACAAAAATGACACATGAATTTTTTTTGTGCAATACAGGTGATGTTTTTTACACTTAGGATATTGACCACGTAAAAAATATTTGGGTAATAATTACCCCTGTTTTTTTTAAACAACTGAATTAACTGGCCAAATAACTGTTTAAATCTTTTTGTTAATGGGGTTGACAAGGTATTTGATTAATTATGACCATAAAAAAAACATTTCTTAAAAAAATAACCTTTTCATAGAATGATTTCCCAATTGGTTTGAAATTATCAAGTCATAATTTTAGTAATTCAAACCAATATCACATAGAAAATGTAGACATTTTTATTCTTAATTAGCGTGTACCTATTATAGTTGTATGTAGATACTCCGTGCGTCGTACATTAAGCTATGGATGTCATGAGTATTCGAGTTTTGTCTTTATTTAAACTAATAAGAACGAATAGCTAAAATGTAGGCGATGATGTGAAGTTTATTTTTAGTAAATTTTATTCTTATTTATATTCTCAGAACTTATACTTAACTAAGGAACGATTGTTGATAGCATGAGTTTACTCTCTTGCCTTTGCTACCTACTGTCATTTTATATGCTAAATGTGTACATTTTCTCTTTATAATTCTGTTGAATACTTAAAATATTTTAATAAAAAAATTGTGATTGTGTAGAAGTATGCCAGAATATGTAGCTTATTAAATGTTAATAAAGTTACTATTATTTAAATAAAAATATTTTATTGGCCTGCCCCGTGACCTTGACAGCCTTACAGGATTCGTTGAATAACATACAAATAATAAACAGATTATAGAAACTAAAAATATTGCTCTCTATTTTATTCTTCCATATTTTTAAAACACAACCACTTGTAGATCCAGACAATTAGGTACTTACCAGTTCCTACACGAACCAATACAACGAAATTAAAATAATAGGCATTCTAATCGCTAAATATTCAAACAATTAAAATTATTTCCATTAAAATTTATTAAATCTTTGATACATTCGTTGTTCATAATTTAAAGTAACATCAGCGATTCGCGAAGTCAAAATAAAATAAATTATTCACAACTATAAGTTCTCTCATAAAATCTAGTCGTAAATCAATAAATATTTCCGTCAGCGAACGGGGCATAGAATAAATATAAATATCTATAATAAATTAACAAAAAAATAAAAAATATATTCAGTCTGTTTAATAAGTTAACTTTTAATGAAAAATGGCCGACAAATTATTAGTTATTAATTTTTCGGCGATTTTACAGTTGAATAAATGCACCCTTTAATACCAATAGTAAAGTCCCTTTCTATTAGAAAATACTTCTCTTACGATCAATTTATAATAAAAATCTAATAAATGCATCAAGAGTCTTCAGATTTTTGTCATAAATATACTTTTTCTTTTTTATAGAAGCTGTAGATTTCGTATTTTGATAATAAATATTTGTGCTAGAACTGCCACCAATGTGTCATAAGGGTTTGGCAAAAATACCGAAACTTCTTACTATTTTACCAAATCTTAATAAAAAAAGCCTGACATGGCCATAATAAACTTCTTTATAGCTTAACTGAAAAATAACCCAGAAGTAGTGAGAAGTGTTTCTAACACAATCTTTCTGACTTCTAAAGTAAAATATAAAACTGTTACTTATTTCATTGCCCGCAAAAAGCAAGCAGATTACCATAAGCTGTCGAAGAATAAATTGTTCTTCTCTTGATTATAATTATTTTTAACGCAAAATGGCGGGAACCAGGCGCCATCTTGCAATTATGGACGGATTATTTTTTAATTTCTCCTAATTTTTTCATAGCAAATGGTCTAGATTCTATGTCTATGGCGGGTCTATGGTGCCGGGTCTGGTCTACAGACGCACCCAGACTCTACAAGCACGTAGTCTTGACCTGTTAGTGTTACTGGACCCAGTGGAAGTACCAAGAATAGGTAAGGCACATACGTTTGTGAACATGTGCCTCGTATCACCGAACATTCACTTGATCTGGAAAAAAGAAAAGAAATATTGAAAATAATATCTAGAAAATACCTTGGGCAGTTCCTTAAACAGCTTATAATAAAAAGAACTACGATAATTTTTTCTACCGCCAAGCATTGCTGTGTTCCATTTTCCAAGGCAGGTTTACCTATTGTGTGCTCTGTGGGCCTAAAATGGACGCTTTGGCAGAATCATATTATGATCTGATTACAATTAATATCCCGCAATTCATCTGTTTGACAGTTTTGTATGAAGTTTCGTAAAATGGTCCACAAATTATGCATTGCTTTAATGAAGTCTAATGTCAAATAGCAGCTGTCAAACAGATGAATTGCGGGATATACGAATTGTACGCAGATCATATTATGATTCTGCTAAAGCGTCCATTTTAGGCCTTCTGTTAAGATAGGTGAGTATGGAAAATGTTTGAAAGCAATTTTACTTATGTAGGTAACTCTAAAATCTACGACGTGATTCCTCAGAACAGAATATATCTCTAGTAGTTTCAAATTTTCCCATACTGACCCCTGACCCCCTGATCTCTGCGGATTCACCTGTAGATGCAAGTGTCATACTCGAGAGCCTTGGTGGACTTCCTATTAGGAACTTCCTATAAAAAATAAAAGTACCCAAAACTAAAGCAGTTGAATAGACCCTGCCACTACTGGCGCTGATGCATTCAATATATTCAAGAATGTTTTATTGAATTATACTCACTCGCAAACCTCAAAGACGACTTGCTGCAATAAATCAGGGAACTTCTGCACGATAGTGACGGGCTGCCCCGAAGTTAGGGACACTCCGTACATAGGAGCAGTAGTGTTGTACCGTGTCCGGCATAGCCGAGTGCCGCCACACGAGTTTGTGGACGCCGGAGATAGGCCGGGCAGGTTTGTGGCGCGACCTAGAATTGTAACAAACAGGTTTTTGAGAAATATTGATTGACACTGATTTTATTGACAGAGGGAAAAGAGTACCTACCTAAAAGTCGTAAAATTCAAAGGTAATCTGGAAATTCCTAATTAAACCAAATTAAAGGCCCGATAGCTGCTACATCAGGGCTATAAAACAGTTTTCCTTTTGCTTGGTGCATAATAAACAGCTAATACCAGGATGTTTTCTTCATACATCTCAACAGAGCAATGATCGTTGGCAAGAAAAAAAGCTCCCATCAATTCTATCGACGTTAGAACACGATACTTTCACACCCTCCATAGGTACAGCCAGCAAAAGAGATAAGTATGCAAGGTCACCAGATATAGTTGAAGTTTAGTACGAAACCCATGAATGTTTTCGAATAAAATTTAATTAAAGTAATAGAAAACAAACTTGTAATTTATCAAATTAAACTTCATTCGAAAACATTCATTGGTTCCTTACGAAACTTTAACTATATCCGGCGACCCTGCATACTTATCTCTTTTGCTGAATGTACATCTCAGTCACGACCTCTGGCTGTTGACCTCATAAATACAATACGGAAAAACCACAGATTCTCACAATACTCGCTTATGGCCGCGTCCTAACCAAAATAGTCGCGCGAGTACGCAACCGACGACGCGATCGTTTGTATGAATTACTAGCTGCTTCCCGCAGTTTCATCCGCATAAGTCTCTATCCCGTAGGAATATCGAGATAAAAAGTATTCTATATCCTAAACCAGGTCATGAGTTCATAACCTACCCATGTGCCAAATTTCATCCAAATTCGTTATGCCGTTTTAGCGTGAAAGCGTAACAAACAAACATACAAAAATAAAATATTTTCTCTTTTAGATGACGTACAAACGCTTGATCACGCGAGTCCGATCGCTTTTGGTAGGGACGCGGGATAAGAACACTTTGAATGACCCGCGAGATACAATCCAAAAAAACTCACCAGTTCTATTGCTACCACTGCTATGCGGAATCACGCCCTCCGAATAACCGGCGTGTGCATCTAACAAGGCTCTCCTCATGATGGCTGGGTCTACCGTCCGAACCCCTCGACCCTGCCGCGAAGACTGCCATGGACCCGACTTAAGAGCTCTGTTCACTAAGTGCCTGAAATAAAAAAATAAACGGTTAATAATATTCAGTATTTCTTTCTTAATTTTTTTCCTGTGCCAGCCGTTGATCCCGGCTGTCATTCGTGGATCTTTGACAGTCGTAATGGGTCCTCAGAAGCCTGAAACTCTGACAACCAGTCTTACCAAGGGGTATCGTATTACCTACTTATTAACTGGGTTATGGAGATCAGATAGGCAGCCGCTCCATGTAAAATACTGGTATTCAGCTGCACCCGGTTAGACTCGAAGCTGACCAGTTAGTTAGTTAATAGAATAGCCGATCGGAATAGTAGGGAAAAAACTAGGCAGGTGATGATGATGACTAATTACTTATTTCAGTCTCTGAACAACGCCTCTGACACGACAATAAACTTGGCCACCTACTGGGTCCAAACAATATAATATAGACGTACCGCTGATACGAAAAGAAAAACTTCTTTCGTCTTTTAGTTTTTGTCGATGAAATCAAAATGCTTCTGCTTGTTGAGAAAACGCTACCTACGCTTCAGCCCATTGCAATCCTATTCCGAATCTCTCGAAAATTACATGAATTACCCGGCCACTGATGGCGAATGCCTCTCGTATCAAGAACCTAGTTCTTTAACACTCTAACACATAATAGGTAATTAACATCGTATTCTTTGGTCAAGTCCACTGTCCACCCTACGCATTACGTTATCAACAATTTGTAGTCTCCCATGACCCCTCATCACAATAGTAATGAAGACCACAATTTAAAACCGCATCGTATAATTTTGGGACAGTAAGACAGTCTAAAAGAGCGCCATCTCTTGTAGAATATTCCAAATTACACCCTAACCATATCAGAACACAATCATAAACTTTTTTCTAAACTTCTGCAAGTTACGCCACACACCACTAGATGTCACGAAATTAAAGAATGAAGCTTTACGTTCCGTTACGTTCTGTAATCAACAAACGTAATAATCATAATTTTGCAATTACATTAAGTGCAGAAAATATTAGGTACACTACATTAAGGCAGCAAAATAATAAAGAATAGGCTTAGTGAGAAAGTTCCCACGAGTGAAGAATGGATGTAGGAACGTTCATTTGTAGTAACGGAACTTTTGCGTAGGTACCTATGTCATACTATAATACATCTAAAATTGGATTTTGCATGATTAGTGTGCTATTGTTTTCGCAACGCATGCATAAACAATCATGTTTACAAATTAGTTGACTTCCCCGTACCACTTTCCCACAGCTGGGTACAAAGAGATAATACATGATAGGGGTAATATATTATAGGTACTCAATTTGGTAGGTAAGCAGTGTAGGCAGTAGTTTAGAGACAGCCTAACACTAGGTACCTACCTAGGTACTATTGAGATAGTAAAACTATAACACTGCTAACTACACTGGTAGATCTAATATTACGTACCTATTTATTTAATATTAAAACCGTCTTAAATATGTACCATAACTATAATACCTTCAATACTTATTCACTTCGACAATTTATTAATGATAGTACTTGCCTACTATTACCGAATTCGCTGTAACTCAAAAGCGCGGGATGTGATCCTGTCCTTGTCCTTCCTTGTCAAAAGGTTTAGTCTTTGACAGGTCACTCAGCCAGTGTTTTGCGACCCAGCTTTTATGATTTGGATTCGATAATACGGTTTTTAGAATTCCGTTTATTACCATCTAGGCATCATTATTGCCTTCCTATCAAAATGATTAGCAAGTATCTCAAGCTGAGCCAAAAAGTAAAAATGCCTGTAAATTTTCGATAATTTTCTAATGTTTGATAAGTACCTAACCAGTTAAACATCCACTTGAGAAACTACAAATTCCATTATAAAAAAATATGTACGACCTAATTTAAGCATTTTAAAACTCGTATATACCACCTACTTTTGAACACTACAACACAACAATAAAACAATTTCAATGCAAATAATTTTTACTAAGTAACTAAGTAAACGTAAACTTGAGATCAAAATCAGGAGATGATACAACCGTATCACTACATATGTATGACTACAAACATTTCGTTATTGAGTACATATAATGTTACAATCACTACCTACGTGTAATGATATATTATTGAAATCTAACTAAACTCAAAAACTCACTTAAAACTCAAAGATCTGTTTCATTATCTTCCATTTCATTTTCATCCTCAAGTTTGGCCTCTAATTTAATAAAGTTGCTGGGCAACATCAGTGACTCATCGAATTTAAGCTGTTTTGGTGCAATAGGATCCTTATTTTCTAAAACAGTTATCAGATCTTCTTCTGTTATCAAATCATCGTATACATTTATTGTCATAAAACCAGCGAGACCACATTTTGGATTCTCGCCAAAAACCATCTCACTGGGTGTTCTACACAATACCTCGTTGAATGCTGTATTTAGCTCATGCTGCACGAACTTCACTCCATCCTGCCACTTTGTGTTCTGTGACTTTAACAGCCAATCATTTAACTTCTTAAGAATGTCTTCGTTCGATTTCCCTCTAAAATCAGTTTTGGTAAAAACTGATCCAGATGAGACAACCTTTATTTGTGGACATAAATTAGAAATCCGTCTACAAATAGGTTTTACCAAAGTCAGGCCGTTTTTGGATTGCAAAATATTTGGAGCACCAAATACCAAAAATATTCCTAATAACTCGTCAACCGCTTCCACAACACTTAAACTTTTCATTGGCTTCAAGTGTGTATATTTCGAAGTAAAATTTCTGTACACCATCAGATATTTATATTCATCGCAGTCTTCGTTAGTGACGCCCAGTATGTCCACTTGCCCACGTGAATAAAGCTCCGGACTTTTATACGTTGTGTTACCTAGATCTCTAATCAAATCTACAGCTTCTAATTCAAGTTTAGAAGTCGAACAATCGGCGACCTGGTCGCAGGAACTGTTGTTAAAAGTTTCATCTATAATTCTTTCACTTATTTTACTGTCATTCAGAAGTCTTCTAGTGCATCTTTTAAAGACTTTATTTTTGCAGGATGCGCACATTGACAAATACACTCTTACACTCTCTGCAGTTATATTTCTGTATTTACGTTTTAACTCCACCATCATACGACTTCGCCCTCCGTGGTTCAACTTGATATGGTATTGAGCTATGATTTCATACATCTCATCCATCGGTACATACATTTGACGTTTGCCATCGCCAAGAACTGGAACCGCGAACAGTTTTTCTCCATCAGCTGTTTCCACAATTTCGAACTTTTTCAAGCGATGATAATCTGCCGGAGTTTTCTTCATCGTAGTTTTTGCTGCTTTGATCTTTTCAATAAGCCAGTAATATTTCTCCCGTGATAATAACACTGAATTTGGAGTCTTCTTATTGTTAAACACTTCGTATAATCTCCGATAAAATGCATCACGATCGACATCTTTATTGCCCTTTGTCGTTTTATGTGGTTTTGATCCCGAATCATCCATTTTAACATAAGCTAGCCGGGTATTTTAGGAAAAAACTTGTAACAACGGAACAAAAACACGCCTCGATGGTGTAAAATGTTTGTACACTGACTGGGCAGGGCACGAAATGGCAACATGGCGGACGCGTCAATGCCCGAAGTTGTCCGAGAGCGCGGACCGGACAGAGCCGAACATATAACGCGTCTTTCTCTAGCATACAGCCAATTCACCGCACCGCCTAGGAGAAACGCGTATTACCCAAATCCAATTAATAACCAGTTGTGTAGCTAGCTAAATTATTATAGCTGTAGATAGTAAAATTAACGTAGGTACCTACACGATATTGCTAGTTCCTTTTGTATGTTGATTTTAGTTTTGAGAGCTAATCATTAATTTAGACAATAATTAAAGTGAAAACCCTAACTGGGTCAACCTATCGGTTGATAAATTATCTTTGCTGAACTATTATGAATAAGTTAAAATATAGTGAAGGACTTTTTGTAAAAACTCCTAAGCACATTGTCAATAAAGCACAGGCGGCGCTATCAAATTTGGACTACATAGCTTAGCCGGTTAGAAATAATATTATAATGCTAATAAATCATCTATTTCTATCGATGTTTTTAGAACGGTTATGGACTTTGACAGTCGAGTTATTCTTTGGAATTATGTAACAAGGTATCCCGCGAAATTCACGTTTTCTTAAGTTTTTTGCAATTTGCGGGTCTCTGTCAGGTTGTATGTTGATTAAAATATGATTCGCGGCCGTAACAAATATGGCTTAACAGAATTATAATCATTAGAATCAGCAATACAACTCCTTAATTTAGAATTGACGTCAAATGTCATGATTTCATGAAATAGTCATTCAATACGGTAATATGAACTTAGAGAGATGTATTGGTGATTTTTATGATTATAATTCTATAAATAAATATTTGATACTGCCGCGAATTATATTTAGTTCAACATACAATCTGATACTGACCTGCAAATTGCAAAAAACCTAATAAAATTTGAATTTCGCGGGCTACCTTGACGCATCCCCCTTAAATAATAAATAAACGTTTTTACAACAAAAAAAAAAAACTCTGATGGCAGTGTCTCTGGTTTTGTATTTTTGTTTTTTGGCACCGCCTTGCGAACTTAAAGATATTATTCACTATAAAGTGTTTTATTTATTGGAAGTCGATTGCTTTACTTTTTTTGTAAAAAATATTATATTTTTCACTTTTTAGTTGTGGTACCAACCCCACACAAATTCGTATACCACTACTTGCTATGTAAATAACAGTGACAAGAAGATAAAATATCATCATCAACACAAGTGGACAAAAATACGTATTACTGAAGCTAATTGAAAAACTACCTACTTAAGCAAAGTTAATAAAATTTATATGAGACCACCCCTGAGGCATACCCTATCTACTAAAAGGAATTTTCGAAATCGATCCACAATTGCCGGAGATATCGCGTAACAAATATACAAAAAAAAAACATATAGATGGATTGAGAACCTCCTCTTTTTTGAAGTCGGTTATTAATAACCTCTAATTCTGCTGACGATGCAGTCGCAAACAATACTGGTGATCAAGAAATAATGTAATGAACTCGAAGCTGTTTAATTTAGACTGCTTGATTTTTATCTAGGTCAATAACCCACTATGCGTTGCTTGGAGAGGCTCTGGCGGTTAAAATCCCTGGTATTAATTATTCAAAACCTCCGACCTCCGTGTGTCCGCCACCTTCAAAACCTTATATCTGGGACCCGTTCCCTAAATCGGGATGGTGTAATAAGAGAAAAGGAGGAAGGGTCCCTATTAAAAAACACATCACCTTAATAGCGGGTCCTAAATATCATTTAGAGTAATAGGCGTGATCTAATTCCGGCGACGATGCAGTGGCAATCAATATTTTTGAACGTGGAATAGAACGCGGGAACGTGGATGCCTTACTGGATATAATTGGATTTTGAATATGAGGCCTAGCTTTGTCGTGCGGGCGTTCTACTCCAAGTCGGTCCCAGTACGTCATTTCGGCGTGGAGTTTGGACCCGGCTAAGGCAATAAGGTTACCCTCGTTATATGGAACTCGATACACTTTAGGGTTGGAGTATTATGGAAGTCATCTCAGTCTTTGTAAAATAAAGAAGGCACTTTATAGCAATAGTTATGAATATTAGTCTTTAGCTTTCTGCACCCAGTACGGTATCGTGGTAGGTCCTTAATAACAAACCAATAATTTTTTTTTTGCCTGCAGACCTATTATCAGGTTACGTAGTCTGTTTATTAGTAGTCCGCTAAAAATAATTGAGCTGCGTTTTACAAGCTGCGTTTTCTACATTAACGAGGCGTGAAAAGCAAACGGTGCAGACTGCGAAACTTAGGTAGATCCCCAAGCGAATCTTTTAAAAACGCTACCCAGACGAACTTTTCACTATTGACCATGTAGGTGGACTTTGAAAAATTATTATTTTATAAGTAAGACCCAGAAATTTTTGATTGAGTTAATACTAAACTCTTTTGGATTGCATTATTTGAACTGACAAGCCCAAATCAGTCCAACTCCTTTGCTTGATTTCTTTCTTCAAGTAGTGTTTGAAACAGAAAACCGGAAATAAAAACCGATAAACTATAAAATATGTTACCTAGGATAGGCTGTTCCGTCCGGACCTGCGCAATCCGTTCCTTGTAATGCATCACCCCACGTGTACTTCAGTCTTGGACCGCAATCTGCAACCACGCAGATTGCTACGAGTGCCTGGAATGTACGTGAAAAGAAAAGTTAACAAAATGTCACGAAGAATAAATCCCCGTCAGGGTATTTAAGTTCTGTGGATAAATCATTGCAGTACACGCACGCGTAACATAATGTAATTTGGTGTTACTTGGAAGAAAATTTCAATTGTAACTTTTGAGATTTCTGATTTTGTTCACGCATGCGGCTTATTAGCAATCCGCTATAATATTTAACAAACGCTTATAAAAATTGCACAGATTTCCTGCTTTTCGAAGGAAGTTTTACATACCTACCTACCCAAAAATTATACTTATTACTTCTGACTTTATACGGAATAAAAAGTCACTATATAAATAAAAATATGATTGGCCGCACGAATTCATCGCCGGCGCGTGAGTCGCCGTCAGGGCGGTATGTGTGTCGTGGCCGAATGACACAGATCCCCCTGCCACGGACCATCTTTGACAAACAAAACCAGTCCTTTTCTTGTCTAATTCTATTGGATAGCTATCACAGGAACTGCACATCGCAAGCTTATCGCAAATAAAGTAAAAAAACATCGCCTTTGGGCCCAACTGAAAACGATAAAAACACTATCACACGCTCGTTGTGAAATAATAACATGATCTCTACCGTGGACTTAACATACTGACTCAGTTATGTGTTGTTTGATTTAAAACGTGTCTATCATAAAAGTTGAAGACATTGGGCACTAGCATGTGGACGACTCAGATGGATATACTAGGCTCTTGAATATACCTACTAAAAGCGCACAAACGTAGAAAATTATGAAAAAAGCATATAGAAACTGTCTCCAGAAATTAAACCCAGAGTACTCCCTTAACCTATTTGTATTTAATTCCAAGGATGTATCAGATCCACTAACTTCTTTTTAATTTCAGAAAGCTCATCGACTTACTTTCTTAATATAGAAAAGACAATTATCGTTTCTAGTTCGTATCCAATTATTAACTGTGTGATCCTTTACATTAAAATTCCAAAACTAATATGACATGTCCGGAGTTCATTTCATTTCATTGGAAACGAAAGGGTGACGTAGTGATGTGCGGTGAATCGAAAAGACCCTCAAGAAGAAAGTGTCAGTGTCAGATTTCTAGGTCATATGTGAATAACATGTCATTGAACTCACTTCGTATAACAGGCTAGTGACAAGTGTACATTGTCATAATTTATTTTAACTGTCACTAGTCATTTTCAGTTTCAGAGTACCTAATCTGTAAATGTTTTGACTAGAGCATGTTATTTCTTCATGTTTTAAAGTATTTACTGCTCATGATAAAATCCGTGTCTTAAAATCTGCCAGCAATTTTTTTTGTTGTAAATCTGGATGTTAATTCTGAATGCAGATTACATTCTAGTAGCATCATAATCTTTCTCGCCGAAATTTATTATTCGCACCACGGTGTTTCCTTTGACGCAATGGTTGCCACCTGGGATCGATTACTATATAATATTATTATAATGTCCATTGAAAGTCTCAGTGGATACAAGGAATAGATCAAAAGTGAAATTTGAATAAAGAAAGAGCAGCGAAAGTGTTCATCGGTCTCTTGTGTCTATTGTCATGGACAACACGTTCTTGAACGACATTTTGAAGCTCGATTTCCGAGTACACGGTCATCATGGTCATAGTAAGTATTATCGTTTACCCAAAGAAGTGTAGGCAAGAGAGATCACGAAAGCTGAAATAAGTACCTAGCTACTTATCGTCCATGCTGTCAATAGTTTCTCTGTTTATTTTGGCACGTTATCAAAATGTTAGTCATGCGCTTAATATTTACTAGGTAGACACACAGCTTTCTACTAAAATGACAGTTATGCATATGGATTTCTGTATAAAGAAAAGCTCCACGACAGTAACTTTATTATCATTGCAGATGCAGGATGAATCAATTTGGTATAGTTTCTTTTTTTCTTGATTATATGATGTAAAGTTCCTGATGCTGCTTTAAAAGGAATTTGAAAAGTTTATAACAATGCAGTTTAAAGTTAGCTACTTTTATTAAACTTGCGTTTCAACTTAGGCTTAAAGCTGAAGCCACGAGTAAATATTAATTTCATACCTACTCTTAGTATAAGCTAGTTGTAAGCTACCATTATGATTGCCTATCATGCATAGGTACCTATAAACGCAATGATCTATAGGTACGCAGGCCTATAATTAACGAGCTAAGCTTACGGGAAAACTGTAGGTACACTAAAGTAATGGAAAGAGGTTTGCGGTTTATGATATTGGTTTACATAAAAGTCTTACTACTTCCTTTTGCGGATAGTCACCATGTCGTCAAGATATGTAACATGATGTCGGTCAGCAACCTTCAACTAATGATACGTTAATGCGCCTAGACGGCGAATGGGTGCCGTGGGTAACAGTAAAATAAAGATAAACTTCACCCACTGTTTTATGCTTTTTTTACCTATCTCCTGAGCGCTTGTTCGCTCTAAATGCATAGGCAATGAGTCAGTTAACCATGCAGATGATTTAAGATAGCTTTATAGGTTCGTTATAAGTTTATGTTTTGTCTGGATTTTAATACTAGGTACTCGAGTTGACTGCAAAAAATAATGTGTTTCTGAAATGTGGCTCAAAAAATATTCAATCAAGATCAAAGTTTTGAAACTTTGAGAGAGTCGAAACTAGTGGAAATAAATTTGTTTTGAAACAGTTATTTTTTTAAATTGGCCGTAGTCTTCATCATTCCATCGAATATAAGTGGGTAATTTTCCTTATCTCATAGTAAAAAAATGAGGGCGCAAAACGAGTCAACATACCATAAATGAGCGGTAAACTTTGATAAGAACCGATCGATAGGATTGGAAATCAACCAACCAATTGAAAAAAATAATTGTTTGTTACAGGATAAATAAATAGGTAGGTATGGAATCGAATTAAAATTCTTCTGTATTAGAGAAATAAAAAAATATTTAAAAATAGAATTAATTATATTTACTTACCAAATGAATGTAAATAGATAAACTTTTTGAACACATTTTATAAATTAAACTGTGATTTAATTCTATAAATAAAAATAATAAAAATTGTGCGGCACACTTTTATACGCGAATTATCGTCCGAATATGAAGATGATACATTCGCGTGAGTAGAAGGGCGTGCGGTCGACGCACTGCCCGCGCAGACAACAAGTGGTGTTCATTATAACGGGAGTTACGCCGGGAGTCCTCAGAGCGGGCACAGGCGCCTACTTTACCTTCCATAGCGGTAGCTCTCTCTATGGATATTTGAAATTAGCGCCATCTATTTAACGGAACATGAATTAATTTGCCGATTCATCTTTTGCCGGTTTTACATTACAAAACAGCTTATGACAGTTCGTCTTGTGATACGGAACAACACTATTCTGAAACATGGCCGCATGGCTCGGTGACAGCGGCCGCTTCGATAACTCAATACAAAACATTTTTAGACCCTTTACTATTGGGCATTATTCAAACGATAATAACACCGATATAAAATACTTAGACTTGGATAGCAAGTTTGATAATTTTAAAGTGCGTAATTACGACGAAAAAGCTCCTGAAAGCAGCGTGACGTCGGAAAGCGAAATAATTCCCAAGGACAAAAGCACAGAAAATCTTATTGGTTTTTCGCCGTAAGTTTTGTTTTTTATTTAATTTATTTTCTATAGTTATTATAGAATGAAACAAATATTGCGTCTTTTGCCGCTTTTTAGCTCTCGAATTCAATTTGATCCAATCAGCTGTTTGTCAATAGTGTTCTATCTCTTTCGCACTTGCGGGGTTGTAGTGGTCTTTTAGCCGATGTATCGTTTTTGGGCATTCTATTTTGGTACATTACCATCACGATGTGATGCGAATATCCAAATTTTGTGTTCTCCTATGAGTACACTATTGAAAGGCGAGTAAGAGGTATGTTAATTAGAATTAGATTTTCATTTAACACCTGTCTTGGGAGAGTTTGATCATAGTAATTTAAAACCATTTCAGTAACCTGTGTTGTTCCAGGACTATTTTTATTCACTACATTTTCCTTTCACTGGACAATGTTTTCATGATAAAACTCAATCACTTTACATTTTTATGTTAATAAACTTATTGTTTACCCGTTGTAGCTACTTGGATGCCAATTAGCCACTATTAACCATATCCAAGTCAATCTAAAGTCATTTGATATCTTCCATACAAGTATGAAACTGACACGCTTTTCTTTTTCAGTCATGATGACACAGTATCGGATATACAAAACTCGGACATCGCATCTAACATGGATAAGAGCAAAATGAAACAAGAAGACAGCAGCGCGAGGTACAAATGTGAATATGAGGGTTGTGAACGCACATACAGCACTGTTGGAAACCTGCGCACACACATGAAAACACACAAGGGTGAGATCATTGTAACACAAATGTAGATACACAATGCTTTACCCATCAATACCTAAGCTTTTTGTCTAATACCATTCAAACATCTTCAATGTGGCCTTTTAATATTCATGAAAGATGATTTTGGTGTTGTTAAAGGACCACATAAACTTATTAAAGAAACAGTTACCAAACAATGGCTTCTCATTAACACTTCCACCATAAACTCAGTGATATACAAATAAAAGATAATGACGTTTTAATTGCTTACATTCATAAAAAATTAAGTTGTAAGATTCTAAATTGAAATTGATTGGTTGGTTGGATCGGTTCAGTTGATAGATTGTAGATCTTCTCTTGCGATTATACTAGCTTCTGCTTGCGACTTCATTCGCGTGGAAGTCAACTATACTATAAAAAAAGCATAATATATGGCACTCGGCAATAGTGTAAAATTCAGTCAGTGAAAGAATTTTCGAAATCGGGTCAGTAATTCCAGAGATTAACAACCTCTTTATAATATTAATATGTCTGACAAACTTTGGGATACAGGGGTCCCGGACTTTTGGAAGGCGTACCAGTGGCCGAAGCCAACTTGCAGAGGCCCGTTAGACGCTTTTAATGAAATGAGATAGTGTAGCTTTGAACTAGTTACTATGACTAATTTATATTTAGTATTCATTCATTTACATTATATGCCTAGCTTGTTTACAATTTTGCATCCATTTATATGCAAATCTTTATGTAAAGTTGTAGGTACTTGTGAGAAAAGCACACTTGCCTTCAAGTAAGCTTTATTAATAGGCTTTGCTCATTTAAGATGTTTATTAAGATTGAATATTTAGATCTGACATATATGTACTCATATCACATCCCATTGCTGGTTATTGGCATTGGTGCTTCTTTCCTGGCCAAGTCACATCAGATTTTTGACTGTCTATATTACATTTCTTGATTATGTTAGCTGTAGGTCAATAGGTACCCAAAAATAATTGTTAGTTTTCTAAAATGTTAATGCCGCTTACAACTAGGGTTGCCAAATTCTTTTTATATCAAAGTAGTATTTTCGAAGAAATTGCCTGCAAAAATATATTATAGTAGATGGCGAAATAGCAAAAATATATAGTAGGTAAGTACTAACTTATTTAAAAAAAAAACAATTCATGTTTATTGCTACTTTGAGCCTTTTTAAACAGGTTTTTTTTGTCTTATAACTATTAATTTTTTCTTTAAAAATACTTTTTAAACATTTGTAAGTAGTGTAGTAAAAATTTGTAACCTACATAACAAAAAAAAATAAAAATCCCGTCAAATTACTACTTTTTTTTTACTACTTTATTTCGGAATTTACATTAGACAAATTTCAAAAACAGAGTATGGCTGTGTTTCGTTTTACACTTATTTTAATAAAAATGTTATGTTAATTTTCATACTATATTTTCGTTAGAAATATATTATTTGGGCCTCCAATATAGTAGGTTATACTAGATTATATAGTAGGTTTGGCAACCCTACTTACAACATTATTAAACCCAACTTCTGCAATGTTTACAAAGTTTTATTATCCTTACTCACAGACATGGAATGCACATAATATTTTGTTTTATGGTTTTAACAAGAAACCACAGTTTATCTTCCACCAGAGTTTCATTGAGTTAAATTTTATTCAAATACTGTAGCACCATACAAAAGCTACTAAGCAAAAGTCAAAGTTAAATATTTGGTTGAAATACATCCCTCTGCCGACCGTCATTTTATTAATTAAGTACTGCATTCATATCCCAAAGTTTTTTTTTTTTTAATTTATTTAATGGGCTTTGTCGCTTAGCGACCACATCGCCCAGATATCCCAAAGATATTATTAATGATCTTCAAAATAGAATAGTTCATATTTTAAAGTTTGTAAGTACAAGGATTGGTTAGGTACATAACCTTGAGAAATTAATCTACCTATTTATTAAACCAGTACATAGGTACTTAAATTGAAAAATACGTGCTTAGTAACTCATTACTCTTGTGTCAAACTGCCGAATTCTGGTTTTCTTTTAAAACATTGATAATGGCTAGCTATCACCAAGAAACCAGTACAAACTGGTAAAGGTGGCCTTAGGAAATAAAGTCTCTCATCATAACATAACAAAGATTTCTTTTGATAGGTAGGTATTTCAGAAGAACGAACGTATTAGTATCTAACTACCTATTATTTTCTTATCATTTCATATCGCCACTAATGTCAAACAATTTCTGAGGTTAAGACTTAAGGTGACTACATGACCTAAACGCAAATTTATAATGCCTAAAAATATATGATCCACTGCAGTAACCAAAATCAGAAAATATATGATTTTCTTCTGGATATATGCTAGTTAGATAGTGTGTTGAAAACATAATACAATTAACTTGATATGATAGAAAAAAAACACGAATATACCTCTAAAAAAATATTTTAATGATTTAAAACCATACTAATATACATTCAAACATTCAGATTTTTTGTCAGATTATTCTACAAGTAACATACTAACGTGATAGTGTTTTAATTTTTTAGTCCAATGAATAGATTTTTTGTAAATCCATAATTGCTTCATATTTTGCAATAAATTACCAGCGTGTGTCATCGCGCGTCTCTTTCTTTTCTATGCAATCGGACAGTGACCGCGCTTTAGCTCTTGTAAGCCTCTTAAGACGTATCATCGTCGGCGTAAATCCGATGAGTTCCCGTTCTTTTAGCAAATCAAAACATTCCTTGCCTCAGAATGCCGCAGAAGCAGATAGGCACCAACTCGCACTGGGTCCGCGTGGGTAAGGCCCACTCCATTACACAGACAGGAAGCCCGTGTCCCAGTACTGGGAACATAAGCTGATGATTATGCGAAGCAGGCCTATCGGTCAGTTACATGAGTAGGACTCTAGTTGTAAACTGTAGAGTCGATTAGAGATGTTCTTGACAGTTTAGTATTGGTCATAATACCGTGCAATAATATGATGCAGGTTCATCTACCTTGGACATATATGGCGAGCTTTTGTAAGGTTGTTTTTGTGTATACATAGGTATTTTCCATTCAAAAAAGTCTTGTGAAAAGGATTTGGGTTACCATTATGTTTTGCTAGATTCGTATTTAAAATCTCGAATTTCCATGATCTGCGAATCTGCTATTGATGTATGAGCTTTCGACATTGTGTCCTAGATTAACCTTTTAACCGCCTACGTCGGATTAATCCGACAAATATTTTCGGGCCCATTTCGCCAGAGTCGTATATTTACGACCAAAATATCACTGCTCGTTAATCAGGTTTTTTATTTAATTACGCTCTATTCTATCAAAAATATGTTTATATTAGGTAAATAGTTAACTAAGTAATCATTTACAGTTTAATACACTTTAGTCTCTTAATTAGAAGTCCTAAAAATAAAGTCCAAAGTTATATGAATTACTAAAATTATTTTTAGAAAATTGTATTGATGTGCAACGCCCATGACGACAAAATCCGACATGAGGGACGGGACATATGCAAAGATTTACTGATACAAAAATAAACATAAATCAAAATATTTCTCTTTATACTGACTAATTAACTTTAAAACAAATACAGCAATTGTTAATAAAACATGTTTTTACAAATATTTGTGAGTAAGTATTTGTGATTTGTGAGTGATTTAATTCCTTCGAAATTAAGTAAATTTACTTGTGAAATGTCAGCAACTGAGTTGATGATTCCCATCCCTAGCCTACAGGTTCCGAAACTTACTTTGTTAGTACGCCCAGCGCCACGGTCTGATAAAGACGACCGCTTCGTACGTCATAAACGAGTGCCGACTTCTGGAATTTTCCATCAGTGTTGTGTGTTTCTATCAGTTTTACGTTCGTGTGTCGATAAATGTGTATTGAAATTTATCATGACCACTCGTTAAATATTTATTTTTAAAGACTTTTTGTTTGTATTTCATAAAACCAGTGAATAAAACTAAATTGTTATTTCAGACTTGTATTATTTATTATACTCAAGTTTCTATTATAAATAAGTACCTACATATTTACTTTCCATTTCGAAAAAACACGGCAAAAACAAATTAAATACAGTGAAAAATTCTGCCGTTTAGATACTTACGGTAAAAAACGTTGACTGAAGTAGTTAGAGAAACACGGGAGTAGACAAAAATAGAAGGAAGAAAACCATAGACCAGGACTTATGTTTTGTTTCTTTGGTACTTAATTAGACTGGTATTTCTTATTATGGATAAGAAAGAGGAGAGGGGGGGGGGGGGGGGTTTATAATGTTAGATAAAACAAATATGAAAATATTTACTCAGTTGTTATTTATATAAAACGAAATATCGACATCGAAAAATTTAAGTATTGCACATCCCTCTTTGTTGTAGGTATTTATTTTTCGATTCAATGTGTCGGGCGCTGGGGGCACGACAACTGACATAAAGACGGGGGGTTAAAAGGTTAACTGGGCACAGCACAGTAGGGCTGAAGCCGATATTCGTCTTGAGTTCCTATTTCATTCTGCGACTTACTTCTGGAGCATGGCCACACGTGCTGCTGGCCGTTCGAGCTGATTGTTCGTCTACGACAAAGAATCTTTTGGAAGACAGGCCGAGATCTATACACGTTACTTAGTAGTTAGCACTTGCTTTGGCTTCCTCGTTTTGCACTTGTAGTTTGAAAGCGGTGCGAAAGTGATAAAAATAACGTTAAAAACCGCAAGGCCCGGATCTCGGAGATAATGTGAAAAAGTTAGTATCCACCTACTTATAAAATCTATGCAAGCACTGAGCCTAAGATGGTCCAGAGTTCTAAGGGCCCTGATCCTGATATGTGTGCATAATAAACTCTGTTAGGAATGCTTTTTAGGAAATCCCACTTTCTTCAAGTTTTGGTCTTCTTAGCGTGTCGATGGCAATCTAAATGGAGTCGACCCAGAATTCGGCTACTAGTTTGGCGCCATCAGCAGCGTCCATCAGGTCCTGTAACTGGCAGACAACAGAACACACACGACACGATATTAAGTGTCCCATCGTTTGTGGAACAGCACCACGTTCAAGTTTTGGTGATGAACTAGTTTTAGCCAAGTTCGTAATTTGCGTACCTAACGAAACGGATTTGGCCAGAACTTCTACATAACTCATTTGCTGCAGTAGGTTAATATCAGTCACCCACGCTCTTTGTTACACTTTCCAACTGTGTTGTATGTTCTCGTTCGTTCTATAGACAATTCTAGGCTATTTATGTACTAGCTACGCAAACTTCTTTTTATTCAGAGACAAAATTGTTTTCTTCATCACCCTTATCAGCCGCCACATTCGCTGATCGCACGAGAGACTACTTATTTATTTTTACTTTAACAAAACAAAAATAAAAAAACCTTTTTTTTTATTTATTTACATATTTTTTTCAAATTAGGCTGATATTCAGAAATTTTTGAAAGTCAACATTACTTAAGACATTCCACCAAAACGTCCGCCCTTCACAACTTCCTACAGTTTTAGCTGGGAAGAAGAAGTGGCGCTACGAACTCCCCAGCAACATAAAATGGCCATCGGCTAATTAGTTAAAAGACGAAATTAGACAAAATTCATTATTCATATTATTGACGTGTAAAAGTGTTCTGTGTGTTTCTTAAACCTACTTACAGAAATAAAAATCATTACTCAAAGGTAGTTTCGAATCATTTTTATTTCGACTAAAATATTTATAATTTTAAAGATATCAAACATAACGCCATTACGCATTCTGTACATCAAACAACTAAGTAATATTGCACAAAAATAATTGTTGGGGGTCGATTTTTTTTTTTTGGTGTGAAAATTTGCTGTTTGCGGTACTTAGTGCGCAATGTAACACACGCAAAACATTTTGCTTATGGATGCATGCAACGGTACAGGGGTCGTGGGGGTATTTAAAGTTGTGTTATAACTTATAACATTAAAAACTTGTTTTCATAAAAAACGTCGTCGGTAAAAGTTGGAATTTTGGCCTTCAATACCTTCGTAACCAGAAGGTTCCCAGGTATGGTCCAGTAGAAAAATAAAATTACAATGACGGAGAATGCAAGTGACTCTCGGCTTCGTTAGGTGTCTTTTTACACTCGTTCTATCGTTGCGTTTACGTTTTCAATACCTTAGTTCACCACATTGTAACCTTATCCTAGGAAGAGGTTTTACATTGAAACTCAATTCTGATAGAAAGTTGTCAACTTACACTTTCTTTGGCGCCGTTATTCTACGATGTGTTGCGTTATTAAATAATACATAATATAATATTACGTCCACCGTTGACATTTGAACTCTTATCTACTTTACAGATAGAGTTTACCTACATACAAAAGTTTCAATTTAATTCCTAGTAAACAAAACACACGAACTATCATAATTATTATTATGATACTTTGGTCACACGTCATAGGGTTGGTCTTTTCACAACACTAGCAAACTATTCTTTATTAAGCGTTGAAATAGATGACTCTTATTTAAAAAAAAAAATGCTGTTCCAATATTTTTGACCACGTACCTATTGCACTTTTCTATACAACATTTTTTTTTTATAACCGACAAATAGCGCCTACAAAAAACTAGGGATGTAGAATCATGTGCTGTGTGTCATGGTTACAGTTTGCACGTCGATATCCCTGCCACCCTGTACAGTCCGTACAAAAGTGCTTATTTGCCCTCTGCTCACCTATCGAGAGGATAGTCAACAACAGTGCGTTCATATCACTGAAAAGCTTGTACATAAGTGTGGACGACAATGATGTTCTTCTTGACAGTCTTCTTTGGGTCGCTAGAACGTCCGCGTTCCCTTAGATCATAGGTTCATACTGGGCGCTGGTGCTTTTCGCGGGGGCGGTAGGTAGAGAGAGAGAGAGAGAATTATTTTTTAATTTCTGAGTATCAATAGATAATAGACAGGTATATAAAATTGGTATAATTAACTATTATGTAAAAGGGGGTGTTGGAACTTTTTTTTCTTGTAAAGAGGGCGGTAGTCCATAAAAGTTTAGGAACCTATGACTTAGATCATTGCGGTCAGACGTTCAGTTGTCTTTATGTACAAATCCTATGGTGACCGCAACCGCAAACCTTTGTCTCTTGGACGCAGCAAAAAACGCAGTGTGGTGTGCGGGAACGTAGAACACTAGTCTATGTGCGTGGGTTCTTACTTCTTACTGAAGTCTAAACACACAAGTAATCTTTAAATCTTCCTTTTTCAGGTGAATACAGGTTCAAATGTCCGATGCAATCGTGTGAGAAAGCATTTCTGACGTCATACAGTCTGAAGATTCACATACGCGCTCACACGAAGGCGAAACCCTTCGGTTGTACCATTGGCGGCTGCAGAAAAGCCTTCAATACTTTGTACAGGTAAGAAAGAGTATGAACTTTTTCTATGGAAGCTGGCATAGAAAATCAATAAAAAAAGGCATATTTGGTCAGAGAATACTTAAACAACATAACATTTTCAGACATGGTGCCCTAAAGTGTCGCGTTGTCGAGATATTTGGAGGCGAAGATCTCATTTAACGATCGTTAACTGGTGACTATACCACTTCGGATGCCCTTCTATGCCTTTTCGATACTTTTACTTACCCTGTTTCCGGGGTGCATGAACGATGTATGCCTGCGCAGGTCCCCAGGCAGGCTGTGGATAAATATATAATTTCAAGCTGACCCGACAGACGTTGTCCTGTCGTAACTATGAATGTCATATGTAGTTTAGTTTTAGTTTTGACTATTGACTAAAACTAAAACTATCGACTCATTTATCAACCGATCCATCTGTGTTAAACGATATTTGCAGCGCGCATTCTGTCAATCGCTGACAGTTATTTCAAACAACTGACAGATATGTAAAATTAATATTAGCCTTAAGTTTTCTTAAATTTTGTAACGTTCCGATCAACTTCCTTATTTTTTTAATTCATAAGATCCTCCTGACAATAACGAATACAACAAAAAAAATAGTGAAATCGGTCCAGCCGTTCACGCGTGATGGCGTGACCAAAGGAAATAGGGATTGATTTTTATATATATAGATATATATAGATGACACTACAAAACGTGACGTAATATTTCTGAAGTCGTTTAGTTAGACGAATAGCAAGTGCAGAACCCATCATTATTGACTGGCTGACAAATCTGAGTGATGGTACCTAATCATTCACGAATAATAATTCGTTGATTAATCAGTGTAATTATCAACAGGGTTCTATCTATAGGATTATGAACTGATAATAATTAGGTACTCAAATGGTTAAAGTGGTTGGATTCGATAACAGAACTAGAAGTAGGTATATCTATAAATGTGGCAGAAATAATTAATCTTGACAACAGATTTCTTATCAGCCAGTGGTAGGAGTCTTCTTCATGTTCCGTAATGGTAGAGTCCGACTGAATTTTGTTGTCGGTTTTTGGCAATCTTTGGTTGTGGCCAAAAAAAATTAAGTACCTACCATCAAATCAATACTTTCAATTCATTTATTCAGAGAAAAACGATAGTTCAATAACTGTCAAACTTCTGAAAAAAAAAATGCTTTTTCTCGCATCAAATTCGTTGATTAATTATATTAATAATTATGTCATTGAGAAAAGTAAGTATAAAGATTCGTATGAATATAGATTAAAAGATTGACACTGTTTAATTTTTAGTTTTAGGAAAGAAATATCTATCGACAAACACAAAATTTGTTTCTTTTTAGGTTTTCGGCCGAAAATGCAAATCAGGTCGAATTTCGTTTTCGGGCGACTAAAAAATCCATGTTTAATCGGACTCTACTTATTGGTGACTGTCATGTCCGTTCTTCTTCCACTCATCTCGATTCTCGACTGGCCGCATCGCTTCATTAACTAGCAGGTTTCTTTTAAATCCACATGGTTTTAATTTTAGTTTGCGGATTCACTTACAAATATGACCGTGACGTAATTTAAATCAGCTCTAAACAGACGAACACATTTACAGACATCAAACAATTTTTTGTGGTCATGACTGGACATATACGTGGTTGCTTATCGCAATACTCTAATAATAAAGGAATCTGATTACTAGAGTGCGCGCAAAATAAGCCTGCGCGCGGCCGAAATCGGAAATAATCATTTGCCGACATCTCGACGTTTATATCAGGTGTCAAGAGAGTGTGCTGTGTTCCGTGTTTTCCAAAGTAAATAATCGCCATCATTATGCCGAAAGTGATTGAAAGTGCTGGAAGGAATATAGTCTTGAAGGTCATACACGCGCGCAGACTTATCTTGGCCGCACTCTAGCTCTTTTTTCCGACTATGTCCTTGCGGTATTTAATATTGAACTGAAGAAAAACTTTACGACAAAAGCCTCTTCTTTCCCATAATAATGCAATACGCCAAATTTTCAAAAGAATTTGCAATTTTTCCTGTTATTTTGTTTCCTAAACGCTAGTTTAACTAATTATGTTAAGTATACTTCCTGTCAGCTGTGAACCTATCTTTTATAAAATATAAAAGAAGAGTAAAAAAGTAAGAAAAGTTAGTGCTCAATCCTTTTTAATTTTTTCCCATAATATTCCCATAAAATCCCCATAATATTATCCGTCTGTTAAAGGCTTTCTCCTCGGTAAGCAATCTCCCACAAGGAATCCTACTTTACAACCGTGACAGATAGCTTCAAAAGAAATAACGAGTAGATATGAAACATGATTTGGGCGTACCCAGACGTACGTAGACAAAGTACTTTAGTTTGATAAAAAAAATCTACATCTTTTTTTTACTAGAGGTCGTTTAACGAGAGGTCGGTCGGGCTTGTAAAAATGTTATTTTCACTTCTCTTGCTCAAAAAGTCCGTCATTGTAGCGTACCAGAGCGGGGATAAAATTGCATATTTTACTACCTACCTACCTACCTACCTAAGAGAAAAAGTTTATATTTTTTTATTTTTGTCTGTTACCAACGAGCCTACATAAACGAAAAAGTCTTTATTCATAAATAAAATAATCATGAATACAGCCTCGACTTATTACTGTTTCATAAAAAAAGCACATTTTATTTTTGAAAATAGAACTAAATGCTAAAAGCAGCAATCTCCTCGGTAGAATGCGTGCATTGCGTTGCAGCTACAGAAGAATTGGATTATTTTATTTTATCGCAATCGTAGTGAGAAGTAGAGTGTAACACACGGCGCTAAAATCCTATTAAGTATGTTTTATTTCTATGTTAGTTAATGTAATTGGTATTGTACCGTGCTAATTACCTATTTATAATTAAAAAAATAATCTGCTTCTATTTACTCCCTCACTAAAGCTCGGGAGTAAATGTACCTCGTGTATAATGGGGTCATTTTAGCCCTTTGTATAACAATCTACTATTATCAATATGAAACACATTTCTAAACACATGACCATTTCTTCTCTCGAAAGGCACGAACTAAAAATGTAAGCGAGTTAGCAAACACAACAAAACAAACAGTACTGGCCAAAAGTGGGTGTACTTAGGTACTCCTCTGCCTAACCCTTCGGGGAAAGCGTGAAATTATTTTACTCAGCAAGTTGGGACTAAGGCAGTGGGGCTTACTGCCCAAAATGTGCCGGACGTAAAGGCTACATTTAATGGTCATTTAGTGAGGCTATTTTAACGCACCTTGTTTATCCACTAAGAACCCATTAAAGGTTTCCTCCTGCAATTACCCTAAGCATTCGATCTTTTTCTTTTTGAGGCGATGGCAAATGTACATATTGTGATAAATGAGTTGGGCTCTACTAGCTGGGTACGCCAATTGCGGCATCAGTAGCTTTCTTTAGGTCCTCAGAAGTGCAGATGTATGGACACTTTGGACGCTCCCTTCGGATGGGGCACGGTTTGGTCAGGTGCACCGCATTCGCAATTGGTGTCGGTTAGCGGGATCTTTCTTCATCATCCCTAAAGAACTTTATCTTTTGGCAAGTTTGATTGCGTAAGTTGACTTTTTGATAGTTTCAGTCGATAAAAATCCCCCTAGTCAGTTGTAGAAGCTTGCGCAATAGGTGTCAAGCGTCTTGCATTACAAACAGGACTCGAAACTTAATATATTATCATTATACATATTCACTTTATACCTTAAGAGGCATGCTATGCCTTCCCCAGGGCATTACGCGAAGGATATATCCGCACCAGGAAACGCATAGCGAAAGAATAATATTCATATCATGCAAAATGGCGACTTCTAATAGAAGAAAATACATCGAAATGTTTACAACGAATTGAGAATCGAACATAACAACAAGTCGATCAGCTTTTTTGACTTGTGTAATCATAAATAATAAAATATTCAAACAGAGCATAGTGAATCAGAAAGTGGTCGTAATTTATGTCTTTGGAAGTTTGCCAATTGATTGAACAAAATAGCAACAACGGTTCTCGTGTGTTGTTAATAAAGATGTGTTTATGCATAAAATGTAATTTAATAATTTTGTGGAACGAGTGAACTGAAACAAGTATGAAGTTAAGAGCGAAATTTTCGTAAAAACTCGTCATAACGTCTATTCTTGCAAATGGCTGACATGTTCCGATAGCTATTTGGCTTATGTAGCCGAAAATGCTAACCATAAAGCCTATTCTATGTAATCTGTTACCAAAGAACAACCAATCTATAACTGCTAACATTTGAGTTGACATAAGAGATTTGCTGATCAGGCATCCATTTCAAGTTTCCAGAATGTTTCTCACTCCTGTCACTGCTAACTTTAGTAGCCCTTTTTACGAGGCATAAGTCACGTATCATTGTGCCCTCTCTTACTGTAAAATATCATATCTAATCTAACGATCCATGTTAAAAAATAAGATGGACTAATTTCCCGCCCGATTCAAACTTTATGGCGGCTCTGAAGTGCGCTACTCGCTGCGCAGTACCCCACCCCTCACCCCCGCTGACATATGAATTCGTTTCTGCGCAGCGACTCGCCTCATGTTCCGAGCCGCCATAAAGTTTGAATCGGGCTGTACTAGAACTTCGGAACTAAGGGCTAACTCCCATCTTTTAGCCTCGCAGGATTGCTCTACTAAAATGCTCGTATCATCGTACTAACAACAATTGTAGATAAGCAAGACTATTAAAAATCGTAAACTGTCATACAAACAAACTATTAATAGTTTAAATATAATGACTTTTGAACCTGATGTGACGTTAGACATAATACTAACAATCTATTTTCTACTTACCATGTTTTATGAGATTTGGCAGATCTAAGGTAACCGTTACTTCTGGGAGCCTTAGCACTCGATTAGGCTTCTGGAAACCAGCGGGATAATTGCTTAAGGCGCTTCCCCGACCAAACGACCTTGAGCGTTCGGTCTTTCTGTGTCCCGTCGCTGAGTCTCGCTCTGTCTCGCTCCCTGCGCACGCTCTTTTATCATAAAATTCTCAAAAATATTGAAATTATTGTAATAAAAAAAGACAAGCGATGTTTGGAAATAAAATAAAACGTGAATTATTTAGATTTTTAAATTATCTATCCATTAGTGTAATCCTCAAATTAATAGAACGTCACCATTAGCACAAGATGCATGCAATTAATCATTTTAGTCACTTTTTACAAGGAGATTTTAAATGTATTTATAATACATAAAAACAAATAAGAACGTGCAATGTGATGATAGGATAACGAACATTAATAATGTACTTTTAGATGTAGTTTATTACCCATAGTGAATGAGTTAATAGCCTCTGAATAACGCTCTATGGCAAGGTTTTGGTCGGGGTACCGCCATAACACACTTACAATAGAAATAAATACCTATATTTTTTATAGTTCAACAACATTCATCGCGTTATTGACATTCACACTCACGAATTCTTCAAACTTATGAAGCAATGTGTTAGTAATTTAATTCAAAATCTTTCGGATCTTGATTGAAGTGTGTTATGCAATTGGGGTGCTGGTTTTAATCAATTAAAATGTACAGTCGATGAATGAAAAGGTCCTTAAGGCCCTGTTGTAGGCCGTTGTGTATTGTAGTGCGTCTCGGCGGGCACTGGCCGGCCGGTGCGAGCGCTTGAACTGCTAGATTTTGTATATATTTTATTTAAAAAATAATAACGTAATTATGCCCTAAAAACAACAAGCCTTATCTTTTGATATAACTTTTACATGGTTCATGATGGAATCTCTTCAAGGTACACGTTCTAAATAGCGATTTAGTGTCAAGTTTATTAAAAAAAAGTAAAAGAGTCAATTATTATAGGTAAGTAATTCACGTTCCTGTCTTCACACAGCGCTTGACCGCATGTTCAATTTTCCAAAAAAAAAGAAATCTTGGTTTTCTGAGTTTAAAGAAAGTTAAAAAGTACTGCAACCTCGCTTTAAGATCAATATTTGTTTTTGAACAAGACAGGACAACATGACTATTTAATTATTGATCCTCCCACTGATTCACCATACCACCTAAAGTAGCAAATAGCGCCGCTTTCCATCCTGTGCGCGAACTAAAACGACGGTTTGAGAGGTGACAAGTGCCCGCTATAGGTACGGGGAAATAATCTGTTCCATGTTGCTAAACCTCTTCTTTCCGTGGGTATATAACCAACACAACATACAACATTTCATTACCATGTTTGGGCGTAACTGATAAGATAACCAAACCACCAGGAGATAAGATCTTAAAACCAGATAAAACATTCTTACGTCTACTAATATTATAAAGAGGTAAAATTTGTTTGTTTATAAGTTTGTATGTCGCGGGTAATCTGTGGAACTTCCGGTCGGATTTGAAAAAATCTTTTTGCATTTGATAGCCCAATCCTTGAGGAAGGTTTTAAGCTATTTAACATCACGCTATGAACTTAAGCAGCCGAGAAAAAAGAAGAAACGTCAGAAAGAACGCTAAGCGAAAACGAAGTGATAGACCGCGGACAGGTGATGCGATGTGACGGAGTGGGTTGGGGAACAAGAAATTTCACGCGGACGAAGTCTCGGGCAGAAGCTAGTCATATTATAATATTGCAAGCTTTAGTCTTTACTATAGGTACCTATCTAGTTAT
The DNA here is from genome assembly GCA_916610205.1 of Griposia aprilina. Classification (NCBI taxonomy): domain Eukaryota; kingdom Metazoa; phylum Arthropoda; class Insecta; order Lepidoptera; family Noctuidae; genus Griposia; species Griposia aprilina. The sequence goes on from OU744288.1 coordinate 19,853,559, forward strand.
TAATAATCTTCTGATAATAATAAAATCACACTTCATTATTCGGTAAAAAAATCGCGCCGAAGTTCATGCTGAATTTTCTATTAATATTTTCTATTCCATTAAGTTTATTTTCAAGTGATTATTTATTTATGACATTTTTTTTCTAACCTCTAAGTATTTACCATAGTATTATGGATACTTACCGTGGATGATATTTCGTTTTATAATAACCCTGACATTGGTGTTAATTTAGGTACAGCTAACCAAACCGATAAGTAACCAGGCAACTGACTACCAAATCCTTTAAAGCACGTTGCTCATAGCATAATCATCAGCCTCTAATGTTCCCACTGCTGGGACACAGGCCTCCTCTCCTCAAGAGGGAGATGGGCTGTATAATCCACCACGCGGGCCCAGTGCGGGTTGATAGATGTCACATGTCTTCGAATTTTTGGTTCCAGGACATGGCGGTTTCCTCACGATGTTTTCCTTCACCGTTTTGAGAGCACAAGAGTACTCATTATCCTTAGTAAAATGATTAACATATAAGTGTTTTCTGTTTAAAAATGTACATATCACACTTATAACAAAAAAAGTAGTTTTCTTAGCTTCTTGGCTATGTAGAGTTCGACCGAAAAATATATTTTTTCGGCCAAAAACTAAAATGAAATTCGGCCCGATTTTCATTTTCGGATGAAAAAGAAATAAATGATTTTTTGTTTGAAGATGTGTTTTTCTTTAGTAAAAGTAATAGAAATGCAGTTAATAATTAAATATAACCGTTTAAACTTAAATCCCATGAAAACTTTTCTCAAAGATATAATTTAATAATCAAACAACGGGCTCGCCCACAAGAATTGGCGAACACCGAAAACGTAATTCGGTCGGATTTGTTTGTTACCTTAAAATTGGTAAACAAGATTTGAAGAGAACTTGAAGAACACGAGTAAAATAACAATAAGTTGAAGGTTGTACCTAAATGGAATGACGCCTTAAATACATGTATTTAGCAGATATGTGTGAAGTTAAAATTCTAATGTGATGGAAGTGAAAAGATTTACTGCCATTTAATAGCTAAATAATTACCGTGTCTCTTTGTTTATAGAATATTTGTTAGGTTAGTTTGTTTATTTGTTCGTTCGTTGGTTTGGTGGCGTTCTGTGGTCTCTGCCTATCCCCATGGGAAGAATGCGTCAATTTATGTGTATGTTTGTTAGGTTAAATAAACAAGGTAATAATACAGTAGCAATACTGGGCTTCTGATTTGAATGCAAATATTATACACAGAATCAGGCGGCTGGGAAATCAGCATATTAAATGAACTAAAGCCAAAGAAATATACAAATCTTTAAAAAACCGCTTCGAGACTGATTGCGCCTCTGATCGGGTCAAACTGGGGGTTGAAGTTTATGTAAACGGTTGATAGAGTATTTTCGTTGCCGGGGTAAGTAATTACAGGTACGTGTGACATTTCAGCGTTGTCTCTGGGATCAATGGCAGACGCACATCAGTTTTTGACAGAAGGACAGACGGACAACGAAGTGATCCTATGTTATGGGTTCCGTTGTTTCCTTTTGAGATACGGAACCCTAAAAAATAAGCTTAGCATTGCACGCTGCTCCTAACATTTTGTATACAGCACTAAACGCCGCTGTGGCCCTAACTTGAGCACGCGAATCTTAGATATACCTACACATTATTGATTGTTTACATAATATCCATATTTTTGCCTAAGATTAGATAACGAACCTTTTTATACGTCATTATCGTACAGGAAAATAAGTGGTTTGGTGGCTATATTAATTAGTGCGTACTTATGAGACTACTTTAACTGCCGGTACTCTTCAAGTCTTCGTAGCTATTGACTGTCATCATGATCGATAGCCTTGTTCTACACACTATCTACTGAGTATATTCCTCTTCCGTTGTCTTGTGCCTAAAAAGAGAAGCAATCTCTGGTCTGTGCAAGTCTCATCTTGGTCTTATCTGCGGTCTTTTATTCCTTGTCCCCTTCCTTTGGTTCTTGAATAAAGGCTTAGATTTAAAATGAAGGGGGCCCTGTTTCCATTGATTTTAAACTTTATTGGCTGATTTAGTAACGTTTGTTTGTGGCTGTGGGAATGTCCTCTACACGACTGAAGCTGAAAGTATTTGTCTCGAAAGTGTATAGACATCTTTTAAAGATAAGACGCCACCATCCATTAAGCCCATTCACCTCTTGACTAAAGGCTCCCGCAGTTAGGCGCGACCGGCGCGTCGCGACTCTAGCAGAACAAAAGGCATAAGAGTAACACTGCAAAGCACCATATTTATGACTCTTTCTTCTATCTTCAGATTAAGGGCGCATCAGCGGCTGCACAGCGGCGACACATTCAACTGCAATGCGGACGGATGCACGAAGTTCTTCACGACACTCAGCGATCTAAAGAAACACATACGAACACACACACAGGAGAGGCCATACAAGTAAGTATTAAAGAAAAAAAAACCGGCCAAGTGAGAGTCGGACTCGCACACGAAGGGTTCCGTACCTCAAGGCAAAAAACGCCGAAAAACACGTTTCTTGTATGGAGACGGGACCCCCTTTAATTGTTACCTTTTTATTAGTTGTTGTTATAGCGCTAATAGAAATACCTACACACTGTGAAAATTTCAACTGTCTACCTATTACGGTTCATGAGATAAAGCCTGCTGACAGACTGAAGGAAGGACGGACGGACGTACAGCGGAGGCTTAGTAATAGGTTTCCATTGGCACTCTTTGGTTACGGAACCCTAAAATCTATCAATAGTCTTTTCCAAAAGTATCTGATGAAAATGTATACAAACCCTGTTCAGGTTACGTTTCCCATTTCTGGGTGAATGTCGCGAAAAGACACTGAGATAAATTCACAAGTATTTGCAACAAAGGAACGAATCTGGTATCTAAAATTCTTTCACCAGCTACTTTACTTCTGAGTCAGTGATGTATTTCAAAATAAGAAACAAACATAGACCCTATGTAGAAAATTTAATATTATACACGTCTTCCCGCCATAAATATAACATTATACAAGATTTTTGTCATAAATATAACATTATACACGACTTCTCGCCATAAATCTAACATTATACACGTCTTCTCGCCATAAATATAACATTATACACGTCTTCTCGCCATAACTGGCCACTCGGCAATAGGATTTCTTCAATGGCTTTCCTATGATTATGTACTCTTGCATTTGAATTTATCTGGATCTAGACTCTGTATCTACTGGTTTAATATCACGTTGCTTAAGCTTCGCTCCGGAATTAATTTTGAATGACGGTTAAAATAGTCACAGGTAGTTTCAATAATTATGTGCTCGGGATAAATGGCGCTGATGTTTAGTCTCAGTGTGGCGGTGCGTTAACTAGACTAGACGATGATTCACACCTAGTAAAACTAGAATTGAATCATATCTTTGATGTAGGATGTAGGAACTTGTTGCATGCTAATGAGCTGTTATTGACAGCTGCGATAAATATCTTGTTACGTTTGATTTAGCGACGTGTCTAAAACTGGTGGTTCTGCTCGATTTGTAGTATGGTAATCCGAGTATGAAGATAAATCAAACTTGTTTATATTTCAATAAATATACAACTCGCATCTAGAATTCTAGACTAATATGATAACGGGGTAAAATGTTTTGTTTGCAAGAAGTAATCTCTCGAAGTTCTGATCCGATTTGAAAAATTCTTTCATTTATAAAAAGCTAAACTATTGCCAAGTGTCATAGGTTAGTTAACGTCCACACAGACGAAGTCGAGGGCAGAAGCTAGTCATACATTTAAGTATTTAGTAATCTGGATTATCAGAAACAAAACGCGAGCCGCGTTTGAGTTCTATCTTACTCAGTTCTCTCTTACTCGCATTTATTTAAAAAAAAAACAATTACAGGCACTTTTGAATTGTCAAGGGGTCGGTCAGTCAGAAAGATGAAGCTAGTTGCCCATTCCAAAGCGTTGTAGGTGGTAGGTAAGTGGAGAAGAACGGGCAAGAAACTCCATGGACACTCTTTTAAATCAAAATATTCGTTACATCATTCATGTTGAAATTATGCATGTGAGAACGATGCAGAACGTTAAAAGCGTCCGTAATAAAAAGACAAAACCAATTCAGATATTAAATTAAATTAAAATAAGCCGTGGCAGCTAAGAAATGACCAGTCCTTACTGACGGCGCCCGTTCACGAAAATGAACCTTATGCCAAGCCATGTTTCGATCGGCGATATGTACGCTTACTTAGACTCAATTAAACCTTGTAGCACCTGTTCGTAGACATTAAAAAAAGAATTTTCGAATTGAGAACCTCCTCCTTTTTGAAGTCGATTAAAAATATACATACCCAGTCACAACCTATATTCCAAATAAGCAAATTGTAATATTAAATTCATCCGATACTACAGACAGAGTCTACCCACTTCACTCATCCAACGTGTTAGACATGGGCGGAGCTAACGTCTCAGATCTATCTTCCATAGACAATTACTTGTTGCCTTTCCAAGCTGTCAATATCATTAAACCACTGTACGGAGTATATCATTACCCTGAGACACGACAACTGTCAGCCATATGTTTGTACGTCCCTTTGATCATCAGTCAACGATCCCTACTCGACCATTATCGCTTCATAATTTTAGAAATGACTGACAAGACAAATGGGTAATGTAGTAGGTTTCGTGTTTCTCTTGTGGGTCTACTGCCAAATGCTCTGTGAAAGTGTATCCTGGCATGTGTCCAGCTACATAAGCTTAGTAAACATGTGTTTTCTAAGATCTTATCGTTCAGTTGTAGCACTGATAAATAGGTTATTATGGTCCGTAGGAGGCGGTCTGGCAGACTGACTATGTTACGTCAATGTATCTGATACAGTTTATTATTTCTTCATTAGCGTATACTCAACTGAGACGTGATGTTGTTATACCACTCTCCATAACTTCGGCAAGATTTTAGTTTTACACTGAGGGACTACCCGTTTCTTTTGACGATTGATGAACAGCTATGCTTAGAGTCGATTTCTGAAATCGTCTAAAATCTCTTAATCTTCATTCAACTGCCAAAGTGTAATTTAAATTCAAGGTTTCAGAAACCTGCTGTAAGACTGCTAGTTTATGAATGTTCGTGCCATCAATTCTCCCTGATACTATATCAGTTACTCTTCTAAAAAAAATACGTAGTTTTTTTTTTTTTTCATGCCGGTTCATTTTCATGAAGGCACTTCCTAACACTCCTCTTATTTTCCAGATGTCGAACAGAAGGTTGCGGCAAGTCGTTCACCGCATCGCATCACCTCAAGGCTCACGGACGCACGCACTCGGGCGCGCGGCCGCATGCGTGCGCAGAGCCCGGCTGCGGGCGACTGTTCTCTACCGCGACCAGTCTTAAGGCGCATGCGATGAAGCATCAGGTGAATTTAAAGACGTGATGCCAAATTTAGACAACTTTTCGTCATCAAGACTATTTCGAGGTTCTGTATGCGAAGGTTTTAATAAATAGAGTGTAACAGTTGAGACTATGGGATATATACGCAGGATTTATAGAGGGAATATGCTGTATGGATCAGATCATCTTCCTAAGGTGCATAGCCAAAAATCACCTGGCAAAGCACAATAAAGTCTACTGTGCTTCCTTTGACTTGGAGAAGGCCTAGGGCAGTGTATAGAGCCAAGAACTGTGGTCGACACTATCCATGTTCGGTGTGGACTGGCGCTTGGTACAGGCACTGAAATCTTTATGTACAAGGATTCCAGTGTTTGTGTTAGGATAAATTGGGCATACACGAATTGGTTCTGCATCTCGAGGGGTGTTAGACAGGGGTTTGGAGCGTCACCGTGGCTGTTCAAATTGTACATGGATAGTTGTCTGACAGATTTGTAAGAGGGTGAGTGTGGATTGACGATGAATGAGTTGCCTGTCAAATGCCTTCTCTACGCAGATGATCAAGTTCTACTTGCGTCGTCAGCGGAAGGGTTGCAAGACATGGTGAATGTGATGGATGATGCATATATGATGAAAGGGATGAATATAAATGTGAATAAGACGAAGGTCATGGTGTTTGAAAGAGAAGAGGATGTATCGGTACGTGATGTAAAAATAAGTTATAAGAGTGTGGAGCAAGTAAGTGAGTTCGTGTATTCTGTTTACAAGGGATGAAAAGATTAATGAAGATGTGGAAAGGAGACTAAATGCGGGAAATAAAGTGAATGGTGCTAAACATGCGATTGTGACGAACCAGTTGAAGTCCACAAAAGGCTCGACTGGCTGTTCACAATGGTGTGCTGGTGGCTACGCTTATGTATGGAAGTGAGTGTTGGGTGTGGCAAAAGAAGCTTGAAAGTAGAAGTGCTGTGGAAATGCGTTCCTTGCGAAGAATGTGTGGTGTGACTATGAATGATAGATTGAGGAATGATGTGATAAGGCAACGGTGCGGTTTAAAAGAAGATGTAGGTACAACCATTGAAAAGAGTATGCTTATATGGTTTGGTCATGTGAGAGGATGAATGAAAGGCGACTAACAAATGTATTTACTAGGCAGATGTGAGTGGTAACGCCGGGAGGGGACGCCTTAGGAGGACATATGGTGACCTTATGTCTTGATGTTCTTCAGAAAGTTCAGGTGCCTACGCTACCGGCGTGTGTATGACCGTAAACGAGGCCAAATGAGTAATGCAAGGATCGTAGCATGTATGTATGTTCAATAGCCACTAAATATTATCATTGGCGACACGACGCCATTTATACTATTTCGGAAGAAAATTGGGCGTTTTTAGGTGCATCTAGATGTGGTGCATCCCGAATCTCTTTGTTTATTTTTGGTTTCGTTCATTCATGTCGTCTGTTATTAGGAAATATCTGGAAATACCGGTCGGATTTGAAAAATTCTTATTGCAATTGATAGCCCAACTCTTGAGGAAGGCTATAGGCTTTTAACATCACGCTAGGACCCTTAGGAGCCAATCATAAAGAAAAAAGTCAGAAAGATCGCTAAGCGAAAACGAAGTGATAGCGCGGGCAGGCGATGCGATTCGACGGGGTGGGTCGGGGGGACAAGAAATTTCACGCGCACGAAGTCGCAGGCAAAAGCTAGTCTGCTAGAAAGATAATTTTTTACTTCTGTTTCTTTTAAAACGGCAGAGCATAATGTGTCTGTAAAAATATATCAGAAGAAGCCTCCAATAAATGTATATTTATACACCAAATGGAAAAACATAGCGGAACTTTAATATAACAATTGTAACATCTTGCACACTGTGTTGACAAATAAAGACTATCTTCTTCTTCTTCTTCTTTGGGTTATGGTTTCCGCACTTAGTCCTTCATATGGACCATTGTGCGTGGGCCATGGCGGCCGTCGGTGGTTATTCCAACCAGCCCACCTCCCTCCAGAAGTTGGCGATATCTCCTGGTCTGCTGAGAGCATTTGTGTAGGATATGGGTGCCCCGAGGGTTTGTGACCTAATTTGTGTGACGCAAGTGCATTCAAAGAGCACATGCGCAACGGTTTCCTCAGCCTCCATGCAGGCCCTGCACAGAGGACTGTCCGTTATGCCTATTGTGTGAAAGTGTTTGTTTAGCGAGCAGTGACCCGTGATGGTCCCCGTCACCAGGCGCAGACCGTTCCTGTCCAGACGTAATAAACGCTTGGTAAGCTTGCCATCTAAGGATGGCATGGCTTCCCTGGACTGCCTACAGCCGGGTGTCGAGGTCCACAAGCTCTCCGCTTGTGTATGGGTGTACTCCTGTAACCATCTCCGTAGCTGGTTAAAGGGAATGGGCACGATGGGTTCGGGTCCACAGACTGACGCGCTGGATGCTCTTCTAGCCAGTTCGTCAGCTGCATCATTACCCAGTGATCCACTGTGCCCTTTAATCCATTGCAGTGTCACTGTGTTACGGTTGGACACCGCCACACGTTCTAGAGCATTGTGACATTCCAGTATTATACTTGAGGTAATATACTTCCTCCCCAAGGATTGGAGGACTGAGGCACTGTCAGAGAGTATGCGTATGTGGGAGTCCATGACTTTCCTGGCCTCTATGGCGGACACCGCTAGTGTAATGCCCACACACTCCGCCTGGTAGACGGTGTTGAACATTCCCAGTGGGCTGGATATATTTATATTAAGGTCGTGCGAGAAAACTCCGACTCCGGTTCCGGCGTCGGTCTTAGATCCGTCGGTATATACTCTCAGCTCTTTCGGGCCTGAGTAGTCGCAACGTTCTTCTGTGAGTATTATGTTATAATGCCTTTGAAAGTAGTGCAGTTTCGGGGCTTTGTCGCAGGGTGATGCCATCAAAGGTTGTCGTTTGATCGCATCTTCCTTAATGCGTATGTGTTTGACTCTAGAGTCCTTGCTTAGGGTCCCTGCTATGTGCAGCCTGAAGGCAGCCAGGGCTGCCTCCTCACGCACGATGAGGTGTAGAGGTGGCAGTCCAAGCATCGCCTGTAGGGCAGCAGTGGGTGTGGTTCTCATGCAGCCAGTGATAGCTACACAAGCAAACCGTTGCAGTTTTTCTAGGTCTCTCTGGGCTGTGCTCAAATCTGTCCTGGGCCACCAGACTAGTGAGCCATATGTTATAATTGGCCGGATGATTGTGGTGTACAGCCAGTAAGTGACCTTGGGGCTTATTCCCCAATTCCTGCCAAGCATTCGCTTGCATTGCCACAGGGATATGCTGGCTTTTGTGGTGATGTAATTAGTATGTTTTGCCCAGTTCAGCTGTTTGTCCAAATATATGCCCAGGTATTTGGTTTCGGTTGAAAGGCTTAGGGTAGTACCAAAGAAACGTGGTAATTGGAGTGTCATCAACTTCCTCTTTTTTGTGAAGAGAATCAGTTCGGTCTTTGTCGGGTTCACTGATAGCTGGTGTTTATTGCACCAGACCTCTACTATTTTCAAGGCTTGGCGCATGAGGTTGCATAAGGTGTTTTCGTGGGTACCATTTACTATTATAGTTATGTCGTCGGCGTAACCTACTGTGAAGTAGCCTTTGTCATTGAGTGTTTTGATGAGGCTGTCTACGACCAGGTTCCATAGGAGTGGCGAGAGAACTCCCCCTTGCGGACAGCCCTTCGCCACAATGGCCCTTGTAGTGTCGTTCACGGTGACTTGTACAGCTCTCAGTTTGAGCATATTGGTGATCCATCCGCTTAGAGTCGAGTCTATGCTGTGTTTGTCGAGGGCCATGTTGATACTATTAAACGTGGTTTTGTCAAAGGCGCCCTCAATGTCTATGAAGGCGGCCAGTGCCGAGCATTTATGGTCCACTGCGCATTCAATTTTGGATACCACGCTATGTAGCGCGGATTCCGTTGATCTGCCTGTGGAGTACGCATGCTGTTGTTTGTGAAGTGGTTTTACCCGAAGAGGTCCGTCACGTATGTGTCTATCGCAGAGTCTCTCTAGGGTTTTCAGTAGAAAGGATGTGAGGCTTATAGGCCTATAGGCCTTGGGTTGTGTATAGTCGGTTTTACCGGGTTTGGGTATGAAAATGACTTTCACTTCACGCCATGCTAGGGGTACATATCTGAGTGCTATGCAAGCTCGATAGATCTCCACCATGCATGGCGTCAAGGGGTCAATGCCCCACTGTAATAGGGCTGGGAAGATGCCATCCAGCCCTGCGGATTTGTACGGCTGGAATGTGTTAATAGCCCACTTTAGCCGATCTTCTGTTACAATGCCTTGGGCTCTTGACCAGTCTTGACCCGTTGGGGTCCATACTGGCTCAGCCTCCCACTGTCTGTCCTCTAGGACTATACAGTCTGGGAAGTGAGTCTCGAGAAGGACCTTGCTGGTTTCAAGGTCACTTAGTGTGTAGGAGTTATCGGGTTTTTTCAGCGCGCCAAGGGTTCGGTCCTGATCCGTTGATAGGATCTTCCTCACCCTTGCGGCTTCATTGTTGGTCTCGATGGATTCACAGAATTTCCGCCACGCTGTTCTTCTGGCAGTTCTGAAACACTTTTTGTATGTGTATTGGGTTTCTTTGTATATCTCCCAGTCATCCGGGAGTCTAGTGTTCTTGGCTCTGTTGAATTGTTTTCGAAGTATATCTCTGAGTTTACTAAGTTCTGCATTCCACCAGGGGTTCCTGTCCCTGATGGTTTTTGGCGCCCTTAGTTTGCAGCATGCATGGTATGCTTCGGTTAGGTATTCTGATAGTTTTATCACGGTGTATTCCAGTTGTGCAGTGTCTCTTATAGTCACCTGTGATAGATGTCTGGCTAGTAGAGACGCTAGGAGACATTTGTAGCCGGGTACATCAGTGCGTCGCGGGTTTCGTCTAGGTGCAGGGTTTTTTGTGGTAGTATTTAGTGTGAACCGGATTCTTCTATGGTCGGAACAAGAAGGCTCGTCCGACACGTGCCAGTTTGTGATAAGGTTTGTCGCGTTTTCTGTAGCAAGCGTTAAGTCTATGATTGTTTGTCCTCGGACTGTGACCCAAGTGGGTTCAGAGCCCCGGTTTACAATGTTAAGGTTAGTAGAGAATAAATAGGTGGATAGTACCTCTCCTCTGGAGTTCGGTGCGTCGCTGCCCCAGAGCGGGTGGTGGGCGTTTGAGTCGGTGCAGATGATCAGGTCCAGCTTGGTGCGCTCGCAGTGCTGCACTAAGTCGGCCATCTCCTGCGGCGGGCAGTTTGCGTCCTCGCCTGGCATATAAACCGAGGCTAGCACGACATCTGGAACGTCACCTTCAGTCTGGAGCCTGACAGCTGTCAGGTCTCTGGAACAGAATTGAGTGAGTGGTGTGGTAGGGATTTCTTTGGGTATGTAGACACAGGTTCTAGGTTTGTCTGGACTGTTTGTGTTGAGAATCAGCTTACCTCCGGTGTTACCGAGGCCGCATATTTTGTTGCTCCTGATCCACGGCTCCTGGATCAGTGCGATGGTTCGGGGCTTAACCTCCAGGGCTCTGCGTAGGCTAGCCGTGGCAGTCTGGCTATGTTGGAGGTTGGTTTGTATGATGTTGAGGGTTGATGACGGCGGTGGGGTGGGGTTAGTCGGAGATGGTGCCATCGGACAGTTTCTCCGCCTCCCCCTCACCATGGACGTCGTGATAATCGCCCGGCGACGAGGCTAAAATCTGCTCGTTCCAGCCAGGAGATTCGGGCGGTATGGTGTCCTCGGCGTCAGCCATTGCCGCTCGGGCCATGACCTCCTCCAGTTGCGCTATGTCTGGGTCGTTGGTCTGTGTCAATGTCGGCGTCGTTCCTGTCCCGTCTGTGCAGTCGGTCTCTGTGTCAGGGGGTCGGGTCGTGGGCCAGAAGCGTACGTATATCGACCCTAGAAGGTACGATATCCGTCGCTCCCGGGCCAGAACCCGTTCCGCTTCCTCCGGTGGCACCCCCAGGGTCAAAAAAGTCCCATGGTTGTCGCCACCGACGGTAGTGGCCCTGTACAATGACCACCTAGCGATGTCATACCAAGTGTTCTGACGAATCAGAACACTTTGGAGCCGGACTATGTCACCTCTGTACCGAGGGACGAAAAGTGAGGCTCGAACGCGGGTGGGCACGTCGGATTGTCGTAGTACCGTTAGTGTGAGGTCAGTGTCGGGGAGTCTTATCAGGGGCACGTTCTGGGTCAGCCAGGTCAGGGCATGGTCGTCCTCACACCACATCTGCACAGTACCTTCCGCTACCCGTGGGTATCCACGGAAGGCAGGGAGTGGTGTCGTCGGGTCGGTGTCCATTAACAGGCTCTCTAGATTCGCCTTTATGTGTTCCGCCTCTACCTTGGTCAGGTCTCTAGACGGGGGAGGGAAGCAGATAGCTACGGCCAGCCGCGCAGGAATATCCTTTGTGGCTCGCGCGTAGGTTCTCCGCTCCCCCTGAGCGGAGTGGACCCTCACGCGTTTGGCGCCCCCCTGTAGTGCACTCGGTGAAGCCGATTCGTCAGGGCGCCCCCTCTTCCCCGGCCCTGTACCGCTTGGTCCAGGCTGCGGTTCGGAGGTGCCTGGCAGGATGGTGGTTGCCAGCGGCGCCTGCTCGCGTGGGGCTCCAGCCCGCTTTCCCCTGTTCCTCCTAGGTCGAGGTCGGTCGTGGGTAACGTCGGGGTCTTGGGATCGACTGGCGGCCCCGGCAGACCCTGTCGCGTTCAGGGGTTTTTCGCGCTGGGTTGCCCCTTCGCGTACTTGCCCCTGCCCGCTTAGTTCCGTGTCCGGCCGCTTTTCGCGCTGGGTTACCCCTTCGCGTACTCGCGGCTGGTCGCGTACTGCTCTTTCGGCGTCCGATTGCACTTCGCGCTGGCTGGTGCCTTCGCGGGTGTCGTGCGTTCGGTCGCCTACTTTCCTCTCCCGGGCCATGGATTTTCCGCGCTTATTCAGCAGGCGTACTTCCTCAGCCGGGAGAGTGGTGGAGCTGCCAGGCCCGTCATCCTTTCCCGCCCCTGTCTGTCTGTGTCGGTCTTGGTCATTGTCGGGGTTGGTTACGCTGTTCCGCACGATGCTCTGTTGCCAGAGGCTCGTGGGAGGCATACCCGTCGTGGTCGGTGTTGGCGCGTGAGTCGCAGCCGGGGTGGTAGACATAGGCGCGTTGATCGCAGCCGGTGTTGGGTCTTTTGGCGCGTAAGTCGCTGCCTGGGTGGTTGGCGCTAAATCAGCTGCCGGGCGCGCTAAGAAGCGCGGATACAAGCTGCAGTTGGGTGCCCCCCCCAGATTACGTTGGGGGCTGACCGCCGTGGCGGTGTGGGATTCCCCGGCTTGGCCGGGACCCACCTGGGTACTTTCTTTGTCCTTCTGCATTTTATATTTGATTTGGGGGGTGGGCTTTTTTGGAATCGAGGTTACCCCTCCTCTAGGACCGACGGGATATGGGGATAGGAGGGAAGGCATTTGGTAGTGGGTAAGGATTCATTGGGGTCACCCTAGGTCTGGGATTTTGGCCTAGGGGTTTGGGACCGAGGGGATATCTGGATATGGAGGGATGGAATGTTTAGGCAATTGGTACACAGGAAGAGGGGTGTATAGGTTACCCTGAGCCGGGGATTTAGCTTGCGGGAACTTCTCTTGTCCGGGATCTCTGTCAAGATGCTCCGACTGCGAAACCGACCTCTGACAGTCGGTCCCGCAGCCGAAGTTGGGCTATCCGCAACCTGCCCACCCGCTCGGTTGCAGGAGAAGAAGTGCCTGGCGGTCTGGATCGCCCCACCACGGGTGTACTTGTACATACGCGTTGGAGCCATCCAGCCAGCCCCGAGAAATAAAGACTATTATATTGATTGAAAAAAAAAATGTTTTTTTTTATGGCTATAATAAAAACATTTTGAAATATTTCTTCATTTTAAATCTAATCTTCGTTGAAAAGCGTCTTAGTATCCGGTTAACTTCGTAGACGAGTCGTTGATATTTTCAATTAGAAGAAAAAATAACATTTTGGCGTGCACCCAAACATAAAATTTTATTTCATCGTACAAATAATGTTTTGATAGACAGATAAACGCTCGACCATTCAACATAACACAAAAAAATATGCAATTTAACTTTGTTTTTCTGGATACAAGTGCAATAATATTGTCGGTATATCCAGTTGATTTGGACCACATTTCTTTATTTTTTGTATGTTTTGATACTGTTTGAAGAACATTGTGAATCAGCTCCCACGCCCCCGCAAATGGTATGAGTCATCTGCAGAAATACGTTATTGTGGTTATCGTAGGCGGTACCAGATATTTCAGTAACTGTTGATTAATTTTCGAGTTCTGAATGGTCGAAGACTGTAATAACGACCTCTTTCACTCACTAATATGTCTTTGTTTTGACTCAATGCGACGTAAAAACTTTTAACTATTATTACGTACTTTTATAGAAAAAACATAATTATAAACTTGACTGTTTCTCTTACTCAGATAAAAGCCGAGCAGATAGTCAACAAAGAAGTTATTGAACCTATCCAAAAACAAACACAAGCATCCAAAACGGCCGACGACCTCATGAACTGGGACAGTCTCCTCGAATCCTTCGGCAGAATCACCACAGAATCCAACTCCACCGATGGCAGTCGAGAAGACATCACGAAGGGCAACACAGTCGATATTACCGAACTACTCTTCCCAGACAATACTCACAACATTAAACATATCGAACCTGACGATTTAGCTGTAGATTACGACTTGGCCAGCCTCACACTTTCGCCATTTGCCGTCGAAAAGACTGAACAGAAACACCCTAACGAAGAGTCTTGGGTTGATTTCAACGATTTACAACCAACAGTGCCTTTGCAATCACCTTCAATAGAGATGGGACATCCCAAATTAGAAGTTAAGTCTAAAGCGATGCAACTAGCTTTAGCTAATGAAATTGAAGACCAGGCACCGTGGGTAGACGTCAGCGCTCTAGCGGCTTCAATATCAGAAACACCAGTTTGCATCGAAGAAAAAACCCCTGAAAGCATTTTCACACTAGCGACTTTCGTACCCACACATATGCAGAGCTACATAGACCTGAACATAGAAGTTGCACCAACCGCGAATCTTATAACCCACGACTCGTTCAATTTAGATACTCCAAATGTACTGGACGTCGGCGACAAAGTGTTTAACGATAGTGAAATAGTTACAAATCTCGAAACAAATAAAATTGATACCGACATAGATCTATTTTTAGGGTCTGTTGATGACAGATCTCTGAATACTCCACCCCCATCGAAAGTGCAGCAGAACATCGAAATAAATCCATCCAACTCCGTCCTCTTCAACACTGACTTAGATTTGGAAGATACATTATTGTTTGATAATGAACCAGCCTCTGATATGTATGTGGTGAGGACTGAGAATATATTTGGTAAAGTAGCGAAAAGGAATACCCTGGAGCAGTTGGCATCTGACGCTGGCATTTGTTCGTGTTCGGACTGCAAATGTGATCCAAGCCTGGGAGAGTGCAGGAACTGTATGGGTATAATTGAATCTGATGATCCTCCTAAGAAGCAAGGATGCGGCGAGGATACATGTTCCTGTGTCGATTGTAAATGCGACCATGCGCAGATGAAGTGCGCAGTGGGGTGCGGCCAGGCCACGGACACGAACCACAACACATTCTTACATTACCATAGACGACACAATAATTCAAACTTGGAAGATTTAGGAATTTTCACTGTTCACGAATGTGACGAAAGTCTACAATCGTCAGCGGTGGTGAAAAGTTTGTCATGTTCGTGTAGCGGCCACGCAGAAGCTAGTAACAAATGCGATCGAAATAAAGTGGAAAAGAAATCGTGTTGCAGTGAGAAAAAGTCGGCTAGTGAAGAGAAAGCTTCGTGCTGTAGCACAAAAGTGAACAGTTCAGATGATAAGTCGTGTTGTAGCGACAAAAAGCCGTCGTCTGGCGAAAAGGAAGCATGTTGTGGAGGTGACAAATCATGTTGCGTTACAATATGTTTCAAGAAACTTGATGCGTTTAAGCAATTTCTTTCTGACAACGACCTCATCCACGCGTTGAAAACGCATAACTTTAACCTAACGACAAGTTAATAATTGTAGCTTTTACAATAAATTGCATTTAACTACGTACAAAAAAAAAGCATTGAGTTTCTTGCATTGCCATCCTTATGCTGTTAGTCTGCCTTAAGTGATATTTTGTCCAATTTAAGCAATATTTTATATAAAAACTGTGTTTTGTTGTTTTTTTTACAAATGTATTTTGCTGTAGTAATTTTATAATGGATAGAAAATTTTATTATCCATAAACAATGAATTTGTGCAATCGTAATGTATGTCAATTGTTTTTTTTATTATGTATTTTATTGTTGTATGTAATGTTTGAGTTTTTATAACTTGTACTTTCTCCAATACAATTCGCTCTCTGTCTGACAAATATTTTGTAAAAGAAATAATGAGAAGTTCCAAAGAACAATTATGATATAATTAATTATGTTGGCTGAGATATTAATTTTTATCAACACCATGCAAGACTTTTAATGTCTGCTGCAACTGTACTAATGACGTACATTTACATTAATTTACACTAATAAAACAAATGTACAATTAAATGAATAAGATGTTATTATACAGTAATTCTCCACATACACATAACTGGCGAATTGTGGGTGTACTACAGGTACACCTCGGCTTGACCCTGCGGGGGTTGCATAACATGCAAAATCAGCCTATAATGTTCCCACTGCTGGGACACAGGCCTCCTCTCTTTGGGAGGGCTGTTATCTACCACGTGAGCCCACTGCGGGTTGGTAGATGTCACATGTCTTCGAATTTTTGGTTCTAGGACATGCCGGTTTCCTTCACCGTTTTGAGAGCAGTGGTGATGAAATTATTTACACAAAGTAAAGTGCCTGCTTGGGTTCGAACCCACGACCTACAACTCGTAGGTCGGGGCCGATACCACTGGGCCACTACTGCTCACTGCGGGGGTTACTGGCGTGAAAATGTTACGTAATTCTCCAATGAGACAGAGTGCCAATGAAAAGTGCCCTAAGTAATTTATCAAATGATGTAAGAAACGTTAATGTTTGGTGCTATTTATAGTTGTAAGTTATCCAGTGCCTTAAATGTTATTGTACTTACTGTGCTTAAACTGTACAAATGTTGAATAATTTTATATGAGATTTTTATTCATTAGTTTAATATAGATGCGATAATATTAATGCTATAAGGTTTCTAGTCCACATAACAAATAAAATGCTTTATATTACTTTGTTCGTTTTATTTGATTAAAATTGAGATCAATACAATGTGACTCCCTATCAGGAATTACAATCATTTAATTATGCATGCTTGATTAGGTACACTAAAGGGAGAGGCTATGAAATGTCAAAATTATTCAAGAATAGTAAAGTTAAACTATTTAGTTTATTATGTAATAGCTTAAAAAAAGGTGACTGATCGCCGTAATGACAACTCCAATCGACAAGCAAACCATGCCAGCAGAAACATCAGCACCAACCAACACCTCAAGCCAACGGCAAGAGGAGAAAAAGCCCTTCCCGAGGCCGATGAATAAACCTTCGATATCGATACTGCCGCCAAGCTTTATGTCAAAAACACCAACTTTACTTAGAAATGACCCACTGGCTCGACACGTTCGTCATCGACGGGGAAGCGCTGTTAAAGAATTCCAAACCAACAAAAGAGTTTCAGCCGGACGCTGTAGGATACGGACTTCATTGAACAGGAGTACAAAGCTATCAGATACCCTCATCAGCGCACGCATATTATCATCAGATTCTCTGGTGGTACGCGGCCGCACTAGGTGCTCAAAAGCACGGAGTGGCCAACCAGTCTCATGACTGTGGTTGCTGGACCAGCAACATACCTCGCCGGACTCGAGGATTATGAAGATGCAACTGGGGTAAAACATATCATGAGAGGAGAACCACCAAATCCATCATGGTTGAGCGACGGAAACAACCTACTCGAGGTACGAAACGTATCCCGCACCCGTTATCGTCCTACAACGAGTGTTAGAGGACGTTGTACAATATGACATGATATATGTTCGACTATATGACCAAAATTGGATAGTCGACGACGTAAGTCCAGTCGCATGACGGGAAGCCGAAGAACCGGCCCCAAACCTTGACCAAAGACGACGAGCTCAAGCAACAGCTCTAAACGCGAACCAGCTCTCCGAGCTAAGGAGTTAGTGTTGGTATCAGGCCACAATGATGCCAAGAGAGGACAGTAGAATATAAACCAACATGTTTCTTAACGTTTGACCGTACACTGCTTATATGTTGAAAATATAGCATGATAACAGAACTTAAAACTATCATTATTATAACATTATTAAAAACTTAACTTGTAAGCGCATATCGCACACCTGTAACATATCTAGATAAAAAGTTGTTTATTGAAATAAAATGTTACATAGGCAAATTCTTAGTGACACACTTAGTGCAGCTAATCAGAACAGTATTTAGTTATGTAATAATTAGATAGTAGAATATGAAACAATTTTGTGCAATAAAAACTAATTTAAAAAATAATAATAAAAGGAATACTGGAGAGGAATGCTGATGCAAACATTTTGTATTTGATTGGACTTGCATGCGGCGTAACCTCAGTTGTCCCATAGCCCCCAATACAGACACATGCCTCTCAATATTCATAAGTACTTTCATTGGGATTGGTATTGTGAGTGATTAATTATATAAAAAATAAAAAGAACTTCAACATTTTAATTCTCTCTGTTCACACTCCGAAGCACATTACACGCATACACTAAACAGTAAAGTATGTAAATTGACTGCTTAAGTCTTGAACATTACATAAAGTTGTGAGTATGCAATACATCAAGTTGAGTAATTTCAGAGTAAATATTAAAATGGATTATGCTTAGGTTCGATAATAGTTAATACAGGTTTACAATACCCTTGCTTTGAAACTGATTAAATAAAAGCTATAATACATGATTACACATTTAAAAGTATGAGTATTCTTACATTGATCAACGCAAAATACACAAAAGGAATGTTTTCCGAAAATCATCTACATAAAGTCTTAACTTAAAATTATATAGAGTATAACTGTCTAAAAAAGCATTGCACCACTTGTAAAATATTATTTCATTAAGTCTTTTCTATGGACCAAAGTAGCCATGAAATAAATAAATTGATGTGGTAAGTCTTATTTACAAAATGGTGCCATACATTTGAAATAATACAATACGTAGATACACAACACAGATTAATAGAAAAAATTGCCATTATAATAGATTCCGAGATCCATATTTTCTGCTGAAGTTAGCGCCTTTTCTTCTTGTCATGCCGCCTGGCTCGAGACATGGCTGCTCGATGCCCTGGTGAAGACTGCTCTGAGCTGCATTCATCACTGTCTGTATAAGCCTGAAAGCAATAAAAGATTATGGGTTAATTATTTTTCAAATTTGTATCAAGTCGGGACAAAATTGCTGATGTTTATTTTTTTTGTTTCATCAGTTCCAATAGTTTTTCTAGTGAATGCATCAAGGAACAATTTTTCATGGTACAGTTCTATGCAGCGGTATTACTGTAAGGTAAATAGTAAGCCGTGGTCCAGGAGTCATTTTAGACATAAGATTGGATTGACTGAGAAACTCGTACATATATTAAGTTAAAAGATGCGTAGTTTTATCAATGGTTTACCTTTTCGTAGGGATGCGGCTCGCTTTGTTCGTCAGTTAGAGTCACACAAGCCATGAGACAGACAAGCTGGAAGGCCGCACCGATGTATAAGCCATATCGAATCACTGTACTCATCAGATCTTCAGCGAAAATTTCACTAGGAATCATTTTTATGCGATCGATAAACACTGAACTGAAATGGATACAAGTGAACGTCGAACTGTACAACGACTTAATTATCGGTGTACTCCTGTAGCAATGCTAACAGACGAAGCATTTGATATTGATAATGGTAATAATAATGCTCCTCCCGTGATATTTCTACATTTACATGGGCCAATGATCCGGGAAGGGACGTAAGATCATAACAATTCCTCCCGGACATTTTGAAAATTTTTTGCTGTCACTTCGGAGGAAACCTACAAAAAAAAACAATCAATACCACAGAACATATATACCCTGATCAATACCGACTGATATTGAGTGTGAATGTTGCCAGATCGGAGCAAAATTTCTATGTATGTAGATCGGGTGATGGCGGGCGTGGGTAGTCATAGGTCATAGTGGGCTTGTTGGTTTTAAGCCATCGACTTCAAAAAACCCGAAAGAAAAAGTCCAAGGAGTTAAATCACATGATATGGGCGGCCTATTGAAGTCTAAGGTTAATTATTCTGATCACCAAAACGGGTCACACGACCAGAAAACAATGAACAGAAAATACTATTTTCTCAAAACAATGAAAACTGGTTGTTCTTTTGTACCTATAGCGGTCCATTCCTAAACTATATTCAATTCGCTGTAACGCTGCCTTTTTTTCGTAGGCCGCACTTAGCACTTAACCACCTGGATGGCGCGAAATTAAAATTTTGCGTGAATTTAGAGACACCGACACCGGTTAAAAGCGCGCAAATCCGCGCAATTACTCAGTCACTGACAAAGAAAACAAATATGAACCGAACGATTGGACCTGCGATATTATTATATGGATTGGAAGCTCTGCAAAAGCCATGCAAAAATGGTTGATATAATTATCATTTCTAAAGTACCTACCTACTTAATTCCAGCTATGTAGCTTTGTAGGTATACATAAAACCGAAGTAGTCATACATATACTAAGCTAACGTACATAAATCTTGCACAAACACAAGACAATGATTGATGGATAATTGCGATTGGTCTCGGCGGACGCAATACCTATCAGAAGAAACGAATTACTTGATTGAAAAAACGATGGACACTTATCAGTACCTATTCATGTCATTTCTTATTGTGTGGTCTTTACAAGTCTCAGGAATTGGCTATTTAATTTTATAACATGAGACTATCTTTTATTTGTGAGTTTTTTTTTTAATGTTATATAAATGCAAGCACAGGACCGGTATCGACCGGTCCTGTGATTCTTGCATATTTTATTTTTTCGCTTGGGGGAGGCCTATGGCCAGCAGTGTATGTCTTTCGCCTGAAATGATGAAGATGATTTTTACCCGACTACGGCAAAGCCAAAAGGAAGGGTTATGATTTTAGCAGTCTATATTTGTAAGTATGATTGTATGTAGGTATGTATGTTTGTATTAACGTGTGTTTCACCGTAGCGTTAAAACTACTGAACCGTTTTTGATGAATGAGGTATCAATAGATTTGTAATAATAGTCCGGGTGAGATCGGCTATATAAATTCTTCTTATACTTTATACGAGTATGGTAGACTTTACACGTACCTACCTAAAATTCTGACCATTCAAGTCAAGTTTGCTGACTATCTTCCCAATGACTAGTTTTCTGACTCTCCGTATCTTAGAAGGCGGAATTTATTAACTGGATTAAGCAGTTACATCCTCATTCGCTACATGGCTACAAGGTGTCAGTGTGGCCTACTTTACATTCTCATTCGCTACATGGCTACATGGTGTCAGTGTGGCCTACTTTACATTCTCATTCGCTACATGGCTACATGGTGTCAGTGTGGCCTACTTTATATTCTCATTCGCTACGTGGCTACATGGTGTCAGTGTGACCTACTTTACATTCTCATTCGCTACATGGCTACATGGTGTCAGTGTGGCCTACTTTACATCCTCATTCGCTACATGGCTACATGGTGTCAGTGTGGCCTACTTTACATCCTCATTCGCTACGTGGCTACATGGTGTCAGTGTGGCCTACTTTACATCCTCATTCGCTACATGGCTACATGGTGTCAGTGTGGCCTACTTTACATCCTCATTCGCTACATGGCTACATGGTGTCAGTGTGGCCTACTTTACATCCTCATTCGCTACATGGCTACATGGTGTCAGTGTGGCCTACTTTACATCCTCATTCGCTACGTGGCTACATGGTGTCAGTGTGGCCTACTTTACATCCTCATTCGCTACATGGCTACATGGTGTCAGTGTGGCCTACTTTACATCCTCATTCGCTACATGGCTACATGGTGTCAGTGTGGCCTACTTTACATCCTCATTCGCTACATGGCTACATGGTGTCAGTGTGGCCTACTTTACATCCTCATTCGCTACATGGCTACATAGTAGCAGTGTGGCCTACTAATGATTATCATATTTTCTTTTGCAGTTATTTATTTAGCTTACATAGTTTCGGCGAAAAGACATAATAAATATAAAAAAAGTGAAGAATTCACTGAGGAGAGTGATGAACATGTGCCGTTCGTCGACGGCTTTTTGGACCTCAGAGGAGGCGTGCGGAGAGAATTTGCTTTGGTAATTACAGCATTATTCATGTACAAGACATTCGTTTTCTGAAAGACTGCCCAAAAATTATTTATCAGACTGTCAAGTTGTGGAAAAACCGAGTAACACTTTGCTCGAACTAAGGGCCTCACGCTCCGCAGTCGCGCTTTTGGCCACTACACCAACGAGAATGTAATAAAGTTGCCCGTCCAGTAATGCTCGGTTCCTAAAAACAAAAACGAATCGTTTTGCACGCCTCATAAGCGAAGTGGTGGATGATACCGCCTACATCTTCATACAAAGTGAACCTAAGTATAGTACGATTCAAACTTAACGGCGGCTCGGAACATGAGGCAAGTCGCTGCGCAGTAACCAATTCACATGTCAGCGGGGGTGAGGGGTGAGGTACTGCGCAGCTAATAGCGCACTTCACAGCCGCTATTAAGTTTGAATCGTACTGTACACGTCCGTAGCTTAGCGGTGATCTGCTGTGGTGCAGCTTCAAAAAAAATATTTTCACACATAAACATAACACCACGCCTGGTGTCCCCGATAGGTTAGGCAGAGGTGTAGTACCAGCACACCCACATTTCGCCAGTTATGTTTAAGTCCCATGTAATAGGGCGGGGAGCCTATTGCCATCAACTGCGCACAAATCCAGACTTTAGACTGCTACTGAGAAATACCTGATTGGGAAAACCCAATAGCACTTCGCCCGACCTGGGAATCGAACCCAGGACTTCATGCTCAGCTACTGCTGAGAATGAGGTCCATCAGATAGGTACTTGCAACCACTAAACCCACGGCAGAGTCAACTTATCTTCGCCTTCTTCAAAACTTATTTTCGTTTGTAGGAAGCAGCCATCGAGGATCACGGCAGGAACATGATATGTTCCCCATTGTCCGTGTTGATGCCGCTGGGAAAATTGGCATTGGGAGCAGAGAAAAGAGCAGAACGAGAATTATTAGATGCCATAGGTCTTACTAGCCGCAAACAGGTTGTTATTTATTGCATACGATTCATAAAAAAGGGGCTGGGTCGACTGCTGGATTACTGAGTGGTATTGGAGACCGCAGATCCATTCGTGCCCAAGAAACGCTCTGGAGTATACGAGCAGTTTGAATAAGTAGAAAAGTGGGTAGTTAATTCAGTCGAATTAACTCCCCATTTTTTCCATTCAAACTGAACTCGATAATAATGAAGTCTCATAATTATCGACCAGTCTCGTCTGTAAGTGAAAATCTACAAAAAATGGGGTATGGCTGTGTCGTGGACATGGCCGTGTTTTACGTGAATACGTGATCGAGATGTTGATGAGAGCTAACGATTGAAAATCAAAGGAGCGCCGTAGTTTCAAAATTTATAACAAACGCAAATTATGTAACACAATGAAATGATCTCAAAATGGCGGCGCCGGCCCTCAACCACGCCCGGTTCGTCACAATCCTGACTCAACATGACAAATTCTTTGATTCTTTATAGCTATCGAGTGGTTTAATTATATTTACGATGCTGATGATAGATATGTAGGTGCAACATCAAACTGTATCCCCCGCTTTTGTTATCATCAGTTTTTTTTAATTACCTGCCACTATGACAGCAAATGTCACGTCAAAATGCTGTCATGGACGTTTGTACTAGTTTTAAGTTCAAGGATCTGCCGATCGAGGTGAAGTGAGCTGCCATTCGTCCTAATGCTAGGGAATGATATTATTGACAGCTCACTTGAAGGCCACATCACCCAAGTTTTTACGGCGAGATTTTTACAGAATACGTCGGCAGGTATTTTGTTTAAATTTAAAAAAATATGAATTATGACATTATGAGTAAATGAATAGGACCTTCTCAAGAGGAATCTCTTCTAAGTAAATTGCCAACAGCAGGGTAATTGCGTAACACACGGAATGGCTTCCATTTCGACAGTTCAACAAAATTCATTGCGTTATTTACGTTGTTGAGCAGACAAATTTTTCGAACATATGAATCAATGGATTAGGAACACTTAACCTTCAAAATGATTCAAATTGTGATGGATAGTGTGTTACGTAATTAGGGTGCTATATATATATATATATAATCTTTGATTCCATGAAACATAGCAACTTAATTTGAAAACACCCAACATAAATGTTACATATAATATATTTGTTTTATTCAATCTTTGTTACACAGATAAAGAGCGCATTCGTACAACTTATTACCAATATGGAGTATCTGCCAGGAGTAAATTTAGATGTGGCCAGCAAAATATATGTTAGTACTGAAAAAGGCATTAACAAGAGGTACATGAAACGCACGAAACTCATATTCAGGTCCTCGTGTGAGAAGTTCAGACCATCGAAACCAAGACAAACTGCGGAGACTATTAACGACTGGGTAAGGACAAAGGAGCTACATATTTTCTCCTTCTTCTGCCTACCCGACTTATCGTTTTTCTGCCTTTTTGAGAGGTAGATATATTCGGAAGTTCGGATACCGCAATACATAGGTATACTGGCCACAATTCTGTTCCCGTGATCTGTCACCATTTCATCCTACTTAAATAGCATTTTTTTATAGTTTATGTTTGCATTGAAAAAGCCTTCCACGAGTTTCTCGATAGGTACTTTATAGGTACATACGATACCGGATACTCCAGTATCTACCTACCTACCAGTCAGCTAGTCCATGGTTGTCGAAACTAATAAGTTCCAAGTTTTGCGACGGAACATTAAAAAATGTCTTTGAACCCACCAATGGTTTGAAACAAAATAGGTACCTTTATCGCACCAAAAACCCGTGGCCCGTTCTTCTCACGTAGCAGTGATGTAAAATGGCGGTCTTGATAACTAGTACAATTGCCTGATGACAGAGATTGCGGAGATTCACAGATGACAGCGCCCTTTTTTTTTGCGTGGGAAGTCGACTAATAACTTCTTCTGCTCTGGGTGGAGCGGGAGGGCGTGTCAGGCTTTTATTGACTAGAACCCACCCACGTTCCGTCAGTTGCCTGTGTGCCAGGGCCACGGTAACCATTTCGGACAAAACCACGACCCCGGCAGGCATCGGCCCTAGCGGACCCCGTCGGTGTGTGCTGACATCTCTTTGAGGCGCCCGTGGAACACAACGCGCCGTCGTCGACCCGGGCCTGGTCCTTACCGGACGGCGAGCTACCCATTGCTTGCCGTCCTTAAGCCCGCGCCTGCGGTAGCCAGGAATCGGCTATTGAGTGTTAATATGGTGCTGTGCCACTAACAATGGTACACTTAATATCGTGTACAGCGTGTCCTGTGTCTGTACGTTACAGGAATTGAAGGTTCCATAGTCGTAGCCAAATTCTTGGCCGACTATATATTTAGATTGCCATCGACACGCTTTTAGAAGAAGTACAATTGCCTTAGTCACCTTTAGCGGCTCTACATCACCACATGCGAGCCACGCGTTACACTGACGTTACGCAAAATCCTGCATCGCGCAAGCAGAGTTTACTGCGCAACTAGCATATAAAAAACGTCCCGACATCAAACGTCGGGCAGTTGCCCACCAGATACGACATCCGTCTGGTCGGAGGATCTTCCCTTTTCTACGGAGGTATGAGTGAACTTTACACCCTGTTCCTCATACCTCTATACACCTCTATCTAAAACATGTTACTGATTATAGTTTACTTTGCACCGAGTTACTTATGTCTCTTTCCAAATCAGGTGGCCGAAAAGACGAGGAATAAAATCAGTAAATTGATAAGTTCGTCTGATATAACGAAGGATACATCGTTGGTCTTGGTCAACGCTATATATTTTGCGGTAAGTACCTACTCATTATTAAATTATTACAACTATATAGTTTGGAATGGTATCTCCAAGGTAACACAAACAGTTAAAATTGTGGCAGTTATTCCGTCGTAAAAGTGATCTTGGTGATGATCAGTTCCATTAATTTCTTCTCTTGTAAGTATTTCTCCAACCATAGGGTCTGCATTCAATATTGTAGAAAAGCCTAAATACTTGCCCAAGTTGAACATGAAACAATTTATTTTATCAACTTAAGTGCACTTTTTGGGCATATTTTCACAAATTTCCTAAAAGTGATTATTACAGTCTAACTAGTTTCTGGTTAACAAGTCTCTTTGTAGGTTTAAATGTATTTCCGCCATAATATTAAAAGTCAATCTTCAGGAATACCTGGTAAAGAGAAGATAATTTTTTAGGGCAACTGGAAGTATAGATTCGAGAAAACATTCACGGACGTGTTTTACTCGCCCTCTGGGTCTCGTCGGATGCCGATGATGTCAAGACAGGGAATATACAATTACTGGAAGTGTGACGTATTGAACGCTGAGGTAATGTTCTTCAAACAAATATCTTTTGTGCTTTCAAATAGCCATGTTCGACTATTTTTTCTAGCTTTATAACTTTGTATTTCTAAGTAATGGTACCTAAATCTGTATATTATGTGATTTGTCTGAGTGTTATTGGATGTAGCGATTCTTTATTACGAGCAAGTACAGTGAGCTTCAAAAAGATTTATGCACCCATTATGTTGTCTAAAACCTTTGTTCCAAAATATTGTATCAATGTGTAGCCACATAACATAAATATAACACATAGGGTAGGTACTTAATTGTGGTTAGATATTGATACAATATTATGGAACACAGATTGTACATTTTTTTGGGCTGACTGTACATGCTTGTAATAAAAAATAAAAATATCATATTCTCTACCACTGTTAGGCTTAGAGGTCTGCCCCATACTTCGCTATTCATCTTTGCCTGCTGCCTTTTCCAGCCAATCAGTCAAGAAATAGTCTTAAGTCGTCGCGCCAGTGTTTCTAAGGCCTGCCTCCTGCCTCGGTGACGACACCCGTCTTCAGGCTCTTGTTCTTGCAGTAGGTAACATAATATGACTGAGAAAAGCAGGCACTTAGTGTATTCTGAACATCTTCCTCTTTCACACCAAGATATATAATAAACTCAGGATATCAAGGACGTAGATATTAAAGAACACTAATGAATTTCACCAGGTCATAGAAATTCCATACGAAGGTTCACAGTCGTCAATGATAATAGTGCTACCGTTTACCACCAATGGCTTGCCGGGACTCCTGCGAAATTTGAAACTTCGTCCGGAACAATTAAACCAGGCATTAGAAAAAATGAAGCCAGCAGACGTGATACTATCGATGCCAAAGTTTAAAATAGAGACGGAACTTGACCTGAACGCGTTGTATAAAAAGGTGAATCTAAATTTATTAATACGTGTATGAATACAAGAGCAAAGTGACAGCCATTACCTTTGCTATTCATTCCTATAGTTCATCCATCTGCATTTAAGTGAAGTCATAGAAATCCTGGTATTCAGCTGCATCCAGTTAGACTTGAAGCCGACCACAATATAGTTCAAAAGGCCCGGCAGATTGATTGAGTGATTGTGAAGTCAAAGATCTATAAAAACGGATGAAAAAGTTTATATTCAACTAAATTAAAATTCCAGATTGGTTTAAATAATATATTTGACCGTAGACATTCAGATTTGTCTGGAATAATCAACGATGAAAATGTATATGTATCCAAAGCAATACATAAAGCTGTTATTGAAGTAAATGAGAAAGGAACAGAAGCAGCTGCAGCCACTGGTAAGCCTATTAATAATATTTCTATTATTCTAGTTTTCGAAGTACCTAGTATCTATGACACTTACTCCTATGATACGCTTACATGGGCAATTAATTGCACAATACTTGGCAATTGTGGTTGATATAAGTTGGAAATAATAAATAAAGATCAGTAGGAACTGCCAAACTGTTGCAGTATTTACAAATAGAGCGACAGAACACTATCAATTCAAATCAAATATAATTATATTTTTATATATTTTAGTGATATTTATTTTAGAAGTTTGTATGTATGTAAGTATATTCTCATATTGTATGTTTATATTTAAATTGGAAAATTGTTTTCGAGTTAATGTATTTGGTTTTCCCTTCTACTCTTACACACGTTGTCTACATCTTTTTAATATACTCTCCTATCGCTGTTATGCTGGAAGAGATTTCTTTAGTAATAAGCATCACCTTTGTGCGTATTTTTCTGTTCCTTTCTCCCTGTCTGTTTATATGCGTGTACATAAATGGTTAAATAAATAAAGTATTTAAGATGACATCTTGGTCACAGACATCACCATCATCATCATCTTGGTCTTGGGCACAGTTTCGGCAATACCCGGATTGTGTAAAAAAATCTAAATATTCCGCAATTTTAATTGCATATGTAACCGTGTTGTAGTTCTCATCAGAATTGTACCATTGATTTAATTGATAACGAAATCACACAAGATTGGGCAAAGTACGGAAAGGTGTTTTCTCGGAAGAGGTCTATTGTAGACTTTGACAAATGGAGAGGTTTTCCTACTGTGAATTGTACTTATTTTGTAAAATATCTGAAGCCACCTCTTGAAACGTGATCGTGACTGAAATCAATTTGCTTAACTTAGGGAGCCGAGACACTTATATCTTCTAGCTTCTATTTTCTGCAATCTTTGGCTGTAGGTACTTCAAAATCATGGACACTTCTAGAGACTACCTGGGCTCTCCATTTTTTATTTATTCACTCGCTGTTTGCTGTTTCTATGGTCTTATTTATATAACACAATATCTTGATATCTACTAGAAGAGTTACGTGGTAACGACCACGACTTATGAGTTAGTAGATCGTAGGTTCGAACCTAGAGAGGAATTTTATGTAAATTATTTCATCACCACTGCTCTCAAAACGGTGAAGGAAAACATCGTGAGGAAACGGGCATGTCCTAGAACCAAAAAATCGAACACATGTGACATCTACCAACCCGCACTGGGCCCGCGTGGTTCATTACGGCTCACTCCCTCTCACAGAGAGGAGGCCTGTGTCGCAGCAGTGGGAACTTTATAGGCTGATTATGCTATGCTTCTGCTGAAAAAGTTAGTAAAATAAAATTTTGGGTCAGAGTGGCTTTTGGAATTTAAAACTCTGTTAGTTTTTTTATTTATCAGATTGTGTTTGTTACTTTTTGGGTTATGTACTACAGGTAAACCAGAAAAGGTATGCGCTTCGATAATCTTCATGTTTCCGAATTAGCAAGAATTTCGCACCACGGAGTTAACCCCTCACATTGGCAATCCTTCTAAGTTTTGTATCTACTACAGTTTTCGTCTATCTTCGGAAATACAAACGTGCGATGATGAGATTTAATATAGAGCTGGTATAACCGTGGAAGTAGGTACTTCCCTACTTTGTACTACCATGTATTCAAAAATGTTGAGTTAAAAATGGCGATCTGAGATCGGAGTCTCACGACTGAGAGAAAACTTCACACAAACGTGCAATGATTGTGATGTCTATAAGTAATTTTGTAAACATGGCAATATAAAAAATAAAAACTAAAACCAAACTACGACAAAAATTCCAACTCCAGGTATACGAAAGCTGATGTTATTTTGTTACGATGTCTTGTTTGTACCTTTTTAGATGGCGTTTTTCTCGTAGTTAGGTTTTAGTTTTTACCTTTCTTCTTTAGGGTTCAGTAGTTAACGAGGAACTCTTATAGTTTCGCCATGTTTATCCATCTGACTGTCTGTTTGTCTGTCCCCGGCTTGACTCAGAGACTCTTAGTACCGTCAAACGGTATTTCAATGTTAAAAACCCCTTTTAAAGTTTCGTTCCGAGTCACCCCTACGTTCCTATTCACACCGCGTGACGGTACTAAAAGCTGTGATTTGGCATAGGTATTAATATTATTATATTATTTATATTAATAACGACCGACCGACCAAGTGGTAAAATATATTTTTTAGATCCTACAATGTGGGGATGTTTTTTTTCGCGTCTATCACATGGTGTTGAGTGTCGTTGGATAGGCCGTTCAAAAATATTGCGGGTGAATGTAAATTATTTTTTGATTAAGGGATCCGTTTACGAATTATTAAGCTTTAAAGTACAATTTTTTGTTAAAGTCAAGAGTGTGTCCCCCCCTGCCAGCTAAATGGTTATTTTTGGATATATGAAAAAAATCACGGCAGTAGTATATATTAAAACGAAAACTGTCACAGCTAAGTAGGCTTTACCAGTGAACGAATAATAGTCGACCAACTTAAATTGGCAGTTGCAATTTATGGGAGAACACGTTTTTCAACTACAATGTTAAGTTTGTTTTGGGATAAATTCATCCCAACTATGGAAACATTCATTAGGCGTGGTCCGACACGCACTTCGTCGGTTTTGTTATTTAAATTATTTTGGGTTTGGGGTCATTGAGGGTAGTAAATGGAATTTAATACCTATGTGGTTTGTTAAGCAGCCTACATTTTAGAAGGGTTTTAGTGTTATTGAAATCAGTCAGAGCGCAACATTTTTTTTTTGTTCATAATTAAGGGTGTATGTATGTATAATTATAAATTACCAATATATTTGGAAGAGTACTCCTCAAGACCTTTCATTAGATACCAAACACGATATTTTTTTCTGTAACACTTTTCATTCGCTAAAAGGCATCATGTTGGAATTTATGTGACGCCATATAGCCTATAACCCGCGGAACAATATGACGCTTCCAACGATACCTCGTTTGTCAAAATACGATAAGTAGTTTAGGAGTAATGAGAGAACAGAAGAACATACGTACATACCCTGTTAATATCATAACCCTCCTTTGGCGTAGTCGGGTAAAAATAGGCCAGTACTTTCAGTATAGTGGTATGAGGAACAGGTTGAAAGTTCACTTATCCTCCATGGAAAAGGGAAGATCCTCAGACCAGACGGGTTTTGTGTCTGGTGGGTCTGACGATTGATGTCGGGACTTTGTACTCGTATTTATGCAAGTCACGCGGTAAACTGCTTGCGCGATGCAGGATTTTGCGTGACGCATCACACTGAGATGCGTAGTTCAGTGGTATTCCAGTGAATCGGAGTGGCGCTGCGTTATACTCCATTTCGTCGGATGTGGTACAGCGTCGGGATAAGGCAGACTGCTGGCGTCAATCAGGAGAGGAATGATGAGATCTTGTTGACCGAACGAAATTGCAAAGTGCTGTGACTAGATTGCTGATAATGCTAAGGGGAAGGACCAGGTATGCGCATCCGCTGCATGCTGGTGGTCAGGATGCCCGTTGAAGCTGTAGGTGCTAGCTAGCTGTGTTACACGCCGCTAGAAAGCTTGAGGAAGTAATGAAGTCACTCTGTTGTTTCTGTCTGGGGTGGGCTTCTGCCCAACGATTGATGTCAGTACGTTGTTTATATGCTAGTCTCGCGGTAAACTTTCCTTGCGCGATGCAGGATTTTGCGTGACATCAGTGTGATGCGTTATTCGAATGTGGCGTTGTAGATGCCGCCACAGTTATAAATGCTCTTTATTAGATTTGATCATCATGCGTTCGTATTTCTGAAGAAAGATGATGATTTCCAATGTGCATACTTTTCCTTGGAAAGCAGCATGTTTATTCAATGTATTTTGCAGCTAAAATATGTCAGAAAGAAAACGAGCGTTATTGAAAGAACATATCTTGACACTTGTGTATTCGTGGTTTCAGCAATAATGATCACTAAATTGTCTTATGTCCTGCCACCTGAAATAAAAGCGAATCGTCCGTTTTTGTTTTACATCAAGGCTTATGAAGAGAAGTTGTTTTCGGGAGTCTTTTTTGGGAATAATTAATATTAAAGTGATCAATAAATGGAGTTAAAATGACTTGAAACTCATTGTATTTTGTTTTTTTTTAAACATAGACTTAAAAATAACCATGGATATGAGAATGAAAATTGTAACGAAGGGGATAACAATACTGTAACTTAACGTCAGGAGATAAATTGAGTTATACAACACAATGTATTATACATTTACCAGTTTAAAAAATAGTGATCAGTAAGCACCATAGAAAAAATTGCATTAGAAATCGGAAATTAGGTAGTCCTCAAAAAACAATTTGAAGAAAGCCAGAAAACAAAATCAATGATATTGATTTGAATGAGCAATTACACGTTAGCTAGACTATCCCGAGGGCAATGTCTACATAATACCCTGGATAGTAACATTTAAACATGGACACATTCAGACAACAGGTTATGGTTAAAATCACACGTTTTCCCAATGGGGCTGAAATTAAAGAACGCCTTTTAACGTGCTCTGATCCGTACATAGGAGGAGCTATTATTGAAAACGTGATTTGTTGACGGAGATGTGGAAATAAGAGTAAATGCTGGAACTAAAGTGAATGGTGCTATACATGCAATTGTGACCAACCAGTTGATGTCCAAAAAAGCAAGACTGGCTGTTCACAATGGTGTGCTGGTGTCTATGCTTATGTATGGAAGTGAGTGTTGGGTGTGACAAATGAAGCATAAAAGTAGAATAAATGCTGTGGAAATGCGTTCCTTGCGAAGCTTGTGTGGTGTGACTATGAATGATAGGCTGAAGAATGATGTAATAAAGCACCGGTGCGGTTTAAAAGAAGATGTAGTGACAAAAATTGAAAAGATTATGCATAGATGGTTTGGTCATGTTGAGAGGATGAATGAAGGGCGACTAACAAAAGGTATTTACAAGGCAGATATGAGTAGAAACGCCGGGAGGGGACGTCCTAGGAAGACATATAGTGACCTTATTGGTCATGTTCTTCAGAAAGGTCAGGTGCGTAGTACTCGCAACCGGCGTGCGTGTATGACTAGATGTATGAACGTTAACGACGCAAAAGGAGTAGGAGGCGTTCTGTAGTTTCTGCCTACCCCCATGGGCAGAAGGCGTGAGTTTGTGTATGTGTATGTATGTGATTTGTACCTAAAAATATTTTAACAATGTCTTCTTTCTTTTCTCAAATTGAGTTTTGTCTTAAGTATTTCGAACGAGTAAAAGTGGTAGTAAAAACAAAACACGTTCTGTCCTTCGTCAGGATAACGTCAGAAAATGTTTAGTCCCAACAACCAATCACAGACGAGCTGACGCCATTTTGACATTTGACAAAACACATTTTGAATGAATGAACTATGAATTATCAAGTTGTCATTGCAAGTTTACGAGGTTGTGTTGCAGTTTGTTCATTTTGCAGTTAAATGGTATTATTGTTCCGTAAGATGTTAAAATAAGAGAAAATGGAAGATATTGTAGATGAAACAGATACTTTTGAAGTACGAATGGGGAATAGTAGTAGCCGTAAGAAACTTTTGATGATAATGAGAATGAATGTGATTGTCTGGATGAAGAAAATTATATAACAATTTCACTTGTACTAATTGTAAAGCTAAAATAAAGATTTTTTTAATGTTGCTTTTTCAGTTAAAACATACCAAACAATCTAAGACTTAAAAGTCCTATCCTAAGACATATAGACAAGACACGTTTTAAATGCGAAATTGTATCTTGTTTTCATTTCAAAACATGTTTTGTCCATTTTTCAATAAAAAAATAAAAATATACAGGCTAGATTTATCTTGGAGAGCATAATCATTTTATGCAGTACACCCCCTTGTATCCTTTAACTTTTATATGATTCATAAACACTAACATTACTTATTCCATATCTAAGTGACCACATTTTGATTATTACCTCCTCATATATAGGGTGGCAGGGACATCGACGACGCGGAAACTGTTACCATGAAGTCAGCACACGATTCTAGACCCCCTAGCGTAGAAATTTTTCGTCGGTTATCAAAAAAGAATCAGCTGTTTCATGGAAAAGTGCAATACCTACGTGATCAAAATGTATGGAACAGCATTTTTTTTTAAATAACCGACGAAAAATTTCTTACGCTGGTGGGGTTCAGAATCATTTACTGAATCCATGGTAACAGTTTGCGCGTTGCTGTCGCTGCCACACTATTTTTTTTATTTTTTTGGTTGGGAAATCATCAAATGACCTCTCCCGCTCTGGGCGGAGCGGAAGGGCGTGTCAGACTCTTACTGACTAAAACCCACCCGTGTTCCATCAGTTGCCTGTGCGCCAGGGCCACGGTAACTCTTTCAAACAATCCGCGACCCCGGCAGGCATCGGCCCTATCGGACCCCATCAATTATGCTGACATCTCTTTGAGGCGCGCGTGGAACACAACGCGCCGTCGACCCGGGCCTGGTCCTTACCGGACGGCGCGCTGCCCATTTGCTCGTCGTCCGCAAGCCCGCGCCTACGGTGGCGTCGCTGCCACCCTGTAAATTAATAATAACCACCACCATTCCTTTTGCTTGTTCACGTTCACACAACTTTACACGTGCACCGTTTGCGATGTCTACGCACATCTTCCACAAGGTCAGCGTAATGCGTCCAGCGTCAGCCTTCTGGGTTACAACTAACATCAACATGTTTGAATTCCCTTTGTCAATAACCAAACCATCTAATATACGTATCTTCTTTTCAGTTGTAAGAGCAAAAGCGGTAACGTGGTCGTTGGCGTTCATTCCATACTAACGTATTCCTCTGTTTTCTCCCTGGTTAATGATACAAGTACATTTTTTTTTTACGATATGTGTAATGTAATCTACCACTGCAATGTCTCTATGTTTTGTTTTTTGGCGTATTTATATATAGTTTTCTAAAATTAATATAATTACGCCAAAACCAGGAAGATAACAGAGGAATATATTAGTATGGAATGAACACCAACGACCACGAGACCGCGTTTCCTCTTAGAATTAAACTAATTGATGCGCGTTGTGCTCTCGGAGGTTACCCAACAAAATATCGTTTCGTCATTGTGTCTTATTAGTCAAAGCTTTATAGGTTAACAAGCTGTACCCGGCCTGGCTTCGCACAGGGAGCACTAAGTATCTAACACCTACCCTACCTACCTTACCTACCTACCCTACCCTACCCTATCTACCTACATACCTACTCTACCCTACCCTACCTACCTACCGTACCTACCTACCCTACCGACCTACCCTACATACCTACCGTACCTACCTACCCTACGTACCTACCCTACCGACCTACCCTATCTACCTACCTACCTCTTCTGTCTCATTCACTCACTTTTTCTTAAATTTTATCGATCACAAAAAAAAAAAAACCAATTTAGTGCAGTCGTTCCGAAGTTATGCGCGTACATACATTTCGGCGATTCATTTTTATTTTTATAGATTAGATATTTGTGTCAGTTGACAGGATCATTTTTTGATGATGATCATTGTCTTATATCGTGTTAATCATTACAGGAGTACAAGTGAAATACGTGTCTGCTGCGTGGGATATGCCCATATTTCGCGCTAACCGTCCATTCCTCTTTTACGTTGCATTATACAAAGAACAGTTGTTTACTGGAGTATTTTCCGGATAGTAAATTTGTAAAAAATTAATAAATGATATGACAAACTTAGAGTTAATGTGTTTTTGATTCTTAATCTTTCTCCACCTCAAAGATTTCGCAAAAAATTGACAACACCGCGTTGTTGTTACTTATTCCCGAAATTCATTTTTATGAAGGAATTAACCCAATTTTGCTTTTAAGTTGGCGTTTTTGTCGTAGTTGGGGGGGTTATTTTTTTACATTTGGAGTTAGGGATCATTGAGGGTAGGATCTTTGGTTTGGGAAAATTCAACTGATATTTTTTTAAAGAACCGTTCTTAATTTACCTAATTAGTGTTATTGAAAACAGTCAGGATTGTATTTTTTTTTAAATTTAACAATTAATTGAATTAAATACAGGGTTTTTGGCAGAACATTGAACATACGAAAATGGTGGATAGGTGGGGTCATCTGCTAATTACTCAGCCCTTATTTATTTGGCCCTGGCCTACCGGACAATTAAAAAAAAAAAAACTTCTAGTTTCACCAATTTCTAAACTTTAAAGTGTATTTCTTTTATAAAAAATGGGTAAAACAGGCATTTTTTTTTAAATCTTTAATGTTGGCAGAATCTTATAAAATTATTGTTTTATCCAGATGTTACCTAGAAAAAAAAATTATGAGTCCTCAAACTTACAGAAAGAGATTTAAAAAAAAAAACGCCTGTTTTACCCGTTTTTTATAAAAATTACACTTTAAAGTTTAGAAAGTGGTGAAACCAGAAGAAAGCACAATTTTTTTTTTTTTAATATCCAGGGTGCCAGGGCCAAATAAATTAGGGCTGAGTAAGTAGCAGATGACCCCCCACCTATCCACCATTTTCGTAAGTTCAACGTTCTACCAAACATCCTGTATAACTAATATATTTCCAGAAATTACTCGGGGGATGCGCCAAGGTAGCCCGCGAAATTCAAATTGTCTTACCTTTTTTGCAATTTGCAGGTCAGTATCAGGTTCTATGGTGACTTAAATATGATTCACGACCGTATCAAATATGGCTTTACAGAATTATAATCATCAGAATCAGCAATACAACTCCTTAAGTTAGAATTAATGATCAAACGAACTTACCTGTACGTGAAGTTCTATCATAATTATACGAGCGCCGAGTCCGAAGAGATTAGTAATTTACACCTGTAGTTACGCTGGTTGTCACCACTCATGCACTTAGTTGAGAAAAAATATATTATATTTACTTTTCTTTTTATATGGCAATTCAATTTGACATACCCACAATTTTGTTTTTTTTTATACTTGTGGGTACTTGGTCCAGTTCTGCTCTCAGACGATGTCACCAATCATTTAGTTTAATATCCTGTGGTTCATTGATGTATTTCCGAGACACTATAGATAAATTAGGGGTGTGTATGTTCGTACAGCACTGGGAGGGTGGGTTTACTAATCTCTTCGGACTCGGCGCTCGTATAATTATGATAGAACTTCACGTACAGGTCAGTTCGTTTAATCATTAATTATACTCGCGCCTCGTCCTCGAGATTAGTAATTTATACATGTAGACTTTGAGAGTATTTTGGGAATATCATCAATTTATAATAATGTTCGTAAATATCAAAATAATTATTTTTATTATTGATTACTTTGGTACAATCAAAAAACAGAAAGAACAACTTTGTACTTCTAGGATTAACAATAATTAGGCGGTTTCTTTGAGAGTACTAGATTACTATACTCAAAGGGTAAAATTAATCACAAATGAATAAATATAAAGTAACTAACTAAGGAATAATTATTCTTATAATAGCTATCACAGTTGGCTGTAGAAAATTATATATATATACAATAATCACAATAAATTAATTAAGAATGTTGGTTGATTATTAATTCTGCTAAGGTAGTACTATCATAATCAATAATAACTCTCTGATAAAATTTTGCAGAAGTTGTGGAATTCCTACTCCAGCCTGCCGTTTTACGGATAGTATCTAAGCTAACGCCCTGTGAGTGCGCGCGCGATGATGCTGCATATCTCGTGCTGTGTGCACTGAACACGCTCGTGTCGACCCCACACTCACAGATTGTTTACTTTATCCAGCGGCTAAGCGTTTGCGTTCCCACTGGTTTGTGAGGTTTCCTAATTCCAACAAATAAATCGTCAGATGTTCTTAATAATGAGGTGCGTTCTATGTTACACAGTAATGTAGTGGCTGGGCATATGGGTTTTTTTTATCAATAAAGAAAGGTAAATGTGGAAATCCCGGTCTAGAAGTCTTTATAATATCGGAGATTTTAATTGTGATACGCTGAGAAAGATTTTGAACGTTGCTAACTTTTATCTTCAAGAGAGTTTGGACTTTGTGTGCGGTTGACAGAGCCAGTAAAGTAATGGTTTTATTTGTAATTTTATCTAAGGTTTATTTCTCATTAGGATGCCATGAACTCAATTTATCCAAAACTAGCTAGCTGGTAACTTCATATTTAGGCCTTGGTGGCTTTAGTCTAAAAACCCCTTTGAGGAATCGTTTTATTATATGATCACTAATTAGTACCGGGCTCAGCACTAGGGAAAGAGCCGACCTGCATGAATTGAGTGTACCATATTGGCAACCGTCATTAAAGAGTTGGGTTAAAAAGGATATTACTGTGGGTACAGAAGCGTCATAAACATTTAACGAATTAATTTTACAGAAGTCCCACCATTTCTTCAAGTAAACGTCGTATTGTTTCATGGAATTAGGTGCTAATGATGCTAACATTATATCAAGTGATGATTCTGGTATGTTTCTCCTTGAAAATGCGTCCCGGATAATATGCCTGCCACCAGGGTAATGGACTCGTGTATCCGACGGGAACTGGAATGAGACAGTAAGGCCTGGCTTTTAGGTGGAAATGTAACAGTTTCCGAAATAAGGAGGGATCTAAACACGGGGTACCATGGCTGTGTTTGCCAAAAAGGTACGACCATGATAACCTGTGCCTTGTCTGTTATTATTTTTGTAAGTTTTAAGTATGACTGAAAATGGTGGAAATGCAAGGAAATCATAATTTGCCTATGAAACCGTAAACGAGTCTATCACTAATGCGTCTGGGTCTCGGTGCCAGGATATGTATGTGGTACATTTGTTATTTATGCGACTAGCAAACAAATCAATTTTTGGATGACCGAATGCGCGCGTGAGACTATCAAAGGTCCAATCGGACAGCTCCCATTCTATGTCAGGGTGAGTTCTTCGTGATTCGTAATCTGCAATAATATTATCACTAGATTTTATGTACGAGACAAAGACGAAAAGCTTTTTGCTTTCGCACCAGTTCCAAATATCACGAGTTATATTTGTGAGATGAGGGTATTGTATACCCCCCCCATTTTATTTATTTAAGCTACTGCTGTTGAATTGTCAACGCGTAGTAATATTTGGCAATTAAAAAGGTTTTTAGCAAAAACTTTTAAGACAATAAATGCGGCAAGCAGTTCTAAATAATTTATGTGTCGTTCTCATTCGGTATTCGACCACTGCCCGCTCGCAGACCCCCCGCCCCCCACCCCGTCGTTGAGGCGTCAGAAAATATCTCAACTTGGTAAACATCAACTTTTATGCGATGGACAGAATGTTCTATTTTATTTAGCCAGTCAAAGTCAGGTTGTAGTGATTCAGGTAAATTCATAGATTTGTTATAATCATCATGACCTTTCAAGTTTAGATATTTACATCTTTCCATTTCTTTAGTGTGCAGCTATCCGTATTCGATCGCTGGACAAGAATAAAGTAATAAGCCTAATAACTGAGCAAAAGTCCTAATATTACAACGCTTTAATTTTGACAACGTTACAAGTTGCGCTTTTATTCGTAACCTTTTGTCTGTTGGCAAACTAATCTGAAACTCCTGTGAATCTATAATCATACCTAAGACTCTGCATTTGGTCGAGGGAAAAAATGCAGTTTTTTCTACATTAATAATGAAACCAAGTGAAGTTAATAATCTTTTAGTTAGATCTATGTTAGTAAGGCATTCAAACTCAAACTCAAACTCAAAGCATTTATTTCAAATAAACCAATTACAGGCACTTTTGAATTGTCAAGGGGTCGGTCAGTCAGAAAGATGAAGCTAGTTACCCATTCCAAAGCGTAGTAGGTACCTATGGAGAAGAACGGGCAAGAAACTCCATAGACACTCTTTTAAATCAAAAAATGGTTACAAAATATTGATTACATCGTTCATGTTGAAATTATGCATGTGAGAACTATGCAGAACGTTAAAAGCGTCCGTAATAAAAAGACAAAAGCAATTCAAATATTAAATTACATTAAAATAAGCCGTGGCAGCTAAGAAATGGCCAGTCCCCACTGCCGTTCACGAACATGACGCATGGATCAGCACCATTCAGCTCAACCATTTTGAAGGGAACTTAATGATCCAACACACACGCCACCACCAGCCAGACATTTGAGTGAGCATGACACACTCTCAGCCGCCAGGGCACACAGGGCTATTCCAGACGGGAATATCCAAACAATAACCAATCGTCTAAATAAACAGTGGACAGAAGGCCTGCGGAGCGCAATAATTTAGCTATAGGTTTACGTATTTTTGTGAAAACGTGGTTGAGCACTAGAATGCGAATGATTGGTGACATCGTCTGAGAGCAGAACTGGACAAAGTACCCACAAGTATAAAAAAAAAAAATAGTGGGTATGTCAAATTGAATTGCCATATAAAAAGAAAAGTAAATATAATATATTTTTTTCTCAACTAAGTGCATGAGTGGTGACAACTAGCGTAACTACATGTGTAAATTACTAATCTCGAGGACGAGGCGCGAGTATAATTGCCCTCAAATGTCATGATTTCATGAAATAGTCATTCAATAGGGTAATATGAACTTATAGAGATGTATTGCTGATTCTAAAGATTATAATTCTGTAAAGCCATATTTGTTACGGTTGCGAATCATATTTAAATCAAAATACAACCTGGCAGTGACCTGCAAATTGCAAAAAACGTAACAATATTTGAATATCGCGGGCTACCCTGAAGGTTCCGCCTTAAGTACTTCATTAGAAATCAATCATATACCAACAACTAGTTGTGTGTGCGCAAAATAAGTCTGCGCGCGGTCGAAATCGGAATTAATCGTTTGCCGCCATCTTGACTTTACATTGGTGTCAAAAGGGTGTGCTGAGTTCCGTGTTTTTTCAAAGTATATAATCGCCATCATTGTGCTGAAAGTGATTAAAAGTGCTGGCAGGGATATATTCTTGAAGGTCAAACACCCGCGCAGACTTAAGTATCTTGCGCGCACTTTAGTTTAGGAGTTTAACGGAACAAATGGACATACATATACGTAGCCTAGCTAGCTAGTTAGCAGGCTAGGTATGTATGCCTTGACCTTACCATAGTCGGGTAAAATCTTTGAACATGTTTTGGCTAACCTCTTCTTAATGTATTATCCATATTTTTTGCTGATTTATAATAGGATCACCCTACAGATCACCTTTAACATGGGACATAATAATATCGTTATTAGCATTCATAATCGGTCCTAAGATTGATCCTTGGTGTGCACCGGCTAACAGATTGTGTTCAAAATTTATACAAAAAAAAAAAATATGTTGCTATTTCAATTAAATTTCAACAATTATATCTGTTATTTTTATGGTGTACATAATAAAGAGTATTATATTCTATTCTATTTTTCTTTTTTTGTCTGAATGTTCATACTGATTACCGACCCATCTCACGGATAAACTTGTGCATTTTTTTTTACGATGCTTGAAAAATTGCCCTTAACTTAGCTATACTGTCGCTAATATTACATTAGATGTATTGTAGTTCCAGTTTACATATCGGATCAAGATTAAAGAATACTATAACTTTATAATCAATTATACCCTTGATTAAATTCTTCTGTTATTTTTCTTTTCTTCAATATTCAATCTCGAGGCTATTTCTTATTTTTCGTGACTAATGGCATTCTGTAGTTTCTGCCTACGCACATGGGAAGAAGGCGTGAGTTTATGTATGTGTCAATATTTCATAGTGTTTTAAGCTTGACTTAATACACAATATCAAGGACCGCTATCAGATGCAAATGAGCTAAGCTCAAGTTGCTTAACCGTAGGAAAGCATTCTTGTCTATTTTTTTCTACTAACAGAAAACTATTTATCTGACTTTTTATCAAATCAGTTTAATTTACGAAGATCTTTTTATTTCTTCAATGTTTTATTATCTTATTAATATTAAATCTCCTGCCATTTTCTTATTATTCGTTTCTCGATTCGATTCCATTTTTATACGCACCATTATCAAATGGTAACATTTGTAACTTAATTTGTAACACAACTTATCTAGCAATAATCTTTTACTTTAAGACATCTTATATATTAATCGTACAGTATATTATAATAAATTGCTTGCTGCAGGGTTGCTAGTAGTAACGGGAATGGCAATGCCTTCAAAACCAATAGAATTTGAAGCCAACCGGCCATTTTTCTTCTTCATCAGAATGCACAGAGAGCAATTGTTTGCAGGTATCTTCAACGAATGATTATTTCACGGGATTTTATTTGATTTTTATTGCAATAAACATGGGTTACTAATGTTTCTTAGTTTATTATTTACTAGCGTCCTAATTTTAGGTCCTTGTAATAAAACTAGGTTTTCTTCACTGGGAAAAGGTGGGCGTTATGCGATTTTATTTCCATGTTGAATTATTAGCAAAATCTCCAAATATTTTGTTTAAGGCTGTACCCCGACCAAAACCTTGCCATAGTGCGTTATTCAGAGGGTATTAACTCATTCACTATGGGTAATATAATAAACTACATCTAAAAGCACATTATTAATGTTCTTATAACGTATCATCACATTCCACGTTCTTATTTGTTTTTAACCGACTTCACAAAAAGGAGGAGGTTCTCAATTCGCCTGTATGTTTTTTTTTTTTATATGTGTTAGCTCAGAACTCTTTCCTGGGTGAACCGATTTGGATGATTCTTTTTTTGTTAGAAAGGACAAGGGTGATTCCATGATAAGGAAACCAGGATCTGATGATGGAATCCCGGAGAAATCGAGGAGAACCTTCGAAAATCGTAGCAGCGCCTAGTGCGTTTGTTAATTTTTTCATTAAGTATTTTAAAGAACTACAATTTAATGAAGGGAAGCCGAAAGACAGTCGAGGGAATTCCTCAATGATTTACAGCAGGTACCTTGTGTTTGGGCTTGATTAATTTGTATTTATGAGAACTTTACACCTGAAGGGTTGTGACAGTCATTAGGGGTCTGATGATGAAGACGAAGGACAGTTAAGGGAACTCCTCAACGGTTTACAGTAGCTACCTTGTGATTCGTTTTAATTCATTTATATTGATGATAACTTTGCACTCATATGGGTTATAAGTGCCATTACAGGTCTGATGATGGAAACCATAGACAGTTGAAGGAATTCCTCAACGATTTAAAGCAGTTACCTTGTGTTTGGGCTTGATTAATTTTTATTGATGAGAATACTATACCCAAATGTGTTATGACTGTCATTAGGGGTCTGATGATGAAGATGAAAGACAGTTAAGGGAACTCCTCAACGGTTTACAGTAGCTATCTTGTG
The DNA here is from genome assembly GCA_916610205.1 of Griposia aprilina. NCBI lineage: Eukaryota > Metazoa > Arthropoda > Insecta > Lepidoptera > Noctuidae > Griposia > Griposia aprilina. Next base: position 19,896,153 of record OU744288.1, read on the forward strand.
TTTGGACTTAATTCATTTATATTGATGAGAACTTTGCACCCATATGGGTTATACGTGCCATTACAGGTCTGAAGATGGAGACCATAGACAGTCGAGGGAATTCCTCAACGATTTACAACAGTTACCTTTTGTTGGGCTTACTTCATACGGTTCAATATTCCAAAATATTCAGGTCGTACAAAAATAATACCCAATTAAGATTGAAATTTTTCATAGGGGAACCACTACCTACTAGTCATGCTGATGCGTCAATTTGAGACTGAATTTAAGTTGCGTAATCGCGTCATCTCTAGCAATGCTCTTTCGTTGGTTGCTAAGTAATTTATGCTTGTCACAATGCATATGGTGAAATGGAGCTGATGGTGGCTTCACCATCAGCTCCAGTTCTTCTGGTTTTTACCAAGAGAAATCCTCAACAATAAACTCCTCAATTCCTTGCATCGGGAAACAAAATATTTTGTAAAAGGTGATGAGCAGTTGACATTAGGCTATTGTAACTTCGATAAATTATTATCTAACCCACTAAAAAGTGAAAAATAAAAACTTTTTGACAAAAAAAAACAACGACTTCCAAAAAATACACTACAAAGTGAAAAATAACTTTAATTTCGGAAGTCGGTGGCAAAAAACTAAAATAAAGATCCAAAGACACCGACTTCCGAAATTAAAGTTATTTTTCACTTTGTAGTGTATTTTTTGGAAGTCGGTTGTTTTTTTTGTCAGAAAGTTTTGTTTTCCCTTCTACTCTTACACACGTTGTCTTCATCTCTTTAATATACTCTCCTATCGGAGGTAGGCTGGAAGAGATTTCTTTAGAAATAAGCACCACCTTTGTACCTATTTTTCTGTTCCTTTCTTCTTGTCTGTTTATATATGTGTGTACATAAATGGTTAAATTAAATAAATAAATTAATTAAAATCTCCTTGTAAAAAAGTGACTAAAATTATTGATTGCATGCATCTTTTGGTAAAGGTGACGTTCTAAATAATTCACGTTTTGTTTTATTTCAAAACATCGCTTGTCTTTTTTTATTAAAATAATTTCATTTTTTTTGTGAATTCTGTGATAAATGCGCAGGGAGCGAGACGAAGCGAGACTCAGCGCGGGACAGAGAAGGACTGAACGCTCAAGGTCGTTTGGTCGGGGAAGCGCCTTAAGCTTTAATAAACCATAATCGGAAATGAGCTAGGCTTAAGTTCAACTATCAGAATCTGCCTAACCTTTCCCCAACTGTGTTGGGGTCAGCTTCCAGTCTGACCGGATGAAGCTGAACACCAGTAGGTATTAAGTTCAACTACAACAGCGGGGTAATTGCATAACACACTAACAGTACGAATAGGTTTCATTTTGACAGTTCAACAACATTCATTGCGTTATTTACGTTGTTGAGCAGACAAATTTTTCGAACTATGAAGCAATGGATTAGCAGTAGGCTTCAAAATTATTCGAATTGTCATTAGATAGTGAGTTACTCAGTTAGGGTGCGGGTGTCAAATTGCCCCCAATGCAGCCGAGAGTCACTTGTTTTTCCCATTGTTATGATATATTTTTTGTACTAAACCATACCTGGAACATTCTGGATACGAAGGTATTGAAGGTCAAAGTTCCACCTTTTTTGATGTTTTTTTTTTAATAAAAACAAATACTTCTACGATCCCTGTACCGTTGCATGCATGTACGCAGGGTTACCCTTGTTTCATCGAATGGAAATTGACAAATTATCACTTCCCAAACAATTTTCCGCATAATTTCATTTGCCAAATTATTACTTAGCAAATAAATTGTTCACAAATAAATGTAATGCAAACCTAATGTTTGGCAAGTAACCGTTTAAACAATAACTTGCTTACCAACTAGTACTTTTAACAATTGTAATGTAGTCAAATATTTCAGTTGGTATAACATGTTTAACGCAAAATAAAATAAGCCAAATATTTAGTATTGTCAGTTTTCAATTTACCATTTCTATTATAAGGCGTAGTCGAAGGAGCACCGTCTTACGGGGCTCCTACATCTGGGTGGTTTAAAAAAAAATAACTGCGTAGGGGATGGCGGGGTATTTCAGACCTCGCCATCCCCTTCTAACCTGACCTGTCCGAGTCGGGGTGCCACAAGTCCCGAGCTCGCTTCGCTCGCTCTTGCATCCTATCCCACCCTTGCAATTTTGAAGCAATCATTTTATTTTTGTCTTTATATTTTTTGTCATAACAAATCATTTGACTACCTTTTTGCTGTCTAAAGATTGTTTGCTGTAATAAGTCATTTGATTAAAGACCAAATGTCTTAATGACATTATCCTTGGTAATATTCTGCCGAGTAAAAATTCGACTAAATGAAAATATGCGTACTAAAATCATTCCAAATATTGCAATGGTAAAAAAAAAGTTTCCTAAAATTTATTTGGGTAGTTAAATTTTGTCAAAATCTTTTCGGCTAAACGGCAGGATCCCATGTACGCAAGCACAATGTTTTGCGTGCGTTACATTACGCACTACCGTAAACAGCGAATTTTTACACCAAAAAAAGTCATTTCCCAGCCATTATTTTTGCACAAAGTTACTTAGTTTGATGTACAGAATGCGTAGATGACGGCTTCATGAAGGGTATTTTTACACCCTGTATGTAGTTAAGTTTGTGTATTTCTTTTACGAACAGAAAAACTATATCAACTATCTTTGTAGATATGTACCATCCATCATAAGTCTTTTCTCATATTAATTTAATGTTCGATGATCATTTGCATTTTGTCATAGTTCTTCTTCATGTTTCGAATCGCTGGTAGATACAAAGTTCATTTCTTAATTAGTTGGAAAGTATCACAAGTTATACTCGTACCATATAACTAGTGAAATGTGGATGCAATTATAAACCTCTGCTCCTTCGAAGAATACAGGAATAGTGTTTTGTTTTAGTTTAATTAAAAAAAACACGCTTTTATCAGGCACTTAAATAAATAAAATAATTAAATTGACTTGTATTAGTTACGTTATAAGTAGGTACCTATGCATCTTGCCACTTCTTTTATATCTAATGATTAATTCAAAAAGTGTGGAGCGCTTTGTTAAAATTAATTGAAAGTAGCTCCACGCTTTTTGAATTAATTAATGGAAATAAAAGAAGAGACAAGGTGATTTTTTACTTTTTAGTCTAATATATTCTTCATTTAGTTAATAAGTCTAAAGTCAACGAAGTTATGACTTAACCGGTTTACTAGTAATCACCGAAGAATTCCACTATCCATCTCCTGTCTCCATCATCAGACCCTTAACACCAAGTGCAATCTATTGGACTCATCAAAACGAATCATATGACCTGAAAATCGAAGGGTTTACTGGAAGCCACAGGAGAGTTGCACTATCCACCTCCCGGCTCCATCATCAGATCAGCTCTAAGATACCAAATTATAGTAATGTCATCCGAAGTACATATACATACAAAGTTTCATTTCGATACGACAATTAGAAGTATTGGAGACTTCTCACAAAGTCTTTTATAATTAAGGATACATTAGTCAATAAATTAAAAAAAAAAATGTTGCACTATGTTCGTACTTTAATTTCAAGCAACATTAAATTTAATGAGTCGGGAAACAAATGTAACAATGTTGCGCAACTATTTCTCAACTTTGTTGCCTATGATTAAGTGGCTTAACTATCTTTTTATGTAAGTACCATCTAAATGTACGTTTAAATTAATATAGGTACCAGCGGGGTAATTGCGTTACACACTAACAGTAGGAATGGGTTTCATTTTGACAGTTCAACAACATTCATTGCGTTATTTACGTTGTTGAGCAGACAAATTTTTCGAAAATATGAAGCAATGGATTGGCAATATGCTTCAAAATGATTCGGATTGTGATAGATAGTGTGTTACACAATAAGGATGCGGGTTCGACTTTTACATCTTACCAACTTGTGTTATTAGTGTTTTTTCATTATTCATTTCTTAGCCTAAGGGTGTATTTATGCACAAGTCCATGGCAATAGGGTCGCCCCCGGTTACATTGGGCTTAAAACAACAGAAGACATCTGTACTATAGTATAGACATACCTCTGCCTACCCCTTCCAGGAATACAGACGTGATATTGTCTTGATTGCAGGATTGGAATTGGTGCCAATATTAGAAGTCACGTATTTACAAGTCGATGTTAAGCATCCTTTTCTATTCTACATAACAGCACATCAAGAGCAATATTTTTCAGGCATTTTCAATGGATTATAATTACTTACCTAATCATAAAATAAATATATATATGTGACGTAGAAGGTACGTTTCTCTTGTCGTCATCAGCCATATTTTAACTAATGTGGGCGTATTATGGGAAAGTTGGTTATTGCGCAATAAAAAAACCGTCTGCAGTTCAAATCAAATTATAATTTTAGGAACAACTTAATCACACACTGTAGGTACACGACACAACTATACGGAACGCGCGACAGTTTCTAAACGTGTTCACTGCTACAAACTCTGCTTTTACTCTGGTCAAGCGTTACATTATAAACTCTGTCGAGCGCCGCCTGGTGACGCTGGCGTCCCGATTAGTCAAAGTCATATTAGTCAAACCTATTTCGGATACATGAATGTATTTTTGTGGTTAAGTAATAACAGCCGCAAGGGTTCCATCAATCAGGTTAAGCTACGCCTGCCGCGGTTGGTCCGTTAATGAGTGACCATCTTTACATACCAAGACCCCTCAGTGCCTCGGAAAGCACGTTAAGCCGTTGGTCCCGGCTATCAGTAGTGGATCTTTGACAGCCGTAACGGGCAGTCAGAAGCCCGAAAGTCTGGCAACCAGTGTTACCAAGAGACATCGAATCAGTGGTATTGCTTCGTTCTGTCCTTGAGATTGGGCGGAATGAAAACGGTAAATGGCGGCAATGTTGCCATCTTTTGAAGCCCCAGCAACTGGGTTGTGAAGGTCAGCCAATCCGGTAAGACTGGAAGCCGACCCCAACATAGTTGAGAAAAGATGGGCCGATGATATTTTTTGTATCGTTTATTAATCAAACTAAGTAGTTTTACATGTGGTTTAATAGGAAAATTATTGCAACACAAACCACCGCGGGTTTAACACCGAAAGTGAAAACCAAAAAAAGTGAAAAGTGAAAGTGAAAGTGAAGTTATATAGACGAGAGTTTTTGTAAGATGATGAATGATGTGATAAGGCAACGGTGCGGTTTAAAAGAAGATGTAGTGACAAAAATTTAAATTGTATGCTAAGACGGTTTCGTCATGTTGAGAGGATGAATGAAGGGCGATGAACAAAAGGTATTTACAAGGCAGATGTGAGTGGACGCGCTAGGAAGACATATAGTGACGTTATTTGTGATGTTCTTCAGAAAGGTCAGGTGCGTAGTACTCACAACCGGCGTGCGTGTATGACCAGATGTATGAACGTAAACGAGGCAAAAGCAGTATGTAAGGATCGTAGCAGGTGGCGTTCTGTAGTTTCCGCCTACCCCCATGGGAAGAAGGCATGAGTTTTTTTTTTTTTTTTGTAAGAGCTTCCTAAAGCTTTCCCTAGCTGCTATTATTTAATTTAAAGTCTGAAATCGCCATTCCACATTGAGCAAGTGTGGTGGTCAATTATGTACCTATGCCTTTTCGGTACGAGAGGAGGCCTTTGTCTGGCTGTGGGACAGCATGGGTTGCTATAGTCCAAAATTGCAAAGTTTAAAAAGGACATAAGAGTTATAATATCCAAGGCATAATATTTTGTTATTGATTTCCTTTGACATCTATGGTATTTTTTTATTTTATTGTACCTATATTTTTGAATTATTTTTTTAATCTTTTGAATTTGTATTTTTGAATTTGTTGCTATGTAATTTTTTTTTTTTGTGTGATTGTATTTTAATGTTTTACTTTGTCAAACTTTTTGTACCTACCTAGTTATTAAGTGAATGATGTGGTTTCCTATAATTGGAGGCGCATTGTTTTTTTTGGGTGGGAAATCATCAAATGACCTCTCCCGCTCTGGGCGGAGCGGAAGGGCGTGTCAGACTCTTACTGACTAAAACCCACCCGTGTTCCGTTCAGTTGCCTGTGCGCCAGAGGCACGGTAACTCTTTCGAACAATCCGCGACCCCGGCAGGCATCGGCCCTATCGGACCCCGTCAATTATGCTGACATCTCTTTGAGGCGCGCGTGGAACACAACGCGCTGTCGACCCGGGCCTGGTCCTTACCGGATGGCGAGCTGCCCATTGCTCGCCGTCCGCAGGCCCGCGCCTACGGTGGCCAGGAGTCGGCTATCGACTCCCGACGCCCAGGGTGTCTCCTCCTGCGGCGACTAGGGGCGTGAGGGCGCAATGATTGCCTCTCCCTCACGCGCTCCGCCTCCTCCTTCGCGAGCATTACTGCTTCGCAGAAGGAGGTGACTGCTTCCCATTCCCTCTTGCTCCGTACCATGGCATGAGCCAGGGCCGGACGCGAGATATCGCCGCCGCCGATCGCCGCCACGAGGACACGGCGGTGCTCCGCCCAAGCCGGGCAGACCTCCACCGTGTCCTCCGGTCGATCCACACAATGCCAACACCCGGGCGTTTCCTCCCGCCTTATCCGAAACAGGAACCTCCCGAAACAGCCATGTCCGGTGAGGACCTGCGTCAGGTGGAAGGTGAGGACGCCGTGGCGCCTCTCAAGCCACTCCTCAAAGAGGGGACTTACCGCCGCAATTGTGGCGTGCCGAGCGCTGGGTTGCGACAGTCGCACTCTCCATGCCGCCATGAGATCCCGCCGGAGCTCTGTCCGCTGTGCCGCGATTTCTCGCGGCAGCGAAGTAACGCCCCGGCGTTTCGCCTCCTCGCGCCACTCCCAAATTTGAGCGAGGACTTTTGCCTCCAGATCCCATGGCGGCAATCCAGCAAGGAGGCTCGCCGCGTCGCAGGAGACCGTGCGGTATCCCCGGACCAGCCGGATGGCCATGACCCTTTGGGACGCGTTCAACCGGCGTGCTGGTCGGAGCCTCAATGAACGCGCCCACACCGGTGCCCCGTAAAAGGCCATGGACCGCACTGTTATTTTTCCCTGTGTTGGTTAACATGCATGTTATTGTGTAGCCTCTGTTGGCGTTCCAAAATAAATAAATAATAAGCATTTGGTAAAGATAATAAATAGGTACCTAAAACATGCTCTTGATGAGCTATAGATTTTGCAATTACAAACTTTTTCTACATATTATGAAATATGAGATTATTATGTAGTTGACTAACAATAATAACAAGGAAAAAGAAATACGCAAGATTTCTTTAGAAATAAGCATCACCTTTGTGCGTATTTTTCTGTTCCTTTCTTTCTGTCTGTTTATATGTGTGTGCATAAATGGTTAAATAAATAAATAAGATGTTCTATATGACCTACCTTCCAGGTTATCTTTGTTCTGACCACTCGAAAACGAATAAACGGAAATATTCCAAGTTCTATTAAAACTCTTCAAAGTCTCACACATGCGCAGTAAACGTATTTAGGGTAGGAGGCGTTCTCATTCATCCCCTAAATCCCAGTTGAATGTCATTTGTCGTGGGGCTCACACCTAGCCGAGCGTTCGCGCCAAATCGTAAACTTTTACGATTTTAATGAATCCGTTTTTCGTACACGGTAGTGAAGTGAATAACGGTACGTTACCGTCTCTCCTGTGCATATAAGTGAAATGGATTATGATTAATTTTGTGCAAAATATAATTATCTAAATAAAAGTGGAGAAATGTAAAAGTTTTAAAGCAGTAATGGAACACGATGTACGCCATACTTCGGTTGTTTTTTTAAATAATTGGGAAAATAATACGTTTATAAATGGAAGTGAATTCTTGGATTTGCCTTATTATATTACAATTTCAATTGGCTTTTTATGTAAAAGGACAAAACACGGTCAAAAGTGAGTATTTTTTCTTAGATTTTTTATTGAAGTTTCGTTGTTAGAAAATGTTTTGCTTTTAACTGACTTAAAAACAAAGTTTACGTTTCTAATAACCAAATCATATTATTTTAAATAAATAATTAAAATGTAATTAAATTGCGTAAAGATTTAAATAAAATAACGTAAAACATTGTACGTAATAATCTATTACAATCATTCATCATTTATTACACTTGTTTATTTAGTCGATAGTTTTTTTTTTTTCATTGACGTAGTAGGATTAATTTATACGGTTTAAATTACACACACAAATGTCAAGTTTGAAACTTATTCAAACATGACATCAATAACTAAATTCTGTTTTAAGTCAGTCAAAAGCAAATTAAATTATCTTTCAAACAAGTATCAAAAACAATTACTATTGTAGATTCTCATCGTCGAACAGATGATAAGGTAAAGACGGATATAAAAGAGGAAAAACCACTAGAATTCCTAGTCGGTCACCAAACGAATCAAGAAAGAGATTATTTTCTACCTCCAGTCTTTACTAATCACGAGGAAATTGAAGAAGAGGATGAAGAAGATGAAAATGCTTACTTAGATTACGACTACGATGGTAAAGAGTCAAATTATAAAGATTCTCCAGACTTGGCAACAGTTCGCAGCGATGCTCACGACGTATCTTCGATAGATGATAAGATACCGTTGCATACGGCGAAAGATAACTTGCCAGTTTTCCTTTTAGAACCAGAAAACACTTATGTAGTTAAAAATAAACCGGCTTCTTTGAAATGTCGGGCTGCTAATGCTTTAAAAGTAAGTAATTAATTCATTGCTTTATTTTGAAAAGGTTTTCTCTACTTATAAGTTTAATATTATTTTTTAAACAATATTTTGAATATGCTTCGCGTAAAGTTGACAGGTTAAGTTTCTCTTTTTCATTTGAGCACAATACATTGAATTTTTAATGAACAGAAGGGGTTGTAGTATACCTTTGTCCACATGTTACTTATTTACATACAGATGAAATTGAAACTCCTGAATAAAATAAGGGACAGCTTTGTTCATGATATAACTTTCTGTTCTGCGATATCATACCTGAAAACAAACATGAAAGTAAATAAAAACAATTACTGTGGCATAAGTGACAGTTATATCTATATCTATCTTAAACTGTCGTGACCAAAACAACATCAACTAAGTAATTTAGATTTACATGAGACTAGACAACAGATTAATTGTATAGGCTTTCAGAAACCATTTGATTAATGTAAATAGAAAATCAAGTAGTCTTTAATATTAATATAAAATAGTTCTTTCATATTTCCAACCTTTGGAAAACAAGAACATAAAGGATTATAATATGAAAAGGAGTACAACTAAAATGAATATTTATTTTTCTAACCTCCAAGGTATTTTTCAAATGCAATGGAGTACAAACACAAGCGCTTAACTTCGAGTTTGTGGATCCTCAAACTGGGGTACGGATCATTGAGGGAGAGTGCAAAGTGACGAGGGAAAACGTAGAGGAGTACTTCGGGAGTGAAAAGTACCAGTGTTCCTGTTTTGCTTGGACCAGTCGAGGGCACATTCGAAGCCAGCCTGCCACTATTGAACTAGCTTGTAAGTTGATTCTGAAATATGATTTTTTGCAGTTACTTTTTATGATACATAAAAACGTCGAGGAAATGGTTTTTCCTCTATTGAATTATTGTTAACGTGGTCTGCTTTTGTATTCATTAGCTAAGTGAATGTTTGGGCTGGTTGCCAAAAAGCTGCTAGTAAGGAAATTATACCTACCAATTTTTACTGTCTCCTTTGTTACGTAACGTAACATATACTAAGACGATAAATATTTAAAACAAAAGAAGTAAATTGGATAAAGTGGTTGTCGATTTATAGGCGCAGTAACGGAAAGACAAGGATATGCTACTTGATTATAATACTCGTACGTAATGTGAGGATAGTTCCAAAATATATTGTACGTAGTTATAAACACAGAATTTGCCACTACCTTCATCTTTCTGACTGACCGACCCCTTGACAATTCAAAAGTATCTGTAATTGTTTATTTGTAATAAATGCTTTGAGTTTGAGTTTTGTTAAGTGTGTATACTTACCACCAATACTTATCTCTAGACACAAAGAAGCACTTGTCGGTGGGCCCGCAATCGCAGCTCGAAAACAGTATACGGCGATAACATTCCGTTGCGAGCCACCGCCAACCGCGCCCTTTGTGCAGATATACTGGCTCAAGATAGAGTACCGCACTTAAAATTCTAGGACTAAAATAACCATCAAAACCTCGTCTAGACTGTCTCGTTGGTCTAGTGGTCGCAAGCACTACTGCTAAGCACGAGGTCCTGGGTTCGATTCCCGGGCCGGGCAAAGTGTTATTGAGTTTTTCCATCAGGAATTTCTCAGTGGCAGCCCGGAGTCTGGATTTGTGGCCGGTTGATAGCAATAAGCTCGCCCCTTATTACATGGGACTTAAACTTAACTGCCGAAATGTGGGTGTATTATGAGGTGTAGTTCGCCGAAGGGTTAGGCAGAGGTGTAGCTGATGTTATGTTATGTAACCTCTTCTAGACATAAAGAAGCACTTCTCGGTGGCCCCACAATCGCAGCTCGTCAAACAGTACACTACGGTGACATTCCGTTGCGAGCCACCGCCGGCCGCCCCCTTTGTACAGATATACTGGCTCAAGAATGGAGGGCCCGTCGTCGAAGATGATAACGTGCAAGTTTCGAAGGAAGGAGATTTGTTTATTAAACAAGCTACGTTATTGGTAAGTTCAAGATATATACTTGTTTATTTTTCTTACGGTTTCAGTTTGTTTTCACCCAAAGCATCTACCATTAAAAACTGTCGATTAACAAAAGTCCAAAGGCTTATTTCTACGAGTATTATCAGTCCAGCAATCAAGAGTAAAGTTACTTACTTGACGTTTAACTTTTCTTAGCGACTAATAAAAATAACATTATACATTATTATTTTCAAAGTTTATGAAATAAAAGCATGCCTGTTTACACCCGAACTTCCATAAACAAATGAACAAAGAAGTGAATTCCCTGGCCACTGGGTCCGGACAGATTTCAATTGTGAAACAATTTTCAGGACATGGCGAACTACACATGTGTCGCTGAAAATTTAGCGGGGAAAAGGATATCCGAGCCCGCCCTGCTGGCAGTTTTTGGTACGTTAAAAATTCAACTCACACTCGTTTATTTCTTTCTTTTGGAATAAAGTTGTTCTGAAACAATTTTGTATTCTCGACTCTCTTATTTGGACTAGATTTCAATTTCATAAAGTTATTTCTGTTGCGTAAAAATTAATGTCAATTATATCATCTACATAAACAATCAAATTAAATTCAAAGCATTTATATTGTATTTAATTTTCTATGTCTATGACAGAAAAAAAAGTCTTACTTTGTTCGTACATAATTATCGTAAATACTAAGTGCGTACCCAAGAAAAGAAAATCAATATTAAAACTAATTTGAAAAAACTATTACTTGAATATATCCCTTACCTTAGTCAATGGTGGTTGGAGTACGTGGTCGGCTTGGACCGACTGCTTCTGTGACGACCAAAGCAGGGACGGGCACTCAGGGAGGAAGAGAGAAAGGACTTGCACTGCACCACGGCCTCTGAATGGAGGCCAACCTTGTATGGGACCTAATATACAGAAGACACAGGACTGCTTAGATTGTGATATAGGTACGCAAACAAAGAACATGGTCAGCACTTTTTTACTACAAGCTATGATTAACTGAAATAAATAAATACGAAATATTCTAAAATTAATAAAATATTTCAGTCAATGAAAAGAAAATAACATGTTTAAAATGAAAATACCTATTTCCTTCCGTTCGCTGCTCATTATTTTAAGAAATGTTGTTTCCGTTTGACCTATAATTATATTTGACGTACGATATACCTTCAAAGAACCATTAAAGTATTTATTTTCTTTCATATTATAGATGAACTAGACGAGTTGGCCGATGAATCACCGGATATTATACTAGGTAACTTTACATTTTTTTCAAATCATTTCCAAAATATTCTCAATAATTAATTTATCGAATTCTACGAAAACCAGAGGATCTATAGAGTGTTTGTCCAAACTAAAGTTTTATTGTTATATTCTTAAAATCAACAAAACTTACGTATTTTCTATTTTTCTAGGGCGTTGGTCCCAATGGTCTGAGTGGTCCAGATGTGACTTGGACTGCCTGCGAACTAGAAGGAGACGTTGTCTAACTATCAATGCGTGTCGAGGTATCGACTACCAAGTTGCACAATGTCCATTGTGTGTAAGGACTTCTAAGTCTGATATCAATGATGGTAAGTGATTCCATTGTCTGTCTTGTTGTGATATAGAAATTTTCTTTTTAACTTTGTGGCGTTTAAAATATTGGATTAAATGTATTGTGCACTGTGGCTTGCGTTTTACATTTTATTTATATACTGGTATATATGGTATTCATACCATATGCAATGGTGACTCATAAATAATTATAAAATGCATCTTGGTATGCATTATTTTCCGGTTTTCCATTGTGGACAAGACATTATAATCAAATTTTCATTTAGTACTCATAGATTTTTTGATCGTCCATGAATCAACATTTCTTTTTTCGCAGGATCTTCATACTGGCCTTTATTTATTGCGTTGTCGATAGCTTTCCTAATATTTATAGTTGTTGTCATATTGGGAATTAAATATATTAAAATTAGGATGAACGACACTTCACCTTACGTTAAACCACCTTCAGGTAATAATTTCACTTATTTATTATTTTTCTTTTCATCTTTGGCATTGTACATACTTGAGATAAAATACAAGTACAGTTAGTTGAAAGAATTTTTGTTTCTGTCCAATCTCTAAATATTTGTTCCTATTTTGACTGTTATTTCTACTCCATTAACTTTCATCTCATACACAGGTTCAAATTACTTCGGCAAAGTAATAAAGAGAACTTTAACCAATCAGCCGGACTTGACCATTCACGAAGAGTTTCAAACTATAGACTCTCGGAGGACACATAGACATATGAGCACGTCCACTAACACACGACACGAACATTTGTACGAAGTACCACAATTAGCTAACAGGTTGGTGAAATATCAGGGATTATTGTTAAGACTATGGAGTATGAAAGGACCAATGTGGTCCTTGAAGACTTAGAAAACTAATTGGGCATCTAGGGGATGCATATAGAAAATCTAGTATTAAGTAATCAATTGAAGGGAATAGAGATTTAAATGAAAATTGATTATGAAGAGTAAGTGAAGTTAAACATGTAGTATTTTTTTTTCTACAACTATATCAAATGAAAGTACTACATATTTAAATTATATAGATATCCTAAAAAAAAGTTAGTATTTCTCTCTTATATAGTAAGTCTCAATATCATTTTTATTTGCAGCTACATCACGCCAATAGACCACGAGGTAAGAACTGAAAGAAATGGAAGCGAAAGGAATTACGCTTGCAAGGACAGCGTCGAGTCAGACCGATCTGACTCCAGTTGCTTTTTGAGCTGTGAGTTCTTCTATGCACTTTCGAGAGGCACCAGATTGCGATATTGGATCATTTTCATTGTTATAAACACCAACCTGCTTTGTTCTATTACTTAATTCGTTCTCTGTACTTTATCATTATTTTCACCCAAACACACGTCATTACCTTCCAAATTACAATCGACAATCAAATGCCTCTTAGCTTTATTAGCTTTAACAATCACCATATTACCGTAATTGGTTTACGCTATAACCGAACATTTTCTTCCAGCCGGTTCGTCGTATGGCAATGAAAGTGTAGAAATATCACCGTCTCTGAAAAACAAAGCATCTGTAGATTCAAAATACTTTGCTAAGCACATAGATGTAGCTACTTCAAAAATAGTTGCAGCAGATGGTGATTGGTTGCATCTGAATAAATGTGGAGTAAGCTTGTTTATTCCTGACGGAGTGGTGGATAAGGGTGAGGAGCTATTCTCGATTGAGGTCGCAGACGACGACTGGAATAGGCCGCTGCTGCAAGAAGGTAAATTGAATTTAAGTTTAGGCCTTTTGACCTGGATAGGGAATTGAGATCGGCGTGCTAGATTTTGATCCGGTTTAAATTGGGGTTGGTTTAGTTTGAAAGTGAATTTTGTAATGTAGAATCGGGACTTTTTGAAAGTGGGATAAAGATCTTTTATCTGGAAAATTATTTTTACGCTAATATTTTTCTTTATTAAGCTGGGTAGTTTTTGTTTTATACGCAAGTTCAGAAAGATTGGAAATTGGAGTCAGAGGATACGAAACGGGGCACCATGAAAAAAAAAAGGAATTAAAAAAAAAAAGCTTCCAAGGGATAAAAATAAGGTGTAGTCGACGAAGCACCACGGGGCTACTGCTCCTGAATGGTTTAAAAAAAATACCACGAAGGGGATGGCAGGATCTTTGTTCGCTCGCTCGCTAGACTCCGCCATCCCCTTCGAACATAACATGTCCGAGTCGGGGTGCGTCACCCGAGTACGCTCCGATCGCTCTTGCTTCCCAAGTTCTAAAAGGATCCCTTCGACATAAATTTTTCGCAAATATTTAGTTCGAGAAACTAACGATTTACGAGTTTTTTGTTTGTTTTTGTTTAATGTTAACTATTTTTTTCTGTCCCGTTACGTACACTCCAGCCGAAACTGGTCATAAAGTTGCATTTACTAACTAACAATCTTACTAAACATTGCGAGAAATATTAAACCGATAGTTCGTAAACGAGATTCAAAAAAACTTTCACTTCTTTCAATAAACAGTAAACTACAAACACGTTAAATCTAACTCTTCAAGAGTTGTTACATTCGACTCAACGTCAACATATAAAGGCGACGCAAGAAAGTTGTGCTTAATATTAAACTTTGCCATTTCAGAACCGAAGTAGGATTACATTGAGCCGTGGTCTGACCTAAATCTCAAATGTCAGGTCGTTCTGACCTATAAGTTGCTTCGTCGGCAACCTAGCGGTGTTATTTTGGAGCCGGGTCACAATTGATTGCCTCCAAATATGCTCGTACATAGCTAAAGCAGTAGGTTATAAGATATTCGTAGGATTACAATGGTTTCGTTAGTGTTCTATCCTGTTTTGTGAGGAATGTGACTGACGGCCAAGAATGTAGAAACGTACAATAGCGGAGCAATGATATCATATTATTATTTATACATTTTTCAAACAATAATTATAAATCACTGCGGGGTATACAAATAAGATCGTATTGTACGAAAACATGTGTGAAGTTTTTTTTTCTTTGACAGGGGAAACTCAACTTAGCCCAGTCATACGCTGCGGACCCAAAAACTTTCACTTCAGCAAGGGTGTGGTTTTATCCTTCCCGCATTGCGCAGCTTTGAAGAACACCAGCTGGCTTCTCTCGATCCTCCAAAGGCCCGAAGAAATCAACTCGAGGGAGTGGCGAAAAGTTTTGACTTTGGGCCAGGAAACGCCGGGTAGCCCACTGTTCGCACAAGTCGACCCTTCCAAAGTTTACCTAGTGAGCGAATTTCTAAGCGACTTTGTTCTAGTCGGTAGAAGTTTTAGCGGTCTAGACGCGAAGCTGTACAAACTTGCTCTGTTTATATCTAAAAGAATGGACGACAGCTACTATAGTTTGAAGATTCATGTGTTTCACGATACATCTTACGCTTTCTACGATTGCTTCGAAAGTGAAAAGAGGTCTGGTGGCTCTTTGCTTTGTGACCCAAAAACTATTTATTTTCAAGAAAATTGTTCTGATTTATGTATTAATATTAGGGATGTAGGAGTCGGTTGGAAGGTGCAGTCGGGGGGAAAATACCAGGAGCTGTCGTATTCTCAAGTTTGGAACATGACTGTCAGATCTCTGCATTGTATATTTGTACTGCAGCAAACCGATTCAATAAACTGTCTAGAGCTAAACGTGTCAGTTTATCAGAAGCAAAAGCAATCAAATTCTGTCAATTTCAATTTCAAGACCAACGACTTGAATTTTAATATCAACTGTAAGAGATTCAGCTGTGCGAGTGTAGAGACTGTTAATATATTAGAGAACCCGTTCAATTATTCCTCTCTGACTAAGAAAGAGGGTAGGTATGACTTCGTGTATAAGAATAACAGCTTTAGGAGCTACTTTAACGTTGACAATAATTACAGGACTAATGTGTTGACTAAGTCGGACAGAGTGATACTGTGTAAACTGTTGGACTCTCAGACTGTGAAAGGGAACGACTGGAGATTGTTGGCTGAGAAATTGAAAGTTTGTTCTTACTATTATTATTTCTCCAATACTTGTTCTCCTACGGAAAATATATTTAATTTATGGTTGTGTAGAAATAATGACGTGAACATGTTAGTCAATTTGTCGCGGATATTCAGGGAAATGAGCAGGATTGATTGTGCAACAGTTGTGGAAAGGCGCTGTTTTACCAACTAAAGGAAATATAGGCAAAGAAATGTGAAACATTTGTTGAGTTTGAATAGAGGAAAATGTTACCTCCACTTCCTTTTATGAGTCAATCTTTTGCGAAAATATTTGAACTTACTTTCCAATTATGTCATCGTTGTTTCTTTTACTTTGTCCCACTTCTTTTGTATATTTAATGTTCGTTTTGTTTGTTCCTTTTTTTGTATTCTTAGATTTGCTTTGTATTTTTCATATCTATTCAAACTCAATATTTGTTAATATAATTATGTCTGCTATTTATTTACTCTTATTAAGCTATTGTTTATAAAGTTTCCTTTTATATTTACATTTCTTGATACTTTCTTCACCTTATAGCCTGAATTTTCTTTTAGCGAGAAGTTTAAGAATTTTGATACTTTAGAAAACACTATAGTATGTTTTATCAGTATTGAGATTAACTTAGGAAAGCTTAATATTTTACTAAAGAGTATGTTTGAAAAACATTATTAGCTGTATATAAATAAATATTAATGAACCAAATAGATACTGTATTGTTTAGATAAGAAAATTAAGTAGTGATTTCAAATTTTGAATTAAAGTAAACATTTGGAAGTTGTTGTTTTGTTTATTTTACCCTTCATCTGAAAACTATTATAATTATCCTAGTAGATAACCCTGGAACTAATAAAACTTTCAAGGGCTCTGACAAATAATCTATTACAAAACTAGTAGTATTAACAACAGAAGCGAAACAGACGGAATTGATGGAGATGTCCACAAAACATAACATTATGCCTGTATTCACCAAAGCGTTAGACAGAGGTGTACTACCTCCTGCCTAGGGTCGCGGGTTGGTCCGAAAGGGTTACCGTGTTCCTGGCACACAGGTAACTGAAGAAACACCCGTGGGTTTTAGTCAGTAAAAGTCTGACACGCCCTCCCGCTCCGCCCAGAGCGGGAGAAGTTATTTGATGATTTCCCGCCCAAAAAAATAAGAGATGTACTCCCTATAGTACAATCACATTTCGCCAGTACCTAATGTTTAAGTCCCACGTAATGGTTTCGCATAAGAAAGTAAAACTGTTCAAACAGTCACTAAATTAAAACTTAGATCGTATCACCACACATTATTATCACAGCACATATGTCTTGAATCCATTGAAAATAATTGAAAACAAACAAGAAAACGCAGGGAAATACCTCAAATACCACTTAATCCCAAACACATTTTAAGAGGCTGACAACAGCTAAAGCACGGTCACTGTCGGACTGCATAGAAAAGAAAGAGAAGCGCGATGACACAACGCTGGTAATTTATTGCAAAATATGAAGCAATTATCTATTTACAAAACTTTATTGATAAGACTAGGTAACAAATTAAAACACTATTACGTTAATATGTCGCTTGTAGAATAATCTGACAAAAAATCATAATGATTGCATGTATATTAATATGGTATTTAATCGTTAAAAGAATTATTTAGAGGTGTCTTCGTGATTTTTTTCTATCGTATCAAATTAGTTGTATTATGTTTTCAACACATTATCTAACTACGAGTAGTATATATTCCGAAAATTATCATGTATTTTCTGATTTTGTTTACTGCAGTGGATCATATACTTTTAGGCATTATAAAACTTGCGTTTAGGTCCTGTAGTCCCCTTAATGGTTGGCAAAAAAGAGGTCTGTATCACAAAAGAGTATTTCCCTCATGAAATAGTAAATGGGGTAAAGAGATAATAACCATAACACCTCTTCTTTACGAGAGGATTTCTTCGATAGAATTGAGCGGAAACTTGTAAAATTGTTACATGTAGAACAAGTCACAAGAATAAAGCGATTGTTAAAAAAAATGTGATGTGTAGAAAAGACTTATATGTCTCTGTAGGAATTTATTCTAGGCAATATCACTGGAAACCATAATAATCGTAAAGTACTTATACACGACGGTTATTTTAGTATACAGGGTTATTTAAAATTGGCTAGCTAAACTCCGCAGACCCTATTGATTTCGATATCTAATAAAGACAAATCAAATAAAAATATGATTTTTTTGTGGGGTCATCGACCGCAGTTTATTGCAGTTGCAGTTGTTAGTCACTTGAAATATCAGTTTAACAAATCTATTTTATTTTGTGTAAACTTCACAGACGTGATGAGTATCGATGTATCTCAACACTATAAAACATAAGAAAATAGATTTTCTCAACTCATACTTTACGTAACAAGACTAACAGTGGTCGTTGACGTCCCAAAAAAACATCAAATCTTTTTATTTTCGTTGCGTTTCGATTGCGTCTTTTTTTAATTCTTTTTTTATTTTAGTTGGGTTTGCTCTTGACTCTAGTATAGGTCAGAGAAGACAGAGACAAAGACCACGATGGAGTGAGCTAACCCAGAAGAAGCCTCACTTTGAAGAGATTTGGGTTACATGCGGTCGGAAACACAGCCGCAGGTAGAGAATTCCATTCTTTTTCTGTGCGCATTATAAAATATGTTTGGAAGCGCTTAGTGCGAATTGGTGGAATAGCAACCAGGTAGGGATGGTAACTTACAGTGCGCCTAGATATCCGATGGTACAAGGGGGCTGGTGGAATGAGGTCGTGGAGTTCTTGGGCACACTCACCGAAGTACAATCTGTAGAAGACCGACAAGCAGGCAACCTTGCGGCGATGAGCCAAGCTGTGAAGCTTGGTATCCACCAGTTTTATGTCGCCAATGAGTCTCCGAGTCAAGCGCGGCAAGTTGGTATTTAGCTGAGCCATCCCAAAGGTGGCTGCAATACTCCATGCAGGATCGGATTTGCGCTTTGTACAGGGTTAAAAGCTGTCCAGGCGTAAAGTATCGCTTCACCCTATTTAGGATGCCCAGCTTCTTAGCCGCAGTTTGGGCTTTATACTCGATGGTGGCGCCGAAGTTGAGACCAGATGTCAACTCCATGCCTAGGAGCTCGAGTCGATCAGTTACAGGAACAGATGAACCCCGAAAAGTAGGAGATTGGTCGAAACGACTCCTTTTAGCGGTAAAAAGACAAGCCTGTGTTTTGGTGGCGTTAAAAGAGACCAGATTGTCATCACCCCACTGGGAGACAAGGCTTAAAGTCAAATCTGTCCGCTCTACCATGGCCTCTCTCAAGGAACAAACTTCGGCCCCGCTGGTTTTTGCGCTGGATAAGTATCTCTCTGAAACAGTACTGTCATCTGCGTACCCAACAATATCAGGCTGAAGTAGGTCATTGATGTACAGCAGGAAAAGAGTTGCAGAGAGAACAGACCCTTGAGGAACTTCGGCATGAATAGCCATAAGGTCGGAGGAGCAGCCGACTACGACTACTCTGATCGACCGTTCGCTAAGGAAGTCTGATATCCAGCTACAAAAATCAGCCGGGATGCCATAAGCAGGAAGCTTTTTTTCTTTTTTAAATACGTTGGCCCACACTTGGAATTTCTCCTGTATTGTGGGTGCGTTTACAAACATTTAAAGTCACATGCACAAACAGCCACAGCATGAAGCTTGCTGAGTAAACCAGCGTGCGAGACCCTGTCAAAGGCCTTCGGGATATCAAGCGATACAGCAAGTGCCTCGCCATGTTTCTCGATGGGTTTCTGCGGAGTTTCGCTGGCCAATTTAAAATAACCCTGTTTAATTAAGCATTTTCGGTATACAATATTATATACCATTGATGAAAATGTTTAATTATACAGCGCAAAAGTAGTACAGCGAAAAAAGATCTCATTTAAGTAAAACTACAAAAACATCTCTAAATTAAAACTTTTCGACTCTAAGCTTATGCCAAAGAAATACAACATTTCATTTTATGTAGCTTATTCGATGTAAGCAATCAGATTTTTTTCAAAGCTGATTATATCTAAAAACGTTGTAATTTGAAACACGCCTACTAAATCCGAAACGAAAACAGTATTAACAAGGCATAATAAATTCTTGCCCCGCCTGCGTATTTCACTTGGGCCGGCAGGCAGCCCACGGCACACCGTAGGAACGTGGTCTCAATTATTAAACAATGCAATCGTCTCGGCTGGTACAACTCTAGCTTTAATACTTGAATACCTAGTATTTGGGTCAGAGAACGTGGAATATACGCCGTATCGTGTTACGATACCAACCAAATTATTTAGTGATATCTCGACATGAATTTCGGAACGCTAAGTGAATTCCGACGAAGAAATTGTTCGTTGATTTTTTTGAAGACCTTCCTTTAATATTCTTTGTGATTAGATTGTCTTTTGTTAAATTTCGGATGTTCCTATTGTTCCTGTTTTATATAGTATTCACGTAGGTCAGTATGTATTCATGGTACGTTAGATTTTATGTTCGGGTCATGACTACCTGTGGTGCAATTGAGATCGTGATCTGTTTACTTAGATTCTATTCAAAAACGACATCAGTCTGTAAGGTTGGAGGACTATATTTTTTTTTGTAAAATGTATGTTGTTGTTGATGGAAACATACCAAAAACCTCGACTAATATTTTATACCTGAACGAAAAGAATGATCAAATTAATAATATAAATAATAGTATGCGAGAAGGTACGTCTCTCTCTCGTTATTATCAGCCATATTTTAACTACTGTGGGTGTACTATAGGTAATGTTGGTTGTTGCGCAATAGAAAAACCGTTTGCAGTTCAAATCAAATTATAATGTAAGCCTGAGCGTTATAGACTCTGTCCAGCGCCACCTGGTGGCACCGGCGTCCCGATTAGTCAAGATAAACGATTGATTTAACGTTTTTCCGACAAGTATAATAAATGCAATTTTGGCGTTTCTTAATAAAATTGGTAACTTATCAAAATACAGTTTTTATAAGTCGCAGTTAATATTTGAACATCATGAACTCATTTATTTTTAATATTGATTTCTAATTGAAAGATAATATCCAGTCTCTCATATTGTTCTTTCATTTAGCTTAAATTGGAAATGGAATTGTGAGAGTCGTTAGTTTTAGGAGCCTTTGAACTTTATCTAAGACTACATCGATAGAGGCTTGACAAATCAGTGAGATGATTGTAAATATTGGACGTAAAATTATTTCGTCAGACAGCAAAGATTTTACACTTATTTGTCAATCTGCCTAGCATTTCCCTGTGCTGGGGTGGGGTTGGCTTTCAGTCTTACCTGATGCCGAATACCAAAATTTTACATGGAGGACTGCCTATCTGAGCTCTATAACCCAGTTACTGGGTAACACGATACCCCTTGGTTAAACTGGTTGTTAGACTTGGGCATCTGTCTACCCGTAACGATTGACAGACAGGACCAACGGCTGAACGTGCTTTCCGAGGCACGGAAGGATCTCGATATGTAATGGATGGTCACCCATCAACGGACCGACCTCGACAAGCGTAGCTTAACCTTCAATCGACCTGTGTGGCTGTTATTATTTAGCCTTTACACGTACTTATAAACCTCGATTAAAATTATGATATTTAGTTATTATGTTGAGTTCCCGAATAAAATATATGAATGTTGTGGTAAGGCAATTGAACATAATGTTCTCCTAAAGTAAAATGAATATTTAGCTGAAAATACTGAACACTGTTAAACACAAGGCACAATCACATAGCAACAAAAAATGAAGAAAAATAAATCCTTTTTCACAGGTTTTAAAAACACAGCCACAAGGCAGAACCGGAGACTCGTGAGGGCAGGTCTTAATTGGAGGGCACTTAGTTCAGGAGCTCTCCGTGTGAACAACTGCTCTTCACGATCTTACGGCTTTTATACTAATAGCGAGCACAGTTGAGCAGTAATTTAAAAGTTGAGCTTCTGGTTGAGTGATGTTTCTTTTATGGTGAAGTTATTTGATTTGGTTGAATTAAATGATGCTAGATAGGTACTTGTCTCGGTACAGTTTTGACTTTGAACCTACTAACAGGTAAGGCGTATACTAATTTGTAACTTGAGTATGAATATCAGTGTTGTTTAAGATTTATTTTTTAGTATTTTGATTGGATTGATTTACTTGATGTTAGTATGCGTTATACGTGTAAATCTTAGTTCCGCACATGTTTATTATGTATAATTTTTATAGCTATTATCTGGAACTGAATTCCATTAACACGACAATATTTTTAAAAGTCCTATACATTTCGTAGTTTTGGTTTAATAAGAACAGCCCTAGGTTTAATTTTTGTAATTCCCTGCAGATACTTTATCATGAGATCGGAAAACCTTATTTATAAAACAAATACTCGATCGGAAGACTCCACACTGCCATTGTCTCCACAAACACACCGCGCATTCCTCAGAAAATCCGAGTTCATATCTTTTATACGCACACTCAATCTTTGCACAATGTAGTACTTTGAGCACAAAAGATAACAAATTGTGCTTTTAACGCACTCGTTTGCACTATAGTGCTTGAGCACTTTTGTTTGAAGACGTTTTGGTGATTTAGTGCGGTTCATCAGGTCAACGATGCGTGAATTATGGGCAGTGATAAGCATGTTAAAGTGAGGTTTGTGGAAGTAAGGCAGGTAGTGTGAGAAATTGGTGACGATAATGGTGATGGTAGATAACTGATCGATGTACTTGTAGGGTGTATTGATGAAAGTGTAAACAAGCTAATAAGTGAGTTATGCCCGATTCATCACTGTTCCTATTTGTCACCAGAATACTCCGTACAAGAAAACTCGATTCGTCATCATGTAAAAACAAATAAATTTAAAATTTAATATCCCGACTCGTCATCACTAGGTATACTTAATTACATTATAAGTCCATAATTGCTTGTTGCAAGGTGGGATCTGTTATAAATTTGGAATAAAGATTTCGTCAAACTTTTCACGGAACGAAAACAAACGTAACAAGAGTAGTATAAATCTGATTTCAGGTTGGATATTTTAGGAATAGCGTTGATGAGGGACCGTGTGATTAGGGTTAGCGTTATTTCAGGCTACTCGTAATTAGGGATAAAACATACTTAATTACTTCATCCCGAAATAACGGATACAAACGATTATAATTATTTTCGTTTCCGGGTATGAAATAAGATACTAATAACATATGTAGGTAGGAATTTGCTCTCCATGTTGCTTCTATATAATAAAAACTGAAAAAAGTATAAAGTTTATTGAGCTACTGAAAATAAAACAAACTAGAAAGTACAGCTAATCAAACCCACCAGTCCCTCTCACAGCACATACCGAAACTAAACGGTCTTAGCTCCATCATTTGTCACAGCAAAGTGGAGAGCGTTCCGCGGAAGTAGACACGATGAGCGCATGAGTTGACGTCGACACACGTCACGTCACGTCGCGTCGCGTCGGCAGCCATTGTCTGACGTCACAGGTCCCCTTCTTCCTGTAGCGCGGTGGATCGTAAACTTTATGTGGAGATTCGTCTCGCTACGTACGTTAACGTGTAGAATATGTATTTGGATCCGTTCTGCTCTGATGTTCGAGCTTAACCTTCCGGTGTACAGACAATGTTGCCTTGTGTCATGTTTCATGTTGAGCTGAGATTGTAATGGCCTTTTTATACTTGTATGTTTCGTTTTGGGATTGTTGTGGGATTCTCAGAATGGCGGTAAAATTTTAATATTTAACTTTTTTAGACAATGCTTCGAAAGTGATCTTGAAAACGTCCTATCCGTAATTAATATAATATTAATGATTATGATTCTTAGACTTTATTATAAAACTCAAAGTAAACAAGACATATTAAAATTCATGGCATTCTAAAATCGGTTTTGTGTAGGTATATAAGTCATTTCAGAATAGGAATAGGCTTTCCTATTAGGATAGGAGCTTTTTCAATAATTATAAACCCATGACTAATACGACTGTTCCCGCTCGAAGTCAAACCTGATTAAATAGGTATTGCACTTTTAGTTAAATACCAGTGACACCCGGTGGCTCGAACCACTGACTCCTGTCAATCTCTGTTTTAGCGAGGGGAGAGTGCAAAGTGTATTGTCGTGTCGACACCATGGGGGATGAAGCGAGCCTAAACAAATACCCTCCGTAACACGACACCCTGATTCACGCATTAAATAAATATTCACTTTATGATATCCATCCAAAAATTCCAATTAATTTTGTCCAAAATCCATAACTTTCAAACAAGTTGATCGAATCAAAAACGACCTCGCAGACGCTCTTAACTCTGTAAATAATAAATCAAGACTCAAACCCTTCAAGGAAGTTTATGAACTTGTTAAAAAATATCCCAAATGCCGGAAAGCACTCACTTAGATTAGGAAAAAAATATATGACCAGTATTGGCGTAAACATAAAGTTTTCGCCACCCACTAAGCATTAAGAGGTTTTTAAATTTATTCACCCTTCGATTTCCGGCAGTTTCTTGCGGAAACTTTGAGAAAATTTCAGGAATTAAACCGTGCGGAGTGCACAAAGTTAAGGGTTGAAATTTGCATAACGATCGACATATACGTTGTCTGGCAACATCCAAGTCGGTAGAAGTTTGGCTCAGAGTGAATTTGCAATCACTTAACACTTTGGTAAAAATAACACTAATATAACTTTGAGTAGTTTTTTATTCAAAGTCAATGTCACTTCCAAACCGATTCGATTTGGCAAAATGTTCCCATTGGCTTCAACATTAACTCCGAATGATCATAGTAATTACCTCAATATCTTAGGTAGCTATATTATAGATAAGTTTTTTTTGGCACAAATCTCACAGAAAAAACATGAACACATTAGGCACAGAAAATCAATCAATCTGGTCTAGACTTGGTACAATAAAAAGTGGCCTGGAATTATAAAAAAAAACTATGGCACAAGGTACTGTTGTAAACTAGAGTCAAAAATAATAAAAGGATCTAGGTTAGTTTGTTTTCTATAAAAAATATGTTATAAGATATGTCATAATATGCCCAATATCTATAATTTGGCTAGTCATAGCAGGTCTTTGGAAGCTCAAGCGTTGCTATCCATATTATCAACACCATAATTAAACTTAGTTCCCATATCGCCATTTACCAACCAAAGTACTGGCCACTGCACTTCGCCACAAACTATTAAGTTCTTAATCCTGACTTGATGAGGCATTGTCTGCATCCCAGACGAGCGTACGCGCAAGTCGCCGGGTAAATATCCCTTAATGAGACGTTTGAGTGCGTAGTTAGACCACTTGGCAATCAAACTGATTCAGACGCGAGTATCTTAAGAGTATAGTACCTATCTGCTTACATGCCTGGCGCGTGGAGAGGAAAACAAGACCATTCATTTACTGTTTATTTCTTCCTGTAAGATAGATATTTATTTCGGGACTGTACTGAAAAGCCGTGAAAACTTTAAGCATGATATTTCAATATTTTCAAGTTGGTTCGTCTAGATATGTTATTTCGGAAGCGGTGAAGGTTGAGATTAAAAAATCCCTTTTTTGTAAATTACGCTGTCTTACTAATTCATCCATTTTTTTTATCAAGTTATAATTGATAAATTTCCATGTTAGACTTATATGTACCATCCTGAATATCAGCGCTGTATATTTTTGCTAGCAAAAATCTATGGGGCGATGATAACGCAGTAAGTTAAAAAAATTGGTGTTCGCGCTAAATCTTCACCTCCAATAATTTAGTTATTAATCTTCAAAAAACTAAAATCATGCACTTTTACCAACGAATATCTATGGGAGATATGGATATAAACTACAATGGTCAAACTATAGACAAAGTAAACAGTACAAAATTTTTGGGAATCATAATTGACAGCCAGTTAACTTGGAAGCCGCAAGCAGAAGATATATGTAAACGTTTAAGCACAGCCGCGTTTATGTTGCAAAATCTAACAAAAAAGTAAATTTATCGACAGTATTAGTGGCTTACCATGGTCTAGTAATTTCTATCTTAAGATTTGGTATAATATTTTGGGGTCACTGTTGTGAACGAGAAAGCATTTTCAAAGCGCAAAACCCCTCCTTAGAGCTATATTTGGTCTTAAAGTTACAGACAGTTGCGTACCTATATTTAAGTCTCATAAATTATTAATCTTCCCATGCCTTTATATTCTTGAATTAGCAATATTTGTAATAACAAATCGATGTCTATTTGCAACTTTAATAGAAACTAGAAAACGAGGTACAGCTATGAGATCTCAATACCAGAATCTATTATGCACGGGCGTGTTTAAAACTAGCTTATTGAAAAGAAATGTGATTTGTATGGCTCCTGTAATCTTTAATAAAATACCAGACCAAATCAAAAAATTACCGTTGCAACAATTTAAAAAACGTTTCACAGAATTACTTGTAGATAAATGTTATTATTCTGTGCAGGATTTCTTAAATGACAAATTTTTGTAATATTGTTAATATCCTCTACTTTGTGTTACATTTGCATGCTATACTAAGGCAGAATGTACATGGATCCTACTTATAACCTAACAACTTATTTTTATGTACCTACATTCTAAGCAAATAAAGACCTATTCTATTCTATTCTATTCCAAACCCCCCCCCCCCAATCCCAAATCCCCCCCCAAACCCAATCCCCAATCCTCCTCCTCTTCATCTTCAAAGTAAGTTTTGGTTTCATTAGCGCTTCCAGTTTATTCACCCCACATCTATTTAAGAAGAAATTTTTACCAGTGTTCAAACCGTAACCATGAATTCAGTACATGATTCTAGAAATCCTTTTTTTGGGTGGGATATCATCACATAGGTTTTCCCGCTCTGGGCGGAGCGGGAGAGCGTTCTAGAACCCCTAGCGTAGTAATTTTTGGTCGGTTATTAAAAAGAAAATGTTGTTCTATACATTTTGACCGCATAGGTACTACACTTTTCTATGAAACAGCAGTTTATTTTGATAACTGACGAAAAATTTATATAAAAAAAAACAAAAAAAACAAAAAACTTACTTCAAAAAAAAAAACACTAAAAGACGTGAAAAATAACTTTAATTTCGGAAGTCGGTGTCTTTGGTTTTGTATTTTCGTTTTTGGCCACCGACTTCCGAAATTAAAGTTATTTTTCACGTCTTTTAGTGTTTTTTTTGAAGTCGGTTGTTTTTTTAACCGACTTCACAAAAAGGAGGAGGTTCTCAATTCGCCTGTATGTTTTTTTTTTTTTTATATGTGTTAGCTCAGAACTCTTTCCTGGGTGAACCGATTTGGATGATTCTTTTTTTGTTAGAAAGGATATACCTCAAGGGTGGTCCCATGATAAGGAAACCAGGATCTGATGATGGAATCCCGGAGAAATCGAGGGGAACCTTCGAAAATCGTAGGAGCGCCTAGTGCGTTTGTTAATTTTTTCATTAAGTATTTTAAAGAACTACAATTTAATGAAGGTCTGGAATCGATCTGATGATGGAGCCGAAAGACAGTCGAGGGAATTCCTCAATGATTCACAGCAGGTACCTTGTGTTTGGGCTTCATTAATTTGTATTTATGAGAACTTTACACCTAGATGGGTTGTGACTGTCATTAGGGGTCTGATCATGAATACGAAGGACAGTTAAGGGAACTCCTCAACGGTTTACAGTAGCTACCTTGTGATTCGTTTTAATTCATTTATATTGATGAGAACTTTGCACTCATATGGGTTATAAGTGCTATTACAGGTCTGATGATGGAGACCATAGACAGTTGAAGGAATTCCTTAACGATTTACAGCAGTTACCTTGTGTTTGGGCTTGATTAATTTTTATTGATGAGAATACTATACCCAGATGTGTTATGACTGTCATTAGGGGTCTGATGATGAAGATGAAAGACAGTTAAGGGAACTCCTCAACGGTTTACAGTAGCTACATTGTGTTTGGACTTAATTCATTTATATTGATGAGAACTTTGCACCCATATGGGTTATAAGTGCCATTACAGGTCTGATGATGGAGACCATAGACAGTCGAGGGAATTCCTCAACGATTTACAGCAGTTACCTTTTGTTGGGCTTACTTCATTCGGTTCAATATTCCAAAATATTCAGGTCGTACAAAAATAATACCCAATTATGATTGAAGTTTTTCATAGGGCAACCACTACGTACTAGTTCTGCTGATGCGTCAATTTGAGACTGAATTTATGTTGCGTAATCGCGTCATCTCTAGCAATGCTCTTTCGTTGGTTGCTAAGCAATTTATGCTTGTCACAATGCATATGGTGAAATGGAGCTGATGGTGGCTTCACCATCAGCTCCAGTTCTTCTGGTTTTTACCAAGAGAAATCCTCAACAATAAACTCCTCAATTCCTTGCATCGGGAAACGAAATATTTTGTAAAAAGTGATGAGCAGTTGACATTAGACTATTGTAACTTCGATAAATTATTATCTAACCCACTAAAAAGTGAAAAATAAAAACTTTTTGACAAAAAAAACAACCGACTTCCAAAAAATACACTACAAAGTGAAAAATAACTTTAATTTCGGAAGTCGGTGGCAAAAAACTAAAACACCAAAGACACCGACATCCGAAATTAAAGTTATTTTTCACTTTGTAGTGTATTTTTTGGAAGTCGGTTGTTTTTTTTGTCAAAAAGTTTTTTTTTAAGTGTTTATTTGTCACTTTTTAGTTGCGGTACCAACTCCATACAAATTCGTATACCACTATTTGGTGTGTAAATAACAGTGATAGGAAATTATTAACACATCCATATAAACTAAGTGGAAAAAATATGCAGTATTAAGGATAACTCAAAAACTACTAGTCAGACCTTGATCAAATTTAAATGGGACCACATGTGAAGCACCACCTATCAAATAAAAAAAGAATCATCCAAATCGGTTCAACCAGAAAAAAGTTCTGAGCTAACACACATTAAAAAAAAACATACAGACGAATTGAGAACCTCCTCCTTTTTGTGAAGTCGCTTAAAAAAAAACATTTAGTTCAGGCAAAATGGTCCATAGACATATACCTTACAAACTAACTACATGCTATGGACTCTACAATCATATGTTGAATTCATGATTACAGTTTGCGCACTAGTTAAAATTTCTTCCTGTATATTCCTCATAAACGCTTCACCACTTGGCAAGATTGTAACACTTAGGGCCCGTTGTTTGATCAGTAGTCAAACGTACTAATAGTTAAAATGCGTTAGTTAAACTAACAATTTTTAAAACATGACATAAGTATGTTGTTTGACAAATGGTTAAACTAACTATAGTTAAAAACATATAATTTGCTATGAAAGTTAACCATGCGTTGACAGAGCAGTTAAACTTTAACTATTGTCAAGTGACTAATTGTTAAATTGACTATTGGTAATTTTTAACTATGTATCAAACAACGGGCCCATACTAAGCAATATTATTAGTTTTAAATCAATACAAAGCCACATTACATTTCTTCATTTATTTCTTTAAAACAAAAGAGTATGAAAAGTCATAACTATGAAGGATGACAGCGCGATTTTTCTTATTTTAGTGGTGTTTCCCCGAGTTAGCGGCTCGTTGGACCCCCACGATCTCTTCCGCGACATAAAACCTGCAACGATAAATGATAATTATTATATTGTTCAAGTATTTCGATGTAGCTGAATAATATATAGGCATTGTTGCGAAGTGGTGTAAGTTGTAGAAGTTATTGCTAGAAAGGAAAGCATTACAATGAACAATACAATTGTGAATAAGTAAATTGTATAAACCTTAAGGTGTTCATGAGCGTTTAAAAAAAAAAACATTATATTAGGGTCGTATCATCCTATGGCTTTTGGGGTCAGCCGGTTGGTGCAATCTTCGAAAAAATAGCTGCTTAAGTCTATTCAAAACAATGCCTGAGATATGATGTTGTCAGTATCACGCAGCAACAACAACTACACAACACACAACAACAATAACAACACACACAACAACAAATTTGTGTGATTCAAACTATCTGTATCGGATAGTGGGTCATTACGTGTGTGTATTTTAATGATCCCATCGTTTTCATCAAGAACAACTAACTACAGTTATAAACTAGCAGTCTTTACATTAAAAAAAATCTTAAATACATAAATAATCACAGGGCATCAACAAATTCGTCCGCATGGCTATCAACGGCAAAAGTGCCCAAAAGGCTGGCACTATTGCCACGTTGTATGGCAATAGCAATTTTTAAATATTTATTTTATTTATTTATTTACTCATCAGCACTATCATTACAGGGATTTCCTAATTCAATAGTGTGCATATTTTATTATTTACTATAACATATAATATACATCGTGGTCTTTGTGAACTCACTCAGAGAACAAGTAAAAAGATCTATGCCGTCTGCTACGTCATTAAGTACGCGCAAGGTGACGCGTTATAGGGGCTTTACTCAGTAAATTGGTCCTACTACTGGGCACCGCCAATAGACGTGGCCGTCAATATACCTGGGTTTGAAGTCTTTAAAAATATAGGCAGCAAGAGCTATGTCCCTCCTTGTTTCCAATTTATTGTATTCCACCAAGCCTATAACAAACAAAGTTGGATACACCAATGGATAAAATGGATATACACCATACCACCTTAGGTACAGAAACCTAGTAAATTTATTTTGTATACGCTCCAGCATGAGACTGTATTTAGCTTCATGTGGAGCCCATATGATTGCGTTACATTCAAGCTGTATCTATATTCAAAATATATTCAAGAAATATCGCAGCATTATGCTGAGATAGGACCCTTTTTGACCTCGCACAGGTCTTTCATTTATACTTGTTTATTGTTGTTAATTTTGTTAGTTTTAAATGCTCCTTTTATATTTTGTTTTTTTTTACTCTGTGCGTGTCCCAAATAAAATATTTTTCTTTCTTTTCTTCGATTCTAGGGTGGCTGCTACAGGTGTGGAAAAACTCAAACGGCAAAAATATTCCAAGCTTATTGGGAGTTACCTATATGTTCGAACCGTTGGGGATTGAAACACTAGGGCCACCGGGTCCGAGTGCCCACTTGGTTTTTCGAGACATCGCTAAGCGGTTCTTGACGATGAATAAAAAAACTGTTATATACGCTGTGGTTCACGTTTTGTTCTCGTTAACATCGCTTACTCTCATGACTTTGTTCCAACTTCACCGGGATGTCCCCGCTTCAATGAGCACAGTAGGCAGGGGCAAGGGGGAATATTTTAAGGGGAGCGCCAAATTTGGACACTTTAATGCGAGTTTTGATGTTTTATGTTAATATCCAGTTGGCAACTTTGTCCAATAGTCATTGAATTGTCGATCGGTACGGCTCCGGTAGACATTCACGATAACAAATTAATTTTCGATATTAATGTGGGAACGAAATGGTTGACACAGCGCTTTTTATTTTCTCAAATGAACAAGTTTTTGAAATTAGTAGAGGGGTGGGACTGACGTAATTTTTAGGGTTCCGTACCCAAAGGGTAAAACGGGACCCTATTACTAAGACTCCGCTGTCCGTCCGTCTGTCCGTCTGTCACCAGGCTGTATCTCATGAACCGTGATAGTTAGACAGTTGAATTTTTCACAGATGATGTCTTTCTGTTAAAAAATATAATAAAATTAATATTTAAGGGGGCCCCGATACAATAAACGTGTTTTTGTTACCGTTTTTATAGATAATGGTACGGAACCCTTCATGCGCGAGTCCGACTCGCACTTGGCCGGTTTTTTTGGTTGGTTTTTCATAACATCACGCCGGTAATACCCGAAGGGTTAGGCAGAGGTATACCAGTACACCCACACTTAGCCAGTTACGTATAAGAGGGAAGCGCTGGCGTATCCCGCGAAAAAAAAACAATCTTATCGTAAGATATTTTTGTTTTTTTTTGTTTTCGCGGGCTACCTTGGCACTTCCCCCTTAAGTACAATGTAATAGGGGGCGAGCCTATTGCTATCAACCGAGCACAAATCCTGACTCTAGGCTGCTACTGAGAAATTTCTGATGGAAAAACCCAATAACACTTTGCCTGACCCGGGAATCGAACCCAGGACCTCATGCTCAGCAGTAACACTTGTGGCCAGATAGACCAACGAGGCAGCCTACTTTTAAGTTTTCCTTTACGAATAGGTAAAGAAAATTCAGAAAATACTTTTTTTATTATTGACAACCTTATATATGATAATTTAACTTTTCCTTTACATTTAGCTAGGCTTGTTTTTTCAGGTGTACACATCGTAATCCTTGTTATTCTTTCAAAAACAAAAAACTGGAAAACATAAATTCTATTAACCGTAAGATCTTCAAAAGAAATACATGAATATTTAGCAGAGGGACAGGCCCTCATAAAATATTATTGATAAAAAATATGGCTGTGGTGACATATAACGTTTTCAGTAGTCAACATTTCGACATGCATTGACTCTTTATTACCCTTTATCATAGCTGCTTCTCAAACAAAAAAGACAATGAAAATCAAAGTGGTTTTGTCGTCGTATTCAATGGATCACATTTAACCGTACATTGTTGGTTTATTACCTTCACTGATAGCTGCTTTTCAAACAAAAGAAACAATGGACATCAAAGGGATATCCTTGACCATCGTATTTTATACCGTCCTCCTGTCTCTCTTATATATTTTGCGTTTTAGAGGGTTAACATAAAACGCATAAAAAAATATTTGTGCTCATTTGAATTTCATCTTGTATGACAGGCTGGTTCATACATAAAAAAACTTTTTTACAAAAAAAACAACCGACTTCCAAAAAAAACACTAAAAGACGTGAAAAATAACTTTAATTTCGGAAGTCGGTGTCTTTGGTGTTATATTTTCGATTTTGGCCACCGACTTCCGAAATTAAAGTTATTTTTCACGTCTTTTAGTGTTTTTTTTGGAAGTCGGTTGTTTTTTTTGTAAAAAAGTTTTTATTTTTCACTTTTTAGTTGCGGTACCTACCCCACACAAATTCGTATACCACTTCTTGGTGTGTAAATAACAATGACAGGAAATTATTAACACATCATCCATATAAACTACGTGGAAAAATATGCAGTATTAAGGATAACTCAAAAACTACTGGTCAGACCCTAATCAAATTTAAATGGGACCACATGTGAAGCACCACCTATCAAATAAAAAAAGAATCATCCAAATCGGTTCACCCAGAAAAAAGTTATGAGCTAACACACATAAAAAAAAAAAAAAAAAAAAAAAAAAAAAAAAAACATACAGACGAATTGAGAACCTCCTCCTTTTTGTGAAGTCGGTTAATAAACGGGATTTAGTCTTCGTCTCCGTTTGCAGGCGTGAGCAGCAGGTTTTTGTAGCAGAACATAATGTTGCCAACAGTCTCTTGATGACCGTATCGGATAGGACTGATGGCCTTATACGGAAGCACTGGACGAGGACGCTAGTGTTGCCAAAGTAGTGTGTGAAGTGCTATTGTGAATGAACATGATTAATTATTATTATTATCGTCTTTGACATGTTTTTTGAATTTATTAATTGACAGAGATGTACCACTATTTTGTTAGTTCTTTACGTCCTTACTAACAATATTGGATTGTACTGATCTGAGCAATAAATTATATTATTATTAGAAATCTTCGCTGTTCTGGTTAATATGTTTCCTTTAGTTTTAAATACTTTTAAAACAAAGCCAAGTTAATCTTGTAATCTGACATGCTTAGCTTATTATTAGGAGTTTAATTTAACTCTTTTATTTGTAAGGTTAACAAAAAACGCGCATTTGATTAGTCCCTCTTTAACGATATCTATAATATTCTTATGAAATTACGTGACAAGTTAAAAATTTGGTATAGACACAGACAGGGAAAATAATTGAAAAGCAGATTGATATATTGAGCTAATGGCAATTCGTCGTGTTATAGCCATTATAAATGATAAAAAAAGAAGTTTATTTCACTTCATCTAAATGTAAATTTGGTGTGCAATAATTTTCCCTGGCTTTACATAAATTAGATTTATTTATTTCTACAAAACATGGTGACTATTCTTATTTTCTATTCTTATTTTATACAAATAACCTGTATTAAAAGGGAAATCACTAATTCATGACCTTAAGTTTCACCAACTACTTTTTACGAGCAATATTAATAACAGTTTTATTTTCCCGCGCAACCGTACCACTCGTAAATGTCAACAGTATTTTTATGACAGTATTTCATTGTGCGTAAAGGCATTAAGTGATTCTGCCAATGACGTTATAATAGCATGACATGAAATAACTTTATTGTACAGGCAGTAGGCATTCAAGATTTATTTAATAATGTTTTCGTTTTCTATGTGAAGAAAACTGAAAGGGTGAAGGACGACAGAAGAAATATTTAGTACCTACGGATAAATTGAGAGCCCGACACTATAAAAAAAAACCGTGTTGTGACAGTTTTGTTTTCTTAAAAATTCCAATTTCATTGTACCGGATTTTGGTAACGCCTAAAAAAGGGTAATGCTTTATATGAGTCAGGTCGATTAAAACAACAAGTGAGACGGACAGAAAAAAAAGGGTAAATATTTTTATATCAAACCCTACATTGTAGCTACTCTAGAATGTAATCCCATCGTTGACACCACTTGATAGCGTCAAACGCTTTTCTATTCGATTTATATCTTAAAACGAATTTTGCATATAAATCTGCTGGCGCCACGGCGTCGCATCCCGCTGCAGTCCCGGACGCATTCCCACCAATCCCGGGAATTTATTAGTATGGCATCCCGGACTAAAAGCGGGGGCGTGACCGCTTCAGCGAAGCCGAAATGGATGTACATTCCCGTTTAATAAGACATGAAAAATACTAGGGCTGCGTCTTGAAAAGTCTTAATAGTTTTTTGCCTTTGTAAAGTTTACCGCACATCTTGATCTCTGATCGTTTCGAAATAGAGTATAAAGAAATACATTGCAATAGGAATAATTTTATTTCATACCTTACTAGCTAATGTGTTGCAATGTTTTTTTTTTCAAACGAACTATGATCAAACAAAACAAAGCAAAAAATATATTCAAATCAGTGAAGCTGTTATTGAGTGTTAGCGAGACTAACTAACAGCAATTTATTTTTATATATAAGAAGTTTATTGGAATTAGCGTCATAATCTAATATATAAAAAACTCGTGTCACAGTGTTTGTTATCGAACTCCTCCGAAACGGCTTGACCGATTTAAATGAATTTTTATTTGTATTTTTGGTAGGTCTAACAATAGGTCGTAAAGTATATTTCATACCTCTACGGGTGAAACCGTGGGTTGCAGCTAGTATATCTATAAATTGTAAAGTACATGGTGCCTAAACACAAAATACAAAAAAAAAACACATTGGCTACGACCCACGTAAATTCAAATAAAGAACAAAGCGTCCACAGATCATTTTATTTATTATTTACACCCATCAATGATACCCTTTGTTAAAAGGTTTGTGACCACGAATTAAGTTAATAAAGGCAGAATGACTTGGAATTGGAAAGAGCCAGTTATACATATATTATGGTCGTATTCAAAACAATCATACCCAGTTTATTCTGCAAGGCGTTATGAAACTAGCGCAGTCGAATTCTGAAAGTAAAAACATATAAGATTCCTTATTCGGGGATTATTGTTCCAGCATTTGGATGCGGCGTACCTAAAACTTCCCCTGAAGGCAGCTGTCTTGTGCGATTGAGTGTGTAGAGTTGCTAGGAACACTGCCTACTTGCGCAATCTCTACTACTAGGGATCGAGCTCAGATGTTGTACAGGTAAGTCGTCTGCTCGTACTTTATAACCCTGAACGGTTGGCATGCTAAGTGCAACTTACGACGTGACTTCATATTGAGGATTCAGTGCTTAGTTTCAAGTAAGTAAATTGCTACTAACAGTATGGCCTCGAGGATAACTGTTTTATTTATTACATACTTGAGTTATTCCCAATTTGTCTCTTGGGTACTAATGCGCTTGCGCTGTAACTGGCATTGCTGCTGTCAATAGGCGGTCGGTTACCTTCAGGGAGGCCGTCTGTTTCCTGCTAAACAATGCTAAAACAAGTTCTAAAACTAAAACACACTATACTGTGTCTCATTAGCGAAGTGTTTTCAAACAACGGTGCTATACATACATGATTCGTTTTACTGTCAAGGAAATATCAGATTATTCATGCAGGCTTTATTCAAGGGTCCATATCATTACTATCACTCTTAACTCGTAATATAACCACACGACAAAGACAGAAGATCTTTCTTTCTCCTTCTGTGAAAGCATGACTTATTCTCAGTTACCGATACATGAATTCCAAACTTTTTGTTCTGTAGGC
Organism: Griposia aprilina; assembly: GCA_916610205.1. Classification (NCBI taxonomy): domain Eukaryota; kingdom Metazoa; phylum Arthropoda; class Insecta; order Lepidoptera; family Noctuidae; genus Griposia; species Griposia aprilina. The sequence goes on from OU744288.1 coordinate 19,932,545, forward strand.
ATTCTGTGGTCCCCTCGGAGCCTCGGATACGTTTTATATAATCCATTAAGTTGTCAAGGAAGATTGATATAACGAGATCAGGATCAACTTACTTGGGTGCATCGCTAACGACGCTTCTGATCTTTGCCAAATATAACAAATCAAAGTGAAAGAAAAACCTCTTGTGAGGTAGGTAGTCGTGTACTGCGTAATGGTGTATCGTGTGCCTTTAGTGTAATTATGTCTATGGGTTTTTGTTTATTTTGCGTCTTTTTGGTTGTCTCTTTAAGAGTATCTATCTGGTATATCAGCCATATGTTCCCACTGCTGGGACACAAGCTTCCTCCCCGTGAGAGGGAGTGGGTTGTAATCCACCACGCGGGCCCAGTACGGGTTGGTGGATGTCACATGTCTTCGAATTTTTGGTTCTGCGACATGCCGGTTTCCTAATGATGTTTTCCTTCACCGTTTTGAGAGCACTGGTGATGAAATAATTTACACAAATTAAAGCGCCTGTCTGGATTCGAACCTATGACCTACAACTCGTAAGTTGTGGTTGTTACCACTGGGTAATGTTTGCTTTATCTAGGAATCCTGGGATTTCAAATTATGCAGTAATATTTATTCCAAAACCGAAAAAAGCCTAGTCTTAAAATGTGTAATTCTCAAAGTGCATTCTCTAACTGATTTAGATAGCTTTTTTACGTTTCCCAAATCAGTGATGAAGTAGCAATCATGATGGATGATACTTTTTTATGCACAAATACCAAGACATGTGACAACTGAAGACTAATTCTCGTACTTACAAAATGTTCAAATTCAAGTCGTTATCGCATCTCCGAGACAATCAATGTCAAAAACTTGCCAAAAATATAGATAAAGAAAGAAAGAAAGAAAATATATTTAGTTTTTTTTTTTATAAATATTATTAGTGGTTTTTTGACAGATGCATGCAAAGATTAGAACGCGAATGTTCTTAGAAATACGGGAATTGCCCGTCTGCCTCTGGCCGTGGCCGATACAGATAATATAACGCGCGCTACGCAGAAACTAATAGCTCAGCCATTGCGCCAACCAACTGCCACCATTCCGCACTCGCAGTCCCGAAGAAACCAGCCACTAAAAGGCCGTACCGCTTCACAATTATCCTCAAAATCTATGCAGTGGAGTGCAACTGACTGGCTCTGTTACTACATTGTGCGAGCTGCCCCGTGACGTACATACAAACAAAAAAATCACTCTTTCACTTGGGTGCATACAATCAACAAGCAGGAAACGGCGAACTTTTGAAAAATTTCCGACATATCCACCGTTTGTGGAGATCAAAGATTATGGATACAGTGAAGATCTTACTGAAGTCTGGTTCATTTGAAAGGATAATATTTGTTTTGTTTTTTATTTGAGACAACTATCTACTTGCAACATGATTATTGTTTTTATATTATTGCTAAATGATAAATGATTTTATTTCTGTAAGTAGGTTTGTACAAACACTTTTACACGTCAATCATATTTTTTAAACTAGATGAGGTCGGCGTTTCCTTTCTGACTCCACTGAGAAGAAAGGCCGAAAAAAAATCAGAGGTCAAAGTCTCTTTTAAAGTCCAGACATAATCTTGGTCAGATCATGTGAAGAACATGTAGATTGGTATCGGAAATGGTCTTTTGAGGAAAGAACCACACAGATTGAGTGAACCTGTCCAGTCAGGTCAGTGTACGCATTTATGGAGCTCAACGATATTGTCAATCAAAGTGTGTTTAAAAAAAAAACTGTATAGTTGTTTGGCGTTTGAGGAATCAGTTGTCAGGTACTCAATTCCTTGTACAATAGACTGCACGTCGGTGGTTATACTTTAACCTTGAGTTAGCCTAGCGTAGTACGGAGTTTTATTAAAAGGTGAGACGCCAGCTAATAGAACTGACATACGGCCTACTGTACATTACCATAACCCATAGAGCCAACATTTGGCTTATTTGGGACTTTTTGTAGCTTACCTGAAACTTTTACCTTCAATTATCGCATTGTTTATCGCTGTACTTTTTATAGTAGTTATTTAAAAAAAAACTATAGTTTTGGCAACACATGGTTTCAATTTACGTCGCATCTGCTGCATACTCTATGTCGATTGTCATTTTTCTGCTCCGCGGGAGGGTAGTGTGACAATGCGCTTCGGTAGGGGTGGGAGGGAGGGGGGCGGGTACATGTTCGTGATGTTTTCATTTTTCACTCTTTTTTCACAATTTTTTACACAAAAACCTTGTGAAAGAGACCGTTTTGATACAATTGGGGCTCATACGCCGAACGTTGGATATTCTCGCCAATATTTCATTTCGTTTAGTAAATTACGCGTCGATAGTTTTCATACGTGCGAAATGCGCTTTTATTTAAGTAAGTAATGATGGAAATTGTGGCTTTGCATTGATTGAGTGCTTTCTTTTTATTTGTTTCTGTTTACACATTTAGAAATTGTACTTTTATGCACTTCGGAGTTGATTTTCATTGACACGATTTAGTTTTTTTTTCAGCGTTATTTATATACACTAGCTTTTGCCCGCGGCTTCGCCCGTGTCCACGCGGGTGAAGCCGCGGGCAAAAGCTAGTAGTACGATCTCGTGGTATAATTTCCGACCTCCAGATCCAGATCCCACGAGATCGTACTATCGGGATAAAAAGCATTGTACGTGTTAAAGAAGATAAAAATCAAAAAACCCATTTCAAAATAAACATCTAAGCAACACAACTTATACCTCAATACCTGTAGGTACCAGTAAAGCAATAGCCTTCAACAAAGAATTTGCAGCAAGAATCAATTTATTCACGCGTACGGAACCCTCGCCCGTCAAAGGTTGCCTCGCATATCGTTAAATTGTCGGGGGGCGTCATTAGGATGCCTCGAAGGATCTCTAATTGTTTCCCAGCCGGGAAGTATCAATTTACAAGCAATTTGTAATCATGATTACTTCGAATTAAGTGTTTGGAGTTTGATGATCTTCTTTTTAAATTGGTGAAAGAATCGAAAAGGTTCTAAAATGTTTAATCCACATGCTTTAAATGGTTTACTATGTGGTGTAATGTAACCAAATTCCATCGGACGGGCTAGGTAAAATATTCATAGTCCAACCTAACCCATTTAGGTATAAATCCAACCAGCGTGAAGTTTCAGCCGAAAAACATGTCTGCTGTTATGAAACAAACGGTTTTTGAACTCTTTCAGAGTTGATCCTATAGCTATTTCAGGGTGAAAGTTTTACTATGGTAAAATATGTTTTTTTTTCACCCCCTGAAAGAATTGCAATGAATTTAAAGCTTTTTTATTATTTATTTTTATTTATTTATTAATAACCAACTTATATTTACAGTTTGCACCACACATACAAGTTATCAGTCATTCAATCATAAATTTAGTTTCTATTACATAAAATTGGATAATATTAGATAACATTAGATAAAATTAGAGAAAAAAAAAATAGAATTGTGACAAAATTGAAATAAAATTATTAATAACATATTTACTCCAAGGAGATTGTACTGGGAATAGCAATGGACTCCAGGTATCGAGTAGGACTTAGTAGTTCAGAAATTGAGATTTCTGAACTCAATACTCGCGAAGACATCTGAGGATTCATCATACAGCAAAATGTTGTTAATATGTGTGAGGGCTAGGTATCTACAATGGACTGGTCTTAAGTGTTATGGTACTGGTTTGACGTAATGAGAATAGAGGACGTTGGCGAGGGGAAGTGTGTGTCTAATAGGTGCTGGGATGTTAAAGGAGATGTACTGTAATAAAGAGGAATTGAAGTGGGTACCACGAATAAGGCGGATGAAATATTTTACCAGACTAAGATTCCTCCTTACTTCTAAACTTTGGTACCCCACCATATCCAGCACAAATGGTGTTGGGCACATGTACGGGTAATAACCATAAAGTTTTAAGTAGAGGTAGCGGACAAAAGACTTCTGAACCTTTTTGATGACCACTTTTTCATGGGGGTTCCAGACTGCACTGTTACTCTCTAGCAAACTGCGGATGAAGGAGTTTTACAGTTTAGTTATGGCTTGACGTTAACTGAAATTTTTGGCCTGACGCAAGACAAAACCTAAGGTTTTTCGGGATTTGCTGCAGGTCTGATTTATGTGCTGGTTAAATGTAAGGTCGTGGATCGCGTACGGTTAAAACGCGTTACAGGGGTCATTGTTCATAGTGTAGATGTAGTGTATAGGTTGTGTGGCTTTTGAGTAGGACATGACCGCACACAAGCGTGAATGTTGTTGATGTCGAGTTGAAGTGTGGCCGTATCACTAGAGTTAGCCACTGGAAGAGCAAGTTTGACATCATCAGCATACATTAACACTGTGGAGTGTTTTACAGATGTGGGAAGCTCGTTAACTACTATTAAAAAAAAGAAGGGGCCCGAGGTTAGTGCCCTGCCCTATGCTAGAAGTGACCAAGTAGCAGTCTGATTTGGCATTTTTGTATGTTGCAAACTGCGTGCGGTCGTGCAGATAGTTCGCGAAGAATTTTAGCGATGTCACAGAGAAACCTGCCAATGCCAGTTTACGCAGAAGTATGTCGTTGTCGACCCGGTCAAAAGCCTTCTGGAAGTCAAAATAGGCTACATCGATCTGCTTTTGATCGGTAATGTAAGTTGGTCGGTATGTAATCATAGATGAATGTTATTGTCATTGTAACTTGATTAGCTCGGCGCGCCCCGCAGCCCCGTGCTCGTCACCGCGGCTCCTCCTCGCAATGCCGCCCACGCCCCTTGCCCCATCCCGCAGCCACTGTCTGCAGCCCCGACGAAACCCCTACAAAGGGATTTCGCTAGCGTCACCGCGAGTGCCCGTGGCGCTCCTAGTATCAAGCCCATGCCAGAAAAGGCGCCGAATAGGGCTGATAATGATGATGGTTTCGTGACGTTGCAAAGAAGTAAGCGCCGATCGTGAACAAACCAGAACCGCTGTGGCAAAGCTCCTGCGGAGCCTGAAGTGCGCCTGCGTGCCTCAAAGCCGAACACACCGGTGTACATCTCCCGCCTGTACTACACCACTAAGGCGGAGGACATCGTGGAGTACGTGCGCCAAAAGACAAGGTACACACCCAGGGTGCAGTTACTGGAATCGCACCGGAACGTCAACTTCAAGGCGTTCGTCGTGCGTGTACCGAACTGCTATCTGCCCCTCGTCATGGAAGAGCACTTTTGGCCGCAGGACGTGGTGTTCCGTCACTTCCGCGGACAAGTTCCACTGGTCAGCACAAAGTTAAGCTAGTGCAAAGTGCAGCGTTACTAACATAGTCTTAAGCCTTTTACTAATACAACTTTTGTTTATATAAAAATATGTATGTTTATGTTAAGGTATTTTTCTATGGGCTTGTGTCGCCTGAAATAAATGGTATTATTATTATTATTAAAATGACTTATTAATTTGCTACGAATAAAAATGATTTGGAATTCACGATATTTTTTCTTTTAACAAAACAACAGCTATAACTTTAAAATTAAATAGTTATTGCTCTCCATTCTTAGCGGTGGCATTATTCGAGTTTATGTGCGTTTTATACCCTTTTAATTCATTTTGTACTTACGGTCGTTAAGCAAATAAAAGGCATTGGCAATAGTTAAAATTATTACAGTGTAAATCTTTCAAGTTTACAGTAACTGCTAGTATTTTATGGTGATGTGAGCATAAAACTGGCTTATGGTAGTGGACATAAGTGTATCTACCGACTGCTCTTTAATTTAGAGCTTTTTTGGTAGGAAAGATACAGGTACGTTTTCAGAATGGGGACCAGTGCATGTTACGAGAATAATTTCTTAAACTTCCAAGGGATTTGGTTAGAACTGTGACCAACCAAATAATTAGATCCTAATTGCGTAACACACTATCAATCATAACCTGATTCATTTTGAAGCCTATTGCTAATCCATTACTTCATATATTCGAAAAATTTGTCTGCTCCAGAACGTAAATAACGCAATGAATGTTGTTGGACTGTCAAAATGACGCTGACCTCAGCTGACTTTTGTATGCTTCGTTTAATGTGCTTGTTTGTGTTTCTGTGCATGTCTCACTTTTTTTAACAGACTTCAAAAAAAAGCAGGAGGTTCTCAATTCGACTGTTTTCTTTTTATATTTGTTAGCTCAGAACGTTTTTCTAGGTGCACCGATTTTGATGATTCTGGTTTTATTTGAGCGCTGGTGCTTCTCATGTGGTCCCATATAGATATCAAGATCTTTCCAGTACTTTTTGAGTTATCCTTTATAATGCGTATTTTTCCACAAAGCTTATATAGATGTTGTGTTAATAACTTCCTGGCACTGTTATTCACATATGAATTTGTGCGGGGTAGGTACCACAACTAAAAAGTGAAAAATAAAAACTTTTTTGCAAAAAAACAACCGACTTCCATGAATGTAAAAAGGTAGGTATGCAAGAGATTGGCCGTCCCATTCCTTAAATTGTGTTCTATTGAAAGCTAATCTCAAACCTACATAAATAAATGTATAACAACACTTCCTTGCGTCCCCTCCGAACTGCATCGTCTGTTCACTCCACTCGGAACTCCGCACTTTTTATCTCCAATAATAATTAAATTCCTTAAGGCGAATGACTTCAAAATGAAACAGCAATAGGTAGGTACACTGTGACTTTATTATCTTGAAGATCAAAGGCTCGTTTGAATGTCGTTTAAGAATTAAGAGTCGTTTTGCTCGGTATTAAGATCGCTGAAGGCAGTTTTTTTAATGTTTTTCGATGTTGAACCTTGGATGTTAACATCGGTGAAGGACAAACATTCTGAAGAAACCGGGACTTATCTATACATACACACATACAAATAAATAAAATTGAAGTGTCTTTGTGTAATGTCAAAATAACAGCTTTATACTAAATGCATAACATAGTTTATACGGCAATATAACATATTTTTTTCTGTCTTTCTGTCTGTTTGTTACAGGTAATCTCCGAAACGACTGGACCGATTTTGATGGCACTTTCACTGGCGGATAGCTCATGTTTTTTTGTTCCGGTAGCACGCCCCTGTGGGATAATCTTCGACCACCACGCGGCGGCAGCAGCTATTATTAGTCAATATAAGCCTAATCACTAACTGGTCTTGAGCAAGCGTGGTGATCAATGCTCGTGCCTTCTCTTTATGAGAAGAGGCCTTTGCCCTGCCGTGGGACGATATTGGGCCGGCCAACTATCATCCAGCTTTATTATTATTATTAGTTTTAATGTTGAGTTGGTTATTCTATTGCCAGTTGTTAAGTAATTTTGAATATCCAGTAAGTATTATAGATTCTAGTGTTTCGTGCCAATGACAATAGTAAGCTTTCGCCAACAAATAACATTATTAAACTTGGCAGCATAAGTACGCAAGACGAACAGCTAAGCACTTACGGTAATCTTATACGTTAAACATTTCCCGAGCCAAGGCAAAAAGAAAAAAGTTATCACACCACCAATATAACAAGAATGGGTTAGTTTTTTTGTAACTTTAATTGAAAACAAGACATAAACTTTAAAATTAAGCTCAAAATGTTCCTTTCCATTTAAAAACTCATCTTTAACCTATGTCTCATTTCAAACCATTGTATTCAGTCTCCATTTTAATTCCAATTAAACCTCGTAAACTTGCAACATTGTAACAACACTGGCAACACTAACGTGGCGTGAAAGTCAAAACATTGTTTGTGGTATTTCTCTCGGCGCTCGCGTGAACGGCCTCCTGAAATAAAGGCGTAATTGAATTATCAGATTGTGCACGAAACGGGAAAATGTCGACGATATTCATTTATAATAGGCGTTTGTTGTATAAACTATCGTCACGATTATGTTTTGTTGGATTATGAAAGGATTTATTTGGGTATTTCGATAAAAATAATGTTATTATCGGGCGTTGCAGAGTTAAGCGGATTACAGTAATGGACATAAGTAATATTTTTGTTAAACCATTCATTTGCAACATATTATAGTCAGTATTATTTTGCAGCAATTTATTGCTCATCAGCTAATTACTTAAAGTTATTTTAAACCACTATATTTAATAGTTTTACATAAAACTATGCCAACTGCGTTTTGCCAACTCTGAGATCATAGCTACAGCTATATAAAATAAATATAGCGTAGGTAGTTTAACTAGAATTAAAACTACCCTTAAAAATAACCAGACGCTGTAATAGAAAACTCGTTAAAGTTATTATGTTCACCATAAAATTTTATTTAGTTTTAAGTGACAATAAAATCGGAAAACTAAAAGATCAACTATAATTTTGTGTGATCTCGAGAACTGTAAAAGTTCAAATTATACTTGACAATTCAAAATTATACGAGTTTTATAGTCACATATATGATGAGACTTTCAATAAAATGTCTCTATGAGGTCTGCGCGTCTCCTGTCTGGATTTTATTTGGGAAGCCAGACTAGTTTTCTGTTTTATTAAATGCAAATGTGCAGATACGCGTTTATGAATTTTGTGACGCAATATAAATTAAGAAAACGTTTTCGTAAAAAGTAAAACTTTATTTCCAAACATAGTTTTTAAATAAAATAAATAAATAATAAATGTTTATTGCATCAACTTAAATAACTTATTCTAATTACAATGGGAAGAATCCTTACAAAAAAAAAAAGAATTATGGTAGCTATGGGCTATGGGTGGGCTAGCTATTTAAAACTGGTTGAAAGTTCTCAAGTTGATTGAATTTCTTCACTACATAATCAACTTTTATCCTCACACTTCAGACCCTTATAACAGACTGCTTAGAAAAAGTAAATATAATAATTCACCGGGGAAAGTATCCCTTAAAGCTGAAACAAATTGTGACTAAAATCCAGAAATATACGCTCATACTTGCGTTATAATAAAAATAAAAAAAAACGCGTCTACACTTAAACCCTCTTTACACCAGCCAAAACCCATAAAAATCTGCTCCCTTAATAACATAATAATAACGACAACAATATATCTCCGGGCTACTGGCTACCAGTTCGTGCCTCGTTCAAATTGAGCCAATCTACTCGCCAGGTGAGAGGGGATCCCAACAAATATTTGCAGCTTCAGAATCCAGTTATCCGTAGTAACAACTTAATAACGATCTAACTTTTACAATCAGTGTCTGTCAGTTTAATAATGTGTGCTGTTTATGGTTTAATTTTAAACACGAGAGATGTATGTATCTAGTGTAAGTATATAGTATAGGAATACTTTAAAACTCATACCATATGCTCTATTCAGCAACAGCGTGGTATTTTTTTAATAGTCCAAGCTTCATACACACTTAGCCAATTTTTCTTAAAATTACTACCCATATACACCTAAAGTGGTTAGGTGTAAATTTATACCAATATTGTAGAGGTAAAATTTGTTTTTTTGTTTTTATGTAGGGGGGTAATCTCTGGAAATACCGGTCGGATTTGAAAAAATCTTTTTGTATTTGATAGCCTAATTTTTGAGGAAAGCTATAAGCTATTTAACATCACGCTATGACCCTTAGGAGCCGAGAAAAAGTAAAAAAGTCAGAAAGAACGCTAAGCGAAAACGAAGTGATAGCGCGAGCAGGTGATGCGATGCAACAGGGTGGGTCGGGGGATCAAGTAATTTCACGCGGACAAAATCGCGAGCAGAAGCTAGTACTGAATAATATTAAGAGATAAGAGTGCGCTCACTTCAAAAAAGTGAAACGAATGAAATTCGAACGTTATCTTAATTAGCAGACCAACGTGCTTCCTGCCGGGGTCGCGGATTGTTTGAAAGAGTTACCAGGGCCCTGGCGCACAGGCAAGTGAAGGAACATGGGTGGGTTTTAGTCATTAAGAGTCTGACACGCCCTTCCACTCCGCCCAGAGCGGAAGAGGTCATTTGATGATTTCCCACGCAAAAAAGAAAAAGAAAAGACCAACGTGCTTCTACCATTGCGCTATGGCCGGCTATTACCGTACCGAACGTGCAACTGTTAGACCGAAAATTGACAGCTAGTCTATTCTTTAGATATCATAGTACTTCCCAGATCGTAGATAATTAAGTTTTGGAAAAATATTGCACGTTGCAACGTGATCTCTCTGGTTCACGTCAGAACAATCAGAACCTTAAACCGAGCATCTCAATGAAAGTATTTTTTGTTTCAGTTAAACCATTTACAGGCACTTTTGAATTTGTCAAAAGAGTTGGTCATTCAGAAATATGAACTTAGTTGCCCATTCCAAAATGTAGTAGGTTCCCATGGCGAAGAACGGGCAAGAAACTCCATGGACACTCTTTTAAATTATATTGTCACAAATAAACTCTTCATCCTCCACTGCTTGATTTGTATCTTAAGGGGACTACATGACCTAAACGCAAATTTATAATGCCTAAAAATATATGATCCACTGCAGTAACCAAAATCAGAAAAATATATGATATTCTGCATGGTGTATGCTAGTTAGATAGGGTGTTGAAAACATAATACAATTAACTTGATATGATAGAAAAAAAACACTAAAGATACCTCAAAAAAAATAAATTACGATTAAAATCCATACTAATATACATGCAAACATTCAGATTTTTTGTCAGATTATTCTACAAGCAACATACTAACGTAATAGTGTTTTAATTTTTTAGTCCAATGAATAGTTTTTTTTGTAAATCCATAATTGCTTCATATTTTGCAATAAATTACCAGCGTTTTGTCATCGCGGGTCTCTTTCTTTTCTATGCAATCCGACAGTGACCGCGCTTTAGCTCTTGTAAGCCCCTTAATTCGAATAGTAATTCTTCGTAAGTAAACTTATTTTAGTGAGCTACAATTTCAAGACGTATACAAAATCATGCCATGTCACATATTATGTCAATACGAAAAACATGCCATATTTCATGGACTTGTCGCAAACATAATAAGAATAATGTTCTTGTTCGTAAGTAAAATGTACTGTATCGATCGTCGTGACCTTCATTTCGACCGACCAAGAAGTATGTTCAGTACATGTAAATAACGTATTTGTATTCGTGCTATTTCTTGTAAGTAATACTAGCTTGGTTACAAATGAGACCCTACTTTACTTCGTATAAGAAATTAACACAGAAACTGCTACCCACATCCTAGAAGGCAAAATAGTTTTGCCTAGACGTGTAAGAAAAACTTGTGGGCAGTTCTAATAATAATGTAGTCTTATTTGTGTGGTAATATAACAATTTATTCGGCTAAAAATAATTTTAAATCTTTTCGTAGCCGTTGCGCGATCGTAATGTGAGTGCTACGCCGTAGCTTAGCGCGTAGCGTTTCAATAATTTGTTTCCACTGATTTACTGTTAGAATACTACACTGGAAAGTACTACCCAGATAAAAAGTACCATATGTCGTAACCCATGTCATGGTCTAGTACCTGTGTGCCAACTTTCTTGGAATCTGTTCAGCCAGCCAGAGAGACAAACAGACTGAGTTACTTTCGCATTCATAATATTTGTATTTGCAATAATATGTTAACGTTATTCAAAATAATCGTTACAGAAAACGACGTTATTCTCCATTATGGTTACGTATTTACCTAATATAACGAGTACAGTTAAGAGTACCTGCTATCCATCCTTCATAATCTGAACCTTAAACACAAACCTAACTAAAGAGCTCCAAACCCGTCACAGTAGACTTAAATCCCTAAACAGCAGTCAAATATAGCAATACATCATATTTAGCGCGGTTGTGATCAATCAGAACTAGCTGTCACTTCGGCCATTACTCAATTAAGAGGCGTGATGGATGGGAGGGGACATTTCAAAACTGTGGATATTGTAATGTGAATACTGAATGTGTTTTGCGTGTTAAGTGTGTAGTCGTGTTTGTTTCATATTTGTACCTACCGACGTGAAACATTTTGTAGCAATTTTAATGTCACAAAAATTAATCTTCAATATTTAAGAAAAATTACATACCTACTTACTATAATAAATTTTGCATTGAAGATACAGACAAACTTCAATTGTTTTAAATCCAAAGACCAGAAATCGCCTTTATTTACAAAGTCAAGACAAGTTTAAAAGTAAAAAAATGTATCGATAACACATTAATAATTGCATAACTTTAAGCAAAGTTTATAATAAACTAGCGACCGTCCTTGCTTCACACAGTTTGAAGATTTCTATATTACATCTAGGTTAAATACACACATGAACCTTCCGGAATAATTATAATCAAAATCCGACGCGTATTAAGAAGAAAGACGCGGTCAGACAAATAGCCTCGTGAATCGACTGAGTTCATAATATGTATAGATACATTTATAGGGGTTAATTTATAAGAGAATCTGAAGACATTTGTTTCTGATATTATTTGAACGATTTTGCTGAACGGTCTTCTAAATCAACCTCAATTAGGTAATAGAATTAGTTTCTGTAAAAAAATTCTCATTTAAGAAGAATGGGATAATTTCTACCAATTGGCATCTTTGCACTAATAAACTAAACTGCTTGTTGTATAGAGTTGCCAGCCTAAATACCTAAATCCTAGTGGAAATCCAGGCATGTCTCGAGTTGCGTCCATACCTGCACACAGTAGGTATGTCACAATACTAGCCAACCAAACGCCAGGCATTTAGCTGACGTAGATCATTGCTTTGGTTTACCTACATTTGATCTGGTTAATACAATATGTTATAACTTACTAAATATACGTTTGTGATATACGGTTTTTGGAGAAAAGTAAGTAGGCACGGCACAGTCAGCCTCAAAAAGATGTATGCATTAACAACAATTTATTTGTTTGTCTACAAGGAGATTTGGCGACTCTGCCCTGAAGTCCAAGATTACGAGTCCTGCGTTAAGATAATATAAAAGAAAATATGCGTCACATCCATACAAAACGACCATCGCTCAGCATAATGCTACGACCCTATGTGTACTGAATCCATGGTAACAGGTTGCGCGTCGTTGTCTCTGCCACCCTGCATTAATAGCAGTATTACCATACAATGTTATACAGTGTTACCATGGTTCTAAAGCGTACTTATAGGGGCAGACCTATAGGTACGCTTTAGGTACCTACCTAATAAATTAATGTATTCAAGGGTCATCAGTCTTGACATTCATCTTATCTTGTTTTAATCAGTTCAGTGACTGTCAAGAATGTCCTAACTCGTGACTGTTCGTTCAAAGGCGCTCCGCTCGTGCTTAAGGTTGCACACAAAGTGATAAGAAAAGGGATTTATTCGTCAGATTTTTACGCCTTAATTTCTGTATGGTTTGCGTACTGAGCAATCGCAGTTTGTACTATATTTATGTATTTGTTTAATTGTATGTTTTAATGTTTAATTTTTGTACTTATACTATTATAGAGGTATGAGGAACACGGTGTAAAGTTCACTCATACTCTATAGAAAAGGGAGGATCCTCCGATCAGACCAGTGTTGTGTCTGGTGGGCAACTGCCCGACGATTGATGTCGGGACGTTGTACATATGCTAGTCGCGCGGTAAACTCTGCTTGCGCGGTGCAGGATTTGCGTGACGTCAGTGTGACGTGTAGCTTGCATGTAGCGGTGTAGATACCGCTACATCACTCCCCACCGGAGACCGGAGGTCCATAGTGGGTCGAGTCCTGTATCTTGCGATGCTTGCCAGGGCTAGTTGAAGTTCCAATGAGTTGGAACCGGGTGTTGCATAGTTCACGGTTAGTCGGAACTGTCAGCCAGCACCCACGGCTTTAACGGGTATCCTGACCACAAGCATGCAGCGTCCGCGCAAACCTGGCCATCACCCTCAGCCTCATCAAGCAACCTTGGCACAGCACACTGCACTTTCGGCTGGTCAACAAGAAGAGCTCTTAATCCCTCTCCTGGTCGACGCCAGCAGTCAGCCTCAACCCGGCGCTGTACCACTTCCGACGCATAACGCAGCGCCACCCCGACTCACTGGGGTACCACCGCATTCATTGTTGGTCGAAATATAGGTTATTTATTTATTTATTTACTTCGTCTAACTTAGTCTCGTGCCCTAAATTCTTATAGACATCAATGACTTTAGTTTGTTCTATTGGTTTCATTTAAATTCTCCACCATTGACACACGTACATATATTAGCATAATAACCCCGTTGACCGACTTAACATAAATACAATGTTTGCGGAAATATGTTCAAAGTAGGTTCAAGTTAGGTTAGGTTAATCAACGATATAATAAGCAGGGATATTAAACTTACGCTTACAACACGCAAAACACAACAAAACTCCTAATCCAGTGTGCTCCTACAAATCGCTACTCCTACCATAACCGTACGTACCCTCACCCTTGTAGAAAGGAGAATCTGAACAAAGTAAATATTTAGCGAAGTAATTAGCGAGTAGCTCGCGAGTACCTCAAGTCGCCAGGGTACGCTAGGGTAAGCCAGGGTACAACAGTGTACGCCTGAACGTCAGATTCTTGAGTGTTCAGGAATTTCTGCCCCGTTTATTAATTAGTTACTCCAAACTATGGGGGTATTGCAAACTTTACGTTTTGTTTCCAAAAAAGGTAGCGTCCATTTTGACAGGAATTTAGGATGCTGTTTTAAAGCTAGTTTTCTTTTTATTGAATGGTTTTCTATAGTTACATCATCGACATGTAGGTACTTAATCGTTTTTAAAGTCCCTTCTTTTTATCTCCTGCATCTATAATAAAAATAATGAAAAAATAATAATTAAATTAGGTACATAAACGTTTTATAGTACATGACGGACTTACAAAGTATGTATTATTCATTATATGGTGTAGGTCCAACGAATTGTTGGGTGAATCGCTACTCTCCTAGCTAGATCACTGAGTATTCTGTATTTAGGAGAGACAGTTTTGACTCCCAATTTAAGTATCACAATAATCATGATATTATTTATGCTTTTGGAGCTTATAATATAAAACAAGGCTACAATGACTATGTTTATTAGATTCTGTACAAATATCCAAGATAACACAAAGCATAGATAGCATTTATTCTATTTGTGGTCATTTGTCTTTGTCTCAATATAGAAAAAGAGACTGTGGTTTTTAATTGGCCCGTATTTAACACAATTTGGAAAATCCAAAAGTGCACGACTCATAATGCTCATTTATTATGAAATATTAAAAAAAAAAAAAAACTTAAGTCGTTCAAAATTAATTGCCGAAAAAACAGCTGTAGTAGGAAGAAGGTACTGCACAAGCGCCCCTGGTGGAATAAATGTACATAATATCTATAGATATATCACCATCCATATGTTAATTTTCTATGGATATAAATAGATGTACAGTCTTGTAGTTTTCGTTTTTTATTAATTGTAATTAAACGACACTGAATTAATTAGCCATTTGCATTCAGTGACCTACAATTGTCGATTAGAATATTTAAAAAAAAAAAATAACTCAAATAATGGATTTTTTCACAAGTTACAGTGTTTCCGGGTTTCACACATGACGGACAGGATTTTTTTTTGACCTATTTTGGTGTTTTTTTTCCAATTCTATTGCAGTAAATCAATTTTTAAAAAGTATGAAATTAATCTCCATTAAATTATCTCGACAATAGTATGCAAAATATCTTGATTCCGTGAACTAACAAGGCTATAATAATAAAAATAGCCGCCAAAATGAGGCGAAAAATTTTTTTTTGATAGTAAAGCACTCTCTGATGCTTCGCATCATGAGTCGTGCAATTAACACTATTTAACAAAAAAATTTAAACGAATTTTTTTCATGAATTTTTTATTTGTATTAATCGAAGTAATCACCCATGCAATCAATGCATCTTTGCCATCGCAGTGGCAGTTTATTGATGCCCTTCTTAAAGAAATCAGCTGGACGGGAGGCAACAAATTCTTCAAAGGCATTTTGTACTGCCTCTCGGGTATTAAATTTTTTTCCCGCCAAGAAGTTATCCAAATTCTGGAAAAAGTAGTAGTCTGTAGGCGCAAGGTCTGGTGAGTAGGGCGGATGACGGAGAGCTTCCAACCCCAGTTCTTGCAACTTGGAGACCGTCTGCTGTGCAGTATGAGGTCGCGCGTTGTCGTGCAGGAGCAGCGGAGACGAGCGATTGACCAATGCTGGTTGGAGATGCGCCAGCTTCTCCATCATTGTGTTCAGTTCTTCACAGTACACATCTGCAGTAATGCTCACCCCGTTTGGTAAGAAGCTGTGATGAATCACACCGGCGCTAGACCACCAAACAGTGACCATCACTTTTCTAGGGGTAAGTTTTCGTTTAGGGCATTGTTTAGGTGCTGAACCAGGATCCAACCAACTTGCTGAGCGCTTACGGTTATCAAACAGAATCCATTTTTCATCGCAGGTAACAATGCGGTTCAAAATTCCTTCATTTGTGTGTCTGTTGAGCAGTGCAAGGCACGTCTCGACGCGTACGTCGCGCTGGCGATCATTGAGTTCGTGGGGCACCCATTTGTCAAGCTTTTTTACCTTGCCAATTTGACGCAAATGGACCAATATTGTTTTGACGCTAACGTCGAAAGCTGCTGCTAATTCAGCCGTAGATTGTGTATCATCAGCTTCCACAATCGCCTTTAATTCGTCATTGTCGACCAAAGTCTTCGGACGACCGCGAGGTTCATTTTTCAGGTCGAAATTTCCAGAACGGAAGCGAGCAAACCAATAACAGGTGGTGCGTTGGTTTGTAGTGTTAGCTCCGTAAACGTCGTTGATGTTGCGTGCCGCTTGTGCCGCGTTGCTGCCACGACGGTACTCATATTCCATAATTACTCGAATTTTTAACGTATCCATGATGACGAAAAAGATTGAAATGCGATGAAAATGTAACACTAATCAATAAAGAAATGACTACTTTTAGAAAAAAAAAACCATGTTTTTAAAATAAAATTAATTTGAAATTAGAATTCTTAGCCAAACAAAAATAATTTTGATTTGAAATGGCCAGTACTGCAGAACGGCAATTTCATAGGTAAAGACCTAATATAAACAAAGTAAAGCAGTGTACCAACCGCAGAGCACACGGTATGCCCAAAGTTACGCTGTCAAAGGAAAAATTTAAACTCCCTCAAAGCGTTGTCACATTTTTCAATTTGTCAAAGCTGAATTATGGAGGCGCCTATCTGGTTCACATGACACAGTGTAAAATGTTTGTGGCCTGATAACAGACGCGTTTGAAAAAGTTGAGGCGCTGGGGGAATATTTGAAGAAGTTTTGGCTTTATGTTGTGTAGACTGTGGTAAAGCGTGCTTCATTCCAGTTTTTGAATGAATCGCGATTGTGCTGCTTCATATTCCCGTTCTCCCGCAGCTTGCCCGTAGCCTATGTGTGTGGGTTCCTTAACCAGATAGTACAGGCCGGGCGGTGGCGTTAGTTTGAAAAAGTATCTCATACCGGCTGAAAATCATTACAATAATATTAGGTTGGGGAAAAAGTCTTTTCGCATTATAGTATGTATGAACTTGTAATAAAATCTCTTTGGATCTGCCTGGTTTTGGTATCATTGAAAGTTTAAATTTTAAAGAACATAATTCCAAATTCAAATTAGGAAAATGTGTGATTTTCATTTGTTTTTCGTACTGTCAAGATCAGTGAATCTAATGAAGAAATTCGATACATTTTAAAATATTACTACAAAAAAGGTAAAAATGAATCGCAAGCCGCAAAAATTTTTTGCGATGTTTATGGAACTAGTGCAGTGTCTATGAGAGTAGCACAAATTTGGTTTAAGCGTTTTCAATCCGGAAATTTTGATGTCAAAGATGCACGTCGCTCTGGTCGCCCCCTATTACGGATAAAATGGATGCCATTTTTGAAAAAGTGGAGCAAGATCGTATCAGTAGTTACGACGTGGCTGAAGAACTGGGAATTGACCACAAAACAGTTTTGGCACATTTGAAAAAAACTGGGTACACAAAAAAGCTCGATATTTGGGTACCTCACGAGTACACTGAAAGAAACCTAATGAACCGTGTACTCATTTGTGATTCTTTATTACGACGTAATGAAACTGAACCATTTTTGAAGAAGCTGATAACTGGTGATAAAAAGTGGATCACGTACGACAAGAACGTGCGAAAAAGGTCGTGGTCAAAGGCCAGTCAAGCTTCACAGACTGTGGCGAAACCTGGGTTAACTCGCAACAAGGTGATGCTGTGTGTGTGGCGGGATTGGAAAGGCATTATTCATTATGAGCTGTAACCACCAGGCAGGACCATCGATTCTGAACTCTACTGCCAACAACTGATGAGATTAAAGCAAGAAGTTGAGAGAAAGCGGCCGGAATTAATCAACAGAAGGGGTATGGTTTTTCATCATGATAACGCTAGACCTCACACGTCTTTAGCCACTCAGCAAAAATTAAGAGAGTATGGCTGGGAGGTGTTATTGCATCCGCCATATAGTCCTGACCTTGCGCCTTCAGATTTCCACCTGTTTCGGTCTCTTCAGAATTCTTTAGGCAGTGTCAGGTTAACATCACGAGAGGACTGCCAAAACCACTTGTCGCGGTATTTTGATCAGAAGTCCCAAAATTTCTATAGCAATGGGATCATGTCCCTACCTACAAGATGGCAAAAAGTTATGGAACAAAATGGTACCTACATACTTTAGTTAAATGTAAATAAACTATAATAAAAAATGTTTTGAATTTTCTTAAAAAATGCGAAGAAACTTTTTCCCCAACCTATTAGTTTGCCCTTAGTGCATAGGATACGTGAGCGTCGTCAGTTCCTCCAGTAATGGGAGAGTTCAAAGTTAAAACATGTCAAAAATGAAAAAAAAAAACTTAAAAAAAAGTAATATTTTCCCCACCAAAACCATATGGGACGATTTTTGGGATCATCTTCAACAAAAAAGAAGTGAGGGTGTACGGCTTTCACCATACGCCTTTTACTGATTGATAGGATTTGATTGATATCAAATAAAACTATGTATTTCACTTAATACGTGTATTGAGTCCACGACCTTAACTAATGATAAATGAGGTTTTGCTATGACGCGGTCCGAATGTGAACTGAACTTATGTAAAATGACTTTAAAATAATTATAATTCAATTTTGATGAGAGTGCAATTCTGCAATGTGCGGTCGCACCGTACATACTCCCGGCGCGAGATGTCTGATGCTGACGACGCTAAGAGATGCTGGTGTTAGTATAATCTGATGATACAAGGCGATAGAACAATTTTACTTATGTTGCTAAATTGTTAGATGATGTTTTAAAACTACGAGTACATTTTTTCATAACTGGTGAAGTTGCTCTATCAGTTACGAAAGCACTTGAATTGTTTTCTACTATCGCGCACTGGTCATTACGAAACACTTCACTCGCGCACTGTACACTTTGATTTGGTACACCACTAACACTGGCTCGGTAGTGTACGGAGGGTTGGCCAGGTGTAGGCTCCAGGCGCATGGTGCGGTGCCTTCGCCAGCGTATGCACATGAACACGGCGAAGGCTAGCCCTGCCGCCCCTACGACGTAGATGGCCACGTACTGGTGTATATCGTGAATCGACACACCGTCGGGGATGGTTACCTGGTCCGAGGCTGCTTTCATCTGTTCTATTTGCTCGGAAATGCTTTGTAATGATGACTGATAATTTTCTTCTTTGTCCTCGTAGTTTGGTACTGATAAATTGATAATGTTATTGACGGGAGCGATCTCTACGGCAATAACATCGGGCTTAACTTTCATTTCGATCGTTTGTTGTTTGTGTGACGTAATGATGAAGGTCTCACCCTTGATGACACAGTTGTTTCCAAGCGCGATAACATTGACTCCGGTCACCTGTTCAGTGGTAACTCGATCCCCACATATGATTCTCAGAGTGCATTGTCCGCAACATGTAATTATGAATGTATTTATTACGTTTAGTTCTGTCCAGGTTGTTTTGCATGTTGCGCTGACAGTTGTACAGGCATCTCCTTGATTTTTTATGCAAAAGTTGTTGTCGGTGTCTCGTTGATAGATTGGTTTTTGCAGCTGGCATAGGTTTGTATTAGTATTCAACCGTATGCATTTTTGAAGTTCATTTGCTGAAATGGGTAAGTATGTATCTTTTTGATGTTGGTTCCTTCTCTGCGATGATAGTAGGAAGCCACGAAGGACCCTTCCACCACAGGGCGTGCTCCTCAAGCTGATTCACATTCAAGCCTCGACTGGCACAATCAGCTGGATTGTCAGATGATTTAACGTAGTGCCAGCAATTGGCAGGCATGATAGTAGTTATCTGACGTACACGATTGGCTACAAATGTTTTCCACCTTGTTGATTCACCATTTAGCTAGCCTAATACAATCATTGAGTCAGCCCATCCGTAAGTGCTTAGGTTGTAATTTGATAGACTTTGCTGAACTTTTGCCATTAGTTTTGATAGTAAAAGAGCTCCTGATAGCTCTAATCTTGGCAATGGTACTGATTTGCTGGCCGGAACAAGTCTAGTTTTTCCAACTAGCAGAGTTGGTTTTGACTGCTCATACCCTTTGGTCCGACAGTATATTACGCACGCGTATGCTTTCTGTGACGCGTCGCAAAAACCATGTAATTCAATATGGTCCCGTGCTCTTGTGCTTATCCAACGCGGCACTTGTAATTGATTTACACGATTAATGTTGTTTTTAATGTCCATCCATTCGTTAAGTATGTCTTCGGGCAAGGGATCGTCCCAGTTGAGGTTGCGCAGCCATACTTATTGAAAAATGATTTTAAGCTTTGTGGACAGAGGTGACAGCCATCCCAAGGGGTCAAATAACTTTGAGATATCGGATAGCAATGTTCTTTTAGTCACTGTTGTATTTGATAGTTGGATTTTCATTTCAAATCGGAAAGTGTCTTCCTTGGGGTCCCAGATGAGACCTAAGGTCTTTGTTTGTTCTGATTGCTTGAAATTGAAACTATCTGAGTGTTTTTCTCGGTTGGTATGTGATCTAATAACTCAGGTACATTTGATTTCCATTTCCTGAGGTTGAAGCCTCCCGAACTCAAAAGTTTGATTAAGTCTCTTGTTAGTTCTTGTGCTGATTCTGTTGAATGCGATCCGTGCAATAAATCATCTACGTAAAACGAGTTTTCTAGTACTTCTGACGCTAAACTGTTCGCGTAATTGTGTTTTTCGTGCAAGTTGCTTCAACGTCATTAATGATAGATATGGTGCGGCCTTGGTGCCATAGGTTACTGTGAGTAGTTCTATATCTGTTGTGTATGCAAATTTGTATTGTCTCCATTTAAGAATCAGAGACAAAAGGTCTTGCTGTAAGTTTGGTCCAGCTTCCATAACGTCATTAAGGCTGTAGCCTGTTGACGTCTTAGCCGATGCGTTGAACACCACTCTCAATTTGGTAGTGGTTGAGTCGGGACGCAGTACGCTATGATGGGTCAAAAAACAATCTGACTTTAAATTGTTTCTTGAGATTTTCATGTGACCTAATTCTTGATATTCGGTCAGAAATTGTTGATAATCTTCTTGGATGTTGGGATGTTGCTTATGCTTCCTTTCTAGTGATTTAAATTGGGCTACAGCTTTTGGTTTCGAAGTTCCCAACATCTCTGCAAAATTTTGTTTCAGAGGTAATCTTACTTGATATCGACCATCCTCTTGCCGTATTGTAGTTTCCTGATAGTAGTCAATTGTTTGCTGATCTCCTGATGACAGTGACGTTTTGTCTGAGATGTCTTCTATTTCCCAGAATTGCTGAATCTCGTCCAGGTTATGTAAGATGACGTTACACTGAAACGATTGTATGATATATCCGTTTAATATCCAGCCTACTCGTGTATTCTGTGCAGATGCAGACTCCTCAGTGTCTCTACATACCCCTTCCAATAATAATTTTGAGTAAACACTGCGCCAAGAAGTAAGTCAACTGGTCGACTGATGTTGAAATCTCAGTCTGCTAATGTGATATTGTCCAGAAATGACCATGTTGGTGTTTTGAACGTGCGATTAGGTAATTTTTTGATTAATTTGTTCATGATATAAGCGTTTACTTCAAACTCAAAGTTATTATTAACTGATGCACACTTGATATTTATTACCCCTTTGCAGGTACTTTCCTTTTCACCTATACTCCAGATTACGCCTGAGCTTTTTTTGCGTGATATACCCAAAGTTTGTGCTGCGCTTTCACTGATTAGAGACATTTGTGAGCCTTGATCTAATAGTGCTTGTAATGTCTGAAATGATCCATCCTCTGCTTGGACCTTAATTAGTGCAGTGGGTAAAAGTACATCTGGCATGTCTTGCTGTAGTGACGCGTGCGAGTTTCCACGTGACAGCTGCGGCGTTTCGGATTTCGAGGCATGTGTCGTATTGTCGCTTGCTCTTGCTGTGCTAGCAACTGATGTCCGGTTTAATTGTGTGAACGCTGCATGAAGGAGTGTGTTGTGACTTCCATTGCATTCGCGACACCGTTTACTTGAAATGCAAGCCTTACCATTATGGCAATAAAGGCAATTTTGACATATATCGTGTTTTGACAAAGTTTTGCGTCTACTTTGCGGTGTCATGTCGAGGAATTGCTGACAATAATAAATGCGATGTTCATTTGTCTTGCAAATTGGGCACTTATAAAATATTTTCGTCGAATTGGTGTTTTTGCTGTTTGTCGATTGCGAAACGATTTCACCATTCGTAGTGGTTATCCTTTGCGAATTATAATTTGGTCTTGATGTTTTTCCAGAAAATTGCTTGTTTGATTTGTATGATTGATTGTCTTGTTTCCTCCCTGCAGACTCCATTGCTGTAAATTTGCCTTCTAAGAAAGATAGGAATTCTTGTAGATTAGGCACTGCCCTGGGTTCTTTGATCGATGCCACGTAGTCGTCATAAGTTTCTGAATCCAATTTTGGAGACAATAGATGTATGAGTAAAGTATCCCAGGGACTAACGTCTGCCCCTAAGTTCTTGATAGCATTTAAACTCTCGACGGTGGTGTCATGCAGACTCTTGATGTGATTGATAGTTGCCTGCTGCGCCGCCGGGATGTTTGTTAATGTGGCTAAATGAGAACTACAAATTAAGTTGAGATTATTGTACTGATGATTTAGAATCTCCCAACTAATGTTGTAATTATCCGATGATATTTACAGATGTTGAATTAGTTTTTCTGGTTCTCCCCTCAACTTGTTTTTTAGGTACTGCATCTTTTGCGCGTTAGACAGAGAATAGTTAGCGTGGATTGTTTCTGTAAATAAGTCCTTGAAAGACGTCCATTGTTGATAGGATCCACTAAAATTTGGAATGTCCAATTTCGGTGTTGAGTTTACTTTGTGGGCCACAGACCATAACTTGCTATTTATTGCCTTTTTTTAAGTTATTGTAGATTTTCTCCTGCTTGGAATACGCTTGTTCATAATGTTCATCCGTGCTTTCCAGTTCTCCATCCAGTTCCCAATGCAATGTATCAATTACAGACCATCTTACTTACAACGTCTTCAGTGCATCTTCCATTTCCCACTTCTCGGATATTTCGTCTAAATTCAGATTTGCTATTGTTCGCTGAAATGCTCTAATGTTGCTTGATTGTTTTTTTGAACATATCATCCGTCTTGCTGGATGTTCCTCTTGATAATAATTTTGGAGACGAATTTTCTGCTGCTTCTTCATCTCGCATGCTTGTTAGAGACGTGCCTAATGGTTGGCCTGCTGGCTGTTGAGGGTTGCTCTCCAACTCCGAAAATACTGATTGCCCTGCTTTCATCAGTACTTGCTGTTGATTGATTAATGCTTTAACCGACCTGTACAACTCTGCTGCCCGCTCATATTCGTTGCTTATAAAATACGGGTGAGACCGGCTCTGCTCAGTACTAAGTCGATCATGATTATATTGGAAGTCAGCCAAATACGCCTCCAACGTTTCTAAACGTTTTTTAAAGTAATCACCCACCTTACGACTCGAACTATCCTTCTTGAGGTTGGAGGCTAGCTTGTTTATAGCCTCGTAAATATCGGCTTGGTTCGCGTGAATAGCTTCCATGATGATGAAGGAAGTTTTTCACGGAGTGATAACTAAAACGATCTTACTTGTATTTGCTGCTTAACTCTTGAATTCTTGACTCCCCCGTTGATGCTCCTTTCTTGTTAATAGCACTGCACGGTTTTAGAGTCAAATATTTCACTGATAGACCCTGATAGGTTTTGATAGTCACTGATAGCAATGCTCGAAGGACCAAAAAGATGTACGGCTTTCACCATACGCCTTTTACTGATTGTTAGTATTTGATTGATATCGAATAAAACTATGTATTTCACTTAATACGTGTATTGAGTCCACGACCTTAACTAATGATAAACGAGGTGTTGTTATCACGCGGTCCGAATGTGAACTGAACTTATGGAAAATGACTTTAAAATAATTATAATTCAATTTTGATGAGAGTGCAATTCTGCAATGTGCGGTCGCACCGTACAGAGGGGAATATGTCCATTGCGTTATTAATGAACATGCTTTTGCATGGCACATCAGAGCTAAATTCGGAACTATGGGTTTTAGGGCAACGTGGTCAAAGGAATGATGGTCTCAATTTTGATGGAAAATTAAACAGGACTTTTTAAATAAAATGAAATTCATTTAATTCAGGTAAAACCTACTTATATATAGGTATAAATAAAAATGGAATGCGGTTCGTTGGTAAGCGCATCACTTGAGAACGGTTGGACCGATTTGGCTATTTTGCATTTTATTATGTTCTTAGTAGTCCGAATTAGGATTAATTAATAAGAATGTCAAAATCATCATATCAATTAAACAATTCATTAATACATGCCGTAGACCAAATAGAATAAATAGACCTTATAGTTCTATTTATTTATTTAATATTTGTAAATTAATATAATATTTATTTAATAGGTCGGGGAAAAAGTTCTTTCGTATTTTATTTACAAATTCAAGACTAAGAGCACGGTATTTTACTATGGGGACGGGCTGCAGACGTCGAGTCTATTTTTATTCTGCAGAAAAGAGCCATCCGAGCCATATATGGCCTCCGCAGGCGCGACTCTCTAAGGGAACGGTTTAAAGATATTAACATCATGACGGTACCTTGTCAATATATCTATGAAAACATCATGTACGTAAGGAAAAATCTACATCTTTTTAGTAAAAGAGGTGAAAGACACAATTATATCACTAGAAATAGGGATCAATTAGTTCAACCAGGTTTCAGGCCGGCTAAAGTAGACTCATCTTTCATGGGGTACTGTTTAAAATGTTACAATAAAATACCTCCCCATATTCTTCAACTGAATGAAAATAAATTCAAATCTTGTATAAAACGCACACTATGCAGCCAAGCATATTATAAGTTGGGGGATTACATCGCTGATAAAAATGCTTGGCTCAACGCTGGTCCTGCTCCACAAGGGCGCTTATAATAATTGATTAGCATTTGAAACTACTGTTGAAGCTGCTGAAGATTTTAAAAACTTATCTTTGCATTGTATAAATTCAATGTTTTAGTATTGTATAATTACATAGCACAGGTGTGAGTACTATGTACCTACTATAAAGCTACCATTTAATAGGTTTTTCTTTCATTGACTTTAATGTGCCCTGGCCGCTGAGAGTTTGTCATGCTCACTCTAATGTCTCGCTGGTGGTGGCGTGTGTGTTGGATCATTAAGTTCCCTTCAAAATGGTTGAGCTGAATGGTGCTGATCCATGCGTCATGTTCGTGAACGGGCGCCGTCAGTGGGGACTGGTCATTTCTTAGCTGCCACGGCTTATTTTAATTTAATTTAATATTTGAATTGCTTTTGTCTTTTTATTACGGACGCTTTTAACCTTCTGCATCGTTCTCACGTGATAATTTCAACATGAACGATGTAATCAATATTTTGTAACCATTTTTTGATTTAAAAGAGTGTCCATGGAGTTTCTTGCCCGTTCTTCTCCATAGGTATCTACTACGCTTTGGAATGGGTAACTAGCTTCATCTTTCTGACTGACCGACCCCTTGACAATTCAAAAGTGCCTGTAATTGGTTTATTTGAAATAAATGCTTTGAGTTTGAGTTTGAGTTTGGCAAACAAATATAAACCTTTTTTGTATACCCAGACTTTTTCAAATGGGTCAAAAAATCTGATATCCGTGGTCAAAACTGTTTTTTAGTCAACCCCTAACTCTTCAGCTAAGTCGTTAATAATGATATGCCGATCATGCTCCACTTTTTCAAAAATGCCATCGTATCTTTGAACCAACTTTGTGCTACTCTTACTGACACTGCGCTAAATTCATAAACGTCACATTTTTTTCGCGGCTTGTTTCGCGTTATTCCCTTTTTTCTAACAAAACTTCAAAATGTATCGAATTTCTTCACTTCATTTTGGCGGACAGAAAAATAATTGAAAAATGGCGGGAAATCGTTTTAACTTTTTTTTTTATGTCATCTATTTAATGGTATCAAAACAAGCCAGATAGAAACAGTACAGCCAAAGAGATTTTACTCAAACTCAAAGCATTTATTTCAATTAAAACCATTTACAGGCACTTTTGAATTGTTAAAGAGTCGGTCAGTTAGTCAGAAAGTTGAAGCTAGTTGCCCATTCCAAAACGTAGATCTCTATGGAGAAGAACGGGCAAGAAACTCCAAGGACACTCTTTTTAAATAAAGAGATATTAAAAAATCCTGGGTACATTAATTCTTGTTGCTTATTATGTGAGAACAATGTAAAAAAAAATATAAAATAATATATGTATTTTAAAAAATAAATAAAAATATAAGAATAATAAAAATAAGTCGTGGCAGTTAAGAGAGATGACCAGTCTCAACTGACGGCGCTCGTTCACGAACATGACGCGTGGATCAGCACCATCCAGCTCAACCATTTTGTAGGGAACCGAATGATCCAACACACGCGCCACCAACAGTGGGACATTTAAGTGAGCATGACATAGTCTCAACTGCCATGCTTTCAAGTCAACATACATAATAATGATATAATAAACGAATCCATGGTACTCACATTTACAAAGTTGAAAAAATGCTTCTAAATTATACAAAACTATACTTTGCTATGTATTTGAGCGATGAATAAAATTTTACTACCAAAAAGAAAAGACAACTTTATATCTTTAAAATACGAAAAAACTTTTTCCCCGACCTATTATAATGTTTATGTCTATATCTATCTTTATTTTACAGTTAATTAAAACGGTACTACACCAATTACATTAATTAACATAGAAACTCATGAAAGGTACATACATAATCTACAAAATCAACATGGAACAGTGTACACCTTTGCATGCTTTTTCTCACAGAACACCAGGATGGGCAATTTGACTAATTAACGTGCAAAGTGAAAAACAGCTGACCGGAATGCGAAGAGATTGTGAATAAACAAAAAAAAATACATTTTTACAAAGAGAAAACCAGCGACTTCCAAATAAACACTACAAAATGAAAAATTACTTTAAAAAAAAAAGCAATACCAAGTGAATAATTACTTAATTTCGGTGGCTAAATGATAACAACCGCACGTGAGGATCGAAGGTTAAAGCTTTCTGCGGTCAATTCTTGGATGGGTAAACATCCATTACATATCGAGAAACCTCCGTGCCTCGGAAAGCACGTTAAGCCGTTGATCCCGCCTGCCATTCGTAGATCTCTGACAGTTTTTACGGATAGTTAGAAGCCCGAACGTCTGACAACCAGTCTTACCAAGGTGTATCATGCACCCAGTAACTGGGTTGTGAAGGTCAGATAGGCATCCATGTAAAATACCTGTATTCAGCTTTGAAAAGGCTAGGATGATTGATTGAATTTCGGTAGTCAGTGTCTTTGGTTATGTATTTTCGTTATTTGCCACTTTGTTGTGTTTTTTTTGAAAAATTCTTTTATCTCCCGCCGATTCCTTTCTCCGTTTTTATACAACAAAATATTATTTAATTTTAGCGAGCAATGTACCCGTGAAACATGCACAGTGAATACAGGAAGGTTGTCGAAAAGGAAATAATAATAAAACATCAACAGGCGCTTTTGAAAAATTATTACAGAAATTATATACAGCGAACCGTGTGAAACTGATGGTACGAGTATTCGCCCTTGCACCGTTGAAACTAACTTTTATGTAAAATGGTAGTGTGGTATTTAAAGGACTTCTATTTTTGAAGGAAGGTGACCCATAATTAATTAAAATAGAAAAAGAAACACTGAGTAGGTTTTTGTGGTATTTTTATGTAGGTAATTATTATGTTAATATAAAATTGTTACTGACTGCAAGCGGGACTGTGGAGCGTGAGGTCTTGGGTTTAATTCCCAGGTCGGGCAAAGTGTAATTGTGTTTTCGTCAGAAATTTCTCTGTAGCTGCCCGGAGTCTGGATTTATGCCCGGTTATAGCCAAAGGTTCGCCCCCTATTATGTGGGAGGACTTACAGCAAACTGGCGAAATGAAAAAAAAAAGGTAGGTAGGTACTATAGGTACCGTCAAACGGGGTGAATAGAGATGCAGGAGTGAATTGGCACGAAACTTTAAAAAGGATTTTAACATTGAAATAATATAGTTTGTTGCCAAAAAGGAATCTAATGTATTAACTGTATTATAATTAACGATTAATCGCTATTGTTGGCAACACACTATATTATTTCAGTGTTATTTTTTTTTTATGTTTCGTTTCGAATCGCCCTGAATTCCTATTCAATCCGTTTGACGGTATACTTCTGCATAATCCATCGCGGAAAACAGATGTGATTTTATGTTTAATAAAAAATTAATATAATCAAACATTAGTTTTCTATTCATTAGTTTAGTATTTATCTTACTAAACGCAATTTGCAACGAAGGATATTCATATACCCTGCCAATTTGTCAGTTATGATAGCCAAGATCGGGTTGCGGCCTTGCGGGTCTCGGTCCTAATGTATCAATATAATTTTGCCAGTTTCTCAATCAGTATTTCAATTAATCTAAGATACTTGGGTATTATATACTTGGTTGCCAGTCTTACTAAGGGGTATCATGTTACCCAGTAACTGGGTTGTGAAGGTCAGATAGGCAGTCGCTCCAAAATACTGGTATTTAGTTGCATCTGGTAAGATTGGAAGACAACCCCAACATTGCTCGGACAAGGCTAGGTAGAAGAGACTTGGTTATTATCGAAGAAAGAATGACAAGAACACCTGCACTGGTCTAAAATCAAGAAGAAGTATTGGCAAAAATTTCTTAAACGCTGTACGGTAACCTTGTGATATAGCTCGTTCCTAACACGTTTGAGAAAAAGCTACTGCCCAGGAGTGGGAAAATGATTATCAACATGCATTACTCAAATTACTTCTTGCACATCGTACAGTATCCTTCTAATTAAAGTCATAAGATATATGACAAACCACATAACTCACACGAGACACACGTCCGACAATAACAAGCAAGGCGGTTATCTTGAGAAATATCGCAAACTCGTGCGACGGACCCGGACCGTAAGATGTAGATAATACTGGATCTAATTGAAATAGCCGGATGAGGGTAGATGTAGCGTTGGATTACCGCCCTTTTTACCAGTCCAACGATTCGAGACATCATTATATTTGTGTTAGGTATTTATTTTCTAGGAAATATACGAAAGGTAATTGCTGATGTAGTTACGGACACATGAGATTTTTTTGTCCTTGTCTTTGGAATGGCAACACATTTGTGATAGCTCTGTCATTACAGATGTCCTAAAGGAGGTGGTGACCACTTACTATCAAGCCAGCCAGCATATTATGGACTGAAAGGCTTATCCCAGGCTGCGCCACAGCACCCTGTCCCTAACCTTCCGCATCCAGTCCGTCCCAGCCACCTTCATAAGGTAGTCAGTCCATCTAGCTGGGGGGCGTCCCACACTTCGCTTGCTGATACGCGGTCTCCACTCCAAGACTCGTCTACTCCACCAGCCACCACTCCTTCGACAAACATGGCCAGGCCACTGCCACTTCAGCTTCGTGGTTCTTCTTGGTTTAGCTTTACGCCATCCAATAAAATTTTCAAAATATATAATTTTCTTTGGTATAATTAATGTTAAAGTCACCTTTGCATATGACCTGATTGTCGGAGTAGAAAAAAATGTACTGCGTGCTTACAAGGACCTCGTTTATTTTGTGCATGTTTCGTTGAAGAAAGCTATGAATATTTAATTCAAGAACGTCTTTATAAAAACCTTTACACATGGCAACATAACACTGAAGTTTTTAAAACTGCAGATTTTTTAGCTACATACTTACGTTCAATAAGTAAGATTTTTTAAGAAGGTACCTATGTACCTACTAGCAAAAAGATTCTGCAAACACATTATTAGGTACCTTCTAATTAACTTTATGTTGCTTGCCTTTTAACTAAACCAGTCGATCTTTCATGCAATTTCCCCCTCAGGGTACACATATTCAAAATTAGTCTTCCGTTTCATTTATAATTTCCCGGAGTCAAGTTCTAAATAATCCCATCATGCGTTTTTGCTTTGCCGGTAGATAATTTTAATGCGAAGCAAGAAAGTTTACATCTTTAATATTATTTTCATTGACGTGGAAATTTTCGTAATGTAGTGTAAATTAGAAGAGGTACGCGATTAATTTTGAAGGTAATGAGGTGTTGATTATTAATGTTTTGAAGCAGTGTTTAATTATAGGAGAGATAATGAACTTCGTGTCTTAATTTATTATTTATTATTATTAATATTTTGATTATTGTAAATGGCCTAAGTTAGGTAAGTCGTATTAAGATTCGTAGTTAAGTTGAGGTCTTCGGGGTAGAGTAACTTTTTATCGGGAAAAATATGTATGTCGTGACATACATGTTTTTCCCGATAAAAAGTATATGATAATGGTCCTATGATATTATAATATCATAGGACCATTTCTTTGTCACTACACACTACACCTGTGCTCAGCATTATAAAGCCAAGTCCATGGAACCTAAATAAAATATTTTAATTATAGTGTGGGGCGGGAGAACGAAATGGAAGGTAGTATTATTTATGACGGAGAAGGTATGTGTCTCTCGTTATCATCAGCCATATTTTAACTACTGTGGGGCGTACTGTGGGAAATGTTGGTTATTGCGGAATAGAAAAACCGTTTGCAGTTCAAATCAAAATATAATTTACGATCAAATTAATCACACTACCGAATCACACACTGTATGTACACGACATAACTATACGGAACGCGCGACAGTTTCTAAATGTGTTCACTGCTACAAACTCTGCTTTTACTCTGGTCAAGTGTTATGTTACAAATACTATTGAGCGCCGCCTGGTGGCGCTGGCGTCCCGATTAGTCAAAGCTAAACTATAATGGGAGCACTGGTGCTGAAATGTAATACAAAAAATAAAGTGCATGTCTGGGTTCGAACTCACGACCTACAACTCGTAAGTTGGGGCCGATACCACTGGGCCTCTACTGCACTAAGTATACACAAACATGACCTAAATCATCCAACCCGCTACCGCTCCCCAATCAGGCCACCTCTGACGGTCAGTAATTAGTGGTCGCTACAAAACTTCCGAGTCATTAGATCGGGCCCGTGCTAATTGCTCGCGGATCGCCCCTCGCTTTGTACCCAATTAGTTCGCCACCTAATAGTTGGTAACACTCCGTCACTGCGTTTGGTAATGCCACGTCAGATGTGTTTCTTATCTGTAAAGGATTTAGGGTTAATAGTAGGTAGGGATGTAGGGGGCGTTTTGGGTACTTATGTAGGGAAACGAATGAGGAAATGTAAGCAGACTACTTTTTAGTTTACAATTAGTTATGACGTCATAGATGAATAGGTAGAATATGCTTTATTGCATACCAAAATTACATTGTTAACCTACAGTAGTGGCATAATGTAGTATGATTAGGTTTGGATATAATCAAGAATTTACTTTTGTTTAAAGATATTTAAGATTTTCTTCTAGAAGCTTTTATTATGCTAGCTTTAATTAATATTATGTATACGAAGGTAAGTTTGTTTTTTTGTTACGCTTTCACGATAAAATGGCTGACCAGATTTGGATGAAATTTGGCAAACACATAGACGATGACCTGGATAAGGACATAGGCTACTTTTCATCCTGGATTGCAGATGAAATCGCGGGCAACAGCTAGTTTACTATCAAAATATTATATTTCACATAAACCTACATGGGCACTAATGACACGTCAGTACCTAGGAACACGGTTCCAATTGGTCGTTTCCTATGGAGAAGAGCTGGCAAGAAACTCCACGGTTACTCTTTTAACAATAAGGGTATTTTACAATGTTTACAAATTACATTGTTAATAGGTATGAGAGGACAGTGTAGGCCGGTCAATAAGTAACAGGTACTCAACAAAATAGAAAAAGGTCTATACTTTATAGATATACAAAATAGAAAAAGATTACTATAATCAACAAATACCAATTCAATACGCAAGTATTTCGCAAAACACTTAGTCTTCTTGAACTGGGCCACTACAGGAACACTAGATTTCTTTCTAATTTAATCACTACATAACATATTTCCTGATTAACTTTAGGTACTAATTACCAAATTCAAGAATACCATTTCCAACAAATTACGGGAACCATTACAGCAACACAATCAGTGGGCGTTCCATTTTTAGCGATAAAGATATCCCATTCACGTTGCCGGCCCATTAGTTGTTTGTTTAGTAAGATTTGTGGGGTACTAGCCGAGCGGCGTGAATAGGACAGGGTCACGACTGGCGCCGAGGCGACGGCGATGCGATGTTTGACTAGGATTATAGAATTATGGATAAGCATTAGGATGGACAGAGTTAGCTGATGCCATTAACACAAAATCCACTTTTCCCACATCCACTTTAAGGCAATATTGCACTTGAATTGTCATCTCTATGTCATAATTTGTATAAAAGAATATCATAATAAATGTATGTATATCAGGAAATACTCCGTAACAAAATCCACCGGGTGACCTATTTTTTACGACGCATATCATTATATTCTTCTGACTGAGTGATTCAATCCTTTTGGAAATATCAATCCAATACGTCGACTGGATTAATAACCCAGTCATATATTTTCACTGAACCACAATTATTTTCACAACATATGAAATGGTCGGAATTATATTTTAAGGAAATCTCAGTGAACTATGAATTCTTATCCAGTTCAGTCACATTCCGTGTAGCGTCAAACGTTCGACGGCGTAGCCAATGAGTGGCCTCGTAGCAACAGAGCGTCGTAGCAATAGAGCTGCACTGCTACGCCGTAGCGCTCGTAGCCGGCACTGCGTGTAATTTATAGACAGTCTTGTATCGGAAACGCCTCCGTGGTGCACCACTAATATATTGCTATCTAGGATAAAAGTAAAAAGAAATGGATGAACGTTTCTATGTAGGTATTGATGTACAATATGTAGACAGATATAAGAAAATATAAGCGCTCTGTGTTCAGTTCCTTTTTTTAATATTTTCCAACTCAAGATAAATTAACTCGTTTTACAAATTGATTTAACAAATCTTATCAAATATTGAATGTAAATCGTTTCAAATGAAGAATTGGTTTCCGAAACAGAGTTTCGTTAGTTGAAGAACCCGTTCCATCACTGCAGCCACAATGTTTTATTATCAAAACATTTTCCACCAACATACTTTACCAATTCTTCTAAAACTTATTCTATTTACCATACCCTTTCAAACGCCGGATGTACGTCAACACTTCAAAACTTCGAGGCCTCTTTAAAACTACAAACTATTTGGCCATCTCCGTCCTACTTTATGAAAAGGCCTCCATCCATAGACGTTGAAGATAAGGCTGCCACCACACGGCCGACCATTAATATCAATCACCGTGCGTCGTGTTCTCTCAATAGACTGTATAGCGTGATAACAGCCTAGAAAAGTCGCGTTGAAAGAAAGTTTGTAGGCGAAAATGTCGGGTCCGGACTTTGTCGGTTTTTGTGTTAATAGTGTGTTTGTAGCGTTTAGGATTTTTTTCTTTTTTGGGTCATGTTTCTGTAAATAAAAATATTTTTGGTTACTTAAATTGATTTTAAGGAAACAGCTGCTCTCAAGATATTGTAGTAGTTTTTGCGGTGTTTATCAACATCGCAAAAACTACTGTCCGTTTGTTCGCTATCTCTCGATAGCGAACAAAAGGACATAACATTCATTGGGTTTCTGAAAGTTCATTAATTTGGTTGCAGGCAAGAAAACACATCTGAATAAGCTTAAATTTGCCAGTATCTTCATTGATATTCGAAAATCGACAGACTTTTATTACATTTCGCCATTTCCTACTAAATAAAACATTAATATTAAACATTCGCGTAAACAATTTATTTGCAACGGCAGTAAAACAATAATTACAACTGAGTAATTAAATCAGGCGATGGCGGAACTCGTCAAAATTTACGATAACTCATAAATTGAATCGCGGAATTTAGTGCCATCTTATAATTCAGAGAGGTAGTGGCTCGTGAAGTGTCCCCTACCAGGGGAACTAGAGGAAAGTGCTTATTTATGTGGACTGGACTAGGAACATTAGAATAACTTACCGTTTTCCTAAGAAGTTTTAGAATTTAAGAACCATGTTTTCTCCACTATGTTAGAAAGGAGGAAATAAATCCTAAAGTAGTGGACGTATGCATTTTGCTGGCGTCTCAAAAACGTACATATTTTTTTGACATCTTATCTGCAGATCTTTCAAATTTTACTTGATTCGCATCCTATGTAGGTATGGGAGCTAGGTAAGCAATCGCTAGGTATTTATACCAAAGCAGATACTGATCTTGCTTGCTATGCTTCGTAGTGAGCTGCATCATGTGCTCTTTAAACTCCCATCCATATCACCCACTTTGCACGTCCTGACACATCTTTGCTTCACTCTAGTCAGATTCTAGAGACTGGTCACCCGTAACATAGATATTTTATACCTTTTTCGGCTACCAGTGTCTCACAAATGTTAAGTTTGTTTATTAAATAACTAGCGACCCGCCCCCGCTTCGCGTGGTCTTTACAACTTCACAAAACATCTAAATTACTTTTTTACATGTTAGTTTAATATTAATGTATTACAACCATTTAATAAATTCTCTAAATGATAGTGAAAACCGAATCAAAATCTATTGTGTAGTAAGAATAATGTAGTTACAGAGACACACGAAAAGCGACTTTAATTTATAATATGTATGTACATAGAATCACTTCCCATCCACCACAACATTTGTGATGAGAAAATAAATAAATAATAAATATTATAATTAATATTTACGGTTCCTTGACCACTAGTACGACTCGCAAGTCTCCGAATCGTATTTATGCGTCTGAGATCGCGCATCCACGTAACATAAATAACGTCGAATGGCACGATACTACAATTTATGCGCGCACCGCAACACTGCAGCGCGATCGGAAGCCGAACGAATTAACTGCACTTCTTATGTAAACTTGGGGTATTAGTTTACATATATCGTATGTAAACTTGGGGGGTATGTAAAATTTGTTGTTTGGTGTAAAATTAGGGTGGTTTAGGAAACAAGTCGTCTGAATTATGTTATCATGATTTTTAAACGAATTTATTGCTTTTCAGCGGATTTGAAAACTAAAGTACTCGTAGCATTACACTAAGTTTAGCCATTTGTGAATATATTTTAAATATTATATTTTAGTTACGAAATGATCTAATAGAAAATAAGGTATTTAGGGAACCAACTCTATTTGCCTTTATACAGAGTTGTGCGTCTGCTATGTAGCGAAGTTTTTGCAATCGTTTGTATTAAGGCGGAACCTTCAGGGTAGCCCGCGAAATTCAAAATTTGTTACGTTTTTTGTAATTTGCAGGTCACTGTCAGGTTGTATTTTGAATAGAATACGATTCGCGACCGTAACAAATATGGCTTTACAGAATTATAATCATTAGAATCAGCAATACATCTCTATAAGTTCATATTACCCTATTGAATTGCTATTTCATGAAATCATGAC
Organism: Griposia aprilina; assembly: GCA_916610205.1. NCBI lineage: Eukaryota > Metazoa > Arthropoda > Insecta > Lepidoptera > Noctuidae > Griposia > Griposia aprilina. The sequence continues at coordinate 19,968,358 of OU744288.1, forward strand.
ATTTGAGGGCAATTCTAACTTAAGGAGTTATATTGCTGATTCTAATAATTATAATTCTGTAAAGCCATATTTGATACGGTCGCGAATCATATTTAGATCACCATAAAACCTGATACTGACCTGCAAATTGCAAAAAACGTAAGAAAAGTTGAATTTCGCGGGCTACCTTGGCGCATCCCCCTTAATACTATTTAGTCACTCGTTTCATTTGATATAATTTTACACCATTGGGTTATGTCACTTGTTAAGATAAAATTTTGGTTCTGTCAATAATAAATATACAATAAACTTTCTAACATAAACTTTATAATCTTTTTCTAATACCCCTTCCTTGACAGTCCCATGACATTCCCCATACAACTTGGAATTACTTGGCTAAAGCAGGGCGCACCCCATACGGACATGAGTCTACTTTTGTTCACCCCATCGTGCCGTCAATACTTAATGATACTTTCCGGTGTCTTCACTTTCGATAGGACATCTTGATGTTTTTCGAATAATGCCATTTCCGTTGTTCCGATTTTGTTGCGACTTGCGTATAGAGGGGCAGTTTGTTTGGTAATATTGTGCCTTTGCGTACCTAAGTATCACTATACAGGGTCAAAGTAAATTAGGTAGCGAAACTCCGCAGTCATAATGGGTATCGTTATCTAAACACGATAAAATAAAAATAAAAAAGATTTGATGATTTTTTTATTGAGGTCAATGACCGCTGGTAATGTTTTTACTTGAAGTATGAGTTGAGAAAATCCATGTTTTTGTTTTTACGAGTATATCGTGTTTAGATATCCTTACTTATCAGTTATCACATATGTGAAGTTTACATAAAATAAACAAATTCATTAAACTGATATTTCAAATGAGTTGACGACCCCAAAACGAAGTCATCCATATTTTGATGACTTCGAAAAAAAAACTATATATATATATATAAAACAAACGAGAAATTATTATTTCTCGTTTGTTTTAGCATGTTTAGATATCGATACCCATTACGTCTGCGGAGTTGCGCTAGCTAATTTAATTTGACCCTGTATGCAAAGACATGTTCACCCTACAAAAACAAGTTTTAGTTTATATTAACTGTCAGAGGACTATTTTCTTATCAAATTATGATATGACTTCAAGTTTCCATTAATTATTATTATTAAAACCAAAATAATGGACAGACACGTGAGCGTGGCGCGTGAGGCGCGGATAAAGCTAATGCTACATTAATTCTTGAATAAATTTTAAAAGGTTAAACGTCTTAGCGTAACAAAAAATGCTCAATTTTCTAGAAGACATAGAATTAGCTAGTATTTTCATTCGTATTCCTACAATTTGTTATGGTCTTTTACATCTAGCAATAAATTGCAGTTCGTATTTTTTTCAGAAGCGAGCTTAATACAGCTCAACTTTTGTCAGAAATGCACCTTTTTACCAATTTTACCATGGTGCGTTAAAAAAATAATTTCAGGAAGTTGCTTCGCAGACATAACAACCTATGTATACTTAGGTATTTGTTTACCTACGTATTTGTTTTTACCTTAACATGTAAATTGTGTCTGTCAAACAAATTGATACGCGTCACGATGAAAGAGTCTCGCTAAAAGGTTGTCGCTCTCGGAAATGGGTGAACGGAGCTCAGAGAATGGGTATAAACGTGTGGAAAAAAATGTAGGCAAAGATTTTGTTTATGTTAGAGATTGATACATACAATAGGTTTAGTGTATTGTAAATGTTTATTGTGTTTTCCTTTTTAGGGTTCCGTACCCAAAGGGTAAAACGGGACCCTATTACTAAGACTCCGCTGTCCGTCCGTCTGTCTGTCCGTCTGTCACCAGGCTGTATCTCATGAACCGTGATAGTTAGACAGTTAAAATTTTCACATATGATGTATTTCTGTTGCCGCTATAACAACAAATACAAAAAAACAGAAAAAATAAAAAAAAATTAGTGGGCTCCCATACAACAAACGTGATTTATTTGCCGTTTTTTTTATAGATAATGATACGGAACCATTCGTGTGCGAGTCCGACTCGCACTTGGCCGGTTTTATTCATTTAGAAACTAACGATTCTACTATATTGTTGAAATCGATGTTTGCAGGCCTTTTTTTTTGGGTGGGAAATCATCAAACTTGTGCCGCTTTTTTCGTGTCAGACTTTTACTGACTAAAACCCACCCATGTTCCTTCAGTTGCCTGAAGAACACGTGTAGGTTTTAGTCTGTAAAAGTGTGTTTGCAATATGTAGACGTAACTTATTATTTAATTCTTTATTTTTATCTATTAAAAGGTTTATTAACCAACCATAAAATTGTGCCAACGAATAAAAAATCCGCAACAGCAATAAATATAACTGCCACAATCACATCGTTTTTAAACCAACAATACTCTGAAGCACTTCATAAGAAATCCTCAGACCACATTGTTTTCTCAGAAAACGTATTATCTGCTAACAAATAGCTTGAAGCTCTTGCGAACCGAGGGCTGCTCGTGATATTTCATTTTTCATCTCTCCAGTGATGTTTTTGTACCGCAAGAAAAGTGCAAATGACGCTTACCAAGATTTCCGGGAAAGCAGGTCGCGGTGACACTGCGACGTTAACAATGAGAGGTGGTTGTGTAGACCAGCGGTTTGTAGGAGAAGGATAGAAGAAACTTTTGGGTATTAACAAAAAAGGAACAAAGAGGAGAAAGAAATAAAATATGTTTATTTGACACACGTCATAAGTACACACAATCCACAGTCCACATCATTCGTTTATTTCAATTGCATTTTATTCTATTCTGATCTATTCAGTTGCGGTATTGTGATTTTTTTAGTGTATTACGAGTATAAGTTTTGCCTAAATTAATGTTTTTTTTATATACGGGGTCAAATTAAATTAGCTAGCGAAACTCCGCAGACATGATGAGTGTCGATAACTATCCATGATAAAATAAATAATAAATTAATTACATGATTTTTGTTGGGTCATCGACCGCAGTCAGTGTATTCACTTGAAACACCAGTTTAAAAAATTCTGTTTTTTTTTGTGTAACTTCGCAAACATGATTGGTATCTATATGTAAACACGATAAAAACATATTTTTTCAACTCATACTTCATGTAACAACAATACCAGCAGTCGTTGACCCCTAAAAACATCAAATATTTTTATTTTTCGCATCACGTCTGCGGAGTTTGACTAGCTAATTTCATTTGACCCTGTATATAAAGAAAACAAAAAATAAGCCCATGTGAAAGATTCCTGTTACAAACTACCTCTAGGAGAAGAGACTCTGGGCATGAGTGATTTAATAAATTATAAATGATTTTATTTCTGTAAGTATGTTTGTACAAATAATTTTACACGTCAATCATATTTTTTTAACTAGATGAGGTCGACGTTTTTTGTCTGTCTACTCTGAGAGGAAAGGCCGAAACAAACGAAGATGTTATAGTCTCTTTTAAATTTCAGACTTAATCCAGGTGTTGTCCGAGGTCATGAGGTTGTCATGGGAGTCATGACCCACCCCAAAACCATTCAAGCTGTCGAGAGCCTGAATAATCATTCTTGTCTTACTAACATAAAACTGTACTTGAGCCTTGGCGTAGAGGTATAAAAATATTAAGAACATAGGCAGACATGGGGACTGCCGACAGAAGTGAAAACTTGAAACTATAAATAAACAGTGGTTTTTTTCAAATTTTCAAATTAATTCCACCAGACATGACACCTGTCTGGTCGGAGTAGTCTCTATACTAGTATCAAAAACTAAAATTTCATAATTTTTAAATTAAAATTATTAACATTAGTCTGGTTTTTACACCAATCAGCACTACGAGCAACAAAAACCTCAACACATCATATTAATACTGTTAAAATTAGCATTTCGGTCACGCGAACCCGTAAGATTTTCCCCTACCAGATATCGTTCAACGTGCCAAAAGAAGATTTACTTCAAAAACCCTGTTACAAAATATAGAATCTAGAATGCAAGATCGAGCGAACCAATCTCGGGAATTTGAGCACCTTGCTCGTACGTAAGGTTCGGAAGGCTAAAGATTAAGCCTGATTCGAAAACCTAAACTGTTGTAAAAACGAGTTTAAGCTTTTTGTCATAACATAATAAACTAAACTAAGTTCTGTGTCTATACAGACAGACCATCCGACCGTTCTTTTGACCATTATACAATGGTCAAAAGAAAGTAGAACCTATTCAAGGTAGGGTGCGAAAATATCCGGGCTCGCTTCGCTCACTCTTGCATTCTACATCCTCTTGATTCTTGAAATTTTCTTCATAAGTCGACAAACCAACTAATACCTAGTTCTTTTGGAATGATCAAAAGAAAATCTAACCTATCCGAGAGTGTGCAAAAATTTCAAGCCCGCTTCGATCGCTCTTGCATTCTACATTCTCATAGTTGCTTGGGATTTCCTGCATGAGTCGATAATGTAACTCCTATTGTTGTTTGAAAACATAAAACAAAATCTAACCTAAACGAGGTGGGTTGTTAAAATTTTCGAGCTCGCTCTTACATTCTACATTCGCATAGTTGCTTAGGTTTACCTGCATGAGTCGACAATTTAACTCCTATTTCTGTTTCAATTGTTTGAAAATATAAAACTAAACCTAACCTAAACGAGGTGGATTGTTAAAGTTTTCGAGCTCGCTTCGCTTGCTCTGGTTACCTAATTTACCATTCTAATACCTACTATTCCGCAAAAAGTGCTATGACCAATTTGCGTGCATTATTCAATACTAGCTTTTGCCTGTGGCTTCACCCGCGTGGATGTCGGAAATCATCCCACGGGAACGTACAACCAGGATAAAAAGTATCCTACGTATTAATCCAGGCTTAAACTATCTGTGTTCCAAATTCCATCTAAATCCGTTCAATAGTTTTTGTGTGAAAGAGTAACAAATTTCAATCCATCCATCCTCACAAACTTTTACATTTATAATATTAGTAGGATATCCCCCTACCCCATGTAAAAGCTGCGCCCCTGAAGAGCATAAGTAATGTGAAGCTGAAGATGTACACGAACATCACGCCTTTAATCTCCGAAAGATTAGGCAGTGGTGTACCTACTTAAAGTACACCAACATTTCGACAGTTATATTTAAGTCCTATGTTATAGGGTGCGAACCTACTGCCATCAACTGGGTACAAATTCAGACTACATGCTGCTTCAGAGAAATTACTGATGGAACAACCCAATAACACTTTATCCGACCTAGGGATCGAACCCAGGATCTCAGGATCATGCTTATCAGTAGCGATTGCGACCACTAGACCAACGAGATGTACTTCCCTAAAAATATTCGTCGGCACCCATGGTCACCCCCCCCAAGATCTTGGGCTGCGGCCGCGCCTGACATAATCTTGGTCAGATCATATCAAGACCATGTAGTTTGGATTCTGAAGTCATCTTTGAGGAAAGAACCAAACAGATTTAATGGACTTGTCCAGTCAGTGCACGCATTGGTCAGTAATCGTGCAGCTCAACTCAGAACTTCAGGAGCTCAACAATTTTGTTGACATCTGATGAATGTGAAATAACTTTAACATTTTAGCATCTCGTCCGCTTGACAGTCGTTTATTCATTCTAAGCTTAAGTAAAAGAGTCAACTGTGAAACATTAAGGGGGATCCTTAGCTGTAGCCTGCCAAATTAAAATTTTCTTTAGTTTCTTGCAAATTGCAGCTCTGTTTTACGTCGTATGCTCATCAAAATGCGATCCGCGACTGTAAGAATGATATATTTGTCGGAAATACGTTGAATCAATCGTTTGACTTGACTAATCGGGACGCCGGTGCCACCAGGTGGCGCTGGACAGAGTCTATAACGCTAACGCATGACCAGAGTTAAAGCGGAGTTTGTTGTTGGCGGTTATGCAGTGAAAACGTTTAGAAACTGTCGCGCGTTCCGTATAGTTGTGTCGTGTACCTACAGTGTGTGATTCGTTAGTGTGATTAATTTGATCGTACATTATAATTTGATTTGAACTGCAAACGGGTTTTCTATTGCGCAATAACCAACATTACCCATAGTATGCCCACAGTAGTTAAAATATGTCTGAAAATAACGAGAGAGACAAACCTTCTCCGTCATGTTTATTGAATAATAATCATCAATTCCATATCAATCGTCAAACTATTGAAATTTGTTCCACCTATGAATTTTTCATAGTATTTCATACCTATGAAAATTCTTAGGTGGAAAAAAATTCCATAGTTTGACGATTGATATGAAATTGATAAATATTATTCAACAAACATATCATTCCTACAGTCGCGAATTGCATTTTGATCAACATACGACGTAAAACAGAGCTGCAATTTGCAAAATAACAAAGCAAATTTGAATTTGGTGGGCTAAAGCTCAGGATTCATCTTAACAACAAGTAGGTACAGATGCGGTTTTTACCGAAGGTGCTTTAGAAGAAAAACACGGGCGGATAAAAGGCTTTCCTGGTAGAAAATAAACCAGAAATACCAAAATGTCAGTAAAACTGTATCACATACCTATTAGGCACCAAGCTACCATAGACTCACATTCGCAAAACCTAGGACCACCACCAACAATTAAAATTCCGGTCAGCCGCGTTTGCCGCGCCCGTCTGTCGCCCCAACAAAGGCAGAGGGGGATGTTAACAGCATTTGCTTCCAGATTAAGCTATTCACGGTCCGACCTTATTGTCTAATTGTCGTATTGTTTGGAAACCTCTTGCGGGAACAGTTCTCGCGATAGCTTAGGTACTCGGTTATCTTCTCGTAAAGCATTTAGTTCATTTAATTATGGAGAAAGCAAACGTCTGGATGATTTCGTTAAAATTGTCGTCGTTCGAGGTTATTAAATTAAGTGCTTTTAGATGTTGTGTTTGTTTCTCTTAGTTGGTACTTTTGGGAGGTTTTAATGTTTAAAGAGCATGATGAATACTTGAATACCAGTTAAGTACTGGAAATTGCGAAAATTTATTTTGAAATCGACAGCGGTTTTCATATCTGTCTCCAAAATATAATATATTTTTCTAGATTCTTTTACAAGGTTTATTTGTTTACGAAGAAACAAGAATCAACAAGTTTTTTTTTTAATTTATAGAACGTATACCATTTTAACCTAACACATAAAAATATTTTGTTCTTTATTCGCTTCTCTTTATTACATATATCAAAAAGAAAAACTCTCATTGTTTTTCTGACAAGATAGAAATTGATCGAGCCAACTCTTTGATAAATTAAAGCCCTCATGTATTATCACTGTTTTTCCTTCATTAGGTACATCGTTATTAATCTTAGTGTTTCCTCTCTATGGCATGTATCGACTTGGAGAGGTTAGGGACATCCCTTTTCGCGTTCCAGCCATTTCACCGGCAATCTGAGCGGCGATGACACGGCTCTTCCACGCTCTATGAAGCACGGTTGAGGTACGGTTCCACAGACAACGGTTTCACGTTTTTCATTTAGTTTCAAGTTCTGGCCTCACTTAGGCCAATACCGCGTTGGACGCGACTGCGCGCGTCGATTGTTGTAATGATTAGGAAGTCATGCGACTATTCACGCCAGTTAAAATATATCCATAGAAGTTAGCTGACATAATCACATAATTGGGTGTTCAGTAACGCGCGATGTTCTTATTTTTTTCTTTTGATGTTACTAAGTTTTTTTTTCGGGTTAGTTCGCGTTTCAAATAACTTTTCTGCAACTGGCCTGAAACATTCTTGGTAGTCAAATGGTTGGTCTTGTGGTCTGGTTTTTCCAACGACGGCAAACTTTTCTGCCTGCTGCGAGGCTGAGTGCGTAAGTCGTCTTAAACAGAACGTTATACTCGTAGGTACTAATTAATTACCTAACGTTAACTAATGACTTACTTCCTCGCTTACTAGGTTAATAATTTTATGGAAATTTATAATTGGGTTAGGGTACTTCGGTGAACTTACTTTTGGTCATAAGAATAGAATAGAAAAGAATATTCTTTATTATGTACATCATAAAATTTACAGGCACAAGGCAACAAGCAAGGCAAGGCAAATTTTAGGTATTTTACTCACTCAGATTAACATCTCTGGTCAGAATTAGGTTATTTTAGTAACATAAAAGGTGCATGCTATAACATTCACGCGTAAACATCTTACCACAGGTAATTCTCCGCTCCGCTCATCGCTCACTCTAGCACCTTACCTCAGAGCTAACGAGCAAAAAGCTCGGCATACTCAGCGGTCCGAATTACCCTGATTCTGGGTAATTACAGAGTACCAACCCTATCCTGAACACTATGTCACGGTGACGTCATTAGGGTAAGCAGAATTGTTGCAAAAGGGCCGTGATTAAAAGGCTGTCTACAAAGGCTGAATCAGTAATTATCATTGCTTTAAAAAGACACTTAATTACCAAAAGCTGTGGGATATGCTAATTTTGTTTTGGCGTGCGAAGTTGCGGATTTGTGAAGTTAAGCTGTGGCAAAGTTACGAGTTTGCAAATCACTTTGTGTTGTCACGTATGTGGGGAACCCTTTTCTTCGTTGAACTTTAACGATTTGTTGTGAAGATCAACAGCTGCTGCTAAATAGGTGCTCCCCTAAAAAATACATTAGGTGTTCTAGACAAATAGATAGGAAGGTAACTGAAAATTTACGCGAATTCATCTTTATTTATTTATTCACAAGGCAACTACAACCGATTCCATTCACATAATATTACTACGTTTACATAAAAAGTTTCGTTCCGATTATAACCCAAAGCGTTATCGCACTACATGACAAGCAACAATAATATTGATAATAAAACTACAGTAAAAATGAGTTTGAGATATTTGTAATCGATTCAGTAAAATAATGAAATATAAATACTTTGTTTAGGAATTTATTTCATCACCACTGCTCTCAAAACGGTGAAGGAAAACATTGTGAGGAAACGGCATGTCCTAGAACCAAAAATTTCAAGACATGTGACATCTATCAACCCGCACTGGGCCCGCGTGGTGGATTACAGCTCACTCCCTCTCACAGAGAGGAGGCCTGTTTCCCAGCATGTCGTTAGCAGCAGAACGTTATAGGCTGATTGTGCTTATGCTTATGTGGAAAAATAAATGGCTTCCAAATTAAATAATTATTTAAAAATAAATTATTAAAAATTATTAATATTTATAATAGAGGACATAGAAATTTGTAAAAAGCTCTATAAACAAGATTATTTTGAGGTATGTGGACTAAAAGATTTAGAATTTAATATTAATATTGTCTGTTGCTATAGAACTCCTGTGAATAATAATTTTGATAGTTTTCTTGAAAGGCTGGAACAACTATTGAAGCATTTCTTCAATAAACAGTGTTTGATTTGTGGCGACTTCAATATTAATATGATGAAAGATGACAAATACCGAAAATCATTTTTATCATTGCTCACATGCTACAATTTTAGATGTTTGTTTGACACTACAACATTCGTACGTAATGGCACAGAGTCATGTATTGACAATATATTGACAAATCTAATAGATACTAATATTAACGATATCCATATTGACCACAACGGATTATCAGATGGACATGCCGGTCTTTTTTGCACAATAAATGTAAAAAAAGTAACAGAAGAAAAAAAACGAAGTAATTTTAAGTATATTAAAAAAAGAATATATAATAAAAAAAATAAGGTGGAATTTAGGAAAAAGTTGGCAGAGATAGATTGGAATCTCGGCATAAATACATTTATAAGAAAATTTAATGAAGTACATGATAATTCTTTTAAAAAAAAGGAAATTTTAATTGATCTCAATAAGTCTGGTAAAAGTTATTGGTTTAGCAAAGGAGTTAAAGTATCCAGCAAAGTCAAGCGCATTTTGTGCCTTATTGATAAAAAGAGATGTGATAAATCAATTTTAAAATATCGCGAAAACTACTTAAGGATATTTAGAAAGGTAGTAAGATGTGCAAAAAAGCTCGACACTAGGAAAAAGATTGATCAGGCACCTCAATCTAGTAAAGCCATGTGGAAAATAGTGAATAGTAGACGTAATTCTAATAAAAAACAAAGCACTGATATTGTAATACTTAAACAAGATAATAAGATATATGACAGCCCTGTAGACGTAGCCAACATTTTATCTGACCAATTTGACAACAAAATTACATTAAAGTCTTCTGATCATAGCTTAGCTAACAAATACTTAACCGACAATATGGCTAGAGTAGACGATAACATGTTGTTTGATCAAGTAACCCCGGTAGAAATCTTCAAAATGGTTAATAATATGTGCAATAAAAATTCTCACGGTCAAGACGAAATACCCATAAGTATCATCAAGGATAACATTGACATATTAGCTGAGCCAATAGCTGACTTTTTAAACAAATGTATTGAGCAATGTGTTTTCCCTGAGCAATATAAAATTGCTCGTGTTTTGCCCATATTCAAAAAAGGCTCCAAATTAGATGCGAAAAACTATAGACCCATTTCCCTATTACCGGTATTCTCTAAAATATTTGAAAAGGTAATGAAAGATAGGCTTGTCAAACATTTGATTAAACACAATATCATTAGCTATCAACAGTTCGGGTATCAAAGAAGCATAGGAACCATTGATGCAATAGACTCACTAGTGGATGATGTGGTTAGCAAACTGAATAATAAAGAAAAAGTCGCAGGACTATTCTTAGATCTTAGCTCTGCCTTCGATACTGTTGAACATAAAATCCTTTTAGACAAACTAGAACACTATGGGATAAGAGATAACGTCTTAAAGCTTTTCAGTTCTTATTTACAGAATAGATCACAGTATGTCGAAATTAAGTCAGTTGAAAGCGGACATGAAAAAATTAACAAATCTAAGCTTGTTAGAGTACAAAAGGGAGTTCCACAGGGCTCAGTCTTGGGTCCAATATTTTTTATAATATTTCTTAACGACTTAGCTAAATATATGTATAAGATAGTACCAGACATCAAAATGGTTATTTTTGCTGATGATACAAGTGCTGTTATGAACGATATCTCTATAAGGGACTTAGAAAACAAAGTGAATCATGCACTGTCTGCTTTTGAACATTGGTTTTCCACTAACAATTTAAAACTCAATGTGGAGAAAACTAAATGTATGCTATTCAAATCAACTGTGAGGAATAATGATAGTATTGAAATAGCTTCATTGGGGAATAAAGTGGAAATTGTGCAAAATTTAAATTTTTTAGGAATACAAATTGATGAGCTCTTGTGCTGGAAACAAGAACTGGAAGCAATCACAAATACTCTGAGCAGTGCATGCTATGCCTTAAGAAGTTTAAGGGACGAACTAACCATTGCTCAGTTACGAAATGTTTATTTTGCCTTAGTTGAGTCCAAGCTGAGGTACAGTATTAAACTATGGGGGAACAGTTATAAATACAATATAAATGCAGCCTTTGTTATGCAAAAAAGGGCCCTCAGAACTATTCTTCGCATAGAGCAAACTGAATCTTGTAGAGAGCATTTTGTGAAATTAAAGATTTTACCTGTACCTTGTCTTTATATTTTGGTCCTACTAAGTAGTTTTCTAAAAAACCTAGAGAAATACGAGACAAAGGAAGAAAGGGTAACTAGGGTGGAAACGCGCAGGAAAGATTTGCCTAATTATTTGCAGCCAAAATTAAATGTTGTCAAACATAGCTCTAAAGTACAGTCTGTACAAATTTTCAATAAATTGCCATTAGAATTAAAAATGATTAATAATCCAAGAATATTTAAATTCAAATTAAACTCATTCCTATTGACGAAGTGCTACTATAGTATAGAAGAGTTTTTTAGGGACAAAAATAATGCCACAGTGTAACTTGTTTATCGTTTAAGTCTCATTCTTGACATGTTATTATTATTTTTCTTGATTTTTTTTTGATTGAGTTGAATTCTTATTTTATTTTTGACTTTTTATCCATATTATTTGTAAATTTTATTGATTATTATTATTATTCCGTGTATTAATAACTTGTAATTAATTGTAACTTTTATTGATTATTATTATTGTATTAATCCTGTATTCGACACAAATGTATTTTTGTTCAGAATAAATAAATTGAATTGAATTGAATTCAACAATAGAAAACTTTAAAAAAAGACAACCTATTTCCATAAAAAAACACTATAGAGTGAAAAATTACATTAAGTAATTTCGGAAGTCGGTGCCTTTGATTTTGTATTTTTGTTTTTTGCCACAGACTTCCGAAATTACTTAGTTATTTTTCACTTTGTAGTGTTTTTTTTTTGCAAAAATGTTTTTGTTTTTCAATTTTTAATTGTGGTTCCTACTCGACACAATTTTTTTATACCACTACTTGCTATGTAAATAACAGTAATAGAAAGTTATTATAATGTGTTCAATATGCTTAATATAAATGGAAAAAATACGTATTATTGAAGCTAACTGAATAACTTCCGAAACAAAATTAATAAAATCTATATGGGACCACATACCCTATCCATTAAAAAAATAAATTTTCGAATTCGATTCACAATTGCCGGAGATATCGCGTAAAAAACATACAAAATTAAAAAAAAAACATACAGACGAATTCAGAACCTCTTCCTTTTTTAAGTATCTACTATAAAGCTATCATTTACTAGGATCGTCTTTCATTGACTTGAATGTCATGCTCACTCAAATGTCTCGCTGGTGATGGCGTGTGTGTTGGATCCTTTCCTTTGAAGTTCCTTTCAAAATGGTTGAGCTGAATGGTGCTGATCCATACGTCATGTTCGTGAACGGGCGCCGTCAGTAGTGACAAGTCATATCTTAGCTGCCACGGCTTAATTTAATTTCTGATTTATTTACTTTTTTTGTTTTTATCTTTTATTACGGACGCTTTTAACGTGCATGTCTTTCTACATCGTTCTCACATGTATAATTTCAACATGAATGATGTAACCAAATTTTGTAACGATATGTTGATTTAAAAACAGTGTCCATGGAGTTTCTTGCCCGTTCTTTTCCATAGGTAACTACTGCGCTTTGGAATGGGCAACTAGCTTCATCTTTCTGACTGACCGACCCCTTGACAATTTAAAAGAGCCTGTAATTGGTTTATTTGAATTAAATGCTTTGATTTTGAGTCGGTTAATAATATCAGAGTCAAAGATAAAGATAGATGAAAAACTTTCTAGCATAATACCTTACCAATCTTCCATAATTCACAAGTAGCATTCTAAAATTTTGCACATACACTTAAACAGCAGCCGACCAGATGAACTTCTCTGTCCGACATCGGCATCGCGTGCAGTTACTGCTGGCCTGCCCCCTAGCGGCGAGGGATGAAGATCATCATCTGCCTAGCTTTTTTCTCAACTATGTTGGAGTTGGCTTCCAGCCTAACCTGATGCCGCTGAATACCAGTATTTTATATGGAGCGACTGCCTATCTGAACTCCACAACCCAGTTACTGGGTAACACGATACCCCTTGGTACGACTAGTTTTCAAACTTTCGGGCTTCTGGCTACCAGTAAAGACTGTCAAAGATCTAATAATCACAGCTAGGACCAAGAGGTCTTGATATGTAATGGACGATCATCCAGCCAAACCGAACTCGGTAAGTGTAGTTTTAAGCTTTGATAAACCCGCGCGGTTTTTGTAACTAAGCGACGAGCCCCTCAACTCTCAAAATAAATATCATAACAAAAACAGTATCAGAGTCCAAGAAGACAGACGAATAACTTTTGAGCCTAATACCTTATCTTCCGTAACCCAAGAGCAGCGTTTTAAAAGTGTGCACATGCATTTAATCAGCATCCGACCAGACGGCGTTATCTCTCCGGCATCGCGCCCAATTACTGCTCCCTGCCCGCCCCCTAGCGGCGAGGGATGAAGATACCATCGAGATAAACAGCGGGTGCGTTGTATGTCGGATTTATTATTTCTGCTAATTGACAATCTGCCAATGTATTGGACTTTAAATTACAGCTTTTATTTATGGTTGGAAAGTTGTTATGTAGGGATATTATTTATTTTTTGATAGCCCAAAAATCTGTTTGCCACTTCATTAGTGATTTGAATTTAATGCTTTCCTATACGATAGTACAAGATCCTCCTGCTGGGCAAAAGTAACCCCTTTATATCATTCTACATCTCTTAACTTTACCAGCTATTCTCGTACCGACTCTCAATTTTCAACATCTTTGTGACACGCTAATACTTTCTAGGTCTGCATCGTCCACCTATCTGCTTGCTTAAAAGCAAGCCCGCCACCTTTTTCAAACAGTAAAGAATCATAAATACTCGGCTCCAACTAGGTTGGTACGAGTATCTATACCAGAATGTGGAAAACACAAAAAGATCACTTTGTCAGACGTCAGCAATCCTTCCCAGACAACCTTTGGCACAGGACCTAAGTACTTTATTATAGATCTTCCTATCAAGCTAGTAACGACGTACTAACTGATCCACTTGTCTACGTCAATCTCCCCAATTACGTGTAACACTAACTCAAATATTGCCAGCGATAATCCCGACACGAGCCGTCTTAATACCTTGAGTCTTTAAATAAGCCAGACAAATGAGGTTAAGCACGTAAAGAATTAGTGAAACCCTATGATAATTGGCCTACCAACCCCTGGTAACAGGGGTGCGAAAGTGCATGCTCTCTGCCTATTACGGTAGTTTTTGCATGAAGTGCTCGTAAGTGCGCTGGTCATTATTTAGATGCGTGCTTTTTAATATTGTAGTTTTGAATTTTAAATTGAGGGTTTTTTATACTGGTTACCAAAGATGGCAACTGTAATGCTTCTACCGTAATCACAGCAAAAAAAATGTACTTACATTTAACAGAGCGTGGTTTTAACGTTGGTTGTCTGGGAACCCCGCAGGTATCCTTGTAATAAAGACGTCGTTACTGGTGTTTTTATTAAAAGAAAGTATTAAAATGATACTAAAGAAAAGAAGAAGAAGAAAGAATGAAAATACGTTTATTTGCGGTACATATGACGCAGAGAAAAACACAAAATTACAAAAAAGAACGAGTTGGGGGAAAATACGCGTCACATCCACGCAAAACGGCAATCGCTCAGCATAATGCTACGACCCCATGCGAGACAGAGCCCCAGCGCTGGATACTCTCTTCTTGGACCAAGTTTTAAAATACCTCCTGGCAGATGAAATAACTGGACAAGCTATTATTTTGATAAAAACATGAGCCCACAAGCGTGTTAAGCATATTGATAAAGTTACCAATGTCACATCGAAAAATATAACGTGTACCTAACATGATAGGGCCAACATTCAGATAATAAAACTATACAATGTTATCTTGGTCGCCCCAATTCGCGAATACGTCGCGTCCACCCCATTAGACATTCTTACATACAGCCTAATACACCAAATTATACACACAACTGTCAAACAACAAAACATTCGATCTTCAACCTTAGACTCGAACACATAGAGATGTGTGTGAAAATTATGGACGGTAAAGTTATGTTGATATTCTCTCGTATCGTATGACATTGACCGTTGTCGAGGGTAAGGATGAGTCACCGCTGAAATAAGGGAAAGTTGTGGACATTCAGAAGGTTTCTTCCAGACGAAGATATAAATGTTAATAGGTGACGTAGTTTTATTGTTATAATCCTGTGATGACTGTCTGGGACGGCCTTTTGTACCTGAAGTTTATGAGGCGAATTATGTAAGAGAATATTGGAGGCAGATGTCTTTGGCATCGTAATGCTGGAATGTTCGACTGCGTATTGATCTAGAGATATTTCAGACATAGCTGGTTGATTAATATGGTCATACTGCCTTGTCGGTCCAGTGATCGCAAATGCTACTGCTGAGGACGAGGTCCTGGGTTAGATTCCCGGGTCGGGCAAAGTGTTATTGGGTTTTTCCTTAAGGAATTTGTCATTAGCAGCCCGGTGTCTGGATTTGTGCCTGGTTGATGGCGACAGGGTCGCCCCCTATTACATGGGACTTAAGCATAACTAGCGATATATAGGTGTACCTCCGCTTAATCCTTTAGGGAATAGAGGCGTGATATTATGTTATGTAAAATTCGGAATATGGACCCTTCCATATCACGATCACGAGTAGCGGAAGAAGAACAATAGCCGACAACGAGACACAAATCCGGTGTTGTAGTAAGACGACGTCAACCTGGGACTTCTGTGGCAAAGTTACCACAAGAACGGAGAAGGTGGCTTCGTATCAGGAAGACCTAATATCCAAAGGTGATTAAGAAGAGTATTGGATGAAACGAAGCAAAAGGAATATTTAAGAATCGTATTACGGAACGCCGCTGCGTTCCGTAATTTCTGCCTATCCCCATGGGAAGAAGGCGTAAATCCTTCGGGGAATACAGGCATGATGTTATGTTATGTAAATTTTGTAATATTGTCCCTAGCCCGAACACGAGTAGCGGAAGAAGAACAATAGCCGACAACGAGACTCAACTCCGGTGTTGTAGTAAGACGACGTCAACCTGGGACTTCTGCGGCAAAGTTACCACAAGAACGGAGAAGGTGGCTTCGTATCAGGAAGACCTAATAGCCAAAGGTGATTCAGAAAATTATTGGACGAAACGAAGCAAAAGATAAGGATCGTAGCAGGTGGCGTTCCGTAATTTCTGCCTACCTCCATGGGAAGAAGGCTTGAGTTTATGTATGTCCCTACCTAAGATTATTGGAAAAAAAGTTAGTAACTTCAGGAATAAATATTACCTACTCTCTAACCCATAAAAGTTTCAATACGAAGATATGACATGCATAAAAGAAAACTAACTTAATAGAACCTTCTATCCCAACAACATAATTATATTATAATAACAAAATAATGAACTCATCCCTTCAACACGAAAATGAGAGTAAATCTGTCAGTAAATGAGATATCGATTATAACAAAATTTGCGTTTCACCGCACTCCATAATAGAGGTCTCCTGCGCCGGAACTATCGACAAAAACCCACAAATGATTTGCAATTATGCAGTCTCAATGGACTTATTACATCAATAGAGGGGGACCACCGGGGAGCTAGCAACAATTGAATTTTAACGACCTCTATAATACTTGGGACATACAGACAAGGAAAGTGTAGGTCTAGGAGTATTTGTGGGCATGGTAAATATTTTTTCAACACATTTGCTCAAAAATGCATTTACTATGCCTGTGTACATGGTTCGAAAGTAAAACATTACGCACCATACAACGGAGCGTGCGGTAAAATAGGTACTCACACATAAGTACCTATTTACCCCATACTCCGTTGTATAGCGCCGTGCCTATCCTTTACGGTTTATTTTTAATTTCCTTAAACAATATACCTAAAAGTACTACACCAAAGAGTTTCACATTACGAGAATAAATAAGCTGAATAATCGAACCTCCTTGGAAACGCTTTTGCTCAATACGTTTGTCTCACTTTAATACTAACGAGAAAATGAAACGAAAGATGTAGTTCTAATTTTTACCAGGCGCACGTGGCGCCATTTGCAATTCGCGCCATTTTCATATTAGAAACGTCAAAGATTATTGCGACTTTCCGACTGATATTTATAAAAAAAGTGAGTATTGATATTTATAAATGAGTTCAAGCAAGGAATCCGATATTAATATTGTACTGTTTTCTTGCAAATGTGTTGGAAAACGTTGTATGACACACGTGCGGAAATTGATATTTACAATCTCGTGACAATGGTAAGTCCTCGACCTCGTCTCGGGCTTACATTCGTCTACTCGTTTGTAAAAACCAACTTACCGCACTAATATCATAAATTACTATAAATAAATATTGTGTGAGGTGGATTACACCACGGTTTATTGTCTTCGTGCAAGCTTTTTAACCGACTTCAAAAAAGGAGGAGGTTCTCAATTAGACTGTTAGTTTTTTTTTGTGTTTGGTCAGTACTTTTTTGTACGTGAACCGATTTAGTTATTTTTTTAATTTGAAAGTTGGTGCTTCACATGTGGGCCCATATAAATTTGATTTAGTTCTAACCAGCATTTTTTGAGTTATCCTTTTTACTGCATATTTTTTCCACTTAGTTTATATTGATGATGTGTTCATAATTGCCTGTCACTGTTATTTATATATCAAGTAGTGGTATACGAACTTGTATGGGATAGGTACCACAACTAAAAAGACAAAAATAAAAACTTTTTTACAAAAAAACAACCGAGTTCCAAGAAGAACACAAAAAACGTGAAAAATAACTTTAATTTCGGAAATCGATGGCCAAAAACGAAAATACTATACCAAAGACACCGATTTCCGAAATTTAAGTTTTTTTTCACGTTATTTTTGTGTTTTTCTTGGAAGTCGGTTGTTTTTATGTAAAAAAGTTTTTTATTTCGCATGAGTCGTTGCACGGAATGTTATCACTTTATAAATAATAAGTTTTTAAACATTTAGAACTAGGTATAGTGTATTTATTTTATTTCTTATTTTTTAGTTTTAGTATGCGGCACTGATTTTGACGTCATCACGTTAACGCTGGCTATCGCTGAAAACCAGCGCTGGGGCTCTGTCTCGCATAGGGCCTTAGCATTATGCTGAGCGATTGCCGTTTTGCGTGGATGTGACGCATATTTTCCCCCGACTCGTTTTTTATTTTTTTGATTTTGGGTTTTTTTCATTGCGTCATGTTTACCGCAAATAAACGTATTTTCTTTCTTTCTTTTTCTTTCTTTCTATTTATCTCGTTTGTTGAATATTTTACAGTCTATCTGGGTAGTTCACATAGTTTCCAATAGTATCATGAAAAATAAAATTACGATATATCCAGAATTTTTAAAACAAGTGAAGAGTGAAGGTAATCCAAAAACAGAAAAGCACCAGATAATCTATTCGTACATTCTACAACAAGAAAAATATTCTTAAGCATTTCATCCGCCCCGCCCGTATGTCCGCTCAAAGATTCGGTCACAGATGGCGGTCCAGATTTGTGCTCGCAGGACGATTCTATTTGGGACGAAAGAACCGAGAAAATAGGCTTAACATAAACGTTAATACATAATTTATATGGCTTTAGACTCGTTACATGGACTTAGTTGCCTTTGATGTGGACGCTATTCAAGTTTTATCGAATCAAAATAGATGAGTATCAATTTTTAGTGGGTAATTCTTTTTAGGATTGTAATTGTTCATGTAATGTAAATAAGGGGCGAATAGGGTTTTTTAAAATTGATTGTTTTTGATAAGAATCTGTTTTGTGCTGAGCTCAGCGGTGTGGTAAATTGATTATTTTGTCAGAGATGTATTTATTGCTGTGTAAATGCTTTCCTTGCGAAGCAAGTGTGGTGTGACTATAAATGACAGGCTGAGGAATGATGTGATAAGGCAACGGTGCGGTTTAAAAGAAGATGTTGTGACGAAAATTGAAAAGAGTATGCTTCGATGGTTTGATCATATTGAGAGGATGAATGAATGGCGAATAACAAAAGGTATTTACAAGGCAGATGTTGAGATGCTGGGAGGACATATGGTGACCTTATTGGTGATGTTCTTCAGAAAAGTCAGGCGCGTAGTACTCGCAACCGGCGTGTGTGTATGACCAGATGTATGAATGTAAATGAGGCAAAAGGATAAAAGGAGGTAAGGATCGTAGCAGGTAGTGTTCTGTGTCGCGGATTGTTCGAAAGACTTACCGTGGCCCTGGCGCACAGGCAACTGAAAGAACACGGGTGGGTTTTAGTCAGTAAGAGTCTGACACGCCCTACCGCTCCGCCCAGAGCGGGAGAGGTCACTTGATGATTCCAACCCAAAAAAAAAAAAAAACTAGTGTCCTGTACTTTCTGCCTACCACCATGGGAAGAAAGCGTGAGACATATGGCACCCGGCAATAGTGTAGGTTTCTGCCTCTGAAATAATTTTCGAAATCAGATCGAAACTTCCAAATATTACCCCTTCCATCCAAACTTATAATCTTTACCTTTTAACAATATCAGTGTAGAAAAATCTCGGTTATTCTTGTGTCTATCGATAAGTGCAACAGACAGCCTTTCATTGGCCAGCTTGGAATTAAAATTGTGTCAACAAGGTGGGTAGGAGTACATCCTTTAGGCGAGGATTATTAATCTTTCTTCCCTTATCAAGCATGTCGATTGCGAATTGGTATAAAACCATAGTCCTTGTAACGACTCGCAAGCTCATGTTTAACAATAAACCACTATATTAAAATGGTTTTCAAGCTATATGTTAGGAATAAATGAATTTCGGAGCGTTATTTATTAGCCAAATAACAAAACACACACGATTCAAAATTCTAGTCACACGCGGGGCATGTTCCAGAATAATTTCACACAAAAAACTATTCTCCAATTAGAGAGCAATTCAATACAAAAAGGGGACAAATTAAGGGTCGTAATTATAATCAATTAGTTTAGGGAGCGCGTGCGCACGTGCGACACACGCCACACGCGCCATCTAACGAGGCACTGCGAACTTGCGCCGATGATCATGTGTCAAAGTGAGATGTCAAAGCTAGGATTGTTAATGTTTGAGGATTAAGACTTTAAGAGGATGAAAAAGGGTAGTTAGTGTTCTTTTCGTTTGCTTGTGTGTTTTGTAGTGTAAAAAAGAGGGCGCTTATGATAGTAATCAGGTTCTTTTGATTTTGTGATGTAGCAAAAGTAGTAGTTTGCCTTTCACTAAGCACTTTGAACTCAGTAACTTTTTATTTTGTAACCCCGCTTTTACACCAAAGTAAAAAAAAACATGTAGATACATGTAGATACATGTTGTGTCTACCGTTTTTGTTTATCTACTTGAGAGTAGCCTAGTTGTATACAAAACTTGAGAAAAATGTCAAAAAGTTGACAAAATATGTCTGAAACCATAGATAACGTTAGTAGTATACCTACACTAAATGTTATGTTATTTTTATTAACTTTTTATCCGAATTGAATTGCTCAGTTTATGTAGATACTTATAATTTTAATTTATATATTTTAGTTACCACGATTTAGATTTTATAACTATAAGAAATATATTTGTTACGTATAAAAAAATACCTATTACTGTGCCCTAACAGGGTGTACAACGGCTCTTAGCCCTAAAGCCTTTTGTTAACAACTTGTTTTACCTTGTGGAACGCAAAAAAACGAATATGAATATAAATCTAATAGATCTGAAACAATGTCAGTACAAATAAGAGATATGTCACATGTCTTAGACACGACATGTATTTGACAAGTCTTTTACAAGACTTGTCGAGAACAAGTCACAACGTGTACCTATATGAGTGAAAAGGAAGGGTTAGAAAAGACGAGCAATTATACTATCGATTTTTAACTTTATTGAAACCACTGACACAAACAAAACAAAACAAAACAAAACATCAAAACAAAACAAAACAAAACATGACCAAAACATGTAGCTACCTCATACTAATTATAAGACCTATAAACTGTACTCATGTTTTACAAAATAAATATATCTTGTATCTTGTATCATGAAATCCTGCGTCTATAAAGGTTCTGCTGACAGTAATTTGTTAGACCTGTAGCGTTAGACTTGCGTTCCCCTTGAAACAATAATTACATGGGAACTTTTATGGGAAATTCACGCTCAATGAATCAGTTGTTGTTTAATGATTCAATCGTGAAAGTAAGGGAAACTGACGTCACAGGCTCACAAACACTGACTCACTTTTTGGAACGAAGTTCTTTAATGGAGCTCGTGGTGGGAGTAAAATTTTAGAAATCATGACGTAACGAAAAAGCGTTATGCCGCCTCTATGCGACTTTTTATTTTATACAAAGAGCCATGACATGAGAGATATATAGTTTTCATAGTTTTTGAGGGTGCTGAAGTCGATAGTAACAACCATACCATTTTATTTCTTTCCATTGTCACCACTATCTATAATTATGTTTTAACCATTTTTATCTATAATTATGTTTTAACCAAATATCTAATCGATTTTATTATTATTTGTTACACATACATAGTTATCTATTTTTTATTTAAATATTTACACACACTATAAAACTGATTTACATCCGTAAGGCGTCCTCGTAATATAGGGTCCTGTTGAAAACCAGCGTCAGGCACTAGTTGTCTGGCATTTATGCTGAACTGGGCCTATTTGGCGCAGCCGTGAGACACACAATACTGTTTTTAAGTATTTTTTTCATTTTTTTTTTTTTGCTTTGTGTGAATGTTGTGTGCCTTAACCTGGGTCAAATAAATTTATTTTCTTTCTTTCTTTCTTTCTTTCTTTCATAGAGTGAGATCAAAATGAAAATCCGAAATGGTGGCTGCGAAAATTTTCATGTTTTTCATCATACAGTCTAAATCCCTATATCAAATTACATTCGGAGTTGAAGAAAAAGGATTAAAAACCTGCGTTCCTGACGGGGGTCCCCCGACCCCACACGTTTTTTTTTCTTTCAATATAGTTTTCTTTTGATTTTGATTGGGCATATTGTCTGTAAGAAGTGTTTCAAGGGCTCGAAAAGTCAAAAGAAATATACTTCAGAATGTTAAACAATACCTACCAACAGCCCCCAACTCGAATATCCCAAACTGAGATTTTTTGGCACAATAGCTGTTCTTTAGAACAATCAAACACGACACGACTCGACACGTGTCCATCACACTCAACGAGTCGTTCGTTAATGAGTGAACGGTGAACGAATATGAATGGGAACGATGACGTCACGCAGAGTCGGACACTTTTTGAAGCGTGATCGTATTGTGCTTGCGGCGTTTTTGGGGACTGGCTATTGTAAAGTGTGGTCTACTCTTTAATAGCCCTTAGAACCTTGATGCATAAAAAAGAAATAAAAAGCAATAAAAAATATAAGGTATTGTTTTTCAGTTGCAAGCACTATTCTACCAAAAACGAATTTTCCTCCGAGTAGTTTTAATGACATAATCTGGGACACAGGTCTCCTCGCTGTTAGAGGGAGTGGACCGAAATCAATCACGCGGGCCCAGTGCGGGTTGGTAGATGTCACATGTCTTCGAATTTTTGGTACTAGGACATGCCGGTTTCCTCACGATGTTTTCGTTCATTGTTTTAAGATCAATGGTGATGAAATAACTTAAACAAAGTAAAGCGCCTGTCTGGGTTCGAACCCACGACCTACAACTCGCAAGTCGCTACCACCGCTCATTTTTTAGGTTTCATCATCTTTGACAAATATTCAATAACACCAAATTCAGTAAGAAATCGACACATTTTACAAAGTAGGCAAGCGTAATTTCCTCAAAGCATCCGTCAATTTTTCAAGTCCCAGCATAGAAACTCAATTAAAACAAATCTTTCACCACGACCCACATTAGGAGGTACTCCGTACTACGGCGTACGGCACAGGGCACAGGGCGCCTCCTGCACTTCGCACGTATAATTCCAGTAATTTTCAAGCCCATTGGCCGGGAAAATATGAATTTACATCCAGCCAGCGATAGTTCAAAGAGCTTAGAGAATTAACTTGACGAGTACTTGTTGAGCAGCGTTTGTAATTATAAGGCTGTGAAGATGAGGTATATAGAGTTAAGTGGGTAAGATTGGAGGATAGACTTTTGAAAGTGAAGTGTGATAGATTAAATAATTTATTTATTTAGGTTAGCCAACAATTGTTAAACAAAACATTTACAATAAATTCCCTAATATTACTTATGTAAGTGCAACAATTGCTTACAGGCTAACACCAGATGCACCATTTTTGGTTTTACATAATTATTATTTTAAAGCTACAAAGGATAGTTGTAATTAAAATTATTTAATAATATTTGGTCGTTCATGTGTGACAATAATAACAAAAAAAAACTACATAATTAAAATAACAGATTGATTAAGATAAGATAATGTTATTTCGTAAATTGTATTTAATGGTGTAAAAAATAATGGTCTCATTTCATCCAATATTATGGGAAAGAATATTATGTATGTCGTGGCTAGATCTTAGATTTGATCATTTCAAGTGTTCGACCATTTCATGAAATCGAACATCGACCGCTGGTCACATCATGATGTCGACTGGCCTGATAATTGAATACGCAATGTTTGACTATATGAACAGTTAAACGTAAGACTACTTCATGCTGTGGCCAAACATTAGTGATCATATCTACATGATTTACATGAATTTGAGGGCCAATTTTGAATATATGCAGTGCCGTTTCTTTTTATTTTGTTTCTCAATAACAAAACATAACTATTGCATAAAAACCTTTATTAAAATGTTCAACTTTAATCTCGCAGTTAAATTCCAACGTTATTTAACTTCATCTCTAGGAAATACTGTTCCGAAGTATTTAGTTACTGACTAGTTAGCAAGTTTTCCACTTTTGCTTTGCATCTACTTTGATAAGATACGTCTTGTGCTCAACGAGTATTTATTTGAAGTAAAAAGTGCTTATCGCTAGCCTTAAAGTTGGAAACTTACTTTAAGTAATGAATCTGTGAAAGTCATTCTAGTCCGGTCATTTTAGACATAAAAATAGTGATCAAATAAAAAAAAATCCGACAGAGCCAAATCTTCGTAGAGACCTTAGGTTTACCACAAGGAATAAAGTGTCAAAAGTCCCCATCAGTCCCATGTGAGCTTAGGGACTTATTCGGGGCCCAAGGTCAAAATTTTAGGTTTTTTGGATTTTTCTCGAAAACGGTAAGTTTTATCGAAAAAGTACCTCAGAGCAAAGTTGTAGATCTTAAAATTCTCTATAAAAATGGTCCCTATGATTTTTTCTCTAAGACCCACTATTTCCCAGATATTGCGCTTGTAAGAATCACGTTCTACATATTATGCACACATTTCCACACCACCTGTGAGGTAGTGTACTCGGCGCGTTTTTTTTAACGTGGTATCCCCGGTAGGCCTATTCCACGAACCTTTATGGCGTTATTTTCAGGAACAATAATTATTTAATAGTATGAAGATTATTGATATGGGTTACTTAGTTTAACTGTCGTTCTAACTTTTTTTTATTACTTTAATCTGACTCATACTCTTCATATTCAACTTCAACAATCATGTTTTCTTCAATTTCTTCTTCTCCTTCCTGTTGATGAACGCTTAGAAATTGTTCAAATGAAGATGAATCAGTTGTCTCTTCATCAAAATCACATGAATCTTCCTCTCTTGTATTTAATTGAACATTTGAGCAAGAGACACCTTGGCAATTGGTACACGCTGGATAACACTGCAACCCTACTTTTTTACAGCCACATTTGGCACTACAACCTTTCTTGCAATTGCAAAAAATAGTGTTAAGAAGTTTTTCTGGAGCAGGGGGCAGTAAAGTTCGAATCGGTTCCAAAGTATTATTTATCAATTTCCAACCCCAGTCTTCAGGGTTCACTTCATTGCCTTGCCATGCCTGAACTTGATAGTATACTCGAAACAAATGTTGACTAGCAGATGCCGATGTTGGAGGAAGACAAGATAGCTGTACTTGCTTTTTGTTTCGTGTATTTTTTACAAATGTTAAATATCTGTACGTATCTATGCAATCAATTTTTTTTGGAGCTCCATAAACCGCAAGAAGAAACCGAATTCCTTTAGTAATTAGAAGAATTAATTTCTGTAAATACTTTTGCGCAGTCAATCAAATCATTTTTTTCAAATAATTTTAATACTGAATTTTTGCCCCTTCTAAACATTGCTGACGTAGTATCGCATCCGGTTATCGCATGTAAAAATAAAATAAAGTTTTGGCATTTTGGATAAAATATTAATCAGCACTAACTTCAATAGTAGACGCTTGTAATAAATACGTATAGTCACTCGAACTGCTCGTTCAACACTAAAAGAAGCAGGTATACGTGAACGACACCACATAGACAAAAGAATAGGCAGATGTTTTTCAAGGCCAGATGTTATTCAAGTAGAGGGGATTCGGTAAGGGACCGGCGGTCATTTTAGAGTAAATTTTCTTAGAATAGTATAATGTATACATAAAAGAGACACGAGTAGGCATTTTTGCTTGCTTGAGTACCTAAATATGTATATACGTGGCATATGTGTGCATACTATGTAGAACATGATTCTTACAAGCGCAATATCTGGGAAATAGTGGGTCTTAGAGAAAAAATCATAGGGACCATTTTTATAGAGAATTTTAAGATCTACAACTTTGCTCTGAGGTACTTTTTCGATAAAACTTACCGTTTTCGAGAAAAATCCAAAAAACCTAAAATTTTGACTTTGGGCCCCGAATAAGTCCCTAAGCTCACATGGGACTGATGGGGACTTTTGACACTTTATTCCTTGTGGTAAACCTAAGGTCTCTACGAAGATTTGGCTCTGTCGGAATTTTCTTTATTTCAATTGTCTAAAATGACCGGACTATTCTTCGATGCTGTAGTTAGTTGATTCGATTGATTTCGTTAAGTGATGTCAATCCCATTTTTTTTTTACTTTCGTTCTCATAAGAAGGAAAGTTAAAAAAATCACACCATTAGCGATGACGACATATCGTCATCGCTAATACCATGAATATTGCTACTGAGAAATTATTTTCAGTATTAATTATCAAAATCAACGAATGCGATACTTCTATTTATAAGAAAGAGCAATTCACAGTTCGCAGTATACAAATGAAAACTGCTCCACATTTTGCAAGACCAACTTCCACAAAAATATTTACAGTTTCCTTTTGAAAAGAATTCACTTCTAAAATATTTTCTCTATTTACAACTGTTTGAGAATCCTTTCTTGCGAATATAGTTCTGCTAAAGTTTAATTTTTCTCAGTAAACTAGAAGTGCGAAGTGACTTCTAGCAATATTTTTCAAGTGCAGGTAAAGAGTCGATTGTACTGCAGTCGGAAACGGAAACAATTTCACGGTAAAAGAAAATATTTTATGGAGACTATGGAATCTTGAATAAATAATGGAAAAATTACAAAGGAACGGTAAATGATCGAGTGAAACTATAAATTAGAACTGTAGTCAAATGAACTTGACTATATTTTAGTAAATTGGAGCAATTTACTGTTAAACGCCCGATTGGTGTAATTAACTGGTCCCTTTGAGTTACTTACTTCATAGCGGCAATAGCTCAGTCAACGGTTAACATGCGGACTGGCGAGCATGAAGTCGTGAGTTCGACACTCGATTGCACTAATTTAAAAATCAGAAGTCATTTATTTAAACTAGGCTGAGAATCAGCACTATTTGAAAGTTAAAATGACATAAGATAGTCCCTCAAAGGCGCGCAACAAACTCCTCAGTGGACCTGAACTTTATACTAAAGGATGTTTAGCTTAGATTGACGGGTTATCAGGATTAATATTCCTATAATTGGGATTGATTTAGGAATGTGGGTTGCGCACACTATCGTGTACTAATATTTGCCGATTTACATCTCGGCTCTTCAGTAGTTTTATTTTATTTTTGGAACGAAGTTCCTTATCGCACGGTATGGACTTGGCGGATGGAGGCTAGGCGAAAAAAAGTGTAAGAATTTTCCGTCACGAGTTTCCGTCACGAACCACTCTTTATTTGCTTGTTGGTTGGACGAGCTAATCTCAGGAACTGCTGGTTGGAATTGAAAAAATATTTTAATGGTGGATAGTCCATTTATCTAGGAAGGCTTTAGACTATATATCATCACGCTAAGACTAATAGGAGCGGAGCATAAATGAAAATTGTTGCAATAAGGGGAAAAGATGATTCCTATTGAGAGCTTCCGTTACGTGCGCTGCGTAAACTGTTGAAGTTACGTAAAAATTATGTGTCACGGAATTGTTCCCCTTTTAACAATATAACATAACATCACGCCTGTATTCCCCGAAGGGTTAGGCAGAGGTGTACCTATAGTAGGTACACCCACATTTCGCCAGTTATGTGTAAGTCCCATGTAATAGGGGGCGAGCCTATTGCCATCAACCGGGCACAAATCCAGACTGCGGGCTGCTAATGAGAAATTCCAGATGGAAAAAATCAATAACACTTTGCTCGACCCAGGAATCGAACCCGAGACCTCATGCTCAGCAGTAGCGCTTGCGACCACAAGACCAACGAGGCAGTCAGTCCCCTTTAAAAGTTCTAAATAAAGTCCGCGACAACATAATTATGTCTACCTTTTTAAGTTGACTCAATATAACGCTTTTTATGGTAATCAAATTTGTTGTATGGATCTTCGTTCCAACCGACTGTTCCACGTCACTCACGCATTTAATATATTTATTTTTACTTTAACATAAAACAGCTATCCGGCAATGATATTATTAAATAACCAAACTGTGTAAGCGGTCAGTTTTCTTAAAAAAGGTTATCCAAACGCTTCAAAAACTACTTACTACTAACGAGTTCAGTAAGGTGCGACTAATTACACTCACGTTCACTAAAACGACTCCACTGTCCAATGATAAAAAAACGTATAATTCCAAAGTTTAAACGTTCGGTTACACGGCTATGTGCAACCGACCACGCGGGCATAAATATGTAGGTAACGGAGGACTCTCCGTGCATATAAATGAATGCTTTCAAACGCATGAATCCTTTACTACAGCGAACAGTCTATTTCATTATAAAACATGAAAACGTTTGGAAGTTTTCTTAAAGCGAGCGATGTATTTATATTGTAATTTTTACAACAAAAGTCAATACTACGTGAATGGAGAAGTAGACACTATTATTGTTTTTTTTAAATTTTATTATAACTAACTTGTCATCTGGCATCGTTTGTAACATCAATATTATGTACCCATAGCGAATCAGTGTTCCTTTAAATTTTCAGTTAAAAATTTGTCCCACGATACGTACAGGTCATACACCGGCGACGTAGTTACGTGACGCACTAGCAGTAGGAATGGCTTTCATTTTGACAGTTCAACAACATTAATTGCGTTGTTTACGTTGTTGAGCAGACAAATTTTTGGCACATAGGAATCAATGGATTTGCAATATCCTTCAGAGTAATTCAGATTCTGCTTGATAAAGTGTTACGCCATAGGGTGCGGTTTCATGGGACCATTTACGAATCTCACAAACACAAAACCCCACACCCGGACCTGAAAAAAACCCACAATCCCATAACCCACTGCGCCAAACGCGATACCACAAACAACGTTTCTAAAGAGCGATACTGAGCGATGTGCAGTAGCCAGTAATCTCGATAGTAATTAGCAAAGATACAGATTTACATTTAGATTAGTGCGGCATTAGCATGCGTTCGCCATAACTCTTCGCCCTGCGCCCGCGCCGCTAGCCCAAACGTTACGGCAGAGATGGCTGATTAGCAAAAAGCGTGCATACGATAGTTCTGTTTTGTGCAGCGGTTCTCAATTTAATCCCTGGGGAGAATGACTTGCATTAAAGTGGGTAGATACGGGTTTTTTCGTCGTAATGGACTAGGGTGGGGTGGAATGCAATTTATTATGAACTGGGCATTGTTTAGGCATAATTATATTGTATTGAGTAATATTGTAAGGGGTTTTAGTAATTATTTAAATGACTTGGGTTTTCTCAAAGATTTTTATGAAGGACTCAATCAGCGAGTAATTGCGATTTAATAGGTTGGGTGCAGCAGTGTAGGTTAAATTAATTTTTAGTTCAATCATTATCAATTCGTACTCCGATTTTATTGGTACCTACGGTATCTACAAATGGATCAGGAGCGTAGTACCTTCCACCTAGTCACAGCAGTGTTTTACTTCGATGTTTTCGTTTGGATGTGTAACTACAAAACAAATGGGAGTATGTAAATAACACAGATATACAGCTTGGCAGGGTACATGATTCTGAAACCCCCTGCGTTGATTTTTTTTATCGGATATTAAAAAAACAAAATTGCTGTTCAGTACATTGTGATCGCGTAGGTATAGCACTTTTCTATGAAAAGGCAGTTTTTTTTTATAAGCGGCCAACCTTTCTACGCCAGGAGGTCTAGAATCATATGCTGATTTCATTGTTATAGTTTCCACGTCGATGTCCTTGTCACCCTGTATAAGGACCGTAGCATGTAGTGTTCTGCATGAAAAAAAGGCATTAGTTTGTATATGTATAAAATATTGTAAACTTTGATAACCACAGCCCCGTATCGTTCAGTTTACGCGCACTGTTTGTCTGTTTGTTGCATGTTCGGATCGATGCAGTCGGATTGCGATCGTGATGCGGGCTCGAATGGCGGCCGAAACAGCCATGGTATTGTCAATTATCACGGCAAACTAATCTAGTCGCTCTGTTGTGATGCAGTGAGTGAATGATGCTGATTTGTCTGTGTAATTCATGTTATGAAAGCAAATATTTGAAGACAATATTGGTTTGTAGGTAAAGTAATTATTTATGTGGGTAACGCAAGAATAGGTAATTGTGTTATGATTTCAATGGCGATTCGCTAGTCGCCATAAACATCAAATTCACTAATAACCAGCGGGTTAGTGGTGGATTTGGTGCTTATTGTTACATAAATAATGTATTCAAAGGTTCCATTGGAATTTGAATTGTTTTATGAATAACTCTAAGTAAAATAATAAATTAAATGGAACTGTATCATACCAGTCGCACCAAAATAATACCTAAGCGTGGGTTAATTTGTGTACCTATTCAATAAACTAAATGTTATATGTCTGTAAGAATTTCTAGTTCCTTTATGTTCTAACTACAATTTGAGCCCCTTTATTCCAAAACGAGATTCTCTCCCTCACAATTTATACCGCTCGCAAACCGGATCAAAAAACGTGGCCGTCAAAAATCTTATTTCCCAAATTGTCTCCTCAAAGATCGGATGACGTCCAACAAGATCAGACGTCGTTTACCTCTGATACACTTCACTTAGTAAGCTTACACAATTTCTTTTCCCTAATAAGAGTTCCCTTTAAAGAATTACTTGCTTTTTATTACCTTTAACTTGCTGTGAACGACTACGGAACTCGGGACGGACATCAAAGCCGGAGATAATCCAATAAGGTGCATTACTTGGCCTTATAGCCCGGATAATTTGTAGAGGGATCCGCCTTAATCAACGCTGATAGAAGAAAGATCCTTTTTATATTTCATCAGGTAATAGAGATGTGACGGTTGATGAATTAGGAAGACTGCGTAAGTACCTGTTCTTTGTACATGTTGATTTAAAGGAATACATTAAGTTAGTATCCTTATAACGCTTGAAATAAATGTTCTACTCCGTTGAAGTAACTCAACTACTATTCTGGATTGGGATGTTTAATTTTAGTAGAATATTTTTTTTTTGGGTAATTTTTTTTTTCAAAGTTTCAAAATTACAAAGTTAAGTGAAGATTGAAGCTTGTTTCACCACACATTTTATAAATAAACCCTTTTGTAGCCATCCGATGACGCTTGCAAACAATTAAAAGTGGTTGCCAAACACACTCCATAATATTTTTCTGAGTACCTACGCTATACAGGGTCAAATTAAATTAGCTAGCAAAACTCCGCAGATGTGATATATAAATCGATATATAAATTTTGATGTTTTTTTTTTTGTGTGGTCGTCGACCGCAGTTATTGCATTCACTTGAAATATCAGTTTAAAAAAACAGTTGTTTTGTATCAATTTCACAACGTGATTAATGCCGATATCTAAACACGACAAAACAAAAGAAAACAGATTTTCTTAACTCATACTTCAAGTAACAAGACTGCCAGCGGTCGTGGACCCCCCAAAAAAAACATCAAATGTTTTTTATTTTATCTTGTTCAGATATCGATATATCACGTCTGTAGAGTTTCGCTAGCTAACTTAATTTGACCCTGTATAGCTAAACATTCTCCAACTTTTACAATATCCATATAAATTAATGCTGAATGATTTACCAAGACTTGCCAAATACAACAAAAACTGACTAGCAATGTGCGTGCGTATATAACAAGATACCAAGCCAATAGAAAACGTTAAATTCTAGATTATTTAAGATAAAGTTGTATAAGTGGATGAATGAGGGTAGCTTCTATAGTTTTATAGAATTTATGGATAAATAATTGTTGATGTACGTTGGAACATTTGCAAAAAAACCCTGAAATTTTGCATGCTATTTCCTATCCTAGCGAAACATGTTTGTGCCATTATAATTATATTTTAACACCATTGTATACCATGTTTTAAGCAAAAAAATATTTATTATTATTATTATCATATTTCTTAAATATCATAAATAATATTAAATCGTCATACTGCGTAAGCTGTCAGTGGCTGTCGCCGCTGTCAGCTTGGCGCCATGGCTTGGCTCCAACAGTTCACTGACCTGGTATTTCCACAGCTTCCCATCGTTTTTCTTTTTTCCCGCCGTATCTCAGACGCCCATTGAATTATGTTGTCACTAAGATTAATGGGATTATGTCGATGTTGCCGAAACTGCGTTTTTTCCTTTTAATTCGAAGTTTTTTTTGGCTGCTTGGAGTTCTTTTCGTTTAAATGTCGAGCAAGAAATAATACATATAAACAAAATAGCATATTTTTCATACTTTTCGTTTCTGTTATTGTATTGTATTTTGTTTTTATTTGTTTAAAACTGTATTTTGTAGCACGTATGTTTGTCTATTCCTATCAGGGTAACCCTATCCGTTTCACAAGTTTCAGATAGTTTCGTATAGGTAAGGGTGGAGTTTAACTAATACATTATTATAACATCTCTAAATAGTTACTTACATATATGACTGATTATAATACCAAATGATAACGTAGACTAGATAAAACCTATAAATAAAACCAAATTATTATTTACTATTTGTGTTTATATTTTACTTCAGTCTAATATCCGTCTTTTGGCCAAAGAGTAAGCATCGCCATACAACGTGGCAATGCTACCAGCCTTTTGGGCACTTTTCCTGTTGAAAACGATGCATACGAATTGTTTGATGCCCTATGATTCTACCCCTCCCCTTTTTATATACTTATACATATTATCATTATTATTTTAAGACTGTTAGCTGCTGCTGCAGGCTGTTTGTTTATTAATTATTATTGACATTTAATTTTGACGTAACTAAAATTTCTCAATTTTATTGTATAATTTTATTAAGTTTAAAAATGTTAAATGCATGCTAATTTAGAATGATAAGGGCAGGCGAATGATAATTGCAATGCTTGTAAAAGGCTGCTAAGTCATAAGTACTAACATAAGATAACCAATACACTTCAAATTTGTTTTGGTGGTTGCGCTATACTTTTGCCGTCGAATTAACCTTCAGATAGGGACCTACCGGTAAGCCTGAGTAAGATAAACTACTAATATTTGTCCAGTAGAGACCAATCCACAATTTTCCTAAAAACAAAATATATTGCGAAAAACAATCTTGAAAAACTTATTCACAACTTACTTACTTATCTAGAATTATTATAAAAGAAAACTTCCAATTCATTGCTGCTACGCCACTAGCTATACTAGAATTCCTAGAATAAAACCAACTACCAGCTGCAGCGTCGCGTTAAACATTCTTTCAACAAACACTCTCGAGCAGACCACAAGTCAGACCAGAGCGTTTACTCAACCTAAAAAAACTTTGTTACAAAAAAACAACCGACTTCCAAAAAAAACACTAAAAGACGTGAAAAATAACTTTAATTTCGGAAGTCGGTGGCCAAAAACGAAAATACAAAACTAAAGACACCGACTTCCGAATTTAAAGTTATTTTTATTTTTCACTTTTTAGTTGCGGTACCTACCCCACACAAATTCGTATACCACTACTTGGTGTGTAAATAACAGTGACAGGAAATTATTAACACATCATATAAACTAAGTGGAAAAAATATGCAGTATTAAGGATAACTCAAAAACTACTGGTCAGACCCTGATGAAATTTAAATGGGACCACATGTGAAGCACCACCTATCAAATAAAAAAAGAATCATCCAAATCGGTTCTCCCAAAAAATAGTTCTGAGCTAACACACATAAAAAAAAAAAAAAACATACAGACGAATTGAGAACCTCCTCCTTTTTGTGAAGTCGGTTAAAAACAGCAACTCTTCTAGCTACCCGTCATCCATGTGAGTAGCGTTCCGTCGTCCACGTAAACAATGCTTGCTACAGGACAACTTTCCCTTTGCGGTTTATATGGAATGCTTTTTCAGAAGTACACAGTACGCGGTCGCAGGCTTTACTAAAGCTTGCCTGTTTAAATATTTCTCAGATTTTAGTATTGTGCGCCCAATTAAATGGACTATTTGGATTAAATGTATAGGAGAAGACCTATTGTTTGCAATTTTCGACTTTATTGTTTTGAATGTGGGTGGAAGTTATGTGCAAGTGAGATTGTCACTGTTGGATAGCGAGTTTTGAACTATTTTGTATTTAGCCCCCGACGCAAAAAGAGGGCTGTTAGTAGTTTGAACGCTATGTGTGTGTGGCTGTCTGTCTGTGGCACCGTATAGCTCTTAAACGGGTGAACCGATTTGGTTGCGGTTTTTTTATTTGAAAGTGGGTTTTCTTGTGGTGGTCCTTAGATATTTTATATTAATATCGGTTCAGCCGTTTTAAGGTCATCAGCTCATTTTTGTGCCGGGTTTTTTTTTTTAAATTTTACCTTTGTTTTGTCACCAAATAACTTTTATCGACACGTGGCCAGCGGTGGTCCATGCGTCCGCAAATGCAAAATAACATCATGTACCACAACATTATACCTATGTATCACAATTAAAGAAATTTGAATCCATACTAATATTATAAATTCGAAAGTAACTCTGTCTGTTTGTTACGTTTTCATGCCTAAACCACTGAACGGATTTCAATAAAATTTAGCAAGGAGATAGAGGGCATCCTGGGGAAGGACACATAGGCTACTTTGCACGTTCCCGTGTGATATAGTTACCGACATCCACGCGGGCGAAGCCACGGGCAGAAGCTAGTTTGAAAATAAGGTAGGTAACTAATTGAAAAGAATGGGACGCCATGGCAAGTTAATGACGGATAGCATGTACTTATGGAAAAAGAGAAATATAAAAAGAATATCAGTTAACGAAGCAATTCAAATCAAGATTGTACTCGTACAGAATACGGTAATGATATCAATTTTATTTTCTAATACTATAAGGAAAAAAGGTATAGTTATTTACTTGCTGTAGACTAGGAACCCGCCCCTGCTTCACATGGTTTTTACGACTTGATAAAACATCGAGATTTCTTCTCTATATGTATAAGTCTTCTAAGGTTATAAATAAAAATGAATCGCCGAAATGTATGTACGCGCATAACTTCCAAACGACTGCACTAAATTGGATAATTCTTTTTTTATTGTGTTCGTCATTGTCAGGACAAGATTTGTATAGATTTTTTTTAAATAGTGAGTGAATAAGACAGAAGAGGTAGATAGGTAGGTAGGGTGTACGTAGGGTAGGGTAGGTAAGTAGGGTAGGTAGGTAGGTAGGGTAGGGCAGTTAGGTAGGTAGAGTAGGTAGGTAGGGAGGGTAGGGTAGGTAGGTAGGTAGTTGTTAGATAATTAAAGCTCCCTGTGCGAAGCCAAGCCAGGTAAAGCTAGTGATAAATAAATGATACTTAAATGATTTTAATTCTGTAAGTATGTAGGTTTGTACAAACACTTTTAAACGTCAGTCATATTTTTAAACTAGATGAGGTCGGCGTTTCCTATCTGACTACTCGGAGAGGAAAAGCCGAAAAAAACTGAGAGGTCACACAACCACAGTCGCTTTTAAAGTCCAGACATAATCTTGTTCAGATCATGTGAACACCATGTAGATTTGTGTCTGAAATGGTCTTTTGGTTTTAAAATTTATCGTTTGAAATTGTCCAGATTGATTGGACCTGTCCAGTCAGTGTACGCAATTATCAGTAATCGTGCAACTCAACGATACCACAGAAAGGACATTTGGCTAGGCCGTATAAATTACTCAAACTGGCAGATCATGATTAAAACTAACTGAGAAAACAAAACAAAAAAGCAATGACCTACATAGTCCTCACATTCACAATAATTAAAATAACATAATACTTTACAAGTAAATACTCATGTCACTGTGTATATAAAATTCAACAATGTCAATGTGTATATAAAAAATCGGACATAATGTTTGAGAACCATGTAGATTGGTGTCTGAAATGGTCTTTTGAGGAAAGAACCACACAGATAAAGTGGACCTGTCCAGTCAGTGCACGCATTTGTCAGTAACCGTGTAGCTCAACTCAGAACTTAAGGAGCTCAACGATTCGACGAACAATACCAAAGAAAGGACATTTGGGTAGGCCGCATAAACTACTTAAACTGCCAGATCAAGAATATAACTGAAACAATGACCCACATAGTCCTCATATTCTCAATAATGAAAATAATATAATACTTTTTACAGTAAATATTCGTGTCTAAAATAGCTAGCAAATTAAAATCAACATTCACCGTGTAAATTTATTGGGGCAGCTCAATCCCAAGCCTTTTTGTCCTCAATATAGTCTTTCACAGTATAATAGGCTTTCTGGCATAGTTTCCGTTTTATAAAAGATTTGAATTTATTAAAGTTTAGATCTTGAATGTGGCTAGGAAGTTTATTATAAAAACGTATACATTGGCATCTAAACGAGCCACCTATTTTCTTGAGCCTGGTTGTAGGAACAATAAATTTGTGTTTGTTTCTAGTATTTATATTGTGGATATCACTATATTTATTAAACAGATTAATATTTTTATGTGCATACAAAAGATTTTCATAAATATACTGAGAAGGCACAGTAATTATATTAATCTCTTTAAATTTATCTCTGAGGGAGTGTCTGGGACTTAATTTATAGATTGAAGGAATTGCCCTTTTTTGTAAAACAAAAATTGTCTGGATATCGGCGGCATTTCCCCACAACAGAATACCGTACGACATCACACTATGAAAATAACTAAAGTATACTAAACGGGCTGTCTCTAAATCAGTTAAACCACGAATTTTTCTAACGGCGTATGCTGCAGAGCTAAGCTTTTTTGACAATTTATCTATGTGGGGGCCTGGTATCCAAAGTTATGCCTAAGAAAACTGTGGTATTTTCGGGTTTCAGCACTTCACCCTTTATGAGAACACTAGTTTCTACTTGTCTAACATGAGGTATCGTAAACTTAATACATTTAGTTTTTTTCTCGTAAAGAAGTAGGTTATTAACATTAAACCAGTTAACTACTATTGCAAGGGCGCTATTTACATTGTCAGTAATCAGCTGCTGACGTTTGAGTTTAAATAAAAGTGAAGTGTCGTCTGCAAATAACACTATATCATGTTTATCCTTTATGAGGTAAGGCAAGTCATTTATATAAATAAGAAATAAAAACGGCCCAAGAATTGAGCCCTGGGGGACCCCCATTATTACTACCGATCCGGGTGATCTTTTTCCATTAACATCAACTCTCTAAATCCTATCACTTAAGTAACAAGTAAGAAATCCAGAGAGGCGTTTCGGATTCCGTAGTGGTGCAGTTTCCTGATCAATGTTTCATGAAGAACACAATCGAATGCCTTGGACAAATCGCAAAAGATTCCCAAAGCATCGCATTTGTCCTCCCATGCATCATAAACATGTCCTAAAAGTTCAACTCAGTAGTCGAACGACCCCTCGTAAAACCGATCTGTTTGTTATGCAGTAATTTGTGTTTATTAAAAAATCCTTGCATTTGGTTCAAAATAAGCTTTTCAAATTTTTTACTAAAGGTAGGTAGTACTGAAAGAGGTCTATAATTAGTAGGGTCTGATGTACTACCCGATTTAAATAACGGTATTATTTTACTGTTTTTCATAAGATCAGGAAACTCACCACGGTCAATACAATTATTAAAAATAACAGCTAAAGTAGGTGCTACAATGTTTATTATCGACTTAGCAACGTCCACAGAATTACCCCATAGATCTGCGGTCTTTTTAACATTTAATGTGTGAAAGGTTTTAATTATATCTTTGCAGGTGACATATTGGAAATGAAATTCAGAATCACAAACAGGAACGTTTTCGTTAAGTAAAGACTCTGCAGCAGTGGGTGATGAGTTTAGAGATTTAGTAGTGGATACGGGAACATCTGCAAAGAAATTTTCAAAGGCCGCGGCGACTTGTGAATCTGATTTAATTATATTGTCATCAATATCAAGGCTGTATTTACTACATCGGTTGCATGACCTTCCCGTTTCGCTGTTAATGATACTCCATGTCATTTTAATTACATTACTACTATTTTTAATTTTTGAACTCAAATAACGTGACTTGGCCATACTACAAACTTTTTAAAATAATTTAGAATAATTCTTAACACATAAATTAAATTCAGCAGTGTTTATACAAGGCCGTTCATCAGATAATTCATAAAGTCGTTTTCTACTTTTATGTATACCAACGGTGGCCCAGTCACTGAAGGAAGCGTTACTATTCAACGAGAAAGTCTTTGGAATAAATGTGTTATCAAATTGTGTGCAATACATATAAAAAAATCATTATATTGATCATTAGGGTCATCATTAGTCGACAAAAATGGTAATTTACTTAAAAGTTTAGTTTTAAATGTTTCCAAGCGATTACTAGTTTTTGGGTTAACAATGATATCTTTTTTAATATTTTTTTTGTTAATATTAAGGTAATGATCAATTGTCCGCAATGATCAGAGTCTATTAAATTAATAATTTCTTTATGGGTTGGTGTAACATCTGTGTAAATGTTATCTAGGCATGTGGCACTAGTGGGAGTTATTCTAGTGGGCTCCAAAAATTGGTTAGCAAGATTGTATGACTGAAACAAACTTATAATTTTAGTACTTAATCCAGAATTTTCTAACAAATTAACATTAAAATCACCACAAGTTATGATAGACTTGTTTGAATTACAAATTTTGTGCAACACTTCATCCATAACCTTTTCAAAACAATCATACAATCCTGAAGGTGGTCTGTACACACTTAATATAATGAACTGCTCCAATTCTATACAGGCTATTTCAATTGTCCGCTCAACAGATAGGCTCACAATATCCTTGCGGTCTTTAAATTTAAGCTGGTTATTTACTATAATTAATGACCCACCATGTATAGCATTTACTCTGCTGAACGAACTACCAACCTGGTGATTACTAAAATTGAACATGAACTGGTGGCTTTTAAGCCAATGTTCTGTCACATAAAGAATATCTATATTGCTATAATTCAGGAATAATTCTACTTCTAAATCTTTCTTCAAAAACCCTTGAATGTTTTGATGCACCAGGTTGATACTATTTAATTTTTTTACGCTTCCATTTGATTTATTATTTGCCTTTGTTACATTTTTGCAAGAGGTTGTGTCTATTGTCCTAATTTCTAATTTAAATGATGATCAATGTCATTAATTTTGACCAAATTATTGGCAGAATTGATTGATAAGTTATCGCATTGCTCAAAAGAAGCAATTTGTTTAGCTAAGTTTTTGGCTGATAAAGAAAAAAAATATGATAGCGACACAGTTATCTGTCTTTTGTGATAGTTATAGAGATAGTACTTAACAATATTATACCTATCTTTCGTCAAATACAAATTATTACCAACATAATTGTTAGTATCAATTAAATGGGACTGATTCTCATTATATGTCAAATTGTGCAATGTCATGTTAATGTCAAATCTTAAGTTATTTTCTTCCTGTGGCAAACTGTTACTATATGGAAATGTAAACAACACAATTTTTCTTAAATTAAGGTTGCACAATGTTCTATGATATTGGAGCAATTGTCCTTTGCATTTACATTTCCCCTATTTCCCATAAAATTAATAATGTTGTTTCCTGCTTAAAGTTACATTTTATAATCTCTTTCATAATATCAAATAAAGAACAACCAGGCATACAGTAATTTATTATTGAGTGTCCTGGATATTCATCTGTCAAAAAGTGGCCTAAGTCCTTTCCAATCTCATCAAAACATAATACTATATCATTATTTACAATTGGTTTACATTGTTTAATGGAACTAATAATAGAAGTAACTGTCAAATCAACACAAGGATGCGGTAAGATGGTATTGCATGTTGACAATGAATGGTCTGGTGTAGGTACAATTAATAGAATTCAGCACATGATTCTAGATCCCCTAGGGTAGATTTTTTTTGTCGGTTATCAAAAACAGAATCATCTGTTTCTTAGAAAAGTGCAATACCTACGCGGTCAAAATGTATGGAACAGCATTTTTTTTTAAATAACGGTTGATAGATTTCACCTCTGGGGGGTTCTGAATCATTTACTGAATCCATAGTAACAGGTTGCGCGCCAATGTCCCTGGTACCCTGTACCTTATATATGGGTGGCAGGTAAATCGACGCACAACCTGTTCCAAGCAATTTTGCACAAGAGTTCCTTAACTTTTGTGCAAAAGTTCGTGTTTCTAGAACCAGCGGCTTAGGCTGTTCGTGGTCTGTCAGTCAATTTAATTTTTTTTGAAGTAGGTAGATTGAAATATTTCAATTAATTTTCTCGTAATTGATTGTGTCAACTTATAGATCCCTGTATAGGTACAACTTTTTTCCATACTACGAGTATTGTGCGCTCATTAGCTTTGGACTCAGTGGGTCTACACCCTAAGCACGAAATACATCGTTTTGGCCGAAGTTACGGGTGTTTTGTACTCCGTATCACTTACGGACATTATATTAGTTCGATTCCCGTACTAAGAAGAAATGACAACAAGATTTGACAGTTGTCCCTACGCATGACGTTATTGCCCGTCCGAAAAATTGAAATTACCACGTGTTTTGACGGATCCTGTACATAGATTGTCGTAGGGAATTTTAAAAGTATGTAAATAAGTAAATTTTCTCTAAAATTTTATGTCTATAAACCGTTAAGTCTTTAAATATTTTTATAACAGAACTCTTGAAGACAGCGCATTAAAAACTTTTCACTCAAAAATCCATCAAATCTGAACAAATAGGCCTTCAGAACCGATTAACATCTTGCTCTTTAAAACATCAACGGTAATTCTAAAAGGAAAGTGGTCGACAGGTGCAGTCCTAGACGTATCTTCACGCTTCTGCCAGACGGGACCGACGCAGCTCTTGTAATCCCTTAAAGTGCTCAAAGTGAGAAAATAAGGGTTAAGTTTTAAAAGCACTCTGTCTGACTGGCGTTGTGGTGTATGTGGGCAGGTTGAAGCGATTTAGCGGTTTTTATGAGAAGTCTTTTACAGTTCAAGCAGTACGGTTATGGAAAGCCTTGCCCGTATCGAGAAGGCGTGCTCAATCTATGTCCACTTTTAAAATTCTGGTTAAAAAACACTTCCTCTCTCCTTAAACATCATTATTACATTTAGTTTCCTTGCTCTTGTTTCATGTTTATTATCGTATATATTATATGAAGATAAGTATATCTTTTATGTATGTAAGTATTTATTGTATATGTAAATGGTACACCACTGTCACCTGCATTATTGTCTCTCCTTTTTTCTTTAATCCATCCAAAGGTTGTCTGTAAAAGATCGCTTTTAGCGATGAGACCGCCCTTGGTGTCACGCGATGTAAAATTTCTACATCTAATTCTCTAATTTTTATGGTATACATAATAAAGAGTATTCTATTCTATTTTATTCTATTCTAGATGTTACTACATAAAACGGTTTATTCCAATATTTTTAAATTAATTTCTGAGAGACTAACAAAATAGAAGAAAAAAATACTTACCCTACATTTTTTTAAATTTGATTTAAATTATCTGCAATAATGTTAATAAAAATGGTGCTGCATTAAGAGAGAACTACTAGTTACGTATGCAACTCTTATTAAATATAAAGATAATTCAGAGCTCATAATGCATGATGCTTTACAACATTCAATTTTGTGTAGTTCTATATTCTATGGCTTTTGTTTATGGGAACATGGAATTCCCACGACATTCCTACGTATATCTACTACTCCCTTATTCACAGTCTACCCTCCAATGTCTTTAAACTTGTAACACACACTGAGAACGTACATACGACAATCGGATCTAGCTTTAAATAAATAATGAGGGAACCGTGGCAGCCGGCACGTCAAGACACTTTGACGTTTTCTTTTAATAATACCGCCTAATAAACGCTCGGACACACCAATTTCTTTTTGTAGTTTTTATTGATTGTAGTTATTGATGGCAGATTGTAGTTAAAAAAATGTTTAGTCGCGTTGACTTTCTAAATTGTTGTAAGTGGGGTTGGAAAGTTTAACATGAGTTTTTGTACTATTTTTCTGTTCTGTTTTTAAATTCTGTGTCCTAGTTTGTTTTCTTGTATTATTTAGTGAGCCGGTTTTAGTTCACTTTATTTAATGTGATATTCGTAAAAAATACTGGGACACGAAGTCGTAAAGATATTTTTTAATAATTATTAGTCTCATTCCACATTTCCATGTCGATTTGAATAATATAATTACACACTAATAAAATTCCTTAACCCGATTTCTCCTTAATATTTCAGGTATCCAATCAAGACATGATAACAGGGTTCTCATAAACCAAGAAAAGGAAATATGTCTATTATAAAGGAATACTGTAATTTCCGAGACGTATTAGTAAACCTGACAGTAGGGACAACCACTCGAAATGACGGCAATGTTAGACGTTAAGTATAGCTTTGCAGTGTCCAACGGTACGTTGTAAAGCCGATATCAGACGAGTGAAAATCCTATTTTATTTTATTCCATATTCACACAAAACCGGCTTTATATAAGAATGAAGGTTCATCAGCTTCTTTCATTCCATTTTTCGATCATTCGGTAGGCGAGTGAAAGAAGCCGAGTGAAATCCAAAATCGTTGGATCGGCTCCCTAATGAATTTATTTTTCACTTTTGATTCATTTTGTGATAAGACGTTTCAATTGGAATTAAAAAAAAAAAAAGGAAACGTAAAGTGAAGTGTAATCGGCTTTGGTATACCTTTGTGATGTCCAAACGTTCTGTGTAATGCTATTCCTGTAGACAGTAGGTGATTGTCGGTAATTATGGATGCAAAAGGCAAATTGTTGGAATATCCGACAGCTATTGAGGGGTAATTGTCGCAATTAAATGTCGCCTTTGTCTGTTTTAAAATTCTCTGTGTATTTGAAAATAGATTTGTGATTTATTTATTTTCTTTGATGTGTGAGGTTTAAAATAGCTTGAGTTATTTCCCGGATTTGTAACTATTAACATCTTAATCAAAATAATTCAAACTAATGTGGCTACGAACATTCCCGTTTGTTGCTACGAATGGCAAATATTAAGCGACGTAGCATTTCCATAGCGACTCCGTAGCAGCTGCTACGAATGCAATGAT
Source organism: Griposia aprilina (assembly GCA_916610205.1). Classification (NCBI taxonomy): domain Eukaryota; kingdom Metazoa; phylum Arthropoda; class Insecta; order Lepidoptera; family Noctuidae; genus Griposia; species Griposia aprilina. Next base: position 20,011,406 of record OU744288.1, read on the forward strand.
CTTTAATGTTTGCTTGCCTGTTTGTATAAAGTATATTAAAATCGTATTTTGTAGTATGTAGTTTTTGCATAGTTCTTTCTAGACGTCTCATTCAATGATTTGTTTGAAGTATATCAAGCACTTCCTGAATTTCTCTTTAATTTATTCATTTAAGTTATACACTCGAGAGCAATGAATCCGGGTCACTTAAAGAATGTTAAAAATCTCGGAAACTAAAAATGATAGGTTAATGCAATAAATTGTATTTAATAGACAATGTAATACTCCTTAAATGAAAGTAAAAAAAATATGAGTCACCATACATTTTATTAACACAAAATTACATAAAGAAAAAAACTGCTGATCTCTCCTTAAAACAAAAATAGGAAACATGAAATTTTTGAACTTTATTACGATTTTCTTGAATTTTAATACTTCGTATTGCCTCCTCGTGCTTCCATTACTGCGTTTACGCGGTTTGGCATGCTGTACACCAAGTTCCTTATACGATTTTGGGGAATATTCTCCCACTCCTCTGTGAGAGCAATTTTGAGCTCACGAAGCGTGATTGGGGGAGGGTTTCGTTGTTTTACGCATCTGCCTAGCTCGTCCCAAGCATGCTCGATCGGGTTGATATCCGGGCTGCGCGCTGGCCACTCCATACGAGTAATGTTCATCTCTTGAAGGTAGTCATTCACAATCCTACCTGTATGAGGTCGGGCATTGTCATGCATAAATATAGCATCCTCACCTAAATTGACCATAAATGGACCAACGTGATCATTGAGGATTTCTTCCACATGTCTTACGCTAGTTAAAGAGCCGTTTTCTATGATCACCAGCTCTGTGCGACTTTCAGAAGAAATTCCGGCCCACACAAGTACAGACCCACCACCGTAGGCTACTTTTTCTTCGATGCATGCTTGCTTGAATCTTTCCCCTGGTCTTCGATACACTCTGTGTCTTCCATCGTGCTTGTAGAGCATAAATTTTGATTCGTCGGAGAACATAACTTTTGACCAATCTTCAATACTCCAATTTACGTGGCTCTGGGCATATCTTAGTCTTGAAATACGATGTCCACGCTCCAGTTTAGGGCCGTTTGCAGGTCTAAGG